>OX422216.1:507544890-512344890 GCA_949130495.1 Sambucus nigra | reverse complement strand
ACTCGAACCCATCTAGAAATAACTTCACTGCCTTTATGGAAAGCCATGTTAGTAATTTAAGTGTTTCATAACTTAATGTTGACAATTCCGAGCAAAATCTTGAGGTTGTTTCCACTCATTCTACTAGTAGTGATGAAAAAGAGAGTGATAGTGAAATAGATGAGAGTTAACTACAATTCGCTTATTCTGAACTTTACACTGAATCTCTTCGCACTCAAAAAGTTAACAAAAGATTAACCTTTAAAGTCTTAACTTTATAAAAAGAGTTGAAAGGCCTGAAGGAGAAGGAGGCTTTAGTTAGTCAACTCGAGGCAATTAAGATATCTCTTTCTGAGAAGCTTATCTTGATAGGTAAAGAAAAATGTGACTTAATTATCTCCTTGGAAGGTGTCAACAAAGATCTTAATGAGTATTTAGAGATTAGAAAATCTCATGAAGCGAAAATTTCCCAACTTGAAAAAGATCTCGTGAAGTTAAAGTCACACTCGAGGATAATTCAGGAAGAATGGGAAAATTATTTCTAGATCCTGTTTTAGGATATAAGGAGAAAGGTTATCAAGAGAGAAAGGGTATAGGATATGAAGAAGGAGATTCATCAAAAGTCAAACCCGAACCCGTAGCTAAGTTTGTTACCAAATCTAATGTTTCTAAAATAAGTTATACTATGCAATCTTCAAAATCTAGTCCAAAACAACCCTATGTATGAACTTATTATCACAAACGGGGTCATCTTAAAGATTATTGCTACAAGCTTGGAAAGAACATTAATTTCACTTCTTCTAAACAACACTATAGCTCCTTAGCTAGTCTTAAGAGCCAAGTTGAGTATTTAGTCAATACTTCTAAAGGTCTAATGGAAGAGTTTCTTAGGTTTTCTAAAGTTCAAGGAAATAATTCTAATTATAACACTAGAGCCAACAAAGAAAAGAAAACAACTCAAACTTGGGTTAAGAAAAATCACACCAATAAAGCTTTTGTTGCTCATGTTGGTCTTAAGGCTCAAAATACCTCACAATGGTACTTTGATAGTCGTTGTTCGAGACATATGACTGGTGATAAATCTCTATTTACCACTCTTGAAAACTATAAAGATGGTAAAGTCACCTTTGGGGATGGTAGCAAATCTCGAATCATGGGTAGAGGATCTATTGAAATCTCCGGGTTTCTTAAACTTGAAAATGTCCTTTATGTTGATGGTATTAAGGCTAATTTGATAAGTATTAGATAATTATGTGATGAAAATCTTGATGTTAAATTTAGTCAATCGGAGTGCACTGTTTATGATCAATCGGGTGAATCTATTTTACAAGGTGTTAGAACTAGTGAAAATTGCTATTGAATTATTCCTAAATCATCTTTAGTTTGCAATAGTGCAAAAGCCTCATCTGTCGATCTTTGGCATCAAAGATTAGGTCATGTAAACTTTAGAGATCTTGATAGATTAGTGAGAAAAGAGATAGTTCGAGGCCTACCACCACTAGGAAAGCCAACCTCCACCATTTGCGGGTTGTGCCAATTAGGAAAGCAAATTAAGAGTCCTCATAAGAAGTTAAACTCTATAACAACCTCTCGTGTCTTAGAATTGATACACATGGACCTTATGGGTCCCACTCGTACCGATAACATAGGAGGAAAAAGATATATCTTAGTAATGGTGGATGATTTTTCTATGTACTCTATTGTAGGCTTTCTAAGAGAAAAATCTGAGACAGTTGATTTTCTTACTGTTAAGTGTAGAACTCTTCAAAGTCAGCACGGTGTTACCATAAACTGCTTTAGAAGTGATAATGGAACCGAATTCAAGGAATACGGTGTGAATGCCTTTTGTGATGAAATAGGAATTAAACATGAATTCTCGGTCATTCGAACTCCACAACAAAATGGTATAGTTAAAAGAAAAAATCGAACGATCCAAGAAATGGAAAGATCTATGCTCCTGGGAAGAAATATGCCCCATAGGTTTTGGAGCGAAGCGGTTAACACCGCATGTCACACCGTAAATAGGGTTTATTTACGTCCTAACACTAACAAAACACCATATGAATCGTGGATGGGTAAGAAACCTAATTTGTCCTACTTTAGAGTGTTTGGTAGTCCATGCTATATTCCTCGAGATAGAGAACTTCTAGGAAAATTTGACTCAAGGAGTGATGAAGGTATATTCCTAGGGTATTCTCAAAATAGTAGAGCCTTTAGAGTATTCAACTTAAGTAGCTCTAAAGTCATGGAATCAATTAATGTTATCATAAAAGATGATGATCCAGCTACATCAATTGATAATGAGGAAGATTTGTCATGTAAGTGTGCTGTTGTGTCAAATGTTGAAAGTATTGAATCTCAAAATGACTTGGTTGTTCCAACTACTGAGAAAAAGGATCCTACTCCTTGGGTGCATAAAAGTCATGAAACTTAAAAAATTATAGGAGATCCAGAGGTAGGTGTCAAGAGTAGGGCGAATATAGAAAATGAAGTTACCTATATATGCTATACTTCTAAAATTGAACCTAAAAACTTTAAAGAATCATTAAAATATGAACATCGAATTAATGCTATGCAAGAAGAACTGTTTCAATTTAAGAAAAATGATGTTTGGGAATTAGTTCCTAGGCCTTCTAATACAAATGTCATTGGCACCAAATGGATTTTCAAAAATAAAATGGATTCAAAATGGTGTCATTGTTCGTAATAAAGATAGATTGGTTGCACAAGGATACACCCAAATAGAAGGTGTTTACTTTGAAGAAACTTTTTCTCATGTTTCTAGGTTAGAATCGGTTCACCTTTTACGCGCCATAACATGTCACCTCCAATTTAAATTATATCAAATGGATGTAAAAAGTGCCTTTTTAAATGGTATTATCCATGAAGAAGTCTTTGTTGAACAACCGAAAGGGTTTGAAGACCAAAAGCATCCTAATCATGTCTTCTTCCTAAAGAAAGCGCTATATGGCTTGAAACAAGCACCTTATGCTTGGTATGAAAGACTCACCTCTTATCTTCTTTCTCGTGGCATTTTGAGAGGGGGAGTAGATATGACACTTTTCGTTCATCGTGATGAAAAATATATCCTAGTTTCTCAAGTATTTGTCGACTACATAGTGTTTGGGTCTACGTGTGACAAACATACTCAAATTTTTTCAAAAGAAATGCACAATGAATTTGAGATGAGTATGGTAGGTGAACTTACTTTCTTTCTAGGTCTTCAAGTTCTTCAACTCGAAAGTGAGATGTTTTTGTCCCAAACTAAGTATGCTAAAGACCTTGTTATGAAATTTAAACTCGAATCCTCTAAACATGCTCGTACTCCTATGAGTTCATCGATTAAAATTAGTAAGTATACCGAAGGAAAGGATGTAGAGCACACTCTTTTTAGAAGTATGATAGGTAGTTTACTTTACCTAACCGCTAGTCTTCAGGATATTTCCTTAAGTGTAGGAGTTTGTGCATGCTATCAAGCCGCTCCGAAAGAGTCTCATTTACTTTCCATTAAACATATTATCAAATATGTGAGTGGGACCCTATATTTTGGAATTTGGTATTCCTTCGACACAAATGATTGTCTATCAGCCTATTCGGACGTCGATTGGGCAGGAGATTTTGATGGATGTAAAAGTACATCTGGCGGTTGTTTCTATTTTGGAAGTGCACTTGTCTCATGGATGAGCAAGAAACAAAATTCTATTTCTTTGTCCATGGCAGAATCCGAATACATTACCGCCGAGAGTTGTTGCACTCAACTCATTTGGATGAAACAAATGTTAGAAGATTACGGTATTTCCCAAGGCATTATGACTATCTATTGTGACAATACTAGTGCAATTCACATTTCCCATAATCCCGTTCAACATTCTAGAACCAAGCATATTAGGATCCGTGAACATTTTATTTGTGACTTGGTCGAAGAGAAAACCGTTTATCTAAGCTTCGTTTCTACCGATCAACAATTGGTCGGTATCTTTACTAAACCTCTAGATGCCCTTAGGTTTTAAAACCTTAGGAAATCAATTGGGGTTTTCTCACTTGATTGAGATCGAAGCCGTCTATCTAGTTTAGGTTGTTTCTCTTGTATATTTTTATACCTGTGAACTAGATTTCTTTTGTATATATTTTATTCAAAATCTCAAAAATATTTTCGTCTTTCTTATTTTCAAGGAAAACGGGAATGGTTAGAAAAGATTTCACAAATTTTTGTCCATATGGATTGGTGGTCGATGTATTCGGATCACTATCTTTTTCCATGTCCACGTGGCCTTTGATGAGTAGTTAATCCAGACCTTGTTTATCTTTTGCACAAAACTGCCTATTTATGAGATCTATTTCTGTGATTTCCTCACACCTTTGCCTTTTTTCACACACCGTTCACGAAATATTGCGGATATCTTGTTCACATTGTACTTGCAAAGTGAGATTTGGTGTTGTCTTCTCAATCCTATCACATCTATTATAAGCAATCGAAATTTTGCATGATCATCCATTTCCCATATTGAAACAAAAAATGATTATATTATTCTGGTTGGTTTTCGTTTCTAGCAATGGACTCGGGCTGCGAAAAACATAAAGTTTTTGCGTGAAAAGACTCCATTTGATTTCTTGATTGTGTGCCTAAATTAGAAGCATTGAAAATGATTTATAATGCCAAGGCCAAAATAATTAGCTTGATTGATTCTTCAAAAAGAATAGTCTCAATCTATTATTGCTTATGGGAGATATAAGTTGAAGATCAATGGGCATGCACAATTAATCGATTCATTGCTTTCTCATTGTGACATTATTGGAGAGAGAATCATCTCTTTTGTATGCTTGTTGAATTCGTGTTTAAGTGTTCAACAATATTTTCTTTTGACACAAGGATAATGTGAGTGAATATTGCGCTTATATACTGTTTGGCATTCCGCACTTGTACATTGTTTTGGCTAAAAACCCTCACTCATATTCTTCACACCCCTAAATTCTCGCTCCCACCATTTGGATATGTTTACACAAGCTAGGACTATTAAAATCCTTATTTTGGCATCTTTCTGGCCTTCTCAATTCCTGCTATTATGATATTTTTAACACTATTTTATTTTTTATTTTTATTTAAAAATATTGATTTTCATTATAAATTATCATTCGAACGAGATTTCTAACGAAATTTCTAACCCCTTTCTGGAACTTCGTTCGTAATGTCGTTTGAACGAAAAGTTCGTTCGAAGGAACTTCTAACGATATATCTAACAAAATTCCCAATCCGCTTCTGGAAATTCGTTCGAAATACATCGTTCGAACGACATCACTCGTTCGAACGACCTGGGTTTAAAAACCGCGATTTCTCTTCCCCAAAACTTGTCGCCTCAACCTCTTTTTCTCTCTCCACCTGCCCAGGTTTCCCCATGTACTCATGTTCGATATTTTTTTCTCCCACTCTCTCTTCCATTTTCTCACTCTCTCTTCCACTATCCCTTATCTTTTTCCCCTCCCATTATTCCTCTCTCCCACTCTCTCTTCCACTTACACCACTACCCATTTTCCCCACGATTTCACCTCTTCCTTTAACCTTCATCTAGTCCTCCTCCTTTAACCTTCATTCAAGGTATTTTTTTTCTCTCTTTTCACTATATATATACTTCTGTCTATACTCATATATATATATATATATATATATATATATATATATATATATTTATATATTTATATATTTGCATATACTCATATAGATATATGCGTTTGGGATTTTTTTTTATTAAACCTTTTATTTCTTTGTCTCCCAAATTCCATATATCCATATGTGTATATCTCTCTAGGTATTTAAGGCCAGTTTATTTAGTCCTATTAAGCTACATTCCATGAGCATTTAAAATGTATTTCCCTTACTTAAAAATTATTTCTATTTCATAAACTATCAGTTTTCCTCTAATACATTTTTTTCTCTTCATGGAATATATCTTAATTATTTTTTGGTGGATGGGTTTATTACTGATTGGTTTGCTGGATAGTTGGTGTGTTTGGTGGTTTGGTTGGAATTTTGTTCGGGTAGGTTCTAGTCTCATTCTAGTTTAACATGGCCCGTAATCGTCGCCCACGTCGCATTCGTGACTCTCCTAAGGAACGCTCCTCTTCATCTGATGAGGAGTCCAATGCCAATGTAGCTATCCCTGACCTTAGACTGCGTTGGGGATCCCTCTCCGCACACACACAGTATCATACAAAAGGTTTATCTACACGCTCTATTGTTTGGGAGAAACTTGTTAATCTCCAATCCCTCCACGGCACCACTGTGAATTCGTGAATTTCTGATTTAGGGTGGGACCCCCTATTCTCACTCACGAACACTATTTTTCCCGACCTCATTCGGGAATTTTATTTTGGAATACATGATAAGGAGAATCATATTTATTCTCGTGTGCGCAGTAAGGAGATTATTGTCTCTCCCGAATTCATTGCTCAACTCATCCCCTAACCTAGGGTCAATAATCCCTCCTACCCATGGACATTCGAGACTCGTCCTGACCCTTCCCTCGTTATAAGGATCATTTTTAGGCTCCTCCCTCCCAGCACTATCATAATCTTTCACAAACATTTACATCCTGATTTTATGGTCCTTAATTGGATCGTGTGTGCTTGTCTTATTCCCCGTGCGAACACAATCCAAATAACTAAAATGCACATGGACCTTATGTTTTCCATTAGCAGAAGGGTTGACATTGACCTCCCCGCCGTCATATTTAGTGTCATTTGGACGGTTAGGATCCTCCCTTCCAGTCCCGCGCACCAAGCCCTCCCATTTGAGGCTATTATTAACCATTTTTGTCTTGCCACCGGCTGCCCCCGCCTATCCATCGATGTCCCCGTCACCAAATACCAAACCATTGACATGTCCTCGGTCATCCGGTCTCGTGGTCATTTTTCCCCCGATACCCCTCACCTCACTCCCTCCACCTCCTCTCACTCCGCCACTTCCTCCCACCCTGTCCCCAGTCATCCCGTGCCTTCTCTCTTTATCCATTGACCCTCCTCTTCCTATGATCCCACCCCCGTAGAGTCAGAGAATATTTTGTTTGTTCATTCACAAGTTGAGCCAATTCCGGAAGATAGATGTCAAAACAGGGCGCTTTTGCAGGAGCTTTTGGTTTCAATGCAGTAGGATCGAGAGGCCCAAGCTCGTCGGGAGGAGGCTCAAGCGCGTAGAGATGAAGCCCAGGCCCGTCGGGACTCTCTTCTGTTAGAGAACCTTGATGTCATACAATGTATGGAGATACACCGCGGTGCAGGCTCATCCGGTTCTGGTTCCGGCTCTCTCCCCGATGATTCTCCACATGACGCTCCTGCCCCTTGATGTACCTTGTTTTTTATTTCCTTTCTCAATGTAATTGTGAGGATGAGTGGATATTTTATTTCTTGTATTATTTCCTTTGGTTTGGATTTTTTTCCTTATGATGTATTCACCTTGAATATTTGGCATTTCCCTTATTGATTAATGCATTTTCATGTTATTTCCTTTGTCAATTATTCTTATTGGATTTATTGCCTATTGTTCTCTCGATTATCTTTTAACGTGCAGGCTATTCATCCCTTGGTATTTGCTGGACAAAAAGGGGGAGAAACATTAATTAATGAGAATTCATATTTAGGGGGAGTTGTATTAATTAATGGGATTTTATAATTTAGGGGGAGTTAATTTCTTAATATTCAACATATGCATAGTTTAAGGGGAGTTCATTTACCATTCACAACATATTCTAACACATTGTTTTATATATGTTTCATTCTCTACTTCCCCATGCTAACACATTGTTTTATGAATTTGTTGTTTCATGTGTGTAGGATACATCACCTACTCTCTTTCATCATCGTCAGTCGTGCCATTGAGTCAGTCTTTTTTGGAGGTTTTGGGATGGGCTTTAGAATCGGCTTGATGGCTGGCTTAGCAAATTCAGTCTTTTTATTTCTTTTTTATTATTCTATTTTGTCTCGGAATAGCCAAAGGGGGATATTGGTAAGGAAAAATTTCCAACCGAGTCATTTGTTATATTGGCTACATTCCGTTAGACAAAACAATTTTGGGTTATTCCTCATCAAGCATTATTCAGCCGTAAAGATTCGAGCATTACATCCAAAGTTCACGCGACATCAATATGCACGCCATGTTCGCTCTTCTGAAAGGTGTATGACCAAAATCAATTTTATGTGTTGGAGTATTTTTTATAAACGAGAAATTTTCATTTAGAGTAATGTTCATAAATATTTAATTTTCACAAAGAACCATTTTTGAAATTAATTTGAACATTTTTTTGAAAAAACAGAAATCGCGTTTGAAGTTTTCTCCAGGTCGTTCGAACGACCTGGATCTAACGACATTCCCCAGGCTATACTAGAAACTCGTTAGAATCTGATTAGAAATGTCGTTCGAACGAGATTTCTAACGACCTATCTAATTCGACATTGGAATTTCGTTAGATAACTCGTTCGAACGGCAAGTCGTTCGAACGACCTCATTCGAACGAGTTCTGCCAGATCTGAAATTCTTAAGTTATTTTTCTGCAGTAATTTTTTCAATAGCTGTTTTGGTCCATTAATTTTTCAGTTATATCATATGGACGAAAATGAGTTTCTCAACCTAAGGAAGTTCTATATTCTCTTTAGAGCATTTTTCATAACTTCCCTCTTTTTGGCAAAATTAATCTCCAACACCATTTTCAACTTTTGAAACAAAACCCCTTCAACCAACTTGACATTCAACAAGCAAGTTTGCAGTGGATCTCTGCATTCAAGCTTAGTGGAGATGGTGGGTTTGGGCTTCGGTGGATACCGCGACACGAGGAGTGTAGAGCAACGCGTTGGAGCTTCGCGTACTACAAATTCGGAGGTTGAGGATGGCATAAGCATGTCTTGAGTGAGTCAATGTCTGTATGTCTTTTGAGTCTCTTGTAAAACCTATTTTGTAGTGGATTTTGTCTAGGCCCAACCGTCCGAGGTTTTTCCCATTTGGTTTTTCCTCGTACATTGGCGCGTTGTGGTTGTGATTTTCGCAATTTACTTTATTAAATCACCTAGATGTATGCTCAGGATAAAATGGATAATTTGTAATAATTTTATTTGATTAACCAAGTTATCAATCTCATTGCATTAATTCAAATTTGTTCTTGCGAACTTGTGAATCTTCTACATAAATTAAAATTGGAAAATATCTCTTCTTATCTAATTTTAAATTGTATTGCATGTGTGTATTCCACGAATTAAACTAAGAACATATAACCTTGCAACTTCATACTATATTAGTGCTTTACTATGCAACATGATATTTATTTTATCATTTTAACACAGGACTAGAATTTGAAGATTATTAAATGGATTTTCCATAATACAAAGAGTGGATGGGGGAGACTGGCCGAATAGCTAATAGTTATGTTAAAGGCGTTCAAGAATTTATTATATACGCTTTTAAGAACCTTAAAAATGAGAATATTCTGTGTCCGTGCACCCATTGTATAAACAAAAAATATAAATCTTTAGAAGATGTTGAGTTACATTTAATAATGTGGGTAATTTGTCAAGATTATAATAAGTGGACATACCATGGTGAAAAACATGTAACTTATGTTCCCGAAAAATTATCGGTAACCGACTACGTAACAGAACACCAACGAGTGGAAGTGGTAAATGATTCGCTAACACATCTTCCATTTACTGACCTAATTGACGATGATTACGGATCCACCACGACCAAAACCACCAACCTATGGAGACATATAATGTGCACAATGAACAATTTAATATTGAACTACCAGGAGACCGAGAATTAATACAGTTGAAAGCCGATGTGGCTAGATCGTTGTATAAAGATTGCAATGAAGATCATTCGGTGTTATATGCAATGATTGGTTTTCATAATTTGAAGAGTTAATTTGTCTTGTTTGGAAACAGCGTAAATGGAATGCTTAAGTGGGTAAAAGAAATTCTCCCAAAAAGAGAACACGTTATAAAATAATTTTCCTACCATGAGGAAGAGCTTGACAAATATATTCATGCATTCAAGTATGATTGCATATTGTATTGCAATTAATATTGAGAGAAGGATGAATGTCCAGTATGCGGTGAGGTTAGATATCTCGTTTGTGAGAAGGTAAATGACAAACCTGCAATATATCAAAAGATCTCGCAAGTCCCACAAAAGGTTTTGAAGTATTTTCCACTTGTATCATGGTTAAAATGAATTTTTACTGTACCGTGGTTAGTGGAGACAATGACATGGAATGCTCGATACGAGGTGGGTGGGAATTTGATGTATCGTCTGTTTGATTCACTCGACTGGCATATTTCAAATGCACGACACCATTAATTTGCAATATAATAGACAATGTTTTTCTTACAGTATCAACTGATGGGTTTGGCCCTTTTGGTAATTTGTGTACTAGTCAAATTTATTAGACAGTTCTCATGGCGCCTTTAAGTCTTCCTCCGACACTATGCATGAGAAAGGAGTTCACATTATTATCTTTATTAATATCCGGGACGAAGGCCCCAATTAATGATATTGATATATTCTTAGCCCCGTTAATCGAAGAACTTAAAGAGTTATGGGATAGAGGCATGACGACGTTCGACTCTCACAAGGGTGAAGAGTTCACACTTAAATCAATGGTGATGTGGGCGATCCACAACCTTACTTCTTATGGGATCTTGTTCGGTTGTAATGTTTATGGTTATTCTGGATGTCCCATATGTGAGGAGGAAATTGAAGACATTTGGCTGCAACATAGTAATAAGATGAGTTACATGGGTCATCATAGGTTTCTGCTGACCAGTCACCCTTTCAGAAATGACAACTCTAACTTTTATCCTATTGGTCATAACTGTCGGATGCAACCAGTTTGGATTTCTAGTTAGCAGATCGAGGAGAAGGCAGAAACTATGACTGCGGGGAATAGGTACATAGGCAAACACACCAAGTTTATAAACCTGAAGCGTAAATCAAGGGGAGATCCTAACGACCCTACTATATCAAAACGATGGTCCAAGCGATCAATATTTTTTAACTTTTTATATTGGAAAGATCATCGTGTAAGGCATGTAATTGATGTGATGCACACAGAGAAGAATATTGTAGAACATCTTATAGGAACATGTTTGGTGGATCTCATTCCAAATATGGAGAGCGGGCCCGCTAAGATCTACAGGATATGAAGCTAAAGTAGAAACTCTTATTAAAAAATGATCCTATAATAGGAAGAACTTATACCCCTCCGGATTCTTTCACTTTGGCTATTAGTGAGAAAAAGATCCTCTTAGATACGTTGTTCAACTTGAAGACTCTGACTGGTTATTCTGGTAATTTAAGTAGGGTCATAAACTACCAAGCAAATGACTTAAAATAGTGCAAGTCTCACAACTGGAATGTAATCATCTAATCAATCCCTCTATTATTTCGGCATTGCTTCTCTAAATAGAAAGATCTTTGTCGAGAAATTATGCAAATCAGTTTGTGTTTTACCTTAATTTTATGCAAAAGTGGTAAACAAAAGGCACATTAAAGCTGCAAACTCAACTTTAGCCAAGGCAGTTTATGTATTAGAGAAATATTTTCTTGCTTCGTTCTTCGATATCAGCATCCAATTGTGTGCATTTATGGGATAATGCTTTATTATATGGTCTCGTTAATGAAAACCTTTAAAGATTATGTAAAGAATACACGGTATATTGGAGGGTCAATTGCTGAAGAATAGATAACTGTGGAATCATCATTATACGCTAGGGAATATATTCCAGAATAAGAGGTGGGGAGGTTTAATCCATGTAAAGGAGGAGTGATAGAGGAACCTGACGAGTTTGAGGACGAATTATAGTTTGGAAAACCTAAAGAGGTGAAACTCACAAATATACAATACGATCAAGAAGCTCGTTATTGTGACACCCCGCCCAATTTAATATAGGGTGATCAGTCCTTTATAAAATTTAAAACAGAATGTTCGGTAGGTTCATTCTTAGCATCACTGTCGAAAACATAATAACTTATTTAATCACCTAATATAATTAAGCTTAGTGTCAAAAAATTTCTTATTAATTAAAACCATTTAATTACCAAACCAAGAAATTTAATATAAACCATCCACACATAATTAATTAATATAAATACTGAATCAGAATCACATGCTGAAATAAATATGACTGGATAAAACATTCCAGTTCAGAACTCTAAACCAAAACAATAGTAACCACCAATCCAAATGAAACTGAACAGGAAATAAACAGAACATAATCTTTGAAAGTTGTCCAAGGAATGGGCGACACATGCCCTAAAGAGAATGTCTATAGAGAATGGAAATGAAGTAATCGAGGTGTCTAATACAAAGTCCTACAGCTTCCACAACAGCTGCAGCACGCCAAGCAATCCGAGTCTCTAAGCCTGATGTCCCTGTGGCTGAGCACCTGATATAATACATACATATATCAAGAGAGAGAAGAGATGCAAGAAACGGTTCAGAGCCCAATGTGTAAAAATATTTGTTTAAGCAAGTATTCAAAATTTACAGTTAAGCAAGTATCAAGTGCATGTTAGTTCGGACTCTCACATAAGATTCTCACCTCTCTTCTATTGTGCACGCCTAACGAGTACCTAATTTTCTTCTTAGCTATACTACCCCATACAACTAGTCTGAATTCATCCTAATAGTATTTATCCTCACTATTATTAAACCCGTATCGCCCATACAATACATTATCAAATTAGCCTACGTTGAATAGCTAATTAATATGTTTTCCCGTTTCCATAATAAATCGATTATACTCTTAAGATTATTTTAACAAATCTACATGCCCATCTCTACAAGCTATACACAGTAGGTTGATTCACAAACTCACGTAAATATATATATATATATATATATATATATATATATATATATATATATAGTCACATCTTCCCTATATATATATATATTATAATACTGCACCCCCGGCCTAAGACCCATTAGCGCACCTAACCAAAATGTTGTACCCCCGGGTTATCACCCATTAGTACTCTTATTTAAATCATCTTGTACCCCCGGGTTATCACCCATTAGTACACCTATAATTCATTCTTGTACCCCCGGGTTATCATCCATTAGTACACTTAATAATAAGATTCTTACACCTCTGGGTTATCACCCATTAGTGCCTTATATAATAATAATACATAACAGGCCTACACACATCCTATTATAATTTATAGGTATTTCCCTCACCTACATATATACTTCTCTTATGAATTTTGATTTCAACATTTCATAATACAATTATTGAGATTATTATCCCTCTGGTAATCTCTAAGGTACATTCTCTCCGTGCCGAATTCATTAAAGTATTTAGTCGCTCATACTTTATTCCGAAATCCTGCCTTGCTTAAGTTTATTACTAGGAAATTTATCTCTCTTCCATAAACCACTAAGCTCAAAACTGGATTCTAAGAAATTCCCAAAATTTCACTCTGTCGCTCGAACCAGATGGCATGTCGTTTGAATGACTGCCACATGTCGCTCGAACGACTTCGGGCGAGATTGCGCTGTTCGTCTCCTACCCAGATTTTTCAGCGTTTTTCCACCATTTTTAAACCTAAAACTTCAAATTCAACATCCCAAACTCCAAACAAACAGTTCTAATTCGAACCCCATCAATAATATATGAATTCTAACATCCTAGAATCATCAATTCATTACGAATCATCTATAAAACATGAAATCCCCAATTTAATTTATCAAAACACTAGTTCTTCCAATTCATATTCAATAACACATAATTTTCAGATTTTCTCTACATATAAGATCCTCAAAACGTGATTTATAGTCTACATACATGAAGGGTTTCAATTTAACAAATTTCATAATCAATTTACATACCCAAAATTCTCAATTTCATCATTTTTATGAACCAAACATATTTCTAACCGTCCTATACTAACATGAGTATGATAAATACCGAAATACAGCAAGTTATAAACACTTTCCTTGAATTAGTCGTCTGATTTCTTGACTTTGTTGGTATGGGTGTGTTTTTCTTGTCCTGATCTACACGGTGGTGGTTGTGGTTGTGCAAGGTGGTGTCAATTTGACCATCTTCTTTTGGAAATAACTTTCCCTCACACTTCCTATGGCCGTTCTTACTTCCTATAGCTTTCTAACCCTAATGGACTTTCTTTAGCTGATAATATACTCTTAATTTTCGTCCATTAATTAAGCCTAAAAATCCAATTTACCACAATGCCCTCTCGGGATGCCGGTTAGGCCTAAAATTATCCCGGGACCCAAACTAAACACCCGGGTATACTATTTCAACTATCTAGACCCTTCCGGACTCAACGGTACACTCAAAATTACCATACAAGTTACTAAAAATAATTGGTATTTTTATTCCACTAAATTAGTCCCGACACGACTCACACGCGCGTCTGACTTAATTCACTAAACTGTCGTATTATTCTCTCTCGATAATTTATCAAAATGTATAGTTCCATATTACATATCGCACAGTAATATTAAATCAATAAGTATTAACCCTTGGCACGCTAGTTAATATTTATTTTTTATTAGATCCGGATTAATTAATAATTTAATTCTCACGATTAAAATTTAATTAATCCTTCTGTAATAATTAATCCCATAATTATTTAAATCATAAAAATATGGGGTATTACATACTTCCCCCCTAATAAAGGAAATTTGTCCCAAAATTCGGTAAAATAAAGGCATACCTGGTATGAATAAATCTGGATATTTCTCACACATATCCGCCTCACGCTCCCAAGTATACTCCTCCACATTGTGATGCTGCCACTGCACCCGAACAAGTGGAACTACCTTTGACCTCAGCCTCCTCTCACTATAATTTAGGATAGCTACTGGTCTCTCCTCATATGAACTATCTAGCTGTAACTCAATCTCCTCAATTGCAATATGAGTGTGTGCCAACTCATCATGAAGGTATCGCCTCAGTGACGAAATGTGGAACACATCATGGATACGATGCAAGTGTTCCGGTAACCCAAGTCTGTAAGCCACTGGTCCGACCCTCTTTGTAATAGGGAATGGTCCTACATATCTCGTAGCCAACTTCCCTTTTTCCCAAATCTCATTACTCCCTTCATCAGAGATACTCTCAACAAAACCTGGTCCCCCACTGCGAACTCTCGAAAGAACCTTTTAGCATCGGCGTAGCTTTTCTGTCTGTCCTGGGCTACTCGTATGCGATCCTGAATCATCTCGATCCTACTTGATGTATCCTGAATTACCTTTGGCCCGAGTAGCTTGTTGTCTCCCACCTTTAGCCAATAAGCTGGGGAACGATAAGGACGACCATACAATGCCTCGAACGGGGCCTTGACAATAGTAAACTGATAGGATTTATTATAAGCAAACTCCACCAATGGAAGATACTGCTCCCAACCTCCACCGAAATCAAGGAGACACATGCACAACATGTCCTCGAGCATCTGATTAGTGCGTTTAGTCTGCCCATCACTCTGCGAGTGATACGCTGTACTCAACCGCAACTCGGTACCCATAGCCTCCTGAAAGATCTACCAAAAATGAGATAAAAATGTCTTGTCTCAATCTGACACAATGTTAGGAGGCACACCATGCAATCTCACTATCTCCACAATAAATAACTGAGCATATTGTCCCGCTATGCAGTCTGTCCTGACGGGCAAAAAATGGGCTACTTTCGTCAACCGATCCACAATAACCCATATAGAATTGTGCCCCCTCTTTGAAGTGGGCAACCCAGTGATAAAATCCATGGAAATTCCTTCCCATTTCCACATAGGAATCTCCAATGGCTGAAGAAAACGTGGTGGTCTCTAATGGTCCACTTTCACTAACTGGCAAGTGGTACACTTGGATACGAACTCTGCGATATCCTTTTTCATCCTGCTCCACTAATACTGCCGCCTCATATTTTGGTACATTTTGTCCCCACAAGGACGTATCGCAAATCGGGACCCATGTGACTCCGTCATTACTGCATGTCGAAGGTCCTCCCCCTCTAGAACAACGAGTCTCCCATTGAAGCGTAAACCACCCTCGGAACTTACTGAATAAGACTTGGCTCCCCCGGCTAAGAGCGAATCCGCTGCCTGTGCCTGTACTACTCGCATAACAATATGAGGCATAATTGTCATCGCAGACATAAATTATCGGGCCACAACATCCTGATGTCTCAATTCCTTCCATTTTGCTTTCCACACCTCGACCCTGTCATCTACCGGCTTACGGCTCAATGCATCAGCAACTACATTAGCCTCCCCCGGGTGATAGTGTATTTCAAACTGATAATCTTTTACAAACTCAAGCCACCTGCGTTGATGCATATTCAACTCTTTCAACGTGAATAGGTACTGCAGTGACTTGTGGTCTGTAAATAAGAGAAAATGTTCCCCCAATAAGTAATGCCTCCAAATTTTAAGAGCAAACATGACCGCTACTATCTCTAAGTCATGGGTGGGTAATTATTCTCGTGAGGCTTAAGCTTTCGGGAAGCAAAAGTTATGGCCTGCTCCTCTTGCTGAAGTACTCCCCCAAGACCCTGTATGGATGTGTCAGTATAAACTAGGTATTCCACTCCCACCCTGGGGAGGGATAGTACAGGTGCTGAAGTTAACTTGTCCTTCAGATCATCAAACGCCAACTGACACGCATCATCCAAAACAAACGGCACGCCCTTACGAGTCAGATTTGTCATCGGACCTGCAATCTTCGAGAATCCCCGAATAAATCGTCTGTAGTATCCGGCTAATCCCATAAAACTCCTTACCTCAGTCAGCGTTGTGGGCTATCCCCACTCCCTCACCGCTGACACCTTACTAGGGTCCACATATATCCCTTTCTCTGATACAATGTGTACCAAAAACTGTACTTCCCGCTGCCAAAATTCACAGTTTTCATACTTAACGTACAACTCATGTTCTCGTAAGGTTTGCAGGACCATACGTAAGTGTTCATCATGCGCTTCCTCAGTGCGGGAATAAATTAGGATGTCATCTATGAAGACAAGGACAAACTGATCTAGGAACTCTCTGAATACTCTGTTCATTAAGTCCATTAATTAAGCCTAAAAATCCAATTTACAATAATGCCGTCTCGGGGTGTGGGTTAGGCCTAAAATTATCCCGGGACCCAAACTAAACACCTGGTTATACTATTTCAACTATCTCGACCCTTCTGGGCTCAACGGTACACTCAAAATTACCATACGAGTTACTAAAAATAATTGGTATTTTTATTCCACTAAATTAGTCCCGACACGACTCACACACGCGTCTGACTTAATTCACTAAACTGTCGTATTATTCTCTCTCGACAATTTATCAAAGTGTATAGTTCCATATTACATATCGCACAATAATATTAAATCAATAATTATTAACCCTTGGCAAGCTAGTTAATATTTATTTTTTATTAGATCCGGATTAATTAATAATTTAATTCTCACGATTAAAATTCAATTAATCCTTCTGTAATAATCAATCCCATAATTATTTAAATCATAAAAATATGGGGTATTACAGTTATGTCTTCGAATCGCAAGATGAAGTCGAAGAATGATGAGTGTGAGTATATATTGAATTCTTCGTCTTTGATTTTATGTATTTTATATTTTACGATCTAAACTCTAAAATTTACCTGTAGGAAGTACGAGAATGAAATTGCCCAAAATCAAAGGAGACATTGCATGACAACTGATTTTAGGGCATGAGTATCAAAAGAAGTAAATTTCACATCTTATGTGTGCGGTTTTATATTCATGTGTGATAAAAAAATGCCCTAATACAAATTCATTAAAAATGCAGCTTCTAAAGAGAGGTGATGTCTCTTCCAGGCTTGCATGCCTAGCAAAAGGCCCTAATTTTCATGCGAAAGAGTTTAAGAAATTCCGCACCAACGTTTTTTATTTCATTTCATATCCATATGAGAAAAAAAAATTGACGTAAAATAGTGGAATATCAATTTCTGCATTGACCATTTGTATCACTAGCAAAAGCAATAAAAATCTAAAGAATACGATGCTAACCTATTATGGGATAGTCCAAAAAATCTTAGAACTTGATTACTTAGATTTTAGAGAAATCGTATTCTATTGTGATTGGGTAAAGGTGGAGGATACTACGAATGCTTGCAAAGTTGATCCTGACTCTAAACTTATTATGGTAGATTTATCAAAGCTAAAGAGTAAAGATCATATAGTCGACGAGCCTTTTATTTATGCCTTTTAGAACATAAGTAAGGTATTATACTCGAAATGCATAAATGATGGCAATTGGTCTATTATTTTTCATGCACCAAAGGGTATGACTACTGAAGTGGATGCATTGAAAGCTCCAAAAGAGTTCCAGTCACCTCTTGATGGCAAACCTAATTTGAAGGATCTTTTAGTTGATTTAGAGGAAGAGTGAGTATCAAAATATTATGTTAACCTTGTCAATCTTATTTGTATCCTATTTTAATATTGACATTGTATTAGTGCTTTACTTTGATGTATGAATGTTTAGTTACTTTTAAAAATGTTCAATATGATTTATATAAGTTAACGTTCGATACTATGTTATGGTTAGTCGAATATTTAGTTAATTTCATAAGACACTCGGTTTGAGAATAGAGTCATTTGAGTTTGTGATTGGATCAACTCAATTTCCACGTGTTCCTATACATATACATTTTTTGATCAGTTTCATCGATAAAGTGTTCATAAAATGAAGTTAAATTAGCTTGATTTTATCAAGATTTTATTAAAGAAACTAGTCAACAAATGTACATGTAAAAGAATACATTTGGGGCTCCAGGATCAATTCGGTCCAATCACATATTCAGAAGACTCTATATAATGGCCTTCTTAGATCGCAGGAATCAGGTACTCTATGAGGCCACCTTTGAGTTCCCTGGAATGTCCTATATTGGTGGTTCTTGAAGAAGGACACACTCCCCATAATGAGAGGATTTGTATTTGGAAAACTCTATCAATCTCCGAATGGGAAAACACACTACACCAAAACTGGCGATTGGTCACGGCCAAAATCCCTGACCAAAGCTGTGGGTCGCGGACTTGGGACGTGACCATTTCGGGCATTACCATTTTCGTGGGTCGCGGCCCAAGTCCGTGACCAAAAAATGGTCACGATCGAGAGGGGTCACGGCAGATGGTCGCGGACTTAGGCCGTGACCCATGTCGTTACGGGTCACGGCCCTGATCTGTGACCCACAACCATGACAAATTGGTCGCGGCCAACGTCCGTGACCCACGACCGTGACAAAAAAATTTAAAAAAAATTGGTCGCGGCCCTGATCCGTGACCCACAACCGTGAAATATTGGTCACGGCCAAAGTCTGCGACACATGACCGTGACAAAAAAATTAAAAAAAAATTGGTCGCGGCCAAAGTCCGCGACCCACGACCGTGACAAAAAAATTAAAAAAAAATGGTCACTGCCCTAATCCGTGACCCATAACCGTGACGAAAAAAAAGGTCATGGACTTTGGCCGCGACCATTTTTATGCGTGACGAAAAAATAAAAATGGTCATGGACAAAGTCCATGACCATATTTAACTACAATTTTTAAAAAAAGGTATTTTTTTTGTTCAATCCTAAAATTGGGGGTCCTGTGAGTGCACCATCAGTTGCTATGTGTAACGTTTGACGCGTACGAGGTGTTACAAATATCTATTATTGGAAAAATAATAAAAAAAATCACAAATTGCGAATCGAGAACGTTGTTAATAAACTAATATATATACAAACTTATAAAAATTACACGTCTTAATAATTCACATACCAAAAAAAAAATTGGCCAGAGTTACCTCTATTTTCTAGACATTCCAAAACCTATAAATGTAAAACCTACTTATTATAAAGCCCGCACGGCTATAAAATTCAACAATCAAATTATAAAAGCCCGCACGACCATAAAACTAAACAATAAAAGCCCGCACGACCATAAAACTAAACAATAAAAGCCCGCACGACCATAAAACTAAACAATAAAAGCCCGCACGGCTGTAACACAAAAATCAAAATCCTAAATGTCCACAGCCTATAAACAATCTTCATGCTCTAGACCATTGCCTCCTTCTTTTGTTCCGCGTGCAAAAATCCTACAAATGATGGGATACATAAAAAAAAATATCAGTAACCAAGTAGTTTTACAAAAAATTTAATCAAGCAGAAAAATTGCAGATATGAGTTAAAATTATCAATAACTAAGTAGAAACATGCAAATTACCATCGTATTCTCAAACCGAGAGTCCCACAACTGCGGGGTCAGTTCCTACGAGTTACATTAGTCCCGTGGGAGGTGTTGGTGCCACCCACAGGTACGTTCGGGGGCTGTTTCGAGTTCTCACCCTCTAACGCCATGTTTTTCAGCCTAAGCCTATAAATATGAAAATTACCATCGTATTCTCAAACCGAGAGTCCCGCAGCTGCGGGGTCAGTTCCTACGAGTTACATTGGTCCCGTGGGAGGTGTTGGTACCACCCAGGGGGCCGTTCGGGGGCTGTTTCGAGTTTTCACCTTCTAACGCCATGTTTTTAAGCCTAAGTCTAGAAATACGCAAATTACCATCGTACTCTCAAATCGGGAGACCCGCGGCTGTGGGGTCAGTTCCTACGAGTTACGTTGGTCCCGTGGGAGGTGTTGGTGCCACCCACGGGGCCGTTCGGGGGATGTTTCGAGTTTTCACCCTCTAACGCAATGTTTTTAAGCCTACGTCTACAAAAAAGCAAATTACGGTCGTATTCTCAAATCGGGAGACCCGCGACTGCGGGGTCAGTTCCTACAAGTTACGTTGGTCCCGTGGGAGGTGTTGGTGCCACCCATGGGGCCGTTTGGGGGCTGTTTCGAGTTTTCACCCCCCTAACGTCATGTTTTTAAGCCTAAGTCTAGAAATATACAAATTACCATACTACTCTCAAACCGGGAGACCCGCAGCTGCGGGGTCAATTCCTACGAGTTACGTTGGTCCCGTGGGAGGTGTTGGTGCCACCCACGGGGCCGTTCGGGGGCTATTTCGAGTTTTCATCTTCTAACGCCATGTTTTTAAGCCTAAGTCTAGAAATACGCAAATTACCTTCGTACTCTCAAATCGGGAGACCCGCGGCTGCGGGGTCAGTTCCCACGAGTTACTATGTTCCCGTGGGAGGTGTTGGTGCCACCCACGGGGCCGTTCGGGGGCTGTTTCGAGTTTTCACCTTTTAACGCCATATTTTGCTTAAGTCTAGAAATACACATATTATCGTCGTATTCTCAAACCGGGAGACCCGCGGCTGCGGGGTCAGTTCCTACGAGTTACGTTGGTCCCGTGGGAGGTGTTGGTGCCACCCACGGGGCTGTTCGGGGGCTGTTTCAAGTTTTCACCCTCTAACGTCATGTTTTTAAGCCTAAGTCTAGAAATATGAAAATTACCGTAGTACTCTCAAACTGGGAGACCCGCGGTTGCGGGATCAGTTCCTACGAGTTACGTTGGTCCCGTGGGAGGTGTTGGTGCCACCCACGGGGCCGTTCTGGGGCATTTTCGAGTTTTCACCTTCTAACGCCATGTTTTTAAGCATAAGCATAGAAATACGCAAATTACCATCGTATTCTCAAACCGGGAGTCCCGCAGCTGCAGGGTCACTTCCTACGAGTTATGTTGGTCCCGCGGGAGGTGTTGGTTCCACCCACGGGGCCGTTCGGGGGCTGTTTCGAGTTTTCAACCTCTAAGTCGTGTTTTTATGCCTACGTCTACAAAAAAACAAATTACGGTCGTATTCTCAAACTGGGAGACCCGCGACTGCACGAGTTACGTTGGTCCCGTGGGAGGTGTTGGTGCCACCCACAGGGCCATTCGGGGGCTCTTTCGAGTTTTCACCCTCCAACATCATGTTTTTAAGCCTAAGTCTAGAAATATGTAAATTACCATAGTACCCTCAAACCGAGAGACTCGCGGCTGTGGGGTCAGTTCCTACGATTTACATTGGTCCCGTGGGAGGTGTTGGTGCCACCCACGGGGCCGTTCGGGGGCAGTTTCGAGTTTTCACCTTTTAACGCCATGTTTTGATTAAGTCTAAAAATACGCAAATTATTGTCGTATTCTGAAACCGGGAGACATGCGGCTGCGGGGTCTGTTCCTACAAGTTACGTTGGTCCCATGGGAGGTGTTGGTGCCACCCATGGGGCCGTTTGGGGGTTCTTTCGAGTTTTCACCCTTTAACGTTATGTTTTTAATCCTAAGTCTAGAAATATGCAAATTACCGTAGTAATCTCAAATCGGGAGATTCGCGGCTGCGGGGTCAGTTCTTACGAGTTACGATGGTCCCGTGGGAGTTGTTGGTGCCACCCAAGGGGGCGTTCTGGGGCTGTTTCGAGTTTTCACCTTCTAACGCCATGTTTTTAAGCATAAGTCTAGAAATACGCAAATTACTATTGTATTCTCAAACTGGGAGACCCGCGGCTGTGGGGTCAGTTCCTACGAGTTACGTTGGTCCCGTGGGAGGTGTTGGTGCCACCCACGGGGCCGTTCGGGGGATGTTTCGAGTTTTCACCCTCTAACGCAATGTTTTTAAGCCTACGTCTACAAAAAAGCAAATTACGGTCGTATTCTCAAATCGGGAGACCCGCGACTGCGGGGTCAGTTCCTACAAGTTACGTTGGTCCCGTGGGAGGTGTTGGTGCCACCCATGGGGCCGTTCGGGGGCCGTTTCTAGTTTTCACCCACTAATGTCATATTTTTTAGCCTAAGTCTAGAATTATGCAAATTACCATAGTACTCTCAAACCGGGAGACTCGCGGCTGCGGGGTCAGTTCTTACGAGTTACCTTGGCCCCGTGGGAGGTGTTGGTGCCACCCAAGGGGGCGTTCTGGGGCTGTTTCGAGTTTTCACCTTCTAACGCCATGTTTTTAAGCCTAAGTCTAGAAGTACACAAATTACCATCATATTCTCAAACCGGGAGACCCGCGGCTGCGGGGTCAGTTCCTACGAGTTACGTTGGTCCCGTGGGAGGTGTTGGTACCACCTAGGGGGCCGTTCGGGGGCTGTTTCAAGTTTTCACCTTCCAACGCCATGTTTTTAAGCCTAAGTCTAGAAATACGCAAATTACCATCGTACTCTCAAATCGGGAGACCCGCGGCTGGGGGGTCGGTTCCTACGAGTTACGTTGGTCCCGTGGGAGGTGTTGGTGCCACCCACGGGGCCGTTCGGGAGCTGTTTCGAGTTTTCACCCTCTAACGTCATGTTTTTAAGCCTAAGTCTAGAAATATACAAAGTACCATAGTACTCTCAAATCGGGAGACCCGCAGCTACGGGGTCCATTCCTACGAGTTACGTTGGTCCCGTGGGAGGTGTTGGTGCCACCCACGGGGCCGTTCGGGAGCTATTTCGAGTTTTCACCTTCTAATGCCATGTTTTTAAGCCTAAGTCTAGAAATACGCAAATTACCTTCTTACTCTCAAAGCGGGAGACCCACGGCTGCGGGGTCAGTTCTTACGAGTTACCTTGTCCCCGTGGGAGGTGTTGGTGCCACCCAAGGGGGCGTTCTGGGGCTGTTTCGAGTTTTCACCTTCTAACGCCATGTTTTTAAGCCTAAGTCTAGAAATACACAAATTACCATCGTATTCTCAAACTGGGAGACCCGCGGCTGCGAGGTCAGTTCCTACGAGTTACGTTGGTCCCGTTGGAGGTGTTGGTACCACCTAGGAGGCCGTTCGGGGGCTGTTTCAAGTTTTCACCTTCTAACGCCATGTTTTTAAGCCTAAGTCTAGAAATACGCAAATTACCTTCGTACTCTCAAACCGGGAGACCCGCGGCTGCGGGGTCAGTTCCCACGAGTTACGTTGTTCCCGTGGGAGGTGTTGGTGCCACCCACGGGGCCGTTCGGGGGCTGTTTCGAGTTTTCACCTTTTAACGCCATATTTTTCTTAAGTCTAGAAATACACAAATTATCGCCGTATGCTCAAACCGGGAGACCCGCGGCTGCGGGGTCAGTTCCTACGAGTTACGTTGGTCCCGTGGGAGGTGTTGGTGCCACCCACGGGGCCGTTCGGGGGTTGTTTCGAGTTTTCACCCTCTAACATCATGTTTTTAAGCCTAAGTCTAGAAATTTGTAAATTACCGTAGTACTCTCAAATCGGGAGACCCGCGGTTGCGGGATCAGTTCCTACGAGTTACGTTGGTCCCGTGAGAGGTGTTGGTGCCACCCACGGGGCCGTTCTGGGGCAGTTTCGAGTTTTCACATTCTAACGCCATGTTTTTAAGTCTAAGTCTAGAAATACGCAAATTACCATCGTATTCTCAAACCGGGAGACCCGCGGCTGCGGGGTCACTTCCTACGAGTTATGTTGGTCCCGCGGGAGGTGTTTGTAGCACCCCGACTAATTAAATACCGGGTAGCTACTCCTTTATTAAATTAATTCAAAATGCCAAGTTAGCTCAGTTAATAGCATCACTGTCGAAAACATTTTATTATTACTAACCACCTAGTATTTAAAAAGTAAGTTGCCAAATTTTAATATAAGTCTGATTAACATGCAACAAGTGTAATAAAGAATAACAACACCATTCACCATACTGAAGTAAAACGAATAACCATCATATTGTGTAAATAAAGTCTGGAGGAAAACTCCTCACTACAATCCCATACTGAAATAAATAACCGAATGCTAAAACAATACAAATCAAAGTCTGAAAACTGTAATGTAAAAGATGTCTCTAATAGAAATGGGCAACATGCCCTACAACTGATAGATAATGACTCTGGAATCCAAAAGATAGAAGCGTCTACAAGCAAATCCCTGTAGCTTCCACAAACAGCTACAGCTCATCACCTGAATGAGAATCCTATGCTTGGTGTCCCTATGGCTGGGAACCTAAAATGGTTTTACAAAGAAAAAGATTTGAAAAGCAAACGGGTCAGAGACCGAATGTGGAGTTATATTTTAAAAACCTGCAAGTGCTTTAAAAACATTTAAAACATTAAATGCAAAGTACATGTTAGGACGTGCACTCACATGATATTCTCACCTCTCGTCTAACTGTGCACTCCTAACGTAAGTACCCATCTAGAGTGATACAGACTACTAGCTACGTGACAACATATCTAGCTAGACTATTATAGGTCCTACCCTTATTACTCGGTTCTCTTAACATAATAACGCTCGTAATTAAGTAGGGGTTTAACGTAACTCAGATGTTCAATATGCAATATATATAACTATCAGTTAACTCGTTATATTTCTCGAAACAATACCATAATTATATTCACATCATTAACATGAAGGTTCTCATTAATTAAATGTATATTATTCACATCATAAATATACAATACAAGCACCCCGAGAACTAAGCTGTGGTGCACACATACTCTGCTATCCATCCCGGTACATCACGTACATAAGGATCACATATTCCGAATCTCTCAGGAATAGTTCAGATAACACAAATCACAAATAGTGGAGGCGAACACAGTCACATCACATAGGTCACGCACATACCTACGCTCCTATGATCAGCGGACTTATTAATATCTCAATAAGTCTTTCTATGACCTATGTTCATCAAGGTAACCAGTCTAAATCCGGGCAATACAAGGATTAGAGGGCCCTAAGCGAACGCAAACCTCCCGCGATGACAAGTATGGTAGGTATGTCATACACACAATTCATATACCAATACTAAGTAAACACACGTCTTAGTAATACCGTAGTTTAATTGTAGTACATATCGTATTCTCGTACTAACTTATAATATCTACACTTATATTATTCTGGTTCATCATCATACGCGCCATAATCTATTCTCACGTCGTAGTAGACACTCACGTCTCAACCCAAAGTTCATTGAATTAAATCTCTCGTATATAAATTTACTCCTCGTAATAACCCAAAAGTCCCAAATCTATCCTTACCTCATCAAAGGAAGGTTATCTATATCCTCGAACAAGTTTACGGGACTCCAAAAATCAAAACAGTCCAAAAAGGCCCAAACTGTCAACTCATTAGAAGTCTCGTTCGAACGAGACTGTTCGAACGAGATCCCTCTGTCAACTCGTTAGAAGTCTTGTTCGAACGAGGCTGTTCGAACGAGATCCAGTTCGTTCGAACGAACTGTCCCTTCTAACGAGATCTCGTTCGAACGAAGTTATCGAATGAGGCTCCCTTTCGTTGGAACGACTGGTCATTTCGTCAGAAGCTCGTTCGAACGAGTTCGTTCGAACTACCTGGGTAGGGGCTTCTAACGACCTGCCAGTTTCGTCCCAGATTTTCTTAGTTACGTTTCTCACCATTTTTAACACCTCAAGTCTTCTCCAAAGTTCGTTCTAATAATGTTTAAGTCCTCTAATCACACTAAAACATGCTTAGGTCATAAACTAACATCTTTTAAGGCATTAATGCATCCTAAACATCATTAAATCACAAGATTTTATACTTTTCCCCAATTTTATCAAGAACAAGAACCCTAGATTTATATCATCATCAAATCCCAGAATTTAATCCATTTTAATTTCTTCTAATCACAATTATCATGAGAATAATCATCTACCTATCATTCTACATGCAATTCTCTTCAAAATATTCAAGTTCTAAACTCCAACTACAGGGGTTTTCATATGTCACCAAGAACAAACACAAAATTCGAATTTTTCTAACATGGAAAGGACATTCTCTGAAATTAAATGGAATAAAGTCACTTGCCTTGGTTGTCTCTGAGTTTGGATGATGGTTTGATAGAGTTTTCTGCAGAATTCCCTCTCTCCAAGCTTCTCCTCCAATGGTGGCTTAAGGTGGCTAGGGTTTGATTTGGGAAACATAGAAAATTCTTCTAATAACCTACGTAGCCTTGTAGGTTAATATGGTTTGGTTAATGGGATTAGTGGGTTAAATCCACATCAGAATAAAACTCCCAATTTTCGACACTTTTAATTCCTCAAAATGTAATATTACCAAAATACCCTTTATGATGCCGGTATGGCCTAAAAATACCCCGGAATCCAAACTACACCCCCGGCTAGTGTTTTCTGACTATCTCGACCCTTCCGGACGCGTTGGCGCACTCAAAATGACCATACGGTTTATAGATTTTAAATTCACTTTTTATAATCAAAATATTACACCGTGACGCGGCGGTCCCACGCGTCTCAACAAAATTTCTAAAATGCCGTATATAAATCTCACGACAACTTTTATAATACCAAATACATATATCAAAACATGTATGCACATAATCAAATACCAACTCGTATCTCGTTAGTATTTATAACCCGGATTAATTTCCAATTAATACGCATTTAATTAATTAATCCCAAAAATAAATATAGCCAAAAGTACGGGGTATTACATACTCCCCCCCTAATAACTGAATTTCGTCCCGAAATTCGAAACTAGAAAGTACCTGCTAAAAACAGCTCTGGATAACGTTCGCGCATCTCATCCTCGCACTCCCATATGGATTCCTCGACATTGTGATGTTGCCACTGAACACGCACTAACGGAACTAACTTTGACCGCAGTTTCCTCTCGCTTCGGTCCAAAATAGCAATCGGACCCTCCTCGTAGGAGCTATCAGGCTGGAGATCGATGTCCTCCACAACAATGTGAGAATGAGACAGATTATCTCTAAGGTATTTCCTTAGCGAGGAAATATGAAACACATCGTGAATCCGATGCAAATGCTTCGATAACCCGAGTCTATACGCAACCGGTCTGATTCGCTCAATAATAGGAAACGGCCCCACATACCTCGGTGCCAACTTCCCCTTCTTCCCGAAACGCATAATCCCCTTCATAGGAGATACCTTGAGCAAAACCTGGTCCCCCACTTGGAACTCCCTGAAAAATCTCTTCGCATCAGCATAACTCTTCTGCCTGCCTTGAGCTACCCGAATGCGACTCCGAATCAACTCAATCCTTGCCGAAGTATCCTGAATCACTTTCGATCCAAGCAGTTTGTTGTCCCCCACTTCTAACCAACATGCTGGGGAACGACAAGGCCTACTGTACAATGCCTCAAACGGAGCCATGCCAATAGTGAACTGATAGGAGTTGTTGTAAGCAAACTCCACCAGTGGAAGATACTGCTCCCATCCACCCCCAAAGTCAATAATGCACATGCGTACCATGTCCTCCAACATCTAATTTGTGCGCTCAGTCTGCCCATCAGTCTGCAGATGATAAGCCATACTCAACCGCAATTTCGTGCCCATGGCCTCCTGGAAACTCTCCCAAAACCGCGAAACAAATATCTTGTCTCTGTCAGACACGATATTTAGGGGCACACCGTGAAGTCTCACAATCTCTGAAATGAAGAGCTGGGCATACTGTCCCATACTGTAATCAGTCCTTACGGGTAAAAAGTGAGCGAGCTTGGACAACCTGTCCACAATTACCCAAACGGAGTCTTGGCCCCTCTGCGACGTAGGCACCCCCGTAATAAAGTCCATGGATATGCTCTCCCACATCCACACCGGGACCTCCAACGGCTGTAGCAATCCTGTCGGTTTCTGATGGTCCACTTTTACAAGCTGACAAGTGGCGCATTTCGAAACAAACTCAGCAATATCTTTCTTCATACCGTTGCACCAATACTGCCGTCTCATGTCTTGGTACATTTTGTCCCCTCCGGGATGTACCGCGAACCGTGAGCCGTGCGATTCTGCCATCACATCGTGCCGCAATTCCTCCCCTTCCGAAACCACTAATCTCCCATTGAAGCGTAATCCCCCGTATGAGCTAACGGTATAGGACTCAGCTCCCTCTGCTAGTAATCGAACTATCTGCTCCTGACAGAACGAGTCATTGGCCTGTGCCCGTACTACCTTCGTGACAATCTGCGGTGTAACGGTCATCACAGACATGAAAGATCGGGCCACTGCATCCTGGTGTCCTAATTCCTTCCACTTAGCCTTCCACACCTCTGCCACCTCATCTGCTGGCCTACGGCTCAACGCGTCTGCTACCACGTTAGCCTTACCCGGGTGATACTGGATGTCGAACTGGTAGTCTTTTACAAACTCAAGCTACCTACGCTGCTGCATATTCAACTCTTTCTGCTTGAATAGGTACTGTAGGGACTTGTGGTCCATGAACAGTTGGAACTTCTCCCCCAAAAGATAGTGCCTCCAAATCCGTAGGGCAAATACCACTGCTGCCAACTCCAAATCATGCGTGGGGTAATTCTTCTCATGAGGCTTAAGCTTACGGGAAGCATAAGCTATGGCCTGTCTCTCCTGCTGTAATACACCTCCCAGTCCTTGCAAAGACGCATCGGTGTAAACCAAATACTCAACTCCCGGTCTCGACAATGCTAACACAGGTGCTGAGGTCAATTTGTCCTTCAATTCATCGAATGCCAACTGACAGGCATCACTCCAAATGAACGGCACACCTTTACGAGTAAGATGTGTCAAAGGACCTGCTATCTTCAAAAATCCCTGAATAAACCTCCTGTAGTATCTTGCTAAACCCAAGAAACTATGAATCTCCGTTGGTGTCGTGGGCTATCCCCACTCCCTCACCGCGGATAATTTCCCCGGATCAACCGATATTCCCCGGTCGGAAATAATATGTCCCAAAAACTGGACTTCCTTCAGCCAAAACCCGCACTTCTCATATTTTGCATACAACTCGTTCTGACGAAGCGTCTGCAAAACCTGCATCAAATGCTCGGCGTGCTCCTCCTCTGTCTGGGAGTAAACCAGAATATCATCAATGAAGACAATGACAAACTGGTCTAGGAAATCCCTGAACACTCTGTTCATCAAATCCATAAACACAGCTGGAGCGTTGGTCAAACCAAAAGGCATAACCCGAAACTCGTAAGATCCATATCTTGACAAGAACGCGGTCTTCGAGACATCCTCCTCCCTGATACGCAACTGATGGTATCCCGATCTCAAGTCAATCTTCGAGAAGAAAGAAGCTCCTCTAAACTGGTCGAATAAGTCATCGATTCGAGGCAACGGATACTTATTCTGTATCGTGACCTTATTCAACTCTCGGTAGTCCACACACAATCTCAGTGAACCGTCCCTCTTCTTCACAAACAAAACTGGAGCGACCCAAGGTGAGGTACTCCTGTGAATAAAGCCCTGACCTAACAGTTGCTCTATATGATCCCGTAACTCCCTCATCTCAGCTGGAGCCATACGGTACGGTGCGCGTGCTATAGGTCTCGTACCCGGTAGAAAATCTATAACAAAGTCTATCTCTCGACTGGGTGGTAAGCCTGGTATCTCCTGAAACACATCTGAATACTCCCTGACTACTGGGATTGAATCTAAAGGGATCACTACCTCCTTAGAGGTATCCTCCTCAATATAATACAGATGAGCGGTCGATCCTCCCTCTGGGCGAGGCATCGCCACCACAAACATCTCTTGCCCCGGAATGGCAAAAACAATGCTCCCGCTGAAGCAATCAATCATGGCCCGATAAGTTACGAGCCAATCCATACCGATAATCACATCGTGAACATGAATGTCTAATACTAACATGTCTGCAGGTAATACCAAACCACCAATCTCTACCCCCACTCCCCGGCATATAAAGAAAATAAGTGACCCACTCCCCAATGGTGAGTCGACACACGTCACTGTGCTCTCTGCCGTAGCTAATAATCCTAAAGCTTTCACGAAGTGTGTAGCTATAAAACAGTGTGTAGCACCCGTATCAAATAATACCCGACCCATAGTGCCATGGATAGGAAAAATACCCTCGATCGCGGGCGGTGCCTGTGGAACTGCAGCCTGGTGGACATTGTAGACACGTCCATACTGTAGCTACCCCTGCTAAACTGGGACTGCTGGAATGGGTGGCAATGCTGCCATTTATGGCGGTGCGGGAAGAGCGGCGGGAAACATAGGCCTCTGTGGCTCCTGGCGAGCACCCTGCTGCTGCTGCTGTGGGGCCCTGCCCCTATCAGGATAATCCTGTCGCTTATGGCCAGTCTTGCCACAAACAAAGCACTTCCCTGGGAACTTCCCTCCTCTCTGTCCCTGCTGTCCCCGGCCATGGTGGTCGTTACCGTTCCTCCCTTGGCCCTGCTGGCCCTGGTGAAACTGTTGCCCATTCTGCCCTTGTTGGCCCTGATGGCCGTTTGGACCCTGATGGCCCTGACGAAAACCTCCCTGTCCCTGTCTGTAGTTCCCTGATCGGAACCTCTTATTATCCCCCTGCTGGGAGCCCTGCTCATTCTGTCTCTGCCCCTGACCAGATTGTGCCCCGCTGGCACCATGTCCTCCAGTCCTGCCCTGATGGCTAGACTCCCCCGACCTCTTGCCCTCGGCCATATGAAAATGGTCGTCCTGGAAGTGTAACAATGCGGCGTTAACCACATCAGAATAAGTGGCCAACGATAGGTTCCCTAGCAGATGCTGACGGATCCTCCAAGTCAACCCGTCGGTGAACTTCTCAATCTTCTTCTTCTCTGTTGGTATCTCATCTGGAACGATATTCAACAGATTAGTGAACTCGGCCTCATACTCGGCCACTGTCTTGCCCTCCTACCTCAAACTCATCAGCTTCCTCCTCATTTCCGTATGAACAGCCGACGGAAAGTACTTACGGTCAAACCGCACCCAGAACTCCTGAATCGTGAGAGTATCCCTCTCCTCCATGTTGGTAATAGACTCCCACCACTGTAGTGCAGATCCAACTAGCTTGAAAGTAGCTAGTACCTGCTTCTGAACATCCGTGCACTCATACATTCTTAAGTGCCTCTGCATATCCTTCCTCCACTGGCTCGAGACTACTACATCTGAGCTACCTGCAACCTCTGGCGGGTGCGCTTTCTGAAAAGCGTCACGTATACGCTCCCAAGCAGACGGGAATGCATTAACCTGCACTGGTGCGGCAACTGGCGCCTGTGGTGGTGCCTGCTGAACAATGGCAATCGCGGAATTTACCGCTTGGGCTACTATAGCTACAACCTCAGCGGCGTTCATCATGCCCTGAACTGGAGCGGGCTGGGGTTCGGGCGTTGCATCCCTGGGAACTCGTCGTGCACGTCGTGGAGGCATCTGAAATAAGAACAAAGTTTATAAGTTCACGGTTATAACCTTAATACAGCTGAAGAATAAAGCATACACAAAAAGAGTACAACAGTCCTAAAATATAGGGCTCTATATCAAAGAAACGTAGCGGAAACATAACAAACCGTCAGATCCTAAAGGACACTAGAACCTGATGCTCTGATACCACCTGTGACACCCCAACTAATTAAATACCGGGTAGCTACTCCTTTATTAAATTAATTCAAAATGCCAAGTTGGCTCAGTTAATAGCATCACTGTCGAAAACATTTTATTATTACTAACCACCTAGTATTTAAAAAGTAAGTTGCCAAATTTTAATATAAGTCTGATTAACATGCAACAAGTGTAATAAAGAATAACAACACCATTCACCATACTGAAGTAAAATGAATAACCATCATATAGTGTAAATAAAGTATGGAGGAAAACTCCTCACTACAATCCCATACTGAAATAAATAACCGAATGCTAAAACAATACAAATCAAAGTCTGAAAACTGTAATGTAAAGGATGTCTCTAATAGAAATGGGCAACATGCCCTACAACTGATAGATAGTGACTCTGGAATCCAAAAGATAGAAGCGTCTACAAGCAAATCCCTGTAGCTTCCACAAACAGCTACAGCTCGTCACCTGAATGAGAATCCTATGCTTGGTGTCCTTGTGGCTGGGCACCTAAAATGGTTTTACAAAGAAAAAGATTTGAAAAGCAAACGGGTCAGAGCCCGAATGTGGAGTTATATTTTAAAAACCTGCAAGTGCTTTAAAAACATTTAAAACATTAAATGCAAAGTACATGTTAGGACGTGCACTCACATGATATTCTCACCTCTCGTCTAACTGTGCACTCCTAACGTAAGTACCCATCTAGAGTGATACAGACTACTAGCTACGTGACAACATATCTAGCTAGACTATTATAGGTCCTACCCTTATTACTCGGTTCTCTTAACATAATAACGCTCGTAATTAAGTAGGGGTTTAACGTAACGCAGATGTTCAATATGCAATATATATAACTATCAGTTAACTCGTTATATTTCTCGAAACAATACCGTAATTATATTCACATCATTAACATGAAGGTTCTCATTAATTAAATGTATATTATTCACATCATAAATATACAATACAAGCACCCCGAGAACTAAGCTGTGGTGCACATGTACTCTGCTATCCATCCCGGTACATCACGTACATAAGGATCACATATTCCGAATCTCTCAGGAATAGTTCAGATAACACAAATCACAAATAGTGGAGGCGAACACAGTCACATCACATAGGTCACGCAGATACCTACGCTCCTATGATCAGCGGACTTATTAATATCTCAATAAGTCTTTCTATGACCTATGTTCATCAAGGTAACCAGTCTAAATCCGGGCAACACAAGGATTAGAGGGCCCTAAGCGAACGCAAACCTCCCGTGATAGCAAGTATGGTAGGTATGTCATACACACAATTCATATACCAATACTAAGTAAACACACGTCTTAGTAATACCATAGTTTAATCGTAGTACATATCGCATTCTCATACTAACTTATAATATCTACACTTATATTATTCCGGTTCATCATCATACGTGCCATAATCTATTCTCACGTCGTAGTAGACACTCACGTCTCAACCCAAAGTTCATTGAATTAAATCTCTCGTATATAAATTTACTCCTCATAATAACCCAAAAGTACCAAATCTATCCTTACCTCATCAAAGGAAGGTTATCTATATCCTCGAACAAGTTTACGGGAGTCCAAAAATCAAAACAGTCCAAAAAGGCCCAAACTGTCAACTCGTTAGAAGTCTCGTTCGAACGAGACTGTTCGAACGAGATCCCTCTGTCAACTCGTTAGAAGTCTTGTTCGAACGAGGCTGTTCGAACGAGATCCAGTTCGTTCGAACGAACTGTCCCTTCTAACGAGATCTCGTTCGAACGAAGTTATCGAACGAGGCTCCCTTTTGTTAGAACGACTGGTCATTTCGTTAGAAGCTCGTTCGAACGACCTGGGTAGGGGCTTCTAACGACCTGCTAGTTTCGTCCCAGATTTTCTTAGTTACGTTTCTCACCATTTTTAACACCTCAAGTCTTCTCCAAAGTTCGTTCTAACAATGTTTTAAGTCCTCTAATCATACTAAAACATGCTTAGGTCATAAACTAACATCTTTTAAGGCATTAATGCATCCTAAACATCATTAAATCACAAGATTTTATACTTTTCCCCAATTTTATCAAGAACAAGAACCCTAGATTTATATCATCATCAAATCCCAGAATTTAATCCGTTTTAATTTCTTCTAATCACAATTATCATGAGAATAATCATCTACCTATCATTCTACATGCAATTCTCTTCAAAATATTCAAGTTCTAAACTCCAACTACATGGGTTTGATAGAGTTTTCTGCAGAATTCCCTCTCTACAAGCTTCTCCTCCAATGGTGGCCTAAGGTGGCTAGGGTTTGATTTGGGAAACTTAGAAAATTCTTCTAATAACCTACGTAGCCTTGTAGGTAAATATGGTTTGGTTAATGGGATTAGTGGGTTAAATCCACATCAGAATAAAACTCCCAATTTTCGTCACTTTTAATTCCTCAAAATGTAAAATTACCAAAATACCCTTTATGATGCCGGTATGGCCTAAAAATACCCCGGAATCCAAACTACACCCCCGGCTAGTGTTTTCTGACTATCTCGACCCTTCCGGACGCGTTGGCGCACTCAAAATGACCATACGGTTTATAGATTTTAAATTCACTTTTTATAATCAAAATATTACACCGTGACGCGGCGGTCCCACGCGTCTCAACAAAATTTCTAAAATGCCGTATATAAATCTCACGACAACTTTTATAATACCAAATACATATATCAAAACATGTATGCACATAATCAAATACCAACTCGCATCTCGTTAGTAATTATAACCCGGATTAATTTCCAATTAATACGCATTTAATTAATTAATCCCAAAAATAAATATAGCCAAAAGTACGGGGTATTACAGTGTTGGTCCCACCCACGGGGCCGTTCAGGGGTTGTTTCGAGTTTTCACCCTCTAACGTCATGTTTTTAAGCCTACGTCTACAAAAAAGCAAATTACGGTCGTATTCTCAAACCGGGAGACCCGCGACTGCGGGGTCAGTTCCTACGAGTTACGTTGGTCCCGTGGGAGGTGTTGGTGCCACCCACAGGGCCATTCGGGGGCTGTTTCGAGTTTTCACCCTCCAACATCATGTTTTTAAGCCTAGGTCTATAAATATGTAAATTACCATAGTACCCTCAAATCGGGAGACTCGCGGATGTGGGGTCAGTTCCTACGAGTTACATTGGTCCCGTGGGAGGTGTTGGTGCCACCCACGGGGCCGTTCGGGGGGTAGTTTCGAGTTTTCACCTTTTAACGCCATGTTTTGCTTAAGTAATGAAATACACAAATTACCGTCGTATTCTTAAACCGGGAGACACGCGGCTGCAGGGTCAGTTCCTACGAGTTACGTTGGTCCCGTGGGAGGTGTTGGTGCCACCCATGGGGCCGTTTGGGGTCTATTTCGAGTTTTCACCCTTTAACGTCATGTTTTTAATCCTAAGTTTAGAAATATGCAAATTACCGTAGTACTCTCAAACCGGGAGACTCGCAGCTGCGGGGTCAGTTCTTACGAGTTACGTTGGTCCCGTGGGAGGTATTGGTGCCACCCACGTGGCCGTTCGTGGGCAGTTTCGAGTTTTAACCCTCTAACGCCATGTTTTTAAGCCTAAGTCTAGAAATATACAAATTACCATCGTATTCTAAAACCGGGAGTCCTGTGGCTTCAGAGTCAGTTCCTACGAGTTACATTGCTCCGGTGGGAGGTGTTGGTGCCACCCACGGGGCCGTTCGGGGGCAGTTTCGAGTTTTCACCTTTTAACGTCATATTTTTCATAAGTCTAGAAATACACAAATTATCATCGTATTCTCAAACCGGGAGACCCGCGGCTGCGGGGTCAGTTCCTACGAGTTACGTTGGTCCCGTGGGAGGTGTTGGTGCCACCCACGGGGCTGTTCGGAGGCTGTTTCGAGTTTTCATCCTCTAACGTCATGTTTTTAAGCCTAAGTCTAGAAATATGCAAATTACTGTAGTAATCTCAAACCGGCAGACCCGCGGGTGCGGGATCAGTTCCTACGAGTTACGTTGGTCCCGTGGGAGGTGTTGGTGCCACCCACGGGGCCGTTCTGGGGCAGTTTCGAGTTTTCACCTTCTAACGCCATGTTTTTAAGCCTAAGTCTAGAAATACGCAAATTACCATCGTATTCTCAAACCGGGAGACCCGCTGCTGCGGGGTCAGTTCCGACGAGTTACGTTGTTCCCTCGGGAGGTGTTGGTGCCACCCACGGGGCCGTTCGGGGGCTGTTTCGAATTTTCACCCTCTAACGTCATGTGTTTAAGTCTAAGTCTAGAAATATGCAAGTTACCGTAGTACTCACAAACCGGGAGACCCGCGGCTGCAGGATCAGTTCCTACAAGTTACGTTGGTCCCGTGGGAGGTGTTGGTGCCACCCACGGGGCTGTTCTGGGGCTGTTTCGAGATTTCACCTTCTAACGCCATGTTGTTAAGCCTAAGTCTAGAAATGCGCAAATTACCATCGTATTCTCAAATCGGGAGACCCACGGCTGCGGGGTCACTTCCTACGAGTAATGTTGATCCCGCAGGAGGTTTTGGTCCCACCCAAGGGGCCGTTCAGGGGCTGTTTCGAGTTTTCACCCTCCAACGTCATGTTTTTAAGCCTACGTCTACAAAAAAGCAAATTACGGTCGTATTCTCAAGCCGGGAGACCCGCGACTGCGGGGTCAGTTCCTACGAGTTACGTTGGTCCCGTGGGAGGTGTTGGTGCCACCCACAGGACCATTCGGGGGCTGTTTCGAGTTTTCACCCTCCAACATCATGTTTTTAAGCCTAAGTCTAGAAATATATAAATTACCATAGTACCCTCAAACCGGGAGACTCGCGGATGTGGGGTCAGTTCCTACGAGTTACATTGGTCCCGTGGGAGGTGTTGGTGCCACCCACGGGGCCGTTCGGGGGCAGTTTCGAGTTTTCACCTTTTAACGCCATGTTTTGCTTAAGTCTAGAAATACGCAAATTACCGTCGTATTCTTAAACCGGGAGACACGCGGCTGCGGGGTCAGTTCCTACGAGTTACGTTGGTCCCGTGGGAGGTGTTGGTGCCACCCATGGGGCCGTTTGGGGGCTGTTTCGAGTTTTCACCTTCTAACGCCATGTTTTTAAGCCTAAGTCTAAAAATACGGAAATTACCATCGTATTCTCAAATTGGGAGACCCGCGGCTGCGGGATCAGTTCCTACGAGTTACGTTTGTCCCGAGGGAGGTGTTGGTGCCACCCACGGGGCCGTTCGGGGGCTATTTCGAGTTTTCGCCCTCTAACGCCATGTTTTTAAACCTACGTCTACAAAAAAGCAAATTACGGTCGTATTCTCAAATCGGGATACCCGCGACTGCGGGGTTAGTTCCTACGATTTACGTTGGTCCCATGGGAGGTGTTGGTGCCACCCACGGGGCCGTTCGGGGGCTGTTTCGAGTTTTCACCCTCTAATGTCATGTTTTTAAGCCTAAGTCTAGAAATATGCAAATTACCATAGTACCCTCAAACCGGGAGACCCGCGGCTGCGGGGTCAGTTCCTACGAGTTACATTGGTCCCGTGGGAGGTGTTGGTGCCACCCACGGGGCCGTTCGGGGGTTGTTTCGAGTTTTCACCTTTTAACGCCATGTTTTGCTTAAGTCTAGAAATATGTAAATTACCGTCATATTCTCCAACCGAGAGACACGCGGCTGCGGGGTCATTTCCTACGACTTATGTTGGTCCCGTGGGAGGTGTTGGTGTCACCCACGGGGCCGTTCGGGGGGTTGTTTCGAGTTTTCACCCTCTAACGTCATGTTTTTAATCCTAAGTCTAGAAATATACAAATTACCGTAGTACTCTCAAACTGGGAGACGCGCGGCTGCGGGGTCAATTCCTACGAGTTACGTTGGTCCCGTGGGAGGTGTTAGTGCCACCCACGGGGCCGTTCGGGAGCTGTTTCGAGTTTTCACCTTCTAACTTTATGTTTTTAAGCCTAAGTCTAGAAATATGTAAATTACCATCGTACTCTCATACCGGGAGACCCGGGGCTGCGGTGTCAGTTCCTAAGAGTTATGTTGGTCCCGTGGGAGGTGTTGGTGCCACCCACGGGGTCGTTCGTGTGTTAATTCGAGTTTTCACCTTTTAACGCCATGTTTTGCTTAAGTCTAGAAATACGCAAATTACCATCGTATTCCCAAACCGGGAGACCCGCGGCTTCGGGGTCAGTTCCTATGAGTTACGTTGGTCCCGTGGGAGGTGTTGGTGCCACCCATGGAGCCGTTCGGGGGTTTTTCGAGTTTTCACCCTCTAACGTCATGTTTTTATGCATAAGTTTAGAAATAAGCAAATTACGATGGTATTCTCAAACCGGGAGACCCGCGGCTGGGTGGTCAGTTCCTACGAGTTACATTGGTCCCGTGGGAGGTGTTGGTTCCAGCCACGGGGACATTCGAGGGCTTTTTCAAGTTGTCACCCTCCAACGCCATGTTTTGAAGCCTAAGTATAGAAATATGCAAATTATCGTCGTATTCTCAAACCAGGTGTCCCGCCACTGCGGGGTCAGTTCCTACGAATTACGTTGGTCCCGTGGGAGGTGTTGGTGCCACCCATGGGGCCGTTTGGGGGCTATTTCGAGTTTTCACCCTTTAACGTCATGTTTTTAAGCCTAAGTTTAGAAATATACAAATTAACGTCGTATTCTAAAACCGGGAGTCCCGCGACTGCGGGGTCAGTTCCTATGAGTTACATTGGTCCCGTGGGAGGTGTTGGTGCCACCCACATGGCCGTTCAGGGGCAGTTTCGAGTTCCCACCCTCTAACGCCATGTTTTTAAGCCTAAGTCTAGAAATATACAAATTACCATCGTATTCAAAAACAGGGAGTCCTATGGCTACGGAGTCAGTTCCTACGAGTTACATTGCTCCCGTGGGAGGTGTTGGTGCCACCCACGGGGCCGTCCGGGGGAAGTTTCGAGTTTTCACCTTTTAACGTCATATTTTTCTTAAGTCTAGAAATACAAAAATTATCGTCGTATTCTCAAACCGGGAGACCCGCGGCTGCGGGGTCAGTTCCTACGAGATACGTTGGTCCCGTGGGAGGTGTTGGTGCCACCCACGGGGCTGTTCGGGGGCTGTTTCGAGTTTTCACCCTCTAACGTCATGTTTTTAAGCCTAAGTCTAGAAATATGTAAATTACTGTAGTACTCTCAAACCGGCAGACCCGCGGCTGCGGGATCAGTTCCTACGAGTTACGTTGGTCCCGTGGGAGGTGTTGGTGCCACCCACGGGGCCGTTCTGGGGTAGTTTCGAGTTTTCACCTTCTAACGCCATGTATTTAAGCCTAAGTCTAGAAATACGCAAATTACCATCGTATTCTCAAACCGGGAGACCCGCGGCTGCGGGGTCACTTCCTACGAGTTATGTTGGTCCCGCAGGAGGTGTTGGTCCCACCCACGGGGCCGTTCGGGGCTGTTTCGAGTTTTCACCCTCTAACGTCATGATTTTAAGCCTACGTCTAAAAAAAAGCAAATTACGATCATATTCTCAAACCGGGAGACCCGCGACTGCGGGGTCAGTTCCTACGAGTTACGTTGGTCCCGTGGGAGCTGTTGGTGCCACCCACAGGGCCATTCGGGGGCTGTTTCGAGTTTTCACCCTCTAACGTCATGTTTTTATGCCTAAGTCTAGAAATATACAAATTACCATAGTACTCTCAAACCGGGAGACCCGCAGCTGCGGGGTCAATTTCTACGAGTTACGTTGGTCCCGTGGGAGGTGTTGGTGCCACCCACGGGGCCGTTCGGGAGCTGTTTCGAGTTTTCACCTTCTAACTTTATGTTTTTAAGCGTAAGTCTAGAAATATGTAAATTACCATCGTACTCTCATACCGGGAGACCCGGGGCTGCGGTGTCAGTTCCTAAGAGTTATGTTGGTCCCGTGGGAGGTGTTGGTGCCACCCATGGGGTCGTTCGTGTGTTAATTCGAGTTTTCACCTTTTAACGCCATATTTTTCTTAAGTCTAAAAATACACAAATTATCGTTGTATTCTCAAACCGGGAGATCCGCGACTGCGGGGTCAGTTCCTACGAGTTACGTTGGTCCCGTGGGAGGTGTTGGTGCCACCCACGGGGCCGTTCGGGGGCTGTTTCGAGTTTTCACCCTCTAACGTCATGTTTTTAAGCCTAAGTCTAGAAATATGCAAATTACCGTAGTACTCTCAAACAGGGAGACCTGCGGCTGCGGGATCAGTTCCTACAAGTTACGTTGGTCCCGTGGGAGGTGTTGGTGCCACCCACAGGGCTGTTCTGGGGCAGTTTCGAGATTTCACCTTCTAACGCCATGTTTTTAAGCCTAAGTCTTGAAATATGCAAATTACCATCGTATTCTCAAATCGGGAGACCCACGGCTGCGGGGTCACTTCCTACGAGTAATGTTGGTCCCGCGGGAGGTTTTGGTCCCACCCAAGGGGCCGTTCAGGGGCTGTTTCGAGTTTTCACCCTCTAACGTCATGTTTTTAAGCCTACGTCTATAAAAAACCAAATTACGGTCGTATTCTCAAATCGGGAGACCCGCGACTGCGGGGTCAGTTCCTACGAGTTACGTTGGTCCCGTGGGAGGTGTTGGTGCCACCCACAGGGCCATTCGGGGGCTGTTTCGAGTTTTCACCCTCCAACATCATGTTTTTAAGCCTAAGTCTAGAAATATGTAAATTACCATAGTACCCTCAAACCGGGAGACTCGCGGATGTGGGGTCAGTTCCTAAGAGTTACATTGGTCCCGTGGAAGGTGTTGGTGCCACCCACGGGGCCGTTCGGGGGCAGTTTCGAGTTTTCACCTTTTAACGCCATGTTTTGCTTAAGTGTAGAAATACGCAAATTACTGTCGTATTCTTAAACCGGGAGACACGCGGCTGCGGGGTCAGTTCCTACGAGTTACGTTGGTCCCGTGGGAGGTGTTGGTGCCACCCATGGGGCCGTTTGGGAGCTGTTTCGAGTTTTCACCTTCTAACGCCATGTTTTTAAGCCTAACACTAGAAATACGGAAATTACCATCGTATTCTCAAATCGGGAGACCCGCGGCTGCGGGGTCAGTTCCTACGAGTTACGTTGGTCCCGAGGGAGGTGTTGGTGCCACCCACGGGGCCGTTCGGGGGCTATTTCGAGTTTTCACCCTCTAACACCATGTTTTTAAGCCTACGTCTACAAAAAGCAAATTAGGGTCGTATTCTCAATTCGGGATACCCGCGACTGCGGGGTTAGTTCCTACGAGTTACGTTGGTCCCATGGGAGGTGTTGGTGCCACCCACGGGGCCGTTCGGGGGCTGTTTCGAGTTTTCATCCTCTAATGTCATGTTTTTAAGCCTAATTCTAGAAATATGCAAATTACCATAGTACCCTCAAACCGGGAGACCCGCGGCTGCGGGGTCAGTTCCTACGAGTTACATCGGTCCCGTGGGAGGTGTTGGTGCCACCCACGGGGCCATTCGGGGGCTGTTTCGAGTTTTCACCCTCTAATGTCATGTTTTTAAGCCTAAGTCTAGAAATATGCAAATTACCATAGTACCCTCAAACCGGGAGACCCGCGGCTGCGGGGTCAGTTCCTACGAGTTACATTGGTCTCGTGGGAGGTGTTGGTGCCACCCACGGGGCCGTTCGGGGGTTTTTTCGAGTTTTCACCTTTTAACGCCATGTTTTGCTTAAGTCTAGAAATATGTAAATTACCGTCATATTCTCCAACCGAGAGACACGCGGCTGCGGGGTCATTTCTTATGACTTATGTTGGTCCCGTGGGAGGTGTTGGTGTCACCCATGGGGCCGTTCGGGGGGCTGTTTCGAGTTTTCACCCTCTAACGTCATGTTTTTAAGCCTAAGTCTAGAAATATACAAATTACCGTAGTACTCTCAAACTGGGAGACCCGTGGCTGCGGGGTCAATTCCTACGAGTTACGTTGGTCCCGTGGGAGGTGTTGGTGCCACCCACGGGGCCTTTCGGGAGCTGCTTCGAGTTTTCACCTTCTAACTTTATGTTTTTAAGCCTAAGTCTAGAAATATGTAAATTACCATCGTACTCTCATACCGGGAGACCCGGGGCTGCGGTGTCAGTTCCTAAGAGTTATGTTGGTCCCGTGGGAGGTGTTGGTGCCACCCACGGGGTCGTTCGGGTGTTAATTCGAGTTTTCACCTTTTAACGCCATGTTTTGCTTAAGTATTGAAATACGCAAATTACCATCGTATTCCCAAACCGGGAGACCCGCGGCTTCGGGGTGAGTTCGTATGAGTTACGTTGGTCCCGTGGGAGGTGTTGGTGCCACCCATGGAGCCGTTCGGGGGTTGTTTCGAGTTTTCACCCTCTAACGTCATGTTTTTAAGCATAAGTTTAGAAATAAGCAAATTACGGTGGTATTCTCAAACCGGGAGACCCGCGGCTGGGGGGTCAGTTCCTACGAGTTACATTGGTCCCGTGGGATGTTTCGGTTCCAACCACGGGGACATTCGAGGGCTTTTTCAAGTTGTCACCCTCCAACGCCATGTTTTGAAGCCTAAGTCTAGAAATATGCAAATTATCGTCCTATTCTCAAACCAGGTGTCCCGCGACTGCGGGGTCAGTTCCTACGATTTACATTGGTCCCGTAGGAGGTGTTGGTGCCACCCACGGGGACGTTCGGGGGCTATTTTGAGCTCCCAACCACTAACGCCATGTTTTTAAGCCTAAGTTTAGAAATATGCAAATTAACGTCGTATTCTAAAACCGGGAGTCCCGCGACTGCGGGGTCAGTTCCTATGAGTTACATTGGTCCCGTGGGAGGTGTTGGTGCCACCCACGTGGCCGTTCAGGGGCAGTTTCGTGTTCCCACCCTCTAACGCCATGTTTTTAAGCCTAAGTCTAGAAATATACAAATTACCATCGTATTCAAAAACAGGGAGTCCTATGGCTACGGAGTCAGTTCCTACGAGTTACATTGCTCCCGTGGGAGGTGTTGGTGCCACCCACGGGGCCGTTCGGGGGAAGTTTCGAGTTTTCACCTTTTAACGTCATATTTTTCTTAAGTCTAGAAATACACAAATTATCGTCGTATTCTCAAACCGGGAGACCCGCGGCTGCGGGGTCAGTTCCTACGAGTTACGTTGGTCCCGTGGGAGGTGTTGGTGCCACCCACGAGGCTGTTCAGGGGCTGTTTCGAGTTTTTACCCTCTAACGTCATGTTTTTAACCCTAAGTCTAGAAATATGCAAATTACCGTAGTACTCTCAAACCGGCAGACCCGCGGCTGCGGGATTAGTTCCTACGAGTTACGTTGGTCCCGTGGGAGGTGTTGGTGCCACCCACGGGGCCGTTCTGGGGCAGTTTCGAGTTTTCACCTTCTAACGCCATGTTTTTAAGCCTAAGTCTAGAAATACGCAAATTACCATCGTATTCTCAAACCGGGAGACCCGCGGCTGCGGGGTCACTTCCTACGAGTTATGTTGGTCCCGCGGGAGGTGTTGGTCCCACCCACGGGGCCGTTCGGGGCTGTTTCGAGTTTTCACCCTCTAACGTCATGTTTTTAAGCCTACGTCTAAAAAAAAGAAAATTATGGTCGTTTTCTCAAACCGGGAGACCCGCGACTGCGGGGTCAGTTCCTACGAGTTACGTTGGTCCCGTGGGAGCTGTTGGTGCAACCCACAGGGCCATTCGGGGGCTGTTTCGAGTTTTCACCCTCTAACGTCATGTTTTTAAGCCTAAGTCTAGAAATATACAAATTACCATAGTACTCTCAAACCGGGAGACCCGCAGCTACGGGGTCAATTTCTACGAGTTACGTTGGTCCCGTGGGAGGTGTTGGTGCCACCCACGGGGCCGTTCGGGGGCTATTTTGAGTTTTCACCTTCTTACGCCATGTTTTTAAGCCTAAGTCTATAAATACGCAAATTACCTTTGTACTCTCAAACTGGGAGACCCGCGGCTGCGGTGTCAGTTCCGACGAGTTACGTTGTTCCCTCGGGAGGTGTTGGTGCCCCCCACAGGGCCGTTCGGGGGCTGTTTCGAGTCTTGACCTTTTAACGCCATATTTTTCTTAAGTCTAAAAATACACAAATTATCGTCGTATTATCAAACCGGGAGACCCGCGACTGCGGGATCAGTTCCTACGAGTGACGTTGGTCCCGTGGGAGGTGTTGGTGCCACCCACGGGGCCGTTCGGGGGCTGTTTCGAGTTTTCACCCTCTAACATCATGTTTTTAAGCCTAAGTCTAGAATATGCAAATTACCATAGTACTCTCAAACCGGGAGACCCACGGCTGTGGGATCAGTTCCTACGAGTTACGTTGGTCCCGTGGGAGGTGTTGGTGCCACCCACGGGGCTGTTCTGGGGCATTTTCGAGATTTCACCTTCTAACGCCATGTTTTTAAGCCTAAGTCTAGAAATATGCAAATTACCATCATATTCTCAAATCGAGAGACCCACGGTTGCGGGGTCACTTCCGACGAGTAATGTTGGTCCCGCGGGTGGTTTTGGTCCCACCCAAGGGGCCGTTCAGGGGCTGTTTCGAGTTTTCACCCTCTAACGTCATGTTTTAAGCCTACGTCTACAAAAAAGAAAATTACGGTCGTATTCTGAAATCGGGAGACCCGCGACAGCGGGGTCAGTTCCTACGAGTTACGTTGGTCCCGTGGGAGGTGTTGGTGCCATCCACAGGGACATTCAGGGGCTGTTTCGAGTTTTCACCCTCCAACATCATGTTTTTAAGCCTAAGTCTAGAAATATGTAAATTACCATAGTACCCTCAAACCGGGAGACTCGCGGATGTGGGGTCAGTTCCTACGAGTTACATTGGTCCCGTGGGAGGTGTTGGTGCCACCCACGGGGCCGTTCGGGGGCAGTTTCGAGTTTTCACCTTTTAACGCCATATTTTGCTTAAGTCTAGAAATACGCAAATTACCGTCGTATTCTTAAACCGGAAGACACGCGGCTGCGGGTTCAGTTCCTACGAGTTACGTTCGTCCCTTGGGAGGTGTTGGTGCCACCCATGGGGCCGTTTGGGGGCTGTTTCGAGTTTTCACCTTCTAACGCCATGTTTTTAAGCCTAAGTCTAGAAATACGAAAATTACCATCGTATTCTCAAATCGGGAGACCCGCGGCTGCGGGGTCAGTTCCTACGAGTTACGTTGGTCCCGAGGGAGGTGTTGGTGCCACCCACGGGGCCGTTCGGGGGCTATTTCGAGTTTTCGCCCTCTAACGCCATGTTTTTAAGCCTACGTCTACAAAAAAGCAAATTACGGTCGTATTCTCAAATCGGGATACCCGCGACTGTGGGGTTAGCTCCTACGAGTTACGTTGGTCCCATGGGAGGTGTGGTGCCACCCACGGGGCCGTTCGAGGGCTGTTTCGAGTTTTCATCCTCTAATGTCATGTTTTTAAGCCTAAGTCTAGAAAATATGCAAATTACCATAGTACCCTCAAACCGGGAGACCCGCGGCTGCGGGGTGAGTTCCTACGAGTTACATTGGTCCCGTGGGAGGTGTTGGTGCCACCCACGGGGCCGTTCGGGGGTTGTTTCGAGTTTTCACCTTTTAACGCCATGTTTTGCTTAAGTCTAGAAATATGTAAATTACCGTCATATTCTCCAACCGAGAGACACGCGGCTGCAGGGTCATTTCCTACGACTTATGTTGGTCCCGTGGGAGGTGTGGTGTCACCCACGGGGCCGTTCGAGGGGATGTTTCGATTTTTCACCATCTAACGTCATGTTTTTAAGCCTAAGTCTAGAAATATACAAATTACCGTAGTACTCTAAAACCGGGAGACCCGCGGTTTCGGGGTCAATTCCTACGAGTTACGTTGGTCCCGTGGGAGGTGTTGGTGCCACCCACGGGGTCGTTCGGGTGTTATTTCGAGTTTTCACCTTCTAACTTTATGTTTTTAAGCCTAAGTCTAGAAATACATAAATTACCGTCGTACTCTCAAATCGGGAGACCCGCGGCTGCGGGGTCAGTTCCTAAGAGTTATGTTGGTCCCGTGGGAGGTGTTGGTGCCACCCACGGGGCTGTTCGGGGGCTGTTTCGAGTTTTCACCCTCTAACGTCGTGTTATTAAGCCTAAGTCTAGAAATATGCAAATTACCGTAGTACTCTCAAACCGGCAGACCCGCGGCTGCGGGATCAGTTCCTACGAGTTACGTCGGTCCCGTGGGAGGTGTTGGTGCCACCCACGGGGCCGTTATGTGGTAGTTTCGAGTTTTCACCTTCTAACGCCATGTTTTTAAGCCTAAGTCTAGAAATACGCAAATTACCATCGTATTCTCAAATCGGGAGACCCGCGGCTGCGAGGCCACTTCCTACGAGTTATGTTGGTCCCGCGGGAGGTGTTGGTCCCACCCTCGGGGCCGTTCGGGGGTTGTTTCGAGTTTTCACCCTCTAACGTCATGTTTTTAAGCCTACATCTACAAAAAAGCGAATTACGATCGTATTCTCAAACCGGGAGACCCGCGACTGCGGGGTCAGTTCCTACGAGTTACGTTGGTCCCGTGGGAGGTGTTGGTGCCACCCACAGGGCCATTCGGGGGATGTTTCGAGTTTTCACCCTCCAACATCATGTTTTTAAGCCTAAGTCTAGAAATATGTAAATTACCATAGTACCCTCAAACCGGGAGACTCGCGGATGTGGGGTCAGTTCCTATGAGTTACATTGGTCCCGTGGGATGTGTTGGTGCCACCTCCGGGGCCGTTGGGGGGCAGTTTCGAGTTTTCTCCTTTTAACGCCATGTTTTGCTTAAGTCTAGAAATACGCAAATTATCGGCGTATTCTTAAACCTGGAGACAAGCGGTTGCGGGGTCAGTTCCTAGGAGTTACGTTGGTCCCGTGGGAGGTGTTGGTGCCACCCATGGGGCCGTTTGGGAGCTGTTTCGAGTTTTCACCTTCTAACGCCATGTTTTTAAGCCTAAGTCTAGAAATACGAAAATTACCATCGTATTCTCAAATCGGGAGACCCGCGGCTGCGGGGTCAGTTCCTACGAGTTACGTTGGTCCCGAGGGAGGTGTTGGTGCCACCCACGGGGCCGTTCGGGGGCTATTTCGAGTTTTCACCCTCTAACGCCATGTTTTTAAGCCTACGTCTACAAAAAAGAAAATTACGGTCGTATTCTCAAATCGGGAGACCCGCGACTGCGGGGTCAGTTCCTACGAGTTACGTTGGTACCATGGGAGGTGTTGGTACCACCCACGGGGCCGTTCGGGGGCTGTTTCGAGTTTTCACCCTCTAATGTCATGTTTTTAAGCCTAAGTCTAGAAATATGCAAATTACCATAGTACCCTCAAACCGAGAGACCCGCGGCTGCGGGGTCAGTTCCTAAGAGTTACGTTCTTCCCTCGGGAGGTGTTGGTGCCACCCACGGGGCCGTTCGGGGGCTGTTTCGAGTTTTCACCTTTTAACGCCATATTTTTCTTAAGTCTAGAAATACACAAATTATCGTTGTATTCTCAAACCGGGAGACCCGCGGCTGCGGGGTCAGTTCCTACGAGTTACGTTGGTCCCGTGGGAGGTGTTGGTGCCACCCACGGGGCCGTTCGGGGGCTGTTTCGAGTTTTCACCCTCTAACGTCATGTTTTTAAGCCTAAGTCTAGAAATATGCAAATTACCGTAGTACTCTCAAACCGGGAGACCCGCGGCTACGGGATCAGTTCCTACGAGTTACGTTGGTCCCGTGGGAGGTGTTGGTGCCACCCACGGGGCCGTTCTGTGGTAGTTTCGAGTTTTCACCTTCTAACGCCATGTTTTTAAGCCTAAGTCTAGAAATACGCAAATTACCATCGTATTCTCAAATCGGGAGACCCGCGGCTGTGGGGTCACTTCCTACAAGTTATGTTGGTCCCGCGGGAGGTGTTGGTCCCACCCACGGGGTCGTTCGGGGGTTGTTTCGAGTTTTCACCCTCTAACGTCATGTTTTTAAGCCTACATCTACAAAAAAGCGAATTACGATCGTATTCTCAAACCGGGAGACCCGCGACTGCGGGGTCAGTTCCTACGAGTTACGTTGGTCCCGTGGGAGGTGTTGGTGCCACCCACAGGGCCATTCGGGGGCTGTTTCGTGTTTTCACCCTCCAACATCATGTTTTTAAGCCTAAGTCTAGAAATATGTAAATTACCATAGTACCCTCAAACCGGGAGACTCGCGGATGTGGGGTCAGTTCCTACGAGTTACATTGGTCCCGTGGGAGGTGTTGGTGCCACCTTCGGGGCCGTTGGGGGGCAGTTTCGAGTTTTCTCCTTTTAACGCCATGTTTTGCTTAAGTCTAGAAATACGCAAATTATCGGCGTATTCTTAAACCTGGAGACAAGCGGCTGAGGGGTCAGTTCCTACAAGTTACGTTGGTCCCGTGGGAGGTGTTGGTGCCACCAATGGGGCCGTTTGGGAGCTGTTTCGAGTTTTCACCTTCTAACGCCATGTTTTTAAGACTAAGTCTAGAAATATGAAAATTACCATCGTATTCTCAAATCGGGAGACCCGCGGCTGCGGGGTCAGTTCCTACGAGTTACGTTGGTCCCGAGGGAGGTGTTGGTGCCACCCACGGGGCCGTTCGGGGGCTATTTCGAGTTTTCACCCTCTAACGCCATGTTTTTAAGCCTACGTCTACAAAAAAGAAAATTACGGTCGTATTCTCAAATCGGGAGACCCGCGACTGAGGGGTCAGTTCCTACGAGTTACGTTGGTCCCATGGGAGGTGTTGGTGCCACCCACGGGGCCGTTCGGGGGCTGTTTCGAGTTTTCACCCTCTAATGTCATGTTTTTAAGCCTAAGTCTAGAAATATGCAAATTACCATAGTACCCTCAAACCGAGAGACCCGCGGCTGCGGGGTCAGTTCCTACAAGTTACATTGGTCCCGTGGGAGGTGTTGGTGCAACCCACGGGGCCGTTCGGGGGTTGTTTCGAGTTTTCACCTTTTAACGCCATGTTTTTCTTAAGTCTAGAAATATGTAAATTACCCTCATATTCTCATACCGGGAGACACGCGGCTGCGGGGTCATTTCCTACGACTTATGTTGGTCCCGTGGGAGGTGTTGGTGTCACCCACGGGGCCGTTCGGGGGGCTGTTTTGAGTTTTCACCCTCTAACGTCATGTTTTTAAGCCTAAGTCTAGAAATATACAAATTACCGTAGTACTCTCAAACTAGGAGACCCGCGGCTGCGAGGTCAATTCCTACGAGTTACGTTGGTCCCGTGGGAGGTGTTGGTGCCACCCACGGGGCCGTTCGGGAGCTGTTTCGAGTTTTCACCTTCTAACTTTATGTTTTTAAGCTAAAGTCTAGAAATACGTAAATTACCATTTTACTCTCATACCGGGAGACCCGGGGCTACGGTGTCAGTTCCTAAGAGTTATGGGGGTCCCGTGGGAGGTGTTGGTGCCACCCACGGGGTCGTTCGGGTGTTAATTCGAGTTTTCACCTTTTAACGCCATGTTTTGCTTAAGTCTAGAAATACACAAATTACCATCGTATTACCAAACCGGGAGACCAGCGGCTTCGGGGTCAGTTCCTATGAGTTACGTTTCTTCCCGTGGGAGGTGTTGGTGCCACCCATGGACCGTTTGGGGGTTGTTTCGAGTTTTCACCCTCTAACGCCATGTTTTTAAGCATAAATTTAGAAATAAGCAAATTACGGTGGTATTCTCAAACCGGGAGACCCGCGGCTGGGGGGTCAGTTCCTACGAGTTACATTGGTCCCGTGGGAGGTGTTGGTTCCACCCACGGGGACATTCGAGGTCTTTTTCAAGTTGTCACCCTCCAACGCCATGTTTTTAAGCCTAAGTCTAGAAATATGCAAATTATCGTCGTATTCTCAAACCAGGTGTCCCGCGACTGCGGGGTCAGTTCCTATGAGTTACATTGGTCCCGTAGGAGGTGTTGGTGCCACCCACGGGGACGTTCGGGGGCTATTTTGAGCTCCCACCCACTAACGCCATGTTTTTAAGCCTAAGTTTAGAAATATGCAAATTAACGTCGTATTCAAAAACCGGGAGTCCCGCGACTGCGGGGTCAGTTCCTATGAGTTACATTGGTCCCGTGGGAGGTGTGGTGCCACCCACGTGGCCTTTCAGGGGCAGTTTCGAGTTCCCACCCTCTAACGCCATGTTTTTAAGCCTAAGTCTAGAAATATACAAATTACCATCGTATTCAAAAACCGGGAGTCCTGTGGCTACGGAGTCAGTTCCTACGAGTTACATTGGTCCCGTGGGAGGTGTTGGTGCCACCCACGGGGCCGTTCGGGGGAAGTTTCGAGTTTTCACCTTTTAACGCCATGTTTTGATTAAGTCTAGAAATACCCAAATTACCGTCGTATTCTCAAACCGGGAGACACGCGGCTGCGGGGGCAGTTCTTACGAGTTACGTTGGTCCCGTGGGAGGTGTTGGTGCCACCCATGGGGCCGTTTGGGGGCTGTTTCGAGTTTTCACCCTTTAACGTCATGTTTTTAATCCTAAGTCTAGAAATATGCAAATTACCGTAGTACTCACAAACCGGGAGGCTCGCAGCTGCGGGGTCAGTTCTTACGAGTTACGTTGGTCTCGTGGGAGGTGTTGGTGCCACCCAAGGGGGCGTTCTGGGGCTGTTTCGAGTTTTCACCCTCTAACGCCATGTTTTTAACCTAAGTTTAGAAATATACAAATTACAGTCGTATTCTCAAATCGGGAGACCCGCGACTGCGGGGTCAGTTCCTACGAGTTACGTTGGTCCCGTGGGAGGTGTTGGTGCCACCCACGGGGCCATTCGGGGGCTGTTTCGAGTTTTCACCCTCTAATGTCATGTTTTTAAGCCTATGTCTAGAAATATGCAAATTACGATAGTACCCTCAAACCGGGTGACCCGCGACTGCGGGGTGAGTTCCTACGAGTTACATTGGTCCCGTGGGAGGTGTTGGTGCCACCCACGGGGCCGTTCGGGGGTTATTTCGAGTTTTCACCTTTTAACGCCATGTTTTGCTTAAGTCTAGAAATATGCAAATTACCGTCGTATTCTCAAACCGGGAGACACGTGGCTGCGGGGTCATTTCCTACGAGTTACGTTGGTCCCGTGGGAGGTGTTGGTGCCACCCACGGGGCCGTTCGGGGGCTGTTTCGAGTTTTCACCCTCTAACGTCTTGTTTTTAAGCCTAAGTCTAGAAATATACAAATTACCATGGTACTCTCAAACCAGGAGACCCGCGGCTGCGGGGTCAATTCCTACGAGTTACGTTGGTCCCGTGGGAGGTGTTGGTGCCACCCACGGGGTCATTCGGGGGTTGTTTTGAGTTTTCACCTTCTAACTTTATGTTTTTAAGCCTATGTCTAGAAATAAGTAAATTACCATCGTACTCTCAAACCGGGAGACCCGCGGCTGCGGGGTCTGTTCCTAAGAGTTATGTTGGTCCTGTGGGAGGTGTTGGTGCCACCCACGGGGTAGTTCGGGTGCTGTTTCGAGTTTTCACCTTTTAACGCCATGTTTTGCTTAAGTCTAGAAATACGTAAATTACAATCGTATTCTCAAACCGGGAGACCCGCGGCTTCGGGGTCAGTTCCTATGAGTTATGTTGGTCCCGTGGGAGGTGTTGGTGCCACCCATGGAGCCGTTCGGGGGCTGTTTCGAGTTTTCCCCCTCTAACGTCATGTTTTTAAGCATAAGTTTAAAAATAAGCAAATTACAGTCATATTCTCAAATCGGGAGACCCGCGGCTGCGGGATCAGTTCCAACGAGTTACATTGGTCTCGTGGGAGGTGTTGGTTCCACCCACGGGGACATTCGAGGACTTTTTCAAGTTCTCACCCTCCAACGCCATGTTTTTAAGCCTAAGTCTAGAAATATGCAAATTATCGTCGTATTCTCAAACCAGGTGTCCCGCGACTGTGGGGTCAGTTCCTACGAGTTACATTGGTCCCGTAGGAGGTGTTGGTGCCACCCACGGGGACGTTCGGGAGCTATTTTGAGTTCCCACCCACTAACGCCATGTTTTTAAGCCTAAGTTTAGAAATCTGCAAATTACCATAGTACCCTCAAACCGGGAGCCCAGCGGCTGCGGGGTGAGTTCCTATGAGTTACATTGGTCCCGTGGGAGGTGTTTGTGCCACCCACGGGGCCGTTCGGGGGTTGTTTTGAGTTTTCCCCTTTTAACGCCATGTTTTGCTTAGGTCTAGAAATATGCAAATTACCGTCGTATTCTTAAACCGGGAGACACGCGGCTACGGGGTCATTTCCTACGAGTTACATTGGTCCCGTGGGAGGTGTTGGTGCCACCCACGGGGCCGTTCGGGGGCTGTTTCGAGTTTTCACCCTCTAACGTCATGTTTTTAAGCCTAAGTCTAGAAATATAAAAATTACCGTAGTACTCTCAAACCGGGAGACCCGCGGCTACGGGTTCAATTCCTACGAGTTACGTTGGTGCCGTGGGAGGTGTTGGTTCCACCCACGGGGTCGTTCGGGGGTTATTTCGAGTTTTCACCTTCTAACTTTATGTTTTTAAGCCTAAGTCTATAAATACATAAATTATCGTCGTACTCTCAAATCGGGAGACCCGCGGCTGCGGGGTCAGTTTCTAAGAGTTATGTTGGTCCCGTGGGAGGTGTTGGTGCCACCCACGGGGTCGTTCGGGTGTTGTTTCGAGTTTTCACCTTGTAACGCCATGTTTTGCTTAAGTCTAAAAATAAGCAAATTACAATCGTATTCTCAGACCGGGAGACCCGCGGCTTTAGCGTCAGTTCCTATGAGTTACGTTGGTCCCGTGGGAGGTGTTGGTGCCACCCATGGAGCCATTTGGGGGCTGTTTCGAGTTTTCACCCTCCAACGTCATGTTTTTAAGAATAAGTTTAGACATAAGAAAATTACGGTCGTATTCTCAAACCGGGAGACCCGCGGTTGCGGGGTCAGTTCCATCGAGTTACATTGGTCCCGTGGGAGGTGTTGGTTCCACCCACGGGGACATTCGAGGGCTTTTTCAAGTTCTCACCCTCCAACGCCATATTTTTAAGCCTAAGTCTAGAAATATGGAAATTATCATCGTATTCTCAAACCAGGTGTCCCGCGACTGCGGGGTCAGTTCCTACGAGTTACGTTGGTCCCATGGGAGGTGTTGGTGCCACCCACGGGGCCGTTCGGGGGCTGTTTTAAGTTTTAACCCTCTAACGCCATGTTTTTAAGCCTACGTCTACAAAAAATCAAATTACGGTCGTATTCTCAAATCGGGAGACCCGCGACTGCGGGGTCAGTTCCTACGAGTTACGTTGGTCCCGTCGGAGGTGTTGGTGCCACCCACGGGGCCGTTCGGGGGCTGTTTCGAGTTTTCACCCTCTAATGTCATGTTTTTAAACCTAAGTCTAGAAATATGCAAATTACCATAGTACCCTCAAACCGGGAGACCCGCGGCTGCGGGGTGAGTTCCTACGAGTTACATTTGTCCCGTGGGAGGTGTTGGTGCCACCCACGGGGCCATTCGGGGGTTGTTTCGAGTTTTCACCTTTTAACGCCATGTTTTGCTTACGTCTAGAAATATGCAAATTACCGTCGTATTCTCAAACCGGGAAACACGCTGCTACGGGGTCATTTCCTACGAGTTACGTTGGTCCCGTGGGAGGTGTTGGTGCCACCCACGGGGCCGTTCGGGGGCTGTTTCGAGTTTTCACCCTCTAATGTCATGTTTTTATGCCTAAGTTTAGAAATATACAAATTACCGTAGTACACTCAAACCGGGAGACCCGCAGCTGCGGGGTCAATTCCTACGAGTTACGTTTGTCCCGTGGGAGGTGTTGGTGCCACCCACGGGGTCGTTCGGGTGTTATTTTGAGTTTTCACCTTCTAACTTTATGTTTTTAATCCGATGTCTTGAAATACGTAAATTACCATCGTACTCTCAAACCGGGAGACCCGCGGCTGCGGGGTCAGTTCCTAAGAGTTATGTTGGTCCCGTGGAAGGTGTTGGTGCCACCCACGGGGTCGTTCGGGTGTTGTTTCGAGTTTTCACCTTTTAACGCCATGTTTTGCTTAAATCTAGAAATACGCAAATTACAATCGTATTCTCAGACCGGGAGACCTGCGGCTTTGGGGTCAGTTCCTATGAGTTACGTTGGTCCCGTGGGAGGTGTTGGTGCCACCCATGAAGCCGTTCGGGGGCTGTTTCGAGTTTTCACCCTCTAACGTCATGTTTTTAAGCATAAGTTTAAAAATAATAAAATTACGGTCGTATTCTCAAACCGGGAGACCCGCGGCTACGGGGTCATTTCCTACGAGTTACGTTGGTCCCGTGGGAGGTGTTGGTGCCACCCACGGGGCCGTTCGGGGGCTGTTTCGAGTTTTCACCCTCTAATGTCATGTTTTTATGCCTAAGTCTAGAAATATACAAATTACCGTAGTACACTCAAACCGGGAGACCCGCAGCTGCGGGGTCAATTCCTACGAGTTACGTTTGTCCCGTGGGAGGTGTTGGTGCCACCCACGGGGTCGTTCGGGTGTTATTTTGAGTTTTCACCTTCTAACTTTATGTTTTTAATCCGATGTCTTGAAATACGTAAATTACCATCGTACTCTCAAACCGGGAGACCCGCGGCTGCGGGGTCAGTTCCTAAGAGTTATGTTGGTCCCGTGGAAGGTGTTGGTGCCACCCACGGGGTCGTTCGGGTGTTGTTTCGAGTTTTCACCTTTTAACGCCATGTTTTGCTTAAATCTAGAAATACGCAAATTACAATCGTATTCTCAGACCGGGAGACCTGCGGCTTTGGGGTCAGTTCCTATGAGTTACGTTGGTCCCGTGGGAGGTGTTGGTGCCACCCATGAAGCCGTTCGGGGGCTGTTTCGAGTTTTCACCCTCTAACGTCATGTTTTTAAGCATAAGTTTAAAAATAATAAAATTACGGTCGTATTCTCAAACCGGGAGACCCGCGGCTGCGGGGTCAGTTCCTACTAGTTACATTGGTCCCGTGGGAGGTGTTGGTTCCACCCACGGGGACATTCGAGGGATTTTTCAAGTTCTCACCCTCCAACTCCATGTTTTTAAGCCTAAGTCTAGAAATATGCAAATTATCATCGTATTCTCAAACCAGGTGTCCCGCGACTGCAGGGTCAGTTCCTACGAGTTACATTGGTCCCGTAGGAGGTGTTAGTTCCACCCACGGGGACGTTCGGGGGATATTTTGAGTTCCAACCCACTAACGCCATGTTTTTAAGCCTAAGTTTAGAAATATGCAAATTAACGTCGTATTCTAAAACCGGGAGTCCCGCGACTGCGGGGTCAGTTCCTATGAGTTACATTGGTCCCGTGGGAGGTGTTGGTGCCACCCACGGGGCCGTTCGGGGGAAGTTTTGAGTTCCCACCCTCTAACGCCATGTTTTGAAACCTAAGTCTAGAAATATGCAAATTATCATCGTATTCTAAAACCGGGAGTCCCGTGTCTACGGAGTCAGTTCCTACGAGTTACATTGGTCCCGTGGGAGGTGTTGGTGCCACCCACGGGGCCGTTCGGGGGTTGTTTCGAGTATTCACCTTTTAACGCCATGTTTTGCTTAAGTCTAGAAATACGCAAATTACCGTTGTATTCTCAAACCGGGAGGCACGCGGCTGCGGGGTCTGTTCCTACGAGTTACATTGGTCCCGTGAGAGATGTTGGTGCCACCCACGGTGCCGTTCGAGGGCTGTTTCGAGTTTTCACCCTCTAACGTCATGTTTTTAAGCCTAAGTCTAGAAATATGCAAATTACCGTAGTACTCTCAAACCGGGAGACCAGCGGCTGCGGGGTCAGTTCCTACGAGTTACGTTTGTCCCGTGGGAGGTGTTGGTGCCACCCACGGCGCCATTCTAGGGCTGTTTCGAGTTTTCACCTTCTAATGCCATGTTTTTAAGCCTAAGTCTTGAAATATGGAAATTACCATCGTATTCTCAAATCGGGAGACCCGCGGCTGTGGGGTCAGTACCTACGAGTTACGTTGGTCCCGTGGGAGGTGTTGGTGCCACCTACGGGGCCGTTCGGGGGCTGTTTCGAGTTTTCACCCTCTAACGTCATGTTTTTAAGCCTACGTCTATAAAAAAGCAAATTACGGTCGTATCTCAAACCGGGAGACCCGCGACTGCGGGGTCAGTAACTATGAGTTACGTTGGTCCCATGGGAGGTGTTGGTGCCACCCACGGGGCCGTTCGGGGGCTGTTTCGTGTTTTCACCTTCTAACGCCATATTTTTAAGCGTAACTTTAGAAATACGCAAATTACCGTCGTACTCTCAAACCGAGAGACCCGCAGCAACGGGGTCAGTTCCTACGAGTTACATTGGTCCCGTGAGAGGTGTTGGTGCCACCCACGGTGCCGTTCGAGGGCTGTTTTGAGTTTTCACCCTCTAACGTCATGTTTTTAAGCCTAAGTCTAGAAATATGCAAATTACCGTTGTACTCTCAAACCGGGAGACCAGCGGCTGCGGGGTCAGTTCCTACGAGTTACGTTGGTCCCGTGGGAGGTGTTGGTGCCACCCACGGCGCCATTCTAGGGTTGTTTCGAGTTTTCACCTTCTAATGCCATGTTTTTAAGCCTAAGTCTTGAAGTATGGAAATTACCATTGTATTCTCAAATCGGGAGACCCGTGGCTGCGGGGTCAGTTCCTACGAGTTACGTTGGTCCCGAGGGAGGTATTGGTGCCACCCACGGGGCCGTTCGGGGGCTATTTCGAGTTTTCGCCCTCTAACGCCATGTTTTTAAACTTACGTCTACAAAAAAGCAAATTACGGTCGTATTCTCAAATCGGGATACCCGCGACTGCGGGGTTAGTTCCTACGATTTACGTTGGTCCCATGGGAGGTGTTGGTGCCACCCACGGGGCCGTTCGGGGGCTGTTTCGAGTTTTCACCCTCTAATGTCATGTTTTTAAGCCTAAGTCTAGAAATATGAAAATTACCATAGTACCCTCAAACCGGGAGACCCGCGGCTGCGGGGTCAGTTCCTACGAGTTACATTGGTCCCGTGGGAGGTGTTGGTGCCACCCACGGGGCCGTTCGGGGGTTGTTTCGAGTTTTCACCTTTTAACGCCATGTTTTGCTTAAGTCTAGAAATATGTAAATTACCGTCATATTCTCCAACCGAGAGACACGCGGCTGCGGGGTCATTTCCTACGACTTATGTTGGTCCCGTGGGAGGTGTTGGTGTCACCCACGGGGCCGTTCGGGGGGTTGTTTCGAGTTTTCACCCTCTAACGTCATGTTTTTAAGCCTAAGTCTAGGAATATACAAATTACCGTAGTACTCTCAAACTGGGAGACGCGCGGCTGCGGGGTCAATTCCTACAAGTTACGTTGGTCCCGTGGGAGGTGTTAGTGCCACCCACGGGGCCGTTCGGGAGCTGTTTCGAGTTTTCACCTTCTAACTTTATGTTTTTAAGCCTAAGTCTAGAAATATGTAAATTACCATCGTACTCTCATACCGGGAGACCCGGGGCTGCGGTGTCAGTTCCTAAGAGTTATGTTGGTCCCGTGGGAGGTGTTGGTGCCACCCACGGGGTCGTTCGTGTGTTAATTCGAGTTTTCACCTTTTAACGCCATGTTTTGCTTAAGTCTAGAAATACGCAAATTACCATCGTATTCCCAAACCGGGAGACCCGCGGCTTCGGGGTCAGTTCCTATGAGTTACGTTGGTCCCGTGGGAGGTGTTGGTGCCACCCATGGAGCCGTTCGGGGGTTATTTCGAGTTTTCACCCTCTAACGTCATGTTTTTATGCATAAGTTTAGAAATAAGCAAATTACGATGGTATTCTCAAACCGGGAGACCCGCGGCTGGGTGGTCAGTTCCTACGAGTTACATTGGTCCCGTGGGAGGTGTTGGTTCCAGCCACGGGGACATTCGAGGGCTTTTTCAAGTTGTCACACTCCAACGCCATGTTTTGAAGCCTAAGTCTAGAAATATGCGAATTATCGTCGTATTCTCAAACCAGGTGTCCCGCCACTGCGGGGTCAGTTCCTACGAATTACGTTGGTCCCGTGGGAGGTGTTGGTGCCACCCATGGGGCCGTTTGGAGGCTATTTCGAGTTTTCACCCTTTAACATCATGTTTTTAAGCCTAAGTTTAGAAATATACAAATTAACGTCGTATTCTAAAACCGGGAGTCCCGCGACTGCGGGGTCAGTTCCTATGAGTTACATTGGTCCCGTGGGAGGAGTTGGTGTCACCCACATGGCCGTTCAGGGGCAGTTTCGAGTTCCCACCCTCTAACGCCATGTTTTTAAGCCTAAGTCTAGAAATATACAAATTACCATCGTATTCAAAAACAGGGAGTCCTATGGCTACGGAGTCAGTTCCTACGAGTTACATTGCTCCCGTGGGAGGTGTTGGTGCCACCCACGGGGCCGTTCGGGGGAAGTTTCGAGTTTTCACCTTTTAACGTCATATTTTTCTTAAGTCTAGAAATACACAAATTATCGTCGTATTCTCAAACCGGGAGACTCGCGGCTGCGGGGTAAGTTCCTACGAGTTACGTTGGTCCCGTGGGAGGTGTTGGTGCCACCCACGGGGCTGTTCGGGGGCTGTTTCGAGTTTTCACCCTCTAACGTCATGTTTTTAAGCCTAAGTCTAGAAATATGCAAATTACCGTAGTACTCTCAAACCGGCAGACCCGCGGCTGCGGGATCAGTTCCTACGAGTTACGTCGGTCCCGTGGGAGGTGTTGCTGCCACCCACGGGGCCGTTCTGTGGTAGTTTCTAGTTTTCACCTTCTAACCCCATGTTTTTAAGCCTAAGTCTAGAAATACGCAAATTACCATCGTATTCTCAAACCGGGAGACCCGCGGCTGCGGGGTCACTTCCTACGAGTTATGTTGGTCCCGCAGGAGGTGTTGGTCCCACCCACGGGGCCGTTCGGGGCTGTTTCGAGTTTTCACCCTCTAACGTCATGATTTTAAGCCTACGTCTAAAAAAAAAGCAAATTACAATCGTATTCTCAAACCGGAAGATCGGCGACTGCGGGGTCAGTTCCTACGAGTTACGTTGGTCCCGTGGGAGCTGTTGGTGCCACCCACAGGGCCATTCGGGGGCTGTTTCGAGTTTTCACCCTCCAACGTCATGTTTTTAAGCCTAAGTCTAGAAATATACAAATTACCATAGTACTCTCAAACCGGGAGACCCGCAGCTGCGGGGTCAATTTCTACAAGTTACGTTGGTCCCGTGGGAGGTGTTGGTGCCACCCACGGGGCCGTTCGGGGGCTATTTCGAGTTTTCACCTTCTTACGCCATGTTTTTAAGCCTAAGTCTAGAAATATGCAAATTATCATCGTATTATCAAACCAGGTGTCCCGCGACTGCGGGGTCAGTTCCAACGAGTTACATTTGGTCCCGTAGGAGGTGTTAGTTCCACCCACGGGGACGTTCGGGGGATATTTTGAGTTCCAACCCACTAACGCCATGTTTTTAAGCCTAAGTTTAGAAATATGCAAATTAACGTCGTATTCTAAAACCGGGAGTCCTGCGACTGCGGGGTCAGTTCCTATGAGTTACATTGGTCCCGTGGGAGGTGTTGGTGCCACCCACGGGGCCGTTCGGGTGAAGTTTTGAGTTCCCACCCTCTAACGCCATGTTTTGAAACCTAAGTCTAGAAATATGCAAATTATCATCGTATTCTAAAACCGGGAGTCCTGTGTCTACGGAGTCAGTTCCTACGAGTTACATTGGTCCCGTGGGAGGTGTTGGTGCCACCCACGGGGCTGTTCTGGGGCAGTTTCGAGATTTCACCTTCTAACGCCATGTTTTTAAGCCTAAGTCTAGAAATACGCAAATTACCATCGTATTCTCAAATCGGGAGACCCACGGTTGCGGGGTCACTTCCGACGAGTAATGTTGGTCCCGCGGGTGGTTTTGGTCCCACCCAAGGGGCCGTTCAGGGGCTGTTTCGAGTTTTCACCCTCTAACGTCATGTTTTTAAGCCTACGTCTACAAAAAAGCAAATTACGGTCGTATTCTCAAACCGGGAGACCCGCGACTGCGGGGTCAGTTCCTAGGAGTTACGTTGGTCCCGTGGGAGATGTTGGTGCCACCCACAGGGACATTCGGGGGCTGTTTCGAGTTTTCACCCTCCAACATCATGTTTTTAAGCCTAAGTCTAGAAATATGTAAATTACCATAGTACCCTCAAACCGGGAGACTCGCGGATGTGGGGTCAGTTCCTACGAGTTACATTGGTCCCGTGGGAGGTGTTGGTGCCACCCACGGGGCCGTTCGGGGGCAGTTTCGAGTTTTCACCTTTTAACACCATTTTTTGCTTAAGTCTAGAAATACGCAAATTACCGTCGTATTCTTAAACCGCCAGACACGCGGCTACGGGGTCAGTTCCTACGAGTTACGTTCGTCCCGTGGGAGGTGTTGGATCCACCCATGGGGCCGTTTGGGGGCTGTTTCGAGTTTTCACCTTCTAACGCCATGTTTTTAAGCCTAAGTCTAGAAATACGAAAATTACCATCGTATTCTCAAATTGGGAGACCCGCGGCTGCGGGGTCAGTTCCTACGAGTTACGTTGGTCCCGAGGGAGGTGTTGGTGCCACCCACGGGGCCGTTCGGGGGCTATTTCGAGTTTTCGCCCTCTAACGCCATGTTTTCAAGCCTACGTCTACAAAAAAGCAAATTACGGTCGTATTCTCAAATCGGGATACCCGCGACTGTGGGGTTAGTTCCTACGAGTTACGTTGGTCCCATGGGAGGTGTTGGTGCCACCCACGGGGCCTTTCGGGGGCTGTTTCGAGTTTTCATCCTCTAATGTCATGTTTTTAAGCCTAAGTCTAGAAATATGCAAATTACCATAGTACCCTCAAACCGGGAGACCCGCGGCTGCGGGGTGAGTTCCTACGAGTTACATTGGTCCCGTGGGAGGTGTTGGTGCCACCCACGGGGCCGTTCGGGGGTTGTTTCGAGTTTTCACCTTTTAACGCCATGTTTTTCTTAAGTCTAGAAATATGTAAATTACCGTCATATTCTCCAACCGAGAGACACGCGGCTGCGGGGTCATTTCCTACGACTTATGTTGGTCCCGTGGGAGGTGTTGGTGTCACCCACGGGGCCGTTCGAGGGGATGTTTCGATTTTTCACCCTCTAACGTCATGTTTTTAAGCCTAAGTCTAGAAATATACAAATTACCGTAGTACTCTAAAACCGGGAGACCCGCGGTTGCGGGGTCAATTCCTACGAGTTACGTTGGTCCCGTGGGAGGTGTTGGTGCCACCCACGGGGTCGTTCGGGGGTTATTTCGAGTTTTCACCTTCTAACTTTATGTTTTTAAGCCTAAGTCTAGAAATACATAAATTACCGTCGTACTCTCAAATCGGGAGACCCGCGGCTGCGGGGTCAGTTCCTAAGAGTTATGTTGGTCCCGTGGGAGGTGTTGGTGCAACCCACGGGGCTGTTCGGGGGCTGTTTCGAGTTTTCACCCGCTAACGTCGTGTTTTTAAGCCTAAGTCTAGAAATATGCAAATTACCGTAGTACTCTCAAACCGGCAGACCCGCGGCTGCGGGATCAGTTCCTACGAGTTACGTCGGTCCCGTGGGAGGTGTTGGTGCCACCCACGGGGCCGTTCTGTGGTAGTTTCGAGTTTTCACCTTCTAACGCCATGTTTTTAAGCCTAAGTCTAGAAATACGCAAATTACCATCGTATTCTCAAATCGGGAGACCCGCGGCTGCGGGGTCACTTCCTACGAGTTATGTTGGTCCCGCGGGAGGTGTTGGTCCCACCCACGGGGCCGTTCGGGGTTTGTTTCGAGTTTTCACCCGCTAACGTCATGTTTTTAAGCCTACATCTACAAAAAAGAGAATTACGATCGTAGTCTCAAACCGGGAGACCCGCGACTGCGGGGTCAGTTCCTACGAGTTACGTTGGTCCCGTGGGAGGTGTTGGTGCCACCCACAGGGCCATTCGGGGGCTCTTTCGAGTTTTCACCCTCCAACATCATGTTTTTAAGCCTAAGTCTAGAAATAAGTAAATTACCATAGTACCCTCAATCTGGGAGACTCGCGGATGTGGGGTCAGTTCCTATGAGTTACATTGGTCCCGTGGGAGGTGTTGGTGCGACCTCCGGGGCCGTTGGGGTGCAGTTTCGAGTTTTCTCCTTTTAACGCCATGTTTTGCTTAAGTCTAGAAATACGTAAATTATCGGCGTATTCTTAAACCTGGAGACAAGCGGTTGCGGAGTCAGTTCCTACGAGTTACGTTGGTCCCGTGGGAGGTGTTGGTGCCACCCATGGGGCCGTTTGGGAGCTGTTTCGAGTTTTCACCTTCTAACGCCACGTTTGTAAGCCTAAGTCTAGAAATACGAAAATTACCATCGTATTCTCAAATCGGGAGACCCGCGGCTGCGGGGTCAGTTCCTACGAGTTACGTTGGTCCCGAGGGAGGTGTTGGTGCCACCCACGGGGCCGTTCGGGGGCTATTTCGAGTTTTCACCATCTAACGCCATGTTTTTAAGCCTACGTCTACAAAAAAGAAAATTACGGTCGTATTCTCAAATCGGGAGACCCGCGACTGCGGGGTCAGTTCCTACGAGTTACGTTGGTACCATGGGAGGTGTTGGTGCCACCCACGGGGCCGTTCGGGGGCTGTTTCGAGTTTTCACCCTCTAATGTCATGTTTTTAAGCCTAAGTCTAGAAATATGCAAATTACCATAGTACCCTCAAACCGAGAGACCCGCGGCTGCGGGGTCAGTTCCTAAGAGTTACGTTCTTCCCTCGGGAGGTGTTGGTGCCACCCACGGGGCCGTTCGGGGGCTGTTTGGAGTTTTCACCTTTTAACGCCATATTTTTCTTAAGTCTAGAAATACACAAATTATCATCGTATTCTCAAACTGGGAGACCCGCGGCTGCGGGGTCAGTTCCTACGAGTTACGTTGGTCCCGTGGGAGGTGTTGGTGCCACCCACGGGGCCGTTCGGGGGCTGTTTCGAGTTTTCACCCTCTAACGTCATGTTTTTAAGGCTAAGTCTAGAAATATGCAAATTACCGTAGTACTCTCAAACCAGGAGACCCGCGGCTACGGGATCAGTTCCTACGAGTTACGTTGGTCCCGTGGGAGGTGTTGGTGCCACCCACGGGGTTGTTCTGGGGCAGTTTCGAGTTTTCACCTTCTAACGCCATGTTTTTAAGCCTAAGTCTAGAAATACGCAAATTACCATCGTATTCTCAAATCGGGAGACCCACGGCTGCGGGGTCACTTCCTATGAGTTATGTTGGTCCCGCGGGAGGTTTTTGTCCCACCCAAGGGGCCGTTCAGGGGCTGTTTCGATTTTTCACCCTCTAACGTCATGTTTTTAAGCCTACATCTACAAAAAAGCAAATTATGATCGTATTCTCAAACCGGGAGACCCGCGACTGCGGGGTCAGTTCCTACGAGTTACGTTGGTCCCGTGGGAGGTGTTGGTGCCACCCACAGGGCCATTCGGGGGCTGTTTCGAGTTTTCACCCTCCAACATCATGTTTTTAAGCCTAAGTCTAGAAATATGTAAATTACCATAGTACCCTCAAACCGGGAGACTCGCGGATGTGGGGTCAGTTCCTACGAGTTACATTGGTCCCGTGGGAGGTGTTGGTGCCACCTCCGGGGCCGTTGGGGGGCAGTTTCGAGTTTTCTCCTTTTAACGCCATGTTTTGCTTAAGTCTAGAAATACGCAAATTATCGGCGTATTCTTAAACTTGGAGACAAGCGGCTGCGGGGTCAGTTCCTACGAGTTACGTTGGTCCCGTGGGAGGTGTTGGTGCCGCCCATGGGGCCGCTTGGGAGCTGTTTCGAGTTTTCACCTTCTAACGCCATGTTTTTAAGCCTAAGTCTAGAAATACGAAAATTACCATCGTATTCTCAAATCGGGAGACTCGCGGCTGCGGGGTCAGTTCCTACGAGTTACGTTGGTCCCATGGGAGGTGTTGGTGCCACCCACGGGGCCGTTCGGGGGCTGTTTCGAGTTTTCACCCTCTAATGTCATGTTTTTAAGCCTAATTCTAGAAATATGCAAATTACCATAGTACCCTCAAACCGAGAGACCCGCGGCTGCGGGGTCAGTTCCTACGAGTTACATTGGTCCCGTGGGAGGTGTTGGTGCAACCCACGGGGCCGTTCGGGGGTTGTTTCGAGTTTTCACCTTTTAACGCCATGTTTTGCTTAAGTCTAGAAATATGTAAATTACCCTCATATTCTCAAACCGGGAGACACGCGACTGCAGGGTCATTTCCTACCACTTATGTTGGTCCCGTGGGAGGTGTTGGTGTCACCCACGGGGCCGTTCGGGGGGCTGTTTTGAGTTTTCACCCTCTAACGTCATGTTTTTAAGCCTAAGTCTAGAAATATACAAATTACCGTAGTACTCTCAAACTAGGAGACCCGCGGCTGCGGGGTCAATTCCTACGAGTTAAGTTGGTCCCGTGGGAGGTGTTGGTGCCACCCACGCGGCCGTTCGGGAGCTGTTTCGAGTTTTCACCTTCTAACTTTATGTTTTTAAGCTAAAGTCTAGAAATACATAAATTACCATTTTACTCTCATACCGGGAGACCCGGGGCTACGGTGTCAGCTCCTAAGAGTTATGTTGGTCCCGTGGGAGGTGTTGGTGCCACCCACGTGGTCGTTCGGGTGTTAATTCGAGTTTTCACCTTTTAACGCCATGTTTTGCTTAAGTCTAGAAATACGCAAATTACCATCGTATTACCAAACCGGGAGACCAGCGGCTTCGGGGTCAGTTCCTATGAGTTACGTTTCTTCCCGTGGGATGTGTTGGTGCCACCCATGGACCGTTCGGGGGTTGTTTCGAGTTTTCACCCTCTAACGTCATGTTTTTAAGCATAAGTTTAGAAATAAGCAAATTACGGTGGTATTCTCAAACCGGGAGACCCGCGGCTGGGGGGTCAGTTCCTACGAGTTACATTGGTCCCGTGGGAGGTGTTGGTTCCACCCACGGGGACATTCGAGGGCTTTTTCAAGTTGTCACCCTCCAATGCCATGTTTTTAAGCCTAAGTCTAGAAATATACAAATTATCGTCGTATTCTCAAACCAGGTGTCCCGCGACTACGGGGTCAGTTCCTACGAGTTACATTGGTCCCGTAGGAGGTGTTGGTGCCACGCACGGGGACGTTCGGGGGCTATTTTGAGCTCCCACCCACTAACGCCATGTTTTTAAGCCTAAGTTTAGAAATATGCAAATTAACATCGTATTCTAAAACCGGGAGTCCCGCGACTGCGGGGTCAGTTCCTATGAGTTACATTGGTCCCGTGCGAGGTGTGGTGCCACCCACGTGGCCTTTCAGGGGTAGTTTCGAGTTCCCACCCTCTAACGCCATGTTTTTAAGCCTAAGTCTAGAAATATACAAATTACCACCGTATTCAAAAACCGGGAGTCCTGTGGCTACGGAGTCAGTTCCTACGAGTTACATTGGTCCCGTGGGAGGTGTTGGTGCCACCCACGGGGCCGTTCGGGGGAAGTTTCGAGTTTTCACCTTTTAACGCCATGTTTTGATTAAGTCTAGAAATACCCAAATTACCGTCGTATTCTCAAACCGGGAGACACGCGGCTACGGGGGGAGTTCTTACGAGTTACGTTGGTCCCGTGGGAGGTGTTGGTGCCACCCATGGGGCCGTTTGGGGGCTGTTTCGAGTTTTCACCCTTTAACGTCATGTTTTTAATCCTAAGTCTAGAAATATGCAAATTACCGTAGTACTCACAAACCGGGAGGCTCGCAGCTGCGGGGTCAGTTCTTACGAGTTACGTTGATCTCGTGGGAGGTGTGGGTGCCACCCAAGGGGGCGTTCTGGGGCTGTTTCGAGTTTTCACCCTCTAACGCCATGTTTTTAAGCCTAAGTTTAGAAATATACAAATTACCGTCGTATTCTCAAATCGGGAGACCCGCGACTGCGGGGTCAGTTCCTACGAGTTACGTTGGTCCCGTGGGAGGTGTTGGTGCCACCCACGGGGCCATTCGGGGGCTGTTTCGAGTTTTCACCCTCTAATGTCATGTTTTTAAGCCTATGTCTAGAAATATGCAAATTATGATAGTACCCTCAAACCGGGAGACCCGCGGCTGCGGGGTGAGTTCCTACGAGTTACATTGGTCCCGTGGGAGGTGTTGGTGCCACCCACGGGGCCGTTCGGGGGTTGTTTCGAGTTTTCACCTTTTAACGCCATGTTTTGCTTAAGTCTAGAAATATGCAAATTACCGTCGTATTCTCAAACCGGGAGACACGTGGCTGCGGGGTCATTTCCTACGAGTTACGTTGGTCCCGTGGGAGGTGTTGGTGCCACCCACGGGGCCGTTCGGGGGCTGTTTCGAGTTTTCACCCTCTAACGTCTTGTTTTTAAGCCTAAGTCTAGAAATATACAAATTACCATGGTACTCTCAAACCAGGAGACCCGCGGCTGCGGGGTCAATTCCTACGAGTTACGTTGGTCCCGTGGGAGGTGTTGGTGCCACCCACGGGGTCATTCGGGGGTTGTTTTGAGTTTTCACCTTCTAACTTTATGTTTTTAAGCCTAAGTCTAGAAATAAGTAAATTACCATCGTACTCTCAAACCGGGAGACCCGCGGCTGCGGGGTCTGTTCCTAAGAGTTATGTTGGTCCTGTGGGAGGTGTTGGTGCCACCCACGGGGTCGTTCGGGTGCTGTTTCGAGTTTTCACCTTTTAACGCCATGTTTTGCTTAAGTCTAGAAATACATAAATTACAATCGTATTCTCAAACCGGGAGACCCGCGGCTTCGGGGTTAGTTCCTATGAGTTATGTTGGTCCCGTGGGAGGTGTTGGTGCCACCCATGGAGCCGTTCGGGGGCTGTTTCGAGTTTTCCCCCTCTAACGTCATGTTTTTAAGCATAAGTTTAAAAATAAGCAAATTACAGTCATATTCTCAAATCGGGAGACCCGCGGCTGCGGGGTCAGTTCCAACGAGTTACATTGGTCTCGTGGGAGGTGTTGGTTCCACCCACGGGGACATTCGAGGGCTTTTTCAAGTTCTCACCCTCCAACGCCATGTTTTTAAGCCTAAGTCTAGAAATATGCAAATTATCGTCGTATTCTCAAACCAGGTGTCCCGCGACTGTGGGGTCAGTTCCTACGAGTTACATTGGTCCCGTAGGAGGTGTTGGTGCCACCCACGGGGACGTTCGGGAGCTATTTTGAGTTCCCACCCACTAACGCCATGTTTTTAAGCCTAAGTTTAGAAATTTGCAAATTACCATAGTACCCTCAAACCGGGAGCCCAGCGGCTGCGGGGTGAGTTCCTACGAGTTACATTGGTCCCGTGGGAGGTGTTGGTGCCACCCACGGGGCCGTTCGGGGGTTGTTTTGAGTTTTCCCCTTGTAACGCCATGTTTTGCTTAGGTCTAGAAATATGCAAATTACCGTCGTATTCTCAAACCGGGAGACACCCGGCTACGGGGTCATTTCCTACGAGTTACGTTGGTCCCGTGGGAGGTTTTGGTGCCACCCACGGGGCCGTTCGGGGGCTGTTTCGAGTTTTCACCCTCTAACGTCATGTTTTTAAGCCTAAGTCTAGAAATATAAAAATTACCGTAGTACTCTCAAACCGGGAGACCCGCGGCTGCGGGTTCAATTCCTACGAGTTACGTTGGTGCCGTGGGAGGTGTTGGTGCCACCCACGGGGTCGTTCGGGGGTTATTTCGAGTTTTCACGTTCTAACTTTATGTTTTTAAGCCTAAGTCTATAAATACATAAATTATCGTCGTACTCTCAAATCGGGAGACCCGCGGCTGCGGGGTCAGTTCCTAAGAGTTATGTTGGTCCCGTGGGAGGTGTTGGTGCCACCCACGGGGTCGTTCGGGTGTTGTTTCGAGTTTTCACCTTGTAACGCCATGTTTTGCTTAAGTCTAAAAATAAGCAAATTACAATCGTATTCTCAGACCGGGAGACCCGCGGCTTTAGGGTCAGTTCCTATGAGTTACGTTGGTCCCGTGGGAGGTGTTGGTGCCACCCATGGAGCCGTTTGGGGGCTGTTTCGAGTTTTCACCCTCCAACGTCATGTTTTTAAGAATAAGTTTAGACATAAGAAAATTACGGTCGTATTCTCAAACCGGGAGACCCGCGGTTGCGGGGTCAGTTCCATCGAGTTACATTGGTCCCGTGGGAGGTGTTGGTTCCACCCACGGGGACATTCGAGGGCTTTTTCAAGTTCTCACCCTCCAACGCCATATTTTTAAGCCTAAGTCTAGAAATATGGAAATTATCATCGTATTCTCAAACCAGGTGTCCCGCGACTGCGGGGTCAGTTCCTACGAGTTACGTTGGTCCCATGGGAGGTGTTGGTGCCACCCACGGGGCCGTTCGGGGGCTGTTTTAAGTTTTAACCCTCTAACGCCATCTTTTTAAGCCTACTTCTACAAAAAATCAAATTACGATCGTATTCTAAAATCGGCTCCTACGAGTTACGTTGGTCCCATGGGAGGTGTTGGTGCCACCCACGGGGCCGTTCGGGGGCTGTTTCGAGTTTTCACCCTCTAATGTCATGTTTTTAAGCCTAAGTCTAGAAATATGCAAATTACCATAGTACCCTCAAACCGGGAGACCCGCGGCTGCGGGGTGAGTTCCTACGAGTTACATTTGTCCCGTGGGAGGTCTTGGTTCCACCCACGGGGCCATTCGGGGGTTGTTTCGAGTTTTCACCTTTTAACGCCATGTTTTGCTTAGGTCTAGAAATATACAAATTACCGTCGTATTCTCAAACCGGGAAACACGCGGCTACGGGGTCATTTCCTACGAGTTACGTTGGTCCCGTGGGAGGTGTTGGTGCCACCCACGGGGCCGTTCAGGGGCTGTTTCGAGTTTTCACCCTCTAATGTCATGTTTTTAAGCCTAAGTCTAGAAATATACAAATTACTGTAGTACACTCAAACCGGGAGACCCGCAGATGCGGGGTCAATTACTACGAGTTAGGTTTGTCCCGTGGGAGGTGTTGGTGCCACCCACGGGGTCGTTCGGGTGTTATTTTGAGTTTTCACCTTCTAACTTTATGTTTTTAATCCGATGTCTTGAAATACGTAAATTACCATCGTACTCTCAAACCGGGAGACCCGCGGTTGCGGGGTCAGTTCCTAAGAGTTATGTTGGTCCCGTGGAAGGTGTTGGTGCCACCCACGGGGTCATTCGGGTGTTGTTTAGAGTTTTCACCTTTTAACGCCATGTTTTGCTTAAGTCTAGAAATACGCAAATTACAATCGTATTCTCAGACCGGGAGACCTGCGGCTTTGGGGTCAAATCCTATGAGTTACGTTGGTCCCGTGGGAGGTGTTGGTGCCACCCATGAAGCCGTTCGGGGGCTGTTTCGAGTTTTCCCCCTCTAACGTCATGTTTTTAAGCATAAGTTTAAAAATAATAAAATTACGGTCGTATTCTCAAACCGGGAGACCCGCGGCTGCGGGGTCAGTTCCTACAAGTTACATTGGTCCCGGGGGAGGTGTTGGTTCCACCCACGGGGACATTCGAGGGATTTTTCAAGTTCTCACCCTCCAACGCCATGTTTTTAAGCCTAAGTCTAGAAATATGCAAATTATCATCGTATTCTCAAACCAGGTGTCCCGCGACTGCGGGGTCAGTTCCTACAAGTTACATTGGTCCCGTAGGAGGTGTTAGTTCCACCCACGGGGACGTTCGGGGGATATTTTGAGTTCCAACCCACTAACGCCATGTTTTTCAGCCTAAGTTTAGAAATATGCAAATTAACGTCGTATTCTAAAACCGGGAGTCCCGCGACTGCGGGGTCAGTTCCTATGAGTTACATTGGTCCCGTGGGAGGTGTTGGTGCCACCCACGGGGCCGTTCGGGGGAAGTTTTGAGTTCCCACCCTCTAACGCCATGTTTTGAAACCTAAGTCTAGAAATATGCAAATTATCGTCGTATTCTAAAACCGGGAGTCCTGTGGCTACGGAGTCAGTTCCTACGAGTTACATTGGTCCCGTGGGAGGTGTTGGTGCCACCCACGGGGCCGTTCGGGGGTTGTTTCGAGTATTCACCTTTTAACGCCATGTTTTGCTTAAGTCTAGAAATACGCAAATTACCGTTGTATTCTCAAACCGGGAGGCACGCGGCTGCGGGGTCTGTTCCTACGAGTTACATTGGTACAGTGAGAGGTGTTGGTGCCACCCACGGTGCCGTTCGAGGGCTGTTTCGAGTTTTCACCCTCTAACGTCATGTTTTTAAGCCTAAGTCTAGAAATATGCAAATTACTGTAGTACTCTCAAACCGGGAGACCAGCGGCTGCGGGGTCAGTTCCTACGAGTTACGTTGGTCCCGTGGGAGGTGTTGGTGCCACCCACGGCGCCATTCTAGGGCTGTTTCGAGTTTTCACCTTCTAATGCCATGTTTTTAAGCCTAAGTCTTGAAATATGGAAATTACCATCGTATTCTCAAATCGGGAGACCCGCGGCTGTGGGGTCAGTACCTACGAGTTACGTTGGTCCCGTGGGAGGTGTTGGTGCCACCTACGGGGCCGTTCGGGGGCTGTTTCGAGTTTTCACCCTCTAACGTCATGTTTTTAAGCCTACGTCTATAAAAAAGCAAATTACGGTCGTATCTCAAACCGGGAGACCCGCGACTGCGGGGTCAGTAACTATGAGTTACGTTGGTCCCATGGGAGGTGTTGGTGCCACCCACGGGGCCGTTCGGGGGTTGTTTCGTGTTTTCACCTTCTAACGCCATGTTTTTAAGCGTAACTTTAGAAATACGCAAATTACTGTCGTACTCTCAAAACGAGAGACCCGCGGCTACGGGGTCAGTTCCTACGAGTTACATTGGTCCCGTGGGAGGTGTTGGTGCCACCCACGGGGCCGTTCGGGAGTTGTTTCGAGTTTTCACCTTTTAACGCCATGTTTTTCTTAAGTCTAGTAATACGCAAATTACCGTTGTATTCTCAAACCAGGAGACACGCGGCTGCGGGGTCAGTTCCTACGAGTTACATTGGTCCCGTGGGAGGTGTTGGTGCCACCCACGGGGCCGTTCGAGGGCTGTTTCGAGTTTTCACCCTCTAACGTCATGTTTTTAAGCCTAAGTCTAGAAATATGCAAATTATCGTAGTACTCTCAAACCAGGAGACCCGCGGCTGCGGGGTCAGTTCCTACGAGTTACGTTGGTCCCGTGGGAGGTGTTGGTGCCACCCACGGCGCCGTTCTGGGGCTGTTTTGAGTTTTCAACTTCTAACGCCATGTTTTTAAGCCTTAGCCTAGAAATACGGAAATTACCATCGTATTCTCAAATCGAGAGACCCGCGGCTGCGGGGTCAGTTCCTACGAGTTACGTTGGTCCCGTGGGAGGTGTTGGTGCCACCCACGGGGCCGTTCGGGGGTTGTTTTGAGTTTTCACCTTTTAACGCCATGTTTTGCTTAAGTCTCAAAATACGCAAATTACCGTTGTATTCTTAAATCGGGAGACACGCGGCTGTGGGGTCAGTTCCTACGAGTTACATTGGTCTCGTGGGACGTGTTGGTGCTACCCACGGGGCCGTTCGAGGGCTGTTTCGAGTTTTCACCCTCTAACGTCATGTTTTTAAGCCTAAGTCTACATATATGCAAATTATCGTAGTACTCTCAAACCGGGAGACCCGCGGCTGCGGGGTTAGTTCCTACGAGTTACGTTGGTCCCGTGGGAGGTGTTGGTGCCACCCACGGCGCCATTCTGGGGCTGTTTCGAGTTTTCACCTTCTAACGCCATGTTTTTAATCCTAAGTCTAGAAATACGGAAATTACCATCGTATTCTCAAATCGGGAGACCCGCGGCTATGGGGTCACTTCCTACGAGTTACGTTGGTCCCGTGGGAGGTGTTGGTGCCACCCACAGGGCCGTTCGGGGGCTGTTTCGAGTTTTCACCCTCTAACGTCATGTTTTTAAGCCTACGTCTATAAAAAAGAAAATTACGGTCGTATTTCAAACCGGGAGACCCGCGACTGCGAGGTCAGTAACTACGAGTTACATTGGTGCCATGGGAGGTGTTGGTGCCACCCACGGGGCCGTTCGGGGGTTGTTTCGTGTTTTCACCTTCTAACGCCATGTTATTAAGGGTAACTTTAGAAATACGCAAATTACCATCGTACTCTCAAATCGGGAGACCTGCGGCTGCGGGGTCAGTTCCTACGAGTTACGTTGGTCCCGTATGAGGTGTTGGTGCCACCCACGGGGCCATTCGGGGGTTGTTTCGAGTTTTCACCTTTTAACGCCATGTTTTGCTTAAGTCTAGAATTACGTAAATTACCGTCGTATTCTCAAATCGGGAGACCCGCGGCTACGGGGTCAGTTCCTACGAGGTACGTTGGTCCCGTGGGAGGTGTTGGTGCCACCCACGGAGCCGTTCGGGAGCTGTTTCGAGTTTTCACCCATAACGTCATATTTTTAAGCCTAAGTTTAGAAATAAGCAAATTACGATTGTTTTCTCAAATAGAGAGACCTGCGACTGCGGGGTCAGTTCCTACAAGTTACATTGGTCCCGTGGGAGGTGTTGGTGCCACCCACGGGGACGTTCGAGGGCTGTTTCAAGTTCTCATCCTCCAAGGCCATGTTTTTAAGCCTAAGTCTATAAATATTCAAATTATCGTCGTATTCTCAAACCGGGTGTCCCGCGACTGCGGGGTTAGTTCCTACGAGTTACATTGATCCCATGGGAGGTGTTGGTGCCACCCACGGGGACGTTCGGGGGCTATTTTGAGTTCCCACCCACAAACGCCATGTTTTTAAGCCAAAGTCTAGAAATATGCAAATTATCATCGTATTCTAAAACTGGGAGTCCCGCGACTGCGAGGCTATTCCTACGAGTTACATTGGTCCCGTGGGACGTGCTGGTGCCACCAACGGGGCCGTTCGGGGGCAGTTTCGAGTTTCCACCCTCTAATGCCATGTATTTGAGCCTAAGTCTAGAAAAATGCAAATTACCATCGTATTCTAAAACTGGGAGTCCCGCGGCTGCGGGGTCAGTTCCTACGAGTTACATCGGTCCCGTGGGAGGTGTTGGTGCCACCCACGGGGCCGTTCGGGGGCTGTTTCAAGTTCTCGCCCTCTGACGCCATGTTTTTAACCCTAAGTCTTTAAATATTCAAATTACCATCGTATTCTCAAATCAAGAGTCCCGCGGTTGCGGGGCCAGTTCCTACGAGTTACATTGGTCATGTGGGAGGTGTTGGTGCCACCCACGGGGACGTTCGGGTGCAGTTTCGAGATCTCACTCTCTAACGCCATGTTCTTAAGGCTAAGTCTATAAATATGAAAATTATCGTCGTATTCTCAAACCGAGAGTCCCGCGGCTTCTGGGTCAGTTCCTACGAGTTACATTGGTCCCGTGGGAGGTGTTGGCCCCACCCTCGGGGCCGTTCGGGATTTGTTTCGAGTTTTCACCTTCTAACGCCATGTTTTTAAGACTAAGTCTAGAAATATGCAAATTACCGTAGTACTCTCAAACTGGGAGATCCGCGGCTGCGGGGTCAGTTCCTACGAGTTACGTTGGTCCCGTGGGAGGTGTTGGTGCCACCCACGGGGCTGTTCGGGGGATGTTTCGAGTTTTCACCTTTTAACGCCATGTTTTGCTTAAGTCTGGAAATACACAAATTACTGTCGTATTCTCAAACGGGAGACACGCGGCTGCGGGGTAAGTTCCTACGAGTTACATTGGTCCCGTGGAAGGTGTTGGTGCCACCCACGGGGCCGTTCGGGGGCTATTTCGAGTTTTCACCCTCTAACGTCATGTTTTTAAGCCTAAGTCTAGAAATATACAAATTAACGTAGTACTCTCAAACCGGGAGACTCGTGGCTGTGGGGTCAATTCTTACGAGTTACGTTGGTCCCGTTGGAGGTAATGGTGCCACCCACGGGGTCGTTCGTGGGTTGTTTCGAGTTTTCACCTTCTAACTTTATGTTTTTAAGCCTAAGTCTAGAAATACGCAAATTACTATCTTACTCTCAAACCGGGAGACCTGCGGCTGCGGTGTTAGTTCCTACGAGTTACGTTGGTCCAGTGGGAGGTGTTGGTCCCACCCACGGGGCCGTTCGGGGGCTATTTCGAGTTTTCACCTTTTAACGCCATGTTTTGCTTAAGTCTAGAAATACACAAATTATCGTCGTATTCTCAAACCAGGAGACCCGCGGCTGCGGGGTCAGTTCCTACGAGTTACGTTGGTCACGTGGGAGGTGTTGGTGCCACCCACGGGGCCGTTCGGGGGTTGTTTCGAGTTTTCATAGTCTAACATCATGTTTTTAAGCCTAAGTCTAGAAATATGAAAACTACCATAGTACTCTCAAACCGGGAGACCCGCGGCTGCGGGGTTAGTTCCTACGAGTTACGTTGGTCCCGTGGGAGGTGTTGGTGCCACCCACGGGGCCGTTCTGGGGCTATTTCGAGTTTTCACCTTCTAACGCCATTTTTTTAAACCTAAGTCTAGAAATACGGAAATTACCATCGTATTCTCAAATCGGGAGACCCGCGGCTGCGGGGTCCGTTCCTACGAGTTACGTTGGTCCCGTGGGAGGTGTTGGTGCCACCCACGGGGCCGTTCGGGGGCTGTTTCGAGTTTTCACCCTCAAACGTCATGTTTTTAAGCCTACGTCTATAAAAAAGCAAATTACGGTCGTATCTCAAACCGGGAGACCCACGACTGCGGGGTTAGTAACTACGAGTTACGTTGGTCCCATGGGAGGTGTTGGTGCCACCCACGGGGCCATTCGGGGGCTGTTTCAAGCTTTCACCTTCTAACGCCATGTTTTTAAGCGTAACTTTAGAAATACGCTAATTACCATCGTGAATGATGACCTGGCACGCGAACTTGTGTTCTATACACAGGCAAACCTCATCAAAAGTCGATTGTAACCGGCATCTTCATATATATGCATATGTTTCATATATATGCACTGCATATATATGCAGCAATTTCATATATATGCCTGCATATATATGAAGCAGTTGCATATATATGTTTGCATATATATGCAGATGCAACTGCATATATATGCAACACTGCCCCGCCCCCTGCCCCGTCCCCGCCCCCCTTTCCCACTCACACACGCACACACGTGCACATAAGCACACACAAAAACATGTATACACTGGCATATCTGTTAAGTGTTTGGATTGGGGGTTTCACGTTGCTGCCAAAAATGAGGTATACCTCACAAATTTGTTTTAATTTATTTTTGTTGAATCTTTTGTTTCAGCAAGTATGATTTATCACTGTGAAACTTCTCATCACTATTGTAATAGATGGCCTGATAAGTAGGATGCACTGAGCATATGGTATGTTTTATTTCTAAATCTCTCATTTAGTTTCATATAAATAATTATATAATTCTGATATGTTATTTCTCTTTCAGGTGACAATTATTTAAAGTCCTACGTGATACCGGAACCGGAGGCAACCGTAACGGATCAGATGACTGAATATGAGTCTGAGTAGGTTTGTTTTGTAGATCCCACTCTTGGATTCATCCTAGATCAGGTATACTCTCTATTTTATTTTGGATTTTATCACCAATATGCACACACTCACACGCGCACACAAACACACGCACGCACACACACACACACTCTCACTACATATATGCATACATGCCCCATCCCCTCCCCCCTTCCCCACTCACACACACACACACACACACATGCACACACGCACCCCATGCCCGTCCCCTCCCCCCTTACCCACTCGCACACGCGCACACACACAAACATGCACACACGCACACATGCGCCCCCTACCCATCCCCTCCCCCCTTTCCCACTCACACGCACACGCGCACACACACAAACATGCGCGCACGCACACACATAAGCCGGGAGTGCCATGACTACACGGTCGGTTCCTACGACTTACATTGGTCCCATGCGAGATGTTTGTGACTCTTGCGGGACCGTTTTGTGGGTGTTTTATGTTTTAACCCTTCGATGGCATCCTTTTTATTCTCAAGTCTAACTTTTTGCAAATTTACGTCGTATACTCAAACCAGGATCCTTGTGACTACCCGTTTGGTTCCTACTATTAACATTGGTCCCGTGCGAGGTGTTCGTGACTCCTACGATACCGTTTTGTGGCTTTTTTACGTTTTCAACCTTCTAAGGCATGTTTTTATGCTTTAGTCTAAATTTTTACAAATTTATGTCCTACACTCAAACCGGGAGCGTCGTGACTACGCGGTCGGTTCCTATGAGTTACATTGGTACCGTGCGAGGTGTTCGTGACTCTTACGGGACCGTTTTAAGGTTGTTTTACATTTTCACCCTTCGATGGCATGCAAGTCTAACTTTTTGCTAATTTACGTCGTACACTCAACCCGAAAGCCCCGTTACTACGCGGTCTGTTCCTACGAGTCACATTGGTCTCGTGCGAGGTGTTCGTGACTCTTACGGGACTGTTTTGTGCTTGTTGTATGTTTTCACCCTTCGATGGCATATTTTTATGGTCAAGTCTATTTTTTTTGCAAATTTACGTCGTACACTCTAACCGGGGCCCCGTGACTACGCGGTCGGTTTCTATGAGTTACATTAATCCAGTGCGAGGTGTTCGTGACTCTTACCGGACCGTTTTATGTCTATTTTACGTTTTCACCCTTCGATGGCATGTTTTTATGCTTAAGTCTAACTTTTTACAAATTTACGTCATACACTCAAACCGGGAGCCCCGTGACTACGCGGTCGGTTCCTACGAGTCACATTAGTTCCGTGCGAGGGGTTCATGACTCTTAAGGGACCGTTTTAAGGCTGTTTTACATTTTCACCCTTCGATGGCATATTTTTATGCTTAAGTTTATTTTTTTGCAAATTTACGTCATACACTCAAATCGGGAGCGCCGTGACTACACTCAAATCGGGAGCGTCGTGACTACATTGGTCCCGTGCGAGGTGTTAGTGAATCTTATGGGACTGTTTTGTGGCTATTTTACATTTTCACCATTTGATGGCATGTTTTTATGCTTAAGTCTAATTTTTTGCAAATTTACGTCGTACAATCAAACCGGGAGCGCCTTAAACCTAGAAAGTGGCAATCCGTTGGATAATGACTTCTTTTTCTAGTGTTCACCCTAATTATTCTTTTTTCAAAAGTTATATTCCCCCCCTCCCCCCCCCCCCCCCCCCCCCACTGGAAGTGACAAGAAACAAATGCGCCAACAATACCCAAGCTATAGGGGGCACAAAAAACTTAAAATTACGGGGTTTAGACATAAATTGGATCCAAACCCAAAATAATTAAAAAATTGAATCAATGCATATTTAACCTTAAAATAAAGTTCATCATAGGTCTATCCATTACCTGGATATTTTGTTACACCCAACGCCAATCAGAACCATCTCTATGCCAGCAGCGATGCAATTTCGAATTATGTTTGATAGTAGTTCGACCCCAACATCAATGTATCCTATGACAGTGAAAAAATTATGAATTTTTTGCAAACAGTTATGTTCAATTAAAAAAATGGTAGAACCAAAAAATCAAATTCAAAACCAAAGGAAGAAAACCAGGGCTAGTTTTTTCGTCACTCACTGTCCCTACGAGTTACATTGGTCCTGTGGGAGGTGTTGGTACCACCCACGGGGCCTCACGGGGCCGTTCGGGGGATGTTTCAGGTTTTCGCCCTCTAAACCCAAACGATAGAGATAAATAAATGAAAACATATCTATTCTAAACAAAAGAACCGATAAATCACCTAACATTTGCACAAATAGCGGGACATTACACTTAAAAGTAGATGAAATTCATAAATTAATGTAAAGTGCTAATACAATGTCAATATCATAATAGGATACAAATAATATTGATGAGGATAAAATAATATTTTGATACTCAATCTTCCTCTAAATCAACTAAAAGATCCTTCAAATTAGGGTTGTCATCAAGAGCTTACTGGAACTCTTTTGGATCCTTTAATGCGTCTACTTCAGTAGTCATACCCGTTGGTGCATGCACAACAATAGACCAATTGCCATCGTTTATGCACTTCGAGTAGAATACCTTCTTTACATTCTAAAAGGTACAAATAAAAGGCTCGTCGACTATGTGGTCTTTAGTCTTCAGCTTTGATAAATCTACCATAATAAGTTTGGAGTCGGGATCAACTTTGCAAGCATTCGATGTATCCTCCACCTTTACCCAATCACAATAGAATACGATTTCTGTGAAATCCAAGTAATCAAGTTCTAAGATTTGCTGAATTATCCCATAATAGGTTAGCACCGTATTCTTTGGATTTTATCACTTTTGCTAGCGATACAGGTGGTCAAGGTAGAAATTGATATTCCACTGTTTTGCGTCAAAAGCTTTTCCTCATATGGATATGAAATGAAATCAAAACCGTTGGTGCGGAATTTCTTAAACTCTTTTGCACAAAAACTAGGACCTTTTGCTAGGCGTGCAAGTCTGGAAGAGACATCACCTCTTTTTAGATGCTGCATTTATTAATGAATTTGTATTAGGGCATGTTTTTACCACACATGAATAAATAACCGCACACATAAGATGTGAAAAGTACCTCTTTTGACACCCATGCCCTAAAGTCAGTTGTCATCCAATTTCTCCTTTGATTTTGGATAATTTCGTTCTCGTACTTCCTACCGAAAAATTATAGAGTTTAGATCATAAAATAAAAAATACATATAATCAAAGAAGAAGAATTCAGTAGATATTCACTCTCTCCAGTCTTGGACCTCATCTTGCGATTCGAAGACATGACGAGTTGTTTGCTCGTATTGTAGGTTTACGAGTTTCACCTCTTTAGGGTTCCCAAATGATAATTCATCCTCAAACTTGTGAGGTTCCTCTATCACTCATTCTCCACGAGGATTAAACCTCCTCACCTCTTGTCCTGGCATATGTTCCCTAGCGTATAGCGATGATTCCACCATTACGTATTCTTCAGCAATTGACCCTCCAATATACCGTGTATTCTTTAATTAATCTTTGAAGGTTTTCATCAAGCGCTCAAAAGGATACATCCAACGATATCTCACAGGACCACATAATAAAGCTTCATCGCATAAATGCACAAGCAGGTGGATACTGATATCGAAGAATGACGGAGGAAAATATTTCTCTAATACACAAACTGCCTCGGCTAAAGTTGATTTAGCACCTTTAATGTGCCTTCTGTTTACCACTTTTGCACAAAGTAGGGTAAAACACAAACTGATTTGCATAATTGCCCGACGGAGATCTTTGTGTTCAGAGAAGCAATGCCGAAATAACAACGGGATTAATTGGATGATTACGTTCCAGTTGTGAGACTTGCATTATTTCAAGTCATTTGCTTGGTATATTACTACCCTACGTAAATTACCAGAATAATCGGTTGGAGTCTTCAAGTTGAATAACGTGTCTAAGAGGATCTTCTTCTCACTAGTAGTCAAAGTGAAAGCAATCGGGGAGATAGAAATTCTTCCTGTCGTTGGATCATTTTTTAACCATAGTCTCTTCTTTATTTTCATATCCTGTAGATCTTGGCGGGCACGCTCTCCATCTTTGGAATGATATCCACCCAGACATGTTCCTATCAAATGTTCTACAACATTCTTCTCTGTGTGCATCACATCAATTATATGCCTGACACGATGATCTTTCCAATACGGCAAATCAAAAAATATTGATCGCCTGGACCATGGCTTCGCTTTACTAGGGTCGTTCGGATCCTCTATAGCTTTACGCTTCAGGTTTACAAACTGGGGGTATTTGCCTACGTACCTATTCCCTGCAGTCGCAGCCACCGCCTTCTCCTCAATTTGCTGACCAGAAAGTCGAATAGGTGTCGTTCTTTGCTCGTGACCGACAGGCAAAAAGTTAGACTTATCGTTCCTAAAAGGGTGACTAGTCCGCAGAAATCTACGATTACCCGTGTAACTCAACTTACCACTATGTTTTAACCAACAGGCTTCAGTTTCCTCCCCACATATGGGACATCAATAATAACCATGAACATTACAACCGGACAAGGTCCCGTAAGCAGGAAGATCGTGGATCGCCCACATCACCATTGCTTTATATGTGAACTCTTCACCCTTATGAGAATCGAACGCCGCCACGCCTTTATCCCACAACTCTCTAAGTTTTTCGATTAATGGTTCTAAGAATATATCAATATCATGACTGGGAGCCTTCGGCCCGGGTATCAACAGAGATAACAATGTGAACTCCTTTCTCATGCATAATGTCGGAGGAAGACTTAAAGGCGCCAGAAGAACTGGCCAATAACTCTGACTAGTACTTAAATTACCGAAAGGGTTAAACCCATCGATTGAGATTGCAAGACGAATGTTGCGCGGTTCCTTTGTAAATTAATGGTGTTGTGCATTTGAAATTTTCCACATGAGTGAATCAACCGGATGACGCATCAAATTCCCACCCACCTCGCATCGAGCATGCCATGTCATGGCCTCCTCTATACACGGTACAGTAAAAAAATGTTTTAAACGTGGCCCAAGTGGAAAATACTTCAAAACCTTTTGTGGTACTTGCAAGCACTTGAGATTTTTTGCATGTTTGCCATTTCCATTCTCACAAACCATATATCTAGGCTCACTGCATACAGGACATTCATCCTTCTCTTCATGCTCATTCCGGTACAATATGCAATCATACTTGCAAGCATGAATAGATTTGTATTTCAAACCTAAACCCTTCAAACTCTTCTTCATGGTAGGATAATTGTCTGGTAACATGTTCTCTTTTGGGAGAATTTCTTTAACCCACTTAAGAATTCCGGTTATGCTGTTTCCAAACAAACCAAATTGACTCTTCAAATTATGCAAACCAATCATTGCATATAATACCGAGTGATCTTCATCGCAATATTTATACAACGGTCTAGCCGCATCGGCTTTCAACCGTATGTATTCCCGATCTCCTAGTAGTTCAGCATCAATTTGTTCATTTACTTGGTCATAATGCGCATTATTTGTATCCATAGGTTGATGGTTTTGTTGGTTGTGGAGTCCGTAAGCATCATCAATTAAGTCGGTCAATGGACGATGTGTTGGTGAATCATGTACCACTTCTACTCCTTGAGGTTCCATTACATGGTCGGCTCCCGGTAATTCTTCTGGAACATAAGGTACAACTTTTTCACCATGGTATGTCCATATTATATAGTCTTGACAGATTCCCAACTTTAGTAAATGCAACACAACAACTTCCAATGACTTATATTTTTCGTTAATACAATGAGTGCACGGACACGGAATCTTCTCACTTTAAGATTTTTGGAAGCGTATTTAACAAATTCATAAATGCCCTTTACATGATTAATTGATATCCGGTTAGTCTCTCCCATCCACTCTTTATATTGTGGGAAATCCATGTAATAATCTTCAAATTTCAGTCCTATGGTAATAGGTTAAAAAATATTATTACAACTGAAACAAAAAGAATATTCTTACGACTGAAACAAAAAAAGTATCATTCCAAACGAAACAAAACCAATATTCTTACAACTGAAACAAAAAAAAAATATCATTCCAACTGAAGCAAAACCAATATTCTTACAACTAAAACAAAAAAAAATTATTACAATTGAAATGAAAGAAAATATTATTAAATCTTGGCCAATAGATAAAGTGGCCAAGTAATAAAAGATTTTGCATAATTCCTCAATTCCATCCCATCCCTACTGTTAACGTACACAGGTACATCTCCACAACCGTTGTATATTTCATCGACCATTATTTTAGCCTCACCCTACTCCAAAGGTCGGTGATCTACTAGAGTTCCAGGAACCCTGGATATGAGTATGCACATGCCAACAAACCTCGAATTGCTCATGTCCTTGATATAGTACTCTTCGCCATAGTCACTGTGAGTTATTGACGATGATCCGAGCCCCGTGATTGGCGGAGGTGCAGGGGAGGGGAATGTTGGAGGATGAGGCATTTCATAGGGGAATGTTGTAGGGGAAGGATGTGTGAAACCTTGAGTAGGAGTAGGGTAAGGGTAACCTTGAGGAGGCATTGGGGGCCTATAACTTTCAAAAAAATTCACAAGTTTCCCAATTTGATTTGTCAATAATCCCATGGAATTTTTAATCTCATGAACATCCCCATCGGTCTTCAACTGGTGCTCCTTTTGGGATGAGATACAATTCTTGACCGAAGAAAGCTCGTCCACAAGAGGTGCAATGTGTTGAAGTTTTGTTTTTGGCATATGTGAGCCAACACCTCTCGTCCTCTCCCTTTTGTCCTTTCCAAAGGTCTTAGTCAGGGCATCATTTCAAGGTCAAAGTCATCAGTAGGGCTCGAATCTGATTGACTACTGATGGCCTCTATTGATTCCAGTGTCTTAGCCAAGTGCAGCGGGAATTTATTATCTTTGTCCCGTCGAGCATGAAGGAATAAGTTGGACCGATTTGGGTTTTTACCGGCATCTGGACCATCTTTTGTCCTACTCTCCCATTCATTCTTCAAATCCTCATATGATTTGGATCCCAGCCTATGGATATCAGTTTTTTGTGCCCTATTCTTTTTGTTTTTCTCCCTCTGGACCAACTTTTTTTCCTTCGCCTCATTCTCCAAAAACTTATTCCACTGATCCACCGGCATTTCAACATTGGGAGGCACTTTCTCTTTCAAAGCCAAAATATCTGAGCTCGCTGCCTCTTTCGGGAAATGTTTCTTTAGAAGGTTTATCCTGTATGTGCTCAATCCTTCAGCAACCCGAGATAGAACCTTATTCTTGGAACGGTCAGGAAATGAGAAATTCTTGCATAGTTGGTCATGTATGTCATCTTTGACATCTTGATCAACAAGGTTCCAATTGTCTGGTCCACCGACTCCCACATTCATTTTTCCCAGCGACAAACACCGGGCTTTAAAGTTCATCACGTCTATCCTATCACCCGTCGGGTTATTCCCGAGAAGGGAGAAGCCAATAGGCTTCTTTTCATTTGAGCGGGAGGAATCATGAGTGTTGGATGGGGGCGTTAAAGCAACGGGAGTGCTGGATTGGGGCGTAGGAGCACTTGGAGTTGGACTTGGTGAGGAGTGAACCATTGGTGGAGTTGTGAATTGCTCAGCCATTGGTGTTGAGAATTCGAGTTCTACACGAGATGGTGAACCTCGTTGTGGTGTCACATCGGCACTTGGTACCCTTGGGTTGTTTCCTCTCGACATTATCTACAAAAATTAAAAAATATAAGTGACTAAATAATTATAGTAATATGAAATTATAACTAATTAATCAAGCTTAATTAGTTTTATATATATAGATAGATAGATAGCTTTTCAATGTAAGACTTTAGAATAAATTCAATGTGTCTGATCTCCATCCATTCGGTATTAGTTTTTAAGAACCTATGAATTTTTGCACGTGGCCAACTAGAAGGAAGGGCATCTATGATTAATGTGTAGATGTCAGTGACATGAACTCGGAATCCCCTATTTCTCAACTTGTTGGCAAGATTCAATTTTACGTGCATGTGGCGCGAGACATCACAGTCTATGTCAATGCTCTCTGTACGCAGTTGTATCCATAACAGGTGGATTTTTTTTCCGCCTTCTCCAACAACGTAACCAAGGTCAGGGCTATGTTGGGATTATGTGTGTGAAATATATTTTGTATAACGTCATCCCAGTTTTCTGGTAGAGAAAATAGAATACAATCGAACAAGTAATCTTGCTGGATATCAAATCCATGATTTACAAGGTAGTTAAATTATTCGATCTTTTTATTTTCGTACCTATAAATAGGAGTACCCTCTATATGGCGCACGCTAATAAAAGAGTTATGTATGCGGTCTAATTGCAACCTCTCCCACTCTTGTTGACAGTATTTATCACCGTCCCTCATTTTTCCTGAGAAAGGTATACGAGGGCATGAATACGAGTCCTGCTATTAAGGTTTAGGTTTGAAAGTTTTGAGAGTTTAAACATACATATACACATAAACAAGATAAGCATATGTGATATAATTTTTCATAGGCAAATCAAGAGCACACCCAACAAATTTAATAACATATACATTTATCGACACTAGTATCAATTCAACATAGTATCCAACAACCAAGCCAACAATATCTCACTATAGTGAAAAAAATCACGACATGTATATAAACCCCAATATAATATGTGGCACGCATATAACCCCCAATAAAATCAAGACAAGGTGGATGTAAATTTTTTTACTCCTTAAAAATCCATTTAATTATATTTTGTCAAAAAAATACACACACACATATAATCTAGGGTTTATTGGCATAATCTATACATACACACAGATACAATTTAGGGTTTACCAAACCTTAATATTTTTTTTTGACATAAATCTATACATACACACACATACAATCTATACATACACACACATAAACATACATATACACATAAATCTAGGGTTTATTGAGAAAAAAGTAATTTATTTGTTCATAGTTACACACATAAACATACATATACACATAAATATATGCATACACACACATATAAACATAAATCAATACATACACACACACATACAAACATAAATCTATATAAACATAAATCAATACATACACACACACATACAAACATAAATCTACACATACACACATAAAACTTAGGGCTTTGAATAGAAATCATGAAATCCAAATGAAATGAAAAGAAATCTATACATACGAGGGGTTAATCCCAATGAAATCCAATTGAAATCGCTTAACCCTTAGAAATGACACAAAATCGCATGAAATCCCTTAGCCTCGATACACAGCCCTTACAAATTGCAAATGACTAACCAGTGTTTTATTTATTAAGTCATTAATCTGGTCATGGCCTAGAGCCGTGACCAACAAAGCGCGCGACCAATAAATGAAACTAGGGTATTTCTGGCTCGCACCTGGTCACGGCCTAGAGCCATGACCCCCCATTGACGACCCTTTTCCACCCTACTACCTGCTTGAGAATTGGTCATGACCAATAGCCATGACTCACACCAGTTACACCTGGTCACGGCCTAGAACCATGACCCACTATGCACAACCCTCTTCACATCAACCCTGCTTCCTGAATGATCTTTGGTCACGGCCCATAGCCGTGACCCACACCCAGAAATGTTCACGGCTTAGGGCCATGACCCTCAATGTGTGTATTCTCTTCGTCATCATGTCATGGGTCACGGACTTGGGTCGTGACCCACACGCGACCAAGCTTAGAGGGAATTTTGGCACGAGTTTGGCGCCAAGATGGTCACGACCTGGTCACGGCCCAAGTCCGCGACGACAGTGGTCACGGCCCAAGTCCGTGATAACTTCCTGAGCATCAATAATTTAGTGTGGTAATAAATATGGTCACTCCAAATATTGAGTGGGTCACGGCCCAAGTCCGCGACAAGCTGGTCGCGGACTTGGGCTGTGACCCACTGGGCATGACCATTCGCAGGATTTGGTGTAGTGACACATCATATTATCTGGGACTCCTTTCTAGAACAATTTCGATGAGCTCTACAACACGCTGCATTTGGCAAGGCCAAAAAGGCATATTTTCTTGTCACACGTGCCTTTTGAGGATGAAAACCAAAAAAACCTCACAAACGGCCCCGTGATAGGTGCAAACGCCACACACAGGATCAATGTAACTTTCAGGAACTGATAGCTTGGTTACGAGACCCCCGATTTGAGAATATGATGATAATTTGAGAAACAATCCACACTTAGGCTTGACAACGTACAGTTAGAGGGAGAAACCCCTTAGCGACTCCTTTAGGGGAGTGATCGTCGTGCACGGGATTAATGTAACTCACAGGAACCGATCGCGTGGTCACGGGACCCCTGGTTTGATAATTTGACGATAATTTAAGAAAATTCACACTTAGTCTTAAAAATATGCCTTTATAGGGGAACCTTTAACGCCCCACACTACCCTTTTAGGGGAACGATCATCGCCTACAGGTCCAATATAGCTAGTACGATCCGATCGTATGGTTCGGGACCCTCGGTTTGAGGGCACAACCCAAAACGAAAAATATCCACACTTAGGCTCCCCCAAATGGCCCCATGGGCGGTTCCAACACCTCGCTCGGGACCAATGTAACTCGTACGAACCAACCGCATAGTCACGGGAACCCCGATTTGAGATCACGACACAAATTTGTGAATATTCACACTTAGGCTTGTAAACATGTCGTTGGGGTGAAACCCCTTAGAGCCCCCCAAATGGCCCCGTGAGCGGCACTAACACCTCGCACGGGACCAATGTAACTCCTAGGAGTTGACCAGGTGGTAACGGGACCCCCGATTTGAGGTCACATCCCAAAATAGAGAAAATCCACACTGAGGCCTAAAAACGTGCCTTTGAGGGGTGAAACCACATAGCGCCCACTTAATGGCCCCATGACCACGCGGTCGATTCCTGTGTGTTGTAGAGCTCGTTGAAATTTTTCTAGAAAGGAATCCCAAATAATACGATGCATTTTTCCATTTGAATTTTGATAGAGCATTCCAAATATGAATCCTCTATTGGAGTGTCCTGGATTGGTGGATCTTGATAAAGGCCACACTCCCCGTAAAGAGAATATCTACCATTATAGGGATTGTGGCATTCATCAAGATCCACTAAGTATGACTTTAAATGGGTCTTATTTGGAATACTCTATCAAACTCCAAATGGGAAAATGCATCATATTATTCAGGGTAACTTTCCAGAACAATTGCAATGAGCTCTGCAACACGCCACATTTGGCTAGGCCAGAAAAGATGGATTTTCTTGCCAAAGAAGCCTTTAGAGGACAAAACCCTATAGTGCACCCCAAATAGCCCGTGATTGGTGCCAACATCTTGTACGGGTCCAATGTAACTCGTAGGAACCGACCTCATGGTCATGGGAGCCTCGATTTGAGAGCATGACCCAAAATAAAGGAAATCCACACTTAGGCTTAAACACGTGTTGTTGGGGTGCGAAACCCCTTAACGCCACACACATGGCCCTGTGACCGATGCCAACACCTTGTACGGCTCCAATGCAACTCACACGAACCAACCGCATGGTCATAGGACCCTCGGTTTGAGAGCATGGCCCAAAATAGAGAATATTCACACTAAGGCTTGAAAACGTGACGTCGAGGGGGAAGAAATACCTTAACACCCTCCAAACAGCCCCGTGAGTGGCTTCAACGCCTCGTACGGGTCCAATGTAACTCGTAGGAACCGATCGCATGGTCACGAGACCCTCGATTTGAGAACACGACCCAAAACAGAGAAAATCAACACTTAGGCTTGAAATCATGCCATCGGGAGGGCGAAACCACTTAGCGCCACCACACGGCCTCATGAGCGGAAGTAACACCTCACACGGGTCTAATATAACTCGTACGAACCGATCGCGTGGTCACAGGACTCTCGATTTAAGATCACTACCCAAAATAGAGAAAATTCACACTTAGGTTTGAAAAAGTGCCGTCGGGCGACGAAACCCCTTAGCTCCCCCAACACAGCCCCATGAGCGACGCCAATAGCTCGTACGGGTACAATGTAACTCGTAGGAATCGAAAGCATGGTCACGTGACCCTCGGTTTGAGAGCAAGACCCAGATGTCAGAATGCCTACACTTAGGCTTGAAAACGTGTCATTAGAGCCCGTAACGCCCCCTAAACGGCCCCGTGGGCGGCGCCAACACCTCGCTTGGGACCAATGTAACCTGCACGAATAGACCGCATGGTCACGGGACCACCGGTTTAAGAGCACAAACCAGATTTTAGAATGCCTATATGGGTGGTCCTATGACTGCGTGGTCACGGGACCCTCGATTTGAGAGCACCGGACCCCCGTGCGGTCACCGAATGAGCACTTGTAGCAACTAGCCAATTAGCCTCCCAATTCAAGGATTTTTTTTATTATTAAAGATGGTCACAGCCCAAATCCATGACCATATTTTCTGTACAATAAGCTTGGGCACGGCCCAAAGCCGTGACCAAGTTGACTTTTACAGAAAACATAGTCACTACCTAAAGTCGTGATGAAGATTAATCATAAGAAAAATGGTCCCGGCTTAAAGCCGTGACCAAACTTAATTATACACAAAAGGTTGTCAAGGTTATGGGCCGTGACTAGATGGTTTTTAAATTGGGTGATGGTCACGAGTTTGGCCCGTGACCATGCTTGTAAATCGGGTAAGGGATATTATCCGTGACCAGGGTTGTGGGTCAGGAATTTAGGCAGTAACCATCGAAATTGGTCACGCCCGATTTGGTAACGGACCAAATCTGCGACCCCCATTTCCGGGTCAAGGATAAATTTTGTGACCAATCGCCCAGTTTGGTGTGGTGTAGGGCGGTGCGCCATGCGCAGTGTCCCCCCCGCTAGTCAACCGGAAATTGTTAGAAGGGGGACTGACTTAAATAAGCGAAGCCTCTTCTTTCGCTGTCACTGCCGACGACCACGGACCACTCATGCTCTGAAAAGATCCCATAGGCCTACTAGTACCCCTACCTAAAGCCTTAGGAGGTGGAGGTATGTTCACCACATCATAAATACAAGATGACTTCAACTAGATCGTCACGAAATCCAGATAATCATACCATGCCACCCTGTCCTTATAGAGCGAATGAGCCTCGTCAACCATCGCCGCCGACCTAGCCTTGGTAGACGTCTCCCTCTCCCACCTTAAATATACTAGGGACACCGATAGTGGGACTACCAACTCATACTCCATGATCTACTGCACCACCCTCTCTCCAAGTACCCAAACTAATGCTCCATCAACCTTCGCATCAGCGCATGCATATTTATCACCCTCGTATGCTGAGGAGCCATCCCCCACGAGTAAAAGGTCACCTGTAAGCCCCGACGAAAAGATCAATACTCATGCAAAAAAAGAAAATGACAAAAGAGGACTCAAAATAAAAGCGAGATAACATGATCGCTCGTCAACGTGTTTAGGGTATGCGACATTGCCACCGATCATAAAGACTGGTTTGACCCCATGTTGGACTTCCGTTACCGGTTCATTTGGCAGAAGTCCCCCAAATCCTCATTTTCTAAGGATATCAATCTCACATTGATCCCAATCACCTCATAGAACCATGTCTACAAAAATATAGGAATCAACGGAGAAGAAACTAAAGGAAAATGCAAGGAAATGCATAAAAAAGAAAAAAAAAAGAGAAAGTTACCTCGAACAGGTACGTGGACCCTATAAAAGTCTTTTAATAGAATCGGTTGAATGCATCCAAAGAATAATAAAGGGTCACTAAAGTAAGGCTCCCATAATGATAGAGCGGGACATAAACAAATATCCTCAAAAATAGAAAAAACCAGAGATGAACGACGTCGCCACAATGAAACCATCCAACAAAAGAAGAATAAATAATCAGGCCATCTGTCTCACCTGCCACCCGTCAGTCTCATCTATCCTCCAACTCAAGAGAACCACCCGAAGAGAATAGATAATTATAGAATCCCCAAAAATGATTATACCCACATAATCCAACACCGCCTGGATCGCCTTTAGTGTTACCCTCACAGTACAATCCACCTTGATTTACACACCCTCACAATCTATCCCTAGCAACTGTTGCACATCAATGGGAGTAACAGTCATCTTCTAAAGCCCAAATGGAAGGTATGGTAGTGTCCCGCCATCTCTCTCCTAGAGAACACAACACCACAGTAAAGCGCGGTGTCTCATTTAAGGCCTATGCCAGACATCCAAAATTAGCAAAAGTAACCATCCAGTGCACCATTGTCGGAAGATGCTTCTATACATCACTCAACATAATCTTCCCCCTATAATGCATGCTTGAAGGAGCTATGTCTGCCAGCCAAAACCAAATAGAAGAAAAAACCTTTAATCAGCATAATAAAACAAAAAGAAAATGAAAAAGAATACTAAAGGTCATCATACTTACATAGCCACTAGAGTTCCTCGCCCTAGATGAAAGTTGGTGCCCAAGATCCTGTAAAAGAGTGCGCACATCGGCAACATGCTCGAACAAATTAAATGCATTCTCATTACCCAAGGCAAGGGGCACTCTAACCAGACACTCCAGAGCAACCCAGTCATCAACAATCAACCACTCCAAGTTGTATTCCTATATGGAAAAGCCCGTCATTTGAACTCTTGAAGAATAAAGGACTTATCAAAGATTTCTAAATAAAGGAAGCATGAGATTCAAAGGCTTAAAGTCGTGAAAAATTTGGAGGGATCGCCCTTTTTTTATAGGGGACTAAACAACATGTTGATCAGTAGACCCCCTATATTTACCGATCCGCACCTGCCTGTTCCTCTGCCCAAAAAAGCTCAAGAGACTGTCATTGCCAAACGACAACCCCTACAACATGTCAGTCGGTAGCCCCTTGAAAGTTTAGTAAAAATATGCTACAAAATGCAAGAAATATCCAAAAATTAACTGGAAAATTTCTAAAAATGCCAAATAAAGATTGAAACATTTCTTCATTAAGAAACAATTTTTTGGAATGCGAAACCCCTTAACGACTCCCAAAATTCCCATCATGATTAATATGATGCTCTTACCCCTAGCATAAATCCTAAACATATTCCACAAACAAAACCAAAAAGATGCCCGCATCCTAAGTCCAACTATAATTCCCCAGCAGAATCTTAAATCTCAAGTGTTACCTAGAGGAATTCAAACCTAAAACCAATTCCTCCTTAGAAAGATTAGAAAAATAATAACTTCCTAACTTTCCCAATGGAATCTCTAAGTTAAAGGAAAATTTTAGAATGCACCTCTAGAAAAATCCTTCACAGTCTCCCCTCTCAAAATAGCGCAATCCCCAACCGAATGTCTCAAGGGTAAAACCTTCCCCAATGGAGTCTCAAAACAACACGATCTTTAACAGAACAACAGGTGCATCTGCATCACCAAGATAAGATATCGATTCCCCAAGAGAACAACTCCACACAACTTTAAGTCCTTAGAATTGATTTCAGCCCGTAGAATCGATCGTCACTACATTAGGTCCTCAGAATTAACCTCGACCCTCAAAATCAATCGTTACAACTTTAGGTCATCAGAATAAACCTCAGCCCTCAGAATCAGTCGTCACGATTTTAGGTACTCAGAATTAGCCTCGGCCCTCAAAATCTATCGTCGCAACTTTGGGTCCTCAGAATCGATTGTCATAACTTTAGGTCCTCAGAATTGACCTCGACCGGCCGAATCGGTCTCTATAACTTTAGGTCCTTAGAATTGACCTCAAGCCCGCATAATTAGTCATCACCACTTTAGGACAGCATAATTGACCTCACCCCGCAGAATCGATCATGATAACTTTAGTCTTGCACAATTGACCTTGACCATCAAAATTGGTCGTTATAACTTTAGGTCCTCATAATTGAACTCGACCCGTAAAACCAGTCGTCACAACTTTAGGTCCTCACAATTAACCTTGGCCCTCAGAATTAACCTCGATCCCCATAACTCTAAGTCCCCGGAATTGAACTTAACTTGCATAATCATTCATCCCCATCATTACCTTAGGTCCTCATAATCGACCTCGACCCTCTGAACCAGGCATCCTTATCCCTTTAAGTCCTCAAAACTGACCTCTTTCCCCAAAACGTCAATATGGTGTCTATTCAATGAGCTTCACTTATTTGAATCTCACTCGTTGAGTGACTCTATATAGACCACATTCTAGTACCCTCATAAGCATCTCCTCATGTCCCTAGAACTTCCTCCTTCACCATAAACCCTAGGTTATACTTCGAGTATCGAGATCGAGGCCACTGGGTGCTCCCGAGACCCGTTTTACTCTGTTCAACTTATCGTTTGAGGAAAAGCTCCATGAATTTTCAAAAGGCTATGAATCACCTTTCCAATGATCCACCCATGTGCGGATCAGCCTTACGATTTGGATGAACAATCCATTTTATTATCAAAAATCGATCTAGAGACCACCGGGAGATCTCAGACCCGATTTTGACCCCAATCATCTTCCTCGCCTGAGCATAAGCTCAATGAATCGGCAAAGGTCTCTGAGTCCCCTTTCCAACTATCCACCACATGCATGAATCGGCCTTACAGTTCTGACGAATGTACCATTTTCCCTTGAAAATAGAAACAAATGCTGCCAGGATATCTTGGGTTCCATTTGACCCCCATCAACTCTTCAAGTCGAACAAGAATGAATGAATCTTCTATGGTCTCTAAATCCCATTTCCAATGGTCCACCCCATGCATAAATCAGCGTTACGATAAGTACGAAGGTCCTATTTTACTTCGAAGGGTCATCGAGAGATTCTGGGCTCCGTTTGACAAAGTTCAACTCTATGAACTGAATGAGATCGAATGAATATTCAAAGGGCTCTAAATCACCTTTCCAATGGACCACCCCATGCATGAATCATCCTTACAATTCAAACAAAAGTTCCGTTTTACTATTAATAATCGATCTGGAGGCCACCGGGAGTTCCCGGGCCCCTTTTTTACCCCAATTAACTACCCTTCCTAAGTAGAATCTAAATGAATCTTTGAAGGTCTCTAAATAACCTTTTTAATGGTCCATCCCATGCATTAATTAACCTTATGGTTAGAATTAACTATCCTTTTTCCTTCAGAAATCTCATATCCAAAAGACCATCAAGCGCTTCCGAGCCCCGTTTGACCACAGTAAAGTCTCGAACCTGAGAGCGGCCCATGGATTCTTAAAGGACTCTGAATACCCTTTCCAAATGTTTATCTCATCCACTATTCTGACTCATGAATTTTATTTTAAGACCATTTTTTTAGAAAATCTTCATGAGACTACCAAATTACAAACTGATTTCCCTACCTATAGGCACTGTGTCTAGCGTTGCTTACCGATAGGAATGTTAAGGACAATGCTGATCAGCACCCCCTTGACCCTATAAAATGGTATCATGATCTTACTTCGAAAGACACCTCAAAAACAACCCTCTCGGTGATCTCAACAACATTCTATTGAAGTCAGCATGGTTTCCATATTAAAACCTCTCCCCCATATTCTATTTTCATCATTTTCTTACCCAATTTAGCAAATTAATTCCCTATCCTCCTACTACCTCCATCCACTTTCAATATAAGCCCTTCAACAATCAAGATCAATCTTAAATCTTTCGAAGAAGGTCTAAGCCTTTCACTCTCTCTTTAAATTCTATTATTTCGCATTAGTTGCTTAATTCTTACTTTAGATTTTCATCTTTGTTAGTTCACACATATTAATATCCCACTTTTTGTTAGTAGTATTGCACATACTGTATTTTCTATAAAAAACAATAAAAAATAAGAAAAAGAGGGTTTGTTTATAAATTCCAGACTTGGATTTCTCAATATATTTTCTCATACTAAAAAATCCTTTTTCCACACACACACATATAATAAAGTCACCGGTTGGATTTAGGGAATAAAACCCACTCCTATATTGCATGCAAACTACGTGGACTTTTATGCCTTTTTAGGCTACGTAGGCGTCTTAGGCAAAATCTGAGATTCGAGTCCTCTTTTCCTAGTTTTTTTCATATATTATTCCCACATTATATTTGTGATTCATGTTCGCATTTTATCCAATTTATACCATCGTCTTTCAATAAATGATCGGTGACCTAACAAACACACACATTATATTTTTAATTAGTGTTTGGGGAACACTCCGATGGATGAACTCACACAGCTTTTTTCCATGACACGAGCTGAGTAATTACATTCTCCATTTATCTATACACACACACACACACTTCATGGAGTTATTAAGGAGAATAATAACACATGCCCATAAGATATTGAAAGGTTGGGATATGTGTCTAACACCTTTTCATTCCGTAACTTAGCCCCTGAATCCTTGAACTAATTGGTTTCGCAACCATCAGTGTTTCTCTGATGCCTTTCTCTTGAGGAGGTAACATTTCTTTTGCCTGTTTTGTGAAAAATATGCTGGTGACTCTATTTATACACATCACCCCACATTTGATGACGACCGAAGTGCCCTGAGGAAGGGAGTGAACTCCACCACTGGACATGTGCACTGTCGACCGAGAGATCTGGATGGAAGTTGTGGCGACTCTGCTGGGGACTTTTTTGTCATAAGAGGTCTTGACTCTATTCTTACATGGTTCTTATCATTTTTTGCATGTGTGCGTATACACCTACCTGTATGTTCCCTTTGTTCTCTATTAATTCTTCATTTATCTACCTAATATATATCACTTGTCACCTTCATGGATTTTTAAATACCCTTCATGTACACCTCACACTACTTACATGTGTACGCAGGATCAGTTATATCCACATGTTTCACAAACCACTTAGAATACCCATGCTTAGGTTTCACTAAAACACACCTCCACTTATCACACCTGTATATGTCCATGTTCACTCGCACATATCACACGCCACTTGTCATTGATCCATGCTTAGGTTCACTACCACGCAATCACTTGTAGATATTCACATATCACTCACTCATGTGTCTCCATGCTTAGTGTAGTCTCCATGCTCCATGCTAGATTTACTTTTATGATACGTGCATATTCTTCCCTATTATTATAGTGCTTCTTTTACTCATCATGTCAAATAAAAAACTCTCTCCATAATATACTAATAAAAAATCATGCATTTTGCACACTACATCACCAAGAGCATGGCTATTGACCAAAATTTTGTCCCGTACTAGGGGGTCACTTTGTACTAAAGATTCATACTTAATATTCTTTTCTTGTTTTCCCGAGTATCAGTCACTACCCGAAGGGTCCTAGTTATCCCTTAACTAATTTTAGTATTTAAAACATCACTACACTACTAGTATCAATTTTGGGTTATCATTTACGCTTCCCGTAACTTGATTTTAAATCCCCGATACTTAACACATTTGTTTCATTTTATCGGCGCAAATCACATTTTACCCTCATTAAGACTAAGCTGAGCTTTAAATATAGGTTTATTGATGCTCTCCAAGTCCTCCTATAGTTAATAAACCATTACCAAAGTCCCCAATAACTATTGTCAAAGAAAACCACATAAATAAACAAAGGCCTCCCTTTTATACAACTATCGATCAATCGATAAAATGGATGGATGGATCGATCGATCGATCCTGACCAGATTCCCTTCTTCAAAAATGTTATTTCTCCATGTTTAATCCGTTAAACCTCCATGAGATCTTCCCAAACTCCCATACAAAGTAGACAATCATCACATACATGTATACGTATTGATTCCAACGTAAACTTAACATCAAATCTTTAAAGAATACAATAATAATAAAATTAAATCTTACATCTTTAATACAAACCGTAATAAAAAAAAATTACGTTTATTCATTACAAAACCCATATTTTCATCATTCTTTCTAAACCCAAATCTGAGATTTCTTGTTACATTAACAGGAGGTTGATTTCTAAGATGATATCCTAACAAAGTATGAATCAAATCTCTATATATATTCCCCACATATATGTTTTTATTCAATATTAACCGTACAATATTATGGGTATTACAAATGCCCAAAATAATTGCAAGTTTAAATAATTTTCTTAGGGTTAAGTGGTCTGATTTTCGTTTCTAGATGATGGACGGGTCTTCTCCTTGCCTTATTCTTGATTTCGAAGATGACGGTGGTAAACAAATGGTGTAGGTTGGCTCAAGAACCCTTCTACTACCTTCTCTTATAGACTCTCTTCTCTCTCAAGTATTGTAACCCTAGCCTCCACACCCAAATGGATGATATGTAACTTTAAAATTTCGATTTTTGTAAACCCTAAACTCCTAAATGACTAAAACACCCGTACATAGTGTCGAATTGATCTAAAAATGTCCTGGGACCCAATTAATACACTCGGGTACTTTATTATGCCTATTTTGTCCCATTCGGAATCACTAGTGATCTCAAAATCACCATCTGAGTTACTCTACATAAATTTCCTATCTCGACCATAATATAGCCTACACACGACTCCCGGTTAAGATATAACATAGTTCCATCGATATTAGTCACTACGATGTATAATAATTATCACTTGTTATTTACTACACACTTAGTAATTTAACCAATAAATATTTATCATAATCTCTCCCGATCAATATTTAATAAACACATAATATTTTTTTTATTAAACTACTACACACGTGTAATTTAAAAGAAATACTTGAATTAATTAAATTCTAAATGCTAAAAAAATATAGTGTGTTATAGAGAAGAAAATGGAAGGAGAGAAGAGGAGGGAGGAGGATAGAAAGATAGGAGGAGAGGAAGAATAAGAAGCCTCTTAAGGCCCCAACTGAATCCTCACTTTCTCTTTATGTTATTATTGAGAACCATTATGGCTAACTACCCATCCCTTCCCCTTGCTTGCTGAAGGGGGCTGTGATCATGGAGGACTGTCAGCACTTGTCATGGTTGGGGTCAAATTAACTGGCACTTAAATTTGCACACACGCTTGACTTGGTAAGAAGTCTCTCTTTTACTTGTCATTTCCCTTTGTTCGTCTTCCATGTATTAACTCTTCTTTCTCGTTCCTTAAAATTTTGGCAGATTTTACTACACTCTTTGATGGTTGTCCTGATAAATCCAAGAAAAACCAGGAGTTGAGTGAAGCCCTAAATAAGTCTCAAAAGGACTTGGCTGATGCTCAGGTTAGCTTTCAGCAGAAGAGGGAAAAGGCGAAGAAGACCTTGGTCGATCTGAAGGAGGCCAATAGCCTTATAGTTGCTGAGAAGGAGAAGCTATCGCTGGAGAACCTAGATCTGGTTGGGATGGTCCAAAAGCTAGAGTGAGAGATCCCAAGCATCAACAAGAAAAGTTATGCGGATTGCTAGAATGCAACCTATGATGACAGTGAGCTCCAGATTGCTTATGCCAAGAAGTTATACCTTAAGAAGGGATGGGACCAAGCCTTAGGGGTGGTAGAAGTCACACCAGAGTCTGACCTATACCAGCTCTATCTCTGAGGGCCTTCTCCCATTGCTATAGAGGAGCTTCCTACTAATCAACCTGCCGACCAGGCTAAACAGGAACCAAATAAGGTCGGTATGAGTACCGACCATGTGGAGAAAGCTATCGAGAAAGGGGAAGAGCCATAGACCTATGAGAGGGTGAAGGAGTGAAGTCATTTAGTCCTAGGGCCTTTTATTTTATTTTGTTCTCGTTTAGTAATTTTTTTCCATTTCTTTGGTTGTAATGTCTCTTGCCTCCCTTTTAAAATATCAATGAAAAAAGGTTTTCCTTTTTGCCAATGTTCTTCTTATTTTTTGTTGATGTTAACTGCACTTATACTTTCCTTTGTTCTTTGTAGCTTATCATTATAGAGGAATATACATCTCCTTCCTCAAATTCTGGGAAGGTTCTAGGCCCAGGTATGAGTGGGCAGGCCTGTTGGCCCTTCTTGAAGGTCTATAAATAGTTGAGGGCACGAATAATAGCGTATAATGAACAGTCTGAGATGATGTACAAGTTGAAGGATGACCCCTAAGTCACAGAGGAGATCGAATCCTCCGTGCTGGAGGAAATAAATGATCTGAGGGCCCCAGCTCACAATGAGAGAGGATGTGAGGCGAGTGGGCGAGATAATTCAGGTTGAAAATAATGCCCTAAAGACGGAAGTCACCGAGATAAAGGAGGATGTCCAGTGAAAATATACTATTATAGTTTGTCTTCGGAGAGATGTTAAAATGTGAGGAATCTCTTTTGGACGGGTCCTCGAGAAGCATGGGCAGTAGGTTATGATAAGGGCTAGACCGATGCACCGGTGAGGCTGAAGGAAACTGAAGATGTGGCATATAAGCATGTGTGGCCAAATGAACTTAGAGAGATCAAGGCTGCCAAGGATTCAGAACTATGGTATAAGTACCAGGTGGATTGCACAGCTTACCATCACCTCCCATTTAGGAAGGACGAGAAGTGGATTCCCATTGATGTCATTCCTTCCCAGCTGATGAACCACTATCTTGAAGACAATGAGGAAGTGCTTGACCCTAATCAAGATGATGGTCAGAGAGAGTGAATAGTAGAATATCTATATCGCCACCCATAATTGGACTGGTCCTTGTATAGTTTTTGGAATACTTTATATCCCTATACTCTTCAGGCCTTTGCCTAATTGAATAAAGTTTGTTTATTTATTATAGTGTATTTTGGTCAGTTTCCAACTAAATAAAGTTAATAATTACTTTTACATTTTGGGCATTTACCGACCAGGAAGAGTTGATACTCACTAATCATATAGTACTTTTACCGACTGAATAATATTGCTAATCATTTTGGGCCTCTCGCTGACTAAATGAATTAATAACTGATGTTGATCATTTTGGTATCTTCGCCGACTAAATGAGTTGATAACTAATGTTAATCATTCTTCCAGTTCAATATGCCTTAGCAATATCATTCCACCTACCTTACCTTTTAGGTTGTGTTATCATACTGCCTTAGGTCGAGGAAAAATGATGGCAAGAATGCACCTAGTCAATGGTCCATCCACCCGATCAGGCTTTTAATGACTAACATAGTTGGCAAACAACCTTAATTGGATTTTTGCCTAAGGATTTGCTGTAGGGATTTTGTTATCGCCGGGGCAACTAGTGAGGTCCTTTATGTTTTATATGATAAAGACATAAGGATTCCAATAATTAAAACAAATTTACTGTAATTTGTATGAACCTTGCTCGGTGCGAGGAGATCCCTTTATTAAAATACGTTGAAAAACTTATTGTAATCTAAAAAAATTATATTATACGCGAGGAAGTTACTTGGTTGAAGTATGAAGAGCAATGATAAGCACCCAAAAGTGTCTAATTTATACCCCGAGTAGATGCTTGTAAGTTGCTCATTTTTAATAAAAATGGCCATTTGTTCGTATTTTATCATTTTGCAGGTCAATATGTTGTCACAGCATCAAACAGTGTTAAATCAAGTTAATTGCGACAAAATAGTGGTTAAAGGCGTTCAATGAAGAAAATCAAAGAACCGTGGAGACAGAGTCCTTATTTGAGCTTGCCCCGATAACTTTCGATGCCCAGAGCCTTTTTCCGTACCAAACCTAAGCCTAAACCGAGCGTACACCTATTCCCGAACCCTTGTGTGTTTAATTTGTACCCTTTTATTTTTATCTTTTTAGATTTTTATTTGTGTCATTTTTTATTTTTAGGATTTGTTTGTGTCGGTAAAAATTTTATTTTGATTTTGATTTTTAGTTTTCAGTTTTTATTTTATTTTTATTACAATAAGTTTTTCTTTAGGAATTTTTTTTAGTTTTATTAGATTTTGTTTTTTTCAGGACTTTAGTTTTTAGTTTTGTAATTTTTTATTTCCTATTGTTTTATTTTAGAGTCTTTTTAGTTTAATCGGTTTTATTATTTTTATTTTCTTTTTAGTTTGATTTATTTATTTATTTTTGAGTTAGAAATTTTTTTAGTTTTAGTTTTGTTAATTTTATTTTATTATAGATTGTGTATTTTTTTTTTAGGGATCACAAATTGGAAAACACACTCATCATATGACTCACTTACACACACCATAACTCCCATACACCTCCAACACACACAAACACCTCTCCACCATCACTAGTCATATTCCCCTCAACACGCACTTCTCTCTCATCTCACCTGCCTCCATTTCCAAACATTAACAGAACCCAACCCGAAATTTCCCCAAACCAACAAGCTTCGGCTATTTTCGGAGCCAAAAACCCATCACCTAATAACCCCAAACCCGTTCTCAATACCTGTCAACCCGTAACCACCCCCATCTCCATGAAATCGGCCAAAACTTCGACCTCTGCTCTAGCCTATCCGATCAACCTATGCCGACCTTACCCGAGCCACCATCCACCATTCAAGTCAACTCTGACGGCCTCAACCTGAAACTCGAACCACCACCCGAGATCCAAATCCATTTTCAACCCCATACCCATTTCCAAAACCAGCAACTCAATAACCTTATCCCTCCTACATATTAGGAACTACCTTTATACCCATTTGCCCCCATTAAAATCCACGGGCATAAAAACACAAAAACCCAAACTCCCTCCAAATAGCCTTTGACTCAATCAAACAAATATCCCACAAAAATCTCTCCAGCCAAATCAATTTGTGGGTTATAAAATAAAGGGGATATCTCATTTAGAGAGGACTCTCATAGAATAGGCAATGAGGAGACTGCATATAAAGAGAGAAACACTGTATATTATTTACATAAAAAAATACAAAAAAAATAATATAGTGTTAGAATAGATTTTTAGGTTTATTTTTTCCTTTTATTTGTGTAATCAAGTGCTGAAATTGTGACGACATTGGGATACACGTTCATGAATGCGATCCAAGAAATCAATTACAAAGGAGACTTTTCTGTATTGTATTTCTTGCTCTACTCTTTAAATTATTATTCCATGTTTGTGATTATGATTGATTGTTTAATTATGCTTGGCTAGTCACCCTGTTCAAGGGGTGGGATGTAATGCGTATGATATTAAATTAATTGAATAATTTCATTGATGCTATATTTCTAGGTTAATTAATTTAAACTGTCACAAATTAATTTATGTAACGAGAGTTAGTAAATTAATTTTACAAATTAATTTTTGAATTTTGCGAATCGAACTAGAGATAGGTTTTTTTCTAAAATTAAATATTAATTTTGTGTTGAAATTAGAGAATTGATACAGTTTTTATTAAATTTATCCTAGCAGGTAATTTTCTTGGAAATTGTATAATTCTTAATTTTTCATCGTGTGACATTTTTGAATTTATTTTTTGAAAAATATTTCATTAAATTTATAATCGTAACGAGAGTTAGATTATCGATTTAATATTATCTCGAAATATTTTAAATTAATAAATTGATAAATTAAAATAATTGATAATGTAGTGTAATCCCATCTCTTGACTTTGTCACATTTATCACACTTGGTTTCACATTATTTTTTGTTATTTAGTCATTTAATAGTTTTATCATTAATTAGTTAACTCTCCCTTGAAATTGTTTTAAAAAATATATATATATTTTAATAAAAAAAATTGAAATTGCAAGCATTCACAATAATTGTTTCACCTTGAAAGTTGGATTGATACTCGTACTTACCGCAATATGAGTTGTTTTAGAAAGTTTTATAGGTAATTCAAGGGAATTTGGAGATTGGCTTTTGAAGACGACGACGATACGCAAAAAGCCACATTTCAAATGGCGTCGTTGCTTCTTTCTGGACGTGGAGACATAGTTGAAGTCTTCTAATTTTTATTTCTATTTTTATTTATTTGTAGTTGTAGTATTCCTGCTCCCTCGTCCTTAGACCGGTTGTATAGGACTTTTCAAGCTTTGTATTTATTTGGGTGCATTTTGACACCGATTTATCGTAATAATCATCCATAAAAATCAAAAAGCAAATAGGAAAATCGGACAAGGTAGAGAGAGCGAAACCAACGATGAGGATTTTTGAAGCCTCTCTACTTTAGGTCGGTAGGACTCCCGGGGAGGACTAAGATAGGCAAGATCTCCCCTCAATTGACTAAACTCAGTCTTCACCCGACGTGTGTAAAAACCGTGGGAGGTACATTTATTTATTCCTCGTGAATTTCCTGTAAGCGAGTTCAATTTTGTGTGCTTAATTTCTCCTGTGTGCTTTTAATTTCAGCATCGCACTTAAATTGAATGATTTGATGAATTAATTTAACTAAGACCTGGACCCGGTCATTAAAATGTGAAGGGATTTCATCACCCGTCTCACTCGCTTATCCACTGTGTGCTACCCTAGCTATCATTAAATTTAAAATCAATCAACTAACTTGCCCGGTAAGAAAATATTTTTTCAACAGACGATCACAAAGATAAATTTCGTGATTTTTGTCGCGCGGACTTATTTAAATTTGACTACCCCTTTCACTCATTTTGAATATAATAATTGGCTACGTGCTCGTTAGGATTTTTTATTGACTTGTGTGTAGCCAATTCAATTCTTTAGGTACTCTCTTTTAGTTAGTTCATCCAAATCAAGAGTCCATTTTCTCCCCTTTTTCGAAAAATCCCAAAAATATTTTTTTAACAAAAAAAAAATATTTCCAAAAATCCCAAAAATATTTTCCTTCTTTTTCAATATTCCAAATGCCAAAAATATTTTCCTTTTCTTATTTTCAAAAATCATAAAAACATTTTCTTTTCTTTTGAAAAATATTTAAAAAACCAAAAATATTCCTCTCGTCATGGCCGAAGAACGTCCTTTATGGGAATACTTTGGCCATCTTCCCTTCTCTCGAAGCTTGTTGGATGCTGAGCCCGAATCAAACCTGCATACACTAATTCATTGCTTTAACTCTCAAACGCCCACTATTGATACTCATGTGTCATCCACGCACACATCTCATTTTTCACCGCCTCCGGTGATGAGTGCCAACCCATCCCATGCTTGCAAACACTTCTTTCTGGTTGATCACTTGTCCCATGAGTGTCCATTTATTTTCACTCCATCTGAACCCACCATGGCCAAGTTCTTCCATATGACACTGTTTTGGAACCATCCTCGGCGTACAGTCACGACATATCCAATGTCAAGGGGTATGAGAACCCAATCTATTCATGGAGGCATGATCACCCTTTCATGCAATATGAATCCCGATGCCATGTTATGGATCCTTACGATTTCTAACATTCGTCATCACAACCTCGTACACCTCATCCCTATCAATCTCCTTATTATTCTCATCACGCTGATTAACTTTTTATTTCTCATGGAGAATATATGAGAATTCTCCGAATCCTAGTGTCTGTAGTGACTTATGTCCACCTCAACCACCACCGCCACCCACCAACACTTCACCCCCACCATGCACATCTGCTCTCGAGAGCTTCTTGCACAAGTTATTCGTTGAACATGAGCACACTCTTAAATCTCAAAATGAATCCCTTCAACGACTTGAACAAAGGTTCAATGAATTTGAGTGTGCGGACGAGTCGAATTTCACCACAAGTCAACCCATTATTTCACCCGGGTGGAACGATGATGTGTCGTTTTATGCCACTGATTTTGAGTGTCACCAACCCTATCATCTTGAGAATCTCATAGTTGAGACAACCCAAGGTTCCAATTATGTTGACATATCCAATGATTGTGAAACTGATTCTATACTGCCCTATCCTCTCGAACCCACCATTGAGTTTCACAATTCCCCTTCCACAGAATCCTTCATTATGCCCGAGTCTACACCTTTTTATCCTTTCCCGTGTGTTCCCGAGGAACCCATTATTTATAGGTTATCTTCAGCTGCGAGTACTTCCCACTGTCCTGACATTGAATCTGAGATGGTTTTTACCTCTCTTGCTATGAATCCTATCCTACCATGCTTAGCTCCCGTCGAGTCATTTATTAATGTTGATTCATCTATCTCGAATTTGGATGCCTCGTTTTATTCTTCCACCACTTTGGATGGTGACTTTCGGGTGGATAAGTTGCTCACTCCATCGTTTACTTTCACACCTCCTCCTACGAGTACCCTTGTGGATCACTTTGTTCCTCATGAGGAGTGTGTCTCTCCCACTCTTGAGTTAGATCATCTTCCCCCACCCTTTATTCCACCCGACCCTCCTATTGTCCATACCACAGCACCACTTGGTTTGGACCTTGTTATTGCACCTCACCTGTTGACATCTACGCATTTAGGTTCTCACCTATACCCACACTCCACCTTAGTTCTCCTTGATCCCATTTGTGTGCTTTTCGTCGTCCCCGCCATTCATGTGAGTATTCCTGCTACTCTCCCCATACATGACACCAAACTTCTTCCTACTTTCTTGCCACTTTCCTGTCGTGGTGATTTTTATTTTCTCCATCTCATTTATGTGTCACGAAACGACCATTATCATCGTCCATTTATAGAATGATCATGCATTTTCTCTGAGCCTCACACCATCACTATTGCCAAACCATTTTTCCTCCTTATACAATTTGAGCTTACCCGAGGAGTTCCGATGTCCCCAAACCAGTCTTGTATCGTTACCCTAATACCCACCCACCCGTGGTCTACCGATGTTTTCCATCGTGTGATTCACTTTGCCATACAATGGCATTGACCCATTTTCGCCTTTATCCAACAAGACTGGCGCTTCAGTCTTGTTTGGGGGTGATTCTCATCACCCAATTTTTCTGCTACCCTGCACTTTCCTAGCTCTTATCTTTAGGGTGGGAATGGTTCGGTCTGGCTAAAGACATTAAAATTAGTGCTCTCGGGAGGCAGCTCTTCATATATTATTTCTGAATATGATCCGTATCATGTTTGGGGGTGGTGTTTCACATCATCGCATAATTTTCACATGATTTATAGACTTGTACATATTTTTATGTCGCATTTGTTCTTCAGGTTTCATCTCTGCGCCGTGATGCAGTACATTTTCATTAGCAGTTCATTATGGTAATATATTTCTTCCCTATGCTTTTTATTTTTATATATAGTTTTAAACATCGAGGACAATGCTCTATTTTGTTTGGGGTGGGAAATTTATCAAAATCGTATCTCTTTTGAAAATTTTCAGAAACAACTCATTTTAAACTTTTTGTGCAGTTAAAAATAAATTATGAATTGCCTATCATCCCTCTTTTAGAAATTTTGAAAAATCTATGTTCTACCCTAAAATTACGCTTTTACCATAAAATTAAATAATGCCTCTTAGAAGCTTACTTGCACTATGAATTCCTAAACTCGATAATTTTACACTATCACGTTTACAATCACAAGTTGAAGAGTAACAACATTCTCAAGTGAGCCTTAAAAGATCACTAGTGGCGACTTAAACCCGTGAGCTTTGAGATTTTCACCTTTTGAGGGTTTTTAGGTATCTCTGAGTCGCAAGTTGATTCAACTTTCTTTGGATATCGCACTTAGTCATTGCATGGTCTCATTATTTTTTTTAAAATTTGTCTTAATCATTGAGAATGGCATCATCTTCGAGTTGTAAGAAACATATAGCTCGTAGTTTGTCCTGAGCACTAAACCGAATTTGCCATACACTTACCATTTTTACCCTTCACTCCACATATTATCATCCCATGTTTTCCATACCCATATATGTCCCAAACACCATCCATATATCATTTCCCATCACTACCATCGATTTTGAGAAAAAGAATGTTTGAAATTTTCAATGTAAATTTTCTTCATTTGTGTTATGGAAAGAAAAATGTATCGAAATAAAAATAAAGAAAAAGAGAGAAAAAGAAAAAAAAGCAGAAAAAAGCAGAAAAAAGAAGCAAAAAGAAAAGAAAAAGAAAAAGAAAAAGAAAACATGTGATCAAAAATTCAAAAGATGAAGATATTATTGAGTCAAAATGTGTTTCACTCTTCTCAAAAACCCTACATCATCTTCTTCATTTTCCCCTTATGCCTTACATAAACCCCATTTTCACCCTTGGTGATGTGTTCGGGCAAACGAGAAGTCGATATGGTGAATAACTCGACATTCTTGACATAGTGGATAGCTTTCGTTCATGATATCAAATTTCTTTCATGTATCTGTCATTTTATATAAATTTTGTGAGACGTTTGAATTTTTTTACATTTACTCACCTCCTCACACACTAGAGAGATACACTTACCTAATTCCCAGAGAGTTTGATTTAGAAAGATATATCCAGTGAGAATTGAAGTCAAAGCTCTGATTATATAAAGGCGATCTAAGAAGAACTCTAATGATACCTTAGATTGTTTCACACTACACAAGATGAGTTTTAGAAAGAATTACGCTTTTGGTATTAAGTAATTTTATATCATCTTTTGATAGTTGAAAACGGTGTTCCTTAACGTCCTTCTTAGTTGGATTGTTTAGCTTTTCAACGTCAAAATAAGAGACGGCATTTAAAATAAACTTTTGAATTTTGTGGGTACATTCACTGCAAACCCTCACGAGACACCACTCGTCCTGAAGGGCAACCTATAGATTTGACGGCTTGTTGCACATGCTAAGTGCAATCGCCAGTGCCTGCGAAAGTGGAACACTTTTGGTTACTTATCTTTGTTTTCTCTTTATTTTTGCTCGAGGGCTAGCATTATTTTGTTTGGGGTGGTGTGATAAGAACCCAAAAGTGTCTATTTTATACCACGAATAGAAGCTTTTTAGTCGCTCGTTTTTAATAAAAATGACCTTATATTCATATTTTATCATTTTGCAGGTCAATATGTTGTCGCGGCATCAAATAGTGTTAAATCAAGTTAATTGCAACACAATAGCGGTTAAAAGCATTCAATGAAGAAAATCAAAGAACCGTGGAGACATAGCCACTATTTGAGCTTTCCCCGATGAGTTCCGATGCCCCGAGTCTTTTTTCATGCCAAACCTAAGCCTAAACCGAGCCTAGACCTATTCCCAAACCCTTGTGTGTTTAATTTGTACCCTTTTATTATATTTTTATTTTTAGATTTTTATTTGTGTCATTTTTTATTTTTAGGATTTATTTGTGTCGATGTATATTTTATTTTGATTTTTAGTTTTAGTTTTTAGTTTTTATTTTATTTTATTTTATTTTTATTAGGATAAGTTTTTAGTAGGATTTTTTTTTTTAGTTTTATTAGATTTTGTTTTTTTTTTTGGACTTTAGTTTTTAGTTTTGTAAATTTTTTTATTCTTTTTATTTTATTTTAGAGACTTTTTAGTTTAATCAATTTTATTATTTTTATTCTCTTTTTATTTTGATTTTTTTATTTATTTTTGAGTTAGAAATTTTTCGTTTTAGTTTTATTAATTTTATTTTATTTTAGATTGTGTAATTTTTTAGGGATCACAAATTAGCACACACAACTCACTTACACACACCATAACTCTCATACAGCTCCAACACAAACAATCACCTCTCCACCATCATTATTCATATTCCCCCTTAACACCCACTTCTCTCTCATCTCACCCCCCTCCATTTCCAAACATCAACACAACCAAACCCAAAATTCCCCAAAACCAACAAGCTCCAACAATTTTCGGAGCCAAGAACCCATCACCCAACAACCCAATACCCGTTCTCAATACCTATCAACCGGGAACCACCCCCAACTCCATGAAACCGGCCACGACTTTGACCTCTGCTCCAGCCTATCCGACCCACCTATGCATACCTTACCCGATCCACCATCCACCATTCAAGTCAAATCCGGTGGCCTTAACCTGAAACCCGAACCTCCACCCGAGATCCAAATCCATTTTCAGCCCCATACCCATTTCAAAAACCAGCAATCTGATAACCTTATCCCTCCTACATAATAGGAACTACCTTTATACCCATTTTCCCCCATCAAAATCCACGGGCATAAGAACACAAAAACCCAAACTCCCTCCAAATAGCCTTTGACTCTGCCAAACAAATATCCCACAAAAATCTCTCCAGCCAAACCAATTTGTGGATTATAAAATAAAAAGGACATCTCATTTAGAGAGGACTCTCACAGGATAGGCAACGAGGAGACTGCATATAAAGAGAGAAACAGTGTCTATTATGTACATAAAAAATTCCAAAAAAAATACAGAAAAACTAGTATAGTGTTAGAATAGCTTTTTAGGTTTAGTCTTTCTTTTTATTTGTGTAATCAAGTGTTGGAATTGTGACGACATTGGAATACACGTTCATAAATGCGATCCAACAAATCAATTCGAAAGGAGACTTTTATGTATTGTATTTCTTGCTCTACTCTTTAAATTATTATTCAACGTTTGTGGTTGTGATTGATTGTTTATTTATGCTTGGCTAGTCACCCTGTTCAAGGGGTGGGATGCACTGCATATGATATTAAATTAATTGATTAATTTCATTAATGTTATATTTCTAGGTTAATTAATTTAAACTGTCACAAATTAATTTATGTAACGAGAGTTAGTAAATTAATTTTACAAGTTAATGTTTGAATTTGGGGAATCGAACTAGAGATAGGTTTTTCCTAAAATTAAATATTAATTTGGAGTTGAAATTAGAGAATTGATACAATTTTTATTAAATTGATCCTAGCGGGTAATTTTCTTGAAAAATTGTATAATTCTTAATTTTTTATTGTGTGACATTTTTTAATTAATTTTCTGAAAAATATTTCATTAAATTTATAATTGTAATGAGAGTTAGATTATCGATTTAGTATTACCTCAAAATATTTCAAATTAATAAATTGAGAAATTAAAATAATTAATAATGTAGTGTAATACCATCTCCTGACTTTCTCACATTTATCACACTTGGTTGCACATTATTTTTCCTTATTTAATAATTTGATAGTTTTAGCATTTATTAATAACAAATGAATTTTTCACTTAAACCAATTTAACCCAACTCAAGTCCTAGAAATTTTCCTAAGTCATATTTTCAATATTCCCAAATTAGGCCAATTTTATCAAATTAAGTGATGACTTGAATTAGATTAATATCATTTTTACTTAAAATATTAATTAGCAGTAAATTAAACAAGAGTAGAGATTTAAACCAATTTTATTACCTAAGCATGGGTTCTAGGTGAGTTTTGCAAAAGATAAAATAAACAATGAATCACTACGCCGCGATGTACGAGAAAAACCCACAATGGGAAAAAACCTCGGACGGCCCTAACCTTAAGTCCACTAAGTATGGTTTTACAATTACAAGACAGATGACTTACTTCCTCGACTCGACCCCTTTCAAGCCTTGACGCGTCTTCTTGTAAACACCTCCGCCTAGTCGACAACCCCAGAGCTCCACCGAAATCTTGGAATTCACCAATGAGACTTTAGGTACACTGTCAACCACACATGGTACCTTTCGCCATATGATAATACCACAGCAAAACAGGAGACTTCTTCTTTGAGGGACGTAGAAGTAAACCCAAACTTATCTTCTTCAAGGTGTAGAGATAAACCGGTGCCAAACACTCCAAGCAAGATATTTATATGGAATCTTGGAATAAACAAACTATGGGTGTAAAACAGAAGTGTTTTAGAGATTTTTCTTTGAAAAATAAACACTCAAACTTGAACTTTTTCCTTTTAGAATTTTGATCTCAAACTCTCTCTTAGAGATGGAAGGATTGTGAAAAAGTTAGATAGAAAAAGTTGGTTCCCGCACTAAATTATTCTGACAAAAAGATAGTGGGGTAAAGAAGTGGGAAACATGGAAAAACTGTTCAAAACTGCCAAATAAACTGTTCCTGCCAAATCTCGTTCGAACAACCCTTCTAACGTTGTTCCAGTGGATAAATATGTAAAGTCGTTAAATAACTCGTCAGGATTCTCGTTCGAACAGACTTTTCATTCGAACGATGTTCTAGTGGCCAAATAGGGAACTCGTTGGCAAAACCTCTTTCGAACGACAATATCGAATGAATTTCCAGAAAGTATAAAAATTTAGTTTTAGCCCAAAAACTTTATTTTAAAGTTTTAATGAAACTTTCTGAAAATAAACAACAGTTTAAAAACAAATTACGCCCATATAAATATTGTTCCAAGCTCCTATATATATTAAAATGCATTCATATCTTAGGAGCAATGGAACCATGTTGATGACGTAGAAACGAGGCACAATACACACAACATTTGATGAAGCTTTACTATCTTAGCCGTTATGCCTTCAACTCAAGTATGTCATAGTCTTGAAGGATGGTCAATAATTCTATCCTATGACTCAATCGTTTTTGTCCGGAATTGAGCCAAAACTACAAAGGACTCAGTTGGAAATTTGTGTCCTTACAAATCTCCCCCTTTGACTATTCCGAGACAAAAACCAATAAAAAATCCTAAAGGGTCGTCAAGCTCTACTAGACTAATAAAAATGTCCCACCCAAAATAAAATACAATAGCTTGACTCAAACAACCCAAGAATCAATATCTTTGCCAATGATGAAAGTTGCCACTTAGAAGAATTCCTGCACACTTAAGAAAACTATCAAACGCATAGGGAATATCAAAAATATTAAATGCAATTAAAATAATTACTCCAACTAAATTAGTTCTCCTTTATCAACTATGATCAACCTAAGAAGATAGCGCTCTCCCCCTAAGTTAAATCTCCTAAACTTAGATAAGATTATATTTGGATTAGATACCATTTATTTCTCCTCCTATCATTCTCCCCCTTTTTGTTCAGGAATAAACAAAGGCTAAAGAATAAAAACTTAACTTATCTCCCCCAATTAAAGCATATACTCCCCCTAAACTAAACAAGGAATGAGAAGAATGGGATAACAAGATAAACATGCAAATGTGCATAAATTGATGAGAACATTAAAGCACGTGGGAAACAAAATCATAACTAATGCAACAAATAATAGCGGATACCAACCAGGATGCAAGAAAATGATATCAATATGATACATATAGTATTAATCATGTGACATCAACAAAGAATGCAACAAGATAGATACTAATTATGAATTAAAGCATAGATGGACTAGAAAGCAAGGCCAAGACCAAATAAAATATCATTTATATACATACTCTAGATATAACAAAGATTCACACGCACACACACACACACACACATATATATATATATATAGCTATAAACATACAAATGACACAAAATAAGATAATCTTTTCACACTCGTATGGCAAAAATGTGTCATATGGAAACGGAAGTGTTGCGGTCTGAACTAGCAACAGTTAAATTTAAATCCAATCACGTAAAACATGTTCACGGAGTTCTCAATTGATTGCAAACTTCATCACATTTAAATATAACCTCATGTGACAATATAGATTGAACTCAATGAACAAACATACATAATGCATACAAGCCTAGACTTCTGATGATTCTATAAACCAATAGAGTTATGACATTGAATGTACAACAAAGATAAATGGAAATTGTGCAAACCGTTGATATACCATCCAATCTCCCTCAATAAACATATATATTTGAATGAATATATCAAATAAGAATAGGCCTTGGCAATTATTTTTCTTTTTAATGCCATAATTATATTTTTAGGCCTTTGGACCACGTATTTCTTTTAGGTCCAAACAAACGGTGGCTTACTATTTGCAAAGGATAATAATTCCTTTCGAAGCTCTTCCCCGTGCACATTTATATATAATATTTTTTATTTCTCACAAATCTCACGTGCAACGAATTTTGACATGCACTAGTCCTCCTAGGTCACAAATATGTAGATTACAAGATTGGTAGGAGAACACCTCACAAAGCTCAAATATAACATCTGACGATTAAATTTCAAAACAACTCGTGCATGTGTGAATAGAGGCTTATAAAAATAGAATTCACTAAATCAACACAAAATCCAACTAGTCCATGTAAGCATGATAAAGAACATTTTAAGGATTGACAATCTAAACCAAAAGTTCTAGCCACATGGGAGCGAAAAAGAGGGGATTCAAACACAAGTATATGCCACATAAAGTGTGTCAAACTAAAATACACACAAAAAAAAATGAGTTTTTGAAATTTTTTTAACCAAACAACAAAAATATTTACTCAAAAGACACATAAAAATCATTTGTATTTTTCATTAAGCATAAATTACGACAAGGGTAAAACACAAATGATAAACAAAAATCTTTTGGTATTTTTAATTTAATGCAAACTAAAATGAAAGAAGTATAATACAAAAGATAAACAAAAATCATTATTCTAGCCTGTGATTAAGTATGGAGCATGGACTAGAAAATAATTAAGAAGCTTACAAATAGCATGATAATTTAGCATGAAGCACAGAAGCTAAAGTATGCAAATAAAACAAGCACATTCAACCTTTAGATTTTGCAAGGGAGTAAGCATGTGAGAGTAAATGAGAGTCAAAAACCTATCTTGTAAAGCTACTAAGTCAGATCTCTTAACCCAAAAAAATGACGAATGACGATCTCAGGGTGTAGGAATCTTGGCTACCTTGGTTGCCTTACGTTGGGATTTTCTAGGGCCTCGTTTAAGATAAAAACAAAATTTCCTAAGATGACCTTTTCGACCACAATGTGCAAAAGTAAAAACACGTTGAAAATTTGTACCTAAGGATTGATCTCTAAAGGCTTTCCTAGGTGATTCTCCTAAAACATGGGTTTTGGCTTTATGAGTAAATTCATTACAAATGTCGAAGCCTAAACCACAAGTGTCATTTTTAATTTGGAGCGTTCCTAAAATTTTATCTAATTTCTCCGAACGACACTCCAAATCAAATTTGACTTTACTAGAGTCTTTTAATTTATTTTGTAATTCTAAAATGTTAGACTTTAATAAAATATTGCGCTCTTTAAATGCGAGAAGCTCCTTTTTCAAGGATTCCATTAAACCCTTAAGGCTATCTCTCTCGCCTTCTGAATATTAAATCTTCTCACGAAGATCCCTCTCACGGGTCCCAAGGTCTACAACCAACACACTATCATCAATGACCTTGACACGCTCTCTTAAAATCACTTCTAACTTCAAATTTTCTCTTTTTAATTTAATAGATTCTTCATATAATTCTTGAAAATCATTTTAATGTTCACTCACATCAACCTCTTCTTCATTTTCACTCTCTCTTTCTTCTTCACTCTCACTACCATAAAAAATAAGGGAATCATAAACTTTGACCTTGGAAGTGTCATGTGTTAAAATTTCATCAATAGAAGATTGCTCACTATCACTCACATGACTAGCCATAAAAGCCACAAAGTTGGGCGCACTGGGGGAATCGGGTCCCTCTTTATTATCACTATCACTAAGGGTTGCATTAAAAGAAATTGGTTGCTTACCCTCTCTCCTTAGTTTAGTGGGACACTCTTTTACCCTATGTCCATACCCTTCACAACCAAAACACCTATTTGACTCGTCCCTATTTAAGTGTTTATTAATAGTTTTAGGGATCTTCTCGTCTTTGTCATGCATAGATTTTTCAAATTTCTTAATAATCATTTTTAAATTTATCTTTGTTAAATTTAAGAAATTTTTGAAACTTTCTAAGAAACATAGCCATATTTTCTGAGTCACTATCACTTTCACTCTCTACTACTTATTTTTCCTCCTTTCGGGCTTTCAAAGCAACGCCCTTATCTATATTCTTTTCAATTTGGGAGGGAAACATGTCTAGTTCATAGGTTTGTAAATCACCTATGAGCTCTTCTAATTTCGTAGAGGCTAAAGTGGGTAAAGTGTTTAACACGGTCACTTTAAGAATGAACCTATCGAGTAGGGACCTTAAAATTTTCTTTATTACTCGGTTGTCGGGTATTTTCTCTCCCAAATTAAAAGATGAATTAACTATATCGAAAAGTCTAGCATAAAATTCATCAAAAGTTTCTTTCTCATTCATTTTGATGGTTTCAAATTGAGTGGTGAGGTTTTGGAGTTTCAAAGCTTTAACGACACTAGTACATTCATGAGTAAGTTGTAAAACATCCCAAGCTTCTTTAGCGGTTTCACACGTCATAATATGAAGGAATTCATCGGGTGTGACCACGCTAAACAAGGCATTTAAACTATGGAAATTAAAATTTGAAAGTTTAAATTCATTCTCACTCCATCTATCGGCGGTTTTGGGAACAGGCTCATTATCTACTAAATGTGTAGGTGGGGACCACCCATTAACGACAGATAACCAAACTCCCTCGTCGATAGATTTTAGTGTTTATTTCATCCGCGCTTTTCAATACGCGTAGTTAGAACCATCGAAAATAGGAAATTTTAAAAATGGAGAAAATTTCATTTTAGACAAAAATATTTAAAGGATCTTAAACGTAATAATTTAGCGATCCCACTCTGATACAACTTGTTGGAACACGAGGCCCCCAATTTTTAAATCTTTACACAAAAATAATTTCCTTTTATGAGATGCGAAAGCGAAGATGGTTCAATTAAACAATTACAAATTTTAATTTCTTTTACAAATTAAAATTAAACAAAGTTCGAAGTCAAATTAAATTAAATTAAATTAATTAACAAATGAATTTTTCACTTAAACCAATTTAACCCAACTCAATTCATAGAAATTTTCCTAAGTCATATTTTCAATATTCCCAAATTAGGCCAAACCAATTTTATCAAATTAAGTGATGACTCGAATTAGATTAATATCAATTTTACCCAAAATATTAATTAGCACCAAATTAAACAAGAGTAGAGATTTAAACCAATTTTATCTTTTTACCTAAGCATGCGTTCTAGGTGAGTTTTGCAAAAGATAAAATAAACAATGAATCACTACGCCGCGATGTACGAGAAAAAATCAACAACGAGAAAAAACCTCGGACGGCCCCATCCCACTAAGTATGGTTTTACAATTACAAGACAGATGACTTACTTCCTCGACTCGACCCCTTTGAGGCCTTGACACGTCTTCTTGTAAACACCTCCGCCTAGTCGATAACCCCGGAGCTCCATCGAAATCTTAGAATTCACCAATGAGACTTTAGGTACACCGTCAACCACACATGGTGCCTTTCACCATGTGATAATGACACAGCAAAATAGGAGACTTCTTCTTTGAGGGATGTAGAAGTAAACCCAAACTTCTCTTATTCAAGGTGTAGAGATAAATAAGTTCCAAACACTCCAAGAAAGATATTTTTATGAAATCTTGGAATAAACAAACTATGGGTGTAAAACAGAAGTGTTTTAGAGATTTTTCTTTGAAAAATAAGCACTCAAACTTGAACTTTTTCCTTTTGGGATTTTGCTCTCAAACCCTCTCTTGGAGATGGAAGGATTGTGAAAAGGTTAGATAGAAAAAGTTGGTTCCCGCACTTAATTATTCTGGAAAAAAGATAGTGGGGTAAAGAAGTGGGAACCATGGAAAAACTGCTCAAAACTCCCAAATAAACTGTTCCTGCCAAATCTCGTTCGAATGAGATTTTCGTTCGAACAAAGTCTCGTTCGAACGACCCTTCTAACGATCTTCTAGTTGATAAAAACGTAAAGTCGTTAAATAACTCGTCAGAATTCTTGTTCGAACACACTTTTCGTTCGAAGGACAATTGGAACGATGTTCCAGTGTCCAAATAGGGAACTCGTTGGCAAAACCTCGTTCGAACAACATTCTCGTTCGAATGAAAAACTCGTTCGAACGACAATATCGAACGAACTTTCAGAAAGTATAAAAATTTATTTTTGCCCCAGAAACTTTATTTTAAAGTTTTAATGAAACTTTTTGAAAATAAACAACAGTTTAAAAACAAAGTACACCCATATAAATAGTGTTCCAAGATCCTATATATATTTTAAAATGCATTCATACCTTAGGAGCAATGGAACCATGTTGATGACGTAGAAACGAGGCACAATGCACACGGCATTTGATGAAGCTTTACTATCTTCGCCGCTACGTCTTCAACTCAAGTATGTCATAGGCATGAAGGATGGTCAATAACTTTATCCTATGACTCAAACGTTTTTATCCGGAATTGAGCCAAAACTACAAAGGACTCAATTGGAAATTAGAAATTTGGGTGAGAAAGGATAATCTAGTACCCTAGATGACATGTAACATTGTGATCAGTGCTTTGAAAGATGAACACACCATGTCTTGATGGTACTTAGACTCTGGATGTTCTAAGCATATGATTGGGGATGAATCCAAACTTTCAAACAAAACTAACTAATCCGGAGGCAAAGTCTTGTTTGGAGATGGTGTATCAGCCAAGATCATTGGCAAAGGAACACTCCATGAAGAAGGATTACCTGTTATTGAAGATGTTTTATTAGTAAACGGTCCTAAGGCTAATTTACCTAGTATTTCACAATTTTGTGACTCTAATCATACTGTCACCTTTTCGAAGCATAATTGAAAATTTTTAAATGAAAATATTGAGTACATCATTATAAGACTTCGTACTCCAGATAATTGTTACACAATTAATCCAAGTACAAAGGTCTGTAACATTGCCAAAATGGATGACAATGAATCATGGCATAACAGAATGGGTCACATAAATTATGACACCCTTAGTAAATTGTCCTCTCAGGAAATTGTTAGCGGTATTCCTAAAATAAAACCTATTTCTAACATAGTCTGTGGTCCTTGTCAAGAAGGAAAAATAGTTAAGGCATCTCATAAAAGGGTTAAATACATTCTATCCTCTAAACCTTTAGAACTCATCCATATGGACCTAGTGTGTCCTTCTCGTACTATTAGTCTTTATGGCAATCATTACATTATAGTTATGGTTGATGACTACACGAGATTTACTTGGGTTGCTTTTCTAAAGCAGAAGTCTAAAACCTTTAGTGCGTTTTTGAAAATCTTACTTCGTATAAAAATTGAAAAGGACTCCTAAGTAGATATAATCTGAAGTGATAGAGGAGGTGAATTCATAGATTTAAGTGTCATTGAATATTATGACTATAATGGTTACAAACACGAGTTCAGTGCTCCCAAGACACCCTAACAAAATGGGATACCCGAGCAGAAAAATAGAATAATTCAGGAAATGGCAAGAGTTTTGATACATGCCAAAGATTTACCTAAATACTTTTGGGTTGAATCAATTCTACTGCATGTCACATTATCAATAGAGTCCACCTTAGTAAGAATTCTAAACATAACCCATATGAACTTTGGTATGGTAGTAAGAAACCAAACCATAAATATCTTATAACTTTTGCTAGTACATGTTATGTCTGTAAAGACATAGAACATTTATCTAAGTTTGAAACAAGAGGAGATAAAGCTATATTTTTAGGTCACATAACAGTAGAGCCTACCGAATTTACAACTTGCGAACTAAGACCACGATGGAATCCATTAATGTGATTATAAACGACACTTATGTAGAAAATAAAACAACTAGACCAGCTATTGTGGATGAGACTGAAATCATTTTAAATTATGACTCTCCTGAAATAACTGAGTCTTTACCAACTGAGACCCATGAAGTGCCTAACTGGGTTTCCAAAAACCATCATCTAGATAGCATTGTTGGTAATCCTACTAAACATGTTCGTACAAGATCTCACATTTTACATGTTTTGTGTCTCTTATTGAGCCCAAAAATGTAATTAAAGCCTTGAATGACCCCTTATGGATTAGTGCAAAGCAAGAGGAACTTATTCAATTTGTCATTCATGATGTTTGGTATCTTGTACCCAGGTCTGAAAGTAAAAGGGTTATTGGCACTCATTAGATTTTTAAAAATAAGACTGATGAGTCTCGGATGATTATTAGGAATAAAGCTAGATTAGTTGCCCATGGCTACTCTCATATTGAAGGAATAGATTTCGAGGAAACGTTTGCTCCTGTCACTCGCCTCGAATCTGTTCGTTTAATTTTTTCCACAGCATGTTATTTACATTTCACGCTTTACCAAATGGATGTAAAGTTTGCCTTTCTTAACTGAATTTTAACCTGTGAGACCTATGTAGAACAACCCAAAGTATTTATTGACCCTCATCACCCAAATTATGTTTATCGTCTTAAGAAAGCTCTTTATGGGTTAAAACAAAATCCTAGAGCTTGGTATGAGCGTCTATCCACCTTTCTTTTTGATAATGGATTTAGGAGAGGAGGAAATGACCAAACCTTGTTTGTCAAATATTTTAACAACAACACTACTATTGCTCAAGTATATCTTGACTATATTATTTTTGGATCCACCTCCCCTTCAGAAGCCAAGTCTTTCTCAGACATTATGCACAAAGAATTCCAAATGTCTCTTATGGGGGAGTTGTAATTTTTTTTTATCTTCAAGTTAAACAAAATTCATAAGGTTTCTTTGTTTCGCAATCAATATATGCATTAGAGATTGTGAAAAAGTATGGCCTAGATACAGCTAAAGAAGCTAGAACGCCTATGAGTACCTCTGTCAAACTCTCCAAAGATGAAAATGGTAAATCTATTGATTCTACTTTATATCGTAGTATGATCGGACGTTTTCTTTACCTAACTGCCTCGCATCCAGATATTATGTTCATTGTTTGTGTATGCGCCTGTTATCAAAATAATCCTAAAGAGAGCCATTTATTATGCGTAAAAAGAATAATTAAACTCATAATTTAGGACTGTGGTACACTAATGACACATCGAGCACTATAGTAGGATACACTGACGCGGATTGGGCTGGGCGTTCTGACTATAGTAAAAGTACCTCAGGAGCATGTTACTAGATCGGTAACAACTTGGTAGGTTAGAACAACAAAAAATAGAACTGCACTTCTTTATCTACTGTAGAATCTGAATATATCGCGGCTGGAAGTTATTGTGCCCAATTATTATGGCTACAACTAATGCTAAGAGATTATGGTATAAATGAAGAAAAACTACATCTCTATTGCGATAACTAAAGTGCGATCAACATCTCTAAGAATCTAGTTCAACGTTCTCGCACTAAAAATATTAAAATTCGATATCACTTCATACAAGAATTAGTTGAATCAAAAGAATTAGCGATTAATTACATGCCTATTGATCTACAATTCGCTGACTTGTTTAGAAAACCATTGGATTTTAAGTGTTTTGAATCTTTATGCAAATCAATTGGTATGGTTTTGGCTGAATAATTTCCTTCTTAATTTGTATAACTGCGAGATTTTAACATGCTTATAATCAATCTCTGTGGATGTAAGGCATAGATTTTAGAATAATGACAAAGAACACCTCTTATATTTGTTTTACGTAGGAGATTTGTGTGAATTCTCATTGTTTATTCAAGTTATTGCTTATCTACCTATTTATAACTCTTCTTTTTTATTATTACTGCCCTTTGTCCATTTGAGACAAATAGCGGAGAAATTTGGGCCCACTTAGACACTCTTGTACATTCTCATCTAATGAACTTGATCTTAGGTATCTTAATGCAGATTTCAATTCCTATTTATCGCATCAGATTTTGATAGGGTAATGGTTTGTATATTGTTGAGTTATGTAATTTTTTCCATTTCTAGGAGATTGGGTAGATAGATTGTTTGTATAAGGATAGGATTTTCTTATTTCTTTTAGTATTCCTACGATTCCTAGATGACTCAAAGGAGATTTTGTCTCATATTTCCAAAGGGGAAGATTGAAGCACCTAATATCCTTGACTTATTTGAGTCTACATTTTATAAGAGTTCATCTAGTTTGGAAATAGTGATAAAATTATGTCTATCCCTAGATGAACCAAAAGCCTCAGAACTTTCAAATATTCATTGATATTTCTCTATAAGTTCATGAAGGTATGTCACATACACCACACTTTAGATTGCATATATATAGTGATTTAATTCATGCAATGATCATGTGTGAGTTAAATCCCCTTAAAATGATTTTTCAATAATTTTTGGGATTTATTTAACATTTTATAAGAATTTTAAATAATTTTTAAAAATTAAAATTAGAACTTAATAAAGTTTTAGGGTTGATTTGTAATTATATTTTATGCCTTAAAACTATCTTGGGTAGAAACCAAAAGCGACATAAACTATTTTGGGTGAAACTAGGATTATTTAGAAACCAAAAATATGCGTTTAAGATTGAACCTACAACATACACGTGTTGCACACACATCGGGTAGATTTGTGTTTCTTCTCACTCACATACATGTGACTTATTTTGAACCTTTGTATTGAATTAATCTACGGTCTTCATGTAATTGGAATCAATCCAAGTGAATTGGTTTTAACCAATCAGTATTCGTCGTTTGCACCGCTTCTTGTGAACCCTTAGATTTACATCGTTTTAACCTCTTTTAATCACAATCCTTGATTTTGAATCGTTGTTCCAAATCCTTTTACACCTTGTATAAATAGATGCCATCTATGAGGCATTTAGAGACTTTTGGTTATTCCCCGTTTGAGAAAAAAAGAGAGAGTAGAGTGAAGAAAGTGAGATTAGAGAGAGAAATAAAAACCCTAATCAAACTTCGTCAAATCCAAACCAAAAATACTTTTCTGAGTAATAAACCTTTGAGTGTTTAGTTCGTGTTTTGAGAAGTTATCCTCTCTTATTCTTGATCATCCTTCCAACTTATTCACATTGGTAGAGTTTTCAGTTTCTCTACATGTCGTCTCTGTGATACAAATCACATAAATAGTTTACTATTTTGATTTCTTATTTCGAGAAATCTTTCTTGTTGGTTATTTTTTAAATTCATTTTATGTTTTCAAACCCTAAACCAATAATATTCGATCTGATTTTATTTTACTCAAATAATCAAACTTGGATCTTGTTTTGAGATCTTGATTGGGGATTGCACTTTCAGTCTTTACTATTTTCAAAACTAGAAAGTGTTAGGATCTTGGATATTTCACAATAAGATTCCTTCTTGATCTGCGATTGTCTTGAAAGGTTTAAAGTCTTATTAATTCTTGACTAAACTGATTTTGGAAAATCTTGCAAAGCTAGTGATTTTGTACTTTGACAAATCATTTTGTATGTATTAAGTGTGAGTGTGTTGCATGCATATGTTAGAAAGCACGTCACCACTACAATTTCACTCTACCATACTTAAAGTGTTAGTTGTATGATCTTGAACTTGGTTGAGTCGGCGTAAAGATGGAATCGAGTAATGTTACGAAGCTGGAGAGAACATCAACAACAACAACCTTCAGAGAAGTCAGATCTAATCTAAAGGAGTTGGTAACGATTCTGAACTTAGTTTAGGTGTGTTTGTGTGGTTTGATTGTTAAATAGCTTGTAATTTGTTAATCTATTTTAGTGAATCTGTGTTTTGTGACGTATAGGTCACCGTGGATGTTTGCCCAATTGGGTGGGGTTTTACCACGTTAAAAATTTACTCGTGCACTTCCTCATACTCTCATCACCTTTTTCTAAGCTGATTTGATTTAATTGTTTAAGTTTTGTTTTTCAAAACTGGTTCATTCTAGATCTTAAATAACTCGTTCAAACTCTTTTAATAATCTGTTTTACACATCTTGTTTTAATTTTTGTTTTGAATTTAGAGTTTCTCCAACAAATAGTTCGGAGCCATTTTAACAGTTTAATCATGTATTAAATGTCTTAAGTGGCATTTTTCAGACTTTCCTTAGGACGTAATCTCCTACCTAGAATTTCCTCGAATTTACTCTCTTATTATACTACCTCTCCAGTTGCTAATGATATGAAGCCAACTTGATCATGGCTTTCTCTCTTCATTCATTCGCTCAATCAAGTTCAATGAATCATGCATCTTTCTTTAGCCCTTGGTCGACCAAATTAATTCTCATGGTAGGGTGAACTTCTTTAAGTGGGATGATGGATTCCATTTCGTATATTGGTGGGAAGGATGTTTCCCCGATAGGTCTTCAAGGCATGGTATAAGAGGCCAAAAGAAAGTGATGGAGGTCGTCCACCCAAGCAGCCTTTGCTTTTTTTAGCCTCTTCTTTAGACTGTCGAGCATCGCCTTATAGGAAGCTTTTATTTGACCGTTATTCTAGGGGTACATGACCGAGCAGAAGTAATACTTAATGTTGTGATCATTGAAGAAGTTTTGGAAGAAAGTACTTTCAAACAGTGTTCCGTTGTTGGTGATGATGGCTCTTGGTACTCCAAAGCGTGTTATAACGCTCTTCCAAATGAACCTTGTCATACCGGCATCATGGATGTTGGATAATGGTTCTGCCTCTACCTACTTGATGACGTAATCTATGCCGACCAATAGATACTTACTATTCCCAATTGTGGTAAGTAGTGGTCCCATAATTTCTAATCCCCATTGTGGAAATGGCTAAGGACTGGTTAAGGATTTCAGGTCTCTTACTCATTGATGAACCATAGGGGATAACTCCTTGCATTTTTCATATCTCAGAACATAAATATTTGCATCCTTTTGTATTTGTTGATACCTATATCTTTCTTTGATTGCTCAAATTGCTAATGATCTTCCTCCTTCATAACTCCCACAAACACCATCATGGATCTCACTAAGAACCTTCTCGGTGTCTTATGGTTTGATGCATTGGAGGTATGGGCTTGTAAAGGATCTTTTGTAGAGCTTACCCCTGGATCGAGATAGAAACAGTCTTCTTTCACCCTTATTTGGTGATACAACATCTTATTGTCGAGAAGTGTCTCATTCTATAAGTAAGAAATGATTGGATCCATCCAGCTAGAAGATTTTCCTACAAAACAAATTTTATTGGTGACCACTATATTGTTAATGCTAGGTCATTCGAGGAATTCTACTTGGATAGTTCATCTGAGTTCAGAGTTCACTACTGAGCTTGGCGCTGCTAAGGTGCCATCATGACTATTTTTCCCCCGGGGTAATTGCTGAAAGTGAACTTTCTCAAATCCTACCATAAGCTATTGTACCATGACAAGGAAGGATACCATCCAATTATCTTTTGCATTGAAATCTTTGCCAACTTTTTTGGAGACTAGTTTGGATTCACCAAACACATTGAGGAACTTTTCTCCCAACAATTGGGCTTGGCACAGACCAGCTATTAGTGCTTCGTATTCGACTTCATTATTAGAGGCTTGAAATCCCAACCTAAGTCTTTGTTCAATGACAGCGTCTTTTGGTGTGATGAGGACGATTCCTACTCCCACCCCCTTAGAATTACAGGCTCCTTCAACGTATAGGATCTAGTCCTTGGACTGTGCTTCCTTGCTTATTGATTTCTCTATCACCTATTGGTCAGTTGGCTTGTCCTATGTGAATTCGGCAATAAAATTGGTCAACAAGTTTCTCTTAATTCCTGCCCTTAGCTAAAAGTGAATATCGAAAACTTTTGAGTTCGACCGACCACTTTGACAATCATCTACAGAGGTCATATTTTTTAAGAAAAACTTTGAGGATAAATGAAGATCACCGTTATTGAGTGGGTGTCAAAATAGTGTTTCATCTTCCTTAAAGCAACTACTAAATTGTGGGCTAACTTGTCCAAAGGAAACTAGCGGTGTTCTACATCCAGAAGTGTTTCACTAGCGTAATAGCCAAGGTACTGTCTACCCTCATTTTTGCATACCAGAGCCGAACTTACAGCGTGGTCGGATACTGCAACGTAAAGGTAGAGGGGATCTCCATTATTAGGGATCGCCAGTAACGGTCGTTTACTGAGGTGGGACTTGTTTTCCTCCAAAGCTCTTGATCAGTCATCATTCCATGTGAGGCCCTTATCCTTCTTTACTACATGAAAGAATGGTCGACAGCATTCCGAGGACTTGGAGATGAAATGATTTAGTTCTGTGAGCATTAAAGTAATCTTTTGAATATCTCGCAACATCCTTAACGGTTAGACCCTATTGATTGCATCGATCTGATCTGGATTGGCCTCCATCCCTCTTTTACTGACTTAGTAACCCAGAAATTTTCCTGACTGGACACCAAATGAGAATTTTCTTGCAATGAGTTTCATCGATACTTTCTAAGGATTCTGAAGGTTCTGGCCAATAATTTGAGGTGGTTGGATTTGCCCTTACTTTTGACTAACATGTCATCGATGTAGACTTTTATGGTGTCTCCCATCTGCTGCTTAAACAACTTAGTGACTAGCCTATGATAAATTTCCCCTATATTTTGTAAGTCAAGCGTCACGACCTTGTAATAATATAGATATACTAGGGTTATGGAGGATGTTTTGTCCTAGTTGGGGCCAAACAACAAGATTTGATGGTACCCTAAATAGGCATACAGAAAACCCATTCTCTCATGAGCTGCCATGGCATCAACTCGCTAATCAATCTTCAGTAGAGGTAAACTATCTTTGGGGAAGGATCTGTTGAGGTCCATGAAATTGATGCAGATATTTCATTTATTGCTTCTCTTCCATATTACCACTAGGTTTGACATCCATTTAGGGAATTGTACTTGCCTAATGGATCATGCATGTAGAAGCTTCGCGACTTCTTTCTCCACCACTTTAGCTTATTCTGGGGTTATTTATCGTGCCTTGTGAGCGATCTGCTTGAAGGTTAGGTCAACATGGAGATGGTGGCTGGACATGTTAGGATCAATTTTGGCCAGATCGTACAACTCTTAGGCAAAAACATTCAAATTGATTTTTAAAAAGGCAATCACTTCTTTCTTTTCGTGATCGTCAAGACTAGTTTTGACCAGAAAATTTCTATCCGAAAAGTTGTCATCAATACCAACTTCCTCCAGGCTTTTAATAAACCTATCAGCAAGATGGATCCCGATCTCTTCCACCCCTGATTGGTCGTATTGTACTTGCTATTTATAGGGTGTATCTCCATCCTAGGCTTCCTTCATACCAAAGTTGTAAAAGATTTACAAAGTTATCCTCATTAGTGAATATTTTCAATTTAAAATCAACTTGTGGTTGGAAAGATATAAGATTTTTGAAGATGTTAAAATCATTTGCGGAGATGTTCCCTAAAGATAATGAATTACCTTTATGTATGACGGAAGCCATGGAAACATCGTCTGTGTTTGGTATAAAATATGAGAAAGTTATTGCATGCCACATGGACAACATACTTTATATAAAAGATCTTAAAGATGAGACTACATGTCGTACTTGTGGATCATCGAGGTATAAGATAAAGAAGAATATATCTTAGCCAAAGTTGGGTGTGCCCGTAAAAGTTCTGCTGTATTTTCCTCCTATTGCACGATTTAAAATATGGTTTCAATCTGTGCAAACAACCAAATATCTAATGTGTCATGAAAATAGAAGAGAGTTTGATGATAAATTAGGTCACCCATTTGATTCTCCACAATGGAAATTTACAGATCATAAGTGACCACTATTTAGAAATAAAGGAATAAACCTTCGGTTAACACCTTCTGATGATGGAATCAACCCACATAGTAACCTTAGTAGTAGGTATAGTTGTTGGATAGTTATGCTGGAAACATATAATCTTCAAACCTCCTTGACTATTAAAAGAAAATTTATAATGTTAACATTATCGATATCAGGTCCGCAACAACTAGGAAATAATATTGACGTTTTCCTGGCACCTTAATTGAGGATTTGAAAACATTATGGGATAGCAATGTTGAAGTTTATAATGTTTATCGACGAGAATATTTTATATTAAAGGCTATACTTTTATAGACTATAAATGATTTTCTCGCATACGATAATTTTCGCGATTGTACCGTCCGGGATATTATGTCTTCCCAATTTATAGTGATGAAACGAATTTTATTCAATTTGGAAATTGTAGTAAGAAAGTATTTATGTCGCATCGAAAGTTTCTTCCACAAGGACACCCATTTCAAAAGAAAAAAAAAGGCATTTAATGGACAACAAGAGTTTCACAAACAACCTAAGCGATTGAATGGTGAGAAAATATTTTAAAAACTCCAAGGGATTAAAGTGCCTTGGGGAAAAAAAGGAAAGTTTGAAGAAGACATCCAATTAAAGAGGAAGTGAAATGAAAAGGCAATTTCGAAAAAGATAATTAAATAAAAAATAAAGCTAGATGGCAACAACAATGTGTCCACATGCGAGAAGAAAATTAATATTTTTTGAGTTGGAGTATTGGAAACATTTTCTTATTTGACATAATTTGGATGTCATGCACATTGAAAATAATATTTGCGATAACATCACTGGTACACTTCTCAACATTCTAGTAAAAACAAAAGATAGAGTTAATAGCCGCCTTAACCTTGAATAAATGGGCTTAAGGGAATAACTGGCTCCATAAATTAAAAGAAAATGAGATTATTTACCACCAGCGTGTTATACATTGTCCAAAGATGAGAAAAAAAAGGTTTATGAAACCCTCCTTCAAGTCAAGCTCTCGGGTGGATACTCATTAAACTTTGCAAATCTTGTTTGGGTGCAAGATTCAAAATTAGTTGGTTTTATGTCACATGATTGTCACATACTGATGCAAAAATACTTCCTGTGGAAATATGATATGTTTTGACAAAGAATGAACGATATGAAATTATCAGAGTTTTCTTAGTAAGCCGCCATGGCATTTGGAGTTTCAAACTTGAAGATAAAACACTTTTGAACTTCAGTAATGATGGATTTGGTTCCCTATGTAGCGATAAATCTTCCCAATAATTCATTCTTACATGATTTTAGATAATTTTTATAGACTTCCATTTATTCTTTAATGTGCAGTGTATCTTCATGAAAAAAGGTTGAGAGGAAATCAGAAAAATAAGGAGTTAAATACTTAAACTATTTAGTACTCTATTTTAAAACCCTTGATTGCCCATTCTTGACAATGATAACAAATAAAGCTTTAGGGGAAGAGATGGAGACATTAAGTATTTCTAGAAATGAGATCGATATTAGGAGATGGAGTAAGAAAAACAAAGAGAGATTAACATAGTGAAAAGTTTAGAAACAAGGCACATCTTCTCCCTCTAGAAAATTTCCCTCTTTTTCCAATTAAGGATGGTTAATACATTGACCTCTTAATCTCACTATTATACATATGAGTAACAAATATGCAACTAAAATTTTACATAAAACACTAATATATGACATGAACCTAAATTGACATAAAATAAATAATAAATACATAAAAAATGGTGCAGTATGGGTAGTGGCAATCTTACCCTAAAACTAATAAGAATGACACCAAACTAACATACAAAATTTACTGGCAAACATAGTTGTGAAAAATAAATCTCGACACAACTATCTATAGAAATTACCTATAGATAGTTATGTCAAGAATTATTTTTCATGACTAGGTTTTCCAGTGAATTATGTATGTTAGTTTTGTGTTATTATTATTGGTTTTAGGGTAAGATTACCATTACCCATACCGCGCTATTTTAAACTTATTTATTATTTTTTCTATGAAAAATTAAGTTCAGGTAATATATATGTATTATTTTATGTACAAGTTTAGTTTCATATTGTTACACATATGTATAATAGTGAGATTAAGAGGTCAATGCATTAACCACCCTTAATCGAAAAAAGAGGGAAATTTTCTAGAGAGAAGATGTGCCTTATTTCTAAACTTTTCACTACGCTAATCTTTCTTTCTTCTTCTTACTTCGTCTTCTAAGGTTGATCTCATTTCTAGAAATACTTAATGGTATCATCTCTTCCCCCTAAAGCTTTATTTGTTAACATCCTCAAGAATGTGAAATCAAGGGTTTCAAAATCATACACTAAAGAGTTTAATTATTTAACTCCTTATTTTCAAATCTCCTCTCACCCCTTGTGAACATATACCGCATATTAAAGTCTCAGAGGAAGTATACAAAAATTCTCTAAAATCACGTGAGAATAAATTATTGGGAAGATTTATTGTTGCACATGGGACCAAATCCATCATTACTGAAGAGTTGAAAAATGATTTATCTTCAAGTTGGAAATTCCAAATGCCAATGTGGGTTATTCTGCAAGGAAAGGGGTTATATTCTATTTACTTTGAATTTTTGTAGGATTTGTTGAGTGTTTGGATGATTAGTCCTCTTAGAATTCAGAATAGTCCATCTACTTTTGTCTCATCCTATGATCATGTTTAGGTTAAATTTTTATACTTTCCTGATGAATTTTGGCATCCTGACCGGGCGGAAAAAGTGTGCGCGTGTAAAGTGCACAATCGTTGTGTGTTTCGCCGCCACGATACAAAAGAACCTAATATACTACTACACTTGACAAGCAAGTACAGCGGTAAGTCGGGTATCGAAAATCCACAGGGAGTGATTAAATTTTAGATGTTAATTGTTTTAAAACTTCAAGAATAAAAATGGTGTAAAAGAAATAAGAAAAGGTGATGGGTGGTTATGGTGACAAAAGAAAAGAGAAGTTAAAGCTAAAATAAAGTAAAGCGAGGATCGGGATCGCATTCTACCAAACGGATCGAAACAACTACTAACTAGAGTTAAGGCTCGAAAGCAATCTAATCGAGCATTTACAATTAAGCATAAACATCACACTAGAAGGAATTTAACCCAAAGTTGCGAGATAAAACATTTAACTGAAAATGGTCACACGCGGATTAAATTCGGATTGTCGCTATAAACTCTAACGTTGCGTGACAAAGAAAGATAAACGCTTAGCAATCCAACTTTGATACGCGCGGTTTCAATTAAACGCGATTTTGCACTAAAAGTAGTTTTCGGAGCTCGGGGCCCGAAAATGGCGGAAATGAAATCCCGACCCTATTTATCTAAGGGTGCATGGTGAGTTAAACTAAATTATGATAATTAGGCTAGGAAAGAAAGAATTAAAACAAGTAAACTAGTTAGAAAGCATGGAAACTAAATTACAAGGAAAGGAAAGAAGAAGAAGAAGAAGAAGAAGAAGAAGAAGAAGAAGAAGAAGAAGAAGAAGAAGAAGAAGAAGAAGAAGAAGAAGAAGAAGAAGAAGAAGAAGAAGAAGAAGATGAAGAAGAAGAAGAAGAAGAAGAAGAAGAACAAGCTATATTAATGGAGGGGAAGTGAATAGTTCAATCTTACAAACCACATAGGTTGTCAATCCAAGAAGAAGAAGAAAGGAACTCTCCAAAACCAAACCCTAACTAAAACTATCTAATCTGAATATGTGAGTCTCCCTAAATGTATATATCCTATTATTACAACAAAAACCAACTTATATAGTAAGTTGGAATAAAAGAAAGAAAATATCTGCAGGGGAAAAACAGGGGATCGATCGATCGACCCCTGGTGTCGATCGATCGACATTGGAAAACGTGGCAAAAATAATAATTCTCGATCGATCGACCCCGAGGCTCGATCGATCGATCAAGCAGGGGCAGCTTGCAATTCCCCCTGCATTGGCATACAATCCAACGTCGCTCAAATTGCCGTAACTTTGTCGTTATGCATCGGAATCGCGCACCGTTCGCGGCCACGCGAAGCTAGCGAGGAGAGCTACAACTTCCGTGTAGATGTTGGGCTAGGTTCCCAAGCTGTCAAAAGACTGAAATGTCCTTGCGCGTGCGATAGTGTACGGAAATCGAGTGAAACGCATCCGAAGTTCACACTAAGCATCCAAACACCTACAAAAGCTCAATTAACCCCTGCAAAACATGTTAACATAGAAATCCGAGGGTTGTCTGGTTAACGAGCATAAATATAGGGAATAAGATACCCGAGGGGGCTAATAACGCGTATGTTAACGGGTGAAATACGCAATATTTGCGTCGCATCACACCCCCTAACTTACACATTGCTAGTCCCTAGCAATGAAATAGGAAACAACAAGAAGAACTAGTAAACCAACACAGGAGAGAGTACAAAAGTATGGTATAAAAGAAATAAAAAGATAAGGCCACTTTCGCGGGCGATTCGATTGCATTTAGCATATGCAATAAGCCGTTAAACCCCTAGGTTACCCTAGTGGACGAGTGTCGTCTCGTGCGGGTTTTCAGTGATGGAACCCATAAACATCATAAATTTTCCTCAAAATATGCCCAATCAAGTAAGACAAACTCATTAGTGCGAACAAGATTTTAACATGTTATTAGCATAGCAAACGAATTCGCATGAGAAGTCCGTAGTTATTAACATTATCGAATGCACCTCAATGAATTGAAACTCTAACATGTGGTAGGGGAGTGAGCATATGCAAAGCATGATTTGGCGAAAAACTTAAATAATTCGGATACTAATCAAAGCAAGCATACATTTAATCCTCGCGGGCATTACGCTCAACAAATGAATTCACTATGAAAAGGGAGGTAATACACGGGACATGCGGGCATAAAGAGTAAATGTAAATGGAAACTGGGCCGCGCACATGTCACAAATGAAGAACGCTATATATAAAATGAAAAACTGTAATCTCAATGAAAGGATACCGCACACTAAAAGAGGCGAAATGCATTTTCACAGATTATCACAACTATTATGACTTTTGAATTATATCTACCTAAGATCACATAGGACTTGTAATAGGGTTGTAATGTATGGCTAGGTTAAGGTACGAAATGAAAGGGATGTATATACGGATTCAAAGTGTTTGGGGATGAAACTCGGAATAATGTAAAAAGTGGGCAATATCAAAAGTTGGACAAAAATGTCCAAACGAGCATAGATATAACAATCAAGAGAGTAATCCAAGCTTATTGAAACACTAAAAACAATATTTACAACTTTCTCTTTCTTTTTCTTTTCTTCTTTTTCACATGTTTTCTTTTGTTTTCTTTTGCTTTTTTCTTTCTCTTTTTTTTACTACACTTTCTTTTCTTCTCTCTTTACTTTTCAAACTCTCGTATGCCTAAAATTGCAACCGCAATACAACAACAACATTCAATCCCAAGTAACATTCCAAACAAAGGTATGTAAGGTGTATGTATGGCTTAAAAACTCCAATTTTGAGTTGGTTATGGGATTTTGGGTAGTGAAAAGAAAGGCTAGTATTTAGGCTCAAGTGGGTTGACTAGGGAACATATAAAAGGTGAGGTCAAGGTCATATGGGTGATATACCAAAGAGGGCCTATGATCATTTCACAAAGTATACGCAATTCTCGAGTCAAAACAATATATGAAAATCATGCTCAAGTAACACATTTCAAGTATGAACTCAATTAATGAACGGTCAATGAAAGAATAAAGAGATTACCAACGACTTTAACGTTTTCAAAGAGGAAATAATAGTGTATACACTCACAAATGAAGATAAGTCTCTAATCTCACTCGGTGTAAGTATATACAATGCAGCAAAAGCATACCGAGTTATAAAAATCTTAAACCAAATCAATGTAACAAGAATGGTGCATATGTTCACAGATAAAGTTTAATTCATGAAGTTATTCACAATATCAATGATTTAAGGACTAAAGTCTAATAACTTCTAAAATCGAGAACATGCATCATTGAGTTGTCTATTGGATCGGGCAATTATTGAAATTTATCATCGAAAACAAGGCAAAATGCCCACAAAGGAGAAAAAAGAAAGAAAATATTTTTCAAATTTTTCAAATTTTTAACAAAAACATGCTTTGTAACTAAATTGTAATCAAATCCAAGGACTAAACAGCAAAATGGATAAAATATCCTACACCCCCTAACTTAAATGTTGCATTGTCCCCAATGCGTCCATTAAAGAACACAACACAAAGCTAGGAAAAGAATGATATTACCCACACGTGGAGCGATCTCCATAAGTACAAATCCAAATGAAGCTGCAAAACATGTTAGTACAAAGCATAGCAAAAACAAATAACAAAAAGTTAACTAAATACACTAGACTAAATTAAAAAAGAAAGAAAAAATAGGAAAGAAAGAAAATTAAAAAGCTAACTATTTACAACCTACTATTTAGGCTTCACACTAACTATACACTAGAAGTCTAAATAGTTGAGGGTCCACCCAAAAAGGGATTTGACTTTGAAAGATCAACGGTGGACCTTCCAAAGCGAACATGCCCCCTGAAAGATATGAATTCCGTTTGAACAACGGAAGGCATGTGGGTGGTGAAAAAAGTGAACCATCGCCAATTTGAAATTTTGGGCGGACGATGGGGGATTTGGATAACAAGGGGGAAAGGTACACTAGAGGTCCAAGAAAAATCGACTCATCTCCCAAAGATTTTTCAAATGGAATGGGAGATGATGCACACATCGGGATAACATCCATCGAAAACAAGTCCGGTAAAGAGTCCTCATCGGCAAAAAGTGTAAAAGTTTTAATTTCTACCGACTCATAGGAATCAACCGGTAATTCTAATGGTTCGATCACAGAAAATGAATATGGTGATGAAATAAATTCAATCTCAATCGACTCATCGTCGGAAGGAGATTGAATTTCGGGGGAGAAAGATGCACACTCGATGAGAAATTCTTCGAAAAATTTAGGTGAAACACAAGTTTCCACCTCCTCGTTGTTTTGTGCATAAGAATTCACCTCATCGCAAAGTGCACCAAGTCTCATTCCAGCATCATGTAAGCTTTCCAAACCTTGGTAATAAAGAAGCAAAGTCTCTTCCAAAGTAGGCTTCCTCGGCTCAAGAGCCTCGGACTCCTCATTTGGTTGAAACTCGTCTTCGAAAGTATCGAAATAAGAATCGTCATTGGATTCGAATAATGAATCCAAATCAAGCTCCCAATAACGATTTTCATTCCGATAAATGTTTTCAAGTCTTTTATTTTCAAGAAAATCTTGAAGATGGAAAACTTGAAAACTATCCCCAAAGTAAGAATCATTAGAATGACCGCTATAACTATAAAAGTAGGACATGATTACCTCGTTGATTATAAATGGAGAATCCAAGTTATAAAGTGAGCAACCGCGAATAAAAGTTTCTTAGCGCTCAAAGTATGCAACTCCTGCAAAAAGGTTAAAAGAAAGAATACAAATAGGAAAGGAAAAATACTACGAAATCATAAAACAATTAATATCTAAAGCAAACTCCCCGGCAACGGCGCCATTTTGTGACCGGGCGGAAAAAGTGTGCGCGTGTAAAGTGCACAATCGTTGTGTGTTTCGTCGCCACGATACAAAAGAACCTAATATACTACTACACTTGACAAGCAAGTACAGCGGTAAGTCGGGTATCGAAAATCCACAGGGAGTGATTAAATTTTAGATGTTAATTGTTTTAAAACTTCAAGAATAAAACTGGTGTAAAAGAAATAAGAAAAGGTGATGGGTGGTTATGGTGACAAAAGAAAAGAGAAGTTAAAGCTAAAATAAAGTAAAGCGAGGATCGGGATCGCATTCTACCAAACGGATCGAAACAACTACTAACTAGAGTTAAGGCTCGAAAGCAATCTAATCGAGCATTTACAATTAAGCATAAACATCACACAAGAAAGAATTTAACCCAAAGTTGCGAGATAAAACATTTAACTGAAAATGGTCACACGCGGATTAAATTCGAATTGTCGCTATAAACTCTAACGTTGCGTGACAAAGAATGATAAACGCTTAGCAATCCAACTTTGATACGCGCGGTTTCAATTAAATGCGATTTTGCACTAAAAGTAGTTTTCAGAGCTCGGGGCCCGAAAATGGCAGAAATGAAATCCCGACCCTATTTATCTAAGGGTGCATGGTGAGTTAAACTAAATTATGCTAATTAGGCTAGGAAAGCAAGAATTAAAACAAGTAAACTAGTTAGAAAGCATGGAAACTAAATTACAAGGAAAGGAAAGAAGAAGAAGAAGAAGAAGAAGAAGAAGAAGAAGAAGAAGAAGAAGAAGAAGAAGAAGAAGAAGAAGAAGAAGAAGAAGAAGAAGAAGAAGAAGAAGAAGAAGCTATATTAATGGAGAGGAAATGAATAGTTCAATCTTACAAACCACATAGGTTGTCAATCCAAGAAGAAGAAGAAAGGAACTCTCCAAAACCAAACCCTAACTAAAACTATCTAATCTGAATATGTGAGTCTCCCTAAATGTATATATCCTATTATTACAACAAAAACTAACTTATATAGTAAGTTGGAATAAAAGAAAGAAAATATCTGCAGGGGAAAAACAGGGGATCGATCGATCGACCCCAGGTGTCGATCGATCGATAGTGGAAAACGTGGCAAAAATAATAATGCTCGATCGATCGACCCCCAGGCTCGATCGATCGATCAAGCAGGGGCAGCCTGCAATTCCCTCTGCATTGGCATACAATCCAACGTCGCTCAAATCGCTGTAACTTTGTCGTTATGCATCGGAATCGCGCACCGTTTGCGGCCACGTGAAGCTAGAGAGGAGAGCTACAACTTCCATGGAGATGTCGGGCCAGGTTCCCAAGCTGTCAAAAGACTAAAATTCCCTTGCGCGTTTGATAGTGTACGAAAATCGAGCGAAACGCATCCGAAGTTCACACTAAGCATCCAAACACCTACAAAAGCTCAATTAACCCCTGCAAAACATGTTAACATTGAAATCCGAGGGTTGTCTGGTTAACGAGAATAAATATAGGGAATAAGATACCCGAGGGGGCTAATAACGCGTATGTTAACGGGTGAAATACGCAATATTTGCGTCGCATCACATCCTAAACTATTATTAGTGTTATACTCAAAATATGGAACATCTTATTAGCCATTTGGAAGATGACATGTGTCCCCATTGAGGGAAAATAGGTTTTTATGACCATAATTTGTTCGGGGATATACAATGAGGTCATCTCAGGTCTCAAGGTGGTCGACTAACTATATCTTTACTTGTTTAACATTGTTAATATCATGTTTGTTGATGGAGTTATCTAGCATCGCCCAAGCCATCCTTACACAAGATTATATCACGTGACGGATGGTATAAGATCAGATCATTTCGATTGTACATGTAAGGAAATATTCCATATTTGTCTAGTTATAACAAGCACGTGATTATCAACCCCAAGACATGTAAAACGTGTAATTTTCTAACCAATAGAGTCCCTCCACCTGTCCCGCTACTCTCCCTCACTAATAATTATCTATAAAAAAAACACTTAATCCCACAAAATAATGGATTGAAAAATATTCCACCTAATGTCCATATGGAAAATTCTAGAAAGAACTTTGAGAAGCTTGTAATCATTGCTTTCATGGATATTTCTCATTGAAATACATACAATATGCATTGCACCTATGGACGTAGGCATCACATTGGGTAGAACCACGTTAATCTATGGTTTCTTTCTTTATCTCCCATCCCTCTCTATTCATCCTTAATTGGCAAGTTGGTGGTGATAATTTCTTCATTTGTTGTTGCTTATTATTAGTATACCATAGCTAGGGACTAAAAATCTATATACTAGTTTTAGACGATAATATACGTCGTCTGTGGGAACCTCGACAAGTCAGTTATTATTTCCTATCATTCCTATTCATGAGTCAAATTTTTATGAAATCCCCCTAGTTCAATTCCACCTAATTGTATATTAGTTCCATTATTTCTCTTAATTCTATTTGGATACTCTGTTTTTGTCTGCAGATTTTGGGAATGGCAGAAAACCCAGAATGTAACAACGGTTGCAGAAGAAAATCCACCCTCAACACCTATTGGAATGAGCAATATATAGGGAGTTATAATGAGCTTGGCCAAGGGCCAGGAGGCAATGCAAAAGAGCATGAAGCAACTGATGCAGACGCTCCAAGTAGAGCAAGTCAAACTCAAAGTGGATATAGTTACCCTATATGGGGATGAACGGTCTAACAGGGTGGGTAAAATATTGCCTATCGTCCCTATAGAGAGAGGTGACATGACTACTATGATCGAGCACAGGAAAACCTAAGAAAGCTGAGTTTAGTTTCGCAAGACAAAGAAAGTTAATCTAGGTACTCTGGATCACAAGATAATAGGTCATATAGCCTAGGGGCACCTCGTCCCTCTGGATAACTGGTTATGATGTTAAATATTATTTCTTTAAGGAGAGGCCAAGTGTGTTGGAAAGGCTGAGTAAAGGATATGCATTTGATCGTTTGGGCCCATGTGCAGCAAGAGGGAAACATTACAAAGAGCCTAAAAAGCCTAAAAAACACATAAAAATCTAAGGAATTCTGTTACCAAAAGAAAATAATTCTTGGCCAAATCTAAGATGAGCGTGTGAGGGTCGACGAGAGTTGTATAGACTTTTAAAGAAGATATCTAATCAGAAAGCCGAGGACGTTCAGACAAGTCTATTGTAATTAAAGCTGAGAAGGAGGACGAACCCTGGAAGGGATCGATTCAATGACTAGAGGATCGTGTAGGAGAAATTTTCAGATCAAATAACTCCTTTCATAAAGGTTTTATGAAGGGATCTCCATTCACTCGGTGAATTATGGGTTATCATATGCCTGCAAAGTCCAAGCCGCCTATAATAACCCCAAGGTACAATAGCAAAACTGACCCAGTACTACATGTAGAGAAAAAATAAGTTATAGCCGACACCTACTCAGTTCTAGATGAGATGTATTGTCCATAATTCTCTAGAACGGTCATCAGGTCAGCATAGATCTGGTACAATAGTTTACCATGAGGACATATCTCAAACATTAAGTAAATGACCAATCTCTTCATCTGTAACTTTTATTTTGGGTCCAAGCCTAGCAAAAGGGTGGCTCATCTACTAAGTGTCTGCTAAAAAGCCGACAAAACTAACTGTGAATTCACCACTTACTTCAAGTGTGAGAAGAATTGACTATGATGAGAAAACAATAATCACTATGCTCATGAGCAACTTGTTATTTATGAAGTTGCACATGGCACTAGCTAAGGGACTACCCATAATGATAGAATTATTGGCCAAACCGGCAAGATTATGAAGGCCGAGGAAGCTATGACTACTAAGGAGTCAAGCCATTTTAAGGCCAATGTCAGTAAGAGCTTGGAGAAGAAAGAGAAAAAATATAAAAAGGCGAACAAATTGAAGAGATACAATGAATAAACTCATTTAACCATTACCATTCCCCATATCTTCGAAGAGATTAGTGGGAACAAGGACCTGAGATGGCCCAGAAAGAAAAAAATCTCCAAAAAATAGAAGAGATTAAAGAAAATATTGTGAGTTCCGTAAGGATTATAACCAAAATACAAATAATTATTTAGCCTTGAGGAACGAGATGGAAAACTTGATCCAACGGGGAAAGTTATCAAAGTTTTTGGACAAAAGAGGTCGAGAAGATCACAGTCAAGAGCATAAACTAGAATATGATCAGAATTTCTGTGCAAAAAGGTTTATGAGAAGTAAAGAGGTAGGGATAATGATTCGAAGGATAACCATACCTGCCTAAGAGACCCAATGAGCCTTTACATGAGGATAAAATGATCTTTTTTTGGTATAACTATATTATAGGAGGAGACACTAGAGGTGGACATGAACTCGCAAACAGGAAATCCTACCTCAGTGAGGAAAAGGCTTATGCTCACATTCGACAGATCAACTTGATAGGCACTATGAACACTCTCCCCAGAAAGATGAATGAATATTTCTTAGTGGTTTTCTTATTGAAAGATGACTTATCTATCGTACTTTACCCACTCGACGACCCTCTTGTCATCACAATGATGGTAAATGAAGATAACGTGGTGAGACTTTTGGTCAATAACTGTAACTCAGTTTATGTCATGTTTTACAACTATTTCAAGAGCTTAAGGTTGAGGGATAGCAAACTGGAGGCTTATCATAAGCCTCTCATTGATTTTTGGGGAGAAGGTGTACCCTCTAGGAAAGATTAAACTAGAAGTTATGATCCGAACTTGGCTAACATATTGAACAGAAAATATTTTTTTTTTGTCCTAGATAAGAACGTTCATTCAGTGTATAACATCATCTTTGGAAGAGTTGGGTTCAATAAGTTCTAAGTCATCCCTTCCATAATACTAATGTTAAAAGCTACCCACTCATTATGGGGGTAAAAGGGACCAATTTAAAGCCAGGGAGTGCTACTATACCTCAGTTAAGAAGGAAACGCAGAAAAAGTTAACAAAAACCTATTAGATCGAGACAATAGACCGTTGAGATAATGAGAAGTTAGTCAAAGTCTAAGTTATGAAGGAGATTGAATCGATTATCCCGATGATGAGAATCCAAAAAGGCCAACCTAGATTGGCTAGTCACTAGATTCGACCTTCAAAAAGGAGTTAACATACTTTTTAAGGTAGAGGAAAAATGTGTTTGCATAGAGCCATAAGGATATATCCGGAATCGATCTAGAGTTCATTTGCCATGAGTTAAGGATAACAAGCTTGTGAAGAAGAAACGTCGTGTATTTAATCAAGAATGGACAATAAGTTGACAAAGTATAGAAAGCAAACTTCATTGAGGGTGGTAGATACCCAGAATGGATATAGATAGTGGTTATGGTAAAAAAAATGACATGTGGTGTATATGTGTTGACTTCATCGACCTGAATAAAGCATGCTTAAAAGATCATTATCCTCTCCCAAGATTGACCAGCTGGTCAATGCTAAATTAGGGCAGGAGTTACTCAGTTTCATAGACAGTTATTCATGGTATAATCAGTTCAAGATGAAGCTATAAAATCGAGAGAATGCTTCGTTCATCATCACTCGAGGTACTTACTGCCATAATGATATGCCCTTGGGGTTTAAAATGCTGGAGCAACATATAAAGGGCTCGTAAATAAAGTTTTTAAAGATCATATTGGCAAGAATATGGAGGTTCACGTTGATGATATGCTGACAAAAAGTAAAAAGGTCTCCGACCAAATCAAAGATTTGGGGTAGACTTTCAACAAATTAGAGAAACACCAGATGAAGCTCAACTCGTCAAAGTGTGTCTTTGAGGTAAATGAAGGGATGCTCCCAATATTTATAGTGAATCAAAGAGATATTGAATCCAACCCCGATAAGATTCAGACACGGATTAATATGTAGTCTCTATCAAGCAAGAAGTTCAGAGGCTAACTAGACGTGTAGCTGTGTTGAACAAGTTCATTTCAAGAGCTACTGACAAATGCGTTCCATTTTTTAAAATATGTGAAAAACCATTGAATGGAATCATGAGTGCGAAGATGTATTCCTGGAGTTTAAATGGCATTTGGGTTGACACCATTGCATTCAAGAACAATTGTGATTGAAATTTTTTATTTGTATATGGTTGTGTTTCAATCTGTAATTAGTTCAGCTCCAATCTAACAAGAATACGAGGTATAAAGTCCTATATATTACACAAGCAAAGCCTATCGTGGAGCATAAATCTATATCTTAGGTTGGAGAACCTAACATTAGCCCTGATTTAAGCCTCCAAAAGGATGAAGTCGTACTTCTAAGCTTATATCATTATCATCTGTACAAACCCACCTCTATACCAAGCCATTCATAAACATGAGAAATAGAGAATACTGATCGACTGGGTCGTAGAATTAGGATAATATGATATCCAGTACTAACCAAGAATGAAAATCAAGGGATAAACAATAGCATATTTCATTATTGAGTTTATATACGAAGTGAAGCTCATCGAGTAGACTTCTATGGAAGAGAGCTCAACAACAAAATAGGCAAAGCATACTTCTGCACAAGAGATCTTAGCCCTAAAGTAGATCGCATACTTCTTTAAAAGAGAGCTCACTAGTTCAACCACACAAGAAGACTTTTAAGGAGGACAACTCAGTCATCAACCCGACCAACTAGATTACTAACATACCGAAGTCATCTTCCAGGCATGAAGAAATTTCTGGCAACCTGGATCAAATGAAAAAGTTATTTATGTATGGAAGCTTGACTAACGGAGATTTTGAAGAAGAGACTCCTGTTTGGTAACCGGCCATAGATGGCTCATCTTACACCACTAGTAGCAGAGCAGGCTGAATAATTATAGCACCAGATGGTAGAAATGTAGAATATACCCCACAAGTTTCAATTTGAGGCCTTTAATAGCAAGGTAGAAGTTGAATCACTCATATCGAGATTTGTGCTAGCATCAGTTGTTGGTGCCGAACAGATACTGACGCATAGTGACTCTCAGCTCATAGTGAACCAAGTGTTGGGTATTTACGAGGAGAAATTTCTATGGATAAATACTTGGATAATGTAAAAGGAATATTATTAAAATTACTCGCAGTCAGAATGTTTAAAATTTCAAAGGCAAAAAATACAAAAGCATACTCACTCGCCCGGTTAGCATTCGCCACTAGAAAAGAATTGAGAATAATACTTATCGTGGAAATCCCAATGCATTATAATACTAATGAGGGTAATGTTAATGTGATAGAGATTGATTTAGGTCTATCCTGGTTAGATCCAATACAACCATACTTAGAGACTGTCATAATTCTAATAGACCCTAAAGGATGAAGGAGACTCCGGTACAAAGCATCTAGGTATGGGATAGAAAGAGGAATCCTCTTTATAAGAGAGTTTATCATTTCATTGCTCAAATGTGTCCACTCAATCGAAGTTAACGATTTAATAAAATAGGTTCATGAAGAATCTTGTGAAGCACACTCGGCAGGTAGATAACTGCTGAAGCGAGTAGCCATGTAAGGTTATTATTGGCCTACCATGAAGGCAAATTGTGCAAACTACGGTAGGAAATATGACAAGTACTAGAAATATGCTTCAATCCACAAGAGTTCCAAGGCATCACTCATGCCAATCATATCCTATTGGTTATTTTCAATGCGGGGCGTATATTTAGTTGGCCCGTTACTAAAAACCAGAGGCAGATTCAAGTATCTAGTGGTAAGCGTGAATTACTTCACTAGATGGGTAGTGTCCGAGCCCCCGATTGAAATGTCGTATGAAAAAGTCTTCCACTTCATTTGGAAGAATATTATTTATCGATACAAGATGCCATACGACTTCATCACTGACTACAATACTCAATTTAATAATTAAGAGTTCAAAAACTACTTCACACGCTCTAAGATTCAAAAACTACACTTAACACTGGGACATCCCACGGTGTAATGGACAGATAAAAGTGACAAAGAAAACCTTGCTAGATGGACTGAAAAAAAAGGCTGGACGATGCAAAGTAAAACTGGATCAATGATCTCTAGAGTTTACTTTGGTCATACCAAACAATGTCGAGAATAACAATAAGCAAAACACATTACATGTTAGCCTTCTAAATAGAAACAGTATTCCCAATATCATCCTAGAGCGATGGAAGAGCTTCCTCAATAATCTGATATGGCTAACATCCTTAGTTTGGTCGGCATCAGTAACAGACTCCTCTGTTTCCATTAATCGCTTAGCAACAAGGACCGTGGCCTCTTCAACATCACCCTACCACTTATTAACTTCCCTAGATTTGTCAGGGTAATATTTTATCACCCTTTTGTTCAATTCCTCATAGACATCAAGGAAGAAAGACAAGTTGTCCACATTATAGTCGATCGAAGATTTTTACTTCTCTACTACCGTCTCCTCAATCTTTGTTAGAGCTTCTTTGGCTTTCACGATATTTTGATCAGCCTCGTCCAAATATTTATTAGATGTTTCCAAGTTATCGTTCGCCTTCTTCAAGGCTTCTTATAAGATTTTAAATTTCACAAATTTAGTGTCGGCTTACTCCTTTAACATACGAACTTCTTCTTCTACTGGGCTAAGGGAGACTATTTTGTTGACCACCTCCTCATCCTTCTACTCAATATCATTGGGGACCTTCTTCAGGTCGTCATTGTAATCCCTCAAAATATTCTTCAACTCAGGATTCTCCTTGGTCAAGGAGCCTATACTACTCCTCTACTCCTCACATGCCACATGATTGGTGATGGATTTTTCTTTCAAAACTATAGCGGCCATAGAGCTCTGTCAACAAATCATCAAGTTAGAACAGTAGTGAGGTATAAAGCATGAAAGACAAGAAAGGGTCTAGTGAACTCCCTACTTCTAAATGGTGATGGGTTAATCTTCACAAGGCATCTAGGTCGTATGGAATTCTAAATCTTTGTTGTGGTTATAGTACCCGAGCAAGTCTCTAGCGTTGTTCATATGTTGATAGATGGAGTCAGAGTTATTCTTAAGATCCTCTTAGGTCACTACATAATAGGGTCAAATTTAAAATCTTTTACTTCTCCATAGCATAGGTCTAACATTTAAGCACAGTAGAGCCGATGAGCTGGTCGCCTTTCTATTTGAATCCTCTCTATAGTGACACAAACCCTAGGAACCTTAGGGCCATTCTGAGGCCTTGGGCTTTCAAGAGGCCTCTTGTCCCCCACAGTAGGAAGAGAGGACGTGGGGGTTTTCCCTTTTGCCTTGGGCTTTATAGCACTAACTTTAGCCTGTTTCCTCTCCTCCAAATCAACTATCTTTTGGTCATCCACTTTCTTCTTTTCCCTAGCATCAGTCTCAAGTTTTCTTTTTTCGCTCAACTTTAATTTTTTTTTATGGCGTGGTTTCTCCAATTGGGCCCTATCTAGATGCTTGGGATCCATTCCAAAAGTAGACTTGGAAGGTTGTTCGGAAGTAGCAAGGGAAGGAATTGCACAAATGAATGAGAAATTAGTCAAAGTACTAAAAATAAAGTAACGACACAATAGGTGCAGAGAACATACGTTCACACTATCCCATGCACGCGTGATGATCATGACAAGTGGCAGTCGAAGTCATTCGGCACATGTCAATCAACCATTGAATCAGAAATAGTACAAGTGCTTCTTCTCTGTGCGCACCGAGAAAAATTCAAAGACGACTCGATCTCAGTGAACTGACCAGATCCTACTACTTAATACTTTATCCTTTCATTCCACCTAGCAATTAATCTGAAGATCTAATAGTCTAGAAGACCTGCTACTTGCTCTAATTATGAATAAAGTCTTGGAGGCTTTTGTTAAACTCAAAATATAAGACATCTTGTTATCCACTCAAAAGATAACACGTGTCCCCATTTAGGGCAAAGAGTGAGGTCGGCATGACCAAAATCTATTTGCGGATATACAATAAGGTTGGCTCAATTCTCAAGGTGCTCGGCCAGCTATATCTTTACCTGTTTGAACACTATTAACACGGTGTTAGTTAACGGAGCTAGCTAACACTGTCGAAGCCAATCTTAGACTAGTTTATATCACATGACAAAAGGTATACGATCAGATCATTCCCCTTGCACACGTGACGAAATATTCCATATTTGTCTAGTTGTAACCAAATCATGATTATCCACCCTGTGGCATCTAAAAGGTTTAATGGTCTGACCAATAAAGGCACTCCACATATCCCATTACTCTCTCACTAAAAAGTACCTATAAATAGCGCTCAATCCCACAAAATAAGGGATCAAAAAATATTCCACCTAACGGTCATACGCAAAACCCTGGAGAGAACTCTAAGAATCTTATAATCATTCCTTTCATGGCTATTGCCCATCAAAATACATACAATCTGCACTGCACCTGTAGACGTAGGCACCGCATTGGGTCAAACCGTGTTAATCTCTAGTTTTGTTTCTTTATCCCTCATCCTTTTCTATCCATCCCAAATTGATAAGTTGGTAGCAATAATTTATTTATTTCTTATTTCTTATTATTAGTATATTATAACCAATGCCTAAAAATCTATATTTTGAAATCGCTAGAGGTGTAGAAATTACTATTCGGATTGATTCCTCTACATTAGAACGAAAATATGGGTTATTTACTAGAGTTCTTGTTGTAGTGAAATTTTCTTATTCACCATCTAGTGTTGTTGTCCGCAAGAAAGATGATTCTAAAGTTCTAATCAACATGGAGTTTGAAAGGTCTCGCATTTTATGATGATGGTGATTTCATTAGACACCCAATTTCCAGCTGCAAAAAATTTCAAAAACAAGTTCATTCATCTCTGTATATATTCTCGAGAATAAAGAAAAAAATCCAAAAGTTTCTAATAATTTTATTTGTGATATACAAAACAAATTTGATAAAGTTATTTTTTATAAAAAGCCCAATATCAGTAAGTTCGTTGACCTTATGGATAGCCAACAAAATCGAAGAAATCAGGTACTTAATATTAAGTCTCCTACCCATCTAAGGATTGTCTTGGGGGCTTGCGTTAAATCAGGTGGTGGAGCACAAAATCAAGAAGAAAAGGCTATTCAAACGCCTAAATTTCAGAGTGTACAATTAATAACGTTACCTTAGCATTTATAGAGAATTAAGAAATCAATGTCGAGAATCAAGGGGCTACTATATTTGTTAAGATTAGAGATGAGGTGGATGATGACGTGGAGGATGAGATGCCTCCTCTTGGGGATATTTCGGATCATTCAATTTATATTTTAACAGTTTATTCTAATTTGGATTCTAATAAGAATAAGGATGCTTTATCTATAGTCTAGACAAAGTTGAATGGAACTACTAATGCCCTGTTTTCAAGTGGGCCAAATCATTTATCTTATAAATTGATAGAATCCACGATTTCAAAAAGACGAAAATAGTCTACTTTATTAGATGACGAGGAATCATCTCACCTTACTATTGTAAGTGCTCAAGCCCAAGATTTCACACCAGTAGGTACAACTCAAAATATAAATATCGGAGACAATAAGACTTCTTCTTGTAATTTAACTCCACAGCATGGGACATATTCGGACAACAATGAACAAAGCAAAAATATGCGGTTGGATCCTTATCAAGACAACAAGGATATCATGGTGGGTGATATATTAGCCCAAATATCTAAAACACATCAATATGTTGAATCTAAAAGTAATTGGATTGAATTAGAGGAAAAATATTCATCACAGTGAAATGGTGAAGATTTAGTTCCTTCGCATGCAGTGGTGGATCCAGGATTTTTGTTCAGGGGGAGCCAAATTTGAGAGTGGTGGTGGAGGTTTGGGGGCGGAAGCTCTCGAGACAAATTTTTTTGGGTTAACTAAAATTTAATTCGAGATTTATACAAATTTTTGGAGTATTTTTTTTTTCAATAATTTTTTTACCCCACATAAATATGTACCAAAATTAACAATAAGTTAATATTTAATGGTAATACAAATAAGTTAATAAATTTTAGTTATTAGACCCCACAATATTCTGTCTAAATAATTTGAACAACATTAAAAATGAACAATATTAAAAATGAAATGAACACCTTTCAACATTAAAAATGAACGCAAATCTCAAACTGTGAACAGTAATAATGAACAGCATTAAATCTCAAATCTCAATCTTATGGCAACATTCAAATTGTGGACAGCAAAAGTGAAAACAAAATAACAAACAAACTTACCATCGTAGTTGGGTTGGCCGGAGAAGCGAGCTGGGGAGATGACCAGCAGGCGTCGGTCGGACCGGAGGCAGGGGCAGAGAGAGAGGTACGGGAGAGAGAGAGTCATGAGAGAAATTTGGGATTAAAATGGGGGAAAGAGGCGTGATATGCAAACAGGCAGCTATTAGGGTTTTTTAAAGGTTTTCAAAATATTTATATTTTCTTACCCTGAACTTGCGAAAAACACAATAACTTAACCTTTGAGTTTCTATGTTTACATACTGCACCCCTAAAAAAATTCTCGGTAATTTTTTTCAAAAATCTCAGGAGGAGCGGCCGTCCCTCTTCGCCCCCCCTGAATCCGCCCCTGTTCACATGATTACTTTCTTGAAAAAGAAATCCAATATGTAGTCAATCTCAATAAGAAAGAATCTCATAATAAGGCAGACATTAAGAAAACAAAGGACTCCTAACTCGAATCCTAACTCCATCAGGATCACATCAACAAAAAAATTAGCATACCTACGCTACTCAAAGAGTAGAGGAAAACACAAAGCAAGATATTGAAGAAACGGTGACTAAACATCACGAGGATATCAAAGATCAATTGGAACACAAATTTCAATATATACGTCGTGCAAAAAGTTCAAAAAGAAAAGGAAAAAATTTAGAAAATTAAACAAGGCTACAATCTCCCTGAAACTCGATGCAAAACCCAAAAAATAAGAAAAAAAAAGAATTAGTCACTTTTATTAAATTTTCTAGAATTTTATTTTATTTTCCCCTCTCATATTAATCTTGGTGGTGGTGGGCACACTCATTGACCTCTTTTTTTTATTTATTTTAATAAACTTGGCTCCTTGTGAGCTTTTTTTTTTTTAAAAAAAAGGCCTTAATCACTTAAGTAACTTTAACCCATTAACTTCAGGTTATGTCATATCCTGTTAAGAATTATATCTCCTACCCACACGACAAATCAGGCCATTCTACATTTCATTGTAAAACAATGCATAATTGCAGACATTGACAGCTACGACTAGGGCTGTGTTTTTTTTCCGAACATTCCGATTTTTCCGATGTTCGATCCGATATTTTCCGATTTTGGAACATATATAATGTTTTCGATTTCCGATTTTCCGATTTCCGATTTTTCCGAATTAAATTGGATAGGAAATTGGAACTATGTTTTAAATTCCGATTTTCCGATTTTTCCGATATAATTTCCGAATTTTTTTTCCGATTAATATTCCGAATATATCTTCCGATTAATATTTCGAATATTTTTTCCGAATATTTTCTATATATATTTTTTTACCTTATAAGTTATATCCTTATGTAATAAGAATGTGTACAATTTAGATTTCCTTTATTTTTTACCTTACCCCATATATTATATGCTGTTAGTAGAGAGCAACAAGGGTTGTATGATATTCTTATTAAAATATCTCTCACATCTTTCTCTCTCTCTCTCGTCTCGCCCCTTTCTGCTCGGCGTTGCATATCTCTCACCTCTCTCTCTCGACCCAATCTTTATACGGTCGTCCAACCCCTTTCTTCTACTTTCGGTGGCGCATATTTGTTTACATCGTCCGACCCTTATAGTCTCGAACATAGGTAAGCCTTTTCTAGTTTATTTTTATCTGTTATTTTTTTATTTCTACTTATTTACAGATCTGTTTACATCGGTTTATAGGCTCTGTTTACATCTTGTTTACTTCTGTTTATAAGATCGGTTTACATCTTATTTACATCTGTTTACATCTTTTTTATTTCATCTAATACATTTGTTGGGATCGATTTATAGGTTTAATAGGTTTGTTATATTGATCGGTTTATAGGTTTACAGATTTGTTTACATCGGTTTGTTATATTGATGGCTGCGGCAGAACAGAAAAAAACTAATTTCTAATTTCTCATACTGTCTTCATGTAGCAGAACAGAAAAATTACCATATTTATAATTTCCGAAATTTTCCGATTTTTTTCCGATTTTCCGATATTTCCGAATTCGGAAACTTTTTTGATTTTCCGAAAAAATTGGATAGGAAATTGGAACAAATATTTTATTTCCGAAAAAATTGGAATTTTTTTCGAAAGATCATTTTTCGATCCGATCCGGCCGAAACACAGCCCTAGCTACGACATAGTAGTTTTTGTCATTTGCCCTAACCTTTACATCACTGTACAAATGATGGGCTTGGTTTGAAATTGTACAGGAATATGCTTCGGACTTGACTGGGCGGCTGGATCCAATTGTCAACATATAGGCGATAGGTATAAGGGAATGTATGATTAAACAGCATGTTTTATCATGTGGCCATCTTAGGACAATTTTCATACTAGGTACCTTACAATTTTGAATAGAAGCCAATTAAACATTTATTTGGCTATAAACATAAGATTCTAGTAGTAGTAACATAGTAGTTTTTGGTTTATCGGTATAAATGTATAAAAATATGAAGAATAAATAATTCTGAGTAGAAAAATAAAAAAAATAGAATTTAAAAAATATATTTTCACTGTTTTTTGAAAATTTTAATTTTAATACAAAAATATTATAATTCAATGTTTAAAAACAAGTATATCAAAAGTAAATTCTTATCAAAATTGTATTTAAGCACCAAACATAATTATTATTAATAACCAAACAGGCCCTTAACAAATTAAGAACGTTAGTTATATATATATATATATATATATATATATATATATATATATAAAAGCTAAGAATAAACTTAATACTTTTTCTGTACAAAGCTCTACGGTTAATCTATTTAATGGCAATATATGGCTCCCCCCTTGAGTATGAAGGGTGCTAATGATAGAATGTTTGTTGCTAGAACCTAATATTGATCATGAAACATAGTTCCATGATTGTAGGAAACGTTTTTCCATGTCTATACCTATCAACTTTTGGGAGATTTTCTTGCCACTTCATAAGAGTAATGCTACGTACCCCAAATAATTTCCCCAAATTTTCTCCAAAATGACTTGGCCTTGTGTCATGGCAGGACCCGCACCACATGGCAATAAAAGACAGGCAAGTGGTAGAATGACGTGACTTCTACATAGGATTTGAAAAAAATTTGGAAGAGTTATTTGGGACTCAAAGCATTTTCCCACTTCATAAAGCAATAGACATGCAGTTAGATTCATTACAGGACAAGGGACAAGGGACAAAGTTTAATCACCGACATATGCAAAATAGACATGGACAGAGGGTATAATCCTCTCACTAACAAAATTATTTATTTCATAAGTGTGATTTATTTTAGAAATTAATGGTACAAACACATAGAAGTTAGATTTACCCACAAGTCTACTTGGAAATGTATCAACATATTTTCTTCCTAAATCCTAATGTCTCCACATTTACAATCATAATCTCTTATATAGTTTTACAACACTTAAGAAAAAAAATTACTTTTGGGAACGAAATGTACTTATACTACAATCTACATACTTTGTTTCTAAATCTTTTTGTTTCTACAATGAGTTGGCATAGTTATACGATTTTCAAAATTGGGAATACAAAATAAGTTCATAGTAATTTAATGGCTTAGAATTACTACACATCATTCGTTTTAATGTTACATATATACTTTACATGTACCTTTAGAAAAGGTTAACTGCATAACAAAATGCGTTTAATGTTAATTAATCAAAAAAGTATATTTCTTAAAATACTAATAGGATTTTTCACATGTTCTTGAAGTAAATAAATAAGGAATTTAGGAGTAATCCTCTATTTAATAATTAAAAGAAAATTCCACGACGAAAAAAAAGATCTCTTTTTAGCATAAGGAAAGTAATACATGCAATAAAAGTGGAACTAAATGGAAACACATAAAGCATCTATGTGTTGTCTTATGGTCGGATCCACATTCATAGGGATCCTACAAATGTGCCATTAGGATTGGGTGCATGTAGCATTGTCCACAATATAAATTCTACATAGAAGTATATACCACTTCAAGGCTTATCTTACCTACTTGTAGCGCGTTGATTTTGAGCATCTCTTCCAACCAAATGAGTTGTAATGTTTCCTTTACAATAAATAAAAAACTACTATTAGAAAGAGAAAAATAATACGTAAAAGAAAAAAGTGTATGCAATGCCATTAGGAGAAGTAATTTGGTATTTGGTGTACCAAATTTGTGGTTATGGCGCGCATTTTCCATTATTTATTCAGCTACTACTCAAACAACAATAAACAACAAGGCATTGTTTATGCTATAGTACCAACCACATTGATTCTGCCCTGCTATAAGCATTAGTCAATGTGGAATTTTATATATTTCTTTGAGGCACTGATTCAATCAACACTGTTCACATTAAATGCATATTAGTCAAAGTCAACAAAGAATTCATTATGAGACTTTGTTATTTTGCTGGGGTAGCTCAAACATCTCTCGTGAACTGATTTCATATAATCTGGTGTGGGTGTTTAGGATAAACTTATAGAATCAGGTAAGGAATAAGGATCATTAATGGGTTATTATATTCTCAGCCAAGAATCTTTTTGTTGAAATTCCTATAACTTCGTTGCATGAAGTTATTTGCTTAATCGAATGTCGTGCAACAATTAAATTTTTTAATCGGATTGGTAAAGCTAAACGTAAATTAGATTTGATTAGAGGTTCCTTGAAGTCAATACAAATTGGGAGCTAAAATGTCCATCCATAGAATCATGGAAAGTCGTCTTTCCTTATCCATTTATTTTTTCATTTTCGTATAATGTTCCCAAAATCCCTAAAAGTGTTTTAATTTTTTTCAATTATTTATTTTACATACTCTATTTGAAAACATAATTCTCACTTAGTGCATCTAAAATGGTGGAGCTAAAAGACACACGAATTAATTAGAGTTACAAACTAAAAGAGCGAACGCTAACAAATTTTAAACGAAAAATGGCAGAGATTCTCTACTTTTGCTGAACGGCTATTGAATTTATATAGGCATCTTACGAACTTCATTTGTTCATAAGAATTCTTAGGAACTTTAGAAGTTTGTAACAAATATTTATATACTCCTTTTTATTATATATTGGGATTCTTACGAACAACATTACTCCATAATATTTTCTACGAACAAATATTGTTCGTAAGAAATATTTTTCTATTTCCTACCAACAATATTTGTTCGTAGAAAGTAGTTTACAAATTGAAAAGGTTTCCACCATTGTGTAGTGACCTGTTGGGTGAAAGGTAAAGACAATTTTCAATCTCTAAATTCGCCCATCTTGAGCATCCACCATTATGTATGCTTTTAGAGCTACAAGTTTAATAAAGAAACACAAAGATTAATTACATTTAGGCCCTCTGAACTTTGACCCCCAACACTTTACCACCGCACTTTTCGGCATTCCTAGGGGTGTTCGCGGTACTGAAATCCAATCCGTACCGTACCGTTTTGTATAAAAAATTAGTAGCAATAGTTTATATTTTTAATTCACCAAAAATCGAAACTACCGAAATCAATATTGCCAAATTTTTTGTTGATTTTGGTTTTAACATTTTAAAAACCGATATTCCGATGTACCGTACTAAAATTAAATATCGAAAATACCAAAATTATATTATCGAACTTACCAAATTGAATTAAACAAGAAGACCCAATGACTAAAGAGAAACACAACCGCACTTATTTGATAGGTTCTTTGTTTTTTTTAAGTGGTCAACTGTTAAATAATCATTGGATCAATATAAGATTTTACAATCTTTCGATCATTCAAAGCATAACTTATAACAAGATAAGGGTTAATGATTCATATTCAGCACCATAACTTACGACTCTCTCTCATCTCACAAAACAATACCCTTTCCTCTCTCCTCTCGCACCTCACCTTACGGCTCTCTCACCTCACCTTTCTTTTTCGGTAATACTTCACATTGACCGTGTTTATTGTGTTTGGAATATTTCTGGTATAAATCTTTCAGAACCAGTACAATATGGGCCCCATTCAATATTAGAAATATTCGAATATTCAAGGAGCTTTATATTTTTAGTGTAAATCATTCTTCTGAGTAGATTTGATTCTCTCTTAGGTATAACATTTTTATGAGTACAATATTGGTTAGACATTTTTCATACGGGTTAGACAATATGGGTTAGACTCATTCATAGTGTAATTTCAATTACAATTTTGTGGTGTTTATTTTGGAGTTTAATGATTATATATAGTTATGGAGATGGCATAATTATGTAGGTTATTATCTATTTTTTTAAAATATGCATATAAAAAGGTTTAGGTAAGTGGTACAAGAAATTACCGTTATGTACTAAATAGTACCTAATTTACCGTAAAGAGAAATTTATCGAAATCTACTGTTTTTTTTTTTAAAATCAATTTTACCACAAAAAATCGATTTGACCGATGTACCGCACGGTTTGATTTTGGTTTTGGTTTATGGGATGGTTACCGACGGGTAAATTTGGTAATTTTGGTTTTATTATTTCAAAGTTGGTATGGTATTGGTGTGCGCCATTTACCGACCGAACGATTGATACCCAATCCTAGTTTTTTCAATTCACCCCTAACTTCAAAAATGGCTACAATTAACCCCCACGCCATCTAAATTGGTTAATTTTGGCAAAAATCGTTAGTTATGTGCGTGACACATGCCCTGAAGTAATGGCATTTTTGTCCAAACCTAATTATTTGTTGGAAAAAATCATTAAATATCAGCAAAAACATTTAAAAATTATGAAAACACCGAAAAAATATTTTTAAAATACCAAAAAAATGTGGAAACAACTTACAAATTTTCTAAAACATTTGGAAAATAGGAATATATATATATATATATATATATATATATATATATATATATATATATATATCACTGTTCTAAAAAACCCGCCTAGGCTTAAGGCTTGGGAGAAACGCCTCGCCTTACGCTTTTCACGCCTTATTCTTGGTAAAACCCTTAAGGCGCACTTTTTTCTAAAAACAACAATGATTTAGTGAAACGATGTCGCCTTTTAAAGATTTTGTTTACAAATCGGACTATTATCTCATCCAAAATAATCAAATAGTATTTTAATTTGCATATATTCAGACATATTTTTATGATATGTGCATTTTTTGTATTTTAATAGCCTTGTTATGGTTAAAAAATGTTAAAATATATTAAGAAGGTCTAAACGCCTTTTCACGCCTTTTTACGCCTACGCCTACGCCCGCCTAGGCTTCTAAGGCTTAAGGCTTGACCTCCACGCCTCAATCACGCCCCACGTTTTTTAGAACCTTGATATATATATATTGAAAATCTGTAAAATTCTAAAAAATAATTAGTGGAAAATTATTTCCCTCAAAAAGATTGTTTCCAGTAATAAAAAATGAGCTTTCATCAATAAAAAATTATTTCCAACATATAAAATATGATTTCTATCATGTAAAATTCTAAAAAATAATTCAGAAAAATATATTTAAAATACTAATATTTATTAAAAAATATATTAAAATACAAAAAAAATTTAAAAATATGGAAGTTCATAAAAAAATATAAAAGGATTTTCCAAAAGTTAAAAATTATTTCCACCAATAAAAAATTATTTTCAGCAATATAAAAGAAATTTCAGAATATAAAAATGATTCTAGAAAATAAAAAATAATTTTAGCAATAATAAATTATTTTCATCAAATAAAAATTATTTCCAGTAATAAAAATATGATTTTCAGCAATACAATATTACGTCCAGTATAAAAAAATGTTTTGGGGCAAATAAAACATGATTTTCTACAATAATAAATTATTTGCAGCAAATAAAATATGATTTTTGGCAATAAAAAAATGATTTTCAACAATATAAAATTATTTCAAAATAAATTTTTGATAAAAAAAATAGAAAAAATGCAAAAAAAGTAGAAAAAATACCAAATCTCCAAAACATCAAAACAACAAAAAAAAATTACAGAAATAAAAAACTGTTTTCAAGAAATAAAAATTATTTCTAGAAATTAAAAAAATCAGTAATATGAAACTATTTCCAACATATAAAACATGATTTCAGCATATAAAAATTAATTTCTAGCAATAATAAAATATTTTTAGAAAATAAAAAGTAAAAAAAACATGTTTCAACAAATAAAATAAAATAAAATTTCCAAAAATTAAACCTTGGAAGACCTATTACAAAGGGAGATGGAAAGAGAGAAACGACCAGGGGACGGGGGCGCAGGATGGGGGTGGCCGTGGTGGGAGGCAGGGGTGGGGCTAAGGAGTTGGGGTGGGGCTAAGGAATGGGGCTGGGGGCACTGGGTTGGGGAAGGGGGGATGAGCGCGGGTGCGTAGGGGTTGTAAAAGGGCGGGGTGGGTGGGGAGTGGGGGGTAAGGAGCTGCCATGGTTGAGAGAGAGAGAGAGAGAGAGAGAGAGAGAGAGAGAGAGAGAGATTAGGATTTTAAAATGGATCAAAACAAACAAAATACCCTTTAGAAGTCATGTGCCACGCACATGCCTAACTTTCCCCAAAAAATTAACGGAGTTGGATGACGGGGGGTTAATTGTAGTCGTTTTCAAATTTAGGGGGGTGAATTGAAAAAAGCGAAAGGTGGGATGGATCAAAGTTTAGGGGGCTTAAGTATAATTAACCTGAAATAGAAAGATTATTTATTACTTAAGGGTGCAATAGTTCATGGAATTGTAGTTTAGGATCCACTAATTCTCATATTTACTGTTTGAAGTTTAATTTGATGGATTTCGTCTTATTTGCACGTAAAATGAATTGTTTAAATTACCCATTTCCTTATCACTAACTTAATCATGTATTACCTTAATTAGTATATAAATTAAACAAAGTTGGTATGCTTAAGTTAAATATCAATGTTCATTATTTATTGATTTAAGTTTTAAATAAGCTTTTGTTTTAGTTATGAGCAATAAAACTCTAATTAAGATAAATGCTTAATTAATTTAAATAGAAAATTAAATTGTAATCAGTATATAAGCGTGATTACTAAAATTAAGTAATATCCAAACTATACACATTTGCTATGGATCTTAAAGGTCAATTACTAATATATATTGACATCTAATAATATACAATTCTAATTCTAAGTTAGAAAATATTTGTTAAACATATTCACATAATATTCTTTTATCATTATAAAAAACAACATTCAAATAATTTTCCCTTTACCACAAGTTAGATAGAGAAAGTAATCTTGCATCACTCAATAATATAACAACTGTATAAGGAAAATGTTAACATGTACCCAGGAACATGTTTTGAGCCTTAAAATAGCAAGTATGAAGGCGTCGAATGAGTATTTGTGCATTATTAATTATATGTCGAAGCTTTGTTCGTACTATTTTTGGGTTCTAAGTGTTTACCCTTAGAGCATAAGTTGTTAGGACCAAATATATAATTGTAAAACAATCTTCGAAAAATGTTTCATAATGATAGCTTTCATAAGAAAAATGTTATATGTACCTACAACTAGTACCGAGAAATTATCAAAAGTGCTTTATATGTATTGTACCAAAACATGTAAAACACTTTTGGTAAATTTTCGTTATTAATTGTATGTAAGTGTATCTTTACTCTTTTCATAATGGGAATAAGAAACAATGCTCTACAGATCATTGAGTATTATAGAATTATGGCTAATTTTTAGTAAATGTTTTATATGGGACATATCAACTTGTTATTGTAATTGATAATTTTGGTCAAGTTTAGATGTCGAACACTAATTCCCATGATTAATGTTAACAAATATAACGCGATTGCTAGCTTTTAATGAGTTTTTCGAGGTTGGCATAAAATGTTGACATAATGAGGTGGACACCATAAAAGATAAAATGTTGATGTTGAGTCAACATACCCATTTATAATAAATAAATAAAATAGGTTTTTACGGTCTAGTCCTTGGACAAATAATTTTGGACAAAAAAACCGGTGAACCAAATTTTAAACGATTAGGTCCAACATATAAATACCCCCAATTTAAAAAAATCATAAACCTAATCGGCTAATGGAGTTTTCTCTGCAACGAACGACTATTCTCCGAAATAGAAAATAACATCAATCTTATGCTTTGATCATCTGTCTTATAATCGATTACAGTGTCCTTAATCGATTCTACCTGTATCACTTGGCTCTATCATTTGTAAGTTTATCTTTATCAGCAGTTGGTTTTTTAATTTTCGATCGATTACAATAAGTATATGTCCTTTGTTTTGATTCAAGAGACTCATTGTAATATTCATTCATGTGATTGAATAGCTTTTTATATGTTATATATATATATATGTTTTTATTTTGGGTTTTTTATGCATTTATGTTTGGACTCTTCATAAATAAGTTATATTTATCAATATTTGTAATTGTTAGTTGAATGTGCTGAATGAATATTATTGATGTTTCATTCTAATTTTAAAAGTCCTTGATTTTGATTTGGTATTGAATCACTTATTGATATAGGTCTGCGCCAGCGAAAATAACCAGATCGATATCAGTTTTCAAAGTACACGCAGTGTTTAAGAGTCCTTGATTTTGATTTGGTATTGAATCACTTATTGATATAGGTCCGCGCCAGTGAAAATAACTAGTTCGATATCAGTTTTCAAAGTACACGTATGTGTTTATAAAGTACACGCGATTGATTTTTTGAAAATATGTGTGTGCTTTATTGCTTCATGTATAGGTTTTTAAAAAGTGCCTGTAATTTTATATTAATTGTAAATAAATATTTTGATATTTCATTCATTAAATTATTTCACACGCTTTTAGAATTATTCACCTTGAAGTAAATGTTTTTCGTCTCTATTTTACTACAGGATATTATGGTAAGTAGTGTAATAGCAAGGTGTTGTTATTTGGATAATATGGCTTGTATTGAAATATTTGAAGATAGTTCATTAGATTTCATATGCAATGAGTTGTGTATTAGGTTTACTAATTTGAGAAGTGGGAGTTTTTCATTGAGGTATTCATTTGGTGATGAATGTCGGTTCATATTGTTTTTTGACAACGATGTTTGTTGTATGTTGCGGTCCCAATTGATCGTGAAAGCTAATTTCATTTGGATATATGTCATTGATTCATTACCATTTCCATGTAATACATGTCGTGAACGGGTTGAATGCTCTAATCGAATTTTTGAAGGGGTTGACTGCAGTAATACAAGTTCTGAGAGGATTGACAGTGGTGATACAAATACACAGAGGTTCGAGTCTTTATCATCAGGCACTAAAAATAATTTTAATAGTTGCATTGAAAATGACTTTTATCTTGGAGGTGTGGAGCCAAGTAAGTCGAAAGTCTATCTTTCGAATGATTGGAAGATTTATATAAGTCATGAGCAGTAGTGTTTTAAAGGAGGTGTAGTGGAATTTCGGGATAAATTGCGAAAGTATGCCGTTGAGGTTGGGTTCAAGTATGTGTATTTGAAGAATGATAAAACTCGAGTGACGGCTGAATGCTCTAAAAAGACTACTGAGAATTGCATGTGGAGAATTCATTCTTCATCATCTACAATAAATGGATACTTTTACATACGTGCAATGAATAATGAGCATACATGTAGAGGTGTCTTTCATAGTCCGTCAGCCAAAATGATAGCCTCCAAGTTGGTTTCAACATTGGTAGTTGATGATCTTAGAGATAACCCGCCATTGAGACCAATTGATGTAGTTAGAGATATGAAGAAGAATTATGGTCTTGATAGAGCTTATCAACATGCATGGCGTGCAAAAGAGATGGCTGCTGTTGATATACATGGTGATGAAAATTTTTCTTATGCATTAATGAATAATTACCGTGACCTTCTATTGCAGTATAATCCTGGGTCGCATTGCATCCTTGACGTGGAACATGAGAGTAAAAAATTCAAGAGAATATTTGTAATTTTTAGAGGATGTATTTATGGATTTCAATACTGCAGACCTGCTTTATTTCTTGATGGTACCTTTTTGAAAAGTCGTTACCGTGGAACAATACTATCAGCTACTGCAAGGAATGGGAACAATGGTAAATTAATTGTAAATATTTTATTTTGTGTATTGCATTAAAATTTTTTTTGTTCCATTCCATATCATCAAAATACAAGCATAAAAATATCAAATACCTTTGAAAGTCTTTGTTTTAGTTCACGTGTACTTTTCATTTTTCTGCGTGTATTTTCATGATGTCTTATTATATGTAATACTAGTATAGTACACGCATAGTGCATGTCAAGTACACGTGAATGTTTTTGTTAATTTCACGTGTACTTTTCATTTTTATGCGTGTACTTTGATGATGATGATTTTATGTGTAATACTAAGTAAAGTACACGCATTTTACATGTCAAGTACACATGAATGTTTTTGTTAATTTCACGTGTACTTTTTATTTTTATGCGTGTACTTTGATGATGATGTTATGTTGAATACAAACTAAAGTACACGCATTTTACATGTCAAGTACACGTGAATGTTTTTCTTAATTTCACGTGTACTTTTCATTTTTATGCGTGTACTTTGATGATAGGTGTTGTTATTTGGAAATAATAAAGCAAAGTACATGTTAAAAATGTAAAGTACCTTTGAATGTTTTTGTTTAGTTCACCTGTACTTTACATTTTTATGCGTGTATGTTGATGTTAGTCTTGTTAATAATAAAGCAAAGCAAAAGATTGGAAAGTAAACGTGCATGTCTTTTTATTTGGAATCATATGTACGGTACAATTTTATGTTTTGTCTTGTTATTTACAAACAATTTAAATTAAGCACATAATATATTTCCCATGTGTTTTAGGGTATACGTCAGCAGCATCAATATACAAAGTGTTGTACATGGATATGTTATTTATTTTAATTTTGATATATTTTTATATTTCAGGACTTTTTCCTGTTGCATATGCTGTTTTTGATTTCGAAACCGAAGATAACTGGATGTGGTTTCCTGTCAATTTGCATAGTGCAGTAGTTGAGCAATATCGAAACATAACATTTATTTCAGATCGAAATAATGGATTACTTGAAGCTGTTTCGAGGGTCTTCCCATTGTCTACAAATTTCTACTGTATACATCATTTACAAGGGAATATAAAAAAGAAAATTCGTGGAAATTGTGCTGGATTTCGAAAGAAAATTGTTAAAGATTTTTTGTCTTGTGCATATGCTGTCTTAGTAGATGTATTTCACAATAATATTGAAGCATTGAAGAAGGAAGGAGGAGCTGCTATTGCCGATTTCATTGATAGTTTGTCACCCTAGAATTGGTCATGTTCACATTTCCCTGTAAACGGTATGATGACATGGCATCTAGTGTTGCGGAGTCATTCAATTCTTGGATATTGGAGGAAAAGCATTTACCAGTAATGAATATGCTTGATAAATTGAGAGTGAAAATTATGAATTTCAATGCAAACAAACTTGTTGAGTTTGACACGTGGACGAATGAGCTATGTCCTTTTTTTCAAAAGTTACTGAATAAAAATTGGAATAAAAGCCGACATTGGACTATTAGTCGCTCAAGTCAAAATGTATTTGAAGTTCATTCAGAAGTGCTAGCAATAGTTGACTTAGGAGAAAAGACTTGTTCTTGTAAGAGTTGGCAGATTAGATATTTTCCATGTTCTCATGATTTTTGTGTTGTGTGGAGGAAAGGGACCAGTATTTATGATTATATTGAGGAGTACTATAAAGTATCTTTCTACAGAAAATCATACTCGATACCTATAGTTCCTCTTCCTGATTTGATTTCCTTAAATATTCCTATTCCTGAAAATCCATCTGTCCTTCCACCAATGACTAAGAGACCGACTGGAAGGCTAAGAAATAAGAGAATAAAGTCTTCTGGTGAGATCACAGTAAGGGAAGTTACTTGCTCGAGGTGTAGTAAAACGGGTCATTACAGGTCTACTTGTAAGGAACCCATTTGACTATTTTGAAAATTGTTGAATTCATTCATTTTAACCATTTGATTGAATAAATTAATTAATAAACCATTTGTTTCACATAAATGAATGTAATTTATTTTTAAGTCTCATTCTTTAGTTTGTTTTTTGTGTTGCTGTACACATATTTTTCATAAAACATACATGATCATTTGTCCTTGTGTTCACGTGTACTTTACCTTTGTATACGCATGTTATGTACAGTACACGCGCATTTTGATGTCCAAAGAAATTTTATCAATGCGTGTACTTGATGAAATATACGTGTACTTTATTAAGTACACGTATATTAATAAAGTACATGCATTTAAAAATGGATTTGGTCAGTCAATATGCGTGTACTTTATTAATGTACATGCATGAAGTACACGCATAATATAAATATAACATGCGTGTACTTGATGAAATGTGCGTGTACTTTATGAAGTAAACGCATTGATAATTAAAGTACACGCATTTAAATATAAGTGTACATGCATGTTTTAGAAAAGTACAAGCATATTGTTATAACAAAAATCAAATTAAATATACGTGTCTTTATGTATTCTGCATGCAATTTTATCAAGTAGACGTATATAAATGCATGTACTATTTGGAAAATGGTTTTGGACATTACAATGTGCTTGTACTTTATAAAAGACATTTGGGTCACTCATATTCTTAAACTCGTATGGGTATTATGATCCTCGCCAGCGGCATTATTACACAAGTATTTCAATAGGCGTGTACTTTATAGACTATGCGTGTACTTTATAAAAGTACACATGTAATATATAGAGTACACGCATTTGTATAATATTTTGGGACAATATCTTGAGTACACGCATTATTATACAAGTATTTCAATAGGCGTGTACTTTATATATTACACGTTTACTTTATAAACTACACGTGTAATATATAGAGTACATGCATTGTATAATGTTTTGGGACAATATCTTGAGTACACGCATTATTATACAAGTATTTCAATAGGCGTGTACTTTATATATTACACGTGTACTTTATAAAGTATACGTGTAATATATAGAGTACATGCATTTATATAATTTTTATAAGGGTTCATGTGTACTTTACTATATTTGGTATATGACATAACTGAGAACACATTCATGAAAGAAATAAAAATTTTATTAAAAACAAAAAAATAAAGTACATTTTTTTCAAATAAAGATAGCTGAAAAAACTAAAGAAGGCTTCTATTAGGGATGTTTGTCAAAGGCATCCAGGGTGTCAGGAAGAGAGTCAATTAAATTCTACCAGTGTCTAATTTCTTCTTCTATGACAGCTACAAGGCCTTCATGGAGAGCCTTCTTCTCCTTCTGCTTTGCGATTTTCATGGGAACTTCTTGTGTATAGAAAGACATGAGGTCTTCATGTGTTTGAGGAGGGTCCTCATCGACATCAAATAAATCTATGGGATTGGGTGGAAGTCCAGAATAGCCTTCTCTCACATATGTTTGAAACTGCTCAAAGGCAGTTTCATATGAGGAAATATTTTCCTCAATTTGCCTTATTTTTTTTTATTTCTTTCATCTCTCTCAAGAGTTTCTCGCAAGTTTTCTGCTGGAATAGCCATTATGTTATTATCTTTAACCTAGATGTAATGGTTAAGAAAGCAACAAATATTACTCTTTTATAGGAAAAGTTAAAGCTATTTATTTCTTGACCAGAAGTAGTTGGGAAGTGAGTAGTTGAGGTTAATAAATTGATTTTGGTTATTGTGTCCTTAATGAATTCTTCAAAGTAGTTTTCAATTAAAATAATAAAAAATTATTATATTAACCAGTGCGTGTACTTTAGTAAAAATGCGTGTACTTTGAAGAATTCATTGGTGTACTTAGTAATTATCACTTGTATTTTTCGTGAAAACTGTTTGTACATTGTTTCATAACATTCAAACGCATTGTTTGTCTAAACCTTACGTGGATTGTGGTCCGCGCCAGCGGAAAAAAAATATTTTGGTGTAATAAATATTGTAAACAATAACCAATATAACACAAAACAAATTACAAATATGTTTTGAATTTGAATCACAATTTATAGAAGTTTTTTCTCCTTTCGGGGGAAGAAATATTTTGATAGAAGAATTTTCTCGAGTACATATGCTCTTTGTTTTAGCATGTCAGGATCTTGAAACAATTTTTGCATTTCCTTGTTTCTGCTTATTTGTTCAATGTAGTACATGCAAAGCACCCCACAGTCAACCCTGAAATTAAAATAAAATAAATATACAAATTAGTATGACGTGATGAAATTTTTTGAAAAGATACAAATTAGTAATTTTTAGAAATGAAGTTTTTCTTACCCATTATATTGTTTAGGGCATTAATTATCTCTTATTAGGTCACATTTGAGATCACTTTCCATCAAGAAATCTACTTTCCTTTTTTCTTGCTCTGTCAATGGATCATCATCCAATGTAAACTCATTTGGTGTACCTTCATCAAACTTCCTCTGAATTTTGAAACCATTGTTTTTCATTGTTTATGCTTCAGTCTTCAATAAGCACAGTTTTTTTTGGAAGACAGAAAATTGTTAAGAAGACAAATATTTAGTGTATACAAATAAAACTGTATATGAAGATTAAAGAGTGAAAAGTACACGCATAATATTAAAGTACACGCATATTTTATTTTTTCATATCACGTGTATTTTAAAATATGATGCGTGTACTTTGCCTAATGAGTTAAAAGTACACGCATAATATTAAAGTACACGCATATTTTATTTTTTCATATCACGTGTATTTTAAAATATGATGCGTGTACTTAGCCTAATGAGTTAAAAGTACACGCATTTTTTATTTTTATTTATCACATGTATTTTAAAATATGATGCGCGTATTTTGCCTAATGAGTTAAAAGTACACGCATAATATTAAAGTACACGTAACTTGTATTGGTTCATTTCACGTGTATTTTAAAATATGATGCGTGTACTTTGATAATCTGGGTAATTATGTGCAACTAATACAAAGTACACGCATTATATTATACACGTGTACACGTGTATAAATAAGTACAAGTAACATTACTAATTAAGTTTAGGCACTAACCATTTTTTTTGCATCATCGAAGAATATTGTATTTTTTTCCTTGTCGTTCGATCGAAGGGAATCCATGTGGACCACTTTATTTTCTTTTTTGTATATCATAAGTAATGTGAAATGTCCTACACTATGTCTTAGTACAATGAACAAATTATTACAAGTTCCTAAGTATTCAAATAAATCTCTCTATCACTCCCCCTTCTTATTGACTTCATTTGTGCTACAAGCTTCTATCTGAATAAAAATTATTGACATTGTGTTAATAAAAAAAATTGAAATTTGTTTCTCAAAACTTTCGGTTTAATTGTACTTGCCCAATAATAATTAGAAAAAGTGTGTGAGTAGGAAAGCCCTTCCTCTGACAATTTTAACCTCAATACTTCACTAAAGGCAAGTATTATCTGTTTTACACAATATAAAATGGTGAGGAAATAATAATGTTGAAACTTAATGGATGTCTGATATTTGGACTACATACTTGGCTTGAAATTTCTATATTGTTGAGGACTTCAACTCAATCTTCCCATGGGACATACGAAACCAGCCCTTGGAAAATAAATTCCCTGCATTTTATATAATCAATAAGAATTGTATAATAATAATAACCTTATTCTTTTGCACCCCAAAAAATATAAATTAGCAAAGTGATAAATCATAAAACAATAAACTTTACCCTGGCTCAGCCTTTTGAATAAACTCTTCAATCTTTTTCTTCGAAGCTTGATCGAGATATTTTTATACTTCGATTGCTTCAAGCTTGAAGTGAGTTTCCTTCATTTGTTCAGCTATTGTTAGTAGGCCTTTTCTCAGCTTTGACTCTTTTTGTTTCTTAAGTAGTTCATGCTTTTCGGTTTCGCTGTCAACTTTTCTTTTCTTCTGCCCTCTAGTAGGAGGTCCTTTTGTTTTGGATATTTTGGGGGTGCCCTGAACTTTCTTTGAGGCTAGTTCAATATTCAAACTCGAAATTTCATCCATGAGTTGTTTATTAATGTTTTCCTGATATATTTAACAAGGAATGTTGGATTGTAAGCATTTTTTGAAACAATGATTCATTTTCTCTTACGTGTATTTTATAAAGTACACGCGTGTATTTTAATACATGCGTGTATTTTATAATATACATGCGTGTATTATAAAATACGTGTACTTTATAAAATTTATAATATACATAAAAAATTTATATCTATTGTATTTTATAGATACCTGGTCAGTTTTTTTCAATTCTTATTCTTCAAGCATTTTCTTCAACTCCAAAATTTCTTCATTAAGGATTTTATTATTGTTTTCCTATTATACAAAAAAAATATTACATTATAAGCAATACTTGAATAAAAATTCATTATTTTTAATAAAATAATGCATGTACTCTGCATTATTTCTAATATCAAATAAAACTGCATTAAAAATACTATGAAATAAAACTGCGTGTAATTTGGGAAAACTGCGTGTACTTTGGGAAAACTGCGTGTACTCTGCATTCAAAAGTACCTGTTGAGTTCTTTTCAATTCTGACTCCTCAAGATTCTGCCTCAATGTCATCTTTTCTATGTCAGCATCTTTCCATTGTTGCAATGTATCATCATACTTTTGTTTGAGATCTTCATTACTCAGAGACAGATATCCATTCTTTTGTTCCAAAATTCGTGTTGATTCTGCCTCTTTTTTCAATGATTCATCCAATTCTTTAATTCCATCCGAGTCACTCATTGTGACTTGATCAAGTTTTTCTTTTAAAGAATTGTTTAACTCAACTAGTTGGGAATTTTCTACCTCCAACGTATTTAATAACTCTTTTTCCTTCAAAAATTTGGAATTCTCCACCTTTAACTTCTTCATTTCCTCATGGGCTTTAAAAAGTAAATCACGATCTACCTGCAACTGTACATTCAAAATGGCCCTCTCCACCTCCAAAGAGGTCACCTTCTCAAGTGCACCATTAATGTCTTCAGCTGCTTTAGATAGTTGATTATTTTTTTCCAACAATTCTCTTTTCAAAACATAAATTTGTTCCTCTAAATTAAACTTTGGTTGATCTTTTTCCTTCTTTTTCTTTGGAGTCTCAATGTTTTTAAGGAGAATATTCCAATCATGTGAAAACTCATTGTCATTAATATCTTCAGTAGCATTTTTTTACGATGAATCAACATGTATAGGACTTTCTATAGATGTGTTCAAAGAGTAACTTGACCCTTCAAACTGAGATTCCTTTTGTACAGGACAGTCCTTACAAGCTGGTTTATTTGTAGCCTGCTTCAAAGTTACTGTTGAGATGTCATTCTTCTCAAACCATTGTTTTAAAGACAACAACTTCCACTTCAGGAATTTTGGAGTATTTTCTTTATATTCTTCAACAAGAGAAATAATTTCAAATTTCTCACATGCCCAATACTGTGATCATACAAAAAACAAAATGAATTTAATACTTGTATTACCTAGGGATTGATAATGGAAAGTACAAGAGATTTGTTCAAAATACACGCAAAATTAAACGTGTACTTTATAAATTTTACAATTGTATATTGAAAGTACGAGTGATTTTTACAAACTTAACGAGTACTTTGTCAATATAAGTTCACGTGTACTTTCCAAAGTACAATTATAATATTGACAGAAAATATAACAAGAGTATTTTGAGAGTACACTGTTTATATTTACAAAACATAGTACACGTGTACTTTGTAAAATACAAGTGTACTTTCACGTGATATAAGACGTGTATTTTCAAAATACACGTGATTATCAAGTGTATTTTGAAAGAACAAGAGAAAATATCACATGTATTTTGAAAATACACGTAGTATTTTCAAAGTACAGTTAAGTATTGGTATGTAAATTTTGAAATATCAGGAATATCAAGTGTATTTTCAAAATACACGTGATTAAGACGCGTATTTTCAAAATACACGTGATATAAGACGTGTATTTTCAAAATAGACGTTAAATATCAAGTGTATTTTGAAAGAACACGAGAAAATATCACATGTATTTTGAAAATACACGTAATATTTTTAAAGTACAGGTAAGTATTGGTATGTAAATTTTGAAATATAAAAAATATCAAGTGTATTTTAAAATTCATGTGAAAATATACGTGCATTTTCAAAATTCACGTGAAAAATCACGTGTATTTTGAAAATACATGTGAAAATAAACGTGTATTTTCAAAATACACGTGAAAATATCACGTGTATTTTGAAAATACACGTGAGTATTTGTATGTAAATTTTGAAATAGTATGATATTTTTTTGCTCACCAGTAGGAAAATGACACATCCAGTAATTGTGCTAGGTTTTGAACTTGATGATTTGTCAAGTGAATTTATGAGAAACTTATGCACATCAGATGCCCAATCATACTTATTCATTTCCTCAATATCGTCGATGTATTTCAACCAAAATTCTCTAAGGGTGAAGTTTGAGTTGGAGAAAAATAACGTGTTCAAGAAGTGGAGACACACAATTTTAACAAAATCAGTAATTCCTTCATCTATCTCTAATTCAACTGATTTCTTCAAACCATTCAATATTTATGATTTTCCTAATCTTTTTGCGAAGTATCGTGCTTGTAATCCAGATTTTTTAGCAGTATTCGGTCCCTTTTTCAGTTCTATTGATTTGAAACCCTCAACGAGGGGTATGCCAAATATTTCACTTATATCTATTGACATTATTGGAATCCTACTCTTCATATGGAAACTTTTGGTTTCCGTATTGTACAGCTCGATAATTGATAAAATATTTTTATCCGTCTTCTTGTGGTCCACTTATACTACTTTCTCACTGTAGTAGGCATTGAAAAGCTCCCAAAATGGAGTCTTCTTAAGAAGTTCAATATGGCTATTGTTTATTTTATCTTTAATCTGATGCAAATCACGGAGAAAGCTAACAATATTTGACCAATATTGGTCAATCTTCTTTGCAGGATGTTTAGCTTTCAATGCCACACTAGAACTGGAATTGGAACTGGAACCGGATGAAGAACTATCATCATAACTGCTCTTTTTTTGTTTCTTTACTCTTCTTGCCTTCATCTTCATCCCCATTATATTGATCTATAAACAAAATTTAAATTACTAACCTATAATGATATGTAAAAAAAATAAAATACATGCAAATTAGAATAAAACATAGACTGAAACAATAAAATACAAGCGTATTTAACAAAAGTACATGCAATATTCTCACAAACAATTTATACAAGTCTCATCAAAATACATGCTAAAGGCGATAATATATATCGTCAGTTTCATGCTAATACCTAACAGAGGTTGTTCGACAAGTCAAAAACCAAGATTCTCTACTCCTAACATATTCAGTAAAGAAGTGATACAATAGCTGAATGCTAAAAGCTCCAACATTATCAAAACCCCTTAAGCAATATTGCTCAATTCGTTTAGCTAAATCCTTCGCTTTCGATTCAGTTACTTGAAGCTGTTGCACATCAAAAGTGAAGTAAATGTCTTCATAGTAGTAGTAGAAACCAAGTAACCTTTTAGCTCTATCATTGATGCGAAGGAGAAAATGAATTTCATCATCATTAGTACTATTCACTGTCAATGTGAAAGGTTTTGTATTGTTAAGATCTTCGAACGTGCAAGCAACAGTTTTGTAGTTGAGCATGCTTGATCGTATGATTCCTAAACAATAACACAACAATACAAAATAGTACACTCACAATACACATTAGTAGATGGATATTGGATTGAACAAATTGAATTTCAATGTGCGTGTACTTTCAACAAAATACACGCAAAAAATGAAAAAGTATACACAATAAAACTGATTATTAGCTAATAACATATCATTCAAATGCAGCTGGCTATTGGACAAAAAACACTACTAAATATTAACAAAATAATAATGCTTCTTAAAAACTCATGGAATATAATTCAAATGCCGCTGGCACGGACCAAAATAACATAGGATTGATCAAATACGGATTTGAAATAAATATTTTATAGAGTACACGTATAAAACATAAAAGTACATGCATAATGAATTGAGAAATTCAATTTCAATGTGCGTGTACTCTGTGTATTTTGCGTGTACTTTTTGATAGTACACGCAAAATACATAGAGTACACGCAACACAAGGGATTGTACATGTACATATCATATAGAGTACACGCATAAAACATAAAAGTACACGCATAATGAATTGAGAAATTCAATTTCAATGTGCGTGTACTCTGTGTATTTTGCGTGTACTTTTTGATAGTACACGCAAAATACACAGAGTACATGCAACACAGGGCTTGTATATGTACATATTCCAATCATGTATATATTCCTAGTCCTTGATAAATCCTTGATAAATGATGTATATAGGAGGAAAAGTACAATGATGAAATACATATATCTAACATGATGAAATACAAAACATGAAAAAGAAGAATGTGATTTCATTAGTCCATGTGTCTACAAATTTATACATATAAGAACACAAAATACACAAGGACAAAAAGATGATAAGAGAATGTATACATACTTGTTAGTGCTGTTTGGAAGAATTTGATTTAGAATGTAAAATGTAGAATTTCAACGATTAGGGTTTGATCGAAGAGAGCTAGGGTTTTAATCGAAGAGACTTAGGATTTTGATCGAACAGAGTTTTTAGAGCTTCGATCAGGAGTATTTATATGTTGTTGTTGACCAAAATTTAATTGAGAAATAGATTCGTTTTGGGGTTTTGATCGAAGAGATGGTACGATTAAGGTTTTGATTCAAGAGAGAATACAGTGTTTTTGGCGCTTTGATTTCTGAATAGTGCGTGTTTGTTTTAATTTCGGGGTATTTATATGTTGAACCTAATCGTTTAAAATTTTTTGGGACTGGTTTTTTTGTCCAATATTGTTAGTCCAAGGACTAGACCGTTAAAGACCCTAAAAAATGATAATATCTCCTAAGTGAGAAAAAACATCAAACCAAACTTCATTAACACAAAAAGTGTTTCTCCTTCTCTTCCCTAAAACAAAATGGCATCAATACTCATTCTTATCCCCTCTACAAAAAGACAAGAAAAATCCTAGAAAACCATATCGAACCCAATTTTGGATTGTTGACTCTCTCTCACAAAAAATGTAGTTTTCATGTTTTTTTCGACGATTGATTTTTATCAATTAAAGAAAACATAAAATCGTTATAATTGGGCATCAATCATTTATTTATTGTTATTGTAAATTCTTTTATATTTTATTTCCTTTATTGTATAGATGACATTTAGTATAAAGTCATTTTAGTTTATTTCTTTAACTTTGTATCCTTTAGCGTAAAAGTTCTGTCCGTATTTTTTTGGTTCAAAATTAAGTAATAAAGATGACAACTTATTAGAAATTTAATCTATTGTGATTTTTTTTTATTAATCTACTGTGAATTTGTTTACCCTATTTTTTACGTCAATGTCTTGTTTATCAACTGTATTGTAGAGGTGGCATCCAAAAATTTTAATGTTTCCAATGAGGAGTGTGATGCAAATTTTACTACTCTAAATAATGAATTAAATGTTGTGGTGGATGAGATCACAGGTGAAAATTCTTAGAAGAGGGAAAAAAACCCTGTAGTTGGGATTATTTTCGACCCCTATGATGATTTATTTTATTAATACCAAAATTATGATGACGAAAAAGATTTTTTGGTGAAAAAATGATCATCTTCTAATTAGTTACTTTTTGCATGATCTCGATAGGGCAAAAGATATAATCACCACAAAAAAAATATTCAAAAAATATTAGGACACCAAAAGTGAATGCCAATATAGAATTAGGTCTATATTTGGCCACGATGAAAAGTTTCATGTTTCATTTGTAGTACATGATCACATTCACGTTATAAGTCCGACAAAATCTCAATTTTACAAAAAACGGGTGATGAAACCGTCTGTTAAGGGGAGACTTGAATTGAATGATAAGGCGGGTATTCGACCAAACAAAATCATTATCGAATTAGGTGGTCATGATTAATGTACTCGATAAAGGTGAAGGCAATTGTGGAAGTGGTCAATCGAATTTACGGCCATCGCTACAAGTTCTTGCGATTAATAGTAGCACAAAAGAAAGTTGCAATTTTCGTACTCAACTGATTATTCGTTCTTATGGGTCGGCCACCGTTCAAGAGGAAACTTTCTTTTTTGGAGCAAGCTAATAGGAAGAAAAGAAATACCCATAAGGGGAAAGACATGGAGACACAAACAAAAAGTCATGAGGTAACTATTTCTTTGCACTCCTTATGTCTGTTATTTTACATTATTCTTAACTATTGTTTACACTCTTCATACTGAGCATTTGATTCATTTTTTCAAATTTAGGGCTTTGAAAATAGTTTTCATCTAACAAGTTAAATGGCATGCACCCTATGATGTGCATCATATTGAGAAGGTAATAGATTCTAAATCTTTATCATTTTTTTTCATTTAAGAAATACTGATTTGTAAATTTTTTTAAATGTAATACGTGCAATAAAAAAACATGGCATACATCCTAACATGTTTAATGGAACAAGCTGTTTTGATCAAATGGCGGACTACAATAACTTATTGTGGACGAGGATGAATGACGGTCAATTTGGCAAATAGGTTATGCAACATTTTTTTGTCGAGTACACGAAGTCGGGTAGGATGAATGATAATTAAGTCTTAATTTTCTATCGCTCAAGTTTTATTTGTTATGTTATGGTGTTAACTTCTAGTTTTAGGCTGAATACTTACAGCTTTATATTGGGAAATATACCTATTTTGGGCAAAATGTGTTACTATATGTATATGTAAAAGTTTGTGGTCAAGTATGTGCTTTGGTGTTGGATTTGTTATTTTCATTTTATGTTGCTTAATTATGACATTTTGCAATTGATTTATTTTGTATGGTTGAACTCAATATCATGTTGTGGCCCTATTATGTAGTGTTAAGGTGAATATTTAATATTGAATTATGTAGTATTCAAAACAATTAGCCGAGTGTAATGGTTTAACAATTGCTCCCCATTTTGTCTTTTATGGTGTCCAGCTCATTATGTCAACACTTTGTGTTAAAATTTTGTGTCAGGATAAAAAACATCAAATTTAATAGTGACAATTCATTGCCAATATAAAAAATGAACGTTAAGTCTACGAGTAAAACTAAATGGGCACACTTCCATACCCACTTTCCTACCAACCAAATAAGACATAAATGAAAGGTCCCACAAAACTCCAAAGTATAAACTAAAAAACTGACCCTTACAAACATTGAAAATACTACTTTTGTAAAAAAATACTGAATATTATTATTTTTGGCAAACAAACACTAAAAATGTTTTTTTTGAATTTTAGAGTTTTTTTGCCAGAAATACTATTTTCCCAATGTTTGTTTTCTAAAAATAAAAATCATCTTTTATAAAAAAAAAAATATATGTGGATATCCACAATACATTAGATATTTAAAACACTTCCCCATGGATCAACATTAGGTAGGATAAGATGTTATTGTATTTTAAAGAGTCACCATTCGAATTATTTAAGTTTTGTATTTTAACGTCATTGATAATGCATGGAGATTTTCTAGGGTGAGCTTCTAACTTCCAATAATAGAAGTAATGCAAATAAGAACTTTTTCACCTTCCTTATTTGTTTCCATATAATACCCATTCATTCATATATCTTTAAAACCCTTCAAATTTCTTCTTGAATTTCTTTGGTATATTGAATTTTATATGAATAAGTGGGTACTGTTAGATGGAAGCGCGTGAGAACATCTGGAGTCTTCGATAATTTTAGCAAGACTCACTATTATGAAAACATTTGTCGTATTATATACCAAGTACTTGAACTAGTCCAAGATTTTTTTTTTAGTTTTTCATAACAATGTGAGTTGTTCCACTATCTACCAAAAAAGTGTAATTACTTGCATTTATATTTAGCTCCATATTATTAAGATGGGAAAAAATAATTGAAATTCAATTCACCAACCATATAAGAATTGTAATTATATATTTAAAACCTCTCAATTAACTTATTCAAAATAACAAAATAAATAAAGACATAGAGATACAGATGATATGTCATAATGAAAAAACTAAATTTTAATCAAAAGTTATACATGATTATTTAGGTCTTCATTACCGTTTAAGAGTGTTCGCGAATCATGGAGTTGAATGTCTCATTATCAATATGATTTCTATGCCAATATTCTTAGAAGTCATTGGCATTTAATTGGTTATCACCAATATCTCTGCGGTGTTTAGTACCCCCAAGATTATTCGTCTCCGTCTTCCAACAATCGTCAAGACCTTCCACAAAGTTTATCTCCTCTCCCTTTTTAAAGGCCCGATATTTTCCCACAATTTTCTTAGACGAATGACAAGTGCATGTTCAATGCCTATTCTGGTCGTATCTTTGACAAATGTCATTTGTATTTGGTGGATCTGACTTTTGGTTCATGTTATCATTGTGCCCATTCCACTTTTTATGGGAATTGATGTTTGTATGCCTCCTTGGGCTATGATACTATTGATTACCTCTTCTAGGGTTTTCACAGCTTCACTACATATAACCTTAAACTATGTCATTATTTTGAGCATAATTAGATTTCACATTTGGGAGTGCTATGCATCCAGGTGGTCAAGATGTATGATTGTCCATTATCAAGTCATTTATTTCCCTACTGATTATGATAGATGAGATTAAATCTAAGTACTTTTTTATTTGAATCCCCACTCTTGATATTGTTGCTTTAAGAAAATATCCGAGCCATGAAAAATGGAGATCTCGAATATTCTATTTTTTTACATCATAACTTAAGCTTGGGGTAGTTTTTGATATGGAAGAATTATATTAAAATAGTGTCGTAGAATCCTGAAACCTTGGGTTATACCACTCTTAGAGTGCACGTAAGCATAATCAACTTCTACTGGTGATGACGCTCATTTAGGGGATTTCATAATTTTAGAGAATATTTAAAAGTTAGATACTCAGTTTTTTAGATATGAGAGCCTTACCTTTGTCTATCCGGTTCTGGTGTTATGAAACCCATAATAGAGGGAGAGTGGAATGTTATGGTAGCATGCATGGTGATCCTTGCAGGGATGCGAGAATGTTTGTCTCTCAGTCCATCATTTCCCCGTGAGGTCGGGTTTTAGTTGTGATGGCTTCCTTTGGAAGCAGGTCGACACCATATCCATTTTTTATTGCACACCCCTAATTAGGCCTAAGTCCAAGTGTTTGTGCGAGGGTTTTTTTATTGTTTAGAGTTGCCAATTTATTTTGTATATGAATAAACAAAAATGGTTCTGGTTCTCCCTTTCAGGATACTCCTAAGGCATGTTAAGGCTTACGAATGATCTAAACATTCTTAGTGTGTGTTCAGGAATCGTTTATGAGTGGGGAAGGTATTAGGCAACCCAGTTGTTTATTTTTCCTTATTTATATACTCATTATTGAAATTTACATTTATGATCATTTTTTAGTTTATTTTAGAAATCATAAAGAAACCTTAGTTTGAGAATCCCTTAAAACGTAGATATATACTTAGGTGTGAAATGGTATTAGTGAAAAGTGTAGGAAGGTCACTTATACCATTGCAGGTACACAAGAGTTCTTGCATATGACTGTGTATTCGTATAATGGGTGGAAGTTAACATGTACACATATAGGTGCTAGAAGGATTCACTTATATAATGGGAGGCTATTAGCATTTGTGTTGTGTAGATATGAGCTAGAAGTCACGACTTGAGATAGTTCGATATCTCTTTTAAGGTGTGAGAAAATGATAAGTGTTGTAATCATCTCTGTTAATAAAACACACCGAGAATCATGTTTTCATGGCTTGTGCTCACGATAAGGACTCCAAATTGTGCCTACACACTCGTGTAGCCACGATAATCCTATGTAGTTCGATTGTTGTGGTGAGCCACATGGAAAGGTTCCAACGTGATGTGTATGAAAGTGTGAGGATATTTTTTTAGAGTCGTAGAAACTATCTGTGAACCATAAGGTAGATTTGGTGGAGGTTCATAATGGGATCAGGCCTAAAGTCACCGATAAGGACATCTTCTTGAACCTTCAGTTTGGCTTGCAAATATGGAGTATGTAATTTCAACATATTTCATTGCCTATGGGTGTAAGGTTGAATGGGAGAGGGGTTATATTTAGGATTAGAATGGACCAGAAGTCACCGATAAAGATATATGTATCCCTTATCAACATAGTTAAAATCCTAGAGGTATCATAAGGCCTCGAGCCGAACCAAAGGGACAAATATTATCATTCCATATAAGAAAAAGGGAGTTTGGACTAGAGACGGAGCCATTCCTAATAGATAATACGTCAAGAGATTTGTTATTAGGCTTGGGCTCAAGATTACATCTCGGTATCATGCCTACGCACCCAAGACAACATAGCTACAAATAACAGGGCATATTTACGGGAGTAGGCAACAAGATATCGGGTATACAATATGCAACATTATGGAAGTTTTGGATCTAGTCCGCATATACCATTTTCATTATGAGTTGGAGTGCATATTCTTTTATTAAAAACACATAATCAAATATAGGTGCTTTTTAAGGATTCCAGAAAAATAAATATTCATGTGTGCCGCCATTGAGAGATATATGTTATCTTAGAGAAGCGATGAAGAGTATTTCGACTCTAGGCTTAAAGTTTTAGAGTAACTAGATTCGCAGACAGATTACTAAGAAAAGTTTGTAAAAGTGTGTTTTCATGTCGTACTTAGTTTTACCATTTTTTGTACCAATATTAAACATGTGAGTATGTATATCTAGATCAATAGACAAGGTGATGGGTAAAAATCAGACTCTTATAATATAAACGTTGTAAAGTGCATACTCGGTCCCCATACACGTACATGTTAAGATATTTAGTGAGATAAGTACAGTTCTGTATCACAGTTTGTATTTATGATATTGACAAAAAAATTTGTACATAGTATATATACCCTTGTAGTGTGAGTCGAATTTTTTAGGGGGGACTGTCCCCTATGAGGTGGAACCTTTTGAGAAGAGCTTCATTTGGAAGTGTTGACTTTTATATACTACAGGAAAATGCTTCGAATTTATATTTTGAAGGAACTAAATTTTTGAAAAGTTGAGGCTTCACTCGGGATTTTTGGCATAACTTGATATTCTTAGAGGCTCGGGGTTAGAGAAAGTTAGAAAATCGAATTAATGTTGGAATTTGGGGTATTTTTTAAGTTAGTGGGGACCTCATTTTATAGTTTCTGAGTTGGGGGAATCGTGCAGTTGATGGATTAATCAATCATGTTGTCGATCATAGAGGGTACGTGTTGGGTGGATTGACTAGGGTAAGGACATGCATATGGCAAAAATGACTATGAGCAAACACCTATACCAAATGATCAACTGTGTAGTTGATCATTTGATCCTACAATGATTACCTTATATCTTCAACCATGCGATTGATTGGAGCCATCAACCGCGCGGTTGATGATTCAAACTAGTCACTTCTCAATTTTTGTCTTGCTATATGGGGATTACCTATTTTCACCCCCAAACATTTTACGAACACCTATGTTTGCATATGTGTTTTGACTCCTTTAATTTAGGTAAAATTTGCTTGTATTTTTCTTTGGGTTCTCGTGGTGTCGATGGATGATAAATGGAATCCTCAATTACAAATCGGGGTATCCAAAGAGGGACATAGTCATGTTATGTATTATGGCACCACTAAGATTCCAATCTTGGAGGTGAAGATAAGCATCTTGAAAATAATTAAGATAATTTTATCTAGAATTATTCAGTGCTTTAAATTAAAGTGTCAACATATTTAACATCCTAAACTTTTTCATTCGATAAATTATGATGATAAAAATATAATGTGTTTCTAAAAACAATCATGAGTAATAATTTAATAATAGTTGGAACTTCAAGATAGTAATTGGGAATTTAGGTCATTAATTTAAAATTAAGAACTTGAGGTTCTTGTTATTTTTTATGAGAACTTATGGTTTCATACATAAAATAATATAATTTTAGATTCAATTTTATAAATGACTATGGTCTTTGAATCCCTACCAATTTGTATCCAGAATTTAAGTATCATTAGGGTAAATATATTTTGGATGTTCACGTCCAAACTATAAGTAATTAATATGGGACTTTCAATTCCTTTACCTACTTTGATGGTGCTTCTCTCTGTTATATTCAATATAAGGTTGAATGATACAAGTGGGACAAACCTTCGACGTAGGAAGCATTTTATTATCTTCTCCGATCACTTCTTACTCAAGTAAGACTCAAAACACTAGAAAATAAACTAAGTCACATGATAAAGGTCCTTAGTATACAATCTAAGGGTTAAAAGTGGTCCAGTCCCTCTATAGAAATGCTAAATAGTATTTTTAACACTTTTTCTCTAGTATAAACACTTAAATCCGATCTTCTTAATCTTACCCAAGTGACCTTTATATAGCCAACTGCTGGGAGCATCTGGAACATGACAGATAAAGCTTGGTCGACTATGGTTAAGCTCTATCGCTACTGTGGAATGATGGAGTTTTAGTGGAAGATCTTGTAAGTGAGTAGTGATGGTTGTTGAGAGAATTAAATGAAATTGAATTCCCTACAACAAATCGTAAGTGGTTAGTGGGGGTTCATTGAACAATGTCCCTACTTTCTACCCAACCGTCAAATTGATCTATTGAGCTTGGCAAGCTCCCATAACTTTTTTCTGATGATAAGGTTGGCTTTCTAGGCCACTAAGGTTATAATAAATAAGATCTAACCTTAGTGTGGTCATGGGAGATTTATGAAGATTCATTTCTTCTTGTAAGAGATCATCTGGTCCATGTCAATTAGCAAGATGGATCAAAAACCTATTATTCGATCATAGGATCATCGCACCACCTTTATTTACAATGTTGTCCAGGACGGAGGGCTTCATAGGTTTTTTCTTTGTCATAAAAGGTCCGCTATATTACCTTGTACTTTTGGAAGAAAATTTATTTAATTAATTAGGCTTGTTAATTAAAATGAGTACTTTTGTTGGAATTTGAATTAAATGAGAAAATATTTTATTTAAATGAATTTGGTGAATTTTTGTTAATTAAATGAATATATTGTGTATTTAATTAATAATACTCACAAATCAATATTTTGGTAAAAATCTTATGGGAATTTTTTATTTTTTGAACTTTTTTAGAGTTAAAGTTTTAGCATTTAAAATTTTACCACGATTAAAATTTTAGTTTGTTCGGAGTTTTCAATTAGTGTATCTTTTTATCATTTTCCTAAAAGAATTAGGAGACCAAAATAAGAAAGATAAAATAAAGGGACCCGCATACAAGATCCATGACTGAAGGGAGGTTCACTACCCTCGTGGCCTCCCCTATCCACGTTCGTAGACGGATGTAGGGAGAGGTTCCCTTAATATTCTTTTTATAAAAGGGACACTTGGATTTATTTTTATGCATGCATGATTTTTTTTTCAAACTTCCTCATCAAAACGAAAACCAGTAAGCTATAACTATATTCCTTTTAAAACTCCATTAAGCAAAACTTCAACCTTATTTTGGAAAACTTTACATCCCAGTTTTAAAGAAGGACATAACATCAAAGTTCCACATTTGCGTGACAAATACTTCTTTATAAGGCAAGAATATATCTATTTTTTTCTTAATTATTATTTGATTTAAATTTTTCCTAAACATTAAATAGATGTGATTCTAAAGATGATTAACAACCTAATTACGAAAAATGATAAACTAATTAAAAAATTATTTTTATGAACTTCTGAAATTGGTTTTAATACTTGAAATAACTCATACTTAGCGTATTAGACATTATTTTTGGATGATTCACATGTTAAATGATTTACAAGATTCAGTAACATGTTTTGATTTATGCAATCCCGTAAATGATTATTATGGCGAAAAAAATGATAATATATTGCTAAAAATTATTAATACGCATGTTTAAATCATTAATGATGTAAATTTTATATTGTCACTCAAATTGAAATACTGGATTAGACAACTTGTTGGGATATTTTTTAAAAATCATATATCACACATTGAACCGAATATAGGAATGGTACGTCAAATTACTGAAAAAGAAGTATATATATTAACAAGAAAATGGAAAAGAATAAAACGGTTGGTCCGAATAAAATACCCATAAAGGTATGGAGGACCCTTGGAAGTATAGGGATAAAATGGTTACAATGTTTATTAAATAAAATTTTAAAAGAAATAAACATGCCAGGTGAGTGGAGTAAAATAACCATAAAACCTTTGTATAAAAATAAAAGGGATATACAAAACTGAGATAATTATAGAGGAATCAAACTAATCATTCACACTATGAAATAATGATAAAAGGTTATAGAACAAAGATTAAGAAATGAGCCAACTACTTAGGTCAATCAATTTGGATTTATGTCAAGACGATCAACCACGAACGCTATTTACTTATTAAGACAATTAATGAAGAAATGTAGAAGTAAGAATAAAAATGTATATATGGTCTTTATAGACTTAGAAAAGGCTTATGATAGAGTACCTAGGGATATAATTTGATGGGCTTTGAGGAGGAAAAAAATCACTATGAGTTATATTAAAGTTATTGAAGATATATACGATAACACAAAGACTAGAGTAAGAATTATATGTGGAGAAACTAATGACTTTACGATTATAGTGGGTCTACATCAAGGATCGACCTTAAGTCCTTACTTATTTTCCATTGCTTTGGATGAGATTACTAAGGACATACAAGAAGATGTCCCATGGTGTATGTTGTTTGCGGATGATATAGTTTAGTAGACACATCAAATGAGGGTTTAGCGATGAGAGTAGATACTTGAAAAAAAGCCTCAGAGTCAAAGGGATTAAGGGCTCGTGGAAATAAAATAAAATTTATGGAATGTAAATTTAATAATGAGGCATCGGATAGAAAAATGTTATAGATTGAAGAAAAAGTGATAAACCAAACTAATAAATTTCGTTATTTAGGTTCAGTGTTACAAAGTAATGGGGATATTGATGAGGATGTTATGAGTAGAATATTAACTTGTTGGATGAAATGAAGACAAATAAGTGGAGTGTTATGCGATAAGAGGATAAATAATAAATTAAAAGGACATTTTATAAAACAGTTATTAGGCCATCAACCCTATATAGAGCGTAGTATTGGGCGTTAAAGAAAAAACATAAACATAGTCTCCATATGAGTGAGATGAGGATTCTACGATGGATGATAAGAATTACTAGAAAGGACAAAATCAAAAACCAGTACGTATAATAAAAGTTATGAGTTTCTCTAATTAGCGATAAATTATGATAAAGTAAACTTAGGTGGTATGGATATGTGTTGCGTAGACCAGTAGATGCACCTATAATAAGGTTAATATTATTGAAAATAGAGGATAAAAGAGAAAGGGGTCTCCATAAGCTATCGTGGGAGGAAATTATTTGTAAAGATCTTAAGGATTTAAATTGGAATGATAATATTTCATGTAATATATTAGAATGGAAAAAGAGAATCTATGTGGTCGACCCCATATGATGGGATTAAGGCAAGGATGGTGATGATATTGTAGAAATTGCTTATCTTAATAAAATTATATCATTTGGGATGTGGGTTCTGCACGTTAATTGTACTTTCACTCTTGTTATTAGTATGAGACTTTCTAGGTATGGGAGTAGCCAGTAAGAATATTAATTATTATTGATGGAATACAGGTATGAGACTGGGGAGTATTCATTTGTACGTTTGGGTATTTCTTAAGTGTGAAACTAGGTGATACACATTTACATTGCTTTATCCTAGGCACGAGACTATGTGATGGTTATGGCTTTGGGTAGTTTCTTAGGTGAGGGACTATGTAATACTTATGATTTTGGTAATCTCAGGGTATGGGACTAAGGATTATTTTAGTTGTGATGCCCGGATTATATCAAGACCTAGTTATAATAAATGAAAACATGAAAATGAAAATATACCTAACACCTATGATAATAAATGTATATTAGAGACGAATTGATGTGGCATTATTGTATGTGTGGGTATACGTCAACTGGTTACACTATATGTGCAGAACTTACACTATCTTGGCTAATTTGGCCATTTTATCTTAGCTGCATGGTATGTGCAGTGTCTTGTGTTGACTGGACATTTTGATGTTTACGGTACATAAGCTAAATGGATGTAATGATGAGTTTTATCCGGGGAAACATCACGGTATATGCGGGCTAACAATTTAGGCCAATGAGCTATAATGATGTATGTGGATTTGATGTGACGAGATATCCTTTGGTTTTCTCTAACTTCTTCTTGAGCTTCATAAAAATGATTTTATTGGCGACTTCCATCTGTCCATTTCCTACGGATGTTCTCACGAAGAGTAATGGTTGTTGATATTGTAATGTGAGCAATTATATTAAAGTGTGAGATTGTCCATTTTATAAGATGGTGGCTTTTGTTAGGCCCAAGCGACATATGCCATTCTATTAGATGAAGATTTTCATTTTTCTTTCAGTGATAGTGGTTAGGGGTTCTGCCCTAGACCACTTAGTAAATAGTCTATTGCCACTATGCAAAACTTGTTTTGGCATTTTTTGAGGGGTAAATGTCATACTAGGCCCACCCCCATTGTGAGAAGGGTTATGGACTCAATACGGGGACCATTACTTTAGTTTGTTTTTTTGGGACACTTGTTGGTGGGTGTTGAAATTATTTGAGACCTAAGACCCAATAGGTCCCCCCAGAACCTGAGACATGTTAATGGGGAGAAGTATCAACGTAATAGACAAGAATATAAAGTGGTTCAGACATTAACTAATGCATCTACATCCACCGTTAAAGGTGTTTCTCTATATAATGTATTATAAATGATAGTTTTTACAATCTAGGTACTTCTTGGGCTTTTTCTAAGAGGATCTAAGTTATTTTCAGTCTTTGTCACCAATCAAAAGACCCTTAGGAGGTAACTGATGAACTCCTTTAGGATTTTCTTTCTCAGTTTAGCACTCAAAAGAGTATACATAGTATTAAAATCTATACGTGATCAAAACTCCTTCTATTATCTTCCAATAGTAGGTTAATAAAGTATATGATAATGGGCAATTGTGTATGTCTATGTTAGCCAATTATCTAGATTTTTTCCACTATAATAGCTTTCGGTCTGTTTAAACCTTGTTCAGCCTGCCTTTAACCCTTTATGAGTCTCCCATATATACAAATTCCCTTGGAGAGAAAATAAGTGGACTACATCATCACATCTGGAGCTCTTTGAGGCATGACGACTATAATAGCACCGTGGAGTATTAGTGATAGGTTTTAGGTGGTTTAAGGTAGTTGATGGGAGTGTTTAATAAGGATATGAGTCATCAATACTATTAGGAGTAAGTGGTGGATGTAAGTATAATAGTGTGTGTGCCTTTAACCTACTTTCCAGAGAAGCTATAAAAGCTTAGTCCATTGTCCAAAAGGTCTGAAATGGGCAGAGGTCCCTCTAAGGATGGTCTTGTGATATTCTACATGATTATGCAGCGGAAGAGAGACTATCGGACCTCTAGAGGTCAGTTCTCGCTATGCTAAGGTCCGTTGAGTTAGTCTGAGTCCTGAAGACATTGATTCTGAGGTTTTGAGTTGTGTATTCATGGTTGGGAAAAGCGACTAAGTATCTTGTTACAATAGTGAAGCTACTAAGGTCTTTAATCTTATTGTGGGTCGCTCTTCAAGGTATGTTTGGTCTTTGAGGCTTAACGTTAGTCTGGTTGAGGTATTTTTATACATTAGCACCTTTTATCTTTCATGGGTGAAGGTGAAGGGGTTATGTACCTTTATAATTCCAAAATAATTAAACGTGCTATAATTAATAACCCCTTCTTTCTATTTTCAAGAATTGCAAGGGGAAACACTTATTTGTTTAAATGAGTAAGGGTTGTAACATAACTAACCATCAATATTTTTATCATTATGAGATTGCATTGGGAAGGGGATTACATTGAGTGTTGGATGCAGTGAAAAATAATGCGTCGAGCCTTGGGTGTCCATAAATGATCCCCTTGGGATGGTTTGAAATCTTCCTCATTTTTATCAGCAATCACCTCTTTTCTCTCTTGAGTTTCCTATTTGTAATAAATAATTTCATTTCCCCTTTCTTGTTGAAAATATTTATCCTTCCGAGGTTTTGAATCCCACTCCTCTATCTGTTATGGTACCTCATGTCTCTTTGCCTTAGCTAGATGAATAATGGGTTGGAACCTCAGTTTAGTCCCCGATGGGGCAAATCCCTATTAGTACCCAAACAATCAAATACTTGGGGTCGAATGACCCTAATTTTCTAGTGGAGCCTAGTTATCTTCATGGATCATTGATAAATACATAGTGGATATTGTGAGAAGTATCAAATCCTCAACATTGTGATTCTAAGGGTTGTGAAGCCTTAAGAGAGGGCATGTTCCTTGGTCTTAGAATTCATATTCTTCTATGTAGCTTGGTTCCCACTACCTCGACATGTGGTGGATATTCAGAAACTCATAAGGGTATCCCATTCTCATCTTGTTGCTAATTCTTAGAGTCCTCTGATGGTCATAATTTTTGCCAGTAGAGAGTCCAAAAGAGGACAATATGATGTCACCCCAACTTAATTATTCAAATTATACACAGTCCAAGACGATAACAAGACCAAGGATAGTGGGCTAATGTACTTTTCTCCTACAGCTCGAACCATTTCTTCCAGGGATAAGTACAATGCCCCCAAATAGTGGAAGAAGATGTCCTTCTTTATTGTAGAAGCCTAAGTCACTCCAAACTCGATGGAGAAGATTAATTGTCTTACTATATGGTGTATGCCCTCGGTCTCGGGTAAGACTTCTTTTTCTCTTAAATAATATCGTCAACCTTGGGCATGAGCCATATTAGCGCTTATTTTCTATTTATAGCCTCTGTTGGCCCCATCCAAGAAGAAGTTGATAGGTTTAAGGAGGCTATAAAATTATCCTCTATCCCCTTTGAGGTCTTGGTTACCCCCAATCGTCTCTATAAATTTGTTCTTGACCTCAGCCCAAAGGTATATTTCATGGAGGGGAGCCTGAGACCCCAAAGATGTGGTTGGAGAGTTGGTGGGGGCTAGGCCCTTTGTTGGTCAAGAAAATTGGAAAGTCATAGTTTTAAGACTTCTACAGTGAATAAGGCTTCTAAGGATGAAGATGATAAGGATAAAATAGGAGTTGAGATTCCCCCTAGTATTGAGGAGATTTTTCCTTTTGTGGAGGGCGTGGTTGTCTTGAACTTAGCTTTCTCACCAACTAAATTTTCTCACCCCTTTAATGTTTCTATATTTTATCTTTTTTAGATCTTAGTTATTGATTCTAAGATCTTTTTTATGCAGGGGATGCATATGAGCAGGGGAGAATGGTGAGGCATCTAGGGAAGATGATGTATATTTCCCTATTTGTGAAGAAAGGGAAGATGACCAATGTTAAAAAATACGTAAAAATTAAACCCTTCCATGGACATTCCAATGTCCTAAATGAAGCTAGTGGATAGGCCTGAGTTGAGGTATGAGACAAATAATCGCCTACCATTAGAAATGGTCATGAAAATTCTTCCCTTATTATAAGCATCTTTGAGGGCAAGTGGATCCTCTAGGGCAACCTATTTCGTTCCTTTTATTCCACGGGACTTGCAGCCCCTGGTCTCAAAAGTTTTGGTGAAAGATTTAATGATCCCCAATTTAAGGTAAAGGAAGAGGTTGGATCCCCTTTAAAATCTGATGAGGAATATTTATTAAAAGGGAAGAAAAATTGAGGCTCCTGAGGTCTTTAGTGAGCCTAATGGGCTAGTTGAGGGAGAGAAAAATAGGGTTGAGGTTATCGAAGAGTGATAAATACTTTAGGCCTTCATTCTCAAAAGACATGAACTATTATGCCTCTGCTATTGAGGCTTTGACACTACTGATCAGGACTAACAGTTCCAAGATGGTGTCTGTGATGAGGGCAAGAGTAACCTCATCTAATTTAGAGGAGTTTGTTCACATCATTGGCAAAGAAACTTCACATTCTTCATTAGTTTTTAGTATTTACTTTCTCTTTCATATATATTCTTCTCTTACCTTATCCTTGTATTTATAGGCCTGATATTTGACTGAGGCCCTTATAGATGATTCTATTAAGGGTCAAGGGGCATAAAAGAAGACCTTGGCGAAGGATAACCAGTGACATGTGGATAAGATAGAGTTGCACTATGTGGTTTGAAATCAACAACTAGATATGGTTTCTTTAGATGATGAAAGGGAGAGACTAAAGACTCATACCAACTCTTTGGAGGAAATCCACCTTCTCGATAAAAAAAAATTGTTTAAGGTAGTACTTCATTGCTTACAACTACTCAAAACTCTCCGGTTGAGGATGAAATGACAATTGTTGAGGCCTTGATCAAGTATAGGAAGGTTGTGTAGTACATTTAAGATGAAGTTATCAAGCCTTTAGGTGCCAATGGCAAACTTATTCATTCGATTGAGGACATTAAAGCCTTGAGGTAGTAGGTCTTGGACCATAGCACTAGGAGGAACCTTTTATAGTTGTACTTATCTGAGGTAATATCCCCCCTTAGCCCCCCCCCCCCCCCCCCCCCCCCCCCCCCGTGATTACTTAGTATAGCCATGGAAAATACTCAAACATCATTTCTTATGTTCACTTTATGGTTTACAAGCCGTCTGAACATGAGCTAGTAAAGATAGAAGCCTTTGGAGATAAGAACTAATATTCAATTATGGATCATAAAACCATAACTATTAGGAGTTTAAAACTTTTATTTTTTATGAGTGAGCATCTTAAAATTTTATACAAAATCTTAGCTCCCCAAAATTTTGACAGTTGAAGTTAAAATGATAAATGTTCTAAGGGCTTGATGACCTCGAAATTATAATTAACTGGTTGTAATGACATCTTAGAGATTTGAAAGATGCTCCACAAAGGGTCATAAGACCTCTGAACTTAATTAAGTATGGATGAAAACCATAGTAGTTTAAAATATTAAGTTCCACTAATGATCCTACGACCTATGAAATTAACTAACTAACAATGAAAACTTTAGAAGTTTATAATATGAAGTTCCATTAAGGTTCCTAAGAACTCTGAACTTAACTAACTAAGGATGAAATCTTTAGAATTTAAAATACGAAATTCCACTAAGGATCATATGACCTATGAACTTAACTAACTGAGGATGAAAGACTTATAGATTTGAAATATGAAGTTCCACTAAGGGTCCTAAGACCTTTAAACATAACAAACTAAGGATGAAAGCCTTAGTATTTTGGGACTTCGCAATTATATTTTAAAATTGGAAGTGTGAAATATTTTTTTGCATAAACACTTAGCCCCCTAAAATTAGAGAGTGGAAGTTTTTCTAAGTTTTGGATTTTTTAGCCGTAGTTGTAAGGGAATTTTTATCTTTTAAAAAGTTTGACCCTCCTAAAAATATTTTCAAATGAGGAATGAAAAACCTTTGAAAGATGGTTGTTAAGTTTTTGTACTTCTTTTTGTGCTTTTATTTTTTGAAAACATAATTTTGGTGCGATAAGTCCTTTATGTTGATCCTTTTGGTTCCTTAGTCCTTAGTTAACACTGAAGGAATAAAGGATGGAAGCCTTGGTAATTCTTTCAGTCTTTTTGGGTCCTTAGACCTTATACCGTTTATTCGAGCTAAGGATGAATGCCAACCCATACATTCATTCTTCTGATGTCTTTTAGACCTCAACCATTTTTGTTTGGAGCCAAGGATGGAAGCCTTATAACTTTCATTAGGTCCTTAGAAATTAGGTTTAAATTGGATCCAAGAATTGACACTTTATAACTCAAATAGAACACTGAATTGAGACATCGTACGTAATAAAATGGGTTTTTTTTCATTTAATTTCAAAACTAGAGTACATCATTAGAAGTATTTATTCACGTGTTCTACATTCCAGGGAGAGGAATTTAGTATCCCTCCATATCCTTTATATAATAATAATCTATACTTTTTTTATCTTGGTCACTACATAAGGGCTTTCCCATTTAGGTTCAAACTTTACTTCGCTTGAATTTCTAATGGCAATGGTGTCCTCCCTTAGGACCAAGTCTCCCACTTTGAATTCTATAGGGAAACTTTTTTTTATTGATGTTAGAGGTTATTCTTTGCTTGTAAGCAGTCATTTAATTCATCTAGGGGCCTCTTAACCCCTCAGCGCTGGCCTCCGATTCTAATTGAGATGCCTTATGTATTAGTATCTCAATCATGCTCATAATAACAACCTCAATGCCACATGTTAAGAATAATGGGTGATGATGCTAGAAATAGCACCACCCTTCAAGGTGTTTGTAAGCTCAATTCAACGTTAACAATGGTAGCATAAGAGTACATACACACATAGTAGAAGGAGGTGAGGATAAGGGGATTCACACCGAAATATAAGTGATTCAGCCAATCTGGCCTATGTCCACTGTGTAAGTGTATGATGTGTATCACTTTATGAGGGCTCTAATGGCCATAGATATAATCTCTCAAGCTTTCTCTCTCTACTATGTGTTTGAACAGAGTTTCAGCTAGGGTTGCTAATTTTGGATCCCTTTGCAAGGCAGAGGATGACCTCTATATATAGTCCCTATGGGGTTCAATGTACCCTCTATGCATGCAATGAGCATGTGTGTGTTTATCTATCCAATCTGATGAAGACATCTGTCACTGTCACATGTATAGAATGATAATGAAATATTCCTCCCACATGGGGGGAATGATTTGTTATAACTGATTTGTGTCTACATGTCCTTATCCACATGTCAATAAGTGCTCGACCTGTGCTTGGTCATGACCTCGGCCTAGAAGAGTCTGAGGTTGATAAGGTCCACTTACTCATTCAATCCGAGTTGAGCCACTAAGGTCTCGGCTTAAGTGAAGCCGAGGTAAGGAGTTAGGGTCGGTCTGGGCCGAGGTTAAGCTGGCATGTGCGTGGAACATCGACTAATTTACTGATGAGGTTGACCTTTTATGGAAGTATGGCTCCTCGCGACCTCGGCCTACCCCTGACCGAGGTTATCATTCCCAGGTGAACTGAAGAGCTGCTGACCCTTATGATACATGCAATGTCCCCTTGATGAGTTTGGTGGTAGTGTCGGCCAGGGCCGACCTTGCTATGGACGAGGTCTGTTCTCATGGAACCAAGGCATTCCCAACCTCGGCAATGTCTTGGCCGAGGCTGTAGTTTCAGAGCCGAGGGGAAGCTTGGGGTATATCAATCACCGCACAGCCTTTAGTTACATGTGAGAGTAGCTGACTGGGGGATCTCTATACCTCCGAGGTCTTTCTCCTATGTGCCAATGTTCATTTGACACTTGTTCATTGCTGAAGTGTGGCTTGCCTGGAAAGCATGTGTTGTCAGCCATCCTTTGGGGCTCCCAAGCCAATAATGGGCCTTGGGAATCGTGCCCCCATATTTAAGGGTTTAAACCCCCATTTTCTCTCTTTCTTCTCCACTTCTCTCATTTCTGGCGCGATTCTTTTCTGCAGCTTTCTCTCTCTAAAAAATCTTTGGTTCGAGGTATTTTGGTTGGTGATTCCTCGCAATCTCTTCATTCCCTCCTACTATTTCTTCTTCAGGTATCCTCTGCCATCCTTTTCTCTTCATTTTCCCTATTTTCCCCTTACTTTTGTGTTTTTCGGTGAGTTTGGGAGTTTTTCGGCGAGGTCTCCATATTTTTAGGTAAACTGTTCTTGGTGTTCTTCATAGTAGGCCTTTAAATTTTTATAGTTTGATCCTTAGGTGAATCATTCCATTAGCCAGTCTTGTTTGTAGTTTTAGGAGAGTTGCAAGTGTAGGGTCGGCCTCTGATGCTCAGACCCCTTTACCAACTTTTAGAGGAGTTCCCTTATCTGAGGGAGAAGACTCTAGAGAAAATTAGGCAGATAGAAAGAGCACAGGAGGAGGCTCGTAGGTCACAGGAATTCCCCCTCAGACCTATCTTTCCACCTCCTCTGAAGGTAGTATACCCTGAACCATTGGAACCAATTATCCCAGCAGAGGTCCCTGATGAACCCCTACCGATGTCTGAGTCTGAGTCTTCCACATCAGACCCTATGTCTGTGGATTCCTTCTAAGAGGCCATGGACTTCACAACTCAACAAGATCAGTCCCTTGATCAAGCCGAGGTCTCTAGTCAAGCCTTGTCCCATAAAAATTCAAGCACATCGTCCTCTTCCTCAGAGGTTGGTATTGTTACACCGAGTGTGGCTATTCCACCAATACTTGATGCCATTCCTCTGTCAGCCGTCACCGGGACTGAGTTCGCTCAAAGGTTCCCAAGTAATCCCCCGATGTCTGCCCAGTTCGACGTTGAGTTAGGCAATGACGATGATGATGACATCGAGAGTGATGTCGACATCTCTGAGGCGGCCGAGATTGAGAGTTCAGTTACTGAGGTAGACCTTCTTTGCTTCATATATCTATACTCTGTCAGCCCTTCCATAAAGCTCAGGAGACCTCTAAGGGAAGACAGGTCTTACCACGGACGAGATGGTGAGATCTGCTTGTATGAGAAGATGTTCAAGTTAGGGTTTCATTGGCATATTCATCCCATCATTAGGTCTATCCTAGCCTACATCAATTTGGCCCCTTCCCAATTGTCACCTAATGCTTGGAGGGACATAATTGGGGTCATAGTCCTATGGAGAGCATTTCACCACTCAGACCTTCCAGTCCAGGTCTTTATAGGATGTTACGTCCCTTCATCTGCCAAAAACCATCCAAGTTACTATCATTTTATAGCTCAGAAGCTTGAGAAGAAGATTCTCCAGATAACTCAGACTTCCAACCATAACTGGAAGCCTCGATATTTCTTTGCTTCAGGGCCATGGGAATTTGTTCCATGTGCTCCCTCTTCCCTGCTAGAGCCGAGGATGCCCCTAAGATGGGGTAAGGTTTCGATGTCTGCCAAAGCCGACCCTGATCTGAGTCTGCAAAACCTTTAGAAGGTCAAGGACCTTCAAGACCAGTGGATGTATGATCTGCTCGTTAAGTTTGAACATCTGATGACCCCCCACTACCTCTCTGAGACTGGTTTAGAGGGAATCCCTCTTACAGAGTTTGGTAAGTGTTTTTTATTCAAGGTATACCTCTGAGCTTATGTATGTTTGACTCACTAACTCAGACCTTTCAATTTTGCAGAGCGTCCAAAGGGCATATCAGACGAACTCTGGGAAATAGAAGCACTGAGTCTGACCAAGCTTGCTAAGAAGGTAGGTCTGAATGCTCCTCCTCTAGCTCCCTCAACCTCAAAGGCTCAGACCATAAAAAAGAGAGGTGCTACCGACCATGCCCCTGAAGATCAGAGGCAGAAGAAAGAAGGCAGGGATTCTTCTATCCCCATATCTTCTACAGATGCGTTGGCGACTCGTATAGAGAAACTGAAAATCAATGACAACATTATAGGCCACAGTCTGCAGGCTCTAGATGCTATCAGCTCTGCCATGATCGAGGCAAACAAACATTTTTGCCGATCCATGGACACACCCCTGCTGATTGAGTTCGGCCTCCAGAGGTCCATTCAGGTATGACTTCAGTTTTCTTTATTATTTCCAAGTGTAACCTCTGATTTGACTCTCAACTCATACACATGATCACATTATCTGCAGGGCCTGGCTACTGCGAATCATCTCTCCAACTGGACTCTGAGGAAGTTACCCCTCATCCATAAGGGTCAAGAGGCTGAAAAGGTACAAAGAACTCTGAATGTCGAAATAGATCGCCTAAAGTCTGAGCTTAATGAGTCTAAGAACAAGGTGAAGGGGATGGAGAAAGAGATATCAAAACTTAAGAAGGATCATACTGTGGCTCTGAAGGCAAAGGACGATGTTCTCCAGTAGAAGGTCAACTCTGCAGTAAATGCAGTCTCGAAGACGCCTCTGAGGGGATATTGGCTGACTATAAAACCTCTGATGAATTTATGAGCTTCGGCTTTGAATACCTTGAAAGAGGTATCAAAGTTACTATCAAATGGGGGGCTGTCAAGGAGAATGAGGATGGAAGTTTGAAGGCCTCTGATTTCATAGGTCTCGGCTTTGCTAACCCTCAGCTTGCCCAAACCCTTCAAGAGGTTGAAGAGGAGGTCACTACCCCTGCAGATACTGTGCCCCTGGATGGTACAGAGACAGGCAGAGATAATCACGGAGATGATGAAGCTGAGGTGACAAACATTAGCCAAGAAAATTAGGTCGAGGATTCCAGCACTCTTCCTTCTAATCCTTAGGCTTAATTGCGAAGCTTTATTTTGTAACCCCTGACTGTTTGTAATCTCCGAGGAACATCATTAACTCATATTTTTTGGAATCTTACAATTATATGACAACCTCTGAGGAGGATTTTCACTTCACTTGTTTTGTTGAATGCTTCTTTGTCAATTGATGTTTTAGCTCTGAAGTATTGTTGCAATGATGTCTGTTTAAACTTAATCAATAGTCTTACCTCAAACCTTGTAAATATAGTGATGTTATAAGGTTTGAGGTCATCAACTAAGATGTTATCTTCATCATTAATTTCACCAAATTAATGATGTTAAGGGTCTGAGGTCATCACCTAAGATGTTATCCTCATTAAATCTTCACCAAATTAATGATGTTAAGGGTCAGAGGTCGCCCAATTATGGTGTCTGACTTCTGACCTTGTCACCACTTAATGATGTTGTAAGGGTCTGAGTCATCACCTAGGATGTTACCCTCATAATTAATCTCACCAAATTAATGATGTTAAGGGTCTGAGGTCGTCCAATTATGGTGTCTGACTTCAGACCTTGTCACCACTTAATGATGTTGTAAGGGTCTGAGGTCACCACCTAGGATTTTACCCTCATAATTAATCTCACTAAATTAATGATGTTAAGGGTCTGAGGTCATCCAATTATGGTGTCTAACCTCAGACCTTGTCACCACTTAGTGATTTTGTAAGGGTCTGAGGTCATCACCTAAGATGTTATCCTCATAATTAACTTCACCATATTAATGATGTTAAGGGTTTGAGGTCATCCAATTATGGTGTCCGACCTTAGACCTTATCACCACTGAATGATGTTATAAGGGTCTGAGGTCATCACCTAAGATGTTATCCTCATAATTAACTTCACCAAATTAATGATGTTAAGGGTCTGAGGTCGTCCAATTATAGTGTTTGACCTCAGACCTTGTCACCACTGAATGATGTTATAAGGGTCCGAGGTCATCACCTAAGATGTTATCCTCGTAATTAACTTCACCAAATTAATGATGTTAAGGATCTAAGGTCATCCAATTATGGTGTCTGACTTCAGACCTTGTCACCACTTAATGATGTTGTAAGGGTCTCAGGTCATCACCTAGGATGTTAACCTCATAATTAATCTCACCAAGTTAATGATGTTAAGGGTCTGAGGTCATCCAATTATGGTGTCTGACCTCAGACCTTATCACCACTTAGTGATGTTGTAAGGGTCTGAGGTCATCACCTAAGATATTATCCTCATAGTTAAATTCACCAAATTAATGATGTTAAGGGTCTGAGGTCATCCAATTATGGTGTCTGACCTCAGACCTTGTCACCACTGAATGATGTTATAAGGGTCTGAGGTCATCACCTAAGTTGTTATCCTCAAAATTAACTTCACCAAATTAATGATGTTTGAAGAACGTGTGTGCTCGCGTTCAAATGATCAAGTTATATATAAAACCCTTTTAACACAAACAAACCCTAAACATGCAGCAGTATGTGATTGAATAAATTGATAATCTACGCAAGAACATTCAAACACATGCAATTAAGGAAAAATCCCCCTCAGGGGCAAAACCATTTATTTTCACTATAATTTGTAAGAAAACGGCTTACAATCGGATTACAATGAAAATACAAGTTGACTAAGAATTACCCTCGGGTATCGGATTCTGTAGTCGCGGATGGAATTATCCCTTTCCAGTAGGGCTGCAATGAAGAAGAAGAACGGTCTCCTCCACAAGGGTTGAACAAACCAAAGTTGTGTTCTTGGGTTGCAAAAGGATTCACAAAGGTTTGGCAAGGATGTGTGAATCAAACCATGAGTCTTGGGAATAAAAAATGTGAAGACTAGATCTATTTGGACTCTCAAATTCGTCTCCTAAAGTCTTGCAAAACAACTCTCCCGAAGTTGGTATTTATAGGGAAATACATGAAGAGACCCACGATTTTAAACTGCTGAAATTCTATCCAGCGTACAGGTACCCCGAACCGGTTCGGGTACCCCTGCGAACCGGTTCGCCCCTCCGAACCGGTTTGGGTCTGGGTTCGGGAAAGTGTGCTGGGAATTGGTGCTTAAACACTTAGAAAACTTTCCACACTTTTCAATGAACATATCTCCATTTTCAATGGGCCATAACTTATTCACCGTAGCTCGGATTGAGGTGCCGTTTCTTCCAGTATCTTTATTGCGGCAAGATATTCAACTTTCCAGTTGACTGTCCCTCCGAACGGTGGCTGTAAAATTACCAATTTGCCCTTGAACATCCCTATCATGCCTTATTTCACTGATTTGACTTCTCTTGCGTTCCACTTGCATTACGAGCCTAGAATCAAGGAACGTGAAGTTGTTGATGCAGATAAGGGATACATTAGTGGAGATAATGCATGCTTGATTCCCGAAATTCGGATAGAGGCCGTCATGTGAGATTGTGAGGAGACGTGCTAAATGTAGTGGCGTACCATATAAATAAATGAAACATTTCGGACATGTGAAAAATGTCCTTACAAATCTCCCCCTATGTCTATGCCGGTACATACAGAAAAAATCCGAATTATTAAGTATGAAATTGCCTATACAAATCTACCCTCCCATGAACCCAAAACTGGAAAAGGTACAAGTGAATACTCTTCATCGTTTGTTCTTCTAATCGTCAGGAATCTCAAATCTTTTCTCATCAGGGTGTGCAATTTAGTGATCATCAATGTAGTACCTACACACATGAGATAAATCAAAATACCAAGTGACATATCGAGTTTGAAATGATGAGATAAACATATATATATATATATATATATATATATATATATATATATATATATATATATATATATATCAATTTATGAGCAAACTCAAATTTTAAAAACTCCCCCATAATAAGATAATTCATTCTCCCTCTTTTTATGATGTCCACAAATAGACAAATGAGAGAAATAAATCAAATAAGCAAGTGCGGGGTGTCACACGGATAAAATCACACCATGACTGAACACAAAGCAACCAAGTCAATGATAGCGTAAATGAAGTGGTGTGATCAAATTCGATAGGAAAATCAATGCATACAAACATGACATATGTGCACGATGAATATTGGATATTCCTAGCGAATGAACTCAAATGCTTCCTTTGGTGTAAAAGAGTGACAGTATAAGATATTGACTCAGTCAAATCAATAAATCAAAGCTCAAAATGATTTTCACACCAATAACGTCCAAAATGATTTTATGCTTTTTCAGGAGTTTTAAGGAAGTGCAAACCCGTTTAAAAATTCTCCAATCAAACTCCCTCATATATAATTTTGAATAGAGGCATTCTAAATTCTCAAACTTTGGAGAATTGATGGTGAAACCTAAGTGGCCCATATTTGGCATGAATTGCTTTTTATTGCCTTTCAATTTTTTCGGGCTCTTTTAACCTCTTTGGACCTCGGATATTAAAATTCCTCCATTTTTTAGGTGATTTTTTAATGGTGGCTTTTACGCAAAGGATAGATGATTACCTTTCGCAGCCCCTCCCCGTTATACAAAAAAACACAGTCTCACCAAAACGGTTTTTACATGCATTCCAATGTTGTCAAGTTTTATCGCATATTGTACATTGTATAGACAGGATTGAGATGAAAACACGCAAGCCAACATGAGATAGATAAGTGCAATAATCAAATATATCCGTGCATGTGTGCAATAAAGGATATAGGAGTCAAACATGTAGGAAGATATCACTAATTACATCTCAAAGACTCCAACCAATGTAAAGCACATGGATGAAATGATGCAGCCTCTCAAATCTCTATCAAACAGTCACATGGATATATGGAATGAAGTGGTGACTTGGCTATCTTAAATGCTCATCCATAAAAGGTTCTTACAAGTACAAAAATCTTTTTGGTATTTTTCAAAAATTTTATAAAAAAATCTTTTTGTGCTTTTCTTAAACAAAATAAAGAAAATCTTTTTGAATATATATATTTTTTTTTAAAAAAAATAAAAAACTAACTAATGATACATGCTAGCAATAGGTAAAACATGATAAACAACCTATGCTAGCAATCAAGACTAGATCTCAACCGGGAGTAACGGTGGAGTTTTCTAAAGATGGTGACATCTTTTGAATCAACTCCACTAGATCATGTGTAGTCCTGATCAAAAACTTCACTTGCTCGCGAATATGTGCAAACTCTCTATCAAAATGAGCAGGCAAAGTATAATGAGTGGATGCATGTGCATGAATGTGTGAAGTGGCATGATATGGCACAAAACCCAACTTAGAACAAAATTCCCTAAGATGTCCTCGCTTCTTGGAGTGGGAGCAAACATAATCTGGTCTAGGAAGTAATTTATCAATAATTTTGGGAAGAACATTCCTAGACGGACACCCATGGGACTCACTCACAATGGAGGATATAGGCTCTGGTGAATTCTCTAATGTGACTTGAACCTCTCGTGCTTGTTTGAGGTCATCCTCGAGATGGGATACACGTGTCGTCAGACTAGACACCGTGTTGGTCAAGTCACATTTTTCCTTTTTAAGCTCATCATTCTCTCCCTTCAACTCACCAACCCGAAGACCTAGGATCCTATTAGTCCTTTTTGCTTCCATGGTCTCGATAAACAACTTTCTAAAGGCTTTTTGGATCAAACTATCATCACCATTATCATCCTCACTATCACTTAGAGAAGTGGGCATATCAACTTTCTTTCCCTCTCTCTTAAGTCTAGTGGGACACTCAAATTTCTTGTGCCCTGTCCCATCACACTCAAAACATCTTATCTTCTCAAGTTTTTTATTTCTCTCATTCTCACGACAACTCTCTCTCTCTCCAAACAATCCTAAATCCTTCTCTAAAGCGGTGATCCTAAGGACTAAAGCATTATTACGCTTCTTGGTTTCAAAAAACTCAGAATATAACTCGGCGTAAGCGCGTGGGAGATCACACTCGCTCTTACAGTCGAGGTATCCTTGTGACGTAGCATCCTCATCTTCGTGAGAAGCATTGAAGGTACTCACATGACTAGCCATGAACGCGGTAAAGTTACGCTCATGCGGTGACTCATCTCCCGGGTCCACCGACTCGACCTCACTGTCGTCACTAAGGGTAGTATTAAGGACAACTTTCCCTTTCTCTCTATTCAGACGATTGGCACACTCAAACGCTCTATGACCCTTACCATCGCATTCAAAACATCGCTCACTGTCTTTCTTAGGAGGGTCTTTGAAATCTTTCTTATTTTCCTTTTCAAAAATATTTTTCTCAACATTCCTTTTATCATTGAAATTTCCACTTTTCTTGAATTTGAGAATTCTTTTGAAATTTTTTGCAAACAGAGCCAAGTCATCTATGTCAAAATCACATTCAGACTTGGACTCAAAAACTTTTTCTTTCTTTTTCTGAAAATGAGTCTTTAAAGCAATCCCATTATCCTTAGCCTTAATGGTTTTGGGAAACATGTCAATCTCATAGGTTTGAAGATCTCCTAAAAGTTCTTCCAACTTAAGTGATTTCAAATTTCCCAAAGAATTCAAAACAGTGACTTCAGGAATAAAGCGTTTTGGGAGAGATCTCAAAATCTTTTTAACGACACTCGTGTTATCAATTACCTCACCCAAATTAAAACTGGTGTTAACAATGTCCGACAAGCGTGCAAAAAACTCATCAAAGCATTCGGACTCAGACATGGTGATAGTCTCAAATTGGGTGGCCAAATTTTGTAATTTAGACTCTTTAACAGCGTTCGCACCCTCATGGGTAAGTTGCAAAACATCCCATGCCTCCTTTAACGTGGTGAACGTCATTATGCGTTTGAACTCATCAGGTGTGACAGACCCAGAAATAGTACTCAGACCCTTAGAATTAAAAGATGACCATTTAAATTCTTCATCAGTCCAAGAAGTGTCAGGTTTCAAGTTGGTCACATTATCAACATTCACGGTGGGAGGAGTCCACCCTCGTTCAACCAAAATCCAGACACGTTCATCAATGGTTTAAAGCCGACCTCATACGGGCTTTCCAATAAGCATAATTTGTCCCGTCAAAAACAGGCATTTTATAATATGACTTCTCCATTTGAACACGCACTTTTTCAAAAATCATTTTTTTCAGAAAATTGATATCTTAGAAAAATTTTGCGGAAAAAGGAATACGCGATAGATTAGCGTAACCTGCTCTGATACCAATTTGAAGAACGTGTGTGCTCGCGTTCAAATGATCAAGTTATATATAAAACCCTTTTAACACAAACAAACCCTAAACATGCAGCAGTATGTGATTGAATAAATTGATAATCTACGCAAGAACATTCAAACACATGCAATTAAGGAAAAATCCCCCTCAGGGGAAAAACCATTTATTTTCACTATAATTTGTAAGAAAACGGCTTACAATCGGATTACAATGAAAATACAAGTTGACTAAGAATTACCCTCGGGTATCGGATTCTGTAGTCACGGCTGGAATTATCCCTTTCCAGTAGGGCTGCAATGAAGAAGAAGAACGGTCTCCTCCACAAGGGTTGAACAAACCAAAGTTGTGTTCTTGGGTTGCAAAAGGATTCACAAAGGTTTGGCAAGGATGTGTGAATCAAACCATGAGTCTTGGGAATAAAAAATATGAAGACTACATGTATTTGGACTCTCAAATTCGTCTCCTAAAGTCTTGCAAAACAACTCTCCCGAAGTTGGTATTTATAGGGAAATACATGAAGAGACCCACGATTTTAAACTGCTGAAATTCTATCCAGCGTACAGGTACCCCGAACCGGTTCGGGTACCCCTGCGAACCGGTTCGCCCCTCCGAACCGGTTTGGGTCTGGGTTCAGGAAAGTGTACTGGGAATTGGTGCTTAAACACTTAGAAAATTTTCCAGACTTTTTAATGAACATATCTCCATTTTCAATGGGCCATAACTAGTTCACCGTAGCTCGGATTAAGGTGCCGTTTCTTCTAGTATCTTTGTTGCGGAAAGATCTTCAACTTTCCAGATGATCGGTCCTCCGGACGGTGGCTGTAAAATTACCAATTTGCCCTTGAACATCCCTATCATGCCTTATTTCACTGATTTGACTTTTCTTGCGTTCCACTTGCATTACGAGCCTAGAATCAAGGAACGTGAAGTCGTTGATGCAGATAAGGGATACATTAGTGGAGATAATGCATTATTGATTCCCGAAATTCGGATAGAGGCCGTCATGTGAGATCGTGAGGAGACTTGCCAAATGTAGCGGCGTACGACATAAATAAATGAAACATTTCGGACATGTGAAAAATGTCCTTATAATGTTAAGGGTCTCAGGTCGTCCAATTATGGTGTCTGACCTCAGACCTTGTCACCACTGAATGATGTTATAAGGGTTCGAGGTCATCACCTAAGATGTTATCCTCATATTTAACTTCACCAAATTAATGATGTTAAGGGTCTGAGGTCATCCAATTATGTTGTCTGACCTCAGACCTTGTCACCACTTAGTGATGTTGTAAGGGTCTGAGGTCATCACCTAAGATGTTACCCTCATAATTAACCTCACCAAATTAATGATGTTAAGGGTCTGAGGTCATCTAATTATGGTGTCTGACCTCAAACCTGGTCACCACTTAGTGATGTTGTAAGGGTCTGAGGTCATCACCTAAGATGTTATCCTCATAATTAACTTCACCAACTTAATGATGTTAAGGGTCTGTGGTCATTCAATTGTGGTGTCTGAACTCAGACCTTGTCACCACTTAGTGATGTTGTAAGGGTCTGAGGTCATCACCTAAGATGTTATCCTCATAATTAACTTCACTAAATTAATGATGTTAAGGATCTGAGGTCATCTAATTATGGTGTATGATCTCAGACCTTGTCACCACTGAATGATGTTATAAGTGTCCGAGGTCATCCTCATAATTTCTAATATTAGAGGCCAATGAAGCAAGAACCATCATGGAAACTGATCTTTTATTAATAACCTCTTTATAATAGTATGGTACATTTACATAACTCTTTATAACATCATATGTAATACTTCTTTAGGTGATCAGCATTCCATGGGTTAGCGAAAGGTTCCCCTTCTAGGTTTTCTAGCCTGTAGGTGCCAGGCACAACCTCTTCTGTCACTTTGTAGGGACCATGCCAGTTTGGGTGGAGCTTGTTTGTTTTCTGTAAGGTCTTCTTCAGCACTAGGTCTCCCACGGTGATGGGTCTTGACTTCACTCTCTGATTGTAGAATTTCGCTGCTCTCTGCTGGTAAACTGCTTGTCTGATTTCTGCGTCTTCTCTTCTCTCTTCAATCAGATCTAGGTCAAGTCTCCTCTCCTCCCCATTTTTATCAGGGTAATAGATCTGAACCCTATGGGTAGGGAGTCCCACTTCTGTTTGTATAACGGTCTCTGAGCCATGGTCTAGCATGAACGGGGTTTCTCTTCTTGGTGTCCTTATCGTGGTTCTGTAGGCCCATAACACAGTGTAAACCTCTTCAGTCCATCTTCCCTTCTCTTTTTCTAACCTCTTCTTGATTCCACCGAGGATTGTTCTATTCGTGACTTCGGTCTGACCGTTTTCCTGAGGTCGTCCAGGAGATGAGAAGAACTTCTTTATCCCAACTCTTACTCAATACTTCTCTAAAGAGGCGTTCTTGAACTGGGTCCCATTGTCTGAGATGAGAGTGTTTGGGAGGCCGTGTCTGTATATGATGTTCCTCCAAATAAATTAGAAGGTCTTCTGTTATGTGATCGTTATCATTGGCTCTGCCAAGTAGTCAATGGCAACTATCAGGAACCGATAACTGTTGGCAGCTCTCGGTAGGGGTCCTACTAAGTCAATCCCCTATACTACAAATGGACATGGAGAGGTGATGGACATCATAGGTTGATGAGGTTGATGAGGAATAGTGGCGAATCTCTGACATTTATCACACCTCTTCACGTAAGCTGCAGTATCTTCGGCCAAGGTTGTCCACTAGTATCCCTGTGTAATGATTCTCTTGGCCAAGGGTCTTCCTCCTATGTGACGGGAGCAAGAACCCTCATGAACTTCCTGTAAGACTCAGTGAACTTCGGTGGGATGCACACATCTAAGGAGAGGCAACATAAATCCCTTCTTGTACAAGACGTCTCATACTATCGAGAACTTGGCGGCCCTATATCTCAATTTCCTCCTTTCTAGCTTGGATTCGGGTAGCTCTCCCTCTTTGATATATCTGACGAGGGGGTCCATCCATGAGTCTCCTAGATTCAAATTAAGACAAGGGTTACATACCTCTTCTTCCTCAATGGTCGCTTTTCCTAAGACCTCGATCGGAACTATTCTTCTGACGTTTGTCTTCGTCGTCGAGGCCAACCTTGCCAATGCGTCTGCGTGGATGATACTTTGTCGAGGTACTCTCTTTAGTTTTGTCTCTTTAAAATATTCTAATATCGTTCTCACCCTCTTCAAATACTTGGCCATCCTTTCATCTTTAGCCTCATAGACTCCCAACACTTAATTGACAACCAACCTTGAGTCGCTATGAAGTTGGAGTCGTCTTACATCCATAGTCTTTGCCAATGAGAGACCTGCTATCATAGCTTCATATTCTGACTTGTTGTTAGATTCCTTGAAGTTGAACCTCAAAGAGTATTCAATGTTGGCACCATCTGGAGCTGAAAGTATCAGCCCTGCGCCGCTTCCACTGTCATAGGAGGAACCATCAATAAAGAGATTCCAAATGTTTGTATCTGATGAGAAGGCCCTTTCTGACATGATTCCTTGCCTAAAGAAGTACCGATCCTCCTCGTTCTCCGCCATTCTGCCCTTGATCTTTTTGGATACGACCTCTTCCTATCCCTGAAAGACATTTGGTGCCATCTCTTCTTGTTCTCGGAAGATGTTTGGTGTGGTCTCTTCCTGATCTTGGAAGACACTGCTGTTTGTCCCTTCAACACAAATCATGTCATTCTCTGCCTCGACCTCTTCCCATGTGAACTCAGCAATAAAGTCTGCGAGGGCCTGCCCTTTGATGGTTGTCCTAGGTTGGTAGGTAAGGTCATACTCCCCCAACTCAATGGCCCAAGTCATCAAACTTCCAGATTTCTCAGGTTTATGCAGGACCTGTCTTAGTGGGGAGTCGGTGAGGACTACCATGGAATGAGCTTGTAAGTAGGGCTTCATCTTCCTTGAAGCATGTATTAGGGCGTAGGCTAACTTTTCCATACGAGGGTAATTTTGTTCGGACCCTTGAAGGGCTTTACTGTTGAAGTACACAGGCCTTTGGAGTCCACCGTCTTCCCGTACTATGGCTGCACTGATAGCCGATTCAGAGACTTCTAGATACACATACAATTTATCTCCTATTATGGGCCGAGATAACAACAAGGGAGCCCCAATGTATGACTTGAGTTGGTTAAATGCTTTTTCGCACTCTTTGTCCCACTGAAAGGCCTTTATAAGCTCTTTAAAGAATGGAAGACACTTATATGTTGCTCTAGAAACAAACCTGTTGAGTGAGGCCACTCTCCCCGTGAGTCTTTGGACGTCCTTGATGCTCCTTGGTGTCTTTATGTCAAGCAAAGCTTTGATTTTCTCAGGGTTTTCTTCGATTCCTCTCTGATTAACGATAAATCCAAGAAACTTCCCCTCTCGGACTCCGAATACACACTTCGCGGGGTTGAGTTTCATTCAATACAAGTCCATAGTATTGATGGTCTTTTCGAGGTCTGCCACAAGAGTGCAAGCCTTTAAGATCTTTGTTAGCATATCGTCTACATACACCTCCATAGTCTTGCCTATTTGATCTTCGAACATCTTATTCACAAGACGTTGGTATGTTTCCCTTACATTTTTCAGACCGAATGGCATCACCTTATAGGAGTACATCCCTTTATCGGTAATGAAGGTTGTCTTCTTTGAGTCTTCTGTATCCATGAAGATCTGATTGTAACCTGAATATGCATTTATGAAGCTCATGAGCTCATTCCCTGCAGTAGAATCTACCATCTGATCTATTCGAGGTAAGGGGTAGCTGTCTTTTGGGCAAGACCTATTTAGGTCAGTGAAATCAACACACATTCTCCACTTCCCATTGGCCTTGGGCATGATAACTGCATTTGATAACCACTCCAGGTATATGACTTCTCTTATAAACTCAGCCTCTTCTAATTTTTTTACCTCTTCCCGGATGACGTCGTACTTCTCCCGAGAGTAAACTCTTTGTTTTTATTTTACAGGCCTGGCATCTTTAGTCACGTTGAGCTTGTGACTCATGACCTTAGGGTTGATGCCAGGCATGTCCGCGTGACTCCAAGCGAATACATTCTGCCTCTTCCTTAGGAGGTTTATCAGCTCTTCCTTGATTTCTGTCTTTAGGGCTTCGCCGACCTGGATGGTTTTTTTTGTTTCATCCTCATTGAGGACGATGGATTCTACCTCTTCCGCGGCCTCTCCCTTCTTCAACTTTGTTTCATCTCTTGGGTCCAATGTATCAATGTTATAGGTGGTGGTTGACCTCTTATAGGCCTCTCTCTCTTCGACCGAGTTGAAGTAACATTCTCATGCTATGGTCTGGTCACCTTGCACTTCCCCTACCCCATAGGGGGTCAGGAATTTTAGCATCTAGTGGATCGTCGACGGCACAGCTTCAAACTCCTTAAGGTCCACTCTTCCTATAATGAGGTTATAGGCCGAGAAGATGTTCTCGTCCATTATAAAAAAATTTATCTTCCTAGTCAACATCTTCTGCCATTCGTCACCCATCCGTACATCCATCTCATACATGCCCAATGGGTGGACCTTTTCGCCGCTGAAGCCCATCAAAGGATGATGATAGGGTATCAGCCTAGCATTGCTAAGACCTAGGCTCTTGAAGCAAGGCCAAAACATCACGTCTGCTGAACTCCCCCCGTCCACGAGGATCCTCTGCACCTCGCACCCATGCACCCTTATTGTTATTACCAAAGGGTCATCATGGGGGGCTAAGATACCTTTGAAGTCGAGTCGAGAGAACCTAACTATAAGAGTGTCCATGTCCACCTTCTTTTTTTTCTACACTGTATAACAAGACGTTAGATTTATGACTTCAAGTTTGGCCATTGACTTGGCCTATGCCACATGAGCTTTCATGTCAGCCACTTCAGATCCACCTCCTGCAAGTCCTCCGTATATGGTGTCGACACCAAAGGAGATCGTGCCAACCCTCTTCACTGGGGTGTTTTCGGCAGAAGGTTTGGATCATCTTCATCATCACCTTCCGAACCATTATCTCTTCTTGCTGGGGCATCACCACGACATCTATCGTTTCTCCTCTTCTTTGGGCCATCTCTTCCACCTTTAGGTGTCTTTCCATTAATATACTTCCTCAATTTTCTGGACATTAACATCTTCTCAGTCTCATCCTTCAAGGCGAAGCATCTGTCTGTAACATGGGCATGGTCCTGGTGGAACTCACACCACAAGTTTTTGTTCCTCTTATGCGGGGAGGCCTTCAGTTTCTCTGGCCATCATAGAGTCCTGTCATTCTTGATCTCGTTGAGGATATGCTCACATCTCACATTTAGAGGAGTATAGTGACAGAACTTGTCATCATCTGACCTCTTCTTTCCATCTTTCTTTTTTTGGGACTTCCCGTTACTACCGCGATTCTCATCCTCATACTTGGAGGCCATTGCCTCTTCGACATTTTGAGTTTTCTTGCAGTTGCCAGTAGCTCTGCCATGGACCTGGGAGGGTCTTCCGCGAGTTTCCACAATAACTTCCCTTTCTGAAGACCTCCTATGAGGGCGGTCATGGCTATATTCTCTTCGTAATCTTCAACCTCAAGTTTCTCTTTGTTGAACCTGGCGATGTAGTCCCTTAGGCTCTCGTCCTTGCCTTTCTTGACATACAGTAGATGAGTGGTCTTCTTTTGAGGGCTTAGCCCAAAGCAGAAGTTGTGAATGAATCTTTCGACTAAGCCCTTAAAGTTCTCAATTAAATTTTTTGGAAGAGAGGTGAACCAGCTGTGCGCTGCTCCTGTCAAGGTCCTAGAGAATGCCCTACACTTCATCTCATCCGATATCGAGTAGATGTTCGTCGCCGACTGATACATCTTAATGTGATATACAGGGTTGGTGCTACCATCATACTTGGGAGACACCACTGGTGGTTTGAACTTAGCAGGGGTCGGGAAGCTCACTATCTTAGCTACGAATGGAGAGCCCTTTGAGTAGCCCATTTGCAGTGGATCCCTACTTTTGATGAGGTCTCCTATCCTCTCCTTAATACGTTGGATAGAGTCATTCCATGGTCTCCTACCATCGGCCTGAACGACGTTATCCCCAGCCACCTCCAAGGGATGGACTGAGGGTTCCCCTGCCGTAGCACGACGTCGGCTGTTGACCTCTTCCTGGTATTTTCCCCTTCCTTCACGGGGTTGGTCTTGATAAGGCCGAACTTTTCTGTCTCCTCTTTGTGAGCCGGCTGCGCTTCTCGACCTTGATAACCTCTGTCTTAGGTCATTCACTAGGCCCAACCTCTCAAAGGCTGGCCCTCTATTCAATCGATCAAAAGATGATCCTCTTTGTTGGGCCTCTTCACCTCTTCAGTCGATACAGCCTCGGCTCTACTGAAGAGGACGTATAGTATTATTCGAAACCTCATACGACTCCCAACAATCCTTCGGGACCTCTTTCTCCTCTAGATCGTCATACCTGTCCTCCGGGCAAGGGTTTCCTTGCCTCCCCAGGGTTAACCGCCTAGGGTCTGCAATGTCCCTCCTTCGCTGGGGTGCAAGTTGGTCCTTCATTGGTGCCTGAGGTGGTCCCCTAGAGTCAGGATGAGGCTGGACAGCTGCCGGAGTGATCATCTCCGATGAGACTCCAGGTGGCCTCATTATATTTTGGCTGAGCTATGCAAACTACTCCTGCATAGCTTGTTGTGTCGCAGCAAAAGACCTGAAGGCGACAGCTACCTCCGCCATTTCGGATTGAGGCGGTGCCTGGCTGGAACTAGGCCCTCCCCCACCAGGCAGCGGAAGAGGCAGTGGTAATTCTTGTGCCATGTGTTAGCAAATAAGAGCTTGAGTAGCAGGTGATCTTAATACCTTAAAGGACCTCTTTCATTGGTGAAACAACTACACACAAGGAGTGGTTCCTGGTTCACCACCAGAGTGTCCAGTGAGGTTAATCTGAAGAAAAGGAAGAGATAGCTTCTCGTTCCCACAGACGACGCTAAAAATGATGATGCTGGAAATAACACCCCCCTTCAAGGTGTTTGTAAGCTCAATTCAACGTTAACAATGGCAGCATAAGAGAACATACACACATAGTAGAAGGAGGTGAGGAGAAGGGGATTCACACCGGAATATAAGTGGTTCAGCCAATCTGGCCTACGTCCACTGTGCAAGTGTATGATGTGTATCACTGTATGAGAGCTCTAATGGCCATAGATGCAATCTCTCAAGCTTTCTCTCTCTACTGTGTGTTTGAACAGAGATTCAGCTAGGGTAGCTAATTTTGGATCCCTTTTCAAGGTAGAGGATGACCTCTCTATATAATCCCTAGGGGGTGCAATGTACCCCCTATGCATGCAATGAGCATGTGTGTGTTGATCTAGCCAATCTGATGAAGACATCTGTCACTGTCACATGTACAGAATGATGATGAAACATTCCTCCCACGTGGGGGGAATGATTTGTTTTAACTGATTTGTGTCTACGTGTCCTTATCCACATGTCAATAAGTGCTCGGCTTGTGCTTGGTCATGACCTTGGCCTGGAAGAGTCCGAGGTTGATAAAGTCCAGTTGCTCATTCAATCCGAGTTGAGCCACTAAGGTCTCGGCTTAAGTGAAGCCGAGGTAAGGAGTTAGGGTCGACCTGGGCTGAGGTTAAGCTGGCATGTTCGTGGAACATCGGCTGATTTACTGATGAGGTTGACCTTTTGTGGAAGTATGGCTCCTCGCGACCTCGGCCTACCCCTGGTCAAGGTTGTCATTCCCAGGTGAACTGAAGAGATGTTGACCCTTATGATACATGCAGTGTCCCCTTGATGAGTTTGGTGGTAGTGTCGGCTAGGGCCGACCTTGCTATGGCTGATGTCTGTTCTCATGGAACCAAGGCTTTCCCAACCTCGACAATGTCTTGGCCGAGGCTGTAGTTTCAGAGCCGAGGTGACACTTGGGGCATATCAAGGGGGTTTCCTGTATTAGACCTCTTATTATGTGTCTATTTACTATAAGATGTTTAGTAGTTCTTTAGCCCAGAAACCCTTGGCTTTCTCTAACTTCTTCTTTAAACTATGAAAGATAGTCTGATTGGTTGCCTCAACTTTCCAGTCTGCCTAAGAGTGGCTTGGTGACGAGTTATGGTTGTTGATCCCATCATCTAAGCAAAATTCTCTGAATGTTGTGTTATATAATTACTTCTCGTTGTTAGAAATGATGGCTCTTCAAAAATCAAACCTACAGATGATGTTCTTCTAGATGAAATTGGTGGGTTATTTTCTTGGTGATGGTGGCTAAGGGTTCATTTTCATCCCACTTTGTGAAGTAATCAATTGCAACTATGTAAAAATTATTCTAATTTTTACTGAGAGGCAGTAACCCTAAAAAATCCACCCCACAATGAGCAAAGGGACAGGAATTTTGGATTGGGTACATCTTCTCTATTGGCTTAATGCAAAGCTTTGACACTTACCATAATTATATACCAAGCCTTTGGCTTTTTTTAAAGGACAGGATTCCCTAAGTGTATAGATAGTTAAGGGGTAACCCCTTAGGAGTCATACAGTGAGATGCAGAAACCTTAACAAGAAGCCAAAAGAAATTATAAGTTCCTAAAATAAGGGAGTTTCCATTCGTCCATAACTAGTAAACCTTTGAGATCTTTGTGAAAAGTAGCAGGAAGGTGAGAGTTAAGATTGGACTTGAGTTTAGAACCCAATATCTCTATGAAAAGCCTTAAGGTGGTTAGAGTTAATATTGGACTTGAGTTTATAATCCAAGTTAGCCAAAAAATCAAATGGATTATTCCCCGTTTTAAACATGTGTTAAAAAGATACTCTCATTGAGCTAATTATCTTTAATATATTACTGGCAAGCAACATTATATACCAAGGAGGGGGCATGAATGACATTAAGAATATCAACCATTAGCTTCGAGTTGGCTTTCACTATAATATGATAGTCTTTCAACACCTCACACAACTTCAAATCTTCCCAAATGGCTAGGGCTTTAGCTTTAGTTTTTATATATTTCTTAAAGTAGCAGTAGAAAGCCAAAATAATTTATGACTTATGATTTCTTAGGATACATCCCCCAACTCTCTCCTGGAATTCCTTTGGCACAACCATCAAAAGTAAACTTTATCACTCAAATAGGGGGATGAGTGATTCGTCCCGAATATTGTATTTTATACCCATTTATTCTTGCACATTTTAGCTCCCACGTGTATGTTAATACCCATGTTTATGCTTGTTAATAAGAAAACCTTTATTCTATTTGTTTATATGTTTTTCAAGGAATATTTGAGCTCTTGTAGATATTATAGATGCATTATGTGAAGTTAAATGCATTTGGGGAATGTTTCATTACAAGATAAAACTTTAAGGTCAATTTGGTCTTTTCACACTCCATATTTTAGATTATATAAAATTACCAACGTGTTTATTATCAAATTATGTTCCAGTGTTCACTGACTGTGCATAATTTCGATCCCGACTGACTAAGTTATGGCCGTTTTTGAAATGTTTCGGTATATTTTTCTATTTTAAGGGTCATTTGATAATGTCATACTTAATAATTTGTAGGGTTTCAAAAGTCCAACATTTATATCATTGTATCATCTTCGCAAGACTTCTGACCATGCATCATTCTGAGTCTGTATGAAGATTTTATGGCTTTTTTCGTATGACGTGTCAGAATTGGATCAGAGTGAGAAAGAGGACTGTCAGGTACCAAATCAATTCATAAATTTTCCAAATCGATTCAGGTACTTTAAAATTCCTTAAAACTTTATTTTTAATGGGTTTTGGTTTGGTGTTTATATGTAAGCATTATTTTAAGTCCAGGACATCTTTTAGTTTAGTTTAGGAAGGGTTGAGTGTTGATTTGGGGAGCTCTACCTTCTCTCCAAGGGTTTATCTCATTTGTGTGTTAAGTTTATTATTCATTGTCTTCCTCCATTAATTAAATCTTCCATTATTTTTTTCCTTTTTTGTTAACCTAAAGTATTTCTTTTTTATTGCTTAATTTTTTATTTTCCTTTATTTACATGTCATTAAATATGCTTTGTAGCTAAATAAGATTAGGTTGAGATTAATTGAACTCGCCCTGGATTAATTGGTTACTTTGTTTGGTAACAGATTAGACTAGTTCAAATTGGTTAGATTGTTCCTAATTTTGCGCTTAGGGGATTTAACAATGTATATCATGTATGTACCATATTTATGACCTTGCGTGTGTAATTTTAGGATAATATTAACGCCAAAATCAAATTAGGCTTTTTTGAGAATTTAGGGAGTGATAAATCTATGTTTGATTAATTGGCAAAATGAGACTTTATCTTTAAACACTTTTCTTCCCATCTAACCATTTCTGATAATTAACTCGAGGTGAAAGATATTATTCTCAATCTATAGTTTTTACGCCTTTTTGTTAATCTTAGTTTCAATATATGCCTTGATTAATCTTTTTTTCAAACAATTATCTTTTACACTTTTATTCAGAAGTTATAAATCAATTAACATCTGGCAATCATTCCCCGTGTATTCTATAATCAGACTAGTCATTATACTCTCGTAAGAGTGTAATCAAAGTTTAATTTTTTTATCAACCACGGGAGCCGAAAACAATGACTAGCATATTATCACACACGACACTAGGATCCTGTGTAGCTATCAAATGACGTCTTTATCGGGAAATTATTTGTTATAAATTGTAATTGATTTAGTATTTCGCAATATTTTCTTTTACTTGTATTCTTTATTTTAACTAGTTTTGTAGGACTTTTATTTTTTAGCACCAAGAAATTCTTGAATTAATCTCCCGCACATCACTTTGTGTATTTTGTTATCTTGATCTTAATGGGGGTAATCATTTATTATTGTAAGTTTTTTCGTAATCATAATGATAATTGTCTAAATCCACTTAAACCTGTCACTGTTGGTCAGTATTCTCAAAGTTCAAAGCTTGATACATCTAAAATAGTGAGATTATCGATTGTTCATATTGAAATGTGTTACTTGAGCATGGTTTTCAAAGATATTTTGAATCGAGAATCGCATAAAATTCAAGAAAGAATCAAAGGACCTCTTTGTTAGTAAATCTATTTTGACCTTGACCTCACTTTATATATTTTCCTAGTTAACCCCTTTGAGCCTAAATATTACCCTTTCGTTTGAAAACCTGATATCCAACAATCCACTCCAAATTGGATTTTTTAAACCATACATATCACCTTCTCTACCTTTGTTTGGAATGATAATTATGATTTAATGATGTTTTTGTCTTGTGGTTTTAATTAAGCATATGAGAGTGAGAAGGTAAAGAAAAGAAAAATAAAGAAAAAAATGAGAAAAGGAAGAAAAGAAAGAGAAAGAGAAAGAGAAAGAGAAAGAGAAATTTTTCATTGATGTAAATGGTGTTCAATAATCTTTGTCGCGTTCTAATGGCATATCTACTGATTTTATGGAAATTATATTCAAATTTTGAAATTTCCCACAATATTCAATTTATCCCGAGTATTCCTCCCCGGTTACCTTTAAATTTTCAAATATCCCTTCATTTCATAACCTTAACCCCAAACCTACATTATATCCCTATAAAGTCCTATGTGATCCCATGATGAATTTGATTTAAATGTCATAATAATTACGATAATTTGTGAAAATCCATTTCACCTCTCTTAATGAGCGGTATTTTTCATTGAGATTGCAATTTTTCATTTTATATATAGCGTTATTTATTGGTGACATGTACAGAGTCTTGTTTCCATTTCCATTTACTCTGTATGCCCACATATCATGTGTGTATTACACCCCGTTCTTAGTGATTTTGTTTGTTGAGTGTAATATTCGTAGAGGTTTGAGATCATGCACGCTATAATATTTATCCAATTTATAAAAGTTTTACCAAATTAATATTTTCACATGCTCTCTTTTCCTCCTACATTTATGGTTTTCATTGTAATGAAGTTATTCCAATGTTAATGATTAAGGACTTTTGGGTGATTTCATTCACCATGATAATAACTTGTTGAAATCTTTTTAATATTTTTGAGCTTGCATTTTTTGTTGTTTAGGCATAACGTTTTATGAAACTTGATATTTGTGGGTTTTATTCCTGAAAACCCTCACGAGACAGCACTCGTCCAGTAGAGTAACCGAGGGATTTAACGGCTTATTGCATATGTTGAATGCAATCGGTCGCCCAAGAAAATGGAATCTATCGTTTTTCAATAATTCCTATATTTTTTGTATTTGTTTCTTTTTTTGGTTTCTTTTCAATTCATTGCCATGGACTAGCAATGTGCAAGTTAAGGGTGTGATTTGTCTCGAATATTGTATTTTATACCCATTTATTCTTGTTCATTTTATGTCCCCCATGTACATCGATTCCTATGTTTATGCTCGTTTATCAAGACAATCTCTATTCTATATGTTTATATATTTTTCTTCGTAGGTATTACGGATGTATGGTGTGAAGTTGGATGCGTTTCGAGAATGTTTCGCTACAAGATGTAATTTTAAGGGTAATTTGGTCTTTTCAAACTCCATGTTTTCTATGTTATAAATTTACCAACATGTATTTCAACAAAGTCTCTTCTCATGGTCGCTGACCGTGCATTATCCCGAATTAGGAAGTTATGGCCATTTTCGGAATGTTTTGGCCTATTTTTCTACTTCAAGGGTAATTTAGTAATTTCATGTTATATAATTTTGAGTATTTCAAAATACCAAAGTGTAAATAATTTAATTACCTTCACTTGACTTCTTACTATGTGTCCTTCTGAGTTCGTATGAAGATTTTATGCCAGTTTTCGTATGAAGTGTCAGAACTGGAATAGAATGAGAAAGATGACTGTCATGTACTGAATCGATTCAGAACTTTTTCAAATCGATCCGGGACTGCATAATTCAACAAAGCTCTAATTTTTAGGTTTTTTTTTTATTTTAGTATTTATATGTAAACATTATTTTATGTGTAGGACATCTTTTATTTTAGTTTAAGAATAGTTGAGAGGTGATTTTGGGAGCTTTACCTTCTCTCACAGGGTTTATCCCCTTTGTATTATAAGTTTATTATTCATTGCCTTCCTCCATTAGTTAAAGCATCCATTGTTATTTTCTTTCTTTGTAATTGCTTAATTTTTTATTTTCCTTTATTTCCATGTCGTTCAATAAGCTTTATAGCTAAATTAGATGACGTTGAAATTGACCGAACTCACTTTGGATTAATTGGCTGCTTTGCTTTGGCGATGGATTAGACTAGTTTAAATCTATTAGGTTGTTCTTTATTTTATGCCTATGATATTTAATGGAGTATATTATGTATTCAATGTATATATGACCTTGTGTGTGTAATTTTTGAAATATTTGTTAACGCCAAAATCAAAATAGAATTTTATGACAATTTAAGGATTGACAACTCAATGTTTGATTAATTACAACCCAATACATTGGCAGTAGGTCCATTTGATTCTTTCATATAATAGTAAATGAAGGTATCCTCTCAAGAATAGTTATATTAGGGAGTTTGGGTATGTCAAAGCTGTTAATTTTGACCAACTCATAAATATTATCAATGATTCTGGGATAGAGCTTACTTTTTCGTTCATATCTCACCTTATTCTTAGACATCCATAAGTACCAAAGAACAAAAAAAGGAATAATACCTTTAAAATACCCTTGCACTATGAAAGAGTCCTCAAACCACCACTTAATCAATCATGCTCTAACAACACCCATAAGGCCATTGGACTGGTTCCATACTTTGATAGAAACATCCCCTTCGAAGAATAAATGGCCATGAATTCACTCATAGGCTTTAAGAAACAGTTACACATCGATGGACCTCTTATACATTTCTTCTTCACATCTAAGTCAACAAGGATAATAACTCGAATACGTCTCCACATAAATATAGAGATTTTAAGAGGGACACCTTTTTACCAAAGGAATTTAGAAGTCCAGTGGGAGATGATGCAAATACGATCTCAAAAATAAGCTAAAGAGAATTTCCCATAATTTTTATGAGACCAGACAAACATGTCCTTTTGATTAGTGTTTAGCACCTCCACCTGATTGAACTAGTGCCTCATGTAGTGGGTGATATTCTGATTAATTTTGCTCCAATCCCGTGTCCTTACCTCAGATCTGAAGTCCTTTAGCCATGAACTATTATTGGAAAGAATCTTCTCCCCCCAAGCACTGTTACCAATCTAGTTATCCTAAGATAATTTAATATACCCTTTACTTTGGATCCATTGAATGAGATTTTTAACCATGTTAATCACCTCCTTCAATCTTCTCCGCGTTTTATGTCCTCTTCGATTGATAACATGGCAAGGGTGATTTTTCCTACAAAATTTTAACATGAGGAACTTAGACCACAATGATTCTGATTTCTAAATTTCCACCAATTCTTTATGATCCTCAACCCTATACCACCTTCTATAATAGGTTTGCAAAGCTCATCCCATTTATTCTAGTGTAGTTTAGGGACACCCTAAGAGGATCCCCAAAAGAAGTCTATAAATATTTTTGAAATACATTTAAAACCTTTGTAGATATCTTGTACTAGAACCTTTTAAATACCTCCTTGGATTCTTAACATTTCTCCTCTCACCCTAAGACCCTAAGTCCTACTCCAAACCTTGATCCCGAGGCTACCAGGTGCTCTTGAGCCCCATTTGACTTTGTTCATATCTCCACCTCGAGTGAATCTCATTGCAATCTTATATGGCACTGAATACCCTCTATAACAGTCCATATCGTGCGTGAATCGGCCTACATACTCACCATTTTACTCTAAACCCTGATCTGGAGGCCACCGGGTGCTCTCGAATTACTTTTGACTTTAGTAAAATCTCTAACCTGGGAGAATAGCATTTATCCTTCATAGATCTATGAATACCCTATCCAACGGTCCATATCGTGAGCGGATCAACCTTATGGTTCGCATGTACTCTTCTTTTTACTCCAATAACCCTCGTCTAGAGGCCATCAATCACTTTTAAGCCCTGTTTGACTTTAATCAATTCTCAAACCTGAGAGTGGCCTATATGTTTTAATAGGTCTCTGAGAGTGGCCTATGTCGATTGATAGACCCCCTTACCCTAATTCTTGTCATATAAGGAGGTCATGATCTCATTTTCAGGTACCCCCTTTTTAGCAATCCGAAGATTTCTTGTCTCGAAATTAGTGGATCGCCAGTCTAAAAAACCCCAAGCTTCCAATATTCCTTTCATTTCACTTACCTCACTTTTATACCACCTTTTTAGACTTACCTCATCCCATCACCATAAAATCATCCTACTCTGCTTAAAAAATTAGTAATAAAATATTCTAGCAGGTCCACTCCTACTCTTTTTTATTCCATTTAATTAGTGATGTTTATTCACATTTCTTCTACCTTTGATATCTTTTAGTATTAATTCATTATCATACATACACTAATATCCTTTTTTTGCTAGTATTCACATAATATATTTTCATGAAACCCAAAAGACAAAAAAGAGGGTTCACTTATAAACCCTAAAGTAGGATTTCCTCATCTTTTTTACATTTTTACACTTGAGCAGATTTTCTCGAAAAGAAAACTTAAGAGGAGCCTCAAAATTTAGGTTTATGGGTTAAACCCCACCCTTGTGATATGTCAAACTATGTGGAACTTGATGCCTAGTTTGGCTATGTAAGCATCCCGAACCATTATCGGGATTCGAGTCCTATCTGGTTCATTGCGATATTTTGTTTAAATCTAAAATTTAGTATTAATGCGTGTATACTTACAAATTCACTTACTCATAGTGAATCATAATTTGATGGTCAATACCATCATAGTATCTATAATCCTCTTTCTTTCGTATACTCCTTAGGATGACTCATATCCATCTTTACCATGACGTGAGTAGGAGGTTTCATTTTTCTCACTTATTTTTTACATAGCACACATTGCACACACGAGTCACATCTTGGACAAAAGGAAGAATATTATTATATCCCATGAGATACCAAAAGGGTATAATGGGTTCCTAACACCTTCCTATTCCGTCACTTAGTCCTCGGACTCTCGATTCATTTGGTTTCGTATGCATCAGTTTGTCTTTTGATGTCATTCTTTCGTGGCCGACTACATGTTTTTTCCTATTTTGAGTATAATATGGTGGCGACTCCATTTTCTAGCTTTTCCTCTCATTTTTTATGTCGAATGATTTATATCTGCGGTAGCTTTTGAAGATCGTGCGAGTGGCAGAAAGAGGAATCATCCCGGTTGGTCATAACTTTATTAGGGGTCTTGATAGAAACCATAGTATAAAAAGGGATAGTTTGGTGTAAGCTTTATAGAGGATGAGTTTATCTCCATTGGAAATAATCTTATTTTCCCAACCTTTTAATTTGTCTTTAATATTATTAATGATATCCTCAAAATGAATGCATTTTCTTCTCCCCATGAATAAGACATCATAGACTAAGGTATTCGGGCTAATGCGGGCACAAAAGACACCTTTGTGGAGATTTTTGAGGACATTTTAGGCTTCTAGTAGACTAAGGCTTCTAGTAGACTAAGGCTTCTGGTAGACTAAGGCATCAGGTGTATGTCTTGGAGCTTATCCTTTTGGTATGAGGATGCTAAGGATTTTAGGCATTTGTCTTGGAGATTATCCTTTGGAAGGACTTCGTCCCTAAGGTACATCTTAATGGCATGTCCAATCTGAGCTCTAGTCCAATTCTGCAACATCTATCTAGAACTGGGTGATGATTGTCTGGTCAAAAGTGACTACTAGAATATCAGGATGAATCTTATATGAAGAGGCTATCACTGCAAGACGGTCAACCTCATAATTTGCTTCCCTAGGAAATCTTTTGACACTGAATTTGGTGATTCTTTGGATAAGTGCTTCAAAATTGTCAAATAACCTTCCATTCGTCCGTCGTTGTCCTTATAAACCTGAGTGACTTGATTGACTAATGGGTGAGAGTCGCTGATATCCTTAATATGTTCTAATTTCAAATGAATGATAGGCCCTAGTCGGACCACTAAAGCTTCATACTATACCTCTTTGTTGGAGGATTTTAATTGAAAATAGAGGGAAAGAGAAATTGTACCTCCTTCTGGGATCATAAGATGAAATCCAACCTCGCTACCAGAGTTATTGAAAGAGCCATTCACATTCAATACCCACTTTCAAAGGCTGCGGTCTATTTATTGGAACAATAGTCACTTGGGCTCCTTGAGAGCTGTTACTTTTTCTTGAGCTCTTGAGCTCTTTTTCTACCTCCTCTAATTTGCTAAACTTTATGATGATATCATTTAAGATTTGTCCTTTGATGGAACTTTGGGGATGGTACTTAATCTCAAATTCCCCCCCAACTCCACAGATCACTTGCCAAAAATTATTGACGTATCAAGCTTGTGTGGGATTTATAGTAAGGGTGTATCCATCATGACCATTATCCTATAGGATTGAAGGTAAGGCCTTAGATGTTTGGTTGAGATAATCAGGCAAAAAGTGAGTTTCTCTATTCTAGGGTAATTTCTTTTGGGTATTGGACCCCATACTCTTTTAAGATCAAAGTTGAGTTGATTGTGCTTGGAGAGGCAACGAGGTATAAGTACAGGTCTTCCCCAATAATGGTCTTGCATAAAAGAGGTAGAAATCTAAACCGCTTCTTCAGGATTTAGAACGCTTCTTCAACCTATGGAAACAACTAAAAAGCCTTTCATTGTATTTTGAAGAAAGTCAAGCACATCTCTAAGGCTTTGGAGACAAAACGGTTGTGGGCAGCAACTCTTCCAGTAAGGCTTTGGACCTCTTTGACTATTTTAGGAGATACCATGTCTAAAAGAGATTGGATATTCTATAAGTTGGCCTCAATGCCACATTTAGTGACCATAAATTCCAAGACCTTGCATCCAGCTATCCCAAAAGCACATTTCTTCGAGTTTATACTCATTTTATTTCTTCTGAGGATAGAAAGGGTCTCTTTGAGGTTTTACACGTGATGCCGAGCGTCTATACTCTTAACTAGCATGTCATCGACCTAAACCTCCATGTATTTATCGATCAGGTCTTTGAGGATGGACTTACCACCCTTTGGTTGGTAGAACCTACATTATTTAGTTCAAAAGTCAATTGTATATACATAAGTACTTTTGTCCGTGATGAATGAAGTATTTTCCTTATTTGTGGGAGCCATTATAATTTGAGTATACCCAAAATGGTGAATCATAAAGGAGAGGATCTTATGGCCAACTTTGGAATCCACCAATGTATTAATGTGAGGCGAGGGATAACAAACCTTAGGATATACTTTAATAAGATCACTGAAGTCAAGAAACGACCACCATTTCTTGTTGGGCTTATGAACTAACAACTACATTAGAAATCCACTTTGTATATTGTATTTCTAGGATAAAACTGACCTTTAAGTGCTTGTTAACCTATGAATAACATGTGTATTTCTTTTGGGCCCAAAGAACCACTTATTTTGGCATATTGTCTTGTGGTTTGGGTCCAAGATGATGTGGTGGACCATGACCTCAATATTTACCCTAATCATGTTTGTGTGGCTTTAATAAAACACATCCCTATTTTCTTTCAAGAATTAAGTTAGCTCATCTCTAAGGGAGGAGCTCGGACGAGTCTCAATTTGAATGATCGTGGTGGGATATTATTCACTAATGCATATTGAGATAAGGGCCTTAGTTGGTTCATTACTTTATTCCTTTTCTTCATCTCATGGATCTAGAGTATCCATGTTAATCAACTCTATGACTAAATTGTATCATGTTATCTCAGGAATTTCAGGCGCAGGAGGCAAAACCTCTGCAAGGAACTCAACACTTCTTTGTGAGCTTTGTGGGACCTCAAACAAGCTTTGAGTTATCTCTTATTTTCTTTCATAGAAGTGTTGTAACACTCTATAGATTTTTTTACTCTCCATACACTTCTCAAATAACCATTGGAGTTAGGAACCTCATCACCATCCTTCGAGTTGAGACAACAACATCCAACTCGTTGAGTGATGTTCTCCCCATGATCACTTTATAGGATGAGGGCAAATTTACCACTAGGAAATTAGTCCACATAGTATAGCAATAATCCTTGAATATAAATTTAAGGGGAATAATGATATACCCTATGGAATAGGACCGTTATCAATTGAACTTAATCAATACGGTGGTAATGGAATGTATGTGCTTCATGGTGGGATCTATGGCTTGAAAGAATCTAGGGATAAGAAGTCAACTGAGCTCCTGGTATCAACTAATACCCTCTTCGTATTAACATTTCCCATTATCCCAGTTATGACTAGAAGGTCATCATGTGGTAGGAAGATTCTCCTAAGCTCAGTGTTTGAAAAAATCATCATGGGAGCTTCTTTTGGTGATTGGCTCGGGTGATACACATTATTGACTTACACTCCATCTTTTTGTACGCTCTTAATCTGAAATTTTTAGGTTCATCGACGAATACCCTTATATGGCATCAACATCGATCATAGGGATGTCATCCTTATTTTTATTGTTGTGATGACCTTTCTCAGCGTTATTGGCCAGAAACGCCTTGAGATATCCCCTTTTGATCACTCATTTGATAGACTTTTGAGTTGGAAGCAGTCATTAGTGTTATGTCCATGGTTTTTGTTGAATAGGTAATGATTAGGCTCATCGCTATTATCTTCTAAAGCTCTTATGGGCTTGGGTGGAGGTAGGAGATCTTATGTATCCACAACTGAGAGGACCTCTTCTATAGTGGTTGTGAGTGGAGTGAAATGTTTGTCTTTTGGAGGCTTGTTATTCTTTCTTTCGTTCTTCTTTTTTCAATTATAGGTGCCTCGGGGGACTCTTCAAGATGGGATACTATATATTTTATTTTCCCCTATTGGGGTGGGGGAGCCTACAGAGCGCCTTATAGTGGGTGCATATTTCGTATCCATGTACTTCTGAGCTCTTTCTGTTGGCTCTATCGTGGACCGAGGGGTATCTTGATAAATGACATCAAAAAGTCCTATGATGTAAGGACTGATATGAATCCCTCCACATAAGTGGTGTCATTTAGATAGTCCACTTGTAGAGCTTCTTGGTTGAACCTCTTGACATATTCTCTAAGGGATTCGCCGAAGTTCTGTCTGAAGTGGTGCAAAGAAGTAACTAGATTTCTCATCTTCTAAGCCCCTATAAAATGGTTGACAAAAGACTTTCACAACTCCGTAAATCATCCAAGGATCCCTGGTTTGATCTTGTAAAATCAGTGCCTATTCATTGCCTTCGAAGTAGAAGGGAAGGCTCTACACAATACCTCATCTGGGGTATCTTTGAGAATCATGAAGGATTTATAGGTCTCCAAGGGATCGATGGGGTCTTTGGACCCATAAAATATCTCGATACTAGTCATTTTCCACTCATTTATAAGGGCTTAGTGTTAAACCTTATTAGATAATGGTGATAATGTTTTCTAGATGGCTATATCTATGTTATTATGAGTTTCCTTCTTGTACTGGTTAAAGAAGTTCCCCAATCTGTCTTGCATCTTCTCAAGCTCATTGTCCCAGGGCCTAACTAAACTGGAACCTTCATGGGATTGATCTTCAGGATGTGGCAATTGATACCTAATGGGGATACGAGTCATCGACTGTAAGGACAAATTTCCAATCGAGTCAATTTGTAATATTGACTTAATTCTGGACAAAATGATTTGAGTCATAGGATAGAGTGTAAAGTGTATCCATCCAAGCCTATGACCAGTTTGTGTTGAAGACGTAGCGGCTAAGTTTTAAAGGCTTCATCATTGCTGAGTTTCTAGTGCCTCATTTCTACGTCATCAAGTTGAGGACTCCATAGTCTCCAAAAGGTAAGAATGCAATTTTATATATATATGAGATTTGGAATATTTTATGGGTGTTATTTTTGTCTAAAATGACTTTTTATTTTCAGAAAATATTTTAAAACTTTGGATAAAAGTTTTTGGGCTTAAAAATGAAAAATGACATTTTCTGAATTTACGTTCGAAGTGTCATTCGAACGATAATTCGAACAAGTTTTCCAATGACTTTTCCTTTTTAATCCCTATTTTATCGTTAGTAAAGTCATTCGAACGACATGGGAAAGTCGTTCGACCGACCTTGGCGGCAAACCTAAAATTCTGGAAGTTTTCTTTTTTAACCACTTTCCCACTACTTTTTCCCCACTACCTTTTACCACCTTTACATAGTGCGGGAACTAGTCTTTTGAAGACAACTTTTGAGACTTTTAGAGTTAGACACATTGAGAAAAAATTCTTCAATCAAAAGTTTATGTTTTTGTGTTTAATTTTTCATGGAATAAATTCTTAAAACACATACACCCATTGTTCTGTTTTATTCCAATTTCTTCGTATATATTTTGTTGCTTGGAGTGTTTGGCACCATTAGTTCATCTCTACCGCAAAAAGGAGAAGTTTGGGTTTTATTCTCTACCCACGAAGGAGAGTAATTATTTGTTGTGGTGTTCTCACTTGAAAAAAGGCTTCGCATGAGGGTGACGGTGACCAAGAGCCCCATCGATGGATTCCGAGACTGTGGAGGAGTCCATGGTTATCTCCTAGGCAAAGGTGTTTACAAGAAGGAGCGTCAAGGCTGGACGGAGTCAAGATGTTTGTGTAAGTCTACTGTCTTGTAAATGTAATTCCATACTTAGTGGATTTGTTAGGCTAGGCCGTCCGAGATTTTTCCCATTTGGATTTTCCTCTTACATCGGTGTGTAGTGTGATGTGATTTATTTTTATCTTGCAAATCACCTTTGAATGCATGCTTAGGTTTAAGTAAGATAAAATTGGGATTAATCACACTTTTGTTTAATTTGGTGCTATTTATATTTGGGTGATTTAATTAATTTAATTCAAGTCATTAGTTAAAATGAATAGAATATTTTTACTGGAGTAATTTAATATCACTTTTAGTTTAGTTTAATTTTAATTTGAAAGAAATTAAAAGTTGTAGTGTGTGTAGTTTTTTTGTTAAACCATCATATTCCGTACTTAAGGAAATTCATATTCATTTTAAAAGAATTTTAAAATTTTATGGCATACATTCTAACAAGTGGTTTCAGAGCATTGAGTGTTTAAAACTCACGTTTAACATCGACCATTCTAGAGCTCTAGCAATATCCTCAAGATAATTTCTCCCCCCCCCCCCAACTGATGATCATGGTCTTTTCAAATTCCGCTATGTTCAGATATGGTTGATTCCTCCACCAAAGGTGGTAAAAGAAGCCTCATGAGGACATCATTGAGTTGTTCTTAAAGCTCATTATGATGGACTTTCGTATATTTTAAATAGATAATTACCTTGACTTAGTTGTCATCCCAATGAGAGAGAATCTTATAGGTGATTTTGGTTGTGTGTAATTATTATTTCCAGAGATGACATCAAACTTGTGGGTGTTGAATTTGCTTAAGATCTCAGACTTAAGGTGCCCCCATATGACCCCAGACATGTTAGTGGGGAGAAGTTTTAATTTAATAGACATGGATTTAAACTTGTTTGGACCTAAGATAAGAATCCTACATCCATTGTAAAAGGTTTTTTAAACGACAGTTTTTACTATCTAAGGACCTCTTGGGCTTTGGCCAAGAGGATCTAAGGTGTCAATGGACTTTGTCACTAATTAAGAGACCCTTAAGAAGTGGTTAATGGACTCCTCTAAGGATTGTCTGTCATAGTTTATGTAGGGGTGTCCCCACCAAAGATTGATTAGCTAAATTGATCCTATACTTGGCAAATAAAGAAGGAAGACAAGGATCACTCGAGCCTTCCACAGACATTCCTCAAAGGACTCACTTCGAAGGACAAAAGTTATTCGAATAATGATATCTTGTAATATAGAGCAAAATTTATTTGATTATGTACTTTATTTATTAATCAAGCTTACTTTGTAATATGGGCGAGGTTGTTCGGTACCCTCGAGGGACTATACCTGGAAGGGCATGGGAGAGCTTAGATGCTCTATCGAATGACCTCCTCTTGGGTACCTCGCATGGGACATGGTTTGGAGGATTGAGAGCAAGGCAATGTTGGGAATGAAATAACCAACCCTCTTGGCACACTTGGGAAAAATCTCCTCCAGTACAAATGGTTGCTCGAGACACTTATAGTCGATCTACCATGATTCAAACCTATTTGGGGGAACCTCCTCGAGGAACCCCAATCTTCTATCTTTGGCCTAATAATGGTTCTTATCTAACAAACAACATACTAAATTTCTCGAGCCATTTTCTGGTCAAACCACCTCAAGTTATACATCATCTATTTGATTGATGTGACCACACGTCTAGTGGGATCGCTATTCCTCTACTTTATGATGTCATATCATCTGGCATTAGTGAACTCGAAATCATTGCACTCAATTGACATTATCCTTAGGATGGCAGACCTAGGCCACCAAACCTGATGTTATAGCCATTCTAAGGAAAGCCTTTGAGCTTTCACGGCACCTCCCTCATTAATGCCACCATGCTTCTAACAGGTTATCTAGTTTCTCGCCAAAATATAATATCCCGTGCATTTAATGTAGTATCTTGGATATTAATGCGACGATATTTAGCATTTAATTCCAGTCAATCACATTCAATACCAACAATTTTACTCGAGTAACCTTGCCTTCATATAAATAGGTTAACCAAAGAGTTTACGAAGACGACAATCTTAATCCCGAATTTTTTTTGGATTTTCCTCATACATGAGAGCTTCTGTGAGAGAAAATTTATTGTCCAAACATTCTCCTTACATCCATTAATACCCATATCATTGAGCATTAACTGATATTGAGGTTCCTGCCTTTCCTTTATTATGCCTGGAGTGTAGGCTCTTTTTCCCTCCGACCAAGTTTTTTATTGGTACCATTTACTTATTGTATTTATAGTGCATTTATATTGTAAAGATCACACTTAATACTAGATCGAGTTTTGAATGTTGTTGTCTCTCTCTCACATATATTTATCGTCAATATTAAATATTGTCCTGGGCATTAATCCCGATCTTAATAAGGGGTTATGCCTCGCTTGATTTTAACTGTATTCCAAGAATCCATATCTTACATTTAGCGACTCCGCTGTGTAGGTATTCTCTTTTAAGAAAAAATGATAGAGGATAATACTGTCAGGACCATTGACTTTGATGCCATGCAGCGTAAAGAAGAGGCAGATCTTGTTGTATTGCCTGAAGGAGTGAGAGTTATGCGAACGGATCCTGGCACATCTCCTACTAGTGTGACGGAGATGACAACCGCATAGGTTGGAATTGACTTAATGCAAATGGTGGGACTTATGGGGTTGTTTACAGAGTTCATCAAAACCCCAGCGGCCCAGGCGATCTTAGGAATTACGGGAGGAGAGAACTCATTCATGACGCCACCGATGGGGATGCCATCTTTCTCCGTTATGGGTGGAGTTAACACTCTTGATTTCAATAGTGTTCATCTTCCTGCTACTCCACCTACTTTCAATAACGTACCTCCCATCGCTCCACCTCCCGCTATCCCACCTGTAACAGAAGGACCAATGGCTCAAGGCTAGGTAATGGCTTCAATGGCACATACAATAGATGGAGGTATAGGGAAGCGTATGCCAGTTACGTCAGCTATGCTAGCTATCGTGATAACGCCACCGATGAGCTCCCCACCACCTAGCGTGGAAGAGATAAAGAAGGAGATTTTAAAGTTTATAGAAGTGTCTAAAGGTGGAGATAGTTCATCGGTGTACGATGACTTTCGCACTCCGTACCCAGAGGAATATAATGTCGAACCCTACCTAGTGGGGTATATTCCGCTAACATTTGAATAGTAGATGGGGAAGGGTGAAAAACCTAAAGAGCATGTGAAAAGCTTCATTGGAAGCCTTGGGACCCATTTTAATAACAAAAAACTAAGGCTGAGGGAGTTTTGAAAGTCACTGATGGAGAAAGCCTACACGTGGTACTCCCACTTGGATCCAAGTAGTGTGGCCACTTGGGAAGAGTTGCATGTTTTGCTAGTATAAAAATTTCTTTTTGGTTGAGGATGAGTTTACATTTACACAACTAGATTACAAGAAGAAAAAGATAGGGGAGGATGTTATTGCCTACATCAGGAGGTTTTGCGAGTGCTCCCTGGATAGAAAAGAGGAAACACGAGAAGATAAGCTCTTAAAAGTATGTGTAGAAGGGCTGCTGCCAGAATATATCTGCCATTTGATCAATGAAATGCGAGAGGGTACGTTTGCAGTATTTTAAAAAGTAGAAAGGAGTATTACCTTGGCAGAAAAACCCACACCACACCCCTTCCTTGTCAAGTTTACTACTAAGGCCATCAATTACCTCGAGGAGGGGAATACCCTCGAAGGTAAATTATGCATACGAAGGAGTTAAAGAGGAAGGTAGTGGTGGCCGAGGAAGAAGAGGTAGAGGAAACAAGGGAAGTTTTGAAATCAAGGAGGATCCCCCAGAACTTTCATGTTCGGTGGAGCTAAATCTAAACCTATATGATCTCATGGTTCAAGAAAAAGTTTGTAGACTAGTCAACTTCAGTACAACGCAACTTTCTAAAGAGAACGGGGAGAAGTTTAACTATTGTGCGCTTCACAATAGGGTAAATTACCCGACCAAGGCATGTTTTTTGCTAAGGTGATTGATAGATCACCATGTAAAGAATGGAGACATTGAATTACCCCAAGGAAATGTGAACGATAATCCTCTACCGGCTCATGGGGCCCATGGCAAGTGCTTTTGATGAAGAGGTTGAGAAGATGTTGAAGGAGAAGTGGCTCCTCAATAAGGACTTTTAAGAGTCTTTGTAAGAATACACCTTCGATATGGCTTAGCTGGATCTGGAAGATAAGTTAAACGCAGACGATGAAGTAGAAGATGACCCCATCAAGAGTCTTAGCAGACAAATGAGGGCCTATTATCTGGAGATAATTAACACAGTGATAGCCTATGATGAGTCTTCTTATAGAGACGTAGAATAAGTTTATGAACTCGAAGAAGAACAAACATATCCTTGGGTTGAATGCGAAGTAGTTATGCGCTCACAGAAGTTCAATTGGTTCTTCGATCAGGTTGGGCTGCCTGAGTAGTCACGACTAGAGGTCACTCGAGCCTTCTTGGAGATCGCTAAGAGGAACATGGCACCACACATGAAATGGATGGGTCCTATGGCCAAGTTGGTGAAGAGATATCTTTCTGAAGTCACATTTTTGGAAGCGGACAAATTATGCAGGTACCCTCACAATAGACCACTTTATGTTATATCGTCGTAAATGATTGTGTTTTCTCTTATGTGTTATTGGATGGAGGGGAATCCATTAACATAATGCCCATTGAGTCTTTTTATTATACTAGCTTATCTGAAACGAGAATAGTACCGCACTTGTTAGCAATTTCGGGGTATGACAACCAGTCATCTAAATCTATAGTATATGTCAGCGTGGGCATCATAATGGGGAATATTACTTCCCACATTAAATTCCACATCATGGATTGCGAGCCATCATACCGGCTGCTATTAGGAAGGGTGTGGATGCATAACCATGGGTTGGTTCCCTCCACTTACCACCAATGTTCTAAGGCGAACATAAAGGTAAAAAAGGTGGTGATTTAAGCATTTAAGAAGCCCTTTACAAAGGAAGAAGAACACTTTGTGGATACTTACTTTTACACTAAGTTATTCGCAGAGGCAATGGTGGTAACAAAGTATAATGGAGGAATAAGGATCCCAAGCACTAGACAGAGGGTGCGGGCACTCGCTCGATTAGGGGTGACATATAAAGAAGAACGTGATCAGGAGCCAGCGAGGCCCCCAAGTTTATCGAGGAAGCTACCCGATTGAATGATGCCACACATTAATCCAATCGAACACCAAGTCCAGGCCAAGAGTGTTTTCAGTAGGCACTCTGTGAGATGGTTAGAAAAGATTTGTCAAAAGAGGCTTCATAGAAAGGAAAGTTCTTGACAGTTTAAGAGAGTGGTATTTCCTAACGACATAATCATTTATAAGTTATAAAGGTGTGAGCAGACAACTAGGGTCAATGCTTAGTGATTGATAACTCTGACGTCCAAGAATTTTTAAAAGACGTAGAAGAAGAGCCTGAGTGCATGAAGGACAGACCCAGGTCATAAATTCAAGAATTGGAGACGATAGACTTGGCTAAGGCGGGCGATGACCCTAGCCCCATATTTATCTCGAAGGACCTGAAAGGAGCACCTCGAGAGGATTTGAACAAGTTGCTCTAGGAATTCAAAGACATTTTTCGTGTGTAAATATATCGAGATACCTAGGGTGGATAAAGAAGTGATCTTCCATAAGTTGAATGTTTTTCCATCGGCTATTCTAGTGAAGCAGGCCACTCGAACGTATAAGACAGTTATATTTAAAGATCAAAGAAGAGGTTCAAATGTTGCTTATAACTAGCTTTATTATCCCCATCCAGCACCAGATTTGGCTATCTAACATTGTGCCGGTGGGAAAGAAAGACAAAAGTCAAATCCAGATCTGTGTGGATTACAGGGATCTCAATCGAGCGTGCCCAAAACATGAGTTCACGTTGCCTTATATTGATATCATGTTCAATGAAACTGTGGGACATAAGATCTATAGCTTCATGGACAGTTATGTGGGATATAATCGGATCAAGATGGATCCAGCTAATGCTGAGAAAACAGCTTTTTGAATGCTTTTGGACAACTTCATATATACAGCTATGGTCCTTGGCTTGAAGAACGCATGAGCCACCTACCAGAGAACCATGATGGATATCTTCCATGACCTCTTTCACAAGATCGTTGAATTTTACATCGATGACCTAGTAATTAAGTCCAAAAAGGAGACTTATCACTTGGATGATTTGAGGAAGGTGTTCACCTGAGATAGAAAGTACAAGTTGAAGATGAACCCTCTTAAATGTGCATTCAGGGTGATAAGTGGAAAGTTCCTCGAGTTTTTGGCGAATCTACAAGGCTTTCAGATGGACTTGGATAAGCAACGGGCCATCCTCAATATGTCGAGGACAAAATCAGCGAGGGAGTTGAAGAGATTCGTGGGGAAGGTCTCCTACTTGAGGAGGTTTGTACTAAGTCTAGCCAAAGTGACACGTCCACTGATGGAGCTTCTGAGAAAAGGCTCCAAGTTTACATGGGAACGGATGCACCAAGACGCTATGGACAAGTTGAAAGCTCTCCTCACATCGCATCACATGATTATTCCCTCGAAGGCAGTTATCACTTTACGTTTATATCTCACATATACTGAATGATATATTAGAGAGTACTAGCCCAAGAGATGGACGGTATTAATAAACCTGTTTATTACTTGAGTAGGATTATACATAGGTCGGAGGCCAGGTACACTAGCATGAGAGGCACTATTTAACCCTTGTATTTGTAGCACAAAAACTCAAACACTGCCTATTGTCATTCACGGTCCATATTGTAACTAGGTGTGATCTTATAAAAATTTTGCTTGTTAGAATTATACTAATAGGCAGGGCAGCCTGATGGTTCTCAATCCTCTCAGAGTAAGATTTTAAATGCATAGTTCCTCAAGCCATCAAGAGCCAAGATTATGCATACTTATTAGCCATATTTCCCTCTAGTACATTCGAGCCACCTGTAGAAAAGCTTTCGAGTGATGATCTCCAAGACAACTTTGTAACTGCCTGCATAGACGCATGGAGCATGGAATTTGATGGCTATTTAGCTGAAAATAAAGGGGATCAAGCATCATCTTGAGGAGGAACGAGGAAGAAATTTTACTATCTTTTAAGTTGGATTTTAAGTTTTTGAACAATGAAGTCGAATATGAAGCACCAGTATTGGGGTTGTTCGAGGCCCTTAGAAGGGGCATCCATGTCCTCACGATTAAAGGGTACTCTAATTTAATGGTTAAATAGGTAAGGTAGGAGTTTACCTTGGAACACATAAGATTGGCACCTTACCGAACAATTATACCACGGTTGCTTGGGCAATTCGAGGTGGTAAAAATCAAAAGGCACCCTCGAATGATGAATCAGCATGCTAATGCTTATAACGCCATTGCCTAGAAGATTTATTTTGGTGGAGAATCAGCAGTTATTCGAGATTGGGGTATTACTGGCATACGAAGGAAAAAGACTTCGCAGAATTTATTCGTAAATGCAAGGCTTGTCAGCTGCATAAAAACATGATCCACGCTCCGTCGGTGGACTTGCATTCTCTTTCCACGCCTTTCCCATTTCACACTTGGTTGTTCGATCTAGTAGGATAAATAAATTCCTCCTTGAGAGGAAATATTTGATACCACCGAATGTTTTACTAAGTGGGCAGAAGCCATACCGCTGAAGAAAATAATAGCAGGGTTGGTCGATCGATTCATGAAGGAGTATATTATTTACCGTTTTGGCATCCTAAAAGTCTTTCTATCGGACAATGGCACTCCTTTTGTGAATAATAAAGTAAGCTTGTTGACATATAAATACTCCATCATCCACCACAAGTCAACTGTGACATACCTGAAGTGCAATGGGCAGGCATAAGCTACTGATAAGACTTTAGTGAACATATTAGCCAAAATACTGGAAGATTTTTGGGGCACGTGGGATAACAAGATACTCGAGGTTCTGTGGGCTTATCGAATAGCAGAGGAAATTAACGGGGTATACCCCATTTTCCTTAGTCTTTGGAGCAGAAGTTGTTTTGCCAGTAGAACTCGAGATACCTTTTGCTCGATACAACTTATGAAGTGCCATGCTACCTCATAGCCGGAATGTACAACTCGAAGCACTAGATGAACATAGAGACAATGCTGTGAGGAACTTTAAGATGTATAAGAAAGATATTACGATCAAATGATAAAATTACGGAAGTTCAAAGAAGGCGAACTAGTCTTAAAGGTTTGCACGAGACACATCAGTGGATTGTCATTGTCAAAGTTTGAAGCCAATTAGAAAAGACCCTACATCATTCGAGCATCTCACTATTCGGGCTACTGTGAGATATTTAAAGTGGAAGATGATGTTACTGTCAAACTAAACAATAAGTGGTTCAAAACCGACAATATTTGAATGTACTCGATTCCCACCCAACACTTGCATCAATTTCGTTATATTTTTGTTAAATACTTATTTGGGAGAATGTCCCCTGAAAACGCTGACTTGTCTATTTAACATGGTATAAAGTCTCTTTGTTCTGAAAAATATTGAGTTATCTATTTAAATTTCTTTGATGTATTATCCCAACCAATATTTAAATAAGGGAGAAAAGGAAGAGATCCAAATGACAAGAATTTTATTTATATAAAGATATATTGTGATTATATGCCACATAGGTTCCAGACTTGAAAATAAACAGGGGATACAAACAAAGGGAAAACCTAAACAAAAGTTGTTAGGGGGCATCCATTATAAATTGCAGATTGGATGAGCCAAGAAGCCGGTGATGATGCTGAGGAAGTATTTGCTCAAGGCTTCTTTGGTCAGAGATTAGATCATCCAAGTCTTTCTAGCGGTTGTCCCTTCTCTGTTGCACATTATCTAGATCCTTCTCAGACTTGAGTACCCCAGCCTCCGCTCGGGTAACCACATCATGAGCATTCTCCACCTTTTGTTCAAACATAACTAACTCAATCTTCAAGGTTACTAATTCCTCTGAGATGGCTACCTATGAGAAGTGACAACTCTGCAACCGGTGATAAAGGGCGGGCAAGTCATCTTTCTTTAAGTCGCACAACATATTCACCAACACAGTGAAAATGTAACACCCCGCCTAATTAAATACCGGGTGGCCAGTCCCATACCAAATTAAAACAGAATATACAGTTGGCTCATTCTTAGCATCACTGATGAAAAAAATTACAAATCACCCAATACTCAATTAAGCTGGTGTTAAAAACTTTCCAAATTTTAATTCAACAAAATCCATTTTTTTTGTATAAGGATAACACAACAAAAATTATACTACAACACTAACAACCACACAGATAACACAAAAAAATTTAAATGCAATTGGAATAAACATTCCCAAATAATTATCCATTACAGTAATCCCCATAATAATAAATGTCATATACATCAGGATATGACCGCCCTCACGCGCAAACCTCCCCATCGATAGTAAGTAAGCTAGGTATGTCATATACATAAATCATCAATCAAATAGGAATTATCATACCTATAATATAATATCAACAAGGTACTCACATTACCCTAAGATAATTTCCATACGTAGCATTATATCTCTCAAATCCTACGTATTAAAATATTATGAGTTTACTTCTTTAATTCAATTATCCCCGAGTCTCATTCATTACTCAAGGTTCAAACAGGTTTTTCCTCAACATTATATTCGTAAGAAATCACTAATATCCTACTGGTCCATATCATCATATCTCCCGAATTACCACGAATTAAACTCTCATTTCATTAGGGTTATAACCGATAGTTTCAAATCTCTTATAAACACATCCTCTATCAACTAGGATTAAATATCATCATCACATGGCTCATAGTATATAGTGTTTCATTCACACTATATGACATCTCAACAAAACCAACATCCTCGCATCCTATAACATCACTCCACTGCCGACGTCGTTAAGGTTCATGCGCGGAGCATCTCGTAAAGCAAAATCTAAACAAGGAACCCCTCCAATTACACTACAACTTAACTTTGTCGGTCGTGGAGGTCCGTGTGACACCCCGACTAATAAATACCGGGTAGCTACTCCTTTATTAAATTAAACCAAAATGCCAAGTTGGCTCAGTTAATAGCATCACTGTCGAAAACATTTTATTATTTCTAACCACCTAGTATTTAAAAAGTAAGTTGCCAAATTTTAATTAAAGTCTGGTTAACATGCAGTAAAAGATTTAATGCAAGAATAATATCACCATTCACCATAACGAAGAAATAGAATAACCATCACACAATATAAATAAATACGGAGGAAAAACTCCTCACAACAAATCCCATAACTGAAAATAAATAAAGAAATACTGAATACTGAATCAATACATGCCAAAGTCTGAAAAACTGAAATGGAAAAGTCTCTAATAGAATTTGGGCAACATGCCCTACAACTGAAGAATACTGAATATGGAATCCAAATGGTAGAAGCATCTAAAAGCAAATCCATGTACCTTCCACAAACAGCTACAGCTCGTCACCTGAATGAGTATCCTATGCATGGTGTCCTTGTGGCTGGGCACCTAAAATGGTTTTACAAAAAAAATTAGATTTGAAAGCAAACGGGTCAGAGCCCGAATGTGGAGATATTTTAAAAACCTGCAAGTGCTTTAAAAACATTTAAAACATTAAATGCAAAGTACATGTTAGGACGTGCACTCACATGAAATTCTCACATCTCGTCTAACTGTGCACTCCTAACGTAAGTACCCATCTAAAATGACACAAACCACTAGCTAAGTAACATAATAACCAGCTAGACTGTCATAGGTTCTACCCTTATTACTCGGTTCCCATTAACATTATAACGATCTCAATAAGTAGGGGCTTAACGTAAACTCAGATGCTCAATATGCAATATATTTCACTATCAATTAACCCGTTATGTTTTTCTCGAAACAACACCGTAATTATATTCACAACATTAACATGAAGGTTCCCATTAATTAAGTGTATATTATTCACATCATAAATATACAATACAAGCACCCCAAGAACTAAACTGCGGTGCACACATACTCTGCTATCCATCCCGGTACATCACGTACATAAGGATCACATATTCCGAATCTCTCAGGAATAGTTCAGAGATAACAACATCATAAATAATGGAGGCGAACACAGTCACATCACATGGGTCACGCACATACCTACGCTCCCACGATCAGCGGACTTATCAACATCCCAATAAGTCTTTCTATGACCTATGTTAATCAAGGTAACCAGTCTAAATTCGGGCAACACAAGGATTAGAGGGCCCTAAGCGAACGCAAACCTCCCGTGATAGCAAGTATGGTAGGTATGTCATACACACAAATCATATACCAATACTAAGTAAACACACATCTTAGTAATCACCGTAATTTAATTGTAGTACATATCGCATTCTCGTACCAACTTAATATATATATATAACTTATATAATCCCGGTCCATATTTATACGCGCCATAATTTATTCTCACGTCGTAGTAGGCACTCACGTCTCAATCCATAATGTCTATTTGATTCGTTCCACAATTATAATTTACTCCTCATTATATCCCAAATGTCCCAAGTATACCAATACATCATCAAAGGAATGTTATCTCTATTCTCAAACAAGTTCACGGGACTCCCAAAATCAAAACAGGCCAAAAAGGCCTAAACTGCCAGCTCGTTAGAAGTCTCGTTCGAACGAGGATGTTCGAACGAGATTTCGTTCGAACGAACTGGGCTATCTAACGAGATCTCGTTCGAACGTGATTATCGAACGAACATCCCTCTCGTTAGAACCCCAAAGTGTCAACTCGTTAGAAGCTCGTTCGAACGAGCTCATTCGAACGACCTGGGTAGGCCTTCTAACGAGTGACCAGATTCAAGCCCAGAATTCTTATCTCGTTTTTTCACCAATTTCTACACTTCAAATCTCAACCAAAATTCGTCCAATCAATGTTTTAAGGTCTCCAATCATCCTAAAACATACTAAGGTCATATACTAACATCTTTTAAGGAATTAACACATCCTAAACATCATTAATTCATCACATCTCTACCCTTTCCCCCAAATTTTCAAGAACATAAACCGTAGAATTTTAAATCCTCAAGAAGTCTATTCTAGAACCATTTTTGTTACATCCAACATATATTAACATCATAATAATCATCTCCATACTATTCTACATGCAATTTGTCCTCAAAATTCAAGCCCTAAGTCCAATTAAAATGGGTTTTTATTTAACTTCTAAGAACAATTGTAAATCTTTCAATTTATCTAACATGGAAGAAACATTCTCTGAATTAAATAGAATTAAATCACTTGCCTCTAGTGTCTCTGAATTTGGTGTTGGTTTGATGAAGCTTTTTCTGCAGAATTCCTTCTCTCTCTCTCTCTCCACAAACCTTCTTCTCCAAAGGTGGCTAAGGTGGCAAGGGTTTGTTTAGGAGACTTAGAAAACCAATTTTAGAACTCCTCGTAGTCTTATGGGTCAATATGGTTGGTAGTGGGTTTAGTGGTTAGTTACCCAAATCAGATTATAAATCCTAATTTTCGTCATTATTAAATTCCAAAAATACAATATTACCAAACTACCCTTATAAGATGCCGGTATGGCCAAAAAATACCCCGGGACCCAAACTAAACCCCCGGCTAGTGTTTTCTGACTATCTCAACCCTTCCGGACGCATTGGCGCACTCAAAACGACCATACGGTTAATAGAATTTAAATTCACTTTTATAATCAAAATAATTATATCCTGACGCGACTATCACTCGCGTCCCAATAAAATGTCCAAATTTTCGTATATCAAACTCATGACAAATTCATAATTCAATATTCATAAATCATCATATATACTCAATATAGTCAAATACCAACTCACATCTCGCTAGTATTTTATCCGGATTAATTCCCAATTAATTCTCATTTAATTAATTAATCCCAAAAATAAATATTGCCAAAAATACGGGGTATTACATACTTCCCCCCTAATAACAGAATTTCGTCCCGAAATTCGAAACTAGAAAGTACCTGGTAAGAACAACTCTGGATAATGTTCGCGCATCTCATCCTCGCGCTCCCATGTGGACTCCTCGACATTATGATGTCGCCACTGAACACGCACTAACGGGACTATCTTTAATCGCAGTTTTCGCTCACTTCGGTCCAAAATAGCAATCGGCCCCTCCTCGTAGGAGCTATCAGGTTGGAGATCGATGTCCTCCAAAGCAATATGAGAATGAGCCAAATTGTCCCTGAGATATTTCCTTAGCGAGGAAATATGAAACACATCGTGAATCCGGTGTAAATGATCCGGTAATCCAAGCCTATACGCAACCGGTCCAATCCGCTCAATAATAGGAAATGGTCCCACATATCTCGATGCCAACTTCCCTTTCTTCCCAAAACACATAATCCCCTTCATAGGAGATAATCTGAGCAAAACCTGATCCCCTACTTGGAACTCTCTGAAGAACCTCTTCGCGTCAGCATAACTCTTCTGCCGGTCTTGAGCTACCCGAATGCGACTCCGAATCAACTCAATCCTTGCCGAAGTATCCTGAATCACTTCCGGCCCAAGTAGTTTGTTATCCCCCACCTCTAACCAACATGCTGGGGAATGACAAGGCCTACCATACAACGCCTCAAACGGAGCCATGCCAATAGTGAACTGGTAGGAGTTATTGTAAGCAAACTCCACCAGTGGAAGGTACTGCTCCCATCCACCCCCAAAGTCAATAATGCACATGCGTAGCATGTCCTCCAACATCTGATTTGTACGCTCGGTCTGCCCATCGGTCTGCGGATGATAAGCCGTACTCAACCGCAATTCCATGCCCATGGCCTCCTGGAAACTCTCCCAAAACCGCGAAACAAATATCTTGTCTCTGTCAGATACGATATTTAGGGGTACACCGTGAAGTCTCACAATCTCTGAAATGAAGAGCTGGGCATACTGTCCCGTAGTGTAGTCAGTCCTTACAGGTAAAAAGTGAGCGACTTTGGACAATCAGTCCACAATTACCCAAACGGAGTCGTGACCCCTCTGCGACGTAGGCAACCCCGTGATAAAGTCCATGGATATGCTCTCCCACATCCACACCAGGACCTCCAACGGCTGTAGCAGTCCTTCCGGTCTCTGATGATCCACTTTTACAAGCTGACAAGTGGCGCATTTCGAAACAAACTCAGCGATATCTCTCTTCATACCGCTCCACCAATACTGGCATCTCATGTCTTGGTATATTTTGTCCCCTCCAGGATGTACCGCGAACCGTGAGCCGTGCGACTCTGCCATCACATCGTGTCGCAATTCCTCCCCTTTCGGAACCACTAATCTCCCATTGAAGCGCAATCCCCCGTCTGAGCTAACGGTATAGGACTCGGCTCCCTCTGCTAGTAATCGAACTATCTGCTCCTGACAGAATGAGTCATTAGCCTGTGCCCGTACTACCTTCGTGACAATCTGCGGTGTAACAGTCATCACAGACATGAACGATCGGGCCACTGCATCCTGGTGTCCCAATTCCTTCCACTTGGCCTTCCACACCTCTGCCACTTCATATGCTGGCCTACGGATCAACGTGTCTGCCACCACGTTAGCCTTACCCGGGTGATACTGGATATCGAACTGGTAGTCTTTCACAAACTCAAGCCACCTACGCTGCCGCATATTCAACTCCTTCTGCATGAATAGGTACTGTAGGGACTTGTGGTCCGTGAACAGTTGGAACTTCTCCCCCAAAAGATAGTGCCTCCAAATCCGTAGCGCAAATACTACTGCCGCCAACTCCAAATCATGCGTGGGGTAATTCTTCTCATGAGGCTTAAGCTTACGTGAAGCATAAGCTATGGCCTGTCTCTCTTGCTGCAATACACCTCCAAGTCCTTGCAAAGACGCATCGGTGTAAACCAAATACTCAACTCCCGGTCTCGGCAATGCTAACACAGGTGCTGAGGTCAATTTATCCTTCAATTCATCGAATGCCAACTGACAGGCATCATTCCAGATGATTTGCACACCCTTACGAGTCAGATGTGTCAAAGGACCTGCTATCTTCGAGAAACCCTGAATAAACCTTCTGTAGTATCCTGCTAGACCCAAGAAACTACGAATATTCGTTGGTGTCATGGGCTGTCCCCACTCCCTCACCGCTGATACTTTCCCCGGATCAACAGATATTCCCCGGACGGAAATGATATGTCCCAAAAACTGGACTTCCTTCAGCCAAAACCCGCACTTCTCATATTTTGCATACAACTTGTTCTGACGAAGTGTCTGCAAAACCTGCCTCAAATACTCGGCATGCTCCTTCTCTGTCTGGGAGTAAACCAGAATATCATCAATGAAGAGAATGACAAACTGGTCTAGGAAATCCCTGAACACTCTGTTCATCAAGTCCATAAACACTGCTGGAGCGTTGGTCAAACCGAAAGGCATAACCCGAAACTCGTAAGAACCATATCTCGATAAGAATGTAGTCTTCGAGACATCCTCCTCCCTGATACGCAACTGATGGTATCCCGATCTCAAATCAATCTTCGAGAAGAAAGAAGCTCCTCTCAACTGGTCAAATAGGTCATCGATTCGAGGCAACGGATACTTATTCCGTATCGTGACCTTATTCAACTCTCGGTAGTCCACACACAATCTTAGTGAACCATCTATCTTCTTTACGAACAACACAGGGGCACCCCACGGTGAAGTACTCCTCCGTATAAACCCCTGACCCAACAATTGCTCAATCTGATCCCGTAACTCCCTCATCTCAGCTGGAGCCATACGGTACGGTGCGCGTGCTATAGGTCTCGTACCTGGTAGTAAATCTATAACAAAGTCTATCTATCGACTGGGGGGTAGGCCTGGTATCTCCTGAAACACATCTGAATACTCCCTGACAACTGGGATAAAATCTAAAGGAATCACAACCTCCTTAGAGGTATCCTCCTCTATGTAATACAGATGAGCGGTCGACCCTCCCTCTGGGCGAGGCATCGCCACTACAAACATCTCTTGCCCCGGAATGGCAAAAATAATGCTCCCGCTGAAGCAATCAATTATGGCCCTATAAGCTACGAGCTAATCCATACTGATAATCACATCGTGAACATGCATATCTAATAACAACATGTCTGCAGGTAATACCAAACCACCAATCTCTACCCCCACTCCCCGGCATATGAAGAATATAAGTGACCCATTCCCCAATGGTGAATCGACACACGTCACTGTGCTCTCTGCCGTAGCTAACAACCCTAAGGCTTTCACGAAATTTGTAGCTATAAAACAATGTGTAGCCCCCGTATCAAACAATACCCGACCCATAGTGCCATGGATAGGAAACGTACCCTCAATCGCAGGCGGTGCCTGTGGAACTGCTTCCTGGTGGACGTTATAGACACGTCCATACTGTAGCTGCCCCTGCTGAGCTGGGACTGCTGGAATGGGTGGCAATGCTGCCATCTGTGGTGGTGCGAGGAGAGCGGAGGGAAACATAGGCCTCTGCGGCTCCTGGCGAGCACCCTGCTGCTGCTGCTGTGGGGCCCTGCCCCTATCAGGACAATCATGTCGTTTATGGCCAGTCTTGCCACAAACAAAACACTTCCCTGGGAAGTTCCCTCCTCTCTGCCCCTGCTGTCCCCGGCCCTGGTGGCCGTTACCGTTCCTCCCTTGGCCCTGCTGGCCCTGCTGAAACTACTGTCCATTCTGTCCCTGTTGGCCCTGATGGCCGTTTGGACCCTGGTGGCCCTGACGGAAACCTCCCTGTCCGTGCCTGTAATTTCCTGACCTGAACCTCTTTTGATCCCCCTGCTGGGAACCCTGCTCACCCTGTCTCTGCCCCTGAACAGATTATGCCCCACTGGCACCATGCCCTCCAGTCCTGCCCTGATGGCTAGACTCTCCGGATCTCTTACCCTCAGCCATATGAAAGCGGTGATCCTGACAGTGTAACAAAACAATGTTAACCACATCAGAATAAGTGGCCAACGAAAGGTTCCCTAACAGATGCTGATGGATCCTCCATGTCAACCCATCGGTGAATTTCTCAATCTTCTTCTTTTCTGTCGGTATCTCATCCGGAATGATATTCAACAGATTCGTGAACTCGGCCTCATACTCGGCCACGGTCTTACCCTCCTGCTTCAGATTCATCAGTTTCCTCCTCATTTTCGTGTGAACAGCTGACGGAAAGTAGTTGCGGTCGAACCGCACCCAAAAGTCCTGAATAGTGAGAGTATCCCTCTCCTCTACGGTGGTAATAGACTCCCACCACTGCAGTGCAGATCCAACTAGCTTGAAAGTAGCTAGCACCTGCTTCTGAACATCCGTGCACTCATACATCCTTAAGTGCCTCTGTATATCCTTCCTCCACTGGCTCGAGACTACCACATCTGAGCTACCTGCAAACTCTGGCGGATGCGCTTTCTGAAAAGCGTCACGTACACGTTCCCAAGCAGACGGGAATGCATTTGCCTGTACTGGCACGGCAACCGGCGCCTGAGGTGGTGCCTGCTGAACTACGTCAATTGCGGCATTTACCTCTTGGGCTACAATGGCTGCAACCTCAGCGGCGTTCATCATGCCCTGAACTGGAGCGGGCTGGGGTTCGGGCGTTGCATCCCTGGGAACTCGTCGTGCACGTCGTGGAGGCATCCGAAATAAGAATGAAGTTTATAAGTTTGAAGTTATAAACTTAAAATATCTTAAGAACGAAGCATACACAAAAGAGTACAATAGTCCTAAAATATAGGGCTCTATATCAAAGAAAACTTAGCGGAAACATAATAGCCGTACAGATCCTAAAGGACACTAAAACCTGATGCTCTGATACCACCTGTGACACCCCGACTAATTAAATACCGGGTAGCTACTCCTTTATTAAATAAAACCAAAATGCCAAGTTGGCTCAGTTAATAGCATCACTGTCGAAAACATTTTATTATTTCTAACCACCTAGTATTTAAAAAGTAAGTTGCCAAATTTTAATTAAAGTCTGGTTAACATGCAGTAAAAGATTTAATGCAAGAATAATATCACCATTCACCATAACGAAGAAATAGAATAACCATCACACGATATAAATAAATACGGAGGAAAAACTCCTCACAACAAATCCCATAACTGAAAATAAATAAAGAAATACTGAATACGGAATCAATACATGCCAAAGTGTGAAAACTGAAATGGAAAAGTCTCTAATAGAATTTGGGCAACATGCCTTACAACTGAAGAATACTGAATATGGAATCCAAATGGTAGAAGCGTCTAAAAGCAAATCCCTGTAGCTTCCACAAATAGCTACAGCTCGTCACCTGAATGAGTATCCTATGCATGGTGTCCTTGTGGCTGGGCACCTAAAATGGTTTTACAAAAAAAATTAGATTTGAAAGCAAACGGGTCAGAGCCCGAATGTGGAGATATTTTAAATACCTGCAAGTTCTTTAAAAACATTTAAAACATTAAATGCAAAGTACATGTTAGGACGTGCACTCACATGAAATTCTCACCTCTCGTCTAACTGTGCACTCCTAACGTAAGTACCCATCTAAAATGACACAAACCACTAGCTAAGTCACATAATAACCAGCTAGACTGTCATAGGTTCTACCCTTATTACTCGGTTCCCATTAACATTATAACGATCTCAATAAGTAGGGGCTTAACGTAAACTCAGATGCTCAATATGCAATATATTTCACTATCAATTAACCCGTTATGTTTTTCTCGAAACAACACCGTAATTATATTCACAACATTAACATGAAGGTTCCCATTAATTAAGTGTATATTATTCACATCATAAATATACAATACAAGCACCCCGAGAACTAAACTGCGGTGCACACATACTCTGCTATCCATCCCGGTACATCACGTACATAAGGATCACATATTCCGAATCTCTCAAGAATAGTTCACAGATAACAACATCACAAATAATGGAGGCGAACACAGTCACATCACATGGGTCACGCACATACCTACGCTCCCACGATCAGCGGACTTATCAACATCACAATAAGTCTTTCTATGACCTATGTTCATCAAGGTAACCAGTCTAAATCCGGTCAACACAAGGATTAGAGGGCCCTAAGCAAACGCAAACCTCCCGTGATAGCAAGTATGGTAGGTATGTCATACACACAAATCATATACCAATACTAAGTAAACACACATCTTAGTAATCACCATAATTTAATTGTAGTACATATCGCATTCTCTTACCAACTTAATATATATATAACTTATATAATCCCGGTCCACATTTATACGCGCCATAATTTATTCTCACGTCGTAGTAGGCACTCACGTCTCAATCCATAATGTCTATTTGATTCGTTCCACAATTATAATTTACTCCTCATTATATCCCAAATGTCCCAAGTATACCAATACATCATCAAAGGAATGTTATCTCTATTCTCGAACAAGTTCACGGGACTCCCAAAATCAAAACAGGCCAAAAAGGCCTAAACTGCCAGCTCGTTAGAAGTCTCGTTCGAACGAGGCTGTTCGAACGAGATTTCGTTCGAACGAACTGGGCTATCTAACGAGATCTCATTCGAATGAGATTATCGAACGAACATCCCTATCATTAGAACCCCAAACTGTCAACTCGTTAGAAGCTCATTCGAACGAGCTCGTTCGAACGACCTGGGTAGGCCTTCTAACGAGTGACCAAATTCAAGCCCAGAATTCTTATCTCGTTTTTTCACCAATTTCTACACTTCAAATCTCAACCAAAATTCGTCCAATCAATGTTTTAAGGTCTCCAATCATCCTAAAACATATTAAGGTCATATACTAACATCTTTTAAGGAATTAACACATCCTAAACATCATTAATTCATCACATCTCTACCCTTTCCCCCAAATTTTCAAGAACATAAACCCTAAAATTTTAAATCCTCAAGAAGTCCATTCTAGATCTGTTTTTGTTACATCCAACATATATTAACATCATAATAATCATCTCCATACTATTCTACATGCAATTTGTCCTCAAAATTCAAGCCCTAAGTCCAATTAAAATGGGTTTTTATTTAACTTCTAAGAACAATTGTAAATCTTTCAATTTATCTAACATGGAAGAAACATTCTCTGAATTAAATAGAATTAAATCACTTGCCTCTAGTGTCTCTGAATTTGGTGTTGGTTTGATGAAGCTTTTTCTGCAGAATTCCTTCTCTCTCTCTCTCTCCACAAGCCTTCTTCTCCAAAGGTGGCTAAGGTGGCAAGGGTTTGTTTAGGAGACTTAGAAAACCAATTTTAGAACTCCCCGTAGTCTTATGGGTCAATATGGTTGGTAGTGGGTTTAGTGGTTAGTTACCCAAATCAAATTATAAATCCTAATTTTCGTCATTATTAAATTCCAAAAATACAATATTACCAAACTACCCTTATAAGATGCCGATATGGCCAAAAAATACCCCGAGACCCAAACTAAACCCCCAGCTAGTGTTTTCTGACTATCTCGGCCCTTCCGGACGCGTTGGCGCACTCAAAACGACCATACGGTTAATAAAATTTAAATTCACTTTTATAATCAAAATAATTATATCGTGAAGCGACTGTCACTCGCGTCCTAATAAAATGTCCAAATTTCTGTATATCAAACTCACGACAAATTCATAATTCAATATTCATAAATCATCATATATACTCAATATAGTCAAATACCAACTCACATTTCGCTAGTATTTTATCCGGATTAATTCCCAATTAATTCTCATTTAATTAATTAATCCCAAAAATAAATATTGCCAAAAATACGGGGTATTACAGTCCGTCAACTTTAAATACGCAACCGGGATAACCTCATCCACTCTCTCAACCAAATGTGGTCTAAACTTCCATCTCTATCTAGGAGCCATACCACTAAGCGCTTGTACTTCACTCAGTCCTTGCGCAATCAATAATGAGCTTGAATTCAGTCCTTGATGTTCAAATTGTAACCCTAAGGCTACCCAGGTGTTATATTAAATCTCCCCTACTTGACCCATCCTTAATCCTCATGAATACCAATTAGAATCCAACAAATGAATCTAGCAACCGAAATTTCCTTCAAATTTAATTAACATAATTCTAATCAATTGAATCCCAATCAAATCAATTCAATTCTTAACTAGGGCTTACTGATCTTCCCTAAGTTCCATAATATCCAAATAAGAATCACCAAATATCTACAAAAGGTTTGGAATAAGAACAAGCATTAAAAAGAAACAACTTTAGGAATTCTAGGGAGGTTAATCGTCGAAGGCAGGGGGTCGATCGATCGATCACCCAGCTAACAGCCCAGTTTTTCTGCATTTCTTATACTACGGGTTTAACCATTTTTTATCAATCAAACCTTCATATTAATAACCCAAATGACTTATAATCCTTACTACATGATATATCAACATATATAAATGATTTCTAATGCTTTAATATCCTAGAATCATCAAGAGGTTGAATTAAAAGCATGTTTTATCCTCCTTTTCCAGAAAATTATCAACATAATATCTTCAAGAACACATCAATGGTTTTCAGAGTTTCTTCAACAAATTTATGATTATTTCGTGGATCACTAACTACCTACAACATGAGTTTGATTCCTATATAAGTTCATATTTCCATAAATCCATTTCAACTCCATCTTTATCTTCCAAACATGAAAAATCATCTTTTTATAACTATTCTAACATGGACAATATACAAACTTAGATTGCAAATATCAAACATTTGCCTCTAATGAAGGTTTTATCCTTTAGTATAGTATATCAAAGGTGGTTCTCCCTTCTCCGGACAACTTCCGGTGGTGGGTGGTAGTGGTGACCTTTGGTTCTTTGGTTCTCCTCCTTCTAAGAAAGCTTTTCTCTTCCCAAGCAACCTTTTACTCTCTTCAGGAAGATGACTTCTCTATTTTGTGTAGAAGAGGTGAATTACCCATGTACACTTAATCTCCAAATACTTATAATAGGACAAAATCCAAAATCACTATTCATCCCTCCTATAAAAATGACCAAAATGCCTTTTTGGGTTGTCTATTCATTTACAAATGACCCGAGACTCAAAACTAACATCTAAATAAACTTTTCTGACTATTTCAAACCTTCCGGAAGTAAAGACGCAGTCGAAATGACTTTAAGGTCGATAGAAAAATAAGTTTCTTATTAATTTAAGAAATTAGTCCCGACACGTCCCATACCGCGTCCGACTAAAAATCCAAATTACTGAATTAATATCACACAGCTATAACAATATCATCACATTCATATATTACCTAAATATCTTTAAGTAATATTCAGAATCATACATTTTTAATATACACTATTCGGATAAAACCCAAATGAATTAATTAATAATAAAATACAATTAATCCATTAATTTAAAATATAACCCATTTTTAAAAGTCATTAAAATTACGGGGTATTACATACTTCCCCCCTTATAACAGAATTTCGTCCCGAAATTCGGAAAGATAAATCATACTAGTAAGGTCAACTCTGAGTATAAATCTCACATCGCAAGTAATCTATGTCGTACCGCCCATACAGTACGTTAACGAAAATCCCCATCGATGTTACAACAAGTCTCACCATATAGTTCCAACATAATCGAATTTAAACTTTATCCAATCTTCCCTATACCATCCTCGTGACAAACTTTGGGAAAAAAATTATCCTCACGTATTTAAACAAATAAATCCTGAAGTCACAACTACTTACAGTTTCACAATTATGAAAACTACTACAATCCAACCATCCAGGGCGCCCATACACCCTATCATACAACTTTTATTGTAATATTTATCGCAAAGGTTGTAAACTCATATCTTGAAGACCTAACTTATTTCGACTCCCAACGGTTATTAGTTTCACGCATGGAGTGTCTCGCAAGCGAAATCCAAACAAGGAACCCCCCCCCCCCCCCCCGATACACTACTACCTAAAGTAGTCGGTCATCGAAACTCCTCAGGTCCTTAGTCAATAGTTTATAACCTCTCTACAGGTTTTATCGATTTTAAATAAAAGTTTACTCATTTACTCTCTTATAAAAGTCAAGATGCTGGCTATTAGTAGTACATACGCTCTCATATACCACAAGTCAATACACGCCGATAGTCACATCATGTTCGGACATGCCTAAAGTAAGTAATCCCATGATAAAAATCAAACCCATGTGATGACATGAAAAATATAGGTGTCCCACACCCCTCGGTGAGTCTACGTAAATAACAGTGCTATAGGATAAGTCTAGCAACCCTATTACCCACACAATATTAATCGCTACTAAAAATCAATATACGCCTCATAATTCCTTAGATAGAAAACATACCCTCACTTGCGGGTGGTGGTTGTTAACTCCCACTATCATAACTTTGTTCCGATGAATCAAGAAAAATTTTACCCCAAATTTTCAGTTCTAGTTAACCACACTCCCCTATATGTCCAAGCCTTTGAATATATTACCTTCATTGGGTAACACACCTAATTCCTGCATTTCAATAACTTCTATTGATGACTCTCCTCAATTTTCCATAATAGGGGTGACCTCGACTACGGTCATCATACTCGAACATACTTTATAACCTCCTAAGTACGATCTCCGCTATCCGTCCATTGGCCCTCATCTGCCATACTTCTTGTACGAACGCAAATAAGATTCACTAATATATACGGAATCTTACCAAAGAAATCAACAATCCTAAACATAGAGTTCTACATCAAAGAACACTAAGCTGAAAACACAGTAAGCCGTACAGATACTAAATGACACTAGAATTTGATGCTCTGATACCACCTGTAACATCCCGCCTAATTAAATACCGGGTGGCCAGTCCCATACCAAATTAAAACTGAATATACAGTTGGATCATTCTTAGCATCACTGACTAAAATAATTACAAATCACCCAATACTGAATTAAGCTGGTGTTAAAAACTTTCCAAATTTTAATTCAACAAAATCCAATTTTTTTGTATAAGAATAACAAAACACAAATTATTCTACAACACTAATAACCGCACAGATAACACAAAAGAATTTGATTGCAATTGGAATAAATATTCCCAAATAATTATCCATTACAGTAATCCCCACAATAGAAAATGTATTAAAACGACACAAACACAAGAGTATATGACTCAGATAGAAATGAGATAATTGAGTTCCTTTGGGCGACATGCCCTAACTATAAGAATACTGTGAATCAAATGAAGATAGGTGTATAAGCAATACTCCATAGCTCCATAGCTCATCATAATCCGCTAAGGTTGGCGTCCCTGTTGCTGGACACCTGATATAGAAGGTACAATAGAAAAGAAAATATGCAAGGAAACAGGTCAGAGCCCGATGTGAAAAATGACTTTTGAAAACAGCAAGTATTTAACAAGTGCAATAAAGCATTTATTATGTACATGTTAGTATCCAACTCCTACTTTCTATTCTCACCTCTCATCTAGAGTGCACACTTAGCGTTTCCTATTAACCTCCTAGTTAATGATTCCTCTTCACAATTTCCATAATATGATTTCCATCCCAAATCATAACCCCGTATGTCCCATACCATACGTCATATAATATTCATATAAGTTTCTCATTAACATGAATCGTTTCTTATTAATATGATTTAAGCTTTTCAATTCTACAAGAATAAACATTCATTAACTTAATTCCATTCTCTTTATCTATTCACCGTTATCTACAATTATCACACAGTAGATAGATTTAACCACTATATACATTCATTTAATTCATTATATATATATATATATATATATACACACACATATATAATACGGCACCCCGAGTCATAGCTGCGGTGCAATGCATTACTCTGCTATCATGTCAAAATATCGTTGGTCGTCGAATAGGGGACTAAAGGTTCGGTAAGGATTTCTCGAACCACAAATATCAACATACAAATTGGAGGCGAATATAGTTCTCATATCCATGGGTCACGCACATACCTACGTACCGATAGTCAGCAGACTTATCAACTCCCCGATAAGTCTTTCATAGATCTATGTTCTTGAGCGACAAATCAAAGATCCCATGGATTCATCAGGATATGATTGCCCTCAAGCGCAAACCTCCCCATCGATAGCAAGTAAGCAAGGTATGTCATATACATAAATCATCAATAAAATAGGCATTATCATACCTATAATATAATATCAACAAGGTACTCACATTACCCCAAGATAATTTCCATACATAGCATTATATCTCTCAAATCCTACGTATTAAAATATTATGACTTTACTTCTTTAATTCAATTATCCCCGAGTCTCATTCATTACTCAAGGTTCAAACAGGTTTTTCCACAACATTATATTCAGTAAGAAATCAATAATATCCTACTGGTCCATACCATCATATCTCCCAAATTACCACGAATTAAACTCTCATTTAATTAGGGTTATAACCGATAGTTTCAAATCTCTTATAAACACATCCTCTATCAACTAGGATTAAATATCATCATCACATGGCTCATAGTCTATAGTGTTTCATTCACACTATATGACATCTCAACAAAATCAACGTCCTCGCATCCTATAACATCTCTCCACTCCCGACGTTGTTAAGGTTCATGAGCGGAGCGTCTCGCAAAGAGAAATCTAAATAAGGAACCCCTCCAATTACACTACTACTTAACTTTGTCGTTCATGGAGGTCCGTCAACTTTAAATACGCAACTGGGATAACCTCATCCCCTCTCTCAACCAAATGTGGTCTAAACTCCCATCTCTATCCAGGAGTCATACCATTAAGCGCTTGTACTTCACTCAGTCCTTGCGCAATCAATAATGAGCTTGAACTCAGTCCTTGATGTTCAAATTGTAACCCTAAGTCTACCCAGGTGTTATAGTAAATCTCCCCTACTTGACCTATCCTTAATCCTCATGAATACCAATTATAACCCAACAAATGAATCTAGCAACCGAAATTTCCTTCAAATTTAATTAACATAATTCTAATCAATTGAATCCCAATCAAATCAATTCAATTCTTAACTCGGGCTTACTGATCTTCCCTAAGTTCCATAATATCTAAATAAGAATCACCAAAGATCTACAAAAGGTTTGCGATAAGAACAGGCATTAAAAAGAAACAACTTTAGGAATTCTGGGGAGATCGATCGATCGACGGCAGGGGGTCGATCGATCGATCGCCCAAGTAACAGCCCAGTTTTTCTGCATTTCATCTACTACAGGTTTGACCATTTTTTATCAATCAAACCTTCATATTAACAACCCAAATGACTTATAATCCTTAATACATGATATATCAACATATATAAATGATTTCTAATGCTCTAAACATCCTAGAATCATCAAGAGATTGAATTAAAAGCATGTTTTATCCTCCTTTTCCAGAAAATTATCAACATAATATCTTTAAGAACACATCAATGGTTTTCAGAGTTTCTTCAACAGATTTATGATTATTTCGTGGATCACTAACTACCTACAACATGAGTTTGATTCCTATATAAGTTCATATTTCTAGAAATCCATTTCAACTCCATCTTTATCTTCCAAACATGAAAAATCATTTTTTTATAACTATTCTAACATGGACAATATACAAACTTAGATTGCAAATATCAAACACTTGCCTCTAATGAAGGTCTGATCCTTTGGTGTAGTATATCACAGGTAGTTCTCCCTTCTCCGGCCAACTTCTGGTGGTGGGTGGTAGTGGTGACCTTTGGTTCTTTGGTTCTCCTTCTTCTAAGAAAGTTTTTCTCTTCCCAAGCAACCTTTCACTCTCTCCAGGAAGATGACTTCTCTATTTTGTGTAAAAGAGGTGAATAACCCACGTACACTTAATCTCCAAATACTTATATTAGGACAAAATCCGAAATCACTATTCATCCCTCCTATAAAAATGACCAAAATGCCCTTTTGGGTTGTTTATTCATTTCCAAATGACCCGAGACTCAAAACCAACATCTAAATAGACTTTTCTGACTATTTCAAACCTTCCGGACACAACGACACAGTCGAAATGACTATAAGGTCGATAGAAAAATATGTTTCTTATTAATTTAACAAATTAGTCCCGCACGTCCCATACCACGCCCGACTAAAAATCCAAATTATTGAATTATTATCACAGAGCTATATCAATAGCATCACATTCATATATTACCTAAATATCTTTAAGTAATATTCATAATCTTACATTTTTAATATCCACTATTTGGATAAAACCCAAATGAATTAATTAATAATAAAATCCTATTAATCCATTAATTTAAAATATAACCCATTTTTAAAAGTCATTAAAATTACGGGGTATTACAGAAAACCAATCATTGATAAGCATGTTCACCTTCCCCAACAAATCCTTGATTATGTTGGGTTTTAGAGACTACAAAGGAGTGTTGAGAATTTCATCTAAAATGGTGGACAGGGCAAGCAGTCTGCAGGCCAGCATCATGGGTATGGATTGTATGCCATAAGGGGAAAATGCCAAAGGAAATCGGGTCAATAGCTACTTAATTAATGCGTGTGGACCATCAGTTAAGATGTGGGGAAAATTAAGCAAAGTCTGCCTCACAACCACTTCGGGGGCTGCCTCAAGAGGGTGCACACTAAAAACACTATCGCTCGTAAAAGGGCGTCGCATGTACAAAGCACTATCACTTTTTTGCACTCAAGAAACAACCACCTCGGGCATCCCACCAACACTTGGGCCCATTTTTTGAACTTTCACTCCAGGGTCCTCGCCCAGTGCTGCTAAACTAGCCACCATCCTCGCCAGTGTAATTTCATCTATGACAGCTTCAACTCCCAGGTCACCTGCAACTGAAAGCTCAACTCCAACTTGAAATGGAAGAAATTATCAAGTAAAAAATATATACAAGTTGTCTTGCAAGCAGATTAAAATCCAATATAACTTGGCCCACCTGACCCTCGGTTATGGGAGATTTTAAGACCAATATGACTTGGCCCGCCTGACCCTCCGTTATGGGATATTTTAAAGTCCAACATTAATTGGCCCGCCTGACCCTCGATTTGCTACTACAAGGTAGAAAATATTAATTATGGAGTTTATGCATTATTGCATCTAAAGCGAGGTTCAAGTGTGTAAGTCATATATCTCTTTAGTTTAAATATTTACCTATAAAGTGAAATGTATCGGTTTGGCATGAGGTTTTCTCTTACAACGTCCTCCTCGTAAGAACACTCATCTCAAGCTTATGATTTACTTTTCTACATTTTCATTCCTATAATATTCTTAATGAACACACGTTAACAAGATAATCATTTTTGTAAATCACATGTTGTCACATAGACGTTAGAATACGATTTTGCCTGAATTTAGATAAAAATACTTTTTAAGTAAAAATATTCTTAATTTGGGTTACTAATTTTAAGAGACCTTACACAATCAATAGGAAATAACCATTGTATCAAGTTCCATCCTCGTAACAAGAAGAACATATATTGAGATTGTGGAACAATGTGTGAATATTAAACAACTTGAACATAGGAGCATTTGAGCTTCACTATTTTAACTTCATTATTCCAAATTTCTTTGATTCAATGTCTATGAAAGAATAACTTTTACAGTCATTTTTGTTTACGAAGTTCACCACGACAATGATACACCTTTGGACTATCAAGATTTGATAGATTCCAACTTATTACTTATGGTCTTTCATTTTTCATAATTATAGAACTCATGGATGAGTTTTTTTCAATGGTAGGGAAATTATACGAAATAAAATGAAAGGAAATTTGAGAAATTGAAAATTTTATATTCACAATTTTTGGTGATAAATATTTCATAAGTGATATAATTAGAAATAGTGAACATATTTATTGGCATTTTTCTAAATTCAATAGTTTTGTTTTATTAATTAAATTCTATTACAAATATGTAGTAATGCATGTTGATTAAATACCTCTTTCACAAACCAAATATTGAATATTGAAAATTACTAAATACCTCTTTCACGAACCAAATATTGAATATAGACAATTATTTTTGAGTTACTTGTTTGTTTTCCCCCCATTTTTTCTTCTTAGTCCTACACCAGTCAACTTTCAAATGATCCAACTCATAAATTAGTTAATCGACTAGATCATTGACATTTGACTCAGTGATACTATTCTAAAGTTCACGATAAGTCTAGATTAAGGCTTTTGATTCAAATTAGGGCTATTTTAGTATTTTCTAGAATTTTTAATTTTGTTTTATTCTTCTTTTATTAGTTTTCGTTTATTTTGTTATTTTCCTTAATTGTATTACATGGCCAGTAGGTGGAGGCTTTTAGAAGGGGCATCTTAGGTATATTTTATAAAAGGGGTGATCCTAGGTCATGTGACATCACATAACCCTAGGACCATTTTCTTATTTAGGTTTATGAGTGTCCCCTTCTATATCCTTCCCTACTCCCCTATAAATATCCCCCCTATGTCATTAATGCAAGCGATTCTACACTTCTTTTAATTGATTGTTTAATCTTTCGCGTGCATGTCTTTCAGTATTGTAGTTGACAGTCCATTTTACATCAATTGGTATCAGAGAGAGGATGCTCCACTCTTTGTTTTTTGTATAATCAAATCATAAAATAAAACAATCAATGGTGCTGAGGAAAATCACCAATGTTGAAGAAGAAATGCTCGATTGCAAAAAGCGGTAGCAATGTTGGTCTAAAAATTGACTTACTCCTTCATGAGCGTCACCACTTTAGCTCCTCCCACTCATCCACGCGCACGGACTCATCCCCCACCAAAATTCATCCACCAATCACCCCCACCCTCCGCTACCACAGAACCATCACCTTACCGCTCGGGCAAGGCCTCGATCAAACTCGCCCCTAACTGCCACCCTTCCCGACCATCCCACCGACCCAGTCAATTCCCTACCCGCAACGAAACAACCCTGGGAGCCTTGACTAACCCAACCGATAGGGACTCCTGACCAACACCGCCCCTACACCCCTTGATCCTCATTTAGCTGCACGACCCACCCCTGACCTAAGTCCTAACCCTCTCCCCTCCAAAACACCCTGACCCAATTCTGTTTGGGGTCCTCCGTCCTCCACCATGACCCAACCTACCCTCCAACCTACCAAATAACCCAACCTAACCCATATTTATCCAAAACTACATTCCTCCTACACCTGTTGCCTGCTCCGACCCGGATACACCCAAATCAACTCACCTGCCACCACCCTTACCCCTCATGCCCAGATCTGAACCAATGTCCCACCCCCGAGAAGATGATCCCATCTGGACCCTTTTTTTCTGACCCGACTCGCTCAGATTTTGACCCAATCTTCTCCCAACAGACCCCTAATCCTTTTGGAACACCTCCCAATACTTGAAATTTACATACCATCCCTTGAAGATTTTGAAAATATCAAAACTACCACATAAATTTTTGAAAATTATTTTTCAACCCCCAGACGTTTCAAAAAATCCATTTCCACTCCCATTAACTCCCCTGGATCCATCCATGATTATTGGGTGTAAGTCCAAGATTGGTTGAACCATCGAATCATTCTCCACCAACTCAAGTGTGGCACCCCGCTAATTAAAATAAGAGGTGGCCAGCCAAATACTCCATTAAATACATGAATTATAGATGGTCCATTCTTAGCATCACCGTCGTGATAATAATAATATGAGATAACCACCAATTATTTTAGAAAACGGATGTCACTAAAATTTACAAGTTTAAATAAAACCATTTAGACAATCCAAATTTTAAAAAGTGGTGGATAAGCATGTAAAGGTATATTACAACTTAGCAACTACACAACAAAAATAATAACTAGATAAGAGGTCGGTTAACTGTCTAGTACAAATAGACTGATCATAACTAGAATATACAGAAGATAAATGCGTCGATAATAAAAGTCCTACAGCATCCGCAAAAATGCAGTAGCTCCCAGACACTGCGCATGAGAGATTAACACGGCGTCCTTATGGCGGAGCACCTTGGCATAAATAAGAACCACACATAACAGAGAAAAATTAACGGGTCAAGGCCCGGTTTGATATGATATACATGTGAATAAAATGCATATCAGTTAAGAAGTGCTTACATCATGAATAAGTTTAAATCGCTCTTCACGATAGAAATATTCCTTACCTCTAATCTAAATGCACATCCTAACGAAATGCCAGTTAATATTAACTATTCATCAATGCAAGAGAATTAACTAAAATCCATTTTAATAATCTTAAACCAGTTCGTACAATTGATTTATAAATGCATTAGCCATTTATGAAATGCCCCGATCGAGAGAATAGTTACAATCAATATATAACGATTCTAAGACCATCCTTTCGGGAGTCACTCCACTGGATGCGCCCCTAAATAGCTATCATTTTCAAGGTCCTATAACCAAGATCAGGGAACCCTAAATCGCATCGCGTGGGAAGCGGACATATACCTTCGACAGTGAGTCATAACCATACCCAAAATTACCTCACTTCGAATAAAATAGATCACAATATAACCACCGGTCCTATAGCCGAGGACTATATTCACCCTGCATTCACTAGCCAGGGGACTTCACCTCATTCGCGTAACTTCCCTTATGATAACATTTAGAGAGGTATGTGTAAACAAGTCACAATTCATAAGATTTGCCAATTCAAAATGTACATTTCATTATAACTGAAACCATATGTGTTTAACGACATAATTCACAACGTTTAGTTATCTTCATATTAGTCTCCATGGGTTAACGACACCCCGTAGGCCATCAAGTGTAATTTACCTCATCCTAATCTAGAAAAGCCCAAAATCATATAACCCTACCTTCCCCTAGTCCTAGACTAGCTTACTAAATGAAAAGGATACTTACATCCTTCTAACAGTTAATTAATTAATTCCCGACCTAAGCCCGAACACTCTTTTTCTAACCTAGGTTCTTAATTCCCTTAATACAAGACTTTAATACTCTAATTTTAATTCGTGCAAGAAGGTTCCTAGTCCTAAACCTTAAAAGAAAGGAACGAAAATAAAACTATATTTCTGGGTTAAAAACAGTGGACCGATCGACCGGCCCCTGATCCCCGATCGACCGCGCTTCTAGAATTTGCCTAGTAAGAAAAGATGTAAGTCCATTCCTTAAGGCCCGATCGACCGGTCCTGGGACCGCGGTCAATCGCACTATAAAATTATGCCTATCGAGAGAAGCAGTGGGCTTTTCTCTTTAGGCTCGGTCGATCGGGCTCTGGATCGCGGTCGACCAGCCTCACCAGATCTCACGGCCAACCCCTTTTCTAACACACAAAACCTAAATTTATAACCCTAGTTTCTTCCACTACTCCTAACCTCATGCTCTAATAAATTTTCCCCAACATTTCTACACAACAACAAGCTAATGTAATCAACTCAAATCATATATATATCAAAATCTAAGAGTTTGAACATCGCAAATCATCAAAACCCATAAATGGTTCAATTCTCCAAATACACAACTATCAATACAAATTATCCAAACAAAATCATACATAAGCAAGTTAGAAACTTTCCTTAAGATCATAGTCTCGGATTATCTTCCGGTAGCAACAATTCTTAGCTCAAATCTTCAATTCTCACTCTTTTCTCTTCTTTTTTCTCCCAAATTCTCTATCTCTCTCTAACTCTCTTTTAGGTTTAGGAATAAATGAGAAATAAATGCTCTAGAGTGACTAAAATGCCCAATAACATAAATTCAACATTAAATGCTACTACACAATTAAAATGACTCGTAACAACATAATTAAGTCATATCTTGTCAAAAGTACCCGGAACCCAAAAACACAAGTTGGTACTTATTTTGACTATTTCAACCATTTTCAGACTAACTGCGCCCTCTAAATTGGCATCCGTAGTATCATAAATTATTTCATGTTCCAACATCATTTTAAATGATAACCGCAGCTTAAAACACAACGACGTAATTAAACATAATGCGATGTTATTTACATTCACTTATTAATAAATATGCAAAACTCGGTAAATATTATCTCTTAAATCACTTAAAGTAATATTTACTTCAACTTCCTTTATTTTATATAATTAACTCGCACGAAAAATTAATATAAAAATACTTACTCGTAAATAAGGGGTGTTACATACTCCCCCCCCCCCCCCTAACAAGGGAATTTTTCCCTCAAAATTCAGGCTTACCTTGTAAAAAAAGATGTGGATACTTCTCCCGAATATTGTCCTCATGCTCCCAAGTCGATTACTCGGTGTTGTGGTGTCCTCATTAGACTCGAACCAAGGGCACCACCCTCGACCTTAGCCTACGCTCTCCGTGATCTAAAATAGCAATCGGTTGTTCCTCATATGAAATATCGGGTTGTAATTCGATATCATCCAGAGGAATGTGCCAGTGAGCTCCCTCGCACCTTTTATACCTCTTCACGGATGAAACGTGGAACACGTTGTGAATCTGTTGTAGGACTTTCGACAAGGCAAGTTGATATGCTACAGGGCCTACATAGCGCGGCGCAAGCTTGCCTTTCTTCCCGAATCGCATTATACCCTTCATTGGGGATACCCGCACTAAAGCTTGGTCTCTAACCTCCAATTCCACACGCCTTCTATTCGCGTCGGCATAGCCCGTCTGATGGTCTTGTGCAATTTAGATGCGGTTTTAAATAAGCTCAATATTCAAAGAAGTATCTTGGATCATTTCAGGTTTAAGGAGCTTATTATCTCTTACTTATAACCAATAAGTAGGTCATCTACAAGGTTGGCCATACAATGCCTCTAACGGTGCCATATCTATTGTGAATTGATACAAATTATTATAAGAAAATTCGACCAATGTAAGGTATTTCTCCCATCCTCCTCTGTAGTCAAGTACACACATTCGAAGCATGTCCTTCAATATTTGACTAACTCTCTCCATTTGTCCGTCCGTTTGTGGGTGGTAGGAGTAGTTAATTTCAATTCGATCCCCATTTCTTCTTAGAAACTCCGCCAGAAATGGGATACAAAAATCTTGTCTCGATCGGAGACTATATTGATGGGCATCCCATCGAGTTTCACAATCTCTGCGATAAAGAGCTAAGCGTATTGTGACGTATTATAATTTGTTCGTACCGGTAAGAAATGTGTCGATTTAGTCAGACGATCGATAATAACCCAAATGGAATCATGACCGCTTTGTGACGTCGGCAATCCGGTGATGAAATCCATCGATATACTCTCCTACTTCCATACCGGCATTTTTAACGAATGTAACAATCCCGTTGGTCGTTGGTGGTCTACTTTCACTAATTGACAGGTGGTGCATTGGGAAAAAAATTCAGAGATGTCCCTTTTCATGCCCGCCCACCAATATTGACGGCGCATATATTGGTACATTTTGTCTCCACCTGGATTTACCGCAAATTTAGACCCATGAGATTCTATCATGACGGCATGTCTCAAATCTCCCTCGTCGGGGACTACGAGCCTCCCGTGGAAACTCAACCCACCCTCAGAAATTATAGAGTAGGACTCCACTCCCTCGATTAATAATTGGCGCACCCGGTCTTGCCAGTCTTTGTCCCTTCCTTGTGCTTCCACTACTCTCATCACAATAGTAGGCGTAACGGTTAATAGTGACATAAATGCCCTTGATACAGCATCATCCTGGCTAAGCTCTTTCCATTTATCCTTCCATACCTTTGCTAGCTCCCCCGCGGGTTTTTGACTCAACCCATACGCTACAACATTGGCCTTGCCATGGGTGATAATTAATATTGAATTGATAGTTTTTCACGAACTCCAACCATCGACATTGTCGCATATTCAGATATTTCTGTGAGAACAAATATTGCAACGATTTATGGTCCGTAAAAAGACAAAACTTCTCCCTCAGGAGGTAATGTCTCCACATCATCAAGGCAAACACTATTGCGGTAAGCTCCAAATCATGTACGGGATAATTCTTCTCACGGGGCTTTAGCTTACGAGACGCATAAACAATGGCCTGATACTCCTATTGTAGCACACCTCCCAATCCTTGTAGAGATGCATCGGTAAAGACTAAATAGTCCACTATCAGTCTTGGCAACGCGAGTACAGGAGCAACAGTCAACTTGTCCTTTAATTCATCGAATGCTAGTTGATAGAAATCATCCCAAACAAACTTCTCTCCCTTCCCAGTCAGATTCATCAAAGGGCTAGCAATCTTAGAAAAACCCTTGATGAAACGGCGATAATAACCCGCCAGACCCAGAAAACTATGAATCTCAGTGGGCGTCATGGGCTGACCCCATTCTCTTACCACGACAACTTTACTTGGATCTACCGATATACCCTCCGCGGACACAATGTGCCCCAAAAGCTTCACTTCCTGCAGCCAGAAACCACACTACTAGAATTTAGCATATAGTTGATGATCTCGTAGTGTTTGCAGGACTAATCGTAGATGTTTGGCATGCTTGGCTTCAGTCCGAGAACAGACTAGAATGTCTTCGATGAACACTATGACAAACTGGTCTAGGATGTCCCAAAATACTCTATTCATAACCAACAACTCATAGGACACATATCTAGTCAAGAAGGCAGTCTTCGACACGTACTGCTTTCGAATTCGCAGTTGATGATGTCCTCAAATATATCTTAGTGAAGTACGAACAAATCATCAATCCGAGGTAACGGGTATTTGTTCCTGACGGTGACCTTATTCAATTCCAGGTAATCAACGCATAACCAGAGGGAACCATCTCTCTTCTTCACAAACAACACAGGAGCACCCCATGGTGACGTACTATGCCGAATAAACCCTTTCTCCAATAGTTGTTAAATTTGATCCTTTAGCTCCCTCATTTCCAAAGGATCCATACGGTATGGAGCTCTCGCAATCGGGCGAGTTCCCAGTGCTAAATCAATTGCAAACTCAATATCACGATTGGGTGTTAATCCCGAAATCTCTTGAAATACATCCTCAAATTATCTAACAACGAGAATCGAATCTAGGGAAATAACTACTCCGCGTGAAGTCTCCTCCTCAATACAATATAAGTACGTGCTCGAACATCCCCTCGAAAGAGGCATAGCCACTAAAAACATTTCTTGCCCTGGAATGGCAAAAACTATACTCCTCCCATAAGAGTTTCCCATGGCTCGGTATTTCACTAACCAGTCTATACCCAAAATAACGTCAAACTCGACCATATCTAGGAAGAGTAAATCGGCCTCAAAACGCAAATTACCAAGGTCTATTCCTACCTGATTACAAATAAGGAATATAAGCGAACCATCGCCCATGAAAGATTCCACACTAGTGAAAGTACTCTCAGCAGACTGAATCAACCCCGTCGAATGAGCAAAATGCGTAGCAATAAACGAATGTGTTGTGCTCGTATCAAATAACACTCGACCCACATACCCGTGAATGGGAAACTTACCCTCAATAGCTGGAGGTGCAGGTGGGGCTGGAGGAAGTAAAACATCATAAATATTATACACTCGCACGTACTGAAGTTGCCCCAGTTGTAGAGGGATGACTGGAATAGGCGCAGGAGGCTGTAAATGCAATTGTTGATGTTGAGGACCACTAAGCAACTGTCCCCGATCAACTATGGATAAGCTTCTGAAAGTGACCCGGTTCACCACACTGAAAACAGTGGCTAGCAAAATTTTTCGGATAACAACCCTGATTATTATTCCAAAACTATCCGATGCCTTGGCCCCGATGGCCCTGTCTCCATTATTACCTTCCCCTGTCTGGACCTATTGGCCCACCTACTGTGGCAGAGCACCATGAGCGTGCCTAAAACCACCTCCACCAAAATTAAAACCCTCAAAACGTTGTCTCCTAGACGAATCCCCCTGCTGGGTGTCCCTCGCTTTCTGCTTACTTCCCGACTGTTGTGGTGAGGATAGTTCTCCACCGGCATCATTACCTCCTTGCTTACTGGCTTAAACCGAATCCGAAATCTTCTTACTCCCTTTCACATGAAGACGGTGATCTTGACAATGGATCAAGGCTGCATTCATCATGCCCCCAAACATTTATAAAGTTGGATTTCCCAATAAATGTTGCCTTATTCGCCAATTTAAACCCCCAATAAACTTTGATATTCTCCTTTCCTCCGGAATTACTTCATCCTGCACAAAGTTCTCTAGACGAGTAAATTCCTCTGTATATTCTACAACTGACCGTTCCCCTTGAACAACATCCTGCAGTTTCCTCCTCATCTCCTTTTGGACTGCGGGAGGATAATACTTTCGATCGAACAAAATCCAAAAGTCCGATATAGACATGGTATCCCTCTGCTCCGGAGTTGTCATCGACTCCCACTAATGTAAAGTTGCTCCCACCAGTTTGAAAGTGGCAAGAATTTATTTTCGTTCCCTGCTACACTCCACCATTCTGAGATGACGTTGCATATCTTTCTTCCATTGGTTTGCCACAATCACATCGGCGCCACCCTGAATTTCAGGAGGGTGACCTTTTAATAAAGATTCCCTAACTCTCTACCATGGGGTGGATCCCATATAGGATTGAACCTCCTATGCTGGTCGATCTCTTCTAGGCAGCAACTGAGACGAAGAAACAATTGGATCAGAATATAATTTAAAATAATTTATCTTTGCAGAAGATCGCAAGCATGCACAAATAAAACAATCCTAACAATAGGGATCTATATCAAAGAATGCTACGATAGAACGTGATAAGTCCACATAGATGCTAAGGACTCTAGAACTTGATGCTGATCTGATACCCTCTGTAACACCATGCTTATTAAAATAAAAGGGGGCCAGTAAAATACTCTAATAAATACAGGAATCATAGATGGTCCATTCTTAGCATCACCGTCGTGATAATAAAAATACGAGATAACCACCAATTATTTTAGAAAGTGGATGTCCCTAAAATTTACAAGCTTAAATAAAACCACTTAGACAATCCAAATTTTAAAAAGTGGTGGATAAGCATGTAAAGGTATATTACAACTTAACAACTACACAATAAAAATAATAACCGAATAAGTTGTCGGTTAACAAGCTACTATAAACAGGTTACACCGAGTATTACAGTTAAATACAAATAATATAAGTACATATACAAGACTTGGGCAACACACCCAAATGTATAGACTGATCATAACTAGAATATATAAAAGATAGATGCGTCTATAACAAAAATCCTACAACATCCGCAAAAATGTTGTAGCACCTTGACACTAGGAATGAGAGATTAACACGGGCGTCCTTGTGGCGGAGCACCTGGTCAAGAATAAGAACCACACAGAACAGATAAATATAAACGGGTCAGGGCCCGGTTTGATATGATATACATGTGAATAAAATTCATGACAGTTAAGAAATGCCTACATCATGACTAAGTTTAAATCGTTTTTCATGATAGAAATATTCCTTACCTCTAATCTAAGTGCACATCCTAACGAAACAAAATGCCAGTTAATATTAACTATTCATCAATACAAGAGAATTAACTAAAATCCATTTGAATAATCTTAAATCAGTCAGTACAATAGATTTATAAATGCATTAGCCATTTATGAAATGCCCTGATTGAGAGAATAGTTACAATCAATATATAACGATTCTAAGACCATCCTTCCAGGAGTCACCCCACTGGATGCGCCCCTAAATAGCTATCATCTTCCAGGGCCTATAACCAAGATCACCTGGGCATCGTAAATCGCGTCGCATGGGAAGCGTCCATATACCTTCGACAGTGAGTTATAATCATACTCGGAATTACCTCACTTTGAATAAAATACATCATAATATAACCACCGATCCTATGGCCGATAACTATATTCATCCTGCATTCACTAGCCAGGGGACTTCACCTCATTCGCATAACTTCCCTTATGATAACATTTAGAGAGGTATGTATAAACAAGTCACAATTCACAAGATGTGCCAATTCAAAATGTACATTTCATTATAATCGAAACCACATGTGTTTAACAACATAATTCACAACGTTTAGTTATCTCCATATTAGTCTCCATGGGTTAACGACAACCCCGTAAGCCATCAAGTGTAATCTACCTCATCCTAATCTCGAAAAGCCCAAAATCATATAACCGTACTTTCCCTAGTCCTAGACTAGCTTACTAAATGAAAAGGACACTTACCTCCTTCTAACAGTTAATTAATTAATTCCCGACCTAAGCCCGAACACTTTTTTTCTAACCTAGGTTCTTAATTCCCTTAATACCCTAATTTTACTTCATATAAGAAGGTTCCTAGGCCTAAACCTTAAAAGAAAGGAACAGAAATAAAACTAGATTTCGAGGTTAAAAACAGAGACTGGTTGACCGGCCCCTGGCCCCCGGTCGATCGCACTTCTAAAATTTTCTTAGTAAGAAAAGCAGTAAGTCCATTCCTTAAGGCCCGGTCGATCAGTCCTGGGATCGCGGTGGACCACGCTATAAAATTACGCCTATCGAGAGAAGCAGTGGGATTTTCCCTCTAGGCCCGGTCGACCGAGCTCTGGACCGCGGTCGATCGGCCTCACCAGATCTCACGGCCAACACCTTTTCTACACACAAAACCTAAATTTCTAACCCTAGTTTCCTCCACTACTTCCAACCTGATTCTCTAATAACTTTTCCCTTACATTTTGACACAACAACAAGCTAATGTAATCAACTCAAATTATATATATATATATATATATATATATATATATATATATATATATATATATATATATATATATATATATATATATCAAAATCTAAGGGTTTAAACACCACAAATCATCAAAACCCATAAATGGTTCAATTCTCCAGATACACAACTATCAATACAAATTATCCACACAAAATAATACATAAGCAAGTTAGAAACTTTCGTTAAGATCGTGGTCTCGGATTATCTTCCGGTAGCAACAATTCTAAGCTCAAATTTTCAATTCTCTCTTTTTTCTCTTATTTTTCTCCCAAATTCTCTATCTCTCTCTAACTCTCTTTTAGGTTTAGGAATAAATGAGAAATAAATTCTCTAGGATGACTAAAATGCCTAATAACATTAAATCCAACATTAAATGCTACTACACAATTAAAATGACTCGTAACAACATAATTAAGTCATAGCTTGTCAAAAGTACCCGGAACCTAAAAACACAAGTTGGTACATATTTTGACCATTCCAACTATTTTCGGACTAACTGCGCCCTCTAAATTGGCATCTGGAGTATCATAAATTATTTCATGTTCCAACATCATTTTAAATCATAATCGTCGCTTAAAACACTAACTGGTATAACTTCAGAAGCAAGTATGCCATTAAAACTATGGAAGACACCATTAGTTTAGACAAACAAGATAAAAAACTTGAATTGTTTAAAATTAGTGATCTTATAAATCACATCAATGATAAAAATTATCATTTTATCCATGTAGGTTTAATTCAAACTGCTTTTAAACCCTTAACAATTAATGGTATGAATGCCTGTCTACAAGCCACACTACGCGATGGTAGATGTACTAACTTTAGACAATCATTAATGGGGGCTATAGAAACTAGCCTATGTAATGGACCTGTTTACTTTGATGTTTTTCCCAACATCACCCTGTCCCTTACTGATATGCACCTTTGTAAAGCTCTAAGTCTTAGAGTCCAAACCAAAGGTTATAACTTTCTTCCTGGTTCAGAAACCATTGGGATTGTATATCGTATTTATTACAAAGTAATGAATACCATAGCTCCTAACATAAAACAGTTTAGTCCTTTTGGTAAAACTGTGTTAATTGACACACATCTTATTGATTCTAATGTTCACACACCTAGAACAATAAGTTGGGATGAAATTAACTTCCCAGAGACTTGGGTTATTGAGAACGCTGTTCCTCCTCAACCTAGTCATAATCATGACATTGAGGATATTATTGAAGAAAAAGATGGAGATGTCTTCCTAAATTTCAGGAAGCTTTCTAGGTGCCAATCTTCCAGAACTCGACTCTCTAGTAGTTCTAGAAGACCTTTCGTCACCTATCCTTCATCTACCTCCAGGCACTCTGCTGAAGAGGAAAAATCCCCTCTTTTGACTCCTTCATATCATGATGATATGAATCTTCATGGTGTTTTTACTCATGATCAAATACCACATGGTATTTATGAGAAAGCTGAAACTTCTCAACGTAGGACTTCCCCTACGCCGTCTGAAATGAATGTCAGACTTTGATTCCTTTCCTTTTTATGGATTTTTCTTACAATAGGAAAGAGAGAAGTGCCGAGTTTAACTTACCTAAATGGGAAAAATTTAGGACTTGGTTCTTTAAAAAATTTACTCAAAAAGAACAACAAAATTATAAAACTGAATTTTATAATTGGATTGATTATAACAAGACTGTTATATCCTTTGCTGTTTGGTTTCTTTTATACACTAAGGATAAGGATCTTTGGGAAAAAGAACTCTTTGTTCTTGACTCTAAAGCACCCAGTGCCTTTGAAACCAAATGGACTACGGCGCGCGGAGAGATTATATCTTTCGTCCACCCTCCTACTGAACCTCTGGTTATTCAGACTAAGACTAGTCAACTAACCAGCTCCAGTCAAAAGACTGAAACCAGTACTAGTACTAGTACTGAAGTTATTCCTCCGTTGCCTCCTATCTTAGAAGCAACCGCTTTTATTAAGGCTGAGCAGATTGCTAAAAACCTTACCTATACTAAAGATCTTAACCCTTTAGTAAAACAAGGTAATTACACTAACCTCATCCTTAATTCTATAGGAAAACAGCTCCAAAGAATTGAGCAGCATCATGTTGATGCCATGTTGGCTAAAGCCACTGACTTTACTGTTAAAAGTCTGGATAAACCTTTAATTCAACCTCCTATGGAAGTTAAAGGCTTCAAATCAGGAACTAAAGCTGATTTCATGTCCAAACTTAAAGATATTGAAAAAGATCTTCAGGGATTAAGACTTCATACTTTATCCCATGACAGTTCTGAATCTGATTCAGAATTCTCTATTATTGAAGTTCAGGACTTTGAACATCATTTTGGTTTACCTGAAAACCAAATTAACAGAGTAACCTTTGGTAGTACTCCTCTTGGCCCAAGAAAGAATTACTATCATCGTCCTACTCCCCAAGACCTACTCTTTGAAGAGAGTCAGGTTTTGTAAAATACCTTTTGCGGTAAATCCATTTATGACTGGAATCTTGATGGCCTTTCTGAATCTCAGATTTATGAATTAGTTCATCAAATGGGCATGTATTCCACCATATGTAGGCATAGTGATGCCACCGATCATAGTATTTTCAAAATGATCGTTACTGGATTTACAGGTACCCTTAGGGGTTGGTGGGAGCATATTCTCACCGAACAACAGAGGCAAGAAATCCTCTATGCTGTCAAAATTGTTAAGGATGAGCAACAGCGTGATCAGGGAGTCCAAGACTCTGTTTACACCCTTTTTCTTTCCATTATCCATCATTTTGTTGGCAGTGGTGATTACCAACGTGAACGTAACAGAAAATTGTTACCAAACCTTAAATGTCCTACTCTTAGCCAGTTCAGATGGTATAAGGATGTTTTCCTGGCCAGAGTTACTCAAAGAGATGATGCTAACTCTTCCCATTGGAAGGCCCAATTCATTAATGGTCTTCCCACTTACTTTTCGAAAAAATTCCAAAAAAAGCTTAGGGATAAACATGATGGAATTTCCATTCCCTATGACGCTTATACTTATGGAAATCTCATAAGTGCTGTTATCCAAGAGGGTCTTTCCCTCTGTAATGACCTTAAGTTGTCTAGACAGCTTAAGAAACAGAATCTTTCAGGAAAGAAAGAATTAGGAGAATTTTGTGACCAATTTGCTTACGACACTGGTAAGCGAAGTCACCACAAAATCTCTAAGAAGAAGAAAAAATCATCTTCTTCTAAACCTAAATACAAACGTAATAAGACTATTACAACCAACGATAAACCCGTTAAGAAACATAAGAAATATGTCAGAAAGAAATCTGATAAATCTAAAGTTAAATGTTTTAAATGTGGCAAATTTGGCCACTATGCTAGTAAATGCAAGATGAAAGATAAGATCAGTAATCTTCAGGTTGATGATCACCTGAAAGATCAATTAAGTAAACTTTTACTTAATTCTTCTGATTCCTCTGAAGACTCAGAGGATACCTCTAGTGATGATGAGCTTTATCATTTACAAAGCTCTAGTAGTTCGATTTCTTCTAACAAAGATTGTCAGTGTAACACCTTGACTAAAAGATGTGATCATCTCCGGTCTATTATCCAAAGAAATGGATTAAGTCTTAATGTCCTGACTAGTCAGCAACAGGGTATGATTGATATCATCACCCAAATCACTTACCCTGACATTAAGCTCAAGTTGGTCCAAGCTTGCTATGCTCAGGAAGCTGCCCTTCCAACTACCAGCCAATCCCCTCAGGCTTATAGCCTTAAGGAGGTTTTTAATAGGCTTGAAAACACTAGTCATTCTAGTAAAAGTGCTAACCTTAATGATTTAAGGCACGAGATTAATAATCTAAAGAATGAGTTAGGACAACTCCGTAATCAGCAGAATACCATGCAAATTGAAATTAACAATCTCAAGATTGCATCTGCTAATTCCCCTCCTGATTCTTCAGGATTTTTGGATATAATAAACAGAATCCCAAGCCAAAAATGGTATACCTCCATTACTTTGGTCATCAACAAGGAATTTACTTTATGTAATATTATTGCACTTGTTGACAGCGGAGCTGACATGAATTGTATCCAAGAAGGGATTGTTCCTACTGAGTATTTTGAAAAGACTACTCAGTCTTTATTTAATGCTAGTGGTGATAGCATGGGCATTAAATATAAACTTACTAATGTCGAAATCTGTAACAATGGAATTTGTTTAGATAGTACCTTTCTGCTCATTAAAGATCTTTCTGTGCAGCTAATCTTAGGTACACCCTTTTTATCATTACTTATGCCTATTGATAAGATTGATGCAACTGGCATATATACCACTATTCAAAACCAAAAAATTGTTTTTGAATTCATAATGAAACCTGAAATTAAAAGGATTAATTCTTTATCTAACAATATTGTTTCTAAAGAAAATCAACTTAATTTCCTTCAAAAGGAAGTAATCTTCCTTAACATTAATAAGAATTTAATGTCCCCCACTATCACTCAGAAAATTACTGTTGTTAAAAACCAGCTAACATCAGAAATTTGTAGTGATATCCCCAATGCTTTTTGGGATAGAAAGAAGCATATTGTTTCCCTTCCTTATGACAAGGATTTTCAGGAAAAGGATATTCCTACTAAGGCTAGACCTTGTCAAATGAAGCTGGAGCTTCTTGACCTTTGTAAAAAAGAGATCCAGGGCTTATTAGATAAAAAGCTCATTTCCAAGAGTTATTCCCCTTGGAACTGTACTGCTTTTTATGTTAATAAAGCAGCTGAAAAAGAACGTGGAGTTCCTAGGCTTGTCATTAATTATAAGCCTCTTAATAATGTGTTAAAATGGATAAGATATCCCATCCCCAATAAAAAAGATTTATTGGATAGGTTGCATTCCGCCACTATATTTTCCAAATTTGATCTCAAATCTGGATATTGGCAAATTCAAATTGAGCCCAAAGACAGATATAAAACTGCCTTTGTTGTTCCTTTTGGTCATTTCCAATGGAATGTCCTACCTTTTGGGCTGAAGAATGCCCCTTCTGAATTCCAAAATATCATGAATGATATTTTTAACCCTTTTTCCGAATTTTCAATTGTTTATATTGATGATATCCTTATCTTCTCTAATTCAATTGACCAACACTTTAAACATTTAAGAATTTTTAAAGATGTTATTAAAACTAATGGATTAGTTATCTCTGCCCCTAAAATGAAAATCTTTCAAACTAATGTTAGATTCTTAGGGCATACTATTGGAAAAGGAAAAATTCTTCCAATAGACAGGAGCATAGAATTTGCTTCTAAATTTCTTGATGAACTTAAGGAAAAGACTCAACTTCAACGATTTTTGGGTAGTCTCAATTATATTGGTGATTATTATAAAAATCTGGCACAAGATAGTGCAATACTTTATTCCAGGTTGAAAAAGAATCCTTCTCCCTGGACTGAAGAGCATACTAGAGCAGTGCAGAAGATTAAAATCAAAGTTAAAACTTTACCCTGCCTTGCTTTAGCCAACCCTTCATTTTTTAAAATTGTTGAGACTGACGCCTCTGATATTGGCTATGGACGAATTTTAAAACAACGCAACTCGTCTTCTACCAAAGAAGAACTTGTTCGTTTCACCTCTGGATCTTGGAAAGATGCCTCCAAGAATTATTCCACCATTAAAAAAGAAATTTTTTCAGTAGTCAGATGTATTACTAAATTTCAGGATGATTTGCTTAATCAAAAATTTTTGCTCAGAATTGACTGTAGCGCTATTAAGCAAGTCCTTCAAAAAGATGTTGAGAATATTGTCTCTAAACAGATTTTTGCCAGATGGCAAGCTAATCTTTCTGCATTTGATTTTGATATTGAACATATCAAAGGGGAAAATAACTCTCTCCCTGATTTTCTAACAAGAGAGTTTTTGCAGGACAGATGAGTGGCCCCTCTAGAGGGCGTGGTCGCGGGAATTCTCGCAGACCTGGTAAAACACCTATCATCACGAATGATGATCAATATCCTCCGATACAGGATTATGTTGAGTTTTTACGCCAGAGCGCTAAAAACAGGGAAAAGAATACTCCCCCCCTTAACCCTTTTAGCAAAAAGAAATCTGCTAAAGAGGTATTGGAAACTATCAAGTACCATCCCATTCCTAATAACAGGATTTCGGAGTTTGTACTTCTCCTCGAGATTGAGGATGATATCCAGATGAATAAGCCTTGGGACTTAAAGTCCAGATACATGGACTCTCATAGTTATGCGGTCCAAGAAGGCAAATACAGAACTGTATATGAGATGATTCTCGCCGAGACTGGCTCTGTGATTTTTAATCACACTAATCATCACCAGGGTAATACCCATTCTCCTATTGCTTATAGCAATGCGGTGATTAAACACTTTTTATCTCCCCGAGATTGGGGCATCCACCCTTTAAAATCGCGAAAATTAAGTTCGCATAATGGTGGTACTTTTAATTATTATGATTATGTCCAAGCCTGGACAAAAGCTTTTTATTACCAAAATGCTGAGCGCAAACACACATGGTTTTTTGTTTTGTGCCCCAACTCTTTTCAAAATCCATACCCAGGATGGGTGTTCAATTGGTGGGATAAATTTGGTCCCGGAATTGATATTCTTCCTCCTGAAATTGCCCAAGAAAAACTTTTTCTTCCTTGGTGTCAATTTCATCCTCTTTTAAGGGGGAAAAAGAAGGCCCCGATTGGCCTCAACACTTTATTATTTTTCACAGAAATACAAATTCCTTGGATTTCTAGCTGGAACCTTCGTTGTCAGATGAGCAACCTCAATATTCCCCAATTGGAAAGAGTATTCTTCTACCGTTGGTGGTCTGGTGTTGACATTGGTAGCACCATTGGTCAGATTAGAGCTAGTCTGAGCAATTACATGGACATGGTGGAAGATTCCCCTCCAGCTCCTGAAAACATGCACGACCCAGCAAGCCAGGTTGTGAATCTCAGCTCCTTAATGAAACAATTTCCTAAAGCAACCGAGCAGGAACTATTGAAGAAGATCATGGAACAAACCTTGACCCAATTCAAGAAGGATTTCGGAGAAAAATCCACCCAAAGAATCACCCCTATAGATGATGATGCATCTATGTCTTCGCTAAACAAAGATGATGACAGCAATCCTTTCTTTTGTCTAGCAGGAGAATCACAAGAACCTGAAGATGACCCTTCTGGTGAAGAATTATTCCCTAATGACCCTGTCATGCAGGCATTCTTCAAATCTCTTGATCAAAGATCCTTTCCAGCAAGCCGTCTGGAACTTTCCTCCCCACACAAAGGCGCGGATGACCTCGACAATTTGAGGTAAAATGGGCCCACCGGACCCCTATGTCTGTAGGCCCCACATGGTCCCACATGGTCCCACCTGGCCCCACAGATAAAGACAGAAGACTCTGTCGACACGCTACAGTGGCGGACCCCACGGGCCCCACTTGGGGATTCCCTTTTCCCCTATATATTGAGGGCTAACCCCTCATTTAGAAGTATCTCTTTCTCTCTCTACTTCTCAGACTCTCTCCCTTCTCTCTAGAATTCTCTCTCTCTCTCTCTCTCTCTGGTTTGTAATAATCAGGTAACCATTCCGGCGATACATCTGTAAGTATTTAATTATCAGTTTGTAATATTATTAGCTTAACGATCCTCTACTTGTTGGTATCAGAGCCAACAAGTAGAGGATCGTTAAGCTAATAATATTACAAACTGATAATTAAATACTTACAGATGTATCGCCGGAATGGTTACCGGATTATTACAAACCAGAGAGAGAGAGAGAATTCTAGAGAGAAGGGAGAGAGTCTGAGAAGTAGAGAGAGAAAGAGATACTTCTAAATGAGGGGTTAGCCCTCAATATATAGGGGAAAAGGGAATCCCCAAGTGGGGCCCGTGGGGTCCGCCACTGTAGCGTGTCGACAGAGTCTTCTGTCTTTATTTGTGGGGCCAGGTGGGACCTTGTGGGACCATGTGGGGCCTACAGACATAGGGGTCCGGTGGGCCCATTTTACCTCAAATCGTCGAGGTCATCCGCGCCTTTGTTTGGGGAGGAAAGTTCCAGACGGCTTGCTGGAAAGGATCTTTGATCAAGAGATTTGAAGAATGCCTGCATGACAGGGTCATTAGGGAATAATTCTTCACTAGAAGGGTCATCTTCAGGTTCTTGTGATTCTCCTGCTAGACAAAAGAAAGGATTGTTGTCATCATCTTTGTTTAGCGAAGACATAGATGCATCATCATCTATAGGGGTGATTCTTTGGGTGGATTTTTCTCCGAAATCCTTCTTGAATTGGGTCAAGGTTTGTTCCATGATCTTCTTCAATAGTTCCTGCTCAGTTGCTTTAGGAAATTGTTTCATTAAGGAGCTGAGATTCACAACCTGGCTTGCTGGGTCGTGCATGTTTTCAGGAGCTGGAGGGGAATCTTCCACCATGTTCATGTAATTGCTCAGACTAGCTCTAATCTGACCAATGGTGCTACCAATGTCAACACCAGACCACCAACGGTAGAAGAATACTCTTTCCAATTGGGGAATATTGAGGTTGCTCATCTGACAACGAAGGTTCCAGCTAGAAATCCAAGGAATTTGTATTTCTGTGAAAAATAATAAAGTGTTGAGGCCAATCGGGGCCTTCTTTTTCCCCCTTAAAAGAGGATGAAATTGACACCAAGGAAGAAAAAGTTTTTCTTGGGCAATTTCAGGAGGAAGAATATCAATTCCGGGACCAAATTTATCCCACCAATTGAACACCCATCCTGGGTATGGATTTTGAAAAGAGTTGGGGCACAAAACAAAAAACCATGTGTGTTTGCGCTCAGCATTTTGGTAATAAAAATCTTTTGTCCAGGCTTGGACATAATCATAATAATTAAAAGTACCACCATTATGCGAACTTAATTTTCGCGATTTTAAAGGGTGGATGCCCCAATCTCGGGGAGATAAAAAGTGTTTAATCACCGCTTTGCTATAAGCAATAGGAGAATGGGTATTACCCTGGTGACGATTAGTGTGATTAAAAATCACAGAGCCAGTCTCGGCGAGAATCATCTCATATACAGTTCTGTATTTGCCTTCTTGGACCGCATAACTATGAGAGTCCATGTATCTGGACTTTAAGTCCCAAGGCTTATTCATCTGGATATCATCCTCAATCTCGAGGAGAAGTACAAACTCCGAAATCCTGTTATTAGGAATGGGATGGTACTTGATAGTTTCCAATACCTCTTTAGCAGATTTCTTTTTGCTAAAAGGGTTAAGGGGGGGAGTATTCTTTTCCCTGTTTTTAGCGCTCTGGCGTAAAAACTCAACATAATCCTGTATCGGAGGATATTGATCATCATTCGTGATGATAGGTGTTTTACCAGGTCTGCGAGAATTCCCGCGACCACGCCCTCTAGAGGGGCCACTCATCTGTCCTGCAAAAACTCTCTTGTTAGAAAATCAGGGAGAGAGTTATTTTCCCCTTTGATATGTTCAATATCAAAATCAAATGCAGAGAGATTAGCTTGCCATCTGGCAAAAATCTGTTTAGAGACAATATTCTCAACATCTTTTTGAAGGACTTGCTTAATAGCGCTACAGTCAATTCTGAGCAAAAATTTTTGATTAAGCAAATCATCCTGAAATTTAGTAATACATCTGACTACTGAAAAAATTTCTTTTTTAATGGTGGAATAATTCTTGGAGGCATCTTTCCAAGATCCAGAGGTGAAACGAACAAGTTCTTCTTTGGTAGAAGACGAGTTGCGTTGTTTTAAAATTCCTCCATAGCCAATATCAGAGGCGGCAGTCTCAACAATTTTAAAAAATGAAGGGTTGGCTAAAGCAAGGCAGGGTAAAGTTTTAACTTTGATTTTAATCTTCTGCACAGCTTTAGTATGCTCTTCAGTCCAGGGAGAAGGATTCTTTTTCAACCTGGAATAAAGTATTGCACTATCTTGTGCCAGATTTTTATAATAATCACCAATATAATTGAGACTACCCAAAAATCGTTGAAGTTGAGTCTTTTCCTTAAGTTCATCAAGAAATTTAGAAGCAAATTCTATGCTCCTGTCTATTGGAAGAATTTTTCCTTTTCCAATAGTATGCCCTAAGAATCTAACATTAGTTTGAAAGATTTTCATTTTAGGGGCAGAGATAACTAATCCATTAGTTTTAATAACATCTTTAAAAATTCTTAAATGTTTAAAGTGTTGGTCAATTGAATTAGAGAAGATAAGGATATCATCAATAAAAACAATTGAAAATTCGGAAAAAGGGTTAAAAATATCATTCATGATATTTTGGAATTCAGAAGGGGCATTCTTAAGCCCAAAAGGTAGGACATTCCATTGGAAATGACCAAAAGGAACAACAAAGGCAGTTTTATATCTGTCTTTGGTCTCAATTTGAATTTGCCAATATCCAGATTTGAGATCAAATTTGGAAAATATAGTGGCGGAATGCAACCTATCCAATAAATCTTTTTTATTGGGGATGGGATATCTTATCCATTTTAACACATTATTAAGAGGCTTATAATTAATGACAAGCCTAGGAACTCCACGTTCTTTTTCAGCTGCTTTATTAACATAAAAAGCAGTACAGCTCCAAGGGGAATAACTCTTGGAAATGAGCTTTTTATCTAATAAGCCCTGGATCTCTTTTTTACAAAGGTCAAGAAGCTCCAGCTTCATTTGACAAGGTCTAGCCTTAGTAGGAATATCCTTTTCCTGAAAATCCTTGTCATAAGGAAGGGAAACAATATGCTTCTTTCTTTCCCAAAAAGCATTGGGGATATCACTACAAATTTCTGATGTTAGCTGGTTTTTAACAACAGTAATTTTCTGCGTGATAGTGGGGGACATTAAATTCTTATTAATGTTAAGGAAGATTACTTCCTTTTGAAGGAAATTAAGTTGATTTTCTTTAGAAACAATATTGTTAGATAAAGAATTAATCCTTTTAATTTCAGGTTTCATTATGAATTCAAAAACAATTTTTTGGTTTTGAATAGTGGTATATATGCCAGTTGCATCAATCTTATCAATAGGCATAAGTAATGATAAAAAGGGTGTACCTAAGATTAGCTGCACAGAAAGATCTTTAATGAGCAGAAAGGTACTATCTAAACAAATTCCATTGTTACAGATTTCGACATTAGTAAGTTTATATTTAATGCCCATGCTATCACCACTAGCATTAAATAAAGACTGAGTAGTCTTTTCAAAATACTCAGTAGGAACAATCCCTTCTTGGATACAATTCATGTCAGCTCCGCTGTCAACAAGTGCAATAATATTACATAAAGTAAATTCCTTGTTGATGACCAAAGTAATGGAGGTATACCATTTTTGGCTTGGGATTCTGTTTATTATATCCAAAAATCCTGAAGAATCAGGAGTGGAATTAGCAGATGCAATCTTGAGATTGTTAATTTCAATTTGCATGGTATTCTGCTGATTACGGAGTTGTCCTAACTCATTCTTTAGATTATTAATCTCGTGCCTTAAATCATTAAGGTTAGCAGGTTTACTAGAATGACTAGTGTTTTCAAGCCTATTAAAAACCTCCTTAAGGCTATAAGCCTGAGGGGATTGGCTGGTAGTTGGAAGGGCAGCTTCCTGAGCATAGCAAGCTTGGACCAACTTGAGCTTAATGTCAGGGTCAGTGATTTTGGTGATGATATCAATCATACCCTGTTGCTGACTAGTCAGGACATTAAGACTTAATCCATTTCTTTGGATAATAGACTGGAGATGATCACATCTCTTAGTCAAGGTGTTACACTGACAATCTTTGTCAGAAGAAATCGAACTACTAGAGCTTTGTAAATGATAAAGCTCATCATCACTAGAGGTATCCTCTGAGTCTTCAGAGGAATCAGAAGAATTAAGTAAAAGTTTACTTAATTGATCTTTCAGGTGATCATCAACCTGAAGATTACTGATCTTATCTTTCATCTTGCATTTACTAGCATAGTGGCCAAATTTGCCACATTTAAAACATTTAACTTTAGATTTATCAGATTTCTTTCTGACATATTTCTTATGTTTCTTAACGGGTTTATCGTTGGTTGTAATAGTCTTATTACGTTTGTATTTAGGTTTAGAAGAAGATGATTTTTTCTTCTTCTTAGAGATTTTGTGGTGACTTCGCTTACCAGTGTCGTAAGCAAATTGGTCACAAAATTCTCCTAATTCTTTCTTTCCTGAAAGATTCTGTTTCTTAAGCTGTCTAGACAACTTAAGGTCATTACAGAGGGAAAGACCCTCTTGGATAACAGCACTTATGAGATTTCCATAAGTATAAGCGTCATAGGGAATGGAAATTCCATCATGTTTATCCCTAAGCTTTTTTCGGACTTTTTCCGAAAAGTAAGTGGGAAGACCATTAATGAATTGGGCCTTCCAATGGGAAGAGTTATCATCATCTCTTTGAGTAACTCTGGCCAGGAAAACATCCTTATACCATCTGAACTGGCTAAGAGTAGGACACTTAAGGTTTTGTAACAATTCTCTGTTACGTTCACGTTGGTAATCACCACTGCCAACAAAATGATGGATAATGGAAAGCAAAAGGGTGTAAACAGAGTCTTGGACTCCCTGATCACGCTGTTGCTCATCCTTAACAATTTTGACAGCATAGAAGATTTCTTGCCTCTGTTGTTCGGTGAGAATATGCTCCCACTAACCCCTAAGGGTACCTGTAAATCCAGTAACGATCATTTTGGAAATACTATGATCGGTGGCATCACTATGCCTACATATGGTGGAATACATGCCCATTTGATGAACTAATTCATAAATCTGAGATTCAGAAAGGCCATCAAGATTCCAGTCATAAATGGATTTACCGCAAAAGGTATTTTGCAAAACCTGACTCTCTTCAAAGAGTAGGTCTTGGGGAGTAGGACGATGATAGTAATTCTTTCTTGGGCCAAGAGGAGTACTACCAAAGGTTACTCTGTTAATTTGGTTTTCAGGTAAACCAAAATGATGTTCAAAGTCCTGAACTTCAATAATAGAGAATTCTGAATCAGATTCAGAACTGTCATGGGATAAAGTATGAAGTCTTAATCCCTGAAGATCTTTTTCAATATCTTTAAGTTTGGACATGAAATCAGCTTTAGTTCCTGATTTGAAGCCTTTAACTTCCATAGGAGGTTGAATTAAAGGTTTATCCAGACTTTTAACAGTAAAGTCAGTGGCTTTAGCCAACATGGCATCAACATGATGCTGCTCAATTCTTTGGAGCTGTTTTCCTATAGAATTAAGGATGAGGTTAGTGTAATTACCTTGTTTTACTAAAGGGTTAAGATCTTTAGTATAGGTAAGGTTTTTAGCAATCTGCTCAGCCTTAATAAAAGCGGTTGCTTCTAAGATAGGAGGCAACGGAGGAATAACTTCAGTACTAGTACTAGTACTGGTTTCAGTCTTTTGACTGGAGCTGGTTAGTTGACTAGTCTTAGTCTGAATAACCAGAGGTTCAGTAGGAGGGTGGACGGAAGATATAATCTCTCCGCGCGCCGTAGTCCATTTGGTTTCAAAGGCACTGGGTGCTTTAGAGTCAAGAACAAAGAGTTCTTTTTCCCAAAGATCCTTATCCTTAGTGTATAAAAGAAACCAAACAGCAAAGGATATAACAGTCTTGTTATAATCAATCCAATTATAAAATTCAGTTTTATAATTTTGTTGTTCTTTTTGAGTAAATTTTTTAAAGAACCAAGTCCTAAATTTTTCCCATTTAGGTAAGTTAAACTCGGCACTTCTCTCTTTCCTATTGTAAGAAAAATCCATAAAAAGGAAAGGAATCAAAGTCTGACATTCATTTCAGACGGCGTAGGGGAAGTCCTACGTTGAGAAGTTTCAGCTTTCTCATAAATACCATGTGGTATTTGATCATGAGTAAAAACACCATGAAGATTCATATCATCATGATATGAAGGAGTCAAAAGAGGGGATTTTTCCTCTTCAGCAGAGTGCCTGGAGGTAGATGAAGGATAGGTGACGAAAGGTCTTCTAGAACTACTAGAGAGTCGAGTTCTGGAAGATTGGCACCTAGAAAGCTTCCTGAAATTTAGGAAGACATCTCCATCTTTTTCTTCAATAATATCCTCAATGTCATGATTATGACTAGGTTGAGGAGGAACAGCGTTCTCAATAACCCAAGTCTCTGGGAAGTTAATTTCATCCCAACTTATTGTTCTAGGTGTGTGAACATTAGAATCAATAAGATGTGTGTCAATTAACACAGTTTTACCAAAAGGACTAAACTGTTTTATGTTAGGAGCTATGGTATTCATTACTTTGTAATAAATACGATATACAATCCCAATGGTTTCTGAACCAGGAAGAAAGTTATAACCTTTGGTTTGAACTCTAAGACTTAGAGCTTTACAAAGGTGCATATCAGTAAGGGACAGGGTGATGTTGGGAAAAACATCAAAGTAAACAGGTCCATTACATAGGCTAGTTTCTATAGCCCCCATTAATGATTGTCTAAAGTCAGTACATCTACCATCGCGTAGTGTGGCTTGTAGACAGGCATTCATACCATTAATTGTTAAGGGTTTAAAAGCAGTTTGAATTAAACCTACATGGATAAAATGATAATTTTTATCATTGATGTGATTTATAAGATCACTAATTTTAAACAATTCAAGTTTTTTATCTTGTTTGTCTAAACTAATGGTTTCTTCCATAGTTTTAATGGCATACTTGCTTCTGAAGTTATACCAGTTAGTGTTATAAATAGTTTTGGGCTGTACCTTAGGTATAGTCCAACGATTGAGATTCTTTTGAACCTCAAATTCCATTAAAGAAGAGTTCTTCACGAACTCTTGTGGTTGTTGGGTGATGGTGTCCGATGGTTCATTTTACGTAAGTTTCTATGCATGTTATAGCTTCACCCATTCAAGGAAAACATGAATAAAATAAATGGTTATTACATTGAGGTCCTATTCTAATTTTAAATGATGATATGTGTTTTACCAAACTTTTTTCATTAAATAAGCTCTATTTTTAAATTTTCTCGAAATGGGGATTGTTGAATTAAGCTAATTATAATTAAAGTTTATAAAAGTGAGACATTTTTCAATGAATAAAAAAACATAAATGATTTGTTGAATGTCTCTTGAGCTCGCAACATTTCAACTAACGCATTATTCACTTTACCCATGGTTTAAAATAGTTAAAGTTTCACCTTACTTTTCACCATATTCTTTTTATTTCACCATGTTAAATGCCCAACAAAATACATATTTTACCTAGGTAAATTATTTTTTAACACGGTAAAAAATATTTCACCAAGAACCAAACGGATCCTAAACGAAAAATGGTACACTTTATTTTTGTTTTTTGTGAAATATAAGTTTTATTATGTGTTTTGCTTGGTTCATGAGAAATACCCAGAAAATACCGAACTACAGTTTAGTTCCAGTTAGTAAATAGTATTGGGGAGCCCTTGGTTAATTGTGTTTTACTTTTCTTTTGGTGTTTTGTTCAACAATTTTTTTTTGAATTTATTAATTGAAATTTGTCTTGTTAAAGGTCTAGGGTTAAATCCTCAAACTTTCATGTACTATTTTATATTTGTAGTGTATCTAGTATCTATTGTTCGTTTTTGAACAAATCTGCTTTTTGTCAAAAACTTATTTTTTTAATTTTGATCACTCCATTAATTGAAGTAACCCATTAGTTCTGAATTTCAATTTTCAGTTAAAGTTGAAGTGGATATTTTATTAATTATTGAGTAGAAATGCAATCTGCTTTTGGTTACTTCATGGAGGCGGAGAGCTCAAACAAGATGCAGCATAAGTAAGTTGGTTTCCTTTATAATCTTTTGTATATATAGGTAAAATGCAATGTTGGCCTTGCAGTTAGTGGTCTATTTTAATATGTCCATGTTTCAATTGTTTTAATTTAAACCTTCATGTTTGATTACTTCATTAGCGTTTCAGTTTAAACATTGCGTAAAAGCTGACGTTGCTCCCCATTTATCAATTCCTTTTAATCCCTTTTGATGGCATATTTTACTGTTTTTTAGTGTGTTTTTTTTTTTAGCTTTATCTTTAACACCGTTACAAATCAAAGACATGGTTCCGGTCTAAGACTCGACAGTCCCATTTTTGACTTCATAATGCTATCCATTTTGGGCATGACAAAACAATACATTATTTAGAGAATCATTGTTTTTCCTAAAAAAAGAGTACAACTCGTGGATCAGCCTTTGTGAATAGCTAAATCAGCATTGGGAGGCGCCAAGATTTCGGCCGTTTCATTAAAAAACTAGTATCATCGTTTGGACATTGGTAGGTTATTTTCGGGTTTTGTGCAAATGCAAGTCCGGTCCACCTCGCCTGATTTATTGGCCTACTTTAAACTATGTTCAGTTTTTTTGATAATATTCTATACTATAAAAATATCACCAGTATGAAATGTTTGGATATTCAGTCATTTGTAAAATTTCTTTGGATGTCAGTGACATCATGTCACAGTATTCATCAAGGTAGACACGTCTCTTATTGTATTGGCCTTTGCAAAGATAATCAGTGTCGAATTCAGAAAATGGATAGTAGGTGGGGATGGATACAAACAGGCCAGCTCTATAATTTTCTAGGCCTAGACAACAATTAAAATCAGAATCCTTTAACAGACGACTGGGAAGAGTAGGACGACCTCTTTTCATTAGAATCATTTAATTTTTTATTATAATTTTCTACATACCTTGAGCGAATGAGGAAAATTGCAGTGGTAATGTGGAATATTTGGTTATTTAGAAACAAAGTTGTCTTCGAAAATAAGAAGAGTAATGCGGATCTTAGTAAATGTTTGGTCGTCAAGGACCGAAATTCTTTGTATTGTTTATATTCGATCAGGTCAAGTCCGGACAAATCTTTAAATACTGATACGTTACTCTCAGAGCAATGCTCTTGCCAGTTCTCTGAGGTCCCATGCTGCCAATGTGGATGGTATTCCCTACAGCTGTGTAGTCCCTGTCAACTGCTACAGGGTGTGTACAGATCTATAAAGCACAAACACTCTCCCGGAAACTAACGTGTCATGTTCGACAACGTGTCGGACACCTATGAAGCACGAACACTCTCTCGGAAGCCACAAGGGTTAGCTTTGACTCAAGTGACGGTGATTGTGCTTTATTTATGATTCTTAATGTCAAAGTGTGTTTTAATTTTGTTTTGTATGGTCCATTTTCTTAATTTCTTGTTAAGAAAGCTCTAATAATATATTTTATGGAGAAAATCTGTTTTATTTCATTAATATGTATTTAAATATATATTATACATTATACGTATCATAGTGTGTCGTATCCTAATTTTTTAATCAATCACGTGTCGCGTGTCACGTGTCGAAACACGTATTACGTGTCCGTGTTTCATAGATACAAATACAACGTTTAATCTCAAGTCTAAAGAGGCTGTCCTTATAACTTATAAGTTTTAAGTTATAACTTATAAGTTAGCTTTAAATAGGTCCTTTGATATAGCGTAGCCCCAAACAATGTTGCCCCACACTGCACCATCTAGGTTGTATTGGTAGAACAAGTGGAACCATCCCTGATAAAATAATGAACCTGTAAAAACAAAAATTCATATTCCAGCTGGTTCTTCAAAGCTTTGTTCAATTAAGGTAAATAACAAAATGCTTGTCAGTGAGCATTTTTTATAACAATTTTTTTTTTATATTTCTCAATTCATAATCTCTGTCTCACTCTCTTCTAATATTCTATGATTACGCCCAATGTTTTAAATGGCGCTTTGAGGCGCGCCTCGAGGCGAGGCACTGGAAGGCATAGCTGAGGCTTCCGCCTCTTCTGTGTATTCTGAAGCTTCCGCCTTTTGTGGGTGAGGCGTCCGCCTTGAGGCAATGCGCCTCAAGGCTCTTGAGGCATACGCCTCTTTGTTTATGCCCTAAGTAGCTTTATAAAAGAAAAATCGTGCGTTTCAAAATCAAAACCCTTCGTCTGAAGCTCAAACCCCCAAACCCTAGCCGATTTTCTCTCAAAGACCACCGATTGTCTTTGTTACACAAAATCGAAGGGAAAAAACCTCAATTTTTCTCGGTTTTTATTTTTCGTCCTCCGATCATCTGTTTTACACCAAACCGAAGGTAAATACCCTTTATTCCTTATATTATCTGGGCCAATTTGTTTTTTTTTGTTTTTTTGTGATATATATATATATATATATATTCTGTTTTTTTTGCTAACACAATTTTTCTTTTTTACTTGTATATATATTATGTTCCTCGTTTAATTACTATTTTTATGTCAATTTTTAGTGACTTTTGTGGAAAAAAATTGAGGCTTACGCCTCGGACCGCCTCGACGCTTACGCGTCGCCTCACGGAGGCCAAACACCTCAACTATGCCTCGCGCCTTTAAAACCTTGATTACGTCTCAGTTTATATTTAATAAGTGAAAGAAAACCATACATTTATTCCAAATACATTATACACTATTTGTGTAGTGACTTTAAATGCCTATACTAGAGTTGTTCCAGTGCTGATTCGAGTCAGTCATTAGTGAGTCAATTAGCTGGACTCAGTTTAAGGACCGGACCAGTATCATCAGCTGCAAGTTTTAGGTGAGTATTTTTTCTTATATAATTCTGTGGTAACACTAATCCTTCATGTTTAAATTTTTTATTTGAAATGTGTTCAAGAAATAAGAATCTTGTCACTTGTGCCAATTTAATTTAGTTATAGGAACAGGGTTGTTTTTAAGAAAACATTTTTTGTTGAGATGGAATTCTCGAGTTTGTGTTGGAAGTGTCACCAAAGCTCAAATAAAAAGTCTAGAAAATGTCATATATATCCTTCTCTACTAAATTCCTTTTGAAAAAAACTCACCTTTAAAAAGATTTTCCAAATGGATCCACAATATCATAAGAATAAATGTTTAATGTTTTTGTTTAATGTGTCATCGAATACCATGCTAAGTTTGTTCTCTAATTTTCCCTCTTTTTATTTATACATGTTTAATTCAACTTCATTATAGAATGTGGAATAAAATCAGAATACTTTGGGCCTGTTTAAATGGAGAAATATTTTTGTGTTTTCCATCTCCAAATTTCATTTTTATTTCCAATTTTCAGCAGTTCAATTTCTATTTAATAAAGCATTCATGATTTGGAACATATAAAACCTTGTTTATTGGGTGCATTTAACTTTACTTATATCCCCATTACTCGTACAAGTGTTTTCTCAACCAATCTATGCTTTGTGTTTCTAACTAAATGTACAATTTGCATTGGGGAGAGATGGACAAAAATGTCAATATTGAACACAACGGGCTCATTCAACCTCGGGAACTACTTTGAGGATGAAGTATCCTATCTATCTCTGTTTTAGATTAACTGATTATTAATGCTAAATATTAGAATTAAACTTTATCACGTTGACATAAACTATTACTTGAAATAGTATTATTTGGTTACAACTCATTGATTAGCTTTTAATAAAAATCATGCTACAAATCAAATATTGGTTTTGATCAACTCAATATTAGCATTAGAGTTTGCTATTACTGTCTGTGTGCCTACTTGAGTAATGTTGATGCCAAATACTGTCATACCGAGAAATGGCCATTGTGTGCTATGTATGAGATAATGAGGTTATTATCAAAATTTTGTAATGAAAGAATGCCGTGGAATGCAACTAAAAATGGAAAACCTTGCATACTCAATGTAGATGTAAACTAGCATTAGAGTGTTGTACAATTTTTTTTTACAGTATTTGTGCAATTAATTTTGTTGGTGGATAATTTTTTGTACTAAATTAATTTTGTATGATTAAACGTTGATATTATAACTAATATGATAAATTTATTTTGTTTGACATAATGTCATTTTTGGATCATCATCAAGTTTCCAGTGTCGCGGGTTGCAGCATTGATGGCGATGGTAAGAGAACGAAAGTTGATAGTCAACAACAACAGTCTTCTTTTCTATATTTCATTTGATTGGTTATAATATAAAAATATATCATTTTGGGATGATTGTATTAGAATGTTATATTAGATGTTTATGAAAATAATGTAACTTTCGGGGTGATTGTATTGCGATGTTTCACTTGTTTGGTTTAAGTTTCTTTTGTCAATAAACAGTGGAGGCTAATATAAAATGTAAATGTTGAATATAATTCCCTTGTTTATGTGGGCTATTTTTGTATATGTTCATAGGATTTGAATAGTGTTGTAAGAATAATTGAATTTGTTTAAATTAAAGATATTGGATCTTGAAAAATATATTTTTGTAAATATGTATTAATAATATTACTAACGGATCTTTACTGTTATAAAATCAAACAAAAGTGTTACAAAAAAGGGTGTATAATAAGATTAAAAAGTAACACAAAATTTCGTTACTAAATCAGAATTAGTAACGATAAAATACTGATGATAACTTCAGAATTAGTAAGAATTTTGCCGTTGCTATTAGTAACGGTAAATTCTGGTACTAATTTCGTGCCCCACGCCTTTGTTCTAACGGAAAAATTTCATTCTAATCTTTTTAGTAACGGAAAAGTTGTGTTACTAAAGGCGCGTTTTGGTGTAGTGGTACCATGATATCTCCTGGAATGGATAGGCCTCAACATTTTCTTTGTATGGATCCCATACAACCTACATATTGAATTATCATGCAAGTAAACAGTAAACTTGATTATAAACAGTAAACTAATTTCAAACATACAAATTCGGGTCACATCATGACACTCACATCATGAACTTTTAAACATACAAACTTGATTAGTAGTGATACTCACATCATGAACTTTTAAATCATCCAACGTCTCCCTCATAGCAAGCAATTGTACTTTCGAGTCACCCAAAACCATTTGCACCTTCCACCTACAAATTCGGGGCTCGGCGGTGGTCTAATCAAGCTTACGAACATGACGCTTTAGACCGAAGTGATTGTGTATCCATGCCTACGTATCCATTAAATTATTTCAAAGAAGCTAAGTTAGAAAAGGAATATGATAAATCAAAATATATTAGGACAAAGAATATATATGATAACACACTATATGGTTGACTTACTTGAGTCTGTTCCATATAGGAGTTCCAACTAGTTTGAATATTGAGACAAAATAGGTATAGATTTTTCAGAGTTCCTCTATCTAGAAAAGGCATCAAGCTTCATCAAAAGCATCACAGTCCAAGTTCTACAATGTGACACAAAGTGATAAGTACAACTCTTGAACCATAATTAGGACACATACATTGCATATACATGTTTATTATGTGTGCATATTTTTTTATGGTGGTGTTGTTGCTTCAAATATTTTGTTTGGAAAAAGAAATTCATTTGAATGTTTATTTAATCATTTAATACGATTTTTCATTTAATTGAAATATGATTTTAAAAATATATTTGAGGTTAACATAAGAATATTTTTATGATAAAAATTTGATTGGTTGAATTTTTAATTGGTTAATATTTTTTTGAGTCGAAAGATTTAATTCTTACAAGACTTTTAAAAACACATGTGTGTTATTTTTTAATAAGGCTAGTTGCGCTTGTTTAGTGTCTTGTTGGTTAGACTCATTTGTGACCCTAGATTGAGTGGTTATCTATGGATCATATTATTAGTGACTTAGTCCTAGTGAACACATTTTAGCCAATCAAAATTTAGTTATCCACCTTCTTTCAACACCCTTAGATCTTAGAGAGTTGATTTAGACCCCTTATTTTTAACAAACCCTTTTAGTGCCATATATAATATCTTTTAGGGTTTCTTACTCTTAGCTTTTTTACAAGAGAGAAGTGACGGCTGAACATTTTTAGAAAGAGAGAGCTCATCTCATATATCATCTTCTTCTCCATTCTTGAGAGATAAACCAACTGAGACAAATCGAGAGAGAGGGGCGTTCCTGCCAAAAATGAGAGAGAGAGAAGGATTCAGCGTCGTTGGAAGAGGGGCGTCACCACCGAAACTCGGTCTTCGGTACCGTTGCCGGTCGAAAAGAACAAGAGAGAAAAGCTCACCGGAATTTTTCTCGCCGAAAAAATCATATTCTCGTCGGAATTTGTCTCGCCGGAAAGCTCTCCGGACTTTGAACCCAAGTCAGATTTGTGTACTCCTCATATTCTAGATCTCTTAGGGACCATTTTTAGTACACTAATTGTTAGGATTGTTGTGTGTTTGTTCTTGGATCATTTTTGTATTGTTGTTATCAATTTATTTTGATCCAAAAATATAGTTTCAAATAAATTTGAAACTCAAGACTTATTGTTGTGACTTATATTCAGATTGGAGATATAATTTTTGTTTCAAAAATTAATTTCACAAATTGGTGAAATATATTTTGGAGATAAATAATTTTGAAACAAAACTTGATTTGAATTTTTTTATTCCGAATCTGAAATTGCTGAAGTCTTGAATTCAAAATATATTTAAGATTAATTGCATTGCATATAGAAGTTGCTTGTAATTAATAAGATTTGCTTGTATATTTGATTGAGAGGCGTGAGAAGCATTTTGCATGTTTAGTTAATTCACAAACACTATCACTCTCACACGAACACTTAGGAGTTGTGGTTCTTGGTGAGATAGTTTGTTTGTTGGGGCTGCTGAAATCCAGGATTCAAGGATATAATGGAAGATGCGTGGAGAAGAACAAATCAAGATAGAATGCCTTTAAGAGTGGAGTAACTCGGGTAGGTACGTTTTTTGATCTTGTATTTTGGTTCTTAGTTGCATACTTTAGTGTTGTAACTTTTTTGTGATTTTAGTGGACTTTTTCATTTTGCTCCATAGAGGGAGTCATGGAAGTTTCCCTAATCTTAGGGTTTTACCACATTAAAAAATCGCGTGTTAATTTGCTTGAGTGTTCTTAATTACGTTGGTGAATAATATCATACTCGAGACTTAATTAACCGCTTTTATTTCAAAAAAGATTAAGGTAATCAATCTAACAAGTCTAAAGATAATATTCAGAAAAATTGTTTTAACACATCTAGTGTTTATTTTGAAAACAGTTTCATTCAACGAGTTTATTTCGGAGTTTGCTAAACTTATAAATTTTTGTTATTAATCTTGTAAACATAAGTTTTTTCAAGTGGTATCAGAGTGGGTTTATCAAAAGATATTTTTGATCCTGAAATTCCAGAAATTGCTTTCGAAATCCATTTCTGAATATGGATGAAAGATTTGAGAAGTTAGGTAACCTTTCCCGACCACCACTCTTTGATGGAAATAACTTTTCCTATTGGAAAGTACGAATGGTTGCTTTCATTCAAGGAACTCTTCGTGATAATATTTAAAGACTTTAGTAATAAAGTCAAGTCCTCCACACATCACTACTGTTCATACTGTGATGTCTACGGCCATTCCATTGCCGAATGTTTTCAAAAGAGATTGTATACACCTACTTATTCAAAATTTAACTATTCTAGAAAGAGTGGTAATACTTATGTTCTCCCAAGATAGGTCATTCATAAATCTAACTATAAAAATAAGGGAGGACCTAAAACTAAGAAGAAATCATTTAGAAAGACCCATCAAAACTTTTCTAAATCAAAGGCCAATCATACTGTCAAAACTAGGCCTATTTGGATTAGAAATGATGACTTGCTACAGCTCAAGTGCAACATTGTCATATCTAATATTAAGGCACCAAGCACTTCGTTTGGCTGGGTTATCTTGACTCCGGATATTCTAAACATATGACCGGAGATGAAACTAAATTAACAAACAAAACAAACTTCCTTGGAGGTAGTGTGGTGTTTGGTGATGGAGTTTCATCCAAGATCATAGGTAAGGGAACATTGTGTGAGGAAGGTCTCCCCGAGATAAATGATGTCCTCCTAGTTAAAGGTCTCTAGGCTAACTTGCTTAGTATATTTCAATTTTGTGATTCCAATCATACCGTTTCCTTTTCTAAAACTGACTGCAAAATTTTTTGATGAAAAGGGAAATTGTATTTTAACGGGAAATAGAATAAAGCTAAGTGTTACACAGCCCTTCCTAAGTTTGAATCTTGTAATATATTGGAACATACACATTTTGATAATCTTCGTAAGAAAAGTTCCCCAAAATTTATTAGAGGATTGCCTAAAATAAAAAATTCTTTTTATCCTGCCTGTGGTCCTCGTCAGGAAGGGAAAATAAGTAAACCCCCTCACAAGAAAGTTAAAGATGTCACAAGATATACATGGGTAGTCTTTATGAAAAATAAATCCCATACCTTCGATGAGTTCTTAAAAATACCTTTAAAAATAGAGAACGAGAAGGATACCCAAGTATGTCGCATCAGAAGTGACAGTGGTGGAGAATTCAAAGATTCGGGTGTTGCAAAAATTGTGTAGGCAATGGCTATAAAAATGAATTTAATGCCCCTAAGACAACTCAACGGAACGACACTACATGAAAGGAAAGATAGAACCTTATAAGAGATGGCTATGGTTATACTACATGTGAAAATTCTACCTAAGTATTTTTTAGCCAAAGTTGGTCAAACGGCTTGTCGTATCATTGATCAGGTATACCTTAGGAAGAAGTTCAAATCTGTTGGTGATATTCGATATGAGTATATTCGTAATGCTATTGGTATGATAGTTCTTATTTATTTCAACACATCATTCATATCCTCGGTAGTTACATGCTAATGATTGGTTTCTGAGGATTTAGGGCATGGTCGTTTCTCAAATGACAAAAGACGCCTCCTAACATCTGTTTAATGTAGGAGACGCTAGTATCTGCCCTTGCATATGTTATTGTTTGTGTTGTCGCATTATATCATATTCTCCTGATTTATCTTTTTACCCGTTGTATATTTGAGCAAAATTGGGGGAGAAGAACTTGAGTACCTGTTTTGCGATGTATATCATATCTTGTACTAACTTAACTAATATGCCATTGACTTTTTATCTTTTTCAGGCTTTTATCAGACCCGGTCTTATAGCGTTTCCTATTCATTAGGGTATTGGTCTGTATTGTAGTTGAGTAATGTATTTTCTTATCTTATTTTCGATTCTAAGATGGGAATGGGTAGATAGAGACTTTTGTATAGGAAATCTAGGTTTTTTCATTTTCACCCACGAGTTCAGGATACTCAAGGGAATGTTTTCTCCTATATCCAAAGGGGGAGATTGAGAACACACTATATGGTTGACTTACTTGAGTCTGTGCCATATAGGAGTTCCAACTAGTTTGGATATTGAGACAAAATAGGTTTAGATTTTTCTGACTTGCTCTATCTCAAAAAGACATCAAGCTTCATCAAAAGCATCCCAGTCCAAGTTATCCAATGTGTCACAAAGAGATAAATACAGCTCTTGAACCGTAATTAGGACACATACACGACATATACATGTTTATTATATGTGCATATTTTTTTATGGTGGTGTTGTTGCTTCAAATATTTTTTTTGGAAAAAGAAATTCATTGGAATATTTTTTTAATCATTTAATAAGATTTTTCATTTAATTGAAATATGATTTTAAATATATATTTGAGGTTAACATAAGAATATTTTTATGATAAAAATTTGATTGGTTCAATTTTTAATTGGTTAATATTTTATTGAGTCGAAAGATTTAATTTTACAAGACTTTAAACAAACACAATAGTGTTATTTTTTAATAAGACTAGTTGTGTTTCTTTAGTGTCTTGTTGGTTAGACTCATTTGTGACCCTAGATTGAGTGGTTATATATGGACCATATTTTTAGTGACTAAATCCTAATGAACACCTTTTCGGCAATCAAAATTTAGTTATCCACCTCTTTCTACACCTTTAGATCTTGGAGAGCTGATCTAGACCCATTATTTTTAACAAACCCTTTTAGTCCCATATAGAATATCTTTTAGGATATTTTACTCTTAGTTTTTTTACATGAGAGAAGTGACGGCTGAACATTTTTAGAAAGAGTGAGATCATCTCACATATCATCTTCTTCTCCATTCTTGAGAGATAAACCAACTGAGATAAATCGAGAGAGAGGGGCGTTCCTACCAAAAATGAGAGAGAGAAGGATTCAGCGTCGTTGGAAGAGGGGCGTCACCGCCGGAACTCGATCTCCGATCTCATTGCCGGTCGAAAAGAATAAGAGAGAAAAGCTCGCCGAAAAAATCATATTCTCATCGGAATTTGTCTCACTGGAAAGCTCGTCGAACTTTGACCCCAAGTCAGATTTGTGTACTACTCATACCCTATATCTCTTAGGGACCATTTTTAGTACACTAATTGTTAGGACTGTTGTGTGTTTGTTCTTGGATTATTTTTGTATTGTTGTTGTTGATTTATTTTGATCGAAAAATATAGTTTCAAATAAATTTGAAACTCAAGACTTATTGTTGTGACTTATATCCAGATTGGAGATATAATTTTTGTTTCAAAAATTAATTTCACAATATTAGTGAAATATATTTTGGAGATAAATAATTTTGAAACAAAACTTGATTTGAATTTTTTTATTTCGAATCTGAAATTTCTGAAGTCTTGAATTCAAAGTATATTTGAGATTAATTGCGTTGCATATAGAAGTTGCTTGCAATTAATAGGATTTGCTTGTATATTTGATTAAGAGGTGTGGGAAGCATTTTGCATATTTAGTTAATTCACAAACACTATCACTCTCACACGAACACTTAGGAGTTGTGGTTCTTGGTGAGACATTTTGTTTGTGGGGGCTGCTAAAATTCGTGATTCAAGGATAAAACAGAAGTTGCGTGGAGAAGGACAAATCAAGATAGTTAGCCTTTAAGAGTGGAGTAACTCGAGTGTGTCCATCCCCGATCCCCACCGCGGACCGAGGAAGGGATCCTTCGGGTCCCGCGCGTCCCCTCTCGGGAGAGCGCTTCGGCCGGCGTCGATTTGTGAGGTGTGAAGATGCAGAGAGATTTAGAGTCGCTAGTCTATTTTACTCAAAACAGACAAAAGAAAAAAAGGGGTTGCCACCCAGAAGGATTGCATCCAAAGACATACTGGTGCATTCGAAACCAAATGATTCGAGAAGGGTTCGGAGGCTTAGTTACAAAATGGGATGGTGTTAGGCACCCATTCCGCCCTTTCGGTTTCTCATGGATATTTTCTATTTTCCTTTATATTTCCCCTCGTGATATGTGTGCATGTGTATATATAGAATGGAGGTAGGAATCCTCGACTTGTATCATAGAAAAGACAAAGCGAGTCATCTGTAGGAATGTGAGATTAGTGTAGAAAATAAGATTTACGTGATTACCCCTACATTGACCGTTATAAAGGAACGATAACGCATATGGAATAATATGATACTAAGAACAAGTATATAGAATATAATGGAAAATGAGATAAAGAGAAGATAGAAAATAAGAGAAAAAGTGAGAAAAGGACTCGAGTTTCGGGTTTTACCCCGAGACGCCTACGTAGCCTATAAAGGCATCAAAGACCACGTAGTTCGCAAATAAACGAGGGGTGGGGTTTAACCCATAAATCCAAATGGAGAAATCTCTTATTTGTAAGTGTGTGTTTGTGTGTGTAGAAAAAAGTGTTTTAGTTGTGAGAAAAGTGTGGAAAAGGTGTGAGAATCCCTACTTGGAATTTATGAGCAAACCCTATTTTTCTTATTTTTTGTGTTTTTATTTATATGAAAATAGGAGATGTGCAATAATACTAGATAAAAAGTATATTTATGATGTGTGAGATGAGATAATAAAAGTGCTAAGTAAGAAAACAAGTTAATGCAAATTTAAGAGAATTTAGGAGAAAGAGTTTGAGAAAGTTGGACTTTTTTGGAGACCTTGAGCTTGATATTGAATGTTGGAGAGAAGACCTTGCACTTGAATGATGATGGAGAGTGGTTAATTCATCAAGTTGGATGAAAGGGATGATGAAAAGTGGAAGTGAAAAGGGATTTGAGAGTTGAAATCACGCTGCCTTCGAGAGAGGTTTCTGGGGGTTTTCTGAGAGTGATTTGCCTCTGATCTAAGCTCCCTTGCAAATGAGGCCAAGGCCTCCTTTTATAGCTCCAGGGTAATGCCGATCGGCTTAGAGACCTTCCTGCCTGCCGGCAGGAAGGTGTCGATAGGCAGGTTCTGGGACCTGCCGTTTGGCAGTGTGTTTCAGGCTTTTTCAGAAAATTGGCCGCCGAGGGCAAATCGTTGGTCAGAATCTTCCACGGGGCATACCGTTGGAAAGGTATTTCAGAGACCTTCAAAAGTACTTTGGACCGCTCCCAAGTTTGGGAGTTGACTTTGGGTCAAATGTGGCTCGGAAGCGTTTGTCAGTCCGTTGGACGGGGAATCGTTCGGACGCAAATGGATCGTTCATCCGCATGGTAAGTCCGAATCGCATACGGGATAGACCGTTAGAAAGGTTAGGAGGTGTAATTCGACATTCCAAAGAGTTTGCCCAGTTCGGGGAGTTGACTTTGGTCAACCGAGCCTGAGAAGCCTTCGGTAACCTCTCGGAGTCAAACGGATCATTCATCCGCATGGTAAGTCTGAATCGTGCACGGGATGGACCATTGGAAAGGGTATTCAGTGCCCTTCGAAGATTCATTCAGCCTCGGTCGAGTTGAAGCGTTGACTTAGGTCAAACAGAGCCTGGAAGCGCCTGGTGGCCTCCAAGTAGGGTTTCGGACGCAAATGGAACATTCGTCCACATGGTGAGTCGGAATCGCACACGGGGTGGACCGTTGGAAAGGGTATTCAGTGCCCTTCGAAGATTCCTTGAGTCTCGGTCGAGATGAAGAGTTTGACTTTTGGGCCAAACTGAGCCAGGGAGTGCCTGATGGATTTTAGCTCAGTACTCGGGATGTGACCAGGGTTTATAGTGATGAGTGGAGGTACTAGGGACCTAAGGAGAGTTAGGGGGTAATGGAATGAGGTGTCTACAGAGCCCCTTGACGGGTGAATTTGGAACAAATGATAATCGTCGATTAGACACCGCATGATGCTTCTGAGAGAGTGTGACCGATTCAGAGGGTCGAGGTCGATTCTGAGGACCTAAGAAAGTGAGGATGACCAATTCAAAGGGTCGAGGTCAATTTTGAGGACCTAAGGAAGAGAGGATGACCAATTTAGAGGGTCTAGGTCGATTCTGAGGACCTAAGAGTGGTGACGATCGAGGACCGAGGTCAATTCTGATCTAACACAGGTGACGATCCAAGACCGGGGCCAATTCTGACCCAAGAGTGGGGATGACCGAGGACTGAGGTCAATTCTGACCTAACTTAGGTGATGATCCAAGATGAGAGCCAATTCTGACCCAAGAGTGGCGACGATCAAGGATCGATGTCAATTCTGACCTAACTTAGGTGACGATCCAAGACCGGGGCCAATTCTGACCCAAGAGTGGTGACGACCGAGGATCGAGGTCAATTATGACTTAACTCAGGTGATGATCCAAGATTGGGGCCAATTCTGACCCAAGAGTGGTGATGACCGAGGACCGAGGTCAATTCTGATGTAACTCAGGTGACGATCCAAGATCAGGGCCAATTATGACCCAAGAGTGGTGACGACCGAGGACTGAGGTCAATTCTGACCTAACTCAGGTGACGATCCAAGACCGGGGCCAATTCTGACCCAAGAGTGGTGACGACCGAGGACCGAGGTCAATTATGACCTAACTCAGGTGATGATCCAAGATCGGGGCCAATTCTGACGCAAGAGTGGTGACGACCGAGGACCGAGGTCAATTTTGACCTAACTCAGGTGACGATCCAAGATCGGGGCCAATTCTGACCCAAGAGTGGTGACGACCGAGGACTGAGGTCAATTCTGACCTAACTCAGGTGACGATCCAAAACTGGGGCCAATTCTGACCCAGGAGTGGTGACGACCGAGGGCCGAGGTCAATTCTGACCTAACTCATGTGATGATCCAAGACCGGGGCTAATTTTGACCCAAGAGTGGTGACGACCGAGGACCGAGGTAAATTCTGACCTAACTCAGGTGACGATCAAGGATCGGGGCCAATTCTGACCCAAGAGTGGTGACAACCGAGGATCGAGGTCAATTCTGACCTAACTCAGGTGACGATCCAAGATCGGGGCCAATTCTGACCCAAGAGTGGTGACGACCGAGGACCGAGGTCAATTCTGACCTAACTCAGATGACGATCCAAGATCGGGGCCAATTCTGACCCAAGAGTGATTACATTTCCTTTGGGAAAAGAAAAAGAGTTCCACTAGGGAATAAGAATTAGATTTTAGGTTCCGCTGGGGAATAAGAATTGGATTTGAGGTTTTGTTGGGGAACGATGAATGAACTGGGGAAGATTTGGATCATCCTTTGGGAGAGATCGCCTTGGGCGAGTGATTCTTCTGAATTCTGCTGGGAAAAATACCATGAGATATTGTTTCGCATCAGGTAGCCGATGGCTGGGGAGGACTTTTGCCTTTGAATTGAGCAGAGGAGCTGATCGTTGGGGAGATAACCGATTTGAGGTCGTAAACTCTGCTGAGGAGGTGATTAGGGGGTCCAGGCGCATCGCTCGAGAGGTCATTTGCTTGGATTTTGAGGGTTTCGCTAGGGAAAAAGAGGTTTCGCCTGAAGAAATGCGAAAAATTTCTTGATGAAAATGTTCAAAATCCATCCTGGGATTTTTGGGGATTTTCTAAGGATTTTTCGAGGATTTCTGGCATTTTTTGGGAATTTTTGTATGAAATTTTAAGGGGGGTGCCGGTCGGTATAGAATGATGGGTTCCATTCGACAGTGGCACGGACTTTTGGGCTGCCTCGGGAAGGTGAGGAGACAGTGTCGATAGGTATGGCGCTTGGCCTCCTATATATCCCTTTCATTTTTCATAGATTCTTGCCTTCTCTCTTTCTGCGATTTCTCTCTGTGAATTGTTTTAACGTTTAGATCTTCAAGAAATGGCCACCTTTGTGAGCACCGCTGTCCACCGGGAGTGGTTGACCGTTGATGACTGGGTGAATGTGGATTGGAGGGACAGGGTGCCCCTTGCTTTGGGGAATGAGAATGCCTTTGATGCATTCGAGCCGGTTGCGGATGAGCAGACCTTTCTGCGGGAGCTGTCGCGTCATCGCTCTTCGAGAGTGATTCCCGGTGGTTATGTAAGTAACCTGACCATTGGCATTCCTTTCCTTTTAGGTGATTTTTCCTTTTGCTTGACCTTTGACTGAATTTTTCCTTTTTCCAATTGGATATTTCTTTGAAGAACATGCGTGCCCACGGGACGACGGGGCTTAAGGATGTTTGGGAGCATCTTCCACCCGTGGTGTGCTGGATGGTATCATCAGCGGGTTTTGGGAGGTTGGCGACTGTGCTGGATGAGACGCCTCGTTCAACAGCAGTTTTGTGTGACTTAGGGGAGAGGTGGTGGGACACTACCCACACCTTTCATTTTAGCTTCGAGGAGATGACGGTGACTCCCATAGATGTGCAACAACTGTTGGGGTTGGATTGTGACGGGGAGCAGATAGAGGTGGATCGCTCCTTGCTGTTGAGGCCGAAGGCGGTGCATGCGGCACTTAGTGATGTGAGGAGGATAGTTTCTGGAGATTCCATCCGGCTGTCCTTTCTGAAGGATGTTTTGCTGAGCAGGGTGGTTGATGTGGAGGAAGGGCTGCAAGTGAGGCAGATGGCCCGGTTATTCATCTTGTTGGTATTCGGAGGTTTCATGGTGGCGTCGAGTGGCGACGTCGTCCATTTGTGGTTTCTGACATACTTGAGGATGTTTTCGAACATCTTTTTCTATGATTGGGGGAGTCTGACCTTGGCGACCCTTTACTCTTCTCTGGATGCATTCAGCCAGTGCTTCTGGCAGACTTTTACTGGAGCCACGTATCTCCTTGAGGTATTCTTTATTTTGCGCATTTTCATTTCATGCATTCACATTTTCCTTTCATGCGTTCACATTTTCCTTATGCGTTTCTTTTTGCTTGTGAATTCAGATGTGGTTCTATGAGGTGATTGGGTCTAACACCCCGCTGATTGCTTTGAAGGATGACACTGTTGGGGATTTCGGCCGACTGTATCGATGGCGTAAGGCCAACCGACAGTCGAAGGGATCTCTTTCCCTAGAGGCGGTGAGTCAGGTCTTGAATGACCTGACCAGTGGTCGGGTAAGGTCTTATCCTTTTCAGTCTGGGTTTTTCCACCTTCTGATCTTGTATCGACTCATGCCTGCTTGGGGATTTTCAGGTGACCTTTTATCCTTGGGGGAAAGCTATTCAGTACACGGGGATGACTGGGGTGAACATGCAGATGATGCGCTTATTGTCACATGAGTTCGACCATTCCTGGTACCTCGGGGAGAGGGTGATTCGTCAGATCGCTGAGGAGGAGGTGGTGGTGCCACCTGTGCAGCCTCCTACGTCTATGAGGCGGGAGCGACAGTTGTTGGAGGATAAGAGGATCACGGTGATGATCGGCGAGTCCTATTCTTTGTATACTGATACGGCCGCGCCGTATGATTATATGGGTTTTGTGACGAGCTGGTTGATGGCGCCCAGCATTCATGATGCCTTACCCTTCCCTCCTGCTGGTTCGAGTCGGGCGGTGGGGTCTTCCCACAGTGGTGGTGGTCCCTCGGCACCTGCGGCGACAGCGATATCGGAAGTCCCTTTGGTTCGGATGTACACTCCTTCGTACAACATCCGGCGGGCTGATGGAGGGATAGTGCCTATGTTGCACCGTCCTCAAGTGATGGATCCGGAGGAGCTGGGTTTGACAGAGGAGGTCCTTCGTCCTACGGTAAACCTTTTGGTCCTTTTCCTCTTTTTGATTTCTTTTGCTTGATACTGATTCTACCTTTTCCTTGCAGCAAATCCGGGTGTCGACCACTTGGCTGAGAGACATCAGGGATTGGATATCATCGGCGACTGCCCACATTAGGGATGTTGTCCATGTTCCTTCTTGCTTGGTGCCGTCAGCCTCGTCTGGGGAAGACTATGGCTCGGGTAGTGGGGGTGCTTCGTCTCACCGTAGGGGGAAGAGAGCGCATCGCAGCGGTGGAAGATCTTGAGAGAGAGAGAGAGAGAGAGAGAGAGAGTGGGTTCGGGATGAGTCCCATTGTTTTTTGGCTTTTTCTTTCTATTTCCTGCAAGTTGATGTAACACAGAAAATAGATATATGCAATGCAATGTAATTTTTTGACTATCTTTTATTATAATGATGAATGAATGCATGCACATGCGCTTTTTAATTTGCTACTGAGACCCTAAAACAGAAGTATTTTTGGAATTTTTCAAAGGAAAGCTGTTTTATTTAAAACGGGGAATCCCATAGGGAGAAAATAGGATTCTTGAAATTATTTTGAGAATATCAATTTATTTTTTTGGAGTTTTCTAATTTGACAAAAAATAAAAACAAAAAAAAGGAAAGGAGGAAATTTCCAAAAATGGGGGGTTGCCAATCGGCAAGCACCCTGGCCTGCCTATCGACAGTTCAGTCCAGTCCCATCAATTGAAAGCTTTGAATGGTACCCTCTTCAGCCTTTGGTACCTTGTGGGGGTAGGATTCCCTCCGATTTCTGCAGGGATTATGTCTTTTGTGAGAGTTCTCAAGTATAAAAGGGGGTGAGGGTGGAGTGTTTTCATCACACCTTTGCATCCTTATCCACTTGCCTACTATTTCTTTGCCCTACAAGATGGCTCTCCCTGGTAGCACCGAGTTTGTCAACTACCTCGAAGCGTTGGAAGCTATGTGCTCTTATAACATCAACTATGATGCTTTCAACATGCATCGAGTCTCCTTGTGGCGCAATTGGCCTTTTGAGTGGAATATGCTGACAGCGGCGGTGCAATTTTGGTATCCCGAAGACCACGTATTCCGCTTTGGGTTGGAAGAAGTTTGTCCTACCTACGAGGAATTTTCCGCCATACTAGGTGTGAATCCCAGTGTTGCTGAAGCATCACCCGAATTTTTCCGCTCCCCTAGGGATTTGTTGGCCGGGCTTCTTCATATCTCGCCCACGGCGGCCAGGTCATAGGTTTCTGGAGGAATGATCTCCCTCCCCGCGATGTTGCAGTCCGTGCATTTGCGGGAAGTAGGTCATGCTGGCTATGCTGGAGCCGTTATTCTGGGTCTGGTCTCAAAATTGTTGTTGGTGACCGGGGAGGTGCGAGTGGACCCACAACTTGCAGCCATTACTTCAAGGATGTCATATCATCGCAATCCTGCAGCGGTAATATTGGCGGAGACTCTAAATGGCCTGGATGCCTGGAGAGAAGTTCATTCTGACTTTTTAAGGGGTAGTCCTGTGATGCTGTTCATGTGATTGTCTGAAAGATTCCGCTTGTCAACTCCTCCAGAATATACTTTGTCGATTGTACCCGACTTCTTTTCATGCCACTTCATCCGCATTGGCCTATATGTTGAGAACTGGGAGAATTGGTTTGTGGAGCATGGGGCTTATGGGCTGTATTGGTCGGTGCCTTGGTGGGGGCAGTTGCAGCCAGTTCTGGAGCTAGGAGAGTATTCATATGCGCGGCTGGTTGGTCTCAGACAGACCTATTTTTATTTCCCTTGGAGGCTTTTGCGCCAATTTGGTTGGGCGCAGGTCGTGCCCCCTCGGACCTCAAATTTCTTTCTAGTAGAGGATTTGACTGAGCATCTGCGTCTGTTGCTTGGGTCTCTGTGGAAAAATCAGCGTCCGTCGACCCGTCTCTCTCAGTCTGTCAGGAAGGTTTGCCATATCCCCAAAGATTATATGAGGTGGTTGTGGAGGAAAGTAGTCAACAAGATGTTGGCAGTAGAGACTGGTCAAAGATGGTTTGTTTTATCTGACTCCATGGAAGGGGGTGTTGTGGTCTTTTCGAAGATGGTTAAGGCTCATCGATCCATGGAATGTTTACGGCTCTCCATTCAGGCAGGAAAAAGTTGGGGTCCTCAGGATGTAGATGATGAGGGTGCAGGCCCTTCTGATAGCTGTGGGTAGGACTCCTGGGGAGTTTATTTATGTAACAGACGTGGGGGATTTTATCTGGTTTTTATGGTAGGGGGAAGGGAGTTATCCGTTCCTTTTTCTTATGTAATCTGTCCTGTAGTTTCTTATTAATGAAATAAACAAGTTTCTGATCATCCAGTTGTGCCTTTCGATGAATTTTGTGTTTTGAATTATCTATACCGATCGCTAAGGCATACATATTCCTTTTGTTCAAGTAGATGTTTAGAATGAACTGTCATTCTCGGAGATAAGAAAAGAATATATTTTTGTGAAAAAGAAGGGGTCATGCTTATGTGGGATGTATGAGCTGCCTACGTACCTCTGGGGTTTTTTTGAAAAGTTTTAAAATAGTTTTATGTAGAGGATTAGGCCCATGTAGTTCAGGGTAGAGGGAAATGAAGAGTTTTTTTTTTTATAGAATAGAAGGGGGATGAGAAGAGTCGTAGCGCGCCGAGATTTCGGAATAGGGGTAGAATTTCTTGAGACCGTCCAGATTGACTGGACGAGCCATCTCTTCCCCATCCAGGTCAGTGAGCATGGCGGCACCGCCAGACAAGATCTTCTTCACAATATAGGGGCTACTCCAATTGGGCTTGAATTTTCCTCTGGGGTCCCAGATGGGTTCTATTATCTCCTTGAGGGATAAATCCCCCTCCTGGACACCACGGTCCTTGACTCTCTTATTGAATGAACGCGCTATTCGGTGATGGTATCCCTGTATGTGATAAAGAGCTTTTAATCTTCTTTCATCCAGAAGGGCTAGCTCATCAAGACGGCCTTGGCACCAGTCTTCTTCACTGACCTTGCTTTCGAGCATGACACGTAGCGAGGGTATTTCTAACTCCACAGGTAGGACTGCCTCCATGCCGTAGACCAAGGAGTAAGGGGTAGCCCCAGTAGATGTTCGGATTGAGGTTCTATTGCCCCAAAGGGCGTATGGGATCCGGTCGGCCCAATTTCTATAACTTTCGGTCATCTTGCTGATGATGGATTTAAGGCTTTTATTGGCGGCTTCAACTGCACCAGTGGTTTGAGGTCGGTAGGGAGAAGATTTGTGTCTCTGAATCCCATACTCGTTGACAACTTCTGTGACTTCTGCCTCGAAGTATAACCCGTTATCTGACACTAGATCATGCGGGACCCCATATCGGCAAATGATATTTTTCTTGATGAATTTGGCCACCTTCTTGGCATTTAATACTGTTTATGACTCAGCGTCGACCCATTTGGTGAAGTAATCGATGACAACCAGGATGAACACATGCCCGTTTGACGCTTTTGGCATAACCTTCCATATGATGTCGATACCCCAGGTGGAGAACGGCCAGGGAGAAGTCAGGTTGTATAATTCCTGCGGAGGCAAGTGTTGAAGATTGAAGAACTGTTGGCATTTAGGGCATCTCCGAACATAGGCAGTGAAATCCTCGGCCATGGTGGTCTAGTAATAGCCCTGTCGGATGATCTTCTTGGCAAGTATGTGACCGTTCATGTGGGGCCCGCATTCCCCGCTGTGGATTTTCTGTATTATCTTTTCAATGTCAGCCCCTGCGATACAGTGCAAATGAGTTCCATCAACATTCCTCTTGAGTTGTTCTTTATGACAGATGATGTACTGAGCGACCAGCCTTCGGAGGGTAGCTCGATCGTTCTTATTGGAACCCTCGGGATACCTACCGTACCTCAGGAGGCACCATATATCATAGTACCAGCAATCGGCTAGTTCGGGGTCTTCTATGGAGACAAGATTAATATGGTAACAATGGGCCAGTTTGTCCTGCTTCTGAACTAGGAAGGGGATCATTGTTATTCCCTCGGGCATGTCGACCATGGAGGCCAAGGTAGCTGGAGCATCGGCTAGGTTGTTCTTTGCTCAGGGCAGGTAATGGAAGGTGATATCTCAGAATTGGGAGGCTAACTCTTCTAATTGGGCATGAAAGGGTTGGAGCTTTTCGTCCTTGTCCTTCCACTTTCTGAGCACTTGACCGATGATGAGGGCAGAATTCTCATATACATTAATCTATTGAATACCTTTCTTGAGAGAGACCTTGAGGCCCACTGCGCATGCCTCGTATTCTGTTATATTGTTGGTGCAAGGGAAATCCAATTTTATGGCGATAGGAGTGTGGGAGTCATCTGGGGCGACCAGAAGTTTCCCAATGCCATATCCCTTTTTGTTGGCAGCGCCATCGAAGAACATTTTCCATCGGAGGTAGTCTTGAGTGGTGCAGAGGACATTTTCATCTGGGAATTCGGAGATCCAAACATCTGTTTCTTATATAGGGTAGTCAGCGAGGTAGTCAGAGATGGCTCTTCCTTTAACGGCTTTCTGTGTAACGTACACGATATCAAACTCGGTTAGGAGCATCAACCATCGGGCCATTCGACTGGATAAGGCGAGATTTTCGAGCAGGTACTTGATGGGATCCATTCGGGATACACGCTTAATGGGAAAGGCGAGCATGTAGTGTCGCAACTTTTGGCTGACCGAGACAAGCGCGACGCATGCTTTTTCTAAAGCAGTGTAGTTGACCTCGTACCCGGCCAATTTGCGACTGGCATAATAGATGGCTCTTTCTTTATGGGAGTCTTCAAGGTATTGGGCTAGCAAAGCCCCAACTGTAGTGTCGGTTATGGTTAGGTATAGGAGCAAAGGGATATCAGGATGTGGTGGCATGAGAACTGGAGGTTGGGTCAGATATTGTTTGATTCGGTCAAAAGCTTCTTGGTAGGCCTCATTCCAAACCTTGGTTGAATCCTTTCGAAGGAGCTTGAGGATTGGTTCGCATATGGAGGTTAGTTGGCTGATGAACCGACTGATATATTGTAATTTCCCAAGAAAACCTCGAACTTCTTTCTCTGTTTGGGGTGGTGGAATCTCAAGTATGGCCTTCAGCTTGGCGGGATCAGCTTCTATCCCCTTCTCACCGACCATGAATCCTAAGAGTTTTCCCTTTGTAATACCAAAGACGCATTTCTATGGATTAAGTCGCATCTGATACTGTCGCAGTCGTTCGAAGAACTTTCGTAGAGCAGGAGCATAACCTTCTCTAGTTTTGGACTTGATAATCATATCATCCACGTAAAACTCAACCTCTTCATGAATCAGGTCGTGCAGGATGGTTGTGGAAGCCCATTGGTAGGTAGCCCCAGCATTCTTGAGATCGAATGGCATAACGGTGTAGCAAAAGGTTCCCCATGGGGTGATGAATGCGATTTTCTCTTGGTGGTCGGGGTGCATCTTGATTTGATTGTATCCGGCAAACCCGTCGATGAATGACTTGAGAGCATGACTGGCTGTGTTGTCCACGATCATATCGATGTTGGGTAGCGAATAATCATCCTTCGGAGAGGCTTTGTTTAAATCTCGATAATCCACACACATTTGAACCTTTGCTCCTGATTTTGGTACAGGTACAATGTTGGATAGCCATGTGGGATATTCGATCACTCGAATGAAACCCACGTTCAACTGCTTGATCACCTCCTCCTTGACTTTGAGCGACCATTCGGTGCAAAGATTTCTCAATTTTTGTTTAACTGGCTTGGAATCTGGGAGAGTGGGGATCTCATGCTGAGCTATTTCAGGATCAATATCGGGAATGTCGTCATAGGGCCATGCGAAGACATCCACGAACTCCTTTAGCAATTCTTCGAGTTGCGCGCGCTCATGCTCGTCAAGGGTGGCCCCTATCCTAATCTCGCGCAGTTTGCTACTAGAACCGAGATTGATAACAACAGTCTCTTCTTCATTAACTTGAACGCGGTTATGTTATTTGTTATTAACCTTATTTAAATCAGTTGAGAATTGTTCATTTGCAAAATCATCATCATCAAAAGTTTGATTAGAATCCAAGCGGTTAATGTAAGGCACAACAAGATACTCAAAATCTTCGTTTATTTCATTGATAGGAAAAATAGCATTGAGAACCTCATCAAAAGAGGTCTCGATTACATTTGAGCAAGGATGGACAATAGTAGAAGAAACAGGGTAAACATTGGGGTTAGGGGAGATTTCAAGAGGTAGAACTGGCACATCATGCCAGTTGAGGAGAGGTGTATCAGCAGCTTTGATTAGATGAGAAGGGTCCAGTGATGCAGTGCCTGAGTGAACCATGCAGAGTGCCAGCCCTAGCGTCTCCAAGTTGAAGGAATCTTTAAATCACTTTCCTCGGTTTCTTCGATATTTTTGATGAGCGGTTGTACGCCGTGTGGGAAACTTTTGGACCATGGGTAGCTATCTTGGAAGAAGATCTCCATTCCAGGCTTCATTTTCTTATCTGTATGGTCATACCACGGTTCTGGAAATCCGCAAAAGGGGAAGTCTTCACCCTCTTTAATGAATCGTCCATTTAAAGAATCTCCTGAGATAGTTCGAACGCATTCCAACCCTTTCTTTGATCAAGTCTGGGGGATCATTCTGAGCTCTGCTTCTGATGGTTGATACCCTAAGCCGCAAGGAGGGAAAGCTTTCTTCAATTCGATGGGCTCCAGTATCCCCTGTTGTCTTTGTCCTAGCCCCATTCCGAGCATGAAGTGCATGTTTCTGAACATCTGAATCACATTGACATTGCCATGAGGGTCGTATTCTGGACAAACCCTTTCTTTGAAATCGTCCCCTGCCGGGAGTAGAGGTGGCTCAACTCGAAATCCTAATAGGAGCATATCATTTTACCCATGTTGTATCTCAAGAATTGGACTGCTGGTGCCTGCACCCTCGGCGTTACCGTCATCACCCAAGATGGTGATGACTCGCCCATCGGCGAAGAACTTCAATTTTTGATGGAATGAGGAAGAGACACCCTTTATACTGTGGAGCCAGGGTCGTCCGAGCAACAGGTTAAAACAGGCTGGGATATCAATGACTTGGAATTCGACGACAGGGTTTATAGGTCCAACCCCTATTGCTAGTTTTATGGATCCCATCACCTCCCGACGGGTATTATCGTAGGCGCGCACGACAGCGGAGGTTGGAGCGAGGTCAATTTATTTTAAGCCTATATATTTGAAGGTTCTCAGTGGGCAGACATTAAAAGCGGATCCGTTATCAACGAGCGAAAGCGGTACCACCTTCCCCATCAATTCGACGGAGATATTGAGTGCATGATTGTGATTCGCCCTAATTTTGGGGATTTCCTCTTCAGAAAATGACAGCATTCGGGTGGAGGTCAAGGACCCGACCAAATTCACCGCTTCTTCTGGTGTGGTAGAAGGAGGAACTATGGGTCCTGTGAGCACCTTGATTAAAGCATTTTTGTGCTGCTGGGAAGACATGAAAAGCCCCCATAGAGTGATGTTAGCTTGAGTTTTCTTCAGTTGATCGAGGATCTTTCTCTCCTCGAGGGTCATTTCTGGAATAGGAAGGTCTTCAACGCCCTTCCCCTTATCATTTGCTGGTAGTGAGTTTGGAATTTGATAATGTCTCCTAGATCTGATCATGTGATTTACTAAAGAAGGGAAAAACTTAAATCCAGTTTCCTCGTCAATCTCAGGTTGTTCTGCCACCCTATTTATTTCTCCGAGGAGTTCTTAAAATGATATCATCCCACATATGTCGGCTACTAGGCTATTTCCTCCTGAAGCTTTTTCTTCATTTGAAACTTCAAATTCTTCCCCCCATCCGGTGGCAACAATTCTATTTTCCCTCGTGAAATCAAAGCATTCCACAACTTCAACGGCCTTCTCATATAGGTCTTCCCATTATGTGGGGATGTGTAAGGGTGAAGGGATTAGGCGCCCTTGTCGATTCAAAGTGTCAAGTAACTCGGTGATACTGCAAATGTTGTTGGTTTGCCTGAATGCTTCCGCCATGATCTGGACAACATCATCTAAGCTGACTGCGTCGGTTGGTACCACCCAACTATCTGATTCTCGAGCCCATTTCCGCGCTTCTAAAAATAGCGCATTGAACCTCTGACAATCGATAATCATCTGTGAGGGCAATTTCAGCCCGAACTCTAGGAGTTGATTTAATACCTCTGATAATTCCATACTTCCACTTTCAGAACGGGTACGGACAGTGATGCATGCTCTGGTAAGGAGTGACAGTGCCTGATCAGCAGGGCTAGTAGGGTGTAGGAGGAAATATGGGCAAATTTGAAGAGGTTTAGGAGGGTATAGGGGTGTGATTTGAGTTGATGGATCGAAATTCAGGTTTTCTTCCAAGAAGATGGCATTGGTGTGATTTGGGAGTGGGTTATGAGTAGTGTTTGTCTTAGGATTGGCTGGTGGGGTAATGGTACCCCGATCAATGAGATCTTGGATTATGTTTCGAAGGTGAAAGCATTGGTCGGTGGTATGGCCAGCTGTTTGGTAAAAGGAGAAATGAGCATTGGTCTTGAAGTTTCTTGGGAGTGGGTTTGGTAACGGACGGCGATCCAAGGGTTTTATAAGGTTTCGGCTTAACAGGGCTTGGTAAACTTTGGAGAGGGGAGCATGAAGCTCAGTGTATTCCCTTCGGACGGGGGCAGGGCGGCTTACTGGTGCCCATGATGTGGTTGGTTGGGAGATATTGTTGATGGTTGAGACTGTAGCGTTGACAGGCTTGTCATACTTTCTAGGGGTGAACTGTCCGGTCACATTCTTCGGTTCAACTTCTGTTTTGGCAAGACCTTCCTTGATTTCTACTCCTGCTTCTCTGAGATCTCAAAAGTGGGGGTAGTACTATCCTCCCATGGTTGCTCGGACATGGGGCAAGAAATTATTCTTCACTATGTTGACTTGTTCTTCCTCAGACGACCGATTGTTCATGGTAGCTTCTTTTTCCCTCCATTGGGCTATGAAGTTACTGACTTATTCGCTAGAGTTTTGTTTGAGCAGCTCTAAATCACGACGGGTGACCTCGAGCTCTTTGTTGTATTTGTATTGCGACATGAATTCTCGGGCCCCATCTACGAATTCTGGATTCCTCAAAAGATAAAAACCATCAGAGAGAACTGTCCTTCAAAGTTTGTTGAAACAGTTGGGCCATCACCTCTTCAGAAGCCCCTAGGAGAGTCATGGAACGATGATAACTGCGAAGATAAACAATTGGGGGACCACTCACTCCGAATTTCTCGATGTTTGGCATCTTGAACTTCTCGGGTAACCTTGCTTTAGGATAAGGAGACATATGGGTGTAGTCCATGTAATTCCCAGAGATTCGGACCTGGTCGAACTTCTTAATGAGTATCTTAAGATCTTCTTTGACTTTGTTTAACTCCTCCTCCTTTGGATTAGTGACCACAGGCAGATTAGCCACAGGCTGGGCAATGTTTGGCACTGGAAGCTGGGCAGGCGGTGGCCCATTAGCTGGAGGGGCACGTGGAGCATGCTGATATTCCTCCGGGACCCAGATAGGCTCGGGTGGATCCATAGCACGAGGGAACAGCGCCTCGAGCTCTTGAGGCATAAGAACTTGGTTTCGTTGCATTTCTCGGACCTTAGCTTGGAGGTTGTCAATCTTGGCCACGAGCGAAGCTAGGACTGCCGGCAGATTCGGTTGTATGACTCGTCGTTGATCTGCATTCTCCATGGAAGATGGATGGATTCCGGATTCGAAAGAAGTAGTAGAGGAGAGAATAAAACTCCGAGGTGATTTGACTGAAGACCGAAGCCAATAAGGAGCCAGGCCAAGGGCGTTCGATCGACCTGAGAAGGCGTAGGATAAGATTTATCTTTGAGAAAAAAGGGAAGAAACTATTTTTGGATTTTTGATAAAGAAGGAAGAAATATTTTTGTATTTTTAATAAAGAAGGGAGAAATGTTTTTGGATTTTTAATAAAGAAGGGATAAATGTTTTTGGAGACGGAACTCAGCATGATTATTATGATTATTATGTTCTCACTTGTATTTAATTCTCCTAAATGCAATGCCGGACGGGACCCGAGCCCGAAAAAGTGGGGTTTTTAATATATGCAAGGCTATGGTTTGGACTTGTAACCAGTCTCGCGGACAGGGTCCCGTTTTAAAAAATGCGCGAAAATTGGGCGGCAGGTTGACCCGGAATTTCGGCAGAGTTTCGGGTTGAAACTGGCAATCTAAAGTTTGTGTCCTAGGTTTGACACCTATATGCGGGTATGCAGTTGGTTGGGTGAATCGGAATGGTTCCCCCCTTTGGCGTGACTTCCACGATATACGTCTTGCTCTTGCGGGCAATCGGTACGTGTGGACAAGCCATTTGATATACCTGAGTGTACTTGAATTGCCTCACCATATACCTCGTGGGGACGGTATGTGTGAGAGAGAATTCTATATACTCGACGTACGTGAGCGAGTTCCATGCGATATACCTCCTGTAATGACTTCGGTCAAGCGGTACGATGCGGGGGAACCGTTCGATATACGTCGAAGGTACTTGTCCAATGGAAGGTGAGAGTCATATCGCTTAGGCTAATTGCGACCTGTCGGACCAGCGCCCATCACGAAGTGACCCTCCAGTTACTGGGTAAAATTTGGTAAATATCAATGTTCTTTGGTGATATTTTGTGAATCATGCATGGTTCTCTTATTAGTATCTTATGATGATAATGCCTTTCTTGATTGTGCTAAACAGGGAGCCAATGTACAAGTACCCCAAAAGGTACACCAAGCATGGATGGGTGATGCGTGCAACATGGGGATATACATGTGATCCTAGGTGCACGTGGTGTGAAGTGTACATGGAGAATTTTCTACAACTGTGTGAATATAAGCATAGGCATGGGATATACATGTGAGAAAGGGGGATAGGCAGATATGGGGGAGGGGGGGGGGGGGAAACATAAACAAATATAGCATCCATGTAAATAGAATCAAAACCTAAAAAATATAATAAAAAACAAGTCCCCAGCGGAGTCACCACTGTGGCCATCCCCGATCCCCGTCGCGGAGGGAGGAAGGGATCTTTCGGGTCCCGCGCGTCCCCTCTCGGGAGAGCGCTTCGGCCGGCGTCGATTTGTGAGGTGTGAAGATGTAGAGAGATTTAGAGTCACCAGTCTATTTTACTCAAAAAAGAAAAAAGAAAAAAGGGGAAGCCACCCCGAAGGATTGCATCCAAAGACATACTGGTGCGTGCGAAACCAAATGATTTGAGAAGGGTTTGGAGGCTTAGTTATGAAATGGGAAGGTGTTAGGCACCCATTCCGCCCTTTCGGTTTCTCATGGATATTTGCAATTTTCCTTTATATTTCCCCCCCGTGATATGTGTGCATGTGTATATATAGAATGGAGGTAGGAATCCTCGACTTGCATCATAGAAAAGACAAAGCGAGTCATCCGTAGGAATGTGAGATTAGTGTAGAAAATAAGATTTACGTGATTACCCCTACGTTGACTGTTATAAAGGAATGATAATGCATATGGAATAATACGTTAATAAGAACAAGTATATAGAATATAATGGAAAATGAGATAAAGAGAAGAGATAGAAAATAAGAGAAAAAGTGAGAAAAGGACTCGAGTTTCGGGTTATACCTCGAGACGCCTACGTAGCCTATAAAGGCATCAAAGTCCACGTAGTTCGCAAATAAACGAGAGTTGGGGTTTAACCCATAAATCCAAATGGATAAATCTCTTATTTGTAAGTGTGTGTGTGTGTGTGTGTGTGTGTCGAAAAAAGTGTTTTAGTTGTGAGAAAAGTGTGGAAAAGGTGTGAGAATCCCTACTTGGAATTTATGAGCAAACCCTCTTTTTCTTGTTTTTTGGGTGTTTATTTATATGAAAATTGGAGATGTGCAATAATACTAGATAAAAGGTATATTTATGATGTGTGAGATGAGGTAATAAAAGTGCTAAGAAAGAAAACAAGTTATTGCAAATTTAAGAGAATTTAGGAGAGAGAGTTTGAGAAAGTTGGGCCTTCTTGGAGACCTTGAGCTTGATCTTGAATGTTGGAAAGAAGCCCTTGCACTTGGATGATGATGGAGAGTGGTTAATTCATCAAATTTGATGAAAGGGATGATGAAAAGTGGAAGTGAAAAAGGGATTTGAGAGTTGAAATCACGCTGCCTTCGAGAGAGGTTTCTGGGGGTTTTCTGAGAGTGATTTGCCTCTGATATGAGCTCCCTTGAAAATGAGGACAAAGCCTCCTTTTATAGCTCTAGGGGACTACCGATTGGCTTAGATCCCTTCCTGCCTGCCGGTAGGAATGTGCCGATAGGCAGGTTCTGGGACCTGCCGTTTGGTAGTGTGTTTCAGGCTTTTTCGGAAAATTAGCCGCCGAGGGCGAACCGTTGGCTAGAATCGCGCACGGGGCATACCGTTGGAAAGGTATTTCAGAGACCTTCGAAAGTCCTTTGGACCTCTCCCGAGTTTGGGAGTTGACTTTGGGTCAAATGTGGCTCGAAAGCATTTGTCAGTCCATTGGACGGGGAATCGTTCGGACGCAAATGGATCGTTCGTCCGCATGGTAAGTCTAAATCATGCACGGGACAGACCGTTAAAAATTTTAGGAGGTGTACTTAGACATTACAAATAGTTTCGCCCAGTTCGGGGAGTTGACTTTGGTCAACCGGGCCCGAGAAGCCTTCGGTGACCTCTCGGAGTCAAACGGATCGTTCGTCCGCATGGTAAGTCCAAATCGAGCATGGGATGGACCGTTGGAAAGGTTATTCAGTGTACTTCAAAGATTCATTTAGCCTCGGTCGAGGTGAAGAGTTCACTTGGGTCAAACAGAGCCTGGAAGCACCCGGTGGCCTCCAGGTAGGGTTTCAGACGCAAACGGAACATTCGTCCGCATGGTGAGTCAGAATCGCGCACGGGGCGGACCGTTGGAAAGGGTATTCAGTTCCCTTCGAAGATTAATTGAGTCTCGGTCGAGATGAAGAGTTTGACTTTTAGGTCAAACTGAGCCGGGGAGTGCCCGATGGCTTTTAGGTCAGTACTCAGGACGTGACCAGGGTTTAAAGTGATGAGTGGACGTACTAGGGACCTAAGGAGAGTTAGGGCTAACGGAATGAGGTGTCTACATCGGGTAGGTACATTTTTTGATCTTGTATTTTGGTTCTTAGTTGCGTGCTTTAGTGTTGTAACTTGGTTGTGATTTTAGTGGACTTTTCATTTTTCTCCGTAGAGGGAGCCATGGAAGTAACCCTAATCTTAGGGTTTTACCACGTTAAAAAATCGCGTGTTAATTTGCTTGAGTGTTCTTAATTACGTTGGTGAACAATATCATACTCGAGACTTAATTGAACGTTTTTATTTCAAAAAAGCTTAAGGTAATCAATATAATAAGTCTAAAGATTATATTCATAAAAATTGTTTAAACACATCTAGTATTTATTTTGAAAACAGTTTCATTCAACGAGTTTATTTTGGAGTTTGCTAAACTTATAACTTTTTGTTATTAATCTTGTAAACATAAGTTTTTTCAAGTGGTATCAGAGCGGGTTTATCAAAAGATATTTTTTATCCTGAAACTCCAGAAATAGTTTTCAAAATCCATTTCTGAATATGGATGAAAGATTTGAGAAGTTAAGTAACTTTTCCCGACCACCACTCTTTGATGGAAACAACTTTTCCTATTGGAAAGTACGAATGGTTGCTTTCATTCAAGGAACTCTTGGTGATGATATTTAAAGACTTTAGCAATAAAGCCAAGTCCTCCACACATCACTACTGTTTATACTGTGATGTCTACAGCCATTCCATTGCCAAATGTTTTCAAAAGAGATTGTATACACCTACTTATTCAAAATTTAACTATTCTAGAAAGAGTGGGAATACTTATGTTCTCCCAAGATAGGCCACTCATAAATCTAACTATAAAAAGAAGGGAGGACCTAAAACTAAGAAGAAATCATTTAGAAAGACCCATCAAAACTTTTCTAAATCAAAGGCCAATCAAACTGTTAAAACTCGGACTATTTGGATTAGAAATGATGACTTGCTACAGCTTAAATGCAACTTTGTTATATCTGATATTAAGGCACCAAAAACTTCGTTTGGCTGGTATCTTGACTCCGGATGTTCTAAACATATGACCGGAGATAAAACTAAATTAACAAACAAAACAAACTTCCTTGGAGGTAGTGTGCTGTTTGGTGATGGAGTTTCATCCAAGATACTAGGTAAGGGAACATTGTGTGAGGAAGGTCTCCCCGAGATAAATGATATCCTCCTAGTTAAATGTCTTAAGGCTAATTTTCTTAGTATATCTCAATTTTGTGATTCCAATCATACCGTTTCCTTTTTTAAACCTGATTGCAATTTTTTTTATGAAAATGGAAATTGAACGGGAAATAGAAATAAGGCTAACTATTACACAGTCCATGCTAAGTTTGAATCTTGTAATATATTGGAACATACAAATTTTGATAATCTTGGTAAGAAAAGTTCCCAAGAAATTGTTAGAGGATTGCCAAAAATAAAAAATTCTTTTTATCATGTCTGTGGTCCTCGTTAGGAAGGGAAAATAAGTAAACCCCCTCACAAGAAAGTTAAAGATGTCAAAAGATATACATGGGTAGTCTTTATGAAAAATAAATCCCATACCTTCGATGAGTTCTGAAAAATACCTTTAAAAATAGAGAACGAGAAGGATACCCAAGTATGTCGCATCAGAAGTGACAGTGGTGGAGAATTCAAAGATTTGGACGTTGCAAAATATTGTGTAGGCAATGGGTATAAAAATGAATTTAGTGCGCCTACGACAACTCAGAAGAACGCCACTACATGAAAGGAAAGATAGAACCTTACAAGAGATGGGTATAGTTATGCTACATGTGAAAATTCTACCTAAGTATTTTTTGGTCAAAGCTGTTCAAACGACTTGTCGTATCATTGATCAGGTATACCTTAGGAAGAAGTTCAAATCTATTGATGATATTCGATTTGAGTATATTCTAAATACTATTGGTACGATAGTTCTTACTTATTTCAACACATCATTCATATCCTCGATAGTTGCATGCTAATAATTGGTTTATGAGGATTTAGGGCATGGTCTTTTCTCAAATGACAAAAGACGCCTCCTAACATCTGTTTAATGTAGGAGACCCTTGTATCTACCCTTGCATATGTTATTGTTTGTGTTGTCGCATTATATCATATTCTCCTGATTTATCTTTTTTCCCGTTGTATATTTGAGCAAAATTGGTGGAGAAGAACTGGAGTACCTGTGCTGCGATGTATATCATATCTTGTACTAACTCAATTAATATGCTATTGAGTGTTTATCTTTTTCAGGAATTTTTTCAGACCCGGTCATATAGCTTGTCCTATTCATTAGGGTATTGGTATGTATTTTCGTTGACTAATGTACTTTCTTATCTTATTTTTGATTCTAGGATGGGAATGGGTAGATAGAGATTTTTGTATAGGAAATCTAGTTTTTTTCATTTTCACCCATGTGTTCAGTATGCTCAAGGAAATTTTGTCTCCAATATCCAAAGGGGGCGATTGATAACACACTATATGGTTGACTTACTTGAGTCTGTGCCATATAGGAGTTCCAACTAGTTTGGATATTGAGACAAAATAGGTTTATATCTTTCCGAGTTGCTCTGTCTCAAAAAGGCATCAAGCTTCATCAAAAGCATTCTAGTCCAAGTTCTCCAATGTGACACAAAGAGATAAGTACGACTCTTGAACCACAATTAGGACACATACACTACATATACATATTTATTATGTGTGCATAATTTTTTTATGGTGGAGTTGTTGCTTCAAATATTTTTTTGGGAAAAAGAAATTCATTTGAATATTTTTTTAATCATTTAATATGATTTTTCATTTAATTGAAATATGATTTTAAAAATATATTTGAGGTTAACATAAGAATATTTTTTGTGATAAAAATTTGATTGGTTCAATTTTTAATTGGTTAATATTTTATTGAGTCGAAAGATTTAATTTTTACAAGACTTTAAAAAACACAATAGTGTTATTTTTTAATAAGGCTGGTTGTGTTTGTTTAGTGTCTTGTTGGTTAGACTCATTTGTGACCCTAGATTGAGTGGTTATATATGGACCATATTTTTAGTGACTCAATCCTAGTGAACACATTTTATCCAATCAAAATTTAGTTATCCACTTTCTTTCTTCAGCCTTAGATCATGGAGAGTTGATATAGACCCTTTATTTTTAACAAACCCTTTTAGTCCCATATATAATATCTTTTAGGGTTTTTTACTCAAAGGTTTTTTACAAGAGAGAAGTGACGGAAGAACATTTTTAGAAAGAGAGAGCTCATCTCACATATCATCTTCTTCTCCATTCTTGAGAGATAAACCAACTGAGATAAATCGAGAGAGAGGGGCGTTCCTGCCAAAACTGAGAGAGAGAGAGAGAGAGTAGGATTCAGCATCGTTGGAAGAGGGGCATCACCGTCGAAACTCGGTCTCCGGTCCTGTTGCCAGTCGAAAAGAACAAGAGAGAAAAGATCACCATAAAAATCATATTCTCGTCGAAATTTGTCTCGCCGGACAGCTCGTCAAACTTTGAACCCAAGTCAGATTTGTGTACTCCCCATACCCTGTATCTCTTAAGGACCATTTTTAGTACACTAATTGTTAGGACTATTGTGTGTTTGTTCTTGGATCATTTTTGTATTGTTGTTGTTGATTTATTTTGATCAAAAAATATAGTTTCAAATAAATTTGAAACTCAAGACTTATTGTTGTGACTTATATTCAAATTGGATATATAATTTTGTTTCAAAAATTAATTTCACAAATTGGTGAAATTATTTTCGAGATAAATAATTTTGAAACAAAACTTGATTTGAAATTTTTTATTCCGAATATGAAATTTCTGAAGTCTTGAATTCAAAGTATATTTGAGATTAATTCCATTGCATATAGAAGTTTCTTGTAATTCATAGGATTTGCTTGTATATTTGATTGAGAGGCGTAAGAAGATTTTTCATGTTTAGTTGATTCACAAACACTATCACTCTCCCACGAACACTTAGGAGTTGTGGTTCTTGGTGAGATATTTTGTTTGTGGGGGGTGCTGAAATTCAAGATTCAAGGATAAAACAGAAGCTGTGTGGAGAAGAACAAATCAAGATAGAATGCCTTTAAAAGTGGAGTAACTCGGGTAGGTACGTTTTCTGATTTTGTATTTTGGTTCTTAGTTGCATGCTTTAGTGTTGTAACTTGGTTGTGATTTTAGTGGACTTTTTCATTTTGCTCCATAGAGGGAGCCGTGGAAGTTTCCCTAATCTTAAGGTTTTACCACGTTAAAAAATCGCGTGTTAATTTGCTTGAGTGTTCTTAATTACGTTGGTGAACAATATCATACTCAAGACTTAATTGAAAGTTTTTATTTCAAAAAAGCTTAAGGTAATCAATCAAATAAGTCTAAAGATCATATTCATAAAAATTATTTTAACACATCTGGTGTTTATTTTGAAAACAGTTTCATTCAACGAGTTTATTTCGGAGTTTGCTAAACTTATAACTTTTTGTTATTAATCTTGTAAACATAATTTTTTTCAAGTGGTATCCTAGCGGGTTTATAAAAAGATATTTTTGATCCTGAAACTCCAGAAATTGTTTTCAAAATCCATTTCTGAATATGGATGAAAGATTTGAGAAGTTAGGTATCCTTTCCCGACCACCACTCTTTGATGGAAACAACTTTTCCTATTGGAAAGTACGAATGGTTGCTTTCATTCAAGGAACTCTTGGTGATGATATTTAAAGACTTTAGTAATAAATTCAACTCCTCCACACATCACTACTATTCATATTGTGATGTCTACGGCCACTCCATTGCCGAATGTTTTAAAAAGAGATTATATACACCTACTTATTCAAAATTTAACTATTCTAGAAACAGTGGGAATACTTATGTTCTCCCAAGACAGGTCACTCATAAATCTAATTATAAAAAGAAGGGAGGACCTAAAACTAAGAAGAAATCATTTAGAAAGACCCGTCAAAACTTTTCTAAATCAAAGGCCAATCAAACAATTAAAACTAGGCCTATTTGGATTAGAAAAGATGACTTGCTATCCCAGCTCAAGAGAAACATTGTCATAAATGATATTAAGGCACCAAGCACTTCATCTGGCAGGTATCTTAACTCCGGATGTTCTAAACATATGACTGGAGATGAAACTAAATTAACAAACAAAACAAACTTCCTTGGAGGTAATGTGGTGTTTGGTGATGGAGTTTCATCCAAGATCATAGGTAAGGGAACATTGTGTGAGGAAGATCTCCCCGAAATAAATGATGCCCTCCTAGTTAAAGGTCTCTAGGCTAACTTTCTTAGTATATCTCAATTTTTTTATTCCAATCATACCGTTTCCTTTTCTAAAACTGACTGCAAAATTTTTTGATGAAAAGAGAAAATGTATTTTAACGGGAAATAGAAATAAGGCTAATTGTTACACAGTCCTTCCTAAGTTTGAATCTTGTAATAGATTGGAACATACAAATTTTGATCATCTTCGTAAGAAAAGTTCCCCAGAAGTTATTAGAGGATTGCCTAAAATAAAAAATTCTTTTTATCCTGCCTGTGGTCCTCGTCACGAAGCGAAAATAAGTAAACCCCCTCACAAGAAAGTTTAAGATGTCACAAGATATACATGGGTAGTCTTTATGAAAAATAAATCCCATACCATCGATGAGTTCTAAAAAATACCTTTAAAATAGAGAACGAGAAGGATACCCAAGTATGTCACATCAGAAGTGACAGTGGTGGAGAATTCAAAGATTCGGGTGTTGCAAAATATTGTGTAGGCAAAGGCTATAAAAATGGATTTAGTGCGCCTAAGACAACTCAGCAGAACGACACTACATGAAAGGAAAGATAGAACCTTATAAGATATGGCTATGGTTATGCTACATGTGAAAATTCTACCTAAGTATTTTTTGGCCAAAGTTGTTCAAACGGCTCGTCGTATCATTGATCAGTTATACCTTAGGAAGAAGTTCAAATATGTTGATGATATTCGATTTGAGTATATTCGTAATGCTATTGGTGTGATTGTTCTTACTTATCTCAACACATCACTCATATCCTCGGTAGTTGCATGATAATAATTGGTTTATGAGGATTTAGGGCATGGTCGTTTCTCAAATGACAAAAGACAACTCCTAACATCTGTTTAATGTAGGAGACCTGTGTATCTGCCCTTGCATATGTTATTGTTTGTGTTGTCTCATTATATCATATTCTCCTGATTTATCTTTTTACCCGTTGTATATATGAGCAAAATTGGGGGAGAAGAACTTGAGTACCTGTGCTGCGATGTATATCATATCTTGTACTAACTCAACTAATATACCATTGAGTGTTTATCTTTTTCAGGCATTTTTTCAGACCCGATCATATGGCTTGTCCTATTCATTAGGGTATTGGTCTGTATTGTAGTTGAGTAATGTATTTTCTTATCTTATTTTCGATTCTAGGAAGGGAATGGGTAGATAGAGATTTTTTTATAGTAAATCTAGGTTTTTTCATTTTCACCCACGAGTTCAGTATACACAACGGAATTTTGTCTCCAATATCCTAAAGGGGAGATTGAGAACACACTATATGGTTGACTTTCTTGAGTCTGTGTTATATAGGAGTTCCAACTAGTTTGGATATTGAGACAAAATAGGTTTAGATTTTTTCGAGTTGCTCTATCTCAAAAAGGCATCAAGCTTCATCAAAAGCATCCCAGTCCAAGTTCTCCAATATGACACAAAGAGATAAGTACAACTCTTGAACAACAATTACGACACATACATTGCATATACATGTTTATTATGTGTGCATATTTTTTTTTATGGTGGTGTTGATGCTTCAAATATTTTTTTTGGAAAAATAAATTCATTTGAATATTTTTTTAATCATTTAATATGATTTTGCATTTAATTGAAATATGATTTTAAAAATATATTTGAGGTTAACATAAGAATATTTTTTATGATAAAAATTTAATTAGTTGAATTTTTAATTGGGTAATATTTTATTGAGTCGAAAGATTTAATTTTTACAAGACTTTAAAAAACAAAATAGTGTTATTTTTTAATAAGGCTAGTTGCATTTGTTTAGTGTCTTGTTGGTTAGACTCATTTGTGACTCTAGATTGAGTGGTTATATATGGACCATATTTTTAGTGACTAAATCCTAGAGAACACCTTTTAGCCAATCAAAATTTAGTTATCCACCTTCTTTCTACACCCTTAGATCTTGGAGAGTTGATCTAGACCCTTTATTTTTAACAAACCCTTTTAGTCCCATATATAATATCTTTTAGGTTTTCTTATTCTTAGGTTTTTTACGAGAGAGAAGTGACAGATGAACATTTTTAGAAAGAGAGAGCTCATCTCACATATCATCTTCTTCTCCATTCTTGAGAGATAAACCAATTGAGATAAATCGAAAGAGAGGGGGTTCCTGCCGAAATCGAGAGAGAGAGAGAGAAGGATTGAGCATCGTTGGAAGAGGGGCGTCACTGCCGGAACTCGGTCTCCGGTCCCGTTGCCGGTCAAAAAGAACAGGAGAGAAAAGATTGCCGGAATTTTCTTGCTGGAAAAATCATATTCTCGTCGAAATTTATCTCGCCGGAAAGCTCCGCGGACTTTGAACCCAAGTCAGATTTGTGTCCTCCTCATATTCTATATCTCTTAGGGAGCATTTTTAGTACACTAATTGTTAGGACTGTTGTGTGTTAGTTCTTGGATCATTTTTGTATTGTTGTTGTTGATTTATTTTGATCCAAAAATATAGTTTCAAATAAATTTGAAACTCAAGACTTATTGTTGTGACTTATATTCAGATTGGAGATATAATTTTTGTTTCAAAAATTAATTTCACAAATTGGTGAAATATATTTTGGAGATAAATAATTTTGAAACAAAACTTGATTTGAATTTTTTTATTCCGAATCTGAAATTTCTGAAGTCTTGAACTCAAAGTATATTTGAGATTAATTGCATGGCATATAGAAGTTTCTTGTAATTAATAGGATTTGCTTGTATATTTGATTTAAAGGCGTGAGAAGAATTTTGCATGTTTAGTTAATTCACAAACACTATCACTCTCACACGAACACTTAAGAGTTGTGATTCTTGGTGAGATATTTTGTTTGTTGGGGCTGCTAAAATCCGGGATTCAAGGATAGAATAGAAGCTACGTGGAGAAGAATAAATCAAGATAAATTGACTTTAAGAGTGGAGTAACTCGGGTAGGTACGTTTTCTGATCTTGTATTTTGGTTCTTAGTTGCATACTTTAGTGTTGTAACTTGGTTGTAATTTTAGTGGACTTTTTCATTTTTCTCCGTAGAGGGAGTCGTGGACATTTCCGTAATCTTAGGGTTTTACCACGTTAAAAAATCGCGTTTTAATTTTCTTGAGTGTCCTTAATTAGGTTGGTGAATAATATCATACTCGAGACTTAATTGAACATTTTTATTTCAAAAAAGCTTAAGGTAATCAAGCTAACAAGTCTAAAGATCATATTCAGAAAAATTGTTTTAACACATCTAGTGTTTATTTTGAAAAGAGTTTCATTCAACGAGCTTATTTCGGAGTTTACTAAACTTATGACTTTTTGTTATTAATCTTATAAACATAAGTTTTTTCAAGTGGTATCAGAGTGATTTTATCAAAAGATATTTTTTATCCTGAAACTCCAGAAATTATTTTCGAAATCCATTTCTGAATATGGATGAAAGATTTCAGAAGTTAGGTAACCTTTCCCGACCAGCACTCTTTGATGGAAACAACTTTTCCTATTGAAAAGTACGAATGGTTGATTTCATTCAAGGAACTCTTGGTGATGATATTTAAAGACTTTAGTAATAAAGTTAACTCCTCCACACATCACTGCTGTTCATACTGTGATGTCTACGACCACTCCATTGCCGAATGTTTTCAAAAGAGATTTTACACACCTACTTATTCAAACTTTAACTATTCTAGAAAGAGTAGGAATACTTATGTTATCCCAAGACAGTTCACTCATAACTCTACCTATAAAAACAAGGGAGGACCTAAAACTAAGAAGAAATCATTTAGAAAGACCCATCGAAAATTTTCTAAATCAAAGGCCAATCAAACTATTAAAACTAGACCTATTTAGATGAGAAAAGATTAATTGCTACCCCATCTCAAGTGCAATATTGTCATATATGATATTAAGATACCAATCACTTCGTCTGGCTGGTACCTTGAGTCCGGATGTTCTAAACATATGACCAGAGATGAAACTAAATTAACAAAACAAAACAAACTTCCTTGGAGGTAGTGTTGTGTTTGGTGATGGAGTTTCATCCAAGATCATAGGTAAGGGAACATTGTGTGAGGAAGGTCTCCCCGTGATAAATGATGTCGTCCTAGTTAAAGGTCTCAAGGCTAACTTGCTTAGTATATCTCAATTTTGTGATTCCAATCATACCGTTTCCTTTTCTAAAACTGATTGCAAATTTTTTTATTAAAATTTAAATTGTATTTTAACGGGAAATAGAAATAAGGATAATTGTTACATAGTCCTTCCTAAGTCTGAATCTTGTAATAGATTGGAACATACAAATTTTGTCAATCTTCGTAAGAAAAGTTCCCAAAAAATTGTTAGAGGATTGCCTAAAATAAAAAGTTATTTTTATCCTATTTGTGGTCCTAGTTAGGATGGAAAAATAAGTAAACCCCCTCACAAGAAAGTTAAAAATGTCACAAGATATACATGGGTAGTCTTTATGAAAAATAAATCCCATACCTTCGATGAGTCTTAAAAATACCTTTAAAAATAGAGAACGAGAAGGATACCCAAGTATGTCGCATCAGAAGTGACAGTGGTGGAGAATTCAAAGATTCGGGTGTTGCAAAATATTGTATAGGCAATGGCTATTAAAATGAATTTAGTGCCCCTAAGACAACTCAACCGAATGACACTACATGAAAGGAAAGATAGAACCTTACAAGAGATGGCTATGGTTATGCTATATGTGAAAATTCTACCTAAGTATTTTTTGGTCAAAGCTGTTCAAACGGCTTGTCGTATCATTGATCAGGAATACCTTTGGAAGAAGTTCAAATTTGTTGATGATATTCTACATGAGTATATTCGTAATGCTATTGGTATGATAGTTCTTACCTATTTCAACACATCATTCATATTCTTGGTAGTTACATGCTAATAATTGGTTTATGAGGATTCAGGGCATGGTAGTTTCTCAAATGACAAAAGACGCCTCCTAATATCTGTTTAATCTAGGAGAACCTTGTATTTGCACTTGCATATGTTATTGTTTGTGTTGCCGCATTATATCATATTCTCCTGATTTATCTTTTTACCCGTTATATATTTGAGCAAAATTAGGGGAGAAGAACTTGAGTATTTGTGCTGCGATGTATATCATATCTTGTACTAACTCAACTAATATGCCATTGAGTGTTTATCTTTTTCAGGCATTTTTTCAGATTCGATCGTATAGCTTGTCCTATTCATTAGGGTATTGGTCTGTATTGTAGTTGAGTAATGTATTTTCTTATCTTATTCTCGATTCTAGGATGTGAATGGGTATATAGAGATTTTTGTATAGGAAATCTAGGTTTTTTCATTTTCTCCCACGAGTTCAGGATACTCAAGGGAATTTTTCCTCCAATATCCAAAAGGGGAGATTGAGAACACACTATATGGTTGACTTACGTGAGTGTGTGCCATATAGGAGTTCCAACTAGTTTAGATATTGAGACAAAATAGTTTAAGATTTTTTCGAGTTGCTCTATCTCAAAAAGGCATCAAGCTTCATCAAAAGCATCCCAGTCCAAGTTCTACAATGTGACACAAAGAGATAAGTACAACTCTTTAACAATAATTAGAACACATACATTGCATATACATGTTTATTATGTGTCCATATTTTTTTATGGTGGCGTTCTTGCTTCAAATATTTCTTTTGGAAAAAGAAATTCATTCGAATGTTTTTTTAATCATTTAATATGATTTTTCATTTAATTGAAATATGATTTTAAAAATATATTTGAGGTTAACATAAGAATATTTTTTATGATAAAAATTTTATTGGTTCAATTTTTAATTGGTTAATATTTTTTTGAGTCGAAAGATTTAATTTTTACAAGACTTTAAACAAACACATGTGTGTTATTTTTTAATAAGGCTAGTTGCGTTTGTTTAGTGTCTTGTTGGTTAGACTCATTGGTGACCCTAGATTGAGTGGTAATCTATGGACCATATTTTAAGTGACTTAATCCTAGTGAACACCTTTTCGCCAATCAAAATTTAGTTATCCACCTTCTTTCTACACCCTTAGATCTTTGAGAGTTGATCTAGACCCTTTATTTTTAACAAACCCTTTTAGTGCCATATATAATATCTTTTAGGGTTTCTTACTCTTAGGCTTTTTACAAGAGAGAAGTGACGCCTGAAAAATTTTAGAAAGAGAGAGCTCATCTCACATATCATCTTCTTCTCCATTCTTGAGAGATAAACCAACTAAGATAAATCGATAGAGAGAGGAGTTCCTGCCAAAATCGAGAGAGAGAGAAGGATTCAGCGTCGTTCGAAGAGGGACGTCACCGTCGAAACTCGACCTCCGGTCCTGTTGCCGGTCGGAAAGAACAAGATAGAAAAACTCGTCGGACTTTGAACCTAAGTCAGATTTGTGTACTCCTCATACCCTATATCTCTTAGGGACCATTTTTAGTACACTAATTGTTAGGACGGTTGTGTGTTTATTCTTGGATCATTTTTGTATTGTTGTTGTTGATTTATTTTGATCCAAAAATATAGTTTCAAATAAATTTGAAACTCAAGACTTATTGTTGTGACTTATATTCAGATTGGAGATATAATTTTTGTTTCAAAAATTAATTTCACAAATTGGTGAAATATATTTTGGAGATAAATAATTTTGAAACAAAACTTCATTTTGAATTTTTTATTCCGAGTCTGAAAATTCTGAAGTCTTGAATTCAAAGTATATTTGAGATTAATTGCATTGCATATAGAAGTTGCTTGTAATTAATAGGATTTTCTTATATATTTGATTGAGAGGCGTGAGAAGCATTTTGCATGTTTAGTTAATTGACAAACACTATCACTCTCACACGAACACTTAGGAGTTGTGGTTCTTGGTGAGATATTTTGTTTGTTGGGGCTGCTAAAATTCGGGATTCAAGGATAAAACAGAAACTGCATGGAGAAGAACAAATAAAGATAGAATGCCTTTAAGAGTGGAGTAACTCGGGTATATACGTTTTATGATCTTGTATTTTGGTTCTTAGTTTCATGCTTTAGTGTTGTAACTTGGTTGTGATTTTAGTGGACTTTTTCATTTTGCTCCGTAGAGGGAGCCGTGGAAGTTTCCCTAATCTTAGGGTTTTACCACGTTAAAAAATCTCATTTTAATTTTCTTGAGTGTTCTTAATTACGTTGGTGAACAATATCATACTCGAGACTTCATTGAACGTTTTTATTTCAAAAAAGCTTAAGTTAATCAATCTAACAAGTCTAAAGATCATATTCAAAAAAATTGTTTTAACACATCTAGTGTTTATTTTGAAAAGAGTTTCATTCAACGAGTTTATTTTGGAGTTTACTAAACTTATAACTTTTTGTTATTAATCTTGTAAACATAAGTTTTTTCAATATATATATATATATATATATATATATATATATCAAGGTTCTAAAAAACGCGGAGCGTGATCGAGGCGTGGAGGTCAAGCCTTAAGCCTTAGAACCCTAGGCGTAAAAAGGTGTGAAAAGACGTTTATGCCTTCTAAATATATTTTAAGATTTTTTAACCATAACAAGGCCATTAAAATACTAAAATTGTACATATCATAAAAATATGTCTGAATATATGCAAATTAAAATACTATTTGATTATGTTGGATGAGATAATGGTCCGATTAGTAAAACAAAATCTTTAAAAGGCTATATCGTTTAACTAAAGCATTGTTATTTTTAGAAAAAAATGCACCTTAAAGGTTTAACAAGAATAAGGCGTAAAAAACTTAAGGCGGGGCGTTTCTCCCAAGCCTTAAGCCTAGGCGATTTTTTTATAACAGTATTATATATATATATATATAGACACACACACACACACATTACCACTAGAAGAGGGAGATATCCAGCAATGCGATCCCCAATTGACGGTATATGTGGGATAAGAGGGAACCTCCCCAGTTCATGTCCTTTACTTCCCTCACGTTCTTCAAAGATTGAATGTAATATATCGAGACTTGGGTCCCCGACTTGTCTGGAAAAATTAGGCACCCTATCATGAATAGAATATAGGCCCGGGCACATCAATCGATGTGTTTAGCCTTTACATTCTCGCCCATTGCCTTCACGCTATCCTTCCACAGTTTCATCAACCAATAAAAATGGACCGCATGAAACGACTTGCACTCCTCATCCTCTTTCACCGTTGATCGATCAACTTAGCAAACTTCCTAATTGATGTAGCTCGTTCTTCAGCAGTATTCGGGATCACTCCATACACACTATCACCCTCAACTGTTATCCCCAACAAATGATAAACATCATTTAATGTGATGGTCATTTCACCAAATGGCATATGAAACGTATTAGTTTTGGGTTGACATCGTTCAATGAATGCACATACAAGGACATGATCAATAAGCCGATAAGAGTTTTTTTTTTATCAAAGGCCATAATCCCGTGGCCTTTACCACATTCATCACCCTCTCATCCTCTTTATCTATATTCCACTCAACGAAATTTTTATCATGGTATACACACTTCATCATACTTCTTTCTTCATCGTGGTTCCAAATACCGTATGACACGTGGTTAGAAAAATACTTTAATAACTTGGGGTTGTAAGGAGAGGACCCCTCTAACGGCTGTGCATCGGATCTTGTTGGTTTCGTTCTTGTTTTTTTCTTTTCAACTGGGGCCGAAGAAGATGCCCCTCTGAGTAGGTCGTCATCATTATACGATAACGATGTAGATGAACCGTTTGACGTGCTAGAGCTACTATCCCCACTAACACGTTCATCAACATCCCCCTCACCAACATTCCCCTCACCAACCATACCTGAAAGCGCACAAAGTAATTTCCTTTTATATAAACTCAAGAGATGATGCGGAAGCGTTATAATGGTGATGGTTCAACTTCCAAAAAATTAACAACAACAATTTTTAATTAAATCCAAGTCCTGGAATTTGCCTAAGTCATAATTTTCAATTATTCAAAGTTAGGCGAAACCAATTTTAGCAAAAGACTTGAATAAACCGAATTTACCCAATATTTAATTTAGTCCCAAATTAAATGAGTGTGATGATTAAACCAAATTTTATCTTGAATTTATTCTAAGCATGCGTTCTAAATTATGATGCAAGATAAAATAAACAATGTCACACTACGCCGATATGTACGAGGAAAAACCCAAGACGGGAAACAACCTCGGACGGCCCTAGCCACAAGTCCACTAGATATGGAATTAAAATTACAAGACAGATAGACTTACAACGACTGACTCGATCCCTCTCAAGCCTCAACGCTTCTTCTCGTAGAAACCTCTTCCTAGCGAACAACCTCGGAACACCACCGCGGTCTCAGAATCCACCGATGGGACTTTATATGGTCACCGTCACCCAAGCATGGAGCCTTTCTCCAAGTGGGTAAAATCTCAACAAAAAGTCTTTTTTGTGATGGGGTGTAGAAGCAAACCCGAAACGTCTCTTTTTCAATTCGGTAGAGAAAACCGGTGCCAAAACTCCAAGCAAGATGATAGATATATATGAACTTGGAATAAACAACAATGGGTGTAAACTAAGTGTTTAAAGATTTTTCTTTAAGTTGAAGAACACTCAAACATGAACATTTTCCTTTTTAATATGATCTCTCAAACTCTCTCTAGGAGATGTATTAGGATGGAAAAGTTATCTTGGAAAATGTGTTTCCCGCACATAATAATGTATGAAAAAAGTTGGTTGAAAACCAAGTGGAGAAGTGGGGAAAAAATGCATAAAACTGCCAAAAAACTGTTCCCGCTCGAATCTTGTTCGAACGAACTTGATTCTCGTTCGAACGAGACTTCTAACGAGCTACCAGCCTGGGCTCGTTAGAACCGAGTTAGATACCTCGTTAGAACGAGAAAATTCGTTCGAACGACATATCGAACGACTGACCAGTTAGGGTCGTTGGCAAAACTCGTTCGAACGAAACCTGGTTCGAACGAAAAACTCGTTCGAACGAAACCTGGTTCGAACGAAAATACTCGTTCGAACGACATTTCTAACGAACGACCAGAATGTTTGCAAAATTTGATTTTGGCCCAGAAACTTTTATAAACTTATTTTATTAAACCTAACACCCAATAAATATTTTTCCAAGCTTCTATATAAATATAATTACATTCATACCTTGGGAGCATGGAACCTTAGTTGATGACGTAGAAACGAGGCACGCAAACCGGCATTTTGATGAAGCTTTAAATTCTTTGCCGCTACGTCTTCAATACATACTTCATAGGCTTGAGAATATTACAAATAAAATACTATCCTATGAATAAATGTTTTTGTCCGGAATTGAGCCAAAACTACATATGGACTCAATTGGAAATTTGTGTCCTTACAAATCTCCCCCTTTGGCTATTCCGGGACAAAAACCAAACAAAAATCCTAAAGGGCCGTCAAGCTCTACTAGACTCAAAACATAACCCGCCCAAACTTGACTCAACCCAAGGATCAAACGCTTTGCCATTGAAAGATGCCGCTTTAGTATAATTCCTGCACACTTAAGCAAACTCATCAAATGCATAGGGAATATCAAAATATTAAATGAAATTAATTAATTACTTATCAAAATATTAAATGCAATTAATTAATTACTCCCCCTAAATTAATTCTCCCTTTAAACACATGACCTACTTAGAAAGACGTCTCCCTCTAAGATAAATCTCCCCAAACTGAGATACGATAATAATAGGATTAGATACCATTTCTCCCCTTATCATCATTCTCCCCCTTTTTGTTCAGGAATAGGCAAAGGATAAAGAACTAAGAAATAGCTTAAAGAAAAGACATGACAGCATATGGGCAATAAAAGCAAGGCAAAGAGAAACAAATATCATATATATATATATATATACCAATAAGCACGTGCATATATAGATAGATATAAACACACACATGACACAAAATACAATAAGTTTGCACACTCGTATGGAAAAAATGTGTCATATGGAAACGGAAGTGTAGGGGTGTGAACTAGCAACAATTAAATTTAGACCCAAACACTTAATAAACATTCACGGAGTTCTCACTTGATTGCAAACTTCATCACAGTTAAATATAACCTCATGTGACAATATAAAGATTGAACTCAATGAACAAACATACACAATGCATACAAGCCTAGCATGATGATGATTCTACAAACCAAATGGAGTCATGACATTAAAGACAATTAGGATAAACGGACATTGTGCAAACCGTTGATATACCATCCAATTCTCCCTCAATAAGCATATATATTCTTTTACTTTTGAATGAATATATCAAACAAACATAGGCCTTGGCAATTGTTTTCTTTTTAATGCCAAATATTCTGTTTTTAGGCCTTTGGATCACGTATTTCTTTTAGATCCAATAAACGGTGGCTTACTATCGCAAAGGATTTAATTCATCCTTTTGGAGCCCTTCCCCGTGCATATATTAATTTATCATGTTTTCATTTTCACACAAATCTCACATGCAACGGAATTTGACATGCACTTGTCCTCCTAGGTCATAGATATGTAGATGACTAGATTGATAGGAGAACACCTCAAAAAGCTCAAATATAACATGTGACATTAAGATTTCAAAAGAGCTCGTGCATGTGTGAAAAGAGGCATATAAAAATAGAATCCATTTAAACAACACAAAATCCAACTACTCCATATAAAGCATGGTAAAGAACATTTTAAGGATTGAAAATCTAAACCAAAAGTTCTAGCCACATGGGAGCGTAAACGTATGGGATTCAAACATAAATATATGCCACATAAAGTGTGTCAAACTAAAATACACACAGAATAAAATCTTTTTGAGTTTTTAACATATTTAATCAAAAGTAAATATTTACTCAAAAGGACAAACATAAATCATTTGTATTTTTCATTAAGCTTAAATGAAATAAATAAAACACAAATGATAAACAAAACTCTTTTTATATTTTTCAGTTAATTCAAACACAAAATATAATACAAAAAGATAAACAAGTCATAATTTCTAGCATGGGATATGAAATAAGGCTATGACTAGAAAATGACTAAAACAAGCATACAATTAGCATGTGAATATAGCATGAAGTACAAACGCTAAAGTATGCAAACACTAACACATTCATCCTTTAGATTTAGCAAGGGAGGAAGTATGTGAAAGTAAATGAGAATCAACAACCCTATTTTGTAAGGCAACCAAGTCGGATTTCCTAATCCAAATTAATGAGGAATGACTATCTTGGGGTGTAGGAACGTTAACTACCGTGGTTACTTTACTATGGGGTTTTCTAGGAATTCGTTTAAGATCTAAACAAAATTTCCTAAGATGACCTTGTCGACCACAATGTGTACAAGTGAGAACATGTCGAAAAGATTTACTTAAGGAGTGATCTTTAAAAGTATTCCTAGTTGATTCTCCTAAAACATTGGTTTGGGCATTATGTGTAAATTCATTACAAGGATTGAAGCCTAAACCACAAGTGTCATTTTTAATTTGGACCGTTCCTAACATTTTATCTAGTTTTTCTGAACGACATTCCAAATCAAATTTGACAATACTAGAATCTTTCAATTTATTTTCCAATTCTACAATGTTAGATTCTAGTAAAACATTTCGCTCTTCACAAGCAAGAAGCTCCTTTTTCAAGGATTCCATTAAACCCCTAAGGCTATCTCTCTCGCCTTCTACATATTCAAGCTTCTCTTGAAGAGTCCTCACATGTGTCCTAAGGTCTTCTATTAAAACATTTTCATCAATGACCTTGACACTTTCTCTTAAACTAGCTTCTAACTTCAAATTAGCTCTTTTCAATTTAATAGATTCTTTATAAAGTTCTTGAAAAGCATTTTGAAGTTCACTCAAATCAACCTCATCTTCATTTTCACTCTCACTTTCTTCTTCACTCTCTCTATCATAAAAAATAAGAGAATCATGAATAATGACCTTGGAAGTGGCATGTGCTATCGTTTCATCAATCGATGAGTTTTCACTATCACTCACATGACTAGCCATAAAAGCCACAAAATTTTTCTTAGTGGGGGAATCGGGCTTCTCTTCCTTATCACTACACTAAGGGTTGCATTATATGAAATGGGTCGCTTACCATCTTTCCTTAGTTTAGTGGGGCACTCATAAGCCCTATGGCCATAACCTTCACAACCAAAACACTTATTAGACTCGTCCCTATCAACATTTTCATTACTAGACTTAGGGATCTTTTCGGCTTTAGATATCTTCTCGCTTTTATCATGTTTAGAAGATTCAAATTTCTTAAAATCATTTTTAAATTTATCTTTGTTGAATTTAAGAAATTTTCTAAATTTACGAGCAAATAAAGCCATATCTTCCGAGTCATTATCACTCTCGCTCTCTACTACTTGTTTAACCTCTTTTCGGGCTTTTTAAGCAACACCCTTTTCGATTTTCTTTTCATTTTTAGAGGGAAACATATCCAGTTCATAGGTTTGTAAATCACCTACAAGCTCTTCTAATTTCGTAGAGGCTAAAGTGGGTAAAGAATTTAAAACGGTCACCTTAGGAATAAATCTATCGGGTAGGGACCTCAAAATTTTCTTTACAACACGGTCGTCAGGTATTTTCTCTCCCAAGTTAAAAGATGAATTAACAATATCAGAAAGTCGAGCATAAAATTTATCAAAAGTTTCTTTTTCATCCATTTTGATAGTTTCAAATTGAGTGGTGAGGTTTTGGAGTTTTGAAGCTTTAACAACACTAGTTCCTTCATGAGTTAATTGTAAAATATCCCAAGCTTCTTTAGCGGTTTCACACGTCATAATACGTCTGAATTCATCCGGTGCGACAGCGCTAAACAAGGCATTTAAACCACGGGAATTAAAATTAGCAAGTTTAAACTCATTTTCAGTCCATCTATTCGCGGGTTTGATAACACGTTCATTTTCAACTAAATAAGTTGGTGGGGAGTACCCGGTAACAACAGACATCCCAACTCTCTCGTCGATAGATTTTAGTGCCGATCTCATTCGCGCTTTCCAATACGCGTAGTTTGAACCATCGAAAATAGGAAATTTTGAAAATGGGGAAAAATCCATTTTAGCCAAAAAAAAATTATTTAAAAAGATCGTTAACGAAATAATTTATCGCTTTGGCTCTGATACCAATTTGAAAGCGAACAAAGTAATTTCCTTTTAAATAAACTCAAGAGATGATGCGGAAGCGTTATAATGGTGATGGTTCAACTTCCAAAAAATTAACAACAACAAGTTTTAATTAAATCCAAGTCCTAGAATTTGCCTAAGTCATAATTTTCAATTATTCAAAGTTAGGCGAAACCAATTTTAGCAAAATACTTGAATAAACCAAATTTACCCAATATGTAATTTTAGTCCCAAATTAAATGAGTGTGATGATTAAACCAAATTTTATCTTGAATTTATTCTAAGCATGCGTTCTAAATTATGATGCAAGATAAAATAAACAATGTCACACTACGCCGATATGTACGAGGAAAAACCCAAGACGGGAAACAACCTCGGACGGCCCTAGCCACAAGTCCACTAGATATGGAATTAAAATTACAAGACAGATAGACTTACAACGACTGACTCGATCCCTCTCAAGCCTCAACGCTTCTTCTCGTAGAAACCTCTTCCTAGCGAACAACCTCGGAACACCACCGTGGTCTCGGAATCCACCGATGGGACTTTATATGGTCACCGTCACCCAAGCATGGAGCCTTTCTCCAAGTGGGTAGAATCTCAACAAAAAGTCTTCTTTGTGATGGGATGTAGAAGCAAACCCGAAACGTCTCTTTTTCAATTCGGTAGAGAAAACCGGTGCCAAAACTCCAAGCAAGATGATAGATATATATGAACTTGGAATAAACAACAATGGGTGTAAACGAAGTGTTTAAAGATTTTTCTTTAAGTTGAAGAACACTCAAACATGAACATTTTCCTTTTTAATATGATCTCTCAAACTCTCTCTAGGAGATGTATTAGGATGGAAAAGTTATCTTGGAAAATGTGTTTCCCGCACATAATAATGTATGAAAAAAGTTGGTTGAAAACCAAGTGGAGAAGTGGGGAAAAACTGCATAAAACTTCCAAAAAACTGTTCCCGCTGGAATCTCGTTCGAACGAACTTGATTCTCGTTCGAACGAGACTTCTAACGAGCTACCAGCCTGGGCTCGTTAGAACCTCGTTAGATACCTCGTTATAACGAGAAAATTCGTTCGAACGACATATCGAACGACTAACCAGTTAGGGTCGTTGGCAAAACTCGTTCGAACGAAACCTGGTTCGAACGAAAAAACTCGTTCGAACGACATTTCTAACGAGCGACCAGAATGTTTGCAAAATTCGATTTTGGCCCAGAAACTTTTATAAACTTATTTTATTAAACCTAACACCCAATAAATATTGTTCCAAGCTCCTATATAAATATAATTACATTCATACCTTGGGAGCATGGAACCTTAGTTGATGACGTAGAAACGAGGCACGCAAACTGGCATTTTGATGAAGCTTTAAATTCTTTGCCGCTACGTCTTCAATACATACTTCATAGGCTTGAGAATATTACAAATAAAATACTATCCTATGAATAAATGTTTTTGTCCGGAATTGAGCCAAAACTACATATGGACTCAATTGGAAATTTGTGTCCTTACAATACCCTCACAAACAACGACTCCCTCACCAACAACCCCCTCACCAACATTCCCCTCAACCACAGTACCCTAACCCACCGCACCCTCACGAACCACATCCTTACCCACCACACCCTTACCAATCACACACCCACCCCTCCTCACTTACCATACCTTTACCAACCACATCCTCACCAACCACCTCATTACCAATGTCGCGCCCCGACTTAATTTTGTTAAACTCATCCTTTTAATTAGAGATAAATTGGCTTAAACAATGCTTTAATTTAAATCTCTAAGGAAAACAGCATAAGATTTTTTTTCCCAAAGGTACGTGTAGATGAAAACATAACTGCCTTTACTTATAACTAATAAGTAATACATAACTTTACATAACCAAGATCCTTAGTTTAATAATTACACAAAAGAAATCATGATATTCAAACCATACTAAATATCCATCACTCCCCCGTTTTAAGGTCCTAACTTGGCAGTGAACTCCAAATTATAAGCATACCTGAAACAAAACATTATAGGAGTGTAAGCTATAAAGGCTTAGTGAATTACCACATACCACACATATAACCATTTTTATTTTGTTCTAATGCTATAACCCAACAGGAATTGTGAAACTCTCGCAAGCCTGGACCCGCCACAGTCCAATTAACCCACCACAGTTATTAGGGACCACCACATCCCTTTATTAGGCCCGAGTACACAAACCTTTAAGTTGGATTAACAGGACCACCACATCCCGTAGGACCCACCACAGTCCTTAACATTAGATAAAGGACTCACTAGTCCATATCATTATATAACATCGCTTAACATTTTTAATCATATGCATATGTTTCATAAAAACAATATCACTCCCATAAACATTTTCACACATGTGTTTAACTACACATTTCCATATGAAATTATAAGCATTTAAATTTCATAAGGAAGGTCACTCACCTTGGATTTGGTGCTAAGATTAATACCAACTACTTCCTTGGTATGGTAGTATTAGCTGCTTCCCCACCTAACAAGTCAATATCGTTAGTATTTGAATACATCGATTAACATCAAACCCAGTAACACATCACATAATTTGGTCAATCAGAAATAACTAAGGAGTAATTACATATGACACTTCACATTTATATAACACCCAATTAATTAGGGTTCTAACACAATTTACAGAATTAAATTACGAATCTGCTAGACAAAGTTATGCCCATTTTATTACAGCCTTTTCCAAATCGTTTCTCAAGAAAAACAACAACACAACTTCAACTTCCTGGAATTCTCATAATTTTGTACAACATAAATTTTCATGATATTCCACCCAATATCAGTAAACACATTGAATAATACAAATTTAATGTTTCATAATTTCTAGGGCTCATTTTCTATGTCGAGCAAAACGTCAAACACTTGGTATGCATTCTTGCTCCTTTAGGGCAGATTTTAAACCAAGACTTCAAACTATCACCAAGGGTACATTCCTTGGTCTTTTTACACAATTTTCGGGTATGTTATACATGTATGAGTGCATTTTACTCTCCAACTTGAATCACTCAATTCCAATAAGTATTCCATGATTTATGCCATTTTTAGCATAACTAGGTCAAAATACAACATTAAGGCATAACTTAACATTTTTAAGCATACATAACCTTGAACTTGAGTATAATTCATGGAAACATATAATAAACATGTTTTAGCAGAAATATACATCATAATCATGAATTTTCTAAATCAAAATGCTTTACGAAAAGATGATGTAAATTTAGGACTTTAAAGTATGCATTTACAATCCTAGCTCTGGTTCTAACATATGTTCTTAACCCATCCTTATTCCAACACAATTCAGTAATATGGGTATCATTAAAATATATATCCAAATCAGGAATAAAAACATGCCAAGTATAGAACTCATCCATGTGACAAACTTTAATAAAGATGTAATTACCTTACGAGAATTCCTCGATTTATGGTGAATTTTCAAAGAAATTCTTCCTTAACTTTGTTTTTCTCTCTCCATAAGCATATTTTTTCTCAAGCTTGTAATAGGAAATGAAAAAGATGATAAGTTCTGCCTTATGAGCTAAAAAACGTGGCTATGGGACCACTTTAAGGTGGTATTATGCGATTCGTTGGGCAAGGGGTCCAATAGGACAATTCCGTTAATGACAGATTTGTCCTGCCTCGTAAAATCACCATAACTCACTATTTCGGGCCCCGATTTACTCTCACTTTGTGTCTATGAGTATATAACTTAAACATATACAACTTTCATGTTTTGTGTTTTCCCAAAATCATAAAACTAGTACACCTAATTTGGGCTCGAACAGAAGAGTAATTATTTACTCAAAATTTCGTAACTTTCACATTTGGCGACCAAACATCGCCACTTTCGCACCAACACTCTAGCTTACTTTTTATAAACATAATGATGCATTTAGAAACATATTTTCATGATGCATTTAACCACATAACCAATTTATAACTTATAACTCATAACTTGTACTTAATCGTATAATTAACCTTACTAATTGTGTTTTAGGGCCTTACAATTCTACCCCTCTTATATAAATTTCGTCCTCGAAATTTAACGCATAAGAAACTTACCAAAAAAATGAGGATATTGCTTCTTCATGTTATCCTCCCCTTCCCAGGTGGCATACTCCACATTCTGACTTCTCCACATCACCTTAACTAGTGAAATGATTTTACTACGTAACACTTGCTCCTTTCGATCTACAATAGCAATTGGTTACTCCATGTAGGTTAAGTCATCTCTAAGCTCTATCGGTTGTGAAATAAACACATGTGAAGGATCGGGCACATACTTACGTAACATGGATATATGAAAAACATCGTGTATCCGAGACAATTCTGGTGGTAATGCCAACTTATAAGCTACAGATCCAACCCGTTTCACTATCTCATAAGGTCCAATGTACCTGGGACTTAACTTTCCCTTCTTCCCAAATATCATAACCCCTTTCCAAGGAGAAACACGTAGGAATACTCGATCACCTTCCTCAAATTTCAATTCTTTCCTTCGATTGTCTGCATAACTTTTCTGTCTACTTTGCGCCACCTTTAAGTGATTATGGATGAGATTGATCGTTTCAGTAGTCTGCTGTACAATTTCTGGCCCAAGAAGTTTTCGTTCTCTTACTTCGGTCCAACACACTGGAGTTCTACATTTTCTCCCATACAAAGCTTCATAAGGAGCCATCTCAATACTCGAATGATAGCTATTATTATAAGCAAACTCTATTAGTGGCATGTGTTCATCCCAACTTCCCTTGAACTCCAATACACAAATTCGTAACATATCTTCGAGTGTCTGGATCGTTCTTTCTGACTGCCCATCAGTCTGAGGATGAAAAGCTGTACTAAATTTCAATTTAGTCCCCAAAGCTTCTTGTAAACTAGGCCAAAAGTGAGAAGTAAACTTAGGATCTGGATCAGAAATAATAGAAACAGGTGCACCGTGCAATCTAATAATCTCATCCACATATAATTTGGCATATCTATCCATGGAGTAAGTAGTTTTAACAGGAAGAAAATGTGCAGACTTAGTCAACCTATCAACGACAACCCAAATAGAATCAAACCCTCGTGATGATTTTAGTAAACCTACAACAAAATCTGTAGTAACATGCTCCCATTTCCACTCAGGGATAGATAAGGGTTGTAGTAAACCACTTGGCTTCTGATGCTCCACCTTCACCTGTTGGCAAACTAGACATCTAACAACAAAATCTGCAATGTCGTGTTTCATTCCCGACCACCAATAACATTGTTTCAAATCTATATACAGTTTCGTGCTCCCTGGATGCATAACATATAAAGAATAGTGGGATTCCTCTAAAATCATTCTTCTCAAATCAGGCACATTAGGTACACACAAACGGTTCCCATACATAACAATGCCATCATCCCGAATAGAAAATTCATTTGCTTTACCCTTTTTCATATTATCTCTAACTTTCTCCAATTCTGTATCTCCTCCTTGTGCTTGTTTTATCCAGTCTATCAATGTGGGTCTAACATTTAAATGTGCTACTATTCCGTAAGACTCATTCAAAGTTAATTCCACCCCCAGTAAAGCTAACTCTCTCAGCAGATCAACTCGAATACAATAAATACAAGATACTATGCCTAGAGATTTTCTACTCAAAGCATCAGCAACAACATTAGCTTTACCTGGATGGTGATGTATCGTACAATCATAATCTTTTATAAGTTCCATCCACCTTCTTTGCCTCAAGTTCAAGTCTTTTTGTGTAAACAAGTATTTTAAGCTTTGATGGTCAGTAAAAATTTCACAACTAACACCATATAAGTAGTGTCTCCAGATTTTTAATGCAAAAACTACTACAGCTAACTCAAGATCGTGTGTAGGGTAGTTGTGTTCATGTATCTTTAACTGTCGAGAAGTAAAAGCAATTACCTTTCCATGCTGCATTAACACACAACCGAGTCCTTGATACGAGGCATCGCTATAAATAACTAAACCTTCTATACCCGTTGGGATAGTCAATACTGGAGCTGATGTCAACTTACCCTTTAAACTTTCAAATCTTTTATCACAATCTCCACTCCACACAAACTTGTTCTCCTTTCTGGTAAGCTTAGTTAATGGCAATGCAATAGAAGAAAACCCTGGTATAAACCTCCTGTAATAGCCCGCCAATCCCAAAAAGCTACGCACCTCTGTCACACTAGTTGTTCTTTCCCAATTCATTACTGCTTCAGCCTTCTTGGGATCTACACAAATACCATCAGCAGAAATAACATGCCCCAAAAATACTACCCTGTCTAGCCAAAATTCACATTTAGAAAATTTAGCATACAACTGCTTCTCTCGCAAGGTCTGTAAAATAATACGCAGGTGGCATTCATGCTCATCCCTACTACGAGAATATATCAAAATATCATCAATGAAGATAATAACAAAAGAGTCCACATATGGGTGAAATATACGGTTCATCAAATCCATGAATACGGCCGGTGCATTTGTTAACCCAAATGTCATGACAAGAAATTCATAATGTCCATACCTGGAACGAAAAGCAGTTTTAGAAATGTCACAATCTCTTACTTTCAATTGATGATATCCGGATCTGAGATCAATCTTAGAAAACACTTTGTCTCCTTGCAACTGATCGAACAAGTCATCAATGCGGGGTAGTGGGTATTTATTACGGATAGTCGCCTTATTCAATTGATGATAATCGATGCACAGACTCATGGTTCCATCTTTCTTCTTCACAAACAATACCGGGGCTCCCCACGGTGATACACTAGGCCTTATAAAACCACGGTCTAACAAATCTTGCAACTGTATTTTTAGCTCCTTTAATTCTGCAGGTGCCATGCGATATGGTGCAATAGATATCGGTGCGGTGCCTGGTACCAACTCAATCGCAAATTCTACCTCACGGTCTAGTGCTAACCCTGGGAGTTCTTCTGGGAAGACATCTGCAAACTCATTAACTACTGGTATATCTGATAATTTTCCAGCCTCTTGTCGTATGTCCACCACATGGGCAAGATAACCCTCACATCCTTTCCTTAGCAGTTCATAACATTTTGTAGCAGAAATCAAACAAGTTGGAGTGACATTTCGTTCCCCAATAAATTTAAATTCAGGTTCACCCAGTAACTGAAACACTACCTCCTTTTTAAAGCAATCCAAATATACATGATATGAAGCTAACCAATCCATACCCAGTATTACATCAAAGTCGCGCATATCGAGAGGTAATAAGTCAACTAGTAATTCTTTTTCACCCACTCGAACCACACACTCCCTATATGCCCTCTCAATAAAAACCAACCCCCCTACTGGAGTAACAATAGCTAAACCAGAATCTAATGATGATAATGGTTTATTAAGATGCAACAGATAAAGCAAAGACACAAAAGAATGTGTAGAACCACGATCTATCAACACATAAGCATCTTTATCACCAATAGGAAGTGTACCTGTCACTACGTTAGGCATAGCTTGTGCATCTTGTTGCGTCAGTGCAAACACTCTGCCTTGGCCTTGACTTTGCGATATACCTCCTCTACCTCCCCTGGGTACATTCTGTGTAGAACTCCTACCTCCTACTGCCACACTCCCAACTGATGTTGTAGCTCCCATCGCTGGACAATTCTTTCGTAAGTTCCCCGGTTGATGACAATGGAAACACAAAGGTGTCGTCTCAGCTATTGTACACTCTCGAGACATGTGCCCTTGACCACCACATCTATAACAAAATATAGCCCTCAGCACCAACACAGATGCATTTTCTGACTGATTCATCCCAATCCTTCCACCTCGAGCTTGAAATCTTCCACGTGCACTTCTATTATTTTTAAATTCTTGTCCCTTAGGTACTCCTCGTGCTACAATCTGAGTTGAGGTTCCCATCTCCCATCCATATGATCTTATAACATCATGTCTAGCTTTCTTCGAGTGTTCAGCTTGCATTTATTTCATTGACTTTTCTGACACCATGGTCCTATCAACCAAGTCCACATAATCTATGATCTTCATATTAGCAACCATGTTTTTTATCTCTACACTCAGCCCGGTTTGAAACCGATCACATTTACTTTCTTCCGTCCTCACCAAGTCAGGTGCAAATCTTGATAAGGATATAAATAAAGCTTCATACTCTGCCATTGTTCGGTTCCCTTGTTTCAACGTGATAAATTCTTCCTCTTTCTCTTTCCTATAAAGCCTTGGGAAGTATTTTTCAAAGAACACCTTCACAAACCTCTCCCATGTAATTTGTGGAGGATTTATTGGAACCACTCCCCCCATTGTAGTAAGTAACCTTTCTGTTGCATCCCACCATAACTTTGCATCAGCCTCTAACCTAAAGGTTGCTAACAAAACCTTTTGTTCATCTCGCACTTCCATCACCTTAAATATTGTTTCCATCTTTCTAGCCCACCCCTCTGCCACTAACGGATCCGTAGTCCAAGTAAATGCAGGAGGATTTAACTTCATGAACCTCTCATGTAATTTGTCCCTATCCACACCATGTTCTCCACCTCTTGCTTGTTCCATAAGTTGTGCCACAGCACGTAATATTCTTCCCACATCATCAATAGGTTGTTGTTGCACCTCCGGTTCCTCCACTTGAATATGTCTATGTCCTTGCTGACTATTAGGAACATAAGATGCCTCACCCTCCGCTCCATCATGTGGATCATGTGGATCCATCATTCACTACGATATAATTCACTTAAACAAAATAAAATAGCAACAATTTAATATTAACATTGTTAGTCAAAATCCAGGTGCATAACATACTCACTTTCTAGTGTCCACTGCCAATCTAGACCCCACACCCTATCCAGAACCTAATGACCACGCTCTGATACCAAGTTGTCGCGCCCCGACTTAATTTTGTTAAACTCATCCTTTTAATTAGAGATAAATTGGCTTAAACAATGCTTTAATTTAAATCTCTAAGGAAAACAACATAAGATTTTTTTTTCCCCAAAGGTACGTGTAGATGAAAACATAACTGCCTTTACTTATAACTAATAAGTACCACATAACTTTACATAACCAAGATCCTTAGTTTAATAATTACACAAAAGAAATCATGATATTCAAACCATACTAAATATCCATCACTCCCCCGTTTTAAGGTCCTAACTTGGCAGTGAACTCCAAATTATAAGCATACCTGAAACAAAACATTATAGGAGTGTAAGCTATAAAGGCTTAGTGAATGACCACATACCACACATATAACCATTTTTATTTTGTTCTAATGCTATAACCCAACAGGAATTGTGAAACTCTCGCAAGCCTAGACCCGCCACAGTCCAATTAACCCACCACAGTTATTAGGGACCACCAAATCCCTTTATTAGGCCCGAGTACACAAACCTTTAAGTTGGATTAACAGGACCACCACATCCCGTAGGACCCACCACAGTCCTTAACATTAGATAAAGGACTCACTAGTCCATATCATTATATAACATCGCTTAACATTTTTAATCATATGCATATGTTTCATAAAAACAATATCACTCCCATAAACATTTTCACACATGTGTTTAACTACACATTTCCATATGAAATTATAAGCATTTATATTTCATAAGGAAGGTCACTCACCTTGGATTTTGTGCTAAGATTAATACCAACCACTTCCTTGGTATGGTAGTATTAGCTGCTTCCCCACCTAACAAGTCAATATCGTTAGTATTTGAATACATCGATTAACATCAAACCCAGTAACACATCACATAATTTGGTCAATCAGAAATAACTAAGGAGGAATTACATATGACACTTCACATTTATATAACACCCAATTAATTAGGGTTCTAACACAATTTACATAATTAAATTACGAATCTGCTAGACAAAGTTATGCCCATTTTATTACAGCCTTTTCCAAATCGTTTCTCAAGAAAAACAACAACACAACTTCAACTTCCTGGAATTCTCATAATTTTTGTACAAAATAAATTTTCATGATATTCCACCCAATATCAGTAAACACATTGAATAATACAAATTTAATGTTTCATAATTTCTAGGGATCATTTTCTATGTCGAGCAAAACGTCAAACACTTGGTATGCATTCTTGCTCCTTTAGGGCAGATTTTAAACCAAGACTTCAAACTATCACCAAGGGTACATTCCTTGGTATTTTTACACAATTTTCGGGTATGTTATACATGTATGAGTGCATTTTACTCTCCAACTTGAATCACTCAATTCCAATAAGTATTCCATGATTTATGCCATTTTTAGCATAACTAGGTCAAAATACAACATTAAGGCATAACTTAACATTTTTAAGCATACATAACCTTGAACTTGAGTATAATTCATGGAAACATATAATAAACATGTTTTAGCAGAAATATACATCATAATCATGAATTTTCTAAATCAAAATGCTTTACGAAAAGATGATGTAAATTTAGGACTTTAAAGTATGCATTTACAATCCTAGCTCTGGTTCTAACATATGTTCTTAACCCATCCTTATTCCAACACAATTCAACAATATGGGTATCATTAAAATATATATCCAAATCAGGAATAAAAACATGCCAAGTATAGAACTCATCCATGTGACAAACTTTAATAAAGATGTAATTACCTTACGAGAATTCCTCGATTTATGGTGAATTTTCAAAGAAATTCTTCCTTAACTTTGTTTTTCTCTCTCCATAAGCATATTTTTTCTCAAGCTTGTAATAGGAAATGAAAAAGATGATAAGTTCTGCCTTATGAGCTAAAAAAAGTAGCTATGGGACCACTTTAAGGTGGTATTACGCGATTCGTTGGGCAAGGGGTCCAATAGGACAATTCCGTTAATGACAGATTTGTCCTGCCTCGTAAAATCACCATAACTCACTATTTCGGGCCCCGATTTAATCTCACTTTGTGTCTATGAGTATATAACTTAAACATATACAACTTTCATGTTTTGTGTTTTCCCAAAATCATAAAACTAGTACACCTAATTTGGGCTCGAATAGAAAAGTAATTATTTACTCAAAATTTCGTAACTTTCACATTTGGCGACCAAACATCGCCACTTTCGCACCAACACTCTAGCTTACTTTTTATAAACATAATGATGCATTTAGAAACATATTTTCATGATGCATTTAACCACATAACCAATTTATAACTTATAACTCATAACTTGTACTTAATCGTATAATTAACCTTACTAATTGTGTTTTAGGGCCTTACAACCAACCACATCCTCACCCACTACATCTTTACCTGAAATTCTATCTTGTTTTCGTTTATTTCCAACGCAGTCATGGGTTGTCTACCCTTTCTTCCATTCATGATCTGCAATACTTGTTAAAATAGATAGAGAAATGAATAAATTTGGGAACATGCATTTAACGGGTTTTGTAAAATGGATAGAGAAATTTATAGATTTAGAAAACAATACCCACAACCCATCATAACCGTGGTATGTGGCAATCCACGGTCTTAGTAGGTCGTTAAAGTTGCAAAATGGACGGTGTTCTGTAGCCGTGAAATTATATACACGACCTAAGTAGGTCGCGAGAAGTCACCTTCTACGATGACGGGAGACCGCACGATGCCACGATTGTCTTTTTTTTTTACATCCAATTTTCAGTTTCAACAAATTAGGGTTTTATGCAGGTTTTGATTACGCCTTTTTAACGAAATTTAGGGTTTTACTAACTTTTTTATTTCTAATGGAGGTTCAAATGGGTTTGAAAGCAGGTATATATTAGGCATGAACATAAATGCACAAGTAGAGAGTTTTGGAGTACATACCAGATTATGTTTGGATGGTTTGAATAAGGATTTAATTTGAGTATGTAGAGATGCAAAAGGTAGTAGAGAGAAAAGAGTAGAGAAAAACAAAGGAGAATAAATATGAGGGGATTTTTAATTTCGATTTATATAATGGGGTTTCACACTGTGGTGTTAGTGAGAAATAAGGTGTAATTTTGTGGTGTTTTGGAGAATATTTTGGGGTAGGAATATCACCACCCGTAGTGGCAAAATTATGGGTTGAACCTAATGTGGATAGGCCAAATATGGGTTGGGCTAAATATGGATTGGGCCTAATATGGGCGGCAAAATATGAGCTGGGTCAACCCGTTTTTTCAGATATATATCGGATATATATTTATATATATATATATTGTATTTAGAAATTTATTAATATTTTAAACATATATTTTAATAGTTATTTATAATAGTCATGTATTAATGTGGGTACCTCGATTTGTCACCACAAGCCCAGACGAGTAGCCCAACAGAAACGGCCAAAAGTCTGGGAACCTTGCGTCTCAACCAAAATCAGTTACGACTTAGTCTGCTCCTAAGATCTCGGAAGGAGATATTCTAGGAGTAATGGTTTGACGTGGGGAAGTCCAACATCCCCACTCCCCGGAAAATAGAGATGTATATAACAAACCCTAGGCCTGAGGCAAGAGGGACGCATTGTATTTTTCTGTAAAACACTCCCCGGAGTATAGAGAAATAATACTGAGAGCACCACCGTGGACGTAGACATTCTTGCTGAACCACGTACATACTGTGTTGTGTGATTGACATTCATTACATTCTTTATTTGCTTTGGTGATTGTCTTTTCTTGTGAACTTGTGTTGAACATAATTGTTACCACAAGTAATATATATTGTATTTATTTACAATAGTAATTTATATTATAATAGTTATTTAAATATATTTTTTGAAATATATATTATAATAGTTATTTATAATATACACTGTATTTTGAAATTTATAATAGTTATTTATAATATTATAATCGAATCGGATTAACGGATTCTTAACGGATTCAGATTCGGAACTCTAACAGATAATCCGTCGGATAATCGGATTGGATCCGAATTCGTTTAACATAAACGAATTCGGATTTGGATTGCCTGATCCGGTCCGAATCCGATCCGTTTACAGGCCTAAACCATTCCTTAAAAAAATTGTTAAAAACAAGATAATTATAAAATTATAATTATCAAATATTTAAATTCAATTAAGAAAAAATGCTAAAAATCGAATCCGAAACTATTAATTAAAGTCCTGAAGTCACAAGTTAAGATAATGTGTATATTCCCACGAAAGACTTGAGCTCAAGATCTCAATCAAAGCTTAGACCAACTTTTTTTATGAATACCATAGCACAACACTTTCAGAATCAGGGATGTAGCCAGGATTTGTCGAGAGTAAGGGATAATTAAATGGCAACTTCTTGGGGCTCGGGGGCGGGAGCCCCCGAGCCAAATTTTTTGAAGTTATTTTAGAGTATTTACCAAATAATTATTAAAATATTTATTTAATCTAATGAAAAGTGAAAAAAATTAATTGATTAAAAAATTTAAACCCTAAAAATAGAAGCGTAAATAAAAATCATGCTGGAGAGTAGTGGGGTGACTTGAGTTGTGGGTGGGTGTGGGTGTGGGTGTCGACTCCAATTTTCTTTTGAAAAAATCTTTCCCTAAGTTGACTGATTTGACAAAAAAAAATTAGGGTCATTAATATCCCTTAAAAAAAGTAATAGCAATACATAACATCAATACAATATCCTCTAAAATTGATACTATAATAACATGATGAAATTATATTAACTCCAATTTTAACTCTAAATATTAACTCTAATACCTCTAAAATTAAAACCCTAACTAAATACAAATTGAAAAAACCTAAATAAATGTATAATTAGGTTCATGAATATCCCCCCAAACTTTACTATTGCAATTTTTACCCCAAATATTTTTATATACCTACTTTTCTAATTTTTTTTAAAAATTCCGTGTGGCCTCGAGCCCCCTCTCGGTCTCACCTAGCTCCGTCCCTCTTCAGAATTAACTAATTAACTAATAAATCAAATCTGGAAAAAGGCTTTTCTTTTAATTGAATACGACACCTTCCCCCTAACCTAATCACATTGGTACAGCACATCAGTTCCTTTTCTAAATGAACCTGGAAAATGTTGCAGCTTGTGGATAAAAGCCAATTTTCTTTTGTACCTTTTTCAAGCTATGTCTGCAAAGTTTTTTGCAAGCTCTACAAACATATTGTTTTCAGGGTACCTAAGGGAAAGCAATATTTCACCCCAATTCGACTACAAAATTGAAGTCCCAACTACATAGAAAAAGGAATGCAAAATTTTCCACGACGTTCCGAACTGAAGACAAAATTCATTCAAGAAAATATTTGGGAGATTCTTTCCTCTCTCTACAGAGCTGAATTTTTTCTGTATCGCTACTTCCCTTCAAATTGAAGGTCCAAGTTGTAAATATTCAACAAAAAGGAAATGGTTTTGCATATCACATCACCATCTTCAACTAAAAGTAGCCTTTTTCTAAACGCACTCTACACTCTTCATTAGTTACATGTTTCTTTATACCATACAGGTGTGACCCGACGTACTCAATATTTTGCCACAGATTTTCTCTATCCATCTTCATAGATGAGTCCTCTATCATTGATTCAACCTTCCAATCTGAACATTATCGAAACTGCTAATCAGAAGTGCAAAATCCATCCATTATTCCAGCAAAAAGCCATGGCAAGACCCCTCTCAGTTATTGCACAGTTTCTTATACATATACAAATATTTATGTAACAATTGAGCAACAAGCATATGGTCAACAAAAGCACCACAAACACAAGATTCATAAGAATGACAATATAAACGCCATGAAAATACATAGCTTGGACAACAATTTTACCTTCCACCCACTTCTGTAAATGTTACATCAGTTGAGGATATAATATCATGATCATGTATGAATGACTCCATATCCATAGAGTTCATCGAATTAGGATCAGGTTGTCTTGGCATTGGAAGACTAGAATTTTCACTCTCCAACATCAGCATCACAGATGACATAGTAGGTCTCTGCGCTGCTGAGACCTGGATGCACAACATCCCCACATGTATGCATTGCAACACTTCCTTTTGAGAACATGAATTCGCAATGGCAGGATCGATCAGTTCTATTGCTTTACCTTCATTCCATAAATTCCATGCCTGAAATTGGTTCATAATGTTAGATCCTATTGTTACCATCATAACTAATCTCAAAAAAGGGAAAAAAAAATGGACATGAATTTAAAAAAAGAAAAATAATGGTTGGGCATACATATCGAATAAGGTTTGAACATTCGGCTGAGCGGAAGCTATTATTCCTTTGGCCGCTCACAATTTCTAGTAATAATACCCCAAAGCTATAGACATCGGACTTCACAGAAAACAGACCTTCCATTGCATACTCAGGAGACATATAGCCACTGCTTTGTAGCAAGAAAGGAGGAGCCATAATCAGAGGGTAGTTGATATACGGAAAAAATGGGCCATAATTTATATACATATACATTTCATACTCACTATGTGCCAACAACTCGATTCGTATTAGCTTCATTCTGGTTCCCACCAAAGATTCTGGCCATACCAAAGTCTGAAATTTTTGGTTGCATCTCTTCATCCAACAAAATATTGCTTGCTTTTAGATCTCGATGAATTATTCTAAGTATTGAATCTCGATGAAGGTACAGGATCCCTCGTGCGATCCCTTCAATAATGGGAAAGCGTTTTCTCCAGTCTAACTGGGCTTTCATGTTTGGATCTGCATTACATAACCCAAAACATGTCAACTTTCAATTTCAGTTTGCCATAAATGCTAACAACTAACTAACAATTATGTCAAGCAAAGGTGAAGAGAACAAACCAAAAAGAAATGAATCCAAGCTCTTGTTAGGCATGTATTCATAAATCAGCAACTTTTCTTCCCCTTCAATGCAACAGCCGAGCAGTCTAACCAAATTTCGGTGTTGTAATTTTGCAATCAGTATCATCTCATTTTTAAATTCATCTTGGCCTTGTCCTGACCACTTTGAGAGCCTTTTTACAGCTATTTCTTGTCCACTTGGTAGGGTTCCCTGGAAAAGATTATACAAAGTTTGTCATTCCATGTACATTTAAACAGCAATATTATTCATAACTTTTTTTCTTTTCATAGGGGAACTCTCAAGACGAAATTTTAAGTTGATATGTCCATGATTCTGCTAGTGCTGAAGAAGCTTTGACGGCTGATTTCATTGAAACAACAACTGGACACTCCCCCCCACCCCCATCCCACCCCACCCCCACACACAGGTACTGCTGCAATCATGTGAGTTCGAAATCCTATGCCTAGTTATAGGCATTGAGGATCAAGAATATAGTTTTGAATGGAACCACAACTCTAATGAGAGTTTTATAAGTAGTTAGTGCCTCAGAGTGGGAAGCAATAAGTTCAGTTGGTTCCTTGGTAAAATATGGTGTCCAAAATGGATTACATCTTTAAATATCCTCTCGTTATGTTGTTAATTCGTAATCACAAGATTTTGAACCAGGGGCAGACTAAAAGAGTGGGAGAATATTGATGAAGAGATGGGGGTGCTATATCATGAAGCTATTGAGACCAGACATGTTGGAGTTGGCTCCCGTTTTAGACAAAGCCCAACAGAAATGGGAACACATTTAATGTGTTTTGGGTACAAAGTGGGCTTAAAGGGGGGCACATTTACGTAGAATGACTACAAAGTTGTTTGATTGGATTTGTCTCCATAGTTTTGGAATAGGCTAGGAAAATGTGGCCATGATATTAATTGTGCTGTCTTGGAACAATTAATGCTTTGTCTCCGGCCATTTTGTTTAAACACGGGAGAGAGAAGCCTGAAAAACGCAAGTGAGGGAAGCCATATACATCGTGTGTTGTATATGCAGAGAAGTTTTATTTGGGAAGGATTCAAAGAGTGTATATCTTTGTAGTGAGGATTTAAATTATTAAGAGTGTGAGTCATTGTTCAAACATCGGCTATTCTCATAGTGAAATTAAACTCTTCACTCCTATAAACATAGTCTATTGGGGGAACCACGTTGAATCTCTCGTATCTTTCTTGTGTTATTGTCAATTATTCCCGCAATAATTTCAATCGTTATTTTTCATTTCTATGTGGATGATTGTGGCGACTGATTTGTGCACAACAATTTCTCTGATATCGGTGTTCCTTCTCAGACAAACGCTGCTTGCTCAAAACAACTAGATGGAAAGATGACACAGAATACGGTACTATGGAATGTTACTGATTAACAACTATTCAGAAAATTCCCCCACCCTTCCGTTCTCCAAATGTTAATAAAGGAAAATACAATACTCTTAACATATCGAAGGGAGGTCCCTTTGAAGTTAGGGCTCTAAGCCGTTAAGATTGGCTTTTGTCTAATTCTATTCTTTGCATCAGGCTAGTATGGAACTGAATAATACTTCAGAAGAAAGAAGACAATTCTTAAATAAGTGGACCTTTGTGGAGTTTTGGCTCAAACCTGCTGCCCAGGAATAATTCTTCCTAATCGCGTGACCAGTTTATCGCTGCAGCTACGGTCTTCGCTGCAGCGATGGAGGTCACGAGGTTACCAAGAGTTTTGGGTGGGCTATCTTGTGGAAATCGTGACTAGCGACGCCAAGTTAGCTGCAGAAAAAAAGCGTTAGAAAAGTGCGGAAAATGAGTTTTAAGTGAAGGTTTTTGGCCATTTCTCCCATGTTTGCTCCCTTATATAAATAGATCATTTTAGGGATTTTAGAGTTGCGTTTGTTTTTTCATCTAAAATCTGAATCTGAAATCTGAAGACTGAATCTGAAGTCAGAAATTTGAATCTGAAAAATATGTTTGTTTTTATGTCTGAATGTACCTCTGAATGAATGTATTTAGACTCATTCAGACTTCAGATTCAGACTTCAAATGTAATTCTACCTCTTAATCATTAATAGCCAAATATAGTTGTTAGCCTCTTAATCATTTAAAAAAACAAACACTTTTTGTACCTCTCAAGTCTGAATGTTTCAGATTCAGACTTAAGAGATAAAAACAAACGACACCCTAGCTTTTGAGCAGCCATTAGTGCGATTACTCTTGCCCTTAGAGTGAGATCTCGACATTCTCCTCTCGTGTTCCAAAATAGAGAATTTGTGAGTGAAATTTGAGTGTTCATATTTATGTAGATTGGTTGCTTTGGGAACTGATTTGGGTATTTTATATTGAGAATTTGGGTAGTAAAATTGTGAGGAGATTAATATTTGAGAGTGTCTTTTAATATTTATGGGAGGGTTTTATTTGTGAGAAGAGAAATTATTTATATGTGAGGAAGGAACATATTGTCCTTCCATTTGTAATCTTCTTCTATTAGTGACACTGACCACATGTGGATGTAGCCAAATTGGTGAACGGCGTATATTTTTTGTTCTTGCATCTATTTTTAATTTCTTTATTTGGATTGCTATATTTCGGTGATTGTTTGTTGGTTACGGTGCCCTAGCTCCCGCACAACAAATTGGTATCAGAGCCTAGGTTGCAAACTAGGGTCTATATTTTGGTTATGGCATCCAAGATAAAGTTTGATATGAGGAAATATTTGGCCTCTGGAAAGTGAAGGTGACGGACACCCTTGTCGAATAGGGCCTAATCCATTCTCTAGAGTGAAAACCCGACACAATGAAGGATGACGAGTGGAAGAAGATTTAAGAGGCTTGTTGCACGATTAAGTTATGTTTGTCTGAGGAGATTAAATACAACGTTATGACAGAGACTTCTGATAAGGTGATCTGGAAAAAGCATGAGAAGCTTTATATCGAAACGTCTTTGAAAAATTGGATTAATATAAAAAAGGAATTCTACCGATTTAGTATGGTCATCTGGTACTTCGTTTCAAGAGCACCTAAATGAGTTTAATAGGATACTCTCAGAACTATTAAACATGGAGGTGAAGATGGAGGAAGAGGACAAGGTTGCATTTTGTTGGCTTCTCTTCTCGAGAGGTACGATTATTTGGCGACTACGATGATATATGGGAAGAAGAGTGTCGTTTTGGATGAGGTCACATCAACACTTCTCTCCAACGAAAATAGGAGGAACATGGTTAGGGGAAACAGTGATGCCATAAGCCTAGTCGTTCATGGAAGGTTGGAGAATCGAGGTTTTAAGAGTTCAAGGTCCAAGCCAAAGGAGTGTTAAGAAACAACATTAGCCATTAAATCCAATAGAGTCCCATAAAATCATCCTAAATTAGGTGAAGTAAGTGGAGAAATTAATGGAAGTTAGGTTGCATAATGGACAACTTGGATGGATGATATTAATTTTTGTTTTAATATTTGTATGATTTTGATTAAAAGTGTGTTTGTTTAGTAAACACAATGTGTGGTCTTGATTGTAATTCATCTATTATAAATACCTCCCTTTACTAATATTTGTAATCATCCAAAAACAAGACAAGTAATAAACACTTTAGACTTTAGTTGAGTATTTTTTTTTAGTGTTTTTCATATTGGTGGGTGCTTCTCTTTTGAGTAAGTTTCTTCTTTTTGTGAACATTAGAGTTTGTGTACTCCAATTTTTAACAATTGGTTTAAGAGTGGGATGGTCAAGGATCGGTTTTGGTAAGTTTTCTTAAGTCGTGAGAAGTTTGTATTTTGCAAGTTTGTATCTTTAAGTCAAGCTTGTTCGGAATTGTTGAAATCTTATCGACACAATGGGTGACCTTCAAGTAGTTGGAGGAATTAAGAATATCAATAACCAGAATTACAATACGTGGGTGACATGTATGGTATTTTATCTACAGGGCCAAGATCTTTTGGAGGTCGTCGACGGTATTGAAGTTACGCAGCCGGAAGAAGACGCCAATGGCACTTGTGTAACTAGATGATCAAACTAGGTAAAGCTACTGTTTTCTAGGCTTGAGGGTTGGGAGAAACACCCCGGCTTAAGTTTTTTACATGTTATTCTTGGTAAAAGGCTTAAGGTGCACTTTTTTTAAAACAAAAATGCTTTAGTGAAACGATATCGCCTTTTGAAGACTTTTTTTAAAAACCGGACCAATGTCTAATTCAAAACAATCAAACGACAAATGGTATCCCAAACCTCTCTGCCTCTCGTCCAAAAAAATGCGCGTTTTTTTTTAGAAAAAATAGTACTTTAGTTTGCATATATTCAGACATATTTTAAGGTATGTACCATTTTTATATTTTTAACAGCCTTGTTATAGTTAAAAATGTTAAATTATATTAAAAAAAAGGCCTAAACCGCCTTTTTATGCCTAAGGCCCGCCTAGGCTTCTAAGGCTTAAGGCTTGGCCTCCATGCCTCGGTCACGCCCCGCGTTTTTTAGAACTTTGGGTAAAGCTATATTTCCTCTTAAAATCACAATTAAAGAAGAAAAGCTGGAGCACATTCGAAAAGCCAAAATACTGAAAGAAGCTTGGGATACATTCGTTGCACTTTTTTTAAAAGAAAAACGATACAAGACTACAACTTCTCGAAAATGAGCTGTTACTGGTTGTACAACGCTATATAACGATTGCTCAGTATTTCTATACAATAAATTATATATGTGGTGAAATTTCTGAATTAGATCATATTGCTGCTATTGGGAAACTAGGGTAAAAATAATAATTATACTCTGTCTAAGGCCCAAATACTGAGGCTTTGTTGCCACTGTATATGGATGGCCGACACAACCATCACTTGTTGAGTTTGAAAATTTGTTTGCCGGTCAAGAAGCAATGGCCAAGTAAATTGGAGGGGTCTCGGTGAAGAGTGAGGAGGAGGCGCTCTACACCAATAAAATCAAAGGCAACTACAAGCAGTACACCGGAATTAAATAAAAAAGGTATGGTGACAACGCAAAAAGTCATGAAGAAGAGGGAGACTCTCATCCAGGGGGAGCCTGAATGAATGATGGAAACCATAGTCAATCCAACCAACATAGAAAACTCTTGGGCAAATGTTACAATTGCGAAGAGAAAGGCCATATAGCGAAATATTGTTGGTCCAAAAAAGGCCCGCTGAGAGTAATGCTGCTACTTCCAACTTAAAGGAGAAAATTAAAGACGATTGGGACGCCGAAGTATCCCTCGCTATGGAAGAAGAGGAGTTAGCGCTTACAGTAGCAATACATGAACGGATTGAGTACGGGAATGATTTAATCGTCAACTTTGGCTACTCAAATCACACGACGGGAGATAAATAAAAGCTACAAAACCTGATTGTTTACAATGGAGGTCATGGGGCGGTGACAGCTAACAACTCAAAGTTACTGATAGCCCACATCGTTAAAACAGTAATTGTTTCTCGATACATTGCTAACCAAATAACACTTAAGATGTCTACTATGTTTTGAGCATGAAGAAAAATCTTTTTCTAGTGGCATTGTTAACATCATCAGGCCACTATGTCTTATTCGGTCCACGAGATGTGAAGGTGTATCAAGACATTAAGATCTTAGTGATACCGATAATAAAGGGATTGGAGTCAGTCTATGTAATGTCAGTGGACAACTATGGCACATGAGATTGGGTCACGTTAGCTATTATAAGCTAAGTGAGATGATGAAAAAGTCAATGCTTAAGGGTCTTCCTCAACTTAATACGAGAACATACACGATCTGTGTGGGATGTCAATATGGTAAGGCGCATCAATTACCATACAAAGATTCAAAATTCAAAACAAAAAAACCATTAGTGTTAGTTCACTCTAATGTGTTTGGGCTTGTAAAACACATTAGAAGTCAATGCTTAAAGGAATTCCTCAACTTAATATGAGAACATACACGATCTGTGTGGGATGTCAGTATGGTAAGGAGCATCAATTACCCTACAAAGATTCAAAATTCAAAACAAAAAAACCATTAGAGTTAGTTCACTCTAATGTGTTTGGGCTTGTCAAACAATAATCAATGAGTGGAATGCAGTACACGGTGTTCATTGATGACTTCTCCAGGTATGTGTGGGTTTTCTTTATTGAAGAAAAATCCGACACATTTTTTATTTCAGAGAAATAGTTGAAGGAGAAGTGGGAAATAAGATTATTTGTTAATGCATAGATAATGGAGGAGAATATACCTCTAATGAATTTTATCAGTATCTACAAGGCTGTCGAATACGTCATTAGTTCACTTATGCCAATACACCACAATATAATGGTGTAGCGGATAGAAAGAACTGGTATCTTGCCTGTCGGAGTATGCTACATGTGAAGAATGTACCAGGAAGATTTTGGTGCTCATGGCTTTAGCCCAAAATCTTCTTGGTATATTTTTCACATGTTGCATACTCCGACAGGTCTCTGCAAGATGTCGGTTCCTTCTATCCACTACGCCATTCTGTTGTGGCGTGTTAGCACAAGTGAACTAAGGACGTATTCGACAGCCCCGTAGATGCTAATAACACTCACTGGAGGTATATTCTCCTCCATTATCTATGCATAGACAAATAATCTTCTTTCCCACTACTCCTTCAATATTTCTCTGAACTAGAAAATGAGTCGGATTTTTATTTCATAAAGAAACCCACACATACCTGCAGAAGTCATCAATGAATGTCACCATGTACCGCACGATAATAATGATCCTTAGAAAACTTATTTGTTCTAACAACCAACCGAAGAAGATAAACCTAGTGAAATGGAAAAAATAACTCTACAATCATAACTCAGAAGGTTAACGAAAATCCAAAAGACAAAGCCCAAATATGCCAACTCAGCCATTAGAGAGGAAATTACAAAAGAACCTGAGACGTTTGAAGAAGCATCATAGAGTTCCAAGTGGATCAAAGCTATGAAAGAAGAAATTACCAGGTTAGAGCAAAATCAGACTTGGGATCTCGTGTCAAAGCCAAGAGATGTGAAACCCATATCCTGCAAATGAGTTTGCAAGATAAAGCATCATCCAGATGGATGAATCGAGAGATAGAAGGCTCGATGGTGGCTCAAAGGTTCTCTCAGCAGTATGGACTAAATTATGATGAAACATTTAGTTCGGTGACAACATTTACAACTGTACGAGTCTCGCTTGCGCTTGCAGCCATTAAAGATTAAAACTTGTGGTAGATAGATATGAAGAATACTTTTCTTCATCGGGATTTGGATCGGGAGATCTACATGATTAAACCACTGGGCTTTGAGAAAAATGTTGAGCTGGAGTTCGTGGGTAAACTGAGATAGGTATTCTACGGATTAAAGCAAGCACCAAGAGCGTGTATGGTAAGATTGTTGAATTTCTTACTCAAAGTTGTTATTCCAGCTTATTTGTCAAAGTCAATAGAGGAAATATAGTTGTAGTGCTATTATATGTTGATGATATAATCATCACGGGTGATGACGAGACAAAAAATCACCAAATAAAAGAGAATCTGTCAATTCGCTTTCAGATGAAAGAGCTTGGACAAGTTAAGAACTTTCTTCGGCTAGAGGTTGATCGCAAACGAGAAAGGATATTTCTGTGTCCACATAAATATTTACAGGATTTATTGCAGAAGTTTGGAATTCTTGAGTGCCAACCAATCTCAACGCCAATGGAACAGAATGTCAAGATGTGTGCACATGAAGGTAGAGACTTGGAAGACGCGACGATGTATCGATAATTGGTAGGTAATCTGATTTACTTGACCTTGACTCGGCCTGACATTTCTTATGCAGTTGGTGTGATGAGTCTTTAAATGAAAAATCCAAAGAAACCTTATTTGGAAATAGTTAGGCGACTAGTGAGAGATGTGAAGAATACAATTAACTATGGTATTTTGTATAAGAAAGGTGAGGACAACAAGCTATTTGGTTATTACGACGCTGACTATGCAGGAGATCATGACACTAGAAATTCAAATACTGGGTATGTGTTTAAACTTAGTTCATGAAAGATTTCTTGGTTCAGCAAGAGACAGTGGTTATATCCTTGTCAACCACATAAGCAAAGTACCGAGCAGCAGCAATAGCAACTCAAGAGAGTGCATGGATGATACAACTAATGAATAATTTACATTAACTACTAGATTATGCAATTACGTTATACTGTGACCACCAATCGGCAAATCGTTTGGAAGAGAATCCGGTCTTTCATGCAAGAACTAAGTATATAGAGGTGCACTATCATGCTATTTTATTACAGAGAAGGTTCTGCAAGAAGAGATTACGATGAGACAAATCAAGACGGATGGTCAAGATGAGGACTTTTTCATATAAGGTTTCAGTAGTGGAAAGTTGGAAAAATTTCGTTGTCAACTCAACGTGGTGAAAATAATGAGAGTCGATATTGCAGGGGAGTGTTAAAAATCAACATCATCTATTAAACCCAATGGAGTCCTATAAAATTTTCCTAAATTAGGTGAAGTAAGTGGAGAAATTTGTGGAAGTTAGGTTGCATAATGGGCAACTTGGATGAATGAAATTAATTTGTGTTTTAATATTTATATGTTCTTATTAAAATTTTGATTGTTAATTTAACCACAATGTTTGGCGTTGATTGTATTTCATTTGCTATAAATACCTCCCTTCACCAATGTTTGTAATCATCTAAAAAAAGGCAAAGTAATATACATTTAAGGCTATAGTTGAGTATTCTTTTGAGTGTTTTTCTTATTGGTGTATGCTTCTCTTTTAAGTAAGTTCTTGTTCTTGTGAATATTAGAGTTTGTGTACTCTAATTTTCAGCAAGCGGCACAAGCACCGAGAGTGTTACTACTGTCACGATGTTGGGCACATTATTTGCCTCTTGTCCCAAACTTAAAGACAATAATGGGAAATGCAAAGAGAAGGTTCAAAAAGCATTAACACCGGTGCCGGATGCAAGTGACGTAAAATGAATCGTCAATGGGAATACCGAAACACACACATGCGAGATAGTATACACTCAATTAAAAGAAGCGTAGAATGAATTGCATTAATGACATAATGGGATATTTATAAGGGACGAGGAAAGATTCTAGAAGGGATCTCCCAAGCTCCTATTGGTTAGAAGATTCTTAACCCATGTGAACCTTCTAAAAGCTTCTTTCTCAACTCTTGCTACAACTAAAAATGTAAATACAATACCAAACAACTAATAAAAGGAAAAACATAATGCAATGCTAAAAACCCAAGAATATATTAAAAATAAACCCTAATTTCCATTACTCTCTTCTACATGAAAAAGAGTTCGTCCACCAACTCAGAGGGGAATACCATATGTGTCAAGAGTGATGGAAAGAATCTCCTCCGTAATCTCGTCAGGGGGCACCGACTCGTCCATCACCAACAAAGTCCTCTTACGTGCCTTAGGGCACTCTGATGTGCGTTGAACACTACTCTACAGTTGAAACATTTCATTGCTATCGGTGGAGCATCTGGGGCTACGGAGAAGGATGTGGGTGGGGATGAAGCTGTGGCCGGAGACGATGGTAGGCGTCGACTGTGGTCACATACTCGATAACTTTGATGAACGATGGAATGTCTCGCAACCCGAGATCTTGCTGAATGTAAGGCTGAGTCCCTGAATATATCAGCTGATCCAATGAGTCTCATGCTCTCCTAAGCGTGCTCGACTACAGAGGACTAGAAACTGCTCGGTATAGGTGGATACCGAATATGTATGCTTACGTAGGCTCTGAACCCGTGTGCAGAGATCACATTCATAAGTTGGTGGAATGAAGAATGCCCATAGCTTAGTCTTTAACGGATCTCATGTTTGGATTAGAAGAAGCTCTGAAGCCACGCGTCGTTGTACTGAGTCGTTCCACCACACCTGCGCGAATTTTTAAAATTTAGTGGTGTCCAGTTGCACACATTTGCACCCTAGGACGTGCTTATACTCGAATACTGTCTCTCTAGAATTGATCCAATCAATAAGAGCATTGGGAACCAATTGCCCATAAAACATCGGCACATCAACTCGTGTATCACCATGAAGGTTCTTAAAGAGGATCCAGAGTGCGAGGGCCAAGTGATCACCCTCGGGCAGTGCATTTAGAAAGTTATCATCCTCATCACCCATATTCTCCTCACGAGCAAGCCTAAAGCGGGGCCTCAATGGTGGTTGCCTAATCGGATTAGGAATGCCATTGTTAATAGGATCTTCAGGCTCCTCCGGTGGATAATAGGGGCAATCATCCATAAAATGGTCCCACTGGTGACATGAAAATCAGTGGTGCTCTTCCATTGGTACAAAGGGTGTGAACTTGAGGCTATGGGAGTCAAATGGAGAAGGATCGATGCCCCACTAATTAGGCATCAGAACGCTACCAATCCTATAGAGGGATGCGGGTTTGTGTGGGGGAATGTCGCCTTAATCTACCAACCAGTGGTTAGGGGGAGGTTGACGGAGATTGCTAGGTGTGATGTTGAACCGAGGGATTCCAAAGGTGCTATGGAGCATTGTGGATTTAGAGAAATTATGGAGTCGTTCTTATTGATGTGCAAGATATATATCGATTGAAGTGTAAGCCGAGGGTTAGGTTTGAGAAGGCTCCAAACCTAGTCTGAAATATTGATTAGTGTTTTTTTATGGTGACGATCGTGTATTTTGATAATATCCCTCACTTTATGTGGGTATAGTAGAAGACTCCTTTTGGTGTGGTGTTTATTTTCGCCAAGGTGGAGATTTGTGGAGTTTTGGCTCAAACCTGTTGGATTCATTTTGCCCAATCGCATGACCGTTTTTTTGTTGCACAAGGTTATCCAGAGTTTTGGGTGGGCTGTCTTGTGGAGATCGCGACCAGCGACACTGAATTTACTACAGTGAAGATGTGTCAGAAAAGTGCAGGAAATGAGTTTAAGTAAGGTTCTTATGGACATTTCTACCATGTTTGCTCTCTTCTATAAATAGAACATATCAGGGCTTTTAAATCTAGCTTTTGAGAAGCCAGCAATGTGATTGCTCTTGCTCTTAGAGTGAGATTTGGGCATTCTTCTCTAGTGTTCGAAAATAGAGAATTTGTGAGTGAAACTTGAGTGTTTACATTTGTTTAGATTGGTTGCTTTAGGAACCACTTTAATTATTCTATATTTGAGGATTTGGGTAGAACATTTGTGAGGAGATTAATAATTGAGGGAGTTTTCTAATATTTGTGAGAGAGTTATTTTGTTTGTGAGAAGAGAAGATTTTTTGTGTGTGGGGAGGAAACATATTATCCTTCCATATGTAATCTTCTTATACTAGTGACACGGATCGCCTGTGACGTAGCCAAATTGGTGAACCGCGTATATTTTGAGTTCTTGCATCTATTTTCTAATTTCTTTATTTGGATTGCTATATTTCGGTGATTGCTTGTTGGTAACGGTGCCCTAGTTGATCACTATACACCGCGCACCTGCACAATAACCTCTTCATCTAAGCTAAAGCATGGAATTGAGGGATTGGAAACAAAATCTGAACATTGAATCCTAAGTAAAAATGGCGTCTGACTGATATAGGTTACCTTTATGGAGAATGGTTCACTTGGCTATATGGTTACTGGTGATTGAATTCGGGGTTTTCTTTTGTATAATGAGAACAGTATTCCTCTGCTTCAATAATCTTAACTTTAATACCTTCAAACAACTTCAATTTTCTGTAACATGCTATGTATAAAATATCACCTTGTATACAGGACCAAATCCCCCTTGTCCTAGCTTGTTTTTGTTTGCAAAGCAATCAGTGGCAACTTCTACAAAATTGAAATTGAATAAGGGCAAGTGTGGTCCATCTTGTTTCCCATCAAAGTCAAGTTCATCTTGTGCTGAAAAAACTGCTGAAATTTCCTGACTTTTGTTCACATCAGTTATAAGTGGTTTCTTGCTTTTCCTCCATGAATTTGAGATTCCTGTTGGCCGGTTAGAGTTGAAACAAAATAAAAAGAGGATGGTTTAGATCCCATCCCAGAAAAAAATCCAAATATCATGAATTGGACTGCAGGCATTACCTTTCAGTTTTGTTCTGAACTTCCAAAGTATCCACATGCCACCTAGAAAAATTGCTCCCGCTAAAGCAATCAATATAATTGCCACATTGGATAGTCTAGTATTACCTCCTGAAATGAAAACAAACATTAATTCGCGTAGTTTGTAAGAAATTATATAATTAGATATGCATAGTTATCTATCAATTAGTTAAATTAGATTATTTAGGTCTGTCTAACAATCTTCACTTGATGGATCAGTGCGTCTATCTTGATCTGTGTACTCCACTTCCATGATGTGAATGAACAATAAAGAGTAATAATAGTACAGAAGCAGCAAGATTATGTAATCCTCTGGGAGAAGGTGGTCATAGAGTTATGTATCTTTTGAAATTCTAATAGTACAACAACCCTATGCTCGATGAATATAGCCCGTTGTGGGTTTTGTGCTCCAATGGCACTTCACCCGATCAACACATGGATATATATAAGTAAGATTGATGAACACATGAGATTTAACATGATTCAGAAAACTTACCTTTCCCACATACACGAAAGAAAAATTCCACCGAGGAATATAGGTTACAATGGTAGGATTGTATGAGAGTTATGCACACTCTCAACCTAAACCTCAAATACACCCAAATCTCACCTTAGAATTAAGTAGAAACCGTAAACCTCCCGTTCATGCTAGCCTATCTTTTGATGAATAGCTCTCTCTATATCAATAAAACCCTAATAAGAAACCCAAACTTTTGCCTTGTCACCTAGGATACATTTTTTTTTTTTGCATGGAATTGCTTTAGCAGTGACTGGCATAATCTTGAAGTGTAGCGGCTTGCGGGAGACTTTTGCATGACACTTCAAATGTTGCACAATGGTAGAAATAACAAATAATAGTAGAAACACTCCCACTTTCCGCACGAGAGTAGTTTTCCCATATCCTAGAGGCATTATATGATGCATTTTGGCAAAACACGTGATACGTTGGAGATGGTTTATCCCATCCCAACGTGCAAAATATATTATTTTTCTCAAATGTATGGCCCTTAGAGATGGTCTATTTTACTTGGTTTATATGCCTTAGTGTTACTATTGTTATAGGGGTAAACTTGGAGCAACGGTAAGATTGTCCCATTGTGACCTGGAGGTCACAGATTCGAGTCGCGAAAACAGTCTCTCTGCATATGCAGGGGTAAGGCTGCATACATCTAACCCTCCCAGTACCCCGCAGTGGAGAGAGCCTCGTGCACTAGGTTTGCCATGTTTAGTGTTACTATTGTTATCCTAGTGGGTAGTTGCTTAGTTTCATTGGCTTGAGAAAATAGGTTCTGAATTTGTTTACACACTGAGTGTTTGTTTAAATACTCATTTGGATTTATCTGTCTAAATTGGTCATTTTGGAGTTTCTAAGTGCAAAATATCAACTCGTCCTATAAGCATAAAAAATAGTAATCAAATCAGACGTATGTGCAGAAGGAAACCCAAAATGTGTAAAATGAAAGACAAAAACAGTGAAAATTAAATATCAATCTTAAGCACAAACAACTGGGATGGGTGGATTACCTTACCTAATTCAGAATCAGATAGACGAATGTAAAGTTGTTCTCCTCCATCTTCAAATTGTTCAATATCAACCAAATCACTGCTCCATATCATGCACTGAATTCCAGTCACATGCGCGTACGCTCTACATGAACAATTTCTCAAGCATTGCTCTCTACATTCATCAATGCTCATGTTATCGTCCAACGATGTATCAGCATAATCTGGCAACTTCACCTCCCTCACTTCCCAAAACCCATCATCCGTACCATTCCCATCACACTGCAAAGCTCTCCTCCTAACACACCCACCATTCCAAATCCTATTACCCCATTCACTTGCATTCCTAGGTTCAAAACCTCTAACACAAGTGCAAATAGGAGAATTTGTCACACTACAAACTCCAAAATCCCCACAAGTATTATACAAGTCGCACGCATTCGATGGATACCTCGTTGTCACATTCCACTGCCTTAACGCGTCATTCCAAATTAACTGTTCCGTAAATCCATTCCACTGTATCTGAAACCTCGCGAAAAGTGAACTATCCGACATGGTATATGTAAAATACATGTCTCCACCTGCTCCAGTAGTGAGACTAAACCCATACAAGTACAAAGCCCTCATGCTAGGCACACCAGTAAAAACAAGCCCGTTCCAGTACCCCGTTCTCCAACGTCGATTTGATCTTTCCCATATCACAATCTGTGGTGATCCTCTAGGATCAAGACCCCATGAGTAGTTTCCATGTGAAGGGTCATTAGGACTTGCCCACGATGAAAAAATACGGTTTTCTCCGGTATTAGCATTCATATGGGCTCTCATATTAGGAATATAAGTATCTGTAGGATTGTTAAAGCTTTGCCACAAGGCTCTGCTAGTATCACCAAGATCTTCACTTCTTGAGAGAACCAGATCTCCAGTATCAGTCAAAATTGCAGTTGAATTAGTTGATGGAGATGAAATATTAGTGGACCAGACAATACTAGAATTGGAAGTCCCATCTAGAACCATTAAATTGCCACCACTTCCAATAGTTAGTACACCAGATTCACCTCTGATTGGATTGTCTCTGTTTGCTACCCATACCACTGTTTGTACTGGAATCCTGTAGTACCATATTCCAACATATCTAGACGTTGAGTTTTCTGGGTTGAAAAACCCAAGAGCAAAGATCTGGCCTTCAGAGAGAATGACTTGGCCATCTCTTACTAGCTCACCTTGTGTAATTGTGTTATTGATTGCTTCTGAAAAAAAAGCAACAGAACACCATATTAATAACAGTGAGAAAACATGTAGTGTTAATGGGTTTCTGCAATAAAGGTCCATTTTTCATAATCTGAGATGAGGTTCAGAACTTCCACTAAAAGTAGCCGAAACCAGATATGTTTTTGTATTATTATTGTAAAACAGATAACTCAAATTGATGCAAAGTTGAGTTAAACTTGGTAAACTCATGCTTTGAAGACGGATAAAATGTCAAAATAACTATTTTCAGCACACCAGAAACATCGATAGAAAGTACATTGATGGAGAAGGTTTGACACGATATTTTAGAGCAGCCACGCAATGGTACCCCACCACGTGAAAATAAAAATAAAAAATATTTTGGGTGGAAACTAAGTTATTTATTTGTATGCTGCCAATAAAATAAATGATTGTTTCCATTCATGTGCGAAAATGGCTAAATCTGCTGATGACGTCAACCCCACAATTCTGCTATCCAAGGACCAATGTATACGAGGTAGGCCCAGGAATGATAAATTAATGACGACTAGTGGTTAGGGGAGGTGTGATGTTCAATAAAAAAAGAATTATGGAATTTGAAATCTTAAGATATATCTAGCAGTTAGGATGAACCTACTTTTCATAAGATGGAACATATAAAGCTAGATAAGTTGTTAAGTTACGACTAATTATAGTGTGGTAGGTTATTGTAGAGCTTTTGCGTTGGAAAGGCACGAGTGGGCAGGATTCAGGAATATAGCGGACCTATAAATCATGGACAGGGAAATGAGTGTTGTGTCCAACCCGACACGAATACGTTGATACAAAAATTTTAAAAGAAAAATTGGACACAATACACAGGGGACACGAATACTCATAAATATTTTGTGTATACTTCAATTTATTTGCACTAAAAAAAGTAGTAGTCAAACTAATGATAATAACATAGCCAAGTATGTAATAAAAATATTTTGACCATAAGTCAATAGTTATACATCCACATAAACTCTTGTATCATAACTAACTCCATTGTTAACAAAGTAACAAGTAACAATCAATATTCAAAAAGAACCAATTCTAAACAAAAATATTAATAACTTCAGTGGGCTAAGTAAGTGCCTTAATGCTCCTCATTTATCACCATCTCCGGCTAAACCAAAAACTTTATCATCAGTCCCATAAGTGTCTTAGAAGTGTCCGGCTTTTTCTAAATGTCAAATCAGTTTAACACGCCACGTGGAGTGTCGGAGGAGTGTCGTATGGGTGTTGTGTCCACGAGAGTGGTCGACACGGGTATGTCACCTCTGACGAAGTGCCCGTGCTTCATAGTAGCCAACCGAGCCAAAATGATGAAATATGAATACTAAAAACATTTGACTGTGAATGTCAAAACTAGAATGCGTACCAGATATCAAGGAATCTAGTTCTTCACGAGGACTATATAAGGAAGGAGATGAAAATTGGTTTCAAGATCTTTCCTACATGGTACTAGTCAAGAAATTGTTTTTTAATGTGAGTAATGCTATGAGTTCCAAAAAAATCTCTCAAATAATCCTCAAACAGCATTAGGAGCTTGTTTATGAGTTCTATTTTGGAGAGAAAAGAAAGAAAAAGAAGGAAAATTAAGATTCCTTTCCCTTATTTGAGAGTTTTACAAATGAGAGAAAGTGCTTTTCTCTTGTTTGGAAATTTAAAATGAGAGAAAAGAAAGAAAAAATTTAAAAAACTTTCTTTTCCTTTCTCTACAAAACTTTCTTTCCGAATCGGAAAGAAATTGAGATAAATGAAAGTTTTTTAATGAATGTACCTTCTTTCCCTTAAAAAAATTATTTTCCTCCCAAGTCCCAAATAACAAGAAAGAAAGTTATTTTCTCTTCTCTCCTAAACTCCTTTCTCTTTTCTTCCTTTCTTTTCTCTCTTATTAATTTTTCCTTTTTTTTTCTTTGGGGCTTTTACTGTCGAGTTCATGGACAAACAATTTTCGACTCTAATCCCAGGCCTAACAAATTTTAAACGGCTAGGTCCAACATATAAATACCCCCGAACTGAAAAATAAACACACTTTACGAAATTCAAGCACCAAAACGATTTTATTGTTTCTTCGATCAAAACCCTAATCGTACTATCTCTTCGATCAAAACCCCAAAACTATTCTCATTCTCAATCAAATTTTGGTCCAACAACAACATATAAATACCCTTGAATTCTAAAACAAACACACTTCATGGAAATTCAAGCGATCAAAACCCTAATCGTGGAAGTTATAACAAACGATTCATTAAATTCTTTCAAACAACACTAACAGGTATAAATACATGCTCATATATATGTATTTGATATAATTTATTATGAATTAAATGTAATATTGTACTATTAAGTTTTGCTCTTAAGATTATACCATATATTCTGTTTATGTTGTATTTTTAGCATTATATTTTTTATATCACTTGCTTGTCCTTGTATTTTGAGTATTATGTTGTCTATTCCATGTACTATTTTTGTGTTCTTAGGTTTTATATAACTTTTTAATTATTTTATTATGTATTTTGTGTTCTCATATGTATAAATTTGTAGGCATTATACATGGAGTGATGAAACACTTTTTGTTTGTTGATGATATGAAAAATACAATATGAATCTAGCTTGTACATTTGTTGTCTTGATTTTAAATACAAAATACACTTTTGCATATTGAGGAATGAACATTTATGTATTTCATCATTGTACATTTCCTTCTATATACATCATTTATTGAGGACTGTGAATATATACATGATTGGAATATGTACACACTCTTTGAATTTGTATAGGTACTGTATTAATGGTGGTCCGCCTCAGTAGCATTTTTTTAGGAATGCGAATATATACATGCTTTGTGTATTATCATACCTTCTATATTAATTGTGGTCTGAACTAGTGGAATTTACTAAGGACTGGGGAATATATACAAACTCTATGTATTTTCATACGTCGTATTAATTGTGGTCCGAGCTAGTGGAATTTAATAGTTTGTATACTATTGTGGTAATATTGGATTGAACCAAATCAAGTATAATGTGTGTGTACTTTATTAATTTGCATGTACTTTGTAACAATATATGCAAATTGGTAAAGTATACACACATTTAAATTGATTTGGTCCAATTCAATGTGCATATACTTTATGTGTTATGCTTGCACTTTCATAAAGTACATGCATAATACATAAAGTACACGCACATAGAAAATGATTTGGTTCAATCTATTATGTGTGTACTTTATGTATTGTGTGTGCACTTTCATAAAATACACCCAATTACATAAGGCACACGCACATTGAGATTGATTTGGTACAATCCAATGTGCAGGTACTTTATGTTATTATGCTTGTACTTTATGGAATATATATGTACTCCCCATTTTTAATAGATCCCATGTTATTGTGGTCCGCACCAACGATATTTGAATGATATACCACTGTTTGTAAGAAGTATTTAGGTTGTGTTATTATTTAAGAATCATACCATTAAGCATATTCAACTATAAAACTGATGGGTGCACTTTGAAGATCTTAACAATACGAAACCTTTCACATTACAGTCAATACTACTTATGATGACAAAATTCATTTTCTGCTTCTCATCAATGATAGAGAGAAAAAGTTACTTGGTTTTTACTACTACTTTGAAAACACTAAGTGCACTTTTGATGTACAAAAGCTTCAAGTAACTGAATCGAAAGCGAAAGATTTAGCAAAATGAATTGAGCAGCATTGCTTAAGAGGTTTTGAAAACGCTGGCGCGTTTAGCATGGATATATTATATCACTTCTTTTGTGAATATGTTACAAATAGAGAATCTTGATTTATAATTTGTCAAACAACAGGTCTTAGGTATTACCATGTAACCAGCGATATGAAATTTGTTTTTTGTTTTTAATTTTGTATTACATATTTCTTGTATTTTGTTGAGATTTGTATGAAGTGTTAAGAGAATATTGGATGTACTTTTGTTAAACATTTCTATACTCTATTGAAATATATTTGTTCATCAATACAAATTCCATATACTTTATGTTTTATGTGCGTACTTTATTTTTTTATGCGTGTAATATAATCTATATGCGTTTACTTTAAATTTTATGCATTTACTTTATAGAAATGACTTTGAAGACAAGGACACAGAAGGGAAAGAATTTTGAAAATGACATTGCTGATAAGAGTGGTACTAAGAGGCCAAAAAAGGAGATAAAAAGAGTATAAAGAAATCAACAAGGGAAGTTCATAAATACGACTAATATAAGTCAAATGTCCTGAGCTTCTATTATGATTTGCTTCATATTCACAGCAAAATCAACGAGAAGCATATTGGTCTTCTTAAGAAGATGCCTTTCTAGAACTTATTCAATGCCTACTATAACGGTGAAGTAGTAGGGGAAGATCATAAAAAGAGTGACAAAAATATTCTCACCATTGTTGAGCTCTACAAAAAAACACAAAGTGTTTTAAGATGATTAGTGATGCCCAAATAATCCCCAATGATACAGGTAAAATTTCTGGGATCCCAATTACGAAGGGGCAAAAGAAAATTGAATTGAACAAGAGAATGGATCAATATGCTCCCAAACCTGAATTTTGTAATTGCTACTTCAAGACCGACAAAAAGATTAGAAAATTAGATATTACAAAAGGATTGAAGATGTTGATTGGGCTTGATACCGACGAGGGCAGGAATGATTTGTTTAAGCTTGTTTCCCTTCACTTCATGACAATGCTCATGTTCTCCAACTTCGACTTTACAATGGGAGAATTTTTCACTCAATACATCAATATGAGGGAGAACTTAGGTGCCTTATACCTTATCTTATTTCTCTCGGATCTAGACTCTGGAAGCTCCCCATCTCTGATGTACCGGATGATAGGATCCATCTAAGAAGATCCCATATTCAAGTTGAAGCAAAATTCTACAGTATTTTTTTCTCCTTCAATGGTCGGCTAATGAAGAATCTCTACCGGTACCGTTCGTCTAATTTTATTTCTAGTGGCGAAAGATAACCTCGATAGAGTGTCGGCTCGACCATTGTCTAGCCGAGGTATCCTCTTCAACTTCAACTCGCTAAAATATTTCAGTGTTATTTTTACTATTCCCAAGTACTTGGCCATTCTGTAGTCCTTTGCCTCATATACCCCCAAAATCTGGTTCACAACTAACCTGGAATCACTATGGATAAGGAGCTAGCCAACGTTCAGTGCCCGAACAAGAGAAAGACCTGTTAGGAGGGCTTCATACTCTGACTCATTATTGGAGGCTTTAAAGATGAACCTCAGTGCATATTAAATATTGGTCTCGTTTGGGGTCGACACAATCAAACCTACCCCACTTCTATTCTCATACGAAGATCCATCAATGAATAAGCTCCACACCGTACCTTTTTTAGAGAAATCACCCTTTTCTAGGGTTTCATTCTTGAAGAGGTATCGTTATTCCTCATTCTCAGACACCTTACTTCCCGTTGAACTCATCTTGGCCTCGACCGGGGGAAGACACATCCTTCTCTCTTGCTTGCAAGCTGAAGCTTTAACCTCTTCTGTATCGGCCCCATCCCACGTGAACTCAGCTACGATGTTAGTTAGGGCCTGCCCCTTAATGATCGTTCTTGACTGGTAGATGATGTCGAATTCCCCCAATTTAATTTCCCAGGCCATTAGCATTCCTGATTTCTCAGGATTATAAATGACCAGTCTGAGAGGTGAGTCTGTGAGGACCACCATGGTATGTAGCTAGAAATACGGCTTCATCTTCCTTGAGGCATGGATCAAAGCATAGGCCATATTCTCAATTTTAGGATATCTTTTCTCGGCCCCCTGGAGGGCCTTGCTGTTAAAGTACATTATCTTCTAAATTCCATCCTCTTCTTTGATAATAGCAACACTAATGGCCGATTCCAACACTGCTAGATAAAGATATAACTTCTCTCCCTAGACTGGTCTTGACAATAAAAGTAGAGAGCCGAGATAGGACTTTAAATCTTGAAAGGCTTTATCACACTCATCGTTCCATTCAAAATATTTTCTTAACACTTTAAATAAAGGAAGGCATTTATCGGTAGATCTAGACATAAACCTATTTAATACGGCCACCCGTCCAGTTAGTCTCTGCACATCTTTTATTATTGTCGAAGTCTTCATCTCCAACAAAGCTTTGATCTTTTCGGGATTAGCTTCAATCCCCCTTTGATTCACAATAAAGCTTAAGAACTTTCCTGCTCCCATGCCGAAGACACACTTAGCGGGTTGAGTTTCATCCTATATTCATCCATCGTGTTAAAAGTGCACTCAAGGTGAATCACATGAGTGTCGGCCTTGAGGATCTTTATCAGCATGTCATCGACATAAACTTCCATTGTCTTCCCAATCTATTCCTTGAACATCTTGTTGACCAGTCTTTGGTATGTTGCCCCGACATTTTTTAATCCGAAGGGCATGATAGTGTTATAATAGGTCCCATTGTCAGTTATGAAAGATGTTTTCTTTTCATCGATCGGATCCATGAATATTTGATTATAGCCTGAGTACTCAGGCTACAATATAATTCTTAGAAGGGTAGTCCTCAAGGAGTTTGAGGTTGTGCCCTCAAAAGTCCATTACATGATTAAATTCTTGACTTTATATAGGGTATAGGAAGTTTAGGGGGACCAAGTTGAGGCACACGAATGATACTTCAACTCAGCTGAGGAGTGGGAGGCCTACAAAAGGGCCACTATGACCTACAACATTAATACCTTGGACCCCGAAGATAAAAAAAAGATGAAGAAGGGCGAGGGCATTGAGGAGGTAAAATTCATCATCCTCAATGAGGATGAGCCAAAAAAAACTGTCTAAATCGGAAAAGCCCTAAAGAAGGAGGTCAAAGAGGAGCTGATCATGTTGTTAAAGAAGAGGTAGAGCATCTTTGCTTAGACCTATGAGGATATGCCCGACATCGATCCAAAATTTCTCCATCATAAGCTCAATGTGGCCAAGGATGAAAAATCGATCCGATGGAGAAGAAGAGTTTATTCACGATAGAAGTATGATGTCATCCCAGAAGAGGTGAAGAAGTTAGAAAAGGCTGACTTCACCAGGGAGGTCATTTACCCTGAATGGCTTGCGAATGTTATCATTGTCCCCAAAGCCAATGGCAAGTGGAGGACGTGTGTTAATTTAACAAATCTTAATAAATCCTTCCCCAAAGACAACTTTCCACTACCAAGGATAGATCAGATTGTTGATGCTACTGTCGACCATGAATTAATGAGATTTATGTGGGACAAATGATCAGTTTTATTCCAAAGGGTTATTGGGCGCTCCTGAGCCCTGTTTGACCTTGGTCGACTCTCCAAACTACGATAAGCTCAATGAAATATCTAAGGACACTGAATTCCCTTTTAAAAAGTTTATCCTGTGCATGAATCGACCTTATGGTTCAGACGAACGATCCATTTTCCTCCAAAATCCTTTGTCTTGAGACCATCGGGTGCTTTCGACCCCATTTGACCTTGGTCAACTCTCGGACCCAAGAGTGACTCAATGGATTCTTAAATGAAATACCCTTTTCAACGGTTCCCTAGTGCGCAATTTGGACTTATGATTTGAAATTTATACCCATTTTTATGAAAAAACCCATCCCTGGACTTCCTATAGGCACCTTAGTTATCGGTAAGGTGCCTGAGATGCTATGCCAATAGGTAGGTCCTGTCCTATGTCGATCAGGACCCCCACTAGCCCTGTATAAAGTGGCCATGATCTTACATTAAAAGGCACCCCTTAATACCCCTCTCAGCAAAATCAAAGAACATTCTCTTGAGTTCAGAGCTATTCCCTTTCCCAAAAGGCTTACTTTTAAACATTCCTTTCCCTCCCATTCATACCTCACTTGGTAATCTATCCTATATCCCCATACCACTTCCATGTCATTTGAATATCAACATATCTACACATCAAAGTCAACATCAAGCATTCATAAGGAGGTATAATTCTACATCCATTTCTTTAAATTCTTCCATTTTTAGTGTTATATACTTTAATTCCCCTTTTGGTGTTCTTCTTTCATTACATCATCTCCATTAATCATAATGTTTTATTAGTAGTATTTCCACATACTCTATTTTCATAAAAGCCCCAAAAAGAAGAAAAAAGAGGGGTCATCCATAAAGTCCCAAAAGAGGGAGTCCTATTTTCACACATCACTTTTAAACACCTTTCATCTACACATACATAAAAGAGATACCATTCTTGGGATTTATGGGTTGAACCCCACCATATACTAATATCGAACTACGTGGACTTTGATAGCCCTTTATAAACGTAGGCATCTTGGGTCAATCCCGAGACTCGAGTCCTCCTTTTTTCATATTTATATATTCTTTTCTCCTTTCCTCATGATTATATACTTCATATATTTTATACATGTTTTGTGAGTTCAAACTTATATATACTTGTGTCTTGCCCAATATGCACACTCTCTCTTCATAGGGAATTATGATTAGACGAGCACACACATAAATATTTTTATCATTATATTTTAGGAACACTTCTAAGGATGAATTCATTTCGTATTTTCCATGGTGCTAGTTGAATGATTCCATTATTCACCATTCATATTATACGTATGCACACACATACCATGTAGTCTAAAAGGAGAAAAATAACATTTGCCCATGAGATATCGAAAATGTGGTATGGGTGCCTAACACCTTTCCATTCCGTAACTTAGTCCCTAGACCCTCGAACTATTTGGTTTTGCCAGCATCAGTTAGAACTTGATGTAGTTCTCTCGAGGAGGCAACATTTCTTTTTTCCATTTTGAGTAAAATAGATCGATGACTCTATCATTCTACATAATTCCCACCCGACTGGAACAGTCAACGAGTCATATTCACGCACGCCGGAGAGAATTCGACACCTGAATGGATACACCTTTATGTACAAAATTTCCATTGGGCTGAAAGAGAAAAAACTTTATCGCGCCAACTTATTGAGGTTACCTTGCAGTCAACTAAGTAATAACAAATAGGAACAACCTCAAAGCGGCCTTGAGCTTTGGGGGTAATTGTGGGGATTAGAATTAACAGAGTCACATGGCCCGCACATGCTCAATACGGGCCCACGGGATCAAGATCGTTTGAGAGTCAAAGTCATAAAGAAGTCTCATCAACACGCACCACAAAGCGGTTATCTTAGGTAAAGGATAAGTCCAAAATATTTGGGATAACTATCAACTAAGTTGGTATTGATTGCAATGTGTGTGTTTTTTATGAAATATGCATGTACTTTAACATTGAATTGTGTAGAATGACTTTTTCTCACCAATAATGATATGACCCATCCACTGGGTGTGTTGGGATTAGATTCAAGGCAGAAGCCCAATCATAGTTAATCATATCATCAATGCGTAAGGCCAATTTGTGCATGGGACGGACTGTTAGAAAGGGGATTCAGATCCATTTAAAGATTTATTGAGGTTCACTCAATATGGAGAGCTTACGAGAGTCAAATGGGGCTCGAGAGCACCCAGGGTCCTCTAGAGCAATTCTCAGAGTAAAATGGGTTGTTTATTCGAACCGTAAGGCTGATTCGCACACGGTACAAACCATTGGAAAGGGAATTCAGAGACCTTTAAAGATTCAATTATCTTTCCCTTGGGGAGGGAGAGTTAAATAGAGCCAAATGGGGCCCAAGAGAGCCCGATGACCTCTATATCGATACTCAGATTATGACCTAGGGTTTATAGTGAATGGACGAGTGCTAGGGACTTAAGTGGATGCTTATGAGTGGTCCTAGGATAGGGTGTCTACAGAGCCCCTTTATGGGTGAGATTGGAACAATTGGAGGCCCTCTATTAGTCACCACATCGAGGTTGGGAGAGAGGTTTTTGGGTCGATTCTATGGACCTAAGGAGTGTGGTGACCGATTCAGAGAGTCGAGGTCAATTTTGAGTACCTAAAGGATATGGTGACTGATTTTTTGGTCGAGGTCAATTTTTAGGACCTAAAGGATAGGGTGATCGATTCTGGGGTCGAGGTCAATTCCAAGGACCTAAAGATGGGGTGACTGATTTTAGGACTAGGGTTAATTCTGAGGACCTAAGGTATGAGGCGATCAATTCTAAGGGTCGGGGTCAATTGTGAGAACCTAAGATATAGGGAGACTGATTCTGAGGGTCAAGGTCAATTCTGAGGACCTAAAGCGGTAACAACAAAATTTGTGAGCCGTGGTAACTTCTGAGGATCTAAAGGTGTGGCGACCTATTCTGAGGGCCGAGGTTAATTTCTAAGAACCTAAGGTATGGGGCAACCAATTTTGAGGGTCGATGTCAATTTTGAAGACCTAAGTTATGGGGCGACCAATTCTGAAGGTCGGGGTCAATTCAAAGGACCTAAGGTATATGGAACGATTCTGAGAGTCGAGAACAATTATGAGGACCTAAGTTATGGGGCAACCAATTCAGAGGATCGAGGTTAATTCTGAGGACCTAAAGTCGTAACTATCAATTCTGCGGTCGAGGTTAATTTTAAGGACATAAGGTTTTGGCGATCGATTATGCAAGATGAAAGTTATGATGGCCAAATTTTTGGGTCAAGAGTTATGACGACCAATGTAACGGGTCTAAAGTTGTGGCGAACGATTCTGCCGGACTAGGACAATTTTGAGGACCTAATATTAGGTTGACCAATTTTGCGGGTTGAGCTTAGTTCTGAGAACTTAAAGTTATAATGACCAATTCTGCGACGAGGTCAATTTGAGGCCTTAAAGTTGGTGACTCATTGGGAAGTAGTTTCGTTGAGGAAGATTGTGGTTCCCGCCAGGAAAAATGTGATAGGTTTGTGATCGAAGGGAAAAATCGAGCGTCTGTGTAATACACTAGTCGTTGTTATCGGCTTCCAACCTCAATACAAAAAAAACTAAACTTGTAACTACACTTCTTAAGGAGTATAGTGGCGAGTCTGGGTATCGAATCCACAGGGAATTAAGACGTGTGAACGTGATGACAAAGGTAAGGTAGTTTAATCCTAAAGTTGATGTTAAAATAAAAGAAAAGAAAAAGATGATTGATGGGTTTAAATTTCCAATTGGTGATGAAATAAAATGTGCACAAAAATACTAAGAATTGTAAAGAAATTAGATTTGAAAGTGAGAGAAAATAGGGTGGGGTACAATCCTTCAAACCTTAACGAATTACCGTATAGAATACTAGAGTTGTAAATTAAATTTTTTGACTAAATCCAATCTTTATAGATCCTAAGCATTACATATATGAAGGATCTTGCCCGCATCATATGAAATCAAAGGTAAATACAAAGCGGTGAATGGACAAATACACTTGCATAGCATTCTTAAACATCCCAAGTACCTAGGGCAAGAGAGATTAAAAGATTGGCTATGTTCGCATAATTTCCATACACGATTCGGTCAATATTTAATTTACCCTCTATTTTCTACATGGGCAATTTACCTCGGGATGAGTTCATGTACCCCAGCCCTTGAGAATTTAGCTAGACATGGTTTTACTAGAAAACAAATTCATACATGGAATTATGGATCTAACAAACATTGTTAACAATTGAGAATTGAATTCAAAATAAAATAGAGAATAAATAAGAGAATGAAAAATTGATACTTGTATTCAGCAATAGGGGAAAGAGATGAATTTGAATCCAGAAAAATTCTTCTTCTTCTTCAAACTTACAAAAAGACTCTCTAAAATCTAATTCTCTCTCTAAAATTCTATTCTACTCTCTAGAATTCGACTCCCTTGGAAGGATGTAGGGCTTGGCCTTTTATACACCAAAAAATGCCCATGCCTCTACACGTTTTTCCCTTTTTAATATACCTAAATTAGACTCTTCCCATGACTCTCCACTTTTTTACCTTTTAATATACCTAAATTAGACTCTTCCCATGCCTCTCCACATTTTACAACTAATAAAAACGAATTAAACAAGAAATTTCAAGAGTTTTGACTCTTCAGCTTCGAGAATTAATTTCAACTTTTGACTTTCTGTCTCCAACTTTAAATGGGCATAACTTCTTCACCGTAGCTCGGATTGGGGTGCCGTTTTTTCCAATGTTCTTGTAATTTAGAGATCTTCAACTTTATAGCTTTCCCCACCACCGGAATATATATGTAAAATTATGAAAATGCCCTTCAACTCTCCATTTCTTGGTTTCTTTCACTGTTTTGAGTTCTCCTTCGCACTAACTTGCATGAAATACCTATAAAGCACATGAGAAATACACAAAACACGAAATACTTGCCAAAAGAGGTTGGTTGAATAAATTTGAGACAAATCCAAGCTATTTACCCTGCACGGGATCATAAAAGTACCGAAATTAAGGGGATAAATATGAAGAATATGTGCCTAACCACACCCCCTAACTTAGAATTTTGCGCGTCCCGAGCAATGTAAAAATAATTAGTTTAAAGTTCAACTCTTGAAAATTCTTTTATTGGGATAGAATACCTTTTTTGCGGGCAAGCGATTGCATTTAGCGTATGCAACAAGCCTTTAAACCCCTAGGTTACCCTAGTAGGACGAGTTTTGTCTCGTGAGGGTTTGCAGTGAATACACCCACAAAATTCTTTATTGACTCAAATAAATATCAAAATACTTAAAAATTGTACAATTTAAACTTTTCGAAAAATAATCACCATAAATTCATATTCAAATGTCTCAAACCATAGTGTGTGTGTGCAAAGATAGAAATTAAACCTCAAATTTCCACCGATTGAGCATTACGTTACTTTCCGAAAATTCATTTTGATTCAAATTCTTACGGATGCACTCACAAATGAATCACTCGGATTGTGGTTGTTTTCTCTCGGTATGCATGATATAAAGACTAAATATAATGGACACAAATTCATGCATACAAAATTGAAAAGAAGGAAATATATGGTGAAAAGATCTCATCATCGGGATACAGTTATTTGGAAACGGGAACATCACCTCTAGTTCGCACCATTTTAATCTCTCATAATATCTTTTCATGTCTTATCTCTCCATGCAGTAATTAATTTTGCCATTCGGACTCAGTTAGGACTTTTGAGGTTATAAGGTGTAAAGGGTAAAATTGGAAATGGTAGGAAATGTTGGAATTGGAAAATTTTCTTATGATGTCCGTTTGTGATTTTTTTCGGGCATTTGCTCATTTTTCTCATTTTTTTTAGCATTTTTTTTTCTTGTTATTTTTGTTGAGCATATCTATTTTTTTCTTGCCCCTTTTTATAGCACAATTTGGACTTTATTTGATGAATTTTCTCAATTTTCACAATTCCGGGCTATTTGGATTTTTCGGGTTATCAAACGAAAAGATAAATTTTATTTGGCTCAACTTGGGTTGCAAAGGGATAATTTTGTTTTTCACTACTTTTTATGGCTAATATTTTTGGGTTAAACAAAAGAGGGCCTACTTCATTGTCCAAAATGCTAATCACATTACCATATGCATCTCGAGATCAATTAAGTTTAGAGATATATTTAGCACGAATTTCGAGACAACATCTCACACATTTCCCATAACCGATCAAAACAAAGGATTGAGATCATCAACGACTTACTAAAACGCTGAAAAGAACTTTGAGTTAATCATAAACACAGATTGATTTAAAAACTCATAAAAAATTGAAAGGCTCGAAATCTCACCGGGTTTGATCAATCTCCACACTTATTCGTAAAGTCGTCAATTTTCTTTCAATTTCCATCTTTGGCTTAGTGCAATTGATTGTTAACAATTTGAGACTTTAAATAGAATAAAGGTGATATTTTTGAAAAATTTAAATTCCAATTTTTATTTATTTTGAAGAAAAATATTTTTGTCTTTTCAACATTTTTCAATCTTTTTTTGGCCTTTTAAAAATTTTGAAGTTTTAGAAAGACGCACTTATCACCCCCCCTAACTTAGACTTTTGCATTGTCCTCAATCAAAAGGATTAAAATCTAAAGAAGAAAAAGAATAAGTGCGACAAGCAAATTATTAAAATGCAACAAGACACTATATAACACTTATACATGACTCAAAAATACAACAAAAATCACCCCATACGCGTCGGGGGTGCGACGACCGCTCATCTCTCTCCACAAATCACCCGACCCCTTTCACTGGGTACGATGTTCTCCTCGTCTCTCCCATCTTACCATCATAAGTGAATAGCCGGAACAAATTGGGCCCATGCCCATAGATAAAGGAAAGACCGGGAGATGCATTATGATAAACCGAAAAAGGATCCTCTTGGTGCGTAGCACGTGGGTTGGTCTCTAAGTCGGAAGAGATTTGAGTCGTATCTTCAAGTACCTCTGAAGACTCAAATGGTATGGGTGGAGGTTTGGGAAGGAGAAATGCATCAATTCTATTGTCCCACTCGCTTTCGTCTAAATAATGAAATGAGGCCCAGAAAGATTGGACTTCAACATTTAGGCTTGCATCCACCTGTCCGAACTCGCGCTCAAACTCTGCTAGGCTCAACTCCTCTAGCTCTCTCTCTTGCTTGGTGTCCTCAACCTTCCTTTCGTGCTCACTCGCCGAATGATAGGGTGGTGTGGGTGGGTGGTAATCGAGGAGAAATGTATCGATAGTGTCCTGCCATTCGCTTTCCTCTAAGTATTTCGATGAGCCTCTCCCGACACACTCTAAATCTCCTCTTTCACTCCTGTTCATGGGCTCACTCATGCTCTCGAATGCATTAACTAAACATACCTCCCCTACCATGCTCTCGATGTTGCAACCACTCTTCTCACTGTGCGCAGCACAACCTTCCCCTAATAGCTCTTCCTTGTAAGTTCTTTCTTGCTCGTGTGCTTCCCCCCAAAGATCCAACCCTCGCGGTTCCCCTTCATCACCCTCTCTCTTAGAATTATTAAAGATATTTGTTTCGAGGGTCATGTTCCCAAAAGTTAATTGTATACGCCCACTTCGGGTATTGATAAGAGCATTAGCTGTAGCTAAAAATGGGCGGCCAAGGATAACGGGAACATAATTACTTGGGAGAATGGAGGGTTCTTCGTTCCAAATGACAAAATCCACCGGGAAGTAGAAAGTGTCTATTTGGACAATCACATCCTCAATAATTCCCCAAGGAAGCTTCACCGAACGATCCGCGAGCTAGAGAGTCATATTTGTGGGCTTAAGGGCCCCCCCAGTTCTAGTTGCCTATAGATGGAATAGGGTATAATGTTAGCACTCGCCCCTAGATCTATTAGAACTCTCTCGATTCGGTTCTTCCCCATGATACACGAAATAGGGGGTGCAACCTGATCTTTATATTTTAATGGAAAGTCACTCGACAAGACTGCGTTGATATTTTGGGCCAAAGAGACATTATGGTTTACCTTTAGCTTGCGTTTCACCATGAGTAAGTCCTTAATAAACTTAGCATACGTGGGAATTCTCTGTATAGTCTCGAGAAAAGGTAAATTAATTTTTACTTGCTTAAGGACTTCCAGAACTTCTTCACGGGAGGTCGTTTTGGAGTGAGAGACCAACCGTTGAGGGTATGGGGCAGCGGTGGGGGTGATGGCCTTGGGTCCACTAGTGTTTTCCTCCTCCTCACTCTCAATTAAAGGGGCATCTTCGGCCTCTCTTGTGCCGGGCGAAACCTCTTTATCTTTAGATGCATTGCGTGGGGGAGGTAACAAATCAACTACTCTCCCACTACGGAGAGTGGTAATAGCGCTACATTGCTCTCGATGGTCATGGGATCTAATTCTCTCTCTAAAATTCTATTCTACTCTCTAGAATTCGACTCCCTTGGAAGGATGTAGGGCTTGGTCTTTTATACACCAAAAAATGACTCTTCCCATGCCTCTACACGTTTTTCCCTTTTTAATATACCTAAATTAGACTCTTCCCATGCCTCTCCACGTTTTCCCTTTTAATATACCTAAATTAGACTCTTCCCATGCCTCTCAACGTTTTACAACTAATCAAAACGAATTAAATAAGAAATTTCAAGAGTTTTGACTCTTCAGCTTCGAGAATTAATTTCAACTTTTGACTTTCTGTCTCCAACTTTAAATGGGCATAACTTCTTCACCGTAGCTCGGATTGGGGTGCCGTTTTTTCCAATGTTCTTGTAAGTTAGAGATATTCAACTTTCTAGCTTTCCCCACCACCGGAATATATATGTAAAATTACGAAAATTCCCTTCAACTCTCCATTTCTTGGTTTCTTTCACTGTTTTGAGTTCTCCTTCGCACTAACTTGCATGAAATACCTATAAAGCACATGAGAAATACACAAAACACGAAATACTTGCCAAAAGAGGTTAGTAAAATAAATTTGAGACTAATCCAAGCTATTTACCCTGCACGGGATCATAAAAGTACCGAAATTAAGGGGATAAATACGAAGAATATGTGCCTAATCAGTTTGGTTATGGGCATGCCGTTGGTTCCACATGGGAATATGTTGGCTTGTGATCCTACTGGGGATTGTGTTGAATTGTGAGTATGCTAGGATTGTGTTGATTTGTGATTATGCTGGGGATTGTATTGACATGTGTTTCCACTAGGGATTGTGTTGACTTGTGATACCGCTCCGAAAGACGTAGTATGCTTGAATGCGAATGCGACATGGGTTTGCTAGGAAAAATGTAAATTTGTAGTTCCTCCTGGGGGAAATGTAATAGGTTTGGGTATGGGCATGCCATTCGTTCCACTAATGAATATTTTGGTTATCAAGATGGGGATTTTAAGAGTTAGTCAGGGGTTTAGTGCTTCGAAAGTGAGTTTTCCTAAGGAAATAAATCTTTATATTTTTTCGAGAGTTTATGGGAATTTTACGAATTTTCTGGGCAATTTTTGATTTTTTTGGGTATTTTCTAGATGATTTTTTTTGGGGGACTACCAATAGGAAGGTCTGGTAAGTGCCTATTGACAAGGGTTAGAACTCCTAGGCTTCTTCGAGAAGAGGCAAAGGCGATTGCCGACCGGCATGGGCAGGGTTTTGTTGATCGGCATGCCCTTTAACCTCATATAAAAAGGGGGCGGCCCCTTATCATTTTTACACTTTCAAGTGATTGAATGTATAGTTTTCTCTCTCTAGGAGTCATTATTATGTCTTCCTTATGTAATACCCCGTACTTTTGGCTATATTTATTTTTGGGATTAATTAATTAAATGCGTATTAATTGGAAATTAATCCGGGTTAAAAATACTAATGAGATGCGAGTTGGTATTTGATTATGTGCATACATGTTTTTATATGAATATTGAATTATGAAATTTGTCGTGAGATTAATATACGACAATTTGGGAATTTTGTTGAGACGCGTGTGACCGCCGCGTCATGGTATATTATTTTAATTATAAAAGTGATTTTTATTTCTATTATCCGTATGGTCGTTTTGAGTGCGCCAACGCGTCTGAAAGGGTCGAGATAGTCAGAAAACACTAGCCGGGGGTTTAGTTTGAGTCCCGGGATATTTTTAGGCCATACCGGCATCATAAAGGGTATTTTGGTAATTTTATATTTTGAGGAATTAAAAGTGACGAAAATTGGGAGTTTTAATCTGATTGGGAATTGACCCACTAAGCCACTAACCAACCCATATTAACCCATTAAGCTACGGAGGTTATCATTTAGGTTTCCAACTTTCCCAAAGAAAACCCTAGCCACCATAGCCACCTTTGGAGAAGGAAGTTTAGAGAGGGAAAGAAAGAGAAGGAATTCTGTAGAAACCTTTACAGAAATCAACACCAAATTCAGAGACAATCAAGGCAAGTGTTTTAATTATATTTAATTTCGTAGAATGTTCCTTCCATGTTAGAAAATTGAAGAGTATCAATTGTTCTTGAAAGATAATGAAAACCCATGAATTTTGAAACTTAGAACTTGAAATCTTGAGGAGGATTTGCATGTAGAATGATAGGTAGATGTTCACACTGATGATATTTATGATTGGATGAAATTTAAAACGGATTTAAATTGGGTAAATTCATGATTTAAACTTTTAGGGTTTGTGTTCTTGAAATATTGGGGGAAAGTGATGAGATTTGATGGTTTAATGATGATTGGGAAGAATTAACTCCGTAAATTACATTAGTTTATAACCTTGATATGTTTAGGACTGATTAGAGACCTTAAAGTATTGTTGGGACTTATTTTAGAAGAGATTTGAGGAGTATAAATGGTGAAAAACGAGATTTAGAAAAATCTGGGACGAAACTGGTAGGTCGTTAGAAGCCCCTGCCCAGGTCATTCGAACGAGCTTCTAACGAATTGACCAGTCGCTTCTAACGAAAGGGAACTTCGTTCGATAATCTCGTTGGAACGAGATATCATTAGAAGGTACAGTTCGTTCGAACGAACTGGATCTCGTTCGAACAGCCTCGTTTGAACGAGACTTCTAACGAGTTGACAGTGGAATCTCGTTCGAACAGCCTCGTTCGAACGAGACTTCTAACGAGTTGACAGTTTAGGCCTTTTTGGCCTGTTTCGATTTTTGGAGTCCCGTAAACTTTTTCGAGGATATAGATAACCTTCCTTTGATGATATATGGATAGATTTGGGACTTTTGGGTTATTACGAGGAGTAAATTATATACGAGAGATTTAAATCAATGAACCGTTTGGGTTGAGACGTGAGTGTCTACTACGACGTGAGAATAGATTATGGCGCGTATGATTATAAACCGGAATCGTATAAAGTGTGTAAATTATATATTGGTTCTAGAATGAGAATAGTACTACGATTAAACTACGTTGATTACTAAGATGCGTGTTTACTTAGTATTGGTATATAAATTGTGTGTATGACATACCTACCATACTTGCTATCACGGGAGGTTTGCGTTCGCTTAGGGCCCTCTAATCCTTGTGTTGCCCGGATTTAGACTGGTTACCTTGATGAACATAGGTCATAGAAAGACTTATTGGGATATTAATAAGTCCACTGATCGTGGGAGCGTAGGTATGTGCGTGACCCATGTGATGTGACTGTGTTCACCTCCATTATTTGTGATGTTGTTATCATTGAACTATTCCTGAGAGATTCGGAATATGTGATCCTTATGTACGTGATGTACCGGGATGGATAGCAGAGTTTGTGTTCACCACAGCTTAGTTCTCGGGGTGCTTGTATTGTATATTTATGTTGTGATTAATATACACTAAATTAATGGGAATCTTTATGTTAATGTATGAATATAATTACGGTATTGTTTCGAGAAAAACATAACGAGTTAGCTGATAGTGAAATATATTGCATATTGAGCATCTGAGTTTACGTTAATCCCTATTTAATTACGAGTGTTAATATGTTAATAGAACCGAGTAATATGGGTAGGACCTATGACAGTCTAGCTAGATATTATGTCACTTAGCTAGTGATTTGTGTCGTTGTAGATGGGTACTTACGTTAGGAGTGCACAGTTAGACGAGAGGTGAGAATATCATGTGAGTGCACGTCCTAACATGTACTTTGCATTTAATGTTTTAAATGTTTTTAAAGCACTTGCAGGTTTTTAAAATATAACTCCACATTCGGGCTCTGACCCGTTTGCTTTCAAATCTACTTTTCTTGTAAAACCATTTTAGGTGCCCAGCCACAAGGACACCATGCATAGGATACTCATTCTGGTGACGAGCTGTAGCTGTTTGTGGAAGCTACAGGGATTTGCTTGTAGACGCTTCTATCACTTGGATTCCAGATTCATTATCTATCAGTTGTAGGGCATGTTGCCCATTTCTATTAGAGTTACATTTCCATTACAGTTTTCAGACTTTGGCATGTATTGTTTTAGTATTCGGTTTATTTATTTCAGTTGTGGGATTTGTAGTGAGGAGTTTTCCTCCAGACTTTATTTACATTATGTGATAGTTATTCTTTTTACTTCAGTATGGTGAATGGTGTTATTATTCTTCATTACACTTGTTGCATGTTAATCAGACTTTAAATAAAATTTGGCACTTACTTTTTAAATACTAGGTGGTTAGTAATCGTTAAAATGTTTTCGACAGTGATGCTATTAACTGAGCCAACTTGGCATTTTGAATTAATTTAATAAAGGAGTAGCTACCCGGTATTTAATTAGTCGGGGTGTCACACCTTACTTCAAGGCTTAAAATGATAGGCACTTCAATAACGAATGGTTAGCCATTGACGATTGGGCCGGCTTAGAGTGGCGATTTGCGGCAAACCTTGTTCGGGGCAGCAAGAATGTTTATGATCTATTTGAGCCAGTTACTGATGAGCGCACCTTATTGTGTGAGCCGACGCGTTATCATTCTTAGAGGGTTAGGAACCCTAACGACTATGTAAGTATGGTGAATTTTAGTTTCTCAATTCGTTTTCTCTCTTCTTGTGCTAATGAAGTTTTTTTTTTGCAAACGAACAAGTCTTGTGTTGGGCATTCTGGTGGGGGAAGTCTTTGTCCTTGAAGGACGCGTAGAGGGTCTTAAATGACCTGACGAGCGATCAAGTTAAATTTCATCCTTTTTTGTGTTTTTTGGCATCTTCATTTCTTGAGTAGATACCAATTCTTTCTTTCTAGGGATGCATGTGATTTTTTACCCTTGGGGGGTACGTTTGCGAAACACGAGGGTTACTGTCTTTCATGCGGAGATTAGGTGGATGTTGTCGCACGAGTTCGGATACATATGGTATGCATGAGAGAAGGTAGTGAGGCAGATAGTGGTGGAGGAGGTGGCGATCACGTCATCGATGCCCTTAGGTTTATGAGGTAGTTAAGGGAGATGTGAGATAATGCCAGGGCGACAGTGATGATAGCGTAGACCTACACTTATTATACGAACACGACGACGAGTTATGATTATTTGGACTTCGTGGGCATCTAATTGATGACCTCCTTCATATATGACGTGAAGAATATTCCTCATCCTGCCACTACTTTGGGGATGGGTACTAGTGTGCCAGTGGCATCGACGCATAGCACGGGTGGTGGTACATCGGCAATGGGGTGATATAGGAGGCTTCAATCATTTAGGTCACCCCTCCCTCTTAATTTTTTTTCTTGAGTAGCGGGGAGTCATTGAGCATGCCACATCATCGTCACATGTTACTTTTTGGGATAACGGGGCTTACGGATGAGGCTCTTTGGCCTGAGATATATTTTTTCTCCTTTCTCTTTCATTTTGTTATTTCTTCCTTCTTATTTACTTTATAATTTTTGTTGTTTTCCCTTTTCTATTTGAATTATGTGAGGGTGCCAACGAACTGGCTGCGTTATATTAAGGATTGGATGTCATATGTGTTTGAGTATATAAAGAAGTTGGCTCCCTCCTTGGTGACATCATCATCTTCTTATGAGGGCTCTGATTCTGGGAGTGTAGGGTCCACCGCCCATCGTAGAGGGGAGCATGTGCGCCACTTGGGACGAGGTTTTGAGGGTTTGGAGGATTTTTGTAGGGGTCGGGTTATATCCCGTTGTACTTTTCTTTTTCTTTTCTTTTTATTCCTTTTTGTACCTACAAAGTATGTAATAAAGAAGCATATACGGAATCCAATTTCTTTTTTTGGAACTTTTCTTGAGTTAATGATTTAATCTACATGCATTCTATTTTTGCTAAGATTTTTCATTTATTTGAAAAGACAGAGATAAATATGATAACACTGGGGAGAAATTTTGGAAAGGGTGTTTAAAGGAAAAGGACTCGAACAAGAAAAAATTAAGGGATTAATTTTTTCTGAATAAGCATTTTTTGGAGATTGACTCTAAGTAAAAGAGGAGAAAAAGAAAACAAAAATCTTAAAAAAGGGTTTGTCGATCGGCATAGCCCTTGACCTGTCTATCAGAAGGGGAGGGGGCAAGTCAAATCACTCTTTGGCTTTTATTTTACTTTTGCGTACTTTTTGTACTTCGTAAGTCTAGAGAGTTAAATGAAATTATGGATAGTTTATTTTTTGCAAGGGCTTTTGGGTATAAAAGGGTAGTTAAAGGATGTGTTTTCTCATCACCCATCTTAAATGGTCCTCCTAATGTCCGAAGAATTCTCTTCTTACCTCGAAGGTTTTGAGGCCATGTGCCTCTATTATGTTGACTTTGACACTTTCAGCTTGTGTTGGGTTTCTTTGTGGCACAATCGAGCCATTGACTAGAATTTATCGGCAGGGGCGGTATCATTTTGGTACCGCAAGGATCATGTCTTCTGGTTTGGCCTAGATGAGGCATGCCTTACCTATGAGGAGTTTTTAATAATGTTAGGGGTTAGCCCCAATGTCGCGTCGACTTTGCATGATTTTTCCCGTTCTCCTCAAGAATCTTTCGCTGGGTTGCTTCATATTTCTCCATCAGCGGCTTGACCATTGGTTCGTGGAGAGGCCATTTCTCTTTCAGTGGTTATGCACTCAGTGCATCATAGGGAGTTTATTGATGGTGGCATTGCTGGAGCTGTTGCTTTGAGCCTAACTGAGAGGTTGCTATTGGTGACATAAGATTTGACAGTTGATCCCGAAGTGGCCACAATAGTGACGTGAATGTCGTATCTATGTAGTCTTGCGCATGTGGTGTTGGTGGAGACCCTGAATGATCTTGATGCCTGAAAGTAGGGTGGCTTCAATTTTCTACGGGGGAGCCCTATAATGCCGCTTATGTGACTTACTAAGAGGTTTCTCTTGGTGGATCCTCCTCAGTATCACTTGTCGGGTTTCTCGAATTTCTTTACTTGGACCTTCTTCAGTTTCGTCCCATTGATGGAGAATTGGATGAATTAGTTCGTGAAGCATGGGGCCCAGTGCCTTTAATAATCTATGCTATGGTGGGGATACTTGTAGCCTGTCTTGTAACTCGAAGATTACCGGTATGTGCAATTAGTCAACCTTCACAAGACTTATTTCTATTTCGCTTGGCATCTTCTACGCTAAGTGGGATGGGAACATATAGTGCCTTCTCGCATAACGAACTTTTTCCTAGTGGAGGATCTGACTAAATCTTTACAGATGATACTGGGCCCTTTGTGGCAGCACCATCGACCATATACCGTCCATCACAATTCATGGGAGGGGCTTGGCATGTATCTGGGTACTATCTGAGGTGGTTATGGAAGAAGGTAGTGGAGAATATTATGAAGGAAGAGACTGGGCAAAGATGGCTTGTCACCTTCGACACCATTGAGGAGGGTGTTTCGACCAAGCTGGTCAAGGCATACCGCTATATGGAGCGTATACAGAGCAGTAATCAGGAATGGGAGACTTGGGAACCTCCGAGGGCCGGTAATGATAATGAATCGGGGCTATCTAGCAGTTGAGGGTATCATTTGTGGAGGTGGGATTTTATTTTTGAAGCAGGGGTAGTTAGGTATGAAGCTGGGGAAATCATATTCGTGGATTTGGGAATTGTACTAGTAGGGTAGGTTTATTTTATAAGTAGGTTTAGAAAAAGGGGCAGTCTATTTGACTCCATGTGCTGATATTTCGTGTAACCATTGTATTCCTTAGATTTTAACTAAAAAATGATTTTTATCATATTTTTGTTGTTCCCTATGATGAATGTTGCATTTTGAACTATGTATATTGATCGCTAAGATATATATATATAATCCTTTTGTTCATGTAAATGATAAGATGGATCCCGTTCTCGAGGCTTTAGAAAAGAATATCATTTTGTGAGAAAGAAGGGGACCATGCCCATGATCAGAAACTAATTTCTCTGATGTTCGCTTATTCGAAGAAAGAGTTTGTGCTTCTTGTGGATCTGGTCGCTATAGAGGTCACCACAATGATTGAGAGGGAGAAAAATACCATAAAGGGCAGATTGGAAGGACTTAAAAGGCACAAATTAAATAAACAAGATGAGGGGGTGCTTCCTTTCTCGAAAAGGAGAATGCCCATTTGAGGGAAGAATTGGAGAATATAAAAAAGGCTAAGGTTTTTGTCTCCTCTCAGAAGCAGAGGGGAAATCTTTAGCTCGGCGAGGAAGAAAGGACCAAAAAGACCTTTCTCAACCTCATAATGACCATCAAGAACCATCTCTGAACCATTAGGAGATTAAAAGAGAAAGTTGATCGCCTTACGTAACAGTTACATAAACAACCTCACCAAGTTTGGATGGATGGTTACGAAGAGGCTCTCACACATATGGATGCAGTGTTGAATGATGCCTGCGGTGTTGGTTATAAGTATAACGACCATAATGCCCTTGCCGCGGTGAAGGATACTAAGGATTTGGAGCTGAGGTGCTAGCATGACCTGAGTTGTTTAGAGCATCCTAGACCTTCCTTTGAGGTCGATGCTTTGTGGATCCCACCAAATGCAATTTCGGTGAGTCTTATCAGAAAATACCATAGTGACTATGGGATTCATGGAGATGGTTAACTCTAGCGACCTCAACATTTAGTAGATAGGGTGAGTTCTAGTGGTTCGTCAAGGATTAGGGATCCGAGGGTGATCGTTTCCCTATATGCATTGGATGATCCACTCGTTGTAGTTGGGAGTTCGGCACATGAGCATCCTTGAACACGCGATTAATTTTTTGTGAATTATTTCTTTTTATGATTCCCTTATAATTGTTTTATAAGTATTAATGAAAGTCACTATACCAAAAAGGCCAAATTGACACCCTTCACCCGACCATCCTTGTCACGGTCAATGACCGTAACAACGTTAAAAAGTTGTCACGGTCAAAGACCTTGACAGGTCCGTGACAACTTTCCCAGTAAAATAAACCCTTCCCTCTTTTTTTCCCACCGTTTTGTTCCCCCCCTCTCTCTCTCTCTCTCTCTCTCGCCTTTGTGTGTATATGAATATGTGTGCCTGTGTGTGGTGTGCTGCAGGTGTGTGTGCGCGTGGGGGGGGGGGGGGGGTTGAGGGGGTGGGGAGGCAGTAGGGGTGGGGGGAAGTGTGTGTGGGTGTGTGCAGGTGTGTGTCTGTGTGTACGTGTGGGTGTGGCGGGTAGTGGGGGGTAGTAGGGGTGGGGTTGGGGGGAAGTGTGTGTGTAGTGTGCGTGTGTGTGGACAGTAAGGGTGGGGGTGGGGGCAGGGCGCGTGTGTGTGTAGTGTGCGTGCATGTGTGTGTGGGTAATGGAACAATTAGCGTTTCATACGTAAATGTGTAAATACCCAAATATATGTTGTACTCTTAACTATAAATACCCAAATATTGTTGGCTAATACATAATGATAAGTAATTAACCCTTTAGATTCTCCCCATTGTTGGTTTCATATGTAAATGTGTAAATGATGATTCTCCCCATGTTTAAGAGGCTTAAAGTTCAATTTGAGATTTTTTTTACGGATTAGTCATAGTAGGAATTGGAATTGGGAGTTATAATTATTATTGTTATTTTAATTATGACTTTAGTTGGATATAAATGAGTTAGGAGCCTTTAGATTCCCCTTATTAATTGTTGGTTTTAAATTAGTAAGTAGTTAGTTTGAATTGATGTTTACGATTTTCAGTAATTGTACATATTATGGGTTAGATATTATTTTTTTGGAATTCAGAATTAAGTTGTTAAACATTAATATTACACCGTGACATTTGAAATGGACAAATTGATTAATAAAATATAGCTTTAATTGTATAGCTTTAATGATGATATATTTATAAGACGTGATGAAATGAATTAATTGAGTAGATGAATTAGAAGGAGTATGGGATGCACATTTGTTGGTTTGTTGTTACCGTAGCTGTTGGATTATAGTGGACCGATGTTGGGTTAGTTAATTTTGGGAGTGACATGGCCACTGGATTATTGTCCAAATGTGTGGTGGGGTGGGGGGGGGGGGGGGGGGGGGGAGTTTTCAACTTTGTTCTAAAATTACTTTGTGTCACGAACAATATATTATGAATTCGTTTATATAGCATGTTTCATTTATGATAATTAAATGAAACATACTAAAAATTACATATAGTGCACATAGATACTAGTCTTCTAGTTCTTATGTGTATGCATTCAATAGCCCTTAGACTTGTTCTAGAGTCAATAACCCTGTAAGGAGATCCCTCGAATTGTCCCGTTTGAACAGTTTGGGACTGCATAATTTATGTATAATAATATTCTTAGTGGCTTAAACTTGTTACTTTGGGAGGAAGTTTTGCAGTCGTATCCTAATGTTCTCTGGGACATATTAGATTGGCAAGTGTGAGTGCTATTTCAATTGATAAATTGAAATAACACTCACACTTGCGAATCTACGTCGTGTAATTGGAGAACTATGGGGATATGCTGCCGAATTTTTCTCAAATCATAACAATGTGCATGAGATGTTAAGTATATTACAAAAATATGCAGTCTTGAATGGGATAGGACCACTCACCCTTTAGAGGAGATGGAGGAAATAGGAATTAATATTATAAATTGAATTTGAAATTTAAAAATCGAATATAATTAAGACATAATTAAATGAAACATACTATAAATCTAAGTTTTGTTTATACTAATCCACGAATATAAGCTTCTTACCATTAATAGGTGATTGTTTGTTATAGCTGTGATGGGATATCCTAAATATAAAGAGTGGATGGCTGAGACAAATAGATTAGGGTATGTGTTTCGCAGAGGAAATAGTTCCTCTATTGTTTAAGCACTGTTTCTCCAAGCACAAGGATTTGCGGAGGGCTATTATGAAAATTAGTATCTGCTTCTCACATTTATGTGAGAAGGTAGTCAATCGAGAACATATAGTGGCCGTAAAATTGGCGGTGACCGAAGCAATTTGTGTGTTGGAGAAGTACTTTCCCCCATCATTCTTTGACATAAGTGTTCACTTGTTGGTACACTTATGCGACGAGGCACTTCTTTGCGATCCAGTTAGATATCATTGGATTTATCCGTTTGAAAGATTGATGAAAGTTTTCAAAGATTACGTCAAGAATACACGATACATTGTAGGATCAATTGCAGATGAATACATCACCGTGGAGTCATTAATCTATACTCGAGAATATATTCCTGACTCGACCAACGTTGATGACATTGATGAGTTCGTTGATGAGGGTGGTCATGTGATGGCCAAACGTGTGAAATTAACGAGTTTGCAACATGAACAAGTAGCTCGTTATCTATTTGACACACATGAAGATGTCTAAGAATGGGAAAAGTAAGTTTAAATTATTTTAAGTTTTACATTATTTTAGATTATTTTACACAAGATTAATTTTGTAATACGTTCGTCTCATTAGTTTTATGCAGAAAATATGAAGCATGTGAAAATAATAAAAGACGAAAAATAATGACACAATCAGACAACGGATTTAGGCTGTGGTTTTCACACGAGGTAATTATAATGAAAATGGTTGTTATATAACGTTACATTACAATAAAACTTTACAACTAACGTAATTAATTTATCTATATTCTCAGCTCTGAAAGACAGGTGATGCGACATCAAGGCTTACTCGTCTAGCACTTTTGACTATGCACTTTTGATAAAATTGGATTATTGTGCAAGATTCGAACGAAGCCACCCACGTTTTTCCTGTACATAAAATAAAATCAGTTAAACATTTGGCGTCCGAAGCACTTTTCCCTCCTATAAAAGGATCTCACCGCTGAAGAATAAAATCATCAAGAAAAACATCAAATCTCTCCAGCAATCACAATCTCTCTAAGTTTTTAGTTCAACTTTCCGATTAAGATTTCCAGCAGCAATAGTTTGTAAAATCTCTTGTAATAGTAAGTTTTCTCTCTACGATTCTGTAAATTATGGCTTGCATCTTTAAATCTTGTCTGTAAAATAAGTTTGTAATCGCATGTTATATTTCTAGCAGTAAAATTTCAAGTTTTTATTAGAACTTTCGGGTCAACCACTCTGAGTACTTAAATAATATTCTTATTATGTTTTGATATATCATTAAAGGATCTTCGAGGATTTGTTTTTATGGTAATATTGACATAAATATTTTGATTGAACTCTGGAATGATCTTCAACTTATAAATATTTCGGTGTCTTGTGAGTTGCCATTGTCGCCGTTGTTGCCATGATATAAGCGTTTGTAGGCTTGACTGGGCTACTACAGTTGTCTGTAGTACTGTGGACTTGAGGACTATTTAAAAGTTACTGTTCATTTCTACTATTCACTTTTACTATTCATGTGACTGTTCATCCATAAAAAATAAGTGAAAAAGAATTTCTAAAAGGAAGACTACGTACCGAATATAATATTTTAGAAGACGCCATTAATAAAACTAAAAAAGACTTAAAAAATAAAAATCATATAGGTGTAACCGTTAATAGGCGGGTAATTCAGATAGAAAGAGAAAGAATTCACCAGATTAAGTTAGAAATAGAAATTTTAAACGAAAAAGGAAGATTTTAAAATTTATGGTAACTGAAAAACAAAGAATAAAAAACTCTATAACACTTAGAAGAAAAATATTAAAACTTACCTATAAATTTCTAGAAATAATAAAAGACCATAAAGACACACAAATAATTGAAGATAGTAAACATTTAATAAATAAACAAGAAAAAGCATTAATAACTTTAGAAACTAGGTTAGGAATATTAGCCGAAAAAGGAAGATTAGGATAAATATATGAGCAGTAATACTAATAATATAATAAAAAGAATTAAAAAACTAGAAGAAAATCAAGATTATATAAAAGGACTTTTAGACAGCATAAATACTAAAATACATAATATAAAATTCGAATTAGAAAATTTAAATAAACTATTATATAAAAAAGAAGAAACCCTAGAAACATTAACTAACTTTTTATATAAAAAAGAAGAGACACCAGAAATAAACGAATTAATTAAAAAATTCAAAAAACTTATAACAGACCCTAAACCTACTAAAACAAAACTAAACTTATTCTACTCAAAAGATGACATTCACATCTACAAACAAAAATAAAGAAATATATAGGATAGAAAACTCATATAATAACGAAGAAGATACTAAAAATATATAGAAAAAGGTATCCAAAAAATTAAAGGACAACAATTATATAAAAAGATTATGTTAGAATTTACCAATAAAATATATAATCATATTAGCCAACGAAAAATAACAGCCGTCAAGAGCGAAGTAATTTTAGACTTAATTACTAACGAATCCGCAATAGAATTAGCTAAAATAAATTCAGAATTTATGCATTTAGGAGTAATAGTTATAGGACTAGTAGGATTAACTAAGTTAGAAGAAGGAACTAAAGTATTAGTTTATATATATATAATGATAGATGAAATAATCATAAACAGACACAAATAGCTAGTGCTGAAGTAGATTTAGCAAAAAATGCAGCAAGTATAGGATGCATACCTAATTTCTCTATGGATATAAATGAATTTAGCAAACATATAAAAATAGCTATAAGAACAAGAGGATATAATATATCAGGAGAATATAATAATCTTTTAATATATACATTATTTATGGGAAAAATATTTAATCACTATAAAATCAACTTTAAAGCTGAATTTGACTGTATAGTAAAGTCATTTAATAGTAAATATGTAGACATGATAGAAGCACAAAAAATAGATAGTAGTATATACGAAGAAATAGAATGGAAATTACCAAATTTGACCATAACTAATCTAAAAAACCCAGAAAAAAATAAAATATATGAAAATCACATAGGAAAAAGTATTATTAAATTTAGCAGATATAAACCTATAGAAGAAGAGAGTAAAGAATTATTAGAAGAAATTAATGTACTAATAATAGAGGAACAAGTTGAATACTTATTTGAAATATTAGAAGATAAAATATACGATATAATTATAGAAGATTGCGATAATTTAACAAATGAACAATTAATCAAAAAATACGGTAATGAAGATAATAATGAAACCATAATTTCAATATATTGCGCAGAAGGAACTAATGAAAACAATAAAAGAAAAATAATAAACATAGGACTAGATAAATTTATAAAAGAACAAGAAATTATAAAAACATTAGAAGAAATAAACCCAGCTAAAGATATGGAAACCAAATCCTCAACCACACAAGCCACAAATACTAGAGCCAATGCTGATTACTCAACACACCAAATATTTAGGAGCTACAAGAGAAAGATATAATGAAAATACTAACCCTACACCAGGTAACAAAAATGAAGAAGAAATATGTAAATATTGCTCAGATAACTTTAATGAGGCACAAAGTAGACTACCATCCACAAACTTAGAAATATTAGGAGTTATAAATACAATAGAAAGGTTTCAATTATTTTTCGGAAAAGAATTTTTAATTAGAACTGACTGTGATAATATAGTAAAATATTTTAACAAAACAAACCAAAGTAAATCGGCAACTAAAAGATGGTTAAACTTTATAGATAATATAACAGGTAAAGGATTCACACCACAATTTGAACATATTAAAGGTAAAGAAAATCAACTAGCTGATATATTGTCTAGATTAATTACTAACACTTCTTAAATTTTGCAGATGTCCCAACATCGAGGATCTTCGTCAGGAACAAAAGAATATTCTAATCAGTTGTTTACTGTTCTTAATGAGAAGTAAAAGTTCATGTCAAAAGTACCAGTAACAGAAGAACAACAGCAAATCCTTGACAATCTTTGGTTCAACCGGGAGTATAATAAAGGATCTTTTATACATACAATGAACTACCTTATTATATATTTTCATAATATAACAAACCATGTTAAAACTCTAGAAGCACAAGCTAATTATTATAAATCTCGCACTAGTTCACAACTAATTAAAGATCATGAAACAATAATAAGACATTATAAAATATTAAATTAAAAAAATTAAGCTAATGAAAAGAAAATAGAACAAAAGAATTTATATAATAATAATACTTTTTTAGCCTCTTTTGACCCTTATTTCAGATATATATTACGTACTAAAGTAGACTCACTTTTACCAAGAGACTTAGTAGAAAAAATATTTTTATTTTCTAAAGAAAAAGATATGGCTAATTGGGTAGCTATACAAAATCGTTTTCGTTTTGGTCTAGAACCACTAGGATGTACATATAAATATGAACACATACGTATTAATTTTCAAAATAAATATGAAACTTTAATTCTATTAGATATAGAATATAAACTTTTTGAAAATTTTATAATTACCAGACCTAATACTATATGCCTTCATAATCCACCTATAGAAATAGAAATAACTATAAGTTTATTATTAGAATATGGTATGATAGCCAGTATTTTAATTCCCCCACCATGGGATAACATAAATTGTAATTTTCCAAAAGGTTTAACAGATGCCACTTGGTCTATGACGTATTGAAGAAATTGTAGACGTAGCTGCAAAGCTTCAAAGAAATAATCATGCCGATGTTTATTTGGTGCAAGTTTACTCGTCTTCAAAGTTAATTTCATTTCGAGATCACTCAGGTATAAAGGCGTATAATTAATGGTCCTTGGAATTATTTTATAAAAGATAAGGATGTAATTTTTATAAAGAAAAATGTTTTTAAATGGTTTATATTGTTTTAAAAGGTTTATACTTCGTTTTATGATGATAAGCTCGAAAGAGAGTTTGACTAATTTGAATCTCTTTGTTAAGAGACATTTTTATCAGAAAGTCAAAGAAAGTCAAACTTCGCGAGGTCGCTCGAACGACAATGGATATCGTTCGAACGAGATACAATGTCGCTCGAACGACATCTTAAGTTGCTCGAACGAGATTCAATGTCGCGCAAACGACACATTTGTTAAGGCGGTGTTTAAATCCTATTTAAACAGTGTTTGCATCATAATTTCGTAAGAGTGCTTTCTGGAAAAAGTTTTTACGAACCAGAACCTTGTTTGCACATGTTTTTCAAAGGTTTACAAAGCATAAACACATCCTTAGAATTTGCAAAGATCCGAGATATCATTCTTATATGTCTACGTGATCTTGCTGCACCAAAGTTATTTGTTCAATACATTGAACACAAAGGGTTTTGCAGTGAAGAAGCGACGAACATCGTGTTCGACATCGTAGACGTATCAAAGCCATATTGATGGACACCGAGACATACGTGGACACGTGTGTTGTGGACAAAGATCGTGGAAGACGGAATTTCTGCGTGGGCACTATTAAAGAATGGTTGAAGATCAGAAGGAGCGTCAAGACCCGTGGGGATCGAGTCTTAGTGTAAGGCTAATCTGTCTTTGTAAAACCATTGTTCATAGTGATTGTCTGGCTTGGGCCGTCCGAGGTTTTTTTCCCATTTTGGGTTTTTTCCTCGTACATCCGGCGTTGTGAGTATTCTTTACTTTACTTTACTTGCTTTAATCACTAGATGAATGTTTATGATTAATCAAGATAAAATTGGTTTAAAGTGAGAATTGGGTTTTCACAACTTGGTTTGGTGCATTATTAAAAGTAGGATCTTTTTCGATGAAAAATTGGTTTTGTTGAAACACACACATATTGGGCACTCTTCATGTCCCCAAACACAGGAGTGGGGTCCACAGGGTGTGGGTGAGGGACAAATAAATCGCTGCCAAAAAAGTCCTCATCCTCACACTGAAGGCTAGAACTAATAAACGTCGAAGGGTCGTCATCTTGCACGGTGACGTTTATTGACTCGATAACCTTAGAGCTCTTCAGGTTAAAAACCTGGTACGCTATACTATTTGATGAATATCCTAGCAATATTCCCTCATCGCTCTGGGAGTCAAACTTTCCTAATTGCTCTCTATCCCGTAAGATGTAGCATTTACTCCCAAAGACACGGAAATATTCAAGGTTTGGTTTCTTGCTAGTCCACAATTCATAAGGCGTCTTAAGTGTGTGTGGACACAGGTAAATCCTATTCACCGTGTGGCATGCAGTAGACACTGCCTCTACTCAAAATCTCCTAGCAGCCTTACGACCTAGAAGCATAGATCTAGCCATTTCTTGAATCATCCCGTTTTTTTTCTCAACAATCCCATTTTACTGAGTAGTCTTCACAGCAGAAAACTCATGTTTGATTCCAAGGCTGTCACAATAAAGATCTACCTTTGCTTTCTTAAATTATGTGCCGTTGTCACTATGCATCCTGTTAATAGTGACTCCGTGTTGATTTTGCAGGACACGACACTTGGTCGTTAAAAACTCTACAACATCGAATTTCTCTCTCAGAAAACCTATAATCGAATATCTAGAGAAATCGTCTAACATCACGAGGATATACCTCTTACCACCTAGACTCTTAGTACGAGTAAGACCCATAAGATCCATGTGAATCAGCTCAAGTACACGGGAGGTGGTAATTGAATGCAACTTCCTATGGGAACTACGAATTTGCTTTCCCAACTGACAGGGTCCATAAACCGTGAAATTTAGCTTTCCAAGAGATGGTAAGCCACGTACTAGGTCACATGACCTAGATATTGGTGCCACAGATCCATAGGAGTGATCGTGGCACTGTTGCATACATGTGAGGATGTGGGCATAGTCCCATAGCAATTATCCACTGTCCTCACCCCTTGCACTAAAAGTTTACCGGCTTGATTATAGACATTACACGCGTCCCAGTCAAACTTTACTGCAAAGTCAGCGTCGCACAACTGGCTAATGCTGAGATGGTTTGCTTTCAAACCTTTGACGTACAAAACATTCTCTTTCTTAGGAAATCCGGGTAACTCTACAGAACCTCGTCCTACAATGGTAGACTTGCTCCCATTTCCAAAGGTGACTCTACCTTCCTTGTACTCCTCTATGAAGGTAAAAAATGAGACATTACCTGTCATATTTCTGGAGCACCCACTATCAAAATATCACTGTGAGGTATTATGTGCTTGGAGAGCGACAAGAACAATAAGAGCCTTTTTATCTTTCTTAGGCACCCAAGAAGTGGTAACCTTTTGTTTACCCTTGTTGTTGATTTTAGCCGGGATACGAGAAGCATTCACTGACGGCAAAGACATCCGTCAAAATTCCTCCATCAAGCTCTATGAAGTGGCAGCTAAAAACTCAACAAGCTCTCTTAGACTAGCAAAATCATCAGTACGATGTTGTGGAGCAGTAGTACATCGTGTCAGACCCAAACTATAGCAAAACTCCCTGAGGTGGCCTTTTTTTTGTAGTACGTACAAAAGAATGCAGTTTTAGGCGGACCTGGGTTTGCTTTTCTTGGTCTAACTCTCCTTCGTGGTTTTTGACGATGGCCATATGGAGTTATAGTAAACTCCGGAACTGGTCCAGGTTCAATTTGGGACGTGGAGGCACCATCATAACCTATTCCCTGCCTATCACCAAAACCTAAAGCGGGGCCGAGGAGCATCTTTACCATCTTCCCTGATCTGTCCTCGATTTGAACCTTGACTTCCCGTGCTCTCTCAAGATCATGAGTAAGCTGGGCAACAAGGGCTTCAAGTTTTTTTTGAGTCTCCAGAGAGGAATGTAGCTCACTCGTAAGACTAGCAACTTGTTTAGTCAAGTCCCCTTTCTCTTTCTCAAAACCACTCTCTTTATCTCTCTCCAAATAGTCTCTCTCTCTCTCTCTCTTTCTCTAAACAAACTTTCTTTCTCAACACAGGCAGACGCTCTCTCTCTGAAGGTAGTTCAGGTGGAGGACTCTCTCTCGCTTCTTCTAAATCTTCCTCTAACACGGTGATCCTAATAACGAACACTTTGTTAAGATTTTTTGTTTTAAATGACTCATTATATAACTCAACGTAGGCGCGTTGAAGATTACTCTCGCTCTCACTTGCATCATCCTCCCCCTCACTCACATCGCTCTCACTGTTGAGGTGTCCCTGTGAAGCAACATCCTCATCATCGTGAGGAGCAAGTACTCACATGACTAGCCATGAATGCGGTGAAGTTACACTCATGCGGTGACTCATCTAAAGAGTCCACCGGCTCGACCTCACTATCGTCACTAAGGGTAGCATTAAGGATAACTTTTTCCTTTTCTCTGTTCAGTATAGGAGCACACTCAAAAGCTCTATGACCCCAACCATCGCACTCATAGAATCTCTCACTCTCTTTCTTAGGAGGATCTTTAAAATCTTTTTCTTTTTTCTTTTTAAACTTATTTTTCTCAAACTTCTTTTTATCTTTGAAATGACCTTTTTTCTTGAATTTTAGAATTTTCTTAACATTTTTACCAAAAGGGACAAATCATCTAAATGAAAGTCACACTCAGAATCTGATGTTTTTATCTCCCTTTTTCTAGATAACTCAACTCTCTTTCTTGCCGACCCATCATTCTTTCTCTCTTGGGCATTAAATGCAATTCCCTTATCTTTAGACTTGACAGATTTAGGAAACATATCAATTTTATACATTTGCAAGTCTCCTACAAGTTCCAATTTAAGCGTATTTAAATTACCCATAGAATTTAACACAGTGACTTTAGGGATAAAACGCTTAGGCAGTGATCTAAGAATCTTTTTAACAACTCTAGCATTAGGAATGTGTTCACCAAGATTAAAGCTAGTGTTAACAATATCGGACAGTCTAGCATAAAATTCACCAAAATATTCCGACTCAAGCATGGTGATTGTTTCAAATTGAGTTGTTAAATTTTGTAGTTTAGACTATTTCACAGCATTAGTTCCTTCATAGGTAAGTTGCAAAACATCCCATGCCTCTTTTGACGTGGTGCACGTCATTATCCGTTTGAACTCATCAGGTGTGATGGATCCAGAAATAGCACTTAAACCCTTAGAATTAAAATATGACCATTTAAATTCTTCTTGACTCCGAGCAGTGGAGTATTTTAAACGAGTTACATTCTCAACAGTGATGGAGGGAGGTGTCCACCCTCTTTCAACCAAAATCCAGACACGCTCATCAATGGCTTTTAAAACAGATTTCATGCGGGCTTTATAGTATGCATAGTTTGTTCCGGCAAAAACTGGTATTTTATTATATAACTTCTCCATTAGAACACGTTCTTTTTTAAAAATTTAATTTTTCAGAAAATTGATATCTTAGAAAAATTTTGCGGAAAATTAAAGGGTATAATTGTGTAATTGGCTCTGATACCAATTTGAAGAGTGCGCTTACGTTCAAATAAAGAAATTGTTTAATTCAACTTAGTTTTTTTAATTAAATCCTAAACATGCATATAGGTGTGATTGAAGATAATTAAATCATGCAAGAACATTCAAACACACACAAATGAGGAAAAATCCTCCAAAGGGGCAAAACCTTTTATCTTCACTATAATTTTGTAAGATACGGTTACACGGATTACAATGAAAATAAGTGTGACACAGAAATACCCACAGGCATCGATTCTGATGTCGTCGGCTGGAATCTCCCGCATGAACTCCAGGTGCGCAGCAATGAAGAAGAGAGCGGCTTCTCCACAAAGTACTCCATAAGAGTAAATGATCCTCTTAAAGGTTTAACAATTCACATATATAAAGGGGAGTGATTATGTGAATAAAAAGGCTTAAGAAAACCTTAAAAGGTGAAGTCTGATTCTGGGTTATTTTCGCAGAATTCATGTTTGCAAAAAGACTTGAAAAACGTGTAGAAGGTAAACTGGTATTTATACGAAAATCGAGGCGACAGCGTCGCTCGAATGAGATAGGCATCTCGCTCGAACGAAGGACACATGTCGTTTGATCTACTTCGTGCGAGATGCTAATCTCGCTCGAATGACAGTGCCTGCTCGTTTGAACGAGATCTTCGACTAAGGCACTCCGCTTCTACACTTAGAAAAAATTCTATTTTTGATAAAAAATATATCATACTTCAAAAATTATTTTCTGAAAAATTTCCCAAATATTTATGCAAATATTAACACTCCAATAAAACCATTTTACCAATATAGCGTAGTGGAGTAGTGGGAATGACCTGAGTAGCACGTCGTATGTAGCATGATGCACGTGAAGATAATGGATGCATTGAATTTAGACAAAGGCCTTCGTGGATGATCATGACGACATGCCGAATGTAGCGGTATCAGACATATAAAAAGTGATCTAAGAAAAATAGAAAATTCCTAGATTCTACCCCGAACATTTATAAAATTATGTCCTTACAAGTCAAGCTTCTTATTTTTATTTTTGGGTGGGAAATTTCTGAGTCTAGTAGAGCTTGACGACCCTTTAGGATTTTATTTGGGGTTTTGTCCTGGAATAATCAAAGGGGGAGATTTGTAAGGACACCAATTTCCAATCGAGTCCTTTGTAGTTTTGGCTCAATTCTGGACAAAAACATTTGAGCCATAGGATAGTGTTTTTGTGTATCCTTCAAGCCTATGACAAGTTTTAGTTGAAGACGTTGTGGCCTACTTATCAAGAGAACATCATTGACAAGTTTCAGTGCCACGTTTCACGTCATCAACATCATATTTCAAGTCTCCAAAGGTATGAATGCTTTTATATATTTTTAGGAGACTTGGAATAATTTTTAATGGGTGTAATGTTTATTTAAAACAAAGTTTTTGGGCTTAAATAAAAAAATTCACTTTCTGACATTTCGTTCGAAATTGTCGTCGAGAATGTCGTTCGAACAAGAATTTCGTTCAAACGAGTTTGCCAACGAGTTTTCCCATTTTGACCACTGATTTTTCGTACGAAAAATTATTCGAACGATATTTTTGGCAGAATTTTTTTTGGCAGTTTTTACCCCACTTTCCCCCCATTTTACCCACTAACTTTCTTAGTTCAAAAGTTCATTTGTTTAGTGTTTTTGTTTAACCATGAATAAATCTCTACAAAAACACTTACACCCAAAGTTTAGTTTATCCAAGTTTCTACTTCTATATATTTGCTTAGAGTGTTTTGGCAGCGGGTTCACTTTTCTACCCAAGAAGAAAAGAGTTTGGCTCCTGTTTCTCTACCCCAACAAAAGGAGACACATTTGTTTAAGCTGCGGTGTTACCTCTCAAAGAAAGTCTTCGTGTAAGGGTGACGGTGTCCAAGTGACCCATCGGTGGATTCCGAGACTGTGGAGGAGTCCGTGGTTATTCGCTAGGCGGAGGTTGAAGATCGAAGGAGCAAGTCAAGGCTTGAAGGGAGTCGAGTCTTTTGTGTAAGTACTCTTATCGAGTCTTTGTAAAATTCATAGCATACTTAGTGAATTTGTTTGTCTAGTCCCGTCCGATGTTTTTTCCCGATTTGGGTTTTTCCTTTACATCACCGTGTAGTGGTTTGTTTATTTGATCTTTTGCAAAATTCACCTTAGATGCATGCATAGGTAAAAAGATAAAATTTGGTTTAAATCACTACTTGTTTAATTTGGTACTAAAATTATTTGGGTGAAATTTAACTTAATTTAATCAAGTCATATATTTAATTTGATAATTTGGTTTGTCCTAATTTGCAAAATTGAATTAATTATTGTTAGGCAAATTTCTAGGACTTGGGTTGAATTAGTTTGGTGTAAGTAAAAAATCAATTTCTTGTTTAATTTGTTCACTTTGTGTTTAGTTTAATTTTAATTTGGAAAGGAATTAAATTTGTTGTTTGTGTTGTTGTGTTGAACCATCCTATTTCGTATTTTAGGAAATTCTTATTTATAAATTAAAATTCGGGTTCTCGCGTTCCAACATAAAGTACTTTTGTAATTTTTTTCTCATCACATTTGATATTTTATGTGTTTCGTTAGTTTGGAAAGAACATCAATATATCCATTCAAAGATAACCCTGTGGCATTCTCGAGTTCAAATCCCCATCGACATTAACAAAAAGAATAAAGAAATAAAGGCTTAAAAACAATCCACAATCATAATGAATTTATTGGTTGTAGGAAGTTACTGATAGTGCAGTAAGGAAATGAAGTGACATGTCTTCCGTCAATGTTGACATGACAACCTTCAAAACTAGCACTAAGAGTTAGGAAAAATAGATGCTCCTCAGTAAATGGGTATGGCCAATCAACAGTCATCTTCTTTATTCTGTCTATTAGCCGGTTTGACCACCATTTGGTCTTTGATCCCCTTGAGTGGTCGTCATCATCTCAGATCCACTTCTCACACTTCACCTAACCATCAACTGCAAAAAGTCCATAGAGTTACTCAAGTGAGAAGTTCCAACTTAAGAAAGACATAAATTTAGAAACAAAAGACAATGGTGAACACAATTCACACAAAATAACTACGAAAATTTTAGGTAATAAAGTGGTTCAAAGACTAAGTAATTAAGTTTGAAAGACAACCTATCTCCACGCTTTAAGAGTCGGTTAACTTGATCAATATATCCATGAATACGATTATCCAAGATAAGAGAAACCAAAAAGTCCTCAACATTTTTTTCTAGCACATTAAGCTCCTTTGATATGAATGGAATTTGAATTCTTGTATAAGGCTTGATCAATTTAAGCAATACTTGGGTTCTGACATTCTTCAAAATATCTTAAATATGATCATTAATCAAACCCTTTATGGTCTATAACGTTCCAACTTCCTATTCCCAATGATGATCCCACTAATGTAACAGTTGTATAAGAAGAAATATCATTTTAGATAGGTGACTGGTTGCATTTAATACTGGGTCACATTCGAGTTATCTAATCTTAATAACCAGGTATGCGAGGTTAACCAAGTAAAATCTGATTCTCTTTTTACTGATAGTATTACAATTAATGAAAAGAGTGAAGTTCTAAAGGATAATGTAATTGCTGATGATGTCAAATTAAAACTTGATGTTAAGCCTATGATAGTTCAACCGTTATCCAGTAGCAATGTTGTCTCAAATGTTGGCCAGTTGGAATCAGTGGATGTTTGCCAGTTAGAATCAATGGATGTTAAAGAGACACATGTGAACAAGTTTAATGATGACGAGACAGATTGCAACAATAATGCTAAAATTGCCATTACAGGAATGATCGTGGAGATATGGGTTCTGCCAAGAAGTTAAATTTCGACAGTACTTCTGGTGATGATTCTATGGAGGACGATGCATTAGAGAGTAAGAAAAATGATTCTAAGTTCAATTCTTCTGATGAAGTGGGAGATGAGGGCATAAAAATTGAAACCGTTGTTGGCGTTGTGAGAAATTCTACTATCTGATGAGAAGAAAAATGTTGATGCTGAATTTAAGAATGGTCTCGCTGTGCTAGATTTTAAGAGGAAGTTTCATGGCCAAGAAACGTATGTGAACAATAATGAGACTACAAAAAGGCAGCATAGTTAATAAAGAATGCAATCTTCTGATGCAGAATTATTGTTCTTGAAAAATAAAGATTTATTTAGGGACATCTCCATTGCCATTAATAGGAAAAACTGCTTGTAATGCAGGTATAATTGTTAATAACAAATTGTTAATAACAAGTGCAATCTTGTGATGCAGGTAAAATTGTTTGGGTATCCGTTGTCATATTAGTGTACCTATTTGCAGTTCAATGATTTGGGGCAGACAAAGTTGGCTACAACTTTGCTCCAATAATTTGCATCTGGTTCTTATTGAACGCTGAAATTGGTGTCTACAATTCCACCAAGTTTGATCCAACATTTATTAAAGCTATAAATCCACATTACATAATAGAGTATTTCGAGAGGAACAAAAAAGATGGTGTATTGGGTTTCCCTGGGTGGTGTCATCCTCTGCACAACAGGTTACAATTTTATTCCAAACTAACTACATAGGACTTATTTTAATTCAAACTTAAGAATTTAGTTGGTGATTGGTGTATCATTTTTTTAAACTTGGAAAGTACTTATTTTTTCTAATTTTTACTCTCATGGAGCTTGATTTTTAATATATTATGTAGGAGTAGTATTCATATGTGAAAACTGGGAAATTAAAAGAACAACTTGGAGAGCCACTCTTCTATTTTTTTATTTTTTTTGTCAAAAAAACTTCTCTTAAAAGTTAACTACTTCTCAATCTCCTCCAAACATTGTAATAAAATATAACTTTAATTTTAAAATGCAGGATCCGAGGCCTTATTTGCTGATATTGGTCACTTCACTGGTCGAGTTTGTCGACCTTCAAGAAGTTAAAATGCCCGTGGATGCTCCTCAGTCCCCGGCAGCACCTGTTATTAAGAAATAGGGATAGTTTAGGCCAGTAAATTCATGAAATATAGAAAAATTTTCAGGAAGAACACCCCTGATCCCAAACTGATGAAATAATTTAGGCAAGATCTATGAAGTAAACTGACAATGTATAAGCAAGTGATAATACTTCTCATCATTTTTAAAAGAAAAATGCACCAACACGAGGAGATTTTCTTGTCAAGATTACTTGTTTGAGTGACATCACGAGTATTTAACTTTCCATGAGCAGAAGTAGGAGCTTCATCATGATCCGTTGAATGTCTTGTTATATCTCTAGATTCAAATTGAAAGCCCACAAGGAAGTGTTCTGACTTTTCAAGTAGTTTTGCCTAAAAATTTTCAACCTGTCAAGAAAAAAGGATAGACACACAGAATTTTGAGAACACAATGGATATATACATAAACATATTAAACACAATGGATATATACATAAAATTTTCTCTCTTTAAATCGAGGGGAAACACTATGTCAAAAATTATACCAACACACACACAAACATGCATATATATACATATTTATACACACTTACATATGCACATTTTCACACCAAAGTGTGAATCGATATACATACACATACACACTTAATGATTTAGAATCACATAATTGTAATAAACGTATAGAGGGGAGATAAATGGAGAGGAAGGTGAAGGGAGGGAAGAAATAAGGTCGTGTTTATAGAGAGAATATAAAGAAGTTAAATAGGCGAGTGTAGAAAATATGTTATCTGTAGGAGTTGTGTAAAAGAAGTGAGAAGAGAGGAGAAGGGAAGTAAATAAGAGTGCCACATGGATTCTGTAAGATAACTGAGAAATTAATTGGCTATCTCTTTGGAGCTTCGATTATGAGATTATAGTATTTGATTGGATGGTATCATAACTGAACTTCCGTTATATAAAGAAGAATAAATGACAATGAAATTACCATATATCATGACAAATGTAGACCAATGAAGCTTCAAACAGATAAAAAATAAAAAGAATAATTGGCTATATGAAAAGTAACTGTAAAACATCAAACCAATGTACAAAATAATTCACTACTAAGAAAAAGACCTCACCGTAGATAGTTCACTATAGAGAAAAATACACTACTGAATTGTATGTGAGTTTGATGTTTGTGAATAAAACCATAACAAAAAATGTGACTGGTCTATTAAATTGCTCAATGAATCATTTTGTTCTGTATCACTAGCTTTTGTTCTTGTCTTCGTATCTCAAATGTTTTACTACAAATTATACTACCGAGAAACTAGAAAACGCTAGTATCCTAGTGATTTACATATTCATACAGATTTGGAATATGACACTTCCGCTTCATATGTTATAATTAGTTGTGCTTGAGAAATGTTTATCAATGTTTTTGCATGGACTCTTTTAATATACAAATTTTTAAGGTGAATTAAAACTTGTGTAAGTTGACAGTTTTGTATTATATTTACCATTATAGATTTTTAACATCTCTTTTAATTAGAAGTATCTTAGACTCATTTGAACTGATCTAAATTAGACAATCTTGTTAAACCATCAGCAATCGTTGCTTAAACATAAGGCACTAATACCTAAAATGTATTCTATTTGTCCGGGAGCACCACAAAGTTAGAGGATAGTATTGTAGATAAATTACCCCTGCTAGAAGAGACTCAACTATCCTAATTTTAAACCTTCCCATGGTAAAACACTCAACTTCCCACAGTTGGACTGCTTTCACTCAATAATCCCAAAATTTACAACCTTCTCACAGTAAAAGACCACTATCTCACGATTGGGCACTATACACTCAACCGACTCAAGCACTAAAAATTGAACCTTAAATACGTATTGTCTCCATCAAAAATTAATGGTCCCTATCAAATTTGACAATTTTTTAAGGATACTCTCAATTAATGACCAAGATCAAGGCTTCTTCACTATCGTGCCATTTGGTTTGGTTAGTTGATTACGTTCACAATGGAAAGTGAACTCTTAGTTTGGGACATCCCAAAAAGAAAATATTGACCATTATATGGAATCATCTCATGAATGGGACAATTTACATTCACCCATCCAAAATAATGTGATGGTTTACGAGCTTTCATCACTGATTTTATGCAGTCCTTATTGATGGATTGTCCACCCTTATATTTGCATAATTTTAATACCACAATTCAAGGTGTTTTACAATCTATAATAATATGGAAATAGGTATGAAAATTTTGAAATAGAAGACCAGCAAAAGTCACTTTATTAATAGTATACTTATTGAAAACCAACAAAAATATCACATATCAAGTAAAAGAGTGGAATAATATAAAATAAAAACAGTAAAACGGGCCATAGGATTTATGCTTTGCCTTTTTTTCTCTTAATCTACATTCAGATTTTTTTTACTGGCCAGCTTCAGAAATGACATTAAAAGAATTTACAACCTCTCGAGATCTTGCTCGCCTATAGGAATTAACCTTCCAACAAAAGTTTTACCACAAAGATCATGATTGGGATGGATTTAGTAGTTAGAAATAGGCACCACATTTACAAGGCGTGTAAATACAATTACAACCTAGAATTAGTTAAGTAATGATGACTAATTAAAACATCATTTACATTTCGAAAAATGCCAAATGTAGAGGATACAAATTTTAATAAGACCTTTGATTTCATAACTAGTTGTAATAGTTTTGATTCAATTAATAGCTGAAATAATCGGTCAACTGATTCAACTATGTTTAATGGTGTTAATGGAAAGTTTATAAACAATGTTTTACAACTCTTATTTCATCTTATCTCATGATCCATCATTTTCCACAATATAGCTGACGGCCACCACCCACCACCACCCATTACCCATCATTTCTATCATTTAGGATTTGAATGCCAAATGAGCTACCATTAAAAACCACCCATCATCAAACCCTTTCCACATCCTCGCTTCTGAAGTAAACCAATAAACATAAAAAGCCACCGTCACCACTGTACAACTCATACCCACCACCAACAAACCCTCACGATTCGAGATTCTAGATGCATCATACAAGCAGCCACACACATGTATATATATATATATATATATATATATATATATATATATATATATATATATATATATATATATATATATATATATTTATAGAGAGAGAGAGAGAGATAGAGAGAGAGTAATCCATCAGATTCAATCTCCAAACCCATTTATGAAAATTTTAGCATATTCATCATATACATTTCCAACTGTTTATGAAATATCATGTAAGCACCAAGGAACAATTGTGATCGACCTGATAAGGAGAAACATTGGGATTTATTTTTGAAAAAGAAAAGAAGGGAAATTTGTTATTTTTAGAAAAGGAGGAAAATATTTTTGACATTCTTGGAAAACATGAGGACAAAAATATTTTTGGACACTTTTTGAAAGAGAGAGAAAAAGATGAGAGACGGGTCTCAACATGATTATTATGTTTATTAGGTTCTCACTTGTATTATGTTTGCCTAGACGCAAAAAAGAAATTTCGAACGGGACCCGAGCCTGAAAAAATTGGGTTTACCGTATGTAAAAACTAGGGTTAGACTTGTTACAAGGCTCACGGGCACGATCCCATTTTAAAAGTTATGAAAAAATTTGGGTTACAGGCCAATCCGGAATTTCGATAGAGTTTTGGGTTGGAACCGTCAATCTAATATGTGTGTCCTAGGCTTGACACCTATATGCGGGTATGCAGTTGTTGGGTAAATTGGAAGGAGTTCCCCCCTTTGACGTGACTTCCATGATATACGTCTTTCTTTTGAGGGCAATCGGTACGCGTGGACAAGCCATTTAATATACCTGAGTGTACGTGAATTGTCTCATTATATACCTCATGGGGGCGGTACGTGTGAGAGAAAATTCGATATACTCGATGTACGTGAACGAGTTCCCTACGATATACCTCCCGTCATGACTTCGATCAAGTGGTACGATGGGGGGAACCGTTTGATATACGTCAAAGGTACTTGGCCAATGGAAGGTGAGAGACGTATCGCTTAGACTAACTATGACCTACCAGATCATCGCCCATCACGAAGTGACTCCCCAGTTACGGGATAAAATTTGGTCAATAGCAATGCCCTTTAGTGATGTTCTGTGTATCATGCACGATTCTTTGATTAGTATCTTATGGAGAGAGTATCTTTATTGATCATGCCCAGCCGAGTGATGCGACTTAAAATATATCTCTAGTGCGTACTCATTACGGTTCAAGTGCAAATCGGTCGCTCAAGTAATAATCCCGGTAAGTCGGGGTCGAATCATCAGGGAATAGGACGATTGCTCGTGACGACAAAGGTTAGAAATAATAATCCTAAGGTTGACTCTAAAAGAAACAAAAGAAAAATGATTTTGATTTGAAAATTATCTAACAACTAAATGCAAATCAATTGAACTAAAAGTTAAACTAAGCCTGCAAGACTAAATTAATTAAGAACTAAGTAAAATGAATGAGAAAATAGGTTAGAATACAATCCCCCAAATCCTAGTATGTTTACCAGATATAAAATAAGCCGTAAATTAGATAATTGTTTAAACCTAGTCTTTATTAATCTCAAGCATTACATATATAAGGGTACAAGCCCACATTATACATATTCAAGAGTAAGAATAAAGCAGTGTCGACATAGCTACCATGCACATCGCACTCTTAAACACCCCGATTACCTAGGGAAAATGAGGTAAAAAGCCCTACGACGGTTGTGACAACAAATCAACATGATTCAATCATTTATTTAATTAAGAGGACTAATTTTATAGTCATACAAACCACATCAGGGTGAGTTCATGCATCCCAACCCTTAGAAATCTAGCCGTACATGGTATTATAAATCTCTATGTAAAAACACATTAACATGCATGAAAAAATAATGGAAATAATAATTAAAGTGCTGGAAATAAAAGTTACCAAGATTAAAGAACATGAACGTGCAAGAAGAAATCGAATCTTGAAGAAAAACTGGAAAAGCTCTTGAATTTAAGATGCAAAACTTGTAAAATATTCTCCTAGATGTTCCTCATTGATTAGGAGATTTTACATGAATGAAATCTATCCTAAAAGATTCCTAATATGACTATATATAAGTCTTGAGTCGTTTAAAAGAGTGCTCAAAACATAAAACTCTTTTGGCTAAAAGATAAGGACAAAATAAAAATCCCGCTTCTGAAAATTTGTCACACTTTAAAAGCGTGACTAATTTTGTAACGGATATGGAGTGTGATAAAAGGGCGAACCGGTTCGGGTACTAGGTGAACCGGTTGGGATTTCTAGAATGGCTAAGCCTTGGTCTCCTCTTTTTCATTTGGATTTTGGAATTTCTTTCTCAATCTTCAAACTTGCATAACTTCTTCACCGTAGCTCAGATTGGGGTGTCGTTTTTTCCAGTGTTCTTGTAATTTCAATCTCTTCAACTTTCCAGTTGGCCCCACCATAGGACTAAGGCTAAAAAATTATGAAAATGCCCTTCAACTCCCTTTTTCTTGGTTTCTTTCACTCTTTTGAGTTCTCTTTCACACTAACTTGCATGAAATACATGTAAAACACATAAGAGATATACAAAACACGAAATACTTGCCAAAAAATGTTAGTAGCATAAATATGAGATAAATGCATATAAATTAAAATGAACGGGAATATGAAAATACCAAAATTAAGGGGATAAATGTGAAGAATTTATGCCTAATCACCGAGCATGAGGCACAAGTATAAACAGTAGAGTATGGATAACAAGTGAGAGCGATTAGCATGTGATAAGTGTAAGTGAGCATGGATATATCCAAGTGGAGGTGTGTGTTAGTGATACCTAAGAATGGATTTCTACGTGGTGTGTGCAATATGTGGATATACATGATCCTAAGTGCACGTGGTGTGAAGTGTACATGGAAAATTTCTTCAAGTGAGTGAACCTTGGCATAAGCATGAGGTGAATATGTACAGGGAATAATAAGGGGAACATAAAAATAGGGGAATATACAAGAAAATAAAACACCCATGCAAACAGAGTCTAGACCTCTTAAAACAGTCCCCAACAGAGTCGTCACTGTGGCCATCTCGGGCGGCGCCTGGGGGGAGAGAGAGTGAGAGAGACACATCTCTCTCCTGGGAAGGCTGCACCGTGGTCTCGCACCTCTCTTAGGAAGGTTGCTTCAGCCATCGTTAATGTGGGGGTTAATGTGAAGAGATATAGTCGCAGGCCTATTTTGCACAAAATATGCAAAAGAACATGTTACCACTTCGAGAGAGAGACATCAAGGACAAACAGATGCATATGAAACCAATAGTTCGAAGGTTCGGGGGCTAAGTTACAGAATGGGAAGGTGTTAGGCTCCCATCCCGCCCTTTCGGTCTCTCATGGGCTAGTGTTAATATCTTCCTTTATATCTCCGTTAAATGTGTGTGCGTGTTTATATAATGGAGATCAAAATCATTCAACTCATACCATGGACAAGGTAGAGTGAGACGATCCATAGGAACATTCCCAAAATAACATATGTAGAAAGTATGATTTGTGCGTCCATCACGATATTGATCGTCATTAGGAAAAAACAATATGTGTCGGATAAAACGCAAACAAGTATGATATATATATATATATATATATATATATATGAAAACGAGAGATAAGAAAATTAGGAAATCTGAGAAATTGAAAAAATTAAAAAATTAGACTCAAGTCTCGAATTTTAATTCGAGACGCCTACGTAGCCTATAAAGGCATCAAAGTGTACGTAGTTCGAATGTAGCATAGGGGATGGATTTATCCCATAGATCCTAACGGAATTTTATTATATGTGTATGTGTAGAAAATGTGTTGTTTTGATTTTGAAAACGTGTGATGGATAATTCCGTTCGGAATTTACGAGTGTAACCCTCTTTTATTTGTTTTTGGATTTTTTGTAGAAATAAAGTATGTGCAATATACTAATAAAAGTTTAGATATTAATGTGTATGAGCTAAAGTAAGAGATAGATTATGAATCTAATGTTTAATATGAAAAAATAAGGAATTTAAAGAGAGAGGAAAGGAATTGGACCTTCTTTGAAGCTTGATCTTTGATTTTGGATGACCTCCCTTGAATGTTGGAGAATGTTGATGACAGAGAAGGATATTTTTCCAAAATGGTTATGAAAACGATGGGAATGTAAGCTTGGATGGAACTTCACATGAGAAACTTCACGGATTTCGAGGGAATGCTGTTGAGATCACTAATGCTGATGGATTAGTTATCTTCTCTTTGGAGTGAGTTCATGACCCCTATTCATAGGGTCAGGAGGGTGCCAATCGGCCTACCCCTGGGGGTGCCTATCGACATGACACTGAGCCAATAGGCAGGGATCAGGACCTGCCAATTGGCAATCCCGTCCAGATTTTCCTGAAAAAATGGTCGTAGAACACAAACCGTTGATTCGAATAATGCATGGGGCAGACCATTATAAAAGTATTTAAAATACCTTCAAGAGTCCTTTGGATTTCTCCCAGGTCCGGGATTTTAATTCGGGTCAAATGTGGCTCGAAAGCGCACGTCGATCCTTTGGACGGGAGATTGTCGGACGCAAATGGGTCATTCACTTGCATGGTAAGTCAGAATTGTGCACAGGGTAAACCCTTAGAAAGGTTAGGAGATGTACTTAAGCATGACAAAGAGTTTTGTTCAATTTGGAAGGTTGACCTTGATCAATCGGGGCTCGAAAGTGCCCGGGGACCTCTCGAAGTAAAAAGAATCGTTCGTCCGTACCGTAGGTTAGAATCATTCATGGGGCAGATCATTAGAAAGGGTATTCAGTGCCCTTCAGAGATTCATTCAGTCTCATTCGAGCTGAAGAGTTGACTTTCGTCAAACAGAGCTTGGGAGAGCTCGGTGGCCTCCGAATCGATTTTTGAGGGAAAATTGATCGTTTGTTTGAACGGTTCTGTTGCTTCGCACACATGGTGGACTCTTTGAAAAGGGTTTTAGTTCCCTTCAAATATTCAAATATCTTTCACTCTAATGGTGAAGTTGACCAGGGTTAATCCGGGGCCCGGGAGTGCCCGGTGTCCCTTGAATCGATCTTCGGTAGTAAAATGATCCATTCGTCTGAACCGTTATGTCGATTCATGCACGAGACAGACAATTAAAAAGGGTATTCAGGTCCCTTCAAAAATTCAAAGAGCTTTAGCTCTGATGATAGAGTTGATCGGAGTCAAATGGGTCTCGGGGGCGCCCAATGGGCTCTAGATTGGTACTCGGAGTGCGACCTAAGGTTTATAGTGAGATGGGGAGATGCTAGGGACCTAAGGGGAGACCTAGGGGGTCATAGAATGTGGTGTCTACAATACCCATTCCGCCATTTCGATATCACATGGGATGTAATAATGTTTCTTTTTTTCTCGAAGATTTGGCTCATGTGTACAATGTTTGTCATGTGAAAATAAATGATAAAAAAGAATCACCCTACTCACTTCATGGTAAGGATGAGAGGAGTCATACTAATGGGTATACAAAAGGGAGAATATGATGTTAGTGACCATTGAATCATGATTCACTAAGAAAGTGAATGTGCATGTTGGGTGGGAACACTAATATGTAGGCGTGCGCATACGTGCAATAATACTAAATATGAGATACAAACAAAGGTAGTACGATGAGTAAAATAGGTCTCAAATGCCAATAATAGCTTGGGATGCCTACGTAGACAAAATATGTATCAAAGTCCACGTAGTTTGACATATTACAAGGGTGGGGTTTAACCTATTAACCCAAATTTAGGATTCCTCTTTAGTTGTTTTTGGAAGAGTGTGCAGAACTATAAAATTGTGGAAAAAGGAAGGAAATCCTACTTTTGGAGTTTATAAGTAAACTCTCTTTTTATCTTTTTTGTTTTAAAAAAATATAATATGTGTATACTAGTAATAAAAAGGGATATTTGTTAATGTGTGATAATGGAGAAAGACTAAAAGATATCAAAAGTTGAAATAAAGTAATTAAACAACACTCAATAAATGAATTAGAAAAGATTATGAGTATACCCCTTAGAAGATTTCGCTACTGATTTTTGAAGAAGAGTATGAAGTTTTTATGGTGGTGAAATGATGACGAAGTAGGGTTGAGGTAATTAACAGAAGGTGGTATGAAAGTGAGGTAAGAAGGATTAAGCAAATGTTGGAAACTTTTATTTTTTGGAGTGGCGGTGCACTGATTGCTGAAAAAGGGGTCCTTGGGAATGAGGTAATGACATCTTTAAATTGTAAAAATTATGGTTTCAGGGGTCTGCCGATTATCATGGCCCCTTGCACCTATTATACCACTATCTTACTTGAGAAGTAAAGTACACCGCTGCTTATATGTAGGGGGTCTATGGTGCCTATGGGCAGTCCGGAAAGGACTTTTGTCTAAAAAGTTGGCATAAAATGCAAATCGTAAGTCCGAATTATGAATGGTCGGGATCGTTGGAACTGGGACTTCAAGAAATATGAAAATAGATTGTTCCACTCTCGGATTCGAGAGTTAAGTAAAGACAAAAGGGGCTCGGGACCACTCGATGGCCTCCAGACGGGGGGTTTTCAGAGTAAAAAGGCAAGTACGCGCGAACTGTGAGGCCGAATCACACACGTTATAGACGTTTGGAAAGTTTATTCAGATCCCTATGAAGGTGTAATGAGATTTTCTAGGGTTGGATAGTTAATTAAAGTCAAATAGGGTATATGAGCACCCAATGACCTCTAGATTAGAGTTTAGAGTAAAAAGGTTAGTAAGCGTGAATTGTTAGTTCGATTTGTACATGGTATGGACCATTGGAAAGGGTATTCATAGAACTATGAAGGTGTAATGATATTCTCTAGGGTTGGATAGTTAATAAAAGTCAAACAAGTCTCGGGAGATCTCGATGACCTCTAGAACAGAGTTTAAAGTGAGAGGATCATTAGGGGAAGGGTACTAGTATGTGGTGTCTACAACCATAGTCTACTCGAATTCTTACAACAGACCTATCATGGAACAATATACTTAATACTAGGGTTCATCACAGGGCTAGAGAAATCCACATAAATCATCCAGAAAAAAACTACTATTAAACGGTATTTATTTACCTTTTGAGGGTGGGTTGTCTCATCCTCAACAAGATTCAACTCATTGATGTGGGTTCAAGCCTTCGCCTTATTCATTTATGCTCTCCTCTTGGTAGGTCCATCTCTACCTCTAGCATATCCACCAGCAATAAAGTAATAGACAAACGAGATTATGCCCATGTTCTCCACTTGGACTTCTTTGGAAAATTAGGATCAGTTCCATCCTTTGAGTGCTCTCCTCAGACTCGCTTCTTATTGTCCTTAACCTTGAAATATAATTTGATAATCTACTCAAATTTGAATTGTCTATGGATTCTAGTTCTCAGCCAGACTTATCCATATATTTTTTCAACTTGCCTCTTTGGACCAAGGCCTCAATATCATTCTTTAAAGTCAGGCACTGATCAGTGGCGTGTCCATGGTCCTTATGGAATTCACATAAGTTACTTTTATCTATACTGCCTGGGGTGCTTTCAGTTTTTTCAGACACTTAAGACGTTCACTTCATTGGATCTCATCATGGATGTGACATCGACGGTGAGAAGTGTGTATTCATCATACTTTTTTAGCTTCTCGGCCTTTAACTTCTTGTATTATTTAGTCTTGTCTTTCCTTTTTGAGCTTCCACCGACATCAAACTTCGTATGACTGGACTCCTTCACATCCACTCTTTCCTTGGCATTCATTAGCTTTCCCGACTTAGCCAAAAGCTCAAAAATTGTGTTTGGTGGTTCTTTAGCCAAAGACCACTAGAGGTTTCTAGGTAACATGACACTCATAATGATAGTATTTACGATCTTATCATCATAGTCTATCACCCCTAACTTCTTTTTATTGAATTAGGTGATGTAATCCTTTGTCATTTCATCCTCATTTTATGGGACGCTTAATAAGTGAGACACCCTTTTCTCAATTTTTATCTGAAGAAAAAGTTGTTTACAAACATATAAGTTAGCTGCTTGAATTTGGAAATATGCCCCCACGGGATCCCAATGTACCATATATGGGCCAATCCAGTTAGAGTACAAGAAAAATAAATATCACATCTTGAATGAAATAAATGTTAGATGCAACTGATATCGCTCTACATGAAGCATTGGATGAAATTTTCCATTATATTTTGGAGTTGCAACAAGAGGTTTAAACTTAGGAGGCATCAGATAACTCACTACATACATTGTAAAAGGTGATAAATGAACGTAACCCCTTTATAAAGGGTTCTTTTTTTTATAAGATCCCCCAACTGATCCTCCAAGCATTGAATTGACCCCTTCTAGGGTTGATCCTTCTCCTGTTTAGCTTTCACACTATTCTCGACTCGTCCGTGTGTCTCAGTTGAGCTCTTTTCTTTCCTTGAAGAGTTCTCAGACCTGGTCGATCCTCTCACACTCTTCCTAGACCTGGTCGAGTATATGATCCTCTAGGTATCAAATATCTAAAAATCTTATCTGTGCTTCATGGTCTTTATATATGGATGTGTTCGTGTTGAGCTTGGTCCCAATCGATGAAATGCCATGGCTCAACCTCTCCAACACACTGAGAGCCTCCTTATAATAATTTTATAATCACTATACCCTATTGATGGTGGATGTTACTCCTAGGATATAAGATTGGTCACTTCGATTGGATCCTAACCTTCTAGACCTACTTCCTTCCCACTACACCAAAATAGTCGACTTGTCAAGGTCTAAAACCGTGACAAGTTAAATGTGTCAAGGTCTTTAACCGTGACAAGTATGGGGATGACAACTCTCTTTGTCCTGAACTTGTCATGGTCAAAGACTGCGACAAAATAAAAAATTATCATGGTTAAAAACCGTGACAAGTCCGTGATAAGTTTCTTTCTCACGGACCTATCACGGTTTTTTACCATGACAATTCAAGATGGAATTTAAAAAAAAATTATTGGGCAGTATGGCCACTGCACTGTCCAAACAACATATATCCAAATAAAATAGAAACAATGTACCAAATCATGGCATATATAATCCATATCCAAATAAAATAGAAATATAAATATTCATATCCAAACCAACAAATAAAATAAAAATACAAATATCCAATATGCAAATAAAAAAGATAGAAATAATGTCATGGCATAGGTTCTTGAGAAGGTTGGAGGAGGAAGGAAGGCCACACGATATATCATTGAGAACCCCATGAATTCGCTGAACGCTGAATTATTCACGCAACCACAAAGCTGAGTTCCCCTTTCCGATCACCACATGTATAATGAGCACCCTTGCCTCAATTTCTTGGAGGGTCGTCCATGAACCACCATACTCGGGAGGAAGTACATTCCCATCACCCCCTTGCTATTCTCTCCCCACAATATATGTCGAGTAGAAGCATGCTCCGCCAAGCGATTGTTGACATAGACCGCTCGACGGGAGTCAAGATGGGAAATGGATCATATAGTGGTGAGTCCGTGCTTATTGATGATGAAACAGTAACGTCCTCGCCTACCTCCTTCTTCTTCCTCTTCCCTTCTCCTTCTCCTTCTCCTTACATTTCCCCAATGGACGCTTCATGAAGGCATACATATCTAGGACCATTGTCTCCAACCTTGATAGTTTATCATCATGCGTGTCCACCTTATGTGTCAGCCCCGTGTTTCTCGTCTCCATTTCGATGATCCTCGACTTACCCACTAGCGAGATCACCCCTAGTGCTCCCCTTGTGATCCATCTCGAGCACTTGGCTGAGTGCGTCCGTAATTAAAGATGATTTGTCAGCATCAAACTGTGACTCATGCACTTCCTTAAGATTTTCCTGAAACGAAAAAAGTTCACTATTAGTTAATTAAGTAAATAAAAAAATTATATCGCAATTAAAAAAAATTAAACACTTATAACTTACAATCGTGGCTGCGACGCTAGGGGCCACTCCTTGTCCTTGCCCTTCTTCGTTCGAATTGCCACATAGGCATCGAGCCTATGTGGCTTACCCCAAGGGACACTCCCCGTCTCCTGAAATAAAATAAATCATAATTAGCAAGTAATGCAAAGTGAATAACATAACACTAAAATTAAGTAAAAATAAAAACTTACCATTCTGTGCTCCACCTCGACATAAGATGTCCGCCCGGAGTAGTGCACGTCCAACTTTTATGCCCGATTCTCCCTCCCCAATTGACGAGATGCCATTTGCAGCTCATCGATCTCATTGTCGACAAACTTTTTCCACTATGCCAATGAGACCGGCTCCTTCGGGGTGACGGTGTCACGTACTATCAGGATGGACTCTGGGGTCTTCCTAAAGTACCGTGCTTGCATATTCTTCTTTCATGTCTTATATTGATCCCTCAATTGTTCCAATGTGGAGTCACGGACATGTGGAGGCAGACCGAATTTTTCCTGTCAAACAAATACAAATAAAAAAGAAAGTAAGTGTTTGTTGCTTATAAATATAAATATAAATATAAATATAAATATAAATATAAATATAAATACACTACTTGTAGTGCCCCCCCAGATGCTAATATTGAGGTCACTAGGAACGACCCTCCAATCAGTGTACTCCGAGCCCACGATCGCCTTTAGCAACTCTAGCGATCCAGTCAATAATGTCATCTTATCCTCAACGAAGGACCCCAATTTGCCCCATTTTGGGGGCCTACTGGCCGAGGAGCCCTCGTCGCCTCCGCTACCGCACTGGGATGAAGACATTTTTTGTGAGTTTGAATTAATGTTCAAATCTGATAATAACAATACATACGGTATCAATTTCAATTTATACCGGTATCAATATCAATTTCAATTTATACTAATACCAATACCAATACCCAATACCAAATTCAATTTACACACACGCACACTCCCTCCCCCCCCCCCCCCCCCCCGGAACACACACTCTCGGGTCATGGACTTTGAATTAATGCTTAAACTTATTAAAATCCCAATTAACATATTCACTAACCATAACAAAGCACTACAAGAATACACCCACTGATTATTACAAGCATTAACATAATCAAGTATAAATTATTAAAAAGTATTAAATTCTCGTCCGATAATAATAAATCACTAGAATAATACATCCACTAGTCATTACAAATAATTGGAATACTTATTACAAATCTAAAAAATGTTTCGAGTTCGGGTTATCATAAAAAATGGATCGATATTCGGTAGGAGTAGCCAAGTCGTCCAAACTACTGTTTAGAAGCTTTGGCGCATGTAGAACGATTAACCATGGCTCGTTGTTTATATACTCCATGTAAAACACTTGCTTGACCTTTTAAAAAGCAAAAACCAATGGCTCATCTCACTCATGTGGTCGTTGCTCTTTAACTTGGACAAGTCAACCATGATCAAATTGGTGTTATGATCAACTTTACAAGCATTTTTATCCTCAAATCTTACCCAATCACAGTAAAATACACCCTCTTCTAAGCTTACATAGTTCAATTCAAATACAATTCGAATTACACCATAGTAAGTCATTTCAGCTTCAACGAGATTTTTATCTTTCACGCTCGCTCAAAAGAAAGTACGAGCCTTGTATGAAATGTTCGAGTTCTGTACATTTGTATTTTTCTCGTACACCCTTGCACCGAATACGTAACCATTCAATCAATACTTTTTGTACTCTTGTGTCACGAACAAGGGTCCAGTGGCTAGATGAGCAAGCCTTGATGTCGCATCACCTGTCTTTAAGAGCTGAGAGTATAGATAAATTAATTAGGTTAGTTGTAAATCTTTCTTGTAAAGTGACATTTAATAACAACCATTTTCATTATAATTACCTCGTGTGATAACCACAACCTAAATTTGTTATCTGATTGTGCCATTGCTTTTTGTCTTTTATTGTTCTCACAGGCTTCATATTTTCTGCATAGATCGTGAAGAACATATTACAAAATTAATCATGCATAAAAATTAAAATAGTGTAAAAGTTAAAATAATTTAAACTTACTTTTTCGATTCTTCGACATCTTCCTATGTGTCAAATAGGTAACGAGCTAATTGTTCCCGTTGCAAACTCGTTAATTTCACTTGTTTTCCCATCGCATGACCACCCTTATCTATGAACTCATCAACGTCATCCACACTGGTCGAGTCAGGCATATATTCCCGATGTAGATTGATGACTCCACGGTGATGTATTCCTGCGCAATTGATCCTTCAATGTATCGTGTATTCTTGACGTAATCCTTGAAAAATTTCGTCAATATTTCAAATTGATACATCCATCGATATTTAACTGGGGCGCAAAGAAGTGCCTCGTCGCATAGGTGTACCAATAAGTGAACATTTATGTTAAAGAAAGATGGGGGAAAGTACTTCTCAAACACACAAATTGCTTCGTTCACTGCCAATTTTGCGGCCACTTTGTGATTTCGATTGACTACCTTCTCAAATAAAAGTGAGAATCATATAGTAATTTTCATAATAGCCCTTTGCAAATCCTTGTGCTTAGAGAAATAATGCTTAAAAAATAAAGGAACCAATTACATGATCACATGCCAATCGTGGGACTTACACTTATGTAAATCATGGGCAACATAATTCACAATCCTTTGAAAATTGGATGAAAAATTTGTTGGAACCTTCAAATGATATATTGTGTTTAAAATCACCTTACTTTCCTCACTCGTCAAAGTTAATGCACCAGGGGAAATTATTTTCCTTCCCAACTATCTTCTTTCAGCCATAATTGTGGCTTAAGTTTAAATGCGTTAAGGTCTTTTCGTGTATTTTCTCCATACTTTGAATGACTCCCCCCAAGGCATGTTCCCATAATATATGTTTAGCGATGTTCTTCTCTGCGTGCATTACAACCAATATATGGCGCACAAGGTTATTCTTCTAATAAGTCAAGTCAAATAAAATTGACCTCCTAGACCATGCCTTTCTTGTCTCAGTTTCATTCCGATTTGAGGTCTTCTTATGCTTGACATTCTTAAATTTAGGATTCTCACCTGGCATATTAGAGCCATAATTAGAAGATTTACTGTCAATTTCTGAGACTTAAAGTTTTCTCGGCGGTAGCTTATGTTCAACCTCGCCCAGTAAAAAATGGAACCTTTCTCAAATCTAAAACTACGAGGGGGGGGGGTAAAAATCTCCTATGGCAATGGTATATATTTTTGGAGCTAGTAGGGAGATTAAGAGATTGAATCTCCTCTCCACAAATAGAACACCCCAAATAACCATGTGTTACATAATCGGATTAAGTTCCATAAGCTGGAAAATTATGAATTGCCCACATCAACATAGCTTTTAGCGAAAACTTTTCTTTTCTAAAAGAGACAAATTCTTTCACACTCTTCCCACAACTCATTTAATTATTCTACCAGAGGATCCAAGTAGACATCTATGTCATCACTTGGTGCCTTTGGCCCAGGTATCAACAAAAAAAACATAAAAAATTCAGGTCTCAACACTATGAAGGAGGGAGGTTTAATGGGGCTTGGATGACTGGCCATACACTCTGATTGGCACTTAGATTTTCAAATGGATCGAAACCATATATTGATATTGCCAAATGAATGTTACGCCGTTCTCGAGCAAAATTGGGATACTTAAAACTCAGCCTCTTCCAAGTTGTAGAATCAATAGGATGACACATGAGATTATCCTCGGCTATCCATGGTATTATGAAAAACCACTTTAATGTAGGCCTAACAGGAAAATATTTCAACACTTTTTGAGGCTCTTTTGAGAATGTGACTTCCTTTCCAGTAGATTGGACATATGTAGGTTCATCGCATACCCGACACCGATCATGATTTTCATACTCCTTTCGGTATAGTATGCAGTCATACACAGAAGCATGAATTGATTTATACTTCGTTCCCAAACCTTTCAAACTGTTTTTCATAGTAAGATAACTATTTGGAAGTGTATTCTTCTTGGGTAGCGAGCCTTTCACCCAATTCAAAATTCCAGTCATGCTATTTCCAGATAAACCATATTACGTCTTCAAACTATGCAAACCAACCATGGCATGTAAAGTTGTTTGATCTTTCTCATATCTAGAGTATAATGGCGAGGTCCCATTAAATTAAAACTTTTGTAGTCATCCTCAAGGTTTATCCCGATATCTTCATGAGCACCTGAACCTTATATATCGTCAGTGACCTCATTCTCGTCTACTTCATGCACTCCATACGCATCATCAACTAAATCCTATAGCATATTATGATCTACATTGTCATCCTCCCCTTGAAAATCTATCCTACTTGTTGAAGGTTGTTGTGAAGGTTGCTCGGTGACAAAAAGAAACCTTTGGTTCCCCATAAAAAACCCAAATTCGATAACTATATTGCATACCCCATCTTAACAAATGTAGTTCAACTATTCGCCACTCAAACACCTTACCATTCTTACACCTAGCACATGGACACGAAAACTCTTCATCATTATGACATCTCTTTGTGTATTTCACAAATTTATTAGCACCTCTGTGAAACACATCCCCTAATCTATTTGTCTCACCCATCCACTCTTTGTGTTTAGTATATCCCATCACAGCTACTACAAACAATCACCTATTATGGGTAAGAAACGTATATTCGTGGATTAGTATAAACAAAGGTGTGAACATTTAGTTTCCATTAGTATAAACAATCACCTATTAAATGCGTACACATAGGAACTAGAAGATAGTTGTAAATTAGCTATAAATGCTATAGAACCATTTTGTCATGCATTCAAATGAGAATACATGCATGCATGCACCCCCCGAAGTAAGTGTTATATAAGAAGTTGACATAATGTAAATTTATTCGTGCATTCAAATTCAATTTTAATTTGAAATTGAAATTAAAATTCATTTTATAATATTAATTCCTATTTCCCCCATCTCCTCTAAAGGATGAGTGGTCCTATCCCATTCAAGACCGCTTATTTTTGTAATATACTTAACATCTTATGCACATTATTCCAATATGAGGAAAATTCGGCAGCATATCCCCATAGTTCTCCAAGTACACGCCATAGATTCCCAAGTGTGAGTGTTATTTTAATTTATCATTTGAAAGTACCCAGAGAACATTAAGATTCGACTGTAGAACTTCATCCAAAAGTATCAAGTTTAAGACACAAAGAATATTATTATAAAGAAACTATACAGTCCCAAATTATCCAAACGGGACAATTCGAGAGATCTCATTACAGGGGTAATGACTCTCGAACGGGTCTAAGGGCTATTGAATGCGTACGCATAAGAACTAGACGCCTAGTATCTATGCTCACTATATGTAATTTAAAATATGCTTCAATATATACCAATTTATATAAAGTTATACCTATATCAATACCAATTCAAATTCAGTTTCAATTTATAACTAATTTATACCAATTTACACAAATATCAATACGAATTAAAATTCAAATTCAATTTCAATTTATACCAATTCAATTTCGTTCAATTTCAATTCAATTCAATTCAAATTCAATATCTATATGAATGCAATTCATGTTATAAGGCTGGGGAACATCGAATCGTCTAATTCAAATTCAAATTCAATATCACATACACTAATTCATACACACACAATCACACACACTAATTCACACACACACACACACACACACATACCTACACACCCACACACACTACTCCCCCCCACTTCCCCCTCAACACCCCCCACACCTACAGACATACACACACACACACGCAGACCCCCCTCACACACACCTACACACACATACCCACCTACACACCCATGCCACCTACACACACACACGCACACACATATATATACACATATACTTACACACACCTACACATATATGTACAAAGGAAAGGGAGAGGGAGAGAGAACCGTCGCGCAGTAGAACCGTCGAGAGAGAGAGAGAGAGAGAAAATGAAGGGAAATGAAAACTATGGGAAAAAAGAGGGGATTAGGGTTTTTAGTCAAAAGAATTTTCACGGACATGCAAAGATCTTTGACCTTGACAACATTCTAACATTATCACGGTCATTGACTATGATAACCCTTTATCATGGACTTATCACGATCATTGACCGTAACAAAAAATATGTAACCGTGACAAGGCTGGCCGACTCAAAGGTGACAATTTAGCCTTTTTGATATAGTGTCCCCTCGTGAATCCCAATCCAATATTCTGGGGTTATCCTCTGTGCACTCATGGTGCTCCTTCCTCAAGCCCTTGTATAGGGCTAGAGGTGTCATATCACACCTTCGGTTTGAGTTTCCCAACTACAGGGGTGATTGGGTTCATTTCTAGCCTATTTTGTTTGGATAGGATTCTCTAAGTTAACTGCTTCAAATTCTCATGTAAAGCCTCCTGGATTTTATCCAGTCTCCACAGGATTCGCTGCAGATCTCCCAAGCCGACAGCTATAGAGAGTGGAATTCCACCTCCATCCCTACTACTCTAAGATTTTCCAGACATTATTAACATAAATTATGTTAAAACTAGAGCAACACAAAAAAAGAGGAATCCGATTGTAAGAAATGAATATCTAAAGGGGAAATACAAATATCTAAATGAGGATTCAAGGAATTACTAAGAATCAAACTGAAATTTGTTTTAAGAGAACTTTAACCCTGTGAAACCCAACTGAACTGGCCCCCAATTTGCTAGTTCATTGAAATTGGGTATCCTTGAGCGTAGTACACTAAATATTTTAGCTAGTAGGGACTAATTAAAATCAAATAACAAAGAGATATAAGTTATCGGAATAAAAGTACTAGAGAAAATAATAGTAAGATGAGAGAAAAAGAATAACAATCGTCTTTATGTGGTTTGACCCGAAATAGTGCCTATATCTATAGGTGCAGTGTTTATCATATTAATTACTGGGCAAAAGACATTGACGAGTACAAAGTGAAGCTCTAATGTTATCTCTAGAGTTTAAGAATAATAGTAAGTAAAATCTTTGATCCGACTAAATATGGGTGGTGTTTCTCTATATAGAGGTTATTAGGGGAGAGATAAAAGAGAGTGTCAGGTGTCGCACCTTTATAAGTTAGGTGAGTAAATTCTTTACATACATGGTGAGATAATAATCATGAGTTAGGTACTTTCATATGGGGGAGAATATTTGCATATTTCTTGTACGTGTGCGCTGTTGATGTTATCTAGTCACATAGTACACTCTTGCTATAATGTAGTTAACTAACATTATTAGTTGACAAAGTTAACTAATGGGTTAACTAATTTGTCAAGTCGAGCCGAGACGACCTCTTTTGAGGGATGACCTCATTTTTACTAGTATATGAATCCACGTGCCATCTTCTAATTCGCCCATAATATCCTATATTCATGCTATAACAATATGAATATGCATTATAATGCATAATATAAATGATATATAAGGATAAGAATCTATAAATATCATAATGATGTATATTATATACCATATATTTTGTTACCCCCGCTCCTAAATATCCCCATCAGTTGGAACTACGTTTTCTTTTATCCCAACTCCTCTTAGGTATGTAGGCATAATACCAAGTTGTAACCATGATCCTAATCTTTATAATACGTGGGTTGGCATATTATTTATTAGGGATCCCTCCATATCTAGTCCAATCCCCCTTTCTCACACGAAGTGATCATATATATCACTTCGAATCAGCCTGATGTCCTATGACACCTTTGGGATTTCAGCCATGCCAAAAAGGGATACATAGATCTCTATCGTGACTTCTGATCCACTCCAACCCTAAATATACCTTTGCATTTTTAACACTCGAATACATTGAAGGAAGTTTAGAAAATTACATCCTTTATGTTACACCTACAAACTAGTCTGAAGGTTCAATAACACCTTATGGTTGGTGATTTCCCAACAAACATGAATATCTTTATCAGTAACTTCGGCTCCACTCCCATTTGAACCTCTACTTAAGTTACCCACTTGATCATAACTCGCTTCTCCGCCTCTCAATCCAAGTCCTCACACTTGCACACACATCATGTTGGAACCTTTCCACATGTCTCACCTCAACTATCGAACTATATAGGCTTTGATCTCATCACTATACGATTACGTAGGCGCAATATCGAGTCCTTCTGAATATCATAAGCCTCGACAATATGTCTTATGATATATTCACCCCTAGAGATGCACCTAGCCATCTATCACATTACCTTTTAAACCCTCCTTTGACTCCTCAAACGAGAGTTAAAACTGACTCATAACGCATATTTATATAACATACTCTCAAACACGCACACATATTAATCACCTCCCATTATACAAGTTGAGCTCTCTCATACCCATATGCATACATATTAAGGACCAACCATTATCCAAATACACATTCACACACAATCACTCTTGTTTACCCACACCGGTTTAGGGTGATCCAATACCTATCACTCATACCATGTTGGGTACCTAATCATATATCCATGTTTCAAGGGAATAAGAAATTAAGGTCTCTAATCATGTTAAAAATAAACCAAAAAGTAATCATAAAATGTAAATGGCAATAATAAGTATATAGATAAGGAATCATAAAAAACAAATGGGGTCCCTAATAACTTCCCCACTTGAACCTAATTCTCGTACCCATGATAAAAATCTTGAAATCATTCCTAAACCCCAGCCTGCCTTAGGACAAAAACATTTTGTTTGTATTTATATAAAATAACTTGGCGAATCTTAACAATTGATGACACCTTTCACGAAAACTTAATCTTAGTCCTAGACAAGGTCATGCGATAAAAACTAGATATAGTGTCGAAAAACTTCCAGGGGTAATCGTCAAACCTAAAAACTGATGATACCTGACGTCAGGGAGAAATGGAAAACTGAGAGACATTTACTCTCACATTACCGCAGGGATCAAAGACACAGTCTCTGTCAGCAACGTCCTACTTCTCCCCAAGTTTCATCTAAGGCCTATAACAACACATATATGATGGGTTATGGAAGAGAGTGAGGTTATTTGATTAAGAGGTAGAGAAACATATAAATATGGGAATTATTATTTTATAGAAAGATGAAGAGAAAAGAGAAATAAAGAAAGAGAGAACTCATGTAGGCTGGTAAGATAGACAATACATGGTGGCTTAGTAATACTTCAATGTTTGAGGGGAAATATGTCCAAAATGCTAAATTGTGTTTAACCCAATTTTATAAGTAGAATAGATGATAAGTTTTTTCAACTAAATTAACTTTATGGTGTGGGTTGATGCAATGGAAGGGGGCTTATAGAAATATTTAATGTCTTCAATGTTGTTATTAGAGATAGTAAGGGTAAAAATAAACATTAGTTTTTATGATGACGAATATATTTTGAGCCTTATAGGATTTGTGACTTTTTTAGTTGAAATGTGAATATATATTAGTACTTAGGAAACAACCCAAACATTTAGAATAATCCCAAATAAATAAAACAACCGGGCTACACCATAGGTCCAAAACTCAAATCCCAAAGCATAATTAAAACCAAGACAAATCCAAACAAATATGTGACCCCTAACAAACTCGGATAAATGCAAACAATACATCATTTGGATTCAAAGCACGTGTAATAAACAACTAAATATATGGGATAGAAATTTGATGTCTTTGAGACATCAAACTATTTGATGTCTTAGATTCTTATTACCGCTGGCACGGATCCATTTCCATAAATGATGCGAGTCCAAAAGACATCAAATTTTTTTCCCATATATATGTAATCCGATTAAAACCTACACTCTACACGCGTTACACCACTGACTCACCGTTGAATCAGATTAGACCACCACAACACTTATGTTAGCCACTAACCTCGTAATAAACATGATACCTCAAAGACTATCTTCAACCAAAACCAATATTTCAAATAGATGTGACAGAACCTCCCATGGATAACTAGCACAAACCCTCCCAAAAGCATCTCATTTGCACCATTCAAAGTAGCATCACTACAACCATCACTACAAAAAATATTATGTCACCAATTAAACCACTTGAATGACAATAAATATTTTACAATAAACCAAGACGAAGGAGAGAAGAAATAACTCCACAAACAATAACCACCAAGATAAGTAAATTAAATAATCACATGTTTTGAATATTTATGCATACCATCAATACAATAATCTTAGTTTTTTCTTCAGGAAATAAAATCCAAAACTCAATCAACTTCACAAAGGCAAGAAAGTTTTTTTTTGTCAAAGTAGTAAATTTATTAATCTATGGGAGTTTTACAAGTAATATTACAAAGTGCATATCGTACCTTCGTGATATGACACATATCACGAATCAACTCCTGAAGTATAAAACGTGGAATCTGAACATACATCGTAGAAGAAAATAATTTAGAGACTAAGTGAGTGGTGAGAACATCAACACACGCATTAGCTTCCCTGAAATATAGTCATAAGGTAACATGGTGAAATCTCCTGAAGCCGTCATGTATAACCTGTATTAAATTCATGTGATCTGGATGTTGGGCACTGTTCCTGTGAATCATATGGAAGACAATTTAACTATCGGTTTCTAACTCAATGCAAGAAATGCCTTGAGTAAAGGCAAGGTCGAGCCCCAGTTTAATGGCCCAGATCTCCGCTAGGACTGAGGATGCAAACCCAAGAGGTTTAGAGAAAGCACATATAAACTCCCCTTGAGAATTTCGAATAATCCCACCAATTGCAGCATGACCCGTAGTATGTGATTTTGTCCCATCCGTATTGCACTTAAAGAATGAAGGCGACGGTGTTGACCACGTAATAGGAAATGCAAAAGAGGGGGGATATACGTGGCCGTACTAATTGACGTTCCTAGTAATAGTGTCGGAAGCGATGAGACAAGGTGGACTTGAAAGAAGACAAAGTTATAGGTATATGTCAAAAAATCGCCTCATTGCTTGTGAGCCTGAACAACCAAAGAAGGAAAAAAGGTTGGAGCTGATTGACTGCAACCCGAGCCATGGACTGTATGTGAGAGAGATAAGTAAAGATAGTTATAGGACTAAGGTCCAATGGATGCAGTGGTTGTCGAAGTTGGAAAAATGCAGGACACGAAGAATAAATATGCGTGTTGCAGTCATCCAGTTCGTAAAGACTGCACAGAGGAGACAGTACTTTATGGTAATGAAAGAGTAGGTCCATCGTTGGTAAGGCCGTATGAATTGGAAACCACAGGAAAAATTATAGTTTAAGGGGTACGATACTTTTCCATAAATACCTCCAAGGAAGCGCGGGAAGGTTTTGGGCATATAGTTGGCATTGAGGTCAATGATAGGATGATTTAAGAATAAAAGTACCGTCAAGACTAATCCACCAAAATGAAACATTCGAAGATGTTTGGGATGGGACATATAGGGAACGAATACGCTGAATTACATCCAATGGAAGCCACTGCGCTAAAGCCAGAACGTCCCACTGCCCATGAGAGATAAAAGTGTTAAAGGGGACATCTAAAATACGAGGAGGAATATGCGGGTAGATGTGATTAAAAGACTCCTGCAGGATCCAAATGTTATTGCCAAACGAAATAGAAGTCGAACCAAGTCTCCATTTAATTCCATTGGCTAAAGAAAGGATTAGAGCGGAGACTTTTCTCCAGAACCACGAGTCTGTGGCCTTACTAGTGGTTGCCAAAAGAATTGTACCAAGAAAATATTTATGTGTCATAGTTTTAGTCCAAAGGTTATGGGGCTCAGTAAAAAGTTTCCAAAGAAGTTTGTTCATATAGGCTTTATTTAACGAGTGTACATTTTTTATGCCCAAACCACCAAATTGTTTGCGAAGGGTGATCGTATCCCAGGGCACTGTAGCTATTTTATGAGAAGCTTTGTAAGCGTTCTCAAAAAATGATTTAATTTTATTGGATAGCATTGTAAGAATATGAGGAGGAATTTGATATGCATACATGTAATAAGATGGAAGTGAAGTACACACTGTATTAATTAAAGTGGTGCGACCAACATAGGATAAGAAATTATTATACCAGACATGTAATCGCCTATCGAGTGTTTTCGTAAGCTCAAAGAACATTTGGCGCATAACCCTACCCGTAATAAGAGGTAATAAAATATATTTATCCAGCCCATGAGACCCATGAATTCCCAGTTGGCGTAAAGTAGCTTGTTTAATGGCACGGGTAGTAGAGGGCCAAAAGTAACAATAGATTTATCCTTGTTAACGGTCTGACCCAAAATACGACCAAATGTAGTTAATATATGATGGAAGTGAGTCACAGAATCTGGCGTAGGTTGGAGGAAAAAATGAAATCGTCAGCAAAAGCAAGCCTAGGAATAGGGGGTCCCTTGCGAGAGGGGTGGAGAGGAGTTATATGTTTTAGATTATAGGTTGACTCCACATGCCATAGAAGGACATCTAACGTCAATATAAATAAGTAAGGTGAGAGGGGATCCCCTTGGCGGAGTCCTCGAGTTGGAGAAAAAGTGGTTCCCATATGGCCATTAATGAGAGTGGTGAATGACGTAGAAGAAATACATTCCATAAGGTATCCAATACTAACTGGGGGAAACCCATTGCATTGGAGAACCCATTGGATAAATAACCGTTCCATTTGATCGTAGGCTTTAGAGAGATCAAGTTTAATGTCACAACTACCTTTTGTAGATTTAGATTTATGCATGGTATGTAAAATCTCATGAGTGATCAGGATATTATCCTGGATATGACGATTGGCAATAAATGCATTTTGATAAGGAGAGACAAGATACTGAAGGATGGGTCTCATGCGAACAACTAGGATCTTAGAAATAAGTTTATAAATAACATTACATAGACTGATAGGTCAAAAGTGCTTAACTTGAGTAGGGTGCGGAATTTTTGGGATAAAGTTTAGAAGGGTCTTATTAAGGGCATGAAGGAGTCGACGAGAGGTGAAAAAATATTTAACTAAATTAAGGACAGAGGGTACGATAATATCCCAATGGTTTTTAAAAAATTCGCAGGTCAACCCATCCGCTCCCCTTATTCCGCCCCATCGTACACAAGTTTTGCCAAATTTCAGTATCCGTGATAGGTGCCATTAAACGAGTAACGTCATCAGATTTAACACGAACAAAATTATCTTCAGACGTCAGATAAGGGGGTTAGGGTTAGTAAAAATTATCTCGTAAAAGTGCTGGAATTGGCCATGAATATCCTGGACAATAGTATGCCATCCGATCTCTGGGTGGTAAATAACAGGAATTGAATTATTATATCGGTGTTGCATCACCGAAGCATGGAAATATTTAGTAATTTGGTCCCCTTCTAGCAGTCACTTATTCTTATTCTTATTCTTATTGCACCAGTACTAGCATTATAAATTCATACAGCGCATAAGCTGAGATTGTAAGTGGTTCTCACGAAAAACTAACAGTGGATCCGGATTAGTGTTAAAACACATTCTGAGGTTATGAAGCGCCTGTTTTAAAGCAGATATCGAATGATACATATTCCTAAAAATAGTTTACTTCCAACGCCAAGAAGCCATACTAAAGGAATGAGCCTTACACGAAAAGGAAAAATCATGGGATCCCTGGTGCGAAAGATTCCAATGGTAGCGTAAGAGATTAGTAAAAGACAAATAAGACTCCCACTCAAGGCCGTAGATAAATCACGCTGGAGGTGTGGAGAGAGAAGGTAGAGTGTCTAATAATAACGGACAGTGGTCAGACCCAGCATTTGGAAGATTAGAAATTCAGGTAGTGGGGTACAAGGACATCCAACGCTCATTACTAAGTCCCCAGTAAAGTCTCTCTCTAACATGGTGACCGAGAACACTATTAGCTTTCAAGGTGAAAGTAGGCCCAGTAAACCCTAGATCTTGGATATTGCATGCATGCATAAAATCCTTAAGATGTCGAGCACGCGTAGATTGAAAATGACGCCCCCCTCATTTTCATGTTGACCTAAAATAGCCTTAAAATATCCCAAAAGAAGCAAAGGATGTTGGACAAAAGTATGGATGTGGTGAAGGGAGTTCCATACCTAAGTTTTCTCAGCAGGATGGGGTGGCATGTAAATAGCAGTAAACTCAAAAGGATCTTCCGTAGGGTCATGTTCAAGGAGCATATGAATGAAGTGACTGGAAATGACAATGTCATGAGTAATAATCAGACCATCTGCCCAATGAACCCAAATCCCACCTGATTGACCTATAGTCGGAGAGACGACATGATTGTGGTAAGGTAGACGATGAATCTCACGAGTGGATCTTTGAGCATCCATTCGAGTGTCCAGGATAACACGTATGTGAGGCTGATGTGAACTAATAAACGTCATGATTTTCGTATAAAAATTTGTCCTACCAGCCCCTCTAACATTCCAAAGTAGGATTTTCATGAGATGCAAATACGAGTGAGTTCTCCTCCAGTTTCACCCACGACCGCTGTATACAAATTCGTTTAGGTGGATGAGGTTGAGGATACAATATCAGTTATTTAGGGAGGGGTGAATGTGGAGCATTTAAATCAATGTTGTGTCTATGGTTAATCGAACTCGGAGTTGTGCGAATGCGAAAGGTATGTAGGTTCTTATGATTTAGGGTTGAGAGGCATTTAGTGCCTAAAGGAGACGATGGAGTAGTAAGGCACCTAAACATTGTTGAATAAGCCTGGCTCTTTTGGGTGTGCACTACTGATTTGGTTGTTGAGTGTGGCCCCTACCGGTTAGGGCACTTCGAAAGCTGTTGAGCAGTGGATGTGGGAGACCGTGGGGAGGATAATTCAAAACCTGGTGGTAAGGTTGGTTCTGGAGGTGAGGGTGTAGGGTCATAGGGTGGGATGTTTGGTATTTTTTGCTCTTGGTGGTTAAGTACACCGATTTGTTGGTCCTGTGGAGGTAAGGTCTGAGGAAAAATATGTACAACGACGGGGGTTAAAGCAGAAACATAAGGAGAGTCTGGCGAAGCAGGGAAAACAAATCCTTCACAAATAGATGGAAAGGGTTCCTGAATAGGAGATGGTGGGTTACACATGGTAGAGTCTTCAATCTCTTGGGATATCATGATGGATGAGGGAGTCAGAGGCTTTGCGATACATTTCGATATTCCTTCGCTGTTGGAGTGGAGGTGAACCATAGGGGTTGATAGGGGGCTCTCTTCATAGTGGGCAATGAACTCATCATTGTGTCCCTGAGAAGTGGGTGGAAGCACTTCATGTTTTGGTTTCCAAATACGTTTCTTGTTGGGACGTGGCTCAGGCAAAACATTCTCAGGTACTAGAATAGTCGGTTCAAAGCGGCCAATAGATTATATAGAATTAGTGATGGGTTCAGTCTTCGAAGCAAGAGCCCGACAGTGGGGAGGATGCCATGTAACAATACACCATTGTGGCTCCATAGGAGGTGAGTCAGAAGAATATGCAGTGGAAAATATCTTACGAGGACAGTTGTGAAGATTAAGACCCATTTAAACCATATGAAAGAGAGAAGATTTGAAAGAAGGATCGACATGCAAAAAAATACCCAAGAAATCTCAGTAAAGAAATATTCGTCTTCAAATTTAAAGAACCAAACAAATTTTGACTATTTTCACGGACCAAACACCACACTTAAAAAGGGGGTTATGAAGACCACCATCCATATTCAACTCCATTCATATAAACAAATATTGTGGCAGCTTCTGAAATCGGGATGCCTGCTTCTAAATTCGTTTCCTATACTGGAACCGGGAGTCCCGCGACTCCTTGATCGGTTGATATGTTCTACATTGGACGTGCACTAGGTGTTTGTACCACTTACGGTGCCGTTTGGGTAGCGCTGGGGGTGCCCGCCCCATTGAAGCAGAATTTCATGCCTAAGTGTGCCTATTTTCGAATTCGTGTCGTATCATCCAATCGGGAGTCCTTTTACTGTGCGAACGGTTGATATGTGTTATGTGGGACATGCAATAGGTTTTTGTTCCACTCGAAGTTCCATTTGGGTGCCACTGGGGGTGATCCCCCCTCCCGCGGCATGTTTTCAAGCCTAAGTGTGCCTATTGTCGAATTTATGTTTGGGTCCTATCCTCAAACCTCCAGTCCCGCGGACGCACGACTGATTACTACATGGTACATTGGACATTCACGAGGATCTTGTGCCACTAGTGGTGCCGTTTGAGTACCGCTGTGGGTGCCCTCCCCTCCGCAACACGTTTTTAAGTCTAAGTGTGCCTATTTTCGAATTCGTGTCCTATCCTCAAACCGGGAGTCCTGTGACTGTGCTATCAATTGATACATGTTAAGTTGGTTGTTCTTGAGGTGTTAATTACACTTGTGTTTATATTTGAGTTACACTGGGTGTGCCTGCCGCCTACGGCACGTTTAAAAGTGTAAGTGTGCCTATTTTTGAATTCATGTTTGGATCATATTCTCCAACAGGCAGTCCCGCAGCTGCGCGAATATTTGCTACATGTTACGTTGGATGCATATGAGTAGTTTGTTACACTTGTGGTGCCGTTTAGGTGCCGCTAGGGGTGCCCCCCGGGGAACGTTTTCAATCTTAAGTGTGCTTGTTTTCAAATTCATGTTTGGGTCCTATCCTTAAATCGAAAGTCCCACGGCTGCGCGATAGCTACGTGTTAAGTTAGACGTGTATGAGGTGTTAGTACCACTCGTGATACCATTTATATGACGATGGGGGTTCCCCCACCGCCTCCCCCAACACGTTTTTAAACCCAAGTGTGTCTGTTTTCGAACTCGTGTCCTACCCTAAAACTGCGAGTTCCACGGCTATGTGATTGGTTTCTAAGAGTTACGTTGGACACGCACGAGGTGTTCTTACCACTCACAGTGCCATTTTGGATGACGATTCCCTCCCATGGCACAGTTTCAAGACTAAGTGTGCCTATTTTTGAATTCATGTCTGGGTCCTATCCTCAAACTATGAGTCCCGAAGCTGCGCGACCGGTTGCTACATGTCTCGTTGGATGTGTAGAAGGTGTTCACTCCACTTGCGGTACCATTTGGGTGCCATTGGGGGTGCTCCTCAACGACACGTTTTCAAGCTTAAGTGTGTCTATTTTTGAATTTGTGTCCTATCCTCAAAATGGGAGCTCGCGACTGCGCGATCAGTTGATACGTGTTACGTTGGACTAACACAAGGTGATCATACCACTCGCCTCCTATTTTTGAATTTATTTCCTATCCATAAACTGAGAGTTATGAGGCTTCATGATCGGTTGGAACGTGTTATGTTGGACATGTACGAGGTGTTTGTGCCACTTGTGGTTCCGTTTGGGTGCCTCTGGGGGTGTCTGCCTCCTCACGGCACGTTTTCAATACTAAGTGTGCATATTTTCGAATCTGTGTTTGGGTCCAATACTCGAACAAAGAGTCCCATGACTGCGCGGATGGTTTACACATATTATGTTGTACACACACGAGGTGTTCATTCCACTCGCAATGCCGTTTGGGTGTTGCTGGGGGTGCTTGCCCCCCGCGACACGTTTTGAACCTAAGTGTACCTGTTTTCAAATTTGTGTCCTATCCTCAAACCGAGAGTCCCACAGTTGCGCTTATGATTTATAAGTGTTATGTTGGATGCACACAGGGTATTTTTACCACTCGTGGTATCGTTTGGGTGCAGCTGGGGGTGCCCGACATCCCCCCCACGACACATTTTCAAGACTAAGTGCACATGTTTTATAAATCGTGTCCTATCCTCAGAGTGGGAGTCTCGTGGATGTGTGAACAGTTGATACGTGTTACATTGAACGTGAAAAAGGTGTTCGTTCCACTTGTAATTACGTTTGGGTGCTGTTGGTGGTGCCTGCACCTCGCGACACACTTACAAGCGTAAGCGTGCCTATTTTTGAATTCGTGTTTGGGTTCGATCCTCAAATCGAGTCTCCCAAAGTTGCGCGAACGATTGTTACATGTTACGTTGGATGCACACGAGGTGTTCATGCCACTCACAGTGCTATTTGGGTGCCGCTAGGGATGCCTGCCCCCCGACAACACGTTTTTAAGGCAAAGTGTGACTATTTTCAAATTTGTGTCCTATCCTCAAATTGGGGGTCCCGCGCCTATGTGAGCAATGAATATGTGTTACGTTACACATGTAAGTGGTGTTTTTACCACTTGAAGTTCCGTTTGGGTGTCGCTGAGGGTAAACCCCCAACCCACGCGACACGTTTTCTTTCCTAAGTGTGCCTATTTTTGAATTCGTATCCCGACCTCAAGTTGCAAGTCCTACGACTATGCGACCGATTGATACGTGTTACATGGAACATGAACAAGGTGTTAGTTCCACTCACGGTGCCGTTTGGTTGCCGCAGTGGATGCCCCCCACCCGACGACACGTTTTCAAGTCATAGTGGGCCTATTTTCGAATTCGTGTTTGGTTTCAATCCTCAAGCTGGGAGTCCCGCAGTTTTGTGGACGATTTAATCATGTTGTGTTGGACGTGCACGAGGTATTAGTGGCACTAGAGGTGCCGTTTGGGTGCCTCTAGGGTTGCCTGCCCCCCTGCAACACGATTTCAAGCATAAGTGTTTATGTTTTCAAATTCGTATCCTATCCTCAAATCGAGAGTCTTGTCGCTATGTGGTTAGTTTTTACGTGTTACATTTGATACGCATGAGGTGTTCGTTAATTTGTGGTGCTGTTTGGGTGCCACTATGGGTTCCCACCCCCCGCATCATGTTTCAAGCCTAAGTGTGCCTATTTTTAAATTCATGTCATATCCTCAAATAGGGAATCTCGTGGTGTGTTACGCTGAATGCACACGAGGTGTTCGAGGCACTCGCTGTGCCTTTTGGGTGACGCTGGGGTGATCGCCCCTCACAGAATGTTTTCAAGCCTAAGTATACCTATTTTCGAATTCGTGTTTGGGTCCTATCCTCAAACCGAGAGTCTCTCGGCTATGTAGTCGATTGTTGCACGTTATGTTTGACACGAACGAGATGTTCATGCCACTCGCATTTTCGTTTGGGTGCCACTGGGAGTCCCCGAATAAGTTTTCAAGCCTAAGTGTGTCTGTTTTTGAATTCATGTCCTATCCTTAAACTGAGAGTCCCACGGCTGCGTGGGAGGCTGCTACGTGTTATGTGGATGCACATAAGGTGTTCGTTTCACTCTCGGTGCCGTTTGGGCACCACTAGGGGTGCCCCCGGTTGCAGCACATTTCAAGCCCAAGTGTGCATATTTTTAAATTCGTATCCTATCCTCAAATCGGGAGTCCCGAGGATGCGCGACCAGTTTGTACATGTTATGTTGGACATGAGCAAGGTGTTCATGAAACTTGAGGTTTCATTTGGGTCCCGCTGTGGGTACTGCACCCCTACAACACGTTTACAAGCGTAAGTGTGCCTATTTTCGAATTTATATTTGGGTTCGATACAAATCGGGAGTCCCACAGTTTCACGGCAGATTTCTACATGTTATGTGGGATGCACATGAGGTGTTCGTACCACTCGTGATATCGTTTGGGTACCACCTCTCGGCAGCACGTTTTTAAGGCTAAGGGTGCCTATTTTTGAATTCTCGTCATATCCTCCAACTGTGAGTCCCGCGCCTATACGGTCAGTTGATATATGTCACGTTGGATGTGCACGAGGTTCTTGTGCCACTTGCATTACCGTTTGGGTACCATTGGGGCCCCCCACTGCCCCCCTCCGTAGCACGGTTTTAAGACTAAGTGTGCCTACTTTCGAATCCATGTTTGGGTCCGATCCTCAAATTAGGATTTCAAAAGTTGCATGGATTATTTCTACATGTTACGTGGGATGCACATGAGATGTTCGTACCACTCACGGTGCCGTTTGGGTGTCGTTGGGGGTGGCTGCTCCCCGACGACACGTTTTCAAGGCTAAGGGTGCCTATTTGCAAATTCGTATCCTATCCTCAAGCCGAGAGTCCCGCGCCACCGCGGTCAGTTGATACACATTACGTTGGACATGCATGAGGTTCTTGTGCCACTCGCATTACCGTTTGGGATCCCCCCTCCCCCGCCCGCGACACGTTTTCAAGCCTAAGTGTGCATATTTTCTCATGTCCTATCCTCAAACCGGGAGTCCCGCGGCTACATGGATGGATGCTACATGTTACGTTGCATGAGCTCAAGCTTTTCATGCTACTCACGGTTCTGTTTGGGCACCGCTAGTTGTGCCTGCCCCCCACTGCACGTTTTCAAGCCTAAATGTGCCTATTTTCGACTTCGAGTCCTATCCTCAAATCAGGAGTCCCACGACTATACATACATTTGCTACATGCTATGTTGGATGGACACAAGGTGTTTGTACAACTCATGGTTATAGTTGTGTGCCACTGGGGTGCCCACTCCGCCACGGTACGCTTTCACGCCTAAGTATGCTTGTTTTCAAATTTATGTTTAGGTCTTATCCTTAAACTATGAGTCCTACGGCTATGCAACCAGCTACCACATGTTACATTGGACACACACGAGGTGTACGTGCAACTCACGGTTCCGTTTAGGTTTAGCTATGAGCGCCCGCATCTCCAGAACACGTTTTCAAGCCTAAGTGTGTTTGTTTTTGAATTCGTGTCCTATACTCAAATTCAGAGTCCCGCAACTGCATTATCAATTAATGTGTGTTACATTGGACTTTCACAAGGTGTTGTGCCACTCGGGGTGCCAATTTGGTGCCGTTGGCATTCCCCCCCCCCCTCGACGGCACATTTTTAAGACTAAGTATGCATGTTTTCGAATTCACATCCTATCCACAAATCGAGAGTCCCACGGATGCATGACCGGTTGTTTCGTGTTACGTTGGATGTGCCCAAGATGTTCATGGCACTCGCGGTTTCGTTTGGGTACCACTGGGGTTGCGGCACGTTTACAAGCATAAGTGTGCCTATTTTTGAATTCATGTTTAGATCCGTTCCACAAATCAGGAGTTCCGTGGTTGCATGAGAAGTTGATACATTTTACGTTGGATGCGTACGAGGTGTTTGGGAGACTTTCGGTGCCGTTTGGGAACCACTGGGGGTGCCCTCCCCCCGACAGCACGTTTTAAAGGTAAGTGTCCCTATTTTCGAATTTGTGTCCTATCCTCAAATAGGGACTCCCGCAGGCTGATAGCTATGTGTTACATTGGATGCTTACACTGTGTTCGTGCCACTCGCAGTTCCGTTTGGGGTCCCCACCCCCCGCGACACGTTTTCAAGCCTAAGTGTGCTTGTTTTCGAATTCTTGTCTTGTCCTCAAATCGGGAGTCTTGCGGCTACACAATCAGTTGCTACGTGTTGCGTGGGACACGCACGAGGTGTTCGTTCCACTCGAAGTTCCATTTGGGTGCCGCTGGGGGTGCCCCCTATCGCGACAAGTTTTCCTGCCTAAGTGTACCTATTTTTGAATTCGTGTTTGGGTCCATTCCTCAAGCCGGGAGTCCTACAGCTTTGCAGACGGTTGCCTTGAGAGTGCACTTGCATTCAATGTTTAAACTTATCTAATGAAATTCCAATTTTATGACCATATTTTAATTAAGACCCTAAAACAAGCATCTAATTGTGATTAAAAATTAATATGAATTATTGTCATGGACAACCAAACAATCACAAAACATATTTGAAGAAAAATCCCCAGTAGGGGCAAAACCTTTTATTTATCTATAAACTGTAAATATCCAACTTACGATTACATAGAAGAAATACAACATTTTTCTAACGACGAAATACCCTCAAGTGTCGGTTCGACGTCTTCAACAAGAGATCCCTTAAGAGCTCCAATTGGTCAGCAATGGATAAAGCCTTCTGATCCACAAGGGTTACTCCAGAATGTGTAAGATGAGTAATCAAGCCAAGAATGATTAACCTAAAAGATTTGGGATTTTGGAGTGAATCGAAAAGGGTTTAAAGACTAAAATATGAAGTCTCTTGGTGCATCTAAAATGAAGAAATGGAGTTTTGAAAGACTTGAAAAGCCTAGCATCAAAGCTAGTATTTATAGGATGAATAAAAAGTTGAGGCGGCGGGAGTCATTCGAACGACATCTGTATGTCGTTTGAACGACATCTAATGTCGTTACTAACAACCATACAAACAAACCTTAAAAATGTAAAGCAGTACATGTTCGTTTGATACAAGCTTCAAATGACCCTTCAAACAACCCTTTAAACAACTTCTACTGTCATTCAAATGACTTATTATGTCGTTTGAATGAAATTTCTATCTCATTTTAAAGACACGATAGGAAAAATATTTCCTTAAAAAGTCTCGCCCACAGGCCTTAAAAAATAATTTCTGGCTTAGAAAAATGGCCTCAATTTTAATAAAAACATTTTATAAAAATATCCCAAATCAATATACGAACATTAATAACTCAAATTAAACATTTACCATACCAAAGAAATACTTTTGGATAGTACTTACTCTAAGGATAGTGACCTTCCCTGTGAAATATAGATGCTTATATTTCATATGAAAATGTATATCATAAATATATGTGTTGAGATTCTTGTGTAATGATGTGTTGTTTATGAGACATACGCATATGATTAAAAATATTAAGTGAAGTTATCTAATGTTATGGATTGTGATGGGTCCTTTATCTAATGTTAAGGACTGTGTTGGGTCCTATGGGATGTGGTGGTCCCATTAATCAAACTTAAGATTTGTGTACTCGAGCCAAATAATGGAATGCGGTGGTCCCCATTAATTGTGGTGGGTTAATTGGGATGGGTCACAATTCCTAATTGGGTTATAACACTAAAAAATGGTTATTAAAATTGTTTATATGTGTGGGGTGTGTGTATTATGTCATTCACTAAGCTTTTATAACTTACTGTCTTATAATAATTTGTTTTATGTATGCCTATTATGTAGAGTCACTCCCAAGTTAGGACTTTAAAACGGTAGATTGGAGGATATATGACATGGGTTGAATATCAACAATATTTTTGTGTAAATGTTAAACTAATAAACTTGTGTAAGTAAATTTGTTTAGTAATTTTAAGTCAAATGTAAATGTAGTTATGTTTTCATCTAAACATGCCTTCGAAAAAAATCTATTGCTATTTTTTGAGAGATTAAAATAAATTATTGTTTATGGGAATCTACTTATAAATAAAAGGATGATTTTAACTTAACTAAGTCTGGGTGCAACACTTTGGGTTGATCATAGGGAGATTTGAATTCCTGTTCTAGCACTATTGAATAGTTCACATGCTAGATATGAAGTTAACATCCTATCGGAACGATTATGATGCAATCTTAGTAGTTTATCTCAAACTACGTGAACCTGTATACTGGTTCAAAAAATTATATAATAGTTCGATAGAGGATTTGTATCGGTAAATCCAAGGAATATATTGAACATGACAACACGTGAAATTAGAGTTTAAGGGTAGGCTTGATTAGACTTGGGATATCTCACACCATTTGCAAAGGGTGGATAAAGTCTTTATACCTAGAATTATGAGGATTAAAATAATTACTAAATACTAACTTTGATTGATATTGGTGTGGTTCAGTCTAAGATTGAATCAAATTATCTCCTCATACGGGGTGATAATTATATAAATAGGCCTGAGATCTTAATTCGGAGGAATCGGCGTCCGGAGTTACTCTAGATTACGATACCATCTTGATAGATTTATAAGACTTATTTTCACCAGTAAAACCTGCTCAATCGATCATTTATAATCTAGTCGAGTAACAATATAAGTTAAGTCTAAGAGTCAAGAAATTTATTAGATATTGGTTAAAGGAAATTTTGAAAAAAATTATTTAACCAAACGGGTATCAGAATCTTAACGCGGAAAATTTTATGTACCATTATGGACGTGCAAATAAAGACCTCATTTTATTTGAGTGATTTCTGAGGTAATTAAATTGGAGTGCAATCACAATTATCTAGTGGAATAAATTATGATTATATGAAAAAATGAATTAAATAATGGTAAAAGTAATTTAGGATTTCTGAGTATTTGTTTAAATCTAATTTAATTATTTGTCCTAGGTCCTTGATCTAGTCTAAATACCCAAGTAGTCAGACCCATATTTTAAAAAACTGGGGTTTACTCATTATTCATAAGCACTATGGCTTGATAGGGGGTGAGAGAAAATATTATTCTCATTTTTGTGCAGAGGGACTAAGGAGATACCATCATATCTCAAGTTTTAGCAAGGGTTTTCATCTCATAAGGTGTTGTGGTGACAATTATTGTGCAACACAAATAAATATGAAAGAGGTAATGACCAAGAAAGAACAAATAAAATGCCAATCACACAACAACATGTGTACGTGATTCAGCAAAGATGTGCCTACGTCCACGGTGGTGCAGTCAGTATTATTTCTCTATATTCTGAAGAATAAGTACAGAGAATACAACTTGTCCTTTGCCCCGGACCTAGGGTTTAATTTATATATGTGTTGGTTAGTTAGTGGAGATGATGGATTCCTCCATTTTAGCCATCTTCCCTATAACTTCCCTTCATGGGATCGTGCTCCCCCATAAATTCCCTTCATGGGATCGTGGGGAAATCGGATCCATACAAAAGATGAGGGGCCTGGACTTTGGGCCGCTTGGGCTGGGCTACTCGTCCAGGCTTATAGTACTAAATTCCGGGTACCCACAATTGCCCCTAAATTTGTTGTGCCATGCATGTGGGCCCAACAGATTTAAATGATTATTGCGTTGCCATTCCTCGGGAGCTGTAGAGTCGATTTCTGGCGGCAGCCGCTTTGCTTACTGTGCAATATGATTAGATTTTGACTGTTTGTTGGAATAAGGCACATTTCTTTTCGTCGTTTCAGCTTTTCCAGCAATCTTCTATCTTCTGAGAACTCTTACGCTTTGTACCTTCTGCTTTCGATCTCCACTCTCGTTGCTTCTTCGTCATTTGACCTGATCTTCTGTCTTGTAAGTCTCTCGTGCTCTTTGCATTTTCTCTTTGGTTTATAGTTTTTCTTGTATTTTCCAATGGCGAAGATTGGAAATAGGTCAATCACGGAGTTTAGAAAATTCTACAACATTCCTGAGTGGGTAGAGATTGAGTGTTGTGCCTCGCCTCCTAGGAACGTTAGGGATATAGAGGATGCACACTGGATTCATGTTTTGTTGCTCTCCCAGGGGGGACTTACCTTTCCCCCTAATGATCTGTTTCTGCATTTCTTTAGCTATTTTAGTATTGTACCTGCACAATGTTCGCCCAACGTATGGAAAATAGTGAACGGCGTGCATAGGATAAATCAATTGTACGGCACAAGGTTAGGGCTTGCCGAGGTCTACTTTTGTTACTCCTTCTCTCGAACTAGTTCAGGTGTCCTGTACCTCAAAGCTAGGAGCCCTGATAGGGTATTGGTAGTAAATCTACCTGATTCCCATAAGGACTACTGGCAGGAAGGTTTTTTTGTTAGGAATTGGCAGTTCTCTCCCCAATCTGAAGGGTCGAGGTCTGAGAGGTTCACTGTTCCCTTTTATGGGGAAGAATATATAGGTAGATATTTGTACTTTTCTTTAATCTCTACTGGCTTATGATTTTTCTGACTCCCTTCTGCATTTTCTTTTACAGCGAGGTCACGGAACTCGGAGTCTGCTCTTAGCGAGGTCCGGATTTCTGAGTTGGTTAAAGCTTGGAACATCAGAGAGCTTTTGGGTGACGGCGAGCATCCCAGATCTGCCGCTTTCTTGTTAGAGTATAATAACGTAGGCTCTAGCTTTATAGCACGGCCTGTGGACAGTGTTCCAGAGTTTGCTTCCTGCAAAGAGACTACTGCCGAGCTAATCCAGTTGGACGAAGAGGAGGGGAGTTCTGAAAGTGAGCCTGCAGGTAATCTCAATGAAGGGATCTCTGATAGTAGCAGCTCTTCTGATTCTGAGGAGGCTTCTGAGGCTCGAGGATCGTCGAGTACTTCCAGCAGTTCTGGTGACGATATGCCTCCAAGGAAGAACCTGATCAGAGATGATGATGATGATGATGACAATGTGCTCCTTGCACAAAGGTCAAAGAAATAGAAGACTGCAGCTAGGGTTGTGACTATAAGTTCTCGGCCTTCCTCTCAGGAACAAGAGAGGAAGAGGAGAGAGGAGGAGCAGGCGAGAGAGAGGGAGAGGAAAAAGGAGGAGGAGAGAAAAAAGGTAGAGGAGAAGAAGAGAGTAGAGGAGAGGAAGAGAATGGAAAAAGAGAAGGAGGAGAGGAGGAAATTGGAATCAAGGACCAAGGCAGGTCAAGCTTTGGTCCCAGTATCTGCCTTGCCCGAGGGGGCTTCGGTGGCCATTTCTTCTCAGCTAGCTCCTGCGCTGCTTGAGAGAGCAGTTCTTCCTGCGGATCGCCAGAGGGCGTTGGGGTCCGAACAGCTGGCCCTGCAAGCTATCCAGAGGCTGGCCTTGGTAAAATTTCCTTTCAATTCTCAATTTTTGAACAAGTCTTGATTATTTTCTCTTCCTGATCTCTTCTTTATTCTTTGCACCTTGTGACCGACTTCTCTGTGCTCTACCATTCTCGCGACGAGCTGGTGAAGAGGAACGGTGAGTTGGAGCAGCAAAAGTCTTCTCTGGAGGCCAGGGGTTCTCAACTGGAGGCTGATCTGAAGGCTGCTGATGCAGCTCGAGCTTCGTCTGATCTGGACCTCGTCAATTCTGCCCACGAGAGGGATAACGCGGTTAAGGAGATGGGCGAGCTGAGGAAGGCTTATGACTTAGTGTGCTCGAGCAAGCTGGACCTCGCAGATAAGAACAGGGTCCTGGCCGAGCAGCTAGAGGCGGAGAAAGCCCAGACAGTCACCATTAAGGAGGACTCATACAACTCTGGGTGGGCTGCTGCCTATGATGATGCTGAGGTTCAGATTGGCTACATCAGCCGTCTGAACTTCAAGAAGGGATGGAACAAAGCTCTTCTAGCTGCTGGTGTGGATCCTGAGTCTCCTCTATTTGACGAGCACGACCCGGGCCCCAAGCCAACTGTGGACGAGGAAGCTCCTGCTCCAACCATCGAGGGTGCTGATCTTCCCTTGGATACAGTTCCTGCTGGTGTTCGCCCTGTTCAGGCGACTGAAAGCATTCCTGCTGAGGGGGATAGCTCTGCTGCAGCTGATAAGGGGAAGCAACCAGACACCGTAGGGCAATCTGAGGTTGCTAGTTAATCTGTTCTTAGGATTTACTTTTACGCTTTTTGCTTATAATCTCCCAAGTTTTTTTTTTGCTCGATGTACTTTGTCTTTACTAATAAAATGAGAAGATTTTCCTTTTGTTTACGCTGATCCCTTTCGTTCTTCTATCTTTCTTTTATCTGTAGTTGGTTGATGTGGATGACTATATTCCTGTTACCTCCCAACTAGGTAGGACTCTTGGTCCTAATGCTAGCCCTGCAGTTCGCCAGGCCTTTGCTAGACTTTGCAGGTTTGCTAAGTCAAGGAACCAAAAATATAAGGATCAGTCCGAGCTAGTGGCCAAGTTGAAGGACAGGCTCCAGGAGATGGAAGAAATCGGTGCTTCAGTGCAAGAAGAAGTCAGTGCACTGAGAGCAAGGTTGCTGGAGGCCACCGAGATTAACCAGGTCGGGGAGTTCCTGCAGCAGGGGAATGAAGACTTGAGGAGGGAAGTCCTAAGGCTTAAGGAGCATTCGCCAAGCATCGTTTTAGAAGTCCTACAAGGCTCTTCTTCATCGCGAGCTGCTCGGCCTTCCCTCCCGCGTGCTGGTAGGAGTGCCAGGGGTAGGAACAGGGAAGTCGAGGAACAACGTGAGAGGAAGATGGAGGAGCTGCGCGACGATGTTCGGCGAGCTTATGTGACTGCTGCTGGGCTTCATAGGGACGTCACCCGACTACGACATTTGTTCAAGAACGGTCCTCAACAAGTGTGGTCCGATGGCTACGATCAAGGTTGGCTGGATTCTCCGACGAGACTATCAGAGTTCGAGGAGCTCTCCTTCATCAGAGGGTGGTTGAGTGCCCTCAAAGAGCTGCAGGTCCTGAGGAACTCGACGTTGTGGTATCGAGACGAGATGTCCTCCTCCACTCTGATGCCCAATCCATTCAGGCGGGATGATCGATGGATCCCCATTGATGCTATTCCCCGGCAACTATTGGAATTTGATGCAAATGAGGTCGTGGAGGAGCTCGCCCCTGCTCCTGATGATGGAAGGAGAGCTAAAGTTGCTGATTATCTTGCTTGGAGGCTTCCACCTCCTTGAGATTTTGTTACTCTTTTTCTTTTTGATAATTGTAAATGCTTTGGGCGAGCTTCGCCGACTAAACATGTATTATCATTGTTTGTAAATATAAAGATTAATGAAAAGTTCGAGTTTTGGGAAATTTTGCCGACTAAACGTGTTCATCCAATCCTTTTATATTTTTGCTGCTTCGCAATCCTTTTTATTTTGTCATGTGAGTGTCCGCCCAGTCCAGTATAAGAATACCATTGTGCCCTCACTTTAACTTTTAGGTTGTGTCGTCACACTCCCTTAGGCCTAAGTAGGGCAATTGGTGAGGACACACCTGGTATTGGATGTCTTCATCCGATCAGGATTTTGTTCAACCAAAGTAGGTTTCATGCCTAAGGATACTCTATAGGGCTTCATATATTGCCAGGGGCAATGCTAAGAGGTCTGTCGTGCTTCATGATGATGACCTGAGGAGGGGTGTTCCCCTGCTATGTCGACCATTATGCCTGTGATTTGGAAGAGGTGTGTAATAAAATATGATCGTTACTAATTAGAGAGTGATTAACTGAGAGATTTTCATTAGTGAAATGAGAAATGAACTGTCACATAACGAATACAATAAAAGATTTAATAATAAAGTTCCTAAAAATAGAATTTCTTGAGATTAGCCGCGTTCCATGCTCGTGGTATCTCTCTGCCCTCCATCGTTTCCAAATGATAGGCACCTTGTAGGTCGTCTCTAATTATCTTATAAGGTCCTTCCCAGTTTGGGCCCAGTTTTTCGTCTGATGGCTTCACTGTGTTGCCCAGAACCTTTCTTAGAACGTGGTCCCCAACTTTGAACTTCCTCAGATTGACCCTTTTGCTGTAGTGCTTCGCAAGCTGTTGCTGATAGCTCGCTAGTTTCACTAGGGTAAGTTCCCTGCGTTCGTCGGTCAGGTCGAGTTCAGCGAGCAAAGCTTCATCGTTCTGGCCTTGTTCGACAAGATCGGTCGGCAATCCTGCTTCTAGTGGGATGATCGCCTCCATACCATATGTTAGTGAGTATGGTGTTTCTCCTATTGCTCGCCTAGGGGTCGTTCTGTATGCCCATAGGATATGCGGTAGTTCGGTTGCCCATGCGCCTTTGGCTCGTTCTAACCGCTTCTTCAATCCAGCGATCACTGTTTTGTTGGAGGCTTCAGCTTGTCCATTGCTTTGAGGGTAGACCACTGAGCTGAAGTGGTGCCTGATCCTGTGTTCGTTGCAGAAGTCCTGGAAAGAGCCATTCTCGAACTGTGTTCCATTATCAATGATGATGGTTCTGGGGATTCCGAATCGAGTGATTATATTTCTCCATACGAACCTTATCATGTCAGCATCTCGAATGTTCGCCAGTGGTTCTGCCTCGATCCACTTGGTAAAGTTATCAGTTGCAATCAAAAGGTATTTGTGATTGCCGACAGCAGTGGGCAGTGGTCCCACGATGTCCATTCCCCACTGGGCGAAGGGCCAGGGACTGGTCAGGGATTTTAATTCGCTAGCGGGCTGGTGGACCATGGGAGCGTGAAGTTGGCATTTTAGGCATTTCCGGACATATACTGCAGAGTCCTTTTGCATGTATAGCCACCAATAACCTTCCTTCATTTCTCGGAAGGCTAGAGACCTTCCTCCGACATGACTTCCACAGATTCCTTCGTGAAGCTCGTGAAGCACTGCCTTGACATCGCCTGGGTGGACGCATCTAAGGTAGGGGCCGAAGAAAGATCTTTTATACAAGTCGCCTCCTGTGGATAAGTGAAAGCGAGCATCTTTGACTCTTATCTGGTGGGAAGTTCTCTTGTCCTCTGGAAGCGTTCCGTTCTTTAAATAGTCCTTCAAGGGATCCATCCAGCTGGGGGCTGATTCCAATTGGAGTATTGGTTTTGATTTTGTCAGCTCGCAGTTGGGTTAAATTCTTGGGCAACTGAGGAAATCGATAGGGATGACCCTTTTAAGGCTAGAATCAACTGCCGAGCTCAGGGCTGCTAAGGCATCAGCGTGGCTATTTTGCCCCCTGGGAAACTGTTGGATGTTGATCTCTTCAAAGCTCGTCATTAAGTTTTTTACCAAGGAGAGGTAGGCTGCCATTCTCTCATCCTTCGCGTTATAGTCTCCACTTATCTGATTGGAAACTAGTTGCGAATCTCCGAATACCTGCAAATGCTTTGATCCCAGAGTTTGAGCCTTTTGTAGACCTTCTATTAGGGCTTCGTATTCGACTTCGTTGTTGGAGGCTGCAAATCCCAGCCTGATTCCTTGCTCAAGGACTGTATTTTCTGGAGTGATGAGAACAATTCCTACCCCTGCCCCCTTTGAGTTGGAGGCTCCATCAACGAATAGTTTCCAGCTTTCCACTGTAGCTTGGTTGTTTTATTCTTTTGGCTTAGGCTGGTCGAAGGGTTCTTCGCATGTGAATTCAGCTATAAAATCAGCAAGGATTTGACCCTTGATAGCTATCCTTGGTTGAAATTGGATGTCAAATCGGCCGAGCTCGACTGACCATTTAGACAGTCTGCCCGACAAATCCTCCTTCCTTAGGACAGCCTTGAGGGGGTGTGATGTAAGGACGATGATCGTATGAGCTTCGAAGTAATGCTTCAGTTTCCTCGAGGCCATTACTAGGGCGAATGCGGGCTTTTCCAATGGTAGGTAGCGCTGCTCGGCATCTAATAAGGTTTTGCTCGCGTAATAGACTGGATGTTGGATTCCTGTAGCTTCACACATTAACGCTGAGCTGACAGTATGACTGGATACAGAGAGGTAGAGGTACAAAGAGTCCATTTGCTGTGGTATGACAAGAAATGGTGGAGAGCTTAGGTAGGACTTGAGCTCGTTTAATGCTCGCGAGCAATCTGGGGTCCATTCTACTATTTTGCTGCCTTTTAAGAGTTGGAAGAAAGGCTTGCATCTCTCGGAGGATTTAGAAATGAAACGATTTAGAGCAGCGAGCATTCCAGTGAGCTTCTGTACATCTCGGACTGTGCGAGGAGGTTGCACTCTGTTGATTGCATCAATCTGGTCCGGATTAGCCTCTATGCCTCGCTTGCTGACCAAATACCCAAGAAACTTTCCTGACTGGACACCGAAGGAACACTTGCTCGCATTGAGTTTCATTCGGTACTTCCTGAGGATTTCGAAGGTACTTGACAGGTCCGAGAGGTGATTCTTCTTCTCCTTGCTCTTGACGAGCATGTCGTCGATGTAGACCTCCATTGTGTCTCCCATTTGATTCGTGAACATTTTAGTAACTAGCCGCTGATAGGTTGCCCCTGCATTTTTGAGCCCAAAAGGCATGACCTTGTAACAGTATAAACCAACCGTTGTGATAAACGCCGTTTTGTCCTGATCTGGGGCATAAAGGGGAATCTGGTGATATCCTGAGTACGCGTCCAGGAAACTCATTCGTTCGTGAGCTGCGGTGGCGTCTACTAGTTGGTCTATTTTCGGAAGAGGGAAGCTAGCCTTGGGGCAGGCTTTGTTGAGGTCAATGAAGTCTATGCAAACTCTCCACTTCCCGTTTCTTTTCGAAACTACCACTGGATTGGATAACCATTTGGGGAATTTCACTTCCCGTATGGATCCTGCATCCAGCAGTTTTTCGACTTCTTTTTCTATTGCTCTGGCTTTCTCGGGAGCAGTTCGCCGTGCCTTCTGCGCTATTGGCTTGAATGTTGGATCGACGTGCAACTGATGGCAAACCATATTGGGATCGATTCCTAGCAGCTCATAGGGTTCCAAGCGAAAACATCTATGTTGCTTCTGAGTAAGGTTGACAAATCCTTTTGCTCTTGGTCGGTGAGTGACGCTCCGATCAGGAAGACTCTGCTGTTGTCACCTTCTTTAGCTATCACTTCTACCAGGTCCTCGACGACATGCTCAGAGGGGAGGAGCCTGGTCTCTTCCACTCCAGGCCTTCCATATTTTAATTGCTATTTGGAAGGAATTGCACCTTCCTCCACTTTCTCGCTGGGTTGAACGGCTTTTTTCTCTGGTTTTGGTCGGATGGCCGCTATGAAGCACTTCCTTGCCATCGCCTGGTCGCCATGTATCTCCATTACTCCCCGCTCGGTGACATATTTGAGTTTCTGGTGGTAGGTCGAGGAGACTGCCTTCATTGCATGAAGCCATCCCCTACCGAGGATGGCCTGATATGGTGAATCGATGTCGACCACCAAGAATTCGATCATCTTGGAAACATTTCCAGCGCGCACTGGCAGTACTATTTTGCCCAGAGGCATGGTCATTTTTCCAGCGAAGCCGACCAGAGGGACAGTGGTTCCCTTTAGGTCGGCGATGTTCAACTTCAATTTTCGGAACAGGTCGATGTACATTACTTCGGATGAGCTTCCTTGATCGACGAGCAGCTTGTCGATGTCAAAGTTGGCTATCCTGAGTGTAATGACTAAGGCATCATGATGTGGGGTTATTACTCCCACAAGATCTTCATCCGTGAAGACAATATGCTTGTTGTAGTTGATGTCCTCTGCTCGCCGACGTTTTCCTGACTGTGATTTTGCTGGGTCAATCTGAAAAGCTTGCATTACCGCTGTCAGTTTCTTTACCTCCATTCGAGCTGAGTTACCTTGGATTTGCTTGACGTCAGATACTCCGTGGATTACTGCGAATTCGTGTCCGGCGTCATCTTCCAATACGTTATCGGGTTTCGCCTCTTTGTGGGCGGCCACTTTCTCTACCTTCTTTTCCACAAAGTCATTCAAATGTTCGGACTGGGCCAACTCCTCGAGGTGGGACTTAAGAGCCTTGCAGTGCTCAGTCTTATGCCCTCCCTCTTTGTGGAAAGTGCATCTTAATGCATTGTTTCTTTTCGAGGGGTCTCCTCCCATTTTCCGGGGCCATTTGATGAACGGCTCATCCTTGATCTTAGCGAGAATTTTGTAAATCGGCTCTTTGAAGACGGTGTTGACCGCCTGGAACGACTTTGTTACGTCAAGGTTCCCTCCGCTTTTGGAGCCATTCTTGCTCCCACTCTTTCCTCCTTTCTTCTGGTTTTCAACTTTCTCACTTCCCTTGGTAGTGAGCTTGGCTCGACCGTTCTTTCCTACATTAAGGCGGGTGACGTCTTCCACCTTTGCGTATTTCTCAATTCGGGCCATCAGGTCGTCAATGGTCATAGCTTCCTTCTTCGTCAAGGACTGGTAAAGGAGGGAAGAGCTAGGTAATCCGATTTTGAAAGAAGCCACTGCCACCTCTTCTGCGCAATCCTCAATATCGTTGAATAGCTCCCAGTACCTCTTCGCATAGTCTCGGAGTGTTTCTTGAGGCGTTTTCTTCATGGTTAATAGAGCATCCATCCTTTTGGGATGGGAGCTGCTGGTGATGAACGGGGCTGTAAAGAGCTCGGCCAGGGATTTGAAATTTCTGATAGATCGGTGAGGGAGTTTTTCGAACCATTTCTGAGCCACGTCATGGAGGCTCGAGGGGAAAATACGGCACATCAGTGCATCCCGGTGATTCCAGAGGGTCATGGCCTGCCGGTACTGCCTGACATGATCAATGGGATCAGTCTTCCCGTCGTAAATCTTGAACCTTGGAATGGCAAATTTCTTGGGAGCCTCTTCCTCTTCAATTTCCTTCGTGAAGGGTGACTTCATCTGGGTCTTGAGAGCTCTCCTGGCGAGTTCTCTGGTCGACTTGGTGCCGCGGTGAGCTGGATGTTGGTCCATTTCTCGGCGGACCAGGTTCCGTATGTTTTCGTCGCTGCGAGCAGGGCTCTGGTAGCGGCGAGCTCTTTTTAGTTGCTCGCGGAGGTCGTCGTCTGATTTGCCACCTTCAACCCTTTGATATTCCCGCCTAGGGCTCCTTCCTCGGCTGCGAGATTTGCTCGCCTGAGGGCTAGGAGTGCGATAGAGGCGTCTCCTGGTATCGGGACGTAGTTCCTTCTCCAGTCTTTCTAGTCTGCTTTTCAAGCGAGCATTCTCAGCCTCGTATCTGCGCGAAGACTCCCTCTGCTCGTGGAGCCTTGCCTCGTATGCATCAATCAATCTGGATATCTGCGTGGACTTTGCTGGTCCTTGACTTTCTTCTGAGGATGGCTTTTCCAAGCGAGCCTCACGATCTGAACGTCGAACCTCAGACCTAATCCTGTGAGGAGCAGGTGGCTCTTGAATATCTCCTGCTTGAGGAGCGTTGCTGCTGTGACCAGACATCTTAGATTCTTTTCTTGGCATGGACTCTTCTCGGGGAAAGATGAACGATTCCCACAGACGGCGCCGATTGTGGTGACAATTATTGTGCAACACAAATAAATATGAAAGAGGTAATGACCAAGAAAGAACAAATAAAACGCCAATCACACAACAACAGGTGTACGTGGTTCAGCAAAGATCTGCCTACGTCCACGGTGGTGCAGTCAGTATTATTTCTCTATATTCTGAAGAATAAGTACAGAGAATACAACTTGTCCTTTGCCCCAGACCTAAGGTTTAATTTATATATGTGTAGGTTAGTTAGTGGAGATGATGGATTCCTCCATTTTAGCCATCTGCCCTATAACTTCCCTTCATGGGATCGTGCTCCCCCATAAATTCCCTTCATGGGATCGTGGGGAAATCGGATCCATACAAAAGATAAGGGGCCTGGACTTTGGGCCGCTTGGGCTGGGATACTCGTCCAGGCTTATAGTACTAAATTCCGGGTACCCACAGGTGTCTACCTGCCTACCTAACTTTGGAGAAGATCATACACTTTAAGATCCTAGCATAAAAAAATTAAAGCAAGGTTATGGTGATCCAGAACAAGGCCGCCCTCAATCTACATCCAATACCTTTCTCCCTATCACATTACTACCGGATTTGCGAAGGTACTGTATTCTAAACCCTACATTCTTTCTTCTAATCTTGTTGGTGCTTTTCCCTATTTCTTATATTTTGATTACTCAAAGTTCCATGGTTGAAACTTTTATATTCTGCGGATATCGATCCCCAACTTTAAGCTCATTGAGGTAGTTTTACAAAGAAGTACTCAGACCTATACTGAATCAGTAGAACTCCTTTTTTAGATTAATTCCATTTTTCCAGGACTTATCCAAATAAAGCTTCTCAAGATTTTCCTAAATCACCCTAATGACAGTCTTTGTCATAACGTTGTGTATGATCTCCTTAGACAAACACATCCTAATTGTGTAACATGCCTCCCTATTGATCATTTTCCACTTGTCATCCTTCATTGCATCTGGATTTACTTCTAAGGATAATATCAATCCCTCCTTGATAAGAATATCCATTCTCTCAAGTTTTCAAAGGCCAAAATTATTCTTGTCGTTAAAAATCTCAACATCGTACTTTATCCTGGTAGCCATAACAAAAATAGACCCTAGTTTGCAACCAAGGCTCTGATATCAATTTGTTATGTGGAAGCGTGAGTTTTCAACTAGGGCTCCGGTGACCAACAAATAATGACACAAATATGGCAGACAAAGAAAAAAAAAAATAGAGAAGAACACAAATATAATGGCAATAGCAATTTGCATCTTTAAATGAGAAAAACGATAGTAAATTGGAAGAACTTTTTGTTTCTTACCCCCCCCCCCCCCCCCCCCCACACACACACACACACACACAAAAATAATAATAATAATAATAATAATAATAATAATAATAATAATAATAATAATATTTATCTCTCACACAAAATAACCTCACACAATAATGAAGACTCTCAAAAAATTAATCTCACAACCAAAGGCTCCTAAATTCTATCAAAATCCTCAATAGAGAATAATTTTAATTGGTTTCGAAAGAATAACTAATTTTTACACCAAAGTGAACCCTTAACTTTTCACTCATAAACAAAATATTCTCTGCTTAAAACAATGGACACTACCTAAAAAATACATCTGCTCCTTAAGGAGCAAATATAGATAATCCAAAGTGGAGTCGAACTCTAACTTAAGTGGGAATCCTTTTATGACTTGGAGTCTAAGACTTCAAAGTCTGTGACAACCAAAAATCCTATGAAAGTTGCTATCAACATGAGTTTCAGATAAACTCAAACTCTTCCACCAGATTTACCCACGATGGGAGAGAGAGGGGGACTGAGCGAACGTCACAACTCTGAATATGTCAAATGTATGTAAAGATCCACACCTCTACTGGAGAACTTTTATATGTCAAGCAGGCTACCACTGCAATGCATAAACCTGATCCCCTTATAATATGCATAAGCTATGCAAGAACAATCAGTCAAGCACTAGCTCATACAGTGGTCTTCTAGAGCATTTGTCAACTCAACAAAGTCTGGAACTTTCATTGAAGTAAGCTTAAGAAATCGATCGTCCTTGTTAATACTATTGTTTCTATCACACCATAACTATGTCCTCCTCATACATCCACTAGTCCAATTTCCTCTACTTCACTCCTCCATATTATTTAGAAAAAACCTTTAAAACAACTACATATTGGTGAATTTAGCAGATAACAACTTCCAAATAGCCCATGCTTACCATAAACTTCACATTCGTCCTTTGGAGCCAAAAAACAACCTCCCAGTCTTCTTTACCCGCAAGTCAATTCTTGACGATAAATTTTCCTTCGCATTTCAAAGTAATGGAATTCAAAATAGACTCATTTTATAGGTTGAAGCACTCTATTCTTTTCATATACAATATTAAATCCATTGGGATATGAATATTCCATGGAGGTTATCCCAATAAAAACCTGACCATTCTAAGGATGGTTTTGCCAATATGGTTTACTACTATTCCATACAGACTTCTGGAATCTTTAGCGGATCAAGCCCAGATAAGAATATCCCCATGGGTGGACATGAGGGAATTTTAGTGTTATGCACAACTACGACACCGCTATCATCAACTATATAGAAATAAATATATATGCAACATAAATGACAAGGACATAAGAGACGCAAGATATTTAACATAGTTCATCCAATATAGACCACGCCCAGACGAGGGAGAGTTTAATTTCACTCTCACTACAATACAACGACTTTTTATGATCTTTTTGTAATGTCATAAAATGCACCTTTTATTTTTTAATTCAAGCCATCAAAAATTTGACTGTCATAATTGAAATTCATAAAAACTGTCTTACAGGTTAAAAGTTATATATTAATGTTTTTTTTCGAAATAGTCATATTTTTTATAAAAACAGTAATAATATACTCTACAAGTTGTCATATTTAATATAACAAATGTCATGATAGATAATTTTCAATATTAAAAAAGGTCATATAAAATATTTCATCACATGAAGGTTTAACATAAACGGTTATAAATTAAACATATAATCGAAAAAATTAATAACTAATATTAATGTCATAGTTGATAAATAAATCTAAACACGAATCAAAATTCATAGAAACATAAAAATTGTCTTGAATTTTTTTGTATTCGATCTCATGTACATCTAAATTGCACCAAACCAAGTTCTTTGTCCATATAAAAAAAGTATCATGACACAATTAGATATACCCACCATGTACATCATTCACAAAAAATAATGACCCACTACATGTATCATAACCAAATATACCCACTATGTACATCATTAAACAAAATGTCTCCAAAAAAATATACATTTAAAAATCAGGCATATATGTGTCGATCTTCCTTTGGCTTTTTAAAAATAGTTTTGACACCTCAAAAGCTCCAAATCATATTATATATGTCTAAATAAATTCAATGAATTCATGTTGAAGTTCATTGATCTCATGAGTTTGATATGATGACTTTCCATCCAACTCCTTCACCTAAATATGGCAAATAAAATTACATTTAGTTTTTATAACATCTAAATAAAAATGGAATTTAAAAACAATATTAAAAAATATGTGACCTTCATTTTTATAGACATAAATTTTCCAAGAGCTCTCTCATGAACTTTAATACAAAAAAACCACACACAAGTTCTCCTCGTTGTTTAGGGCCCTAAAAATAAAGGACACAGTATATTTCCCATGTCAAATGTGAATACATAGAAAAAAATCACACACAAGTTCTCCTCGTTGTTTAGGGCCCTAAAAATAAAGGACATAGTATATTTCCCATGTCAAATGTGAATACATAGACATTAAATTTAATTTATTGAACAAATACCTTAACATTCTCCCAGTCTAGTAGTGATATTTTTTCTTTAATTGCTAAAAACGATCTAATTCCACTTCAAGGAAAAAAAAATAGATATTTATATTATAATTACGTAAAACAAAATCAATAATTCTATTATAAGAATTAATTAGGACGTCACTTATGTGTTTATATAGAGCTTAAAGTCCAATCTCGGTTCTCCGTTTAAAGAACCAACCCAAAACACATTGTTCGAAGTAAAGTCGATCACAACCAAAACCTAATGATACATACACTAGAAAGAATTATTGGAGATTAGGAATATTATACATACACATATTTATTATGTTAAAAAACTTTTACAAATTTACCAAACTTACCCATAATTGATTGGAATAACAAGTGTTTATTTTTCTAATGCCTTATGTAACGTTTCTGTTATAAATTGATGTCAATTGTTTTTTAAATGCGTCTTGAATAGAAAAGGGATTCAATAATCTAATAACTTAAAAAATCCTTACAAATTTATCATATAAACATTTATAGATAAAACAAATGCACGTGAGGTCAAAGGACATTAATGTATGCGATAATAGAAACTACATCTAACCTCATGTATGCATTCGTGAATTAAATAAAATATGGTAAAGTTAAATATAACCTCATGTATGCGATAATGCAAACTCCATCAGGTCCTAACATCTTACAAAAACTCACTAATTCATTTTTTGGAATACAGGTTATATCAAGATCATCATAAAAAATTGTCACCGAAATCTTTACTGCATCCATCATTATGATGTTATCAAGCGTATTAACAAATGCAATAATTGCGCCATCTTTGCCATCAAAATCTTTCTTTTTTTCCTTACATTTTACCTAATCAACAATTTTAACATATAAAAACATAAAATCTTTAGGATGATGTCAGTTACCTCTTTAGGAAATAAAAACTTTGAACATATAATAAAGAAGCTATTAGTGAAATTTCTTAAAAAAGGAAATTGTGTTGGTATGGATAAATTTAAGTATTTTTCTATGAATAATAAGGAAAGTATTTTTCTATTTGTAATATGACAGAGTTACAAATTACCTATCCATGGAACATTGTATCAATAGTATACTAGCAGTATAGGTGTTGAAACTAAGGTTGTCCAGAGTTACAAATTACCTATCCTGAACACCTATCCATGGAACATTGTCCATAGTTACAAATTATTAGCAGTATTGGTGTTGAGTATCAACAATATAGGTTTCAGTCCCCAAATAGTATAGGTTATTAGTATGAAATGTGGTACATAATGAAAATAATATGACCAAATCAAAAAATTATTGAACATTTGTCCAGAATTTAAAAAGGGAGAGGGAAGATCGTATTTGGTGTAGATTACACAAGTATTTGCCAATAAAGAAGACTTCTAGTAGTGTAAATCCATTGTTGAATGTGGCATGGAATTTAAAAAATGTTAGGGAAGTTACCTTAATACACAACAACACAAACTCTTTAGGCCAAGCAATATGTGAATTGTGTGCGTCTTTAATAACATACATGTCCGTGATAGGTACCGGTACAAGAAGACGTTCTTCGGGACAGTGAGCATCAGTTATTGATACACGTATATAATTATACCCCAAGAGAGCATTGTGAATGGTATCATTAGATGAAATACGATAAAAAACACTCCAGATGCAACAACATTTTCATGTGATTTCAATGCCAATCTACATTGTTTTCCCTATATAAAAAAACAAAATAAATAATGAATGATATATGTATACTAATAAAATAAATAAACATCACTAATATAGGTAAAGTTGTTACAAACCCATTGTCTATTCACATCGCTTTGGACCTAATTGCACATGAAACATTCCAAAATAATTATAGTAAAGTATGAGACATAAATGCAATTTTATGTTACAAATAACGTGATTACCAACTCTTTTGTCCTCTTGGATGGAGAATCACATGATTCACTCACATTATTTGAATGCTTACAGTATTTTTTATTATCACAATTTTGACTATTTAAGGAAATCTTCTCAATTAATGACGAGGCAAGTGATCTTTTTTTATACTCCCTCAATTCTTCCATTGATTCTTGAAATTGTTGATCTTTTCTCTTTCCTTATCCTCTTCTTGATGAAGCCTATACTCTAATTCTTCAACATGTTATTTTGACCCCCGCATATGGATATGAAACTAAGTTAAAGGAGTGACTCATTTTCCCACTCCCCTTACTCGACCACTATGTTCTAGGGTACTAAGTGCCAAGGTTAAGACGTCTAAAGTCCCTTGAGTTACTAAGCTTACATCTTGGACTTGATTCTTCAAAGCATCTTATAATAAAGAAAATTATCAACAGTGTTAAAAAATTATGTTTTCTTAACTTTTGAAAGAAACTCACAATTTTTTCACCAACTTTCTTGGTTTCATCATCTTGATATTCTCTATTTCTTGATTTTCGGGCGCTTATCTATATTACAAACTTATCATCCTTATTAGATACATCTCCATGTCTCTTTTTCTGTCCTAATTATAAAATAAAATATAAGAAACTAAGCACACAACATAAAATACCCATAATGAATTGATTATGGTTGTATACTTTACAAATAATACAAGAATTCAACCACATACCATAATTTCCTCAGGACCTTCATACCCCAACTTACTAAACATGTAGTTGAACTTATTCTTTGCTCGCCTTTCTCGTTGTACGTCACTTACTTTCTACGTATTGAATATATAGCCAATGTAACAATTTAACCATACCATGGATATATGTTAATACATTTACATAATAAAATGAATTTAATATACACCTTAAACTTTTCGGATAGTCTTCCTATTACAAACGCATACCAATCCTCCTAATCAATAAACTTTTTATACTTTTCTAGACGGATCCAAAGATTATCGAGATCATCATTAAATGACTTGACAAAGCTCTTGGTGAGTTCTCTTTTGAAATTCTTCCACGAACAACTAATATCAGATATAACTGCCTTCTTTGATTTGGGGTTCATGTCGAGCTTAGCCTCTAATTAATGAACATTATATTATATAGTGGAATTAAAATAATATCAATATAAACTTCAAATAACAACTATATAAATTATTAGAATTTTCTCCCATAGCTATCCATAAATTCTCTTTTAATGACTTTGGGACTTTGGGTCAACTTGGAAAACTTATGGGCACTATTGTCCTTGCCAAAGGCCCCTATAACTTGCGAAATCCTTTATTGTTTCACCATTTGGCTGTCCTTTTCTATTGTAAGTTACTAATATTCGATCACAGGAAGCCCTTTTGCTTATTCATTCTAAAAAAGCCATGCCTCTGACCTTTTGTTATATATTACTTGAATTTTGCGATGACTTTGCTAAATCATCTCAAATTTTTGAATGAAAATTATCTTCCTCTTCTATATCCACTACAATGACAAGCAAATAGATTGAAGTGGGTATACACGTTGATAAATAAAAATTAATGTAAGTGTTTAACTATATGCCATGTAGAACACGTTGATGAAAAACAATTGAAGTGTTCATAACAGTAAATGCTTATAACATGTATTGAAGTAAGTGTAGATAGAAGTAAATCCCGCATTTTGTGCCATGTATAACACTAAATGCTTATAATATTATAGATGCCAACGTAGTTATACATAGCAATTAGAACGCACACATGTTTACCATATTTTGTCTCTCAGGCCTATTATGCTCGGTTCTTAATTATGCAACGTTCTAATGTCTGGACGAAATTATGCCAGGATGGTAGTATTTACTGATGCATTTATATCGGATGCTTAGTAGTGTACCAATCCCAAGATTTACTTATTGATGCATTTGTGTGTCAATTCTTTATTTTTATTTTTCTTAGATAAAGGAGCGGTTTCAAACTGCTAAGCAAGCGTCATATGTATACGAGGCAACAATAAGAAAGAACCATATGTAAAAACTGATAGTAAATGTCTTCTCTTTGGTCTTACACTGCTAAGCAAGCACCAAAAGCAAGGGCACATTGTACTTTTTAAAAATCTGATTGAGTGTATGTTTTTAAACAAGTTCGATGTTTTAGTCCTTGATTCGTAGTTCTTTCAAACTCGTAGAGAAATCTGATTTAAATTGTACTATTCGCCTTAGACATCTGACCTTGATATAAATTATAACCACCAATGATAAACAATAATATTGAAACCACGAATAAAATAAGAACATAACATTTTTTTCCATTCATCCAAGAATACTGAAAATCATATGCAAATGAGTTAATAAGGAAATCTATATAAGATAATTAAATATATAAATAGTTGTATAAGGAAGTTTGTATAAGATAATTGAATATATAAATGTTAACAACCATAATCATTTCATGTATAAATCACCTTCATCCATTTAAAATCAGAACTCATAGCGATATCCTATAAAAAGGTGGGACTTTGTGGGTAGCGATATAAGTGAGCTCTAGATTTTGAGTATTTTTACTTCAATATATGAGGAAAACATCACATATTATACATAGGAACAAAACATGTTAAATCGTATCATTATAACTCCAAATATTATCCCAAGCTACCCATTTATAATGTAAGGAAATAATGACATGAGCTTCTTTAAAGTCCGGCCAAATGGAGGAGGTAATCCATATGAAAACTTTAGTGAGAATAGCCAACATATGTGTAAGGCCCTAAAACAAGATTAGGAATATTAGTTACATGATTAAGTATAAGTTATGATTGATATTTTTGGTGATGGGTATTAAACATTTAAAGTATCATGTTTAGAGGATGCATACTAACGTCATATATATGTTATTTCCATTAGATTCTAATCGAGCTGATGATTGGTAATAACGTGTTTAGAGCATATGATTAGTTATGTGGATAAATGAATCACAAGATATGTTTTCATTGCATCATTATGTTTATATTTGAGATTTTTGGTACATTACTACTCTCGTGTTTGAGCTCAAATTAAGCATACTAGTTTTATGATTTTAGAAAACATAAAATATGAAAGGTGTAAATATATACATAATCTACGCGTTGACTCAAAGGGAGAGTAAATCGAGGTCTGAAATAGCGAGTTATGGTGTTTTTCCAAATGGGAGACAAATCTATCATTATTGAAAATCACCACACCAAATTAGGCGAATGGTTACGGACAAAGTCCCCGACTAGTTTTGTGGGTCACGGCCAAGGGCCGTGACCATTTTGAGCATGATCATTTTCATGGGTCACTGCCCGAATCCCTCACCAAAGAAAGGGTCACGGACCTTGGAGGTCACGCCAGTTGGTCGCGGACCATTGCCGTGACCCATACACACACCTGGTCATGGCTAAAGGCCGTCACCCATCCTTTAATATTTAAGACTGGTCACAGCCCTAGTCACGACCTTTAGCCGTGACCCCCCCTTAAATTCATGCGACTAGTCACGTCCCTAAGTCGTGACCCATCTTTCGAATCATGCGACTGGTCACGCCTTTGGGTTTTTACCCACACTTTGGCCTGCCCAAAATAGTTACGACCTTAGGCCGTGACCCTATTCATCTGACAAAAAAGATAGAGGTGGTCATAGACTTTGGTCATGACCATTTTAACTAAATTTAAAAAAATTTGGTCGTGCTCTCAAACTGGGGGTCCCGTGACCAAGTGGACGGTTCCTATGAGCTACATTGGACATGTGCGAGGTGTTGGCGCCGCTCACGGGGCCGTTTGGGGGGCGTTGTGGGGTTTCGCCCTCTAACGACACGTTTTTAAGCCTATATGTGAATATCATCAAAATTGGGACGTGCTCTCAAATCAGGGGTTCGGTGACCACGCAACCATTTCTTATGAACTACATTGGACCCGTGCAAGGTATTGGTGCCACTCACGGGGCAGTTTAGGGGGCATTGTTAGGTTTCACCCTCTAGCAGCGCATTTTCAAGCCTAAGAGTGAGTATTCTCATAATTCGGTCGTGCTCTCGATATGGAGGTTTCGTGACCATGTGATCAGTTCTTACGAGTTATATTGGACCCGTGCGAAGTGTTGGTGACTCTCACGAGACTGTTTTTGGGGGGCGTTGCAGGGTTTCTCCCTCTATCGACACGTTTTCAAACCTAAGTGTGGATATTCTCAAAATTGGACCGTGATCTCAAATCGGGGGTCCAGTGCCCATGCGGCCGGTTCTTACGAGCTACATTGGACCCATGGTAGGTGTTGGCCCCACTCACGGGGCCATTTGGGGGCGTTACGGAGTTTCTCCCTTTAACGGTACTTTTTCATGCCTATGTGGGGCGTGTGGATATTGTCAAAATTGGGTCATGCTCTAAAACTGATGGTTCCTTGACCACGCAACCGATTCCTAAGAGATACATTGGTCTTGGTCAAGGTGTTGGTGCTGCTCACCGGACCGTTTGGGGGGGTGTTGCATGGTTTTTCCATCTAACAACCCATATTCAAGCCTAATTATGGATGTTCTAAAAAATGGGCCATGCTTTCAAATCGGGAGTCTTGTGACCACACGGTCGTTTCCTACGAGCTACATTGGTCCCATGCAAGGTGTTGGTGCAGCTCACGGGGATGTTTTAGGGGTGTTGCGGGTTTTGCCCTCTAACAGCATGTTTCCAATCCTAAGTACAAATATTCCTCAATTCCATCCCATTCCTGCCTACAGCATACATAAGTACATCTCCATAACCATTGTATTTTAATTCCACCATTATAAGCCTCACCTGTCTCCAAAGGTTGGTTGTGTACTTGATTTCCAACAACCTTCGAAATGAATGTGCACACCCCCAACAACCCTCTTATTGATCAGGTCTTTGAAATTTTACTTTTTGCCATAGTCATCGTGAGTTGTTGATGATGATGCAAGTCCCATGACAAGGAGAGGCACGAGGAATGGGAATGTTGGATGAGGTGGCATTTCGGAGGGTAATGTTGTATTAGGCGGCATTTAGGAGGGTAATGTTGTATTAGGCGACATTTTTTAGGAGAATGTTGGAGGTGGCATTTGGGACGGGAAACTCGAAGGGGGAGGGTACGAAAAACCTTGAGGAGGAGGGTGAGGGTAAGGGTAACCTTGAGGAGGTGGCATTGGGTTCCCATAATTTTGGAAAAGGGACACAAGGTTTCCAATTTGAATTATCAACATTACCACATTATTTTTGAAATCCTGGGCATCCCCATTGATCTTAAACTGTCGTTTCTTATTGGATATGAAGCGATTATTGATCGATAAAAACTCATCTATGAGAGGTGCGGTCTGTTGAAATTTTATTTTGGCATATGTGATCCAACACCTCTAGTCCTCCCCCTTTTGTCATTTCCAAAGGTCCGGGTCAAGGCATCATTTTCAAGGTTAAAGTCAACAGTAGGGCTCGAACCTGACCGACTTCTCATGGCCTCTGTTGATTATAGCATCTCAACTAAGTGCGGAGGGAATGTACTATCTTTACCCCGTCGATCATGGATGAATACGTTGGACCGATTTGGTCTTTTACCCATATCTGGACCATCCTTTGTCTTACTCGCCCATTTATTCTTCAAATCCTTATAGGATTTTGATCCCAGCCTGTGGATATCAATATTTGTGCCCTAGTTTTTTTTTCTCCTTTTGGACCAACGTTTTCTCCATTGCCTCATTCTCCAAAAACTTATTCCACTACTCTACCAGAATTTCAACATTTGGAGTCACTCTCTCTTTCAAAGATAAAATATCGGAGGTCGCTGCATCCTTCGGGAAATATTTCTTTCGAAGGTTTCTCCTGTATGTCCTTAATGATTCAGTAACCCGAGATAAAACCTTATTCTTGGCATGATCGGGAAATGAAAAATACTTGGAGAGTTGATCATATATATCATCCTTGATGACTTGATTAACTAGGTTCCAATTATCTGGTCCACCAACCCCCACGTTCATTTTTCCTAAAGCCAAACATTGGGCTTTAAAGTTCATCACGTCATTCCTATCACCTGTCGAGTTATTCTCGAGAAGGTAGAACCCAATGGGCTTCTTTTAGGTTGAGCGGGAGGTGTCGACAACATTTGATGGGGGTGGTGGAACAATGGGAGTGCCAGATGAGGGTATCGAAGAAGTTGGACTTGGTGAGGAGGGAACCATTGGTGGAGTTGTGTATTGCTCACCAATTGGTGTTGAGAATTCGGGTTATGCACGAGATTGCGAACCTCCTTGCGGTGTCCCCTCAGCACTTTATTCACTTGGGTTGTTTCCTCCCAACATTATCTACAAAAATGAAAAACCATAAGGTGCTAAAAAATTATAATAAGAAATTATAATTAATTAATCAAGCTTATATATATATATATTTCAAAGTAAGACTTTAGAATAAGTTCAATGTTCCTGATCTCCATCCATTTGGTATTAGTTTTTAAGAACCTATGAATTTTTGCACGTGGCCAACTAGGAGGAAGGGTATCTATGCTTGATGTGCAGATATCCGTGACATGAACTCGGAATCCCATCATTTTTAAATTGTTGGCAAGATTCAATTTAGCATGCTGTTGGAACATAGAACCCCCAATTTTAAAAATATTCTATTAAAATAATTAAATAAGAATTTCCTTAAAGTACGGAATAGGATGGTTCACTAAAATAACTTACAAATTAAAATCTCTTCACAACCAAATTAAACTTTAGTGTGATTAAAACCAAATTTTATCTTTTTACCTAAGCATGCATTCTAGGTGATTTTCAAAATAAAATAAATAAGATCACACTACGCCGCAATGTACGAGGAAAAGCCAAAACGGGAAAAACCTCGGACGACCCTTAGCCTTAAGTCCACTAAGTACGGTAATTACAAGTACAAGACAAATGACTTACCCAACTAATGTGTCTTCTTGTATCAACCTCTTTTTAGCCGACAATCCCAGAATCCACCAGAACCTTGGACTCCTCGAAATGAAGCTTTTGGACTCTGTCAACCACACACGGTGCCTTTCACCATATGAGAACGCCGCAGCAAAAACAAGACTTCTTCTTTTATAGGAAATAGAATCAAACCCAAAATTATCCTTCTTTGTGGTAGAGATGAACCAATGGTGCCTAACCAAACTCCAAGCAGTAGATATATATGTAGAGATACTTGGATAAACAAATGAAACTATGGGTGTATACTTGGTTTTGTTCTTTGAATAAATCAATTTGAATAACAAATACCAAGGGAACTTTTTATGGAAGAATTAAGCTCTCTTAAACTTTCTAAGAGATGAAAAAAGTTCTATAAAAAAATATTGTCCGAAAATAATTTTGAACTGACAAAAGGTAGTGGGGACAAAAAGGCGGGAAAGTGGAAAAACTGCCAAAATAACTGTTCCCTTTGAAATCTTGTTCGAACGACATTTCCAGGTCGTTCGAACGAGATTTCAAGGGTCAAAACAGGCCAAAAACTTGTTAGAAAAACTCATTAGAACGAGTTCGTTAGAACGAATCTTCGAACGATAAGTCAATGTCCATTTGGAAATCTCGTTGGTAAACTCGTTCGAACGAGATTCTCGTTTGAACGACATTTCGAAAGAAAAGTCAGAATAACCAATTTTCTTAATATTCTCATTATAAGCCCAAAACATGATTTTCTGAGAAAAATAAACAGTTTTTATATATAAAGAAAATGTTTACACCCGATAAATATTCTAAGGCTCCCTATATATATAAAATCCATTCATACCTTTTGGAGAATATGGAATCCTCATGTTGATAACGTGAAACATGGCACTTGAAACTCGGCAATGATGTGAACTCTAAATTTTTGCCGCTACGTCTTCAACAACTTTGCGTGTCATAGTCTTGGAGGATACTCATGAACACTATCCTATGATAAATATTTTTGTCCGGAATTTAGCCAAAACAACAAATGACTCAATTGGAAATTTGTGTCCTTACACATGCATATGGTGCGAAACATCACAGTGCATGTCAATGCTCTCTGTATGCAGTTGTATGCAGAAAAGGTGGATTTTTTTTTTCGTCTTCTCCAACAACGTAACCAAGGTCAGGGATACGTTGGGATTATGCATGTGAAATATATTTTGTATAACGTTATCCAAGTTTTCTAGTAGGGAAAATAGAATACGTTGGGATTACCATCGTGCCTCATTTTTCTTGAGAAAAATATACTAGGGCGTGAATATGAGTCCTACGGTTAAAGTATAAGGGTATATTAGTTTCATGAAGGTTTTCATAATAAAGAAAGGATTTTGAGTATATTATCTTGGTTAGGGTGCAGAACCTAATATACTTAATTAATTTCAAACTCTAAATAACCCTTAAATAATGCAATTTATTTTATTCCCTAACTAACCACATTTAGTCAATACTAACAATACTCAATTAATTTCAAACTCTACATAAACTTTGAGCCCTAAATGGCAATACCCTTAAATTTCGTAAATTATTTTTAATCCCTAAGTAACCACATTCAGTCAATACTAATGATGACAATACCCTTAAATAATGAAGTTAATTTTAAACTCTAAATAACAATTCACAATAAATGTTAACAATAACCAATAAATTTTGATCCCTAAATATTACATACCCAATCAAAATATGAAAATATAAAACATTGCCTTTTATTGAAAAAAGGTGGGGATGTTTTCAATCCCTAAATATAACATACCCAATAAAAATAAATAACATACCCAATCCCTAAATAAATAACATACCCAATCCTTAAATAAATAACATACCCAATCCATACAAAAATAACATACCCAATAAATAATGCAATAAATTTCAACTCCTAAATTTAACATCTCTTTTATTGAAAAATAGTTATACACACATACTCACACATATTCACATATATACACACATATACACACACGTATACAGATGTACACACAGATACACAAATCTACATACACATTCATATAAATACACACACATACATATGCATAAACACACATACACACACATACACACACAAAAACATACACAAAAATACACATATATACACACATATACATGAGGGTTTAACACAGAAAGAAAAATGTTAGGGTTTACCTTTGAGATTTAGATTAAGAATGCTAATGGCCAAAATTAGGGTTTGAGATTGAGAATCATCGAAAGAGAGGGAAAGAGATTGTCGAGGGAAGAAATGAGAAGAAGGCGGGTTTTTTTTATTATAAGGACAATGGTCATGGCCTTGAGCCGTGACCCATTGATGATGCTTAGAACAACACCACCAGATAAGAGGTGATAAATCTCAAACCGTATCAAGAATGGAAGCAATAAAGTTATATATGTATATGTATATAAAATGAGGTGAGTAGAAGAGGTATGAAGACAATGATGTATAGTGGTTCAGCCAATCAGGCCTACATCCACTCTGAGTGTGTGATCCACTAAATATGGGCACTAAAGGCCTTGGATATAATGCACAAGATTTCTATCTCTACTGTGTGTACAAATAGAGTTTCAGCTAGGGATACAATTATCGATCCCTTTGCAAGGTTGAAGATAACAAGTATATATAGGGATTGGGAGGTGTAGTGTACCCCCAAGCTTGTATTGAAAATGTGAATGATGACCTAGATAATCCCCTGCTGACACTTGGTTGGGCCACTTGTAGGTAATGATGACATTATATTCCCTCACGTGAGGGAATGATCTAGTTATAACAGTTTGGTACACGTGCTACATGAGTCCCATGGGCTCTGTTCCACGCGTCTCCCAAATCATGCGCCATGATGGTGTCTCCCTCGGCATATAATGACATGCCGAGGTTAATGCTAACTGTGGAAGCCCTAATTGATGAAAGTAGGACCCTCATACCATTGGCATACATAAGGACGGCTGGTCGTATCATCACTGAAGTGACCCCGAAGCCGAGGCTTCAATCTGCATGGGCTTGGGCTGATTCAGATGGTTCAACATACATGTATTAACAATGTTGGGGTCGACCTGGTGGTCCCCTGTCTTTAGTATGACCCCCTGGGGGTAGAAGTGGAGATGAGCCCTCGTCCTGAACGAGGCTATCCTCTCCTTGGCCGAGGGTATATTTTGGTATATCACCCATTGCCATAACCCTTAAATTTTTCCACGTCAGCATGTAGGCAACCATATGGTCAAGGCCCAAAGTCGTGACCCATGTGAATGGACATATTGATATGGTCACGACCCAAAGCCGTGACCCATTTGGTGTGCATTGCACCCATAGTCACGACCTATAAGATGTGGGTTCTTAGAATACAGTTAGTATCAAGATCGGGATTAACACCATTCAATATTAACTGTTGATAGTGACCATAGGCGAATAAGAGATAAAGGGATTCAATATTCAAACTTGTATGAAATGATATATTGTCACAAGAGAAACATAACAGGCATAATAAATGAATGGGACTAGCAGGTAGAATGGTTAGAGGGAGAAAGAGCAAGCACTCTAAGGCACAATAAAGTCAAGGAAGGAGCTTTAAGCTGAGTTAATTATTAATGATATGGTTATTAAATGGGTATGGGGAGTTAATGCTCTCACAATAGCTCTTGTGTAAGGAGAAATTTGGGCAGCAATTCTAGGCTCAGAACTCTTTCTCCCTTCTAATTTGTTCATCTGGTGTATTTATATGGGGGCAAGACTGCTCGAGTGAATTTGCCTGTGATTGTTTTAATTGGGTGCATTAAATGCATAAAATATTGCATTAAATGCACAAGATGTTCCATTAAATGTATGGGATCTCCTAGTTTTGGTAGGAAGCCATTCTATTAGCTGGAAGTATTGTGGGCATTAATGAGGAGTGTGATACATCAGCTTGGGTTTTACCTGAGGATGTCCAAACGGTCAGGTTTGGTGAACTAATCCTTTCATCCTAAGGATAAACTCACTTAAGTGCTATATTTTTTAGTCCCTAAATGTCAGACGTTATGACGTCAGAAAGTGGTTAAATAGTGACTTGTTAGGTGCATAATCACATAAGTCAGGAGGGCTGGTGTCTGTTCTAAGGTTTCTCGGCTAACAGGCAGCTCGAGTATCCTGGTTTCTTTTTGTTGGTTAAGAGTTATTGTAGAACAAGGGTATAATATTGAGGTACCTTGAGGAGGTTGCCTCGAACAGGTAATATTTGAGGTGGCTCGAACGACCAGATGTGCTGAATGAAGTTTTGCACAAGTGTCCCAAGAGGGTTGGTAACTGTATTCCCAATGTTACCTTTCTGTCAATTATCCAAATCATGTCCTTGCGAGGTTCTCAAGAAGGGGTTCCTCGATAGAGCATGTTAGCTCTCTCATGCCATGCTAGACATGGTCCCTCGTGTGTACCGAATAACCTCACTCAACATATATTTATAAGATAAAGTAAATGATAGAGATTATTCTATTTCTTAATACAAACTATTGTCATCCAGGTAACTTTGGTCTGCAAGTTGGATCCTCCAAACCAGGTTCATTGGAGAATCTTCGAGGTGAGTCCTTCAAGACATTTTTATGGACAGTCTTCAAAGTGGGTCCTTCGATCCACCTTTATGGAGAGTATTCGATGCTGGTCCTTTGAGCCACCTCTATGAAGAATCTTCGAGGTAACTAGCTCGAGTGGCTTTCATTATCCTTCTTCGTAGGTCAATCAATATGTTTGAATAAGTTAATCACTCTTTGGTGGGGACTTCGCCTACATTTTCCCCTTCGTAGAGATATTTATTTATTGCATGAAGAAATATTTGTACAAAACCCTTTGTTGATCTTAAGTCTTTTCCCTTCTCTATCTTTAGAACCACCTTGTTGGTTTAATAGGTATATCACCATACTTTGACAATATCTCTTCCCTCTATTAGGCTTCATAATTATTTATGGCAAATTCTATGGGGAAAGTGAAGAGGTTTATTCTAATTTCCCCCCAAATTCTTCACTCCACAAGATGGAAAGAACCCATGCATGTCGCATTAAATTAGATTATCGTTTGTACTTCTGTATGTGACACATGGCACTGCCAGGATACGTGTGTGTAACCCACGCCACTAATCCATGTGTCAGCCCCCAAAATGTCATCATTGCAACCTTTGATCTTCTGTAGCTGCACGTTCTTGATGAACATGCAAGCTAAATTATTCATTATTATGCTTTTCTAAGCGTCACCCTTTTTTTGTCGCCTTTTGGGGCCCGTATTGCCCCTATAAAAAGGGGTATCCTTATTTCTAACATTCACCTTTGGGTTTCCTTTCTCTTGTACTAAGCCTTTGTGAGAGTTTTGCCATATTCATCTCTTTCACTCCTTCAACTTAACCCTTCACTGCATTTCTCTAAACTTCCATGGCACCTGTCGTTAAATGAACCCACTCCTCCAAGAGTGTTTACCTTGAAACTCATGCACGCCAACACCAGTGGGCGAGCTATCATCGTGCTTCATATTTTGACGAGCCCGACCGCTTTTGGAAAATAGTGGAGATATTCCCTAGTGAGTTACTTCCAACTGATAACCCCAACCTACTGATGGAAGAGGGTGAAGATGTTAAAAACTTTGCCTATATCCCTACCGCTACCGTTACTCGCTTTCGCATTGAACTTGGAGATTTCCCTTATTCGAAAGTAGAATTTAAAGCTTCCTCTGACGCCTACCAGGGTTTAGGTCCTTGGACTGAATATATCCACTCTAAGTATTCTATCCATCTGGGTCTTATTGGTTTGTTTTTCTCCCTCTGGCTGGGTGATTTACCCTTGCGCAAAATAACACCGCTCTCCAATTATTGATTTCTCCCTGGAACCGTAGGTCACACATTGTTTTGGCCTCCTAGGGTGAGTTCACTATCATTCTTGAAGATGTTTGTGACCTTCTGGAGTTAGAAGATGTAGGGCTTGATAATTTTTTCGAAGAGGTAGTCTCCAGCAGGAAAACTCCTTGAGGGTTGAACTCGAGATAGTGGTAAAGGATTGCATGGTTACTTACAAAAAGTGCACCTACTCCGGAGTGATTAGGTACTTTTACTTCATGGAAGACAAAGTTGTTATTAAGGCTCACGAGGTAGCCAAGGAGAATCCCCGAGGGAAGCAAGTGTTTGAAAAACCCATGGTAGGAATAGGATTTGATTCCCAGATCGAGTTGGTTGGGTATATTTGGGTGATGCTATCCAAATTCTACCTTTCGGGCAATCCCCATGACTGACCCCAAAAGAACTTAATAAACATGGTTATCCAAATGGCGAGTCCCATAAAGATCCCTCTTTTCGCTATCGTTCTTAACTCATTGTGCACCTGGGTGAATCGTGTGGCGACTGATTCTACTCGGAACATCGGCAGGTTTGATGTCTCTAATTATGCAAACAATGTCCTTTTAACAACTTTTCTTTACTTTTATTTCCCCGATTATGCTCCTGCTGGAAACTACACCGGTTCTCAGCCCGTAAACATCCCCCGTATTTATTGCTGGAAGAACAAAAGTGTTAATAAGCCCCTTGTTTCTTTGATCGATCGAGCCGAAAGGTTCTTACCCCGCCCTTATGTTGGGGTGGATCAGTTTTTTATGAATGACTTTTTTACTGAGGAGGAATGCCCCATTGTTCCCATTCATGAAGCTCTTGCGAGGAACTTTCCCCCAAACAGTGTCCCCCATTTGTTGATCCCTCCCTACTTGCCATCGTATACAGAGTGGTCCTCTTTTTATTCCGTTTACAATCCCCACCGTGTAGCCCTTCACTTTGGCTATGATTAAGGAGCCCCTCTGTTAAGCCATTTCACCCGTGAAAAACCAACAAACATTTCTTTTGCTTGTGAAAACTATTTGACTTCAGCTGTTATGAGTCTGTGTGAAAGTTATCTAGATAACTTTGTGGTTCCGAGAAAATAGGATCGAGGAAAGATATAATCCATGTATATAAACGTATTTTGGCAAAACTAACTGGTCCATTTTCAAAGTAACATTTTGAAGGAACCTTAGTACCTCGAGGTTAAAAGGTTCCCACCCATAGAGTTGGGTTTAAGAAATTGCACCACCTTCTCATCTATATTCCCTCTTAGTACTGCCAATACCACTGTCCCCTCCGAGCTGCCTCCAGTAGCTCCTGTGGACCAAGCAGTTGTGAAAAAGAAGAAAGCATCTCAAGCCTCCCTTTCGGCTGAGGTAGCTATCACTGCCCCTGATCCCTCAAGACCAGTTGAAAAAATCGATTCTTCATGTATTGTCTCATCTGGGGAAGTGGTTAGGGCTACTAAAAAAACTCCAACGAAGAAGCCCAAGACTGTTCCACAAACTCCACCAGCCCATAATACTGATGACAAAGTCACTCAAGCAGTCAACCTAATGTTTAATCGTCTTTGATGTACCTGAGAGAACTTTAGTGAAGAGGATATTTCATTTATGTTCACTGAAATGGCTTCTCAGGGATTTTCGTATACTCCTCACACTGCTGGTAGTAGTAAGAAAAGGAAGGCGATCAGTCCTCTTAAGATCGTGATGGAGGAATCTTCTGAGTCAAGCGAGGAAGAATTGCTCGAGAGGCATGTAGCTATTGATATTGGTAGTGATCATGATGAAGATGATGATAATATTGAAGAAGAGAAGGAAGCGTAGGTGGAAGGAGAAGAAGAAGAAGAGACTGTATTGGTTGGAGGCATAGTTTAAGGATGATGGTTTCTCCTTCCAAACCATCCTCAACTCCTCGTAACTCTGAAGTTATAGAAGATGTGCTAAAAGAGGAAGAGGTATGCTCTCCATTGCCCAAATAGTATATATATATTTTTTGCTAATAACTCCATTCTGCTTCAACTTTTCTTGTTGTTTCTTTTTTTTAGGTTAATGTGCGGGGTGATACGTACGATGATGTTGAAGAAGGTCATCCATTGGAGAAAGATGGTGCAGCTTTACTTTCTTCGAAGGAGACAGTTTTACAGGAGATAGACGCCCTTTCTACTTCGCAGGTATCCTCCCATTTACCCCTAGGGGTGGTTATTTATGATAACCCATCTGAGTCTAGTAGCGGCTATTCACTTGATCCCTCTTTTTTGCATGAGTAGGCTAGCGTTAAGAAGAATATTACTGATGTGAGGATCGTTGGAGATGTTCCCAAATCCCCCATACTTGTTTCTTCGGTGCCCCTGGTAGGCTTATTTATCTTAATTGTTTAAGTTATTATTTCTCCTTCAACTTGATATTCTAACTTTTTTGCATTATCCTTCGCAGGCTCCTATTCCTGTTCAAATAACCCCATAACCTCCCCCTCATTCGAATGACTAAGTCCTTGTCACTCTATTCGGGTGGTGCGCCCAAAATATGGCTTGCGATTCAAGTGCAAATCTAATCGCAACAAGTAGAATCCGGTAAGTACGGAATCGTGATCCACAGGGATTGAACGCTCCTAAGAGAACTAGATTGGGGCAAAGAGATTCTCTAAACATCACAAAATGTTAAAGTGTAAAAGATGATTTGTGGTTTGGAAAGGTGATTGAGATGTAACCTCTAAACTAACATACTATTAATGATCAGATGATTAATTTCTAATTACTGAACTATGAAAAGAACTAAGGTAAGCTTGAGTTCAAGAAATTAAGGGGATTGAGGATCATTCTCCCACCTCGGATTCACAAGGAAAGGGATTATAGGGCTTGATTAAATAAATTCTAATCGAGCATAACTAATTAAGTCCGAACATCAACCATGTAGAGAATGAACTCAACAATGGAGGATTAGGGTTTAATTAATTATTGCTAGATGGGTTGAGTTTGTAGTAAAGCTTCAAACACTAGCCCTTGCATGACAAGGGAAGTTAAGAAACTATGATACTCCAAAACCAACACATGAAGTTCCATTAAAACAATTAAAAACCAAACCCTAGATATTAAGTTCAAGCATCCAAGGTGGGATTTTGATCCCCAATCACAAGTCTAGCTACTCATAATTAAAACTAAACTACACATGCTAGTTAACAACATACTTGAATTAGTTATCTAGTTAAAACTCAAATCAATACAAAGGATGGAATTCAATGCAATTTAAAGCTAGTGGAACAAGAAGAGATGGAGTAATTGAACTTATCTTGCATTAATCACAACTATTCAACAAGTAATCAAAGCTTTACAAGTTGGTGAAAACCATAAATGAGCTTGACCTAGGAGAGAGAAGAGAGTGTTTTTCTATCTTACTAAATATCCAACAAAAGTAATCTCCTTACAAAAGAGGAAATACAAGTGATATATCCCCCAAAAATCCACCAAAATGGCAAACTAGTAAAAAGAAGAAAGCTGAAAATGCAGGGCCGAATCGATTCGGTGGCAAATCCGAATCGATTCGGAAATGTAGAGAATTCCCCCTGCAAGTGACCGAATCGATTCGGTGGTAATGGTGAATCGATTCGGGCCTTCTGCAAAAAGAAGAGTTGCCTATATAGGCATTAATTGTTCCATGCTTCACCGAAACTTCCGTAACTTTTGCGTTCGAGATCGGATTCAAGCACCGTCGGAGGCCACGCGAAGAGGAGAAGAAGGTCTACAACTTCCGTGAAGAAATCGGGAACAAAGCCCGAGTGCTGAAATTACTAAATTGCCCCCGACTGTGCAAGTGTCAACGGAACTTTCCGGATCAAAACCAAACTTCCCAAAATGCATTCCCGAGACCTATAAAAGCTCAATAAAGACACAGACAAAATATATATGATGAATTTATGGGTTAGTCAATAAATGAGTATAAGAACCGGGAAATACATGCACGGGAATGCTAGAATGTACAAATTAACGGGGTTTAAAATACAATAAAAGTGACGAATCACACCCCCTAACTTATACATTGCTAATCCCGAGCAATGAAGTATGAAGAAACAAGGTCCAGCACCGTAACCAAAATATAAGAAATATGTACAACGAAGGAAAGATGCCACTTTCGTAGGCGAACGATTGCATTTAGCGTATGCAATAAGCCGTTAAACCCCTAGGTGGCCCTAGGGGACGAGTGAGGTCTCGTGAGGGTTTCCAGGGATGACACCCACAAACATCAAATCAACTCATACTATGATACTGCAAAATCCAATGCGTAGCTCAACAAATATCAAAGAAACACAATTTATCAACAAAGTGAACGAAGCTCACACAAAAGAGGGCAATTATCGGCATTAAACAAATAACTTCAACTAAAAATCGAAACCATGGGAAAGCGAAATAAGCGGACACATGTGGTAATTTAGATTTGGCAAAACTTTCAAAATCCATACATAATCTAAGGCATGCATACTCAAGTTCTCTCCGGTTGTTACACTCAACAAATGAAACACTTAGAAATGGGATGTAACACACACGGGACATGCGGGCATTAAGAGTAATTGTAAAGGGAAACTAGGCCACACACATGTCATCAATGAAGAACGCAATATAAAAGTGAAAAATACAATCTCATGAAAGGATATCGCATATTAACCAAGAGAAGAGCATTTAAACAGATTATCGCTAATGTTCGACCTTTGAATCACATCACCCTAAGATCAAATAGGACTTTTTAGGGGTATAGAATTTAGGCTAGGTTAAGGTTTGGAAAAGAACGGGATGTGTGTAGGATCAAAGGAGATTCGGGAATATCGCACGGGATAATGGATTTAATGGGCAACTTAGGAATCGAAATCAAATTCCACAAGCAATGTATTAATGAGAGTGAGACTTTGATATTCATGCATAAGGGGAAATGGGAAACAACAAGGTCCCATTTTATTCGATATTTATCCTTTCTTTGCTTTTTCTTTGATTTTCTCTTTTCTTGCTTGATTGCAATCCATATAAACAACAACATTCAATCCCGAGAACAATCCCTAATCAAGGTACGGGGGGAGTAAATAAGGGTTTAGGACTCCAATGTGGAGTTGGACAAGGGATTTGGGGTTCAAACGAAAGGAATAATAAGGCTCAAGGGGGTTGAATAGGGGAAACATTTAAGGGAAAGGTCAAGGTCATGTGGGTTTAACAACAAGGGCCTATAATCATTTCCTATGGTTTCATGTGATTCGCGGGACTCAACACCATTGAAAATCATGCTCAAGTGATAAATCAGTTAATATGCAATCAAATGAAAAGAAAATGAGATCGTCAACGAGTTCATTGACAAGAAAGAGATAGAGTGGGTGTATACGCTCACAAATGATGATAAGTCTCAATTTTCACTTTTGTAAGGGTATAGCATGCGCCTTAGAATAACGAATTTGAAACGCTTTTAAACCAAATCATAAATAATTATTTGTGTATATGCTCAAAGCTTCACAGTTTAATTTTATGATGCTATTCACAATGCAAACAATAACGGGCTAAAGGGTAATAAATCAATGACTCAAAGCATGCTTCATAGCTATACAATAGGATATGCCGATCATATAAGTAATCATCGTAGATATGAGAAAGAAAAAGAAAAAAAAAATTAATTTTTTAATTTTTTTAATTTTTAATTTTTTTTTTTAAATAAATAAATAAATACTAATATGATAACCGACATCACAATGGTATACCATACCCCCTAACTTGAATGAAACATTGTCCCCAATGTTAGTAGGGATAAAAAGGGAAAAGGGGTATGAAAATAGTCACCCCGTAAGGAGTAACTCGAGAACCGCGCAACGGCAGGCCTGTTACAAGTTAGTACCATAAACAATAATATATACAACATAGATATATACAAGAAGAAAAATGAAACCGAAACTGAGTCATTTCATTAATATATAAGAGTTGTGTACATGGGGAACAATGAAACCAAAATTAGAAAATATAAGAATTGCACTCTCTCCTCCCCACAGTAACACAACTACCTAAGTACAAACCCAACAATCTAAATAAATAACCACCCAAAAATAATCAGCATAAACTGGATCACAACAACCTACATGTCGTCCGGATGGCGGCGCGGGGACTCGGGCGCGGGAGGATCGTGAGGGGCGTATGGGTCAAAGAGGTACTGAGGCACAGAAGCCTCGCCCCCTCGCAAGTGTGAGAACAAATCCATCTGCGCCCAAGCGATCATGAATATATCGCGCTCGTACGCACCCCGATAGGCAGAAAAGTCGGCCCGAAACGATGCAAAGTCCGACATGTAGGCGCCCCGAAACTCGGAGAAGTCAGCCTGAAGCTCATCCATCCGCAGCCCTAGATATGCAATGGGGTCTACAGTAGACGGGGCTGGCGGTGGGGCTAGATGAGGCACAGGCTGAGGCATGGGCATGGGCATGTGCTGGGGCATGTCCGGCATAGGAGCGTCCGGGGCAACAGGAACAGCAGGAGCATCCGCAGGAACATCTAACATCCTCTTCTTTCTCCTCTCCCAATGGTCCTTCCCAAGACTCTTTTCAATTGCCTTCTCACCAAGCAACTTGGGAAGGCGAGGAATGTAGTCCGTACTTGCTACCTCACAGTGCGCATCCCTACATATGCGGGAAACCAACCGCGCGTACGGAAGGGTAGTGGTCCCCTTTTCACAGTATGCGGCCTTGAGCATCCGCTGTAGCACCAAAGCGGGAAGGTTTATAATTGAATTCGCATCCAGTAGATGGTAGAGGAAGTGGGCTTGCGCGGAGCGAAGGACCGCCTTTGTTTGGGTAGGCGTGATAGAATTAACGGCCACTAGGTGGATGAGGCGGTGGTTATCGGGCATAGCAGATGTGGGGAAAGTTTCCCCAGCCCAAATATGCCCTGGCGCCAGACGCGCAATCAGGGTTTCGTTGGTCAGTCTCCCCTCGTCGGCGCACGGGTAATCGAAATCCTCGGGGTTTTCGGCCCCAGTGAGGTGCAATGCCAAGAGAGGCTTAGAAAGAGGAATCCGCTTACCCCGTACGTAAGCCTCGAAAGTGCGGTCCCCAGTTGGGACGAGCGATGCATAAAACCGACGTACGTGCTCATCATTCACCTCCCCCGCCCTCGCAAGGTGTGCCTCCCAGTTGAATTTCTGAAAGTAGCGACGGACTGAGGCAGGAAAGTCCTCAAGATGGACAGGCCGCTCAATAGCTATAGGGCGACCCGACGGGAACTTCGCAATGAACCAGTCTTTTTCTTGTTTGGAGCGGAAGGACTCGAAACCTCCCCGACCCGCAATTAAGTTGGAGGAGGGCTTGGTGACCGAAGGAACCTACAAGAAAAATCAATTCGATACATACACAATTAGTGTAATGCACAAAATCAATTTGGCGTGAAATAGGATCGAAAAGGAATCGGTGGGTGTGCATCGGGAAAAATTTGTCGAATTAACGTTACCGATGCACACCGCACTCAAACAAGGTTAATTCAACACCAATGTGCGAGAAAATGTGCGAAAATGAAGCATTATGGCACATTTTCTCCACAGGGGCATTTCATCGAACACCTAGTGTGCAGTGTATGGAAAATAGGATGTAATTGACATTTTCATGTGGAAAACCCCCAACACATACTACTTAAACATCAAAGCAACATAGTCAAGTAGTATGTGTTGGTTTCTAATCACAATCAGTGGAAAAGGAAAGAGTTTTATGCAGAATATAAGTGAAAATGGTGAAAATGCATTATACCCTATTTTCCATATTATATACACTAAATCAGGAATGAAATTGAATCAATAAGGTTGAGTTAATACCTTGGATGAAGTTGCCTTTGATGATGAAGCCATTGGGAAGACTGAGAATGGAGGAGAGGATTTGATTTGGGAGAGGGTAGGTTCGCAGGCAAAAGAGGAGAAAGAATAAGATGTGGGATAAAACAGAATATGGGATTTTTAAGTGTCAGGTGACCCGAATCGATTCGGTGGGAAGTCCGAATCGATTCGCGATTCTCGAACTTGAGCACTGGAAGTGTCCGAATCGATTCGGTGGGAAGTCCGAATCGATTCGCGAATGAGGGACCTGCTACTTTCAATTAACCGAATCGATTCGGTGGAATTGCGAATCGATTCGCAAAATCAAACTTGGCTACTGGAGTGGGGCGAATCGATTCGGTTGGAAAGCCGAATCGATTCGGCTTCTGGGAATCAGTTTCTGCTTTGCTGAATCATGATTTTTTGGTTGGTGGTTGGATTGGGCTGCATAAGGAGGTATTTTTGGACCCCAATGTTAATATTACATAAGTACAAGGGGTCCGGGACAAAAAGTTTGCACCCCGCACATGCCGGGGGATGCTCGGCACAAAAATACACAATTCCGACGTCCTAGAGAGCCCCGTAAATGGGGTCGTACAATGGAATCGTGTCCGAACTTGGGTCAAATGGTTCTAGGAAAGGCTTGAGGCGCTGACCATTGACCTTGAATAACTTCCCATCCGACGGGTTCTCAATCTCAATTGCACCGTGATGATGGACGGTCTTAACGACAAACGGACCCGTCCATCGAGATCTTAGCTTACCCGGGAATAAATGCAACATAGAGTCGTATAAGAGAACCTTTTGGCTAGGGTGAAATGCTTTACGGGATATGCGCTTATCGTGCCTCTCTTTCACCCTTTGCTTATAGATTCTCGCACTCTCGTACGAATCACTCCGGAGTTCATCCAACTCATTGAGTTGGAGCATTCGCTTCTTTCCGGCCTTGTCTAGATCGAAATTGAATTTCTTGATCGCCCAATAGGCCTTGTGCTCGATTTCTACCGGTAAGTGGCATGGCTTGCCGTACACAAGTCTAAAGGGCGACATTCCCAAAGAGGTCTTGTAGGCCGTACGATATGCCCACAAAGCGTCAGGAAGTCGAAGAGACCAATCCTTGCGGTCGGGATTGACCGTCTTCTCTAGGATATGCTTGATCTCTCGATTGGCCAATTCAGCTTGGCCATTGGTTTGTGGGTGGTAGGTAGTTGCAACTTTGTGTTTTACACCATACTTTCGCATAAGAGTAGCAAACGGGGAATTACAGAAATGCGTCCCGCTATCATTTATAATCGCCTTCGGAGTTCCGAAACGTGAAAGCATGTGTTCCTTTAGAAACTTCAACACCACCCGATGGTCATTGGTTTTGGACGCAATGGCCTCGACCCACTTTGAAACATAATCTACGGCCACTTGGATGTAAAGGTTACCAAAAGACGGTGGGAATGGGCCCATGAAGTCAATTCCCCAACAGTCAAAGACTTCAAGTTCTAGAATGGGGGACATTGGCATCATGTTGCGACGTGTTATAGCACCTAATCTTTGGCAACGATCACACGAAATGCAGAATTCGTGTGCATCCTTAAAAAGTGTGGACCAGTAAAGCCCGCATTGTAAGATTTTTGCGGCGGTTTTCTTGGAAGAAAAGTGGCCACCACACGCCTCCGTGTGGGAGAAACGAATCACGCTCTCATACTCATCATCCGGGACACATCTCCGGATGATCTGGTCGGGACAATATTTGAATAGATACGGATCATCGAAAAAGAATCTCCTCACCCAAATATAGAATTTCCTCTTCTCTTGAGGGGTCCAATGAGATGGAATCGAACCCGTCGCGAGGTAGTTCACGATATCAGCGAACCACGGCAGAGAGGAAGTGGAGAACAGCTGTTCATCCGGAAAGAATTCAGCGATGGGGAGTTGGTCCTTGGGTGCCTCAAATGTTAAACGCGACAAGTGATCCGCGACAACATTCTCTACTCCCTTTTTATCTTTAATAGTCAAATTAAACTCTTGGAGTAAGAGCACCCACCTAATCAAGCGCGGCTTGGCGTCCTTCTTAGATAGAAGGTATTTGAGCGCCGCATGATCCGTAAAACAAACTATGGGCGATCCCACGAGGTATGCCCGGAACTTATCTAACGCATAGACGACCGCTAATAACTCTTTCTCGGTGGTAGAATAGTTCAATTGAGCACCGTTAAGAGTTCTACTCGCATAGTAAATGACATGGGGCTTCTTGTCACTTCTCTGACCTAAAACCGCCCCAACAGCGAAGTCGCTAGCGTCACACATCAATTCAAAGGGGAGGGTCCAGTCCAGGGCTTGGATTATAGGAGCGGTGGTAAGCATACTTTTCAATGTCTCAAAAGCTGCTTGACACTCATCGCTCCATTCGAAAGGAGTTTCCTTGGAGAGGAGATTACACAAGGGTCTAGCAATCGAGCTAAAGTCCTTGATGAAACGGCGATAGAATCCTGCATGCCCTAGGAAAGACCTTACATCTTTCAGAGATTTAGGAGCGGGTAAGTTGGCAATGACCTCAACCTTTGCCTTATCTACCTCAATACCATCAGAGGAGACGATGTGGCCTAAGACAATACCCTTAGTGACCATAAAATGGCACTTCTCCCAGTTTAACACGAGCTTTTTCTCTACACACCTAGACAAAACCTTTTCTAACATAGAAAGACAATGGTCATAGGAGTTGCCAAAGACGCTGAAGTCGTCCATGAACACCTCTAGACCACGCTCTACCATATCACTAAACATGCTCAACATGCACCTTTGGAACGTAGCAGGCGCATTACACAACCCGAAAGACATTATTTTGTAAGCAAATGTCCCAAAAGGGCATGTGAAAGTAGTTTTGTCTTGATCCTTGAGATCAAGTTCGATTTGGTTGTAACCCGAGTACCCGTCGAGAAAACAATAAAAAGGATGGTCGGACACGCGTTCCAACATTTGGTCAATGAATGGAAGGGGAAAATGATCCTTTAATGTCATTGCATTAAGTTTTCTATAGTCTATGCATACACGCCACCCAGTGGTGGTGCGTTTAGTGATCAATTCCCCTTTTATGTTTTCTACAACGGTAACTCCTGATTTCTTAGGAACCACATGGATTGGACTGACCCATTTGCTATCGGATATCGGATATATGATATCCGCATCTAAAAGATTAATTACCTCCGCCCTCACAACTTCCTTCATCACCAGATTCAATCTCCGTTGCATTTCACGAGAGGGTTTTGCATCCTCTTCAAGATTAATTTTGTGAGTGCAAATCAAGGGACTAATTCCCTTCAAATCTGCAATTGTCCACCCGAACGCACCCTTGTATTTTCTTAACAATTCTATTGGCCTTTGTTCATCCCCCGCCTCGAGGCTTGATGAGACAACAACGGGATATGTCTCATTTTCGCCTAAATAAGCATATTTCAACTTGGAAGGCAATTGCTTTAATTCAAGTTTGGGGAATCGCACATCCGAGGGAACTTCATACGAATCGCGAGGGGGTAAGTCCTCAAAAACACTACACCAATTAATATCATCAACACTCTCGTCCTCATCTAACAACAAGCTCATGAACTTGACCTCTTCATCATAGGGAGAATAGCTATTTTCCAAGAAAATCGGGTTCACAAGACATCCCTCTAAGGGATCCGATAAATAGGTAGCATCAAAATGCTCTTGTACCACCTCCTCTAGAAAGTCCACCTCATGGACTTCATCATCACAATCCCCCACTTGGTTCAAAACATTGAAGATGTTCATTTCCAAGGTCATATTCCCAAATGTCAGGTTCATTTGGCCATTCCTAGTATTAATCAATGCATTGGAAGTGGCAAGGAATGGACGACCGAGGATAATGGGGGTAGTTCTACCGCTAGTAGAAGTAGGATGGGTATCAAGCACCACAAAGTCCACAGGAAAGTAGAATTTGTCAACCTGTATGATGACATCTTCCACTACACCCCTCGGAACCTTAACGGAGCGATCCGCTAATTGGAGGGTAATCTTAGTGGGCTTGAGGTCCCCTAGACCGAGCTGTTCATAGACATGATAAGGTAACAAATTTACACTCGCTCCTAGGTCTAGCAAAGCCTGCTCAATTTTAAAGTCCCCTATCACACATGAAATAGTGGGACATCCGGGATCTTTATATTTAGGTGGTAATTCAGATTGAATTATCGAGCTAATATTTTCGGCCAAGAAAGCTTTCTTCCTTACATACAATTTCCGCTTAACAGTTAGTAAGTCCTTTAAGAACTTAGCATAAGTGGGGACTTGCTTGATAGCATCTAAAAGAGGGATGTTAATTTTTACCTGTTTGAACATCTCTAGTATGTCAGAATTACTAACATTCCCCTTTTTCGACAAGAGCCTTTGAGGGTAAGGCACGGGACTAGGAAGTTTCGAAACCACATCCGACTCTAACGGGGCTTTCCCCTCTCTCTGTCTCAAGGAGGTATCTTCGAACTCTAATGGGTCGGGCGAAACCTCCTTAACGACGGTTGGGACACTAGGAGGGGTGGCCTTATCAACGACTTTCCCGCTCCTAAGAACGATCACGGCCTTAGCACTATCGGGAGGGGGATTCGAAGTGTCATTGACACTATTTTGCCCCAATGCCTTTTGAGGTTGAGAAGGGAATTTTCCCTTCTCTTGGATACTTAAAGCCGAGGTCAACTTGGAGATTTCCTTTTCAAGCCTAGAATTCGTGGCTTGTTGAGAGGTTATGAAAGATTGAAGAGTCTCTTCGAGGCTCCTCTTATTCGGGTGAGCATATAATGGTATAACCGGAGGAGGTGGTCCCTGAGGGGGACCTTGCATTTGAGCTTGGGGTGGAGGAGCTTGATTATATGGTTGCTGAAAATTATGAGGTGGGGGATGATTTTGATAATTCGGGGGAGGTGGATTTTGAGAATGTTGGGGCTGCCCATAAGAGAAACCCGGATGGTTTCTCCACGAAGGATTATAGCCCTCACCTAAAGGAGTCATGTATTGTTTCTTGTAAGTGGCCATCGCGTTGGCTTGATCGTGAAGCATCACTTTATATGCTGGGATTGTTGGGAAATCCCTCGTTGAGTGATCGTCAACGTCGCAAATGGCACAAGACTCCTCTACATGTGAGGGAGAAGGATGGGATGGTTCCCGAGATTTGGCATCCATTGCCTCGATACGCTTGGAAAGTTGGGCTACTCTTAATGACATATCATCTCCTTCGGCAAGGTGATATATCCCATGGCTAGACGAAGGTGGATTGGATGACCGGGCATTGGTTTTGCTAGGGTCCGAAGTGTCCCAAGCTTGGGTGGTCTCGGCACAATATTTAAAATGTGCCCACGCATCATCCGGATCCAAACCGAAAAACTCGCCGGAGCACATAGTCTCCACCATTTGTTTTGCATTGAGGGTGAGGCCATTATGGAAAAAGGAGATTAATCTCCACTTTTCGAACCCATGATGTGGGCACTTATGAAGTACCTCGTTAAACCTCTCCCAACATCTCTCAAATGATTCACCTTCGGCTTGAGCGAAGGTTTGGATTTGACCCTTTAGGGAGTTGGTGCGATGAGTAGGAAAGAATTTCTTCAAAAATTGCGCTTCCATCTCGCGCCACCTCCCAATGGAATTAGGAGCCAAGGACCAAAGCCAAGTTTTGGCTTTGTCTTTTAAGGAAAATGGGAAGAGTTTGAGTCGTGTGACATCTAGAGGGCAATTTTGGTCGCTAAAATTAGCGCACACCTCCTCAAACTCTCTCACGTGAAGATAAGGTTGTTCACTTTCCATGCCGTGGAAAGTTGGAAGTAATTGGATCATTCCATTTCGGAAATGGAATTGCGCGGCATTGTATGGAAAGATGATGCAAGACGGAGAGGTGGTCCTCTCCGGTTGTAAGTAATCACGCATAGTCCTATAAGGGGGTTCGGGTGCAATCCCCTGACTACCATGTTCACTTACATTATCGGCCATTGTTGTGGGTTCAGAGTGAGCCCAAGTGTACGAAGAAGATGAGATCGAACTAGAACGAGAAACCGATGGTAAAGGTCTCCAATAGTCTGAGGGCTCACTAGACGAGGGTTCGCAAACAGGATTTAAATTGCTACTACGCTCGTCTTGCATTTACAAATGTTTTTGGATTGATTTTCTGGAAACCGTGTTGTCACGGTGACCACAGGGAACAATTAGTGTAAAGAGAATTTATAAACCCTAAGTTAGTTGCCAATCCCCGGCAACGGCGCCAAAAACTTGGTGCGCCCAAAATATGGCTTGTGATTCAAGTGCAAATCTAATCGCAACAAGTAGAATCCGGTAAGTACGGAATCGTGATCCACAGGGATTGAACGCTCCTAAGAGAACTAGATTGGGGCAAAGAGATTCTCTAAACGTCACAAAATGTTAAAGTGTAAAAGATGATTTGTGGTTTGGAAAGGTGATTGACATGTAACCTCTAAACTAACATACTATTAATGATCAGATGATTAATTTCTAATTACTGAACTATGAAAAGAACTAAGGTAAGCTTGAGTTCAAGAAATTAAGGGGATTGAGGATCATTCTCCCACCTCGGATTCACAAGGAAGGGGATTATAGGGCTTGCTTAAATTAATTCTAATCGAGCATAACTAATTAAGTCCGAACATCAACCATGTAGAGAATGAACTCAACAATGGAGGATTAGGGTTTAATTAATTATTGCTAGATGGGTTGAGTTTGTAGTAAAGCTTCAAACACTAGCCCTTGCATGACAAGGGAAGTTAAGAAACTATGATACTCCAAAACCAACACATGAAGTTCCATTAGAACAATTAAAAACCAAACCCTAGATATTAAGTTCAAGCATCCAAGGTGGGATTTTGATCCCCAATCACAAGTCTAGCTACTCATAATTAAAACTAAACTACACATGCTAGTTAACAACATACTTGAATTAGTTATCTAGTTAAAACTCAAATCAATACAAAGGATGGAATTCAATGCAATTTAAAGCTAGTGGAACAAGAAGAGATGGAGTAATTGAACTTATCTTGCATTAATCACAATTATTCAACAAGTAATCAAAGCTTTACAAGTTGTTGAAAGCCATAAATGAGCTTGACCTAGGAGAGAGAAGAGAGTGTTTTTCTATCTTACCAAATATCCAACAAAAGTAATCTCCTTACAAAAGAGGAAATACAAGTGATATATCCCCCAAAAATCCACCAAAATGGCAAACTAGTAAAAAGAAGAAAGCTGAAAATGCAGGGCCGAATCGATTCGGTGGCAAATCCAAATCGATTCGGAAATGTAGAGAATTCCCTCTGCAAGTGACCGAATCGATTCGGTGGTAATGGCGAATCGATTCGGGCCTTCTGCAAAAAGAAGAGTTGCCTATATAGGCATTAATTGTTCCATGCTTCACCGAAACTTCCGTAACTTTTGCGTTCGAGATCGGATTCAAGCACCTTCAGAGGCCACGCGAAGAGGAGAAGAAGGTCTACAACTTCCGTGAAGAAATCGGGAACAAAGCCCGAGTGCTGAAATTACTAAATTGCCCCCGACTGTGCAAGTGTCAACGGAACTTTCCGGATCAAAACCAAACTTCCCAAAATGCATTCCCGAGTACTATAAAAGCTCAATAAAGACATAGACAAAATATATATGATGAATTTATGGGTTAGTCAATAAATGAGTATAAGAACCGGGAAATACGTGCACGGGAATGCTAGAATGTACAAATTAACGGGGTTTAAAATACAATAAAAGTGACGAATCATCGGGCCTTCTATCCTAAACCAGTAGGGTGCCGATCTTGTTGCAGTTGGTCAGGGAGAAGGGAGGCAAGAAGAGGTTACTGAGGTAGAGGGAAGGGTGATGTGATTGCCCCAAAGTCCATATACTTTGGTCGCTCTTGGTTCAGTCGAGGAGGAGGACACAATATAGATGGCCACCTGTGAATTTTCCAACGAGCAACATCTGGAGGTACTTTTTTGTTCTTCTATCTCTTTCCTATATATAAACTTTTTAATTTTGGTAAGTAATATTAGTCTTAGAAATCTACGATAACCGAGGGTCGGGCTGGCCATGTCTTATTAGCATAATCTTCCATAACCGAGAGTCAGGCGGGCCAAGTCTTATTAGCATAATCTCCCATAATCCAGGTCAGGCGGGCCAAGTCTTATTGGCATAAAGTTCATACTTTCAAGATAATGTGCATGTGTTTTCCTCATTCTGTTTTCATACTTAGCCAAATCTTTTATTTCAGGTGGAGGTCGAGCAGCCTGTAACACATGGGCTGACAGTTGGGGTTATTTCTCAAGAAGTTATACAAGCGAGGAATTTAGATAAATTTACTTCTTTGTGCGATGCCTCTACTATACAGGTTCAAGAAACAGTGCCTATCGTTGGTATGGTGCCCGAGGTATTTTCCCCTCAAGTTCAAGCAAGTGATACGCTTCACAAATTCACCTTCCTTCTGCAAGTGATAGCATCTTTAGCGTACATCCTCATGAGGCAGCCCCAAGGTGGTTGGGAGGAAGACTTTGGTTAATTTCCCCCATATTTTGACTGAGGGCACTCATTCACTGATCAAGAAGTCTCTAGTCCATTTTCCTTCGACTATTACATCCCGCAGTCTTCAACCTATTCCTAGGATGATGGCATGCCATTTGATCGGGCTTACCATAGTCTTGGAGGAAATCCTCAATACCCCACTCGACTCTCGCAGCTCGGATACAATCAAGATTTTATTGGGGAAGGTTAATGTGCTCGTAAATGATGGGATCTCCCTATCCTGGTTGGTGAAGATGCTTCGTGATTTTAAGAAAGTTAACTTGCCTACCCTCTATCACCGACACAAAAAGTTTACATCGCTCATAAGTAGCCGTTTCAGAAGAAATTGCAAGTTTGGAGACCAAGTTGGTAATATCTGAGTAAGAGAAACAGGAGGGACATGAGGTCATTGCTCGTGCGGATGCCGAGCTTATCAAGAAAGATCATGAATTGGAGACCATTCAATAGAAGATGGAGCTTCACCAGAAAGATTTGGCTGACCTCATTTCAGTCCAAAGTAGTCTTGTGAAGATTCTTCCCCAACATCATCATAGGCTGTTTGAAACAGCGAACCTTCATTTCATCCTGGACAACCCCTAGGCCCCTTTGTTTAATTTTTCTTTTATTGATGTTTCTCATTTTATGATTTTGAACCCCTTTGCTTTTGTTGTGTGTAATCACAGCTATCTCTTTTATTAAATAAAGAAACATTGGTGACTTTGGTGTATTCTTCCATTCCCCTTATTTTCTTTTAATACTGGCTAAGATTATTACATGAATACAAATCACACCATGCATGATAAGGAAAACAACAATCGTAAAGAAATAGTGGCCTAAAATTTTCCTCAAGAACATTTCTTCGAGCTATATTAAACGAACAAGCCCAATTAATTTAAAACAGACATCCTTTTTTGGACACGTATTGACAAGGTACAGTGTAATAAACAAAAGTGTTGGTAAAACATACATTTAAACATGGTATATCTTTATCCACTTATTGTTCAATTTGAAAGTAACATTGTCTTCCATCTTGGATATCTCACAATAACCCGAATCGTGAGTTACTCGAACGATGTAAGGAACTTCCCAATTAGCCTCAAACTTGGGAAATGGCAAACCCCAGATATGCCTCTTGTATGATTTCAGGACCAAGTCCCCCTCTTTAAACTTCTTTGGCCTCACCAACTAGTCGTAGGATTTGGACAACTGCTTCCTGTACATCTCTAAGTGTCTTGCAACATTATCTCGGTGCTCTGCTTGCACTTCGAGTTGTACATGGTGGCTGTAAGGGAGCATGACACTTCACAAGTTGTAGTGGGCGGAAGGTACCTTGAGTTCAACTAGTAACACAGCTTCTGCCCCAAATATCAAGGAAAATGGGTTGTATCTCATTGTCTTCCTCTTCATCGTTCGATAATCCCAAAGTACTTCGGGGATCTTATCGTCCCATGTGCTCGAAAAGTCTTATAACATTTTTACCAAAATGTTTACTAAGGTTTTGTTCATTGCCTCCACCTAACCGTTGCACTTTGGGTATGCTACCATCGACCTGTGATGGATGACGGAGTACTTGTCTGTTAGCAAGCGTACCTCACTATTTATGAAAGGGGTGCCATTATCTGATAAAAACACCATCGGGATTACAAAATGGCAAATAATGTACTCCTTCATGAATCGAGTTACTACCCCCGCTATGGCTTTCTTGAGCGTTATGGCCTCAACCCACTTCATAAAACACTATGTGGCTACCAAAATCCAGATCTTTCCTCACGATGAAGGTTTATGTCCCCTACCAAATCAAACGCCTAAGTATGGAATAAAAACGGTGTAGAAAGAGAATGAAGGTCCACTGAATGAGCATGGATCATGTTCTCGTGTAGTTGACAAGCTTTACACTTTTGAACAAATTCCGCCGAATCTTTCTCCATCTAAGGCCAATAATAACCCAAAGTCATTAGTTGATCATAAATATTGGATCCTCCAATGTGCCTCGGTTCGTGAGCTTGATTCAAAACTTCTTCATCCTCCTCTCCTCTTATGCACCTTAGGGGCCTGTCATGGTAGCCTCGTCAGTACAGCTGCCCATCTTGCACGAAGTACCTTGGTGCTCACCTCTTTATATTGGTAGCATCCTCTTTGTCTGCAGGCATCACTCCGTCTATCAAGAAATCCATATAAGACTGCCTCTAATCTTGGGGTTGGTCAATAAAATTGCATTTTGCTTCCTAAAAGAAAAAACAACATTTCAAACACTCTCTTTGTACTACGGTAGCATCTTGTCTCATCGAAGGCCAGAAGTATCCTGCCCGTTATATCCTTCTATACAAAGGGATATCGCTGGTTTGAAAACTGTCTTCAAGTACCTCAATTAGCCTTCTTTTGGCTTCCTTAAGATCTACACATCTGGATAACCAACCCCCTTTATTCTTATAGTACAAGGTTCCCCTGGTAATAAAATAATGCGCCAAATCAACTAAGCCTAATGGCCCTTCACCTCTCTCAATCTACTTTTTAATCTCACCCCTCCAATCATCTCTGTCATCTGAGGGTAGCATTTCCAACACCATGGAGGGGGTTGTTCTCTTTGTGACTCGAATAACAGTTGATTCTCCATCGAAGGCAATATTTTGGGTAATGGTTGCATAGGCGTCTGCATGTCGGTTCATCGTTGGAGGGTGCCTCTTGATCTTCACCACCTCAAACTGTACAAGCAGCCACTAAATGATCGTTCGATAAGGCGCTATGCTCATGTCCTTCAAAGAGAATTCCCCAGTCAGCTATTTTACCACCAAGTTGGAATCCCCCTTTATTTTCAGGACTTGGATGCCTCTTCTTAGCGCTTCGAGAAATCCCAAGACTAATGCCTCATATTCAGCCTCATTATTCGACAATTTAAACTCTAGTTTGGAAGATAGACGGATTTCTTCGACACCTCTTCGTAGGATGACTCCAGCTCCTCTTTTTTCTTAACTGAAGAGTCATCGAACTCCATACTCCAATCCTCCAGGCTAGATGCTTTGAAATTGGCCTGGAGATCATTACCCGAAAGCTCTTCAACGGGTGGCTCAAACTTCTCGAATGGGAAGATGGCCAACAAATCTGAATATGTCTGTCTCTTGATAGCTCGAGGGAACACACACTTGAGATCATACTTTGAGAGGATTAAGAACCATCGAGTTGCCCTGCTTATCAACATATCTCTAGCAGGCAAAAACTTTATAGGATCACACCTAGTTATAATATGAACCGTAAGTGATAACAGGTAATGCCTAAGCTTTTGTGCTATGAATACAAGGTCGAAACAATGCCTTTTAACACTAGTAAATCTGGCCTCACGCCCATGTATGATTCTACTCAAGTAATAAATAGGTTTTTCTATACCTTCCATCTCTTGGGCCAGTAAAGCCCTAATAGATCATTCAGTTGATGTAAGGTATAAACGTAAAGGAATACCTGCCTTTGGGGGGATCATCATCTGAGGAGAAATAAGGAGTGCTTTCATCTTGTCCATGGCGTGTTGATTCATTATTTCCCACGCAAACTTCACATCCTTTCTCAGTAACTCCATCAATGGGCGTGTCACCTCGGCCAGCCCCGGGACAAGCCTCCTCAAGTTGGAGACTTTACCAAGGAAGCTTTTCAATTCCTTTGTTAATTTTGGTCTTGGCATATCAAGGATGTCTCGCCGCTTTTCCAAGTCCATTTGTACCCCCTGGAGATTTACCACAAACCCCATAAATTTCCCGTTTGTTACTGTGAATGCACATTTGAGTCATCTTTAGTTTGTACTTCCTGTAATGAGTAACACTCTTCTCAAATCGTCTAGGTGGGACCCCTCCTTCTTGGATTTAATCACCAAATCATCAATATAAAACTCCATACTCTTGTGAAAAATGCCATGTAATATGGCAATCATTGTCCTCTGGTAAGTAGCACCTACGTTCTTCAATCCGAAAGGCATGACTGTGGATATAAAGTTGCCCAAAAGGGTTCGAAAGGCGTTCTTCTCAGCGTCGACCGAATCCATTTTTATCTAGTTATATCCCACATAACCATCCATGAAACTTTACATCTCATGGCATGCTGTTGTATCGATCAAGCTATCAATGGAATGAAACGCATATTCTTATTTAGATCTCTGAAGTCTACACATATTCTTATTTGGCTCTTATATTTCTTTCCCATAGGTACAATGCTAGAGAGCCAAATCGAATGTTGGATCGGAACTATGAAACCAGTTATAAGCAACCTCTGAACTTCTTATTTAATCTTTATATCTAACTCCACCTTGTACCTTCAAGTGGCCTTCTTTATCGGGATGGTTGAGGGAAAAACATTCAACCTATGGAAACTCACCTCCTTGTCTACCCTTGGCATCTCGGTGTACTTTCATACGAAGACATCTTTGAATTTCAACAGTAGTTTGATCATCTCCTCTCGAGGAGCTCCCTCCAAGTCCTTCGAGATAAAAATAGGGCTTGGATCGTCATCCTCTCTAGCTAATTCGACCTTCTCCAACTCTTGGATCTGTGGCCTGGGACTCTCCTTCATGCATTCTGGTTCTTCTTCTACCTCTTCCACAAAATATTGTACCCAGGAGTTATCAATCACCAAGAATTTCCCCTATTTATCCACTAGGAAGCATTCATAGACCGGGTAAACTTCATCATTCAGACTCTCGGGTTCTCGCTCACACCTTCATAGTTTATAGATAATTCTACCGTTAAGGAAAACCACCCGTTTTCATTGTCGGTAAACTTCCTCTTTAAAAGGCCTCTTCCTATGATTCTCGTCCACCTTTCTCTCCGTTCATCTGCTAAGAACAGTTTGGTTTTGGACTTAATGTTCGATAGGGTTAATGTGTGAGGTCATTCGATCACAGAGCTGCCTTAATAGACTAGGGGGCCTAGCAGCTCCCAGGTCGCTCTCTTCTTCATAAGTCACCACCGTTAAAGCAGGTGCTCGCACCCTCTCTCGAGTGGATGAGACCCTTGTTCCCCCGATATACCTTGTTACTGTTGTATCTTCTTCTTCCAGATCTATATTGAAAGCGGCATCCACCATGAGAGCTTCCTCCTTTGTAAAGGGTTTCTAGTGGCTCGAATCACCACCTCATTACCCTTTATCTTCGCCTTAGCGCACTAATGATAAGTGGAGGGTATCCACACCCTGCCCACCAGTAATTGGTATGATGGATTCCATTTCATGATGTGGAATTTGATGTGGGAAGTGATGTTTCCCATCTTAATGCCCACGTTAACATAGACCATCGATTTGTAAGACTGATTATCATAACCTAATATTACCAACGAATCGGGTACTATCCTTGTTTCTAACATTCTAATAGCATAAAAAGATCCAATGGGAATTATATTGATGGATGCTCCCCATCCAACAAGACTCGCAAGAAAATACAATCATTCACTGATGCAGTAACATACAAGGGTCTGTTGTGGGGATACCTAATCAATCTATCGCCTTTGAAAATGTAACTTCTAATAGGTACCTCCTCACGAGTTTAGCCATATGCCCCTTCCACTTTAGGTGTGGAACCATGTTTCTCTTTGTAATCTCCAAGATGGCCCTCATGACTTCCAACCTGGAGTCCTCAGGGAAGCCAACCTGATTAAAGAACTAGCCAAACTATTGCGAGTAGGCGACTGTCGCACATTCGATCCACGAGTCTATCTAGTCGTCTTCTAACTCACAGATTTCCTCCATATCTCTATACATAGCCTCATCATAAGCTATCACTACGTTTACCTCCTCCAAGGAGAAGTCTCCCAACTTCCTACTAAGTCCCTCAATGGGGTCATATGCTTCTTTTTTTGATTTGTCCGTCTCTTCACTCCTATCACCTAACTGGAGCTGGTCCAACTTGAAGGTTCATTCTTTTAAAGATTCTTCGCAGTCATCCTCCATAGATTCTTCGGAGTCACTCCCTTTGAACCACTACCCCATCATTAATCGTTCAACCTCCTCATCGAAAGCGCTGGTCATATAGGCCCCATGGGGTGGTAGAGGGTTATCATTCACATTAGTTTACGGTAGCTCAATGTCTCTATTCTTCACATGATGGTGGATCAACCTCCTCAGTGAAAAATACACTTTGGTAGGGTGGTTTACCCTATTATAAAATGCACAATAATGCGGTTTATCCCTATCCTCCTGTGAGAGTTGTGCCATGTTGACGTTGATCAGCCTACAAACTTTGTCACGAACCATAAGACCATAAAAGTTCAAAGCTTGTTCTACCATGCAAGGTAGCTCGGGTGGATCCTCTTCATCTTTGAACCTTCTCTTGTTGTTTCTCCCCCTTCTGCCTTCTAGACCACAACTACTTTTCTCCTTGTCCCCATCATCCACATAGTTGACCCTCGAGGGTATTCCCCTCCTTGGGGTAACTGTTGGCCTCAGTAGAAAGCTTGACAAAGCAGGCGGGGGTGCTACAGGTTTTACCACTAAAATAATGTTCCTTACTGCTTTAAAAATATCTATAAATGTCCCTTTAATCAGATGACATATATACTCAGGCAACAAGCCCTCTGCACAGACTTGCAAACGTTTATCTTCTCGCGTCCCCTCCCTCACATCTAGAGAATGCTCACGAAACCTCCTAACATAAGCTACAACGCCTTCCCTCATCTTTTGTTTCTCACGTGCTAGCTGCATGAGTGTAATCTCATCCTCAGCCAAAAAGAATTTTTGCACGACAAAAATATGCAATTATTCCCAAGAGCCTACACTACCTGGGGCCAAGTGGGAATACCACATGTAGGCTTTCTCCATCAGGGATTTTGAAACTCCCTCAGCCTTAGCTTTTTGTCCTTGCAATGGGCCCCAAGGCTTTCAATAAACCTCTTCACATGCTCATTCGGGTTATCACCTTTCCCCGTGTACTTCTTAAAAATTGGTGGAATATACCGTACTAGGTAAGGTTCATTATTATATGCCTCTGGGTAGGGAGTGCGGAAGTAATCGTACATCGAAGAACTATCTCCTTTAGATACCTCTATGAACTTTAGCATCTCTTTCTTCATTTCCTCCAAGATGGCTGGTGAGGGTCTAGCTAGCTGCAACATTATTACCACCGAGATCGCCGGGGTAGGTGGTGTACTTGCTCCTTGGTCGGTCATCGCGGTTAGAACCGTTGGAGCTTCTCCTCCACTTTATAATGTTGGCCCCATGGTCATGGGTAGGACCATGGTAGATGACACTCTGCCCAAGGTTGGCAAGGGGATAACCCTAGTAAAAAGAAATTATTATTCGCCTAACCTAACCCTTAATGATAGTACAAGATGAGAAAAGATGTTACCTATGAGATTAGAAGCGCCAACTTCAACTAAAGTGTGATATTAAGGATTGCATAGGATGTTACTAAGAGTAAGGAAGCTATTGGTAAATTCAGATGTTTGAGACTATGCATATGTGTTGAACTTGAAAATTGAGGTTAGATACCAGGTATTGAAATTTGGAGACCTGGGTATGATGGATCAGTTATTTATGATAAAAGATTACAAGGGTGATCTCGTGTGAAATTGGCACGGTACGTACAAATACAAAAGTGTAACCCATAACATTAGTCATAAGGAAGAAAGCCTTGTGTTTTAACTTCCCGAAAGAATTAGTTTATACTTCAGTAAGAAGGGAAAATTTGTGTAGGGTCAGTTAATATACATAAGAGGAACATTGGTTATAAGTTATGAACCTTAAGAACACTTGTGGGTTCGTACTTTGTGAAGAATAGTTCGTTGCCTAAATTCGATTGTTATCCTTTGGCTCGGTATTCACTTAATTCCTTATGATCCCATATGTTTCATTTGATCCCAGTAATATGAAGTTATTATTCGGTTGTGATCTGGGTGTGACACTACATAAGCTCAGTAATGGCATAAGTTAGGTCGGTTGTGGTTGATGCATCACAGTAAATGAGTGTGCACTTTGTTGGAAGCACCCTAATCTTTTCATTAGTTTGTGTGTGCACATGGTCTCGCGAGTTGTTACTTGTAGTTTGCATGTGTAAATAGGTTATCTTAGGTTAACGACCCTATTAGTTGACCGATAGAACTAGTTTCAATTTGGAGTTACAATATAGCTAGTTACTTTTCAGTCATAGGTTCAAGAATACTTTTTAGGAATTATGTGGATATCAGACTTAATGAGACCTTAAGTGAAAATATTACACTCCGAACTGAGGATATAGTTACTCATATGTATAATTTGCATTATGATGTCTAGGATGCTTCTAGGTTAATATGAAGTTCTCATGGGAGGTTTCGATCATTCAAGCCAATGTGATAAAATGAATCTTTTAAGATTGCTGATATGAATGATTAGGAAGTGTTACGTATCTATTAACCTAGTCTTGACGTGATTCAAAAATTGAGAAAACATAGATTTGTAAATCCTAACTCGTGATGATGAATTCATTAATGATGGCATGATGTTTGAAGAATACCAATTGTTTCGAAAAATTTATTGGGATGAATAAGTTAGGCGTGTTTGGGTATTATTAATGAAAAACCTTACCATGATTGGGTTAACTTAATGATAATTAACGTGGATGGAATCTTTTAGTTTTAACTATAAAGATTAGGACACCCCAGAATTAGAAATGGTTTGCTTAGATGACTGAATGATTAAGATTGATGAGTAATAAATTTCGAGGATGAAATTTCTTAAGGAGGGAAGAATGTGATACCCCACCCTAGAAAAGAAATATTGAATAATAAATTAATGATTTATTCGAAGAAATTTTTTAGGAATAAATATATAAGGGAATTACGCCAAAATGGCACGAAAAGTAATTAACGAGAAAAAGAATCTCCACGTTGCATTGTTCGTATGGATGATCATTTAAGTCCTAATAGTCCTAGTAAGTATGTTGGTTAAGTTTGATGCAAAAAAAATTTCAATGAATGATTGTGACACGGTCATGGTTAATATAACGCGATTTTTGTCCGCACGTGCCGCGCACGACGCGGACTTGCGCGATTTTTGTAGGACAATTGGAGAAGGATAAAAATAGTATGATTACATATTTGGGACCCTAAAAATACACATAAAAAACCATGAGGTCAAAAGTAAAAAAATAAATAAAAAATAATAAAAAAATATTTTTCTTCAAAAAAATAAAATGCTTAGAAAATTCTGAAAATCACCATACTGACTTAAAATTTAATTTTGAGAAACTTTATCTTCTTGAAAATCTCCAAAATAATTCATCCAATGCTCTTTTTGGGGCAATTTCTATTCGACCAAACCATGGAAAAAATATTATTTTCCACCTCACTTTGTTAGCTTGATTCTTATTCCCACCAGCCCCTCTTTTGAGTTGGTGTGTGATGGACACCTTAGGAAAGTTATGGGTAGTGGAAAACAAGTTTTGGATGATGATTGAGGTGTGTGATTGATGAGTGATTATAAAAGAAAGAGAGGGTAGGGAGTAATATGGGCATCTCACTTCTACAGAATTTTCCCCCATGTTTCATCACCTCCCAAACACTCTCTCATCTCCCATAAACACATTCAAACCCGAAAATCTCCTCTATATCCCCCCAAAAAACCACAAAAATAAATTATTTGGAGTATATTATCACTCTAAATTGATCATATAAGGGTGACAAAGTTAGAAAAAGTCTTCGAGCAAGGTTTTTGAAGCTAAAAGAGAAAGCTTTGGAGCATTCATTGGAGTTATTTTTGGAGATTATTCTTGGACTTATTTCTTGATTATATTCATCCTCCATATTATCCAAGTGGATTATCCTCTAAACACTTTTCTAAAGCTTAAAATCATGTGTTAAAGTAGTGAAAATCATGCTTGAAAATTGAAGTGTTTTACTTATTTAGCTTTGTTGAAAATTATGATTTTCATGCTAGAATTAGTTTTGAAATTGAAATAATTATAAATGATGTTATTATATTTATAATGAATCATTATAGCATGAAATATTGAGAAAATAATTATAGTTAAAGACTTCATAATTATGAGCATGTTAATAGCATTTTGGAGGATTTCTTAGGTAGAAATCCATGGAACTTGTGTAAAATATTGAAGTAATTCATGGGTTCACTAATTAAGATGATTAAAGATGGAGTATACTGTTTTTAACATATTTTTAGAAATATGAAAAATGCAGCCCTATTTTATTAATTTCAGAAATAAAGATTAAAGGCTTAAATATGGGCTTTCTAGTTATTTAAAATGGAAATAAAGTCTATTTATGAAATTTGGAATTTATTACTGAAATTATGTTGAAAATATCATAAATATATTTTTGAGAAGTTATAAAATGATTCTTGGAGAAATTAGTATGATTAAACCCATTTAAGAGGATAATATTTATGTAAAATAAATAGTAGTGGCATTGTCGTAAATATAGTGAATAGTATGCTGTCAAGAATTTATTTTGCAATTAAATGTATTAGGGGAGTTTGATAAAATGAGATTGATGGTACATTTTTCTAAATATGAATAATCAGTCTCACTACAATGATAAGTGTGAAATATGGGTAAAAATAGAGTTTTGACAAGTGTTAAGTGGTTAAAAGTGTTTTGAGAATTAAGTTGGAATACTAGTAACTATTTTGGGAACAACACTTGTTAAATGGCTAAATGCGTGTTTGACAAGAATGGGTAAATTGGTAAATTTACGTAAAGCGGAACATTTTTATGAAATAAAAATGTCAATGAATAGTTTGGAAGAAAAAGAAAAGAATTAATTTTTCAAGTGAGAATAAATGTGAACATTGAGAATAATGTTGAAACGCGTGAAAAAGATAAGAAAGGATAGTTGCATGATGCCAAGAATTAAGGAGGGCATGACGTCCCTAGTGGTGAAAGGCCTCAAATCCTGTACAGATGAGCATATGGCGACTAAAAACCGATGGTGTAGAGCCCGTGAAATTCAGGAATAATGGCTATACTCCAAGGTAAAGATTGATAAATCTTTTAATAAGAAATGAAGAATGAGAATATTCTTGAAATTAATACAAATAAGACTTGAGATTCGCAAAAGGTTGAAAAGGGAAAATAAACAAGTTTTCATGAAATAATAAATATTTTTTGTCGTGTGGTGTGCTGTAAGATATTTCTCAATGAAAATGAATATTTTTCCAACACGAGGTGTGCGTGTCATAAAGATTGTTTTAATGAGAATATTAAAATAATGACGAAGTAACTCTAGCGTGAGTTAATAAACGTTGAATAGATGAATATTTCAAGAAAAAGAAATATTTTTCCTATAAATGATTAACCGTGTGCATTATGGGAAAGAAAATGATTTTAAAGAAAGATTATCCAAAATGACTATTTTGGGAAAGAAAAAGAGGATGAACGGGGATATATAATATTTTTGGAATAAAACGATTTAATACATTGGAGCATGTACTTTCAAAAGTATATGTGTAGATATATACATATTTTCATGAGCATATAGTGAGTGAGTATTCTTTTCTACCATTCGTTTCTATGTTGCATTTGTATAAATCCCACTGAGACTTTCGCTCACTCCCTCATCTTTGTTATGACTAGTTATATGCGGTTTCTTACATTGAGAGCGTTATACAGGTAATATTTACTTGCATTAATGTTAGTATCTCTGTTTACTTAGCCTTGGGGGAACTTCCCTTAGGTCCCGCACATAGTTTATTTTATTTTGGAATCTCATGTTAAGCAAATCGTAATCTTATTTAATAATAAAACTGGAATAATAACATTATTTAGGTTGTTCATTGCACCCCACACCTGACACTCGGATCGGATCAGGGTCGATCCTATAATAATCCTTAAATCCGGTTCGGGGCATCACAGATTCATTCAGTCTCGGTCAAGCTGAAGAGTTGACTTTGGTCAAACAGAGCCTGGGAGCGTCCGGTGACCTCCTGATCGAGTTTTGGGGGAAAACGGGTCATTCGTCCGCATGGTAAGTCAGAATCGTGCATGGGATAGATCATTGGAAAGGGGATTTAGTGCCTTTAGAAGATTAATTTAGTCTCGTTCGAGCTGAAGAGTTTGACTTTTGGTCAAACGGAGCCTGGGAGTGCCCGATGGCCTTTAGGTCAGTACCCGGGGTATGATTTGGGTTTGCAATGATGAAGGGAGGTGCTAGTGACCTAAGGAAATGTTTTGCGGTATTATAATGGGGTGTCTACAATGGTGGATTGAACATTGTGTGAGAATGATGAGAATTCAAGTATATGTGTGCAATGAGAGTCGGCACTCCTGAGATAAGTTGATAGGCTATGTGAAGCCATTTATAAGGATATCTCTTGAGAAAAGGAAAGTCCAACTATTGTGTGACAATGAAGCAAAGTCCTACTCAGTTGAATGTTGATGGTGGCTTGCTCATAAATAGAATGTCGATGTATATAAAGTAAGAAGGGCCCAGAAAGGTGCATTGTGGCAAAAGTGCACAGGCCGTGATTTTGATACGCCCCAGGGAAAGAATGAGAGTGTAAAGTTCCACTTAATGTGACACGTTATGAGTGAAAATTGGTGTTAAGTGAGACATAGTGAGATTGTCTCCGGGTGCACCACTCACAGATGGAAATAAGTTGGTCCGAGATGATCGACCAAAAAATTTTTGTATCAAGGCGACAATTCTAGTAACGGAATGGGCAGACAGGCCGTTTAATTTCATTGATAGGTGTGCTCAAACCTTTCTTTGAAAAGAAGGATTATACCGATGTAAGGTGTTGCCCAATATTGTTGTGAATTAGGATGAATATCCTTAGACCACACCTCCGATAGGGATTATTAGGAACCAGTGGGGATGATTTTTTGCTTTGGTCAAGTCGTACCACCTTTGCCCCGATGAATAGACGGGAGGTGATTTACAATGCCGGATAATGCGAGTGGTCATCATTATAAACTGTACGGTAATTGGTAAGGTAAATTACCGATTGGTAGAGTTTTGTGTAGTCACTCTTACTTGTTTGTTGTGAACTAGGTGCCTATTAAGGTTTTGTGTGGGAAGCTTGGTCATTATCCCTCTAGTTGTTTAGAGGAGAGAGAATAACTAGACTTTTGGATCGGACATGATTAAGAATCCGTTGTCTAAAGGGCATTAACAACAAACTATTTTGGGGTGACTTTTAAGCGTCGTAAGAGTTATTTCGCCATGAACCAAAATTTTAAGGATTGTTAGGAGTTGTCAAATGTTCTTATGGTTTCTCTCAGGATGGGAATTTTTTTTGGAAGGATACAGGAGGCTATCACTTAGTGAAGTGCGACCTTCTAATAGAATTGGGGCGATAGATCCAGTTATTTGTAGGCTCATCTTATTTGGATGTCATTGTTAGAAGCACAATGTGTGATGTGTCGTTATTTAGGTGATAGCTTATACTATTGGAGTGTATCAGCATGAAGAGAATTGAACAAGCTTTTTGTGAAGCTGGGTCTATATTGGTTAAGCCTTTGGATAGGTAAGTACCACTAGTGGGTGTATAGTGGAGTAACACTTATGTTACTTTGAGACTGATTTCGAGTACCAGAGGATGTTGTGTTGTTAAAGATCCTGGGTCTTAGTAACGATTGTATTCGAATTTCGAGGACGAAATTCCCTTGTAAGGGTGGGAGTATGTAATACCCCATACTTTTATGAACATTTAAATTACATGAGTGAGTGTAATTTATTAATTCGAGAATTTTAAGTGAAAGAAAATTTTAAGTGCGGGTTAAATATTAATTTGGCAAGTGAGGGATTAATATTGATGTGTGCTATATTTACTTACGAGAATAAGTAAATGAAGTTGGATTTTTTTATATCATATCGCTGTTGGGCGAAGAGACAAGTAATAATATTTTATTCGAAAAACATGTCCGTAGTTGTGTTGGACTTATAAAGGTGAATTTTTGATAAGTGACTCGAATGGAAATTTCGAGTGCATGATTGGTCTCAGAAGGGCAGAAATAGTCAGAATAGAGTACCCGGGGGTAGTGTTTGGATTCCGGGGACTTTTTGGACTAGTACAGACTCGTATTTGTGTATACGAGTCAATTTTGGGTTTAATAAGGGATAACCCTAGTTTCTTCTATTATAAGTCGAGAGAAAGAGAGAAAAAAGAAAGAAAAGGAAGAAAAGGAAGAAATGAAGAAGAAAAGGGAGAAAGAGGAGATTTTCGACAAAGCTCCGACGAATTTCAGCACAAGGTCGTCGAATTTATCCAATGAAGCAAGTGTTTAACTTGCTTTAATGATTTAATTGTGTTTATAATTCATATTATAGTTGGTGTAAATAATATGAATTTTGGGTTTGGGATTCTTGTATAAAATGGGATTTTTGGGAATGATTCCACAAAAAAATGATGAAATGATACTCCTATATGAAATTTAAACTTAAATCCATGTTAATGGCATAATTATTGGTGAGAAGTTGAAAGAAATGAAATTAGGGGTTTATATGAGTTAGGATTTAACTCTTGATTATATTGGATGAATCCCATGGAATAATTGTTGTTTTGAGTATAAAAATGTGAGTAGATATGTATATGGATGTTGAGTGATGTTAGAATCCATAAAAATAGGGTTGGATGAGTGTTGGATTGAGAATAAGAGAAGAATAAGACCATTTTGAATCTATTTGCAGGGGAGCGAATCGATTCAGTTTTGGCGAATCGATTCGGTATAGGGCGAAACGATTCAGTCTTGTCAGTTTGGAAAAAATTGTTGGTTTTAAAGGGATTTAAGTATATTTATTTTTGGAGATAAATATTGGTGTATCCTAAATAGAGCATGAGGATTTCCAAATGATTAAATGAGCGATTTGTGACCCCTGGGATTAGTGGGAATAAAATATGGGGTATGAATTTTAAGAGTATTTGTAATGAGCGACACTCGGGAAATTATTTTGGCGGGTTCGTATATATATGTCAATAATATATAAGAAAATCCGAATGTGCGAGTAGGATTACCATTGAGTGTTTCCATCTCAATTTTGCCTATAGAACGAACTAAATACAACAAAATGAGAATAATAATAGTAGTGCATGTGATTACCATTTCCCATGAGGAATTTGTTTCAATGTATATATGTTGAGTCAAAAACGAGGAAGAGATATGAAAGGTACTCATAATATCCTTTGTGATTAAGCCACCATTTAAATCGGGTAAAAAAATTGTAGCATTGAAAACAGTGGCCAAGACCCAAAGAATTGAAAAGAGCCAAAAAATAGTGTCACATTGAAAAAAGTAGCCAAGGTCAAACTTGTTTAGGTTGATATGATCATTCATAAGAAAATAAATATCAGTACGTGATAATTATTACATTTGAGGGAGTTTGGTAGGATATGTATATCAACGGGTTTGCAAAATTTTGAAAATCTCAAAAAAGCATTAAATAGTTTTGGGTGTTATTGGTGTGGACATTAATTTGAACTTTAATTTTTTGATTACATTAAATCATATTCTTATAATTCTACCATTTTGGCACCAAAGGAAGATGTTGAGTTCATTCGTTAGGAGTATCCAAAATTCATTGTGCACATATGTTATAATTGTTTGTATTGATTTTCCTATCGAATTTGTTCACATCCCTTCATTTATGCTATCATCGACTTATTTATTGTCGTGTTATTTTATGGTGTGACTGTTTCTTATATTTTTTTTGTAAGAAAATTTTTGAAAAATTGAAAAAAAGAAGTTGATTAACTTGTGACACTCTCCTTATGCATTACTTTGTGTTCTTCTTATTTGTCTATTTGGGGACATCATAAAAAGGGGAAGAACGAATTATGGGGGATATGTTTTTGCTTACTTGCTTGATTTAATGGTTTTCTTGAACTTAGTTGATTTTGATTTTCTACTTATGATTATATTTCAAACTTTTGCGCATCACGGGTATTTTTTTCTTATCTCGTGTATGTAGGTACAAAATTGAGGATCATTTTTTGTACATCTTGATGATGACAAAGAATTGTTGGAGAATTTAAGCTTTGAAGAACCTGAAGATTGTTGAAGACAAGTTATTTGATATTTCCATTTATGATTTTGGGGGGATATTAGATTGCATGTCTCATTTTTGTTGGGTAGCAAAATTCGGATTTTTTATGAATGTATCGGTTTAGACATATGGGAAATTTGTAAGGAAATGTTTTTAGAAATGTCCATATAGAATATAGTAATTTCCATATTGTCCTACATCACAGTTAGTATGTCGTATACCATCACATCTCGACACGTCTTCACACGTTCCACCTTGACGTCCATTATTTGAATCTTGACCAATGTGCATCGTCAATATGCACCCATCATTGACAACACGCATCGTACATCTTCAACTAGTCTCCACTATCCCGCTACCTCCACTATGCTAAAAGGTATAGTATTATTCTCTTCCCCAGCTGTCAATTCAACATCATTAGTATTTTAATACATCAACTAACATTAAATCTAGTAACACATCACATCAGTTGGTCAATCTAAAATAACAAAAAAGGAATTAGAAATTCTACTTCATATTTTCTTATTACCCTATTCATTCAGGTTTTAACACAATTTACGGAATCAAATTACGAATTCTCTAGTGAAAGTTATACCCGTATTACTATAACATTTTCAAGTAGTTTCTACCGAAAAATAACAACGAAACATAAACTTCAAAACCACCCCCAAGTCAAACAAGAACGTATTTTATTCTTATCTTCGAGTATGTTATACTCACATATTTTATCTAACATCCCCAACTATAATTTCTTTATGTCAATAAGTATTTAATAATTTATGCCATTTTTAACACAGTTAGGTCGGAATAGAACATTAAAGAAAAACCAAATATGATTAAGCACACATAATCTCCACCTTGAGTTTAAAAAATGGAAACATATACTAAAATTTTCTTAACATATACACACATCATATACATGAATTTCTTAAATTAAAAATCTTCGAAAGAAGGTGATTCAAATCTAGGACTTTAAAGTTAACATTTACTATCCTAGCAAAAGTTCTTATGTATGTTCTTAATCCATCCTTATTTTTATACACTTAGGCAATATGAGTATCATTCAAATATTTATCAAAATTAGAAACAAAAACATGAAAATTGTAAAACTCGTTGATGTGACCAACTTTAACAAAGGGATAATTACCTTATTAGAACTCCTCGATTTATTGTAATTTTCGAAGCATTTTCTTCCTTAACTTCCCCTTATCTCTCTCCTTATGAAAAATATTTCAAACCTTATCATTCCTCATGAGGGAGAAGATAAAAATATAATTTATAATCAGAAAATACGTTCTAGTGGGGCCAATAGCAATTAGCCCTGTGGTTACATGTGATTAGTTGGACAAAAGATCCAATCAAACTATTCCACTAATGATAGATTTGCCCCACATTGGTAAAATTACCATAACTGAGAATTTTAGGCTTCTATTTACTGCCACTTTGCATATATGCGTAGATGACTTATATATCTACAACTTTCATATTTTATATTTTCCCAAAATCATAAAAATATTATACCTAATTTGGGCTCAAATAAGAGTGTACTAATGTATCGAAAATCGCAAAACTCTCACATTTGGCGACCAAACATCGCCAATTTCGCACCAACACCCTAGTTTAATTTTATAAACATAATTGTGCATTTAAAATATACTTAATAAATGATTTAACTATATAGATAATAATATTCTCTAAACATGTTATCACCGTTCATTAACTCGATTATCATTTAATGTAAACAACATATATATCATATGAGTATGCATCTCCTAAACATGATAATTGAAATGTTTAACACCCATCACCAAACATATAAATAATAACTTATACTTAATCATATAATTAACATTCCTAATCATATTTTAGGTCCTTACATAAAGTCTTCTCACTGGAATTCCTACTAATCTCTATTGACTAACATTAAACATTAAACAATATAATTACACAAACATAAAGCATTCTCACAATATTGATTCTTATTATAAAATGAATAAAATAATTCCATTATTGTACAATAATAAAATCATTTACACATGGTTTTATGAATAAACTCCATCAATATCCCACTTAATCTTAGAGCCATGTGACCATACACTTGACTCACATTCTTTCTACATGATTATTTAAAGTATTAGTTGGTAAGATCTTTAGAAAAGGATGTGTCAAGTTGTCCCATGTCACAATCTTAGTCAATATTCGTTTGCCCCACTACATAATTTTCCATATCAGATGATACTTTCACTCAATGTGCTTACCCTTCTGGTGTGTCCTTAGTTCTTTCAAATTCATAATTGCACCATTATTGTCACACTAAATTGTAATAGAAGACTGCACTAAAAGAACCTCACCCAAAATCACTTAGGAAGTTCCAGAGCTAAATAACCACTTTATATGCCTTAGAAGAAACAACAAACTCGACTTCCATAGTTGAATCGGCAATGCGATATTATTTGACACTCCTGCAACTTATGACTCCACCTCTTAGGGTAAACACATATATTGAAGTCGATTTCATGGAATCCCTTTTCGACTAAAAATTCGAGGCCGCGTACCTAACATGTACTATACTATTTGCTGAATAAACTAGTATACTCTCTCTAGTCCTTTTCAGGTACTTAAGAATGTGATTTATTGCAGTCTAACGATCCTCACCTAGATTAGACTGGAATATGTTAACCATGCTAATATATATCTAGCCTAGTATAGACCATAACATACATAAGGATACCCATTGTCGAAGCATAATGTATACTCCTCATAACATCTACCTAATGAGGTCTGTTAATATAATGATCTTTAGACATAGGAACTCCATGCCTAAAGGGGAGAAACCACTTCTTGAAGTATTGCATGCTAAACCTTGTGAGCATTATGTCAATATCGATAGATTGGGATAAGCCTAATATCCTATTCTTTTGATTATGTAAAACTTTCATCCCTAGGATGTGGCTAGCTTCTCATAAGTCCATATTGAACTAATTAGGCAACCAAACTTTTACTCTAGACAATACACCCACATCATTTTCGATAAGGAGAATATCATCCACATAAAGTACTAGAAATACCACCACATTTCTGTCATTCTTCTTATACACACAAGTCTCATCCATACAATGATCAAAACCAAAATATTTAATTGCCTCGTCAAATTTGATATTCCACGACCTTGATTCTTGCTTAAGTCCATCAATGGATATCTTCAGATTACACCCCCTCTTTCTTGGACCTTTGCTATGAATCTCATAGAATCTCATGGGTTGCACCATATAGATGCACTCATTAAGATTATTATTCCAAAACTCAATCTTGTCGTCCATTTGACAAATCTCATAATTTAGATGTGCAATAATGGATAAAACAATCCAAATAGAAATAGTCATGGATACTGGGGAAATTGTCTTTTAATAATCGATCCCCTTTTTCTAAGTGAACCCTTTCATAACAATATGTGACTTACATGTTTCCACCTTCCCATATACTCCTTTCATCCTCTTGTATATCCAATGACACCATATGGGTTTTATCTCATTCGAAAAGTCTACAAGCTCCTACACTTGATTAGAATACATCAAATCTATTTATGTGTCCATAGCCTTTAGCCAAATCTCAACATCCTTGTCTTGGAGTGCCTCGTCATAGGTTGCGGGATCCTGTTCGTGTTCACTCGAGACTTCACCAAAATTCTCTCCTAAATACACTAACCTTTGAGGCAAACACCTAATTCTCCCACTACAACATGGCTCCACTCGCGGTCCAGTATTAATGACATGTGATCCTGATTATCGATAATGCTCCCACTATCATTAGATCATCCATTATTGTAGCATCTTATATTTCATCCTATACAGGTGGTACCAAAGAATTTTCTTGCTCTTGTTATCTTATCTCTTGTAAGATAATCTTTCTCTTGATATGGTCAATCATATAATCTTCATCTCGATACCTGGCATTTGTACTAACAAACACGTTTCGCTCATTGGGATCATATAATTGACCACGGTTTGTTCCTTTTGGGTAACCCACAAAGAGGCATACATTTTTCCTTGATCCCAACTTCCCTGTATCCTTCCTAAACACATGTGTCAGGCAACGCCAAATATGAATATGTCCTAAGCTAGGCTTGCGTATAGATATGGAAGGAACGAAGTTCAATATTTATGCAATTGTCTCTAGTGAAAAATCCCAAAATGAATCCGAAAGATGTGAATAACTCATCATGGACCTAAACATATCCAAAAGAGTCATATTCCTTCTTTATGCTACACCATTTTGATATGGAGTTCCTTGTGCAGATAATAGAGTAGTGATACACAAACCTTATAAGTGTTCCTTGAACTCTCCCAATAGGAATTACCCTCCATGATTAGATCATATAGTGTGGATTAGTTTATTGTGCCGACGCTCCACCTCAACCTTATACTCTTTGAATTTATCAAAAGCTTTATACTTATGGGGCATAAGGTAAGAGTATCCATACCTAGAGTAATCATCGATGAAAGTGATGAAATACTAATAACAACCTCTTTCTCAGGTAGTCTTGGGCTACAAATTAAATAAACAAATTCCAACACATTTTGGGCTTTATACCCTTTAGTCGTAAATGATCTCTTAGTTATTTTTTCCTCTAAGTGGGATTCACAAACTGGAAGTGACTCCACTTCCGATGAACTCAATTTTCCATTCGAAACTAATTTTTATATCCTTTTTAAATTTATATAACCCAATCTCAAGTGCTAAAGATAATTTTGGTTCAACTTAGAAGGTTACTTTCTCTTTAGGCTCCTTCCATTTAAGTTATTCAATTCAATATTAAGTAGCAGTGGTGAGACATGTCTTATGGTATAAAGATCATTTTTAAAAGTTCTAGAACAAATGAGAGATTTGCATTTTTTATTTATAAAAACTCCTTTATGAAAATAAAACAAATAAGCATCCATAACATGCTTAGAAACTGAAATCAAATTTCCTCTAATACAAAGAAAATAAAAATAATACATAAAAACAATCTACTAATACTAACCTATTGTCTTCAAAAAAATTTAAAACTAAATTTCGTATAACTACTACTGCTACTGCATTGTGATGATCGCCCATGGACAAAAACTTATCTACATCATCAAACTCCCTAGTTACATGAAACCCCTACAAAGAATTGCAAACATGATTTTTGTGGCTCCTACATCTACACATTAGGTTTGGGTAGATTGAACAAGAAAACATCTCTCAATGATATATAAGAAATTATTATTTTCATTCTTCTTAGCTAACAAGATGGGGCATTGCTTACCTAGTGTCGTTCTTATTTGTAGAGGTAGCAGTTGATTTTTGACTTCTTACCTCCACCTTAGGTCTTAAAGTTATTCTTGACAATTTTAGGATGTGCCTAGGGCATGACTTTCTTCTTCTTCTTACTTTTTGAGACAGAAGAAGATGGGCCTTTCTCCTTACACCTATTCATATTCTCTGTACCCTAGAGTTCGTTAGGAAATTGATCCGGGGGTTATTCAAAATTCCCCATAGAATTTTTAGGCGAAACTGTTTAAAGGACCTCGGTAGTCATTGGATCTTAAAATCAACTTGTGTTTTCCCATCGATTTTAGATTCAAGCACCTCCAGTTCTCCTATGATCGACGTCATTTCTATATCATGCTCACGTAATAGATTAAACTCAAGCATCTTGGTATTGATTAGCCATACCATATCATTTTACGTTGCGACACGATTTTGATCCTCAAACATGTCCTTGAGGTTCAGAATCATTTCGCAGGCAGTGGACATTTGTTGAAGCTAGTGCTTCAACACATTAGTCATATAGCGAAATATATAGTAGCGAACCATTTGGTCATACATTTCCACTTCTATTAGACTTGGACACCTCTTTCAAGTTCCCTTTCCTCTGCCTTATCAGGGTAAGCCTCCATCAAGACAAACATAAAGTCATCAGTAGTTAGGACAATGTATAGGTTTCTTTTCCAACCTATATGGTTCATGCCAGTTAACTTGTTGCGAGCGGGTTGAATGAAAATTCCATTTTGTAAATTGAGAATCACAAATTTTAAAAAATAAAACTAATTAATTTTAAAATTACATTTGAGAATATAACTTCATTTTAGTTTTTAAAGTAGCTACCTCACAACCAATTTAAAGTAAAAATTCGCTTGACATCCCAGCTCCCTTAGGGATTGAGATTTCTCGTTGGGAGATTAAATTACCCCACCTTGAACTAGACATAGCATAATTGAATAGTCATCGACTTTTGGTCCCACTGCAAATGACAGTGACTCGGTTGGGGAGGATATCAAAAGTACTATCTAAGTGTGTACCATCTGTTCATTCTTTGAAATAAAACTTATTCGTGATGGATTTTTCCGTTAGGCACTCACATTCTATATCTTGAAATTATCACTTAAGAGTTTAATTTATCCTTGATGTCTTAATTAATTACATCAGTTAGGGGGCTAGACTAGTTGATATAAGGAATCCATCACAGCCTTGATTAATTAAAACATCGATGAAGACAACAGAGTTTATGTTGAAACTCCTCTCCCACCTAGTCTTTAAGAAAACTTTCTGGGTTTTAATCATTTATTCAATTATACAAGACCAAATTTTAAATCCTTGGAAATTTTCAAAATTTACTTTTGTGAATTAAATATCTTGATCTCATTTTTATTTTCTTAAAATAAAAATACAATGTGAATTTTCCAAAATTAGAAATCTCGAGATCTCAATTTAAATTCATATCTTTGAATTTTAATTATCCTAATTTAATTAATTTTAGAAAAAAAAAATATAACAATAGTTTTCGGAGAAAATCAGTGATCTAGGTCAGTGTTAAAATAATAATCCATGTTGTCCCTTAAAACGGGTGTTCCTAATTTTTTGATTAATTAGCACACGACTTATACAAGATAATAAAATAATGAGACATATGGAATTAAATAAATAAAATCAATATAATGAAAAGATATTAAATGCCCTTTTCATTATGGCCTAGACTTCTATATGAAGTAAAAATTTTCATGCAAAGGAATACTTATTGAAGAAGACTTCCCTATGATCAAGAGTCCAACTTGAAGCAAACTTCATCAAATCCAAGAATCTTAGTTGTAAGAGACTTCCTTATCGGCAAAAGTCCATATTGAAGTAGATTCCATCCCAAATAATGGTTCTTGGGAGTCTTGATTAGTGGAATATCATCCCCTATTTTCAAGAACAAGTCTGTAGAAGATCCACCACCAAAAAACACATTAAAAATTCAAAAAAACTGGGTTGGCTCGGAGTCAGTTTATCGATCAACTGCCCATGGTTGATCGATTGACCCTCCCAGATTTGGTGCAATTTTGTTATCAGGTTTTCATAAAAAAACTTCTATAGCCATCCTGATTCTTCACAAAACTTTATGAAACTTTGCCAAACCTTAAACCCAACCTAACACATGAAAAGTTCTTAAAAACATTACAACCCTCTTTCATATCCTCCATAACCATCGATAATGAAATTATTACAAAACTTAAATTATTACAACCATATTGTATAAAAAGATGAAAATTAATTACAGATAAACCCCCGTAGGATCCAATAACACATAAAATAAATGAGTGATAATGAGGAAAGGGTTATATACAAATAATCTGTGAAAAACTACGTTAGTGTCGAATATATACAACCATGTATACATTCACCAATCTAAAAAAACTAGGGTTTACTTGTTTAGACACCATGGACCTTTCTCATAAATTATTAATCTCAACAAATGGATCTAATACCAATTGTTGAAGATCGACATAAGCGAAATAAAAAGATTACATTCATGGAACTTCGATTAATCAAAACATAAGAAAGAGGGCAAAGCCTAAACTAGGTTTGAAGAACAAACCTAGGGTTTAGAATACAATACCTTCGCGAATTTATTTGTAATTCTATAGGGATAAAGGTATTTGATATAATTGGAGTGCTACCTTACTTTGGATCTCCAAACATTTTCTTGAATATTCCATACACTATGATCTTCTAGTGTATGATCCTCTCTAAAGTCAGGTAGATTGATAGACATCTTTTGAGATGAAAACCGTTGTTAGAACTTGAGATATGGTGCTCTCTTCTTAGTCCTTATTCACAAAGTCGTGAATAGTATTTTCTCTCAAACCCTCTCAAACCCTAATTCTTGTGAATAATTATTAAAACCCCTTTCCACACCTTTATATATAAATATGAAAGGTGGAATTGGGCTAAACTATTTTTTTTAGAATATGGGCCTGACTACTTGGGCATTTGGACTACACTAGGGACTCAAGATAAATAATTAAATTAACTCCAAATAAATACTCAAAAATCCTAAATTACTTTTACTATAATTTTGTTTCCTATATTTATTTAATCATAATTAATTCCAGTGGATAATTATGATTTCATTTCAATGTAATTATCTTAGAAATCTCACAAATAAATTGAGGTCTTTATTTACAAAGTCCATAGTGGTACATAATATGATTCCCCACGTTAAGCTTTCAATACCCATTTGGTTAAATTAAGTTTTCCAAAATTACCTTTAACCAACATCTAATAAATTCCTTGATTCTTAGACTTAACTTATATTGTTACACCATCGGATCATAAATAATACATCGATCAGGTTTACTGATGGAAACAAATCTTATCACAATATAGAGTAACTTTGAACATGGACTCCTCCGAATTAAGATCTCATACCTAATTATATAATTATCACCTATTATGAGGAAATAATTTTGATTTTATCCTAGATTGAATCGCACCCATAGTAGTCAAAGTTATAATCTAATAAGTATTCCAATCCTCATAATTCTCAAAATTAAGGCTCTATTCACCCTTTTCAAATGGTGTGAGATATCTCAAGTCTAATAAATAAGGCCCTTGGACTCTATCACATGGTTGGTCATATTTAATACATTCTTGGGATGTAACCATCATACATGTTCTCATAGTTTGAGATAAACTACTAGGATGTCATCACAAGCATTCAGATAGGATATTAACTTCCAATCTAGGTTATGAACTTTTCAATAATTCTAGAACGAGAATTCCAATCTTTTTGTGATCAACTCGAAGTCGACTCACTGGAATTACTACTAAGCTCTTTTGACCGACATTTAAACTTGAAATAATCTATTTAAAAATAACATAAAGAATTATCACAACTTTGATTATTATTCCAAAATGAATAAGATAATTACTTTGTTAATCAATAATAAAATATTTTACACATGGTTTAATGAATAAATCTCATCATTTAATAGGCTTCTCTCAGAACTACTAAACTGAACATGGAGGTGAAGATAGAGGAAGAGGACAAGGTGGCCGTTTTGTTGAACTCTCTTCCTGGAAGGTATGATCATTTGGTGACTATGATGATGCATGGGAAGAAAAGTGTTGTTCTGGATGAAGTCACGTCCGCACATCCCTCTAACATGAATAGGGGAAAAGGGGTTAAGATTGACTATTATGACGCAAGCCTAGTCTTTCTTGGAAGACTAGAGAATTGACCTTCTAAGAGATCAAGGTTCAAGTCAAAGGGGAAAAATGACTGGGGGTGTTACTACTGTCACGACGTTGGGAACATTATTGCCTCTTGTCCCAAACTTAAGGAGAAAAATGGGAAAGGATAATATAAGGTTCGAGATGAAACCGCAAGAGTGGAGGATGCAAGTGATTCAGAGGATGTCGATGATTGTGCTCTTATGGAAACCCAAATTGGTGAGTAATTTAATGACATTTGGATTCTTCCTTATAATTGTTCAATCTATATGTGTCCTAATTGGGATTCGTTCTCCTCCCACAAAGAGGTGAAAGTTGGTTATATTTTTATGGAAAATGGGAGAGACTTCAAAATTTCAGGACTTGGCTCAATCAAAATTAAGACACATGATAGGTTGGTGAGAACTTTATGGATTGTGAGACATATTTTAGGCTTTTATGTGAACCTTATGTAGGCGGGTGTGATAAATTAAATGGGTTAAAAGGTTATAAAGTCGACTGGAGTTATGTGGGTCATGGAGGGTTCTCTTGAGGTGTTTAGTTCCACCACGGTGAAAACTTGTATGTTCACCAAAGGAATACGATAACATGTGGAGCTATTGTGGGGTCTTCTACCGTGTCGAGTCAAAATTTTCATATGAAGCTTGACACCGGAGAAGTAGGCATGTCGACCTTGAATTATGAGAAGATTGGTGATCTTTTCTTTCATTAGGGTTATAAGGGGTCTACATAATATTTTGGGATAGTGAAATTCACTTTGAGATGACAATAAAAATTACAGCGGTCCTTAAAGGGAGGCAGACCAATGGGGACAGTCATGACATTATCTTACGATAGTCTAAGTGTCATTGAAATAGCCCATTCGAGTCCATGAATATGTGTGGGAGGAAAGAAATGGATAGTGTTAGAGATGAGATGGAAGTCAGGGATGTCATATTCTCTAACGGATCTAGAACGGACTCAATGAATGGACTTATCAACGGACTTTTTTTCCTTTTCTCGAAAAGTGGTCCCCGTAGGGTCCCAAAGTCAACATTATCATACTCCCTTATGGTCCCCTCCTATCTCATAGAAAACCCTTTAAAGACCATACCTTTAAAAGATTTATAATTTAGACCCAAAATTGGTATCACACCTTTAAGAGTTTTTAGAATCTCAACGAATTCCGACCCAACCCTACTTCTGGTATCAGAGCTATAAAACTCACCTTTTAGACTTATACTAAAAAGACTTTAATGCCCTTGGGATTTATCCCTCGCATTTACAAAGATATTTTTGGAACCAACCCAGACTACCAACCTGTACCCATAACTAAATTAGACTCGGAAGGTTATTTAACCTCTTACATAGACGATTGTTCACATATTGAACACATCCCAGCCAAACATCCAGATAGTAGACAAGTTACTGCCAGCGCTATTAATAGTATAATAGACCAAAATAAGTGTATACTCCTTATATTAAGACAATTAATAAAAGATACTCAAACCTTTGAAATAGAGATAAAAAATATCTCTAAAAGGATACTAGAAATAGATAACCAAATCCCAATAGATCTAGTACAAGTTCTACAAGAAATAAATATTAAGACTAATCATATAGAAGTCCTTAACAAAGATATTTTATAAATTAAAACTTTAACTAAAAATCAAGACAGTGAGTTAATTAAACTTACCAAAGAACAAGCTAAGCTTATTCCTAGATTAGACAATTATCTACCTAATGGAGATAGTTATATCAGACTAGAATGAGGTACCTAGAGATCTCTCAATTTAGAATTTAACAGATTTTTACCAAAGAATTTTAGAAAAGATAAACGATGATAGATTTTATTATAAGATAAATGAAAATAAGATTGCCAACGCTGCTAAAGCAACTAGACTCATATTAAAAATATTAAATTTAATCTCTACATCCATAGCAGCTACCCAAGACTATAACAGTAGCTTTGTGAAAGACTTACAATTAGATTTAAAAGCTAAGACAGAAAGATTAACCGCCTTCTACACAGATTTCGTTAAATTCCAACAAAATTTAGCAAATTGTATTAATAATATGGAAAGCCATAACCTATCCAAAATGGATAGTATTATTAATGAACTTAGACTAGACATGGCCCAAGTAGAAGAAAAATATGAAGAAATTATAAAGGGAATTAAGTTTATATATAATAAACCTTCCCAAGCCGAATTAGACTCTCCGTTTATTTTAACTCGTTTAGATAAAATAGAAAAAACTGTACAAACCATAGAAGCTATGATGGCAGACGAATTTGTGCATAAACAAGAAAAAAAAAGATGAGGTAAAGGACTATATTAATAAGATCGCTAATTCTCTTTTTAATAATCTTGTTAAAAATAATGAAGATACTAACAATAATACAAGAAAAGAGAATAAAACATTTAATGAAGAAATTCTTAGGTAGATAAAAAGACAAAAATATTATTCACACTCTTTAGAAAGTATTGAAAAAAGACTTGAACAAAAACAGGTAAACACTTATAAATTTAGAGAATCTCCTTTTGTAGGGACTAAGGAAGGAAAGACCATAACTAGAAGAATCATAAATGATGGATTACATCAGACTAATAAGATAGTTGACTATATCCCAAATATTGGACAAAGTAATTGTATGCTTCAAAGACTTAAGGATTCATCCTCCAATGTTAGAACATGGTATAAGGAGAGAAATTTCACCAATCCTTTCCAATCGAAAGAATGGGGGTGAAGTTGACTGGAAAATTATTGAAGATTCCATTCATAATAGACAACTTCCAGTCATTAGACTTATAGACTTTTTTAAAGAAGGTGCAACTCCGAAGACTCCTAATTATAACATACTTATAATTGTAGAAATCACGTGTTAGACAAATCTTATACTTAACATCAAATTTTTCACTCAGAATGGCTTAGATCTAGAGGAACTGATAGGAAGTTCCAATTTTTAACCTTTGGACTCTTTCAAGCAAGAATCCAAGGATTACATAGACCTCAAAATAATATCAACATATTATGTTGTTTAATAGATAAAAGATGGAAAGATTTTGAGAAAATCCTTATTGGGATAGCCCAATTAGAAATGTCATACAATATGGGATACTTTAATGTCATTCCGGCATTTACAGTAACTGTAGACACAGCCAAACATTTTAAGTTAATCCTATATGCTAGTGGCTATGAAGACTATATTATTCCAGACGCTAATATAAATATAAAATTCCAAACCTATGTGAAGTTCTCCTAATTTCCATATGAAGAAATGCAATCAGGAATTTCTAACGGTAGACTTAATGAAGAAATATTAGTTAGAAAAAATGCGTCAGACTACAATCATACTTACAATATTAGGAATACTGGACCTATGAAAGAAAAGGCTAAGACCCTTTGGCAATTGCCAGAATTTCAAGAAACTAAGACTATATAGAATAAACCTTTATTTATTAATCAAGACGATGTTACTGGAAATGTTACTATCCAGTTTGGCCCTCCTGGGATTATCAACAAGAATATCCAGACTGAAGAAGTTAGATTTGGGAATATGGGAGAATCCATAATCAATGATCCTTCAGAAGGAGAGTGTAGTAGTAAGACTAGTTCTAGTTTACTAAGACAAGCCCCAGTAATTATACCTAGAACATCATTTGAACAAAAAGACTTAGTTAGGGTAAAAGCTAGAATCCAAAACTTCGGACATGAACCTTCATAATTGGACATGAAGGCATTGAAAGATCACCTCAAGAAAAGCCATTATGTTATATTTCAAGAAAGAGAAAGATTTAATATGATAGCTCACTACACCAAAACAGGTCGTTAGTAACACAACTTTACCGTTACTAAAAAATAGTAACACAATTTTTCCGTTAGAAAAAAGGCATGGGAAGCGAAGGTAGTAACAGAATTTTTCCGTTACAAATAGTAACGGTACATTCAAAATTAATAAAGGTAAAATTCTGTTACCAATAGTAACGGTAAAATTCAGAATTAGTAAAGGTAAAATTCTGTTACTAATAGTAACGAAATTTTTAGGATTAGTAACGGTAAAATTCTGTTGCTAATAGTAACGGTAAAATTCAAAGTTACCAATGATAAAATTATGTTATTAATAGTAACGGTAAAATTCTGTTACTAATAGTAATGGTAAAATTCAGAATTAGTAACGATAAAATTCTGTTACTAATATTAATACATATTTAAAAAAAAAAATTCAAGATCCAATATCCTTATTATTATTACAACACTATTTAAATCCTAAGAACATATACGAAAATAGTCCACAAAAACAAGGGCATTGTATTCAACATTTACATTTATATAAGCCTTCACTCTTTATTTATAAAAAAAAACTAAAATCAAACAAATGAAACATCGCCTTGAAAGTTTAATTATTTTAATAAAAGAATCCAATATAACATCTTAATATAGTCATGCCTGAATGATATATTTTTATATGAAACCATTCAAATGAAATATAAAAACGAAGTCTGTTGTTATTGACTATAAACTTTCATTCTATTATCATCGCCATCAACGCCGTAATCCGCAACGCTAGAAACGTATCATCGCCATCACCATCAATGCTGGAAACTTGATGAATATCCAAAAATGACATTCTATCAAACAAAATATAATTATCATATTAGTTATAATATCAACATTTTGTCATACAAAATTAATTTAGTACAAAAAATTATCCACCAACAAAATTAATTGCATAAACACTGTAAAAAAATTGCACAACACTCTAATGCTAATTTAAAGTCAATATTTAGCTGTAACCATCGAAATTAATTACACAAGTTATGGAAGAAAAAAAAAGTAATCACCTGAACACCAGATATAGCTTTGAGAATCTTCGACTTGCCATATGCCACGTGGCCAATAGTGCCTAACAACATGAATAAACCTTCACTGAGTTTAATAATAAGAAACTCTTATCAAGAAACAATAAGATGTTAAGGCAATCAATTTATATTCAAATCGTAGACAATGCTGATGTGAACTCATGCAGGCAAAAGCAAGTCCAAGAATTTCATAATCACAAAAATTACCAATATTTATTGTAGCCCGATGCGATATTACTTCAGGTGAAAGAGGATGCAGTTGTCTCACATCCATCTTACTTAAATCTTGTTCCATCAAGCATTTTCGAGACACTTTGGTTGTTCTTTGGGGACTTGTAACTTCAACAGAAGTAAATCTACAACAGATAACAGTGAGGGGAAAGGGATGTCGTTTCTGAAAAGAACTTCTAAGCACATCTTAAGTCAAAGTTGACGTAGAGCTCGCAGTAGATAACGCACTAGATAGCTTTAGAGCTATAATGATGGTTGCATTTAACTTTAATTAAATCTTATTAACTATTGTGAAAGGATTAATTTCCCTATGTGGGATTTATATTCTCAATAATAACAATAAGATACAAGTGTAACTTATAAAGTGAAAAAGAAACAAAATGTGAGGTACCTTCCTAAACAGAGCAATATCAGCTTTGGAGTCTTCAATGGACTGACTACCACACTCAGTGCACCACACATTTTGACTTATGTTTCTTGCCCATGCATCCACCACTTATGTCTTCTTCTTCTTCATTGTTTAACAACCGCTCTCATCTATAATAACAACATGTTTTATATAATATGAGAAACAAGTATAAAGAGGTCACGACAGAAAATAGTATAAGGAAAGGTTGTATTCATCAATGTTCATCAAATTCTTTGGCATCACAGTGCCTTAACATTATTATTTGAGTCCTATTTTTTAATATATCTCACGTATCTTTAATGACTCTATAATTTGCTTCTTGTGTAGGAAACATAGATCCTCAATGGAGGCAATTATTAAAACTGAATGAATTTATTCTATTAAGAAGTCGCAACCTATTTTAGTTAAGCGTGATACAAAAACCAGTGAGGGGTTCTATTTCTTATCCAACCTTGATCAGAGCATTGCCTTTATAATTCCAACAGTGTACTGTTTCAATGCAGAGGATAAGTAGCAAGAGGGTTGGTAATGTTATCAAACAAGCTTTGGCTAGAGTTTTAGTTCATTATTACCCCATTTGCCGACAGTTTAGCAATAAACTCTGAAGGGAAACTTGTTGTGAAATGCACAGATAAAGGTGTAGTTTGTTGAAGCAGTGGCAGAGTGCGATATGGATTCCCCCTCCCTTTTCCCCCTCCCCCTTAAAAGAAAACATGTTGATGTAAAATTCCCTTGTACAAAACTCTCATTCCAAATCTGCACAGAGAAAAGGCATAATTATTCGTTGTAAGTAAACATGCTTCTTGTGAAGAAGGAAAATTGTAATAATAAGAGAAACTATGGTGACTAATAAATTATGAGTAAGCAATCATGAATGGGTCAGTTAATGTGGGGGACTCAATGATTTAGAAATGGCCCCTCCCTACAATCACATATTGGATTTTGCCCTGCATCGCACGATATAATACACAATACACCAGATGTAACAAACATGTTTGAATTTGATTGTTTCACTGTTTGTTTCAAAAGAAAATGATTGAAGAAGATAGAAAGTGAGATTAACATCACACATATATAAAACTAACCCACACAAGCCTACTAACAAGTGTACATAAAATAAATTCTACATACAACCCTAATCACCCACATACTAAAAAATAATGCTAACTCATATTCCGCATGTAGTACTCACACCTTTTCTTCTTCCCCTATAAGAATAACATTCTCCTCAAGTTTATGTTAGGAATGCTGTAAGTTGAGTCTTGTTTATGTCCCTGATGGTTTCTTCAACTATCGGTTCAATTATTAATAAAGTCGTCGCATGAGATTTATAGCCCGACATAAGCCATTCATTTTAATTAAAATAAGGGTATTTTTTCACTGCGACATTGCTTTTCTTTACGATCTAGTTTTTGTAAAGTAGGAGTATCATATGCATAAACCACAGTAGTGCACCAGTGTCCGTCTCCACAAACTTTGGCATAACTACGTTTTGTTGTGACAGTCTTTCATCACTCATTTTTTCAAACTCAATTGTGTCTCATAAAGTTTAGGATTGAATATTTTATCATCACCAACAACTTGTTCTTATAATCCATTGAGGAAGGTGCCAATCAGTGTTTATTGTGGCCAACTTACCACATTAGTAGCTAGGCATTCAAAGTTTCAATCATAATCTCGAAGGTCCAAGCTTGATTAAGTTGAGGCAATAATTTCATCAAATTTTTAATACCCGAGGGGACAAGACTGTAGCAATAACGCTTTCTCATATCTGTCTATGTAACCACAATGCCTTCAACTTCACCAGTTCGATGAAACTTGGATGGGTCAGCTTACACAACCATGCCCGACTACAAGATCTGTTAACCAAACAAGGATTTAGAAATGACCCCTCCCTACATCGCATGATACTATGAAGATTCATAGGAGATAGCCAAAATGCGAAGCAGGAGAACTATTGAACGTTAAAGTTATACCCTAAACAGAAAAGGAAGGCACAGATGACCCTCTCTCGAGCTCAAACACTTCATCCATGATTGAAGAAAAAGTTGATGAAAGACCAGAAATGATCTTAGAACCTTAGAGAACAAACTTCAACATGCCCCACGATACATCATACATGTTTACTTCCTACATTTCCCTCCTTTTTTTCCACCAGTTCTCCCCAAGACAGAAGAAATTAATGAGAAAAATATGTTTCTTGGCAATATCATGGAAAACTAACCAAGTTTTAAATGAGGTGAGAAAAACTAACCAAGTTTTGTTCCAACAAGAACTATCAAGATACCAGGGGCATATGCTTCAACTCCGGAATCCACTAAGAAACGAGACAAATGTAATAATTGGTGATCGTTGCCTAATGTTAAATAATTAAATCCTCAATGAAGACTGAGAACATATAGAACAATTAGACCCTCACCTTCTTAAAGACATTTTCGTAGCTAGCTTTGCTACTGAGAGAGAATGTCAAAATGAAAACATCTACCCCACGATAACTCAAAGGTCTTAATCTATTATAATCCTCCTGACTTGTGTCACAAAAGAACAGTTTCAGGCCCAATGATATTCCATATATATAGGACAATACAGTACATATATGTTTGTACACAAATATGTTTTATTCTTACTATGCTCAATTTTTTTTATCACGAGTGATATGCCCACAATATCATAATGTTGAAAAATATAAAGTAATTGATGACATGACGTAAATTTACCAGTTGTGTCCCACAAGCCTAGGTTAACAGTGCTCCCATTGACAACCACATTTGCGCTGAAATTGTCGAATACAGTCGACACATAGTCCTCTTTGCAATAAATTAAATTTCAAAAGAAGTAAAAAAAATATCTAATCGTTTGTTGAAAGTAATTCTAAGCTATTCTAGAAGTGTGAGGAAATTATAAAGCATCCCAATGATCTAATCATTTGTATCCTGACACATCAGGGGTAAAAAGACACAATTAATCAAAAGCTTGCATCTGCTAAAATCGTGATAATTGAAGAGAGATTTAGTAAGACAAAAGAATATGCATTTGCTTGAATTAAAACGGACTATCCTAATCGATACATATAAATAAAATAAAGAACTATCCTTATCTGGGTGGACGATGCCACGATGTTATTTTCATGACTCGAGTATCAACGCACAACATGGCAAGGATGAGGATATTTCAAAGATTCAACATGACTATAACTTACCTTGTGTCAACAAGAAAGGAAATTGATTGTAAGCTTCAAAAATGGTTATTCAAAGACTTTGAATGTGTTGTGCGTGAAGTTATAATCTGCAGACAACGGTTAAGGAATTTCATGAGCAGCTTGACCATCTGTCGTAGTTGGTAGTCAACCATCCACTCCTCAGGTCTCTTCTTCTCGCCCTCACTGGTTGAGTTTGAAATCATGTACTTGACGCTGTCGTAGATGGTAGTCAACCATCCACTCCTCAGGGCTCTTCTTCTCTCATCCAAAAATAGTTCACCATCTCTATAATTATGCAGTGGCCAAGTACAATTTTATTGGCAGAATCTTCTTTGCCACTGATCAACTATTTTGGTGGAAGAGCTGCCAGTAAAATTCAGCTCTCACTTCATCTATGACAGTGCATCTTTTATGCCAATGGGAACTTGCTATTGTCCAAAAAATGCAATATTTTATTGATTTTGAAGTCGGCATCAAAAGTAGTATAATTCGCTGGCTCACTTTTAACAAGATCGGAGAAAAAATAGCAGGTTATATAGCTGTGAACAAAACATTTGCAATCTCGTTACTGCTTATTTCGACAAGCTGAATTTCATTGTCAGAAGTTGCTCTTTCCATGAATTCTTCATAATTAGGTCCCTTCTGATTGCCTGAATCTTTCAGTAATTGAGTATTCTCTGTTGCAAGTGTGGCATGTATGAAATTTCTTATGCCAGTTCTTCCTTCCTATGTTGTGCCTATGATGTCTTATGGTGTTAGGATTCAAGGGAAGTTGAGATGGTTTATACATCAGCCCAGATCGTGACGTTTCTTGGGAAATAACGCTAGGAGGATCTGTGTAGTACAAAAGTGGATAGTCACAAGGAATAACATTTTATGGTCCTGTAAGTAATGACCATGGTCTCTCATTTGTCCTTTGACTGATGGCCACATAGAATGGCTTTCGGTACACCATTTATCCTGTGTACAGTCACAGACAAAGTTATTGGCAACATCTTCCTTGCCAATGATAAAAAAATTTGTTGGAAGATTTGGGATTTTGTTTGGTTTAAAACCATAAAGACACTTTCGCTTGAGAGTCAACACAGTCCATGACAAAGACATTGAGTATTTGTATTATCAATCATCAAACCTGTCATTAAAATATTGGATTTTGATTGGAAGAATGGGCGACTACAACAGAGCTAAACCAAAACTTCAAGTCATGAGAGAGAAATACTTATTGTACAAATGAATATGTCTGAAGGTATATGAATTTATGGCAACCTTAAAGCTATTGTATAAATGAATTAGGACAAGTCTTATGTATAAACAAACGTCACTAACTATTTGAATCAGGGCAAGTCTTATGTGTAAACAAACATCACTAAAAAATAAACCACAATTATACCAAAAAAAATATACTTACTTCATAGGTCCTAACTCACTACTACTAACTAATGTTAAACAACCAAATTAGCCATTAATTATCATGCAAAGCGTAGATCTACAAAGTCATTCGAAGTTAAAAAATCTTAATATTCGAAAATAATTAAAAATAATCAGATCTACGATATTTAACCTAGCTTTGTAAAACATATAATATAAAATGCTTCCCATAAGTATACTCAAAATCACATGATACAACAAGAGATCTCATAAATTTACTACTAAATCAATTAAATAAGCCAAATAAAAAAAAACACTATTCTTGCAAATCAACTTCAAAGCTAGTAAATATTGGAACAACACTCAAATCAATGTGGACCTATCAATTTGAACCTATGAGACCAAAGTATAAGTGTTTTCATAGTAGTTTGTGGCAATTGAAAGGTACTTCAACTCATTACATGGTGTAGAAAGTCTTGATAGTAAAGAAACCCTATGCAGAGAGAATGTGAGATAATACCTTTATCTTCAATGGTATTTGAGCCTAGTTGTGGAAATTGGTGAAGAGGAAACTAAATCACTAGCAGTATCTCTACAGCAAATCAAATAAACAACAATAAAACCTAAGGTAAATCATAACCAATATTAAACAAAATAATGTCAGAGAACAATTATATTGCAATTATTTTAATTATGCAAGTTGTTATTTCCATGAATTAAATCCAACTTCATAAGAATCTTTTCTACAGGGTTCAATAATAATTTGAGTCATGAAAACAAACTACTGCCAAACTATAACTTGGTTGTATATCAAAGAACATATCAATGAATCCAGTAAAGATACCTCATAAATTGACTTCATCGATATTCATTATAGATTATATCTTCACATAATAACCAAATACATAGGTCCTAAACTTTCTTTACCTTCTTAAATCTAAAATCTAGACGAGTATTTTTATTGCATGAAAATAAAGTACGATACTCTGTGATAAAATCAATGCCTACATTTTATAAACAGCTAAAGCCAAACATTGCTCAATAATGGTTTATCCAATTAAACCCTAAGACATCAAAAATTAATATATTCATTTTACATAGATTCTGATATAATGCAAGGAAATGTGGAACTAACTCCGCCTAAAATTATTATATTCATTTTAAAAAACACCTAGCAAAGTTTTGATTATCCAAAAACTATCAATTTAAATACAATCCCATAACATTTCAATCAGCAACATGCCTGAACCCTAACCAATAATTTTTTTTGATAAATCATAAACTAAAAACCCTAACATGTATGGAAGTATAATAATGTTTTCAAAACTAAAACTTCTGGGCCGATCTCTCACTAGATAACACTGTATTTATCAAATTCAAAACATCTAAGAAAAAACAAAATCCGAAGAAGAAATCCATAGATTCATACTATATATCCAATGGAAGATATAACGAAATGGAAAATGATAGATATAATGAATCCATAAATTTCTATCTGTATAGAAATCTATATCTATAGAGATACGATATAAATACAATAAATATAAAATACAAATGTTAAAATCCAATAAACATGAATAAATCCCGAATTCATATATTCGACAGTTAGCACAAATGCATACCAGGAATAGAGATAATCAAAAACACGTAATTGATAATCAAAATCGCGCAATGTAGAGAATCAACATATCGGGAATGAGAAATAGACAGAGCGAGAGGCGGTGGCGATGAAGTAAGGAGAGGCGATGGCGATGAAGTAAGGAGAGGCAATACTTTTAGGGATTTTCATGTGAGAAAGTCGCGAGTGAGAATGGGTGGAATTTTAGTCAGCTTGTTTGGAAAGGAAAATTTCACAGATCTTTCATTTTGGAGTGCGTTATAAAAAATTATTGCCTTCTGTATTTCACTTCTAAAATTATAAAATAAAATTAGTAACAGAAATATTATATTACTAACGGTAAATTATTATGAGAATTAGTAACAGTATAATACTGTTACTAATTGAAAGATTAGTCTGTTACTAAAAGCTTGTTTTGGTGTAGTGGATTAAAAGCGTATATTAAAATTAAAATAATCTAAGAAGAAACTTCTTAGAAATTTAAGACTAATAGAAGAAGGGGAAGAAAGACTAATGCCAGCTACACAAGTAGAACCTAATAAACGATCGATAAGAAATAGTAGTAGACTAGAAGATGCTCCTAGACTTTTAAGTAAACCAACAGGAATAAATATTCCTATATACTCAAGCACTGTAGTAAAGACCAACCCTGATTATATAAAAGACTTTCAAACTAGTGACAAAAGTTTTACTCTTGTTAAGACTATAGTAAGTCAAGCCATAAACCCAGTTGGGATATAGCTTAACTTAGACAATGTCCAAGATAGGAAGAAAGATTTAGATGAATGGCATAATTATATGAACATGTGTTTTACATCTAATGAACAATGGGATGCAAGTATGTAAATAATACACTGAGAAATCCATTAGGGGTATTGCAAAGGATTATTTAAATAGTATAAGCAAAGGTACAGGTGAAGAGTCCCTAGCTAAGATTGAGAAAATGAAGGAAAACCTAGAAGAAAGATCAATTGAAGAATATATTCAATTGTTCACATCAGAACATTTAGATCATATCAATGAACAAGACCTAGCAAAAACTAAGTTAGCCCTCCTTAACATTTGCAAACTAGATAAGATCAATGAATATAGTAATAATTGTGAACAACTATATTACCAAATTAAAGAATTTAGAGAGACCTTAAAAGATGAATACTTTAGAAAGATACCTCGCATAGGACAAATCCTAATTAATGAATATGGAAATTGGCCAGGAGTAGCTGGAGTTAAGAATAACTCCCTTGGTGAAATAATCAATTTCACCAAATAATATAGCATATCTAAGAGACGTGATATAACTTAAGGAAAGTTGATAGAAGAGACTTTCAAACAGATACCTCCAATCAAAGACGAAAGGGACATCGCTCCAATCCAATGGGTATGTGGAAGTGAGTCTAAGAAATTATAATGGAAACATAGGAAGTTTAAGACTAGATATTTAGGATTTTCGAAGAGATATAGATTTAGACCATCTTCTACCTTTTGATAAAGAAACTCTAAGACTAAGAAAAATATATTTAACCAAAGAAGATATTTTAAGAAGAAAACTAGTAAGTATAATAAGGTTCTTAATTATAGAAAAGAAAAATATGTAGCTCAATCTAAGACTGCCATCAAAGAATGTTGTACTTACGGCAAAGAAGGACACTTTGATAAAGACTGTCATAATAAGAAAGATAAAGAAGGTATTAAGATTATTAATACAATATTAGACTATGCAGATCAAGAAGAATTATATATCCTATATGCTATAGATATATCAGACGTATAAGATGATGATAATACTAGCGTCTATAGTGCATATACAGATAGTGATTCGGAAGACTATAATAGTGATACTGATGAGTGCGAAGACTCTCAGGATACTTTAGATTTATATATGATGCAAGCTAATCAAGATGATTTAGATGATGAATATGTAGACTTTGAAAAGGTTTGGTATAAATGTATATTATGCCCCTTTTTAAAGAAAAGATGGACAATTAGTAATCCTGAGTTACTGACATATATACCTAGATGTTACTTTGATGAAAGACATTATTGCACATTTGAAATGAAAAGTAGCAAGAAAGAATTTAGATGTGTAGAATGCTTTGAGATCATACAAATAGAATTATTTATGGTTTGTGTCATTTGTCAATTACACTACCATGAAAACTGTTGGAGAATTAAATTTAGAGCAATTTATACTAGACCTAGATATTAAAACATATTATCAAGATATTGATAGAAATATAGCTAAAAGATTGCAAGAAAATGAAGATTTAAAAGGAAAGGGAATTTCCTATAACTTAGAAGACAACTTCTCTGATAGTAGTACAGACGACCTAACATCCCTAGATTTTATAGATAAATTCCAGAAATGAATACCTATTTTAGAACAAAATAATTTAGGAATTTCTAGTAAACCACATGCTTATTTTGTAGAAATGTTTATACAATATAAAGATTATCCTAAAAGACTTTCAGCATTTATAGATACATGATTCTCTCAGAGTATTTGTAAGGCTAATGCCTTTACTGAAGATTATTTTCTAGATAGTAAGAAAGAGATATATGGTAAGGTAGCTAATGGAGATCCATTTACCTTATATTTCCAGACTATTTCTATTTATTTTAAATTAGGAAATCTTACCAACAAAACCGTTAATCATCGGTTTTGGATAATGGATCCTTATCCTAATTTCACAGGAAATATTATTTTAGGACAAGACTTTATAAGTAAATATCATCTTTATACTCAGTATAACGATAAGATATTAATTAGTGATAAAAAAGAATTTAATATTAAAGCCTCTTTAATAGATCATAAGACCGCCTTCGACTCTATGCAGGTCAAACCCAATTATAGACTCATAAAACATCAGAGTTCTTCAGCTGAGCATGGTGGACCTAGACCTACAAACCAACAAGAAGCCCTAGAAATCACTAAACCCTTACAAAAAGAATGTAAGTGTCCAGACCAAAAGTATTATAAGCAACTAACGCTTATACAATAAGACATTTTAGATGAAGCCCAACAAACCTTATTAATGGTTCAACCGGTATCCAGGCAGAAAGAGATGGATATATAATTAGAAAAAGAAAAGATTAGGCAATTAGCAGAGCCTACGTTAGCAGAAAATCCCATCGCTAAGTGGGATAAAGACCAAAAGTTATTGTGAAATCATCCCTATTAACCCAAACGCCACTATTAATGGTGGAACCTATAAGAAAGGATATTCACAAGAATATAGGGAAGAGTTTAAAAAATACATAGATGAAATGCTTAAGTTAGGCATTATTAGAGAAAGAAAAAGTAGACATAATAGCCTCGCCTTCTACATTCAAAATGAATCTGAACGAAAGAGAGGAGAAATACGGATGGTCATAGATTATACACAACTAAACAAGAATTCTGAATTTGATTCTTATAAAATTCCAGACAAAAATAATTTAGTCAATTTGATTGAAGATAGAATTACATTCAGTAAGTTTGATTGCAAATCAGGCTTCTGACAAATTAAGATGCATCCAGATAGTATTACTTGGACCGCCTTTAGTGTGCCCCAAGGGAAATACGAATGGCTAGTAATTCCATTTGGATACTTGAATGTTCCTCAAGTATTCCAAACAAGAATGGATAATATATTTAGACCTTATTCATAATTTTATCTTGTTTACATAGATGACATTCTTGTAGCCAGTAAGACTGAGATAGAGCATGTAGACCATCTTAAAAAGATTATTTGAGAATTAGACAAACATGGTATTGTTATTTCCGAAAGAAAAATGCAATTATTTCAGACTGAAATACATTTTGTAGGAATGCATATAAATAAAGGAAAAATATCCTTAGCAGAACACATAACTAAAAAGATTCTTGAATTTCCAGACTAACTTAAAGATAGAAAATAATTACAATCATTTTTAGGATTGCTTAATTGTGCTGTAGACTTTATGAAAGACCTTGCTTCAAATAGACAAATCATAACTGCCAAATTAAAAGGAACAGACAAAACTAATCCTTTTTATTGGACTAAAGATGATTTTGAAGTCATAAGACAAATTAAAGATGCAGTCAAGAATATTCCTTTACTTGAACTGCCTAATGCAAAAGACCAGTTTATAGTGGAAACATATGCCTGTGATAAATAATGAGGAGCAGTATACTTTGCCACTGATCATCAGATAAAAAAGAAGAAACTTTGTAGATATAGTTCTGGAACCTTTACAAACCCAGAAATAAGATAGACTGCCCATTTAAAAAAAATTATCCCTACTAAGGGCAATAGCAAAATATATTCTTTTTCTTAGATCTAAGCATTTTACTGTGTATACTAACTCTTCTTATGCAGTAAAATTCAGAGGTTTAAACTTGTCCAAATCAAAGACTAATATACTTATTAGATGGAAATAATTGCTTAATGGTTTTGACTTCTCTGTTATACATATTAAGGGAAGTAACAATACCATTCCAGACATTATATCAAGAGAACCAATGTTTGCTAACACTAATATGATTTTATGTTTTATGTTACAAACATAAGACCTAGACATCATGAGTTCCTTCGAAACAAATAGACTAAACAGAGAAGACATTTCAGACTATCTTAGACGCGTAAGAGCAAATGCGGGTGTAATGCAAAGGCATACTCATATTCAAGACTCTTAAGAAAGACCAATACTATAGAACTTTGATGATATCTTAGTTCCTCCTGGAAAATCTAGACAAGAGATCATTTCTCAAACTAGACTTATCGAAAAAATGTATTTCCCCTATAAAGAATTGATCAAAGATATCCAGACTTGATCAAATTTAGAAGAGAATTTTTAGAAGATGAAAATACTCTCATAGACGCCCTTTGGTGGAATGTCAAAAATAGACTTTGGATAGAATTCAAGCAGAATCTTGTAGCTGTTGCTAGATTCATGAGACTCTAAAGACTTGCAGTAACCCAACTTAGTGGGGTTGCTAGTCCTAGACCTCAGACTCAGACTTATGCTCAGACTCTTTGAGAATCCTTCAAAATTAGACCAACTGATAATTTTTGTTATCAGAAAAAGACTTTTAAGACTAATATTGTTATACCGTTTGGTCATAATAATATCCGATTAGCAGAAGACTTTTAAAAAGAAACTAATAACAATATTAATCATTTTAATATGTTACTATCAGAAATAAATCGAGATGCTTTAATGATTAGAAGTTTATTCAAAGAGGTTCCAAAAATATATCTTTTTAGAAAATCAGATATGACTCATATAACTCTTGCAGACCACGATTTCATGGGACTCGTTCAGATAAAGGATATTGAAGACTCTATTGCTCTTGAAAAAATAGTTCACGAGTACATTAAAAAGGTAGAAGACTTCCTTCTCCTATTTTCCAGGATATATCACATTGCTCCAAGTTCCTGCAGAGGAATGCGAGTTGAGGGATTCAGACTCATTAGATTTTTCAATTATTCATTCGAAGATGTGGAAATTTTATCCAAAGATTAAACTAAAGACCTAACTGTTGATAAGTCCAAGCTCCATATTTCTCAAGCTATGGAAATAATAGAAACCATGGAATTGTTGATAGGTGAAGATAGATGGTACACTCCTTACCACAAAGAAGACCAAATAATCCAAGATGATGAGCCATTAAATGAAAGGCTTAAAAAAGAAGCCAAAGAAATGGTAGAGATAACTTTGCCAGCTAGCCTTAGAATTGTGGGCCTCGTTGATGAATTTTTCAATAATAATTCTCTCCCAGGCAAGGACATGACATAAGAAGACATATATACCATAAAGAAGGGCCCATCTATAGTGGAAGAATTATTAAAGGCTGAAGACACAATTGTTTAGACTCTGCTTTCCATAAAGCAAAAGATTCTTGCCCCACATGGGCCACCATACTAAAAAGAAGATGAAGATGTTGGTTATTTGATTCTCTTGCATTATCACAAGACGACAAACTTATAGGCCATCAGACGGTCCCATTCAGACAAAGACCTACCAAAAAAAGACGAATTACTATATGAAGAGATAAAACTATAGACTTTAAATAATCATATTTTTTCTTTAACTGGTTAGCTTTTAGCCTTCGGTATTAAGTCATATGTAAGATCCCTTGCGCTGTAAAAGGGACGTAAGGGTTGTGTTAAAAGAGGCAGAGGTTAGAGAGAGAGAGAGAGAGAGAGAGAGAGAGAGAGAGAGTGTAAGCTTGTAGAGAATAATATGTATATGAGTGAGTAATTCCCATATAGTTAGGGGAATGGTGAGAGTTTTAATTACTAATGCAATGCAATAAAAGTATTTTCTTTTCTAGAAACCTCTTATGTTGAGCTGTTATTATTTTCCAAATTGTCTCCAACTTTCTGTTCATAGAGGACTATTGTGTGGAACCTCTGGTGTAGCACAAAAGGTGTTATACTATTGAAATGTCGTCAGGGGCCGATTAACCATGAGTCGTTAGCTAGTGGGCGTTAGGCGTGAAGGTGTACAGGCAAAAATTGAGTTCAAAGCCAAAATAGTGGAATGAGGTGCGATACATAAAGAGAGAGTTGTAGGAGGCTGAGACCGGAGAAGAATAGTAATAAAGCTGAAAAGAAGAAGGAAGGAAGACAAAGATATTGCAGACCAGAAGGAAGGTATAACTCGAACCAAACCCTTAAATATCTTACATACTATTGTTTAAAAAAAAAATCTTGTATGAGCGTATGAGTCACCACTGACTTTTTAGCATTTGTTAATCAAACAAATTTAGACTTAACTAGAGAAATCCAAGATTGGACTCTTACATACCCTAAAGATGAAGAACTTATAGAAACTGCTTTAACATACGCAGGTGGTACTTTAAAATATATAGACCATGTTATTGAGTGGTTAGTACGTGAAGTACCTAGAATAGAAATAATTAGAACAGGGATCCGAGATCTCTTTAGACAAAAATTAAGAATTGAAGATTTTGCTGAAGAATTGTCAAGACCTAAAAAAATATCAAGAATATACTAGAATACTAGAAGACATTATAGACGTATTAAAATTTATTCGACGAAAAAGGTTAGTTGAGAAAAAGGCCATTTTAATTAGAGCCGGAGGACTCCGTCATCTCCTTAAAACGTAGAAACAGCTGCCCCTAGAACATATCGAAGCTTTTTGTGATCTTACGGAGATAACGATTTAGACAAATTTATAGAAGATGATATAATTGATATTTTTAATCAGATATATAAAGAAACTAGACTGATAAAACCACAATATCGTATAAGGTATTTAAGACTAGAATATTTTTCATCAAAACCCCTTGAAATTTCTAGACTCCTTAAAGAAACTAATTATATAGACAATCCTCGCTATTCCGAATTCCAGTACGATAGTGACGACAGAAGCTTGAGAAGTATCAGTAGCCTTGAAACTTCTACACTTAGACTTCCAGATTAATTTAGACGTTAAATTTATAGAAATCATTGAAGTAGAAATTTCTATTCCAATAGCTTGAGAAAAAGACAAAAAGTATATGCGGTCCCTAGACTTTTTGTATGGTAGCAAAACCTGTCATTTAGACCCTCTAAATAGACCGTCGGATATATATATATATATATATATATATATATATATATATATATATATATATATAGAGAGAGAGAGAGAGAGAGAGAGAGAGAGAGAGAGAGAGAGAGAGAGATTGAGAGAGAGAGAGAGAGAGAGAGAGATTGAGAGAGAGAGAGAGAGAGAGAGAGAGAGAGAGAGAGAGAGAGAGAGAGTGTGGGGCTAAGGTACATCATCAACTATGCATCACTCATGCATCGTTAATGAAACTTACTCCTTACTAAATGAAATGACACCCACCTGTTAAAGTGAACACTAAATCAATTTGGGCCAAAAAAAAAGAACCCTCGTTCTCTCTCTCCATTCAGACCAGACCCTCGTTATCTCTCTCTCCATTCAGTAAGGAGTGCCGTAACCCACTCTCTCTCTCCCTCTCTCCATTTTCGGCAGCCCTCACCTGAGACGGAAACTTCGGCATCCTTCACCTGGTAAGTAACTTGCTTGCCCTTTTTTATTTTCACCGGACCACTTTTTTCTATTCACCGGAGTTAGGTTTTTTCCATTTTTTTTCAATTTGTGTACAAATTGAAGCTTCCTCAATTCAATTTGTCTACCGAAAAAACCTAATTGTGGGGTTAATTTGTTTGGTTTTCCAAAGAATACTTAAATAAAACTAACATTTGAATTTTTTATCATTTAAATTTCCAAAGAATACTTAATGTAATATTCACTGTAATTAATTCCTATTTTATCATTTGATTTTTTTTTTCATAAAATGGACTCTTCTTCTGTTGGAAATAACAAAGAACTTTGGATAAGTGATGATATGCGAATTGAATTTGAATTTGAGGACAATGAGAGTGTGGAAATTGTCATGGTTCGAGAAGTTGATTCTGAACAAGACAATCTATTCAACCCTCCTGTACAAATGGAAAAAACACCAAAGATTGGGCAATATTTTGAAAGTTTGGAAGATGTTTGGAACTTCTACAATGAATATGCTAAAATTTCGGGATTTAGTGTTCATAATTCCATGGTTAATAGGTGTCGAGAGATGAATGACATTATTAGGAATTCATATGTATGTTTCAAAGAAGGAAAGAGTACGCTTGTAGCGAAACCGGAGACATCTAGACGCCGAGGGGCCATTAGAGAGAATTGTAAAGCTAAGCTTGTGGTGTTGCGTTCGAAAGATAATAAGTTTGTGGGTAGTATATTTGTTGAGGGTCATAGTCACCCATTGGCTACTAAAAAAAAACACACTTTCTACGATCACATCGAGGTGTTTCGAATACCCAAAAATGCTTATCTCAACAACTAGGTGCAGTTAACATACCAACACATCAACAATACAACCTATTGGGGTTACAAGCGGGTGGGTTTGAGAGTGTTGGATTCACTCAAAAAGATTTGTACAACCAAGGCCGGAATAAACGTAGTGAGTGAGTTGGTCGTGATGGTGACATGTTATTAGAGTTTTTGAATTTAGAGCAACAAAAGAACCCATCATTTTATTTTAAAATTGAGTCGGATGATCATAATAGAATCAAGCATTATTTTTAGGCAGATGCCACATCCAGACAGGCTTATGGTTGTTATGGTGATATGGTGGTGTTTGACACGACATACAATACAAATAAATACAATTTAGTATTTGAACCAATTATGGGGGTTAACAATCACGGGTAAACGATTATATTCGATTGTGCTTTTTTGAGCGACGAAACAATCGAGTCTTTCATTTGTCTCTTCGATCATTTCTTGGATGCGATGCCGAGTGAGACGCCAAAAATGTAAATTATCGATCAAGATCTGGCTATGAAGAGGGCTATAGCTGAAGTACTACCCCACACACATCATCGGTTATGTTCGTGGCACATTTTGATGAAGTTTTAGGAAAAAATAGATGGGGTGACGTATAACAGGTATCGAGGGAAGATTTCCGATTGCATATGGAAATCGGAGACAAAGGAAGAGTTTGATTCAAAATGGCTTGATCTTATGACAAGAAGTGGTTTAAGTGAAAATAAGTGGCTTAATTCGTTGTATGAAATTCATTCAAAATGGGTTCCGGCATATGTGAATCATATCTTCTCCGCAAATATGTCGAGTAGCCAAAGAGCGAAAAGTGCACACTCTTTTTTCAAGAAATATGTTTCGAAGCACAATTCCCTTGTTGAATTTATGATCCAATTTAGTAGGGGTATTATGCATCAACATCATGAAGAGTTGATTTGCGATCACAAAGACTACAATGAGAAGCCGAAATTGAGACTTATGCACTTTGTTCTAGTGCAAATAGTGGACATTTATACAAGAGAAATCTTCCACAAGTTTCAAAATGAGATGTGGGAAATGCTGAATTATAAGTTTGATTTTATGATGGACGAGGTGCATAAAAATGTATTTGAGGTTCGAAAGACATTTGGTGATAACCAACGTGTGCATCTAATAAGTTATGATCGGAGTTTGAATTTCGTATCTTGTAGCTGCCAGTTGTTTGATAGCTCTGGTATTCCATGTCAACACATGCTCACATATTTGGTTAAGTTTTTTTATTTTCATAGTTTACCGAGAAAGTACATCTTGAGTAGGTGGACCAAGAGAGCTAAAAAGTTAACCGTTAGGGATTCTAGTGGGACGGTGATAACATGTGACAAATCGTATTTCCTCCAACGTAGTTTACCAATTCAAAGATCTTTAGATGTCGTGGAGAGGGCCCTTATTAGTCCAGATGCTACAAAATTTTTTGATGATGCTTTAGATGCGGCATGTGAAAAGATAGATTTACTTGTTGATCGTGTGCAACCATTAACACCATCGGTAGGCATGAGTAACAATTTCAGGCACACCTACAATGAACCGCAACTTATAAGGGCAAAAGGATGTGGTAAGCGACTAAAAGGTGGAAAAGAGAAAGCACGGAAAAGGGAAAAAAATTTGAAGGAGCGACGTTGTAATGGGTGTGGTTTAGTATGCCAATCTCATGATAAAAGAAATTGTCCGATATTAAACAACATGTACTATTTTTTTTTGTTTGGGTGTTATTAATAATTTATTTATTAGTGTAAAAAATAACTCACTTTTTAATTTCTCATGTAGGGGCATGGATGGTAATTCGAAAGTAAGTTCGGTTGCAAGTTCGTCCGAGGAGATTTCGAGTTGAATGGAATTTCTCATTTTGTTGTTATTATCAAATGTTGTATCAGATGTTGTTACTAGATGTTGTTGTTACCAGATGTTTTTGTTATCAAATGTTGTTACCAGATGTTGTTATTTTCAGATGTTTTTGTTATCAGATGTTGTTGTTATCAGATGCCCTTAATGTATTAACTCTCAACTGTAAAAGTTCCCTTAGCAAAAATTCCCTTAACAGCAAAAATTCCCTTAACAGCAACTCAAATTTCGTGTATGCATTGTATGCCCTTAACAACAAAAATTCCCTTAACAAAAATGCCCTTTAATTTAGTGCAAACTCTTAACAACCATTAACTTAGTGCACTTTAATGTATACAGAAAAATCTTAACATCAAACTCTTTAATGTATTAACTTAGTGCACTTGATGTATTAACATAAAACCTAGTGCACTTGATGTATTAACAACAAAGTCTTTAATTTAGTCCACTTGAATTTCTATTACAAAATAGCATCCATTAACAACAAAGTTCAATGCACTTAACCACAAACTATTATCATCCATTACAAATTTCCATCCATAGAGAACAAATTTCAAACATCCTTCAATTAAAAATTTCCAATATTCGTTACAAATTACACTAGAAATTAATTAAAAAATACATGATAAACAAACAACACAATTAGTCCCACAGTAAGCCATTTTATTTCTGACCTGCACTTTTTGAATTCAGTTCCTAATGTCGCCAATTCCGTCTCCAATGCCTTTATCTTTGCCCCTCGAATGTTGATGAATTCACTTCATAACATTGACAATTCCATCTCCAACAAATTGATCTTTGTCGCCAACTCGTGATTATTGTTACTCATGGACTTTTTATCGTCCAACCATTGAAAAAAATTACATGACCCATCAAGGTTATTTGGACAACACAGAAAACGCCTTCCAGGATTTTCCGTTGTCTTCGATGTGCGAATAATTGTATCGGAAGCACAAGAACATTTCAATTTTGAAGATTCTGAAGTGCTACTGGTTGAAATTTTTGCAAAACAAATAATAATAATAAAATTAATTGATTTAGAACAATCAAATCATAAAAAAAAATTGAAACAAATTGAACTCAGGTACCAGAAATGCAAAGAGATGTTGTAGGAACCAGATGAGATTTGCAAATAAAGCAAATTACTGTTAGTTTTTTTCGGTACAAAAATTGAACTCAAATGAGAAGATGATGCAGTAAAGAAATTACTGTTAGTTTTATTTAAGAATTCTTTGGAAAACCAAACAAATTAACCCAACAATTAGTTATTTTCGGTAGACAAATTGAATAGAGGAAGCTTCAATTTGTACACAAATTGAAAAAAAAAATGGAAAAAACCTAACTCTGGTGAACAGAAAAAAGGGGTCTGGTGAAAATAAAAAAGGGGAAGCGAGTTATTTACCAGGTGAAGGCTGTCGGAGTTTCTGTCTCAGGTGAGGGCTGCCGAAAATGGAGAGAGGGAGAGAGAGAGTGGGTTGCGGCACTCCTTACTGAATGGAGAGAGAGAACGAGGGTTCTTTTTTTTTTTGGCCCAAATTGATTTAGTGTTCACTTTAACAGGTGGTTGTCGTTTCATTTAGTAAGGAGTACGTTTCATTAACGATGCATGAGTGATGCATAGTTGATGATGTACCTGAGGCCCACTCTATATATATATTGTAGTTTAAGCAATTTAGTCGTTTAAACATCCATTTATCCAATATTCTCTTATTTTTAAAGAGTCGGGCCAGCGACACCCCATGCCACCCATACTCACCCCAAATTGGAGCTCCGATGGATCCAAATTCACTTTTCTCCAATATTATCATATTTTTAAAGGTCTGCACTAGCGACATCCAACCTCCACCCCCACTCACCCCACCGTCGGAGCTGGGGTGGGCTCAAACACCCATTTACTCAATATTCCCATATTTTCAAAGGGTGTTGCTAGCGCGGATCTTTAAAAATAAAAGAATATTAGATAAATGGATTTGAATCCACTAGAGCTATGGTTTTGGGTAAGTAAGGGTGGCAGGAGGTGCCGCTAGCGCGGACCTATAAAAATAAGAGAATATTGGATAAATGGGGTTAGGTGTCTTTTTTTCAATATATATATATATATATATATATATATATATATATATATATATATATATATATATATATATATTGAACTATTTATTTAATCAATTTATTTCTATTATTGTTTAATAATAACAATAAATGTGACAAGCCAGTTAATATGTATTATTACATGAAATTCCTATTTTCAGATTTTTTTAATTAAGTCCTATTAACTATTCTACTATTAATTAAATTCTATTTTCAAAGGTGTACAATTTTTTTCATTGACATATTATTTACTTTATGGATCGTGTTTGATAAATATATGTGTTTCATTTTTTTATGAACACAGTAAAGTTTACTATTTGTGTAATATTAACACAGTAAGTATTACTGTTTATGTAAATGTCACGGATATAAAAATATTTCATTTTCTGGTGTATATAGTAAAATTTACTGTCTGTGTAACTTTTTTTTTTGAAATTTTATAGGGTTCATGGATCTTGTTTGATAGATCTTGGCAAACAGATTTCAAAAATAGTAATTTTGTGAACAAATAATATGCCAATCAAAAGTTATGATCATTTGAAGATTAAAAATTGTATAAAAAGAAAAAGTTCAACCACTCTTATAACTTAAGTTAGGGATAGTTATTTTTAAATGATAAAATTGTGAAAGAAAAATTCTCAAAAAATTAAAAATAAAACCCATTTAAGAATTAAAATGTCAATATAACTTAATTAGGAAACTCTATTCTTATATAAAATACAGCAGAATAATTTATTGACATATAAATGTTGTGAGGTGGACATCGCAAAGTAAATGAAAAAAGTTACTGAACTTGTCTATGTAGCTTAGGCCATCTGTAATGGAAGGTGTAAATGTGTAGTTTTACACATTTATGTCTTACAATGGGTAAGAAAATGTGTAGTTGGAGGAGGGAGAAAATGTTAAGGGAATGCAAATCTAAACAGCCGATACACAATGTGCAAGTGGGCCCCAGGTGTTATGGGCGTTAATAATATATCCGCCCAGTCTGGGCGTTATAAAGATTACCGCCCAGATTTCTGGGCGCTTATATATTGTTCGGCCAACCTCATTTTTGGAAAAAAATAAAAAATATTAATATCCAAACGATTACTTTTTTGATATATTGTTCGCCCAACCTCATTTTTTGAAAATCTGGGCGTAATATTTTGTTCGCCCAGATCTGGACGATAAAAAGTTTAACTTCCAATCTGGGCGCGTCCTCACTTTGCATTGTCCCAGTGTAAAACTTGGAGCAACAATCAAAAGAAAAAAATGTAAATTTACATCTTCACGACCGCAGTTTGAACATTACCACTACAGATGGCCTTAAACCTTGCCTTGAGAGCCTTGAGGTAATACTTTTCAGTTTTTCGTAGTCAAGATTTTCCCCTATTTACGTAAAGAGAGAATGTCTTGAAAATAATTATGATTGGTACTCCAAAAGCATATAATTGTTTCCATGAATCTCAGTTTAGGAAATTTATTTTATGTAAAGTCTCTTCATATATACATTCCATTCTACAAATAAAAAGAGAAGAATGGAAGTAGTTATCGCAGTAACAGTGGTAATTAGGGTCAACAGTCGTTGCCCTCTCGGTCCATTATGCACTAAACCAAATTAATATTGAAAAATTACAAATATTTACCCTTGAAGACATGGCACATGCAACATAGAGCTTTCATTTAGCCAATAAGCTTGGAAATTCACTTTGTTCATGATGGTTTTGGTCCAGTGTATAAGGTGAAATTCATCATGTTCATCCAGATCACTATTTCATATGGAGAAAATTGATAATGATTTGGTGTTTATGTAGAGGGAAAATTGCCAAATGGACAAGAAATTGTTGTGAAAAGGCTTTCAAGTTCATGAAAGAGGTGGCGGTGATTTCTAAACTTCAGCACCGTAACCAAAATAGTTATTTTTCCTATTTATCAACATACATTTTGTTCTTTCTTTTGAATGACACTATCAGATTCTTGTAAACAAAAGCACGTAGTGGGATTAAGCGTGCCAACATTATTGAAGGGATTTTTCGAGGAATCTTGTACCTTCACAGAGATCCTAGATTCAAGATCATCCATAGAGATTTGAAATCAAGTAATATATTGTTGGATGAGGAGATGAATCCAAAAATATTTGTTGGATGACTATATGAACCCAAAAATATCAGATTTTGGCATGGCAAGAATTTTTTGGGGGCAATCAAGAACAAGCCAATACAAAAAGGGTAGTTGGGACATTGTAACTTGATTACCCTTTATCAAAAATTCTACATTATCTTCATATGAGTGTGAATTAATGGCTATTGATCGTAACAAGGAAATTAGCTTTACGATTTGGGCTCATATGATATAATTGAGTGGCTATATGGCACTTGACTATGCAATGGGAGGGCGATTTTCAAAATAATCTGATGTCTATTGTGCCCAACCTATTAATCAATCATTGTTATAGCTTATTAAAGCCTCCAACTGAGTAGACCCATTTGCCCACCAACTAATCAAAGCATGTGAACCATTCAATTCCCTCTTCCGGTGCATAAAGTATTGGAAAGGAGGAAAAAAACCATCAGAAAGAACAAAGAAGAAAAATGTCCATTCCATGATGGTAAATCTTAGTCTCTCTCTTGTAAATTTATTTATAACTCTCTTTCTATACTTTTTTAAATTTTTTACCATTTATTATTCATTCTTTCTCAGCTATTTGTTTTGTTTGTTAAATTGATTTTGGGTTAGGGTTTCACCAAATTGATTTAGTGTTTTTGTACATTGATTTATAATTTAGGGCTAATCTTTTTGACTTCATCAGAAATGCTATATGTATTTGTGAACGGAGATGGAGGGTTTAAAATTGTTGTTTGATTTAATATTTTGACAACTTTATACTTTTGTATGAAAATTTCAAAATATGTTTATCTTTTTTTTTAATAATGAATTGTTATTGTATTGGATGTTATTTTATTTGAGTTATACTTATCTAAATATACAAATTATCAATTAAATATTTGTAAAAACATAAAAATAACTCTAAAAAAAAAATTGGGGGGGCAATCACCTTCGAATTTCCCTCAATGATTTGTGTCTTACCTAGACTAAATTTCTAATTCCGTCGCTGAAATAAGGAACACTAATTTTTATCACGACGAGCGTGCTTTGAGCCTTATAGGATTGGTAGGTTCATTCCAATCATTGTTTCTTCCACGTGAAGCTGGATTTTTTACTGCCATAAAAATTTAATCAATTGGTCATCATTATTCAACTAACTACGACATTTGATACTAGTATTGACATTTCTAGGCATGGAAGTTGTGGAATGATGGGAATACAATAAAATCAACAAATGAATGGATATCTGATCCGTGCTTCCATACGGAGATATTGAGATCCATACATGTATGATTATTGTGTGTGCAAGATTATACAACCGATAGAAAGTATTTCTATTGTGTTGGCAATGCTAAGCAGTGAAATTTCAAATCTTCCAGCCCTAAAACAACCCAAATTTACTGAAAGACAGACTTCTTCATTGATAAAGTTTTGTCCATTAACTCAACAACACAATTTATTAAACAATGTGTATTGTATAGTTATTCAAGGCCGACAGCAGTCGTAGTATAGAGATTCCTATTGATTTTTTTCCTTCTTCTCAGTTTTTTTTGGGGGTCCCTTTATATAAAACATCCCAATGATTCATTTAAAGGTGCAATCATATGTTTTTTAGTTAAATAATTATTTCGTGTAGAGGATGGGTGTTGTCTTCTTCCATACCCAATCCCCGATGGCAATTGAAATTGATCCCAGGTATTAAGGATAACAACCTAATTATAGACTTGTTAAAAATAGGTTATTTGTCACATTTTGGGTATGCCCTATGTGGAACACACACAGAGTGACACCGCAACATCTTGTGGCATTTGGAGGCACATTTGAACGGCAAAGATAGTAAGGATGACCATGGCTTATAGTGGAGAAAGCTGCAAGCACAATGTGTGCAATTCAATTTTCTTCTTCCATTAATTTATGTATGTTATTCACATTTAAGTGTTGATTGGTAGTTTGATGGTTTTCTAAGACATTTATTATTGAAATTAAAAATGCTTTAGTTACAGTCGGTGTCATCATTCATGATCAATGTGAAAAAGAGACTGCACTCTTAAACTGTGACTTTAAAATCACGATCCCTTCTTTTATAGTACTGTGGTACATCCATGTACACTCATAACAGAGAAATGTTAAATCTTGGAAAATAGATGAACAATTTTCAAACAACCAACAATATAAAAAGAAAAGAAAAATATGATAAAATAATCAAAAAATAGATTAGAAAAATGTGTTATTGATACAATTCCACAAAAGGTGGTCCAATCAGAGTTTTTTTTACCAATCTAAGATAAGACTCACATATTCAAGAATATCACCTGAACGTCGACTAGGCAAACCAGGTTAATTTTCTAGGACATGGGAACAACAGAAAGAAAAAATTAGTTCTATATTATTTTGCAAGGAATAAACTTTTGTAAGATATATTGGTTTTACTCATGTATCTACTAAAATGAAATGGGGGGACTGTAATCACATTGTTGATAAGATTTTATTTAAACTCAACTGCTGGACTAGCAAAGCTCTCTCTTATGTTAGGGGTAAGGCTGTAAACGGATATTCGAAAATCCGCATCCGTCCGATATCCGAATCCGAATTTGTGAATATTTATCTAAAAATATGAAAACGGATACGAATATGGATACCCTATAAAAATATCCGAGAAAACGGATACGGATAGTACTAGTATCCGACACGGATAATCCGTATCCGATGCGGAGTATCCATTTTATCGGATATCCATTTTACCGGATATCCGTATCCGTCAAACATATGTTTAAAAAAACCTTAATCGTTTATTCTCCAAAACAAAATAAACACATACTCCACTCAAAATAAAAACACCCTAGAGTTATTATTTTATTAGGTATATTATAAAATGTTATATATTATTATTTTATTGGGTATATTATCATGGACTTACACTAAAGTTATAATATACCCTATCACACACAGCATATACCGACTAAAGAATATATACTCCACTAAAAAAAAAACTAAATTCGTTTCTTTTCTCTTTCGTACAAAACAAGAGAAAAGAAACTCTCATGTAGTTGTTCGATAGTTTCCTTAATTATAAATAAATGTAAGAGAGAAACAGAAAAGAATGTAAAAGAGAAACATAATAGAATGTAAGAGAGAAACAAAAAAGTAAAGAGATGATTTTGATTGTGATGAGAACTGAAGTTAACAACATGTATATTATATACAAAATAGAAAAATATACTTATTAAAATAAAAATATCAGTATGTTTTGAAGACAAAAGGTCCATGAGGTTATCATTCTCAATAAATTTGATTAATTTAAAAGGTGTATATTTATTTCTACTGTCATGGAATGCGACTGTTTTTTTTTTTATGGCTTTAAGCTTATATGGCTGTAAAATATGGAAGGCTTTAAGCCATATTATCATTATGGCTTAGGAGGCAGTAATTTTGTTATATAATTATTTGGATTGGGTTAGATTTCATTGGATTGGATATTTTAATTGTTATTTTTTGTGATGGCTAAATAATGTAAACGGATATGGATATTATTCGAATCCGAGGTATCCTAGCGGATACGGATATGGATAATTGTTTTAACTATCCGGACGGATATGGATACGGATATGGATAGTACATTCAGATAGTGGGTATGGATATGAAAAATATGGTATCCGATCCGTATCCGTCTGTTTACCACCCCTAGTTAGGGGTATCAACTCGACTTGAGATATAAAAGAAAAGTGAAAAGATTAATTGGATTCTTATTTCCATCTTAAGATATGAGGAAATACAAATCACTATTTATAGAAGCTAAAGTACACACGTGTTGAACACCTAACTACCTAACTAACTTTAGTAATGTGCTTAACACCCCCCTCAAGCTGTACGTGAAATTCGTCAAAGTAATCTTGTTACATAGGAAGTGAAATTTGGTAAGAGTGAGAGCCTTGGTGAATATATCTGTAGGTTGTTCTTCATATGGAATATAGAAAACTTCAAGTTTTATGGAGGAGACTAAATTTCGAACAAAGTTTATATCTACTTCAATGTGTTTCGTGCAAGAATAGAACATAGGATTTGAAACTAACATTTGAGGTCCTTGATTATCACACCATAATACAGGAGTATGAGACAATTTCAGGCCCAATTCAGTGAGCAAGGATTGAATCCACACTAATTCAGTTGTTGTTGTACACAATGCTTTATTTTTAGCTTCAGTACTTGAGCGAGTCATTGATTTTTGTTTCCTTGATCCCCTGTAATCATGTTGCCATCAAGGGTAACACTAAAACCTATTGTATATTTCTTGTCATTTTGATTACAAGCCCAGTCTGCATCAGAAAAACGTTCAAGTGTAATATGAGGAGCGCTTGCGAATATAAGACCTAGGTGAGTTGTGACTTTAATATATCTTAATAACCTTTTGTAAGCACACTAATGACAAGTGGTTGGATTTTGAAGAAATTGACTCGAATTGTTAACAGTAAATGGTATATCAGGACTAGTTAATGTGAGATATTAAAGAGACTTATTTGTACTTCTATATATTGTGGGATTTTCAAACAGAGTGTTATCTTATTGATGAAGCTTTTCTCAAGGACACATAGGGGTATAGGTAGCTTTGGCTAAGTCCATATTGGTATGAGTGATCAAGTCAAAGACATATTTTGTCTGGCTAAGATGAAGACTTGATGTATCTCTAGAAACTTCAAATCCCAAAAAGTAATAAAAAAAGCCTAGAGTTGTAAGAGCAAACTGATTGTCAAGTTGAGTGATAAGGTTTTGAATAAAATATTTATCTTCTCTCGTAATCAAAATGTCATCAACATAGATAAGTATCATAATGATGGAGATATGCTTTCTACCATAGAAGATAGAAGTGTTTAAAACTGAATTGACAAAGCCCCATGAGACAAGGACATTTTTAGCTCATCAAACCATTCTCCGGGAACTTGTTTTAGCCCAGGACTTTTTTCAACTTACAAACATGTGTTGGAAAGGTGGTATCTTCAAAACCTTTGGGGTGAGTCATATAAACAGTTTCTTATAGGTCTTCATTAAGAAAAGCATTATTCACATCAATTTGCTAAATATCCTATCCATATTGAGTAACAAGAGTGAATATAATACGAATGGTGGGGGCTTTAACAATAGGACTAACGTTGTCAAAATAATCATGTCTAGGTGTTTGTTGAAATACCTTAACAACAAGTCTGGCTTTATATTTGCCTAAAGAGCCATCTGCCTTGAATTTTATTTTGAACACCTACTTATTTTGAATAACATTCATGTGAGAAGAGTAGGGAAAGGAGTACCATGTGTTATTTACAAGTAGAGGTTGATTTTCAGACTCCATAGATGCCTTACACCCGGGATCACGAAGATCTAGTGCAACATTGGTTGGTTCAATATAATCAATATTAGATTTAGTTATTTCTATTGCTAAAAGTTTTTGTTTAAAAATTTTAGATTTGGCTCTCGTTTGCATGGAATGAGTTGATATAATGGGAGCTCAGGTGTTAATAGGAGGATTGGGAGAAATCTATTGAGTAGTTTATAACACCCATGCCTAATATTTTATTATTTTTTCCACATAAGTTATAATAACATGAAAACCTTTGTATAATAATAAGAAAACCTTTGTATTTGGATCATTATGATCAGGTTTACATCTGTATTTTTCTAATTTTGGAGTCCTGATGGTAATTATTGAAAGAATATGGATGAAGATTGGATATTTGAAGAAAATATAGGAAACAGTCATTCGAACGAGTTCAAGGTCGCTCGAACAAGAATCCCAAGCCGTTTAAAGTTGGGATCGAACAAGGATTGAATGAGACCAAAATTCCATACTTAAATAGACTCGTTGGAAGGTTGTTCGATGGCTAGTTCAAACGAGATGCCTTTCTCGCTTCAATGAGAGACCATTCTCGTCCGAATAACCGCAACAAGAAGTTTTTAAATCGGGTTGCCCTTGTGTGTTGTCATGATTTAGGTCGTTGGATTGATGAGGTGTCAACCTCTGGTGACCCCAGATTGGGCAAAAATGAGATTTTAGTGTTTGAAAAGTTTTTATCAGGCTTGTATGTTCATTTGGGTTATTTTGAGTTGGAAGAAGAGAGAGGGGGTAGGTCTTATCCCATATTTTTTTAACAGTTTTCCATCACAAATCATCATGCCACGACCCTATAAGCATCTTATGTTGACATATTTTAGAGGTATTCTACCATATCCAGTCCCTGCACACCCATTTCTACCATTGTTGGGCAAAGCTACAAATTTTGAAGATGTTGTTAAGGTTTTTGGAGAAGATGACAATGGAACATTTATAGGGCTTGAAAAGGGTTTTTGACAAATATTTCATCGAGACAAGCATGGTGGATCTAGGCAACCTCTTTAAGGCATCTTAGGATATGGGAGGTTGCCATCTTTTTAGATATTTCATCCTACCATTGTTGGAGCTCCATTTGAGGTGGAAAAACTCTATTCTTAGTATTAAGACTATATTTGCATATTAGTAGTCTTATTGTTAGATTATAAGAGTAGGATGCATTTGAATAAAATCATGAGTTTCAAATATAAATAAATTGTTTATTTTGTTTAAAAAAAATCACGAGTTTCAAGTGATTTGGTGTTTAATATTTTTTATGGAATAAAAATGTTGCAAAATTGTTATTTTGACGAGGGTAAAATATGAGTGAATATTTCAAACTTTCTTGAAAATAAAGTTTAGGATTTTATGATAATGGAGCGTTTCCAGAAGTTTAATGCTAAACATTTTATGGAATAAAATGTTTTGAAAATTGTATTTATCTTGCAAAAAGGAAGATTTTATAAACGTTGGACATTTGTTGAATTTTTACATTTGTTAAATTTTTGAAAAAATAAAAATGTCCTTTAGTCTTGAAAAGTATATTTTTAAAGTATTATGAAATTCTAGAAAAACAATTATATGTTTAACCCATTTAATCGAATTTTTTGAGTTAAAATCCATATAAATAAGTTTGATGAAGGTTTTATTGGGTTTAAACATGAAATAAATAAGGAAGAAATTTCATCCCTTAATGTGTGTTAAAAGGTGTTATAAATGCAGGGGTTTAATACTGTAACAACCCTCGCTTTTGAGGTTCTAATTTATATTTAATTTGCTAGATTTAGTGATTAGAAATAAAGATGTTGATATGTGGAGTAGGCATTAATTTAAGAAAGAAAGTTAATATCTACTATGATGTTGCATATTTACCGTATGTAGAGGTGAATTTTGCTATGTTATGTTTTGTAATGTCAATTGATTTAAAAATGACATTTGGCTTAAAAATGAAACCGGAACCTAAAATGAATTATAAAATTTTCAAATGATAATTTGGAGGGTATAGATAGTTCCGGGAGATTCGAGATAGTCAAATTGTGTGCCATATTGTATTTCAAGTTTCCAGGCACTTTTGACTGGTAGTAACTTAAATGAGTAGTTGCGTATTATTTTACTGCGTATTAATCACTTGACCTGGAATTTTAAGCCTAACCCACGATTTATGTCTTGAACTAAGTTACTATTCCCTTAATTAGATTGGTAAACCTAGATAAAGAGAAGAAGAAACCTAAGGAGAGAAAGAGAGATTGAAGCTTGGGTGTTTGATCTTGTCTACAATCCTCACCAAATCTGAAGTTACAACATTGAGGCAAGTTTTCTACTTGCTATTTTATGATTTAAGTAGAGTAATTTGCATTGGTAGTTGTGGTTATGCATGGTTTAAGAAAATTAGGGCTTTTTAGTGGATTTATGGGCTTTAACTCCTTGGAAGTTGCTTTAATTTGATATTGGTATAGATGTTGGTTGTTGGATGCATTTAAATTCAGTTGGTAGCAATAAATGATGTGGAGACTTGTTGTTGGAAGAAGAAGGGTTTTTGGGTCAGCTATGACCGGTCGACCGTGGGTCCAGGACCGGTCGACCGGGCCTTCGGGGGAAGGCACACTGCTTTCTTACTAAGGCCTGATTTTTGGTGTGCGGTCGACCGCGGTCCGCGATCAATCGACCGGCCCCCTTTTCCTTGACTTTCTGCTTTCCTACGAAGGCAAAAGATTTGAGACGCGGTCGACCGCGGCCTTCGAATCGATCGATTGGTCCCCTATTTTTAACTCTTAAACTTATTTTTGTTTCCTAGATTTCTTCTTTTACATAAGAAATAGGAACCTTCTTTCATGAAGTAAACTTAGAGTTTTAGTTGAGTTTGGTCGTTACCCTATAGTTGAATAGGATTCACTTGGGGTTAATTCAGGGGTACTTAAAGTGATGCTTAGGTATCACTTCTCTTTTGGGAAATTAGTTAAAGTTAGAGTTCTAAGCCCATAATCGGAGATGTTAGAGGCCCTTTTGAGATATGTAGCTTCTTGGGGAATAGTACGATTTCGGTGATCACTTGGAAATTTACTCGGGACTTAAATATGATGAATTAATGAGAATATTCAAGGATAATGGTTTCAAATAAAATGAAACACATGTGATTAATGGTAATGAAGATGATATTTTCTTGGTAATTGTTAAATTATATAAACACACCTCTCTAAATGCTATCATAAGGGAAGCTTGCGCATGAGGTGATGTCCCCTGACTATTGAATGCAGGCTGACTATAGTCCTCGGCCATATGCGGAGTTTGTATATATTTTTTGCGCTAGTGAGGTAATTTAGGGTGTGGTTATGACTCACTCGCAGGCATATGGCCACTTCCCGACGTGCGTTAGGTGCCCATGTTGTCTTTTATAGATACGCCCTGGAAGATGATAGTCATTTAGGGGCGCGCCCAGTGGGGAAACTCGGAGGGGCGGTCATAGAAACGTTATATGTATAAGAGTATAACCTTTCTAACTCAAGTGGGACTTGAGGTATGTAAATTGCTATAAGATATGAGATGGTAATTATATTCCTGATAAGGAATGGAAAATGAAAAGATATAATGGAAACTATATTCCTATTAAGGAATGGAAAATGATAAGATATGAGTAGAATTGAGATTTAATTTTATTTCTCTTACTTAGTTCAATCACTGTTAGAAACTTATATAAATGAATCATCACATTTTTATGATTAGGTTGTTAGATTAACATTTACATTTTTTATGATTCATTGTCCATATCTATCATGTTTCTTACTCTTCTGGGAATCATATACAAATCGGGCCATGACCCGTTCATTTTCCATGTTGTGCATGTTGTTGTATCCGCTCAGGTGCTCCTCCGCAAGGGCGCCCATTATGATTTTCCCACTCCGATACTTTTGACGAGCTGTATGACATTGCGGATTATTACAGGATGTTTGTTAGACGCCTTCGTTTTTGGGATCTAGTTATGATCGGGTCTTTCATTTGGGCTAGTGGCCCATATTTTGTACTTGTTAATGAATGTAGTATGTAAATATATTGTATTATGGAAACACTTTGAATGTAACTGTGGACCGACAGATTATTCGGTTCTTATATTGTATGTAGTTTTAGTATTTATCTATATGTTCCTTTGAAATTCCACTTTCATCAGATTTGGGTTGTTTAATTTATTTCTTAAATCTTTATTAAACCAAAACTTTTGACAACCTGTTTTCTGAGGTATGGAGTGGTTTTCCCGTATACCTATTTTATTGTTATGATGCTGAGGATGATATCCATTCATGATTCCGTTATGTCGAGGTATCGGGCTGGCCACCCCTTATTTCGAAAATGCGGGTTGTCACAGATGGTATCAGAGCCTCAGGTTCTAGAGTCTTTTGGATCTTTGTGGACTTGTCACGTTCTACCGTAGCATTCTTTGACATAGAGCCTAATGTTAGGACTGCTTTGTTGCTTGTGCTTACGATCTTCTGTAAAAATAGGTTGTTTTAAGTAGAATTCTAACTCTATTGTTTCTCTATCTCAGATGCCGCCTAAAAGAGGTCGCCCGGCGAGACGCAATAGGGTCTTAGATGAGGATGTTGGTCCTCCTCCGCTGCCATAAGGAACATTCAATGCCACGGATGTGGCGAATATAGTGGCTCAAGCCGTTAATGCGGCCATGATAGCAGTGGCCTAACAAGCGCGACAGGCTCAACCGAGAGCGCCAGCTGTCCAAGTTCCTACCGGACCTTCTCCATGGGAGAGAGGTAGGGAATCTTTTTTAAAGGGTCAGCCCCCGGAATTTGACGGGATCTCTGATGTTATAAAGGCGAATCAATGGAAGAAAGATATACAACGCCATCTGTGTATGGTGGAGTGTGGTGAGGACAGGAAGCAAGTCCTTGCTACTTTTAAACTGGTTGGGGCCGCATTACACTGGTGGGAGTCCGTGAATATGCCAGAACAGATGGGCACAATGTCGATCTCTGAATTCTGGGTTTCGTTCGATCATAAGTACTTTCCTCCCGCAATTCAAGGGGAGATGATAAGGAGGTTGCAGGACCTTGTACAAGGGGAGAGGTCAGTAGCGGAATATGAGGAGGAATTCACCCGATTGGCAAGTTTTGTGCCAGATGAAGTGACTCCCGAAGAAAAAAAAGTTTTCAAGTTTATGAGAGGGTTGAACTGTAGAATCTGGCAACACTGCTAGCTAATCCGGCTTTACGGAATTTTTGGGATGTGATGAATGCAGCTCTATTACATTGCCAAGAGCATAGATTATTTTTGCAAAGTGGTAAGAAGACCTTCGTAGTAGGGCAAGCGGGAAGGCAGGGAGGTGGTGGGAATGGAGTAGGAGTCTTTCCCTCGTCCCAACCTTCGGGCAATAAATAGAAAGAAAGGGATCCCCAACAAGGGGACTTGTCGAAGAGGCAGCATTCTGGTGGGTTTAATTCGGGGAAACATAATAATAGGTAAGGTCAGGGTTTCCCACAACAACAAGAAGGTCGTGGGGGTCAGGGAGGCAGAGGCCAACAGGGCCAAGGTGTAAATCAGTTTAGAAACAATCGTGGTCAAAATGCCAAAAATATGATAGGTCGGTGTTTCCAATGCGGGGAAACGGGTCAATATAAGAAGGAATGTCCTCAGTTGATTGGGGGACAGTTTCCTCGAGCTCCACAGCAGCCGTACGTTCAGTTCCCTTCACAGGTACCTAACCTAGTTGCTCCTCCACAACAGGGTCAGTTACAGTATGGTAGGGTCTACTATATTCAAGATGATATGATTCCTCCAGCTCTGCCTGCACCGCCAGCCATTGAGGGTAAGTTCCTTATTCAGGGACACATGGGTCGTGTTTTATTTGACACTGGTGCAACACATTCATTCATTTCTAGGAGCTTTGATCAGACCACCGAGTTGATTAAATCTGCTGAAAGAACTTTTACTAGTGTGGAATCCTCTATGGGTGATGGTTCACTCATCTTCTTTGTTTGTAAAAATATAGAAATCTCTCTCGGTAATTTATGCTTTGAGGCCGATTTACTCGTCCTGGACATGGTCGGGTATGATGTGATTTTGGGTATGGATTGGCTTATGAAATATCATGCTATAGTAAATTGCTACGGAGAGAGTATAGTCTTCGCCGTTCCGGGACAAGAAATGTTCCTGGTAGTTTTACCTCGTTTAGAGGGGATTATTAGTACTTATTTGTATTGTATTGCTGAGGAGACTTCCAGGGATGTAGTTGTTCCCTTGGATTCCATTTCGGTTGTGAAAGACTTTGAGGATGTTTTCCGGGAAATACCGGGTTTGCCTCCTAGTCGTGAGATTGGGTTTGTGATTAATTTAGCGCCGGGAATGAGGCCTATTATGAGGGCTCCATATCGAATGGCTCCTATTGAAATGAGGGAGCTACGAGATCAAATTCAAAAGTTGTTGGAGCAGGGATTTATTCGGCGTAGCACATCGCCATGGGGTGCTCCATTGTTGTTTGTTAAGAAAAGAGGTGGTTATCTCCGGTTATGTGTGGACTATAGAGAATTGAATAAGGTCACCATCCAGAATAAATACCCTTTACCTAGTATCGATGATTTGTTTGATCAACTTCGAGGAGCGATGTACTTCTCCAAAATCGATTTGAGGACGGGGTATCACTAATTGAGGATACGGGAGGAGGATGTTTCCAAGACTGCTTTTCTAACGAGGTACGGGTCCTATGAATTTTTGGTTATGCCCTTTGGACTAACCAACACCCCCGATAAATTTATGGATCTAATGAATAGGGTGTTTCAGGATTTCCTGGACCAATTTGTTATTGTGTTCATTGATGACATTTTAGTCTATTCTCAAATGGAATCTGATCATGCTATGCATTTAAGGTTGGTCATACAGAGGTTATGGGACCATCAACTGTTTACAGGAGGTACAGTTTTTGGGTCATGTGGTGACGTCCCAGGGTGTATCGGTGGATCCAGGCATGGTAGCTTCGGTGAGGGAGTGGGGTCAGTCCATGACACCTACCGAAGTTCGCACTTTTCTGGGTTTGGCGGGTTATTACCGTCGGTTCATCAAGGGTTTATCTAAAATAGCTAGCCCTTTGACAAATTTGACCTGGAAAGGGGTGAGCTTTATTTGGGATGATTCTTGCCAAGCTACATTTGATGAGCTTAAAGATAGATTGACTTCGGCTTCAGTCCTGGCATTGCCAAAACCAGGATTGGAATATGTAGACTTCACCGATGCATCTCTTCAAGGATTAGGAGGTGTACTTCAGCAAGAGAGACGGGCTATCGCTTATGCTTCCCGTAAGTTGAAGCCCCCTGAAAGAAACTATCTGGTGCATTACTTAGAACTAGCCGCAGTTGTTTTTGCCTTGAAGATATGGAGTCATTATCTCTTGGTGGAGAAGTTTAGTCTTTTCACGGACTACAAATCGCTGCAATATTTATTTTCACAGAAGGATTTGAATATCTGACAGCGCCGATGGTTAGAGTTTGTGAAAGATTATCAATTTGATATTCATTATCATCCGGGTAAGGAGAATATTGTAGCGGATGCCTTGAGTAGAAAGCCCGAGGGAGAATTAGCTGAGGTTTGGAAAGCTAAATGGAAGGAACTCAGTCAGGAGGATGCGATGGTGAGAACATTCATGTCGGTAATGACCGTTACTCCTACCATTGTGGCAAGGGTGGTAGAAGCTCAAGTAAGCGATAAGGGGTGTCAAGACCATATTCGGCGATTGCTGTCCGGGGGAGCGGAGTCCTACTCAATTAGTTCTGAGGGTGGATTACGCTTCCATGGAAGACTCATTATTTCGAAGGAAGGAGATTTAAGACGGACAGTGATGGCTGAAGCTCATGGGTCTAGGTTCACGGTTCATCCTGGTGGGGACAAAATGTATCAGGACATTCACCGTCAGTATTGGTGGGCAGGTATGAAAAGGGATATTTCGGAATTTGTGTCCCAAAGCATTACTTGTCAATTGGTCAAGATTGATCATTAGAAACCGACAGGTTTGTTACAACCGTTAGAGATCCCGGTGTGGAAATGGGAAAGCATATCAATGGATTTTATCACGGGCTTGCCAAGATCACAAAGTGAATGTGATTCTATTTGGGTGATTGTTTACCGCTTGACAAAGTCGGCACACTTCCTACCCGTACGGACAGATTATGACACTGCTCGGTATGCTCGCTTATTCATCGAGGAGGTGGTGAGACTCTATGGGGTGCCTTTGAATATAGTTTCTGACCGAGACAAGATTTTTGTTTCCCACTTTTAGAGGAGTTTCCAAGAAGCGATGGGGACAGAATTGAGGTTAAGCACTTCATACCATCCTCAAACAGATGGCCAAACTGAAAGGGTAAATCAAATGTTGGAGGATAGGCTTCTCATGTGTATGCTTGACTTCAAAGGTGGTTGGGAACAATATCTCCCATTGGTTGAGTTTTCTTATAACAACTCTTACCAATTCACCATCGGAATGGCACCTTATGAAGCTTTGTATGGAAGACCGTGTAGATCACCTGCTTGTTGGTTGGAAGTGGGTGATAATAAATTTCTTAGACCTGAAATAATCCAAGATACTTCCTCGAAAATTGAATTGATTAGGAATCACATTCGGATAGCCCAAGGCCGTCAAAAGAGCTATGCCGATGCAGGCCGACGACACATGGAATTCGAGATTGGGGACCAAGTCTTGGTTCGAGTGTCGCCCATGAAAGGGATAAAGCGTTTCGGTAATAAGGGAAAACTTGCGCCACGTTTTGTTGGACCATTTCCAGTTATTGCAAAGGTGGGTCCAGTGGCATACCAACTTGCTTTACCGGAACCATTGCAACAAATTCATGATGTATTCCATGTTTGGCACATCCCTTTTGAGGATATTGATTTGCAACCTGATGTTTCATATGAAGAACAACCAGTTGCTATATTAGAGCATGGGGAGCGTAGATTAAGGTCTCGTGTGTAGCTCTTGGTGCGGGTTCAATGGATTCACCATAACGCCAAGGAATCGACATGGGAACGCGAGGATGACATGCGGGAAAAGTATCCGCATCTCTTTATACAAGGTACGCTTGAATTTTGGGGACAAAATTCTCATGGGGGGGGGGGGGGGGGGAGTATCTAACAACCCTCGCTTTTGAGGTTCTAATTTATATTTAATTTGCTAGATGTAGTGATTAGATATAAAGATGTTGATATGTGGAGTAGACATTAATTTAAGAAAGAAAGTTAATATCTACTATGATGTTGCATATTTACCGCATGTAGAGGTGAATTTTGCTATGTTATGTTTTGAAATGTCATATGATTTAAAAATCACATTTGGCTTAAAAATGAAACCGGAACCTAAAACGAATTATAAAATTTTCAAATGATAATTTGGAGGGTGTAGATAGTTCCGAGAGGTTCGAGATAGTGAAATTGTGTGCCATATTGTATTTCTGGTTTTCGGGCACTTTTGACTGGTAGTAACTTAAATGAGTAGTTGCGTATTATTTTACTGCATATTAATCACTTGAGATGGAATTTTAAGCCTAAACCACGATTTATGTCTTGAACTAAGTTACTATTCCCTTAATTAGATTGGTAAACCTAGATAAAGAGAAGAAGAAACCTAAGGAGAGAAAGAGAGATTGAAGCTTGGGTGTTTGATCTTGTCTACAATCCTCACCAAATCTGAAGTTACAACATTGAGGCAAGTTTTCTACTTGCTATTTTATGATTTAAGTAGAGTAATTTGCATTGGTAGTTGTGGTTATGCATGGTTTAAGAAAATTAGGGCTTTTTAGTGGATTTATGGGCTTTAACTCCTTGGAAGTTGCTTTAATTTGATATTGGTATAGATGTTGGTTGTTGGATGCATTTAAATTCAGTTGGTAGCAATAAATGATGTGGAGACTTGTTGTTGGAAGAAGAAGGGTTTTTGGGTCAGCTATGACCGGTCGACCGTGGGTCCAGGACCGGTCAATCGGGCCTTCGGGGGAAGGCACACTGATTTCTTACTAAGGCCTGATTTTTGGTGTGCGGTCGACCGCGGTCCGCGATCGATCGACCGGCCCCCTTTTCCTGAACTTTCTGCTTTCCTACGAAGGCAAAAGATTTGAGACGCGGTCGATCGCGACCTTCGAATCGATCGATTGGTCCCCTATTTTTAACTCTTAAACTTATTTTTGTTTCCTAGATTTCTTCTTTTACATAGGAAATAGGAACCTTCTTTCATGAAGTAAACTTAGAGTTTTAGTTTAGTTTGGTCGTTACCCTATAGTTGAATAGGATTCACTTGGGGTTAATTCAGGGGTACTTAAAGTGATGCTCAGGTATCACTTCTCTTTTGGTAAATTAGTTAAAGTTAGAGTTCTAATCCCATAATTGGAGATGTTAGAGGCCCTTTTGAGATATGTAGCTTCTTGGGGAATAGTACGATTTCGGTGATCACTTGGAAATTTACTCGAGACTTAAATATGATTAATTAATGAGAATATTCAAGGATAATGGTTTCAAATAAAACAAAACACATGTGATTAACGGTAATGAAGATGAGATTTCCTTGGAAATTGTTAAATTACTTAAACACACCTCTCTAAATGCTATCATAAGGGGAGCTCGCGCATGAGGTGTTGTCCCCTGACTATTGAATGCAGGCTGACTATAGTCCTCGGCCATATGCGGGGTTTGTATATATTTTCTGCGCTAGTGAGGTAATTTCGGGTGTGGTTATGACTCACTCGCTGGCATATGGCCACTTCCCGACGTGCGTTAGGTGCCCATGTTCTCTTTTATAGATACGCCCTGGAAGATGATAGTCATTTAGGGGCGCGCCCAGTGGGGAAACTCGGAGGGGCGGTCTTAGAAACGTTATATGTATAAGAGTATAACCTTTCTAACTCAAGTGGAACTTGAGGTATGTAAATTTCCATAAGATATGAGATGGTAATTATATTCCTGATAAGGAATGGAAAACAGAAAGATATGATGGAAACTATATTCCTATTAAGGAATGGAAAATGATAAGATATGAGTAGAATTGAGATTTAATTTTATTTCTCTTACTTAATTCAATCACTGTTAGAAACTTATATAATTGAATCATCACATTTTTATGATTAGGTTGTTAGATTCATATTTACATTTTTTATGATTCATTGTCCATAACTATCATGTTTCTTACTCTTCTGGGAATCATATATAAATCGGGCACTGACCCGTTCATTTTCCATGTTGTGCGTGTTGTTTTATCCTCTCAGGTGCTCCTCCGCAAGGGAGCCCATTATGATTTTCCCACTCTTATGCTTTTGACGAGCTCCATGACATTGCAGATTATTACAGGATGTTTGTTAAACGCCTTCGTTTTTCGGATCTAGTTATGATCGGGTCTTTCATTTGGGCTAGTGGCCCATCTTTTGTACTTGTTAATGATTGTAGTATGTAAATATATTGTATTGTGGAAACACTTTGAATGTAATTGTGGACTGACATATTATTCGGTTCTTTTATTGTATGTTGTTTTAGTATTTATCTATATGTTCCTTTGAAATTCCACTTTCATCAGATTTGGGTTGTTTAATTTATTTCTTAAATCTTTATTAAACCAAAACTTTTGACAACCTGCTTTCTGAGGTATGGAGTGGTTTTCTCATATACGTATTTTATTGTTATGATTCTGAGGATGAAATCCATTCATGATTTCGTTATGTCGAGGTATCGGGCTGACCACCCCTTATTTCGAAAATGCGGGTTGTCACAAATACTACATGTAGTAGTAAAGAAAATGGTAATTTTCTTATAAAGTGGTTTGTATACTAATGAAAGGGAAAGTAATGAGATAAAAGTATTTTAAATTTAGGAAACATAATACTCCGAAATGTTAAGAAATTAAAAATGTGTTAAAGCAATAAATAAGTTACTGTGGTTAATTTAATGGTGTTTGGGAAATTAACACTAGTGAAAATAGAGAAAAAGACAAGTTTGGAAACAAATGTGTAAAGTGATAATTTTACATAATGTGGAACATTTTTATGAAATAAAAATGTTGAAAAGGGTGTTACACAAGATCCTCCTAAATGAATATGATTTTGGCATAAAATCAATGCTGGAGTGTAAAGGATAAGAATAAATGATTTCGAAGTTGGGGTGGAACCCTGGGTTTTGGCGTCGGCAGGGTAAAAGGGAAAGTGGAATAATGTGAACATTTGTAAAATGTTAAAACACATTAATAAGAATATGGATGACACCGGAATAATTAAAGAGGGCCCGGAGCCCTGGGATGAAAGACCCAAAATCACTGACCAGAGTATATAACGCACATAGTTGTGGTGTGGAGCCCGTTAAAGTATGCAGTTATTGAAAGATTCCGAGAAAAAGATAATAAGAAATGAAACATGTCAAGAAAGGTTTGTGTGGTGAATATATGAAAATACGACCTAACTTGAATGAATTAATAAATGTTCTGGTAAAGGGTAAAATAGACAAGTAATGTGAAACTTGATTAATATCCATAAATTAAAGGAATGATAAAATGAAGGGTTTAAATGGGTTGTTAAGAAGCCTGAAGAGGTTTAACCCATAATTTACACAAGGGTGTATTTACAAAATATTTTCAAAGGAAAAAAAAGTATTTTCTAACACGGTGGTTGCGTGTGTTGAAAGGGTGAATTTTAACAAAAATACTAATGTGAATGAGTACATATAAAAGGAGAAATTTTGGAAAAAGTGGCAATCTTTCTTAAACAATGTGTATTTATTTTAAGTGTTTGACCGGGTGTGTTAAATCAAGGAATAAATATCAAGTTAAGCAAAAAGGGAATTCTTTCACAAGATTAAGGTAAATTAATTGGGACAAATATATTTCTCTCTCTCTCTATATATATATATGGTAGTTGTAGGTGCACATAGAGATAACGTGTCAGAGTCTTCTTTCTATCGTTCGATTTTATACTCTATTTTGTATATTTTTCACTGAGCATTCGGCTCACACCCTTGTCTTTGCTCTGACATGTTGGGTGCGATTTCGTATTTTGTAAGCGTTATACGTGTAGGTATTATCTTTTGTTTTACATTAGTAGCTCTGTATGCTTGGATTCCGGGGATGCTTCCCACGAGTCCCTCATATAGCTTGATGTTAAATGGGAATTTCATGCTAAACAGGTGAAATGGTAACAAAATTAAACTGGATTATCAACATTATTTAGGTTATTTTATTTCCCTTCACTCCTAATGCTTGGGTCAAATCGCGTTGACCACAGGTGACCCATAAGTTCGAGTCGAGGCATTACATAATTGGAGAGTTTGTAAGAGGAAGTTTAATAAGACCAAGAGTATGTTACAACTTAGTGGTATGATTTTGATTTGCCGAGTGAATAAATGAAGTAGAATGATGTAAAATCACTCCACAAGGTGTTACAAATGGTATCAGAGCTCCAAGTTTAAGGTTCCTCTCGAGAGTTATGTGGTGAGGTCGATAGTGGATCTTTCGACATCGTTGTGCATTTTGGGCCCGTCACGCTACATTGGTGACGGTTTCAATTCATTTTCTCGACGGTAAATTCAAGGAGAGGTGCACAACGAATGATTTATTACTAAGTGGCATTTGTCAAAGTTAGTTATCTTTAATCTCTTTTGCACTTTTGATAAAGATATGTTAGTAATATGTAAGTGTCTGTCCGAGCCAATAATGACGACACCGCGGTTGTTAATGTATGGTGTTTTTGTGTCAACCCTTGATGATATGATAAATATGTTAAGGTATTAATAAAGATTAATGATATTCGTTGAATTAGAAACATGAGTTTTATAAGAGCCAACTGTGGATATTATGTCACGACTAGGCAGTGTTGGTTTTGATAAGAACGCATTAAGTTTCGGGGTGCGAAACTTTTGCATGGATAATAATGATGACGTAATTAGGTGAATTTGATCCTTGGGTTGATATCGCAATGTATAACAGTTGGTTATTCGCTAGACATGAGGAACCATGTTGGTGAACACTTGGAGATGTATACTCAGTTAGATTTGGTAAAATGTTATTATGAGGATAAGTGTTTTGGTGCTTGTTGATTGAAGGTTGTACCTCGCAAGGTATGATGATGAGAGTGACTGAAAAAATGTGGTAAGTATGCTATGTATGTAATGGTGATGGTTAAGGATACTTAGGATTGAAATCTAAATAGTCTTTCATGTCAAGGTTTAGGATTTACGATGAAATTTGAAGGGGTAGGATTTTTAGTGATGTCGATAATATCGGTCTAAAGGTTTATAGATTATATACGACGTCCTGTATCTTGCCAGAATCCTTAGTGGTGTTAATTTCTGATTTACTATGTTACCTAGGGGTCACGATCGCTATTAGAAAGATAAGATTGTTATCTAAGTGTAAGGGTCATTTTAGTGGTTTAATTAATGGCTAGATGTGAAATGTGGTTTAACGGTCTTGGAGTGTCTATATGACTAAATTTTTGTGGCATAATTGGGAATAGAAATCGACTTGTTGTGATGTCTTAAGGTGTTAAATGGTCAGGGTGTTCTAGGTGTAGAAACTCATAGACTAGTGTTTTTGAGCACCTACGATGAGAGAGTAACGGATGATGAAATCTTATCAGGTTTTGAGGAATTTTATGTGGAGTATGTTTGGTATCCTTAGGGGAAATATTTAGGTCCAAAATAAAGAAGTGTTGGCATTCTAGTAATGATTGGGTTCAAGGTTAGGTGATGTTCTCAAGTTATTATTCAAGGTGAAAAGGATTCGAGTAGTATACATGTCGGGTGTTGTTATTCAAATTGGCACTGATGGATTATGTAACCCTCTAAGAAAAATTTGAAGTTTGTTTCGTGAGTGAGTGTGATTCTTGGGAGTCATGGGATGACTAGTGTAGGTGGTGTGACACTTGATCTAGAGAAGTGCTAGAGAATGTATTCGGGACTTATATTGATGATGTCATCAGTAGACTTGAAAGTGGCACTTAAAATGGGGGATATCGAAGTATGATTAGAATGTTGGCATGTGTTGACAGTATAAGTTAGGATAACCCTAGTTAGGTCAAGACTAGTTCTTGTTACTTCTTACGAAGCCAGTACGGATTAGAAGATGTAGCCCTATGTGGTACCTACTACCCTTGGAATGCCAATGGAAACCGGTGTGATCTTCACGTAAGTTCAATTTGGGTAGAACTCGAATATAAGCTTAGTGACAACCTTTTGTAGTTGAAGATAAGATATAAGGTGAATGTTTTACTTAATGGGGTTCGGTCTAAGGAGACTTTGGGGTTTCAATCATGGTATGATAAGGCAGATAGTAACCTAAGTGCATTAAGTTGGTGACCTCATCACTGGTAAGATGAACAAGGTCGGTATAGATAAGGCATTAGGCACTCGCTGACTGGAGTGGCTCATGTACATCAAGGATGTAAGTGACATGGACTTACTCTTAAGGGGGGAAATCTGACATTTTTAATTTCTAAAGAACAATAGGCCCGTATATTGCATTCGTCTGATAGAAAGTAATGGTTGTGATTCGATTCGTCATGGTTGGTGACTCGAGCCAGGGTGCGTGGCTAAGTAAGTACTCAGTGTGAATGTCTAGGAGAAGTTATGAGACTTCAAGAATGTGGCATAGATTCACCGTCATAAATCGTAGTTTGACGAGTACAAATGGGATTTTATCAGAATGATTGTTGTTCTTTTAACTCTTATGCGTGTGTACCTTTCAATTTAGGTAATCGAGGACTGGTATTCCCACGAATGTGGTAGATCAGATTGGTACCATGTCATGGTATGACACAATTGGGCTTAATAGAGTGCGTGTGGACCTAGCATGGTGTGACACCCCACCTAATTAAATATCGGGCAATCACTCCTTTATAAAATTAAAATCAAGGTGAACAGTTGGTTCATTCTTAGCATCACTGTTGTAAAAATAACTTTTCCAATTTAAACACCCTAATTAATTAACCTAAGTGTCAAAACTATTTTTAGACATTACTTTCCAAATTTTATTTTATAAACCGAGATTTAAATCTTTACAACAATTCAATATTAAAGAGTCACACCTTAATAATAATCCTGGAGCATATAATCCAAATAATTTAAACATTCAACAACTAAATCCCAACATTAAAACTTAAAGTAAAATATCCAGACAGTAATAAATCCCAAAGTGAGAATACTAGAAATAGCTAAATCACAATGTCCAAATAAACAACTGAATAATGGAAAGGGCGACACATGCCCCACTAAATGAATATGCTAGGAGTGGAGTCAAACAAATGAAGTCGTCTAAGCAAGAGGCCTGCAACTCTCACCTATGCTGCAGTGCATTCCTTCCAAAGGATCCTATGAAAGACGACCCTGTGGCTGGGCACCTATAATATATACATATATATACAAGAGAGAAAGAGAAATAGAAACGGGTCAGAGCCCGATAGTGTAGATGATTTAAAATTTGTTTAGCAAGTATTTAAAATGTTTACAGGCCAATGCAACAACATATTAGTGCGTCACTCTCTTGAGAAATTCTCACATCTCTTCTAATGTGCATGCCTATCGCACTAACCTTCCCAACGGAGTATCTTATCTTATATCCCACTAAACTTCCCAGTGGTTTAACTTATCTTAGGTTACTCATAAGACTTAAAACTGAACAATATAATTGTTTATGAGGATAATTTCATTTGATCACCAAGTTCTCATTTAAACCTTATTTTCTAATAGAGTATTCACATTATACTTTTCAAATCAAGTATTTTCAAATTGAAGTCATCATTCCTTTCTTACTTACCATAAATACAATAGGAAGTTCCAAATTTCAGAAATTCATATATATTAAGTACTCGTATAATATATATATTTCCTAACTGCACCCCATATAAAAATTATGGTGCGGGCATGCTCTGCTATCCAATCCCCATATCAATCGTACTAAGGGATATACAAGTTCGGAATCACTCTCGAACTGTATTAATGCATACACAAACAATATTGAGGCGAAGCATAGTTTCCAAGTCCAAGAGGTCAGCATATACCCTCGCGTCTCTTAGGACCGTGACAATCGATTCGATTGCCTGTACCTAGGATTCCTATCTTCTAGGGTATGAGTCAATATCCCCCATGAAGGCCCATTCGAGATAAGACTGTCCCAGCGCGATAACCTCAGGGATAGCAAGTAGCGCGGGAATGATTTTCACATGTATATAATATATGCACACACACAGTCATATAAATATACTACTTTTATCATATCAATTTAGGCTCATCCCATAACCCATAATCACAACATTTATCCTTATTTTCCCATTATTTGTTATCACATATAACGGTTTGTCTCTATCTGTAATTCGAGGGATTATTCCAACATACTACGTAACACTCATGGACTCTATCCTCCCAAGTGTAAAATTCAGTAGGTATTCATCTATTTTCCATCGTAACCATTTTACGTATCTCTCCCTTTAATACAAAATTCCATCGTCCCTTGTATATAAACACCCCAAAAATATAAATTTCGCCCTACATTAAAGGTCTCTTAATCATAAATATATCCCACTGGTCATCATTATCTCCCAAAATATTTTAATAAGGATGTCTGGAGTGTATTCTTCGTTTAGAATCAATTCAACAATTTTAAAAGGGGAATTTAAGTCTGCCAGGAGGGGTCGATCGATCGAGGTCTGGGGCTCGACTGATCGAAGCCCTTGGCTCGATCGATCGATCAAGCAGGTATGGCGAATTCTGCAGTTACCAGCTACGGATTTTCTCACATAACTCCATCCAAATCCAAAATTTCTATACCCAAACGTCCAAAAATTTTTAGTACTAATTATATAAATCCATTCCATACATCTTTTACGTCAAGCATGCAAATTTCCATTAATAATCATGGATTAATAGGCCAAAATTCATGTAAATCTCAAGAACCTTAGAAATCTCTTTAACATGGTTCTAATCAATCTTTTCCAGAATTTTCTTCTTCTAAAACATCAAAATTTCGTGGTTTAATCCTCTACATGTGAAGGGGTTTCCAGAATAGCATTTAAACCATTACTACATGCAATTTCCTATCTCAAATTTGGGTTTTCTTCCATAAAACTCATATTAATCATCCCTAGACTAACATGAGTGTTGCACTAACGAAATAAGAAAGATAAACAGTTGCCTGGGATTTTTGACGTTCTGGTTTGATGATGAATTTGGTGTGGTTGCGTTCACCGTCGCGCGATCTACGCGTTGGTGGTGCGGTGGCGGTGCAACCGGGTGAATCGTTGGCCTTGGATTACTTGGAAAAGCCTCTCCTTCCCTCTCTTATGGCCTTCACTTGTCTTTGGTTATTTTAACCCTAGAAGACAACTTGAGACATCTGATATATCCCTTGAATTTTCGTGGGTTTAATTACTCAAAAATGCGAAATGTCCAAAATGCCCTCCCGTGGTACTAATTAAGCCTAAAAATGCTCCGAGACCCAAACTAAACCCCCGGGTACACTTTTCTGACTATCTCAACCCTTCTGGACACATTGACGCACTCAAAACGACCATACGGATAACTTAAAAATATTTCACTTTTATTACTCAACATTTATTCCCGACGCGACACAGGCGCGTCCCGACTTAAATTTCCAAAATTGTCATTCTATTTACTCGTGACATTTAATAGAACCAATATTATATATTAATTTGCTCATTAGTAATATTCAACAAGTTTCCCATAATTACTAACTCACATCACGTTAATAATTATAAAATAATTAATTTCCAGATTTATATTAAATAATTCATTCACATTAAATTTAATACATCCCCAAATTAAGAAGGCATAAAAATACAGGGTATTACACATGGTCAATGCAATTTGATAACTAGGTGTACCCCTATCTGAGGTAGTCTTGTTATTTTACAAAGTTCAATGTGTGGGTGGATGCGCTTTTGGCCCCACATTTTTCTCATAGTAATTTCTTTCATTAGGATTAACGACCTTATGACTCGACAACATGGCAGTTAGTGGCTATGATTATAAAGAGTGAGATGGTGACTTGTGGACACTATATAGTGTTAGAACTCGAGGAATATTAGCATGCAGGGTTACTTTTCCACGGTGAGTAGATTGATGCGATAGTGAGTGCTCCAAGTGAGATTCCTAGAGTAATATTAGGGTCATGAGAGTGATGCAGCAGAAGGTATAAGCTGAATGTGCGATGATGATTTGGTTGGTGTGTTGTTCCACGAAGTGAGTGACTTATGATATAAGTTTATGTGATCATAATGACCCGAGGATTTGAGGGAAGTTAAAATATGTATTCCTTACATTCGAGATGGTTTGTGATGATGAGTTTGAGGATCGATTGTATTATGACCTGCTCTTGAGCGAGTGTCGATCACTAGAGAGGGTTGTCCGGTAGGGGCAACAATCTTATTGGGTATTAGAAAGGTAGTCATGGGACATGATTAACCTTGACCATCAGGAGAGTAGAGACTAAGGGATGGTTATGTGATGTTGGTGGTTAGCATGACGGTGAGTGCTAGAGTATGTCGCAGTTGGGATTTTGGTGATGGCCCCCATGAAAGAGCGTATGATGTTTTCTTATCTATTGAGGACTTCGATGGTTTAGTCATGGAGGATTCCTATGTCTCATTATAAGAGTCTGTAAACGCCATGGATTTTAGGAATTGATGGATCAATAATTTAGGGGACGAAATTTCCTAAGGATGGAATAATCTAATAATCGTGCCTAATATTTTATTATTTTTCCCTACATAAGTTGTAATAATATGAAAACCCTTGGATTTAGATTATTATATTGGGTTTACATCTATATTTTTCTGATTTTGGAGTCCTGATAGTAATTATTAGAAGAATATGGATGAAGATTGGATATTTGAAGAAAATATAGGAAATATTCATTCGAATGAGTTCAAGTTCGTTCGAACGAGAATCCCAAGATGTTTGAAGTAGGGATCGAATGAGGATCGAATGAGACCAAATTGCATACCTAAAAAAACTCGTTAGAAGGTTGTTTGAAGGCTAGTTCTAATGAGATGCATTTCATGCTCGAAGGAGAGACCGTTCTTATTTGAACGAGAACAGTAGAAATTTTGAAATCGAGTTTCCCTTATATGTTGTCATTATTTGGGTCGTTGGATTAATGAGGTGAGGAGATTTGGTGATCCCAGATTTGGTAAAAATGAGATTTTTGTGTTTGGAGAGTTTTTATAAGGCTTGTTTGGGTTCATTTGGGTTATTTTGAGTTGGAAGAAAAGAGATTGAGAGAGAGAGAGAGAGAGAGAGAGAGAGAGAGAGAGAGAGAGAGTGGGTGTTACCCACTATTTTCAGCATTTCTCCACCATAAATCACCATGTAACCACCCTATGACCTCATATTTTGGAGGTATTCCACCATATCCAAGCCCTACACACCCATTTCCACTATTGTTGGGCAAAGTTAAAAATTTTGGAGGTGTTGTTAGGGGTTTTTGGAGAAGATCAATATGGAAGATTTATGGAGCTTGAAGAGGGTTTTGATAAAGATTTCATGGAGACAAGCTTGGTGAAGATAGGCAACCTCTTTAAGGATACCTTAGGAGGTGGTAGGCTTCCATCTTCTTAGACATTTCATCCTACCATTGTCGTTGCTCCATTTGAGGTGGGAAAACCCTACTCTTAATGTTGTCATCCTATTCCTATCGACGCGTACACAGGGTCTCGCACGCTTCCTCGGGGCACTTCAGGTGTCGACATTTAGGGTGATGTACTGAGACAGAGTCTTCAACCCTATTTTGCATTAATAAGGCAAAAGAAATGTTTCTACCTTGAGAGATGACATCAAAGATATAGTGATTCTTATGAAACCAATTAGTTTAAGGATTCAGGGGCTGAGTTACAGAATGGGAAGGTGTTAGGCCCCCATACTACCCTTTCAGTCTATCATGGGCATGCCTTATTCTTCACCTTAATAACTCTATGAAGTTTGTGCGTGTATAAATAGAGAACGAAATCACCCGACTTGCATCATGGATAAAAGCGGAGTGAGGTCATCCATAGGTGTGTTTCTAAAATAGTAATTAAAAATATAAAGGGTGCATTTTTTGGGTCACCGATTGTTTATAGAAAGACGATGGCATAGTTTTAACAAAACACAATCACGAATCGCAAATATATTATATGGAAATAATATATGAACAAAAATAGCAAAGGAGAACTCTATTCTCAAATTTTACCCGAGATGCCTACGTAGCCTAAAAGCCCTCAAAATCCACTTAGTTCGCATGAAACAAGGGGGTGGGGTTTATCCAATAAGTCCAACCGGGGACATTTTATATATATATATATATATATATATATATATATATATGTGTGTGTGTGTGTGTGTGTGTGTGTGTATAAAAAAGATGTTTTAGTGTGAGAAAATTTATTGAGAAATCCCAGTTTGGAATTTACAAGCAAACCCACTTTTTCTTATTTTTGTTTTTTTTATAGAAAATATAGTATCTGAAATACTACTAATAAAAAAGGATGTATATTAATATGTGTGACCTATTAAAAATGAAATGCTAAAGTAAGAATTAAATAAGTAATGCCAAAATAAGAGAATTTAAAAAGAAAGTGAAAGGTTTGGACCTTCTTCGAAAGCTTTAAGGTTGATCTTGATTGTTGAAGGGCTGCGCATGCAAGTGGAAGAAGGTGATAGGAGGAGATGGAATGGAATTTGCTAGATTGGGTAAGGAAAGGCTGAAAATGGAATGTGGGGAGATATTTTAATATGAAAACCACGCTGACTTCAAGAGAATGTTGCTGAGATCACTGAGAGGGATGTTTCTGAGGTGCCTCTCGAAGTGATCTCATGCTCCCTTTATGTAGGGTAAAGGGGGGTGCCGATCGATAATGTCCTTGACTTGCCTATTAGCAGGAAACTCTAGACACACTGCTGATAGGCAGGGAAATGGGTTTACCATTAAGCAATCTCATGCATATTTTTCAGTAAAACGATCATAAAATACAGTTGGTAAGTTTGAATCACACACGAGATGAATCATTGGAAAGGGTATTCAGAGCCCGCCTCATGGTCTTTTGGACAAGAGGAAAACTGATCCTTCATCCCAATCATAAGGATCATTTTTGCATGAGATGGATCATTAGAAAGTTTATGCAGGTCTTTTTAATGTTCCAAAGAGTTTCACTCAGTTTAAAGAGTTGATCTTAGTCAAACGCGACCCGAATGTGCCCGGTGACCCTTTAGAGTAAGAAGGTCATTCATTTGTACCATAAGGCTGATTCGTGCATGGGGCAGACCTTTGAAAAGGGTATTCAAAGACCTTCAAAGATTCATTTAATCTCGTTTGTTGTGAAGAGTTAACAAGAGTCAAATGGAGTCAGGGAGCGCTCAATGGCCTCCAAATCACTTTTCGAGGGAAAATGATTTATTCTTCTGAACTATAAGGCTGATTTGTGCATGGGAAGGACCATTGGAAAGGGGATTAAAGTCCCTTAAAATGTTTATTGATCTTTCACTCAGGTGAGGAATTTAATTGGTGTCAAAACTTGGCCTGCGAGCACCTGATGGCCTCTAGATCGATTGTTAATAGTAAAATAGACTATTCCTTTTAACTGTAAGGACGGTTTGTGCAAAAATCAAACCCTTAAAAAAGGTTTTTAGATCCCTTCGAATATTCTTTGAGATTCTTCTCAGGTGAGAGAGTTTACGAGAAGTCAAACGGGGCTTGGGAGCACCTGATGACCTCTTGATTACAAACAGGAGTATAATACATGGTTTATGGTGAAGGAGGAAATGCTAGGGACCTAAGGAGATTCTTAGGGGGTCCTAGAATGTGGTGTCTGTAGATCCCCTCGATGGGTGAGCTTGGATTCTTTGGGAACCATTTGATTTTTTGCTGACCTAAGGAGATTTTTTGGGAAGCATTTGATTTGAGGTTTGGATTCTTCTTGGGAAGACTTTGGATTTGAGATTTTTCGAGGAATTATAGTTGTCCATTAGGATGTGGGCGCATTATTGGTTCTGTTTGTGGAATATGTTTAGGGTTTATGCTGGTAATAAAAGCATAATATTAATCCCTTTGGGTAGTTCAAGAGTTTGTAAGGGGTTTAGTGTTAAAAAAATAGTTTTCCTGATAAAGCAATATTCCAATATTTGTTTGACATTTTTATGAATTTTTTGAGTAATTTTTTTTATTTTTCTGGCATTTTTTGTACAAAATTTTTAGGGGCCTGACGATCGGTATGCTATAGGGTTTTTCGTTTGGAAATGGAACGGACTCATGGTCTTCCTTGGGAAGAGGAATAGGCAGGTGATGATCAGTATGTGTAGGGATCTGCCGATCGGCATGCTGTTTATTCCCCTATAAAAAGGGGCGATCCCTCCTCATTTTTCACATCTTCAAACCTTCGAATCTTCTACTTCCGCTCTTTAAAATTCGTTCTTAAATCCTTTATTCTTCAAGACTTCAAATGGAGGGTTCTTCAAGCGAGTAATATAACTTGGAGTGGCTAAACATTGACGATTATGCTGGCCTGGAGTGGTAGTTTGGGGTTCCCCTTGCCTTGGGTAGATAGAAAGCCTTTGATCTTTTTGAACCGGTGGATGAGGAACGCTTCCTTTTGCGCGATCCTTTATACCACCGTTCATCTAGGGTGAGTAACCCAAAGTGGATATGTAAGTACAGTGACCTTTAGTATTCCTTTTTCATTTTTCTTTATGTTTTGTGCCGATGAAAGGTCTTTTATTTTATTTGGCTTTGGCAGACAGATAGAGGTCCTTCGAGCATGAATCACGACACCAAATCTGCACTATTGTCACGGTAATTGACCTTGACAAGTTAACTTGTCAAGGTCAATGACCGTGACAATTTGGGGTGAGGCAATTTTTTTTTGTCACGGACGTGTCACCGTCATTGACCTTGACAAGTTCGTTAGAATTGTCACGGTCGTGTCAAGGTCATGGACCGTGACAAGTTTAGTCATGGTTAATAACTATGACAAACCCGTCATAATATTTAAAAACATTGTCACGATCAATGACCGTGACAAGTCCATGACAAGCATATTTTTCAAGGACTTGTCACGATCATTGACCGTGACAATTCTGGGCAGAATTTTAAAAAATTCTGCTGGGCAGTATGGCCACTACCACTGCCCATCAGTACATTTGTACCAGTTATAACAACGTTGGTTGTACCTATTCAAACATCATATATCCAAATAAATTAAAGATAGTGCAAATATATATTCATGACGATATAATCCAAATATTCAAAATATAAATAATAGACATGACGATATAATCCAAATATAATTAAAATGGAGAAACATAAAAATAATGTTACTACATGCCTTTGGTAAATGTGAGGAGGTGAGTTGGCCACACGATATACGAATTGACACACCCACTAATATACATAGTGCCGCATTATTCGCGCAACCACAATAGGGAGTTCTCCTTCCCGGGTATCACATGCGTGACGAACACTTTGGACTCGATCCCTTGAAGTGCACGTCCATGAACTATTCCACCCTCGAGGATATACGGGTCCCTCAACCCCCGCCCTATCCGCTGGCAATCAAATACATCCAATATGAACATGCTCGACCAACCAAGTGTCGACATCGGTCTGGGGAAGGGAGCCAAATAAGGAAGTGGATCATCGAAATACGCACGTGATGGTGAAGAAGCAGCGAGGTCCACATCCTCATCCTCATGCGCCTCGTTCTCCCGCACCTCCTCCTCCTCCTCCATCGCCTTCTCCTTACCTTTCCCCTTCCCCTTACGGTCTCCGCCCAACGTACGCTTCATGAATGCGTACATATCTTGGACCGTCACCACCAAATGGGACAGCTTCGCATCATGTGAATCCACCGTTCGAGCCAACCCGGTGTCGCTCGTCTCCAATTCGATGATCCTAGATTTTTCCACCCACGAGCTCACCCCCCTTGTCCTCCCCTTGCGATCAGACCCAAGCACTTGGTTGAGTGCGTCTGTGGACAAAGACGCCTTATCGGCATCAGACTGCGACTCATGCACTTCCTTAAGCTTTGCCTGAAACGAAAAAAAGCACATGATTAGTAAAATAAGTAAACTAAAAAATTACAACGTAATTAACAAAAATTAAACTGTCGGATTACTTACAATCGTGGACGTGACGCTCGGGGACACCTACTTATCCTTCCCCTTCTTCGTCCGAAGAGCCACATAAGTATCGAGCCTATGTGGCTTACTCCCTGGCCCACTCCCTACCCCCTGAAATAAAATAAAGTAAAATTAGTATCGGCCCAGCAAAGTAAAATAATGAAGAATAATACATTTTTGTACTTATAGAAAAATTAAATCTTACCTTCATCCTATGCTCCACCTCGGCGTAAGAGGTCCGACCGGAGTATTTCACATCCGTCTTTTTTGCCCGATTTTTCCTCCCCGATTGGCGAGATGCCAATTGTCGATCCTCGATCTCATTGTCAATGAAAATTTTCCATTGTGCCAATGAGATCGTCTCCTTGGGCGGGATGGATCCATGCCATTGTATAATGGACTCTCGTGTTTTCCCAAAGTACTGTGTCCGTATATTTTTCTTTCACGTGTTATGTTGCTCCCTCAACTGCTCCAAGACGGAATCGCGTAGCTTTGGATCCAAGTTGAATTGTTCATGTCCAACAAATTCAATGTTAGTTGCGAATAAATATAAATATAAATATAAATATAAATATAAATATAAATATAAATATAAATATAAATATAAATTGAAATTGAAATTGAAATACAAATATATTACCTGTAGTGCCACCCAAACAGCTAACTTGAGCTCATATGGCACCTCCTTCCAACTCATAAACCCCGGGGCGATGACCGTCTTTAGCAGCTCAAGGGATCTCGCTAATAGCTCCGATTTGCTCTCGATGGTAATCCCCACTGTTCTAAAAAACCCGCCTAGGCTTGAGGCTTGAGAGAAACGCCCCGCCTTAATATTTTGACGCCTTATGCTTGGTAAAACCCTTAAGGCATACTTTTTCTCTAAAAACAATAATGCTTTAGTGAAACGATATCCCCTTTTAAAGATTTTTTTACAAACCGAACCATTATCTCATCCAAAAAAATCAAATACTATTTTTATTTGCAAATATTCAGACATATTTTTATGATATGTACAATTTTAGTATTTTAATATCCTTGTTATGGTTAAAAAATATTAAAATATATTAAAAAGGCCTAAACGCCTTTTCACGCCAAGGCCCGCCTAGGCTTCTAAGGCTTAAGGCTTGGCCTCCACGGCTCGATCACGCCCCGCATTTTTTAGAACCTTGGTAATCCCAAATTTTCCATATTTGGGGAGCCTAGGGGAGGAGGAGCCCTCGTCGCCTCCGCTACCACCGAGCCCAGACGACATCATCATAAACAGCATCATCATCTTCGCCTTAATACCTGAAGGAGACACTTGCTGTAAAAAAAATGTTATTAGTACAGATAAAAAAAATGTTATTAGTACACATAGACACATACCCCTACCCCACCCCACCCCCACCACACACACGCACACGTACACCCCCCACCACCCCACCCACCTCCCCCCACCACACCCCCTGCCCCTCCCCCACCACAGACCACCACACACATATATACACACACATATACACATACACACATAAATATGTCTAAATTAGTTGAAAACATCTAACGTGGAATAGATGTAAAGCATGGAATTATTATTATATATATTATATATGCTGGAATAGATGTAAATCATGGAATTATTAGTACACAAACCCTACCACCACCCCACCCCCTCCCCCCACTACACCCCCCCCACCCCCACCGCACACCACCACACATATACATACACACACATATACATATATTTAATTTCAAGTATGCTTCATTTAATTATCATACTTTGTATATATTGTTCGATATACAAAGTAATGTTAAAAAAAGTTGAAAAATCCCACCCCCACATGGACAATAATCCAGTGGTCATGCCACTTTTAAAACTAACCAACCCAACATTTACTAAACAAAATAATCCAACAGCAATTTCAACAACAAATGTGTACTCCATACTCCTTCTAATTCATCTACTCAATTAATTCATTTCATCAATTAAACTAAAAATTAAAGTATACAATTATTAATTTACTAATTTACAATGAGGGGCAATCATACTTTCATATGAAATTGGCACTGATTATTAATTTACTTTCATCTAAAAGTATACAATTAAAATTACAATTAAAGCTATCCAATTTATTAATTAAAGTTATACAATTGTTAAAACCCCACCACCACCCCACCCCCCTCCCCCACCACACACATATATACACACACATACACACACATATACACATATTTAATTTCAAGTATGATTCATTTAATTATCATACTTTGTATATATTGTTCGATATACAAAGTAATTTTCAAAAAAAGTTGAAAAATCTCACCCCCATATGGACAATAATCTAGTGGTCATGCCATTTTTAAAACTAACCAACCCAACATTTACTAAACAAAATAAGGTTGGCGAGGCCTGCACGCTCTACATGGACATGGTGGTGAGCTATGACTACCTGAATTTTGTGATGAGTTGGTTGATGCCCTCTCTCATTTACAACGTGGTGAACATGCCTTCACCTCCTGTGACTTCGGATAGGGGTACTAACAGGCCGGTGGGATCTTTTTACATCACAGGTGGTGGTACGTCATCGATGGCAGAAACGGAAGAGGAGGCTCTTCTTATTTAGGTAAATCCACATTCTTATAATATTTAACTGAATAACGGGGGGACACTGAGCATGCCACACTGTCCTAATGCAGTGGTGCCGGGTTGATGGGTCTTACGGATAATGTCCTTTAGCCCAAGATATATTTTTCTCTTTTCTTGTCATGTACATTATAGTTCTCTCTTTTATTTTTACTAATTAATTGGTCTTTTATTTCTTTGTTTCCAGTATGTTCTTGTGTCGACCACTTGGCTAAAGGATATCAAGGGCTGGGTGGCCTCCATGACTGCTCACGTAAAGGATTTTATTCCTTTCTATTTGGTTCTGGATGCCACCTCGTATGAGGGATTGGGTTTTGGAAGTGTAGATTCTACCACTCATCACTGGGGTAAGCGTGTTCGCCGCAAGGGGTGAGGGTTTGAGAGAGAGAGAGATCGTGGGTTCGAGCTGAGTCCCATTTTTTTATGTTTTTATTCTTTCCTTCAAAGATGTAATAATGCAATCACTGCATATATATATAAAGGAGATTTTTATTTCTTTTTTCTTTAATGACTTATTTTATATGCAATTTTACTTTGCTACTGGGACTATAAAAATGACAGGATGTTTATTTAGAAAAGGACAGCTTAATTAACTCGAGAAAAGGGTTTATTTTGGGAGATGATAAGTGCAAATGGATAATCAAGAAGAAATAATCCCAAGGTTTTAAAATATGGATTTCTTTTTTGAGAATTTACTTTTGACAAAAGAGGAAGGATAAAATCTTCTAAAATAGGGGGTTTACTGATCGGCATACCCCTTGCCCTGCCTATTGGTATATAGGTCAATTCAAATTAATCTAAGTTTTTATTGCACTTTTATATGGATCAGAATGATTTGTGTCAAAGGAATTCATTCGAACTCCTTATATTCCTTGTCTTTTGCCAAGCCATTTGTGTATAAAATGAGAGGCAAGGAGTGTAGTTTTTCCATCCATACACAATTTTTTTCTTGCTTCTACCTTTTTCTTTTCTACTCTATTATTTTGCAAATGGAATTTCTGAAGCATGTGGAATTTTCTTCTTACCTCAAAGGTCTAGAGGCCATGCATTTGTATAATATGGAATATGAGGCTTTCAATTTGCGTTGAGTCTCTTTATGGCATAATAGAACCATTAACTGGAATATGCTTGTGGAGATAGCACATTTTTGGTATCCTAAAGACCATGTTCTCTATTTTGGTTTAGATGAGGTATGCCCAACCTTCGAAAAGTTCTCATCCATGATGGAAATCAATCTCAATGTAGTGGATACTATTCTCGAATATTCTCATTCTCCCTGGGTGTTGTTACTGGAGTTACTCCATATTTCCCCTTCAGTGTTTAGAGCATTGGTTACTGAGGGGATGATTTCCTTTCAGGTTATCCTGCATTCTGTGCACTTAAAGGATTTTAATGACGTGGTCTACAGTGGAGTTATTGCCTAAGGCCTTACTTCGAGGCTCTTACTGGTTACGTGGGACTTAATGGTGGATCCCCAATTAGTTGTAATAATAGTGTGGATGTCTTACCATCATAGTTCTACAATGGTGATACTGGTGGAGACCCTGAATGGTCTTGATGCTTGTAGGGAAGGGCTCTCTGATTTTCTAAGAGGGAGCCCGGTGATGTTGTTCATATGGCTGGTTGAGAGGTTCCATCTGGCGATTCCTCATAAGTATATCTTGGTAGACATATCGAATTTCTTTACTCGGTATTTTATTAATTTTGGGCCATTTGTAGATAGTCTGGTCAATTGGTTTGTAGAGAATAGAGCCTGGTGCCTTCGTTGGTCGGTGCCATGGTGGGGGGAACTAAAGCCTATTTTGGAACTGGGAAAGTACCGGTATGCACGATTATTAGGACTTCGATAAAATTTATTTTACTTACCTTAGTGGCTTCTCCGTCAAGTTGGATGGGAGAAAATAGTGCCTCCTAAAACACTAGACTTCTTTTAGTGGAAGACTTGACTGAATCCTTACGCCTGAGGTTAGGTTCTCTATGGGAGAGTCATCGGTCGTCGACCCATCCATGTCAATATGTGGGAAGGGTCTGGTATGTGTCTGAGGACTATCTGAAATGGTTGTGGAAACAGGTAGTGTTGAAGATCCTGGCGAAAGTGACCAACCAAGGGTGGTTTATTCTTTTTGACACTATGGAAGTAGGGGTAGTGGTTTTTTCCAAACTAGTCAGGGCGCACCGCCCCATGAAGCGTATTTGAAATAATAACTAGTCACGGGGAATTTTGAGACCTTTGGGGTTGATGTTAATGAGGCTGAGTCTTTTGGTAGCTGTGTATGATTTTGTGAAGCGGGGATTATTTTATGTGAAGATTTTTAGGTTAATTTTGTGAAGTTTTTGGTGATTAGGATGTTTTCGTATTTGGAATTTTAAGAATGATTTTGTGGAGTTTGGTTAGGCTTGTTTAGAAATAATTTGGTCAGTGGAAATGGATGGTTAGTTTGACTCCCATCGTTAATACTTTGTGTAATGCTACTAAACTCCCCTGTTTGAAATAAAAAAAGACATTGATCATATTATTTTGCCTACTGATGAGTTTTCATTTAAGTTTTCTATACCAATCGCTAAGGCATACATAATCCTTTTGCTCATGTAAATGATAAAATGAACCGTCATTCTTCGAGTTTGGAAAATAAATAGCATTTTGTGAAAAAGAAGGGGACCACACCATGTAAGGTGTATGAGCTGCCTATGTACCTCTAGGGGTTTTAAAAAATTTCTAAGTTCCATTTTGAAAGCAAAAGTTTTTTTTAGAGGATTAGGCCCCACATAGTTCTGGGTAGAGAGAAATGAAGAGAGAGTTTTTTAGAATAGAAGGAAGATGAAAAGAGTGGTAGCACATTGAGATTTCAGACTAAGGCTAGAACCTCTTAAGATGGTCTAGATTGACTAGATGTTCTATCTCTTCTCCATCGAGGTCAGTGAGCATAGCAGTGACTCCTGAGAGAATCTTTTTCACTATGTAAGGGCTACTTCAATTAGACTTTAACTTCCCTCTAGGGTCCCAGACAAGTTCTATGATCTCCTTATGGGTAAGGTCTCCTTATTGTACACCATGGTCCTTGCATCTTCGGTTGAATGATTGCGCCATTCGACGATGGTACCCTTGTATGTGGTATAGAGCCTTCAACCACTTTTCATCCAAGAGTGATAGTTTGTCAAAGTAGCTTTAATGTTAGTCTTCCTCGCTTAATCTGCTCTCAATCATAATGCGTAGGGAGGGTATTTGTAGATCAATGGGTAGGACTGCTTTCATGCCGTATAACAGAGTGTAAGGGGTAGCCCCAATAGATGTCCTGACAGAAGTGCAGTAACCTCAAAGGGCGTAAGGGTTCCGATTGGCCTAATCACGACAAATATCGATTATTTTGTTGATGAGTTCTTTTGAGGTTTTTATTGGTGGCTTTGATAGCACCATTGATTTGGGGTCGATAGGGAGAAGATTTGTGTCTCTAAAACCCGTATTTGTCAACCAGTTCTGTGACCTCGGCTTCAAAGTGTAACCCATTATCTGATACTAGCTCTTGGGGAACCCTATATCGATAGAGGATGTTCTTTTGGATGAATTTACCTACCTTCTTAGCATTCAGCACGACGTGTAACTCAGCTTTGACCCATTTGGTGAAGTAATTAATGGCAACTAGGATGAACACATGTCCGTTTAATCCTTTCGGTGTGAATTTCCCTATAATATCAATGCCTCAGGTGGAGAACAGGCAGGGAAAAGTCATGTTGTACAATTCTCAAGGAGGCAAGTGCCAGATATTAGCAAAACTATTAGCATTTGGGGCATCTCCAGACATAGGCGATCCAATCCTTAACCATCATGGTCAAATAATATCCTTGATGAATGATCTTCTTAGCAAGCATATGACCATTCATATGGGGTACACATTCCTCGATGTGGATCTTTGACATTATTTCTTTAATGTCATCCCCTTACAATGCGGTGCAAATGTGTTTCATCAAAGTTTCTCTTGAACAATGATTTATCGCAGATGATATATTGGGTAACTAGTTTGCGAAGGGTCTCACAATATTTCTTGTTGGCATCATAAGGATACCTACCTTGCTCGAGGAAGCGCCAAATGTCGTAGTACGAGAACTCATCCATATCAACATCTTCCTTTGTGATGATCTCAATGTGGTAGTATTGGGTTAGCATAGCTAGTTTTCGAATTAGAAAATGGGCTATCAGTATTCCCTCGGGCATGTCGATCATGGAGGACAAGGTAACAAAATCATCAACTAAATTATTGTATCTTGAAACTGGGAGGCTTGCTCTTCTAGGTGGGCGTGGAAGGGTAAAATCTTTTCATCTTTAACTTTTCATCTTATAAGAACTTGGACGATGAGGATAGAAGAATCCCTAAAGACATCAATGTGTTTGATACATTTCTTGAGGGTGACTTTAAGGTCTATAGTGCATGCCTTATATTTGGTCATATTATTGGTAAAGTAAAGATCTAGCTTTATGGAAATGGGAGTGTAAGAGTCATCAGGGGTGATTATGAGTATACCAATTCCTTATCCTTTCTTGTTGGTTGCTCCATAAAAGAACATTTGCCAATGGAGGTTAACGTGAGAGGTGTAGAGGATATCCTCCTCTGAGAATTCACCGATCCAAATGTCGGTATCTTCTATGGTGTAGTCAACAAGGTAATAGAAGATGTCTCTCCCTTTCATGGATTTCTATGTGGCATACACGATATGAAACTCAGCTAGTAGCATTAACCATCGAGCCCTTTGGCTAGATAGGGTGGATTTCTCTATAAGGTATTTGATAGGATTTATTTGGGACACATGTAGTGCCATAACTTTTGAGTGACCTAAACTAGGGTGGCATATGCTTTCTCTAAGGTCTTGTATTTGACTTCATACTCGACCAATTTTTTACTGGCATAGTAGATGGCCCTTTTCCTTGTGAGATTCTTCGATATATTGGGCTATTAAAGCCCCTGTTACAGTATTTGTAACAGTCAAGTACAATAGTAGAGGGAGACCTGGCTGCGAAGGCATAAGTTGCAGAGGTCGGGTAAATTTTTTCTTATTTTTGTCGAAGGCTTACTGACGGGCCTCATTCCAGACTTTGGTAGAATCCTTCCGGAGGAGTTTGAAGATGGGTTCAAAGATAGAAGTCTAGTTGATGTAAATTTTCCTAAGAATCCTCGAACTTCTTTCTTTATTCGGGGTGGTGGCATTCAAGTATAGCTTTTAGCTTGGTAAGGTCTACTGACCATGAATCCTAAAAGTTTCCCTTTCATGATACTGAAAATGCATTTTTATGGATTTAGTCACATTTGGTATCACCATAGTCATTCAAAGAACTTTTAGAGGACGAGCACATGACCTTCTCGAGTCTTAGACTTAATGATCATGTCATCTATGTAGACTTCTACCTCCTTGTGTATAAAATCATGAAATATGGTTGTAGCATCCCTTTGGTAGGGAGCCCCAACATTCTTGAGCTTGAATGGCATAATCGTGTAACAAAAGGTTCCCCAAGGAGTGAGGAATGCAGTTTTCTCATGATGGTAAAGGTGAATCTTGTCTGATTGTATCCGACGAATCCATTGATGAATGGCGTGAGAGGGTGACTATCCGTGCTATCTATAATCATGTCAATGAGGAATGGGTACTCATCCTTCGATGATTCTTTATTCAAATCTCGATAGTCAATGCACATGCGGAATTTTTCTCCTAATTTCGATACGGGTACAATCCTAGTGAGCCATACGGGATATTCGATGACCCGGATGAAGCCTACATTTAAATTCATGCCTACCCCTTCCTTGACTTTAAGTGACCATTTAGCGAGGATCTTTCATTGATTTGGTTTGACCGACTTGCATCCCGAGAGAGTTAGGATCTTGTGCTGAGCTATTTTGAGATTGATGTCGGGCATGTCATCATAGGTTCATACGAAGATGTCCGTAATCCCCTTAGTAATTCTTGTAATTTCACGTGCTTATGCTCATTAAAGGTGGAACCTATCCTAATCTCATCATGTTGGCTACTAGAAGCGATATTGATAAAAATAGTTTCATCCTCATTAATTTAAACATGGTTATGTTATTTGTTATTAATCATATTAAGATTAGTTAAGACTTGTTCATTTGCAAAATCATCATCATCAAGAGTTTGATTAGAATCACGACAATTAATGTAAGGCGCAACAAGATACCCAAAATCCTTATTTATTTCACTTTCAATAAAAATAGCATTAAGAACCTCATCAAAAGAGGTCTCGATTACATTGTTATAAAAAAAGGAGGAACAATAGCAAATGAAGAGATAGGGTAAATTGTAAGGTTGGGTTGAATCTCAGTAGGTGGGATAGGTATATCATTCTAGTTGAGAAGAATTTCATTAGTGAACTTGATCAGAATGAACAAGTTTGATTGTGTAGTGTCTAAATGGATCATACAGAGAGTCAACCCTAGTGTCTGCAGATTGAACGAGTCTTAAAGATCACTTTCCTCAGATACCTAGGTAACTACTACGACTTTCTTAATGGGAGTTTTTCTTTATGTTGGCAGTCTTCGGCCCATGATTTATTATCTTGAAATAAGATTTCCATCCCCTACTTAATATTCTTATTAACATGGTTATACCATGGTTCAGGAAAACCACAAAATGGGAAGTCTTCATCCTCCTCGACGAATCTTTTGTTCAGAGAATCCTTCGAAACATTCTAGGCATCTTCTAAACTCCTTTTCAACAGTGGTATACAGAGCATTCTGAGTGATTCTGGTGAAGGATCATAACCCAAATCACATGGGGAAAATGCCTATTTTAGGACTATGGGCTCTAGTATCCCTTATTGAGATCGTTACAGCCCTGGTCCGAGCATGAAATGCATGTTCTTGAATATTTGTATCACATTGAAATTGACATGAGGGTTGTGTCCTGAACATACTCGATCTTTGAAATTATTCCCTGCTGAAAGGGGAAGCGGATTAACTCTAAAGCTAGAGAGAAGCATGTCATTCATCCCATGCTATCTTTTTATTATCAAATTGCTAGTGCGAGCATTTTCTATATCATCATCATCCCTTAAAATGGTAATGAATTTCCCCTTGGCAAAGAATTTTAATTTCTAATGAAGGGAGGAAGATACCCCTGGATGTTGTGAAGCCACGATCAAACAAGCAGTAGGTTGAAGTAAGAGATATATAAATAACTTGAAACTCGATGATGCAATTAATAGGTCCATCACCTATTGTGAGTTTTTTGGATTCCATCACCTCTCAAGAAGTATTATCATATGAACGCACTATGACAAAAGTGGGAGTAAGGTCACTCGCTTTCAACCCCAAGCAATTTAAGGTTCTTAGTGGAGAAACATTGAGGGAAAATTCTTTGCCAATGAGTGAGAGCGATATTATCTTTCCCATCACTAAAACAAAGATGTTTAGGGGATAGTTGTGGTCAGGGAAAACCTTTAAAATTTCCTCTTCGGAGAAGACAAGGAGTCTAATGGAGTTCATGGACCTAACTAGGTTTATATCTTATTCTAGAGTAGTGGAAGGAGGGACTGTAGTCCTGGTGAGAAGAGTTTTTAGAGTATTTTGGGTGTAGTTAGGAAGACATGAAGAGTCCCCATAAGGCGATGTTAACTTGTGTCTTTTGAGATGGTTAAGGATGTTTCTTTCTTCGATAGTTATTTTCGGCATGGGATGTTCCTCGGCAACTCCCTTTCCCTTATCTGTTCCTGATGGATGAGGGTTTAAACCTTATATCGTCTCCCTGATTGAGTCACATGGTTTACGAAAGTGGGGAAGAATAAGAATCTTGTATCTTCATTTATTTCTTGCTAAATGGCTACTTTACTGATTTGAACTAATAAGTCTTTGAAAGATATCATTTTGCACATGTTAATTACTAAACTGACATTTCCTTGACTTGATTCATCATCTGAACTATCAAATTTGTCCACCATCAGGAGGGTATTGCTAAGATAAATTAATGCATTCCATGAGCTCAACGACTTCCTCATATAAATCTTCCCACTCAACGGGGAGATGGAGGAGAGAAGGGACCAAGCACCCTTGCAACTTCAAAGTATTGAGTAGTTAAGAAATACTGCAGATCTCTCTAGTTTATAGAAACATATCTTCCATAATCTGTACCATGTCGTCTAGGATGATTTCATCAATGGGCACTACCCAATCATCTGATTCTCGAGCCCATTTATGGGCTTCCATGAATAAGCCATTGAATTTTTGACAATTGATGGTCATCTTAGTGGGCAATTTCATCTTGAACCTCAAGAGTTAGTTTGGAATAGCTGGTGTAGACACCCCATTCTGTTACCCCCAAACTCTCCTTAGGTCCCTAGTACCTCCTTCCATCACTACAAACCCAGGTCATGTCCCGAGTACTGACCTAGAGGCCATCGAGCACTCCCCGGCTCAATTTGACCAAAAAGTCAAACTCTTCATCTCGACTGAGACTGAATGAATCTTCAAAGGGCACTGAATACCCTTTCCAACGGTCCATCCTGTGCATGATTCTGTGTTACCATGCGGACGAACGATCCGTTTACGTCTGAAACTTGACCCAGAGGCCATTGGGCGCTCTCGAGCTCTATTTGACCTATGCCAACTCTTCATCTCAACTGAGGTAGAATGAATCTTCGAAGGGAACTGAATACCCTTTCCAACGGTCCATCCCGTGCGCGATTCTGACTTGCCATGTGGACGAACGATTCGTTTGACTCCAAGAGATCACCAAATGCTTCGGGGCCCGGTTGAACAAAGTCAACTACCTAAACCGGGTCAAACTCTTTGGAATGTCAAAGTATATCTCCTAATCTTTCCAACGGTCCACCCCATGCATGATTCGAACTTACCATGCGGATGAACGATCTGTTTGCATCCGAATGATTCCCCATCTAATGGACCGACAAATGCTTCCGAGCCATATTTAACCCAAAGTCAACTAACGAACTCGGGAGCGGTCTAAAGTACTTTCGAAGCTTTCTTAATTCCTTTCCAACGATATGCCCGTGCGCAATTTTGACCAACGATTTGCCCTCGACAGCCGATTTTCCGACAAGGCCTGAAACACACTACTAAATGGCAGGTTCCAGACCTTGCCTACTGACAGGTGACGATAGGCAGGAACGGATCTATTCCGATCGGCAATGACCTGAGCCTATAAAAGGAGGCCTTCACCTCATTTGCAAGAGGAGCCCAGATCTGATAAAATTCACTCTCAACGAATCCTAGAAACCTCTCTCGAAGGCAGTGTGATTTCAACTTCCAAATCCTTTTTTTGCTTCCACTTTCCATCATCCTTTTCATCAAACTTGGTGAATTATCCACTCTCCATCATCATCCAAGTGCAAGGGCTGCTATCCAACATTCAAGATCAAGCTCAAGATCTTCAAGAAGGTCCAACTTTCTCAAACTCTCTCTTAAATTCTCCTAAATTCTCAATAACTTGTTTTATTACTTAGCACGTTTTATTATCTCATCTCACACATCCTAATATACTTTTTATTTAGTATTATGCACATCTCTTATTTTCATATAAATAAAACCCAAAAAACAAGAAAAAGAGGGTTTGCTCATAAATTTCAAATAGGGATTCTCATACATTCCTCACACTTTTCTCACAACTAAAACACTTTTTCTACACACCCACCCACCCCCCCACACACACACACAAATAAGAGATCCCCCATTTGGATTAATGGGATAAACCCCACCCCTCGTTTTGTATGCGAACTACGTGGACTTTGATGCCTTTATAGGCTACGTAGGCATCTCGGGGTAAAACCCGAGACTCGAGTCATTATCTTACTTTTTCTCTTATTTTCCTATCTTCTCTAAAGTTAATTTTCTTATATTCTATATACTTGTAACGTATTACTCCATATGCGTTATCGTTCCATTATAATGACCAACGTAGGGGTAATCGCGTAAATCTTATTTTTCTAATACTATTCTTATATCTTCCTACGGATGACTCGATTTATCTTTTCCATGATACAAGTAGAGGATTCCTAACTCTATTTTATATATACACAAGCACACATATCACGGGGAAAATATAAAGAAAAATAGCAAATATCCATGAGAGACCGAAAGGGCGGAATGGGTGCCTAACACCTTCCCATTTCGTAACTAAGCCTCCGAACCCTTCTCGAATCATCTTGGTTTCGCATGCACCAGTATGTCTTTGGATGCCATCCTTCGGGATGGCTTACCCTTTTTCTTTTGTCTGTTTTGAGTAAAATAGACTAGCGACTCTGAATCTCTCTACATTTTTACACCTCATATCAAACGACGCCGGCCAAAGCGCTCCCGAGAGGGATGCGCGGGACCCGAGGATCCTCCCTCCAAGCGCCCACCCGCACGGTGAGGATCGGGGATGGCCAAAGTGGTGACTCCACTTGGGATTTTATTATTTTGTTTGTGGGCTTGACTCTATTTTCATGGATTCTATATTTGTTTATGTTCTCCCCATATCTGCATGTTCCCCATTTTCTATGTGTATCCCATGACTATGCCTATGTTCACACACTTGTAGAAAATTCTCCATGTACACTTCACACCACGTGCACCTATTATCACATATATCCCCATGTTGCACGCATCACCCATCCATACTTGGTGTACCTTTTTTGGGTACTTATACTTTGATCCCTATCTGGGATAATCAAGCAAGGCATTCTCATCATAAGATACTAATAAGAGAATCATGCATGATTCACACGACATCACTAAAGAGCATTGTTATTGACCAGATTTTACCCAGTAACTAGAGGGCCACTTCGTGATGGGCGCTGGTCCGGCAGGTCGCAGTTAGCCTAAGCGATATGACTCTCACCTTCCATTGGCCAAGTACCTTCGACGTATATCGAATAGTTCCCCCGCATTGTACCACTTGACTGAAGTCATGACGAGAGGTATATCTCCAGGAATTCATTCACGTACGCCGAGGATATCGAATTTGCTCTCATACGTACCGTCCCCACGAGGTATATGGTGAGGCAATTCACGTACACTCAGGTATATCAAATGGCTTGTCCACACATACCGATTGCCCGAAAGAGCAAGATATATCTCGTGGAAGTCACGCTAAAGGGGGAACCCATTCGGATTCACCCAACCAACTGCATACCCGCATATAGGTGTCAAACCTAGGACACGCACTTTTGATTACCGATTTCAACTCGAAACTCTGCCGAAATTCTGGGTCGGTCTGCCACCCAATTTTTGCGCATCTTTAAAACGGGACCCTATCTGTGAGTCTGGTTACAAGTCCAATCGTAGCTTTGCATGTATTAAAAACCCCACTTTTCCAGGCTTGGGTCCCGTCCGGCATTGTATTTAGGAGAATTAAATACAAGTGAGAATATAATAATCATAATAATCATGCTGAGTTCCGTCTCCAAAAACATTTTCCCCTTCTTTATCAAAAATCCAAAAACATTTTTTCCTTCTTTATCAAAAATCCAAAAACATTTCTCCCTTCTTTATCAAAAATCCAAAAATAGTTTCTTCCCTTTTTCTCAAAAATAAATCTCATCCTACGCCTTCTCAGGTCGATCGCAAGCCCTAGGCCTGGCTCCCTATTGGCTTCGATCTTCCGCTAAATCACCCCAGAGTTTCATCCATTCCTCTACTACTTCTTCCGAGACCAGAATCCATCCACTTTCCATAGAGAATACAAATCAAGTACCAGTCATACAACCGGATCTAACGACAGTCCTAGCTCAGCTCGTGTCCAAGATTGACAACCTCTAAATTAAGGTCCGAGAAATTCAACGAAACCAGGTTCCAATTCCTTAAGATCCCGAGGCCCTATTCCCTCGTGCTATGGGTCAACCTGAGCCTATCTGGGTCCCGAAAGAATATCAGCACACTCCACGTGTCCCTCCTGTCAATGGGCCGCCGCCTACCCATCTTCCAATGCCAAACATTGCCCAACCTATGGCTAACCTTCCTATGGTCGTTGATCCAAAAGAGGAGGAGTTGAATAAAGTCAAAGAGGATCTCAAGATGCTCACCAAGAAGTTTGACCAAGTCAGGATCTCTAGGAATTACATAGACTACACCCACATGTCTCCTTATCCTAAAGCGAGGTTGCCCGAGAAGTTCAATATGCCAAATATCGAGAAGTTTGGAGGGAGTGGACCCCCGATTATTCATCTTTGCAGTTATCATCGTTCCATGACTCTACTAGGGGCTTCTGAAGAAGTAATGGCCCAATTGTTTCAGCAAACTTTGAAGGATGGTGCCCTACGATGGTTTTTATCTCTTAGGGAATCCTGAATTCGTAGCTGGGAGGATGTAGCCCGAGAATTCATGTCGCAATATAAATACAACGAAGAGCTTGAGGTCATCTATCATGATTTAGAGCTACTCAGACAGAATTTAGGATAATCAGTCAGTAACTTCATAACCCGGTGGAGGGAACAGGTAGCTACCATGACTAATCGTCCATCTAAGGAAGAACAGGTCAACATAGTGAATAAGGACTTCTTGCCCCATGTTCGAGCGACGATGGGAGGACAATACTATCCCCATATTCGAGCTCTCAAATAGGCTGGAGTGGAAATCGAGGAAAGCCTCGTTAAAACAGAGGTTGAACCGAAGAAGGTGTTTGGACAGTTCACCCCTAGAAAGTATGACAATCCTGCCAGTGCTACAGTTTCAACCACCAACAATATCTCTCAACTAACCACATCATGGGAACCAGAAAGCCGCCTTGCCCCCTCCGAAGGGAATACACTGAGCTACATGCTCCCCTCTCCAAATTTTACCAGGCCCTGTTAAGTCGAAACCTCATCAAACCCTTGGATCCCCGTCCATTTCCAAATCCATTCCCACTAAACTTCAAGACCGATGCTCATTGCGCCTTTCACCAAACTGCTAGCCATACCACCAACCAATGCTTTCACCTTTGGAACATAATCCAAGATCTCATTCATCGGGGTACCATCACCCCACCAGCCAATCCTAAGCCAAAAACTACTCACAATCCACTTTCGAATCATACCAATGACATCTTCTTAGAAGAAAACCTAGATTTTGGTCCCTTAACTCAAATCACACCCATATACTCTCCCAAACCTCTTCAAATTTTCCCATATTTCCTCCTACACCTACTAGCCTCGCTGATCAGGCACTGTCACTCCTTACCAGAGCATGCATCGCTGTCCGTACTCATTTTGAAAATGGAAATATGGAATTGTCAGAAGTGTTGAACCAACTCCTAGAGTTCGGGCTGAAATTTCCCTCACAGATGGTCATCGATTGCTAGAGATTCAATACACTATTCTTGGAACCACGAAAGTGGGCCCAAGATTCAGTCAGATGGGTAGTACCAACCGATGAAGTCATCCTAGATGATGTTGTCTAGATTATGGCAGAATTATTAGAGCAAACCAACAGGATTTGCAGTATCACCGGGTTACTTGACACTTTGAAGCTACAAGGGCACTTGGTCCCTTCAATCACACATATCCCCACATAATGGGAGGACCTGTATGAAGAAGCCGTTGAAGTTGTAGAATGCATTGACTTTATATGGAAAGACATAATTGTTGCCACCGGATGGGCGGGGGGGGGGGGGGGAGAATTCGAAGATTCGAGTGAAGAACAAGCTTCAGGAAGAGGTGGCCCAGTAGCTAACATATGTGGGATGATATCATTTGAAGAGCTCCTCGGAGAAATAAATAGGGTGACAGAACAACCTAAGATTAACGAGGAAATGGGATTCATGTTCTTTCCTTCATTAATAAATCACATGACCAGATCAGGGTGACATTACCAGGTTCCAAGCTCACTACTAGCAAATAACAAGGGGAAGGGTATTGAAGACCTTCCTATGCCTGAGATGACCATTGAGGAGAGCAAGATCCTTGATCAACTGAAGAAAACTCAAGATAACTTCACTCTATGGGGGCTTTTCATGTCTTCCCAGCTACACATAAATGCCTTAATCAAGCTGATCGCTGGACCCATAGATCCTCCTTCCACCACACCAGAAGAAGCGATAAATCTGGTCGGATCTTTGACCTCTACTCGAATGCTATCATTTTCTAAAGAAGAAATCCCCGGAATTAGGATAAATCAATATCATGCACTCAACATCTCCGTCGAAGTTATGGGGAAGACTGTGACACTCTCTCTTGTCGATAACGGATTCTCCTTGAATGTTTGCCCACTATGAACCTTCAAATGTTTAGGCCTGAAAGAAAGCGACCTCGCTCCAACCTCCGTCGCTGTACGTGCCTACGATAATACCCGTCGGGAGGTTATATGATCCATAAAACTTGTAATAGGGGTTGGCCCTATAAACCCTATCGTTGAATTCTAAGTCATAGACATCCCATCTTGTTTTAACCTGTTGCTTGGAACCTTAGCTCCACAATATCAAGGGTGTGTCTTCCTCACTCCATCAAAAATTGAAGTACTCTGCCGACGGGTGAGTCATCACCATGTTGGGTGACAACGAAAATGCCGAGGGTTCTAGCACCAGCAGTCCGATTCTTGAGATACAGCACGGGAAAAATGATTTCCTCCTATCAGGATTCCGAGTTGAGCCACTCCTACTCCCGGCAGGGGACGATTTCAAAGAAAGGGTTTGTCCAGAATATGACCCTCATGGTAATGTCAATGTGATTCAGATATTCATAAACATGCACTTCATGCCCGGGCCGAGACTAGGGAAAAGGCATCAAGGGATACTCGAGCCCATCAAACTAAAGAAAGCTTTCCCTCCTTGTGTCTTGAGGTATCAACCATCAGAATAAGAGCTTGGAATGATCCACCAGTCTCGGCTAAAGAGAATATTAGACTGTATCCCGACTATCTCAGAAAACTCCTTCAATGGAAGATTCATCAAAGAAGGCGAGGACATCCCCTTTTGCGGTTTTCTAGAACCATGGTACGACCACACTGACAAGAAGATGAATCCTGGAATGGAGATCTTTTTCCAAGATAGCTACCCATGGACCGAAAGTTTCCAACACCGCGTACAACCGCTCATCAAAGATAGCAAAGAGACTGAACAAAGTGATTCCAAATATTCCTTCAACTTACAGACATTGGATCTGGCATGCTGCATGGTTCATTCAGGCACTACATCAATGGATCCATCCCATCTGATTAAAGTTGCTGATACACCTCTCCTTATCTGGCATGTTGCGCCAGTTCTACATCTAGAAATCCGCCCTAACCCCAATGTTTATCCTATTTATTCTTCTAGTATCTATCCTTGTTCAAATGTAATCGAGACCTCTTTTGATAAGGTTCTCAATGATATTTTTCCTATCAATGAAATAAACAAAGATTTTGAGTATCTTATTGTGCCTTACATTAATTGTTTAGATTCTAATCGAACTTTTGATGATGATGATTTTGCAAATGAAAAATTCTTAACTGATCTAAATAAGTTTAATAATAAACAACATAACCGCATTCAAGTTAATGAAGAAGATACTGTTGTTACTAATCTCGGTTCTAGTAGCCAACTGTGCGAGACTAGGATAGGGGCCACCCTTGACGAGCATGAGCGCGCACAACTCAAAGAATTACTGAAGGAGTTCATGGATGTCTTCACATGGTCCTATTAGGATATGCCCGGTATTGATACTGAAACAGCTCAACACGAGATCTCCACTCTCCCAGATCACAAGGTGCTTAAACAAAAATTGAGAGAACTTCCCACCGAATGGTCACTCAAGGTCAAAGAAGAGGTAGTCAAACAGTTGAACGTGGGTTTCATTCGAGTGATCGAATATCCCACATGGCTAGCCAATATTATACCTGTGCCGAAATCAGGAGGGAAGGTTCGAATGTGTGTAGACTATCGAGACTTAAACAAAGCTTCTCGAAAGGATGATTATTCGTTACCCAATATCAACATGATTGTGGACAACACAGCCAGTCATGCTCTAAAGTCATTCGTCCACGGGTTTGACGGATACAACCAAATCAAGATGCACTTAGACCACCAAGAAAAAACCGCATTCATCACCCCATGGGGAACCTTTTGCTAACCATTTTGCCATTCGGTCTCAAGAATGCTGTGGCTACTTACCAAAGGGCTGCCACAACCATCCTGCACGATCTGATTCACAAAGAAGCCAAGGTTTATGTGGATTATATGATTATCAGGTCCAAAACTATAGAAGGTCATGTTACCGCTCTCTGAAAGTTCTTCGAACGACTGCGACGATATCAGATGCGACTTAATCCATAGAAGTGTGTCTTCGGCATTAAAAAGGGAAAACTCTTGGGATTCATGGTCAGCGAAAAGGGGATAGAAGCAGATCCTGCAAAGATGAAGGCCATACATGAGATGCCACCACCCCGAATGGAGAAAGACGTTTGAGATTTTCTTGGGAAATTGCAATATATCAGCCAGTTCATCGGCCAGCTAACCTCCATCTGTGAACCGATCTTTAAGCTCCTCCTAAAGGATTCAACCAAGGTTTGGAACGAGGCCTGCTAAGAAGCTTTTGATCGAATCAAACAACACCTGACCCAACCTCCAGTGCTCATGCCACCACAACCTAGTCTCTATTTTCCCCTATACCTAACCATAACCGAAAATGCAGGTGGGGCTTTGCTAGCCCAATACCTTGAGGATTCCCGCAAAGAAAGGGCCAGGTATTTGGATACTTCTGATCACCCCAGATGACTCCCACACTCCCATCGCCATCAAATTGGATTTCCCTTGCACCAACAACATGACAGAATACGAGGCAGGCATAGTAGGCCTTAAATTTTCTCTCAAGAAAGGTATTCAATACCTTGATGTTTACAGGTATTTTTCCCTTATCATCGGTCAAGTGCTCAGAAAGTGGAAAGTCCAAGGACGAAAATCTCCAACCCTTTCATACCCAATTAGAATAGTTAGCCTCCCGATTCTGAGATATTACCTTCCATTACCTACCCCGAGCAAAGAATAATCTAGCCGATGCTCTCGCTACCTTGGCCTCCATGGTTGACATGCCCGAAGGAATAACAATGACACTTTTCCTAGTCTAAAAGCAAGACAAACCAACCCACTGCTACCATATTGAGATTGTCTCCACTAAAGATCCCGAACTAACCAATTATTGGTACTATGATATCTGGTGCCTCCTCAAATATGGTAGGTATCCCGAGGGTTCCAACAAGAAATATCGAACAACCCTCCGAAGACTGGCCGCCGAGTACATCATATGTCATAACACTCTACTCAAGAGGAACTTTGATGGAACTCATCTACACTATATCGCAGGGGCTGAGATTAAGAAAATAATGCAAAAAATCCACAGTGGCGAATGTGGGCCCCAAATGAACGGTCACATGCTTGCCAAGAAAATCGTCCGACAGGACTACTACTGAACCACCATGTCCCAAGACTGCACCTTCTGTGTCCAGAGATGCCACAAATGCCAACAATTCTGTAATATTCAACACCTACCTCCGCGAGAATTATACAACATGACCTCTCCCTGGTCGTTCTCCACCTGGGATGTCGACATCATAGGGAAGGTTACACCAAAGGCTTTAAACGAACATGAGTTCATCCTAGTCGCCATTGATTACTTCACTAAATGGGTCGAAGCTGAGTCATACGCAGTGTGGAATGCCAACAAAGTGGCCAAATCCCTAAAGAAGAATATCATCTGCCGATATGGGGTCCCACACGAGCTAGTGTCAGATAACGGGTTGAATTTTAAAGCAAAAGTCACAGAAGTAGTCAACAAGTATGGGATTCAGAGACACAAATCTTCTCCCTACCAACCTCAGACCAATGGTGCAGTGGAAGCCGCCAATAAAAACCTTAAGGCTATCATCAGCAAGATGACCGAAAGTTGTAGGGATTGGGCTGACTGAATCGCGTACGCCCTCTGGAGTATCAAATATCAATCCGAACCTATACTGGGGCTACCCCTTAGTCCCTGGTCTACGGCATGGAAGCAGTCCTACCTGTGGAGATGGAAATACCCTCACTATGCATCATGCTCAAAAGCAAAGTTAGCGAAGAAGACTAGTGCCAAAGCCGTCTTGATGAGCTAGCCCTCCCAGATGAAAGACGATTAAAAGCTGTTTAACACATACAGGGGTACCATCGCCGAATAATGTGATCATTCAACAAGAGAGTCAAGGATCGCGGCATCCGGGAGGGGGATTTAGCCCTCAAAGAGATAATAGAACCCATTTGGGACCCCAGAGGGAAACTCAAGCCCAATTGGAGCGGCCCCTACATTGTGAAGAAAATCTTATATGGCGGTGCCGCCATGCTCACTGACCTAGATGGGTAAGAGATGGCTCGTCCAGTCAATCTGGACCATCTCAACAAATTCTACCCCTAGTCCAAAATCTCGATGCGCTACGATTCTTCTCATCCCCCTTCTATTCTAAAAATAAACTCTTCATTTCCCTCTACCCGGAACTACGTGGGCCTGATCCTCTACAAAAACAATTTTCAAACAGATAATTTTTTTTTCAAAAACCCCAGAGGTACGTAGGCAGCTCATACACCTCACATGAGTGCGTCCCTTTCTTTTCACAAAATACTATTCTCTTCTTACCTCCGAGAACGGCGGTTCATTCTAAAGAATACTTGAACAAAAGGATTATGTATGCCTTAGCGATCGGTATATATAATTCAACATACAAAATTCATCAAAAGGCACAGCTGGATGATCAGAAATTTATTTATTTCATTAATAAGAAATTACAGTACAGATTACATAAGAAAAGGAATGGATAACTACCTTCTCCCTTCTAGTATAAAACCCAAATAAAATCTCCACATCTATTCCCTATTACACAAATAAACTCTCCAAAAGTCCTACCCACTGCTACCAAAGGAGCTTGCACCCTCATCATCTACATCCTGAGGTGCCCAAGTTTTCCCTGCCTGGATAGAGTGCCGTAAACATTCCATGGATCGATGGTCCTGAACCATCTTCGAAAAGACCACAACACCCCCTTTCATGGCGTTAGATAAAACAAACCATCTTTGTCCAGTCTCCACTGCCAACATCTTGCTGACTACTTTTCTCCACAACCACTTCATATAATCTTTGGGGACATGCTAAACTTTCCCGACAGATTGGGAAGGACGGGTCGACACACGACGATTTTCCCACAGAGATCCAAGCAACAGACGCAGGCACTCAGTCAAATCTTCTACCGGAAAGAAATTTGAGGTCCGAGGTGGCATGACCTGTGCCCAACCAAATTGGGGCAGAAGCCGCCAAGGGAAATAAAAGGAGGTCTGCCTGAGACCAACAAGCCGCACATATGAATACTCTCCTAGCTCCAAAACGGGCTGCAACTTCCCCCATCAAGGCACTGACCAATACAACCCACGATCCCTATGCTCCACAAACCAATTCTCCCAGTTCTCAACATGCAAACCGACACTAATGAAGTAGTATGAAAAAAAGTTGGGTACGACCGACAAGGGATACTCTGGAGGAGTCGCCAAGCAGAATTTTTCAGACAACCACTTGAATAGCATCACGGGGCTACCCCTTAAAAAGTCAGAACGACCTTCTCTCTAGGCATCCAGGACATTCAGGGTCACCACCAGTATCACCACCACAGGATTGCGAAGATATAACATCCATGAAGTAATGGCTAAAAGTTACGGGTCCACCTACAGTTCTCCAGTCACCAACATCAATTTTGAAACCAGACCCTGAACAACAGCTCCAGCATAGCCAACATCACCTACTTCCTGTAAATGCACGGACTGAAACACCACCGGGAGTGAGATCATTCCTCCAGCAACCAATGATCAGGCCGCCGAAGGTAAAATATGAACAATCCCGGTCAACAAATCCCTGGGAGAGCGAGAAAATTCGGGCAGAGCCGCAACAACACTAGGATTCACACCCAGTACGGCAGAAAATTCCTCGTAGGTAGGATAAACTTCTTCTAACCCAAAGCAAAATACATGGTCTTCGGGGTACCAAACTTATATCGCCGTCATCAACACGTTCCACTCAAGAGGCCGATTACGCCACTGGAAGACTCGACGCATGTTGAAAGCATCGTAGTCGACATTATAAGAGAACATTGCTTCTAAGGCTTCGAGGTAATTAGCAAAATCAATGCTACCAGGGAGAGCCATCTTGCAAGGCTAAGAAATAGTGGGCAAGTAAGTAGAATGCAAAGGTGTGATGAAAACACTCCACCCTTACCCCTTTTTATACTTGAGAACCCTCACAAGAGACATAATCCCTACAAAAATCGGAGGGAATCCTACCTCACTAGGTACCAAAGGCCGAAGGGGGTACCAATCAAAGCTTTGAATTGATGGGACTGGACTGAACTGTCTATAGGCAGGCCAGGGTGCTTGCCAATCGGCAACTCCCCATTTTTAGAAATTTCCCCCTTTTCCTCTTTTGTCAAATCAGAAAACTTAAATAAAAATAAATTGATATTCTCAACAGAATTTCAAAATCCCTTTTCTCCTTATATAATTTCCCTTTTTAATTAAAAACTTTCCTTCAAAATATTCCAAAAATACTCCTTTTTACGGTCTCAGCAGCAAAGTAAAAAGTGCATATGCATGCATTCATTCATTATTAATAAAAGATAATAAAAATAAAACAAAAAATCCATTGCATTGCATATATCTATTTTCTGTGTTACATTAATTTTGCAGGAAATAAAAAGAAAAAGCAAAAAACAACGGGACTCAGCCTGAACCCACATTCTTTCTCTCTCTCTCTCAAGAGCTTCCACCCCTGCGACGTGCTCTCTTCCCCCTACGGTGAGACGACACATCGCCACTACCCGAGCCAGAGTCCTCCCCTGACGAAGAAGATGGCACCAAGTAATAAGGGATGGGAATCGCATCTCGAATATGGTCTGTCTCCGAAGATATCCAGTCTCGGATGTCCATTAGCCATGTGGTCGATACCCGAACATGCTACAAGGAAAGGCCAAATCAGTATCAAAGCAGAAATGACCAAAACAGAAAAGAAAAAAAGAGAGGAATAGAAAGGTATGCCGCATGTTGGAGGACCTCCATTGTCAAACCCAACTCCTCTAGATCCATCGCATAAGGACGGTGCAACATGGACACCATCCCCCCATCAGCCCACCAAAAGTTGTACGAAGGGGTATGCAACCGTACAAAAGGGGCCTCTGAAGTTACCGTCGTAGAAGATGCCGGCGGACCACCGCTGTTGTGGGAAGATCCCATCGCCCGACTCGAACCTGCCAGAGGGAAAGGCAGGGCATCATATATGCTGGGTGCCATCAACCAGCTTGTCACGAAGTCCATATCATCATACGGCGCAGCCGTATCGGTGTAAAGAAAATTAGACTCGCCAATCATCGCCGCGATCCTCTCATCCTTCGACAGCAGCCGTTCCCTCCTCATAGACCTAGGAGGCTTCGCAGGTGGCACCACCACCTCCTCATCAGTAATTTGACGAACCACCTTCTCCCCGAGATACCAGGAATGGACGAACTCGTGCGCTAACAAATGCCTCATCCGCGCGTTCACCCCAGTCGCCCTTACATCCTGAATGGCTATCCCCCAGGGATAAAAGGTCACCTGGAAATATCCAAGCGAGCATAAATCAATACAAGATGAGAAGGAGAAAAAACCAAGACTGAAATGGAAAGAGTCTTACCCTACCACTGGTCAGGTCATTCAAGACCTGACGCACTGCCTCCAGAGAGAGAGATCCCTTCGACTGCCGATTGGCCTTACGCCATCGATTCAATCGACAGAAGTCCCCAATAGTGTTATCCTTCAAAACGATCAGCGGGGTATTGCACCCAATCACCTCATAGAACCACGTCTGAATTCACAAGCAAAAGAGATGCATAAGGAAAATGCGAATGCATGAAAGGAAAATACAGATGCATGAAAAGAAATGCGCAAATCAAAGAATACCTCGAGAAGGTACGTGAACCCAGTGAAAGTATTCCGGTAGCACCGACTTAATGAATCCAGAGAAGAGTAAAGGGTCGACAAGGTCAAACTCCCCCAATCATAGAAAGGGATGTTCGAAAACATCCTCAGGTACGGCAAGAACCACAAATGGACGATGTCATCGCTCGACTCCACCATGAAACCTCCCAATACCAGCAGAATAAATAACCGATCCATCTGCCTCATTTGCAGCTCGTCTTCCACATCAATCACCTTGCTCAGTAGAACTACCTTCATCAGGGACAGCCGGATAGAATCCCCAGAGACTATCCTCCCTACATCACCAAGTCTCGCACGCACTGCCTCCGATCTCACCCGTAAAGAGCGATCCACCTCTATCTGCTCTTCATCATAATCCAGCCCCAGCAACTGCTGCACGTCTATGGGAGTCACAGTCATGTCCCCAAAATCGAAATGAAAGGTGTGGGTAGTATCCCACCACCTCTCTTCCAAAGTGCACAAGACCACTGTCGAACAAGGCGTCTCATCCAGCACCGATGCCAACCACCCAAAACTTGTTGATGATACCATCTAACACACCATAGGTGGGAGATGCTCCCAGACATCCCTAAGCCCCGTTGTCCCACGAGCACGCATGTTCTTCAAAGAAATATCAGACTGGGAAAAAGGAAAAATCTCATCAAAAGTCAACAAAGAAAGAAAAATCACCAAAATAAAGGAATGCCAAAGGTCAGGTCACTTACATAACCACCGGGACTCACTCTCGAAGAACGATGATGCGATGGCTCCCGCAGCAAGGTCCGCTCATCCACAACAGGCTCAAACGCATCAAAGGAGTTCTCACTCCCCAAAGCAAGAGGCGCCTTAGCCCTCCACTCCACATTCTCCCAGTCATCAACGATCAATCACTCCCGGTGTACTGCAGTGCTCACAAAAGAGGCCATTTCTTGAAGATCGAAATGCTAGAATGATTTGCAGAGGAATGGCAGAGAGAGAGAAAGCAAAGAAGCTGTGAAAAAATGAGGGGATTCACACTCTTTATATAGGATACCAAGCGCCATGTCGATCGACACCTCCCCCTACCATACAGATTGGCACTGACTCCTTACCTTCCCGAGGTAGCCCAAAAGTCCATGCCACTGCCGAATGGCACCCTTCATACTATGACGACCGGCACCCCCCTCAAATTTCGTACAAAAATTCCAAGAAAATACCAGAAAGCCTCCAAAAATTCCTAAAAATCCCAGGAAGGATTTAAAACCTTTTCATCAAGAAAAACTCCGTGTTCCCTCAAGCGGAACCCCTATTTCCTATCAAAACCCTCAAAACCAAGTGAAAAATCCTCCCAGCACAGCCCCGAAGGATCTCTAAGGATCACCTGATCACTTCCCCAACGGAATTCTCTTACATCACCCAAAATAAGTTGTTCCCCCTGCGCGGTCTCCTAATGAATAAAAGCTTCCCCATCCCAAATCAAAATCATAAAGCACTTTCCCCAGTAAAATCAAAATCCAATCCTCATCCACTCTTAGGTCAGAATTGACCTCGGTCTTGGATCGTCACCTGAGTTGGTTCAAAATTGACCCCGATCCTCGGTCATCATCACTCTTTAGGTCAGAATTAACCTCGGTCTTGGATCATCACTTGAGTTAGGTCAGAATTGACCCCGATCCTCAATTGTCACCACTCTTTAGGTCAGAATTGACCTCGGTCTTGGATCGTCACCTGATTTGGTTCAGAATTGACCCCGATCTTCGGTTGTCGCCACTATTTACGTCAGAATTGACCTTGGTCTTAGATCGTCACCTGAGTTGGGTCAGAATTGACCCCGGTCCTCGGCCGTCACCACTCTTAGATCAGAATTGACCTCGGTCTTGGATCATCACCTGAGTTGAGTTATAATTGACCCCGGTCTTCGATCATAACCACTCTTTAGGTCAGAATTGACATTGGTCTTGGATCGTCACCTGAGTTGGGTCAGAATTGACCCCGGTCCTCGATCGTCACCACTCTTTAGGTCAGAATTAACCTCGGTCTTGGATCATCACCTGATTTGAGTCAGAATTGACCACGCTCCTCGGTCGTCACCACTCGTAGGTCAAAGTTGAACTCGGTTATTAGATCTTCACCCTAAGCCCGCAGATTTGGCTTCGGCCCGCAGAATTGGTCATCCCTCCCAATACCACTTCAGGACCTCAGAATTGACCTAAACCTTGGATCATCATTCCATCCCCAGCACACTCCTTATGTCCTTTGAATCGGCCTCGACCCTTTGAATCGGTCGTACTCCCTCAAAAGCATCATGTGGTGTCTATTCGACGGTCATCATTTGTTCCAAACTTACCCATCGATGGGTTCTGTAGAAACCCCATTCTGTTACCCCCAAACTCTCCTTAGGTCCCTAGTACCTCCCTCCATCACTAAAAACCCAGGTCATGTCCCAAGTACTGACCTAGAGGCCATTGGGCACTCCCCGACTCAGTTTGACCAAAAATTCAAACTCTTCATATCGATTGAGACTGAATGAATCTTCGAAGGGCACTGAAAACCCTTTCCAACATTCCATCCCATGTGTGATTCCGACTTACCATGCGAACGAACGATCCATTTGCGTCCGAAACTTGACCTAGAGGCCACCGGGCGCCCCCGGGAACTGTTTGACCTATTTTAAATCTTCACATTGACCAAGGCTGAATGAATCCTCAAAGGGCACTGAATACCCTTTCCAATGGTCCATCATGTGTGCGATTCCGGCCTTCCATGCGGACAAACGATCCATTTGACTCCAAGAGGTCACTGAACGCTTTTGGGGCTCGGTTGACCAAATTCAACTCCCCAAACTAGGTCAAACTCTTTGGAGTATCGAAGTAAATCTTCTAACCTTTCCAAAGGTCTACCCCGTGCACAATTCGGACTTACCATGCGGACGAACGATCCGTTTGCGTCCGAACAATTCCACGTCCAATGGATCGACAAATGCTTCCGAGCCTTATTTGACCCAAAGTCAACTCCCGAAACTGGGAGCGGTCCAAAGGACTTTCGAAGGTCTCTAAATTACCTTTCTAATGGTATACCCCATGTATGATTCTGACCAACGGTTTGCCCTCGGCAACTGATTTTCCGATAAGTCCTGAAACACACTGCCAAATGGAAGGTTCCAGAAAAGGAAAGGGTCTATGCCAATTGGCTGTGACCTAAGCCTATAAAAGGAGGCCTTCACCTCATTTGCAAGAGGAGCCCAGATCTGATAAAATTCACTCTCAACGAATCCCAGAAACCTCTCTCGAAGGCAGCGTGATTTCAACTTCCAAATCCTTTTTTTACTTCCACTTTCCATCATCCTTTTCATCAAACTTGGTGAATTAGCGACTCTCCATCATCATCCAAGTGCAAGGGATGCTATACAACATTCAAGATCAAGCTCAAGATCTTCAAGAAGGTGCAACTTTCTCAAACTATCGCTTAAATTCTCAATAACTTGTTTTATTACTTAGCACTTTTTATTATCTCATCACACATATCCTAATATACTTTTTATTTAGTATTATTGCACATCTCTTATTTTCATATAAATAAAACCCAAAAAACAAGAAAAAGAGGGTTTGTTCATAATTCCAAATAGGGATTCTCATACTTTCCTCACACTTTTCTCACAACTAAAATACTTTTTCCACACACACCCACCCACACACACACATAAATAAGAGATTCCCCATTTGGATTTATGGGATAAACCCCACCCCTCGTTTTGTATACGAACTACGTGGACTTTGATTCCTTTATATGCTACGTAGGCGTCTCGGGGTAAGACCCGAGACTCGAGTCCTTTTCTCACTTTTTCTTTTATTTCCTATCTTCTCTAAAGCTAATTTTCTTATATTCTATATACGTGTAACGTATTACTCCATATGCGTTATCGTTCCATTATAACGACCAACGTAGGGGTAATCGCGTAAATTTTATTTTTCTAATACTATTCTAATATCTTGCTACGGATGACTCGCTTTATCTTTTCCATGATACAAGTCGAGGATTCCTACCTCCATTATATATATACACATGCACACATATCGCGGGGGAAAATATAAAGGAAAATATCAAATATCCATGAGAGACCGAAAGGGCGGAATGGGTGCCTAACACCTTCCCATTTCATAACTAAGCCTCCGAACCCTTCTCGAATCATCTTGGTTTCGCATGCACCAGTATGTCTTTGGATGCCATCCTTCGGGACGGCTTCCCCTTTTTCTTTTGTCTCTTTTGAGTAAAATAGACTGGCGACTCTGAATCTCTCTATATTTTTACACCTCATCTCAAACGACGCCGGCGGAAGCACTCCCGAGAGGGATGCGTGGGACCCGAGGATCCTCCCTCCAAGCACCCCCCCACACGGAGAGGATCGGGAATGGCCAAAGCTGGTAACTCCATATCTCGCCCTTTAGATTAGGTGAGAATGGATATATAGGCCCTTGTAAGGAATGACAGAGCTTGGTTGGTGAAGCAGGTAGGGTGTAAGAGAAAATATGGGCAAACTTTAAGTTATTTAGGTGATATTACGGGTATAATGGGTGCTTTATTGGCCACAATTTGGTGATATGGATAGAATTACGGGCCATTCTCTAGAAAGATTGCATTCGTGTGGGTTAGAAGTTGGTTATGAATGGTGATGGGCTTAGGATATTTTGGTGGGGCGATGTTACCCCGATCAATCAAGACTTGGATCAAATTTTTTAGATGGAAGCATTGATCGATAATTTGAGGTTCATGGAAAGTGGATTTGTTAATGGGCGGGGTCCAAGGGTTTGATTAGGTTTCATCTTAATAAGTCTTGGTTGGAAGACTTTGGATAAGGGAGCATGGAGCTAGTTGTCTTCCTTTCTCATGGGGTTAGGGCTTTCTGATGCCCAATATGTAGCGGATTGGGAGATATTATTGATGGTTGAGACTGTAGTATTTGTAGTCTTATTATACTTTCTTGGAATGAAGTGTCCGATAACCTTTTTCATCTTGATTTCTACCTTGGTACAACTTTCTTCTATTTTTACACATGCTTCTTGAAAAACTCGAAAGTGTGGATAATACTAACCTCCCATAGCTGTTCGAATATGGGGTAGGAAATTTTTATTCACGATACTCAATTGTTCTTTGGACGGCAGGTTAGTCATGGCTGTAGCTTTCTCTCTCAACCTTACTATGAATCTACTAACGGTTTCTCCAATATTCTTCTTACAAAGCTCTAGATCACGGAATGTAACCTTCAGTTCTTTGTTGCACTTATATTGTGACATGAATTCTCGGGCGACATATTCCTAATTGCATATTTTAGACTTTTCAAGGGATAAGAACCATCCGAAGGCATTGTCCTTAAAAGTCTAGTGAAACATGTGGGCAATAATCTATTCATAGGTGCCAGGAAGGGTCATCGATCAGTGATAACTACGAAGGTGAACAATTGGGGGCCTGCTACGCCCGAACTTTTCGATGGATGGCATCTTAAACTTCTTCAATAATCTTACTTAGGCGTATGGAGATATAAGGTTGTACTCCATATATTTTTCAAATTTCCTAACTTGGGCAAATTTCTTGGACTACAGTTTGAGGTCTTCCTTGACCTTGTTCAGTTCTTTCTCCTTGGGATCAACGGGTATTGGAATGTTAGCCCTTATCTGGGCAACGTTTGGCATAGGGAGCTGAGTTGGTGGGAGCCCATTAGCAGGGGGTACGTAAAGAATGTTGATATTCTTCTAGGACCTAGACAGGATCATGAGCGGTGGTCCCATGGCACAAGGAAAGAGAACCTCGGGTTCTTTGCAAACTTGGACGCAATTTTTCTACATTTCCTAGACCTTGGTTTGAAAGTTATCAATCTTGGCACTTAATTAGACAAGGACCACCATCTGCCGGTGTTTGGTCGAAGTTTTCCATGAAGATATTGTGCAGGTAGAATTTAAACTCGGTTGAAGAAGAAGAAGAACCGGTGGAGCTTTAGGGTGGTTTGACGGAATATCGAAGCTAATAGTGAGCCAAGCTAAGAATCGGGTATGCGATCGACCTGAGAAACAAAAATGGTTCGAATTTATTTTTCAAAGAGGGAAGAGGGGAATTTTTTTTGGTATTTTTAAAAAAGAGGAGAAATAATTTTTTTTGATATTTTTGGTAAAAAGGAGGAAAAAATTTTCGAGTATTTTTAATTCAAAAGGAGGACAAATGTTTTTGATATTCTGTTTTTTAAAGAAAAAAGGAGAAAAAAATCCAAAGAAGAATCTCATCATGATTGCTAATATTATTATGTTTTTTCTTGTATTAGGTTTACCTAAATGCAAAAAATAAATGCCGAACAGGATCCGAACCTAGAAAAATTGGGTTTGAAAAAGAGGTAAGATATGGTTTGACTTGTTTCCAAGATCATGGACATGATCGTGTTTTGAAAAATGATGAAATAACACAAAAATTTGGGTGGTAACCCGACCTAAAATTTTGGCAAAGTTTCGTGTAACAATTGGTTACCTAAATATGACTGCCCTAGGTTTAACGCCTTTATGAAGTTTATCCAGTCATTGGGTTAGTGGAAGGGTTCCCCCTTTGGCATGACTGCCACGATATACGTTTTATTTTTTGGGTGCAATTGGCACGTGTGGACAAGACATTTAATATACCTGGAAGTACGTAAATTTCCTCACTATATACCTTATAGGGACAGTACATGCGTCAGAGAATTCGATATACTTGACGTACATGAATGAATTCCCTGCTATATACCTCCCGTCGTGAGTTTGATCAAGAGGTAAGATGCTTGGGGGCATTCAATATACGTCAAAGATCCTAGGCTAATGGAAGGTGAGAGTCATATTTCTTAGGATAACTACGACCTGTAGGACCGGCACCCATCATAAAATGACCCCCCAGTACGGAATTTTTTTTTGGTCAATAGCTGTGCTCTTTGTGATGTAATGTGCAAAAATGCATGCTTATTTAATTATTATATTTTGGAGACAGTCTCTTATAATGATTGAAATAAGTACTATGGGGAAAAACAAGTGTAAGTAAAAGTAAATCTAGCATGGAGTGTTAAGACTATACTAAGCATGGATACATGTGAGGGAGTGATAGTTGGATATCTAAAAATGAGTGTGTGGTAGTGAGCCTGAGTGTGGATCAACTATAAGTGGTGTGTGATATGCGTAAGTGAGCATGGTTATATGCGAGTGTGATAAGTGGAGGTGTGTACTAGTGAAACCTAAGCATGGATATTCTAAGTGGCTTGTGAAATATGTTGGGTAAAAGTGATCCTACATACAAGTGTAACTAGTGTGAGGTGTACATGGAAGTATTTACAAGTGTGTGAAGTGAAAAGGTGATATATACTTTATTTTATTTTTATTATTATTTCTTTAAGGAGAGAACCGAATCCATTATCCATTAGAAGTTTTTTTTAACTAATGTCAAAATAGCATAAATTAAAACAAAAACAGTTCTCAGCTATAGTGCTCTTTTAATCATTCATCTCAATCTCTAATGCTCTCCCAAAGGTCTTATACACTCAAACCTGTGGGAATGAATTGCTTCAACTTATCAGCCTTCTCCGAATCATGAACACATAGTGTGTAGAGGTACTTGGAGCAGCGAACCTTGAGCTTAACCACATCTTTGCTTCTCATGATCATCACAGAACGTGCATCCTTTCTTCTTATAGTAAGAAGAAAATCCATGATCTCATGAGGTAATAGAGGGGAAAACGTAACATACATGAAAGATGATAACACCCATGTAAGAATATAATCTAGCCCTCTTATGACAAACAAAGTCCCTAGCACAGTCGCCATTGTGCCCATCCCATTTCGGTCAAAGCACGCGAGTGGGGGTCTCGTGCCTTTCCTCTGGGCGCTTGTGGCGTCGTCAATAGGGGTGATCTATTCAAAGCCCATATAACTCCTACATGAAAGGATTTGAGTCCATTTAAATAGACTAGAAAATGACAGCCATGAAAAGGCCTAAGCCTATATAGCCCCGGCCCAAAGACGTTTCCACCAAGGTTTTTGGTCACTTTCTTATTTTATAAACTTCTTCACTAAACGAAATTCAAAAAAAGTTGTACTGACTAGTGTTAATCGCTATCCTATTTTCCACAAAGCACACGAAAGGAATTTTGTCGCCTCAAGAGACAACATCAAAGACATACTGATTGTGAAACCAATTAGTTCAAAGATTCGAGGGCTAAGCTATGGAATAGGAAGGCATTAAACACCCATCCTGCCCTTTCGGTATCTCATGGGCATGTGTGATTATTATCTATAATAAATCCGTGAAATGTGTGGGTCTATATATATATATATATATATATATATATATATATATATGGAGAGCAGAGTCAGTGGAATCGCGTCATGGATAAAGTCAGATTGAGGGCATCTATAGGAATGTTCCCAAAATAGTAATTAAAAATATAATGTGCGCGTTTGTTGGGTCACCGATCTTTTATAGAAAGACGATGGTATAGTTTGGACAAAACACAAGCACGAATCATAAATTTAATATATGGAATTAATATATGAACAAAAATAAGAAAGGAGGACTCGAATCTAAGATTTTATCAGAGAATCCTACGTATCCTAAAAAGGCAACAAAGTTCACTTATTTCCCATGCAACACGGGGGTGGGGTTTATCCCATAAATCCAATGGGGTTTTTATTATATGTGTGTATGTAGAAAAAATATGTTTTAGTGTGAGAAAATGTAGTGAGAAATCCCCGTCTGCAATTTATAAGAAAACCTTATTTTTCTTATTTTTTTTTTTAATAGAAAACATAGTATGTGCAATACTACTAATAAAAACGTTGAATATTAATATGTGTGACCTAATAAAGATGAAATTCTAAACTAAGAATTCAATAAGTAATGCAAAAATAAGAGAATTTAAAAAGAGAGTGAAAGTTTTGGACCTTCTGCGGAAGCATTAAGGTTGTTCTTGATCGTTGAAGGGATACTCTTGCAAAAGGATGAAGGTGGTAGGAGGAGAGGAAATATAATTTGCTAAATTGGGTAAGAAAAGCATGGAAATGGAATGTGGGGTAGAGGTTTTAATATGGAAACCACGCTAACTTCGAGAGAATGTCGTTGAGATTGATGACACTAGAATTGGTATCACCGGATCAAAGTTATGAATAAGCTCACACCAATTCAACAATGGCAGAAATACAGCAGTATAACAGTACAAAGAGATGAGGAAAATAGGAAGTAAACACCTAATATAAGTGGTTTAGCCTATTGAAGGCCTACGTCCATTGTGTCAGTGTGTGAAATTCACTAAAATGGGCTCTAATGGCCTTAAATACAAGCACTCAATCTCACACTCTCACTGAGTAATAACTTTTGCAAAGTTTTTATTGGGTTTACAATTTCGTCCCCCGTTATAATGACGAAGAAGATAACCATTTATATGGTTTGGGTGGTGTCATATGCACCCCAGTCATTCATGAGGCATGCACAGCTCTAACTATCCAACAAGGTGATGTCATCTGTCCTTGGTGCATGAAAACAATGATTATAAAATATTCCTCACACGTGTGAGTGATGTTCTTGCAATGGTTTGGTGTAATACCCCTTATTTATGAGTAATTATTTTATATTAAATTGTTTTGTGGGTTAATTATATAAAATAAAGGAAATTGAAGTAAATATCACTTTAAGTGATTTAAGAGATAATATTTACTGAGTTTTGCATATTTACTGTTAAGCAAATGTAAATAGTATAGCATTATATTTTGTTGCGTCGTGGTGCTTTAAGTAACGGTTATGACTTATATCCCAATCGGGTTATTATTAAAGAGATAATATGACATTGGAACATGATCTAATGAACGATATCCCAGATGCCAGCTTAGATGGCATGGTTAGTCCGAAAATGTTTGAGATAGTCAAAATAAGTCCCAGTTGTGTTTTTGGGTTTCGGGGTAATTTTGACCAGTTATAACTTAATTATGATATTACAAGTCATTTTAATTATGTAGTAGCATTTAAAGTTGGACTGAATGTATTTGGGCATTTACTCTTTCAAGAGAATTTTATATCTCATTAGTGCATTTATAAACCTAAAGAGTTAGACAAAAGTGAGAGCTTGGGAGAAAGAAGAGAAAATATCGTGATTGGTGATTTGGGCTTGGAATCATTGCAACGAGAAGATAATTCGAGACTACAATCTTGAGGCAAGTTTCTAACTTGCATAAATGTATGATTGAGTGTGAATTAATTTTATTTATAGTTAGTTTTCTTGAGTTTGGACCAAAAATGCTTATTGATGATTTTCGTGTTTAAACTCTTAGGTATTTGATTTAGACATGATTAGAGTTGGATATATTAGTGGGTTGCTGTGTAGGAATGATTTGTTAAAGTTATTAATGGATGATATTGGATGTAGTAGAAGAAAAGAGATTTGGGGATTTAGGGTTCATACAAACCCGTAGTCACAACTGGGCAATCTGACCAGGGCGAATCGATTCGCCCTACTCATTAAATCGTTTCGCTAGAAAAGTTGGCTACAGGTGTGAGGAACCGAATCGATTCGGGTTAAGGCCGAATCGATTCGAGCTTAGACAAAAGGTTGTTTTTCTCAAAGGAGTTGATTCGCTTTCAAGGGAGAATTGCTTCGTCCCCAGGTAAATCGATTCGAAATCCTACTATTTTATGAAAATTTTCCAACTTGGTTTCTACTCCATTTCTTTTAGGATTGAGGCTTAGGAACCTTCTCATATGAAGTAATAAATAGTATTAGGGTCTTTGATAAGGGGAATTTATACCATAGGTTAGTAAGGGGGTATTCAGGCTTATTTTGGGAACTATTTAGTTGAACTAAGTGTCTCATTTCATTTAGTAAACGAGTTTGGGGCTAGGGGAGAGTTGGGTAGTATAGTTCTGGACTTTCGAGGGCTGGTATGAGTTTGTAGCTTATATTCTTAAGCACATATGGTTCCGTAATTAAAAAGTGGATATTTTAATTGGTGTATCTTGTGAATATGGCATACATTTACATACATCTCTAAATGCTATCATATGGAAAGTTACACGAATGAGGTAAATCCCCTGGCTAGTAATCCAGGGAGAATATAGTCCTCGGGCCATAGGACTGGTGGTTGCATTATATGATTGTTTTATTCGAAGTGAAGTAATTCTGGTATGGTTAGGACTCACTGTCGAAGGTATACGGCCACTTACCACACATCACGATTTAGGGTACCCTGGTGATCTTGATTATAGGCCTTGGAAGATGAGAGCATTTAGGGGCACATCCAGTGGGGTGAATCCTGGAAGGATGGTCTTAGAACTTTTATATTATCATTAAAATTGTTCTCACAAATATGGCATTTCACATGAATGAGTTAATGAATCTATAAATCAATTTTATGGTATATGACCCCAATGATAAATGGATTTGTGAAAATATTTTATGAATTTGAAAATTAGGCATATTAAATGGAATTAGGGTATTCCTCTTGATTAGATGAGCACTTTAACTTATAATGGAAATGGTATGGCGTTAGGATGTGCACTTAGAAGAGAGGTGAGGATGATTCTTATAATGAAGAGCGAATTTAACTTTTTTATGATGTTAGTATTCATGGTTGCTATGCATTTTATTCACACGTATATTACATCATACCGGATCCTAGCCCGTTTATATTTTCCTTCTCGTGTGGTTCTTAATTATGTTCAAGTGCTCCGCCTCAAGGGCGCCCGCTTTGACCTTTCCTTCCCAGTGTTAAGGAGCTACAACATTTTGGGGATGTTATAGGATTTTTGTAGCAGTCGCCTTAATATTTTGGACACTCTAGTTATGATCCGTCTATATATTCGGGCATTTTGCCCCAGTTATTATTCATGTTTACTGTAATACTTGGTGTGACCTTTTGTATTAGTCTGTTAACCGACAAATTATTCGATTATGCTTTGTAGAATGATTATTAAATTTATTACATGTCTTTATTTCTATCCACCTTCTGTTATAAATTGGATTGTCGAAATTATTTTTATTAAACTTGAAAAAAATTAATGACATCCGTTTTCAAAAATACTTGGTGGTTGTCTCGTACTATTATTATGCGACACTGATGCTAAGAATGGACCATTTATGATTTCTATTTTTTTATTGGAGTAACGGGCGGGCCACCTCTTATTTTACTAAGCGGGGTGTCACAGATGGTTTCAGAGCATCAGGTTCTAGAGTCCTTAGGATCTATGCGAACTTGTCACGTTCTACCGTAGTGTTCTTTGATATATGGCCTTATTTCTAGGACTATTTGCTTATGCGTATTTACGATTCTCACGCAAGGATGAATTGTTTTAGGTGTATTTTATTCATTTGTTTTTATCTCAGATGACTCCTAGACGAGGTTTCCCGGCAAGGGTAAATCGAGATGTAGAGGACGTTGAGCCCCCACCAATGCAGTGAGCGGTGAATGTGACGGAGGCGGCGAACATTATTTCCCAGGCAGTCAACGTTGTAATGATCGTTATGGCACAACAGCTTCCACAAGCCCAACAACCGGACGCACCGGTGGTTCAAGCCCATACGGGACCCTCCGCATGGGAAAGATCTAGAGAACCCTTCCTGAAAGGTCACCCTCCAGAATTTTAGGGTGGCGCTGATGTGATTGTGGAAAATCAATGGAAGAAATATATTCAACACCATCTTCGAATGGTGGATTGTCACTACACCAAAACCAGCAATTTGGCACACCTTGATATTAAAAATTTGGCACAGTTTTAAACTGTGCCAAATTCTGGCATGGTTTAATGACAATCTGACACACTTTAAAATAGTGCCAAAATTTGGCACTGTTTTTAAGTGTGCCAAAACTGAGTACACTTGACTAAATTATAAAATACATTAAAAAAAATTCACTTCCTCACTTTTGGAGTCTCCCGTTCACTAATCCCTCTCACTTTCGACTCTCCCGCTCGTGTCTCTCTCATGGAGTTCGTCACTTTGGAGTTCATAACTTTGGAATTCATCACTTTAGAGTCTCCCACATTTTGGTCCTACTCGGTTCTTACACTGGTAATACACGTTTTTAAAGTCTCATTTTTGCATTTTTAGGGTTATATATATATATATATATTTTCTTAAGTTTCTATTAGGCTGTTGGTGTGATTTTATTAGTCTATTGATCGTAGGGTTTTAGATATACATTATTAGGTCTTTCGATTGTGAGATTTAATACTACCCTCTAGTTGTTGTATGTGAGGTAATTCCCTTTGTTTTGACACTGAGGTAATTCCCTTTGTTTTGACACTAGGGTTGAGAGAATCAATATTTACTTAGTGTTTGGAAACTAAGCTTTTGTATCGATCTTGAGACAATTTTTTGTTTCCTTTTTTAGATTTCGATATTAGTCTATTGTTTGTGATTTTTTTGTTTGATTTCGATTTTGTTTCAGATCGACAAAGTTTGGAGTTAGATCTGGGAGCTAGACCCATATATCTTTGGTTTGATCAAATCAGATCAGGTATACTCTTTCATTTTTACCAAAAAATAGAGCACACCCCATTTCTTTGTCATTTTGAATTAAAAATTTATGGCCCTACGTCATCTGATAAGATCCAAACAGTAGTTTGTTCCTTTTACATCATCTGACATGTATAGTTTTTGTTTTATTAATGTTACGTATGCCATTTGAGAAGATATAAGTAAATTTCCTATGAAAATAGTGCCATTAAGTATTTGATGAAATGTGTCAAATAAAACATACCACCGGTAATATGTTTTCTATAATATGTTGCAACCAATAAGCATTGTTTGAAAATATAGTGTATTATGCTTTGATTCCCAAATTATTTTCACGTCTCGGTCCCAACAATGCGCTGTTGTTCCTAAACTAAGCATACTCCGTCTGTGACATTTTCAAATAGAAAACTTTTCATTTTAGTTTTTGTTTCTTCGATATTTGTTCAATTTGGTGTATAAGATATAGAGAAATCATAAAAATTCGATTCTTTCATTGTATTGAAAATGATTTGATGTTTAGTTATAATGTCTATGTAATACTAGATTTTTTTACTGAACATGAATATATTCATATTTTTGTTGAAAGATAGATCATATTGTGACTATGTGCATCAATAAAAGATAAACATCCGAATGACGAAACTTTAAAATATATGTGGAAATACTAGAAACTGAATAGGGACATTTATGAGATAGAGAAAATTATAGATAGGGACACTAGAAATTGTAGACGTAAGTCTTAACAAAGGCTAACTGAAGTCATTTATGAATGACATGGGGCGGAACCACTTCAGGAGACCCCTACTCATATTACATTGCTGGTTGTTGACTCTGCGTACCCTTGTGTGTTCGTCTTACCTTAAAATTTTTAGCCTTTATTCATAATCGTTGCATTAATCATTTCCACCATATATGTGAGCGTCCTGGTGTCTTAAGTTATATATTATATAATTATTTCACTATTGTATCATATCCTAGTTTTTTTTGTCTTGTCCTTGTATACGTAACATAGATAGCGTATCCATGCTCCCCCCGCCCCCAACCCACACGCGTGACATTCCCGGAGGAGGGGAAATGGGATAAGTTCATTGTGTTTTTGCACAAGAAGAAATCTGTCCATCAGCAATAGAGGGCACCAACCCAAGTTGAGGGATGATGGAGGGAAAGGGGAAGTAAGGCTTCAAGGGAACTAATAATTTTGAACTCGTGGAAAAATTATGATTATTCCATATTAGGTTTAGGTAGGAAGTCATAATCAAGTCAGCGTAAACCGTAAAGAACAAAGAAATAGTTTGTAAGATTCAAAATTTATTGGAGTGCTATTAGGGATTAAAAGGTAGTGGATTGGGTTTAGGCTCTCCATAGTTCATTCCTCCTAGGATGCTGCCTAGAATATGGGTGGGAATTCTAGTAATGTTGTACAAGTCCATAACTAATTGTAATGTGGCGCGACACGCTAAAATAATAATTAATATTGATATATCTTCACCTCCCCCATCATACCATTGCGTTGAAAGAGAGGATGGTTTGTATTTCCCAATAGAGGTTCAATATGATAATCTACCTTCATGATGCACGTGATGCTTGTCCATTGGTCACTTGTCCTTTGCATGCATAATGGGGATTCGATCTAATCATGCCCCTCGTCACCATAATGGAGTAAATCGGATTAATGGACGACAAGGGATGGAAAATGTGAGTAATGAATCCACTTAGGTTTTACCATCTAATCCCAAATTTCAGTGGGGAAATGCCTTATTAGAAACATTAATGCTTGTTATTCCTCCTCAAAGGGAGGGGAAGCAACATGTGAATGACACTGTTAAGGTAAAGGATAAGGGCCCTATTGTTGACATTAATAACATTTTGTCATTGGTTCTCCTAGTAAATTTCAGATTCTTGAGACCAATTATGATGAAATGGAGGTTAAGCCCATATGCAGAATCATCTGCAGTGATTTCGGGTAGAATAGAGATGAATCTAAATCAATTGGATATTGATCTTAGTCTTGTATAACCACACTACACGAGGAATGAAACTCTTAATGATGCAGACACCTGAGTCCCCTCAATTAATAGTCCCTATTGGTGAAAAATTCTTATCAAATTTATAGTATCACTATATGATATTCGCTTCGATTTCCATCCACTATAATGGAAAACTTACTTCCAAATTTCTATAGAGGTCCAAGTTATTACTGTAACTGGCATCCAAAACTTACCTATTGAGTTAAAAATTTTGTAGTCCCTAGATTAAGATGCTAGAATGGATCTGACACATTTAAAATTGAGAGCAAAGCCAGCCAAATTTGCTAAAATGACTGTAAAGATGAAAATGACATCATTTAAGAAATTTGGAGTATGGGAAGATTAGGATCATCCTTATCTAACTCTCGATCCAGAATATGAGGATCCTCAAATTGAAGTTTGGGAATGTTAGTCTCACGCTCTATTTCACTCATGTTCCAATAACTACTCAATGCCAAACCATCTAACATGATAAAAAATGAATGACTTTTCATCAAACAAACATCATTGGAATTTGGGTAGTCTTTATTTCCGTTGGCTTTTAAATTTATAGAGGTAAACATTGTGCGATTTATTAGTGCATGCCTAGTTCATATGATTGAAACCCCTCCTAATTTTCCCCCTACTTTCTTGAAACTGTGTACACCACTTTTTTTGTCTATGATATATAAGCTATTTTACTTTGCATGTGCAGGATTCCGTGACCTTGGTTTCAATGTGAATGCGTCTTTTATGCTGATGATACTTATTCATGGAGCTATGAGTTATTCTACTTCACCTGTAAGTTGTTATGGTTGGATACTTCAGAATTTCGTTACATATGCATTGACATTGCAGCTGCTCATTATATCTTTATTAATTGTTTTTTCCTCTCTCTCTTACACACACACAAACATTCATGTGACAGAGTTAGATACCGTCGCCATTCTTCCCTATTTACATACAGAACATACATAGGGCGAAGCATGAAAGTGATTTAGGTACCTATGACACTGAAGGAAGGTCAGATAATATCACACCTCCTTAGTGGAAAGATTATGTTTTTGTGGACTAAGATATAAGATATGTATGAAACATAATATATTTACAAAAAGATGGAAAAATGCTCGAACTTACAAAAACAAATTATATTGGCAAAAATAGAATATATTTGCATTTGTAGAAAGCTTGAATTATTTTCCAGTCAACTTATAGTTCATTCATATACTGCAGGTTTATTCTAGGAAACCTTAAGAACATATTTAGAAAATATGCTCCAATAGTAGCTAATAATCTCACACTGAAAGAACTCTAGAACATGAATGATGCTAATCGCGATGGGTTGCTGAAAAGATGGGATGATTTTTTGTGGAAAAATGCAAAAAGGGGCTGCTGAAAAGATGGGATGATTTTTTGTTTGAGTATCATTCAGAACGTTTCTTACCTTATTATCAATTGTAGGCTACAAAATTAAGGAAATGAGAATTCATGTCACATTATTACCTTATTTTCAATCTTCTTATTACCTAATGGTTTCCATCTCTATTTAAATTAATCATGTCACGAGTAAAAGTAACAGGGAACCAATCATAGGAAGAAAGTTGATGGCTACAATCATAAAAAGATAATTTTTTTCTCACTGATGCAAGCCACCAGCGCCGTAGCCACCACCTCCTCATGAGGCCGCTGTGGGTTGCCCCCTGGCACACATCAGTGCATTGTTGTTCCCTTGGTCTATGCAGCCCATAGCACAACCATGTAAACCCCCGCTTTCCCTCAACGACTGCTGCTAAACCATGTCTAGGGGCTGCGCAGCTGCTACCATGGGGTGATGAAACAGGCCGACGGCCCCCTAAAATGTTTTAGCTCCATTTTATAACCTTCAAGCCATATTATCCCATACACCAAGAGTTATTTCCTAGGCAATATGTACCTTCTAAATGCAGCCGTGTGCCCAGAATTTCTATACCTTTCTATACCCAATCTCCTGTCATGCCTTGCTTAATGGTGAATATGTAATATGACGTCACTTAATTGTACTGTTATTGCTTGGTAAAATTGTTATGGTAGTATTTGCAAGTGAGGATTGCATTTTGAGTTTTTTCGAGAGACATGATGTGGAAAATCTGTGTCGAGACTTGATCCTTAGGTCCTTATTTTAGTTTTTTTTTTAAATGCTTCCACCTCACTTAGTCGAGGCTATCTGCCTCAGTGCATATGAGGCTTTAGCCTTGGGATTTATCGACATCTGACCTCATGTAAACATTTGAATAGCTCCCCTATGACTATTATTAAATACGATCAAAATATTGAAAGAATTGTAATGATACATGATTACTTTCCTAATGAATAACTTGCATTTGTAGGTTCGTTGTTGAGTCATATAGAATATCTGATTCCCAGATCTTTAAATGAGGATGATGTGCAGCTCATAAGGTGATTAAGATTAAACCATGCGGTCATCCACTTCTTGTATTTCAATTTTCCTCGCAATTTATTTTCATTTATTGACATTACTTTGATGATTTGTGAACCATCTTTCCAAAGATCAATATAGGATTATTGCTAGTGTGGTCAGATGATAAATGGATGCCTAAGTATTAAGATATACAAGAAAATATACAACTAGGATTGCAACAAAGTTTCAAGTCAAACCCAACAACCGTAACATAACAAATAGATCCTAACAATTTTTACCACTCCACTCCTTTATTCACTTCAATAAATTTTTCATTTCCTTCTCATGTCTACATTGGTAAATGCATATCTCCGCATATAAGGCATTCTCTTCTCGTTCATGCATCACCAACTATTGTACAACATCTACTCAATAAGTTTAATCTTTCGTTAGAGGGTGAAAACTCAAAACAACTCCTAAACGGCCCCTTAAGATGCACAGACACCTCGTACGGACCAGTATAACTCGTAGAAACTCACTGCGTTGTACCACGACTTCCAGTTTGAGAATATGATGAGAATTTTCAAAATGTAGACTTAGGTTTAAAAACATGCCGTTTGACTTCGAAAACTCCAAACAACCCCCAAACGACCCTACAAGATGCACGAACACCTCATACGGGACCAATATAACTCGTATGAACTGACCGCATAGTCCCGAGACTTCTGGTTTGAGAATATGATGAGATTTTTCAAACATGTGGACTTAGGTTTAAAAACACACTATTAGAGGGCGAAAACTCAAAATAACTCCTAAACGGCCCAGTAAGAGGGACGAACACCTCACACAGGATCAATGTAACTCGTACGAATCGACCGCGTAGTCCCGGGTCTCCAAGTTTGAGAATATGACGATAATTTTAAAATATGTAGATTAGGCTTGAAAATAAACCGTTCGAGGGTGAAAACCCAAACCAACTCCCAAATGGACCCGTAAGAGGCACGGACACCTCGTACAGGACCAATGTAACTCGTACGAACTGACCGTATAGTCCCAGATCTCCCGGTTTGAGAATATGAAGATAATTTCAAAATACGTAGATTAGGCTTGAAAACAAGTCGTTCAAGGGTGAAAATCCAAACCAGCCCCCAAACTCCCCCGTAAGAGGCAGGAACACCTCGCATGGGACCAATGTAACTTGTAGGAACTGCTCGCGTAGTCCTAGATCTCTCGATTTGAGAATATAATGATAATTTCAAAATACATATATTAGGCATGAAAAGAAGCCGTTCGAGGGTGAAAACCCCAACCAACCCCCAAACGACCTCGTAAGAGGCATGAACATCTCGCACGGGACCAATGTAACTCGTATGAACTGACCACGTAGTCCCGAGTCTCTCGGTTTTAGAATATGACGATAATTTCAAAATACGTAGGTTAGGCTTGAAAACAAGCCGTTCGAGGGTGAAAACCCAAACCAGCCCCCATATGGCCCCGTAAGAGGCATAAACACCTCGCACGGGACCAATGTAACTCGTACGAACTGATCGCGTAGTCCCGAGTCTACCGGTTTGAGAATATGACGATAATTTTAAAATACGTAGATTAGGCTTGAAAAGAAGCCGTTCGATGCTGAAAACCAGCCCCCAAACGGCCCCACAAGAGGTACGAACACTTCGCACGAGACCAATGTAACTCGTATGAACTGACAGCGTAGTCCGGGGTCTCTCAGTTTGAGAATATGTCGATAATTTCAAAATACATAGATTAGGCTTGAAAACAAGCGGTTCGAGGGTGAAAACCCAAACCAACCCCCATATGGCCCCGTAAGAGGGACGAACACCTCGCATGAAACCAATGTAACTCATACGAACTGACCGCATATTTCCGGGTCTCCTGATTTGAGAATATGATGATAATTTCAAAATACGTAGATTAGGTTTGAAAATAAGTCGTTTGAGGGTAAAAACCCAAACCAACTCCTAAACGGCCCCGTAAAACGCACGAACAAACACCTCACGTGGGACCAATGTAACTTGTACGAACGGACAGCGTAGTCCCGGATCTCTCGGTTTGACAATATGACAATAATTTCAAAATACATAGATTAGGCTTGAAAATAAGCCGTTCGAGGTGAAAACCCAAACCAGTCCCCATACGGCCCCATAAGAGGCACGAACACCTTGTACGGGACCAATGTAACTCGTACGAACTGATCAGGGTGTCATAACTTGTGTAAGATTTTAAATTTTAGAATATAATAATAACTTCAACTCCTATATGTAATTTTTTTAGCTTGAGTAATCTTTTTTTTTGTAAATTACTGATATCTTCTCTTTTTTGTATTCTATTGTTTTTGCAGGATAACATTTTATCGTTGCCATTTATTCACGTGGAACACACAAAGAACTTAATGTTTTACAACAAGGGGTTTATTCATGATTTTATTTTTTGTGTTATGGTCGTGAGGGCTTTTGTAGTTTTATTGTTAACTTTTATCGCCATGAGGGCTTTTGTAAGTTAATTGTTATATTTTGTGGTCGTGCGAGCTTTATGTTACGCAGGTTTTGTATTAGCAGGTTTTGGAATGTCCATAAAATAGGGAAAACTCTGCCCAATTGTTTTTTGGTCTGTGAACTATTAAAGACTTATAATATTTTGAAGTTGGTATGTACATTAGTTTATCAACAACGTGCAATATTTTTAATTTATGAATTTTCGTGCTTTCAAATAATTATTTTTTTTTCTTTTTGTAAAAAATTTGGCACGGTTCAAAACCGTGCCAAAAGTATATCAAATCTTGGCACGGTTTTGAACTATGCCAAAAGTTTTTCAAACTGTGCTCAATCTAGCACAGTTAAAAACTGTGCCAGAAGTATCAAATTCTGGCACGGTTTAAAAGTGTGCGAGAAGTGTTCCTGTTTGGTCAAATCTGGAACACTTTTAAACCATGCCAGAAAAAATGGACGTTTTGGAACACCTGATTTTGGCACAGTTCAAAACCGTGCCAGATTTGATGTGGCACAGTTTTAAACCGTGCCAGATTCCTGTTTTTGGTGTAGTGTGTAGCGGGGAGCGAAAATAGATTCTCGCCACTTTTAAACTCATAGGAGTAGACCTACAATGTTGGGAGTCGGTGACAACTCGGGAACAAAGGGATATCATGGCTATCTAATAATTTTGGGTTGTGTTTGATCGAAGTATTTTCCTTTAGCAATCCAGAAGGAGATGAGGAGGAAGCTTCACGATGTAGTTTAAGGGGAGAGATCAGTGGCGGAATATGAAGAGGAATTTAATCGTCTAGCAATCTTTATACCCGATGAAGTAATTCTAGAAGAAAGGAGGATTTCAAAATTTATCGGTGGTTTGAATTGGAGGATAAGGCAACACATGTTGAGGAACCCAACTTTGTAAACATTTGGCAATGTGACGAATGCAACCTTACTCCATTGCCAGGATCACTGCCTTCATTTTAAGGGCAGTAAGAAGATTGGAGATTCTATTCAAGCTAATAAACAAGGAGGAAATGGTGTTGGTGGGGCACTACTACCACCACAACAATCTAGTAATAAACAGAAGGAACGGGACCTCCAACAGGGGCACTCGACTAAGAAACAACACTTTGGGGGTTTCAACTTTGGAGAAGGTGGTTTTAGGCATGATCAGGGTGCTCAACAGCATCATCATTTAGGCCAATAGGGCCAAGCAAGTAGAGGTAAAAATGGAGGTCGAGGCCATCAGGGCCAAAGTGAGAGGAAGTTTCAAAATAACAATCAAGGCTAGCATCTGAAAAATTTCACGGGCCGTTATTTTCAGTGCGGTGAACAGGGTCACATGAGGAGAGCTTATCCACAGTTGAATGGGGGGCATTTGCCTAGAGGCCCTTAGAACCTGCAGGCACATCCACAACCTCCAACACCTTTTCCAGACATCCCTCTACAATAGGGACAACTTCAGTATGGGCGTGTGTATAATATTCAGGATGCTTTGTTTCCCCCAACACCACCAGCTATTAAGGGTAAGTTTCCCATTCATGGGTATGTGGGTCAAGTGTTATTTAACACGGGTGCAACACACTCTTTTATCTCTAGGCATTTTTCTCATTCGACGGGGTGGTTTAAATCTGCCAAAGGTACTTTTACTAGTGTGGAGTCTTCTATGGGTGATGCCTCACTTATACTTTTTATTTGTAAAGGGGTACGACTATACCTTGGTAGATTACGCTTTGAGGATGACTTACTAGTCCTAGACATGGTCGGGTATGATGTTATTCTGGGCATGCACTCGTTAGTAAAATATTGATCTATGGTAAATTGTTACGAGAGGAGTATAGTCTTCGCCATTCCGGGGCAAGAAGTGTTTTTAGTGGTTATGCCTCTTTCAGAGGGAGGTTCGAGCACACACTTGTATTGTATTGATGAGGAGACTTTACAAGAAGTAGTTGTTTCCCTAGACTCAATTCCGGTTATTAGAGAATTTGGAGATGTCTTTAAGGAAATCCCGAGCTTGCCTCCAAGTCATGAGATTGAGTTCGTAATTGATTTAGCGCCGGGAACAAGGACGATTGCACGAACTCGTTACCGTATGTCTCCTTTGCAAATGATGTATTTAAGGGATCAAATTCAGCATTTTTTGGGACAAGGGTTCATTCGGAGTAATAAATTGCTATGGGTTGCTCCTGTGTTATTTGTGAGGAAGAGAGATGGTTCCCTCCGATTATGCATCGATTACCGTGAGTTGAATAAGGTAACCATCGAGAATATCGATGATTTGTTTGATCAATTAAGAGTAATGTCGTATTTCTCAAAAATAGATCTAAAGATTAGGTACCATCAACTATGAATTCGAGAGCAAGACATATCAAAAACTGCATTTTTGACCAGGTATAGGTCTTATGAATTTTTGGTTATGCCTTTTGGGCTAACCAATGTTCCTGCCGTATTTATGGACCTAATGAAATGAGTATTTCGGGACTTCCTATACCGGTTTGTCATAGTGTTCATTGATGACATTCTAGTCTATTCTCAAATTGAAGCCAAACATGTCGAACACCTGTGATTGGTCCTGTAGACACTACGGGATCATCAACTTTATGCCAAGTTCGAGAAATTTGTCTTTTAGTTGTAGGAAGTGCAATTTGGGGCATATTGTGACGGATGAGGGTATTTTTGTAGACCCAAACAAAGTTGCAGCGGTGAGGAAATGGGGTCAGCCCATGACGCCAACTGAGATCCGTAGCTTTATGGGTTTGGCAGGATATTATCTCTGCCTCATTAAGGGATTTTCCAAAATCACTAGCCCTTTGACGAATTTGAACCAGAAGGGAGTACGATTTGTTTGGGATGATTCCTGTCAGCTAGCTTTCGATGAGATGAAGGACAAGTTGACTTCTGCTCCTGTACTCGCATTACCAAGATTAGGAGTAAACTATTTGGTCTTCATATAAGAATTTCTACAAGGATTAAGGGGTGTGTTGCAATAGGAATAGAGGGCCATTGCATATTCGTCTCGCAAGCTTCAGTCCCATGAGAAGAATTGTCCCGTGCATGATTTGGAGCTTTCCATGGTAGTGGTCAGTTTAAATATATGGAGTCATTACCTTCTGGGTGAGAAATTTAGTCTTTTAAAATACAACAAGTCGTTACAGTATTTGTTCTCGCAAAAAGATCTAAATATGCGATAATATCGGTGGTTGGAGTTCGTAAAGGACTATCAGTTCGATATTCACTACCACCCAAGCAAGGCAAATGTAGTAGCTGACGCGCTGAGGCGTAAAATTATGGGAAAACTAGCGGAAGTGTGGAAGGCCAAATGGAAAGAACTTAGTCAGGATGATGTTGTAGCAAGAGCGTTCATGTCGGTGTTGATCATTACGCCTGCTATTATTATGCGAGTCATAAAAGAGCAAGGAGGGGATAAAGATTATCAAGAAGGGGTACAATAATTATTGATCGAGGGAGTGGAGTCCTACTCTATTAGTTCTGAGGGTGGTTTACATTTCCATGCAAGATTTATAGTCCCGGATGAAGTAAACTTGACACATGATGTCATAACGGAATCCCATGGTTTAAGATTTGTCGGACACCCCGGGGGAGACAAAATGTACCAAGACATACGCTGTCAATATTGGTGAGCGGGAATGAAAAGGGACATTTCTGAGTTTGTTTCCCAATACGCCACTTGCCAATTGGTAAAGGTGGACCACCAGCGACAGACTAGATTGTTGCAACCGTTAGAAATACCGGTGTGGAAATGGGAGAGTATCTCAATGGATTTTATCACTAGGTTACCGATGTCGCAAAGCGGTCATGATTCTATTTGGGTTATCATCGATCGTTTGACCAAATCGGCACACTTCCTACCGGTATGGACAAATTATAATACGACACATTATGCCCGGCTCATTATTGTGAAAATTGTGAAACTCTATGGGGTGCCTATCAATATATTCATAGACCGAGACAAAATTTTTGTGTCCTATTTTTGGCAAAGTTTCCAACAGACGATAAGGATTGAATTTTGGTTGATTACATCATACCATCCACAAACTGATGGGAAAACGGAGAGAGTCAACCAAATCTTGGAGGATAGGCTTCGAATGTGCGTACTTGACTTTAAAAGAGGATGGGAACAATACCTTTCGTTGGTCGAATTTGCATACAATAATTCGTACCAATTCATGATAGGTATGGAACCGTATGAGGCATTGTATGTTCGACCGTGTTGATCACCTGCTTATTGGTTGGAAGTAGGAGACAATAAACTCATTGGACCTGAAATGATCCAAGATACCTGTTCAAAGATCGAGCTTATTCGAAACCGCATACGAATTGCACAAGATCTCCAGAAGAGTTATGCCGACGTGAATCGAAGGCATGTGGAATTGGGAGTGGGGGATCAAGGTTTAGTGCGGGTATCCCCGATGAAGGGTAAAATGCGATTCGGGAAGAAAGGCAAACTTGCACCGCGCTATGTAGGCCCTTTTCTCGTTATTGGAAAGGTAGTCCCCGTAGTAAATCAACTTGCTTTGCCAGAACGCCTATAACAAATTCATGACGTGCTCCATGTTTCATCTTTAAAGAAGTATAAAATATGTGAGGGAGCCCATTGGCACATACTATTGGATGATATTAACTTACAACCCGATGTTTCATATGCGGAATAACCGATTGTTATTCTCGACCACGAAGAGCGTAGACTAAGATCGAAAGTGTTTTCCTTGGTCCGAGTCTAGTGGGGGCACCATAATGCCGAGGAATCAAATTGGGAATGACAGGACGATATTCGAGGGAAGTACCCACACTTGTTTTACCAGGTATGCCAAAATTTTGAGGGTAAAATTCCCTTATAAGGGGGGGAGTATGTAATACCCCATATTTATGAGTAATTATCTTATATTAAATTACCTTGAAGGTTAATTACATAAAATAAAGAAAATTGAAGTAAATATTACTTTAAGTGATTTAAGATAAAATATTTACCGAGTTTTGCATATTTATTGTTAAGCGAATGTAAATAATAAAACATTATATTCTGCTGCGTCGTGGTGCTTTAAGCGACGGTTATGACTTATATCCCAATAGAGTTATTATTAAAGAGTTAATATGACCTTTGAACATGAAATAATGAACTATATCCTGGATGGCAGTTTAGAGGGCATGGTTAGTCCGGAAATGTTTGAGATAGTCAAAATAAGTACCATTGTGTTTTTGGGTTCCGGGGTACTTTTGACCAGTTATAACTTAATTATGATGTTACGAGTCATTTTAAGTATGTATTAGCATTTAATGTTGGACTTAATGTATTTGGGAATTTACTCTTCCAATAGAATTTTATATCTCATTAGTGAATTTCTAAACCTAGAGAGTTAGATAGAAGTGAGAGCTTCAGAGAAAGAAGAGAAAAGATAGAGATTGGTGATTTAGGCTTGGAATCGTTGCAATGAGAAGATAACCCGAGACTACAATGTTAAAGCAAGTTTATAACATGAATAAATGTATGATTGAGTGTGAATTAAATGTATTGATAGTTAGTTTTCTTGAGTTTGAACCAAAAATGATTATTGATGATTTTGGTGTTTAAAATCTTAGGTATTTGATTTAGACATGATTAGAGTTGGATATATTAGTGGGTTGTTGTGTAGGAACGATTTGGTAAAGTAATTAATGGATGATGTTGGGTGGAGTAAAAGAAAAGGGATTTGGGGATTTAGGGTTCATACAAACTCGTAGCCATAACTGGGCAATGTGACTAGGGGGAATCGATTCGCCCTCCTCAGCGAATCGATTGTCTAGAAATAGTGGCTACAAGTGTGAGGAACCGAATCGATACGGGTTAAGGCCGAATTGATTTAAGCTTAGACAGAAGGTTGGTTTTTCAGACGAATTGATTAGCTTTCAGAGCGAATCGATTCGCTTTTAGGGGTGAATCAATTCGTCCCCCAACGAATCAATTCGAAATCCTATTGTTTTATGAAATTTTTTCACCTTGGTTTCTACTCCTTTTATTTTAGGATTGAGGCTTAGGAACCTTCTCATATGAAGTAATAAAGAGTATTAGGGTCTTAGATAATGGTAATTTATAACCTAGGTTAGTAAGGGGGTATTCGAGATTATTTTGGGGACTATTTAGTTGAACTAAGTGTCTCATTTCATTTAGTAAATGAGTCTAAGGATAGGGGAGAGTTGGGTAGTATTGTTTTGGACTTTCGGGGGATAGTATGAGGGTAGTTATACTTCAAGACATCGAGTCCAAGGTGCTCGTCACGCATGTGATATCCGGGAAGGAGAACTCCCCATTGTGGTTGCGCAAACAGTGCGGAATGATGTATATTGCTGGGTGTGTCAATTCATATATCGTGTGGCCTACTCACCTCGTCAGAGTTAGCGTTACGCCAGACATGTAGTGACATTATTTGAACTCAATTGTTTTAGGTTGTCACATTTGAATTATATTTGGATTATATCGTGATGCATATTGTTTTGAATGTATATTTGCATTATCTTTATTTTATTTGGATATATGATGTTTGAATAGGTACAACGCTGCTATAACAGGTACAAATATACTATTGGGCAGTGGCAGTGGCCATACTGCCCAACAGATTTTTTTTCAATTCTCGCCAAAATTGTCAGGGTCAATGACCATGACAAGTTCATGACAAGGGATAATTGTCACGGACTTGTCATGGTCCTTGATCGTGACAATTATTTATTAAATGTCACGAGTTTGTCATGGTCCTAAACCGCGACCAAACTTTTCAAGGTCATAAACCGTGACATGATCGTGAGAAGTCCAATGAACTTGTCATGGCCAATGACCGGAACAAGTCCGTGACAACAAAAGTTGTCACCCTCAGACTTGTCATGGTCAATGACCTTGACAAGTTGGACTTGTCACGGTCAGTGATCGTGACAAGTCGACAGATTTGGTGTAGTGTATATTCTTAAGCACATATGGTTTCGTAATTAAAAAGTGAATGTTTTAATTGGTATATCTTGTGAATATGGCATACATTTACATGCCTCTCTAAATACTATCATAAGGAAAGTTACGCGAATGAGGTAAATCCCCTGGCTAGTGATGTAGGGAGAATATAGTCCTCGGTCCATAGGGTCGGTGGTTTCATTATATGATTATTTTATTCGAAGTGAGGTAATTTCGGGTATGGTTATGACTCACTGTCAAAGGTATATGTCCGCTTTCCATGCGTCATGATTTAGGTTACCCTAGTGGCCTTGATTATAGGCCCTGGAAGATGATAGCATTTAGGGGTGCATCCAGTGGGGTGACTCCCGGAAGGAGGGTCTTAGAACCATTTTATTATAATTGAAATTGTTCTCACGAATATGGCATTTCACATGAATGAGTTAATGAATCTATAAATCAACTTTATGGTATATGACCCCAATGATAATTGGACTTGTGAAAATATTTTATGAATTTGCAAATTAAGCATTTTAAATGGAATTAGGTTATTCCATTTAATTAGATGGGTAGTTTAACTTATAATAGAAATGGTATGGCATTCGGATGTTCACTTAGAAGAGAGGTGAGGATGATTATTATAATGAAGAGAGAATTTAACCCATTTATGATGTTAGTATTCAGGGTTGTTATGCATTTTATTTACACATATATTATATCAAGCTAGGCCTTGACCCATTTATATTTTTCTTCTCGTGTGGTTCTTAAGTGTGTCCAAGTGCTCCACCACAAGGGTGCCCTCTTTGACCTTTCCTTCCCAGGGTCAAAGAGCTAAAACATTTTGCGGATGTTATAGGATTTTTGCAGTAGATCCCCCAATATTTTGGACACTCTAGTCATGATCCGTCTATATATTCGTGCGTGTTGCCCAAGTTATTATTCATTTTAACTATAATACTTGGTGTGACCTTTGGTATTAGTCTGTTAACCGACACCTTATTCGGTTATGCTTTGTAGAATGGTTATTAAATTTATTACATGTATTTATTTCTATCCACCTTCTATTATAAATTGGATTGTCAAAATTATTTTAATCAAACTTGTAAAAATTTTGTGACACCCGTTTTCAAAAATACTTGGTGGTTGTCTCATACTATTATTATGTGACAGTGATGCTAAGAATAGACCATTTATGATTCCTGTTTTTTTCCTGGAGTAACGAGCTGGACACCTCTTATTTTAATAAGCGGGGTGTCACATTTGGCTCACGTGGGATTAGTAACCACGTGCATTGTGTGCTTCGTTCCACGTTCCCTATAAGATGCCCAAAATGTTCTGCCAATGTTGAAGAGTCGGCTTGGTCGAGTACGAGACAACAATGTATCATTGAATCGCATGTTGATAGTTACCAGGTGTAGTCTCGTTTGACCAGTGTTTGGCCGAGATGAGAGTATAGGTTGGCCTAAGATCTTTCGGCCTTCCACATGTAGATGAGGCATGATTCTAAGCAAGACAAGTCCACCCGATGTCTCAGCTCCTAGCCGAGATGAGATGGACTTGTCGAGACGAGACAAACCAGTTACATAAGATGACTCGAATTAAGGATGCTTCGTTGAGTCGGCTAGAGCCGATCTTACCCTAAGCCGAGATGAGGTCTAATTATGGCATATCAATCACTCCCTAGCCCTAGGTCTTCTGTGTCGATAGAAGATTAGGGGTGAAAATGTCAATCTGCACAAATGAAGATACATCTCCGAGTTGTTTGATGCTAATGCATGAATGTGTATGAGTGGTGACTGGTCATTCATCCCTTAGCATGCTGCCCAAGTAGTGGCGGTAGCATGTGTTTATTTTAGGAATTACGCTCTAATGATGGCCACCTCATGAATTGAGCCCATATCATTAGTGATATTTTAAAATGTTTTACTCCAAAACTTTTTCACTTTATCCATTCACGGGCTCCATTTTCACTCTCTATTTTTCTCAGTTTTTGGAGATATCTCTTTTTATTACGCTTACAAGCATGTTTTGGCCATTCTTTTAGCTCTCCAGTTGTATCCAGATTAGGGAAACCTTCTACGTATTATTTTCTTCCCTTCTTTATTAGCATTTCATCACCTTACCATTTATGTGTTTTCTAGGGCTTTTCTAGTGAGCTTATTATTTTTTCGGTGACTATTTTGGGTAATTACTTAGTGGTTTTAGAACTAATAACTTTGGTTTTGGGATTAAGAGAGTGGTTTACAAGTTTTGGGTGGTATTTTTAGGGTTTCTTCCTTCTGTTTTGCCCTTATTTGATTTATCTGGTGAAAAATCAGTCATCTTCTCCTGTGGAACACTCAAGCTGTTCTTGAGTGTTATTTTCTCTAACCCTTCACATTCCTTACCTTAGATGTTTTAATCAAAGATAAGTCAAATTTTTAGTTGTTTGCCATTTTCTAAACTTTTCCACCAAGTTTAGGGTCGTCCTCTAGATGTTGAGGAAGCTATACGAGATAGCTGAAGATTTCCTTTCTCTCAGAGAGAGGTTCTTTAAAGAGATCAAATAATATGAGGACGAGGAAGCTTACAAGCTAAGGACCAAATTCTTCCCTCTTCATCCTATATATCTTATACCTGTGGCAAACATTCATCCTCTAGTCATAGAAATCAGTGACTCTATGTCTGAGTCAGCGACCGAGAATGTAAATTCTTTCCAAGTGGTGATGGAAGTCCCACATGATAGGTCTGAGGGGGCTCAGGGTTCTTCAATAGTCTCATCTTCTCATCATGCCAATTCATAAAATAGTATCGAGACATCTGGCCTGGTCGAGACATCATCAGACCAATCTGAGTCCTCTCAGGAGTTAAATTCTTCTACGCAGATCCTCTTGTCCCATGATAGGCTGAGAGTGGATGTCATTGTACCACCGCCAATGGATGTCATCCCTCTTACTGACACTATAGGGGAACACTTTTATAGGACTTCTCATCCTAAGGCTTCTCATCCCCCTAGTGTCATCCTGACTACAAATAAGGAAAATGATGATGACAAGGGATCGCTTGATATTTCATGTGCTGAGTCCTACATCAACACCGCCACTTAGGTCAACCTCATATACTGGAGACATCTGTATGGTATTGGTGCTTCCGTTAATATGAGATCTCCCTCGGCCGACAAAAGATCATTTAAAGTCCAAGACGATTAAATATTTAAGGTCAGCTTCAGGCGGCCCGTACACCCGACCGTACGAGCCATTTTAAGAAGTCTCGATCTCCTCCCTGCCCAGTTATCATCGAACGCATTGAGAGTAATTATTGGGTTTGTGATCCTATGGAAGGTGGTTCATCATACTAACCTTCCAGTTAGCATTTTCAGAGGATGCTACATAGGCTCGTCTCCTAAAACCCAACCTTGCTACTATCTTCTTATAATTAGGAAATCTGATAAGAAAGCTTTGCTGGTCACTCAAACTTCCCATAATAATTAGAAGCCTTGTTAATTTTTCATTTCAAAGGCCTAGGAATTTGACCCTAATTCCCCTTGCACGGCCTCAGAGCCCAGAGTCACCCAACATTGGGCTAAGGCCATAATATCAATTAGAGTCGACCCATGCTTAATTGTTGAAGCTTTGGAAAAACTTAAGAAATTTAGGGAACAAGGAGAGAAAGGGGGTCTCATCCAGTTTGAACATTTGAGGAACCCTTCCTATTTAGAGGAAACGAGCATGGGTGTGCATCCCCTATCTGAACTATGTAAGTGTTTGTCAACCACTATTTTTTTCCAACTATTGTGTCGTATTTCTCATATATGAACTACTGACCTTGCTTTCTTTCTTACAAATCGACCACCAAACATCTTTGAACCTATGGGGACGATGGCTGACCTAGGTATAGCCAACTTTCTCAAGAAGATATGTAAAAAGTTAGCCTCTACTCCTCAAACCAAGAAATCCACCACTGCCAACCCTCGTCAGGCCGAGGGTGCAAGGAATAGAAAAGTGGGATAGGAGAACCTCCCTATAATCCATCAGAGCAAAAAGATCACGGATGTCCCGTCCAACACCAGGATGAGTAGAACTAATACAATCTCCTCCGAGGATGCCCTTGTTGCATGGCTGAGGAACTTAAAACGTTTATCTGACTTTGCCTTATGGAGTAAGGATCAGGTTGTTGAGTTCATCGACTCCAATACTTCAAAGTCTAATCTCAGATTTCTAGATGAAATATGTATCTTGTTAATGAACGAATTTGTCCTTTATAAGGCAGTTCAAGTAAGTCACTGCTCTTTTCTAATTTATTATTTTTATCAAACTATAAGGTCGTCCTATAAGATTGTCTTGTACTGATCTTCTTTGCTCTATGAAGACTACCACTGTCTTAAAAAGCTCCATCAATGGATCAAGAAGAAGGTTCCTGAGATCCGTGTGGCTCGTCAACCCATTAAGAATGACGAGGCTCAAAAAAACCGTATTCAAGATCTTGAGATCGAAGTACAGAACCTAAAGAGCAACACTCTAATGCGATCTCCAATGTGAATAAGAGTCACGAGGAGGATATCAAGTCTCTGAACAACACACTCATCACAGATTGCTGGGAAAGTGAAGGAGGTTGTTGATAGTAAAATCTCTGAGGCTCAGATGCAGCCAGTTGAGACTTTCAAGTCCTCTTAGGAATTTATGGGCTACAGTGTGTAGTACCTTGAAAGAGGCGCTCATACTGGTTGCTTGTGGGAAACTATGAATTTCCCAAATATTTCCCATTTGTCTGATCAACTGAAGTCTTTCCGCCTAGATGATTCTCTTTTTATAATAGCTTTAGCGCATATTGAGGGGTCAGTGTCGGATAATGAGCCCACAGTTCAGACTACAAACCTTGTTGCCGAGAGTGATCCTGTCAGAGATAACGAAGATGAAAGTATTGCACCTAGAGATATGTCAGCTCTCGGATAAGATGAGGACCCAAATGTTGAAGGAATAAACCCTCATGCCTAGTTCTTCTCAGCTTTTTTTTGGCTAGCTGACTGTGGCATGATGCCCTCTTTTGATTGTAAAAGCTTTTGTTTGCTAGATAATTATTTATAACTAACCAGTAACATCGTATCTTTTCTCTTGAACACTTAATCATTTTATATTTTTGAATATGTAATGCCTCTGATCATTTACTATCGTTCTCTGAATGGATGACTAGTATTTTTTATTTGCTTACGTTTACTTTTCATGCATGACTCCTTCCGATGTTAAATCAAATAATCAAAATATGGTTTACAATCTTAATATCACCAACTAACTGAATAATTCCAACCTCATCATATTTTTAGACGAGCTTGATACGGGCAACATGTTTAATATTTTAAATATCGTTTATTTCTTAGTCAAGACATTACATAGAGAGTCTAACCACCAGGTTAATGATGTTTAAAATGACTCAAATTTAAGTGATTTAAAATTTGAATCCACTAAATTATGGTGTTATATCATATCCCCTCTCGTCGTTTTGAGAGTGTATGGATGAGAGTCGTCTCGTCCATGCACTATCGTCTCGGCTGAGAGAGTTTATCCACCAAGTTAATGATGTTTAAAATGAACCATAACTAAGTTATTTTTAATTTGAGTCCACAAAATTATGGTGTTATATCATCTCCCCTCTCATTATTTTGAGAGTGTATTGATGAGAGTCATCTCATCCATACACTGTAGTCTCGGTCGAGAGAGTGTATCCACCAAGTTAATGATGTTTAAAATGAACCAAATTTAAGTGATTTTTAATTTGAATCCACCAAATTATGGTGTTATATCATGTCCACTCTCGTCATTTTGAGAGTTTATGGATGAGAGTCATCTCATCAATGCACTGTCGTCTCGATCGAGAGAGTTTATCCACCAAGTTAATGATGTTTAAAATGAACCTCATTTAAGTGATTTTTACCCCTCTTGATGTTATTGAGAGTCCATAGACGAGGTCGACCCCGTGTGGACTATCATATCACTAAGAGTAACTTAAAACTATTTCACCACCCATGATGTTTTATAGGTTAAGATGACTTGATACATACAAGAAATAAGTATTCAAAAAATAGCAGGTAAGAGAGAACACTTGGAAATTTTCATTCATAATATCATTCTCATAAACATGGACAAACGATACTAAAATGAAATTGATAAGAGACAATCAAAACTAAAGTGAAACTTTATCATAACTTCTTACTGATAGTATTTCTTGAGATGGTCAGCGTTCCATGGATTGGAGAATAGTTGTCCATCTAGATTCTCCAACTAATACGTTCCTCGAACCACTTCTTCAACCACCCTATAGGGACCATGCCAGTTTGGATGAAGCTTGTTGGGATTATTCCACATCTTCTTCAAAATTAGGTCTCCTACTGCCAGTGGCCGAGCCTTCACCCTCTTATTATAAAACTTTGTTATTCTTTACTGATAGGAAACCTTACTAACCTCACCAACTTATCTCCATTCCTCTACAAGATCCAAATCCAGTGTTCTATCTTCCATATTTAGCTTCGGTCCGTATGTTTGGACTCTATGAGTTGGGAGACCTATCTCTGTTGGCACCATAACTTCTAATCCATAAGCTAGCATGAACGGAGTTCCCCCCGTCGCAGTCATCTCTGTTGTCCTATATGCCCATAGGATAACATCCACTTCCTCAATCCATCTCCCCTAAACATCCTCCAACTTTTACTGAATTTCTTTAATATTTGTTCTATTACTAATCTCTGTCTACCCATTAGCGTAGGGTTGTCCTGGAGTTAAAAAGAACTGTTTGATACCGACCCACTCACAGTACTTCTCAAGTGAGATGTTCATGAACCGCATCTTGTTATCAGACATCAGAGTGTTAAGCAGGTCGTATCTACAAATGATATTTTTCCAGATAAACTGAAAGGCTTTCGTCTCCGTGATTGTGATTGTCTCCTCGGCCTCTACCCACTTCAAAAAATAATCAATCACCATAATTAAATAACAATAATTACTCATAGCTTTCAGCAATAGCCCAAATAAATCAATCCCCCGAACTGCAAATGGCCATGGATAAGGGATAAAAGTAAGAGGTTGATGAGGTTGATGGGGTATGGTGGCAAACCTTTGACACTTCACACTTCTTAACATACGAAGGTACATCATTGGCCAACGTCGGCCACTAGTATCCTTGAGTGATGATCTTTTTTGTCAATGACCTTCCTCTGATATAAATGGATCAAGACCCCTTATGCACGTCCATTAAAATATAATCTACCTCGAATGGATGGACACATCGGAGTAGAGGAAGTAGGAAACCTTTTTTTGTACAAGATGTCTCGTATGAGGGAGAACTTATCTACTTTATACCCCAGCTTCTTTCTCTCAGATCTAGACTCTGGCAGCTCCCCATCTATGATATACCACTAATAGGATCCATCCAATAAGATACCATATTTAAGTTGAAGCAAAATTCCAAAGTATTTTCTTCTCCTTCAATGGTTGGCCGATAAAGGATCTCTACTAGGACCGTTCTTCCAATTTTTGTTGTAGTGGTGGAAACTAACCTTACCAAAGTGTCAGCTCAACTATTGTCTAGCCAGACTATCCTCTTTAGTTTCACTTCGCTAAAATGCTCCAGTGTTGTTTTCACCTTTCCCAAGTACTTGGCCATTCTGTCATCTTTGGCCTTATATACCCCCAAAATTTGATTCACAACTAACTTGGAATCACTATGGACAAGGAGTTGGCCGACGTTCAGTGCTCTGGCAAGGGAGAGACCTACTAGGAGAGCTTCATACTCTAACTCATTATTGGAGGCTTTAAAGTTGAACCTCAGTGAATATTCAATATCAATCCTGTCTGGGGCCGACACAATTAAACTTGCTCCAATTTCGTTCTCACACAAAGATCCATTAACGAACAAGATCCACACAGTTCCATTATTATAAAATTACCATTATTTAGTGTTCCATTGTTAAAAATGTGTCACTCTTCCTCATTCTCAGAAACCTTGCTTCTCTCTAAACTCGTCTTAGCCTCGATCGGGGGAAGACACACCATACTTTCTTGCTTATGAGCTGAAGATTTAATTTATTTTATATTGGGTCCATACCACGTGAAGTCGACTATGAAGTCAGCTTGGTTTTCCCCTTAATGGTCGTTCTCGACTTGTAGATGATATTGAATTACCCCAATTCAATTGTTGAAGCCATTAACCTACCTGATTTATTAGGTTTGTGGATGACCTATCTGAGGGGAGGATCGGTGAGGCCGACCATAGTATGCACTTAAAAGTATGGCTTCATATTACTTAAGGGATGGATAAGAGCATAAGAAAACTTCTCCATTTTGGGATATCTTTTCTCGGCCCCCTAGAGGGCCTTGCGGTTAAAGTACACTGGCTTCTGAATTCCATCCTCTTCTGTGATAATGGCGACACTAATGGCCGATTCCGACACCACTAGATACAGACATAACTTCTCTCCTTGGGTTGGTATTGACAGTAAGAGTGGAGAGCTGAGATAGGACTTTAAATCTTAAAAGGATTTATCACACTCCTTGTTCCACTCAAAATCTTTTCTTAACACTTTAATGAAAGGAAGGCATGTATCGGTAGCTCTAGACACAAACCTATTCAATGGGACCACTCACCCGATTAGTCTCTACACATCCTTTATTATTACAGGATTCTTCATTTCCATCAAATCTTTAATATTTTCGGGTTGTCTTCAATCCCCCTATGATTCACAATGAAGCCTAAGAAATTAACTACCCCCACGTCGAAGACACACTTGGAGGGGTTGAGTTTCATCCTATATACATCCATCGTATCAAAAGTGCACTAAAGGTCGGCCACATGAGTGTCGACCTTGAGGCTCTTCATCAATATGTCGTCGACATAAACTTCCATCGTCTTCCTAATCCCGTCCTTGAACATCTTATTCACCAGCCTTTGGTATGTTGCCCTGGTATTTTTCAATCCTAAGGCCTTGACCTTGTAACAACAGGTCCCCTTATCAGTTATGAAAGTTGTCTTCTCTACATCGGTTAGATTCATAAATATTTGATTATAGCCTGAGTAGGCATCTATAAATATCATTAATACATGGTGGAAATAGCGTCTACCCTCTGATATATCCTTGGTAGTGGAAAGTTGTCTTTAGGGAAGGCTTCGTTTAGATCTATAAAATCAACACACATCCTCCACTTTCGTTGTCTTTGGGGATGATGACAGCATTCGCAAGTCATTTGGGGTAAATGACTTCCCTGATGAAGTTAACTTTTTCCAACTTCTTCACTCCTCTTGAATGACATCATACTTCTCTCGTAAATAAACTCTTCTTTTTTTATGGATCGATTTTACATCTTCAGTCACATTAAGATTATGACAAAGAACCTTTGAATTGATGCTAGGAATATTCTCATGGCTCCAGGAAAAAATGATTTACCTCTTCTTCAATAACTTGATCAACTCTTCTTTGACTTCATCCTTCAGGGCTTTGCCGATTTGGATGGTTTTTTTTTATTCGTCCTCATTGAGAACAATGCATTCTACCTCCTCAGAGGCCTCTCCCTTATTTAACTTAGTATCATCTCTAGGATCCAGGGTATCAATGTTTTATATTGTAGTAGCCCTTTTGTATGCCTATCTCACCTCGGCTGAATTGAAGTAGCATTTTTGTGGCTCAACCTGGTCACCTTGCACTTCCCTATCTGGATTCGAGAACTTAATCATTTGATGAACCGTTAAAGGCACAACCTCAAATTCCCCGAGGACAACTCTTTATAAAATTATGTTTTGGATGAGTAAATATTCTCATCCATGATGAAGAAACTAATTTTCTTCTTGAGGCACTTTGGCCAGCAATTTCCCATTCTGACCTCCATTTCATAAATCCCCAAAGAGTGTACTTTCTCTCCTCTATAACTGATGAGAGGCTGATGATACAACACTAGCCTCTTCTTACTCAGACATAAGCCTTTGTAACTGTCCTAAAACATAACATTGATCGAATTGCCGACGTCCACCAAAATCCTCAGAACCTCATAACCATGCACTAGAGTGGTGATAACCAAAAGTTCATCATGCGGGGCTACAATCCCTTTGAGAAAACCTACAATCAATGTAATCATATAAACTTTAGTTCTTTTTACCTTCTTCAGCTCTATCATTGCTAAATACACTTTCTTAGGCTTTGGAGGGAGAGCCTTGGCCTCAGCTACATGAGCCTTTCTATTGGCAACCTCTTTTCCTCCTCTCGTTAGTCCTTCACAGATCATTTTAAACCCAAGAGAGATTTTATGAAGCTGACCTTTAGGATCAGCAATTAGGGGAGGCAAGTCTGGGTCTATTTCATCATCATCGTCTGAGTCATCGTCGTCTCGACTTACTAAAGCGTTAGTCTTTCACTTTTCGTTCCTTCCCTTTCAAGTGTCATCTTGGCCACCCTTGAAACTTCCCTTATCATCATAATTTCTTATCTTATCGGTCATATGGCCATGGTCTTAGTGAAATTCACACCACATGTTTCATTCTTCTTGTGAGGAGGAGCCTTCAGCTTCTTAGGACACTTCAGAAGGCTGGCCATTCTTAATTTCAATCAAAATGTGCTCATAAGTGATAGTCAAAGGGGTGTAATCTATGAACTTGTAATCTATCGATCCCTTCTTGACGTACTTTTCTTATTATGGAACTTACCCCCACTGCTTGTCCCCTTCTTATCTTCACCTTTAGCAGCCATTGCTCCTTCCACATTCATAACCTTCCCGACCGTAGCTAGAAGTTTGTCCATAAACTTTGGAGGATCCTTTACAAGCTTCCAAAGTAGCTTTCCTTTATGTAAACCTCCCATTATGGAGATCATGGAAATACTCTCCTCATAATCCCCAACCTCCAATTTCTCCTTCTTGAAACCTCTGTATGTACTATCTCAGACTTTCATTCTTCCCCTGCTTCACATCCAGTAGGTGGGTCATCTTCTTCTGGGGCCTCACCCCAAAGTAAAAATGATATATAAAACTTTCTGTAAGATTTTTGAAATTATTAATTGAGTTTTTAGGGAGAGAGGTAAACCATACATGAGTTACTACGGTCAAGGTGCTTAAGAAGGTATGACACCTCATCTCGTTTGAGATTGTATAAATATCAGCAACTAATTGATACATCTCCACATGTGGACTGGATTAGTTCTCCCATCATACTTTGGAGTGACTACTGGCGACTTGAACTTAGTTGATGAAGGATAACTCATTATCTTTGCCACTAAAGGGAACCTTCATTATATCCCCTCTGCAAGGGGGATCCGCTCTTAAGAATATCCCCAATCTTATCCTTCATCCTTTGGATAAAATCATTCTAGGGTCTCTGGACTGCTTTTGTAACCTCATCTTGGGCAACATTATTTATGTGAATTGAGGGTTTTCTGGCAACTGTTCTCTATCAGTTATTAACCACTCGCTAATCCTCGTCTCATCCACGAGGAATTCCTCGGTCATCAAATCTATCATTCCTTCTGGAACTAGCTATACTTCTGGATCTAGAGAGGAAATTTCTCAGGTCGTCTGCTGTTGGGCCAAGACTATCAAAGGTTGACCCCCTACTTAATCTATCTAGAGCTGATGCCTTTGGCCTACACTCTCGTCTCGGCCTACAACCGCATCCTCGGATAAGCTGAATGAGTCACATAATGCCTCTAAAAATTTGATAAATCTCCCAATAGCTCCTTTCATCCACTTTATCATACTTCTCATCCTCGTTATTAAGGACTTTACGACCCAGCTTCCCCAGGCGTAAATGCCTCGGGTCAACCACATTCATGCACCCTTGCTGAGGAGGAAAATCATTGTGTGGGTCCTGGGGTAGTACCTTAGCCATTGGATCCGAGCCACCTTTGCTGGCGACTAGCGTTTTAAACTCTTATCCATCTCCAGTAGGTCTAGCCATCATGTTCTGGCTGAAAGAAGCAAGGGGTGTTATTGTCTATCTACGAAGGAGGACAAGGTCGTCGCCACCTCAGCCATTTCTAACTGAGGAGGGGCCTGACTGGTAATAGGACCACTTATAGTTGGTGGATTTGTTGCCATTAGAGAATTCCGTTGATAAAAGAAATTAAGTAATGAGTTGGGAGTGAACTGAAAAAGCAAAAGATGAGTTGAAACCCAAACTAGAGCTCTTTCAATGGTGGTTCATGCTCACCTTAGGATGATATTAGATCACCACCAGAGAATTTGGTGGAGTAGCTACAAAATTAGGGAAGAAGATGGCTATCTATTTCCCACAGATAATGCAAAACCGATGATACCAGAATTGGTATCACCAGATCAAAGTGATGAATAAGCTCATACCAGTTCAACAATATCAGAAGTACAGTAGTATAATAGTAGAGAAAGATGAGGTAACGAGGAATTAAACATTAGATATAAATGGTTCATCCTATTAAAGACCTGCGTTGACTGCGTGAGTGTGTAAAATCCACTAAAATGGGCTCTAATGGACTTGGATACAAGCACCCAAGCTCACAATCTCACTGAGTAATAACTTCTGTAGAGTTTTGGTAGGGTTTACAATTTTGTTTCCCCTTTATAATGGGCTAAAAGATAACTATTTATATGACTGGGGTGTTTTCATACACACCCCATTCATTCATAAGCCATGCACAGATCTAACTATCCAATAAGGTGATGCCATATGTCCTTAGTGCATGCAAATAATTATTATAAGATATTCATCACTTGTGTGAGTGATGTTGTTGCAACAGTTTGGCTCACATGGGGTTGGTAACCACGCGCTGTCTCAGTGTGATCTATTCCACGTGCCCTGTAAGATTCCCAAAGTGTTCTACCAAGGTTGAAGTGTCGGCCTGGATGAGTACCAGAAGATCGAGGTATCACTAAATCGCATGTTAATAGTTACCAAGTATAGTCACGACTGACTAGTGTCGGGCCAAAACGAGAGTACATATTGACCTAAGATCTTTCGGCCTTCCATATATAGATGAGGCGTGATTCTGAGCAAGCTAAGGTCGCCCCCTATCTCAGATCCTAGCCGAGATGAGACAAACCAGTTGCATACGATGACTTAAATTAAGGATGCTTCATTGAGTTGGCTAGAGCCAAGCCTAGCCTAAGCCGAACCGAGGTCTCATTACGACATATCAAAGATCACTGAGAGGTATGTTATTTAGGTGCCTCTACAAATGAGCTCATGCTCACATTATATAGGGTCAATAGAGGTGCCGATCACATTGTCCTTGATATGTCTATCGACAGGCAACCCCAGGCACACTACCGATAGGCAGGGAAATAGGTTTTCCTTTCGACAGTCTCATGTAGATTTTTTGAAAAATGATCATAAATTGAAATTCATAAGTTCGAATCTCACATGAGGCAAACTATTGGAAAGAGTATTAAAACCCTTTTAATAATCCATGAGGCCTCTCTCGGGTTCGAGAATTGACGGTGATCAAACAGGGCTCGAAAGCGCCCGACAATCTTTTGAACCAGAGGAAAATGGATCGGTCATCCAAACTGGGATCAGGAGCACCCGGTGACATCCTAATCAATTTTTGATAGTAAAATGTACCATTCGTCCGAACCATAAGACCATTTTGCACATGGGGTGGACTGTTGAAAAGGGCATTCAGAGAATCTCAAAGATTCATTCAGCTTCCACTCAGGTGAGAGAGTTAACAGGTAGTTAAATGGGGTCTAGGAATGTCATATGGCCTCTTAAATGGTACTCGAAGTATAATCTAGGGTTTATGGTGACGGAGCAAGTTCTAGCAACCTTAGGAGATGGTTAGTGGGTCCTAAAATGTGGTGTCTACAGTTAGTATTTGGACTCTATTTTCATATTAGTAGTCTTGTTGTTAGATTATAAGAGTGTGAGGGATTTAAATAAAATGATGAGTTTTAATTAATTTGGACTTTAACATTTTTATGGAATAAAAATGTTACAAAATTGATATTTTATGAGGGTAAAATATGAGGGAATATTTCAAGGTTTCTTGAAAATAGAGTTTGGGATTTTATTGTAGTTGTGCATTTTTAGAAGTTTGATGCTAAACATTTTGTGGAATAAAATATTTTGAAAAAAGTATTTATTTTACAAAGAGGAAGATTTTATAAAAAATGGGCATTTGTCAAATTTTGAAGAAAATAAAAATATCATTTAGTCTTGAAAAGTATATTTTGCAAGTATTATGAAATTTCAGAATACATTATATGTTAACCTATTTAATATGATTTTTTGAGTTAAAATCCATCTTCTCGTGTGTATAAACTTGTAGGGTTCTAATGATGAACATATAAATAAGTTTAATTTGTCTCTAGTGTGTGATTATATTATTTCAAGTGCAAAGCGGTCGCGTAAGTAATAAACCGGTAAGACGGGGTCGAATCCTCCGGGAATAGGATGATTGCTCGTGACGACAAGGGGTAGGAAGACTAATCCTAAGGTTGACTCTAAAGAAAGAAAGAAAAATGATTTTGATTTGAAATATGTCTAACACCTAAATGCAAATCAGTTGAACTAAGAATTAAACTAAGCATACAAGACTAAATTAATTAAGAACTAAGTAGAATGAATGAGAAAATATGTTGGAATACAATCCCCCAAACCCTAGTATGTTTACGAAATATAAAATAAGTCGTAAATTAGATAATTGATTAAACCCAATCTTTATTAATCTCAAGCATTACATATATGAGGGCACAAGCCCGCATCATACATAATCAAGAATAAAAATAAAGCGATGTCAAAATAGTTGACACACGCATCGCACTCTTAAACACCCCGGTTACCTAGGACAAACGAGGTTAAAAGACCTACGACGGTTGTGATCACTACACAACATGATTCAATGATTATTTATATAACTAATTTTTTATTCTTGCAAACCACATCGGGTTGGGTTCATGCATCTTAACCCTGAGAAATCTAGCCTAGCATGGTGCAATTAACTACAATTATTTTTCTAGCATGCAGGAAATCAAAACCATGATGAAATTGGGATTAGAAGATACATATTATATATGAATTATTGGAAACAAATAGATGATGCACTGATTAATAAATTCAAACAAAGAAAGAAAAATAAACAAACTTTATGAAGGAAATCTAATTTGAGAATCACAAATTTGTAACTTTGACCTCCTAGGGTTCTTGACTATTTTCTTTCTCTAAACTATGCTAAAATAAACTCCCTAAGAACTCTCTTAAGTCTGGGAATCCCTTGGAATAAAAAGACTACATGTTTACAAAAATTTCAACCATGTAAAACTCTAATTATAGAAGAAAATAATTCTAAATTTCGATAGCCGAATCGATCCGGGTCATACACATCTGTTCGGTTCTCCTCTTACAGAAAGTTGCTTCACTATTAGACCTGTTTATTTTTATCTCTATCGGTTCAGTTGCATATTCATAGAAAGTTTAGCCAACTTCCGGATTGGTTCTTTTTATCTTCCATGGGTTCGGTTATGCTTATTCAGAACATTCCTTTCCTTGTGATTTTGAAAATTTAGACCCCCAATTTTTAAAATTATACATAAAGTGATTTCCTTCTAGATGCGGAATAAAGATGGCTCAACTCAAATAAATTAATTTTCACTTAAACCAAATTAATTCAATCCAAGTCCTAGAAATTTGCCTAACACATAATTAATTCAATTTGCAAATTAGGCCAAACCAATTTTTTTTCCAATTAAAGTTAATGACTTGAACTAAATTAATCAACCATTACCCAAATTAATTTTAGCACCAACTTAAGCATGAGTAGTGATTTAAACCAATTTTATCTTTTTCCCTAAGCATGCATCTAATGTGAATTTTGCGAAAGATGAAATAAACAAATAACCACTACGCCATAATGTACGAGGAAAAACCCACAACGGGAAAAAACCTCGGACGACCCTAGCCTCAAACCCACTAAGTACGGTTTTACAAGTGCAAGACAAAAATAACTTATAACACTCGACTTGACTCCGTCCAAGCCCCGACGCTTCTTATTGTACACACCTCTGCTTATCGAATAACCACGGAGGTGCACTGCATTCTTAGAATCCACCGATCATACTTTTAGGAACCCATCGACCACACACGGTGCCTTTCACCATATGAGAATGCCACAGCAACAAACAAGTATTCTTTTTGTGGGATGTAGAATTAAACCTAAACTTCTCTTCTTCAAGGTGTAGAGATAAACCGGTGGAAAACACTCCAATAAAAGTATATATATTATGGAACTTGTATAAACTAAACAAATAGGTGTAAACAAAAGTGTTTTAGGATTTTTCTTGAAAAACAAACAATTAAAATTTGAAGCTTTTCATTTGGAATTGAAAACACTCCAAATTCTCTCTAAGAGATGGAGGAATACGAAAAAGTTACTTGGAAAAGGTTGGTTCCCGCACTTCATAATTCTGCCAAAAATTAGTGGGGAAAAGATAGTAGGAACATGGAGAAAACTGCAGAAAACTGTCCAAAAACTGTTCCCGCCAATGTCTTTCGAACAAATTTTTCTTTCGAACGACTTTACTAATGAGGTTATAGTGCGAAAAAAGAAATCTCGTTAGAAATATTGTTTGAACGACTTGGCAATCTCGTTCGAACGAGATGCCAGTTCGTTCGAACGACATTGGAATCTTGTTTGAACGATATTCCAGTTCGTTCGAACGACGTGTCAGAAAAATAAAATATTCTTTTTAAGTCCAAATTTTTTTATGAAAAGTCCTAAAAAAAAATTTTTTAGTAAAACAAAGTCGTTATATTATTTATAAAACATTATAAATTACACCCAATAAATTTCCAAAGCTCATATATATATATATATATATATATATATATATATATATATATATATATATATATATATATATATATATATAGGAGCATTGGAACAATGTTGTTGACGTAGAAACGAGGCACACTAAACCCGACATATGATGAAGCTTTGTAATCTTGGCCGCTACATCTTCAATTTACATGTCGTAGTCTTGGATGGATACACTTGAACACTATCCTATGACTCAAATATTTTTGTCCGGAATTGAGCCAACACAACATTAAGACTCAATCAGAGACTTGTGTCGTTACAGATTTTTCACTCAACTTTTAAGCTTCGTAACTCGTGATTCAGGACACGAATTCAGATGTCATTTCTTCCTATGCGCTCGTAGACTTGAAGGCTTCAACTTTTCTTTAGCTTCTCATCCAAATTCTAAATGCAAATTACTCTTTTGCCCTTTGACTTTTCTTCTTTTCTCTTCTTTCTTTCTTCTAGTTTCTTTATTTCTTCTCATGCACTAAATACCTGAAAAATCTATGAGAAATACACAAAACTCGGTGTACTCATTAGAAAATGTTTGTATCAATGATATGAGATCAATCAACTCAAATTACATCGCACGAAATGTTAAAAACTCAAAATTACGGAGATAAATACGAAGAATTTATGCCTAATCAAAACCCCCCTAACTTAGAACATTGCGCATCCCGAGCAATGTAAAAGAATCAAAACAAGGTTAAACTCCTATCAATCGTCTTACTGGGATAAAACACCTTTTTTTGTGGCAAGAGATTGAATTTAGCGTATGCAACAAGCCTTTAAATCCCTAGGTTACCCAAGTAGGACTAGTTGTTGTCTCATGAAGGTTTGCAGTGAATACACCCACAAAATTCGTTTTTAACTCAAAAAAAATCCAAAATACCTAAAAATTGTACAAGTTAAACCTTTCTAAAATTATCCATCATAAATTTATATGCACAAGTCTCAAATCATAGTAGAGTGTGCACGAAATCGATAATCAGACCGCAAATTTCCACCAATTTATCATTACGTTACTTTCAAAAAATTCTCTTTGATTTCAAAATCTCACGGGATGCTCTCACAAACGAATCACTCGAAATGTGTCTATTTCTCTCGGTTTGCATGATTCATAAGAGTAAATGGAATGGACACAAGGTCATGCACACAATATTGACAGATGAAATTTTTATGGTGAAAAGATCTCTTCATCGGAATACGGAGATTTGAAAAATGGGAAACATCTCCTCTTGTTAATACAAATTAATCTCTCTTCTTTACTTTTCATGTCTTAGCTCTCCACGTGGAAATCAATTCCACAATTCAGACTCGGTTAGGACTTTCTTGGGATTAAGTTGTATTGGGTAAAATTGGGATTGGTTGGGAAGGTTGAAATTGAAAAATGTTCTTATGATGTTCGTTAGTGCTTTTTCGGGCTTGCACTTTTTTCTTTCTTTTTTCTTTTTTTCATCTATTTTTCACATTTTTCTTTTCTTTCTATTTTAGTTGAGAATTTTTCTATTCTTTTTCTTGCCCCATTTTATTGCACCATTTGGACTTTGTTTTCTATTTTTTTTCAATTTTCAAAACTCCGGGCTATTTGGGTTTTTCGGATTACAAATGAAAAGGGGAAATTTCTATTAGGCACAAATTGGGTTGAAAAGGATAAGTTTTCACAACTTTTTACGGATAATATTTTTGGGTTGCAAACGAGGGTCTACTTCATATAACCGAATTACTCATTACTTTACCATAGGTGTCTTGAGAATAATTTAGTTTAGAGTTATTTTTAGTGCATTTTTCAAGACAACATTTCACACGTATCCCGTAATTGATCAAAATAAAGGAATTGAGATTTTCAACGATTTATTAAAACGTCGAATTGAACTTTGAGTTAACCATTAACTCGGATTGATTTAAAAACTTTTAAATAGTCAAAAGCTCGAAATCTCACCGGGTTTGTTAATATACACACTTATATGTAAAGTCGTCAACTTTCTTTCAATTTCCATCTTTGGTCAATTTCAGCTTTGGGCATTTGGAATTTTTCAATTCGAGACTTAAAAAATTGTGACCTTTGTGAAAAATTTAAATTCCAATTTTTATTTATTTTGAAGAAAATATTTTTTGCTTTTCAGATTTTTTTGGAAATTTTCTAATTTTTTGGTTTTTGGGCATTTTGAACTTTGTGAAATTTTGAAGCGCATGCGTACCGCCCCTAACTTAGACTTTTGCAAAGTCTCTATGCAAAAGGACTAAAATTAAAATTAAAGAGGGAATGCATAGAAAAATGAACAAAGGACAAAATGCAACAATAATCACAAGAAAGAATGAAAATGAAAAATAGGAAGTTCATAGTTCTTCATTACAAAATATAAGCATTTAAGGAAAAGAGATACACATTACAAATAACCAAACCAATAACGGGCTACTGAGGGGGTGGGTGGGATGTTCCTGGAGCATTTGAGTCATATGGGTCGTAAAAATAGAGCGGTGGTGGGACACCCATATGCAGTCGATACAGCTCAGATTGAAGGCGATGCATCATACTTGTATCGCGCTGGTACGCTCGATGGTCCGCTTGGAGGTCGATACGATAGGCATTAATGAAACTGTCAAAGCGTGTTTCCAGTGTGGAAATGCGTTGATCAAAATCCTCTCCCTCCGGATCATAGTCAGAATCGACCTCTTCATTATACTCTTCCTCCATGCCCTCGGCCATCTCTACGTCCTCGACTTCTTCGTTCTCTTCATCATCAGACTCCTCCTCCTCTTCACTAGAATTATCAACCTCTACCACTGCTGCTCTTATTACCTCCCGTTGTTTTGCACTCCTATTGCGTGATTCCTGCCCAATGGGCTTTGGGAGGCGTTAAAACGCTTGGGGTGTCTCTATGCCGGCATCGGAGAGTATGTAGGTGATGAGGCAGGGATATGGGAGAGGGTTCGTGCCCTTTTTATCCAAGGCCGCATAGAGGATGTCGGCGTAGAATGTGCGGCCAAGGTGAATCGTAGTGTTGGGATAAAAAAGGTGGTCGACGAGTGTATCTTAGCGAGGACGCATCGTCGAATCATTGGATGTTTGGAGGAGGTTGGCGCAAACAATGTGGAAGGTGATATAGGCCTTATCATTTAGGCACCGCACCGAAAATTTTTCCCTGACCGAATGCTCGTGGGGTGCAAGTTAGGCTATGAATGTACTTTTGGGAACAGAGGTGGCGACACTTGGGTAGTAAAATTGTTTCGAGAACAGAATCCCCTTGGCGGGAAGCTTCCAGGAAAAAATGTCCATGGAGAAGAGGATGGTACGACCATCAACAAAATCTTGGGCCTCGAACTAGCCTTTGCGGATGAGGGAGCCATAGAAAGACTAGACATCGTCCTCCCTTACCACCTCGTGGGGGTCGTTGAAGAATTGACACCACCCCCTGGGGATAAAAAAGTTAGTGACGGTGGGGGTAGTTCCTACCATTTAACGAGGCGCTCAGTATGGAGTTTATGGGAGGAGGTGAAAAATTGCTCGCACCATATGCGTTCTATGCGAGAACGATAGTGCTCATTACTTTAGGGTAGGACTTTGGTGGAGGTGTAGTTGACGGGTGGATCTCAGTTAGCCATGTGAAAATTTTGTGATACTGGAAAATATGAGACAGAGTATGTATGTATGGGAGGGAATTTGGTATAGTGGGGAGAAAAGGGTGGGAGAGCGTGGGTTTTTATAGGTGGTGTGGGTGGAGGGAGGGTGAAGTAATTGGAGGGAAGAAGGGGGAATAATAAAGAGGAAAATGGGAGGAATGGATGGAAAACTCAGAATAAGAGGGGAGTGAAGAGATTGGGGGAAGGGGGAAGGGGGAAGAACTCTACAGAGGCCGAATCGGTATGGGTTCCAGGGGGCGAACCAGTCTGGTTCCCCTACTTTTTTATTTCAAATTTTCCCAAACCGAATCAATCCAGGCCAGAGGCATCGGTTTGGTTCGCTAGGAACATAAACTCTCTTCTCCTATTTTAAGCATGAATTCTTTAACTCTCAATTTTTCGAACACTCCTGTAATTTCTCCAACGAATGAACTCCCTTAAAACTTCCCATGCCCTCACAAAACGCATTTTTGAACTCTTATCCTCTCATAACCTACACTTACGGACTCCTAAGACCCTAATCCTACACCAACTAATGTACACAAGAGTCACCCCATACACGTTGGGGGTGCGACGACCTCTCACATGGGGTCGAATGCTCTCCTTGTTTCATCCGCCCTAGGATCATACACCAATAATAGGAACAAGTTAGGACCTTTCCCAAAAGAAAAGGTGTCACCTTGATATTTGTGAGATGTGTTTTGGGTGGGATTATCAAGGTGCTCAACAGAAGTGCAACTTACTTATCCCGCTTTGGAGACCTCCTCTTGGTCAAAACTGGAGGGACTCATAAAACCTCTATCTCTCTTGCTCTCGGGAATTCTTGGGTCAGGCTCTAAGTTGGAAGAGACTTGCGTTTTCTCCTCTATTGCATACGAAAGCTTCGATGAAAAGGGTGGATGATTACATGAGTACAATTACGATTGGACGTTAACATTAAGGTTATTATCCATTGGACCTCTTTTTTCTATCAACCTGTCCTAAGTTTATGGCATCTCTTACTTGCTCAATCTTTAACCCCTCACTTTTATACTCAAATAGGTGAGATCTCTCATGATCACCATCCATCACTGTCTCGCTATCTTTAACTTGGCACATCCCTAACGGATTACTCATGTGATTCCTCTCGTTCTCGTATCCCATGACTTCCATAAGATCCGTCTCTCTCGTCTCGCTTTCATTACCCTCGAGTTTAGTGTTGTTAAAGATATTTATCTCAAGGGTCATGTTCCTAAATGTTAGTTGCGTTCACCCATTTATAGTATTAATAAGTGAATTAGCCGTAGCTAAGAATGGGAGGCTAAGGATGACGGTAAGATGGTTGCTCGGAAGAAGGAATGTCTCTTCACCCCAAATGACAAAATCCACTTGGAAGTAAAAAGTGATAATTTGGATGATGAAATCTTCACTAAGTGATCCGTGAGATGGAGAGCCATATTAGTGGGATTAAGACCCCCTAAATCCAGTTGCTTATAGATGGAATAGGGGAGGTTGTTAACACTTTCCCCTAAATCTATTAGCGCTCGTTTGATTCTGTTCTTCCCAATAATGCATGAAATGGTGGATGCACACAGATCTTTATACTTTAATGGAAGGTCACGCAATAATACCAAGCCGACATTCTGTGCATACGCGGGAATTTGCTTGATAGTTTCTAGAAAAGGTAAATTCATTTTCAATTGCTTGAGGACATCCAGAACATCGTCGTGGGAGGTCCCGTTTTGAGATGGGACTAACCATTGAGGAAATGGTGCAACAGTAGATGGTTTCACAATGACTTTGGTCCCACTAGCATTATCTTCATCATTACTCTCAATGAATGGGGCATCTTCGACCTCTTTTGTGCTGGGCTAGACCTCCTTGTCTTTTGGTTCCTCGTGTGGGCGCAATGATAAATCAACGACCCTACCATTATGTTGAGTGGTAATCACACTACATTCCTTAGGATGCTCATGGGATGTAGTTCTAACACTACATGGACCTTGGGGAGGTCTTTGGCCTTAGGCTGTAAACTTACCCTTCTCTTGGATATTTAAGCATTTTGTAACCTAGAGATACTAGTGTTGATCTAAGTGAACATTCTCCCATGCTTAGCATTGGTTTCGTTTTGAGATTGTATGAATTGATTTAAACTATCCTCGAGAGTCCTCAACTGTGGGTTGATATATGGTGCGGGGGGTGGTACTTACATATGTGCTGGCATAGGCGGCACTTATTGAAATTGGTGAGGTGGATGTGGAGGGGAAAGGTGTGAATTAGGATTCATAGCAGCGTGTTGTTGCCCATAACTGAACCCAGGATGGTTCCTCCACGAAGGGTTATATGAATTCCCGTGAGGGGCGTTGAAGTTACCCTTAAACTCTCCTACCATATTTACTTATTCTTAAAGCATGACCTTGTAGGCAGGTATCATTGAGCGTTCCTTTGTTGAATGTCCCGCCTCACAAATATCACGCACCTTCTCTCTTTCTTGGTTGGATTCAGAGGTTTATCTTGTCCGTGATTCGAGTACGCCTTTTAATTTACGCTCAAGTTGACTAATTTTAAGGTTCAATGTTGTGTCCCTTTCCACATGGTAAAGATCGGACGCGAAAGAAGCGGTGGGATTTTGTCAAACCCAGTTTTGGGTGGTAGAATTTGTGTGTCCCATGCTTGAGTGGTCTCGACGACATACTTAAGATGCGCATCATCATTATTTGCATCTAATTCCTAAAATGGTTCTTTTCAAATCCATGATGTGGGAAAGTGTTACCTAACTCTTGGAAGCTTTCCCAACACCGATCAAAGGACTAATTATCTTGTTGTTGAAAGGCATGAATTTGAGCCTTAGCGAAGTTGGTTCTATGTTATGGAAATAATTTCAAGAGAAACTTTGATTGCATATCCTTCTATGATGTAACTGAGTTCAATAAAAAAGACTACAGCTAGGGCTTAGCTTTATCCTTTAAAAAAAGGGAAAATTTCAAGGAAAACGACGTCTTGCGTGCAAGGTTGATCACTAAACGTGTCACATGCCTCTTCGAACTCACAGATGCGGAGGTATGGTTTCTCCGAATCCATGCCATGAAATACGTGGAGGATTTTTATCATCCCATTACGAAAGTGGAACTGTTCTGCATTGTATGGAAGTAGGATGCACCCAGGGGTGATAGGTCGCTCAGGATATTAGAGTTATTTCACGGTACGATACAGTAGATCTCCATCCCTCAAACCAAAACTAGCGTTATCTAACATGTATTTCTCTCTTAATGACTCATAATACTCACTGGCCACGCTCGGAGTCTGACTCAATGTGTGACTTGTGATAGAGTTAGGAGGTGTAGGAGCTGGAACCCAAAACTGTGATACGTTAGGAGTGTGTGGGCCATTGGGGTCGTACTCAACTATTGGATTCTCGCGAATGCATGTGGCAGTAGATTGAGGGGTTTGTTGCGAATTTTTCGTGAAAGGGCTATGAGAGATATTGTAATTTTTCTTTTCAATTTTTTTCAATTTTTGGTTTTTTTAAAGTTTTGAAATCAATTTTCAGATCAAATCGACCTAACCTAACTGTCTACCTATATCCCCGGCAACGGCGCCAAAAACTTGACGCGACTGAAAATGTGTCTCTCGTGCGTGCTTATATCAGTTCAAGTGCAAACTGATCGTGTAAGTAATAACCCGATAAGACGGGGTCGAGTCCTCAGGGAATAAGACGATCGATCGTGACGAAAAAGGGTAGGAAGACTAATCCTAAGCTTGACTCTAAAAGAAAAGAAAGAAAAATGATTTTGATTCGAAAATTATCTAACAACTAAAAGAAAATTAATTAAACAAAAAATTAAAGTAAGCATGTAAGATTAAATTAATTAAGAACTAAGTAAAATGAATGAGAAAATAGGTTGGAATACAATCCCCCAAACCCTAGTATGTTTACCAGATATAAAATAAGTCATAAATTAGATAATTTATTAAACTCAGTATTTATTAATCTCAGAAATACATATATGAGGGTACAAGCCCACATCATACATAATCAGGAATGGAAATAAAGTGGTGTCGGAATAGCTGACATGCGCATCGCACTCTTAAACACCGCGATTACCTAGGGCAAACGAGGTTAAAAAACCTAGGACGATTATGATCACTACACAATATGATTCAATTGTTATTTAATTCACAAAACAAATTTTCTATTCGTGCGAACCACATCGAGTTAGGTTCATGCATCCCAACCTTGAGAAATCTAGCCTAGCATGGTGCAATTAACTACAATCATGTTTTCTACTATGCAGGAAATCAAAACCATGATGAAATTAGGCTTAGAAGAAACATAGTATATATGAACTATTAGAAACAAATAAACGATGAACTAATTAAAAAATTCAAACAAATAAAAAAGAAGAAACAAACGTTACTAAGGAAATTTGAATTGAGAATCCCAAGTTTGTAACTTTGAGCTCCTAGGGTTCTTGACTACTTTCTCTCTCAAAACTATGCTAAAATAAACTCCCCAAGAACTCCCTTAAGTCTTGGAATCTATTGGAATAAAAATACTATATGTTTACAAGAGTTTCAACCATGTACAACTCTAATTTTGAAAGAAAATAATTCTAAATTTCGACAGTCGAACCTATCCGGGCCATATACATCGGTTGGATTCACCTATTATAGAAAGTTTCTTCACTACCGGACCGATTTGTTTTTATTTCTATCGCTTGGGTTCCATCTTCACAAAAAGTTTAGCCCACATTCGGATCGGTTCTTTTTATCCCCCATGGGTTCGGTTTGGCTTATTCAGAACTTTCCTTTCCTTGCGATTTTTCTCTCAATTTTAAAACTTCGTAACTCATGATCCTGGACACGGATTCGAATTTTGTTTCTTCCTATGCACTCGTAGACTTGAATTCTTCAACTTTTTTTGGGCTTCTCGTCCAAATTCCAGATGCAAATTACTCTTTTTCCATTTGACTTTTATTTTTTTCTCTTTTCTCTTTCTTACGGTTTAATTCTTTCTTCTCATGCACTAAATACCTGTAAAGTCTATGAGAAATACACAAACTCCGCGTACTCATTAGAAAATATCAGTAGTAAAGATATGAGATATATCAACTCGAATTACATCGCACGGAATGTTAAAAGACTATAAATTATGGGGATAAATACGAAAAATTTATGCCTAATCAGTTTTATCGGTTTTAAACAGGAAATAGAGAAAAAATAAATTTTATCTCGTAATGTGTGTTAAAACATATTGGGAATGTGATAAATGTAAGGTTTTAAGACTACATGTTATAATAAAGAAAATGGCAATTTTTTTGTAAAGTGGTCTTGGATATTAATGAAGGGAAAAATAATGAGAAGGGAGGATTTACAACTTGAGAAGCATAAAACTCCAAAATATTAAGAAAGTGTTAATGTGTTAAGCACTAAATAAGTTAATGTGGGTAACTTAATGGTATTTGGGAAATAAACACTTGTGAAAATAGAGGAAAATATAAGTTTGAAAACAAATGAGTAAAATGATAATTTTATATAAAGTGGAATATTTGTATGAAATAAAAATTTTGGAAAATGGTGTTATACAAGATGGCCCTAAATGAATATGATTTTGGAATGAAATCAATGCTAAAGTATAAATGACAAGCAAAGAAGATTTCAAAGTGTAACACAAGTTGGGGTGGAACTTCGAGTTTTGTCTTCTGCCGGATAAAAGGAAAAGTGAAATAATATGAAAATTTACAAAATGTTAAAATACATTAATTAGGACTCAAATGACACCAGGATAATTAACGAAGGTCTAGAGCCCTGGGGTGAAAGTCCTAAAATCACTTGCCAGAGCAAAGGGTGCGTATAGCCGGCAATATAAAGCCTATAAAAGTATGCGATTATTGAACGATTATTTGAAAACGTTAATGGGAAATGAAACAAGTCAACGAATGGTTCGTGTGGTGAATATATGAAAATACAACCTAACTTGAATGAATTAATAAATGTTCCGGTAAAGGGTAAAATGGAAAAGTAATATGAAAATTGATTAATGTCCATAAAGTAAAGGAATGGTAAAGTGAAGCATTTAAATGGTTTGTTAAGCAAATTAAAGAGGTTTAACCCATAATTAATACAATGGTGTGTTTATGAAAGATTTTCAAAGGAAAAAATGTATTTTGTAACACTGTGGTTGCATGTGTTGAATGTAACACTCCCTATCTTTAATGAATTTTAAAATGGGATTAATTTGAATTAATTTTGGGATAATTGAAAAGTAATTCAGATTTAAATATTACTCAAGAATAAAGTAATATGTGTTTTATGATGAATATTACCTATGATTAAAAGTAATATATGTGATTATGACTTTACATATGATTATGATTTTATAAAATTGTCGCGAGTGATGAATATGACAATTAATGTAATTAAGTCAAGACGTGCGTGTGAGTCATGTCGGGACTATATTTAATTGGAATGAAAATTAACTTATTTTTATGTCATTCGAATAGTCATTTTGACTGCGCCAAACTGTCTAGAAGGGTTTAATTAGTCAAAAAAGAATACTTGGGGGATTTCTTTGGGTTTTGAGGCAATTTGGAACAAAACTACACCCAGAGGGGTATTTTGGTCATTTTCCAAAATGGGTGAATATTACCCGCGAATTTGTAGTAATATTATATAGGTGTAGAGGTGGTAGTATTAAGGTTAATTCACCAAAAATCAAAAGAAACGACTTAGGGGAGAGTGGGAGACTTCTCTCGGAAAGGAAGAGGCATCTCTAAGAGACCAAAAGCCAAGAGTCATCTTATACCACCACCACCACCGGACGTTGGTCGAAAAAAGGAGGAACACCACTAGAGTTATCTTGGTTCAGACCTACGAATTAGAGGCAAGTGATTAACTATTGAAAATTTTAGCATTTATATTGTTTATGTTAGGCTATTTAGAAAATTCTGAATTTTTTTATGAATTAAGATGATTTTTAATGAATCCCTGAATTAGAATTGTGTAGGATTGATCTCTTTTTTGGTTTAGAATCAACTCCATAAAATATGCGAATTATTTGGTGAATAAATATGGTATTTACATGTATAATTGATGATAAAGTCAAAAACTAGAATTCTTGAGATTGAATATGGAATCTGGGTAAATTTATACATGTTGATGATGTTTAATTGATTTGAATATGTTAAAACGTGCCCATATATGTTAGTATATTATCTAGATTACATCAATATAAATTTGGAGATGTTTAAATATGATTTTGTTGGTTAAAAAGTATGATACCCGTATCTATTAAGGGAAAACTGGGCAAATATTTGATCCATCGACCCAAGAATGTCGATTGATCGACTCTCATGGAAAATATGATCTGTTTCCTTTTTAAATTGTGATTAAGTCCCAACTTTAAAAATCTTTGGTGTTGATTAATGTAACATAAATGGACTTGGGTAAGGGCAGTAGGACATACTTAAGACTCAAAAAAATATCATTATGTGTGAGATTCAATGGGAAAATTAACAAGTGTTATTGGAGTAAATTATGGTGGATAGTTATATAAATTGAGTTTTTAATCAGATAAAGGATAACTTAAGGTTAGTACCAGTAGTAAGAGGGTCATTAATTATCGTAATAACCTTAAGATTATATGGGATTAAACCTAAGAGATGAAATGGAGGGTTAAGATTTGATTAGGGGTTATTTAGAAATAAACCGAATTGAAGATAATTTTAATTCATAGAAATTCGGGAGTTGTGATGGCATGGGCTAGTAGGGTGTGGATGTTTACCTAATGAATTTACATGAGGAATAAATGATTACTCTTCGAGTGATGAGAGAAGATCGAGAATAAAATTTGAGAACCAAACTCATAATCTCTAAATACGTAGGAGATTAGAGATATTAATCTACGTATGGAAATATTTATATGGGTTGTGCGTGTGCCCTATTATTATTATATATAGGTGGGGTGAATACCTATATTATTATTTATTATGTGTATGACATACCTACAAAACTTGCTATCGGGGTGGACGTTTCGCATTGTGGATGATCTTATCTTGATGAGCCCATTTGGGGGGATTTTAGATTTGTACCCTTATTATAGGACCTTGAACACGTGCTATCAGTGTGAATGATAGTTTCGACGGTTGAATGAGAATGTAGGTATGTGTATGAACCATTTGGCTGGGGAGTATGCTAGCCTCCAATATGTATGTTATGTTATTTGTGGTTCGTGAGAGACACCGAACCAATAGTCCTTTATACAGCGATAGAGTATCAGGGCATGATATCAGAATATACATGCACCGCAGCTATGTCTGGCAGGTGCCTTATTAGTATATAGAATAATATGATGAATATATACTATAATTTAATACACTGTGTGATAATTGTAGATTAAAATTTATACAGTGATGTAATCTACTGTGTGAAATTGTAGATAAAAATGAGTAACGAGATCTGATTGAATTAAGTAAGTGAATACCTAAGCTTAAAGATGTGAAAGACTAGTTCATATTAAAGACAAATGAACATGTTTGATTATCATATGTATTATATGGGAAATCTGGGGAAATGATATGGGATGGACTTATAATTGAATACCTTAATTTGGGAGATGATAAGGTACGTTAGGCATGCATACTAGATAATAGGTGATAATTATCAAACGAGAGCCCGAGAAGCTAATATGTACATAATAACTGCTTAATTGCACTTGTTAAGCATTTGCTATTTTAAAAATCTTTTACAATCGGGCTCTGATCCATTTCCTTGCATATTCTCTTCTCTCTTGTATCTTGTACATCACGTGTCCAGTATCAAGGATGCCAGCATAGAATATGGATGTCCAGACGGATTATAGCTGCTAATGGAGATGCAAAATTCGTTAGACGCCTCCATTATTTTGATTCACACATCTTAGTATCTATTTTCATTTTGGGCATGTCGCCCGGGATTTTAGTTATTTCATTTCTATTCCAGAGATTGTAACTACTTATGTCAGTATTGTCGATATCAGTTTTGGTTTGTCGGTAATGAGATATTTTAACTGGAGAGTTATTCTAGACACATTTATTCTTGTTATATGTAGTTCAGTTGTGATGTGATGTTCATTATTATTATTCCGTATTGTAGAATGGTTTTAATTAAATTAAAAATCAATTTTTTTACACTACATTAATAATTTATTAGGTGAATTAATAAAGATATTATTTTTTGACAGTGATGTTGAGAATGAACCAACTGGATATTATAATTTAATTTAATAAAAGGACTGATCACCCAAGATTTGATTAGGTTGGGTGTCACAGGTGGTATCAGAGCATCATGTTCTAGTATCCTTGGGATCTGTATAGCTTTCTACATTTCAGCGTATTGTTCTTTGATGTAGAGCCCTATTATTAGGATGTTGTATTCCTTTGCTTATTACAACTTATTTGCTCATGCCAGGAAATATAACTGATGTAACTCTTATACGAGCTCGGTCGGGCATCGATGACCAGCGAGGGTCGTTAGAAGAACCGTAGGAAGAGGACTCAGCCAAATATATGGAGTGTTTAGGAAATGGTGTTTCAGATAGATCCCACCAAAATATTTGTTCAAGATGAGGAAAATAAAGAAGATGTTTGGGAGCTATAGTTTCCCAAGCACAGTCATGCATAATGTTTGTGTCATTCCAAACTTACCCATCACTACCAGTGAAGGGTGAGGGAGTCAGAAGGACTTTTTTGAAGGAAGAAATTCAAAGGAAATTATGTAGGGTGAAGTGTAGTGACACCCAGGACTTGAAAATTTCTAATGAACTTTCTTTCTCATAGGGGTAGTCTAAAGTGATGAGAGTTAGACATCTCATATAAAGAAGAATACGTGAAGATAAAATGAGAAAGTTGGGTATGTTTCGATCGTGAACTTGTCCATTTGATGCTTTAATCAAAGTATGAATGGAATTTTGAAACTTATTTCATATGGGCGAGAAAGAAAGCCCAATGCGAGAGAGCAGTCAACTTTCTTAACGAACTCCTTACGCAGAGAGTAAGGGGCATATCGAAGATCAAAAGAGTTCATTGTTGTGAAAGGACTTATGAGTTAAATACTCAAGTATGGGTAATAAATATGACGAAGACGACTAGGGTCAATGTCGTCAAGAAATTTATAACTGCTTCCAGAAGAGGGGGAGCCCGAAGGGTTGGGAAAACCTAGTCGAAGGGCAATATTGAATTCAATGGTTATAGTGAAACATTACCGGAAGGTATACCCAGTAGGCTACCTATTTAAATCCTTAGTAAGCGGTGATGAATTTAGCCAAGACCAGCAAGGTCGACCATGTGTTTCATAGGACTAGTAGAGCCAAAGGAATAACAAAATTAGCAATTTGGAGCTAAGTCTGCCAAGTTAGAGACAAGGACATTCCAAAATGGTCAGTTGGACTAGTGACGAGGAAATTGGCCTACGTATAGTGAGTGGGACTACCAATGTAAAATGTGTCCACATTGAGAAGTGAGACCGATAAGATTGGAATGGTAAACCATGCCAATTAGGTATAACAACTTGAAGAGTGAGATTTCTAGCTGAGGAATTAGGTCAAGAGAATTGGGCCCAGTAATTTACAACCCGAGAGTGGTGGGTTTAAGCAAGACCAGTGGACTCATCGGTAATAATAGCATACCGTATTTCAGGGTCGACAAGGACCAGGAAGTAAAAAGGAGGCCTAGAGATTTTGGGCCAACATTTTCAGTGATGGGCATATAAGCCGTAGAATAGAATAATTTGCCCACTACGAGGAGGGGGAAACCATTGGATGAAATCCTAGATGTATAATGATTGCAGATGCTTATGGGTCGTGTTGGCAGCTACATGCTGAGACCCTACGATTAGGCGAGACTCGTGAAGTTTTGTTTCTTCCTTGTGAGTAAAGGATTAATTCAAGTGACAGAGGTGTGTGACAATATATATATATATATATATATATGAATTGTTAACACTAAAATTCACATGCGAATCGAGTTTGGTGGGTACATTAGTTTTAACAGTCGGATTACAAACGTATCTATTGTCGATAACGCGGATTTTTTATGTCGCCCATGAGGGACTTAGGTGAGCACTACGATCATATTTTACAGTTATAATTTACTGTTATTTTGAGTTAGAAAGTAAAGCTTATTATGGTAATGAGTAGTGATTAATTACCGAATGTTTGAAGGATAGCAAATTGAGTGATAAGACTATCTTGTTGGATACTCTGGGTGAGTAATAATTACTTTTGTGAGGTGACACCTGAAATAGGATTGGGCTTATATATATGTATATATGAAAATTTCATGGTACCATAGACTTCAGTGAGTATGTTATCTAGTTATATGTGATCCCAGTGCATAGGGATGTATTTACTGATGTGACTCAGGATACATTGTGTTATTTATCGAACAAAGAGATATAACTCACCGAGAACTTGAGATAGTGAGAACGCCATATTTCATGTTATTTCTAAGTGACATAAGTAGATTTTTATGTCAACATACGAAGATTGTGTGAAGGTATATACTATGGACTGAGGTCCTTATGGATCTCGACAACCGACTATATTAGATAGCAGTGTATTGGGGGGGAGTTCCTTATTTGGATTTCGCTTTGCGAGACATCCCACGCATGAAACTAGCAAACATCGGGAGTTGGAGAGAAGTTTGGTATATAGTACATGGGTTTCGTACTTTGGTCATTGTACAATTACAAGAATATAACAGAGAGCTGATAATTTCATTATGATTTGAGGCCGTTAGAGTCACCTAGTCCTGGTATCATTATGAATAGAACAATGATGCCATTAAAAGAGTGATTAAGTTATGACTAGTGGGTTGGTTGAGTGTACTCCTACCATATCAGAATGCCAAGTGCGCGAGAATTGATTTGAAAGTGGTACATGTCATTGGTGCAATAATGCACGAGACATAGGGCGTATGGGAAGTCTATGTGATTTAATCAGGTAGTGGATTATGATTGTCTCATGAATTCGACAACATCTACCCGGGAAAGTCAAAGCTTATTTTGTAAGATTTTACAGAGGCTAAGTTTAACGATAAATTGAATTTTTAGAGCAGGGGAAGGACTTGTGACACGCGACGAGGCAAAGTCACATGGATCACTATTAGAGGTACATTTGAGAGAATATAAGATGTATCATGTTATAAATGACAGTGATGATGAGATGCAATGAAGAGAAATATTTTTAAAATCGTTTTATAATGGATCACCTACTTATTCGTAAAGGGTGGACCATCCGAAACCAGCAGGGGTTTCTCAACGAGTAGAATGGGAGACCATTCCAAAATTTTATCGCGAAGGTAACAACTTCCTATAAGGGTTACGATCCTATATGCGTGATAGTGGATCGATTGACCGAAGTAGCTCACGTTATTCCATTTAGGACAGATCGTACTACTGGATAGTATGCGCTGACCTTTATCGCCGAGATAGTGAGGTTACATAGGGTACTTCTTGATATCGAGTCGGATTGGGATAAGATCTTTGTCTTTCAATTTTGGAAGAGCGTTCACGAGGCCATAGGTATCGAGTGGTGATTGAGTACGACCTATCATCCGCAGACGAATGATCAGAACAAGCGACTAATCAAATGTTGGAGAATAAATTATATGTGTACCCTTGGATCTTAGGGGAGGACGAGAGCAGCCCCTTCCACTAATGGAGTTTGTGTATAATAACTCATCTAAGTTCACTGTAAGGACACAAATTTCTAATTGAGTCCATATATAGTTTTGGCTCAATTCCGGACAAAAACATTTATTCATAGGATAGTATTTATTGTAATATTCTCAAGCCTATGAAGTGTATGTTGAAGACGTAGCGGCAAAGAATTTAAAGCTTCATCAAAATACCGTTTTGCGTGCCCCGTTTCTACGTCATCAACTAAGGTTCCATGCTCCCAAGGTATGAATGTAATTATATGTATATAGGAGCTTGGAACAATTCGTCTTGGGTGTTAGGTTAATAAAAACTGCATTTTATTTTTCAGAAAGAATCAATTAGAAACTTAAAAATAAGTATATAAAAGTTTCTGGGCCAAAATCGCATTTTATAAACTTTCTGGACGTTCGTTAGAAATGTCGTTCGGACGAGTTTTTTCGTTCGAACCAGATTTCATTCGAACGAGTTTTGTCGTTCGAACCAGGTTCGTTCGAACGAGTTTTGCCAACGACCTTAACTGGACAGTCGTTCGATATGTCGTTCGAACAAGTGTTCGTTCTAATGAGGTATCTAACGAACCTCTAACGAGCCCAGGCTGGTCACTCGTTAGAAGTCTCGTTCGAACGAGAATCACGTTCGTTCGAACGAACTTCCAGCGGGAACAGTTATTTGGCAGTTTTTTGCAGTTTTTCCCCACTCCTCCACTTGGTTTTCAACCAACTTTTTTCATGCATTATTTTGCGCGGGAAACACATTTTCCAAGACAATTTTTCCTAACTTTTCCAACCTTGTTTATCTCCTAGAGAGAGTTTGAGAGCAAAATGAGTTTTAGGAAAATGTTCAAGTTTTGAGTGTAATTCTTTCAAGAAAAATTTTATACACACTCTAGTTTACACCCAATTGTTTATCCAAGTTTCTATATAAATATTAATTGCTTGGAGTTTGTTTTGGCACCGGTTTTTCTCTACACCGAATTGAAGAGAAGTTTGTTTCATTTCTACCCATTTGGAGAAAGGCTCCATATTAGGGTGACGGTGTGCCTAATTGCCCGATCGATGAATTCCGAGACCACGGTGGAGCTCCGTTGGTTATCCGCTAATTGGAGGTTGATACAAGAAGGAGCATCACGGCTTGAGAGGGTTCGAGTTTAGGAAGTAAGTCTTTTGTCTTGTATTTTGTAATACCGTTTTTAGTGGATTTGAGGCTAGGGCCGTCCCGAGGTTTTTTCCCGTTAGTGGGTTTTTCCTCGTACATCGCGGTGTTGTGTGACTGTTGATTTTATCTTGCTATATATCACTTAGAACGCATGCTAGATTAATTTCAAGATAAAATTTGGTTTTACAATCACACTAATTTAAATTGGGACTTTAATTTAATATTGGGTAAAATTTGGTTTATTCAAGTCACTTGCATTAATTTGGTTTCGCCTAACTTTGTTTAATTATTAATCATGACTTAGGCAAATTCTAGGACTTGAATTATTATGTTTTAATTTGTTTTTAAAGATATTAAAACTCGGCCTTGTTATTATTTGTTGAACCATCACTTATATTCGCTTCCGCAATCATTTATTTTAAAAAGGAAATTATATTTTAATTGAGATAATTAATCACCGGGGATCCAACCGCGTGCGCTTTCAAATTGGTATCAGAGCCAAAAGCGATAATTTATTTCGTTAAGATCCTTAATTTTTGGCTAAAATGGATTTTTCCCCATTTTCAAAATTTCCTATTTTTGATGGTTCTAACTACGCGTATTGGAAAGCGCGAATGAAATCGGCACTTAAATCTATCGATGAACGTGTTAGGATGTCTGTTGTTACCGGGTACTCCCCACCAACTCATCTAATTGAAAATGAACGTGTTCCCAAACCCATCGATAGATGGACCGAAAATGAGTTTAAGCTTGCAAATTTTAATTCTCGTGGTTTAAATGCTTTATTTAGCGCTGTCACACCGGATGAATTCCGACGCATTATGACGTGTGAGACCGCTAAAGAAGCTTGGGATATTTTACAATTAACTTATGAAGGAACGAGTGTCGTTAAAGCTTCAAAACTCCAAAACCTCACCACTCAATTTGAAACTATCAAAATGGATGAAAAAGAAACTTTTGATAAATTTTATGCTAGACTTTCTGATATTGTTAATTCATCCTTTAACTTGGGAGAGAAAATACCTGACGACCGTGTTGTAAAGAAAATTTTGAGGTCCCTACCCGACAGATTTATTCCTAAAGTGACCGTTTTAAATTCTTTACCCACTTTAGCCTCTACGAAATTAGAAGAGCTTGTAGGTGATTTACAAACCTATGAACTAGATATGTTTCCCTCTAAAACTGAAAAGAAAATTGAAAAGGGCGTTGCTTTAAAAGCCCGAAAAGAGGTCAAACAAGTAGTAGAGAGCGATAGTGATAGTGACTCGGAAGACATGGTTTTGTTTGCTCGTAAATTTAGAAAATTTCTTAAATTTAACAAAGATAAATTTAAAAATGATTTTAAGAAATTTGATACTTCTAAATATGATAAAAGCGAGAAGGTTTCTAAAGCCGAGAAGATCCCTAAAACTAGTAATGACAATTTGGATAGGGACGAGTCTAATAAGTGTTTTGGTTGTGAAGGTTATGGCCATAGGGCTTTTGAGTGCCCCACTAAACTAAGGAAAGAGGGTAAATGACCCATTTCATATAATGCGACCCTTAGTGATAGTGATAAGGAAGAGAAGCCCGATTCCCCCACTAAGAAAAATTTTGTGGCTTTTATGGCTAGACATGTGAGTGATAATGAGAACTCATCGAATGATGAAATAATAGCACATGCCACTTCCAAGGTCATTGTACATGATTCTCTTATTTTTGATGATAGTGAGAGTGAAGAAGAAAGAGAGAGTGAAAATGAAGAAGAGGTTGATGAGAGTGAACTTCAAAATGCTTTCCATGAATTATATAAAGAATCTATTAAATTGAAAAAAGCGAATTTGAAGTTAGAAGCGAGTTTGAGAGAGAGTGTCAAGGTCATTGATGAAAGTGCCTTAATAGAAGACCTTAGGACACATGTGAGGACTCTTCAAGAGAAGCTTAACTATGTAGAAGGCGAGAGAGATAGCCTTAGGGGTTTAATGGAATCCTTGAAAAAGGATCTTGTTGCTTTTGAAGAGCAAAATTTTTTACTAGAATCTAACATTTTAGAATTGGAAAATAAATTAAAAGATTCTAGTAATGTCAAATTTGATTTGGAATGTCGTTCGGAAAAACTTGATAAAATGTTAGGAACGGTCCAAGTTAAAAATGACACTTTTGGTTTAGGCTTCAATACTTGTAATGAATTTAACCCTAAAGTCAAAACCAACATTTTAGGAGAATCTACTAGGAATGCATTTCAAGATCACTCCTTAGGTAAATCTTTTCGACATGTTTTCACTTGTTCACATTGTGGTCGAAAAGGTCATCTTAAGAAATTTTGTTTTGATCTTAAACGAATTACTAGAAAATCCCATAGTAAAGCAACCGCAATAGCTAACGTTCCTACACCCCAAGATAATCATGCTTCATTAATTTGGGTTAGGAAATCCGACTTGGTTGCCTTACAAAATAGGGATTTTGATTCTCATTTACTTACACATGCCTCCTCCCTTGCTAAATCTAAAGGATAAATGTGTTAGTGTTTTGCATACTTTAGCGTTTGTACTTCATGCTATATTCATATGCTAAATGTATGCTTGTTTAGTCATTTTGTAGTCATTGCCTTATTTCATATCACATGCTAGAAATTATGACTTGTTTATCTTTTTGTATTATATTTTGTGTTTGAATCGACTGCATAATATAAAAAGAGTTTTTGTGTTTTATTTATTTCATATAAGCTTAATGAAAAATACAAATGATTTTTGTTTGTCCTTTTGAGTAAATATTTATTTTTGATTAAAAATGTTAAAAACTCAAAAAGATTTTATTTTGTGTGTATTTTAGTTTGACACACTTTATGTGGCATATATTTGTGTTTGAATCCCATCGTTTACGCTACCATGTGGCTAGAACTTTTGGTTTAGATTTTCAATCCTTAAAATGTTCTTTACCATGTTTTATATGGAGTAGTTGGATTTTGTATTATTCAAATGGATTCTATTTCTATATGCCTCTATTCACACATGCACGACCTCTTTTGAAATCTTAATGTCACATGTTATATTTGAGCTTTTTGAGGTGTTCTCCTATCAATCTAGTCATCTACATATCTATGACCTAGGAGGACTAGTGCATGTCAAAATCGGTTGCATGTGAGATTTGTGCGAAAAATGAAAACATGATAAATTAATATATGAACGGGGAAGGGCTCCGAAAGGATGAATTAAATCCTTTGCGATAGTAAGCCACCGTTGATTGGATCTAAAAGAAATACGTGATCCAAAGGCCTAAAAACATAATATTTTGCATTTAAAAGAAAGCAATTGCCAAGGCCTATGTTTGTTTGATATATTCATTCACAAACAAAATAATATATATGCTCATTGAGGGAGAATTGGATGGTATATCAACGGTTTGCACAATGTCCGTTTATCCTAGTTGTCTTTAATGTCATGACTCTATTTGGTTTGTAGAATCATCATCATGCTAGGCTTGTATGCATTGTGTATGTTTGTTCATTGAGTTCAATCTTTATATTGTCACATGAGGTTATATTTAACTGTGATGAAGTTTGCAATCAAATGAGAACTCCGTGAACGTTTCTTAAGTGTTTGGGTCTAAATTTAATTGTTGCTTGTTCATACCCCTACACTTCCGTTTCCATATGACACATTTTTGCCATACGAGTGTGCAAACTTATTGTATTTTTTGTCATGTGTGTGTTTATATCTATATATATATATGCTAGTGCTCTATTGGTATATTTTTCGTATCTATATATATGATATTTGTTTGTCTTTGCCTTGCTTTTAATTGCCCATATGCTTTCATGTCTTATCACTTTAAGCTTTCACTTGTTGTTTATTAGTTCTTTATCCTTTGCCTATTCCCGAACAAAAAAGGGGGAGAATGATGATAGGGGGAGAAATGGTATCTAATCCTATTAATCGTATCTTCGTTTGGGGGAGATTTATCTTAGGGGGAGACGTCTTTCTAAGTAGGTCATGTGTTTAAAGGGAGAATTAATTTAGGGGGAGTAATTAATTAATTGCATTTAATATTTTGATATTCCCTATGCATTTGATGAGTTTGCTTAAGTGTGCAGGAATTATTCTAAAGCGGCATCTTTCTATGGCAAAGCGTTTGATCCTTGGGTTGAGTCAAGATTGGGCGGGTTATGTTTTGAGTCTAGTAGAGCTTGACGGCCCTTTAGGATTTTTGTTTGGTTTTTGTCCCGGAATAGCCAAAGGGGGGGATTTGTAAGGACACAAATTTCCAATTGAGTCCATATATAGTTTTGGCTTAATTCCGGACAAAAACATTTATTCATAGGATAGTATTTATTGTAATATTCTCAAGCCTATGAAGTGTATGTTGAAGACGTAGCGGCAAAGAATTTAAAGCTTCATCAAAATGCCGGTTTGCGTGCCCCGTTTCTACGTCATCAACTAAGGTTCCATGCTCCCAAGGTATGAATGTAATTATATGTATATAGGAGCTTGGAACAATTTGTATTGGGTGTTAGGTTAATAAAAACTGCATTTTATTTTTCAGAAAGAATCAATTAGAAACTTAAAAATAAGTATATAAAAGTTTTTGGGCCAAAATCGCATTTTATAAACTTTCTGGACGTTCGTTAGAAATGTCGTTTGAACGAGTTTTTTCGTTCGAACCAGATTTCGTTCGAACGAGTTTTGTCGTTCGAACGAGTTTTGCCAACAACCCTAACTGGACAGTCGTTCGATATGTCGTTCGAACGAGTGTTCGTTCTAACGAGGTATCTAACGAACCTCTAACGAGACCAGGCTAGTCACTCGTTAGAAGTCTCGTTCGAACGAGAATCACGTTCGTTCGAACGAACTTCCAGCGGGAGCAGTTATTTGGCAGTTTTTTGCAGCTTTTCCCCACTCCTCCACTTGGTTTTCAACCAACTTTTTTCATGCATTATTATGTGCAGGAAACACATTTTCCAAGACAACTTTTCCTAACTTTTCCAACCTTGTTTATCTCCTAGAGAGAGTTTGAGAGCAAAATGAGTTTTAGGAAAAGTTTTGAGTGTAATTCTTTCAAGAAAAATTTTATACACACTCTAGTTTACACCCAATTGTTTATCCAAGTTTCTATATAAATATTAATTGCTTGGAGTTTGTTTTGGCACCGGTTTTTCACTACACCGAATCGAAGAGAAGTTTGCTTCATTTCTACCCATTTGGAGAAAGGCTCCATGTTAGGGTGACGGTGTGCCTAATTGCCCGATCGATGAATTCCGAGACCACAATGGAGCTCCGTTGGTTATCCGCTAATTGGAGGTTGATACAAGAAGGAGCATCACGGCTTGAGAGGGTTCGAGTTTAGGAAGTAAGTCTTTTGTCTTGTATTTTGTAATACCGTTTTTAGTGGATTTGAGGCTAGGGCCGTCCCGAGGTTTTTTCCCGTTAGTGGGTTTTTCCTCGTACATCGCGGTGTTGTGTGACTGTTGATTTTATCTTGCTATATATCACTTAGAACGCATGCTAGATTAATTTCAAGATAAAATTTGGTTTTACAATCACACTAATTTAAATTGGGACTTTAATTTAATATTGGGTAAAATTTGGTTTATTCAAGTCACTTGCATTAATTTGGTTTCGCCTAACTTTGTTTAGTTGTTAATCACGACTTAGGCAAATTCTAGGACTTGAATTATTATGTTTTAATTTATTTTTAAAGATATTAAAACTCGGCCTTGTTATTATTTGTTGAACCATCACTTATATTCGCTTCCGCATTCATTTATTTTAAAAAGAAAATTATATTTTAATTGAGATAATTAATCACCGGGGATCCAACCGCGTGCGCTTTCATTCACTTTTGAGCATGTTTCCAGTTGAGTTATGGCACGGTAAGACTTGTTGTTTTCATGCTCCTTAGTTAAAGGTGGGGGACTCTAGTACTATTTTGAAGATCAGGTATGAGTTGATACTTATAGTACATTATGTGTGTAAAATATATACTGTGCAAATAACCTACTTGTGTGCGATCGTCGCGAGACGAGATTATATGTATCTAAATAACGATTAATCTACTAAAATACGAATAGTAGAAGCATAGATAGTGAGTATCTAAAATAAATTTTAAGTAGTGAAACATAAATGGCTAGGATTGGGCAAGAACCTACGCGACAGGGTGTAATACCCCGTATTTTTATTGATTTTATTTACTGGGATTAATTAAATTAAATGGGATAAATATTTGGAAATTAATCTGGATTTAAATACTAGCGGGACGAGAGTTGGTATTTGATTATGATAATAATGTTAAATATTACTGAGTTAAAATGGTAATATATGATTATTGAATTTATTAATATTGTCACGGGTTATAAATACGACAATTCGAAAATTAAGTTGGGACGCGTGTGTCAGTCACGTCAAGAATCATTTTAAATGAATTTAAAAGTAAATTATATTTGTATCACTCGTATGGCATTTAGAGTGTGCCAACGTGTCCAAAAGGGTCGAGATAGTAATAAAACACTACTTAAATGTTTAGTTTGGGTCCCGTTGCATTTTTAGGCCAAATCGGCAACCCGGGAGAGTATTTTAGTCATTTTAAAATTGGATGAATAGTAACCTACGAAAATTAGGTTCTATTTATCAGCAAACCTTAGGGCCATTATCTGCCAAAAATCAAGTAGTGGGCAACGTGAGAAGAGAGGAGAAGTTCCAAGGGATTTTCCAAGGCCATAACCACCACACACCACCACTATCGTCGAATTTGTGACCGGAAAGAGAAATAGAACCAACCTTTATCGTCATCAAATGATCAAAACATCAAATTTTCTGGCAATTGATTTAAACCATTAAGATTCAGCAAATAGTTTATCCATGATAGTGTAGGATTTGATGATAGCCATGAACATATTGAAATCCATGAAATTTGGAGATAAAACCTTAATTTTGAGTAGGATTTATATGTAGTTTTGATTCTAGAAGTATCTCATTAACAAAATCATAAACCATCCATAGTTAATTATGAATTTATGAGGAGATGTATGATGATTCTTGAAGAAAATAAAAAAATAGAGTTTTTCATGATAATAGGATGATTTGATCCAAGAAAAGTCTAATTGATGATGATTTCAGAATTCTGGAATGTTAAGAATCATGTGTTTAGGTTGTATGATTACCCAATAAGTTTACTTTAGGATTTAACATCATGTAATCAGAGATTGGGACAAAGCTAGGACTGAAAATGAAGAAATCTGAGACCTTCACCTGCTTGATCGATCGATTGACATTTATAGGTCGATCGATCGACTCGGCTCGATCGATCAACATTCTTGGGTCGATCGATCGACCTCCCCAAAAACCATGATATTTTTCCCTCTTTAAATTTAAGTGATTCCGGACATTGGAAGTTGTAGGTGGGGAGTATGTAAATATATTGGGACTTTAGGGAGACTAGTAGGGATAGAATTGAAGCCCGAAACATATTAGAATATGCTTGGAATGTAGTGTTGAACTTAAGAGTGTCCGACCAATAATTTATTATTTTTTATACGAGAGCATGACTTAAATTCCTATGAGTGATAAGTTAGGATTAGAGATAGAAATGTGGACCTCGAAGTAGCGAATTGACATGTGGGATACCTAGGAGACTTAGTAACTTCTTCAGGATAGGTTTATGTAATCGAAATTATACAACGTGAGAATTATAGGCAAAACATATTATACATAAGTTGGGATGATAATAGCATACGAAAAAGACTGATGGTATGGGGTTGAGAATATACCTATAATAATGTAATAATTATCCAAATTGCGTGAATGCTTAGTATATGGATTATTGTGTGTGTGACATACCTACCATACTTGCTATCACGGGAGATCGGCTTTCGAAATAGGACCATCTGATCTTTGTGGGCCTACGGGGGGATTTAGATTGGTACCTTAAGGACATAGGGTTGTGAATGGCTTATTTGTGAGTTGATAAGTTAGCTAACCATGGGAGCGTTGGTATGTGCATGACCCATGGGTATGTGAACTATGTTCGCCTCCAATGTGTGTGATTTTGTTTATTGAAACGGTTCCTGAGTGATTCGGAACGTGTAGTCCTTATGTACGTGATCTACCGTGATTCGATAGCAGAGTATGCGTGCTCCAGAGCTTAGCCTAGGGGTGCTATATTTATATATTTATGCTGAGAATGATATACTTGTAATTAACTGACTCATTGTTAAATGGTGAATACGAATAATTGAGATAATTAAATGGGATTAAAAATGTGAGAGTTCATATCGTAATTGATATAAATTTATCTGATTAATGTGAAGGTCAGTTACATTAAAAATATATTAGAATGATACGAATAGACCCCTATATTATAATGTGAATACAAGTAGTGGTACAGACTAGTTAGTTAGAGGCATAATTAGGAGGGGTTAAGGGTATACGCTAGGCGTGCACATTAGTTGAGGGGTGAGGAACTCATGTGAGAGCGTGTAACTAACATGTATATAATATTTATTGTTTAATGTAATTAAACACTTGCTATATTTTTAAACTGTTTTCACGTCGGGCTCTGACCCATTTTCTTTCAAATCTATTTTTCTTGTAAAACCTTTTTAGGTGCCCAGCCACAGGGAGGCCAAGCGTAGGAGTTCCATTACATTGACGTGATGTAGCTGTTGTGGAAGTTACAGGATATCGGTATTAGATGCCTCCACATTCTACACTTGATTCTATTCAGGGTTACTCATCTGTTAGGGCATGTCTTCCATTTTCATTTAGAATAGCATTCTCAGACTTTCAAGTTTATTTTAATTTTGGATTTATCTATTTATTCAGACTTTTGTATTGTGACTTATTCAGTATTTGGTTTATTCAGGGGAGTGTTACTCCAGACTCATTTTATTTATTCCATTATTATTCTGTTTTGATTATGATGTGGATGTTGTATGGTTAGCTTAATTTAATTGGTTTCATGGTAATTTAATTTAATAAAATTTGGCAACTCACTTTTTAAATATTAGGTGGCTAGTAATTGTTTAAAGATATTTTCGGCAGTGATGCTAGATGTGAACTAACTTGATATTCTGTATTAATGAGATAAATTAGTAGCTACTCGGTATTTAATTAGTCGGGTGTCACAGGTAGTATCAGAGCATCTGGTTCTAGAGTCCTTAGGATCTGTACGGGTTGTTATGTTTCCGCGCAGCGTCCTTTGATATAGATCCCTATATTTTAGGATTGTTGTACTCTTTTGTGTATCTTACGTTCTTCAGGTATTTTGAGATATTAACTGTGGACTTATAAAACTTCTCTCTCATTTTATATGCCTCCTCGATGTGCACATCGAGTTCCCAAGGGTGCCCAGCTCGAGCCTCAGCCTGCCTCAGTTCACGGTTCGATGAACGCTACATGAAGTTGCCACCATTATAGCCTAGGCGGTAAGTGCCGAGTTAGCATTTGTGCAGTAGGCACCACCTCAGGCACCGGTGGTAGCCTGAATCTAGGATCATGCATTCCCTTCTGCTTGATAACGTGTCCGTGATGCCTTTTAGAAGGCGCATACTCCAAAGTTTGCAGGAAGCTCTCATGTTGTTGTGTCGAGCCACTGGAACAAGGTAATTCAAACACACTTGAGGATGTATGAGTGTACTTATGTACAGAGGCAGATACTGACTACGTTTAAGCTCATAGGAGCAACATTGCAGTGGTGGGAATCCATTACCATCGTCGAGGAGAGAGATGTTCTTTCTATTCAGGAGTTATGGGTGAGGTTCGTCCGTAAATATTTCCCCTCAACAGTTCAGACAGAAATGAGGAAAAATTGATGAACCTTAAGTATGAAGGGAGGACAGTGGCAGAGTATGAGGCCGAGTTCACCAATCTTCTGAACATCGTTCCCAATGAGATCCCCACTAAAGAGAAGAAGATCCAAAAGTTATGGATGGGTTGACGTGGCGGATTCGTCATCACCTACTAGGTAAACTCTCGTTGTCCACCTATTCAGATGTGGTTAACGTAGCATTACTTCACTGCCAGGACCACCGCTTTCATTTGTTAGAGGGTAAGCGAGCAGGAGAGTCCAGTCAGCGGGGCAGGACTGGGGGTAATGGTGTCAGCGGGTGATCAGATTTCCCAGCAGAGGGGATTCTAAGAGATTTAGATCAGGAGGTTTCAGATATGTCCAGGGAGGTTTTAAGTATGGCCAACAGGGTCAGTACGACCATCAGGGCCATCCGGGCCAGCAGTAGTTTCAGCAGGGCCAGGGTAGGGGTGGTAACGGCCATTAGGGCCGTGGACAAAAGGGTCATAAAGGGGGAAACTTAGAAGGGAAATGTTTCATATGTTGTAAGATTGGACACAAATGCTAGTAATTTCCTGAGAGGGACAGGGCCCCGCAGCAGCAGCAATAGGGTGCTCGACAGGAGCTCAAGAGATTGATGTTTCCCGTCACCCTCCCAGCACTGCCACATATCCCAGTTGTCCCAGTTCAATAGGGACAGCTTCACTACGATCGAGTTTACCACCTTCAGCAGGCCGCAGTCAAACAGGATCCACCCGCGATTGAGGGTATGTTTTCTATTCAGGGGATTATAGGGCGTATTTTATTTAGCATAGGGGGCACACACTATTTTATTGCCATGAGGTTTGTACGCGCTATAGGATTATTAGATATCGTAAAGAGCACTGTAACTTTTGTAGATCCACCGTTGAGTAGTCGTTCTATGATTTCCTTTATATGTAGAGGCGTGGGTGTAGAGATTGAGATATTTACTTTACTTGTCGACATGTTAGTGTTAGATATGTCCAAGTATGATGCGATTATTGGTATAGATTGGTTGGTTATGTATAGAGCCAAGATTGATTGCTTCAGTAGGAGTATTATTTTTACCATACCCAGTCAGGAGATGTTCCTAGTGGAGATGCCTCTTCCTAAGGGAGGATCGTCCACTCACTTGTACTACATAGAGGGGGAGACCTCTAAGGAGGTAGTGATACCAATTGATTCAACTCCAATTGTTAGGGAGTTCGTTGATATATTCTAGGACATTCTGGGATTACCTCCTAGTAGATATATAGGCTTTTTTATAGATTTGAGGTCGAGAACTCGGCTGATAGCCCCCGCACCTTACCGTATGGCTCCAGCGGAGATGAGGGAGCTGCGGGATCAAATAGAGAAGTTGTTGGGTCAGGGGTTTATCCATAGGATTACTTCACCGTGGGGTGCTCCTATGTTGTTTGTGAAGAAGAGAGATGAATCTTTTTCGATTGTGTGTATATTACCAGGAGTTGAATAAAGTCACGATACGGAATAAGTATCCATTCCCCCGAATCGATGACTTATTTGACCACCTTCTATGAGTTGCCTTCTTCTCAAAGATTAACTTAAGGTCAGGATACCATCAGTTATGAATTAGGGAGTAGGATGTCTTTTAGACTGACTTCTTGATGAGATATAACTACTATGAGTTCAGGGTTATGCCTTTTGGCTTGACCAACACACCAGCCGTGTTTATGGACTTGATGAATAGGGTGTTCAGAGAGTTCCTGGACCAGTTCATCATCATCTTCATTGATGACATTTCGGTTTACTCACAAACCGAGGAGGATCATGTCGAGCACTTGAGGCAGGTTTTGCAGACACTACATCAGCACGAGTTGTATGCAAAATACGAGAAGTACGAGTTTTGGCAGAAGGAGGTTCAATTTTTGGGGCACATCATTTCTAATAGGGGGATATATGTTGATCCATGGAAGGTTTCAGCGGTGAGGGAGTGTGAAAACACGTTACTAAAGCCGTTTATTAAAAATAAACTATTTAAGTAACTCCAAGTTGTTTTCTGAAGAAACTCTTTTCTTAAATCAAAAAGAATTAATCACAAGATGTGTTTAATAAAAGTATGTACGAGATCTATTCAAGATTTGAATAACAAGTTTAAAATATAGTTTAAACAAGTTTTAAACACAACACAACCAAGAATGAGATGAGGAGATGTAGAAAGATTATGTTCACGATCTTTTACGTAGTAAAACCTCACCAATTGAGGAAACATCCATGACTCCCTCTGCGGAGTAAAATGAAAATTCCATTAAAACAAATTTATGAGTTACAAACTATATAACTAACATGCATACAACTCAGACCTATATGAGTTTAGGAATGTACCCTCTGGTGTCCTTATAACTTCTCTGCAGTTCTGATTGTAGATGTAGTTCTCTCAGTTTGTCAACTTCTGATTAGTTCCAACACTTTTTGTAGACTTTTGTTCACAAGATCTTATTACCAACACTTTTCATGTTGTAGGGTGAAAGTGTTCGTGGAGGTGCTCTCTAACACATGCATGCACACACACACACTTATTAAGTACAAACAGTCCTAACAAATTACAGTAACACTATATGCTGTGATCTTTTCTTTTTCTTTCTTCTTACAAAACTTTGAACCTTATTTGACCTTTAAATCAATCCCAGAATCCACGGATATCTTGCTCAAAAATCAATCAAGATCTTAATCAATCTCAGTTTTGAAAAGATTTTCGAGATTGAAAACCTCCAAGTGTGATTCCAAACTAGGTCAAAGGTTTAGTTTTACAAGAACTAGAAACAGAAAACGTTTATTGTTGATTTCAATGTAAACAAACGTTTAATAGAAAATAATCAACAATATATTTCTCAAGATGAGAAATAAAGAATGAAACTAAGTGTAATGTAACATGAATAACTCATATCTGAAATTTCTATGAAATCAGAAAATATATCTAAGTAAAAGTTTAAGTTGGAAACAAGATTTAACGAACAAGAGGTTACAGCAACAAAAATAAACTCAACTCAAACTCTCAAACACTCAAGAACACTCAGGGTAGTGTTTTTGGATATGGAGTGATATACCCATTTATATGAGGTCATCAGGGACGAGGTTAAAAAATTAGAAGACGCTGAATTTATTAGAGAGGTCATCTACCCTGAATGGCTGTCCAATGCAGTCATTATCCCAAAGGCCAACGGCAAATGGAGAATGTGCGTGGACTTCATAGACCTCAACAAGCATTGTCCCAAAGACAGCTTCCCTCTCCCCCGCATCGACCAGATGGTAGATGCTACCGCAGGCCATGAGCTCATGAATATCATGGATGCCTAATCAGGGTATAACCAGATTTTCATGAACCCTGAAGACTCGGAGAGGACCGCCTTCATCACTGACAAGGGGACATGCTGCTACAGGGTCATGCCCTTTGGCCTAAAGAATGCAGGGCAACGTACCAGCGCCTCGTAAACAAAATGTTTGAAGATCAAATTGGGAAGTCTATGGAGGTCTACGTAGACGACATGCTGACTAAGAGTCTGAAGGCAGAGGATCATGTGGCAGACCTGGAGAAGACCTTTAATACGATGGACAAGTACCAGATGAAGCTTAACCCGGCCAAATGTGTCTTCGGGGTCAGAGCAGGGAAGTTCCAGGGGTTCATTGTCAACCAAAGAGGCATCGAGGCCAATCCTGAAAAGATAAAGGCCCTTGTTGAGATGAAGACCCCCAAGTCCATTAAAGACGTGCAGAGACTCACAGGGAGAGTTGCTGCCTTAAACAGGTTCGTGTCTAGAGCCACAGACAAGTGTTTGCCATTATTAAAGATCCTTAGGAAGGCCTTCTAGTGGAACGAAGAGTGTGATGAGGCTTTCAGGGACATGAAGTTATACTTAGGGTCTCCCTTGCTGCTGTCACGACCCATGCAGGGTGAACAACTCTACGTGTACCTCGCCATCTCAGAGTCGGCCATCAGTGCAGCCATTGTGAGAGACGAAGACAGGATACAGAAGCCTATGTATTTTAACAGCAAGGCACTCCAAGGGGCAGAGCAAAGATACCCGAGGATGGAGAAGCTGGCCTACGCCTTGATCCATGCCTCAAGGAAGATGAAGCCGTACTTTCAGTCCCATACAATGGTCATCCTCACCGACTCTCCTCTTAGGCAGGTCCTACACAAGCCAAAAAAATCAGGTAGGTTGATGGACTGGGCTATAGAGCTGGGGGAGTTTGACATTGTGTGTCAGCCTAGGACAGCCATTAAGGGGCAGGCATTGGCAGACTTCGTGGCTGAGTTCACCTGGGAAGATAATGAGGCCAAGGGTGAGACCCTCGGGAAGACGGATACAAAAGACAGACCCGCAGACACACCCGCAGATAGGGCTGAGACGAGCACCGCTAGAAGGAAAGCAACTGAAAATAAAGAGGGAAGATACATCTTTAGACAGGGGTCCCTCTCTGAGGGAAATTTTTCAGAAGGAAAGACTCTGTGGAGCCTCTTCGTTGACGGGTCCTCCTGTGACAGCGGAAGTGGTGATGGACTGATACTATCAGTACCCGATGGCACAGACGTTGAATACGCCCTGAGGTTCAACTTCAAGGCCTCCAACAACGAGGCTGAATATGAGGCCTTAATAGCAGGCCTCTCGTTGGCTAAGTCTCTTAGTGTCGGCCAGATTTTGGTCCGTAGTGATTCAAGGCTAGTAGTGATTCAGATACTAAGAGCCTACGAGGCTAAGGACGAGAGGATGGCTAGGTACCTTGAGAAGGTGAGGTCATTACTGAAGGGCTTCAGAGAAGTGAAATTAAGGAGGGTACCTAGGCTCGACAATGGCCGTGATGATGCCCTTGCTAGGTTGGCCTCGGCAACAAGAACAGACATGAGGAGGACAGTCCCAGTAGAAATTTTGCTTCGGCCAACTATTGAGGATGCTGAGGGAACACTCAACAATTGCCTAAATGTTTCCCAAGAAGCTTCGTGGATGGACCCCCTGATCAGATACATTAAAGAGGGTGAGATTCCAGAAGCAAGGCAAGAAAGGAAGAAGCTGAGGTACAGGGCGGCAAAATTCACTGTCATCGGAGACATCTTATAAAAAAAGGGGTTTCTGATCCCCTTACTTAGGTGTGTGCATCCCTCAGAAGTCGCTTCCATTTTGCATGATGTGCATGAAGGGTCGTGCTCAAGCCACATTGGGGGTAGATCCCTAGTGAAGAGGGTAATCACCCAGGGGTACTGGTGGTCGACCTTGGGGAAAGACGCAGCGGCATAAAAGTGCGAAAAATGTCAAAGATTTTCCACCATCCCTCACCAGCCCCATCAGCCTCTTACTTCCATTACATCCCCATGGCCATTTGCAGTGTGGGGGATCGACCTAGTAGGACCCTTGCCTAGGGCCATCAATAACTATCGATTCCTCATCATAGCCATTGATTATTTTTCAAAATGGGTGGAGGCGAAGACAATGGTGACAATCACAGAGCAGAAGACCTTCCAGTTCATCTGGAAAAACATCATATGCAGATATGGTCTCCCCAACACCCTCATCTCGGATAACGAGACTCAGTTCAAGAATGCCTCTCTACAGAAATACTGTGAGAGGGCAAGTATCAAACAATTTTTCTCCACCCCAGGCCGACCTCGGGCCAATGGGAAAACCGAAGTTACGAACAGGACAATCCTAGATGGAATTAAGAAGAGGCTTGAGGAGGCAAAAGGAAGATGGGTCGAGGAGTTATATGCCGTGCTGTGGGCATACATGACGACAGTGAGGACCTCTACCGGAGAGACCCCATTCATGCTAGCATATGGATCAGAAGCCGTCATCCCCACCGAGATTGAGTTTCCTACGCATAGAGTCCAGGTGTATGACCCCCAGAAAAATGCGGAGGAGAGGAGACTCGACTTGGACCTGATTGAGGAAAGAAGGGAGAACGCTGAGGTAAGGCAGGCCACCTACCAACAGAGGACCGCAAGGTTCTACAATCAGAGGGTGAAACAGAGGCCCATCGTAGTGGAGGACTTGGTGCTCAAGAAGACTTGGCAAAAATCCCAACAAGCTTCACCCTAATTGGCATGGCCCATATAGGGTCATCGATAAAGTCATCCCTGGGACCTACAGGCTAGAAAACCTAGAGGGGGAACCTTTTTCAAACCCCTGGAATGCAGATCATTTGAAGAAATACTATCAGTAGTGTTGTAAGGTCTTGAAAGTCCATAGTTGTAATGAGAGTTTCTCCAACAGAACACTTGGAAAATTAATGAGAAATATCAGTGTTTCCCTCATCCTGTTGTCAGTCCTAGCATGCATGGAAACATCTACAGAAATCCATTAATTTGGAAAGTTGATCCCTCGGCTATAATGAGGACCAGTAGAGGGGACGACCCCACCATTGTCCTCAAGAAAGACGAGGGAAGACTTTAAAATCTATTAAAATTGGAAAGTTGATCCCTCGGCTATAATGGGGACCAGTGGAGGGGACGACCCCACCACTGTCCTCAACAAAGACGAGGGAAGACTTTTGTTAAAAACCATTAATTTGGAAAGTTGATCCCTCGGCTATAATGAGGGCCAGTGGAGGGGACGACCCCACCATTGTCCTCAAGAAAGACGAGGCAAGACTTTAAAACCCATTAAAATTGGAAAGTTGATCCCTCGTCTATAATGGGGACCAGTGGAGGGGACGACCCCACCACTGTCCTCAAGAAAGACGAGGGAAGACTTTTGTTAAAAACCATTAAATTGGAAAGTTGATCCCTCAGCTATAATGGGGACCAGTGGAGGGGACGACCCCACCACTGTCCTCAAAAAAGACGAGGGAAGACTTTAAATCCATTGAATTGGTAAGTGAATCCCTCGGCTATAATGGGGACTAGTGGAGGGGACGACCCCACCACTGTCCTCAAGAAAGACGAGGGAAGACTTTAAAATCCATTAAATTGGAAAGTTGATCCCTCGGCTATAATGGGGACCAGTGGAGGGGACGACCCCACCACTGTCCTAAAAAAAGACGAGGGAAGACTTTAAAATCCATTAAATTGGTAAGTGAATCCCTCGGCTATAATGGGGACCAGTGGAGGGGACGACCCCACCACTGTCCTCAAGAAAGATGAGGGAAGACTTTAAAATCCATTAAATTGGTAAGTGAATCCCTCGGCTGTAATGGGGACCAGTGGAGGGGACGACCCCACCACTGTCCTCAAGAAAGACGAGGGAAGACTTTAAAAATCATTAATTTTGTTACTTGAACCCTCAGCTATAATGAGGCCACATGAGGGGACGACCCCACATTGGTCCTCAAAATAGACGAGGGAGGGGTTAGTAGCATCAACAATGAGCAAACCATAATAGAATTAAATATGGAAGACAACAATTATGGAAGACAGTAGAAGAAGAGACGATGGTATTGATAAAAGAGAAAATATTTTAAGTGTTTTACGATATAGAGCACAAAAATGATAAGTACATTTAAAGGGTATAGGCTACAGGTAGCTACCCTATGGGACGACATCAGAGGGCAGGGCCTCAACATCTATAGGAATGGTCTCCTCAGTAACCAGAACATGATGATCTTCAGAAGTGCCGACCCCCTCGACCTGAACTTGGGCCTCCACTTGGTTGAGTGCCTCGGCAATTAGGGGATCATCCAGTTGAACACCCTCCAGCGAAGGACGAACCGAGGAGAAGACGTCGCCGAACTTGAGGACGACCCATCGGCAAGCCGTCCTGATCCCCCTCTCCAGATACTCAAGGCCGAAGCCCTGAAACTCGTCAGAAACCTTGTAAGCCTCAATAGCGTTGGCCTCGGCTTTTCCGACATCTTCTGCGAGATCAGTCTTGTGCTTAACTTCCATGTTCAGTAAAGCCACATCCCTATCCTTGATGATCAAGTCCTTGGCTTTCATGTCGGCATCGTGCTGCCTCATCAGCTCATCTAGGACCCTAGCATGCTCGGTCCTAGCACTCTCAAGCTCAGCCCTCGCAGTATCAAGCTCAGTCTTTGCAGTATCAAGCTCTGTCTGCAAGACAACCTCATGCTGAATAGCCCTTTCGGCCTCATGGAACTTCATCTGATTCTCGGCTATCCATATGGTGGCTGAGGTAAGGGCACAAACAGACTGCACGAAAAATGAACAGATATCAAGAGGCGCCGAGGGAACAGTTAGTGAAAGAATAAAATTAAGGAGGTGGGTCATGACCAATACCTGAGCAAGGGAGTGCAGACCATAGTCGTACACTTTAGCAGGAGGAATCTTTGCTAAGAACTCGAAGTCAGAGGCTGAGGGTGCAGAGAACATCGAGGCCTTGGCAGCCCTTAAGTTCGTTATCAGTGACGAGGGGTCGGCCCTCAGATGGGCCAGATTTTGAGACCAGAAGGCCCCCATGCTGGACGAAGAGGTCGTCCCCTCAGAGGCGTCGACTCTGGCCCTCGTACGAGAATCAGGCTGAGGCTCAACTGGGCCCTCGGGCTCCTTCCTTTTGTTACTATCAGTGGTCGGCTCCACCACTGTCGGCCCAGCGGCCTTTGTCTTCCTCGGAGCCTGCTAAGGCTCCTTGCCCTTCTTCTTGGCCAATCCAGATAGTAAGCTGGGAGCTGTCATTTCCCAAAGATATTCTGGTGTACCTGCAGGACGATCTGATAAGAGGATGACATGTCAGAAAAGTTCAGAGATAAAGAGAGAACACTTCAAAAATAAGTAAAGAAGGGAAAATGTTCAGTATAACTCACATAGTTCTGTAAGAGGGCCGACCCTCAGACCAGCTTCTTTAAGGAATCGAGGGGTCATCAAGTCTTTGAATTTTGCAAGCTCACCCTCTCGCCCTCATCCTCTCAGATAATCTACGATATCCTTCTCCTCCAGACTAAGTCCAGGGTCTGACCTGGCCTTCATGGAGGGGTTAGACCACTTCCTGGGGACCCTCAGACTATCGGCAATGGGATCCCACTCCCCGGAGATAAAGAAAAACCTCTTCTTCCAATCATGGTTGGAAGTTTGTGCCACATGGAGGAGTTTCTTCTCAGACCTCCTTGCCCCCAGGTGATAATATCTAGGCTGCTTGGACGAGGAGGTGATGTTGTAGCAGCCCAGAAATAGGTCAGCCGAGGGCTCGTCGGTAAAGGCATTCTTCCACAAGGAAATATACCCCAAGATCGTCCTCCAAGAGTTGGGAGGAAGTTGAGAGGGGGAAACGTCGAGGGCAACCAGAATATCTGCAATGGCAGGGTGCAGAGGGAGCCTGACTCCAACCTTGAATAATTTTTCGTAGACTGCAACCTCTCCCTCTTGGCAATCAAAAACCCTCTCAGCCTCAGAGGGAACCCTCATAGTTACCCCGGAGGGCACTCCATAAATATGCCTCCATATCAGGAGATCTCGATCCCTAACAGAGGAGATAAAGGACGAGGCATGGGAGGTATCAACCTCATCATCTGTATCATCATCCTCGTCCTCAGATCTCTCCCCCTCATCACCTGCAGGAGGACCCTAAGGAAAATCCACTTGGAAGGCATTGAGGGACAGGGTTATCACAGGGACAGCCTCAGAGGGGGTCGTACCCTCGGCCTATCGGCCTGTGCTAAGGTTAGATGTGTCCCTCCTACCAGAAGTTCCAGCACCAGTTGGCGAGGATGCTCTCTCGTCCATCTCACTTGGTTTGGGAGTCTCGGCTGGATGAGATGACGACCCACAAGACTCAGATGGTTCAGATGGTCTTATGGTGGCAAGAGGAATGGGAAAGATGGGCCGTACCCAAGTAGGGTCGGCCCCTCGTCTCCTCTCTTCCTCCTCCTCTATTCATCTAATCTCGGTAAAGAGTTTCTCTCTCAAAGATGGGAATTCAGACACTAAGTTGTAAAGCCTCCTAAGCATTAAAGGGAAGACTCTACACTTGGAGAAATTACACTAGACTTGACTAATTTAGCTACAAACAAGTGGGGAATTGACCAGGTTTGAATTTTGGATTAATCAAAGAACTCAAAGGTTTTCGTCAAGAACGATTCAAGAACCAGTGATCGGAGAGGACGCCAAAAAAAGCTATGGGGCAACTCAAGGAAAGTGCAGCCCTACGACCCTAAAAAATAAACAGAAATGAAGACAAAAGAAAGCGCTGGATGAAAGAGGTTACCTGATGAGGAGAGAATAAGAACAGTGCTAGGCCTGAAGGTTTGAAGGCTGTAAATGGCGATGGAAACTGGTTCTAGAGAGAAAATGCTTAGGCGCGAAGAAGTAGAAGAAGGAGAGAGAGAGTTTGAAAATCTCTTAAATACTTTGGTAATGAGTGGACCCATTTACCAAGAAAGGTATAATTAGGGCATAAGGCCCCAAGTGCACTGCGCAGCCGCCATGCCTTGGAAACTGAAACAGCAATGAGTATCTGCCCAGGTGTCACTCATCTAACTGATCATACACGCATCTCATTTAAAACACTATCCCTCAGCCATCTCAGCAGAACCTATGGCTAAGGGCTGGGGGTGATTGATATACCCGTTTATATCCTCGACTTAGATGAGGATTGCCTCCATAACGGACGACGGTACGAGGGGACGACCCTTCACCAATCTCTTGACGACCCTCCACCAGACTTCAGACGACAGTACGAGGGGCCGACCCTCCACTAGGCTTCAGACGAAAGTACGAGGGGCCGACCCTCCACCAGGCTTCAGACGATAGTACGAGGGGCCGACAGTACGAGGCCAGAATTGGGCCAGGCTCACCACCGGAGGAAACTTTGCCCTCGGCCTCGGCTCATAGGCCGAGGGTGACATCATGACAGCGTGTGGTTTGGGGGACGCGTAGAACAGTGCGCGTGAGGCTCATATGACACGTGGCAGACCGTTATAACAAAATCACACCCTCACGTGAGGGAATATTATGTCATAATTTGGCATCTACAGGTGTCAACAGGGGATGGGCTAGATCATCATTCACATGCACCATGCATACTTGGGGGGGTACACTACGCCCCCCAAGACCTATATATACTTGTCACCTACAACCCTACAGGGGATCGATCAATTGACTATAACCCTAGCTAAAACTCTGCTTGTACATACAGTAGAGAGAGAGAGAGAGGCTGATGTGCATTGTATCCAAGGCCATTAGTGCCCATACTTAGTGGATCACACACTCACAGTGGATGTAGGCCAAATTGGCTGAACCACTATACATCATTGTCATATTTCCTCTTATACTCATCCCCTTCTACATACTTATACACTTATACATCTCTATGGCTGCCATGGCTGCTACTGTTTGAGCTCGATATCACTTATCCGGTGGTGCTAAATCTTAGCATCATCATGGAGTTTTGAAGAAGTGTTTGGCTTTGGATTGAAGAGGTTTTGGACGAACGAAGTTAGGATTTCTAACTCTCTTTCTCTCTCTGGTTTCTCTCTTCTCGCTCTTCTCTCAGAAAAATGAAAATGGCAAAAATCTTCGAAGTCTGAGAATAGGGTTCCTTTTGTAGTGTGAAGAGAAGGTTCGAGAGACCGGATCAAAACCAAGGGTTAGGATCGAGTCAATTTAAATTGACTTGAATCCAAGGGCTCACACAAGGCGGTGGTTAAACGAAACCTGATTGGTTTAAAAGGTTGTACTGGTATTAACCATGACAACATGCAGATCGTTGATAAGCAATGATCCAAGGGCTAAGAACATACGCATTTTTAACTCAGTAAAGAAACACAATCCCAACCAATCAGATGAAGACAGGTGTAGGTCAAGTAATGGGTATGAAACGCACGTCTAAAGTTAATTAAAACCACACCCTATGTTTACTCCGCTTTCGGATTCTACCCAAGGTAACATTAGGCCAATATTCTCAACAAAGTATATTTAGAGATTGACCCCATAAACTTATAAATCATGTTTTAATTAATAAAACCTTGTTTAAAAAGTGTTTAAAAATCCCAAAAAATTATTAAAAATCAAACTTAGGGATTTAAACACACTCAACATATGTACACACATTATTTTGCAGTATGACATGCATTAATCGAATTCTACTGTGTGTGAGTGTTGGCAATAGATTCTTAATCACTACAAGATATAGAGATGAAGTAGCAAACCAATTTCTGAGGTTCTTTGGATTCTAGGATGGACATAATTTTTTTCACAATTTCCAAACTAGATAAGCACTTATACAATATAGACTCAAGCGAGTCAAAATTATAAGGGCTTCAATCTCCCCCTTTGGAAATATGAGACAAAATCTCCTTTGAGTCAACTAGGACTCGTAGGGCAACAAAAATAAGAAAAACTTAGTCCTATCAAAATTCTATCTACCCAAATCCTAGATATCAAAAAGTACATAACTCAACTATTTACAATTGAGCATCCTATTACATTAGTTGATAATGACAATACAAAAAATACCTGCAATAAATCACTAAGATCAAGCTATTTAGCATATGTAAGAAATTAATACACTCAAATTTCTCCCCCATTTTGTCTCAAATGGACAAAGGGAAAAACTTGGATAAACAACAAAGTTATTACCCAGAACAAACCATACCAATAGATTTATGTAATGAAATGAATCTATTATAATCTAGAGGTTTTGTGAACATATCTGCGAGTTGTAGATCAGTAGGAAGGTAATTGATTTCTAATTCCTTAGATTCAACCATTCGCGTATAAAATGATGTCTTATTTTTATATGTTTTGTTCGCGAGTGTTGAACAGGGTTTTTAGAAATATTAATCGCACTTTGATTATCACAATAGAGATGCAATTGGTTTTCTTGAATACCATAATCACTTAGCATTTGTTTAAGCCACAATAATTGAGCACAACAGCTACCATCGGCTATGTATTCAGATTCAGCTGTCGAGAGTGATGTGAAGTTTTGTTTTTTACTACTCCATCCTACCAAGTTATTACCAATATAATAACATGCGCCTGAAGTACTTTTACTATCATCAGTACACCCAGCCCAGTCAGCATCAGTGTACCCAATAATAGTGCTTGGTGTGTCATTAGTGTACCAAAGTCCTAGATTCAGAGTGCCTTTTGCATATTTAATTATACGTTTAACAGAATTCAAATGGCTCTCTTTAGGATTATTTTAATAACGAGCACATACACACACGGCATACATAATATCGGGATGCAAGGCAGTAAGATATAGTAATGTTCCTATCATACTACGATATAGAGTAGGATCTACTGATTTTCCATTTTCATCTTTCGACAATTTTACCGTAGTACTCATAGGCGTTTTAGCATCTTTTGCACTCTCGAGCCCAAATTTCTTAACGATCTTTAAAGCGTACTTAGATTACGAAACAAATAATCCTTCTGGATTTTGTTTGACTTGGAGACCTAAGAAGAACTGCAACTCCCCCATAAGGGACATCTGAAATTCCTTACTCATAATTTCAGAAAAGGATTTTACTTCTGAGGGAGAGGTTGATCCAAATATAATATCGTCAACATAAACTTGAGCAATAGTGATGTGTTTGTCAAAATGTTTGACAAAGAGAGTTTGGTCATTTCCACCTCTTTTAAAACCTTTATCTAAAAGAAAACTGGAAAGACGCTCATACCAAGCTCTAGGAGCTTGTTTAAGGCCATACAAAGCCTTTTTTAGAAGAAATACATGATTTGGATATTTAGGGTCAATGAACCCTTTAGGTTGTTCTACATAGGTCTCTTCAGCCAGTATTCCATTAAGGAACGCAGATTTGACATCCATTTGGTACAGTGTCAAATGCATGTGGCAAGTTATAGCAAAAAGCAGACGAACAGATTCTAAATGAGTAACAGGGGCAAAGGTCTCGTTAAAATCTATTCCTTCTATTTGAGTGTATCCTTGAGCAACTAATCTAGCTTTATTTCTAATTATTATCCCATTTTCATCAATCTTATTTTTTAAAATCCAACGTGTGCCAACAACCTTTTTATGATCAGGAGGTGGAACAAGATACCAAACATCATGAATAACAAATTGTAAAAGTTCCTGCTGCATAGCAGAAATCCAGTGAGAGTCATTCAATGCCTCATTTACATTCTTTAGTTCCATAAGGGAAACAAAACATGCGTAATGTGCATAATTTCTTAGTTGGGATCCTGTACGTACTGGCTCACTAGGGTTACCAACTACGTTATTTATGGGATGATATTTAGAAACCCAGTTAGGTACTTCGGGTGTCTTAATAGGTAATGAATTATCTATTTCAGAGGAGTCATTTTCTAAAATATTTGTAGACTCTTCCTCAATAGTTGATTCACCAGGCTTGCTTTCTACAGTAGTGTCACTAACAATTACATTAATGGATTCCATTAAGGTTTTAGTGCGAAGATTATACACTCGATAAGCTCTACTGATAGTGAGTATCCTAAAAATATGGCTTTATCTCCCCGGCTTTCAAATTTGGACAAGTGTTCCCTATCTTTGCATACATAACATGTACTGCCAAAGGTTCTAAGATACTTGAGATTAGGATTTTTATTGTACCAAAAGTTTGTAAGGGGTTTGTTTGGAATTCTTTCTAACATAGAACATATTAATAATGTGACAAGCAGTACGAATGGATTCTACCCAAAAGTATTTAGGTAGATTCTTGGCATGTAACATGACACGTGCCATCTATTGAAGGGTACGATTCTTTCTCTCGGCGATTCCATTTTGTTGAGGAGTCTTAGGAGCACTGAACTCGTGTTTGTAACCATTATATTCACAGTATTCTATAATACCAGTATCTTTGAATTCACCACCTCTATCACTACGGATTCTATTTACTTGAGTGTCCTTTTCATTTTCAATCCTAAGAAGAATTTTTAGGACGGTTTGAAAGGTGTCAGACTTTTGTTTTTAAAAAAGCTACCCAATTAAATATGGTGAAGTCATCAACCATAACTAAGATGTAACCGTGTCCATAATGGCTAACAATTTTGAAGGGACCCATTAGGTCCATATGGATGAGTTCTAAGGGATTAGAGGTAATTAAATCTTTAACTTTCTTATGAGGTGCCTTAACAATTTTACCTTCCTGACAGGAACCACAGAAAATATTATGAATAGGTTTAATTTTCGGAATTCCTCTTACTATGTCTTGAGAAGACAATTTACTAAGATTATCATAATTTATGTGACCCATTCTGTTATGCCATATCTCATTGTCATCCATTCTGGCAACATTATAGATTTCAGAATTGTTCGTGACAGTGTAACAATTGTTAGGAGTTCTGAATCCAGTAATTATGCATTCACCTTTTTCATTTAAAATTTTGCAATTGTTCTTTGAAAAGGTAACAGTATGATCTGAGTCACAAAATTGCGAAATGCTAAGTAGATTTGCCTTAAGACCTTTGACTAGAAGAACTTCTTTAAGAATAGGAAGCCCATCTTCTTGGAGAGTTCATTTGCCTATGATTTGAGATGAAACTCCATCACCAAAAATGACTTTACCACCAGCAAAGCTGGTTTTGTTTAAAAGTTTAGTTTCATCTCCAGTCATGTGCTTAGAACATCCAGAGTCTAAATACCAACCAAATGATGTGTGTTCAGCTTTTAAAGCTGTAGCAACAACATTACACTTCATCTGAGGTAATAGATCATCTTTTCTAACCCAAATTGCTCTTGTTTTCATCTTGTGCTTATTATCTCTCAATTGATAAAATTTACGAGCATTAGATTTTTGTTGAAAAATGTTTTGCGCATGATTTTGAATTTTGTGAAAGACTTGAGCATTTGGTTTAGGAAAGTGCTTAGGATTCCTTCTAGGAAATGTTCTTTTAGGTTTGGTATTTCTCTTTATATAGTTAGAGTTTTTATCTGGCTGTCTAGGAAGTATATAATTGTTTCGACTCCTCCTAGAATAGTTAAAGTTCTGGTAAGTATGAGGATTATAGATAGGGTCAACTAATCTCCTAGCATAGCAACCATGGAAAGAGTGACCATATATGTCGCAGTAGGAGCAATAAAGATTGCTCAGAATTGGGGTCTCCTTAGGAAAGTCTCTAAACAATGGTTTTGAAAAGTTTTGAGGTTGAACTCTATTTCTAGGTAGTACAGGTTTGAATGTAGGTTCACTCTTTCTGATAAAGGGGAAGACGTATTTAGCCTTAGGTGAACTTTCATGTTTAGAGCAACTTGATTCCCCAATGTTAAAGTTTTGATGTTTTAAATAAAACTCAGTTTTTAGGGAATGAAAATCTGGGCATGTTTCAATAGGTCTTTTGCCTCCTGACACAAAATTGATAGGTTCAAAAGATTTTGTTTGTGTATTCAAATTGGGGCAAAACCCTATACCAGTTCGATCATCATAATTGGTTTTAGATTCAGCAACAAATTCATCAAAACAGCTAGAATTATTTTCAAATTTTGTAAATTTTTTGAAAACAGTTGCTGTCTTTTCTTTGGTTTGTTCCAATTCTAATAATGTCCCTTTGTACTTTTTCTCCAGAATTTCATTTGTTTCAGTCAAATTTTTCAGTTTTTCATCAAAAACTTTAATTTCACTTTCATGAGTTAAACATTGGGTAGTATACTCTTCAGCATTCAGTTTGACCATCAGGCTTAGATCTTCCAACTTTTTGGTAAGATCTTTCACAATTTTTTCTAGTCTAGCGCTTTTCTTCAGAGTTTTAGCATAAAGTGTGTGAATGTATGGGAGATCTTCATTGTCTGAATCACTAAGTGTAGTGTGTGAAGTGACCCCTATGGATTCATTCTTAGAACTCACACACCCATTGACATCGTCATTATCGTATTCCCTTTGACTCACACACCCCAAAGTAGAACATGCAACATTCTCAGTAATCAAAGCATCTAAACCAGTAACAACAATATTCGAAGCATCAGACATAGAATTATTTGGTTCATCCTCATTAACAAGCATAGGCATGTCATCATTATAAATAATCTTGGCAAAGAAGGACATGCAATGGTCAAAAATATCAGATGACTTAGGTTCCTCATTTTCAGAGTCACTTGAATCATCCCATGTTTTGCAGATGTTAGCTATAGTGTGTTTGTTTTGAGTGTTCAAGTTAACTCTACAGTCTTGTGCAATGTGTCCCAGTTTACCACATCTATAGCATTCAGTCTTCTTAAGGTCTCTATTAGGTCTAATATGAGAGTCCTTTTGATTTTTGTCATGGTTTTTCTCATGAGGTCTGTGATTAGAGGGAGTTGGATAATTTGACTTGCCTTGTTTATTGGCCATTTTGTTTCTAAACTTAATGATTTTCTTAAACTTTTTTGTCATTAAGGCAATCTGATTGTCCAAACTCTCCACATCGCATTCCTCATCAGATTCATTATTGGAAGTATTAAACTCAGGCTTAATCAATTTAGAAGAGAAGATTAGATTGGAACTAATCTATTTCCTATGGGATTGGGTTAATTGTTTCTTAAATTCCAGTTCCATTTCCACAGTTCTTAATTTACTACTGAGTAGTTCAGGAGTGAGACTAATATCACACATTTCCTCAATAGCATATCTTTTGATATCAAACTTTTGTGGTAATGATCTCAGAATTTTAGATACAATTTCTTGTCTATCATAAGTTATCCCATTAGCATGCAGTTTGGTCACAATATCAGTCAGGTTCATATAGAAGTCATCAAATGACTCAGTCTCAGACATAATTAAGGAATTATACTGTTATATGAGCATTTGAGTTTTAGCTGCCTTAACTCTAGAGTCTTCTTCATGACCAGTAACCAAAGTGTCCCAAGCTTCCTTAGAAGTGGTACAGGATGAGATTCTCTTGAACTCATGTTCATTTATGGACATAAATATGGAATTCTTTCCTTTGTTATTATTTTGAGAAACTTTTTTCTCTTCTTGAGTGAACTCACTTAATGCTTTCTTAACCCTCTCATTACTTCCTTCGTTGGCTGGTTTTGTAGGAAAAATGTAACCATTTTCAATAATGTCCTAGACATCATCTCCCAGAGTTCCTTGAATGAAAGCAATCATCCTTGCTTTCCAGTAAGCAAAATTGGTTCCATCAAAGATTGGAGGTCTGGTCAAGTTATCAAATCTTTCATTTTTCTCGTCCATATTTGATTTTCAGAAAACAATTTCAGAAACACAGGATCTCTTTAAAAGCAGTTTTACCAAGCTCTGATACCAATCGAAAATACGTTACTAAATCCGTTTATTAAAAATAAACTATTTAAGTAACTCCAAGTTGTTTTTTGAAGAAACTCTTTTCTTAAATCAAAAAGAATTAATCACAAGATGTGTTTAATAAAATTATGTACGAGATCTATTCAAGATTTGAATAACAAGTTTAAAAGATAGTTTAAACAAGTTTTAGACACGGCACAACCAAGAATGATATGAGGAGATGTAGAAACATTATGCTCACGATTTTTTACGTGGTAAAACCTCACCAATTGAGGAAACATCCACGACTCCCTCTACGGAGTAAAATGAAAAATCCACTAAAACAAATTTATGAGTTACAAACTATATAAATAACATGCATACAACTCAGACCTATATAAGTTTAGGAATGTACCCTCTAGTGTCCTTATAACATCTCTGCAGTTCAGATTGTAGATGTAGTTCTCTCAGTTTGTCAACTTCTGATTTGTTCCAGCACTTTACGTCGACTTTTGTTCACAAGATCTTATTACCAACACTTTTCGTGTTGTAGGGTGAAAGTGTTTGTGGAGGTGCTCTCTAACACATGCATGCACACACACACACACACACACTTATTAAGTACAAACAGTCCTAACAAATTACAGTAACACTATATGTTGTGATCTTTTCTTTTTCTTTCTTCTTATAAAACTTTGAACCTTATTTGACCTTTAAATCAATCCCAGAATCCACGGATATCTTGATCAGAAATCAGTCAAGATCTTAATCAATCTCAGTTTTGAAAAGATTTTCGAGATTGAAAACCTCCAAGTGTGATTCCAAACTAGGTCAAAGGTTTGGTTTTACAAGAACTAGAAATAGAAAGCATTTATTGTTGATTTCAAAGTAAACAAACGTTTTATAGAAAATAATCAACAATATATTTCTCAAGATGAGAAATAAAGAATGGAACTAAGTGTAATGTAACATGAATAACTCAGATCTGAAATTTCTATGAAATTAGAAAATAGATCTAAGTAAAAGCTTAAGTTGGAAACAAGATCTAATGAACAAGAGGTTACAGTAACAAAAATAAACTCAACTCAAACTCTCAAACACTCAAGAACACTCAGGGTAGTGTTTTTGGATATGGAGTTTTGAAGAAGTGTTTGGCTTTGGATTGAAGAGGTTTTGGACGAACAAAGTTAGGATTTCTAACTTTCTTTCTCTCTCTGGTTTCTCTCTTCTCTCTTCTCTCTCTACTCTCTCTTCACTCTTCTCTCAGAAAAATGAAAATGGAAAAAGTCTTCGAAGTCTGAGAATAGGGTTCCTTTTATAGTGTGAAGAGAAGGTTTAAGAGACTGGATCAAAACCAAGGGTTAGGATCGAGTCAATTTAAATTGACTTGAATCCAAGGGCTCACACAAGGTGATGGTTAAACGAAACCTGATTAGTTTAAAAGGTTGTACTGGGATTCACCAAGACAACATGAAGATCGTTGATAAGCAATGATCCAAGGGCTAAGAACATACGCGTTTTTAACTCAGTAAAGAAACACAATCCCAACCAATCAGATGAAGACAGGTGTAGGTCAAGTAATGGATATGAAACGCGCGTCTAAAGTTAATTAAAACCACACCCTCATGTTTACTCCACTTTCGGATGCTACCCAAGGTAACATTAGGCCAATATTCTCAACAAAGTATATTTAGAGATTGACCCCATAAACTTATAAATCAAGTTTTAATTAATAAAACCTTGTTTAAAAAGTGTTTAAAAAATCCCAAAAAATTATTAAAAATCAAACTTAGGGATTTAAACACACTCAACATATGTACACACATTATTTTGCAGTATAACATGCATTAATTGAATTCTACTATATGTGAGTGTTGGCAATAGATTCTTGATCACTACAAGATAGAGAGATGAAGTAGCAAACCAATTTCTGAGGTTCTTTGGATTCTAGGATGGACATAATTTTGTCACAATTTCCAAACTAGATGAGCACTTATACAATATAGACTCAAGTGAGTCAAAAGTATAAGGGCTTCAGAGTGGGGACAACCCACGACATCGATATAGATACGTAGTTTCTTGGGCCTAGCAGGATACTAAATAAGGTTTATTCGGGAGTTCTCGAAGATAGCGGGTCCATTGACACATTTGACTCGCAAGGGAGTGCCATTTATCTAGAATGATGCATGTCGGTTGGTTTTCGATGAGTTGAAAGACAAATTTACCTCAGCACCATTGTTATCATTACCCAGGCCGGGAGTGGAGTATCTAGTCTACACCGATGCGTCCTTACTAGGATTTGGGGGTGTACTAGAGCAGTAAAGTCAGGCTATATCTTATGCTTCTCGTAAGCTTAAGCCTCATGAGAATAATTATCCCACCCACGACTTGGAGTTAGCAGCAGTCATATTTGCACTTCGGATCTGGAGAAATTATCTCATGGGGGAGAAATTTCATTTATTCATATAACACAAGTCATTACAGTACCTCTTCACACAGAAGGAGTTGAATATGCTTCAACGTCAGTGGCTCGAGCTTGTGAAAGATTATCATTTCGATATCCAATATCACATGGGGAAGGCTAACGTGGTAGCAGACGCATTAAGCCGTAGGACAATAGGTGAGGTGACCGAGGTGTGGAAAGCAAAGTGGAAGGAGTTGGGACACCAGGACGTAGTGGCCCGATCACTCATATCTGTGATGACAGTTACACCCCAGATCATTATGAGAGTTATACAGGACCAGGCAGCAGACCCGTTCTGCCAAGACCAGATAGTATGATTACTAGCAGAGGGGGACGAGTCTTACACCTTTAGTTCAGATGGGGGCTTACACTTCAATGGGATATTAGTTTTTCCTAAGGGGAAAGACTTGAGACACGAGGTGAGGGAAGAGTAGCACGGTTCACGATTCACGGTACATCCTGGTGGGGATAAGATGTACCATGATATGAGGCGACAGTATTAGAGGAGCGTAATGAAGAGGGATATTACCGAGTTCATTTCAAAATGTGCCACTTGTCAGCTAGTAAAGGTGGACCATCAGAGACCGGCATGACTTTTATAGCCATTAGAGGTTCCTATGGGGAAGTATGAGACCATTTCCATGGATTTTATCACAGGATTACCTACATCGCAGAGAGGTCACCACTCCATATGGGTAATCGTGGACCGATTCACCAAGGTTGCTCACTTTCTGCCAGTTCCGATAGACTACACTATGGGATAGTACGCCAAGATCTTCATAGCTGAGATAGTGAGACTCCACGAGGTGCCTCTCAATATCGTATCTGACAGGGCTAAAATCTTTATGTCACAGTTTTGGGAGAGTTTCTAGAAAGCCATGGGTACGGAGTTGCAGTTGAGTACAGCATATAACCCGCAGATACATGGGCCAACTGAACAAGAAAATCAGATGTTAGAGGACATGTTGTGTATGTGCATCCTCGACTTTGGAGGTTGTTGGGAGAAATATCTTCCACTGGTGGAGTTTACTTATAATAAATCCTACCAGTTCACTATTGGTATGGCTCCATTTGAGGGATTGTAAGGTAGGCCTTGTCGTTCCCCAGCATATTGGCTAGAGGTAGGGGACAACAAGCTACTTGGGCCGGAGGTGATTCAGGATACTTAGACGAGGATAGAGATGATACATAATCGTATTCAAGTTGTTGTGGACCGATAAAAGAGTTAAGCATGTTCCAAGAGGTCCTTTCGAGAGTTTAATGTGGGGGACCAGGTGCTACTTAGAGTGTCTCTTATGAAGGGGATTATGCATTTTGGGAAGAAGGTGAAGTTGGCGCCTAGATATGTGGGGTCATTCCCTATCATTGAGTGAATTGGGCCACTTGTGTAGACTTAGGTTACCGAAACACTTGCATAGGGTCCATGACGTGTTCCACATTTCCTCACTGAGGAGATATCTTCGAGATTATTTGGCCCATACTCACATTGCTTTAGAGGATATTGATTTACAACCTGATAGTTCCTATGAGGAGCGTCCGATGCTATCCAAGACCATAGCGACAGGAAATTGAGGTTGAAGATACTACCGTTAGTGTATCTTCAGTGACGGCATCATAGTGCCGAGGAGTCTACTTGGGAGTGAGAGGATGAGATGTACGAGCGTTATCCAGAGTTATTTTGGCCAGGTATATTTTACTTCTGAATTTCGAGAAGAAATTATATTATTAGGGAGGAAGTATGCAATACCCCGTAATTTTATTGAATTTATTTATTGGGATTAATTAAATTAAATGGGGTAAATATTTGGAAATTAATCCGGATTCAAATACTAGAGAGACGAGAGTTGGTATTTGATTATGATAATAATGTTGAATACTACTGAGAGAATATAGTAATATATGATTATTGAATTTATTAATATTGTCGCGGGTTATAAATACGACAATTCGAAAATTAAGCTGGGACGCACATGTCAGTCGCGTCAGGAATCATTTTAAATGAATTTAAAAGTAAATTATATTTGTATCATCCGTATGGTCATTTCGAGTGCGCTAACGTGTTCGAAAGGGTCTAGATAGTCAGAAAACACTAGTCGGGGGTTTAGTTTGGGTCCCGGAGCACTTTTAGGCCAAATCGGCAACCCGGGAGGGTATTTTAGTCATTTTAAATTTGGATGAATAGTAACCTACGAAAATTGGGTTCTATTTATCAGCCAACCTTAGGTCCATTAGGTCCATTATCTACCAAAAACCAAGTAGTGGGAAACGTGAGAAGAGAGGAGAAGTTCCAAGGGATTTTCCAAGGCCATAACTACCACACACTACCACTATCGTCGAATTTGTGATCGAAAAGAGAAGGAGAACCAACCCTTATCGTCGTCAAAGGATCAGAACATCAAAATTCTAGGCAAGTGATTTAATCCATTAAGATTCAACAAATAATTTCTCCATGATAGTGTAGAATTTGATGATAGCCATGGAAATATAGAAACTCATGGAATTTGGAGATGAAACCTTAATTTTGGGTAGGATTTATATGTAGTTTTAATTCTGGAAGTATCTCATTAACGAAATTATAAACCATGCATAGTTAATTACGAATTTATGAGGAGATGTATGATTATTCTTGAAAAAAATAGAAAAATAGGGTTTTTCATGATAATAGGATGATTTGATCCAAGAAAAGTCTAATTGATGATGATTAAAGAATTCTTAAACATTAAGATTCATGTATTTAGGTTGTATAATTACCCAATATGTTTACTTTAGGATTTAACATCTTGCAATTAAGGATTGGGAATAAACTAGGATTGGGCTCGATCGATCGATCGACATTCATAGGTCGATCGATAGACTGAGCTCGGTCGATCGACATTCTTGGGTCGATCGATCGACCTCCCCAAAAACCGTGATATTTTTCCCTCTTTAAATTTAAGTGATTTCGACCATTAGAGGTTGTAGGTGGGGACTATGTAAATAAACTGTTACTTTAGGGAGACCAGTAGGGATGAAATTGAAGCCCGAAACATATTAGAATTGGTTTGGAATGTAGTGTTGAACTTACAAGTGTTCGACGAATAATTTACTATTTTTGATGCGAGAGAATGACTTAAATTCGTGTGAGTGATAAGTTAGGATTAGAGATAGAAATGTGGACCTCGAAGTACTAAATTGACATGTAGGATACGTAGGAGACTTAGTAACCTCTTCGGGATAGGTTTAAGTACTCGAAATTATACGACGTGAGAATTATCGGCAAAATATATTATACATAAGTTGGGGTGATAATAGCGTAGAAAATGACTGATTGTATAGGGATTAGAATATACCTTTAATAATGCCATAATTACCTAAGTTGTGTGAATGCTTAGTATATGGATTATTGTTTTTATTACATACCTACCATATCACGGGAGGTCGGCTTTCAGAATAAGACCATCTGATCTTTGTGTACCTACGCTACGGGGGGATTTAGATTGGTACCTTAAAGGCATAGGGTTATGAATGGCGTATTTGTGAGTTGATAAGTCAGCTGACCATGGGAGCGTAGGTATGTGCGGGACCCATAGGTATGTGAACTATGTTCTCCTCCAATATATTTGATTCTATTTATTAAAACGGTTCCCGATCGATTCTGAACACGTAGTCCTTATGTACGTGATCTACCGTGATTCGATAGCAGAGTATGCGTGCTCCAGAGCTTAGCCTGGGGGTGCCATATTTATGCTGAGAATGATATACTTGCCATTAACTGACTCATTGTTAAATGGTGAATACGAATAATTGAGATAATTGAATGGGATTAAAAATGTGAGAATTCATATCGTAATTGATATAAATTAATCTGATTAATGTGAAGGTGAGTTACACATAGAATATATTGGAATGATACGAATAGACCCCTATAGTATAATGTGAAGACAAATAGTGGTACAGACTAGTTAGTTAACGGTATAATTAGGAGGGGTTAAGGGTATACGTTAGGCGTGCACATTAGTTGAGGGGTGAGGAACTCATGTGAGAGCTCGTAACTAACATGTATATAATATTTACTGTTTAATGTAATTAAATACTTGCTATATTTTTAAACTGTTTTCACCTCGGGCTCTGACACGTTTTCTTTCAAATCTATTTTTCTTGTAAAAAACTTTTCAGGTGCCCAGCCATAGGGACGGAAAGCATCTGAGTTCCATTACATTGACGTGTTGTAGCTGCTGCGAAAATTACAGGATCTCGGTATTAGACGTCTCCACATTCTGAACCTGATTCTATTCATGGTTACTCATTTGTTAGGGCATGTCGCCCATTTCCATTTGGAGATAGCATTCTCAGACTTTCAGTTTTATTTCAGTTTTGGATTTATCTATTTATTCAGACAATTGTATTAGGATTTATTCAGTATTTGTTTCATTCTGGGGAGTGTTACTCTAGACTCATTTTATTTAATCCATTATTATTCTGTTATGGTTATGATGTGGATGTTGTATGGTTAGCCTAATTTAATTAGTTGCATGTTAATTTAATTTAATAAAATTTGGCAACTCACTTTTTAAATATTAGGTGGCTAGTAATTGTTGTAAGGACATTTTTCACATGTCCAAAATGTTTCATTTATTTATGTCGTACGCCGCTACATTTGGCACGTCTCCTCACGATCTCACATGACGGCCTCTATCCGAATTTTGAGAATCAAGCATGCATTATCTCCACTAATATGTCCCACATCTGCCTCAATGACTTCACGTTCCAAGATTTTAGGGACTTAATGCAAGTGGTACGCAAGGGAAGTCAAAACAGTGAAAAAAAGGCACAATAGGAGAGTTCAAGGGAATTTTCGTAATTTCACATCCATAGTTCGGAGGTATGGTCAACTAGAAAGTTGAAGAACTTGCCGCAACGAAGATACTGGAAAAAACGGCACCTCAATCCGAGCTACGGTGAAGGAGTTATGACCTTTTGAAGATAGAGAAAATTCCTTAAAGAATGCTGTTTTTTTTTTGTACGCTGGATAGAATTTTAGAGTTTTAAGAACGTGGGACTCTTCATAATTTTTCCTATAAATACCAACTTCGGGGGAGTTGTTTTGCAAGACTTTAGGAGATGAATTTGAGAGTCCAAATACATCTAGTCTTCATATTTTTGAGTCCCAAGACTCATGTTTTGATTCACACATCATTGCCAAACCTTTGTGAATCCTTTTGCAACCCAAGAACACAACTTTGGTTTGTTCAACCCTTGTGGAGGAGACTATTCTTCTTCTTCATTTCATCCCTACTGGAAAGGGATAATTCCAGCCGTGACTACAGAATCCGATTCCCGAGGGTAATTCTTAGTCAACTTGTATTTTCATTGTAATCCGATTGTAAGCCGTTCTCTTACAAATTATAGTGAAAATAAATGGTTTTGCCCCTGAGGGGGATTTTTCCTTAATTGCATGTGTTTGAATGTTCTTGCGTAGATTATCAATTTATTCAATCACATACTGCTGCATGTTTAGGGTCTGTTTGGATTAAAAGGGTTTTATATATAATTTGATCATTTGAACGCGAGCACACTCGTTCTCAAATTGGTATCAGAGCAGGTTACGCTAATCTATCGCGTATTCCTTTTTTTTCCGCAAAATTTTTCTAAGATATCAATTTTCTGAAAAATTTGATTTTTGAAAAAGTGCGTGTTCAAATGGAGAAGTCATATTATAAAATGTCTATTTTTGACGGGACAAATTATGCTTATTGGAAAGCCGGTAAGAGGTCGTCTTTAAAAGCCATTGATGAACGTGTCTGGATTTTGGTTGAACGAGGGTGGACTCCTCCCACCGTGACTATTGATAATGTGACCAACTTGAGACCTGACATTTCTTGGTCTGATGAAGAAATTAAATGGTCATCTTTTAATTCTAAGGGTCTAAGTGCTATTTCTGGGTCTATCACACCTGATGAGTTCAAACGCATAATGACGTGTACCACCTCAAAAGAGGCATGGGATGTTTTACAACTCACCCATGAAGGAACTAATGCTGTGAAAGAGTCTAAGTTGCAAAACTTGACAACTCAATTTGAAACAATCACCATGCATGATTCTGAATGCTTTGATGAATTTTATGCTAGACTTTCTGACATTGTGAATACTAGTTTTAATCTTGGTGAACATATTCCGAATGCTAGAGTTGTTAAAAAGATTCTTCGTTCTTTGCCTAAGCGTTTTATCCCTAAAGTCACTGTGCTAAATTCTATGGGTAATTTAAATACGCTAAAATTGGAAGAACTTGTAGGAGATTTGCAAACTTATGAAATTGATATGTTCCCTAAAAATTCTAAATCTAAAGATAAGGGAATTGCTCTTAAAGCCCAAGAGAGAAGGAGTGAGGGGTCAGCTAGAAAGAGGGTAGAGTCATCTAGAAAGAGAGTGACTGACACGTCAGATTCTGAGTGCGATTTTGACTTAGATGATTTGGCTCTTTTGGCAAAAAATTTCAAGAGGATTCTCAAATTTAAGAAAAATGGCAATTTTAAAGATAAAAAGAAATTTGAGAAAAATAAGTTTGAAAAGAAAAATGGGAAAGATTCCAAAAATCCTCCTCTGAAAGAAAGTGAGAGATGTTTTGAGTGCGATGGTAGGGGTCATAGAGCCTTTGAGTGTGCCAATCGTAGGAATAGAGAGAAAGGGAAAGTTGTCCTTAATGCTACTCTTAGCGACGACAGTGAGGTCGAGACGGTGGATTCGGGAGATGAATCACCGCATGAGTGTAACTTCACCGCATTCATGGCCAGCCATGTGAGCACTCCTAGCTCTCCTCACGACGATGAGGATGATGCTTCACAGGGACACCTCGACATTGAGATCGATGTGAGTGAGGGGGAGGATGATTCAAGTGAGAGTGAGAGTGATATTCAACGCGCCTACGCTGAGTTGTATTCTGAGTCTTTTTAAACTAAAAAGAGAAACAAAGCGTTAGTTCTTAAGATCACCGACTTAGAGGAAGATTTAAGAAAAGTGAGAGAAAGAGAGTCCTCCACCTGCACCGCACTGAGAGAGAGAGAATCTGCCTGTGTCGAGAAAGATATCCTATTTAGAGAGAGAGAGAGTGTTTTAGAGAAAGAGAGAGGGGACTTGACTAAACAAGTGGCTAGTCTTACGAGTCAGCTCCATTCCTCCGTGGAGACTCGGAAGAAACTTGAAGCCCTTGTTGCCCAATTGACTCATGATCTTGAGAAAGCACGGGAAGTCAAGGTACAAATCGAGGATAGATCTGGGAAGATGGGAAAGATGCTCCTCGGCCCCGCTTTAGGTTTTGGTGATCGACAAGGAATTGGTTATGATAGTGCCTCCACGTCCCAAATTGCACCTGGACCAGTTCCTGAGTTTACTACAACCCCTTATGGTCACCGTCAAAAACCTCGTAGGAGAGTTCGACCAAGAAAAGCAAACCAAGGTCCACCTTTGACTGCACTATTTTGTACCTATTGCAAAAGAAAAGGACACCTTAGGGAGTTTTGCTATAGCATGGGTCGGACACGCCGTACTACTGCTCCACCACGTCATACTGATGAGTTTTCTAGTCTGAGAGAGCGAGTTGAGTTCTTAGCTGCCACTTCTCAGAGTTTGATGGAAGAATTCAGACGGGTGTCTTTGCCGTTAGTGAATGCTTCTCACATTCCAGCTAAAACCAACAACAACAAAGGCAAACAAAAGGTTACCACTGCTTGGGTACCGAAGAAAGATAAAAAGGCTTTTGTTGTTCGTGTTGCTCTCAAAGCACATAATACCTCACAGTGGTATTTTGACAGTGGATGCTCCAGACATATGACAGGTGATGCCTCATTTTTTACATCTCTTGAGGATTATCAGGATGGAAGAGTCACCTTTGGAGATGGGAGCAAGTCTAGCATTGTAGGATGAGGTACTGTAGACTTACCAGGATTTCCTAAGCTAGAAAATGTGTTGTACGTTAAAGGTTTAAAAGTGAACCTTCTCAGCATTAGCCGGCTGTGCGACACTGACTTTGCAGTAAAGTTTGACCGGGACGCTTGTAATGTCTACAATCAAGACGGTAAACTTTTGATGCAAGGGGTGAGGACTGAGGATAATTGCTATGGGACTGAGCCCACATCCTCACTTGTCTGCAACAGCGCCACGATCACTCCTATGGATTTGTGGCATCAACGTCTAGGTCACGTGAACGTTAGAGATTTGACTTGTTTAGCTAAAAAGGACCTAGTGCGTGGCTTACCATCTCTTGGAAAGTCAACTTCGACCGTTTATGGACCCTATCAGTTGGGAAAAAAATTCGTAGTACTCATAGGAAGTTACATTCCATTACCACCTCTCGTGTTCTGGAGTTGATTCACATGGATCTTATGGGTCCCACTCGTACTGAGAGTCTAGGTGGTAAGAGGTACATCCTCGTGATGGTAGATGATTTCTCCAGGTACTCCATTGTAGGTTTTCTGAGAGAGAAATCCGATGCTGTAGAGTTTTTAACGACCAAGTGCCGTGTCCTGCAAAATCAACACGGAGTCACTATTAATTGGATACGTAGTGACAACGGCACTAAATTTAAGGAAGCAAAAGTAGATCTTTACTTTGATAGCCTTGGGATCAAACATGAGTTTTCTGCTGTGAGAACTCCTCAGCAAAATGGGATTGTTGAGAGAAAGAATAGACCGATCCAAGAGATGGCTAGATCTATGCTTCTAGGTCGTAAAGTTTCTAGGAGATTTTGGGCAGAGGCAGTGTCTACTGCATGCCACATGGTGAATAGGGTGTATCTGCGTCCACACACACTTCACACTCCTTATGAGTTGTGGACTGGCAAGAAGCCCAACCTGGCATATTTCCGTGTCTTTGGGAGTAAATGCTACATCCTACGGGATAGAGAGCAATTAGGAAAGTTCGACTCCCGAAGCGACGAGGGAATATTTCTAGGATATTCATCGAATAGCAGAGCGTACCGGGTTTTTAACCTGAAGAGATCTAAGATTATGGAATCAATAAACGTCACCGTACAAGATGACGAACCTCCGACGGTTATTGATCCTAACCTTCAGTGTGAGGATGAGGATTGTTCTGACAGTGATTTACCTGTTCCTCTCTCACACTCTGTGGACCCTACTCCTGTGTTAGGGGACACACCTGCTTGGGTTCACAAGAGTCATGACCCTTCTACCATTGTTGGTGATCCCACTCTAGGTGTCAAGACTCGTGCTCAGCTAGAGAACGTTGTTATCCATCTTTGCTACACGTCCAAAGTCGAGCCCAAGAACCATAAAGAAGCACTCAAGGATGAACACTGGATATCTGCTATGCAGGATGAGTTGCTTCAGTTTAAAAAGAATGATGTCTGGGAACTTGTCCCCCGACCTAGTGAGATTAATGTGATAGGTACCCGGTGGATTTTTAAGAACAAAATGGATGAAAATGGTACCATAATCCGAAATAAGGCTAGGTTGGTCGCTCAAGGCTACACACAGATAGAGGGTGTAGACTTTGGGGAGACATTTGCTCCTGTTGCGAGGCTTGAGTCCGTCCGTCTTCTTCTCGCCATCGCATGTCATATGCGCTTCAAGGTGTATCAGATGGATGTCAAGAGTTCCTTTTTGAATGGCATTCTACAGGAGGAGGTTTATGTGGAACAACCAAAAGGGTTTGAAGACCCTCAGCACCCTGAGCACGTCTACTATCTGAGGAAAGCCTTGTATGGTTTGAAGCAAGCACCCCGTGCTTGGTACGAGAGGCTTACTTCCTATCTCTTAGCTCGTGGCTTCAAGAGAGGGGGAGTAGATATGACGTTGTTTGTCAGGAGAGATGACGGTGCTATTTTGGTTACCCGGGTCTATGTGGACGACATAGTCTTTGGATCCACATGGTCCCAGCATGCTCACCACTTTGAGGAGGAGATAAAAAGTGAGTTTGAGATGAGCATGGTTGGTGAGCTTACATTCTTCCTTGGTCTCCAGGTTCGTCAGCTAGAGGATGGGATGTTCATCTCCCAATCCAAGTATGTTAGAGACCTAGTGAAGAAATTTGGTTTAGACTCCGCTAAGCATGCACGTACACCTATGAGTACCACTACCAAGCTTAGTAAGGACACTTCAGGCAAGGACGTAGAGCAAACCTTATATCGGAGTATGATAGGTAGTCTCCTCTACTTGACTGCCAGTCGTCCCGACATCGCCTTTAGTGTTGGAGTCTGTGCGCGTTATCAGGCATCCCCAAAAGAGTCACATTTACTTGCTCTAAACATATTATTAAATACGTAAGTGGGACTCTCTCATACGGGATTTGGTATTCCTTTGATACCGATGACCGTCTGTCCGCCTACTCGGATGCCGATTGGGCTGGGGATGTAGATGGATGTAGGAGCACTTCTGGTGGGTGTTTCTATTTTGGTTCTGCTCTTGTCTCCTAGCTGAGCAAGAAGCAAAATTCCATCTCTTTGTCCACTACGGAGGCTGAGTACATAGCCGCCGGGAGTTGTTGCACACAACTCTTGTGGATGAAGCAAATGCTGGAGGATTATGGGATATCACAGGACACCATGACCATTTCCTGTGATAACACAAGCGCGATACACATATCCCGCAATCCAGTTCAGTATTCGCGCACAAAACACATCAGGATACGTGATCACTTTATTCGTCAGTTAGTTGAAGAGAAAGTCGTATCCCTGAGTTTTGTTCCTACCGACCGTCAGTTAGCCGATATTTTCACGAAACCTTTAGATGCCCTTAGATTTGAGAGTCTTAGGAAATCTTTAGGGATTTGCATAGTTGACTGAGGGGTTGGTCTATGTCTAGAATAGGATGCTTCTTCATGTTCATATCATATGCTTCCTATTGCTAGTCTGTTTTATATGTACCATTACTTTGTTGTACAGCTTTGTTTTATTCCTTTTGCTTTTTATATTTCTTTTTAAAAAAAAATACAAAAAGATTTTCCTTTAAGAAAAATTTTGAGAAAAGCACAAAAAGATTTTATTTCTTTTTTTTCCAAATTTTTGAAAAAATCCAAAAAGATTTTTGTATTTTGCTTCTTTTATGGATGAGCATGTAAGATAGCCAAGTCACAACTTCATTCCATTTATCCATGTGACTGTTTAATAGAGATTTGAGAGGCTACATCATTTCATCCATGTGCTTTACATTGATTGGAGTCTTTGAGATGTAATTAGTGATATCTTCCTACATGTTTGACTCCTATATCCTTTATTGCACACATGTACGGCTATATTTGATTATTGCACTTGTCTATCTCATGTTGGCTTGCGTGTTTTCATCTCAATCATGTCTATACAATGTACAATATGCGATAAAACTTGACAAGATTGGAATGCATGTAAAAACCGTTTTGGTGAGACTGTGTGTTTTTGTATAACGGGGAGGGGCTGCGAAAGGTAATCATCTATCCTTTGCGAAAAAGCCACCGTTAAAAAGGACCTAAAAATGGAGGAATTTTAATATTCGAGGTCCAAAGAGGTTAAAAGAGCCCGAAAAAATTTAAAGGCAATAAAAATCAATTCATGCCAAATATGGGCCACTTAGGTTTCACCATCAATTCTCTAAAGTTTGAGAATTTAGAATGCCTCTATTCAATACAATATCTGAGGGAGTTTGGTTGGAGAATCTAAACGGGTTTGCACTTCCTTGAAAGTCCTGAAAAAGCATAAAATCATTTTGGACGTTATTGGTGTGAAAATCATTTTGAGCTTTGATTTGTTGGTTTGATTGAGTCAATATCTTATATTGTCACTCTTTTACACCAAAGGTAATCATTTGAGTTCATTCTCTAGGAATATCCAATATTCATCGTGCACATATGTCATGTTTATATGCATTGATTTTCCTATCGAATTTGATCACACCACTTCATTTACGCTATCATTGACTTGGTTGCTTTCTGTTTATTCATGGTGTGTTTTTATCCTAGTGACACTCCGCACTTGCTTATTTGATTTATTTCTCTAATTTGTCCATTTGGGGACATTATAAAAAGGGGGAGAAAGAATTATCATATTATGGGGGAGTTTGAATTCTGGGGGAGTTTTTGAGATGTTGCTTATGTTTTTATCATATATTGATATCCATGTTATCTCATTTCAAACTCGATATGTCACGTGGTATTTGCTTTGTCTCATGTGTGTAGGTATGAAGATTGCAGATCTATATGTTGCACACCCTGATGAGAAAAGTTTTGAGATTCCTGAAGAATTAAAGAACAAACGATGAAGACTATTCATTTGTACCTTTTCCAGTTTTGGGTTCATGGGAGGATAGATTTGTATAGGAAATTTCATATTTGATAATTCGTATTTTTTATGTATGTACCGGCATAGACATAGGGGGAGATTTGTAAGGACATTTTTCACATGTCCGAAATGTTTCATTTATTTATGTCGTACGCCGCTACATTTGGCACGTCTCCTCACGATCTCACATGACGGCCTCTATCCAAATTCCGGGAATCAAGCATGCATTATCTCCACTAATATGTCCCACATCTCCCTCAATGACTTCACGTTCCAAGATTTTAGGGACTTAATGCAAGTGGTACGCAAGGGAAGTCAAAACAGTGAAAAAAAGGCACAATAGGAGAGTTCAAGGGCATTTTCGTAATTTCACATCCATAGTTCGGAGGTCTGGTCAACTAGAAAGTTGAAGAGCTCGCCGCAACAAAGATACTGGAAAAAACGGCACCTCAATTCGAGATACGGTGAAGGAGTTATGACCTTTTGAAGATAGAGAAAATTCCTTAAAGAATGCTGTTTTTTTTTTGTACGCTGGATAGAATTTTAGAGTTTTAAGAACGTGGGACTCTTCATATTTTTTCCTATAAATACCAACTTCGGGGGAGTTGTTTTACAAGACTTTAGGAGACGAATTTGAGAGCCCAAATACATCTAGTCTTCATATTTTTGAGTCCCAAGACTCATGTTTTGATTCACACATCATTGCCAAACCTTTGTGAATCCTTTTGCAACCCAAGAACACAACTTTGGTTTGTTCAACCCTTGTGGAGGAGACTGTTCTTCTTCTTCATTGCAGCCCTACTGGAAAGGGATAATTCCAACCGCGACTACAGAATCCGATACCCGAGGGTAATTCTTAGTCAACTTGTATTTTCATTGTAATCCGATTGTAAGCCGTTCTCTTACAAATTATAGTGAAAATAAATGGTTTTTCCCCTGAGGGGGATTTTTCCTTAATTGCATGTGTTTGAATGTTCTTGCGTAGATTATCAATTTATTCAATCACATACTGCTGCATGTTTAGGGTTTGTTTGGATTAAAAGGGTTTTATATATAATTTGATCATTTGAACGCGAGCACACACGTTCTCAATTGTTTAAAGATATTTTCGGCAGTGATGCTAGATCTGAACCAACTTGATATTATGTATTAATGAGATAAAGGCGTAGCTACCTGGTATTTAATTAATCGGGGTGTCACACAGGGTAACTTGGAGTTTAAAATGAACATATGTGAGGTGTTCATTATTAAGGGTATTTGATAGCGTACTCTATAGGCGGTACGTAGTAGTTTCCTTTTGAGTGTGAGGTTACGATGTGCAACATATAACCGAGTTGTTCTTATCTGGTATACTTTTTTGAATTTCGGGATGAAATTTAGTTGTAAGGGGGGAAGTATGTAACACCTTGTATTTTTAATGACTTTTAAAATGGGATTAATTAGAATTAATTTTGGAATAATTAAAAATTAATTCGAATTTAAATATTACTCAAGAATAAAGTAATATGTGATTTATGCTGAATATTACATGTGATTAAAAGTAATATATATGATTATGACTTTACATATGATTATGATTTTAAAAAATTGTTGCGAGTGATGAATACGATAATTACGGTAATTAAGTTGGGATGTGCGTGTGAGTCATATCGGGACTATAATTATATGAAATGAAGTGTAACTTATTTTTATGTCATCTGAATGGTTGTTTTAACTGACCCAAAGTGTCCGTAACGGTTTAATTAGTCAAAAAAGACTACCTAGGGGATTACTTTGGGTTTTGAAGGAATTTAGAACAAAACAGACATCCCAGAGGGGTATTTTGGTCATTTCCCAAAATAGGTGAATAGTACCCACAAATTTGTAGTAATGTTGTATAAGTGTAGAGATGGTAGGATTAAGGTTAATTCACCAAAAATTAAAGAAAAGACTTAGGGCTCGGAAAGGAAGAGGCATCTCTAGGAAACGAAAAGTCAAGAGTTATCTTACACTACCACCACCACTGAAAGTTGCCCGGAAAAAGAAGGAACACCACTAGAGTTATCTTCCCCAATGGTTCAGACCTACGAATTAGAGACAAGTGATTAACTATTGCAAATTTTAGCATGTATATTGTCCATGTTAGGCTGTTTAGAAAATTTTGAAAAGTTGTATGAATTAAGATGATTTTTTATGAATCCTTAAAATGAGAATTGTGTAGGATTGATATCTTTCTGAGTTTAGAATCAAATCCATGAAATATGTGAATTATTTGGTGAAGAAATTTGTGATTTACATGTTTAATTGATGATAATTCAAAAACTAGAATTCTTGAGATTGAATATGGAATCTGGGTAAATTTATACATATCGATGATGTTTAATTGATTTTGATACGTTAAATCTTACCCATATATGTTAGTATATGATATGGGTTACATGAATATAAATTTGGAGATGTTTAAATATGATTTTGGTGGTTAAAAATTATGAAACCCATAGCTGTTAAGGAAAATTTGGGCAAATATCTGATCGATCAATCGATCAGCCAAATTCGTCGATCGATCAATTCCCCTGGAAAATGTTATTTGTTTTCTTTTTAAATTGTGATTAAATCCCAACTTTAGAAATCTTTGGTGTTGACTAATGGAACATAATGGGACTTGGGGAAGGGGAGAAGGAATTACTTAAGACCCGAAAAAATATTATTATGTATGAGATTGAATGGGAAAAGTAACGAGTGTTAATGGAATGTGTTACGGTGGAGAGTTATATAAATTGAGGTTTAAATCATATAAAGGATAACTTAAGTTTAGTATCAGTAGTAAGAGGGTCATTAATTACCGAAATAACCTTAAGATTATATGAGATTAACCCTAAGAGATGAAATAGAGGGTTAATATTGAATTATGGGTTATTAAGAAATAAATCTAATTGAAGATAATTTTAATTCATAGAAATTTGGGAGTTGTGATGATATGGACTAGTATGGCATGGATGTTTACCTACTAAATTTACATAAGGAATAAAGGATTACCCTTCGAGTGATGAGAGAAGGTCGGGAATATAATTTGAGAAGTAAAGTCATAATTTGTAAATACGTAGGAGATTAGAAATAAATATGCTACGTATTGAAATATTTATATGGGTTGTGCGTGTGCCCTATTGTTATTATATATAGGTGGGGTGAATACCTATATTATTATTTATAATGTGTATGACATACCTATGCTACTTGATATCGGGGTGGAGGTTTCGCGATGTGGATGATCTTATACTAGATAAACCCATTTGGGGGGATTTTAGATTTGTACCCTGAGCATAGGACCTTGGATATGTGCTATCGGTGTGAATGATAATTTCGATGGTTGAATGGGAATGTAGGTATGTCCGTGACCCATTTGGCTGTGGATTATGCTCGCCTCCAATATTTGTGTTATGTTATTTATGGTTCATGAGAGATGTCGAACCAATAGTCCTATATACAGTGAGAGAGTATCAGGACATGATAGCCGAGTATGCATGCACCGCAGGTGTGTCTGGGAGGTGACATATTAGTATGTGGAATAATGTGATGAATATATACTATGATTTAATCTACCGTGTGAGAATTTTAGATTAAAATTTATACAGTGATGTAATCTACTGTGTAAAATTGTAGATAAAAATGAATAATGAGATCTGATTGAATTAAGGAAGTGAATACTTAATCTTAAAGTTGTGAAAGTCCAGTTCATATTAAGGAGAAATGAACATCTTTAATTATCATACATATTATGTGGAAAATACGGGGCAATGATATGAGATCGAATCATAATTGAAAACCTTAATTTGGGAGATGATAAGGTACGTTAGGCGTGCACACTAGATGAGAGGTGAGAATTCCCAAGCGAGAGCCCGAAAAGTTAACATGTACATAATAATTGCTTAATTGCACTTGTTAAGCACTTGTTATTTTAAAAATATTTTACAATCTGGCTCTGACCCATTTCCTTGCATATTCTTTTCTCTATTGTATCTTGTACATCAAATGTCCAGTATCAGGGATGCCAGCATAACATATGGATGTCTCGACGGGTAATAGATGCTAATGGAGAAGAAGAATTTTTTAGATGCTTCCATTATTTTGATTCACACATTTGTAATATCTATTTTTATTTAGGGCATGTTGCCCAGGATTTTAGTTATTTCATTTTTATTCCATAGATTGTAATTACTTATGTCAATATCTTTTATATCAGTTTTGGTTTGTTGGTAATGACATATTTTAACTCAAGAGTTATTCCAGTCACATTCATTCTTGTTATATGTAGTTTAGTTGTGATGTGATATTGATTATTATTATTCCATATTGTGAAATGGTTTTAATTAAATGGAAAATGGAAAAGTTTTAACACTAACTTAATTATTTATTAGGTGAATTAATAAAGAATTTTTTTTTCGACAGTGATGTTCAGAATGAACCAACTGGATATTCTGATTTAATTTAATAAAGGACTAATCACCCGAGATTTAATTAGGCGGGGTGTCACATTGAAAGGGTAAATTTCGACAAAAATACTAACGTGAATGCGTATAAATAAAAGGAGAAATTTAAGAAAAGAGACGATTTTCTTTAAACAAAGTGTATTTGTTTTTAGTATTTGACCGGGTGTGTTAAATCAAAGAATAAATGTCAAAGTTAAGTAAAAAGGAAATTCTTTTACAAGATTAAGGAAAATTAATTGAGACAAATAACATTTTTTGGATTAAAAACGGTTTCATGCATATATATATATATATATATTAGTTGCATTTGCACATAGAGATAATGTGTTAGGGTCTTCTTTCTGTCGTTTGATTTCATACTGCATTTTGTATATTTCTCACTGAGCATTCGGCTCACTCCCTCGCCTTTGTTATGGCATGTGGGGTGCGGTTTCATCGTTGAAAACCCAATATAGATAAGTACTCTCCTTTGTTTTACATTAGTAGCTCTATATGATTGGAGACGTTTCCCACAGTTCCCTCACGTAGCTTGATGTTAAATTGGAATCTCATGATAAACTAGTGAAATGGTAATTAAATAAAACTCGATTAGCAACATTATTTAGGTTGTTTCATTGCACTTCACTCCTAAAGCTCAAGTCGGATCGGGTTGACCACAAGTGTACCATAAATCCGGGCCAGGGTATTACATAGTTGGAGAGTTTATAAGAGGAAGTTCAGTAGGACCAGGAGTATGCTGGAACTTAGTGGTATGATTTTTATTTATCGAGTAAATATATAAAGTGGATGAAGGAGAGAGAAGAATAGTTGACTGAATGATAAATGGTGAAAAATGTAGAATAAAGGAATTAGGAAAGGTTTGAGTAAAATATGGGGAAATGTTTTTAGTAAATAACTAAGAATATGGAAAGTTTGATTCATTAAAGTTAACACTTTTGGCAATGTAAATTATTCAAGTAGTATGAAGACATTTATAAACCTTATGAGATGGACTATATCCCAAAAAAACACAAGTAGTACTTTTGAATCAAACTTTTGTTTATTGTATTGTATTAAGTAAGGAAAGCAAGCACATCTAAAAATTTTGAGAAAAGAATTGTCAAGAAATTTATGAAATAAAATCTCAAAAGGATATTGAGACTTTGCTTTAGTGTTAAGTATATTTATGACATATATGGCTGAAACAAATGCATCCCAATAGTATTGAAATGGAAGTTTCTCTTAAGAAAGTAGAGTTAATCCAACTTTAGTTATGTGTCTATGCATCCTCTCAGCTTTACCTTATTGTTGATGAGTGTGAGGATATGGATGTCGAAAGACAATGCCAAGATTTGCAGGAAGAGATTTCAAAGGTCTATATTTCCCACTCATATTGGAGACATTGGATTTTTTAAGAAAATTGTCTGTTAATATAGGAATTAACTTAAATAAAGACTTTATGAACTTCATATTTACGTTTAAGAGAAAAGAGATCCAAGTAAATTTAGTAAAATCATCCATAAAATGTACATATGATTTCATCCTTCCAAAGATGAATATGGAGAGGGACCCCATACAACAAAATGGACAATATCAAATGCCTTAGATGTAGAGGTTTGGGGTGATGGAAAGTGTGCTTAGTGTAATTTACCATATTGACAATCAGAACAGAAATCTAGTATAAGATGGGAAGAAAAAATATTCATATGTTGAAGCACTTAATTCAACCCACTCTAGAAGGATGGACAAGTATTTTATGCCACGTATTAATAACATCAACATTATTCTTTTTTCATAGGACTTTGATTAGGACTAGAAGCATGACTATTTTGGGAAACACTAGTTGTTTTAATATATGTATAAGAACTAAGATTCAAGAAATAAGATTTTCTAGAATTTAAGTGGTTTGAGTTGTTGACAACAACTGAGGATAACTGGTACAATCCATCTGTAAGTGTTTGTTCCAATAGATTAGACTTCAAGATTTCGTCCTTAAGAAAACAAGATTCGGGAGTAAATTGAACAATCACATTATTGTCTTGGTAAATTGAGAAATGCTTAGAAGATTTTTGGTTGTGTTTGAAACATAAAGCATATTATTTATGTAAAATGGTTTCTTAGCAGCAAATAACTAGATCCAGCATTAAGAATATTGAGTTTAGCACCATTACGTACAATTAATTTTTTACCTCCTTTGTATACGACCTTTTTCAGTTAGATTATTGTAATCTAAGGTCACATGATGAGATGCCCCACTGTCCATATACCAAGCATCATTATTCAACATTTTAGGAGATTCTATGTATGCCTGATGTGTTATGTTATTGGTATAGTCGGGTCCTTAATGACTGAGATCAAATCTAAGATAGCATTTGATAGCTATGTGGCCAGTTTTGCCACAAAAATGACATATAGGCTTTCTCCCATTTGAATCCCCTTCCATTTCTTGGTTTGAAGTTTCTTCCTCTCCTATGATTATTATTATAATCTCTTGTAGTGCTAAAGTTTTGAGAGGTATGTGTAGTGCCAAAGTTTTGAGAAGTATTAAATGGTTTCTTAATTAGAATAATATTAACTGAAGGGAAATTTATATGTAGAGTATCAGTTGAACTCACCAAGTCCAGCCTCATTTCATGATTTTAAATAAATAATTGAACTTCTTGAATTGTAACTAAGTCTTTAGCAATAAGGTTTATAACCACGGTCTCATATTCACTTCCAAGCTCCCCAAGAACATATAGAATTAACTCATCATCCGATATAATTTGTCCAGCAGCCCTTAAACTATCAACATTTACTTTCATTTTGAGAATATATTCATTAATTGACATTGTTCCCTTTCTGGTGAATTGAAGAAGAGATTGTAGGTGTAAAACCCTAGCTTCGGACTTTGTTATAAACTATTTCTCAAGAATATTCCATATCTTTGCAGCAGTTGTGTAATGAATAACATGGCATAGCATGTGTTGAGAGATTGAAGACACTAACCAAATGATCAAGAATTGATCGAGTTTGACCCATGCATTGTAGGTTGGATTATTAACATAAATTGTTGGATTAGTGGAGCCAATAATGAATAGTTTAGGTTATTCTTTTACCTAAAGGAGAATTTTATCTAGATCATGAGCACATATTGATGGTAGTAGATGAGATCTCCAGCAGAATAGTTGGTTCGATCAAGCTTTAGAGATGGTAAGGGTAAGGTAGTAGGAACTATTGTCGTGTCGGAAGAAAAGAACTGAGATTAGAAGATGAATTGGCCATTTATGCAAAAAAAAAAACTTAGCTCTCATAACAACTTAAGATGTGAAAGAAGAGAGAAAAAATGAATTTAATTCTTATTTCCATCTTGAGATATGAGGAAAAAAAGCATATATTTATAGATGCTAAAGTACACGCATGTAGATGCTAAAGTAAATGCATGAAAGGAAAGAAAAAACTAACAACATAACTAACTGAGAAGATAATAAAATAACTAACACCTAACTACCTGTAGGAGGGTCTTAATGATAAGCCTATAATTTAATTATTAAAAGAGATTAAAGATAATTAATATTGATAAAAGTCCATGTGTTTATGCGACTGAGGTATTATTATGAGCGTCCAACATATCACGCGTATTTGTGTCTTATTTATATATTAACAAGGCAATAGTCTAGTATTGAGGGTGCAACATATGTATTGGGCACATACCATCCGAAAGAGAACATGTGTCACTATAGATTGTTTGACACATGTCTCCAAAATAAATTTGACATGTGGCAACCCATTTGGATTGGATTTTTGTTATAAATATACTTCATTTCCTTATATTTGAGGAGAGAGCTTCTTAGGAGATGGAGAATTTTTTCTTATCTTAAGAGTTTTGAGAAGAATCTTGAAAGAAGTTTTTGAGAAAATGGTTTAGAGATGACTTTCACCACCTATCTCCTCTCCGAGAGCCACCACAATGACTTTTTCGACAAATAGTATGAACCCACGAAGTACTTTGACTTTGATTTTGACTATGGCGGATACGTAGATGCAACCGAAGTTGCTCAAGTCAAAGATGTACAAGAATAGTAAAAAAAATAATTTTGAATCGATATGTTTTGTATGGGTTCATGATATTTCAATGTGCCCCTATAAAAATATTTAGCTAAGAATAATATGTTGTGTTATTTTTCAAAAATATGTAAAAAAACTGGCAGCTTTGAATGGTAAAAACTCTCAATTTTTCGACCTATTTTTTAAAAATAACAAAAAAATTATTTTCAGTTGATTTTTTATAGGGGAACACTCAAATATCATGAACTTATATGAAAAATATCATCTTAATTTTTTTTTTTTAAATGGGTATGTTCATAGGTATGTTGTTACGAGGTATGTTGGAGAGCCTGACTGTGTGTGTGTGTGTGTGTGTGTGTGTGTGTGTGTATATATATATATATATATATATATATAAAAAAAATAAGGAGTGAGGGTCTTTTTACTGTTCAATAAGTTTTTAAGACATTTAATGGTTCAGATTGAAGCCAACGTGGCAACAAATCACCGATTGAGACTACGTTGGAGAAAGCTTTTCTCATAAGGTTTACACATTTATCATTGTTCTGCAAGTGTGTCTCACACTCTTAAAAGCCTCTGTCAGAGAAAATCTACGATGAAGATTGACACTAGCCCATCATTTCTATGAGACGTCTCACACTAACTAAAGACATGTCAGATAATCTCAATACACACTCAACTAAAAATGCTCACGTTTTACATCCCACTTCCTCTCTCCTACTTTAATTTGAAAACACTTTCCCTATGTAATATCTCCTCTCACACGCTGCTCCTAAATCCAACACAAAACATCTCTCATTTTTGTCCCCATTTTTGTACTCTCTCTATGCTAATCTGAGATCTAATAAATATATTTTGTTGATTGATGCAGATTTCTCACTCTTGCTGGACTTCAATGGCTTGACATATGATGGATCTAAAAGGATAATGGTATTTTTTTTCTTTTTATTATAAGAGGTTTTGCATTTACAATTTGACCTGATAACAACACCAATAATTCACGACATTTAAATGTTAAAGAGTGACCTTTCGATTTTTTTTCTTCAATATTTTTTAACAATTTTGATGGTAACGTTTGAAACGATTTTTGTGTATTGGATACATGTATTTGTTTTGTTGGCAGTGGTTTTGATGAAGTTGTTGGGGTTTCTCTTTTTTTTATTGATCTATTTCAACTTATTTGAGTAAAAGAAGCTTGGTTGCTTACATTTTTTGGCTTTTTTTTATTTTTTATTTACGGTTTTGTAGGTAACAGTTTTGGTGGTAACAGTTTAGGGGGGGAAAGAGTGACAATGGTGTGTAATCTTCAAATCATTCCAAAATGTATGTTGAATTTTAGTGAATCACAGACATGTTTTACACGGGGAGATAGAGATTCGCTAGCACTAACAATAGGGTTTTTTCTTCTTTTGTCATTTTACAAATTAACGTTGAATCAGGTACACTTGGTTGTCTGTGATCCACTAATTTAATGTTGTTTTTGTTACAATAAACTCTATATTTCTCTCATCGAGTATATACTCTCAGATCTATTTCGTAACAGGTTTGTTGAGGTTTGTTCTCTATCTTTCTCTCATCAGGTACTATATACACTCAGATCTCTTTTTTCATTTCTTAAACCATAAAGCTAACTTTTTTCAGTTTTTTTTTGTTTTCTCCGACACCTCTCTCTACGATTTCATTTTTATAATTTCAATCTTTTTATGTTTGTATCTTTTTAGAGACAACTCCATGTTTGGTCGTAGAAGTGGTAAGATCTCTTTTTTCTTTGTGTTTGATTCTCTCAATCCCCTGTTGTGTTGAAGAAATCCAAACCCAGTTTTTTTGATGGGTTTGATATTGTTAGATTTAACCATATGCTTTACCCGCCATTCTATTTCTCTTTCCCAAACCATATCTCACTTTAATCCACATAAACATCCATACACAACAATACTCCTGAGTAAATAAAGTTTTGGGTTTCTATCAGAGGGTGGGGTTTGTCTGCACTCCTACATCATCACTGTGAAAAATCCCCTCGGTAGGGGTGATAGACCATCTCTTTGTTATCTGTAAAATGTAACATGCTTAAATTAATAAATTGTGTATGAAAAATCCTCTTGGAAGGTGATACCATGATCGAGCCATCTCTTTGCTACGGAGGGAATCATGTTCGGTTCCATATCTTTTTTTTAATTTGTAATTAGTTGAGTGTGCAATTTTTTGTTACAGAAGGAAGCTCTTAACGGAAGTGGAATGTTATTTATTAAGAAGCAGGACATTCCCATGGTGGTTCCGGAGGTACTAATATAAAATGGGTTACCTTTTTTTTATTTAGACTACTTTTTTCATGAATTACCCATTATGTCCAAGTTCTTCGTGTTGTTACCCATATCATGTGTGCGTGTGTGATAAAATAGCGTGGTTATCCATAACATTGATTTGGCAAACTACCCAGATCCGTTCTTAGAAAACGTTATTTTTTTTAGGTGTTAAGAAAATCTTTTTTTATTTTTTTTTTGTCTAAGATTTGTTTTTTGGCGATGAAAGCCTTTTTTTTAATTGGGAAAATTTAAGCTTCGAGAATAGTTTGTGTTCTCAGATATCACATGAATTTTAAAATAGTTCATGGGAAAATGCCATTACTCCAGCATTCAACGCATGTAACATGTGCTGAGGTCACTAAAGTTAAATGTAGGAGATTTGGTTTCTCACTTAAATATGTTTTCATCAAACTCTATTTTTGAACCTTGAGATTTGCCAAGGAGAATACAAACTCTGTTTATGAGTAGTATTATATCGTGTACCCTTATGTGATTGTTCTGTATATATGTTTTGCATCTTGAGATGGGAGAAGTTGACATTTTTTGTTGTTGGAGCAATACCTACATAGCTATGTATGGCTACACTCCTCACGAGACTGTAAAATTGAATAGGACACTACAATAATTTTTTTTATTGTGCTTCTTTATTTGTTCAAATCTTTCACTCCCAAATAATCGTGAATTTGTATTTTTTTCCATTTATTTATTATAAACTATCCTTATTTCAGTTTAATGGTATACTTCTGGGCTTGGCTAGGTATAAACCTCCTCAGAGGTACCTCTTGGATGAAGGTCTTCAAATGATTTTTTGTAGTTTAAATTTGGTTTACTTCAAGTTGTTTACTTTGAGTTGTTCTTTATAAGTTCCATTTATATATGTGATAATTTCTGGACAACTATTAGGATGACCATGTATTCTGCAAACCCATGCCTTTAAAGGATTTTCTTATTGGTTTATTGTAGAGATTGTTGGCACATTTGATTATATTTTTTTTGGGTTAGGGTGAAAACCAATGTATTTGGACTCTTTGAATGTTATTGGACCATTTGTTATTTGTTAAACAGGTTTGACAGTCCTATAAAAAACGCATATTATGGAGAAAAAAAATTTAAAACTACACGATTTTGATGGAGAAAGATATCTTTGTCGTATTGCGATACACAGATTTTTACTAAAAAAAAGTAAAAAGACAGTTAGTTAAAATAATAATTAAAATACAGTTTTGTTAATAAGAGATTTTTTTATAGGAAATATTTTTTTTAATAAAAATACCATGTAAATAAATGAAATCTGTTTTTTTATAAATAATTTTAAGGGTTTGAGTTACTGATATATATCATGCGTGGTCTGGAGCATCTAACAATAAAATATATATAAGATGACAAACAAATCAGATTTCTGCTGCACAAAAAGATGACAGACAAATCAAATCTCAGGTCCGACGCCCGAGGTACAGTCTATATTCCGTCAAATAAAAGATCTTATAACAAAGCAGATTTCTGCTGCACAAAAAGATGACAGACAAATCAAATCTCAGGGCCGACGCCCGAGGTACATTCTATATTCCGTCAAATAAAAGATCTTATAACAAAGCAGATTTCTACTGCACAAAAAGATAACAGACAAATCAAATCTCATGTCCGACGCCTGAGGTACAGTCTACTGCCCAAATATGAGTTGTGGTCCCCGAGGTGTTGAACAGAACAATATATATATATATATATATATATATATATATTAGCATCTAAATATAGAGCTGAATTTCGAAAAAAAAGCAGAGAGCTGAATGGATAATAAAATACTGTACGGCCTGATATGAACTTTGTGAAGAAGATGGTAGTTAGTTTAACTTTTTTTGTAGAACTTTGTGGCTACGATCATTTGTAAGGTTTAAAGTGTTATCAAATTATTTTTGTGAAGGACTTCTACTGGGTTAGAGATCAGGAAGAGGCAATCTTTTCAGAATCATACATAGGCAATCTCTTCCAAGACTTGCAATTTACATACAAAGTAAATGTTTTATAATTGGAACAACTGAAGTAAAATTTTATTTTCTTTTACTACAACCTCATGGTTATCTATTTTTGATACCTAAATATAGTAAACGAGTGGTAACTAATGAGATCGATAGAAGTTACGAAAATTGTCCACCCAATATCTATTAAATATAGGCCAGTTGGTTTCTAAGTCCCCTAAATGATATATATACTTTTATAACGATTAAATACTGAAACTAATTAATTTTTTGTAACAATATTTTCAAATAATTATTTCTCGATACACCGAGCGTGTAACACATCAATAGAATTTTTTGTAACACATCAATATATTTTTTGTCGTTTTGCAATTACGTATTTTGGTAATTTTTTCCGTTTTGCAATGATGTAGTATTTTTATTACTTAAATTGTGTGGAGAGTTCTATAAATAAAGGAAGTTATTCCAAAAAAAATTTTGAGTTTGTGCTTATTTATATGTTCAAATCAACGACGTACATTTTTGAAAATTTGTGTCGTGCCTTTAGGCACGGGCATACCCTAGTATATATATATATATATATATATATATAGAGAGAGAGAGAGAGAGAAAGAGAGAGAGAAAGAGAGACAGGGTCTTATGAATACTAAGTTTGCACACGTGCTGGTGCACACCTATTTTTTTTAAATAATTAAAAAATATTTTTGAGTTGATTTCATTTTATTGATATTTAAACATTTCAAGGGACCCATATAAAAAAATTAGCTCCTAAAAATATTTTTTGCTATTTTAAAAAAAGCAGTCAAATTTTCGCATAATATTTAAATATCATAGAAGAAAATAAACTCAATTTTTTTTTTGCTATTTTAAAAAAATGATCTGCAAACTTAGTGTGCATAAGAACCAGCCTCTATAGTAATATATTTTGAGGTTTTGCAATAGGTGGAAGGAGATAAGTTAGTATGAGAATAATTTATGTTAATAATAGACTAACCTGTTCATTCATAAAGGAAAAAGTTGTTGACAACTATGGGAAAAATAAAAAATACTCCTAACCTATAGATATAGTCATGTGCCTCTTGAAATGGAGATGTTTGGTGGATTGAGGTATGGATGATGATGTATTGTCATTAATGCTTGCAAGGTTGAAAAGATAAAACTGATACATTCAAACTATCTTATATTTTGTATGTCCAACTGTCGTAAGAAAATAGTATCTAGTTGTAGCTCTCAAATGTTGGCTTTGGTAATTTGATATGTGATTTGACTAGACATTAAAGAGTATATGTGCCTTATATGATTTTTTTGTTGGGTCGGGTTATCCTATGAGTTTTGTAGCTTTACAACTCGACCATTAATTGAACATTTCAATATTCATTAGCTACATATTTACTTTCGACGATTGGAGGCAACAATATATTTTATTATTTCGAGTTTATTTTATAACATGATGTCAAATACAATCGAGGGGTATATTCAAAAATTTTATGGCATCTCATAAATATTTACAAAAAATTATTCTATGAGTTTAGAATATTTGAACATGGTGCATCATTGTTGAATTTATTTACGATACATCCGGAGCTTGTGTACTCGATGAACCACGTCACGTGAGATACAACTATTAGAGTTTTCTATGGGATACAACTATTAAGTTTTGTTAGTATGATCTTTCGCATGATATATCTATATATTATGTTATAACATAAAGCTAAATAATGAGTTAGAGGGAGCGTAATGAACCTTCATCTAAATACTGAGTTTTTATAAAATGTTTTGTAAATGTTATTTTATAGTTGGACACTATGTTGAACATGACTAATATATTATGAAATAACTTGAGTATGTTTCACAATTTAGAATTCACCTTGGCATTTTACACACTCACGAGTTTGATAAACCGTGTGCTTAAACGACATTAAATTGTGCACGATACACCTACGAGCATGGGTGGTTATGATTCATTACATAAATATCCCCGGACTTTATTTAATTTTTATTTTATTACATCAAATAAAATAAAATAAAGGGGGCATGATGAGAATTGTACTTGGATATTTCTTGAGTTTTACTAACCATTTGCAATATTATATTATCTTGTCAGAAAGATATTATTTTGTAGAGGCTTCTGAATGAGCAGATATTGAGAGATGCTAATATCAAGCCATTATTCAAAGATATGATAGTTTGTGAAATACCCCATGAAATGTAATGATTAGGTTGCTTTAATTTTTTGGGGGGTGGGTATGGTAAATGGTATATGTAATTAATTTTATTTTATCTTGAGATAAAATAAAATAAAATAAAGGGGGGGAATAGATATTATTATGTAATGTAGCTTTTTAGTTTAAAGCTTCTTCGACATCCTCCGCGACAAGGTTATATTGATGAACCTTCAGAGTATAGTAATGTCCAAGAAGGCCATTACAAAAGCTTCTTCAGTTTCTTTTGCAAAGATTTCAGATAGAATAATTAGTTGTCACTCAGAAATTGACAACACAAAGTCATAGCCATCCTTCAGTTATGACATCATATTATGAGAACTTTGAGAGTATTGTGGTAAGTCTTCTTTAGATGTGTATTATATTCCCAAAAACTTTATCAAATTGGTCGGTGGTTGAACCACGGTCGTTGTGACTTGACTCGTCGGGAGAAATTGGTCCTTGATGCATGGAGACAACAAGCTAAGGACCGTGCTCAGTTTGTCCTTCGGCAGGTGTGGGCACCCAATATAGAAGAATGAGTTTGTGAAAAATCTTGACAAGTGTGTTTTCATTGTTAGTCACCTCATAAGTGGAGTTTGCAAAAAATCGTAATAAGTGTATATTAATTGTTAAGTCACTTCATAGGTGGAGTTTACGAAAAATCTTAACAAATGTGTTTTTTATTGTTAAGTCACCTTATATATGGAGTTTGCGAAAAATCTTAATAAGTGTGTTTTCATTGTTAAGTCGCCTTATAGGTGGAGTTTGAGAAAAATTTAACAAGTTTGTTTTCATTGTTAAGTCACCTCATATGGGTGAGTTTGCGAAAAAACTTAACAAGTGATGTTCATTCTTAAGGAGTCATATTTTACTTTTTAAATGGTATAAGGACAAGACTTCTTCAAAAGAATGAGAAGGCAGAAGTTGCCTCAATAGCAGGAGAATGAGTAGTAATTTCAACAACCCTATGGACGAGTCAATAATAAGTGCATACACAAGAAACCTCGTCATAAGGGCGAGTTAATAATATGTGCATGCACAAGAAACCTCGTCGTGATTTGGACGAATCAAATACCTGGCTCATGCACTAAAAAAACTCGCCGTGATTTAGACGAGTTAAAAACATGTGCATGCACTAAAACATCAATAGATGAAAATGAAATAGTTATTGTGTAAACCATAATAATACTTCCACCAAGCTTGATTGAGAACGATAAAAGAGAAGGATGAAATACTTATTATGTAAACCATAATAATACTTCCACCAAGCTTGGTTGAGAATGATGAAGTAGTTATTATGTGCCCATGATAATACTTATTACCAAAGTAGAGTTACAAACAAACACAATAAAATCGTGAATGCATGTTCATTTAAATAGGAATGGGGGAAACACTCATAGTATATCACTCTTATGAAAAGAATGATCATGAGGTCCTTCGAAATAACCCATGAGATCAAAGCCTAAAATATGAGATACGGGGTTGATATGTATATCATGTAAATGAGATATGAGATTTAAAATATGAGATATGAGATTATTACCCACGATCCACGGGTTGATCGAACATATCAAAATCGGCTAAAAGTGTTTCGTACATACAGTCGATATGTTTCAGTGAGGCATTGACACATCTACTATATGTACGAGGGGGCAAATGTAGGAGGGGCTTAATGATAAGCCTCTCATTTAATTATTAAATGAGATTAAAGATGATTAATGTTGATAAAAGTTCATGTGTTTATGCGACTGAGGTATTATTATACGCATCCAACATATCACGCATATTTGTGTATTATTTATACATTAACAAGGCAATATTCTAATATTGAGGGAGAAACATATGTTATGAGGCACATACTATCCGAAAGAGAACATGTGTCACCACATGTTGTTTGACACATGTCTCCATAATAAATTTGATATGTGGCAACCCACTTGGGCTGGGGTTTTGTTATAAATAGACTTCATTTCCTTACATTTTAGGATAGAGCTTATTGGGAGATGAAGAGTTTTTTCTTATCTTAAGAGTTTTGAGAAAAAATTTGAAAGGAGTTTTTGAGAAAATAGTTTTGAGATGAGTTTCACCACCTATCTCCTCTCCGAGAGCCACCACGAGTTTTCCGACGAATAGTGCATACCCACAAATGACACTGACTTTGATTCCGACTATGACGGATACGTAGACGAAACCAAAGTTGCTCAAGTCAAACATGTACAAAAATTGGGTATTTATCCATATCAAACTCCCCTCTTACACTACACGAACTTCGGTAATCTGCCTAACAAGGCATCATATCAGTTCTCTATAATAATAAGGCTTGTTGGAGCAACATCTTCATAATGCCTAAAAAATATGTTTTATTTCTTAGAAATATTAGTATAGGATTGACAAAATCGAGAGATGTCTTGTTGAAATTAAGGTTTAATAATATTTGTTGCCAAATAAATTGTCAAAATGCCAATATTTGAACTGCTACAACTGTTAGTCAAATTCGAAACAATAAAATTATAAGGTTAGCAGTTAATTATTGGACACTACTAAAAAAACACATAGAATGGGTTGCATTTGCATAACAATGAAAGCATTTCCCATCGTTATGTCCTCGCATAAATTGTCAAAATTCTTCTCATAATTTTTTGTATGAGTGTATGTTAATTAACCTTATACTCAAAGAAATCTATGTACATTCTGACTAATAACTGTTATTCACAGTGATCTGGTGAACAAAAGCACCGTAATCACTTTCAAATTCACAAAAGGAATCACCATCTATACAATAATTTTTACCTTCCAACCACTTGTGTAATTGTTACTTGACTTGATGATACAACATCATAACCTTGCAAAAACGAATCCATATCCACAGAACTCATCGTAGTGATGTCTTGTACTATTGGCATCGGAAAACTAGCATTTTCACTTTCCAACATCAACATCACAGACGACATTGTCGGTCTATACGTTGCAGACACCTGCACACACAACATTGCTATGTGTATGCATTGCAACACTTCATTTCTTGAACATGTTTCCACAATGGAAGGATCGATCAGCTCCATTGTTTTACCCTCGGTCCATAAATTCCATGCCTGAAAAATTGTTTCAGCTATTGTGTCTCATTATTACTGCATGTACTTATTATTCCTGGTAGGATGCGAAATTTAATTAAAAATGGAGAAAAGGAATATTAGTTGGACATACATATCGGATAAGATTTGAGCATTCAGTTGAGCGAAAGCTATTATTCCTTTGTCCGCTAACAATTTCTAGTAGTAATACCCCGAAGCTATAGACATCAGACTTCATAGAAAATAAACCTTCCATTGCATACTCAGGGGACATATAGCCACTGCATGATAGCAAAAAAAAAATGGATGAATACTAATTACTAGGTAATTAATAATTAAAAAGCTAAAGTACAAAATAGACCTTCCATTAGATACTGATTTTTTTTAAAGAATTAACTTATTTAATAACCACAAATATATGTAATACTTACTATGTTCCAACAACTCGGTTTGTGTTTGCTTCATTTTGATTCCCTCCAAATATTCTGGCCATTCCGAAGTCTGAAATTTTAGGATTCATCTCTTCATCCAATAAAATGTTGCTAGCTTTTAGATCTCGATGAATTATTCTAAGTCTTGAATCTCGGTGAAGATAAAGGAGCCCCCTTGCAATTCCCTCAATTATAGCAAAGCGTTTGCTCCAGTCTAATTGTGCTTTCATGATTGGATCTGTAATGCACAAAACAGTAAATTACTTCCAAATACAAAAAATAACCATAATATCGAGTAAAGGTTAAAGAAAACGAACCAAAAAGAAATGAGTCCAAGCTTTTGTTAGGCATATATTCATAAATCAACAACTTTTCTTGCCCTTCAATGCAACAACCGAGCAATCTAACCAGATTTCTATGTTGTAATTTTGCAATAAGTATCATCTCATTTTTAAATTCCTCTAAACCTTGTCCAGACCATTTTGAAAGCCTTTTCACAGCTATTTCTTGTCCCCCTGGTAGGATTCCCTAGAACATGCAATACAAAGCTTAGTAATTGATTCCAAATATTAACACATTTGCAATTATCTTCAATAGCTACATATAAGATTCACCTTGTACACGGGGCCAAATCCGCCTTGCCCAAGCTTGTTTTTGCTTGCAAAATTCTCAGTGGCAACTTCTACTAAATTGAAATTGAATAAGGGAAATTGAGGTCCATCTCCTTGTTTCCCTTCAAATGAAAGTTCATCTTGTCCAGAAAAATCTGTTGAAAATTCTTTACTTTTGCTCAAGTTTCCTATCAGTGGTTCATTGCTTTTCCTCCATGACTTTGAGAATGCTGTTAGAATATGATAAAATTTAATAAGTAGGCAGTAGTTTAGTGACTAGGAACACAAACACAAAGCCCTCAATATTTCATAAATTGAATTGTCGATATTACCTTTAAGTTTTTCTCTGAACCACCATAGTATCAATATAGTTGCACCAAATAAAAATGTAAAAACAACAGCAATTGTTATAACTACTGCTCTTGATATTCTGCTTCCTCCTACAAATGAAAAGAAATATGAAAATAATTAAATTTGATTGACTTGACTTTGGATAAATTATTAACAAAATACTGCGTAGTAATGTATTTCGAAATCATTATACAGAGAAAAAACAATTGTGAAGTTGAATTAATAGAACCTTGAAATAATCATAGAAAATTTAAGGTTTTCCAAGTGATTATATATATATATATATATATATATATATATATATATATGCTCATTAAACATACCTTATTAAACATACCTATTTTTTGAAATAGTAAAAAAAATAATTTTCAGTTGATATTTTTTATATTGGTTCATAATATTTCAGTGTGCCCCTGTAAAAATATTCATCTCAAAATAATGTGTTTTGTTATTTTTGAAAAATAGGTAAAAAAAACTGACAATTTAAAAGGATAAAAACTGTCAGTTTTTTTATCTATTTTTTAAAAATTACAAAAAATATTATTTCCAGTTGATTTTATTTATAGTGGTTCATTGAAATATTACGAACCCATATAAAAAATATCAACTAAAACTTATTTTTTTTTTACTATTTTAAAAAATGAATATGTTCATAGGTATGTTCGTAGAAATATGTTAAAAAACTTGACTATATATATATATATATATATATATATATATATATGATGAGAGGATTAAAAAAAACACCTAACAACCCATTAATTTTAATTCTTATGTTGTAATTGGTCCGCGCCAGCGGCAACGGACACGCGTGCGATCCGAGACCCCTTACCCCCACCCCCACCCCCTACCCCCACCATGGCAAACCTAATTTGGCATCCGTTGCCGCTGGCATGGACCACTTAGAACATAAGAATTAAAATTAATGGGTTCTTTGGTGTTTTTATTAAGGGCATTAAAAAGTCCGCTTTTTAGGTTCACTTGTGATCCTCTCCCGATATATATATATATATATATATATATATATATATATATATATATATATATATATATATATATATATATATATATATATATATATATATATATATATATATATATATATATATATATATATAACAATGTTCTTGTGCAGACCATGCCGCATTTTAAAAATGCGAACCGAACACGTGTCAGCTGACGGTGTGCCTAGAAATTGTCACTTAAATTATAGGCACACTCTATCTCTTTTCTGAGTTCACCGGCAGGTGACACATGTCCGGTCCGCACTCTAAAAATGCGAACTGTGAGCAGTACTTTATATATATATATACAATCCTGCTCTTGTGTGGACTAGTCCTCATTTTAAGAGTGCGGACCGAATATGTATCACCTGGCGGTGAGTCCAGAAAAGAGAGAGAGTGTGTATATAATTTAAGCGATAATTACTAGGCGCACCGTTAAGTGACACATGTTCGGTCCGCATTCTTAAAATGCGGAATAGTCCGCACACACACACACACACACACACACATATATATATATATATATATATATATATATATATATATATATATATATATATATATATATATATATCACTGTTCTAAAAAACTCGCCTAGGCTCCGCCTAGGCTTAAGGCTTGGAAGAAACGCCTCGCCTTACGCTTTTCACGTTTTATTCTTGGTAAAACCCTTAAGGCGCATTTTTTCCTAAAAACAACAATGCTTTAGTGAAACGATGTTGTCTTTTAAAGAATTTGTTTATAAACCGGACCATTATCTCATCCAAAATAATCAAATAGTATTTTAATTTGCATATATTCACACATATTTTTATGATATGTGTAATTTTTGTATTTTAATAACCTGGTTATGGTTAAAAAATATTAAAATATATTAAGAAGGTCTAAACGCCTTTTTACGCCTAGGCCCGCCTCGACTTCTAAGGCTTAAAGCTTGGCATCCACGCCTCAATCACGCCCCGAGTTTTTTAGAACCTTGATATATATATATATATATATAGTCAGGCTCCTGTGCGGGATATTTTTTAGAAAAAAAAAATGTTTTTTTTTTTTTTTTTTTTGTGGGTTATAAACATTTCAATGCATCCATGTAAAAAAAACAGCCCAAGATAATATTTTTTGATATTTTAAAAAAATGGATCAAATTTTGAGAAGCAACTTAAAATACTGTCAAAATTTGACCAATTTTTTTAAAATATCATAAAGTGTTATTTTGAGCTGATTTTTTTTTTTACATGGGTGCATATTCCGTACGAGAGTCCTGCATTTGGGCTCCCGCATGGAAGCCTGACTCTCTCTCTCTCTCTCTCTCTCTCTCTCTCTCTCTCTCTATATATATATATATATATATATATATATATATATATATATATATATGCACGCAAACAAAATAAATGAGGAATTGATTTACCTAATTCGGAATTGGCGAGACGAATGTAGAGTGTTTTTCCACCTTCTTGAAAATCCTCAACATCAACCAAATCATCCCTCCAGATCATGCACCCGATTCCGGGTACATATGTGTACGCATTACACGAACAGTTTCGCAAGCACTCCTCTTCACATTGAGCGTGGTTCAGTGCACCCGTTGTATCAGCATAATCCGGTAACTTCACCCCCTCCACTTCCAAAAACCCATCGCTAGTACCATTCTCTCCACACTGCAAAGGTGTCCTCCTAACACACCCACCACTCCAGTTCCCATTATACCATTCATCTCCGTTCACTGGTTCAAACCCATTGATACAAGTACACATAGGAGATTCCACTTCAACCACACCACACAAGGCGAAATTCCCACACCTATTGTAATAATCGCACTCATTGGAGGGAAATGAAAGTGTAGCATTCCACTCCCCTAAAACCTCGTCCCAAAGCAACTGCTCCACAAATCCATCCCACCGTAATCTAAACCTCGTAGGCAGAGAAGTATTCACCGCATAGGTAAAATATACATCGCCATTTCCTTCATTCGTGAGCCTAAAACCGTACAAGTACAAAGCTCTCATGCTTGGCACACCAATAAATACTAGGCCACTCCAGTGCCCTGTTCTCCACCGTCGATTTGTTCCCTCCCATATCACAATTTGCGGTGATCCGCGAGGGTCAAGACCCATCGAGTAGTTTCCTCGAGCTGGATCATTATCACTTCTCCAAGAAGTGAAAATTCGGCTTTGGCCAGTTTGAACATTGGTGTAAGCTCTCATGTCAGGCATGTATGTATCCGAGGGATAGCTAAAGCTCTTCCACAAGAACTCACTAATATCGTCAGCTTCCTCACTAGGCAAGAGAATAAAATCTCCAATATCAGTAAGAACTGCAGTTGTATTAGTTATTGCAGATGAAATACTAGTGGACCAAATTGCACTAGAATTCCCATTTGAAATCATTAAATTCCCATCATTTCGAATACTCAAAACTCCCGATTCACCCGAAATGGGATTCTCTCTATTAGCCACCCATACAACAGTTTGCACTGAAATTCCGTAGTACCATATTCCAACATATCGGAGTGTTGAGTTTCCAGAGCTGAAAAATCCAAGCTCAAAGTTTTGGTTCGGAGAGAGAATGGTTTGGCCATCTCTTATTAGCTGGCCTTGTGTGAGTGTGTTATTGGTTGCTTCTGAAAACAAAGCACCATTCAGCCATATCAGTAAGAGAGAGAAAAGATAAACACTGGTTGGCAGTCTGTAATAAATGCCCATTTCCTAAAATAATTTTGTCAAGTGCTGACATTTCTGAAAAGAATAGATATATATGGTTGTATGATGAACTTGTAACCAGTGGAAAGAACGAAAAATATACTGACTTCAAAGAAGGAGGCGCTCAAGTCATGGTACTTCCAAAGTGTGCTACTCTTCGATTAGGTGTAATTCAACTGCGCCAAGTTGACATAAACTAGCGACCAGAAACGTGCGTTGATAAAATAACACCCCTGAAAGAAAAGTAACAACTAACGCTCAAATTTTAAAATGAAAGTTTTTATCGTTGACCAAATGGTACCCACATACCGGAATAAATAATATAGATTATATAATTTTAGGACTTAAAATAATATTAAATATGGATATAAGATAATAAATATTTCGTTTTTATTTTTAGTTCATATTTTTAAATTAAAGGAACACATGGTATGTTGTGATTGATTGACATTTTATAAATATGGGACATCAGTCCCATATTTATAAAACGTCAATCAATCACAGCATACCATGTGTTCTTTTAATTTAAAAATAAAAACAAAAATTTTAAATAAAATATTTATTATCCTATTTCTAAAATATATATATTACAATAAATCTTAAATTTACAAAATCATATAGAGTTACATGTGGCTTAAATAAATACCCCTATTTAATAGGGAAGACGGTAGTTTCTATCCATGTGCAATTATGATAAAACAAATGGTCAAGTTGCTCCCCAACATTGAATAAGTTGAAAAAATTATCGTTTTGGACTTTAGTATATGAACTTTGGGAGTGTACTCGGACTGAGCCCACTCGAAGGCCTTAAGAGGTATGGTCGGAATTTATGAAAAGAAAGTCATACATTGTGTCTATCGTTTTTAACTTTATTCAAATTAGTTCAATATAATTTGTTTTGTTATTTTAAAAAATTTGTCAAACTTTCACAGCTTTTAAAGTGTGAAAGTTTGATCGATTTTTTTAAAATAACAAAAAAAAAATTATTTTGATCTGTTTTTATTTTTTATTGTCCTTAAAATATTTAAATACCATACAAAAAAACTCAACTAAAAAATAATATCATTACTATGTAAAAAAAAGGAATCGTCTATCCTCGTACCCCATAATACTCCCTGATGATGCTGAAAACAGCAACACCCTTCAAGGTGTTTGTGAGCTCAACTCAATGTTAACAATGGCAACATAGGGTATATACACACATAGTAGAAGGAGATGAGGATTTACACCGGAATATAAGTGGTTCATCCAATTAGGCGTACGTCCACTGTGCAAGTGTATGATGTGTATCAATTTGTGAGGGCACTAATGGCCATAGATACAATCTCTCAAGCTTTCTCTCTCTACTGTGTATTTGAACAGAGTTTCAACTAGGGTTGCTAATTTCGGGGATCCTTTGCAAAGTAGAGGATGACCTCTATATATAGTGCCTGGGGGGTGTAATGTACCCCATATGCATGCAATGAGCATGTGTGTGTTGATCTAGCCAATCTGATGAAGACATCTGTCACTGTCACAGGTAGAGAATGATGATAAAATATTTCCCCCACGTGAGGGAAATGATTTGTTATAACTGAATTGTGTCCACGTGTCCTTATCCACACATATGCCAATAAGAGCTCGGCCTCGATGCTTAGTCCTGACCTCGGCCTGGAAGAGGCCGAGGCTGGTAAGGTCCGATTATCCATATAATCCGAGATGAGTCACTAAGGTCTCGGCTTAAGTGAAGCCGAGGTAAGGAGTTAGGGTCGGCCTGGGCCGAGGTTAAGCTAGCATGTGCGTGGAACATCGGTTGATTTACTGATGAGGTCGACCTTTTATGGAAGTATGGCTCCTCGCGACGTCGGCCTACCCCTAACCGAGGTTGTCATTCCCAGGTGAACTGAAGAGCTGCTGACCCTTATGATACATGCAGTGTCCCCTTGATGAGTTTGGTGGTAGTGTCGGCTAGGGCCAACCTTACTAGGGCCGAGGCCTATTGTCACTGATCCAAGGCATTTCCAACCTCAATAATGTCTTGGCTGAGATTGTAGTTTCTGAGCCGAGGTGACACTTGGGGCATATCAATCACCCCCCAGTCCTTAGTTACATGTGAGAGCAGGTGACTGAGGGATCTCTACACCTCCGAGGTCTTTCTCCTATGTGACAATGTTCATTTGACACTTGTCCATTGCTAAAGTGTGGCTTGCCTGGCAAGCATGTGTTGTCAGCCGTCCTTTGGGACTCCCAAGGCAATGATGGGCCTTGGGAATTGTGCCCCCATATTTAAGGGTTTAAACCCCCATTTTCTCTCTTTCTTCTCCACTTTTCTCATTTCTGGCGCGATTCATTTCTGCAGCTCTCTCTCTCTAGAAAATCTTTGGTTCGAGGTATTTTGGTGGGTGATTCCTTGCAGTCTCTTCATTCCCTCCTACTATTTCTTCTTCAGGTATCCTCTGCCATCTTTTTCTCTTCATTTTCTCTGTTTTCCCCTTACTTTTGTGTTTTCCAGTGAGATTGGGAGTTTTCCAACGAGGTCTCCATACTTTTCGGCGAACTGTTCTTGGTGTTCTTCATAGTAGGCCTTTAAATTTTTGTAGTTTGATCCTTTGGTGAATCATTCCATTAGCCAGTCCTGTTTGTAGTTTTAGGAGAGTTACAAGTGTAGGGTCGGCCTCTGATGCTCAGACCCCTTTACCAACTTTTAGAGGAGTTCCCTTCTCTGAGGGAGAAGACTCTAGAGAAAATTAGGCAAATAGAAAGAGCACAGGAGGAGGCTCGTAGGTCACAGGAATTCCCCCTTAGACCTATCTTTCCACCTCCTCTGAAGGTAGTATACCTTGAACCATTGGAACCAGTTATCCCAACAGAGGTCCCTGCTGAACCCATACCGATGTCTAAGTCTGAGTCTTTCACATCAGACCCTATGTCTGTGGATTCCTTCCAAGAGGATATGGACTTCACAACTCAACAAGATCAGGCCCTTGATCAAGCCGAGGTCTCTAGTCGGGCCTCGTCCCATAAAAATTCAAGCACATCGTCCTCTTTCTCAGAGGTTGAGATTGTTACATCGAGTGTGGCTATTCCACCAATACTTGACGTCATTCCTCTGTCGGCCGTCACCGGGGCTGAGTTCGCTCAGAGGTTCCCAAGTAATCCCCCGACGTCTGCCCAGGCCGACGTTGAGTTAGGCAATGACGATGATAATGACGTCGAAAGTGATGTCGACGTCTCTGAGGCGGTCGAGATTGAGAGTTCAGTTACTGAGGTAGACCTTCTTTGCTTCAGATATCTATACTCCATCAGCTCTTCCATAAAGCTCAGGAGACCTCTGAGGGAAGAGAGGGCTTACCATGGCCGAGATGGTGAGATCTTCTTATATGAGCAGATGTTCAAGTTAGGGTTTCGTTTTCCCATCCATCCCATCATTAGGTCTATCCTAGCCTACATCAATTTGTCCCCTTCCCAATTGTCACCTAATGCTTGGAAGGTCATAATTGGGGCCATAGTCCTATGGAGGGTTGTTCACCACTCAGACCTTCCAGTCCAGGTCTTTGTAGGATGTTACGTCCCTTCATCTGCCAAAAACCATCCGAGTTACTATCATTTTGTAGCTCAAAAGCCTGAGAAGAAGATGCTCCAGATAACTCAGACCTCCAACCATAACTGGAAGCCTCGATATTTCTTTGCTTCAGGGCCATGGGAATTTGGTCCATGTTCTCCCTCTTCCCTGCTAGAGCCGAGGATGCCCCTAAGATGGGGTAAGGTGACGATGTCTGCCAAGGTCGACCCTGGTCTTAGTCTGCAAAACCTTAATAAGGTCAAGGACCTTCAGGACCAGGGGGTGCATGGTCTGCTCGTTAAGTTTGAACATCTGATGACCCCCCACTACCTCTCTGAGACTGGTTTGGGGGGTAGTCCTCTTACAGATCTTGGTAAGTGTTTTTATTCAAGTTATACCTCTGAGTTTATGCATGTCTGACTCACTAACTCAGACCTTTCAATTTTGCAGAGCGTCCAAAGGGCATATCAGACGAACTCTGGGAAATGGCAGCACCGAGTCTGACTAAGCTTGCTAAGAAGGAAAGTTTGAATGCTCCTCCTCCTCCTACTTCAACCTCAAAGGCTCAGGCCACAAAAAAGAGAGGTGCTAGCGACCCTGCCCCTAAAGATCAGAGACAGAAAAAGAAAAGCGGGGATTCTTCCATCCCCATATCCTATACAGATGCGTTGGCGGCTCGTATAGAGAAACTGAAGATCAATGACAGCATCATAGGCCATAGTTTGCAGGCTCTGGATGCTATCGGCTCTGCCATGACCGAGACTGACAAGCATTTTTGCAGGTCCATGGACACACCTCTGCTAATTGAGTTCGGCGTCCACAGGTCAATTCAGGTATGACTTCAGGTTTCTGTATAGCTTTAGTGTAACCTCTGATTTGAATTTCATCTCATATACACGACCACGTTATTTGCAGGGCCTGACTTCCATACATCATCTTGCCAATTGGACTCTGAGGAAGTTACCCCTCATCCAGAAGGGTCAAGAGGCCGAGAAGGTGCAGAAATCTCTGAATGCAGAGGTCGACCGCCTGAAGTCTTCATTTGATGGGTCTGACAAGAAGGTAAAGGAGATGGATAAAGATATCTCCAAGCTTAAAAAGGACCATGATGTGCTCTGAAGGCCAATGATGATGTGCTCCAGCAAAAGGTCAACTCTGCGGTGAAGGCAGCCCTTAAAAATGCCTTTGAGGAGATTTTAGCAGACTACAAAGTCTCGAACGAGTTCATAAACTTTGGCTTCGAATACCTTTGTGACACCCCGACTAATTAAATACCGGGTAGATACTCCTTTATTAAATTAAATCAAAATGCCAAGTTGGCTCAATTAATAGCATCACTGTCGAAACATTTTTATAATTACTAACCACCTAGTATTTAAAAGTAAGATGTCAAATTTTAAATTAAGTCTGATTAACAAGAAGTAAGTGAGATATAAAAGAATAACATAACCATACACCATAAAGTCTCAACGAAGTAACCAACAAACATTAATGAGTCCAGAGGAAAAACTCCTCACAACAATCCCACAACTGAAATAAATAAAACAGTGTATCCTGAATTAATTACATGCCAAAAGTCTGAATAACTGATATGAAATGTCTCTAAAAGAAATGGGCGACATGCCCTACAAGTGATGGAACTGAATATGGAGTCAAAACCAAAAGAAGCGTCTACTAGCAAGGCTTTGTAACTTTCACAACAGCTACAGCTCGTCACCCCCTTGTGGCTGGGCACTTAAAAGGTTTTTACCAAAAATAGATTTGAAAGAACACGGGTCAGAGCCCGATAGTGGAGAGTATTTTAAAAACAGCAAGTGCTTTAATAACATTAAAATAATGAATGCAAAATACATGTTAGGACGTGCACTCACATGAAATTCTCACCTCTCGACTAATTGTGCACTCCTAACGTACCGTACCCATCTAAGCGATATTCGTAACCAACTAAACCGTCATAAGTTCTAACCTTTCTACTCGATTCACAATATAAATTCCCAGCATTAACAATTAAATATAAGGCTTTACTTAAACTCAGATTCCCAATTGTTAGCAAAACAATTCACAGCAGGTTTTCCCTTTTTATCTTTATCAAGACGTTACTACAATTATTCTCACAATTAAACATAACAATTCCTTTTCATTTAACCATATATTATTCACATCATAAATATACAATACAAGCACCCTAAGGATAAGCTGCGGTGCACACATACTCTGTTATCCATCCCGGTACATCACGTACATAAGGATCACACATTCCGAATCTCTCAGGAATCGTTCTCAGATAACAACAATCACAATCAATGAAGGCGAACACAGTCACATCACATAGGTCACACACATACCTACGCTCCCACGATCAGCATTCTTATTAACTTCCCAATAAGTCCTTCTCTGACCTATGTCCTCGAGGTACCAATCTAAAACCCTCCGTAGGCACAACAAAGATTAGATGGCCCTAAACGAACGCAAACCTCTCGTGATAGCAAGTATGGTAGGTATGTCATACACATAAATCATATACTAAGCATTCACACATCTTAGATATCTCATTATTAATAAAGGTATATTCTACATCCTTATACCATTATTCTAATTTTATACATTTTTAAATCTTCCGATAATATATAATGTAGACTGTTGACACATCTCACGTCATAGTTTCTTGTACTTAAAACCTATCTCAAATGGATTACTAAGTCTCCTATTATTCCCACATATAATATCATTATTCTTAAGCTCCTTACTTCTGCCCCAAACCTCATTTCCTCAAATTATTTGAATTTACTCCTTTAACCCTAATATTATCTCACTCATCGAATTTTATTAGATTTCATAATAATTTCTCAAATTGAATTCTAACGCAGGTACAAATTTTATAACCATACCTACTGGTCTTCCTTAAGTCTAAGGATATTCATAAAATCTCCATTAATAATATTCTAAGGGTTAACATCATTAAAATTTTACTAGGGAAAAATATTTCTCATTCTGGGGAGGTCGATCGATCGACCTTGAACATCGATCGATCGATGGTGGTCGATCGATCGACTGATGAATGTTGATCGATCGATTCCACCAGATAAGTTACGGACTGCTTCGTTTTGCAGTCCTCAAATTGTCCCAAAAATCCATTACAATGCATGAAACTTCATTCTAACGTTATAATATCATTAAATAATCATCCTACAACATTGTTAACGTTCTAAAACTAATTAATCATCACCCAAAGGCCTTATTTAGATCAAAATATCATCAAGAACCCTAGTTTTCTATTTCTTTCAAAATCAACAATAATCCTCCTCTTAAATCCGTTTTTTGAATTATCAAGGGCTATAGTATGAATTCATAATTCATCCAGAATATGTCTACATGCAAATCCTAACATGGTTTATAGTTTTAATCCTCAAATTCATGGGTTTTTATCAATCTCCCAAAACAATGCAATTTTCATAAATGTCTAATCATGGAAGAAACATTCGTTGCAAATAACGTAATTAAACCACTTGCCTTGGATTTTTCTCTGAATTTGGCATTGAATCGATGAAGGTTGCTCTCTCCTTTTCTCCCAAGGTTGAAGGTTGAAGATGGGGTTAGGGTTCTCTCTTTGGGAACTTCTCCTAACTTCTCATGAAACTCCCGTTGCCCTCAACTCAGTTAATTGTTGGTAATGGGTTAGTGGGTTATGAAATTCCCTATTTTAAACTCCCAAAATTCTTTGGTCATAATTCCTAAAATTCCAAAATTACCAAAATACCCTTTTAAGTTGCCGGTATGGCCTAAAAATGCCCCGGGACCCAAACTAAACCCCCGGCTAGTGTTTTCTGACTATTTCGACCCTTCCGGACACGTTGGTGCACTCAAAATGACCATACGGTTGATAAAAATAAAATTCACTTTTTAATTAAATTAAATATTTTTCCTGACGCGACTGTCACGCGCGTCCCAACAAAATTTCCCAAATTGCCATTTTCAGTCTCACGACAAATTCACTATTTTCAATATTCATATAACGTCATATGTACACATTATAATCGAATACCAACTCACATCACGTTAGTATTTTATCCGGATTAATTCTCAATTAATACACATTTAATTTAATTAATCCCATAAATAAATATCACAAAAATACGGGGTATTACATACTTCCCCCCTAATAACAGAATTTCGTCCCGAAATTCGGATAAGTAAGGCACACCCGAAAAAATTTGGTATCCTCCATTATTCAAAACAATTATAAAGAAAAGCCCAAATCACTAAAACCCTCGCTTCACAATAAGCTTGTTTAACATACTTGATACCTTATCAGAATAATCTTCGATAAATGCACCTCATGTTGTGCTCTTATTAAACAACATTCGAATAAAAATAGCTTATACATCATTAGCCGCATTATTTTTATTAGTATTGTGAGTCCGCACCTCACTACTAACTCCCGCGTTTATCAAAACTCCAAACTCCCATCCTGGGATGAATCAATAACACGTCTGACTACGCTTGTCCATTCCTTGAAATATCCCGACGTTGTGACTTTTACACAAGGGAAAACCACTTCAGCCTGTTGGTGTCACACAAACCTTTGTAAGCACCTTGTCCACCATAAATAGATACGGGTGCTTTTCCCCCCAACTCTACTATTAGGTAATATCTCCTCCTCATGACTACAATATACCTCACTAGTTACACCCGATTTGGAATTGAAAATATCGCAATGAATCCAAAATTTCTTTCATACAATCCATCAATCGTTAGTCACCTTGTGCCTGCACCTCGGGTTATAGGTGATACAACCCTCAGTTTGAATCGTTATTTCCCACTACTTATTGTCACCCCACCTAAATGTGGATTTCGGGGATTTCATCCCAGTTCTAAATAATACTACGTCGAACCACGTACCGGCATGTTCACTATCTAATAGTGTAAATCATTCAAGTATATAACAATTTGTCTCCTTCTGAACAACATGACTCACGTATTTGAAGGAATTTGTTACCCCTCAAGGAATTTACTAACTTGACTCTTCCATCCCTGGAATCATCGGTTGGATACAAAATTAATTGGTTAATCATCTAACACCCAACCGTTCTACTACTTACTACACCCCTTTAAATGCTAACTTTCTTATAAATGTTCCTTCCCGTTAAGTGATACTTAACGATCCTCTGCTTCTCTTGGCGTATGCCAAAGTTTTGACCCTTACACTTTCTCACCTCTTGGTGAAAATCCGGACTCCTTATACCTTATTAACATTCTCACTCTATTTACTCTTGAGTCACCCCCAACATTTGATAGTCGGAAATCTACTCCAAATTGCACATAATAATTAAATATTTGCCTTCTCAAGAGATATCCCCTTATTAAATGGATTTCCATTGCTTTTTCACTACATTCGGACGTGCTACACTGATTACATACACGTATACTCATTAACACCTTCTTTTACGACGCTAAATCCTATAAGTAATAGTTTCACCCAACTATATCCCTTCTTCTGACGATACTACTTTAGTCAACCAGAATATCTACAGCTTTTATAACCCATGCATATGGCGTTACACATCATATACGCTATACGTATTCCAAACTCTTTATTGCTCTAGTATTTCCAACGTGGCCATACCACTTGGGCGTTCTAAATCACCTCGGAATTTAAAATCCTAAATACTTCTTAACCTCAATGCATCCTTCAACCTGCCGAAATAAAACCAAAATTTTCAGTACTTCTTCACCACACCACTGGCTCTACTGACCTTATATCGTAATTTTCCTAACTAACTATTTTCGTAATTATCGAGGGATTCCAAATTATGGACGAATGGTTAAATATCCCCCTACTACCAACCTTAAGCTAGGTTTCATGCGTGGGATGTCTCGCAAAGCGAAATCCAAACAAGGAACCCCCCCCCCCCCCGATACACTACTACCTAACCTTGTCGGTCATCGAGATTTATTAAGCCCGCAGTCCATAACACGTACCCCTATGTTCCCGTCTCTTAATCAACAAAGTTACATCTCCTTTCTCAATTTAACTTAAACAAGGAACTCCTTCCGAAAGACACTTTTTCTTGACATTGATGGTAATCACATTCCATATACACTATGCAATTATACTCGGGGTTCTCAAAATCTCGTCCCCAGGTACACAACTATGAGTATAAACTCCTAGATCTCTAAATGGCGATAAAATAATGCACTATACTTATTACGACATCCTGAGTGTTAATTACAATAACCAGCTAAACCGTTTTGCTAACTAGTAAATAAATTACATACTAATCATATCATTTAAATCTCCATGCATACTAGGATTAAGTATCCGAGACCATTATGCCTTTGAAATCACAGCAATATTTATATATATATACATATATACAATAGTACAATTTTGAGCCCGACCCTCTCACACATGGGGCCTCTCCAGAACCAAAACATTCTACCCCAAGGTAGTAACTTCGATAAACTTGTAATACTAGCACACTATCCGTACAATTATATAAAAACACAATTTGGATAATATCATACTTGTATAATACAACACTAAAACGAGTAATTTCGATAAAGCATAAACCGCTATTAATATACCCATTCATCCTCCACGGATGACAATAAAAGTAACCCCCACACTATCAGGGAAAATGTTCTTATATATAATAAACTTACTGATATACTCACTAAACTCGACTCTCAAGTGAAAATACAATTGTAATAAATGTAGTAACTCATTCATACCACAAATAACATGCATCCTCATCTGAGGATATAACTCATACTTCTATCCTAATAATCATCCCGGCTGCTCAAATGGTTCCTGGACTTACCACACATGTCTGTCCCAAACCGGATATTTCAATAACTGTTGCCCTCACCAGGCACAATACCTTGATCCCTACTCTTGTATCGGGAATTTTTTTATAACGCACGGGTTTCACTCCCCACAGAAATACCTCTACACATACTCCACTTATCTTTTGTCTCACAAATCATGTTAAGGTGGTCCATCTCTCGAACGTTGGTAGTCTCGACTCAGACGACTACCTCCGTTGTTCCCTTAGTTTTGACGGCCCTAAGGAACACGCTACTAATTTCTACATCTCTCACTGAAATCACCTTTGTCCGGTAGTAATTTAGCTATCCGAATCATTTTAACTGGTTCTCCATTGGGTCTTCCTCCTTTTGGTGTTTCTCCAACACCATTTTCCCAGTCTTATTCTATAAAAATTCTTCGATTTTTGTATCTCCCTACCCAAGGGAACATTTACCTCCAAATTTACACCACGGGATATAATTACTATCTGTATTTATCATCCAAGCAGAATTCCCCATAAGAGTTAACAATTCTTCTTGTATGTAGATTCTCCCTTTAACATCCTCTTCTCCATACCACCTTCTCCACCCCGTGTAAGGTTCGCTACAACATTAAATTTCTCCTCACAAGTTGACCCCTGTTTGGCCCTCTTATGTGAGTTCAGAATAACATTCGCCTTTCAACCTGAACATCTGATGAAGGAACTTATGGTCAAACCATACGTGTACACCCTCTCGGCATCACATTCCACTTTTAAGTGGGTTGCTTGTTTCTCACCATTGAATCTCCGCTCTTACGAGTCAAGGAAAAATTTCTCTAAATTTTCACTCTCAATTGGTCATATCCTGACATATGTCCAAGCCTTTGGATACATTGCGTTCGTTTGGCTAGCACATGCCGTCTTCGCTTTTCGAGTATTGGTACTGCTGGTTCTCTTCAATGATTACACTTAACTCTTTCTCTCCCATTCCAACCTTGTTGGATGTGTCTAATTTGACCCCATTCCTACTATAGCTGTACCCGGAAGTCTCAAGTCGCGCCTTAGCCTTCTATATTATCCAGGACTTCCGTGCCATAATATCGGTGACTTCAACTACGGTCATCCTTCTTTAAATAATTTAATTAACCTCACTATATATTTGCCTCCTGCTGTTCACCCAACTGTCTTCGCCTGACGTACTACATTGTTTGGCACACGAATACACCCGATCGTAATACGATTCGCTATCATATACATCATAGCAGGAGAACAAAATTTTACTAAAGGAATCAACAATCCTAAACATAGGGCTCTATATCAAAGAAAGTTACGCTGGAAGCATAATAGGCCGCACATGCCCTAAAGGACACTAGAACCTGATGCCCTGATACCACCTGTGACACCCCGACTAATTAAATACCGGGTAGCTACTCCTTTATTAAATTAAATCAAAATGCCAAGTTGGCTCAGTTAATAGCATCACTGTCGAAACATTTTTATAACTACTAACCACCTAGTATTTAAAAGTAAGATGTCAAATTTTAAATTAGGTCTGATTAACAAGCAGTAAGTGAGATATAAAAGAATAACATTACCATACACCATAAAGTCTCAACGAAGTAACCAACAAACATTAATGAGTCCAGAGGAAAAACTCCTCACAACAATCCCACAACTGAAATAAATAAAACAGTGTATCCTGAATTAATTACATGCCAAAAGTCTGAATAACTGATATGAAATGTCTCTAAAAGAAATGGGAGACATGCCTTACAAGTGATGGAACTAAATATGGAGTTAAAACCAAAAGAAGCGTCTACTTGCAAGGCCCTGTAACTTCCACAACAGCTACAGCTTGTCACCTGAATGGAAATACTATGCATGGTGTCCTTGTGGCTGGGCACCTAAAAGGTTTTTACCAAAAATAGATTTGCAAACGGGTCAGAGCCCGAAAGTGGAGAGTATTTTAAAAACAGCAAGTGCATTAATAACATTAAAACAATGAATGCAAAATACATGTTAGGACGTTCACTCACATGAAATTCTCACCTCTCGACTAATTGTGCACTCCTAACGTACCGTACCCATCTAAGCGATATTCGTAACCAACTAAACCGTCATAAGTTCTGACCTTTCTACTCGATTCACAATATAAATTCCCAGCATTAACAATTAAATAGAAGGCTTTACTTAAACTCAGATTCTCAATTGTTAGCAAAACAATTCACAACAGGTTTTCCCTTTTTATCTTTATCAAGACGTTACTACAATTATTCTCACAATTAAACATAACAATTCCTTTTCATTTAACCATATATTATTCACATCATAAATATACAATACAAGCACCCTAAGGCTAAGTTGCGGTGCACACATACTCTGCTATCCATCCCGTTACATCACGTACATAAGAATCACGCATTCCGAATCTCTCAGGAATCGTTCTCAGATAACAACAATCACAATCAATGGAGGCGAACACAGTCACATCACATGGGTCACGCACATACCTACGCTCCCACGATCAGCAGTCTTATTAACTTCCCGATAAGTCCTTCTCTGACCTATGTCCTCGAGGTACCAATCTAAATCCCCCCGTAGGCACAACAAAGATTATATGGCCCTAAGCGAACGCAAACCTCCCGTGATAGCAAGTATGGTAGGTATGTCATACACATAAATCATATACTAAGCATTCACACATCTTAGATATCTCATTATTAATAAAGGTATATTCAACATCCTTATACCATTATTCCAATTTTATACATTTTTAAATCTTCCGATAATATATAATGTAGACTGTCGACACATCTCACGTCATAGTTTCTTGTACTTAAAACCTGTCTCAAAGGGATTACTAAGTCTCCTATTATTCCCACATATAACATCATTATTCTTAAGCTCCTTACTTCTGCCCCAAAGCTCATTTCCTCAAATTATTCGAATTTACTCCTTTAACCCTAAAATTATCTCACTCATCGAATTTTATTAGATTTCATAATAATTCCTCAAATTGAATTCTAACGCAGGTACAAATTTTATAACCATACCTACTGGTCTTCCTTAAGTCTAAGGATATTCATAAAATCTCCATTAATAATTTTCTAAGGATTAACATCATTAAAATTTTACTAGGGAAAAATATTTCTCATTCTGGGAAGGTCGATCGATCGACCTTGAACATCGATCTATCGATGGTGGTCGATCGATCGACTGATGAATGTCGATCGATCAATTGCACCAGATAAGTTACGGACTGCTTCGTTTTGCAGTCCTCAAATCGTCCCATAAATCCATTACAATGCATGAAACTTCATTCTAACGTTATAATATCATCAAATAATCATCCTACAACATTGTTAACGTTCTAAAACTAATTAATCATCACCCAAAGGCCTTATTTAGATCAAAATATCATCAAGAACCCTAGTTTTCTATTTCTTTTAAAATCAACAATAATCCTCTTCTTAAATCCGTTTTTTGAATTATCAAGGGTTATAGTATGAATTCATAATTCATCCAGAATATGTCTACATGCAAATCCTAACATGGTTTATAGTTTTAATCCTCAAATTCATGGGTTTTTATCAATCTCCCAAAACAATGCAATTTTCATAAATGTCTAAGCATGGAAGAAACATTCGTTGCAAATAACGTAATTAAACCACTTGCCTTGGATTTTTCTCTGAATTTGGCGTTGAATCGATGAAGGTTGCTCTCTCCTTTTCTCCCAAGGTTGAAGGTTGAAGATGGGGTTAGGGTTCTCTCTTAGGGAACTTCTCCTAACTTCTCATGAAACTCCCGTTGCCCTCAACTCAGTTAATTGTTGGTAATGGGTTAGTAGGTTATGAAATTCCCTATTTTAAACTCCCAAAATTCGTTGGTCATAATTCCTAAAATTCCAAAATTACCAAAATACCCTTTTAAGTTGCCGGTATGGCCTAAAAAAGCCCCGGGACCCAAACTAAACCCCCGGCTAGTGTTTTCTGACTATTTCGACCCTTCTGGACGCGTTGGAGCGCTCAAAATGACCATACGATTGATAAAAATAAAATTCACTTTTTAATTAAATTAAATATTTTTCCTGACGCGACTGTTACGTGCGTCCCAACAAAATTTCCCAAATTGCCATTTTCAGTCTCACGATAAATTCACTATTTTAAATATTCATATAACGTCATATGTACACATTATAATCGAATACCAACTCACATCTCGTTAGTATTTTATCCGTATTAATTCTCAATTAATACACATTTAATTCAATTAATCCCATAAATAAATATCACAAAAATACGGGGTATTACAACCTTGAAAGAGGTATCAAGGCTACTGTTAAATGGGCGGCTGCCAAAGAGAAGGAGGCAGGGAGTCTGAAGGCCTCTGACTTCTTAGGTCTGGGTTTTGCTGACCCTCAGTTTGCTAAAGCACTTCAGGAGGTTGAAGAGGAGATCGCTTCCCCTGCAGATACTGCGCCCCTGGATGGTACAGAGATAGGCAGAGATAACCACGGAGATGATGAGGCCGAGGTGACAAACATTGGCCAAGAAAATCAGGCCGAGGATGCCAGCACTCTTCCTTCTAATCCTTAGGTTTAATTGCGAAGTTTTATTTTATAACCCCTGACTGTTTGTAATCTCTGAGGAACATCATTAACTCATATTTTTTGGAAAATTACAATTGTATGACAACCTATGAGGAGGATTTTCACTTCACTTGTTTTGTTGAATGCTTCTTTGTCATGTGATGTTTTAGCACTAAAGTCTTGTTGCAATGATGTCTGTTTAAACTTAATCAGTAGTCTTACTTCAGACCTTGTCACCACTTTATGTTGTAAGGGTCTGAGGTCATCACCTATGATGCTACCCTCATAATTAATCTCACTAAATTAATGATGTTAAGGGTCTGAGGTCGTCCAATTATGGTGTCTGACTTCAGACCTTGTCACCACTTAATGATGTTGTAAGGGTTTGAGGTCATCACGTAGGATGTTACCCTCATAATTAATCTCACTAAATTAATGATGTTAAGGGTCTGGGGTCGTCCAAATATGGTGTCTGACTTCCGACCTTGTCACCACTTAATGATGTTGTAAGGGTCTGAGGTCGTCCAATTTGGTGTCTGACTTCAGACCTTGTCACCACTTAATGATGTTGTAAGGGTCTGAGGTCGTCCAATTATGGTGTCTGACTTCAGACCTTGTCACCACTTAATGATGCTGTAAGGGTCTGAGGTCATCACCTATGATGTTACCCTCATAATTAATCTCACCAAATTAATGATGTTAAGGGTCTGAGGTCATCCAATTATGGTGTCTGACTTCAGACCTTATCACCACTTAATGATGTTGTAAGGGTCTGAGGTCGTCACCTAGGATGTTACCCTCATAATTAATCTCACCAAATTAATGATGTTAAGGGTCTGAGGTTGTCCAATTATGGTGTCTGACTTCAGACCTTGTCACCACTTAATGATGTTGTAAGGGTCTGAGGTAATCACCTATAATGTTACCCTCATAATTAATCTCACCAAATTAATGATGTTAAGGGTCTGAGGTCATCCAATTATGGTGTCTGACTTTAGACCTTATTACCACTTAATGATGTTGTAAGGGTCTGAGGTCATCACCTAGGATGTTACCCTCATAATTAATCTCACCAAATTAATGATGTTAAGGGTCTGAGGCCGTCCAATTATGGTGTTTGACTTCAGACCTTGTCACCACTTAATGATGTTGTAAGGGTCTGAGATCATCACCTATGATGTTACCCTCATAATTAATCTCACTAAATTAATGATGTTAAGGGTCTGAGGTCATCCAATTATGGTGTCTGACTTCAGACCTTGTCACCACTTAATGATATTGTAAGGGTCTGAGGTCGTCTAATTATAGTGTCTGACTTCAGACCTTATCACCACTTAATGATGTTGTAAAGGTCTGAGGTCGTCCAATTATGGTGTCTGACTTCAGACCTTGTCACCACTTAATAATGTTGTAAGGGTTTGAGGTCATCCAATTATGGTGTCTGACTTCAGACATTGTCACCACTTAATAATGTTGTAAGGGTCTGAGGTCGTCCAATTATGGTATCTGACTTCAGACCTTGTCACCACTTAATGATGTTATAAGGGTCTGAAGTCGTCCAATTATGGTGTCTGACTTCAGACCTTATCACCACTTAATGATGTTGTAAGGGTCTGAGGTCATCACCTAGGATGTTACCCTCATAATTAATCTCACCAAATTAATGATGTTAAGGGTCTGAGGTCGTCCAATTATGGTGTCTGACTTCAGACCTTATCACCACTTAATGATGTTGTAAGGGTCTGAGGTCATCACATATGATGTTACCCTCATAATTAATCTCACCAAATTAATGATGTTAAGGGTCTGAGGTCATCCAATTATGGTGTCTGACTTTAGACCTTGTCACCACTTAATGATGTTGTAAGGGTCTAAGGTCATCGCCTAGGATGTTACCCTCATAATTAATCTCAACAAATTAATGATGTTAAGGGTCTGAGGCCGTCTAATTATGGTGTCTGACTTCAGACCTTGTCCATACTTAATGATGTTGTAAGGGTCTGAGGTCATCACCTATCATGTTACCCTCATAATTCCTACTATTAGAGTACAATGAAGCAAGAACCGTCATGGAAACTGATCTCTTATTAATAAACTCTTCATAAGATGGTACATTTACATAACTTTTTACAACATCATATGTAATACTTCTTCAGATGATCAGCATTCCAGGGATTGGCAAAAGGTTCTCCTTCTAGATTTTCTAGCCTGTAGGTCCCGGGTACAACCTCTTCTGTTACTTTGTAGGGTCCATGCCAGTTTGGGTGGAGTTTGTTTATTTTCTATAAGGTCTTCTTTAGTACCAAGTCTCCCACAGTAATGGGTCTTCCCTTCACCCTCTGATTGTAGAATTTTGCTGCTCTCTGCTGGTAAGCTGCTTGCCTGATTTCTGCATCTTCTCTTCTCTCTTCAATCAGATCTAGGTCTAGTCTCCTCTCTTCCCCATTTTTATCAGGGTCATAGGTCTGAACCCTGTGAGTAGGGATTCCCACTTCTATTGCTATGATAGCCTCTGAGCCATGTGTAAGCATGAACAGGGTTTCTCCTGTTGGTGTCCTTACCGTGGTCCTGTAGGCCCATAGCACAGGGTAAACCTCTTCAGTCCATTTTCCCTTCGCTTCTTCTAACCTCTTCCTGATTCCGTCGAGGATTGTTCTGTTTGTGACCTCGGTCTGACCGTTTGCCTGAGGTCGGCCAGGAGATGAGAAGAACTACTTTATCCCAACTGTTATGCAATACTTCTCTAAAGAGGAGTTCTTAAAATGGGTCCCATTGTCTGAGATGAGAGTGTTTGGGAGGCCGTGTCTGCATATGATGTTCCTCCAAATAAATTGGAAGGTCTTCTGTTATGTGATCGTTATCATCGGCTCTGCCTCCACCCATTTTGAGAAGTAGTCAATGGCAACTATCAGGAGCCGATAATTGTTGGTGTCTCTCGGTAGGGGTCCTACTAAGTCAATCCCCCATACTGCAAATGGCCATGGATAGGTGATGGACGTCATAGGTTGATGAGGTTGATGAGGAATAGTGGCAAATCTCTGACATTTATCGCACCTCTTCACGTAAGATGCAGCATCTTTGGCCAAGGTTGGCCACCAGTATCCCTGTATAATGATTCTCTTGGCCAAGGGTCTTCCTCCTATGTGGTTGGAGCAAGAACCTTCATGAACTTCTTGTAAGACTCGGGGAACTTCGGTGGGATGCACACATCTAAGGAGAGGCAACAGAAATCCCTTCTTGTATAGGACGTCTCCTATTATCGAGAACTTGACGGCCCTATATCTCAACTTTCTCCTTTCTAGCTTGGCTTTGGGTAGCTCTCCCTCTTTCATATATCTGACAAGGGGGTCCATCCATGAGTCTCCTAGGTTCAAATTGAGACAAGGGTTACATAGAATTATTATACAGGGATACTGAACAGCACCACCCTTCAAGGTGTTTTTTAGCTCAACTCAATGTTAACAATGGCAGCATAAGGTATAAACACACATAGTAGAAGGAGATGAGGAGAAGAGGATTTACACCGGAATATAAGTGGTTCAGCCAATTAGGCCTACGTCCACTGTGCAAGTGTATGATGTGTATCAATTTGTGAGGGCACTAATGGCCATAGATACAATCTCTCAAGCTTTCTCTCTCTACTGTGTATTTAAACAGAGTTTCAGCTAGGGTTGCTAATGTCGGGGATCCTTTGCAAGGTAGAGGATGACCTCTATATATAGTGTCTGGGGGGTGTAATGTACCCCCTATGCATGCAATGAGCATGTGTGTGTTGATCTAGCCAATCTGATGAAGACATCTGTCACTGTCACAGGTAGAGAATGATGATAAAATATTCCCCCCACGTGAGGGGAATGATTTGTTATAACTGAATTGTGTCCACGTGTCCTTATCCACACATATGCCAATAAGAGCTCGATCTCGATGCTTAGTCCTGACCTCGTCCTGGAAGAGGTCGAGGCTGGTAAGGTCCGATTATCCATATAATCCGAGATGAGTCACTAAGGTCTCGTCTTAAGTGAAGTCGAGGTAAGGAGTTAGGGTCGGCCTGGGCCAAGGTTAAGCTGGCATGTGCGTGGAACATCGGCTGATTTACTGATGAGGTCGACCTTTTGTGGGAGTATGGCTCCTTGCGACCTCGGCCTACCCCTGGCCGAGGTTGTCATTCCTAGGTGAACTGAAGAGTTGCTGACCCTTATGATACATGCAGTGTCCCCTTGATGAGTTTGGTGGTAGTGTCGTCTAGGGCCTACCTTACTAGGGCCGAGGCCTATTGTCACTGATCCAAGGCATTTCCAACCTCGGCAATGTCTTGGCCGAGGTTGTAGTTTCTGAAGCCGAGGTGACACTTGGGGCATACCACTCCCTCCACACCCTTTCAATGTATAAAGACATTACTATCCTTCAAGCCTTTTAACTTTCTTTTCCTAAGTTAACTTTTAAAATAAATAAATAAAAAATTACAACTAACTTTGATAAAAAAACAAAAGTACAACCAAAAAAATTACTTTTAATTTTGATTTAAAAAAAATTTCATTTAAAAAAAGGTACATCTAACTATGATTAAAAAAACTGCAATTAACTTTGATAAAAAAAATACAACCAACTAAGTATCGCTAACATTGATTAAAAGAAAAAGTTGCAACTAACTTTGATTATAAAAAATAGCAATTAACTTTGATAAAAAAAACCTACAACTAAATTTAATTAAAAAAAAGTTACCACCAACTAATTACAACAAGCTTTGATGAATAAAAAAAAGATAAAACGTAACTTTAATTAAACAAAATTGATAAAAAAAAATTACAACTAAATTTGAAAAAAAAAACTACTGCTAACTTCGAAAAAAATAATTACAGCTAACTAAAAAAAAATTATCATGTGTTTTAAAAAAAGGAACATCTAACTTTGATTAAAAAAACTGCAATTAACTTTGATAAAAAAAAAAAGCTACAACCAACTTTGATTAAAAAAAAAGTTTAGAGTTAACTTTGATAAAATAAAAGAAAAAGTTGCAACTAACTTTGATAAAGAAAATGCAATTAACTTTGATAAAAATAAGCTACATTTTATTTCAATAAAAAAAATATAACGAACTTTGATAAATTATCACGCGTTTAAAAAAAATTATAGCTAACTAACATTTTAGTATAAATTCCATTAAAAATTAAATATGTATATTATTGTTGATGTAAAAAACTAGATTATCTCTAATTAATCAATCACAGATAAAGGAATTAATATGACAAAGGATTTTTAAAGTGGTTCAGCCTGATGAAAATGGCCTAAGTCCACTGTTTTTGTATTGCTGACTGTTTGTTTGGAATCTCGATAATAGATTTACCAAGAGATCCAAAAGTTCCCTTCTTATGAGGAAGTTACAATGTATTTATAGCCTTGAGGCTGTACATATGAAAGGATAATGCGCTGCTATCTAGTAGACATATACATCTGTACGATAATAATATGCATTTAATGCGTAGCTGTCTTTTGATTCTCTTGATTTGGATGCTCTGCACACTAAGTAGCTCGGACCGCTTAAGCTGCTCGGTACGCTTAAGTTGCTCGGGGCGCCTGAGTTGCTCGGTTCGCTTAAGTTGCTCGGGGTGGAGAGTTGCTCGGTGATAGTATGTTGTTCGTCTAAAGTATTTATGTTTGCCACGTAGGTTGACACGTGTCTTCAAGTGACTGGTCCACGTCAGCAGACTAAATTTGGTATCAACAGAAGCCCCCAATGTTTCACAGTTGAGGTTGGAGGAGAGTGTGGAACTTTTTGCTTGAAAACTGCTTGGATTACTGATCTTCGTGGATTTTAGGAAAATTTTCAATATATATAATTTCTTTTTGAGCGCATAATATCAAGCTTCATAAATATTTTGAATTTTCACGATCACTTCGATATTTGTGCCTTTTCCTTCTTTTAGCTGCCAAAAATGCAAACCTCTTTCCTTGTAATCATTATTTTTTTCTATTCCCGAGGTAAAGTATTTAAGTGCAACAGAAATCCTATCGTTTTTCACTTTTCAAATCTGTATCTCTGAACTCTTCATCTTCTCTCTATCTTTTGCCTTCGTTCTTTCCATCGTTCATTGACAACTGATCTCTATTTCCTCTGTAAGATTTTCTCCCTTCTTCTTTATTTTCTTTATTCACCATGGTTTATCTTGTTGAATCGTTAGACAAATTTCGATCTAAGTTTTCAATCCCTTCGTGGGTTATTTTAGAAGAACTTTCTTATCCGTGTGATTTACTTTTTTTGGCAGAGGGACATTGGTTCCCAAGTCTTTTTGTAGGTGAGTGTGGTTTTTCTTTCCCGTTAAATCCCATGTGTTTGGAGTTTTGCCAATATTTCGATATTGTACCTGCAAGAGTAGCTCCAAATACACGGAGGGTATTTAATGGCGTACATATGTTGAATCAACTTCATGAAACTCGTTTGAGAATTTCAAAAATTATGTATTTCTATAGATGGGTCACTAGCGATAATACATTCTATTTAAAAACTAGGTTTTCAAATAGAACGTTAGTTGTCAATCTTTCCGATGCCAATTGGGATTATTTTGATCATGGGGTTGTGATGAAAAATTGGCAACACCCTTCATTAAGTGGAGATGACGTGTACCAAGGTCCCAGGTGTCCGCTTTATGGCAATGGGATAGGTTGTTTTTATTTTTGAAATCTTGTTTTCTTTGTATTCGATGAAATGTACCACTAACATTTGATTTTGTTTGTTACAGTTGACGGTAAAAGAAAATCTCCAAAAGAAACCAAGGTTAATATAAAGAATTTAAAACTTACCTGGGGCTTGCATTAATCTGTTGTTGGGGAGCATATTAGATCTACTTCTTATTTGTTGCAATATAGAAGCTATACCTCGTCTTTCATTGCGCGTCCTCGTCCTGTGGTAGTTGATCTTGATCAGGTACCAATCTCTGAGACCAGTGTGGAAGGTTCTTCTTCTAACTTGAGTATTCCTATTACTGATCTAATGAAGAAGAGGAAATCTCCTGCCTTTTTTGACAAGCCTACATTTGCCACCAACGAGGCAAAGAAGAATAAACAAGATATCCCAAATGAAGGGACAAAGAATACAGATGTACCCCCTTCTATTGCTGCCAAGGAAGCTGGCAAGAAGCCCCCTGTGCCTCCGAGTAAGACTGTTGTCATCTCGCCTTCGAGTGAGACTGTTGTCATTCCACCAACAGAGACAGCTCCTGCTCCTCTGAGGAGATTAAGAGGAAGTTCTTCTGAGAGACCTATTGAACCTATCTCTCAACCTTCAAATGTCGAAGGTAGTGTTCCAGCTCTTGTTCTTCCGAGATTTTCTGTGGGCTTGATAAGATCCTGGACTGTTCCAGAATTCCAAGGTATTGAAGACATATTTTCTCGTGAGAGACTTACCACATTAGCTGATCAACACATTACTTCATTAAGTATCTTTAGTCTGAGTCCTTTATTTCTAGTACTATATTCATATATTGACTTAAAATTCTTTCTTTTTTTAGCTTGTGACTTGCTTCAATAGTATTTTGAAGAAGGATGAAGCCATCAGGGCTTCGAGCTCCTCGGGTGGGGTAGAAGAGGCTTTTACTGGACTAACCTAGTCTTTGAGGGAATCTCGTCAGAACTACGAGGAAGACAAAGATGCTTGGGAGAATCCATTCAAGTCTGTTGAAGCAAACCGAGATCAAGCTGTGGCTGCCTTCAAAGAGCTGGAGAAGAAATTGAAGGAGGTCGAATAGCAGAATAGCGAGCTTGAAGTCAAGCTTAAGTCTGATGAAGAAAATGTCATCAAGCTCCAAGATGCTGAGCGACATAAGATAGAGTTAGAAGAAAAACTGAAGTCTGCCGAGGAGCTCCTTAGAGAAAGGACCTCCTCAAAAAAATCTAAAAGGAAGGCTATTGTTAAAAAATCCTTTAGTGCTAGTTAGGACAAGTGTTAGAACAAGGGTCTGGCTATCATGTCTTCTCAAATGGAGCATGCCAGTGTTAAATATTTTAGGTATGGATGGGTAGCAGCCTTGAAAGAGTTTAAGGTTGTTGAGAATTCTGAGTTATTCCAGCACCATACTCATGGCCTTCCTCCCTCTCCTGGAGAAGAAGAAGAAGATGAAGCAGCTTAAGATGAGTCTTCCTTGATGATAAGAGAATAGGTCCCTGTTGATGTTGTTGCCCAACCCTCAGAGAAAGTCCAATAAGCTAGCACATCTACCGAGCAGCTGCCCTTGCCCTTCGAGAAACCAACCCCTTCATCCAAACCATCTGAAGAAGTCGTAGGAAATAAGGAGAAGGTGTAAAGTTATTCGGGTATTTTGTTTTGCTTTTTTCGTGAATGTAACCTTGAACTATGTTTTCCTTTATTATGATGAATACAATTTTAACTTATGTTGTTCGTCTGGAATTTCTCTCTTACTTGCTCTGTTAGCACCATTGTTGATTTTTTTTATTCTTCTCTTTGCTAGTTTATGGCCAGGATGGAGCTCTTATCGGCTCATGATACAGAGTTGATGAAGAAATGCAATGACTATTTCAAATCTAGTCATGAAGACCTTAATGAGGCTCAGATAACTAACATCCTTGGATCAGGTGCTTCTGACCGAGAAGTTGAAGCTTACCAATACTTGAAGTGCTTACTTGATCGTGCTGTAGCCAACAATGTGGCCTACTACGAGATGATTGAAGATCTTCAAGGAATGATCGAGGAGATTCAACAGCAGTACAAAGAATCTACAACACTTTTACATCAAGGTTATGAGAAAAAGTACCATTATTTGAGTGTTGACAAGGGATATGACAAGTTCATTTCTGCTCATGAGAAAAATGAGAGAGTGTTAAAGCTTAAAATTGAAGAGCACAGGCATATTGCCAAGCTGTTGGAGCAGGAGAACATCGCTTTGCAAGAGGAAATAAAACAACTCAAATCTGCTGCTTCTTCTTCGGGAGCCTTGGTCCCCGTTAATGATGATGGTTTTTCTTTTTTGAAAGTAGAAAATGCTAACTTACGAGATGAGTTAGAAACTTTGAAACGAGCAGGATCTTCCATAGTTGCTCGTGGCAGAGCAAGATATTCTTCTCATGGACGAGCAAGGGCTGCTCGGATTTCTATTGAAGAAACGAGAACTCAGTCGGCCTTAGAGAATCAAGCCGTTCAGTTAATGGAGAAGAACCAAGCCTTGGCAGAGATTTCTAAGAAGATTTTGAATTTCACCGACCAATTCTCCACCCAGAGTTTTGCTCTAGAAAGTACAGAAATTTTGGTGAAGAAGCTCCGCGAGGAACTTGAGAGATTGACTTATCAATTTCATAAGTAGCCCAGGGAATTTTGGATGGCTGGGTATAATGAAGCTCTATATCACCTTGATGCTCGTTTGCAGCATTCAAACAACGAAGGATACAAACAGGGGTAGTTGAATGCCTTATGTGTCCTGAAGGTGGAGCAAGGTCATTTTCTGTGGGATTATTATGATCTTGGAGTTCTTGATTTGCCTACGCCTCCCTTCAAGCTTGATCTTAATTGGATTCCAGCCCGTGTTGTTCCTCGGATTTTGATCTCTAAATATCTCGGTGATTACAACCTTTATTCAAATTTTGAGATATCTCATCCAGAACACTTGCTCGATCGTCCATCCATAATAAATGTCAGAATGCTATGAGATCTAAACTTTATAAATTATCCTTATGCATTAGATGATCCTCCAGCTGGGGTGGAATCTGTTTCAAAAGCAGAGGGAAAGAACCCCATAGAATATGATATGTTTATGTAATGAATCAAACTTCATATCATATGTAATCTACATGATTGTAATGAAGAAATTTTTAGCCTTTGACAATTTCATTTTTCTTCGAAATAATTTGTAGAATGTCCTTATTTGTTGGTTGGTAAATATGTATATATATATATATATATATATATATATATATATATATATATATATATATATATATATATATCATACTTATCCCATTTGTTGTTTGATTATAGTGACTTGTCACTCTTTGGACCTAAGCAATGGAATGATTTTCATCCCATGTTCCTACTTAGTTGTAGTAATCTCGTATGGACTACCTGGTTGCCTAGATAGTGGATGCCCCGGGAGGTCGTCTAACTTCTTGCCTAGTTTGGTACCAACCAACCGGAGTTGGTGGTAATGAGATGCTGACCAGCCGAAGTTGGTGGTGTGTTGTTCTGAATTTGGGTTTATGTAGTGTGTAGCACTAATCTTCCAAAAAAATTTCAACAAAGAAGGAAATATGGGAGAAACATCACTTTATTCATATTGAAAAAATTGTATTACATATGAATTTTAATTACTGATAGTACTTGCGCAGGTGTTCTGCATTCCATGTATTCTTGAATTCTTCTCCCTCCAAAGTTTCAATTATGTATGTCCCTGGACGAACAACTTCAGTTACTCTGTAAGGTCCATGCCAGTTGGCTTCCAGTTTGTTATGATTTTGGATCACTTTCTTCAGTACATAATCCCCTTCTTTCAAATCACACTTCTTCACTCTTTTATTATAGAATAAAGTTGTTCGTTATTGATATGCTGCATTCCTGATTGCTGCTTCCTCCCTAACTTCTTCGAGCATATCCAAGTCTAATCGCCTCATCAAGTCACTTACAGGAGAATTGAAATTAAGCACCCTATGTGTGGGTAGACCCAATTCAGCAGGTATGACAGCCTCACTTCCAAATGTCAACATGTATGGAGACTCTCCCGTTGCTGTTTGTGGTGTAGTACGGTAAGCCCACAACACAGAGTGTAGCTCGTTAATCCAATTTCCCTTTGCATCATTCAGTCATTTTTTCAAACCATTCAATAGTGTTCTATTTGTCACCTCAGTTTGCCCATTGCTTTGGGGATGGCCTGGTGCGGAGTGGATCTTCAGTAGATCGGATTATTGACAATATGCAGCAAATTCCTCATTGTCAAATTGGGTTCCATGGTCAGTGATGAACGTGTGTGGAATACCATACCTGCAAATGATACTTTTCCAAATAAAATGATAGACTTTGTCATATGTCATATCAATGAGAGGTTCAGCTTCCACCCATTTGGTAAAATAATCCACAGCAACCACGAGGTATTTGAATCTTCCCCTGATCGTTGGAAGTGGTCCGACCAAGTCTATCCCCCACATGGAGAATGGCCTAGGGGATATAATGGGTGTTAACAATGCTTGGGGATTTCTTCGGATGGAAGAGAAACGTTGGCATTTATCACACTTCTTAACATAAGCAGCGCAATTAGCTCTCATCATTGGCCAATAATAACCCTACGTTGTTATTCTTTACAAAAGCATCTGCCTTGCTACATGGGCTCCACAGACCCTTCATGAACCTCTTCAATTAAGTCCTTAACTTCTTAGGGATGGACACATCTCTGTAGTGCTGCTATAACTCCTCTTCTATATAAAATGCCATTGGTCAATACGTAACGAGCAGCTTTGAACTTCAGTTTCTTGGCTGTGAGTTTATCAGTGAGCAAAGTACCCTCTTCGATATAGGCCCTGATGGGGTCCATCCAAGATGGTCCCAAGTCAAGGGTAATGAAGTTCATTATCAAATCTTCTTCTATGCTCTGACCAGCCATGATTTCTATTGGGATTGTTCTTTGTAGCTCAGTGCGTGTTGCTGATGCCAACCGAGTTAAAGCATCAGCTCTTACGTTCTCCAGTCTCGATATTCTAATCAATTGTACTGCGGTAAAAGTTGAGACAACCTCCATAGCCTTTGCATGATACTTGACCATTAGTTCTCCTTTTGCTGCATACAATCCAAGAATTTTATTTACGATTAACTGTGAATCACTGAACACTGCGACCTGCTCTGACTTCATGGTTTTGGCCAAACTTAGACCCACGATCATATCCTCATATTCAGCTTCATTATTGGAGGCTTTAAACTGAAAGCCTAGAGCATATTCTATATCAATCTCATTAGGACTGTTTAAAATAATTCATGCTCCACTGCATGTGGCACACGAAGAGCCATCCACATACAAATTCCATACAGGTACTTCATTATCAAACTCTTGATCAGACAGATTTCCTCGATGGAATATTTGATGTTTCCTTTTGTCCTCCTATGGAACTTCTCGCTGCTCATTGATTATCTTCTCTTGATCGTCCATGGATGGAAGTTGATCGGGGGTTAAATTTGATGATCCTGTAATATCCATGGGTTGGTCTGTATTAAAATCATGCTTTTCGGAGATATCAGAGTGAGTAAACTCTATGATAAAATCCGCTACTTCTTGTCCCTTAAGTGACGACCTAGGTTCATAAACTATGTCATATTCACCAAGTTCTACTACCCAGTACATTAATCTTCCTGATTTCTACGGTTTATGCAAATCTTATCTTAGTGGCATATCAGTATACACCACTATAGTATGAGCTTGGAAGTATGGCCTCATTCTTCTGCTTGCTTCAATCAGTGCTAATGCCAACTTTTCCAACCTTGGATATCTGATTTCTGCTCCTCGAAAGGCCTCGCTGGTGTAATAGATTGGTTTTTGTACTTCGTCCTCCAATCTTATCAATGCCGAGCTAACCGAATTCTCTGAAATTACTAGATATAAGTATAGTCTTTCTCCCATCACTGGTCTAGATAACAATGGAGGCGTTCCCAAATATTTCTTCAACTCTTAAAAGGCCTACTCGCATTCATCATTCCACTCAAAAGTTTTTCGAAGTGTTTTGAAGAATGGGAGGCAACTGTCTATTGCTCATGATATAAATCTGTTAAGTGTTGCAACTCACCTTATCAGACTTTGCACTTCCTTCTTCGTAGTTGGAGATCGTAGCTCCAACAGAGCCTTAATCTTTTCAGGGTTCGCCTCGATACCTCGTTCATTAATAATACATCCGAGAAACATACCTTCTCGCACTCGAAATATGAATTTGGTGGGATTTAACTTCATTTGATATTTCTCTAGTTGATCAAAGGTCTGATCTAGGTCAACTAGATGATCAGCAACTTTTTTGCTCTTCCTTAGCATATCGTCGACATAAACCTCCATATTATGACTAATTTGCTCTGCAAACACCTTATTCATCAGCCGTTGATATGTTGCACCTGCATTTTTAAGTCCGAAAGGCATAACATTACAGCAATAGGTTCCCCTTGGGGTGATAAACGAGGTACTTTCCCTGTCCTTGGGCTTCATTTTAATCTGGTTGTAACCTGAATAAGCATCCATGAAACTCAACAATTCATGCCCCGATGTAGCATCCACCAGTTGATCGATTCGGGGCAAATGAAAATTATCCTTTGGGCATGCCTTATTAAGATCAATGAAGTCCACACACATCCTCCACTTGTTATTTTTCTTTTTCACCATCACCACATTTGCTAGCCAGTCAGGATATTTTACGTCCTCAATAAAGAAGGCTTTTTGCAGTTTCTCCACTTCTTCCTGTATAGCTTGGTTATTTTGAGGGCTGAACACCCTTCTTCGCTACTTCACCGGCTTGACCTCCTTATTTACGTTGAGCTCGTGGCACAGGAAACTCGGGTCTATCCCTGGCATTTCTTCATGACTACATACAAAAGTTTGTTTTCTGCGCCTTAAAAATTCTATAAGTTCTTTTTTTATTGATTCATCCAATGATGCACCAATTTGTGTTATTCGTTCTAGGTATTCATCATTCAGAACGATATTTTCGATAGCTTCCATGACCTAGCCCTTCACGAGATGAGACTCGTCTCTAGGGTCTAATATTTCAATCTCCGCATCTTCTATTTCATCCACTTAATAAGTAGTAGTCTTCTTCCTAGATTCTTCACGTTCCTCTTGTTCAGTAAATGAATAGTAGCATTCCCGAGCTACTTTCTAGTCGCATTTCACCACTCCCACCCTAAAGTTGGTTGGGAATTTTAAACATTGATGTATAGTAGACGGTACTGCTTCGAACTTCTTCAGACCTACCCTTCCCATGATGATATTATAAGCTGATTGGATATTTTTATCCATTACGAAAAAGCATATTCTTTCTGTTCGACAAGCAGGCCATATACCGATAAGCATATCCAACTTGATCGTCCCAAGTGGAAAAACCTTTTCGCCAGTAAAACTGAGGAAGGGCCTATGATAGGGCTCCAACTGGGCTAACTTCAGGTTTAAACTATCAAAGCATGGGTAGAACATGATGTCTGCAGAGCTACCATTGTCCACCAGTACCCGTGAAATCACTACTTCCTTTATTCTCATCTTGATTACCAATGGGTCATCATAAGGATATAGTACACCTGTCAGGTCGTTCTTAAAGAAATCGATGACCAGTTTTTCCTTATTCACCTTCCTCGGGCGATCATCTTCAGCCAAGTTTATTCGTTGTATGTACGAGTAAGCTTGAGCCTCATTGAGGTAAGATTTTCTCTCCGCATTTAGATCTCCACCTCCCGCATATCCACCTGTAATGACATTACATTCAAATGACCCAAAATGGATTGAAAATACCTCGCGTTCTGGATGTCTTGGTCTTTTGGGGAGATCAGGGTCATCCTCTGGATCTTCTTCGTAATCTCTCTTAGTGTCTTCTTTTTCTCAACGAGGAGATTTAGATCTTTGCCTTCCTTGGTCGCTGGTCTTTCCACCATTTTGGCGATCAACATACTCAGCCAATTTTCCCCGCCTGATGAGTGCTTCAATTTCATTCTGGAGAGCTATGCAACATTTGGTCGTGTGACCATGGTCTTTGTGGAATTCACAATATTTGGACTTGTCCCTTTTGTTAGGATCCGCCTTCATTTTAATTTGCCAGGCCAACTCCTCGTTGTTCTTGATTTCCTCCAGAATGTGATTTATATCTACCTTTAGGGGAGTATAATTTCCAAATTTCCTCATCTGCTCCAGTGCTTGCTTTCCTTTTGACGGCATGTTACCACCGTTGTTCTTCTGATCCTTCTTATCGGTTTGACCAGCTTCAACGTTGGTCTCCTTTGTATGTGTATTCTTCTTCGTAGCCATGGCTTCCTCAACGTTCATGATTTTAGCTGCCTTTGCCATCAATTCTTCCATGGTCCTAAATGGATCTTTGCCAGAGTATAGTACAGCTTGTCTGGTAACAGTCCACTCATCAGAGCAGTAATTTCTGTCTTTTCCTCATAATCAATTACTTCAAGCTTCTCGTTATTGAAACGAGTAATGTAGTCCCTAGTAATTTCTTCTGGCTTATGTCTAACACTCAGTAAGTGTGCTACTCATTTAACTGGTTTTGCTACAAAACAGAAATTCCCTATGAACAGCTCTGCCAGTTGAAGGAAAGTCGCAATCTTCCCCCGAGGAATGTTGTTGTACCATATCTGGGCTGACCCAGTGAGAGTTCCTGAAAACGCCCTACATCTCATCTCATCTAGAACCGCATAGATGTCGGCAGTAGCTTGGTATTGTTCTATATGAAGGACATGGTCAGTTTTTCCATCGTATTTAGGCGTCACGATAGGAGCTTTGAATTTTAATGGTGTGGGAAAGTCCACAATTGCCTGTACGAATGGTTTCCCTTGGACAAAAGTTTTTTATAGAGGATTCTTGGCCTTAGCCATTTCCCCTAATTTGTCCTCCAACCTTTTTATAGAGCCTTTCCATGCATCATTTCCCACCTCAGGCCTATTTGTTCGAGCAATTGATTGCGTTGAGTTTTCCTCTTAGGATCTTTCATTACGGGAAATTGGGCGTGATTAGGCAGAGCCTTCCCTTAGATCAGATGGCCGAGGAGAGTTCCTCGATGCAATCCTAGGGGGACTTATATTCCTCCTAGGGCCCAAACGATCACAAGGAGAAACTCTACTCAACCTTTCTAAAGCACTAGTTCTTTCTAGAGTGAGAGTGACATTTTGGTGGGAATCAGGAGCTCGTACTGATGAAGTCCGGCCAGGTTGATACCAAGGATCATTAGAGTTCTCAGTACGATTTCTAGATTGAGAGATCTCAGGGAATAATGTTCTTCTAGTTCTCGAAGATGGTAAATGGGTATTTCTTTGAACACTTCGTTGTCCTGATTAAGCCGGCACTCCACCTTAAACAGTCTGTATAAGTTGACGCATGATTTCTTGCATGGTCGTTTGGCCTTGGGCTAAATTAGCCATTATGCCAGCCAGATCTTAAATATTTGGGGGAGTAGAAGGGTTTGGAGGGACCCCAGTATTTCGATTACTTGATTCCGGATTATCAGCCATAGATGATGAATTATTTTGGTGAAAAATACTAAATACGGTCGTTTTCCACAGACGGCGCCAATCTGTTGATGTAAAAAACTAGATTATCTCTAATTAATCAATCACAGATAAAGGAATTAATATGATAAAGGATTTTTAAAGTGGTTCAGCCTGATGAAAATGGCCTACGTCCACTGTTTTTGTATTGCTGAGTGTTTAATTGGAATCTCGATAATAGATTTACCAAGAGATCCAAAAGTCCCCTTCTTATGAGGAAGTTACAATGTATTTATAGCCTTGAGGCTGTACATATGAAAGGATAATGCGTTGTTATCTAATAGACATATACATATGTATGATAATAATGTGCATTTAATGCATAGTTGTCTTTTGATTCTCTTGATTTGGATGCTCTGCACGCTAAGTAGCTCGGACCGCTTAAGCTGCTCGGTACGCTTAAGTTGCTCAGGGCACCTGAGTTGCTCGGTTCACTTAAGTTACTCGGAGTGGAGAGTTACTCGGTGATAGTATGTTATTCGTCTAAAGTATTTGCTTTTGCCACGTAGGTTGACACGTGTCTTCAAGTGACTAGTCCACGTCAGCAGACTAAATTTGGTATCAACAATTATTATTTTAGTATATATTCCATTCCTTAAGGTTTGTTATTTTTAATCTTTTAGTTGTTATTTCTTTTTTAAACACATGATAATTTTTTTTTTAGTTAGTTGTAATTGTTTTTTTTCAAAGTTAGCGGTAGTTTTTTTTCAAAGTTGGTTGTTGTGGGTACCTCCTTTAACTATTTCGACCCAGATGAGTAGCCCAATTAAGCCCGATCTAAGATAAAGGGAAGTTCGGCCCAAAATCTAAAGGTCTCGTGCATAACTGATTCAGTTATGACCCATTCAACCCCTAAAATCTCTCAAGAGAAATTCTAGGGATTATAGACTAACGTGGACGAGTTCAACACCCCCACTCTCCGAAAGATCACATGTATATAATAAACCCTCAGCTCGGGGAAAAGGGACGCAAATTGTAAACAGTCCCCTGGAGTAAAGAGAAATAAGAAACAGAGAGCACCACCATGGACGTAGGTCATTTTGTCAAACCACTTCTATCTAGTGTCGTGTATAATTGCAGTCATTTTATGTTCTTTATTTTTTCTAGTGATTGCATTTGCTTATTATTTTGTGTTTTAGATTTATTGTCATCATAATTGGCACTGTCTGTGGAAAGCGATTGTTCTGACTTTAATAAAGTCTTCACCAACAAGAACCCAAAATGTCAGGTCACGGCAGTAACGCCCCTCAAGCAGGGGATATTCAAGAGCAACCCATTCCTCGAAGGGTTAGATCTGAAGTTCGACGCTGAAACCCAAGGCCTCGCCCAGAACGAAACGTCTCAAAAGAAAGCCAGGGACCAACTACGTCGACACAAGTTTTTAAGATGATCGACACATACGAGGCCAAGCTCCAAGAGCAAGAGGAAGCTACTCGCAAGCAGGAAGCCGAGAACGCTTGCCTCAAGAGAAGACTAAAGAAGATGGAGAGAGAACTCCATCGTAGCACAAGGTAACGTCACTATCGCACTCCTAGCCCTCAGGAGAGTAAATCTCACAGCCGAGGAAGGATCTCGAGATGTGGACCTCAAAAAATTGAGGGGCACAAGTCAGAAGACGACTTATCTGAGCAACAACAATCAGCTCGATGTTATAGGAGCCTAGGTCGAGGAAACGACAACATACGAAATTTGGTCCAGAGAGAAATGGACCAACACCCAGCACATCGGGGTGCTAGGTCGACCAGGGAGCTAGCCAGGCGAGCTCTCAGGACCCACATAAAATCCCCTTTCTCAAGGGAGATAAAAGAAGAAGAAGACCCCAAGAAGTTCGCAATGCCTAGATTCAAGATCTACGATGGAAAGACCGATCCTATCAACCATGTCAGGCAGTATAGGCAGTTCATGACCCTTTGGAATCACATGGACACATTAATGTGCAGGATCTTTTCGTCGATCTTACATGACGTGGCTCAAAAGTGGTCGAGAGACTACCTCACAGATCCAGCAAGAGCTTCGAGTCCCTGGCAGAGCTCTTCATAGCTTGCTTCACCCCGAAGAGGATGGATGCTTTGTTGACAATGAAGAAAATGCCCCAGGAGAGCCTCAGAGACTACGCGAACAGATATTGAGAGCTATTCAATGAGGTCTAGGACTGCTCTGAGTAGGTCATCGTGGCATCCTTTAAGATTGGTTTACCCAGCTCCTACCTCTTTCACCGATCCCTAACTAAGAAGGAGGCCACGACCATTGACGACTTAATGGCTCGCATTGAAAAATATGCCAAAGTTGAAGACGTGACTCATCTCGGCACACGGAAAGTAGTCGCTCCAAGTTCGCCGACAAGGGCAGCGATAAAACTGAGAATCAGAAGAGAGGAAGTAAAAATGGGGGAAAAAGCGGCCCCAAGAATGGGAACAAGGGTGATGCCTCAAAAGAATTTCAGGCAGTGAACAAAGTTTTTAAATAATCGATCTACAAGATTCTAGTAAAGATCAAGGACGAGACGTTCGATAAGTAGCCCAAGAAGATGGGTGGAGACCCTCAAAGAGGAACAACGCGCTGAGATGTGCTTTCCAGAAAGAGGGCAGGCATAAAAACGAGCACTGCAAAGCCCTCAGGTTTCACCTTGAAGAGTTATCTCAAACTGGACACTTGAACGAATTTATGGCAAAGAAGGCAGAGAAGGTCACTCCCAATGGAGATCAAAGGCCCGATAACGTACTCGAGAAAGACGTCGGCCATGAGTTCGAAGTGATTCATGGGGCATCCGACCTAAAGCATATTCAAGAAAACATAGCTCGAATGGAAGTCAAGAAGCTTACGGTAGTACTGCAAGCTTTTCAAATCAATCTAGCTAAAACGCAAGCAGGAAAGCGTCAGCGAGCAGAGGATGTCGACTACAGCAAGCATATTATGTTCACGAATTAAGACCTAGTGGGAGTGAGGTCCCCACATCATGATGCATTGATTAATACACTCAGGATAGCTAACTATGATATCGATAAGTTGCTCGTCGACCAAGGTAGCTCATCCAAAGTAATGTATCTCGACTTATTCAAAAAGTTCTACCGTTCCTCTAGTTGGCTTTGCTGGAAAAATAACCATCCCTTTGGGAAAGATTGTACTACCTATGAGGGAAAGAAACATCTCCAAAATTATCGAATTTCTGGTGGTCGATATTGACTCACCCTACTAGGCGATTCGTGGCAGAAGGTGGCTACACGTGATGAAGGCCGTCTCCTCTATCTACCATCAGAAACTCAAATATGTGACTGAGAGAGGAGTGATGGAGATCCATGGCGATCAAGTGATGGCGAGAAAGTGCTTCATAGCAGTCATCCATCCCAAGCCAGAGAAGAAGGTCGAGAAAGTTACAAGCAACGAAGAAGAGCAGGAAAGGCTGATGCCCTCAAAATAGCAACTAGGATGTGGAAGACCAGGAGTGGAGGAGACCAAGATCCTCCCCTATGAAAGAGTTGTCGAGGACTTAGAGGAAGTCCCAAACAATATAAGTTCAAGTGAAAGAAAGTTATTGATTGGAACCTCACTCAAAGACAACGAAAAAAGGGAATTGGTCACCCTACTTCGAGGTAACCTAGATGTCTTTGCATGGGAGCCTTACGAGCTGCCCTGTATAGATCCAAGCGTCACCTATCATCGACTGCACGTCGACCCAACATTTAAGCCAATTAAACAGAATGCTCGCCATACTGCTCCGGAAAAGGCCAAAGCAGTAGAGAAGGAAGTTGAAAAACTATTGGACGCAGGATCCATATGGGAAGTCCAGTTCCCTAAATGGTTATCCAACCCAGTAGTTGTCCCTAAGAGCAACAGAAAGTGGAGTGTATGCATCGATTTCACCGATCTCAATAAGGCATGCCCTAAGGACGACTTCCCTCTCTCAAAGATTGATCAGCTGGTGGATGCCACTGCAGCCCATGAAAGGATGAGCTTCCTGGTCACATACTCTGGATATCACCAGATACCTCTGTACGATCCAGATCAAGACAAAACAGCATTCATAACCATAGTTGGGCTATATTGCTACAAGGTTATGCCCTTTGGGCTAAAAAATGCAGGAGCCACCTACCAGCAATTGGTCACCAAGATGTTCAAAAATCAAATGGGAAGCACTATGGAAGTATACATCGATGATATGCTTATTAAGATCAAGATCAAGGACGAACACCTCTCTGACCTATCAAGAACCTTCAACATCCTCAGGAAATACCGAATGAAGCTCAATAAAAGCGAGTGATCCTTCGGTGTTCAGTCAAGAAAATTTTTTGGGTACTTAGTCAGTAAGAGAGGTATCAAAGCCAACCAAGATCAAATTGACGCCATCAATAGGGTGTAGACCCCCCATACGATAAGAGAGACGCAGAAGCTCACGGGGATGCTCACCACCCTGAACTGATTCATCTCGAAGTCATTCAAAAGGTGTTAGCCATTCTTCCAACTGTTAAAGAAAAGAAAAAAATATGGAGTGGAATGAGGATTGCTCGAAGGAGCTATACAGACTCAAGGCTTACCTTAGCACACCACCCTTGCTCGTAATCCGTCAAGAGAATGACTCTCTATACCTGTACCTCACAGTTTCCATTCATGCAGTAAGTTCTACACTGGTATGCGAAAGAACGAGGATCCAGTACCCAGTATATTAGGAGAGCAAGACTCTCTTGGACGCTAAAAAATGATACCTACCACTAGAAAAGCTCGCATTTGCTTTAGTGGTAGCCTCGAGGAAATTGAAACATTACTTCGAAGCCCAATCCATCATTGTCCTTGCCAATGATCTATCAGGTAGATTATCGAAGTGGTTAGTCGAGAAAAACCCACCCTCTTAAAACAGTTTTGAGAAAAGCAGATCTATAAGGTATATTATCAAAGTGGTTAGTCGAGCTTGGGCGATTTGACATCTGGTTTTAGCCAAGGAATGCCATCAAGGAACAGGTCCTTGCCAACATCATTGCAAAATTTATAGGAGAACATCCTCGTGACCTACCTCAAATTATTCATTAGAAGGAAGTTCCCTCGACATCAGGCATCTGGAGACTGTTCGTTGACAGTGCCTCCAATTCCAAAGGGGAAGGAGTTGGCATCGTGTTGATTACCCCTGAAGATGCAATCCTTGAGCAAGGGATCGGGCTTGGATTTGAAGCCTCCAACAACGAAGCAAAATATGAAGCACTGATAGAAGGCCTACAGAAGGCACACGCGCTGGGAGCAAAGAAACTCCAGGTGTTCGACGACTCACAGTTGGTCTCCAACCAGATAAGCGGTGACTTCAATGCTAGGGATGAAAGGATGGAAGCCTACCTCGCCACAGCAAAAAAATTGATGGCCAACTTTGAGAAAATCAACGTCCAACAGTTTCCCAGAGGACAGAACAACCATGCTAACACCCTAGTAGCCTTAAGCTCAGCGATTGATTCCGACTTGAAGAGAACAATTCCGATCAGTTTCCTCGCCCAGCCAAGCATCAACCAGATCGACGAGCCGCCTAATGTGGGGCATATTCTCCAGATTGAAATAGCCCCCAGCTGGATAGACCCCTTAAGGGATTATTTGTAGGATGGTTCACTACCAAATGATAAGAAGGTTGCTCATCAGATAAGAGTCAAAACTACTCGCTTTCACTTATCTGCTGAGAGCAAGCTCTATAAGAGATCTTTCACTGGCCCTTATCTCCAATGCATTCATCCAAAGGATGTCAAGAAAGTTCTATATGAACTCCATGAGGGAATCTATGGGAGTCACATTGGGGGCAGGTCGCTAGCTTTTCGAGCAACAAAAGAAGGCTACTAGTGGCCGTACATGTAGAGAGAAACTGGAATATATGCTCGCAAATACAAAAAATATCAACTTCACGCTCCTATGGTTCACCAGCTAGTCAGCAGCCTAAATTCACTCACCAGCCCCTAGTATTTCGCCCAATGGGAATGAACATCGTAGGCCCTCTTCCTACCGCAGCCGATAATCTAATGTATCTGCTGGTTGCAATAGACTACTTCACCAAATGGATAGAGGCAAAGCCGCTAGCAAACATCAGAGACGCGAACATGATAAGATTTATATTTAAAAAATTGTCACCAACTTTGGGATCCCTAAGACCATCATCACTGACAATGGAACCCAGTTTGAAAGTGGCATCTTCCAGGGTTTCTGCAGTGACCACGGGATCAGGCACCATTTCATCTCTATGGCATACCCTCAGAGCAATGGACACGCTAAAGCTTCTAGCAAAACAGTGATCGATGGATTGAAGAAGCGCTTGAAGCGAGCCAAGGGGGCATGGGTAATCGAACTACCCCATATCCTATGGGCTTACCGCACTACACCATGGCGAGCAACTGGAGAAACACCATTCACACTAACATATGGGATAGAGACAATTATCCCCTTGGAAGCTAGCCTTCCTACCATGAGGACCACCCTGGTTGACCAAGTCCAGAACGATGCAGTTTTGCTCACTGAACTTGACCTAGCTGAAGAACGCAGATAGCTGGCTCTAGTAAGACTAGCAGCTTATCAGCAGCAGCTAGTAAGGCACTATAATAAGAAGGTCAATCCAAGAGCATTCCAGGTTGGGGACTATGTCCTTAGGAAAGTTCTTGGTAGCATTGTAAAACAATCGGATGGCAAGCTAGCGCCAAACTGGGAGGGGCTATTCAAGGTGATAAGAGCTGACCTACAAGGATCCTATCACTTAGAAACGCTGGAGGGCAGGGAGATACCTCGAGCTTGGAATGCAGCCAATTTAAAGAAATCCTACTTCTAATTTTTCTTTTTTGATTTTTTAACTCAATGTTGAAATTTTCAATATATTTCGAATTAATAAAAAAGTGTTTGGAAGTGGCATTCTATGAAGTGTTGAAATACATTATAATTCATGCACCCTTTCCAAGTTATGGGCTCCCCACTTAACGCACAAAACTAAGATCACGAGATATGTATTAAAACAGGGTCATCATGCAATGACCCTCCTCAGGCCTTTATCATCAAACACGAATGACCTCCTAGCATCAGCCCTGGCAATATATGAAGCCCTACAGGGGATCCTTAGGCAACATGACCAACCCAGGTCGGTCGCCAACATGGTTTGGCTAAAAAATTCTATTCGGATATAATATCCAATACTAGGTGTATCCTCGTCCTTACTTTACTTAGGCTTAATGCAGTGTGACAACATGGTCTAAAAGGTAGAGTAAGGTAGAATGGTACATTAAAAGTATACTGGACTGGGGGGGTACTCGCTCAGCAACTAACTTTGTATGTCATATCTAGTCGGCTGGAAGAGCCCAAGATAACTGAACAAAATATCAAGGAATAAAGCAACACATGTTTAGTCGTCAAATCACCCAAAACATAATTATTTTATTACATCATTTTATATACAAGGAGTTACATATGCTGAGTAATTTAAATCCTAATGAGAACTAGGTCGTTGAGCAAGATAATCTTCCACTTGCTCTCTTCGGCCATCATACGGGTGAGGAGATAATTCCTCCTAAGACTCACCTAAACTTGGTTCCATGAGCTGCCTTGGGATCGCATCTATGGGAACCCATAGATCATCCCTCCTGAATGCGTTCAGCATCAAAGTTGAGGGGGAGATCTCATGTCGGTACCATAGAACAGAGTCCCTAGGGACTTGCAACTCCCTAAGAGCACTTATCCACCCTCTTATGAAAGATAACTCTTCATTCTCCCTCAACTTCGTCAGGGCATCGGTCCAACCCTGGTCGTAACATTTGCTCACACCTACTGAGGACCTTTCTTGAACAGGTGCCTCAGCATAGTAACATCTCTCTGAAGACCAGCAACTATCACATAAGCCCTGTGAAAATCACCTCGAACTCGACAATCTCCCTAGTTGGGCCACTATCATCAGTACCAGCTCGTGGGCCAACGAATGAAGAGGAACCACGCAGAACTCGAGGGGCAATGCTCGATGCATTCTGCCTAAGTCGCGAGACTTCTCTCCTTAAAGCATCATTCTCTTGTTGAAGTACCTCTCCGACTTGATTAACCTCGGAGGCATTCAGAAGCTTGGTCTTCAGAGCATCCACTTCTTCTTGAACAGAAGCGTCGGCCTCCTCTATTTCCTAGAGCCTATCCTTTAGCTTGGCAACGAGCTCTGACTGGTCCTTATACTATTGATTCCTCGACCTAAGAGACTTGCGAATTCTTACAAAGGCCTGGTGAACTCGATTGCTCGCATCAGAACCAATAATTTTCCCTAGTTGAGATGAGGCGGGAATATATTCCTCAACATCAATAAACTACAAACCATATGAACAGTAAAAAATAAATAAATCAGTACGCAGAAGGGAACATAATTTTATTTCATTAAAAGAAGGTTCAAAGTATATTAACAAGAGAAATACAAAAGTACAAAAATCTCCCTAAAGAAGACTAGCTGGCAACTTCAGTCTGCTCTGAGGACGCTCATTTCTTCCCCTTATCTGCGGCAGTTCTAAGTACGCCTCCCTCAAAGGGAGTGGTCTCCGTTCCCTAATCAAAAGGAGCATCAGCAAAAGTGGTCAAGATAACTGGAGCACCCTCATTGGCAGCAGGAAGTGGCACCTCATCCACAACAGGCTTGGGGCCAGGGTCATGCTCATCAAAAAGGGCGGAATCAATATCCACCTCGGTAATGAGCAAGGCCTTATCCCAACCCTTTTTGAAGTTGAGATGACCAACGTAGCCGATCTAAGCCTCAGCATCCTCATATGCCGCGACCCATCCAGCATTGTACGAACTCTCTTTGAGGTGGCAGCATCGGATTCTACCTTCTTGGCAAAAACTTTATTCTCCTCAACCACTGTCAGTTTACTCGTGCACACTAAGTCATAAGACTGCCTCAGCTCCTCGAGCTCCTTGGACATTATCTCTTTTGCTTGATTAGCTTTGGCTAAGGCAAGGTCGAAAGTCTTCTGAGTAGCGCTGGCATCCTTAAAACTCGCCTCCAGATCGGCATTCTTCCTCGCCAGCTCATCGCGGCTACGATAGAGGACGGTGAAATTAGATACGAACTGCAGAAAGAAAAAATAACATTAGCGAAAGAGACTATAAAAAGAGCTGTGAAAATAGAGAAGAAGATAAGCTTACCAAGTGATTGGGCATATATATTGTATATTTATTCCCCTTAATTTTGGTACCTTTGTGAACCCGAGTGACACAATTGACATGGATTTAACTCATATTTATGATACTAACCTTCGCTCGCAAGTATTTCGTATTTTTTGTTTCTCTTAGGTGTTTTACAGGTTAATTATGCAAGCGGTGCGAAAGAGAAATCGAAATAATAAAAGACATGTTAGGAAGGCAAGTTCAGGGCCATTTTTGTAATTTTGTAATCTGATCCCGAAGGTGGGGCCACCTGGATAGTTTAAAATCTCTGAACAACATGAATACTGGAAGAAACGGTACCCAAATCCGAGCTATGGTTGAAGAGTTATGGTCATTTGAAGATGAGGAAAAATCCAATAAGGAAAGAAAAAAGAGTTCTAAGTGTTGAATTGAAGAAATGAGACCCCAAAACCAGTAGAAATTCCTGAACCACACTGTGAACCGGTTCGGGGTCGAACCGGTTCAGGGGTCCTGATGCGCGAATTTTTTCTTGACAGCTGATTGGTCCAAAGAGTCCTATATTGTTACAACTTCTTCTAAAACGTATTTGTACGATGGTAGTGAATTAAAAAACATAGTTTTTTTGTAGTTTTGATCAGTTTTTGGTAGAGAAGAAAATAGAAGAACACCTAGGAACATAGTTTGAATTATTTCTTCAAGATTGATTCATTCCTGGTTTGTTTCCAAGTTTTAATCCAAATTTCATTCTTCTTATTATTGTTCTTGAATGGTTATTTTTCTTGCATGATTCAAATAATTTCTGGGTTCATAACACTTCTTTGCATGTTTCAAGATAGTTTCATTATGATTTCTCTCACATGTAACGTAGTTAATTCATGCATAGTTAGGTACAACATGTACGGCTAGATTCTTTAGGGTCGGGATGCATGAACTTAATTCGATGTGATAGTTGCATGTGTATAAAATTAATCCTCTAAACATAAGGATTTATTATGACCGTATTGCATAGCGACAAAACCATTGTAGATCTTTGGATCTCATTTGCTTCAGGGTAATCGGGATGCTTCAGAATGCAATTCGAGTGTAGCTATATCAATACCGATTTACTCGTCCTCTGATTATGTTTGGTGCGGGCTTGAACCTCATATATGTAATGCTTGGGAGTACTAAATTCTGGGTCTAATTAATCACTTAGATTTACGATTAATTTTGTGCTAACAACACACTAGGGTTGAGGTATTGTATTCCCGTCCTGTTTTTCTCATCTTTTAGTTCAAGTCTAGTTCAATCATCGTCAATATTTTAGCTAATTTAGAGTAATTGCATTTCATTCATCCTTGATTTCTCTCGTTAATCATTTTCAAAATTGCATATAGTTGTAGCTATTTCACCATTCAAATCATATTTCCCTTTTCCTTAGAGTCAAATTTAGGTTTTCTTCGTCTGTCCAACGTCGTAACAACTCTATTCTCCTATTTCCCTGAGGATCGATACCCGACTTATCGAATTATTACTTGAGCGACATGCTTGCACTTGAGCCAAGAGAGTACGCACTTCTGAGACACATTCTTAGTCGCATCAAGTTTTTAGCGTCGTTGCCAGGGATTTGAGGTAGATTTAGGATTAGATAAAGTCAATCTAAAACTTTAACTAAAATTTTAAAAAATCCAAAAACATAAAAAATTTGAAAATACAAAAAAATATCAAAAATATCAAAAATCAAAAGCACAAAAAGATACATCATCTCTCATAAGCCTGTTAATGCAAAATTCTGAACTCACTCCAACTCCCCATAATACACCAACCCACATTCACAAAAACTCGATAGTTGAGTATGACCCTAATAGCCCTCATACTCCTAATGCTCCACAATTCTGGGTTCCACCTCCCACACTGTCACACTCAATCGCAAATAACACACTGTTTTCCCTCTTAGGACACTCTTCAGTGCACGCTCTGATCATACCAAGTGAGGACACAGAGTCATTACGAGAGAGGAACATGTCACAACACGGTAGTGCAGCCGCTGGTGAGGAAGAGGCCCCATACCTCCCGTTAAGAGAAATCTTATATCCCAAGCGCACTGTCACTCCGGTATGCATTTTACTCCCGTATAATGAAGTGCCATTTCGATTTAGGAATGGGATGATCCAGATAATTCCCACCTACCATGGAATGGATTCAGAAAAATCTATATCTCCACATCATGGAATTTGAGGAGGCGTGCGAGACCCTTAGCGATCAAACTTTCACAAAAGATGTGATCCGCCTCAAACTCTTCCCATTATCGCTAAAGGACAAGGATAAGACCTGACTATGGTCTTTACCTCCAAACTCGATTTCATCATGGAACGAGTTACAATCTAAATTTCTCAAGAAATTCTTTCCTACACATTGAACGAAATCCATCAAGGCTCAAATTCAAACTTTCCGATGACTAGAAAATGAGTCGTTCGATCGATGCTATGAGCATTTTAATGAGTTAGTCACTTTGTGCCCTCATCATGGACTTGATAAACTGCAAATCATTTCCTTCTTCCACAATGGACTTAATATAAACTCCAAATAACTCGTTGAAACCATGTTTGATGGTCCCTTTCTTGACCTAGGCGCCAACGATGCTGAGCTTCACCTGAGGTATGTCACTAAGATTACCCAAGCATGGGACACATCTGACCCTAATGCTCATAATCGAATGCATCAAGAGACCACCACTCCATCGGTATCCAGCCTATTTCACGTGGAAAAGAATTCTATGATGGACAGCTGACTCGATCTACTTGAGAAAGGAATGCGAGAAATACTTGAGGTGTGTGCAAGAGGACCAACTGGATCCATCCCAAACCCCGTCGAGAAGGTGTGTGCGATTTGTGAGGTGGTTCATTCAATAGAGGAATGCCCGACAATACCCGCCTACAAAGTTATGCTTCAAGAGCAAGTAAGTGGTATAGAAGGATTTAAGGGTAATTTCGGTGCATCGCACGGGAATTCTTACAACCCTTTATGGAAAAACCATCCTGGTTTTAGCTATGGGAAATAACATGCTGCGATGAATCCTAATTCACATGTTGCCCCTCCTCTACCATCGCACTTTCATCAAGCTTCATACATGGAAGCACATGTGCAAGCACCACCACCTCAAGGGGCATATATCACTCCACCGTGGACAAATCTCGAGGATACGATGAACCAATTTATCAATACCCAAAATGCAACCAATGCAAGATATGAGCGCATGATCAACGACATAAATGCAAATATTTTAAAGATGCAATCACCGTTGAGTATCCAAGAGAAGGGCAAGTTTCCTGCCTAGGACCAAAGACCGCCCCAAGGTCAAACTAGTGTTAGCTCCACCTCGACAGAATATCAGGAGCAATGTCAATATGTGACCACTCTTCATAGTGGGAGTGTCATTGATTTATCACCTCCCCCGCATGATGCAACAAAAGACAAGGAGATTTTTCCTAGCACGAAAGAGGCCTAAGATATTCCCTTGAAAGAGAGTGATGAAGAAAACACTAGTGAGCCCGAGGTAGTAGTGAAACCACCCACCGTGGCACCGTTTCCTCAAAAGCTGGTTCCTTCCCACAAAGGGAACCCCCGTGATGAAGTGCTGGACGTGCTAAAGCAAGTAAAGCTAAATTTACCTTTCCTCGATGCCATTAAGAAGATTCCATCTTATGCAAAAGTCATCAAAGACTTGTTAACAGCAAAGAGAAAGATGAAGGTAGAGAAAAATGTATTTCTTGCACAGAACGTGAGCTCCATTCTACTTAATAATCTCCCGCCAAAATTCAAAGATCCCAGTGCACCCACCATTTCCTGCATCATTGGAGAAAATAGAATTGAAAAAGCCTTACTTGACTTAGGAGAAAGTGCCAATATCCTCCCTTACGCCATCTATAGGAAACTTGATCTGGGGGACCTTAATCCCACAAAGATCACTCTCCAGTTAGAGGATCAAACCGTGAAGATCCCAAGAGGTATAGTTGAGGAAGTGATCGTCCAAGTTGACACTTTCTACTTATCGGTAGAATTTATCATTTGGGACACGAAGCCCTCCTTCGCCTCGAGCAATCATGTTCCCATCATTCTTGGGCGCCCATTCTTTGCTACGGCTAATGCAATTATCAATACTCGAAATGGGCAGATGCAACTCACCTTTGGGAACATGACCTTAGAGACTAGCATCTTCCATATAGCCCATCATACGGGGGAAGAAGATGATCTTCACGCGGTGAGCTTAATCGACGAGATCGTAGAGAACTTTGAGGAAAATTATTGTGGAGATTCTCTAGGGACCTGCTTAGTATCGAGTCACGGGAGTGAGGGGACGTATACCGAATTTGAGAGGGAAGTTGAGGAGTTGAGAGAATTACTTATTGAGAGAGCGCCGGACGAGGACGCGATAGATGTAAGTTAGGTTTCTCGATTCGAGGAATTACTGCTAAGGGAATCATGCATGGTTCCCTCCAGCAAAAAATTTCCGACCCTCGAATTGAAGAAACTACCCTCCCATATTAAATATGCATATCTAGGAAAGGACAAGACATTTCTTGCTGTTGTCTCTTCTAGCCTTGAAGAAGAGCAGAAGGGTAAACTGTTAAAGATTTTGAGGAAGCACCAAAGTGATTTTGATTGGTGTATTCCTGATTTGAAGGGGATAAGTCCTTTGATTTGCACCCACAAGATCCACCTTGCGGAGGATATCAAGCCCTCGAGAGAAATGAAAAGAAGGCTAAACCCCAATATGAAAGAAGTGGTGAGGACCGAAATCATCAAGTTATTGGATGCCGGGATTATCTACCCAATCACGGATAGCAAGTGGGTGAGCCCTATTCAATTTGTCCTAAAGAAGTCGGGCATGAAAGTGATTGAAAATGCTAAGAGCGAGCTAGTTCCCCAACGTACCACCACCGGGTGGCGCGTTTGCATTGATTACTGGAAACTCAATGCGGGAACTAGGAAAGGCCATTTTCCCTTACCATTTATTGATTAGATGCTTGAGAGAGTAGTGGTCCACCCTTACTATTACTTCCTTGATGGTTATTTCGGATATAACCAAATTGAGGTAGATGTACTTGACTAGGAGAAAATGACCTTCACTTGTCCCCTTGGTACGTTTGCTTACAAACGTATGCCATTCGGCTTTTGTAATGCACTTGCGACCTTTCAAAGGTGCATGTTGAGTCTATTTAGCGACATGGTTGAGAGAGGACTTGAATTGTTCATAGACTATTTTAGCGTTTTTAGCACCTCTTTCGATCTTTGTCTAGTAAAGCTGGAAAAAGTACTTCCCGATGTATGGAGAAGAACTTAGGGCTAAATTGGGAGAAATGCCATTTTATGGTCACTGAGGGAATAGTTCTTGGCCACATAGTTTTATCCAAGGGGATTGAAGTTGATAGAGCTAAGATAGATGTCATAGCCGATCTACCCCCACTAAAATCGCTCAAAGACGTGCACTCCTTCTTGGGCCACGTGTAGTTTTGTCGAAGGTTCATTAAGGACTTTAGTGCCATCGCTAGACCCTTAAGCAACCTTCTCATGAAGGACACCATATTTGAGTGGATGGAAGCATGCCATAGTGCTTTTGAAAAATTGAAAACCATGCTTGTGTCCGCTCCCATCATGAAAGTTCCGGATTGGTGTTTACCCTTCGAGCTTATGTGTGATGCTAGCGATTATGCGATAGGGGCTGTTTTGGGCCAAAGAAAAGACAAACAAGCTCATGTCATCTACTATGCTTTTTGGACTCTTATCGGACCACAACTCAATTACTCCACCACAGAGAAGGAGTTACTAGCGGTAGTTTTTGCTCTTGATAAATTTCGGTCCTACCTTAATTGTTCTCCCATCACTTTTTTCACCGACCACGCGGCATATAAATACTCACTTGTGAAGAAATACGTATAGTCGTTCCTCATAAGGTGGATCCTACTCCTACAAGAGTTTAATCTCTCCATTAAAGACAAAAAAGGAGTAAAAAATGTTTTTTTCGACCACTTATCACGGCTTTCGTTCGACGTACCTAGTGATCCGATACTCATAGACGAATATTTTTTAGATGAGCAACTCTTTGCCACCTCTTCTTTGCCCTGGTTTGTGGATATAGTGAACTACCTTGTCACAGGAACCGTCCCTCCTGATTGGACACCGCAAGATAAGAAGAGCTTCATCACTTGTTCGCGCATGTTTTTCTATGACGATCCTTTCCTTTTTAAATATTGAGTTGATCAAATCATCCGACGATGCGTACCGAATGACGAGATCCCAAAAGTCATCCAATTTTGTCATTCGAAAGCGTGTGGAGGTCACTTCTCGATGAAAAATATGGCCGCTAAGATTATTCAATGCGGTCTCTATTGGACCACAATATTCCAGGATGTGAACAATTATTGCAAACCTTGTGATAGGTATCAAAGGATGGGGGAGATTACCCGACGAGACATGATGCGATTAACCCTAATACTCATTATTGAGATCTTCGACTGCTGGGGTATTGACTTCATGGACCCTTTTCCCCCATCTTTTGGTTTCTTATACATCCTTGCCATGGTAGACTACGTTTCTAAATGGGTGGAAGCCATTGCTACCAAGACAAATGACAATAAAGTGGTGATTAGGTTCCTATAGGAACACATACTATCCCGCTTCGGCACTCCGAAAGCGATAATTAGTGATAATGGCACGCATTTTTGTAACAGGCCATTCGCAAAGCTCATGAGAAAGTATGGCATCGTTCACAAGGTTGGAACGACCTATCACCCATAAAAGAATGGGCAGGCCGAATTAGCGAATCGGGAAATCAAGAATATTCTTGAGAAGACCGTCAATCCCACCGGAAAAGATTGGTCACTTTGATTAAACGATTCACTATAGGCCTATCGTACCGCATATAAAAATCCACTCGGGATGTCCCCATTCCTCTTTGTGTATGAAAAACCTTGCCACCTTCTCGTTAAATTAGAGCACAAGGCATATTGGGAAATTAAGAAAGTGAATTATGACATGGATAAAGCCAGTGAATCTCGCAAGCTTCAATTAAACGAGTTAGAAGAGATACGCAATAATGTGTATGAGAATGCAAAATTTTCAAAGGAAAGGATAAAACTCGCTCACGATAACATTATTCGACGCAAAGAGTTTCTTCCCGGACAAAAAGTGCTTCTCTATAACTCTCGGCTTCATCTATTTTTGGGCAAGTTGCGGTCACGATGGTCTGGCCCGTTCGTTGTAAAGAATGTATTCCCTCACGGAGCTGTGGAATTAGACGATTTAAAAGGGGAAAATACATTCAAGGTAAATGGACAACTCCTAAATCCATATCTAGAGGCGTGTGTGGAAGAATTCGTCACCATTTGGTTATCGGACCCCGTTTACGGGGTCAATTGAGCTGAAAATGGGAGGTCGTCACACCCCCGACACGTATGGGGTGAATTCTTGTGTACAGTAGTAGTGTGTGAGTTAGTTTATTTAGGAGTTCGGAGCACGGTTCACAAGAGGGAGCGAGATAGTACACTTTTTGAGCGAGGTTGCATGCATTTCGAGGGCATGGTTGAAGCATTTTCAGGGCACCAAGGGTCTAGGATATTTCTAGGAGCCATAAGCATGAGAGGAGGCATGAGCGAACACTTAATTTTTTAGATAAGAGAGAAATCCAACTTCCAGGCCAGTAGCCTCCCCCGAACCCCAGGGTGAACCGGTTCGGTGGGCGAACCGGTTCGAGGTACCAGTCGAACCGGTTTGGGGTACTTGGCAGATTTATCCCCCCCCTTTTCCAAATTCATTCTCTTTTCCCCCCCTTTCCTCCATTCATTTACCCTATGAAAATTCATCCTCTAAAACTTCCCTCCATTCATTTCCCACTCCAAATTCCTCCCCCCCCCCCCCCCCCCCCCGTTCCTTTCCCTCCACTCCTATTACCATTTCCCACCAAAAGCCAACCCCCCACACCTATAAATTAACACTCACCCCTATCCTTTTCTCACACCTCATTTCCTTCTCCCTCTCTTCTACACCATATCATCCATATCTCTCTCTCTCTCACACCATGCCGTTCCCCCGCCAAGACAATTTTTTCCCTCACAAATATGACGACACCACCGTCCTTGATGACGAGGGTAGGGGGTGTTTCGGTGCGTCCAAGAATGACATTGGGTTAAGTGTTATTTCTCGACCACGCGCCCAATCCATATCGAGCGCTTTGTCAATTGGGAGCAACTTCCCGGTGACGTCACCCCCCTTTTCAACCGCCGGGGGTGGTGCTCCTTCCTCTCTCCTACGAGCAACAACGTTTTTGAAGCTGTAATTCGCCAATTCTATGCGACTCTCGTTCGCAAATCATCCAATATTCCTGAGGCCTATCTTGACGGTATTCAAATTCCATTCTCCGCCGCCATCATTGCGCGCAAAATGCGGGCAAAAGGGGTTGTCCTCCCCGTGCCATTCATGTATCCCACAAATGGTGCCCTCGGCACCAAAGAAGAATGTATTGCCCGAATGGCACCCGGGGAGAAATGGGTGCGCGATTATTTTCCCATAGGTAGTTTCTCGGATACGGTGCGATTCACGCACCTAATTGCATGTGGAGAAATCCACCAAACCACCAATGACTCGGTGGTACGGCTACGTCACACCAACCTACTTTACCATTTCCTCAACCCCGAGAGCATGATAAATCTGGCTCAAATCTTCTACGCGGACATCATCAATGCCGCCTACAATGAGTAGGGCAAAGGTCACTCCCCTACGCCTGCCTCATCATGGAACTTCTGATTGATGCTGGGGTGGAAGACCCTAGGCAACAATTCCAACTCCCCCGCCCAATTGGAAGCACATCCACCACTCGGAGTGAACGCGAAATGCGGGTGGCTCACCCCGACCATCCCATTCTCGATGAGGGTGCGGGGGAGGAGGAACAAGATGCCCCAATAATGGATGTCGGGGAAGAAGAACAATATGATGAAGACGAGGATGACGATTCCGACTTTGAGCCTCCCGTCATGGATTTTGATAGGCGCCTTTCGGTGGTGGAATATCGCTTTGACGGTTTCATCGGCCAATACAAACGGGATCAAGAAGCCTACCGAAGGGACACAAGTATAATGCATCGTCTCCAAGCACATTTATACGAGCTCAACTTGGGTGGACCCCCTCTGACTTTTTTTTTTATCCATATGATCCCAACGCACCCGGGCCCACAAATCTGCCTCCCCAATTATGCCCTTGCCATTTGTTTGATGTTTGTGTGTAATGGTGGTTGTTTAAACTGTTTAGTTGCTTGCTCTAACCTCTCCATTGTAACACATGATTCTCCGTTTCTATAGTAAAATTCTGCATTTCTGTTTTAGTTTGTTTGTTTTATTTTTTCGCACTTTTAATTCGCTTTGAGTTAGATTTTAGTCCTTTTCGCTTGAGGACAATGCAAAAGTCTAAGTTAGGGGGGAGGGTCACAAGTGCGTTTTTCTAAAACTTCATAAATTTTCAAAAATGCGCAAAAATCTCAAAAAAATTATAAATTTTTGAAAAATCCAAAAATGTTTTTCTTCAAAATAAATAAAAATTGGTATTCAAAATTTTTAAAAATATCATTAAAAGTCGGTTTAAAGTCTCAAATTGTAAAAACACAATACACAGTCGAAATTGACCAAAGATGAAAATTGAGCAAAAATCGACGATTTGACGAATAATTGTGGAGATTAACAAACCCCGGTGAGATTCGAGCCTTTCATTTTTGTGAAATTTATAAATCAATCCGAGTTAACTGTTAACTCAAATTTCTTTGCAGCGGCCTAATAAGTCGCCGAGGATCTCAAGTCTTTCACTTTGATCGGTTTTGAGAAATGTGTGTGACATTGCCTTGAAAAATGTGCCAAATAAATCTCTAAATTAAATTCATCTCAAAACGCATATGGTAACGCAATTAGTAGTTCGGACAATGAAGTAGGCCATCATTTGTTACCCAAAAATATTGGCCACAAAAAGTTGTGAAAAATCATCCCTTTTGTAACCCAAAATTGAGCCGAATAATATTTCCTTTCGTTTGACAACCCGAAAAACCCAAAAAGCCTGGAATTGTTAAAAATGGAAAAAGTCAGAACTTAAGTCCGAAAAGTGCAAAAAAATAAGGGGGGAACGAAAAGAATAACTATGCTCAACAAAAATAGAAAAATAAGAAGAAAATGAGGAAAATCCTGGAAAAGCACTAACGGACATCATAAGCAAATTTTTCCAATTCCGAAATTCTTAACCTTTTTCAATATGACCCAATACACCTTCAACCCGTAAAAGTCCTAATCGAGTCCAAAAAAATGCCAAGTTGGTTACCGCGTGGAGAGCAAAAACACAAAAAGATAATAAAAGAGATCAAAGATACTAATTAGAGGCAATGTTCCCATTTTCTTATATTCATAATCCAATTATGAGATCCGGTTATCATAAATTTCCGTCTTTCTATTTGTGTGCGTGAACTTGTTTCCAATATATTTACTCTTATAAATCACGCATACCGAGAGAATACCCACATTCCGAATGATTCGTTTGTGAGAGCATCACGTGAGATTTTGAAATCAAAACGAATTTTCGGATAAGTAACGCAATGGTCAATTAATGAAAATTCGTGGTTAAATTTTCGGCTTCGCATACACGCACTATGATTTGAGACTCTTGAACATGATTTGATGATGACTATTTTCTGAAAAAGTTTGAATTATACAATTTTTGCGTATTTTGAATTTTCTTTGAGTCGAATTTTGTGGGTATATTCACTGCAAACCCTCACGAGACAACACTCATCCTACTAGGGAAACCTAGGGGTTTAAAGGCTTGTTGCATACGCTAAATGAAATCGCTTGCCAGCAAAAAAGGTATTATATCCCAATAAATTATTTAAAAGAGTTGTGACATTATTCTTTTTCTTTTACATTGCTCGGGACGGGCAAAGTTCTAAGTTAGGTGGATTTAATTGGGCATAAATATTGTATATTTATTCCCCTTAATTTCGGTACCTTTGTGAACCCAAGTGACACAATTGATATGGATTTAACTCACATTTATGCTACTAACCTTCTTTGGCAATTATTTCGTGTTTTGTGTTTGTCTTATGTGTTTTACAGGTTAATTATGCAAGCGGTGAGAAAGAGAAATCAAAACAATGAAAGAAAGGCTAGGAAGGCAAGTTCAAGGTCATTTTCATAATTTTGCAATCTGATCCCGGAGGTGGGGCCAACTGGAAAGTTGAAAATCTCGAAACAACGAGAATAGTGGAAGAAACGATATCCAAATTCGAACTACGGTTGAAGAGTTATGACCATTTGAAGTTGGGGAAAAATCCAAGAAGAAAAGAAAAAAAATTCTAAGTGTTGAATTGAAGAAATGAGACCCCAAAACCAGCAGAAATTCCCAAACTACACTGTGAACCGGTTTGGGGGTCCTGATGCCCGAATTTTTCCTTGACAGCTGATTGGTCCAAAGAGTCCTATATTGTTACAACTTCTTCTAAAACGTATTTGTACGATGGTAGTGACTTAAAAAACATAGTTTTTCATACTTTTTGGTAGAGAAAAAAATAGAAGAACACCTAGGAACATAGTTTGAATTGTTCCTTCAAGATTGATTCATTTCGGGTTTGTTTCCAAGTTTTAATCCAAATTTCATTCTTCTTATTATTTTTCTTACATGATTCAAATAATTTCTGGGTTCATAACACTTCTTTGCATGTTTCAAGATAGTTTCGTTATGATTTCTCTCGCATGCAACGTCGTTAATTCATGCATAGTTAGGTACAACATGTTCGGCTAGATTCTTTAGGGTCGGGATGCATGAACTCAATCCGATGTGATAGTTGCATGTGTATAAAATTAATCCTCTAAACTTAAGGATTTATTATGATTGTATTATGTAGCGACGTAACCATTGTAGATATTTGGATCTCGTTTGCTTCAGGGTGACTGGGATACTTCAGAATGCAATTCGAGTGTATCAATCGCAATACCGATTTACTCGTACTCTGATTATGTATGGTGCAGGTTTGAACCTCATATATGTAATTCTTAGGAGTACAAAATTCTGGATCTATTTAATCACTTAGATTTACGATTAATTTTGTGTTAGCAACACACTAGGTTGAGGGATTGTATTCCCGTCTTGTTTTTCTCATCATATAGTTCAAGTCTAGTTCAATCATCGATAATATTTTAGCTAATTTAGAGTAATTTCATTTCATTCATCCTTGATTTATCTAGTTAATCATTTTCAAAATTGCATATAGTTATAGGTATCTTACCATTCAAATCATCTTTCCCTTTTCTTTAGAGTCAAAGTTAGGTTTCCTTCATCTGTCCAACATCGTTAACCCTCTGTTGTCCTATTTCCATGATGATCGATACCCGACTTATCGAATTATTACTTGAGCGACAGGCTTGCATTTGAGCCTAGAGAGTAAGCACTTCTTCTCGGGACACGCAAAGTTCTAAGTTAGGAGGATTTGATTGGGCAGAAATATTGTATATTTATTCCACTTAATTTCGGTACCTTTGTGAACCCGAGTGACACAATTGATATGGATTTAACTCACATTTATGCTACTAACCTTCGTTGGCAAGTATTTTGTGTTTTTTGTTTCTCTTATGTGTTTTACATGTTAATTATGCAAGCGGTGCGAAAGAGAAATTGAAACAATGAAAGAAAGGATAGGAAGGAAAGTTCAAGGGCATTTTCATAATTCTACACTCTGATCCTAGAGGTGGGTCCAACTGGAAAGTTGAAAATATTGGAACAACGAGAATATTGGAAGAAACGGTACCCAAATTCGAGCTACGGTTGAAGAGTTATGATCATTTTAAGTTGAGGAAAAATCTAAGAAGAAAAGAAAAAAAATTCTAAGTGTTGAATTGAAGAAATGAGACCCCAAAACCAGCAGAAATTCTCGAACCACACTGTGAACCGGTTCGGGGATGAACCGGTTCGGGGTACCTGCGAATCGGTTTGGGGGTCCTGATGCGCAAATTTTTCCTTGACAGCTGATTGGTCCAAAGAGTCCTATATTGTTTCAAATTCTTCTAAAACATATTTGTACGATGGTAGTGATTCAAAAAACATAGTTTTTCATAGTTTTGATCAGTTTTTGATTGAGAAAAAAATAGAAGAACACATAGGAACTTAGTTTGAATTGTTGCTTCAAAATTGATTCATTCCGGGTTTGTTTCCAAGTTTTAATCCAAATTTCATTCTTCTTATTATTGTTCTTGCATGGTTATTTTTCTTGCATGATTCAAATAATTTCTGAGTTCATAACACTTCTTTGCATGTTTCAAGATAGTTTTGTTATGATTTCTGTCGCATGCAACGTAGTTAATTCATGCATAGTTAGGTACAACATGTCCGGCTAAATTCTTTAGGGTCGGGATGCATGAACTCAATCCGATTTGATAGTTGCATGTGTATAAAATTAATCCTCTAAACTTGAGGATTTATTATGACTGTATTGTGTAGCGACAAAACCATTGTAGATCTTTGGATCTCGTTTGCTGCAGGGTAACCGGGATACTTTAAAATGCAATTCGAGTGTAGCTATCTCAATACCAATTTACTCGTCCTCTGATTAGGTATGGTGCGGGATTGAACCTAATGGGTCTCAGAAGTGCGTACTCTCTAGCCTCAAGTGCAAGCCTATCGCTCAAGTAATAATCCAATAAGTCGGGTATCGATCCTTAGGAAAATAGGAAAACAGAGTTTGAACGACATTGAACAGATGAAGAAAACCTAACTTTGACTCTAAGGAAAAGGGAAAGATGATTTGAATGGTCAAATAGCTAGAACTATATGCAATTTTGAAAATGATTAACTAGAGAAATCAAGGATGAATGAAATGCAATTACTCTAAACTATCTAAAATATTGACAATGATTGAACTAGACTTGAACTATATGATGAGTAAAACAGGACGAGAATACATTCCCTCAAACCTAGTGTGTTTCTAGCACAAAATTAATCGTAAATCGAAGTGATTAATTAGACCCAGAATTTAGTAATCCCAAGCATTACATATATGTGGTTCAAACCCGCACCATACATAATCAGAGGATGAGTAAATCGGTATTGTGATAGCTACACTCGAATTGCATTCTGAAGCATCCCGATTACCATGAAGCAAACGAGATCCAAAGATCTATAATGGTTTTGTCGCTAGGAAATATGGTCATAATAAATCCTTAAGTTTAGAGGATTAATTTTATACATATGCAACTATCACATAGGATTGAGTTCATGCATCCCGACCCTAAAGAATCTAGTCGGACATGTTGTACCTAACTATGCATGAATTAACTACGTTGCATGCGAGAGAAATCATAATGAAACTATCTTGAAACATACAAAGAAGTGTTATGAACCCGAAATTTTTTGAATCATGCAAGAAAAATAACCATTCAAGAACAATAATAAGAAGAATGAAATTTGGATTAAAACAAGGAAACAAACCCCAAATGAATCAATCATGAAGCAAGAATTAAAACTATGTTCCAAGGTGTTCTTCTATTTTTTCTCTACCAAAAACTGATCAAAACTATGAAAAACTATGTTTTTTAAGTCACTACCATCGTACAAATACATTTTAAAAGAAGTTGTAACAATATAGGACTCTTTGGACTAATCAGCTGTCAAGAAAAATTCGCGCATCAGGACCCCCGAACCGGTTCGGGCGACTAAGAATGTGTCTCAGAAGTGCGTACACTTTAGGCTCAAGTGCAAGCCTGTCGCTCAAGTAATAATCCGATAAGTCGGGTATCGATCCTTAGGGAAATAGGACAACAGAGTTGTAACGACATTGGATAGACGAAGGAAACCTAACTTTGACTCTAAGGAAAAGGGAAAGATGATTTGAATGGTGAAATAGCTATAACTATATGCAATTTTGAAAATGATTAACTAGAGAAATCAAGGATGAATGAAATGCAATTACTCTAAATTAGCTAAAATATTGACGATAATTGAACTAGACTTGAACTATATGATGAGGAAAACAGGACGGGAATGCAATCCCTCAACTCTAGTGTGTTGCTAGCACAAAATTAATCGTAAATCTAAGGGATTAATTAGACCCAGGATTTAGTACTCCCAAGCATTACATATATGAGGTTCAAGCTCGCGCCATACATAATCATAGGATGAGTAAATCGGTATTGCAATAGCTATACTCGAGTTGCATTCTGAAGCATCCCGGTTACCCTGAAGCAAACGAGATCCAAAGATCTACAATAGTTTTGTCGCTACGCAATACGGTCATAATAAATCTTTAAGTTTTAAGGATTAATTTTATACACATGCAACTATCACATCGGATTGAGTTTATGCATCCCGACCCTAAAGAATCTAGCCAGACATGTTGTACCTAACTATGCATGAATTAACTACGTTTCCTGCGAGAGAAATCATAACGAAACTATCTTGAAACATGCAAATGAGTGTTATGAACCCATAAATTGTTTGAATCATGCAAGAAAAATAATCATGCAAGAACAATAATAAGAAGAATGAAATTTGGATTAAAACTTAGAAACAAACCCGGAATGAATCAATCTTGAAGGAACAATTCAAACTATGTTCCTAGGTGTTCTTCTTCTTTTTATATTTTCTTCTATATTCACACTTTTCTTTTCTTGCTATTTTTGTTGAGCATAGTTATTCTTTTCGCGCCTTTTTTTTTTGCACTTTTTGGACTTAAGTTTTGACTTTTTTCATTTTTCACAATTTCGAGTTTTTTTTGGTTTTTTGGGTTGTCAAACGAAAGGAAAAATTATTCGACTTAATTTTGGGTTACAAAAGGGATGATTTTTCATAACTTTTTGTGGCCAATATTTTTGGGTAACAAACGATGACCTACTTCATTGTCCAAACTACTAATTGCGTTACCATATGCGTTTGGAGATGAATTTAATTTAGAGATTTCTTTGGCACATTTTTCAAGGCAATATCACACACATTTCTCAAAACCGATCAAAGTGAAAGACTTGAGATCCTCGATGACTTATTAGGCCACTGAAAAGAACTTTGAGTTAACAATTAACTCTGATTGTGTGTGTAGCTATTGCGACAATGCTTTACACATCCCCTAATTGTGTATGATGCGGGCTTGAACCTCATATATATAATGCTTGGGAGTACTAAAGACCGAGTTCCATTAAATTTCTAATTCAAAATTCTAGCATTCTATACGATAAATTTAGTAGGGTTTGGGAGATTGTATTCCCAACCTATTTTTCCTTCATTCTTGCTATGTCATTCTTAGTTAGTTAATTTTTCTCACATAGTTAATGCAGTAGTTTAATTTAGTTTTCACTTAATTAATTAGCTATTTTCCATCTCAATCATCTTTTTATTTCTTTTTAGAGTCAAGTTAGGGTTAACAGTCTTACCTTTGTCGTCACGTTCACTCGTCCTTGTTCCCTGAGGATTCGATACCCAGACTAGCCACTATACTCCACAAGAGTGTAGTTAAAGTTTAGGTTTTTGTATTGTGGTTTAAAGTCGATAACAACGATTAGCGTATTACACGGATGCTCGATTTTCACCGCGATCACCAAGGCTAGCCCCTGACTTGCCTTCACTGCTAACTGGTCAGTCCCCATCGACCTCTGGCGATCAGCTGGCAAACCTTCTCTCTCGAGCACCGTCGGAGCCAACTGAGGGGAAAGGAAAACAAAATCCCCCTCAGCTAGGGCAGACACGGGCGCCAAAGACTGCCCTATCTTAGTCATCACTTCTTCTCTCCCTTTCGTCTTCCTCTCTTCTTCTTTCTTTCTCTCTCCCACTTTCACCAACGCCTCCTCTTTCCTCTTTTTCTCCTACTCATGAGCAACAGTTTGAGAGCCAGTGGCATTATCCCCACTCCCAAATTTCTGCCTCTTCAACCTGCGAGCGAGCAGCACATTATCTTCATCATTATCCCAGATCAAATTTTTCCTGGGAGGAACCATGTCTTCCTCGCTCGAGCTTTCTGAGTCCTCTGAACCCTTAGAACCCTCCTCCGAACTGGAAGATTCTTCGCCCTTAAAGTCTCCTCGCTACAACCACCCTCAACTCTGCCCCTGTCAGCTCCATCACTCTCTTCACCAGAACTGCTTTCCTCCTCGTCCAATTGAATGGGGTCAGCAACAACCTCTTCTGTGATATCTAGCTGAGGAATACTATCCATAGGACGGGTAATGAAGCTGGACCCAATGTTCTTGTACTTTAGAAGGAATGCGGCTGATCGTGGATGCTCACCATCAGCTAAGTATTCCCTGATCTTCCAAGTCTTGACCAGCTCAGCAGATCGAATCTCGTGAAGAGCAGGTTCTGAGTTCTTTGTCTTCCCTAAAAAAGATAAAGATGAAAATATAAGAAAGACAAGTACAATAACAGAAAATCCACGAGCAGAACAAGAGCTATGTTTACCTATGTATTCCTCCCCATAAAAATGAATCTCAGGTCCCCTATACATCCCCCCTTCAGTTTGGGGAGGGAACTGCCAGCTCTTGGCAATAAACCCCTCATGCCAATAGTCCTTGTGGGAATCAGGTAGGTTGACTACCAATATCCTATCAGGACTTCTAGCTTTGAGAGAAAGAAGACCAGAGCTTTTCGAGAAAAAGAATAGCAATAACAAATTTCAGCAAGACCTAAATTGGTGCCATAGAGCTGATTAATTCTATGTACACCATTGACAATTTTCTAAACATTTGGCTAGCACTGTGCAGGAACTATATAGAAGTAACTAAAGAAATGAAAAAATAAGCGATTTGGAGGAAAAGTCAGATCCCCCTGGGACAACAGAAGAACATGTATCCAATAACCGTACTCAATATCTCTAACATTACGAGGAACAGGGGCACATTCAATGTCTACCCAGTTTGGAATATTGTAAAACATCCTAAAGTCAGCTATCGACCTATTGCCTATTTTTGCAATAAAAAAATAGAAACCCTAACATCGATAATGGAGAAATTCTAACAAAATACAAAGATGGAGTTTGAAGAACTTACGAAGTAAGCATCAACTTGAGATGACGCAAGGCCACAAGCAGAGGAAATGGAAAGATAAAGGAGAGCACACAGATGAAGACGAAGAAAGAGCCTGGAGATGAGCAAATACAGTAGGAAGCAAGAGATATCTTGAGAATTCGAAAGTTTGTGAAACGACACCAAAAGTGACTTCTTCAAAATAAATTTAAACCCTCTCAATCATGACGCACAGGAGACGAAGCGAATCTGCCGCCTAAATCTTCTCAAGAAAGACGCTTCGATCCCAAAGTGCTACGCAATTCACAAAAATTCCATTAAGGCTATTACTTAAAATTATTGAGCCCAAATTGTGATCCAAAAATTTTAGGGGCAATTGTGGGTACCTCGTTTAACTATTCTGGCCCAAATGAGTAGCCCGATTAAGCCCGATCTAAGATAAAAGGAAGTCTGGCCCAAAATCTAAAGGTCTCGTGCATAACTGATTTAGTTATGACCCATTCAACCCCTAAAATCTCTCAAGGGATATTCTAGGGATTATGGGCTAACGTGGAGGAGTCCAACACCCCCACTCTCCAAAAGATCACATGTATATAATAAACCCCTAGCCCGGGGCAAAGGGATGCAATTTGTAAACACTCCCCTGGAGTAAAGAGAAATAAGAAACAAAGAGCACCACCGTGGACGTAGGTCATTTTGCCGAACCACGTATATCTTGTGTCGTGTGTGATTGCAGTCATTTTTTGTTCTTTATTTATTCTGGTGATTGCATTTGCTTATTATTTTGTGTTGAGATTTATTGTCACCACAGTTGTAATTTTTTTATCAAAGTTTTTTTAATTAAAGTTACCGGTTATCTTTTTTTTATTCATCAAAGCTAGTTGTAATCAGTTGGTTGTAATTTTTTTTAATTAAATTTAGTTGTAGTTTTTTTTTTCAAAGTTAATTGCAGGTTTTTTTAATCAAAGTTAGTTGCAACTTTTTCTTTTATTTTATCAAAGTTAACTCTAAAGTTTTTTTTAATCAAAGTTAGCTATAATTATTTGGTTGTATTTTTTTATCAAAATTTGCAGTTTTTTTAATCATAGTTAGATATAGCTTTTTTTAAAAAATGAAATTTACTTGTTTTTTTAATCAAAATTAGATGTAATTAATTGGATGTATTTTTTTATCAAAATTATTTGTAATTTTTTATTTATTTATTTTCAAATTTAACTTAGGAAAATAAAGTTAAAAGGCTTGAAGGATAGTAATGTCTTTATACATTAAAAGGGTGTTGGGGAAGCATTATGGGGTGGGGGATAGACGGTCCCTAAAAAAATCAGTATGTAAACTTAGTATGTACAAGAACATGATTCAATATATATATATATATATATATATATATATATATATATATATATACACGTACATGTTGAAGTTCTCCCTCTATATATACGTACTTGTTGAAGCAAACCTATTTTTCTAAATTATTAAAAAAAAATTGACTTAAATTTTTTTATGTGGTATTTTAAACATTTCAAACGAACCATATAAAAAAATCAGCTAAAAATAATTTTTTTTGCTATTTTTAAAAAATCGCTCAAACTTTCACACCTTTTAATGATCAAATTTTTTAAAATATCAAAACAATTTATTTTGAGCTGATTTTTTATATGGATCATTTGAAATGTTTAAATACCACACAAACATGCTCAACTCAAAAATAATTTTTTTTACTATCTTAAAAAAATCGATATGTATACTTGATATGCATACTTAAAATTTATCGAAGCTTGTATATATATGTAAGGAGGAGGGTTTTTTGTCTTTCTCAAATGATGGCTCAGATTGAATATGAGGGTTCATATCGAATGGTTTAATATGGTGCCATGTAAACAATTTATTTTGTGACAATTTTGTAATTTCCCAAACAGTCGAATTTTTTACCTCACTTTGCCATTTTCGTACTTTGTGTGGTTCGACTTTAATTTGAATATTTACACGCTTTCATCTAGTCACATTTTCAATCCCAATAGGAGATAAAAACATATTACCACTACCGAACACAACAATTTAGCAACACCAAACTAAATATCTCAAATAGCACCAGCAAATCAAAGCATAACAAATCCAACAACGAGTGAACCAAATTCTGTAGAGATTCGTGAATTGATTTGTGTTCATCACTATATTAGAGCATCCACAATGGTGGAGCTAAAAGACACGCAAACAGTTAAAGTTACAAGCTAAGTTACAAGCTGAAGGGTTTGCAGTGGTGGGCGAAAGCGAACAAATTTCGTATAAAAAATGGTAGAGATTCTCAAATTTTGTTGAACAACTACTCAATTTGTAAAGAGTTCCTACGAACTTCATTTTTCATAGGAATTTCTACGAACTTCTGAAGTTCGTAACAAATATAAATAATCATTTTTATTATATATTTGGGTTCCTACGAACAATATTAATCCGTAATATTTCCTACGAACAAATGAAGTTCGTAGGAAATATTTTTTCTATTTTCTACCAACAATAGAAGTTCGTAGAAATTCCTAAAAAATTCACCAAAAATAACTAAAAATTTCAGCAACAAAAACTAAGAAATTCAGCAACTAATTTTAGCATACTCAAAAAAATAACTAAAAATTTCAGCAACAATTAACAACTAATTTCAGCAACAATAACAATCAACAACAACCAATAAACAAATATTTTCGGCAACAACTAGTTAACAACTCAAACTAATTTCAGCAATAATAACTATTGCAACAATTTCAGCAAAAATAACAACTAAAAACTATTAAACTTTAAAATTAACAACTAAAAATAATTTCAGATCTATTGAAAAAAATAACAACTAAAAACAATTTCAGCAGCTGAAATTGAAAAAAAAAACTATTCTAATCTGTCAATGAGATTTATTTTTAAAAAAATGTACTCAAAGGGTAAGTAATGGGGCTGGCAGGGGCGGCAGCTGCTCTCTTCTTCTCACCATCTGTTGTCGTCAATGTCGCTCGCAGCTCCTCAATCTCTGCTTTCGGCAGCAGCGTTTGCGTGAGAGGGAGAGAAACAGGGGGCGGCGATGGAAGGAGAAGTGGAGATGACAGAGGAAAGAAAGAGAAATGAGTGGGCGGAGCGGAGCGAATCTCTTAGGGTCCGTTTGATATAACCTCATTATCCGTGTTTTTGTTTTTAGGTTTTAAAACTTTACCTTATTTAGAAAACTGCCCCCATATTCTTCACAACTTATAAGTAAGTCTAAAATTTTTTTTTTTTTTACAAATACTGATAGAAAATTTTCGAAAAAAACTTGGGTGCGGCCGTCCCCATTCGGGATGGGGTAGGTCAGCCGCTACTCCAATATAACATATTTTCAAATTTTAGAGATTTTTGTATTTTTACATTATTTGAAGACAATATTGAAAGGCCCGAGTTGTTCGTATATGTCCATCAATGTGAAAAAGAAGACAACATGATGAGGCATGTTATTGAAAATTATGGTGGTCACCGACCATGTTTTTGAAAATTATAGTGGTGAGAAGACAACATGGTTATAATAAATCTTTTTTTACAGAACCTTTCTAGAGTTTGTTAAGGCGGGTGGAGTATGAATATGTGTTTGTTTAATGAAATGACATACTGATAATAGTTGTTGTGAATTGATGTCAGATGTACTCGATGACTGAATTGGTTGAACACTTTTTATTCAGTTACTAGTCCTTTGTTTCGGGGCCGGTCAGAAAGATTTGAGGGATCAAGATGAACTTGTAAAATGCGGCGTTTATATAAATTTTTTTTCAAAAAGTATAATATGTATTTTTACAAGCTAACAAGATAAGAACAAAATAGAATATATAACAACTCAACAATCAATCTAAAAAATTTCGTCCACAAAAAAATAAAAGAACAATGAAACCTGTTTTGCTGATAGAATAAAAAAATTAATAGCAGATTAAAAGGAGCAACAGGATTAATAACAAGAACTTAACAAAAAAAATTAACACTAAAAACTATAATTAAAAAAAAATGGCATATTAACAAAAAAATGATAACAAGAACATATAACTTTCTATTCACTTTAAAACAACATTATTTAAATCTTTAAATATAAATGTTGTTTGTACTAATCTAAGTGTTTAAAATATAAAAAAAAAAGACAACTAGAACAACATTTAAATTCAAAAATATAGAAAACAGCATTTAAATCCAAAAATTAACAACAATAATTATAATTAAAAAATGACAGATTAATAAAAAAAATGGCAACAAAAACTTAACAAAATGACAACAAGAAGAGGTAAAAAATGACAATAAGAAGAGATAGCTTTATATACACTTTAAATCTGAGATTAGTAAAATGACAACCTTTAAAAAAATTAATAAAAGAGTTTAACATATTAGTAAAAAAACGACATTTATATTTCTGGATTTAAAAATAATACGAACAAGAATAACTTAACAAAAAAATTAACATCATTTTACAAGTGTTCAATAAATTAATAAAAAATAACATTTATCTTTAACAACAATGAAGATTTCAATCTAAAAAATTAACATGAGATAATGAGAGAGGGTGAATAAAAAAAATATGAACCTCTCGAATTTTTTGAGCTGAAACTTGAGAGTATTGTAAGCATTTAAAAGAGGGTTGATTTTTTTAGAGACAATGAAAGAGAGTTTAAATAGTTGGAAGTTGGATGGAATTTGGAAAGTTGGTCTTGGGTGGTGTGAGAGTCGTTTTTTTTAATTCTTAAATGAGTGTAATGAATGAGCAAGTGAAGATGAAGGATTAGTTGTTGGTGGGGGGATTTTAAGTTTATATTTTGGGCTTGGACCTATTTTTAGAAACTTATATAATACACACCTATACAATATTTGGGGCCTATAATTTTATATCAGATTTGGGGGCCCAAGGCGGTTGCCTCATTGGCCTACCCCTTGGGTCGGCCCTGCCCAAAGCCAAACCCCCTCAAACCGTCGGAACTCAGAAATCTCATCCTCTGTCACCACCGGCCGGACCACTCCCCAGCAAGCCATCAACCACCGGCGAGTTCGACCCCAACGTCGGTACCAACCCGCTGTCCCCAGCCCGACTTACACAATCGAAATACTGTCACAGCCCTCACCCCTTCTCCAGCGACCTGCCAGAATCCCCATCAGAACCCCCATATCCGGTCTGAACCTGCCGCCGGCGTTCGCCTGCTGCCATCCCATCCGCCACGCAACTCACCACCAGGGCCGGCCCGAAAGATTTGGGGGCTCAAGGAGAACTTGTAAAATGGGGCCCTTTATATAATTTTTTTTCCAAAAAGTATAATATGTATTTTTACAAGCTAACAAGAAAAGAACAAAATAGAATACACAACAACCCAACAATCAATCTAAAAAATTTCGTCCACAAAAAAATAAAAGAACAATGAAACCTGTTTTGCTGATAGAATAAAAAAATTAATAGCTGATTAAAAGGAGCAACAGGATTAATAACAAGAACTTAACAAAAAAAATTAACACTAAAAACTATAATAAAAAAAAAATGGCATATTAACAAAAAAATGATAACAAGAACATATAACTTTCTATTCACTTTAAAACAACATTATTTAAATCTTTAAATATAAATGTTGTTTGTACTAATCTAAGTGTTTAAAATATATATATAAAAAAAAGACAACGAGAACAACATTTAAATTCAAAAATATAAAAAACAGCATTTAAATCCAAAAATTAACAACAATAATTATAATTAAAAAATGACAGATTAATAAAAAAAATGGCAACAAAAACTTAACAAAATGACAACAAGAAGAGGTAAAAAATGACAATAAGAAGAGATAGCTTTATATACACTTTAAATCTTAGATTAGTAAAATGACAACCTTTAAAAAAATTAATAAAAGAGTTTAACATATTAGTAAAAAAACGACATTTATATTTCTGGATTTAAAAATAATACGAACAAGAATAACTTAACAAAAAAATTAACATCATTTTACAAGTGTTCAATAAATTAATAAAAAATAACATTTATATTTAACAACAATGAAGATTTCAATCTAAAAAATTAACATGAGATAATGAGAGATGGTGAATAAAAAAAATATGAACCTCTCGAATTTTTTGAGCAGAAACTTGCGAGTATTGTAAGCATTTAAAAGATGGTTGATTTTTTTAGAGATAATGAAAGAGAGTTTAAATAGTTGGAAGTTGGATGGAATTTGGAAAGTTGGTCTTGGGTGGTGTGAGAGTCGTTTTTTTCAATTCTTAAATGAGTGTAATGAATGAGTAAGTGGAGATGAAGGATTAGTTGTTGGTGGGTGGATTTTAAGTTTATATTTTGGGCTTGGACCTATTTTTAGAAACTTATATAATACACACCTATACAATATTTGGGGCCTATAATTTTATAACAGATTTGGGGGCCCAAGGCGGTTGCCTGATTGGCCTACCCCTTGGGCCGGCCCTGTCCAAAGCCAAACCCCCTCAAACCGTCGGAACTCAGAAATCTCACCCTCTGTCACCACCGGCCGGACCACTCCCCACCAAGCCATCAACCACCGGCGAGTTCGACCCCAACGTCGGTACCAACCCGCTGTCCCCAGCCCGACTTACACAATCGAAATACTGTCACAGCCCTCACCCCTTCTCTGGCGACCTGCCAGAATCCCCATCAGAACCCCCATATCCGGTCTGAACCTGTCGCCGGCGTTCGCCTGCTGCCATCCCATCCGCCACGCAACTCACCACCAGGGTCGGCTCGAAAGATTTGGGGGCTCAAGGCGAACTTGTAAAATGGGGCCCTTTATATAATTTTTTTTCCAAAAAGTATATTATGTATTTTTACAAGCTAACAAGAAAAGAACAAAATAGAATACACAACAACCCAACAATCAATCTAAAAAATTTCGTCCACAAAAAAATAAAAGAACAATGAAACCTGTTTTGCTGATAGAATAAAAAAATTAATAGCAGATTAAAAGGAGCAACAGGATTAATAACAAGAACTTAACAAAAAAAATTAACACTAAAAACTATAATTAAAAAAAAATGGCATATTAACAAAAAAATGATAACAAGAACATATAACTTTCTATTCACTTTAAAACAACATTATTTAAATCTTTAAATATAAATGTTGTTTGTACTAATCTAAGTGTTTAAAATATATAAAAAAAAAAAGACAACGAGAACAACATTTAAATTCAAAAATATAAAAAACAGCATTTAAATCCGAAAATTAACAACAATAATTATAATTAAAAAATGACAGATTAATAAAAAAAATGGCAACAAAAACTTAACAAAATGACAACAAGAAGATGTAAAAAATGACAATAAGAAGAGATAGCTTTATATACACTCTAAATCTTAGATTAGTAAAATGACAACCTTTAAAAAAATTAATAAAACAGTTTAACATATTAGTAAAAAAACGACATTTATATTTCTGGATTTAAAAATAATACGAACAAGAATAACTTAACAAAAAAATTAACATCATTTTACAAGTGTTCAATAAATTAATAAAAAATAACATTTATATTTAACAACAATGAAGATTTCAATCTAAAAAATTAACATGAGATAATGAGAGAGGGTGAATAAAAAAAATATGAACCTCTCGAATTTTTTGAGCTGAAACTTGAGAGTATTGTAAGCATTTAAAAGAGGGTTGATTTTTTTAGAGATAATGAAAGAGAGTTTAAATAGTTGGAAGTTGGATGGAATTTGGAAAGTTGGTCTTGGGTGGTGTGAGAGTCGTTTTTTTCAATTCTTAAATGAGTGTAATGAATGAGCAAGTGGAGATGAAGGATTAGTTGTTGGTGGGGGATTTTAAGTTTATATTTTGGGCTTGGACCTATTTTTAGAAACTTATATAATACACACCTATACAATATTTGGGTCTATAATTTTATATCAGATTTGGGGGCCCAAGGCGGTTGCCTCATTGGCCTACCCCTTGGGTCGGCCCTGCTTTGTTTCTTAATTTATTTCATAATTGAGTATGCATTCGAGGAAATCTCAGAGTTGGTTTTGGATGGGCGTACGGTGTTTCTTGGAAAAATGGTGAGTCAGTAGCAAATTATAAAAGTAGATATTTAAAATATCTAGAGTCACAGGGGTTTAAAAATAGGATTAAATAATAAAAAAATTCTCAAATATTTTTTAATACACATTTAGTCTCAGCTTTTTATTTTGTATCAAAAAGTCTCTTATTCTCTTATCGTTAAAGGTCCGCGCTAGAGGCATGGTAAAGCTTTTTTGGCATGGTGAAGGACTTTTTGGTGCAAAATAAAAAAGTTTGGACTAAACGTATATTAAAAAAAATTCGAGAGACTATTTGACATATGCCGCTTAAAAATATTCATACATTATATGTTTAGTTTATATATACACACACACACGTTAAAACATGTGTTAAAATACAATCGAAATCTGTTTTTATTCAATACAAATAAAATAAAATATAACACAACATAACACGATTTTTTTAATTAACACGTACACGATCTAAATAAAACATAACACACGCACTAACCCAAATAAATCATGACACGACTTATCTTTTTATCACACCACACGAGTACAACACAACAATAAATCTTTTTTCCAACTAAAATATGACATGGTGCGGAATCTTTTTCTTACCTACACGAAAACGGGCCTAAATTACATTATTTTGTGTCTTGTGAGGAAAAAGTTGATTTTGTGTCGTGTGAGGAAAAAGTTGATTTTGTGTCGTGTCGTGTTATAATTGATCTGTGTTAATAATGGGTAAAAAAAAGTTTTTGTGTCACGTCATATTTTAATTGGGTTGTCGTGTTTAGGTCAAATAAAAAAATAATTGCATGTTATGCATCATAAGTTGGTCATGTTTTAACTGTGTCGGGTATACTATAGTGTGTGTGTGTGTGTGTGTTTTAAATGCCAAATTTTTTAATTTTTTGACTAAATTTGGTACAGACGATTTTCATTAATTTTTCATAAAAGAAAAAACTCCATTGTTAGAAGATCATTTCTATAGAAAAATCCGTAAAAAAATACAATTTGGAAGTAGGTGAAATGATTATTAAGAGTTTTAACGATAGAAAATGCACATATTTATCAATTTTATATTCGATTCATTTTCAGATTGAATTTTTGATTGCATATTTTTTGTCGCTAGTCTTCTCAAATTTCAACTTATTAGTGTTTTTTAAAATTTGTCCGCACAGTTTGATATGCTCAAGAGGTTGGTTGTGCACACACACACACACACACACACACACATATATATATATATAATAAAGGAGCATGATTTTGACAAAAATATCTCCATTTTTGTATGGATGACATTTTCTCTCATTTCATGCCCATGCGTGATATGTCATGCTAAAAGTAATTTTTTTTTCTTTTTTCTTTTTGTGTTATATATATACTATTATACTATTATAAATACATGTATTTTTTTAAATACGTGTAAATTTATTTTTTTTATTAAATATTTTTTTCCATTTTTTAAAACTATTTTTTATTAATTTTTTAAATATTTTTTTCTTTTTTTAATTTATATTTATATTTTTTATTTTTTCTCAATTTTTTTTCATTTTTTTTAACTATTTTTTATTAATTTTTTAACTATTTTTTTCTTTTTTTAATTTATATTTTTAATTTTATTTTTTCTCAAATTTTTTTTATTACGGGGGAAAATTTATCGCCGTGCCCTCGGGCACGGGCATCCACTAGTATATATATATATATATATATATATATATATATATAAAATAATAATGCTTCAGTGCGGACTACTCCGTATTTAAGAATGCGGACCGGACATGTGTCACCTAACGGTACGCCTAGAAAATTATCGCCTAAATTATAGGCACACTCTCTTTCTTTTCTGGGCTCACCGCCAGGAGACACATGTCCGTTCCGCGTTCTTAAAATGCGGACTAGTCCGCACAAGAGCAGGACTGTGTATATATATATATATATATATATAGGAAGATGATCACAAGTGAGCTTAAAAATTGAACTTTTTAATGAACCTTAACAAAAAGCACCTAACAAGTCATTAATTTAATTTAATTTCTATAATGTAATTGGTCCGCACCATCGGCAAAGTAAAATGTTTGGACTAAATGTGTATTAAAAAATATTTGAGGGACTTTTTGGTATAATCCCATTAATAAAATGTTGGGACTTAAAACAAATTTTTGTTAAACAACATAATTTAATTTTTTCTGTCATTTTGATATGGGAACTTTAGAGATCTTCGTATAAATTGAATAATACATAGTCCTGATTAAGAGTCCCTTTGATTAAATTAAGGATATACTCAAACGATCTTGTTCATTATTATGAAATTTGATTCATTAATTATATCTCAAAAATAAAAATAAACTCTTTATATGAAATATCTTTAAAAAAGTATGTCTGTTAATTTGAAACGGATTGAGCTTCCTAATTAACTCATGAAGATGGTCTAGTGACTATATGTCCCTACATTTTTGCTCTCCGTTAAAATTTGTTGTGTGTATACAGTGTAGGGCTGTGTTTCGGCCGGATCGGATCGGAAAATGACCTTTCGGAAAAAATTCTAATTTTTTCGGAAATAAAATATTTGTTCCAATTTCCTATCCAATTTTTTCGAAAAATCAAAAAAGTTTCCGAATTCGGAAAAATCGGAAAATCGGAAAAAATTCGGAAAAAATCGGAAATTCAAAACATATACTAAAAATTCAGAAATTTTGGAAATTCCAAAATTAAAAAAAAATTAATATAGGATTTTCGATTACTCGAAATTCTCATTTTAAAGAAATCGAAAAAAATATTTAACCCAACATGTAAATATGTAAGGATTTAACCAATTTTTCATTTGTGTAGAGTCTACAATTAACCCAACATGTAAATAGGTATAGAAACATGTATAAAACAGGTATAGAAACAACATATATAAATCAGCAATTAATATTTGATCTCAGTATAAATCAAGAATTAATATTTGATCTCAATATAATACAGTTATAAAACAGGTATAGAAACATGTAATTAAACGATCGTTACACAATATATAATCTTACAGATACTATAAACATGTATAATCTTATAGAAACAAAAAACCATGTATAAACAGATCCTATAACAATCCTATAGAAACAAAAAACATGTATAATCTTACAGATCCTATAAACCGCTCGTTACACAATATAAAGTTTATCCCATAACGAGGATATGAAAGCTTACTGATCAAAACTTTATATCATAAACAGATCATATCCTATAACAATCCTATCGTTACATATCTCATCCTATAACAATATAAACAGATCAGATCCTATAACAATATAAACAGATCAGATCGTCACAGATCCGATCATTACAGATAAGGGAAACAGATAAAAGGGCTTACTGATCCTTCGTTCGACTTGGATATGAAGAGATGCATTCTAATCGTTACAGATCCGTATCTGAGAAGCGTAGAAATAGAGATAGGGGACTCGACGGTATGCGCCGTATTGAGAGAGAGAGAGAGAGGAAAGATATGTCTAACCCTAAATCTAACAGCATATATATATGGGTAAGGTAAAAAATAAGGGAAATGTAAATGTACACATTCTTATTATTAGACAAGGGAAATCCAAGGTAAAATATATATATAAAATATTTGGAATATTAATCGAAAAAAATATTCGGAAAATTAATCGGAAATTATTTCGAAAAATCGGATCGGCTAAAATATCGGAAAATCGGATCGGAAAAATCGGAAAATCGGAATTTAAAACATAGTTCCAATTTCCTATCCAATTTAATTCGGAAAAATCGGAAATCGAAAATCGAAAACCTTATATATGTTCCAAAATCGGAAAATATCGGATCGGACATCGGAAAAATCGGAATGTTCGGAAAAAAAGCACAGCCCTAATACAGTGGTTAGAGAAGGTGGGAAATTTAAATGCTATGAATTATAGAAATCAATCTAATCAGATAAGATTCATCATTTAATAATTTTGATTTGGACATGCATTATTTAATGGAACCTAGTTTGGTCCTTAATGTTGTAACTTTTTAGACTTTAGCCTAAAAATGACTTTTTTTACACTAAAACCTTTTTTTTTTACAAATTTTATAATATTTAGGTGATAAAAGTGTCACAAGAAGCCAAATTAAACAGGGACTCAAGTGGAAAAAATAAAAGCTCTTCATCATTTTAATATTAACTAGGTAATAATAATCTATTATTCAATTCAAGTCCTGTCACCGGTGAGCAATTTTGTAAAACAATGTGTTAGTCATGATAGAGAGTAAACACACCCTCATTTACATCTACAACAGATTGGGTAAAAAAGCGAACAAAATGCATAAACATGTGTTGCTAACTACACGTGGCTTTAAAAGTTTTTCTTCCCGGTCAAAGGTTGAAAAAACTCTACATTATATTTTCTACTGGCACACATTGACGTCTTTCCCAATTTGTTAAAAAGAAAAAGTCTCTCTCTCTCTCTCTCTCTCTCTCTCTCGTATACTGCACCTGAGATGTAACTATATTATTATTATACATGACTTTTGAAGGGCTGATAAATTGACAATAGATCGGTCACAAATTCTATTTATTATTTACGTTTATGTATTGATTCATTTTATGATTCTTATGGCGCGGATTCTGTCAAAATAAAAAAATGGATTAATGATAATGGTATACGTTAATACGTCGTACAAAATAAATTAAATTTGTGTAACTATAAAAGGTGAAAATATCTTACTTGAATGAAAGTTACTATTTTTTAATCCAATTCGCTTAACTCAAATAAGCTAATGCATTGAAAGGGACGGGAAACTTTCCACCTTGTCAGACAGGCTCGACTCCAAGAAAACCTTCCTAGGCACTAGGGACAACCATGGACGGATCTACAATAGGGGCGAGGGGGAGCGACCGCCCTTCCTGAATTTCCCATTTTTTTTAAAGGTATTATGTCTAAAAATAAAAAGTTATGTGCATAAATAATAAGATTTTTACTATTTTACGGTAAAAAACGTAATAAGTTTGTATAAAACTCCAATTAAAGTCATAATTTGTATAAAATTCAAATTAATCCCCAAAAAATCTCCTCGGGGGCTCCCGCCCCCGAACCCCAAGCAACAATCAAAACTTTCGCCCCTCCCGATCAAAAGTCCTGGATCCGTCATTAGGGACAACCACATGATATGGTCTTTTCATGTTGGAATGTTTCAAATAATTCTCTGGGCTATTTTGAATCTTGTCCCTATTATTTTTTTTAATTAAATTTAACTTTCGCAATTTTCATTTTTGGGTGTTTTGGCCTCTCAAAATGACATTTGGTGATACAAAAAGTGTCAACAAAAAATTGTAAAAGTCATCTTGGGGGTTAAACCCCCAAAAATAAAAAATATTAAGAGGCCAAAGTCATCATCAACTAATGAGTGGAGGCCAAACTCCAAACAATCCTCATTGCGCTCTAATAATTAATATTTAATTGTACATTTGGGATGATTCATTTTTATTGTTTACAAAACAAATAAATGGAAATATGACAACACATATAATAAAGCAATGAAAAAAATAATGTAGAAGCTAATAATAACTAGAGCATTATATAAGTTGTTAATTAAATGATGCTCAATGTACTGAAAATACCCTCGACTTGCAAATATACAAATATAAGCCCAAAGGCAAGTATGTTATGATATATGGCAACATAAAATAATTATATGAAAATAATCACACACAATAATACAATGTACGTTACTCGGCCAAATTAACCTACATCCATAGATTACACGGAAAAGTTTGCTATTATGGAGAATCAAAGTTACATGCTTATATACAATCTATCTCTCTCGATTTCTTACTCCTTTCCATGCTAATAGGACTATTTGTATGAAATGGATATCTATAAAATTTAGGTTTACAACTTGTCCCACGAATGACTAAATTCCGCCCCCTTCCCCCCAAAGTGTAAAATATGAAAATCTTCACGAAACGTCCACCACAGGGAGCCCAGCCTCTGAACCCTGGGTATTCCATCATCTACAAGATCCCACATGCGCATAATCCAGTCACCAAAGTAAAACATCGAATAAATGTGTCAAAGATAATAATTTAATTCATAATTCAAGAAATCTCCATATTCGCATTAATTACCTTTGCCACTCCGACATGTCCCACGAGGCCTCAACAACTACTTATACTGATCAAGTTCAGAAATGTCATGAACTTGATAGTGAGAATTACTAAGTCATTGTATCTAAATGATTTTTCGTTATACGAATCTTTCTTACCGTAATGGCTCCCTATGTAATCACATTTCGATAAAGTGCAAGCTAACATCAATATACTTGGTACTCTTATAGTACATCTTATTTTACTCAGATGTATGGAACTATAGCCATCAACTAACTATAATCACATTATACGAAATGTTTGGACTAGTCCAAACCATGGTATACATAAGATGACCAACTGCATGTAACACCCCGCGCGCCCGAAAAAAGACATGCGGCGTGCTACTACTATTAAACTAAACTAAAGCCATCAACAATAAGTATAGAGCATCTACATTCCACGATTTAAATAAATTAAAACCACAATCCTTCTATTTCCACAATAATGATTTACAATAATGTTTCTCTCAAAATATTTAATCCTCCAACAAAAATACACCACTAATTATACATCAAAATAAATCAATCTTCCAATCCAATCTCTAAAAAAATTCTCCAAAATATTCCATAGCGTCCCAATCCACGCTATCATGCCAACTAAAAGAAAATACGGAGAAGTACACAATATGAAAGGAGTAGATGCTCAAAAATAATTAGCACGATGAATAAATCGCAACAATACGAATCGCATATACCAATCAAATGCAATACTCAACCATTATATCAATATTAATTTCTCAATAACACATCAATGAGTCACCAGGCCTCACCTCACCGCACATATGCATTCTTAAGCATATCCGAATTTTGAACTATTGGCGGGTGCCCATTCACCGTGCTATATTAAAATCTCATGATACGATGCTTAAATCATAATATAATATATCACAATGAATTAATATATAGATTCCAATAATTTTCAGATTTCAAATGAATATCACAATTCAATATGAGTGCAATCGACACAGAAATCAAACGGAATACTCTCGAGAGAATTAGGGAGCATATTGTGTAAGTCCCGTACCTTAAAATCATCACATAATTTAAGCCTAAAAATCTAAACACACCATCAAGTTCTTCTCGCGAAAATAATCAAATATCGTTCTAGCCCAAACTCGAGAAAATGCCCAATAAGCCTTCTAATCTAGGGTTAAAATCTTGAATAAGTTTGAGAATATGGTTTATAAATGAAATGGAGTAATTTTTTAGAGGTCTTCTAGTTCAGAAGTTGATGAAAAAGTGATTTGAAAATCCAAGCCACGAATTTGTTGTGATATAAAAGGATTAAGAGTTTGATTAAGAAAATAGTTATAATGAGATACAAACACTAAAAAGAACACTCCGGACGATCGGACTGTTGAAATTGGCTGAAATTTTAGAGCATAGTATCTGAAGACGAGAAGAAGGTGCACAGACAATTTTAGCTCGAGCGGATGGTCAAATATTTTTAAATATTTTTTTTAGAGAGTTTTATATTTTGAGGACTCTTAAAGAGTTTTATGTTTTGAAGACTTTTCTCTATAATAAAAATCAATTAAAACTCCATTTTAATTCCGATTCTAATTCCGTTTGAAAATTTATTTTTCAAATATAAAAACCAACATTTTAAATTATAAATTTTATAAAATCCAAAATTTTATTTTTCTCCGATTTCCAAAATTAATTTAAAATTAACATTTAAAAAAATCGGGTTGTTACACTGCATTAACATTATGGACCCATGACATGTGATCCACATCCTCATGTGTCTATGGTGACAACCCTAAAAAGTATTTGTTAGCTGATATAGGGGTTAAACACATGTTTAGACTCTTGCATACTGAAATGTTCTTAACACCTTCTCAATGTATTTCTTTTGAAGTTTGTATAATATATCCTCTTTCATGTCCTTGTGAATCTCCATACCTAAAATCTTCATTCCATCCCCTAAATTCTTCATCTTATACTCAATTTTATAGTGTGACTTTAACTTTTTTACACCTAATATATTCTTGAAATCTACCAACATGTAATAATAATAAAACTAAGCATCCATCCATCATCTAATTGTTGTGTTTTTATTGTCAAAATCATGTATAACATTTATTTATTAAAAAGGGTGTCATTATCATTGCCTTAATCCTATCACATGAAGTCGTCCACATGGATTCTATTTTTCCATTCTAATCTATAATAAGTAATATTATCATTCAAGTTTAATTCCTTAATATCTCTCCTAGTAATTTCCTCACACTATAGCTTAGGGAGACCCTTTATCTTTTACCCTATATTCCCAATAATCTTCCTCTTGTTATAGGGGGCATCTACTAGACTACACAACACATGTTTGTACCGTCCAAGTGTACTTTCTCTTATATTATCGCAAATGGAATCTACTCTTAACTTTTCTCTCACATAATGATTTATAATCTTATCATTTCTAGTATTTCATATCATCCATCAGAGCATATACATCTCACTAACATAGAGACTTTGTTCATATTTTTTCTTTAAAGACCAACACTTTACTCCATATAAGGTCGCTAGCCTAAAAATAATTCTATAAAAAAAATCTTTTAATTTATTATTTATCCTCTTATCGCATAACACCCCACTTTATTATCTCCATTTCATTCAACCAGTTGATAGTCAACTCGTAACATCCTCATCAATATCGCCATTACTTTTTATCACTGAACCTAAATCATAAAATTTATTAGTTTGGTTTATCAATTTTTCTTCAATCTTTAATATTATGATATTCGACTCCTCATTATTAAATTTACATTCCATAAATTCAATTTTATTTCTAGTAATTTTTATTCCCTTAGCCTCTAAGGAACTTCTCTAAATATCCACTCTCATCACTGAGGTCTCCTTTGAAATATCTACTAAAACTATATCATTCACAAACAATATACACCATGGGACATCTTCTTGCATGTCAATACTACAACAAATAAGTAATAAGGACTTAAAGTCGATCCTTGATGTAGACCTACTTTAATAATAAAATCATTAGTTTCCACACAAATAGTTCTTACTCTACTCTTTGTGTTATCATATATATCTTAAATAACTTTAATATAACTTATAGGGATTCTTTCCTTCTTAAATCCCACCAAATTATATCCATAGGTACTCTACCATATGCTTTTCTAAGTCTATAATGACCATGTGTAAATTTTTATTCTTACTCCTACATTTCTTCATTAACTGTCTTAATAGCTAAATAGCTTCCGTGGTGGATTGTCCTAGCATAAATTCAAATTGATTGTCCGAAATAGCTGACTCATTTCGTAATCTTTGTTCTATAGCCTTTTTCCATAATTTCATAGTATGACTCATGAGTTTGATACTTCTATAATTACCATAATTCTGTATATCCCCTTTATTTTTAAAAAGGGCGTGTCAAGTTTATTTTGAAAAGTGAATCATGTTAGTGAGAATATCTTATATTTGTTCTCAATATATTGTATGGATGTTGATCAATTGGACCTAGTATAAATCTTAGTGAGTTGGGTTCGGCCTAGTCATAAAAGATCGGAATTCCAGATCAAGTTCAATTGAACAATTCCTAACCAAAATGCTGAGTTGACATCCTATCGGTAAAGATGTAAATATGATCTTAATAGTTTATGTTGACTAGGGGAACATATCTGATGGTTCAAGAATATATTTTATAGTTAAAAAAGAATCGTACCGGTACATCAGGAATGTATTGAATGGGATAAGGGCGATATCGAAGTCTAGGTGTTGACTAGATTAGACTTGCACAATCTCACATTATTTACAAATAGTGCATAGATATTTAATCTGGAGGACAGTAAAGATTGGAATGCCCATATAAATATTACTTGAATTGTAGGTGCGATCCAATTTATTAGGTCTAAATCTCCACAAGTTGGGGAATCGTTGTGTGCACACATCTGAAATCATATTCAGGAGGAGTCCACGTCTGGGAGATATTCAAGATTGAGATACCCCCATAATAAACTTATAAGTTTTGATTCTACCAATAAACCTAATCCAGTAGAGTATCAAATAAGCAAAGTTTGAGATCAAGGAATATATAAGATGATAGTGAAAATTAGTTAACACAAAATTGAATTTCACTAAGTGGGTATTGTATGCTTTGTGCAAGGTATCACATTATGTATCATCTAACTTCGTAAATAAAGACCTCATTATTCGAGTAATCATGGGATAATTAAATTATGATGCAATTATAATTATTTAGTGGAGCAAATTATAATTAAATGGGAAAGGAAATGCATTACATAAAGTAATATGGAGAGAGAGAGAGAGAGAGAGCAATATTAACATTTTTATGAAGGGGTGAGGAGAGAGAGAATGATTTCTTTTATATTTTACCAAGTTTTCATATTCGGGAGTTCCCACACACTAGATATACTTTGGGGGCATCATATACTAGAAGATTCAAGACTTTTTTACAGTTCTAACTAGATGGTAAACACAAAGATGATAGATGGTACTATTGTGCATTTCCATGTTCTTAAGATGATGTCCATCTTAGGAAAACTATAAGTTTTGGGCTAAAAAATCGATGGGGAAACCCAAATCAACTTTGTGCTCTAATCACTCCTAGAGTCCTTTAAGTATTATGCTTAGAATATGTTATGAACAAATTTTATTACTCACTGGCATAATTACTTAAATTACTCTAAGAAGTGAGGAATATCATAAAGAAAATGGGTGTTGTGTAGGTTATTGAGAGAGGCCCATTTTATTCTGTCTCGAAAGGTCAGAAGAAGAAAGGAAAGTCTTCGGTACGACCTATAATAGTTAAAACAATGGTTAAACCTTAAAGAGCACGGAAGAAGTCAAAAGGAAAGTTTTATATTTGTAAAAGGTCTAAATATCTAAAGAAGTATTGTCTGGTCTACTTGGATAAACACAAGAATGAAAACGATAATTTTTCTTTAATTAATAGAGACATGTTTTGTGGTCCAATCTACAGGGACTTGGTGTGTAGATCCAGAAGCCACTAATAATGTTTGCAATTCTTCACAAGGGTTCCAGGTAACCAGAAAAAATTGTATAGGGTAAATGTTCATGTCTATGGGTGATAACGATAAGGCATTAGTATTAGAATTAGGACTTTCTAGTTTTGAATTTTGGCAGACACAAAAATTTTAATTTAGAAGATTGTTCAAAAGTTCCTTGTATTAGAAGATATTTAATATAGGTTTTTAAGTTGGTCATAAATGGATGTTCGATTTATTTTAATGAAAATGTTTTTATCAAAAATTTCAAATCTTTTATCTATTATGGTTCATTGGGAAATGATATTTATATTCTAAATCATGTGACACCTTTATTGCTAAATATTAAATTGAATAACTCAAATATAAATGACCTAAAGAAAAAAACCTTCTAAGTTGAACCCAACATATATTTATCACTTATGCTTAGGTTGTATTAATCTAAAAATAATTCACAGATTTGTTTTGAATGGGCAATTAAGCTCATTGGAAGTGGAGTAATTTCTACTCTACGAATCCTATTTAGAAGTTAAAATAACCAAAAGGTTCTTCACGACTAACAGCTATAGATACCAAGATGTGTTGGAATTAGTCCGTTTTGATTTGAGTGGTCCTATGATAATTTGAGAAAGATATGGTTATGAGTATTTTATCACTTTCATTGATGACTACTTAAGGTATAGGTATGTTTAACTTATACACCATAAGTCTAAAGCCTTTGATCAGTTCAAAGAGTATAAGGTTGAGGTGGAGCACAGGCCTAGTAAAATAATCGAAAATATATGTTATGTGTAAGAGCAAGATTTATAATGCTCATTATCTATTTTAGTTTGGTTTTTCCCATTATGGCCCACTTCACCATTATGTACATTATCAAGACTTTAAGTGAAGACAAGTTAGTGATCGAAAGTGAAAATTAAAGATCGATTATCACTACATTTATTGGAGAATGTATATGAAGTTGTTTCTGTGTAATCTTTTCATTGAATAGTATTTTAAAAGAGTTTGAAAACTTAAAATATTTTTCCAAAATGTTTTTAAAAGATTTTGTAAAGCCTTAGAATGATATTGGATGTCGTTCGAACGAGATTGATTTTTACGAGTTTTGGTAGGTTTTAGAATCTCGTTGGATCAATCGTTTAATGTATATTCAAATGAGAAATGGCATTTCGTTCGGAACGAGATTCACTTTTATTAGAATGAGTACACAAAAAAAATATTTTTTATTATATTTCAAATGCAATCTTTCATGCCTATCTATTGGAGATTTCTCCCTATAAATATATATGTGGGCCTGCATTTTAATCTAAACCTTTTAGACATATTTTAGATATCAAACTCTTTTACTTTTTCAATCCAAACCCCTTAGATTATTTTAGATCACTTTAATAAATCATGAAGAATACAATCCTTATTCATAACCTTATGAAGTTAATTCTTCACTGTCGAAGATAGGAACACTGATTCATGAGGCTAATCGGTGGATTTCGAGGCAAGTGGAGCTTGCTGTGGGGTGGTGCTGGATCTGCATCGTTTGATGTTAACTATTAGGATTGAAGACATTACTACGTCACTTAGTTGAACTCTAGGTTTTATAAGTCTATAGAGGTGTTTTAGTAATACTGAGTTGTAAATAGTGCTGAAATATGAATTTTGCCCTAAGGGGATTTTTCCTCATCTCCTATCTTCTCTGGTTTGTTTATCTTGGATTTAGTTTTCAAATATCTTACATGTTGACCAATTTAATCATGATAAAATTTGGACTAAATAGTTCTTGGTTTGTCCGTGACCTAGTTTACGATTTGTACATATAATCGTACCACTCTGCATTTTTCAATCTGATCACGGGGGTAAGTACCTCTTGGGAGAGTTTATGAATCATTTATAAGTGGTAAGCATTACATCCTAATTATATGCATCGAGCACTCCATAACAAATGGTGTAGTGAAAAGAAGGAACATAACTCTTTTGGTTATGGTTAGATGTATAATGAGTTATTTGGATTTGTCAGATTCATTTTGGAGTATTGTATTAGAGACGCCCACATACTTAGTACACTTAGTTCCTTCTAAATTGGTCTATACGACTTCCATGGAACGGTGGACTAGGCGCAAGTCTAGTGTAGGAAATTTTTGGATCTGGGGTTTCCCAATACATGTGCAGAGAAAGGATCTAGGGAAGTTAGAATGAAGGACAAATGTATGTTTATTTATAAGTTACCCAAAAGGAACCAAACGTGGTTACTTTTATGATCATATGGACTAGAGGGTATTTGTAATCACAAATTCTCGGTACATAAAGGAAGATTACATAATAGAAAATAAACCCAAGCGTAAGTTGGTCTTATATGACATAAGAGGGATAAACCAAGTAAATTCTTCTAGACCACCTATAGAGGATGAAATACAACCGCACATCGATAGTACACTACCTAACGATAGTGGGAGTCTATGATCAATATATACTTGTCACTTATACTAGACCACAAATAGAGACACGTCATAGTAGGAGTGTGATATCCAGTCATAAATTTCAGTTTTTAATTTTTATTATTATTATTATTATTATTATTATTATTATTATTATTATTATTATTATCAAATGATGGAATTGGTTATTAATAAAAATTTAGGTAACTATTTATAATTTCGGGGATGAAATTCTACATTGGTATATATTGTAACATATCGTCTCGAGGTAACATGTTTTAAGTAATTGAATTTGTGTTAAGTTGAATTACTACCATACATGGAGTGATTTTGGACTAATTTACATGCTTGTGTGATTTATTATATAACATAAAGGAACTATGTGTAATTTTTCTGAAATTATAGTATTGTTATAGCATTTATAATTAAAGGAATATATATAGAATATGTGAGAATTAAACACGTGTTGGTAAATATCCTTCGGAATAGAAATATCATTTCATTATCATACTTATCCAATATAGTTTACAATCTTAGGAGCTTGAGAAAGAAAAGCCATAAGAGAGAAAAAAATGAAGAATTGCTTGGAACTTAAAATTTTTGTGAAGAAATCTTTGGTAATTTTGTATATTTATGATAATCAAAATCTCCTATTCTATTTGTGAATTTGAAGTAAAATCATGGAGTCCATGTATGAAACTCAACATATATGTATGTATGTGTGTGCTAGTGTGTACAGAGATGGGTTTTGAATAGAATTATTCAAGATTCTAACTTGGACATCTGATTTTATTTTTATACTATAAACTTTGTTTAAGTTATATAATGATGTTTTGATAACAAGAAATGGGTTAGACGCAAGAATTTTCATTTGTGATTAAGTGTGCGTGTTCTTGGTATATTACTAGGTGTAATCACCAACACACCTTGTGGATGCATTAAGTTGTATCTTTTGTAATGGTAATTATTCCTAATGATTTATAATTATGATATGAAAAGTTTGTTAAAATTTCATATATGTTCGAGGGATGAATTAAATATTTTGGCGTATAAAATCAGATTTCCAAAGTGGATATGCAACTTTGCACCACTTTATGGAAATGACAACAACACGCTGTAGGAAATTCAAACTTCCAAACAGTTTGATGCTTTAGAAACATGATTAGTAGAGATTTCCATAAATTTATGGAACCATACCTAATGATATACCAATTGGTACAGATTTAGAAACAAAGTTGGCTAAAAAATCATATTTAGAAGCAAAGTTAAAACTCCTTTATAAAAGTAATATTTTTAACTCATGAACTATGGTTAGAAAGATTGATTAGGATATGTTAATATGGTTTTAATTTTACTTTCAAATTTCGGTATATATTCCTTTTCTCTTAACAGAATACGACGATGTCAAACTATTATGTCACCAAATCTTCTTATGAACTTTTAATGAATTGTTAATACTTTTAGTATGCTTTGACTTATGAATTGATATTATAAGTGTTATTAAATAAGAATGGTAAAGACGAGGATGTAGTTGGATTAAAACATAAAATTGGATCATAGTATCAAATCTTAATTTCAACATTTAGTTTAGAGTTATGAATGTGGCTATACTATTAAATTGCTATGGAATACAATGTAAGCTATATGGACTTTGTAATAGGAGTCTATGTAAGTATGTTTGAAATTGATGAATGGATTGAGCTATATTGTTATTAAATGAATTAAATATTTGAAAATTTGAATTCATTATTTATTCTTGAATATAAACATTAAATTAATTGACCGAAAAGGGAAAGATAAAGACAAGGAGGAAGGAGACCGATCGGACAATGATTATTATTAAAAAATATCGAGGTGAGTGTACACATGTGTTTGAATTTCATATAGTACGTGAATGCGATTGATGGTAAATTCTCTAATTGGGGAACTTCACCAGGGGTTAAGCTGGGGGATTCAAACTTTAAGGCGCTATGGAGTTGTGTGATATAAGTCTTCATCATGGGCCAACTGATTGTGATATAAGTCCCATCATTTGCCAACTAAACTATGTCATTTTAGGCTTTAAGGTCGAGAATATGGAATATAAGACCCCGCAGTTGGCTTTATGAAAAAGGCTTTAAGGCCGTGAAAGATAATGATACTGTTTATGCATATTTGCTAGGGCTGTGTTTTTTTTTTCTGAACTTTTCAATTTTTCCGATTTCCGATCCGATTTTTTCCGAATTTGGAATGAAATTTATTTTGCCGATTTTCGATTTTCGATTTTTCCCAAAAAATTCGGATCAAAAATCGAAAATAATTCTGAATTTCTGATTTTTCTATTTTTCCGATCCGATTTTTTCGAAACTATGCCGATTCGATTATTTCCGATTTTTTCGTAATTATTTTCCGATTTCTAATTTTTTCGATTTTATTTCCGATTTTTTGAAAGTTTTCCATATCCCACATCGGTTGGGAGAGGGAGAGGACGCTAAAATATGCTCTATAAAAGGAGAGTATCCTCCTAACTTCTACACAAACGAAAAAATGGGTCAAATCCTCATGTATTTACATGTTGGGTTAAGCCATTTTCTTTGTTTATTTAAAATGATAATTTCGAGTAATCGAAAATCCATAGTTTTTTTTTTTTGAAATTTCCAAAATTTCTGGATTTTTAATATATTTTGTGAATTTCTGATTTTTTTCGATTTTCTGATTTTTCCGAATTCGGAAATTTTTTTAATTTTTCGAAAAAATCGGATCGGAAATCGGAAATCGGAATAGTTATTTTATTTCCGAAAAAATCAGAATTTTTTCCGAAGAGGCATTTTCCGATCCGATCCGGCCGAAACACAACCCTAATATTTACATGTTTTTTTAAGTCATGGATAAGTGATAGTGAATTGTGTGTGGGTGAGTGCATTCACTGGGCAATTGCCTAATGTTATTGATGTCCAATCACAGTGGCATGTTAGGAGGGAGAAGTAGAGCACAACAAGAATTATGGCTTTTAGCAAGGAAAAACTCGTTTCAAAATGTATGTTTTCGTTGCAAAAAACCTTTTGCAATGTTTTTTTTCCTTGCAGCATTCCTCGCACTAGCCATCATGCTATAGATCTTTTGCAAGGAAATTTTAGCATCGTCGCTAAAAATATTTTGCAATGAAATTTTTCGTTGGGGAAAACAAGTTTTTTCGTTGCAAAAAATTCCCATATCTTGATTAAAAAGATTTTGCAATGAATATTTCGTTGCAAAAAATACTAATAAATCCTCGCAAAAGATATTTTGAGAGAATTAAAATTCCTTTCTAAATGTTAATTTTACATTGCTAAAAGTCTTTTGTAACACTCTTTTTCGTTGCAAAAAAGTTATCGTATTTTAAATAAAAATTGTTTACAATGAATATTTCGTTGCAAAAGAAACTAACAAATCCTTGCAAAAGATATTTTGAGAGAATTACAATTCCTTGCCAAATGTCAATTATACATTGCTAAAAGTCTTTTGTAACACTCTTTTTAGTTACAAAAAAGTTCTCGTATTTCGATTAAAACTATTTTACAATGAATATTTTGGTGCAAAAGATAATAGTAAATCCTCACAAAAGATATTTTGAAGGAATTAAAATTCCTTGCCAAATGTCAATTCTTCGTTATTGATAGTCTTTTGTAACACTCTTTTCCGTTGCAACATTTATTTCGATGCAGAATTATATCAAATGATAAAATAAATAAAAAGAAAATTAAGTAAACAGATATAATTAAAAGATGTTATATTATATTCAAAACATAAATGTACTATTGTTCATGTCACAATGAAGCTCAAAAGAAAATAATACTTCATTACTAAGAGATGAGTTTAAACTAGTATTCTTATCACAAACAAAATGATAAAATCTTGTCGTCATGCAACTTGATTCAAAGGGACAGAAGATTCTTCCGGAACATCTTCCTCGGGAGCAACGTCTTTATCTAGCAATATGGTGGCCTTCAATATAGTCATATCTCACACAAGACCTTGGACTAGGATTTTCAAATCTACTATCTCTCTTTGTGACTTTTTGTTCCCCAAATCAAGTTTATGCTCGCATAGTGATTTCAAAGGTCTAGTACTAAGACTCTTCACGTATCCCGATCCAAGGACTTTTTGAAAAATTAATGCTTCATCAGAATCTTTCGATCTTTTTTGCAATTCAATCATCTCTTTCTACAAAGAAAAATAAAATAATATGTTACACTATCGGTTTGACTATTTTTTAAACTTTAAAAAACAAAATCGACAGATATTCTTTTTTTTTTTTTTTTATTTAAGAAATCCAACATGTTGTAGCACACAAATCACTAATCCAATAATTATAGATACAAGTAAATCATCAATGCATCCCATCCACCGATTTCACTTTATTTTTAAAAAAAATTGGCAGAATTTCCGTTATTTATTCATGAAATCCAACTTGTTGTGACACAAATCAATAAACTAACAACTCCCGCACACCCATTTCAACAAAAATCAATCCGTCCCACACCGCTTGGGAAAAATGCTTTTCATTTAAGCATGTAAAATTACTTTCTTTTATATACTTACATAATCAAACTTTGCTTCTTCATTAATCCACCCGCTGTCCTTTGTCCAATGAGTATTATAAAATACTTCAATTTTTCGTTTTGAATATGCATTACCTGCCTATTAACATACGAAAATAAAATACATAAGTACCATGTATCCACATAAATTAAAATTTAATAAATTTTAAGTGCTAAAAAAATTACCTCGTCTTCATACAAATATGATACGTGTAGGTATTACCTTTGCACCCACCCCTCTCCGGTTGCCCACTGTGAAATACCAAATCTGAAATAACATACAGTTGTGATGCTTACTCTTGTTTATTTATCATCATTTGTTGGGTGGATGTGTACACATAGTTTTTTTATGCAGTATTGATGATTTATTTCATGGAGCTTATATTTGTTTATCAACTTTATTTTGTGTATGCTTCATGTATTTACTGTGATACTTGTGTGGTCTATATAGTATGAACCAAAGCAATACCTTGTACAACTATATAAATTTCTAAAGTCCTAGTATTTAGTCAAATATGAAAATATAGCAATTCCAATACTAAAAACATGAGACATTGAACGATCAGTGCTAAGCACCCAAACTGCCAACAAATATTAATCTAGTGGAAAGCTCCCGACCAGAATCAGAAAAGCCGTTGTATAATCAATGTGACAAAATAAGAAATCAATGTCGCATAACAACTATTGAAGAGGCATTCCATTTTCTTTTTTTATTTAAAATAATTCATTAAAATTAGAATGAGTGGAAATAAAGTAAACCACAGTTACAATAAAGTTAACCTCATTTTGAATGTATATAGCTTAATATTTAATAAGTTAGCGATAAATGTTAAACTTATAAGATGAAATGTGTATCTAAAGCAAAAATGAGCATCTATTACATATCAATTATCTAACTTTTAATCTAATTGTAAATAAGTATATTACAAGTACAATTCAATTCATATTTGATAAACTGTAGAAGAAAATAGAATTTAAACCTAACACTACACCAAAATGGGAGATTTGTGAGTGCTGTTAGCACTCACAAATGACCTTTATAACTGCTATTTACCGTCATAATTTAGGGCGTGACAAAAGAAAATTTATAACTCCTAACAGCAGTCACAATTTTTTATAACCCCTATGGAGTTATGACTGGTGACCCCAATTTGTAACTGCTATTCGTAACTGTTGTCAGCAGTTACGAATCATATATTTGTGACTGCTGTTAGCAGTTACAAAATTAATAGTAGTGACAAATTTGTGACTCCTATTAGGAGTTACAAAATTAAATTTGTTAAATGATGTAAAAGCTATTACAAATATCTTTATATTTTCACAAAATGATGAAATAATGAAAGTAAAATAAATATCATGATAACAAGTCTAAAAATTTTGACAACATTTCATTTATATTTCTCATATTCCAAATATCCAGTACACATAAAACTTGTTAAAACTTAATTTAATATCAAACAACCCCTAAGTGGGCGCCAAGTACAAAATGAACATAGAATAAAAAATAAACTAAAAAAAGTAACGACACAACACTTCGATGACATGGAATGCCATGAACATGTAACAAATCATTCTAAATCTAGACCAGGAGTCACCACGCAGTGGATACGATTCGTGAAGTCTAGGTATATCAGCCGTGGGGGGTATTGATGCGGTGACATCCTCCCTCGTGTACTCGGAGTATGCCTGTTGAGCAAGTTCAATGGACTCAAATTTTTTGAATACGGCGCCTTGGTATCCATTAACTTGTGCTTGTGTTGCTTGCCACGAAGTGTAAACACCTGAATTTAGGCCTTGAATACTACGTATGCCGGATATGCCATGTGTATGCCTGCAAATAATAAAATGTGATTAATATATATATATATATATATATATACTAGCGTATGCCCGTGCCTGAAGGTATGACGAAAATTGCAAAAAAAAATCGTTACCTGACAACAAAGTGAAATAAATGTACAATATTTCTGTTCTAATTTTAAAAAATTTGGACAGAGTTCCCTTTATTTATAGGACTATCCACCCTGTTTAAAAAAATAAAAATACTCAACAACAGCAATACTACAGTACTCGAGGTCCATATTGGACCTCATTTCAACCACTTCATCAATTTAACAATAATATTGACAACTATTGAATAGGATGTTGAGTCAAGAACCGCACGCATCACCGTCAAGAATCGCACGCATCACCGTTCAACTACATAGTAATCCCAAAACTTTGAATCTACAAATAACTACAAAGTAATCTATATAAGGGGTGGTGGTGGATATGATAGTAATGATACAAACAAACAACTTCCCCAAAGTTGGGTAAACATATATGAATTTCATTACCATCATCTTACCTTTTCTCATCGTTAAATGATAGCTTCACTTATGTCTTACCTACTCCTTCACCTGAAATAAGACATGTGAATTGATAATTAAAAATGATAGCACAACTTGAACCAAAAACCATCCATTTTACTTGAATACAAAAATCATTGTAAAACAGAAGCATTCTATGCATATGTGACAATTTATAGGTACATAAAAACCATTATTGAATATTTTCAATCAAGTCCCCCAGACTATTAATACAATAATCAAATAAACCTTATGAAATAGTAATTCACATACCTGTCATATAATTAATAGAGATGTTTTCTTTGAGAGTTTAGCAGCATAGAAATAAACAGTTACTGGTACCAAACGACTACAAAGTTGTGAACATGATGGTTTGCTGATTAGTAGACCTCGGCAGGGTAGTACATATTTAAGAAATAATACAGGTTTCATACATGACGCATTGGTGCGCTCTAAATAAAGCTTGTGATTCAAGTGCAAATCTATCGCAACGCATTAGTAGAGCTTCAAACACTAACCCTTGCATGACAAGAGAAGTTAAGAAACTATGATACTCCAATACCAACACATGAAGTTCCATTAGAACAATTATAAACCAAACCCTAAATATGAAGTTCAAGCATCCAAGGTGGGATTATGATCCCCAATCATAAGTCTAGTTACTCATAATTGAAACTACACTACACATGCTAGTTAACAACATAATTAAGTTAGTTATCTAGTTTAAACACAAACCAATACAAGAGATGGAATTAAATGCAAATTAAAGCTAGTAGAACAAGTAGAGAAGAAGTAAATGAGTAATTTCATTAATAATCACAAGTTGTGTACATGGGGCACAAAAACCAAAATTAGAAAATAGACTAAATGTACTCTCTCTTCCCCACATCACTACACAACTACAAAGTTACAAACCCAAAAATCAAAATAAAGAACCACAAAAGTTAGCAGCAGAGAAAGCGGGATGAAAATGCCCTACATATGGTTCGGATGGCTGCTCGAGGACTCGAACGCGGTGGGGTCACGAGGGGCATAGGGATCATAAAGGTAAGGAGGCACAACAGCCTCGCCCCCATGAATATGAGCAAATAAATCCATCTGTACTGGGGAAATCATGGAAGTATCTCGCTGATAGTCAGCCCGTAAGGATGCGAAGTTCGTCATATAAGTGTCCCAAAACTCGGTAAAATCACCCTGCAACGATGCGAAGTTTGCCATATAGGTGCCTCTAAACTCAGTAAAATTAGCCTGTAACTCATCCATCCGCACCCCGAGATATGTAATGGGGTCAACAGTAGGAGGCACATGAGGTGGGACTGGATGAGGCACTTCTGAAATATCCGGCATAGGAGCATCAGGGGCATCAGGAGCATCCAATATACGCTTTTTCCTCCTCTCCCAATAATCTTGCCCCAAGATTTTAGCAATGGTCTTATCATTAAACACCTTGGGCAGCCTAGGTATCTTGTCGCTGCCCAAGACCTCACATCCGGCATCCCTGCAAATCCGGGAAATCAGTCGCGCAAAAGGAAGAGTTGTGGTTCCCTTCTCGCTATAGGCAGCGTTCACTATTTGATGCAACATGAGGGCGGGAAGACTGATGACCGTGTCATCCCCTAAAAGACTGTATAAGAAGAGGGCCTGCTTGTAACGGAGGACAGCCTTGGTCTGAGTTGGAATGATGGAATTAACGACGATGAGATGGAGGATACGATCTACATCGGGCATGCCCGAAGTGGGGAAAGTCTCCCCCGCCCAAATCTTGCCGGGTGAAAGACGCGCAATAAGTACCTCTTGTGGAAGCTGAGGCGCATCTGCGAGGATCGGGTAATGATAGAGCTCGGGGTTAGAAGCCCCACTAAGGTGCGCAACCAAGATGGGCTTAGAAATAGTAATCCGCCTCCCTCTCACATACGCTTCATACGTGCTGCCGCGCGTAGATATTGGAGAAGCATAAAAACGGCGCACATGGTCCTCATTGACCTCCCCTCTCATAGACAGATGGGCCTCCCAATTGAATTTGGCTAAATATCGTCTTACAGAACCCGACATCTCATCTAAAATCACCTCCTTCTCAATAGCAATTGGGCGACTAGTTTTGAACATGGCCCGATACCACTCCATCTCATCCTTGGAATGAAAAGATTCAAAACCAGTGCCTCCCCGTCCAGTAACCGCATTGGATGATGGCTTGGTGATCGAAGGAACCTACAAAACATTAATTCAATACACACACCATAAGTGCGATGCATAAAATCAAAGTAATCGTGAAATTTGGGGAAACTAGGTTCGGAGGGTGCGCGTTGGGAAAAATTGGTCGAGTAGACGTAACCGAAGCACACCACACTCAAACAAGGATAATTCAGCAAGAATGTGCGATAAAAAGTGCGAAGATGGAGCTTTAGTGCACAAAACCTTCACAGAGGCATTTTATCGAACATATAGCGTGCAATGTATAGAAAGTAGGGTGAAAATGGCATTTTCAAAGTGAAACAACCCCAACAAATACAACTTAATCATCAAAGCAACATAAACAAGTTGTATTTGTTGGATTCACATCACAAACAATGAGAAAATATGAAGTTTCCTGCAGAAAATGTGGATTTTACAAGAATGCATTTAACCCTACTTTTATACAAAGAACACTAAATAAGATTTGAAAACAATTTAAGAGGGTTGAATTAGTAACCTTAGATGAAGATGCCCTGGATGAGGAAGCCATGAGGGTGAAAATGAATAAAATAAAGGAAATGATATGGGAGAGGAGGAGGTCTTCGGCTAAGGGAGAAGAGAGAATGAGAAGTTAATTTGCTGATTTTGAGGGAATTTTAAGTGACCAGGTGAACCGAATCGATTCGGTAGTTAAACCGAAACGATTCGAAACTCTCGAATTCAACACTGTCTAAGGGCGAATCGATTCGGATGTAGAGACCTGACACTTTTGGTTTGTCGAATCGATTCAGAAGTAACCCGAATCGATTCGCAAACCCTTAGTTGGCTACTGGAAGGGGTCGAATCGATTTGGTGATAAACCAAATCGATTCGGATGCTGGGATCAAACTTTCTGGTTTGTTGATTTCCTAAATCTCATGAAATTTGATCATTGGGACACCTTCAACTGGATTTCTTGGACCCATATGGTATATCTAATGTGTGTGACAGGTCCGAAACCAAAAAATGCAACCCCACACGTGCCGGGGGATGCTCGACACCAAAATTGAGAATTTATCGAACCCAATCACCCCTGCTAACGGGGCTGCTGTGTACGATGTCCGGTTGTAAATCCGCAGATATAATTAGGACGTAATTCACAATGTGAACACCTATTCTTCCCATTCTTCCGACTTCGTTCCAACTAAAGTTCACACACTTAACAATTATGTCGGGTTCTAGATCGGAAGACATTCAAAACAGATTACTAATTGATTCAAAACAGATTACTAATATTTAAAATAGAGTTCAAACACTACTAATTGTTCACTTTGACAATTTGTTCAAATTTCTCAAGACAAATTACTCTGGATCACTTAAGGATAAGACAAAGCAACGGCCAAACCACCCAAGATTTCTCGACATCCTTAATAGTGTCCACCCCATGACTTCGACGATACAATGGATGATTCTCTTCTCCTGGCTCAACACTACTAACGTAAACCTTACGTTCAAATATCAGCAATTGATGGCCATGCACCACCGTTCCAGTAGCAGCTGAAGCAACAACTTGTCCACTTGTAATCTTTCTCTGATTTGAAAAATCTAATAAATCGACATATGGATCATGTGGAGGATCAGTTAAATCTCCAAAGTTTGGCTCAGTTGAATCTCCAAAGTTTGGCTCAGTTGACGGGGGGGTAGGAATGTAATCATGGGGGCTTGAATGCGGAACTGGAATGTAATCATGGGGACTTGAATGCGGAACTGGAGTGTAATTACGAGGACTTGGATGCGGGATAGGAGTATAATTGCGAGGACTTGGATTTGGTATTTTCAATCCATTCGATTCAAAAGCACTTAAAAGCATGGTAACGGATGATTTGAGAAATGCCATATCCCCATCATGTTTTTCTTCTCGTGTCTTTGCTCTAGTCAACTGTGATACTATAGGAGCAATTGCCTTAAGTTTACTTTTGGACACGGGTCCAACACCACGAGTCGCCCCCCTAGTAGCTTTTCCTCTAAAGGCAGTCAATGCATCTGTATCAATACTGTTTTAGCTTGAAGAACCTTGACTACTTCTCAGCTCACTCAATTTTTGCTGCAAAATTATTTATGAATCGATTAAAACCATTGAACGGTGAAACTTGAAGGAATTTAATTATTACAACTGAGATTATGAAACTCACCATATCATCAGCTACCTTTGGGTGAAACTCCCCAGTTTTCCGCCTACGACTTTCGAGATACACTTCCGAACGATCAACAGGTCGTTTATTGTTAAGCACCTATAAATTAATTTTCCATTAACTATTTGAGCAAGACATATAATATATATACACAAAAAAATAAGAAAGGGTTTATACCATCTCCTCGGTTTTCTCAACATACGACATCCGACCAAGACAATGGACGTCAGTATTTTAGCCCTGTTCACCCGGCCTTGGTGTCGTTGTTTTAATTTTACCTCAGATGCTTCGCGCGAGACGAATTCATTCCACTCACGAACATGGATATGCTCTTTCTCCGGTACTTGATCCTTCAGGGCCTTTATCCCATCACTGTCCAATCCCTTAAAATAAGTCGAGTGGAGGTTACTTCTAAAAGTATTCAATTGAATACCAATGGCTTTCATGGACCCCTATGTAGTCAAGCGCTGAGGAGAATGTAAAACAACAGACTATGGATCATTGTTGGGGCTCTTTGCATAAAACACTTGCTTTAAGTTTTGGAATGCACAAACGAATGGCTCATCATTAACATTGTCTTTACTCTTTAACTTGGCCAAATCAACCTTCACCATGTGGGTGTCAGGGTCGACCATACATGCATTCTTGTCCTCCACTCTCACCCAATCACAGTAAAATACAGGTATGCTGAAAGATATATAATCTAATAGGATAATTTGTTTTATAATCCCATAATACGTCATCTCAGCTTCTATCAAGTTTTTATCTTTCGCGCTTGCCCTGAAATGAGTTAATGCTTTATATGAAATGCCGCTGTTTTGTTTTCCAATGTGTTTTAACTCGTGTGTGCTTGAAGAGAACACAAAACCATTGACACGATATTGTCCAAACACCTTGGCTACAAAACTAGGCCCATTTGCTAGACGTGCAAGCCTCGTCGATACTTCACCAGCTTTCAATAACTGAAACCAAGAAAGTATTTGCATTGTGAATATGTTGCAAAGACAGTAAATAAAAGTGAGGTATTACTGTAGTCACCTCGGAAGCTACCCAATGCCTAAAGTCATTGTCTGTGCTCGCGCCTCCCTTCCTCCTCTTGGCATGCCCGCACTCATTATATTGCCTAGGTTAAAACACTAAAAATATTAATTTCTAATGAATATAACATCGAACATATTACATTATTTTACAAAACACTTTAAATAAACTCACATTTTACATTTATCTATGTCTTCATGCGTCTCGAATACATATCGAGCCACCTGGTTATATTGTATACTTGTTAGCTTCACTACCTTACCTTTCCCCAGGGCCTCCTCATCAGTAAAGTCTTCTAATTCATCAATAAAGCGTTCACGACCTCCAACATTTGGGTTAGGCATATATTCCTTTGCATACAAGGAAGCCTCTTCCATAATGTACTCCTCAGCAATGGACCCCTCAACATACCATGTATTCTTAACGTAATCTTTAAAAGTTTTCATTAATCGTTCGAACGAATACATCCATCGGTACCTTACTGGTCCACATAAAAGTGCTTCATCGCACAAATGCACTAAAAGGTGGATGCTTATGTCAAAGAATGAGGGAGTAAAGTGCTTCTCCAAAACACATATAGCCTCGACCAAAGTTTCTTTCGCTGCCATTATGTGCGTCCTGTTGACAACTTTCTCACACAATAGGGAGAAACAGAAGCTAATTTGTAGAATGGCCCTTCGAAGATCCTTGTGTTCCGAAAAATAGTGTCCGAACAACAGAGGGATAAGTTGCATTATCACATGCCAATCGCGGGACTTGCACTTTTTCAAATCTTTTGTTGCATCGCAGACAATCTTGCGTAAGTTGGATGAGAAATTAGAAGGGACCTTCAAGCCCTTTAATGTTTCTAAGAACATATTTCTTCCTTCAATGCTCAAAGTATAAGATGCAACTGGCATATGCTTTTTTCCAGTGTTTGTATCTTCTTTCAACCATAATGATCTTTTAATCTTCAAATCACGAAGATCTTCACGGGCTTTTTCTCCATCCTTGGAATGAGAACCACCAATGCATGTGCTTACGAGATGCTCAATGATATTTTTCTCAGTGTGCATTATGTCTATCACATGTAGGACAGGATGTTCCTTCCAGTATGGCAAATCAAACATTATTGATCTCCTGGACCACGCCGTTTTCACATCAACTGTAACACCCCGCCCGCCCGGGGAGAGCGAACAGAGCGCCACTATCGATAAAACTAACCAATTCCACAAATAACAAGGTATAGAGCATCTAAATAAACCCACAATAATATAAATCCACTAATCTCAATCTCTTCAATTACAACAAGTCTCTCGAATTATATACAACAACTAACTCGAAAATAAAATACAAATCTCCAATGCTCTATACAATAAAATAATACAAATCTTTCTCAAACAATCCTCACTAAAATCAATCTCCATAGGGCCCCAAAATCCGCGCTAACCTGTCACTAAAAGAAAATATGGGGAAGTACACAATACGACAGGAAAGATGCTCAACAAATATGGATTAGCAATGAATAAAACGTAACAACACGAGTACGAATATTCAAATCAAAATGCAAATCTCAAAGCATTTATCAATATAATTTCTTAACAACACTTTAACCGGGTCACCAGGCCTCACCACATCCGTATATGCTTTATCAAGCCATAGCCCGGGAAACAGGAATTTTGGCGGGTGCCCAACGTCCGTGCCATATTAAAATCTCATGACAACGTGCTCAACAACATGAATCAAAATAATTTCAACAATTATTTTCCAGATTTCAATGAATTTAACAATTCAAACATGAGTTCAATTAACAAGAATTCAAAGAGAATGACACTCGCGAGATTTAAGGAGCATATTGTGTAAAACCCCATACCTCAAACCATGATGAGAAACCAATGATCACATCCTCAAGATCAACTCAAAAGATATACAAAAGCTCCTCTAAGAACCTCCAACAAAATAGCCCCAAGAACACCTCTAATCTAAGGTTGGAACTCACAAATCTCAAGGGCCAAAGTATACTTAAAAAGAAGAGGAATATAAAATATATTTGCTGCCAAAATTTGTGCCAAAAGTTGGTTAAAAAGGGTTGCCCACGACTTCCTTTTATAATGCATAGAAATGAAGAGTTGGAATCCAAAAGACTCCTTTAAATAAGGCAAAGAAATGAAGAGTTGGAAGTCAAAACAACTCCAAGAGTTAAAAATCATTTTAAAATCCGTTTTAACTCCGATTTCGAAACCGTTTGAAATTCTCGCCTTTAAAAATAATAACCAACATATTTGAGCAATAAAAATAATTTTATCAAAAACTTTATTTTCCTCCATTTTCTAAAAATTAATTAAAATAGCCCAAAATTACGTGGGTTGTTACATCAACATCCTTTCTTTTACGCTTTTGGGCCAAAATTATGGGGTGTTTCCCCCTCAACTTTTGATCAGCCTTTAATGACCTTTCTTCAATTTCCAAACCAGAAAGTCTTGGTGGAGGTGGTCGCGTCTCGGTGCCTTCTGGGAGAAAATTGCTTCGTATTGACTTGAATTTGTGACTTTGGGGCAGAAATCTTCGATGACTATGATAAAAAAGTTTACCACTTTTCTTAAGCCAGTTGGCTTCAGTCTCCTCTCCACATATAGGACAACCTAGGTAACCATGTACATTGCACCCAGATAAGGTCCCATAAGAAGGAAAATCATGAATTGCCCATATCAACATAGCTCTCAAAATGAATTCCTCCTTTTTGTATGAGTCGAATGCTCTCACACCTTCAACCCATAACTCATTCAATTCATCTATTAGTGGTGCTAAGAAAACATCAATGTCACTACCCGGTGCTTTTGGACCTAGTATCAACAAAGACAAAATTGAAAACTCCTTTCTCATGCACAACGACGGGGGCAAATTTAAAGGCGTCGTAAACACAGGCCATATACTCTTATCTGTGCTCAATTTGCCAAACGTGTTAAACCCATCGGTTGATATTCTGAGGCGAATGTTGCGTATTTCTGTAGCAAAGTCCGGGTATCGCTGATTTGTAGATTTCCACACAGATGAATCAATTGGATGTCGCATGAGATTCTCACCCACCTCCGCTCGACCATGCCAAGTCATTGCCTCTGCTATCCAAGGTATAGTGTAAAGTATCTTCAATCGAGGACCTAAAGGTAAATACTTTAACACCTTCTTAGGTATTTGCGTATCTACTTTCAACAAACGTTTATTATGTACTATCATCTTTTGCTCATATCTAGGTTCCTTACATACAGGACAAGCCCGTTTGTCCTTATGCTCCTTATAGTATAAAATGCAGTCATACTTGCAGCAATGAATTGATTTGTATTTCATACCCAAACCTTTCAAATTATCCTTCATGATCGGATAATTGACTGGGAGTGTATTTTCTTTGGGGAGCAAATCTTTCGCCCAGAGGAGTATTGCCGTCACACTTTTTCCCGACAAGCCACATTTGCTCTTTAAGTTGTGCAACCCAACCATGGCATATAACTTTATGTGTTCGGAGTTGGAGTTATGGTATAATGGTGTTGCGGCTGCTGCTTTTAACCGTATATAATCCTTAACTTGGTCCGTATCGTTGCCAACATGATCCTCACATCCTAAAGCATTACCTCTACTATCTTGCTTTTCTTGTGCTGCGTGAACTTCATACGTATCATTTATGAGATCGTTTAACCTAGCATGTACTAACGGGTCACCATTTGTGTAAACGGTTTCATTGACAAGTATTTCTTCTGGAATATACTTAAATTCCCTCTCCCCATGGAAATGCCAAAATGTGTAGTCAGCTTGCATACCCCAATGAAACAAATGTACTTTTACATCTACCCCTTTCAAGCGTTTCTCATTTTTACAACGATTGCACGGGCATGGGATAATATCAGTTTCGAAATTCTTCGTTGCATAATTCACAAAGTCTTTAACCCCATTAACGTATACTTGCCTCACTCTACAACTTTCACCCATCCACTCTTTATATTTTGGAAATCCCATTAATTCTACAATACAAACAAATAGAATCTCAGTAAATTATAAAACTATATGAAGTTTGAGCTAATATTTAGAACATAATCTCTGACTTATCATTGCATTAATACTATCATTGCATTAAAACTCACAGGAAAACCCAATCAAGCACAAAACGTCAAAACTTCAACGAGCACAAAATAATGGTTATTTAATTAATTTTTAAATAAAATAAATATGAATAGTATAAAATGATTATTGAAAAAAATCTAACATATTCCCAAACAAGATAATATTCAAAAAACGAAAGAGGTTAAACGATGTGTAGATATACTCACAACAAAACAATCAGATTTGATTATATTTTGTCTAGAGAACGTTGACCACAAAGCTCGGGCAAAACTCGTAATATTAAAAATCCATTTGATTATATTTTGTCAAAAAAATATAATGTCTAGAGTTTTTGAATAATATTTTGTCAAAAAAATAACCTCAATACAATTTCTAGGGCTTATTAACCAAAAATACAATTTGTATATAGATACACTCATAAACACACATTTAAACAGAAATCTATACATACACATACATACATACACATGTAAACATAAATTTATACATACACACACACATATAAATAGAAATCTCTACATACACACAAATATACACACATACCCACACATAATAAGAATCGAAATTAGGCTTTAGACAAAAATTATACAACAAAAATATCCAAAAATATACCTGTTTGATTCACAGAAATTTGGGTTTTAGAATCGAAAATGCTTCTTCACATCAACGTCTTCTTCACAGCTAAGAAAAATTTCGTTTTTGGCAAATGAAATAACAAACGAAATTAGGCCAAAATTTCGTTTTTGGCAAATGAAAGAGAGAGGGAAATTAAAGCGGGAGCTCTTCACATAAGATAGGGGGAAATTAAAGTAGGTGAAAAATTTTGTGACTGCTAATAGCAGTCACAAATTGAGTCTAAGATCAAAATTTGTGACTGCTGGGAGCAGTTACAAATTTATGACTGCCAATAGCAGTTACAAATTAAGTCTTAGGCCAAAATTTGTGACCGCTAATAGCAGTTACAAATTTGTGACCGCTAATAGCGGTCATAAATTAAATCTAAGACTAAAATTTGTGACTCCTCATAGCAGTTATAATTTCGTGACTGCTCATAAGAGTCATAACTTATGTCTACTAATAAGCTTGTGACAGTTATAAATTTGTGACTGCTTATAGGAGTCACAAATTAATTATATGGTAACATTTGTGACTCTCATTAGCGGTAACAAAATAATTGACTCAAATTTTTTTTAACCAATTAATTTTATCACCCCTAATGGCAGCCACAAATATTTTTGTGACTGCTCCCGGGAGTGACTAGTTTCTCACCCCTATTGGCAGTCACAAAAAGGCAGTCACAAAATTAACATTTTGGTGTAGTGTAATGCACTCGAATGAAAGTAGAAAATGAATGACCATACTCACAAATAAGTCAAAATCTTACCTAGTAGCTTCCATCCTGAGCAACCTTAAAATTGGACTCCAGTTATAGACCAATTATCTACTCTTCAGATGGAAGACAATATAAAATTTAAAACATAGTTAAAATACATAAAGAAAATAACAGAGGAATTATACAAAGACTAAAAACACATATATAAACTGGACAAAAGGCAAAAGGAGGATAATTGAATTAAAATTACTATCAAATTCACAACCAAAATTTTAAAGTTTCAATACTAATTGAATCAACATCTTGGTCTTTTGCCCTGTTTTGTCTCAATTTCATTTTCAACTATGTCAATGTCAAAATTGACAAAATAAAGAAGCACAATTTAAAAATTAGAATATAACACTCGAGATTGAATAATATTTCAAAATCTTCATATTATACTAGAAAAAATAGAAGTATGAGTGTGAAAAGGTAAGAGATACAATCCCTAGCATTTCAATAAACTAAAAACACTCACGTTTAAGATCTAGAAGCCATAAACATCAAACCCCTCTCTAGTCTGATGAGAAGATTCAAGAGATTAAAATTAACCAAGTCATTATCTAGTAGTTACACGAATTAAACCTGAACACAACACAACATATATCGATAACCAACTGTATATTAAATGACAAAAAAATGCAAGATCTAAACCCAATTTGAGGAAAAATGCAAAACCTAAAATGAATTATGTTTGAAGAAAAACTATTCACAAAATTCCATCTTTAAATACGTATGTATGTAGATAGAGATGGAGAGATAATGATGAAATCTCGGATGAAAACTTCTGGGCAACTGATTTTCATTATCCAGTAGCTACACGGATCAAACCTAAAAACAACACAAATATAATGTCACACTTCAAATCCTGATGAATAATTGACATATCCCGCGTATGAAGATAATGCAACCCTAGCAAAACCTGTTTTGCCCAATTCTTAATCGTTTTCGTATCAATAACCTTATGTATATTCCTCTCAGAACTGACAACTCAGTAATGATGTTAATGTTTTTATTCTTCCCATCAACCCAATAGCTATAATACTTGATAACATTATCATGATTTAAAGATTTCAACAAAATAGCCTCAGAACATGATTTCAACAACCCACCACAATCATCATCGTTGTCATTAAGAGAAATTTGGTTCCAAACAATTTCAAATCCCATCAATTATATCAAACCCTTTGTACACAATTTTAAACCCCTTGTAAGTAGCAATTGTTAGGTGATTTTCAACAACCTAAATTCCATCATCCTCAGGATTCATGATTATGAACGAAAACAAAGTTGAAACCTTAGAAAAATTTACCTTTAATTGAAGAACGGTTATAGAAATTGGTTCGCCTGCCTTACCCAGCTACTGTTGATGTTGGTCGGCGTCGGAAGGCCTTCTGGTCCGCGTTCGATGCTGGTTAACAGAGGTGAAGGACCGGCCATATTAAGTTTGGTGACGATAGAGGTGGAGAGAAGATTTTCCTTCTCTTGGTGGGTTTGAGAGAGAGAAGAGGAAAGTTTAGGTTTTGTCTTGTTTTATTTTTTGTTATACGTATGCCTTATTTTTTGTAAGGAAAATAATTAAAATGTTGCAGTAAATATTTCAGATACTAAAAAAAAAGGAGGAAAATTTTACTGCCCTATTTTAAGAAAGGATTCTAAACTTTCCTTGCTAAAAATTACATTTTGCAAGCAAATATTTCCTTGCAAAATGTTTACAACAAGATTATACTTTTAGCAACGATTTTTCCATTTTCCTTGTTAATAATACACTTTTAGCAAGGAAAGTTACATTCTTGCTAAAAAAATCGTTGCTAAAATCAAATTTTCTTGTAGTGTGATGAGAGGATTTAAAGTCTCATTTTGATATTTGAATTTTGTTTTATTTCATACATTTAGTAATAATACATAAGTACTTACTTTGAGGTAAATATGCTAGTAAACCTCTTGGGTTGGTTTTATAAATAGTTTAACTTTTGCACTATAATATTTATATGATATTATTACACTAGTTAGTACATTATGGGATTAATTATGGTTGAATCACACTCTCTAGGTTATTGTATTATATATTAGTATATTAGTAGAGGTGGGTGTGACAAGGGGGGTCTGTCATTATCCTAATAGGTTAGTGTATTTAGGTTAACTCTTTAAAAGATACCAATGGTTAATGAACCGGATCCCAAGAACTATAATGAAGTACTCCAAGATAAGGAGTTTGAGATTTGGCTTAAGGATATGAACTTGAAGATGGAATTGATGTATTCGAATCAAGTTCGGGAGCTTGTGGACTTGCCTTATGGGATAAAACCCATCAGATGACAATATATCTATAAAAACAAAATTGGAGTAGATGGGAAGGTGGAAACCTTCATGGTAAGGCTTTGTGCGAAAGGGTTTACTCAAAAATAGGTGATTGACTATGAGGAAACCTTCTTACCAATAGTCATGTTAAAGTCTATTCGGATTCTTTTATCCATTGCGGCTTATCTCGATTAGGAGATTTAGTAAATGGGCATCAAAACATCGTTCTTGGATAGTAGTCTTGGGATCAATGTTTTTCATGATTGGAAATATAGGAAGTTGGGCTTATCCAAAGACACTTTATCGATGATGTGCTCACAGAGTTTAGCATGCAAAATTCCAAGAAAGAATTTCTTCCTTTTAGGCATAAAATCTCTCGACTAAGGATCAGTCTCTTAAGACACATGATCGGATAAAGAGGATGAATAAACTTTTTGATTTTTAAATATTCAGTTCTTGGCTTTTCAGGTTCTGTGGTCTATATACCTATATTTTATAGAAATGTTTACTTACAAGGCTTTAATCCTTTGATGCTAAGGTTCTAAGGTCTTAGGACCCTGAATCTAACAAAAGAATTTGAGTTAGTTTAGTGTTACAAAAATAATTACTAACACTAAATTACTGTTACAAAAATGCGCGGGGAGGCAAAATACTAACACTTTTTTTTACCGTTACTTAATTACGTGTTACTAACACATCTTTACCGTTACTAAAGTGTTACAAATTCATTCAAATCCTAACGGACTTTTATCATTACCAACATTTCATAACACATTTTTAACACAAAATTTTGTACCATTTAGTGATGGTATAGGCTCGCTACTAATATTTAAGAATTTTTAAAAAATATAATATATATTTTCTTATAACCATGAGAAAAACCCAACACACATGACCATAAGAAGATCAATATTAGTGGAAATCATAGATTAAAATGAAGTTAATAGGCAAAAATCACATTCAATGAGTGATGATAATACATCAAATTGAAAGGAAATAATACGAATTTAGGTAAAAAATAACTAATCGTCACACGTTGCATTTTGACTAATTATGACAAAAATCCTTAACATGACTAAATATTAAACAACAAAACAAAGTTGCAAAAGTTCACTGAGATGAAAACAAACATCAAAAACTCCACAACAAGCAATAGTACCGCAAAAAAAATTAAATTTCATATAATCTTAAGAGGTTGCAGCAGTCTCGGCAGTTTGGGCGGCAATTTGGAGTGATTCCAAATTTTAATCTCTACAGTGAAAAAAATAGATGTTAAGTAAATATCATAACAGGTCTAGCTCACATATGACTGATATAACTTGTCCATTTTTCATGCCCGCTTGTAAACACCATATGATTAATCGACACGACATGCTTAGCATGGCATGCCTTAAACATGTCCTCTTGCCATTTGTACTCACTAAAATTTAACAGGCAAGAAAAAAAATTATAGATATCCAACAAGAAAATTACAACTAATATACAATTATATGGATTATCAGCAACGTATCCACAAAAGGAAACGCTCCCATTTTTTTAGTCATGAGAAAGTTGAAACTCCTTCCCAAACACCAAGTCAAATGTGAGTTGAGGTCTACCCCCTGCTGAAAGTGTTCCCAAAACAAACTTTCCATCATCAATCTTCAAATGGAAGGGAATAGATTCATCACCTTTATTGTTCTTTACCTCCCCCAACGCAGCTTGGAAATGAGAAACCTCATAAATATCATAGCTAATGGATTGTTAAACTAAGCCATGCTCAACATTCTGTCATTTCATTTTACAAAACAAATCTTTAATCGTGAACTAGCCAATAGAGGAAGTGAAAACAATGGAGGAAGTGAAATTAAGTATCATCCTGGGAAATATGAATGAGTTATAATGTGCATCCTGTTGAAAATAAAGATAAAAAACATGCCACCAATATTAATCTCAGTTGTTCTTTAAACAAGATATATATTAGATTCAATTAAAACTAATTTCAGTATAAGAAAAAATTAGCACCATAGTAAAAAAATATAGACAATTTCAATATATAGTTAAATTGTGTATAAATGGAAAAATTAAAGCTAATTTAAGTAAACAAACGACACAAGCATAGAAATTTCAGTAAAATATAAAAAAATGGAACAATAAGAGAAGGAGTGATCAATTAAGATTAATTCCAACAGTTAATGATGCTCGCAAATACAATGTCTAAAGAAGTCATTTGAAGACAGGGCAAAATTAGTTTATAGGACCAACACAATGTTTTAAATTCAGCGACACCAATAACCTCTGACGTAAAGTGGTCGCCATTGCATTCTCGCAATATTCTAATCTAGGGTTCATCCTTTCCCAATATTACTCTCTCTTAACATTTATATTTCCCTCAGTTTATTTTGAACATCAATGTTATAGTTTTGGTTGTTCATTGATTAGTAGGTTTATGACAATGTATGTCAAACAAGGGTTAAAATTGGAGTTGAAAGAGAAGTTCGTATAGTTGAAGTATATTTAGTGGTTTTGGTTGTGACATCGCACTCATTCATTCATTATAATATACAAAAAATTTATGCTATGTAAGAATTTAGTTTTTCTGCAACTCACATAAACTCATGCTCAACGCATAGAAAGGATATACACGAAGAGAAATTACAAGGATACAAATTACTTGATTGACCTTTTTTTAAACTAATCCTAAAAGAGGAAGTAGAAAATAAAATTAGTTTTGAAAGAAATTAAATGTAAATATATGTGTACCAGTGAATGGAAATTCTTGTGCATCACAATGGAATCATAAACAGTAATGTGAAGCTCATAAACATTTTATTGGGCGAGGATTGGGTAGCTAAGATTTATGATTTTGGCTTGTTCATATATGATTCACTTTCCTACATCATTAAATTTGGAGATCTCTAGATATGGGTTTTTGATTTCGTCCTACTCTTTCTTTATCATATATGGATGTAAATTACGGAGAACAGTTCTTTTGACAAACATAAAATTTATTACAATAGTAATGTCTCTACAACGACTAATCGAGACAAAGTTAAGAAAGAAGCTAAGCTCACGCCTGTCCGACAAATTGCCCTCCGAACACTTTTCCAAATTTTAGAGTATCTGGCCGCGTGATTCCTTGGAAAATGTTCACCTTCAAACAAACACGCTTATTATAAACCCAAATGCCTTTTGAGAAAGATTAGGAGCCAAAGTAAATAGACATTACATAATTTTCCTACAATATTCAGATTAAAAGAAAACCTCAACTACAAAATTGAATAAAGATAAACCAGAAAATTCCATGTTGTTTGTTCACTTAGCAAGAACCTCCCATCAGCACATATAATAAGGAGAAGTATTTCAACAAGTACCTTGTGTGGATATAATACGATTGCCTTGGAGAAAATAATTTGTTTGAGCATGATAATATGAAACATTATTGACTCAATAATGTTTAATACTCAATAATATTGAGTATTAAACATTATTATAATTGAAAACAGTAAGTTTTTTCTTTTATTTTTACTTACTATACTCAAACACTGCTTCTCACCCAATTCTATACAATAAAACTAAATTGAAAAGACTTAAGGTGTACAAATTGAGTATTAAACACTGCTTCTCACCCAATTCTATAAATATAGTAAGGATACGCTTGATTGAAAAGTTGAAAAATAAATTGAAAAGACTTAGGGTCCGTTTGATAGCATTATTTGCCATGGCAAATGGCAAATAAGTTGGCAAATATGACATTTGCCTACAATTTTGTGTGTTTGATAGCAAAATTTGCCTACAAGCTATTTGCCAATGTACAACACCTCTTATGCATAACATGTTGGCAAATTTTGCTTTGCTATATGGGTGAGAAATATTTGCCAATAAATTTGCTAACTTCTTAAACGCTTTTAATATTTAAAAAAACAATTTAAAAACTATTTTAAATAATTAAAAAAAACTGTTATGAGTATTTTAAAAATTGTTATGAATATTTTAAAAATTGTTTTAAATGGTTAAAAAAACTGTTTTAAATTAAAATCTGTTTTAAAATTGTTTTTTCGTAAAAACCGTTTTAATGTAAAAAACTGTTTTAATGTAAAAATTGTTTTAATGTAAAAAATGTTTTAATGTAAAAAATTAAAAATTGTTTTGATGTGAAAACTGTTTTAATATAAAAAATTGTTTTAATGTAAAAACTTTTTTAAAGTAAAAAATTATTTCAATGTAAAAACTGTTTTTTCGTAAAAACTGTTTTAATGTAAAAAATTGTTTTAATGTAAAAATTGTTTTAATGTAAAAAATTTAAAAATGTTTTAATGTAAAAACTGTTTTAATGCAAAAAATTATTTTAATATAAAAACTGTTTTAATGTAAAAAAAATTAAAAACTGTTTTAACGTAAAAACTGTTTTAATGTAAAAATTAAAAACTGTTTTAATGTAAAAACTGTTTTTAGTAAGTAGTTTTGGAGTAAAAAACTTTTTTTATATATATAGTTTGTTACTTTTTTAATAAATAAAAACGGGAAGTAAAAAAGAAAAGAAAAAACTGTTTTTTTATTAAATAAGACTTGGGACGAAAATTAAAAAAAATATATATATTTTTTATTATTATATATGTTAATATGGACGAAAAATGTGTTATTAAAATGTTTTGCCTAAAAAACTTGTTTTACCTTATTTGGTATTTGATAGTCTAATGTGAGAAAAAAATATTTGTCTAGGCAAAATTTGTCTGGCAAATTTTGCCATGCCAACACTTTTGCCCAATATGTATCAAACGGACCCTTAATTCCCATGGAAAACAGTTCTAGGTAAATATTTTCCTTAGAAAACATCATTAAGTGTTGTTTAACTGCATTTAATTTCTCAATTTCCAGATTTTTTTGCATAACATGTATTTAAATTATCCTCCTGATTAAATTACATTCATATTATAAAAGCCCCTGCGCATGCCCTTTTTTCCTTCAGAACATTAAGAATTAGAAATGTGAGATTGGTCAAGATGTACAAATTCACATGGCATCTTTTAGGAAAACAAATCATAAGTATTCCAGCATCAGATGAACCACCAAGTCGCAAAGCTTCTTGTGTGCGTGTATGATATATAGAGAGAAAGAGAGAGAGATGACGTTGAATTCACGAAAACTTGGCTCATTTAGAAAGCTAGGGTTGTTGGATTGTTGATTCTTCTACTGAAAGATTGGGATGGGTGTGGGACGTTTGTATGGGTTAAAAAATTGGAGAGAAAGCCTGTTTGGGATAAGATATGGGTGAGGAAATAGGAGATAAAGACAACTTGGGTTAGAAAGTCGGAAAATCTGGGTAAAAACCAATTCTCTGGGGGTAGTGGGAGAATTCGGTACTGGGTTTTCAAGGAAAAATGGGTCACGTGATCTATTTTTATGGAAAATGATTCCATGGAAAATTTTGTAATCAAACACTAAAAAAGACAAAAAAAAAAAGGGTAGAAAAATGCTATTTTCCATGAAAAATATCAACAATCAAATGCACCCTAACCGTCCGTTAGGTACAGTGGAAAATTGGAAGAAAGGGAAGTTAGAAGCGTCCGTATAGTGTGCCCTCCATTGGTTTCTATTCCTATATTATCATGGAAATGTATATGTCCCGTTAAGCTTAGGGTAAAAAGGAGTATAACAATGAACAATCAACAACTAAAGGATTATCAACATTGAAATATTCCCTCCAAACAGGGAACATTATTAAAAACATTCGCACTATAATTAAGAAGATTGGAAGGTACACACACCTCTAGTGGATCCAAATGCAATATATGCTCCACAAGTAAGCATGTCTAAGTGTTTCATCTGCACGCCAGATTGATTTTGGCTGCATCAGATTATAATGCTCGTGGGGCAGCACCAAGCAGGTTCGCTGACCACAGACAGAACATTAAAAGCTCATCCATGAGATCAGACGAAGCAATGTAAGAAGTAGAGAATCAAATCTACCTTAGACAATGCAATTACATCTACATGTTGGGAGAATGCTACCATTCCTGTAAAAACAGGTTTATATTTCTAAAGTCATTTTGGGAAGCTCCTTTTGATTTTTTGTCTTGCTATTGCATTTAGGCAAAAAAAATCCCCCACCAAAACAACAAGAGAAAATCTAGACCGACTCTCTCTTTGGACTCACACATCCGACTCTCTCTCACGTGGCATAATCCCATTAGTCCAACTGATTTTTTTTTTTTAATAAAAACTGAACTTTTGTATTTTCAATAAAAACTGTTTTTATTTTAAAAAAAAGCCTTATTTTTATTAAAAATTTATTTTTTTAATACTGTTTTTAACTTTATATAACTGTATTAAAAATGATATTTATAAAAAAAAATGTTTAAAACACTAAAAATTTGTATTTTCAATAAAAGCCATTTTAAAAAAAACTTATTAAATGACGTGGGTCCGCACCAACGGCCCCAACTGTATTTTTTTTAAAACTATTTTTTCTAAAAATGTTTTTAACTTTGTATAACTGTATTAAAAAACAGGAAAAAAAAACATTTCAACATTTTTAAACAGATATTTATAAAAACAAAAAATTTGTATTTTCAATAAAAGCCATTTAAAAAAAACTCATTAAATGGCGTGAGTCTGCGTCAACGACACTAACCAATCGCGATGAGGATGTGGGTCCGCGCCAGTGGCACTAACCAATCGGGATAATTTTTTATTTTTTTTTAAATGAAAGTTAAATTTGTATTTTCAATAAAAACTATTTTTTTGAAGAAAACTACTATTTTTTAAAAAAACTGTTTTTTTTTTAAGTTTTCTAACTTTTTGCAAGTGTATTAAAAAAAAAATTCAATGTTTTTAAAAAGATATTTATAAAAAAAAAAATTTGTATTTTCAATAAAAGCCATTAAAAAAAACTCATTAAATAATGCAGGTCGTGGCAGCGGTACTAACCAATCGCGATGATGATGTGGGCCACGAGTCCGCACCAATGGCACTATAATCAATCGCGATGATGATGTTGGTTCGCGCCAGCTGCACTTACCGATCCCGATGATGATGTGGGTCAGCGCTAACTTTTAACAAATAGTTTTTCATATTTTTAATTAAAAAAAATACTATTTTTTTTAATAAGAAACTGTTTTCAAAAAATAAAAGTAATTTTTTTAAAAAATAAAATAAGGTTGAACAGTTTTTTAACTTTTTTCTAGTTTTTATTTATAAAAAAAGTAATTTTTTTTAATGAATGTTTTATAATTTTTTTGTAACAAAATCTTATTTAAAAAAAAAACAAGTTTTACCTTGTTTTTTTGTCTTTTAGTGGGACAAATCATAGAGAGTCGGAAGAGAGTCCCAAAATGGGAGTCGCTCTAGCAAAGCTCAAACAACAAACAATTATTTCTAGCAACATCTCTACTATACTTCAACCTGGTAAAAATAATCATACACTGTAAAAAGATGTAAAACTACGATGATGACATCAACATCTCACCGTTACCAATGTAATCATATCATTTCAACTGAAATTCAGGACGTTGTCCGTCATCAGCATGAATCTCCCCACAGTCTTCCGCCTGTAATTCGTGAAGTCCATATTAATAAAAGTCGAGGCTAATCACAAATGCTTCATCAATCCATTGACCATCATAGGCAAAAGCCAAACCTACCTCCCCTTCCCATATGAAATAAATTCCATCCCTAGCTTCCCCTTCTTGAACAACATATTCATTGGGATTTTCAATATCACACATTCAGAAAATCAAGTTAAATTTAAAAAAAATATATGTTTTGCACGGTCAATGAATGGTGTCGAAAAATCTACTTTATCTACAAAACTTAAAAACTTTTTAGATATTTAAAAAAATGACCTTTTGATAATGGGATATTTGAGCCTACCCATTCCGTCCTTATCATAACAAGTGGGAGCATGGGTTTACTAGGTCAGATACCACATTTTTCATTTCTCTTTCACAAGGTTAAATATATTTTCAGGTAAATTTTTTTCAAGAAAAGTATATAGGTTTTGTGTTGTTTATTTTGAAGAACCAAAAAAATTTTCTGGGAAAGAAGAGTAGTTGATCATTATTCTTTCTCTTTTGTAATACCACATATTTTTATAGTATTTAAATTATTCGTTAAATTGATTATTGATTTATGATTTGTTATTTGCTTATAACACATGACATGCCGTTTCATGATTCAAGATGTTGGACTTTCGATATGTTATTTAGTAGATAGAGATGTGACTTTGAGATGTCACATCTGTTGGCTTTCATAATTGAGTAACGTATTGAATTGACTGTATTACTCTAGATGTTAGCCAGCTTATGATAATGACTACATCAAAATGTGCTTTTAGTAACAAACTAATTTTTGGATTACTAACAGTATTCTACCGTTACTAGTTCTTACAAAAATTTACCATTAGCAATCTAACATACATGTTACTAATTTTAGTTCATAATTCAAAAAGGGAGATATTTTTATAACACACTCTACTACACACAAAAGTAGAACCCTCACATTTCTCTCCCTAATGAACTGAACCAAAATTGGACCCTTTTATTTGTGATTCTCAAATGCAATCAACTCTCCCCTTTTATTTCTCTCTCTCTTTCTCTATGATACAAACAAATATCACTACCTCACTGGAGTTCTTTATAATAGGAAAGCTTACCCCTTGTGGTTCCAAGATAGTTTCACCTTGATCTTTGATGGCGACATTTTCTCACTCCCTCCCCCCCCCCCCCCCCCCCCGCCCCCCGTCTCTAAGATTTGAATCTCACGACTACAAAGTCTCTACCAAAGTTTAATCCAAATGATTTTAACTTGATTTGGTCCCTTTTAATCATTCTAAGTTGAGGTCCACCAAGTCATTTTTGCACTTGCAGCTTCTTACGAGAATTCAGTGAGCTTAACATGTTTATATAACATTTTTCTTTGTCATCTAATTAAACCTTTCACTACTTTGACTACTTGTAAAATACATAGAAGATTGATATTTAAGGACTTTTTTTGGACCAAGAAAAAATGATTTTGAGGGAATATAGTAAAATATGCAATATGTGAAACTAAGGTTTAGTTTAGTACCACTTTTGCATAATAAATTATGTTAGAGAAGAACTTTCTTATTTTAAGTTTCTCATTGGATTCTAAATGTTTTTCTAGCTACTAGTAGATGTATAGTTAACAAGTTGGGAATTTGGATTTTGGGTTCTACTCATATGAAGGATTGTATAAGATTAATCAAACTGCTTGGATTGTATTATAGGGGTAAATGGTATATGATCCAGCTGATCAAGGTGTTATTTTTTGTCTTGTAGGTAGTCAAAGTTTAAACTAACATGCTCTTGACCAAACTTGAAGGCACTTGTTTGCCACTACCAAGGTGAAATGGAAGTTTGATTTTGAGTTAATCTTTTTTATTGTATTATCGTACCCTCTTGTATACATTACTCATTTCATATGTAACTGTAGATGCAATTATTATGCAACACAAATAAATATGAGAGAAACAATTATCAAGAAAAGAAGAAGGAATACAAGATACCAATCACAGAACAAATGATGTACGTGGTTCAGCAAAGATGTGCCTACGTCCACAGTGGTGCAGTCGATCTTATTTCTATATACTCCGGAGAGTGATTACAGAGAATACCACTTGTCCTTTTGCCCCGGACCTAGGGTTTAATATATACATGTACATGTAGATGAGTGGAGGTGATGGGTTCCTCCATGTTTTCCATCTCCCCTATAACTTCCCTTCATGGGATCGTGGGGGGAGACCGGATCAATTATAAAAGATGAGGGGCCTGGACTTTAGGCCGCCAGGACCGGGCTACTCGTCCAGGCCCATAGTTCTAATTTCGGGTACCCACAATTGCCCCTAAATTTGTTTGGGCCATGTTTATGGGTTCAATGGATTTAAATGATCAGCCATTATGGCTGATTTGCGATTCTTCAAAAACTGTGAAGTTGCTTTGGCGGCACCCGCTTCGCTATTTGTGCGCTATGATTAGAATTGAAGGCTTGTTGGGATAGCCACTTTTTCTTCCGTCGCTTCGGCCCTTCTAGTACTCTTCTTTCTTCTGAGAACTCTAGCGCCTTGTACCTTCTTTTCTTAATCTCCATTCCCATTGCTTCTTAGTCGTCTTGAGCTCATGCTTCTTCATCACTTGAACCGATCTTCTGTTTTGTAAGTTTCTCGTGCCCTTTCTTTGCACTTTCTCTTTGGTTTGTAGATTTTCTTGAGTTTTTTAATGGCGAAGATTGGAAATAGGTCAATCTCTGAATTCAGGAAGTTCTACAACATTCCTGAGTGGGTAGATATTGAATGTTGTGCCTCCCCTCCTAGGAACGTTAGGGATATAGAGGATGCCCACTGGATCCATGTTTTGTTGCTTTCCCAGGGGGGACTTACTTTTCCCCCTAATGATCTATTTTTGCATTTCTTTGGCTATTTCAATATTGTTCCCGCACAGTGCTCACCCAATGTGTGGAAAATAGTAAATGGCGTCCATAGAATAAACCAGTTATATGGTACTAGGTTAGGACTTGCCTAGATCTCTTTCTCTTATTCCTTTTCTCGAACTAGTTCAGGTGTCTTATACCTCAAAGCTAGGAGTCCTGATAGGGTATTGGTAGTAAACCTACCTGATTCCCATAAGGACTAATGGCAAGAGGGTTTCCTCATTAGGAATTGGCAGTTCCCTCCCCAGTTTGAAGGGTCGAGGTCTGAGAGGTTCTATGTTCCTTTCTACGGGGAGGAATATATACGTAGACATTGTACTGTTGTTTCAACTTTTGCTGATTTGTGACTTTTCTAACCCCTCTTTGTTTTTTCTTGCGCAGCGAGGTCAAAGAATTTGGAGCCTGCTCTCAGCGAGGTTCGTATCTCGGAGTTGGTGAAAGCATGGAATATCAGGGAGCCTCTGGGTGACGGCGAGCATCCCAGGTCTGCTGCCTTTTTGCTTGAGTACAAGAACGTTGGCTCCAGCTTCATAGCACGGCCTGTGGATAGTGTACCAGAGTTCGATTCCTTCGAAGAGACTACTACAGAGCCTATCCAGTTGGACGAAGATGAGAGCAGCTCTGAAAGTGAGCCTGCAGGAGCTACGAGTAATTTGGGTGAAGGGAGCTCTGACAGTAGCAGTTCCTCTGACTTGGAGGAGGATTCTGAAGTTCGAGGATCGTCGAGCTCTTCCAGTAGTTCAGGTGAAGATATGCCTCCAAGGAATAACTTGATTAGAGATGATGATGATGAGGACCACGTGCTCCTCGCACAAAGGTCAAAGAAACAAAAGTCCACTTCAGGGGACATGGCTACTGGTTCTCGATCTTCTACTCAGGAGCAAGAGAGGAAGAGGAGAAAGGAAGAGCAGGTGAGAGAGACGGAGAGAAAAAAGGAGGAGGAAAGAAAGAAGGTGGAGGAAAAGAAGAGGATGGAGGAGAGGAAGAGAATGGAGAAGGAGAAAGAGGAAGAGAGGAGAAAGATGGAGTCGAGGACGAAGGCTGGGCAAGCCTTGGTCCCGGTGTCTGCTTTGCCTGAGGGGGCCTCAGTTGCCATTTCTCCTCAGCTGTCACCTGCACTGCTCGAGAGGGTAGTTCTTCCTGCAGATCGCCAGAGGGCGCTGGGGTCTGATCAATTGGCCCTACAAGCTAGCCAGAGGCTAGCCTTGGTAAGATTCTCTCCATTTTTCAATTCTTTAACAAGTTTTAGTTATTTCTCCTTCTTGATCTCTTCTTTATTTTTGGCAGTTTGTGACTGACTTCGCCGTGCTCTACAGTTCTCGCGATGAGTTGGTGAGAAGGAATGGCGAGTTGGAGCAGCAGAAGTCCGCTCTGGAAGTCAGGGGTTCTCAACTGGAGGCTAATTTAAAGACTGCTGACGCCGCCCGAGCTTCCTCTAATCTGGCCCTCATCAATTCTAATCGAGAGAGGGATGCGGCAGTTAAGGAGCTGAGCGAGCTGAGGCAGGCCTATGACCTAGTCTGATCGAGCAAGCTGGGTGTCGTTGAGGAGAACAAGGCTCTGACCGAGTAGTTAAAGGAGAAAGAGTCCCAGGTAGCCACCATTAAGGAGGATTCATACAACTCCGGGTGGACTACTTCTTATAAAGACGCCAAAGTTCAGATAGGCTACATCAGCCGTTTGAACTTCAAGAAGGGCTGTAACAAGGCCCTCTTAGCTGCTGTTGTTGATGCTGAATCTCCTCTGTTCGACGAACATGACCCGGGTTCGAGGCCAACTGTGGACGAAGAAGCCCCTGCCCCAGCCATCGAGGGTGTTGATCTTGCCTCTCAGACAATTCCTGCCGATGCTGGTCCTGCCCAGGCGAATGAGGGCATCCCTGTAGAGGGGGATGCCTCTGCTGCTGCTGACAAGGGCAAGCAGCCAGCCACCTCTGGGCAGCCTGAGGTTGCTAGTTAATCTTCTTTTAGGACTATTTTTGTACTTCTGCTTGTAATTTTTCCAATCTCTGCTCGATGTACTTGACTTTTATCAATGAAATGAAAAGGCTTCTTTTTCCAGTGCATTGATTAATTTTTCTTTCCATTGCCCTTTTATGTCTTGTAGTTGACTGATGTAGAAGAGTATATTCCTGCCACATCTCAATTGGGCAGGACTCTTGGTCCCAATGCCAGTCCTCAGGTTCGTCAGGCCTTTGTTAGGCTTTGCAAATCTCTTAGGTCAAGGAATCAAAAGTATAAGGAGCAGTCCGAGCTAGTGGCCAAGCTGAAGGACAGGCTCCAGGAGATGGAAGGCATTGGTGCCTCAGTGCAGGAGGAAGTCAATGTACTGAGAGCAAGGTTACTAGAGGCCACCGAGATCAACCAAGTTGGGGAGTTCCTGTAGCAGGAGAATGAAAATCAGAGGAGGGAAGTCCTACAACTTAGAGAGCATGCACCGAGCACTATTTCATCTGTTCTGCAAGGCTCCTCATCGTCGCGAGCTGGATATACTCCTCCTATGCTGCGAGGTTCCACTCGTCCTCCCCTCCCGTGAGCTGGTAGGAGCACCCGGGGCAGGAAGAGGGAAGCAGAAGAACAGCGTGATAAGAAGATGGAAGAGCTCCGCGATGATGTCCGTCGAGCATATGTAATTGCTGTTGGGCTTCAAAGGGACGTTACCCAATTGCAGCATTTATTCAAGAAAGGTCCTCGGCAAGCGTGGGCTGACGGTTATGATCAAGGCTGGCTAGATGTCCCAACAAGACTATCTGAGTTCGAGGAACTTTCTTTCATCAGAGGATGGTTAAGTGCCTTGAAAGAGCTTCAGGTCCTGAGGAACTCGGTGTTATGGTATCGTCACGAGATGTCCTCCGCAACTCTGATGCCCAACCCATTCAGGAGGGATGATCGATGGATCCCCATTGATGCTATTCCTCGGCAACTATTGGAGTTGGATGCAGATGAGGTTATGGAAGAGCTAGTCCTTGCTCCTGATGACGGACGAAAAGCTAGAGTGGAAGATTATCTTGTTCGGAGGCTTCCACCTTCTTGAGATTTTACAAGTTATTATTCTTTTGTCTTTTTTGATAATGTAAATGCTTTGGGCGAGCTTTACCGACTAAACATGTATTATCATTGTTGTAAATATAAGAGATTAATGAAAAGTTAGTGTTTTGGGAAATTTTGCCGACTAAACGTGTTCATCCAATCTTTTTATATTCTTGCTACTTCATAGTTCTTTTTGTTTTGTCATGCAAGTACCCCCCAGTCCATTATAATACCAAAATACCATTATGCCCTATTTTACCTTTTAGGTTATGTCATCACACTCCCTTAGGCCTAAGTAGGGCAATTGGAGAGGACACACCTGGTATTGGATGTCTTCATCCGATCAGGATTTTTCTCAACCAAAGTAGGTTTGATGGCCAGTATAAAACCTGGTCGCATTGCCTAAGAATCCTCTGTAGGGCTTTATATATTGCCAGGGGCAATGCTAAGAGGTCTCTCGTGTTTCATGACGATGACCTGAGGAGGGGTATTCCCCTGCTATATCGACCATCGTGCCTGTGATTTGGAAAGGATGTGTGATAAAATGCAACTGTTACTGATTTCATTAGTAGTAAGGGAAATGAACTATCCTTTCACATAACAAATACAAGAAAAAGATTCAACAATAGAATTCCTTGAGAATCTATCTAAAAATAGAATTTCTTGAGATTAGCTGCGTTCCATGCTCGTGGTATCTTTCTGCCCTCCATCGTTTCCAAATGATAGGCACCTTGCAGGTCGTCTTTAGTTACTTTAAAGGGTCCTTCCCAGTTTGGTCCTAGCTTGCCGTCTGATGACTTTACTGTGTTGCCCAGGACTTTCCTTAGAACATAGTCCCCAACTTGGAATCTTCTCGGGTTAACCCTTTTGTGGTAGTACTTTACGAGCTGTTGCTGATAGCTCGCGAGCTTTACTAGGGCAAGTTCTCTACACTCGTCGGCGAGGTCGAGTTCAGCGAGCAATGCCTCATCGTTCTGGCCTTGGTCGACAAGGTCGAATCTCATTGTTGGCAAACCCGCTTCTAGTGGGATGACTGCTTCCATGCCATATGTTAGCGAAAATGGGGTTTCTCCTGTTGCTCGTCGAGGAGTTGTTCGGTATGCCCATAGGATATGGGGTAGCTCGGTTGCCCATGCGCCCTTGGCTCGCTCTAATCGCTTCTTCAATCCATCGATCACAGTTTTTTTAGAAGCTTCTGCTTGCCCATTGCTCTGAGGGTAGGCCACCGAACTAAATTTGTGCCTGATCCCGTGTTCGTTACAGAAGACCTGAAAGGGTCCACTCTCGAATTATGTCCCATTATCAGTGATGATGGTTCTGGGGATTCCGAATCGAGTGATTATATTCCTCCATATGAACCTTATCATATCAGCGTCTCGGATGTTTGCCAATGGTTCTGCCTCGATCCATTTGGTGAAGTAGTCAGTTGCAACTAACAGGTATTTGCGATTACCAGCAGCGATGGGCAGTGGTCCCACGATGTCCATTCCCCATTGGGCGAAGGGCCATGGGCTGGTCAGGGATTTTAGGTCGCTGGCCGGTTGGTGGACCATAGGGGCGTGAAGTTGGCATTTCAGGCATTTGCAGACATATACTGCGGAGTCCTTTTGCATATATGGCCACTAATAGCCTTCCTTTATTGCTTGAAAGGCTAGAGACCTTCCTCCGACATGACTTCCACCGATTCCTTCGTGAAGCTCTCACAGCACTTGCTCGACATCGCCTGGGTGGACGCATCTAGGGTAGGGACCGGAGAAGGACTTCTTATACAAGTCGCCTCCTGTGGATAAGTGAAAGCGAGCAGCTTTGACTCTTATCTGGTGGGAAGTTTTCTTGTCCTCTGGGAGTGTGCCCTCCTTTAAATAGTCTTTTAAGGGGTCCATCCAGCTGGGGGCTGATCCCACCTGGAGTATTTGTTCCACGTTTGGCAGCTTGCTGTTGTGGTTAATGCTCGGACAAATGAGGAAATCGATGGGAATGACCCTTTTAAGGCTAGAATCAACTGCCGAGCTTAGGGCTGCTAAGGCGTCAGCATGACTGTTTTGTCCTCTGGGAAACTACTGGATGTTAATCTCCTCAAAGCTCGTCATTAGTTTTCTCACCAGGGCGAGGTAGGCTGCCATTCTTTCATCCTTCACGTTGTAATCTCCACTTATCTGATTGGAGACTAGTTGAGAATCGCCGAACACCTGTAAACATTTTGCTCCCAGAGTTTGTGCCTTTTGGAGACCGGCTATTAGGGCTTCGTACTCTGCTTCGTTGTTGGAGGCTGCAAATCCAAGCTTGATTCTTTGCTCAAGGATGGTGTTTTTTGGGGTGATAAGAATAATGCCTACGCCTGCCCCCTTTGAGTTGGAGGCTCCATCAACGAATAGTTTCCAGGTTTCCACTGTTTCTTGGTTCTCCTTTGGTTGGTCGGGGAGTTCTTCGCCTGTGAATTTGGCTATGAAATCAGCAAGGATCTGACCCTTGATAGCTGTCCTTGGTTGAAATTGGATGTCAAACCGGCCGAGCTCGACTGACCACTTAGACAATCTGCCTGACAAATCCGCTTTCCTTAGGATAGCCTTAAGGGGATGAGATGTAAGGACGATGACAGTATGGGCTTCGAAATAATGCTTCAGCTTCCTCGAGGCTATTACCAGTGCAAAGGCAAGCTTCTCTAATGGCAGGTACCTTTGCTCGGCGTCTAATAAGGTCTTGCTCGCATAGTAAACGGGGTGTTGGATTCTTGCAACCTCGCATATTAATTCTGAGCTGACAGTGTGATTGGATATCGAGAGGTACAGGTACAAAGAATCCATTTGCTGTGGTATGACAAGAAGCAATGGAGAGCTTAGGTAGGAATTGAACTCGTCCAGAGCTCGCGAGCAGTTTGGGCTCCATTCTATCGGTTTACTCCCTTTTAGAAGATGGAAAAAAGGCTTACACTTCTCAGAGGATTTGGAAATGAAGTGATTTAAGGCAGCGAGCATTCCAGTAAGCTTTTGCACGTCCCGGACTGTTCGAGGGGGTTGTACCATGTTGATTGCATCGATCTGGTCTGGATTAGCTTCTATGCCTATCTTACTAACCAAGTCTCTAAGAAATTTTCCTGACTAGACACCGAAGGAACACTTGCTCGCATTAAGCTTAATTCGATACTTCCTGAGGATTTCGAAGGTCTTTGACAGGTCTGAGAGGTGATTTTCCTTCTTCTTGCTCTTAATGAGCATGTCATCGATGTAGAACTCCATTGTGTTTCCCATTTGAGCCTTGAACATATTTATGACCAGCCGCTGATAGGTTGCCCCCGCATTCTTGAGCCCAAATGGCATGACCTTGTAGCAATATAGCCCAACTGTCGTGATGAACGCTGTTTTGTCCTGGCCTGGGGCATACAAGGGGATCTGGTGATATCCTGAGTATGCGTCCAGGAAACTCATTCGCTCATGAGCTGCAGTGGCATCTACTAGTTGGTCTATCTTTGGGAGGGGGAAACTATCCTTAGGGCATGCTTTGTTGAGGTCAGTGAATTCGATGCAAACTCTCCACTTCCCATTATTCTTCGAAACTACTACTGGGTTGTACAACCACTTGGGGAATTGCACTTCCCGTATGGATCCTGCATCCAGTAGTTTTTCAACTTCCTTTTCGACCGCTTTAGCCTTTTCGGGTGCAGCTCTTCGTGCCTTCTGTGCGACTGGATTGAATGTGGGGTCGATGTGCAGCTGATGACAGACCATATCAGGATCAATGCCGGGCAGCTTGTAAGGTTCCCATGCGAAAACATCTACGTTGTGCCTCAGAAAGGCCGTCAACTCCTTCTGTTCTTGGTCGGTGAGAGATGCTCTAATCAAGAAGACTCTGCTACTGTCACCAACTTCGGCTATAACTTCTACCAAGTCCTCGATGACACGCTCGGAGGGGAGGAGCCTGGTCTCCTCTACTCCAGGTCTTCCATACTTTAATTGCTATTTTGAAGGTATCACACCCTCTTCAACTTTCTCGCTGGGTTGATCGGACTTCTTCTACGGCTTTGGTTGGATGGATGCTATGAAGCACTTCCTCGCCATTGCTTGGTCACCGTAGATCTCCATTACTCCTCGCTCGGTTACATACTTGAGCTTATGATGGTAGGTCGAGGAGAACGCCTTTTTTTGCATGAAGCCATCCTCTGCCGAGGATGGCCTGTTATGGTGATTCGATGTCAACTACCAAAAACTCAATCATCTTGGAGATGTTCCCGGCATGAACTGGCAGCACTATCTTGCCTAGGGGCATGGTCATTTTTCCAGTAAAGCCGACCAAAGGAACAGTAGCTTCCTTTAGGTCGACGACGCTCAACTTCAATTTCCTGAATAGGTTGAGGTACGTTACTTCGGATGAGCTTCCTTGATTGACGAGCAGCTTGTCGATGTCAAAGTTGGCTATCCTGAGTGTAATGACCAGGGCATCATGATGTGGGGTCCTTACTCCCATTAAATTTTCATCCGTAAAAACAATATGCTTGTTATAGTTAACGTTCTCTGCTCGTCGATGCTTTCCTGACTGTGACTTTGCTGGATCGATTTGAAAAGCCTGCATTACCGCTGCAAGTTTTTTTTATCTCCATTCGAGCTGAGTTTCCTTATATCTGCTTGACATCAGATACTCCGTGAATTACTGCGAAATCGTGTCCAACATCATCCTCCAGCACGTTGTCGGGTCTCACCTCTCTGTTGGCAGTCACTTTCTCTGCCCTTTTTTCCATAAAGTCGTTCAAATGCCCGGACTGGGACAACTCTTCGAGGTGAGACTTAACAGCTTTGCAGTGCTCGGTCTTATGTCCTCCCTCTTTGTGAAAAGCGCATCTTAACGCATTGTTCCTCTTCGAGGGATCTCCTCCCATCTTCCTGGGCCACTTGATGAATGGCTCATCCTTGATCTTCATGAGAACCTTATAAATTGGTTCTTTGAAGACGGTGTTGACCGCATGGAATGCTTTCGATGCGTCCTGGTTCCCTCCATTCTTGGAGCCATTTTTGCCTCCGTTCTTTCCTCCTTTCCTCTGGTTCTCAGTTTTCTCACCTACATTGGTAGTGAGCTTAGCTCGACCGTTTTCTCCTATATTAGGGTGGGTGACATCTTCCACCTTTGCGTATTTCTCGATTCGGGCCATTAGGTCGTCAATAGTCATAGCTTCCTTCTTCGTCAGGGATTGGTAGAGGAGGGAAGAACTAGGGAGCCCAATTTTAAAGGATGCCACTGCCACTTCCTCCGCGCAGTCCTCGATCTCATTGAATAACTCCCATTACCTCTTCGCGTATTCTCGGAGGGTCTCCTGAGGCGTTTTCTTCATTATTAGTAGAGCATCCATCCTTTTTGGGATGGGAGCTATTGGTGATGAATCGGGCCGTAAAAAGTTCGGCTAGGGATTTGAAATTCTTGATTGACCAGTGGGGGAGCCTTTCGAACAACTTCTGTGCTACATCATGAAGGCTCGAGGGGAAACTACGGCACATCAGGGCATCTTGGTGACTCCAGAGGGTCATGGCCTGTCGGTATTGCCTGACGTGATCGATGGGATCAGTCTTTCCGTCGTAAATCTTAAACCTTGGAATGGAAAATTTCTTGGGAGCTTCCTCCTCTTCGATTTCTCTTGTGAAAGGCGACTTCATCTGGGTTTTGAGAGCTCGCCTCGCGAGCTCTCTAATTGATCTTGTTTCATGGTGAGCGGGATGATGGTCCATTTCCCTGCAGACCATGTTTCGCATGTTTTCATCGCTGTGAGCAGGGCTCTGGTAGCGGCGAGCTCTTCGCAGCTGTTCGCGGAGGTCGTCGTCTGACTCGCCTCCTTCGTCCCTTTGAGATTCTCGCCTAGGGCTCCTTCCTCGGCTGCGAGACTTGCTCTCCTGAGGGCTAGGAGTGCGATATGGGCGTCTCCTATTATCATGACGAAGCTCCCTCTCTAGTCTTTCCAGTCTTCTGTTCAAGCGAGCATTCTCAGCCTCGTATCTGCGAGAAGACTCCCTCTGCTCGTGGAGCCTTGCCTCGTATGCATCAATCAACCTGGATATCTGCATGGACCTCACTGGTCCTTGACTTTCTTATGAGGCTGGTCTTTCTAGGAGAGCTCTCTGATCTGAACGTCGGACTTCAGACCTAATCCTGCGAGGAGCAAGTGGCTCTTGAATATCTCCTGCTTGGGGAGCATTGCTGCTGTGGCCAGACATCTTAAACTCCTTTCTTGACGTGGGCTCTTCTCAGGGAAAGATGAACGTTTCCCACAGACGGCGCCAATTGTAGATGCAATTATTATGCAACACAAATAAATATGAGAGAAACAATTATCAAGAAAAGAACAAGGAATACAAGATGCCAATCACACAACAAAGGATGTACGTGGTTCAGCAAAGATGTGCCTACGTCCACGGTGGTGCAGTCGATATTATTTCTATATACTCCGGAGAGTGATTACAGAGAATACCACTTGTCCTTTTGCTCCGGACCTAGGGTTTAATATATACATGTACATGTAGATGAGTGGAGGTGATGGGTTCATCCATGTTTTCCATCTCCCCTATAACTTCCCTTCATGGGATCGTGGGGGGATACTGGATCAATTATAAAAGATGAGGGGCCTGGACTTTGGGCCGCCAGGACTGGGCTACTCGTCCAGGCCCATAGTTCTAATTTTCGGGTACCCACAGTAACATTTAATTTCATTCCTTAAAAATATTTGTCTACAATGTTTTCATGCGACATGATTATGAACTAGTTCGAGTTATAATTTTTTACACTTATGTTGTGTTGGGTCCAGAGTGAACCTATTTAATGTTATGGATTGTTAATTAGGAAACGAATAAGATTTCTATGTTCCTGTTCTCAACTAAAAGATGATTGGAAATTTGTAGCGTACTAAAAGGTGAAAGTTAGTAATCAATCAAAGGAGCATTTATATATCGACTTCTTCATCTTCAGTAATTTCATTTTCTCATTTTTAAAGATGTCATACTTAAAGAATGCTTTTCTTAGAAGGGCTCATAAGGAATGAGCTCAGCCGTGAAGCCTATTTACTCTAAATGCTTTTCAATGAACTTTGTTTCTATCAATCGACATTATCTTATGACCATTTTTTGATAGGAAAGAAAGGAAAAGATTCAGGCTTTTCAAAAAACACAAAGACTATGATCAATCTGATGCCAATCAATTATGCCCACGGTCTGTGATTCATACTAACTTGGGAGTTAATTGATCAATCTAATGAAGAAAATATACCATATTCTATCATTGGAATTTTTTGTCATAACACTACAGCAAAAACATGAATTTGGCAAGATTTAAAACCGTGCTAGATCAAATCTGGCACGGTTTTGAACTGTGCTAGAATCAGGTGTTCCAAAATGATCATTTTTTTCTGGCACGATTTAAAAGTGTGCCAGATTTGACCAAACACAAACACTTCTGCTACACTTTTAAACCATGCCAGAAGTTGATATTTCTGGCACAGTTTTGAACTTTGCCAGATTGAGCACATTTTCATAAAAATTTGGCACAGTTCAAAACTGTGCCAAAATTTGATACACTTTTGGCACAGTTTTGAACCGTGCCAAATTTTTGGATGAAAGAAAAAAGATAATTATTTGAAAAAAAGAAAATTCACAAATTGCAAATCTTGCACGTTGTTGATAAACAAATGTACATACAAACTTCAAAATATTACAAATCTTTAGTAGTTCACAGACTAAAAAAAATTGGGCACAGTTTCCTCTATTTTCCGGACATTCTAAAACTTGCTAATATAAATTCTGCGTAATACAAAGCCTGCACGGCCACAAAATATAACAATAAACTTATAAAAACCTGCACGGCCATAAAAGTTATAAAAAAAATACAAAAGCCCGCACGACCATAACACACAAAAAAAAAGAATCATGAATATTAACGACATTAAATAAATAAATCCCTTGTTGTAAAACATTGACTTCTCCGTGTGTTCCACATGAATAAATGCTAACTATAAAATGTTCTCCTGAAAAAAAAAGGATACAAAAAAGAAACGATATTAGTAACCAAGTAATTTATAAAAAAAGCTTACTCAAGCAAAAAAAATCACATATATGAGTTTCAAATATTATTATATTTAATTGAAATATTACGCAAGTTATGACTACCTGATCAGTTCCTACGAGTTACATTGGTCCCGTGCGAGGTGTTCGTGCCTCTTACGGGGACGTTTGACGATTGGTTTGGGTTTTCACCCTCAAACGACTTGTTTTTAAGCCTAACCTAGATATTTCCAAATTATGATCGTATTCTCAAACTCGGAGACACGCGACTACGCGGTCAGTTCCTATAAGTTGCATTGGTCCCGTGCAAGGTATTCGTGCCTCTTACGGGGCCGTTTGGCAGCTAGTTTGGATTTTCAGCCTCACACGGCTTGTTTTTAAGCCTAATATAGATATTTCCAAATTATCATCATATTCTCAAACTGGAAGACTCGCGACTACGCGGTCAGTTCCTATAAGGTACATTGGTCCCGTAGGAGATGTTCGTACCTCTTACGAAACCGTTTGGCGGCTTGTTTGGGTTTTCACCCTCAGACGACTTGTTTTTAAGCCTAATATAGATATTTCCAAATTATTATCATATTCTCAAACCGGAAGACCCATGACTATTGGTCAGTTCCTACAAGTTACATTGATCCGGTGCGAGGTGTTCGTACCTCTTACGGGGCCGTTTGGCGGCTGGTTTGGGTTTTCACATTCACATGGCTTGTTTTTAAGCCTAATCTAAATATTTTTAAATTATCATCATATTCTCAAACCGAGAGACCTGTGACTACACGGTCAGTTCCTACAAGTTACATTAGTCCCGTGCGAGGTGTTTGTGTCTCTTACGGGGCCGTTTGGAGAATGGTTTGGGTTTTCACCATCACCCGACTTGTTTTTAAGCCTAATTTAGATATTTCCAATAGTGGGTGAAAACTCGAAACAACCCTCGAACGCCCCGTGAGTGGCACTGACACTTCGCATGGGACCAATATAACTCGTTCGAACTGACCGCACGATCACGGGACTCCCGGATTAAGAATATGGCGGTAATTTAAAAATTTATAGTCTTAAGCAAAACATAACATTAGTGGGTGAAAACTCGAAACAACTCCCTAACGGCCCCGTGAGAGGGACCAACAGCTCTCACGGGACCAATGAAACTCGTAGGAACTAACCGCGCAGCCACTAGACTCCGGGTTTGTGAATACGACGGTAATTTCAAAATATGTGGATTTAGGCTTAAAAATATGGCGTTAGCGGTTGAAAATCCCAAACATCCCCCGAACGGCCCCATGAGTGACACCAATACCTCGCTCGGGACAAATATAACTCATAAGAATTGACCGCGCTATCATGGGACTCCCGTTTTGAGAATACGACGATAATTTGCATAATTCTAGACTTAGGCTTAAAAACATGGCATTAGTGGGTGAAAACTCGAAATAGCCCCCGAACGGCCCTGTGAGTGGCACCAACACCTCGCACTTGACCAATATAACTTGTGGGAACTGACCGCGCTATCACGGGACTCCCAGTTTGAGAATACGACGATAATTTGCATAATTCTAGACTTAGGCTTAAAAATATGACGTTAGTGGGTGAAAACTCAAAACAGCTCCCGAACGGCCCCGTGAGTGGAACCAACACCTCGCATTGGACCCATATAACTCGTAAGAACTGATCGCGCTATCACGGGACTTCCATTTTGAGAATAAGATGAAAATTTTTATAATTCTATACTTAGGCTTAAAAACATGGCGTTAGTGGGTGAAAACTCGAAACAGCCCCCGAACGGCCCCGTGAGTGGCCCCAACACCTTGTATGGGACCAATATAACTCGTAGGAACTGATCGCACAATCATGGGACTCCCGGTTTGAGAATACGACTATAATTTAAAAATTTTCTAGACTAAAGCAAAACATGGCATTAGTGGGTGAAAACTCGAAACAACCCCCGAACGGCCCCGTGGGAGGTACCAACAGCTCTCACGGGACCAATGTAACTAGTAGGAACTAACCGCACAGCCACGGGACTCCCGATTTGAGAATACAACGTTAATTTGAAAATATGTGGAGTTAGGCTTAAAAACATGGCGTTAGCGGGTGAAAACTCCAAATAGCCTCCGAACGGCGCCGTGAGTGGCACCAACACCTCGCATGGGACCAATATAACTCCTAGGAACTGACCGCGCTATCATGGGACTCCCGGTTTGAGAATACGATGATAATTTGAAAATTTCTAGACTTAAGCAAAACATGGCATTAGTGGGTGAAAACCCGAAACAATCCCCAAATGACCCCGTGGGAGGCACCAACAGCTCCCACGGGACCAATGTAACTCGTAGGAACTGGCCGTCCTATCACGAGACTCCCGGTTTGAGAATACGATAAAAATTCTCTTAATTCTAGACTTAGGATTAGAAACATGGCGTTAGTGGGTAAAAACTCGAAACAACCCCTGAATGGCCCCGTGAGTGGCACCAACACCTCGCACGGGACCAATATAACTCGTAGGAACTTACCGCGCGATCACGGGACTCCTAATTTGAGAATACGGTGGTAATTTGAAAATTTCTAGACTTAAGCAAAACATGACATTAGTGGGTGAAAACCGGAAACAACCCCCGAACGACCCCGTGGGAGGCACCAACAGCTCTCATGGGACCAATGTAACTCGTAGGAACTAACCGCGGAGCCACGAGACTCCCGATTTGAGAATACGATGGTAATTTAAAAATATGTGGACTTAGGCTTAAAAATATGGCGTTAGCAGGTGAAAACCCCAAACAGCCCCGTGAGTGGCACCAACACCTCGTTCGGGACCAATATAACTCGTAAGAATTGACCGCGCTATCACGGGACTCCCTGTTTGGGAATACGATGATAATTTGCATAATTCTAGACATAGGCATAAAACATGGCATTAGTGGGTGAAAACTCGAAACAGCCCCCGAACGGCACCGTGAGTGGCAACAACACTTCGCACGGGACCAATATAACTCGTAGGAACTGACCGCACTATCACGGGACTCTTGATTTGAGAATACGATGATAATTTGCGTAATTATAGACTTAGGCTTAAAAACATGGTGTTAGTGGGTGAAAGCTCGAAACAACACCCGAACGGCCCTGTGAGTGGCACCCACACCTAGCACGGGACTAATACAACTCGTAAGAACTTACCGCGCGATCACGGGAATCCCAATTTGAGAATACGATGATAATTTGCACATATATATATAGACTTAGGCACAAAAATATTGATATGTTGATAATTATAACTCATATATGAAATTTTTCAGCTTGAATTAAATTTTTGTAAAACTACTTGGTTACTGATATCATTTTTTTTTGTTTCCTATCATTTGTAGGATTTTTGCACGTGGAACAAATGAAGGAGGCAATGGTTTACAACATGAAGATTGTTTATATAATGTTGTGGACATTCAGGGCTATGTTTTTTATGTGTTATATTCGTGCGAGCTTTTATTGTTTAGTTTTATGGCCGTGTGGGCTTTTATAATTTGATTGTTGAATTTTATGGTCATACAGGCTTTATTATAAGCAGGATTTACATTTACAGGGTTTGGAATATAAAAAAAATAGAGGAAACTTTGCCCAATTTTATTTTGGTCTGTGAATTATTAAGACGTGTAATATTTTTAAGTTTGTATATATATTAGTTTATTAACAACGTTCTCGATTCGTAATTTGTGAATTTTTTTATTGTTTTGCCAATAATAAAAATTTGTAACACCTCGTACGCGTCTAACGTTACACGTAGCAACCGACAGTGCACTCACAGGACCCCCAATTTTAGTATTGGACCAAAAAAGACATTTTTTTAATTATAGTTAAATATGGTCATGGACTTTGTCCATGACCATTTTTAGTTTTTTTGTCGAGCATAAAAATGGTCGCGGCCAAAGTCCATGACCCCAAACCGTGACAAAAAATGGTCGCGGCCAAAGTCCGTAACCATTTTTTTCCTTTTTTTTTTCGTCGCGGTGTCGATCACGAACTTTGGCCACGACCATTTTTGGTCACGGTTGGGGGGTCACGGACTTGGGCCGTGACCGTTTTTTTGTCCCGGTTGTGGGTCACGGCCAAAGTCCGCGACCAATTTGACATGGTTGTGGGTCACGGACTTGGGCCGCAATCATTTTTTTTTTCATTTTTTTGGCACGGTTGTGGGCCACGGACTTGGACCGTGACTAATTTGTCACGGTTGTGGGTCACGGACTTGGGCCGTGACTAATTTGTCACGGTTGTGGGTCACGAACGAGGGCCGCGACCCGTCACGATATGGGTCACGGTCCAAGTCTGCGACCATCTTCAGTGACCCCCTGCGAGCCGTGACCATTTTTTGGTCACGGACTTGGGCAGAGACCCACGAAATTTGTCACGCCCGAAATGGTAACGGCCCAAGTCCGCGACCCACAGTCTTGGTAAGGGATTTTGGCAGTGACCAATTGCCAGTTTTGGTGTAGTTTTTGTGCCTCTTACGGGGTCGTTTGGCGGCTGGATTGGATTTTCATCCTCACACGTCTTGTTTTTAAGCCTAATCTAGATATTTCAAAATTATCGTCATATTCTCAAACCGAAAGACCCGTGACTACGCGGTCAATTCCTACAAGTTTCATTGGTCTGGTGCGAGGTGTCCGTGCCTCTTATGGGGCCATTTGGCGGCTGGTTTGGGTTTTCACCCTCACACGACTTGTTTTTGAGCATAATCTATATATTTCTAAATTATCGTCATATTCTCAAACTGGGAGACCCGTGACTACACGGTCAGTTCCTACAAGTTACATTGGTCCCGTGCGAGGTGTTCATGCTTCTTACGGGCCCATTTGGTGGCTAGTTTGGGTTTTCACACTCAAACGACTTATTTTTAGGCCAAATCTACATATTTCTAAATTATCATCATATTCTTAAATTGAGAGACCCGCGACTACGCGGTCAGTTCCTACAAGTTACATTGAACCCTGTGCAAGGTGTTCGTGCCTCTTACGAGGCCGTTTAATGGCAAGTTTGGATTTTCACCCTCACACAGTTTGTTTTTAAGACTAATCTAGATATTTTTTAATTATCGTCATATTCTCAAATTGGGAGACCCGTGACTACGCGATCATCTCCTACAAGTTACATTGGTCCCATGCGAGGTGTCCGTGCCTCTAACGGAGGCTAGCGTGGGTTTTCACCCTCAAATGACTTGTTTTTAAGCCTAGTCTAGATATTTCCAAATTATCATCATATTCTCAAATCGGGAGACCCGCGACTATGCGGTCTGCACCTAAAAGTTACATTGGTCCCGCGCGAGGCATTCGTGCCTCTTACGGGGCTGTTTGGCGTCTCATTTTGGTATTCACCCTCACACGGGTTGTTTTTAAGCTTAATCTAGATTTTTCTAAATTATCATCATATTCTCAAATCGGGAGACCCACGACTACGCGATCAGTTCCTACAAATTATATTGGTCCCGTGTGAGGAGTTCATGCTGCTTACGGGGCTGTTTGGAAGCTGGTTTGGGTTTTCACTCTCAAACGGATTATTTTTAAGCCTAATCTAGATATTTCCAAATTATCATCATATTCTCAAACTGAGGGACCCGCGACTACGTCGTCAGCTCCTACATGTTACATTAATCCCGTGCGAGGTGTTCATGCCTCTTACAGTGCCGTTTGGCGACTGGTTTGGGTTTTCACCCTCACACAGCTTATTTTAAACCTAATTTGGATATTTCCAAATTCTCATCATATTTTGAATTTGGGAGACCCGCAACTACGCGTTCAGTTCCTAAAAGTAACATTAGTCCCGTACGAGGTGTTCGTGCCTCTTATGGGGCCGTCTGAGGGCTGGTTTGGGTTTTCACCCTCAAACGACTTATTTTTAAGCTTAATCTAAATATTTTTCAATTATCGTCATATTCTAAAACTGGGAGACCCGTGACTACGCGTTCAGTTCCTACAAGTTACATTAGTCTCGTGTGAGGTGTTCGTGCCTCTTATAGGACTGTTTGGTGGCTAGTTTGGGTTTTCATCCTCACACGGCTTCTTTTTAAGCTAAATTTAGATATTTCCAAATTATCATCATATTGTTAAGCCAAGAGACCCGTGACTACATGGTCAGTTCCTACAAGTTAAATTTGTCCCGTGCGAGGTGCCCGTGCCTCCTACGGGGCCGCATGGCGGCTAGTTTGGGTTTTCTCCCTCACACGGCTTGTTTTTAAGCCTAATACAGATATTTCCAAATTATCATCATATTCTCAAACCGGGAGACCCACGAGTACGCGATCAGTTCCTACAAGTTACATTGGTCCCTTACGAGGTGTTCGTGCCTCATACGGGGCCGTTTGGCGACTGGTTTGGGTTTTCACCCTTAAACGGCTTATTTTTTTTAGCCAAATCTTGATATTTATAAATTATCTTCATATTCTCGAACCAGGAGACCCGCGACTACACGATTAGTTCCTACAAGTTACATTGGTCCCGTGCGAGGTGTTCGTGCCTCTTACGGGTCCGTTTGGGGGCTGGTTTCTATTTTTACCCTCAAACAACTTATTTATAAGCCTAATATAGATATTTCAAAATTATCATCATATTATCAAACCGCGAGACCCGTGACTATATGGTCAGTTTCTACAAGTTACATTGGTCCCGTGCGAGGTGTTCGTGACTCTTATGGGGCTGTTTGGCGGCTAGTTTGGGTTTTCACCCTCACACGACTTATTTTTAAGCCTAATATAGATGTTTCAAAATTATCAACATAATCTCAAATTGGGAGACCCGTGACTATGTGGTCAGTTCCTACAAGTTACAATGGTCCCGTGGGAGGTGTTCGTGCCATTTGCGGTGCCGTTTGGCGGCTGGTTTGGGTTTTCACCCTCACACGGCTTGTTTTTAAGCCTAATATAGATATTTCTAATTTATTGTCATATTTTCAAACCGGGAGGCCTGTGATAATGCTGTCAGTTCCTACAAGTTACATTGGTCTTTTTCGAGGTGTCCGTGCCTTTTACGGGGCCGTTTGGCGGCTGGTTTGGGTTTTCACCCTTAAACGACTTATTTTTAAGCCTAGTCTAGATATTTCAAAATCATCGTCATATTCTTAAACAAGGAGAACCACGACTATGCGGTATGTTCCTACAAGTTACATTGGTTTCGTGCGAGGTGTTCATGCCTCTTATGGGGCCGTTTGGCAGCTGGTTTGGGATTTTACCCTCACACGACTTGTTTTCAAGCCTAATCTAGATATTTCCAAATTACTATCATATTCTCAAATTAGGAGACCCGTGACTACGTGATCAGTTCCTACAAGTTACATTGGTCCCGGTGACTACTCATGCGAGGTGTTCGTGCCTCTTACGAGTCTATTTGACAGCTAGTTTGGGTTTTCACCCACACAGAGGTTGTTTTTCAGCCTAATCGAGATATTTCCAAATTATCGTCATATTTTCAAATAGGGAGACCCACGACTAGACTGTCAGTTCCTATAATTTACATTTGTCCCGTGCGAGGTGTTCAGGCCTCTTACGGGGCCGTTTGGTAGTTGGTTTGACTTTTCACCCTCAAACGACTTATTTATAAGCCTAATCTAGATATTTCTAATTTATCATCATATTCTCAAATCGGGAGACTCGTGACTACGTTATGAGTTCCTAAAAGTTACAATGGTCTCGTGCGAGGTGTTCATGCCTTTTACTTGGCCGTTTGGGGGCTGGTTTGGGTTTTCACCCTCAAATGGCTTATTTTTAAGCCTAATCTTGATATTTTGATATTATCGTCATAATCACAAACCGAGAGACTCGTGACTATGCGACCAGTTCCTACAAGTTACATTGGTCCCGTGCGAGGTGTTCGTGCCTCTTAGAGGGCCGTTTGGTCGTTGGTTTGGGTTTTCTCCCTCACACGGCTTGTTTTGAAGAATAATCTAGATATTTCCAAATTATCATCATATTCTCAAATTGGGAGACCCGCGACTATGAGTTCAGTTCTTACAAGTTACATTGGTCCCGTGCGAGGTGTTCGTGCCTCCTATGGTGTCGTTTGGCGGTTGGTTTGGGTTTTCACCCTCACAAGGCTTATTTTTAAGCCTAGTCGGAATATTCTGAAAATATTGTCATATTCTGAATTCGGGAGATCCACGACTACGCGGTCAATTATTACAAGTTACATTGGTTCCGTGCGAGGTGTTCGTGCCTCTTTCCGGGTCGTTTGGCGGGTGGTTTGGTTTTTCACCCACAAACGGCTTGTTTTTGAGCCTAATCTAAATATTTTCAAATTATCATCATATTTTCAAACCGAGAGACCCGTGACTACGCGATTAGTTCCTACAAGTTACATTGGTCACGTTCAAGGTGTGTGTGCCTCTTACAAGGCCGTTTGGTGGCTGGTTTGTGTTTTCACCCTCACACGACTTGTTTTTAAGCCTAATCTAGATATTTCCAAATTATCATCAAATTCTCAAACCGAGAGACCTACGGATTTGCGATCAATTCGTATAAGTTACATTGGTCCAATGCGAGGTGTTCGTGCATCTTACGGGGCCGTTTGGCGGTTGGTTTGAGTTTTCATCCTCACATGACTTGTTTTTAAGCCTAATATAAATATTTCAAAATTATCATCATATTCTCAAACTGGGAGACCCGTGACTACGCGATCAGTTCCTACAAGTTAAATCGGTCCGGTGCGAGGTGTTCGTGCTTCTTACTGGGCCGTTTGGCAGCTAATTTGGGTTTTCACCCTCAAACGACTCGTATTTATGCCTAATCTAGAAATTTCCAAATTTTTGTCTTATTCTCAGACTGGGAGACCCGCGTTTACACAAATAGTACCTACAAGTTACATTGGTCCCGTACGAGTAGGGGTGGCAATTCAAGTCAGTCATGCCATTTTCGGGTCGTGTTGGTTTTTATTTTATTATAAGTTTTGGGTACTCTTAAATCTATACAAGCTAATCGGATTATGTTCGGGTTATTACCATAAACGAGTTATCGAGTCAAAAATTGCCAGCTTTACGTGCGAGGTGTTCGTGCCTCTTACGATGCCATTAGGTGTCTAGTTTGGATTTTCACCCTCACACGGCTTCTTTTTAAACCTAATCTTAATATTTCCAAATTATCATCATATTCTCAAATCAGGAGACCCACGACTACGTGGTGAGTACCTACAAGTTACATTGGTCTCGTACGAGGTGTTCGTGACTCTTACGGGGTCGTTTAGCGACTGGTTTGGGTTTTCACCCTCACACACCTTGTTTTTAAGCCTAATCTAGATATTTCCAAATTATCATTATATTCTTAAACCGGGAGACCCGCGACTACGCGGTCTGTTCCTACAAGTTACATTGGTCCCAGGTGAGGTGTTCGTGCCTCTTACGGGGCCGTTTGGCCGCTAGTTTGTTTTTTCATCCGCACGCGGCTTATTTTTAAGCCTAATCTAAATATTTCCAAATTATCGTCATATTCTCAAACCGGGAGACCCGTGACTACGTGGTCAGTTCCTACAAGTTACTTTGGTCCTGTGCGAGGTGTCCGTGCCTCTTACAAGGTCGTTTGGCAGCTGGTTTCGATTTTCTCCCTCACACGGCTTATTTTTAAGCCTAATATTGATATTTCCAAATTATCGTCATATTCTCAAACAAGGAGACCCGCGACTATGCAATCAGTACCTACAAGTTACATTGGTCTCATGCGAGGTGTTCGTGTCTCTTTCGGGGCGGTTTGGCGGCTGATTTGGGTTATCACCCTCACACGGCTTATTTTTAAGCCTAATCTAAATATTTCCTAATTATCATCATATTCTCAAACCGGGACACCCGTGACTACGTGGTCACTTCCTACATGTTACATTGGTCCCATGCGAGGTGTTCGTGCTTCTTACGGGGTCTTTTGGAATCTGGTTTTGGTTTTCACCCTCAAACCACTTGTTTTTACGCATAATCTAGAAATTTTCAAATTATTATCTTATTCTGAGACTTGGAGACCCACGATTACGCGATCAGTTCCTACAAGTTACATTGGTCCCGTGCGAGGTGTTCGTGCTTCTTACGGGGTCGTTTGGTGGCTAGTTTTAGTTATCCCCCTCATACATCTTATTTTTAAGCCTAATCTACATATTTCAAAATTATCGTCTTATTCTCAAACTGCGAGGCCCGTGACTACGCGGTCAGTTCCTATAAGTAACATTGATTCCGTGCTAGGTGTACGTGCCTCCTATGGGGCCATTTCGCGGCTGGTTTGGATTTTCGCCCTCACACGGATTTTTTAAGCCTAATCTAGATATTTTCAAATTATCGTCATATTCTCAAATGGGGAGACCCACGACTACGCGGTTAGTTCCTTCAAGTTACATTGGTCCCGTGCGAGGTGTTCGTGCCTCTAACGGGGTCATTTGGTGGCTGGTTTTTGTTTTCACCCTCAAACGACTTGTTTTTTAGCCAAATCTAGATATTTCTAAATTACCATTATTTTTTCAATTAGGGAGACTCGAGACCACGCGTTCAGTTCCCACTAGTTACATTGGTCCCGTATGAGGTGTGCGTGCCTCTTATGAGGTCGTTTGGGGGTTGGTTTGGGTTTTCATGCTCAAATAACTTACTTTTAAGCCGAATCTAGATATTTTCAAATTATCATCGTATTCTCAAATCAGGAGACCCGTGACTATACGGTGAGTTCCTACAAGTTACATTGGGCCATGCGAGGTGTTCGTGCCTGTCACAGGGCTGTTTGGCGGCTGGTTTGGGTTTTAACCCTAACACCGCTTGTTTTTATGCCTAATATAGATATTTCCAAATTATCATCATATTCTCAAATCGAGAGACCCGCAATTATGCGGTCAGTTCCTACAAGTTACATTGGGCCCCTACGAGGTGTCTATGCCTCTGACGGGGACGTTTGGCGGCTGGTTTGGGTTTTCACCCTCTAACAGATTGTTTTTAAGCCTAGTCTAAATATTTCCAAATTATCATCATATTTTTCAATCGGGAGACCCGCGATTACGCGGTCTTCTCCTACAAGTTACATTTGTCCCGTACGAGGCATTCGTGCCTCTTACGGGGCCATTTGGCGGCTGGTTTGGGTTTTCACCCTCACACGACTTATTTTAAAGAATAATCTAGATATTTCCAAATTCTCATCATATTCTCAAATCGGGAGACCCACGACTATGCGATCAGTTCCTACAAGTTACATTGCTCCCGTGCAAGGTGTGCGTGCCTCTTACGGTGCCGTTTGGCGGTTGGTTTGGGTTTTCACCCTCACAAGGATTATTTTTATGCTTAATCTAGATATTTTGAAATTATTGTTATATTCAGAATTTGGGAGACCCGCGACTATGCGATCAGTTCCAACAAGTTACATTGGTCCCATGCGAGGAGTTCATGCCTCTTAAGGGGCCATCTGCGGGCTGATTTGGGTTTTCACCCTAAAACAGCTTATTTTTAAGACTTACCTAGATATTTCCAAATTGTCATCATATACTCAAACCGGGAGACCCGCTACTATGCTGGCTGTTCCTACAAGTTACATAGGTACCATGCGAGGTGGTCGTGCCTCTTACCGAGTCGTTTGACGGCTGGTTTGGGTTTCCACCATCGCACGGCTTATTTTTAAGCCTAATCTAAATAATTGCAAAATTATCATCGTAGCCTCAAACTGAGAGACCCGTGACTACGTGGTCATTTCCTAAAAGTTACATTGGTCCTGTGCGAGGTGTCTGTGCCTCTTACGGGGCCGTTTGGCGACTCGTGACCCTCACACGGCTTATTTTAAGCATAATTTAGATATTTCCAAATTATCATCTTATTCTCAAATCGGGAGACTCGCGACTACGCGGTATGTTCCTACAAGTTACATTGGTCCCATGCGAGGTGTTCGTGCCACTTACAGGGTCGTTTGGTGGCTAGTTTAGGTTTGCACCCTCACATGGCTTATTTTTAAGCCTAATCTAAATATTTATAAATTAACGTCATATTCTCAAACCGGGAAACTCGTGACTACGTGGTCAGTTCTTACAATTTACATTGGTCCTGTGCGAGGTGTCCGTGCCTCTTACGGGGCCGTTTGGTGGTTGGTTCTAATTTGACCCTAACACGGCTTCTTATTATGCCTAATCTTGATATTTTAAATTATCATCATATTCTCAAACTGGGAGACCCGTGACTACGGGGTCAGTACCTACAAGTTACATTGGTCTCGTGCGAGGTGTTCTTGCCTCTTATAGAGCCATTTGGAATCTGGTTTGGATTTTCACTCTCAAACGACTTATTTTTAAGCCAAATCTAGAAATTTCCATATTATCGTCTTATTCTCAGACTGTGAGACTCGGAATTACGCGGTTAGTCCCTACAAGTTACATTGGTCCCGTGCGAGGTGTTCATGCTTCTTACGGGGCCGTTTGGCGGCTAGTATGGGTTATCAACCTCAAATGGCTTGTTTGTAAGCTTAATATAGATATTTTAAAATTATTGTCATATTCTCAAACCGAGAGATTCGTGACTACGCGATCAGTTCTTACAAGTTACATTTGTCCCGTGCGAGTAGGGGTGGCAATTCAGGCCAGTCGTGTCAATTTTGGATCGCGTTGATTTTTATTTTAGTGTAAGTTTTGGGTACTCATAAATATATACAAGTTAATCAGGTCATGTTCAGGTTATTACCATAAACGAGTTATCGAGTCAAAAATTGCCAGCTTTACGTGCGAGGTGTTCATGCCTCTTTCGGTGCCGTTAAGCGGTTGGTTTGGGTTTTCACCCTCCCATGGTTTCTGTTAAAGCCAAATCTAGATATTTCTAAATTATCATCATATTCTCAAACGGGAAGACCCGTGACTACGCGGTTAGTTCCTACAAGTTACGATGGTCCCGTGCGAGGTGTCCGTGGCTCTGAAGGGGTCGTTTGGCGGTTGGTTTGGATTTCACCCTCACACGACTTCTTTCTAAGCCTAATCTTGATATTTTGAAATTATCGTCATATGGTCAAATCGGGAGACCCACAACTACGGGATGAGTACCTACAAGTTACATTGGTCTCTTGCGAGGTGTTCGTGCCTCTTACGGGGTCGTTTATGCCTAATCTAGATATTTTAAAATTATCATCATATTCTCAAACCGGGAGGGCAGTGATTACGCGGTCAGTTCCTACAAGTTACATTGGTCCCGTGAGAGGTGTCCGTGCCTCTTACGGAGCCATTTGGGGGCTGTTTGGGTTTTCACCCTCAAACGACTTATTTTTAAGCCTAGTCTAGATTTTTTCAACTTATCGTCATATTCTAAAATCGGGAGACCCGCAACTACGCAGTCGTTCCTACAAGTTACATTGGTCCCGTGAGGTGTTCGTGCTCTTACTCGGCCGTTTGGCAGCTGGTTTGGGTTTTCACCCTCACACGACTTGTTTTTAAGCCAAATCTAGATATTTCAAAATTATCATCATATTCTGAAATCGGGATACCCGTGACTACACAGTTAGTTCCAATAAGTCAAATGAATCCCATGCACGCTGTTCGTGCCTCCTACGGGTCGTTTGGCGGCTAGTTTTAATTTTCACCCTCACAGGGCTTGTTTTTAAGCCTTATCTAGATATTTTAAAATTATCGCCATATTCACAAACTGGCAGACCCGCGACTACACGATCAGTTCATACAAGTTACATTAGTCCCGTGCGAGGTGTTCGTGCCTCTTATGGGGTCGTTTGGTGGCTGGTTTTGTTTTTCACCCTCACATGGCTTGTTTTTAAGCCTAATCTAGATATTTCTGAAATATCGTCATATTCTCAAACCGGGAGACTCACACCTATGCGGTCAATTCCTATAAGTTACATTGGTCCCATGCAAGGTGTTCGCCTCTTACGGGGCCATTTAGAGGCTAATTTTAGGTTTTCACCCTCACGTGGCTTATTTTTATGTTATATTTCAAAATTATCATCATATTCTCAAATCGGGAGACCCTTGACTACTCGATCAGTTCCTATAAGTTACATTGGTACCATGCGAGGTTTCCGTGCCTGTTACTGGGCCGTTTGGCGACTGGTTTTGTTTTCACCCTCACCCAACTTGTTTGTAAGCCTAATCTACATATTTTCAAATTATCATCATATTCTCAAACCGAGAGGCCCGTGACTAAGTGGTCAGTTCCTACAAGTTACATTGGTCTCGTGCACCTTACGGGGCTATTTGGCGGCTAGTTTGGGTTTTCACCCTCACACGGATTCTTTTTTAAGCCTAATCTAGGTATTTTCAAATTATCATCATATTCTCAAATCGGGAGACCCACGACTACCCGATTAGTTCCTACAAGTTACATTGGTCCCGTACGAGGTGTTCGTGCCTCTTACGGGGCCATTTGGCAACTCGTTTGGGTTTTCACCCACAAAGGACTTGTTTTTAGACTATTCTGGATATTTCTAAATTACCATCATCTTCTCAAACAGGGAGACCCGTGACCACGCGATCAGTTCCCACAAGTTACAATGGTCCCGTACGAGGTGTGCGTGCCTCTTACGGGGCCGTTTGGGGGTTGGTTTGGGTTTTCACGCTTAAACGGCTTGTTTTTAAGCCTAATCTAGATATTTTGAAATTATCAACGTAGTCTCAAATCGGGAGACTGGTGACTACGCGGTCAGTTCCTACTAGTTACATTCGGCCCGCGCGAGGTGTCCATGCCTCTTACTGGGCCGTTTGGAGATTGGCTTGGGTTTTGATCCTATAATGGATTGTTCTTAAGCCTAGTCTAGATATTTCCAAATTATCGTCATATTTTTAAATCGGGATACCCGCAATTACGCGGTCTACTCCTACAAGTTACATTTGTCCTGTGCGAGGCTTTCGTGCCTCTTACGGGGCTGTTTGGCGGTTGCTTTGGGTTTTCACCCTCACATGGCTTGTTTTTAAGAATAATCTAGATATTTCCAAATTATCGTCATATTCTCAAACTGGGAGACCCACGACTACACAGTGAGTTCCTACTAGTTACATTTGTCCCGTGCGAGGTGTTCGTGCCTCTTACGGGGCCGTTTGGCGGCTAGTTTGGGTTGTCACCCTCACACGACTTGTATTTAAGCCTAATCTAAATATTTCCAAATTATCATCATATTCTTAAACCGAAATACCCATGACTACGTGGTTAGGTCCTACAAGTTACATTGGTCCGGTGCGAGGTGTCTGTGCCTCTTACTGGGCCGTTTGGCGGCTGGTTTGGGTTTTCACCATCAAATGACTTGTTTTTAAGCCTAATCTAGAGATTTCCAAATTATCATCATATTCTCAAACCGGGACACCCGCGACTACGCGGTCTGTTCATACAAGTTACATTAGTACCATGCGAGGTGTTCGTTCCTCTTACGGGGCCGTTTGGCGACTGGTTTGGGTTTTTGCCCTCACACAACTTATTTTTAAATCTAATCTAAATATTTCCAAATTATCATCGTATTCTCAAACTGGGATACCTATGACTACGTGGTCAGTTCCTACAAGTTACATTGGTCCTGTGCGAGGTGTCTGTGCCTCTAATGGGGCCGTTTGGTGGATGGTTAGGATTTTCACCCTCACACGGCTTGTTTTTAAGCCTAATCTAGACATTTCTAAATTTTCATCATATTCTCAAACTGGGAGACCCGCGCCTACACGGTATATTCCTAAAATTTACATTGGTCCCATGCGAAGTGTTCGTTCCCCTTACGGGGCTGTTTGGCGGCTAGTTTGGGTTTTCACCCTCACACGACTTTTTTTTAAGCCTAATCTAAATATTTCTAAATTATCATCATATTTTCAAATCAGGAGACCCGTGACTACGTGGTCAGTTCCTGGAAGTTACATTGGTCCCGTGCAAGGTGTCCGCGCCCCTTGCAGGGCCGTTTGGCAGCTGGTTTTGGTTTTCACCCTCACATGGCTTGTTTTGAGCCTAATCTAGATATTTTTGAATTATCATCTTATTCTCAAACTGGGAGACTCGCACCTACGCGGTCAATTACCACAAGTTACATTGGTACCATGTGAGGTGTTCGTGCCTCTTACGGGGCCGTTTGGCTGCTAATTTTATGTTTTTCACCCTCACGCGACTTGTTTTTAAGAATAATATAGATATTTCAAAATTATCATCATATTCTCAAACCGGGAGACCCGTGACTACGCGATCAATTTCTACAAGTTATATTGGTCCCGTGCGAAGTGTTCGTTCCTCTTACGGTGCCGTTTGGCAGTAGGTTTGGGTTTTCATCCTCACAAGGCTTATTTTCAAGCCTAATGTAGATATTTCGAAATTTTCATTATATTCTTAATTCGAGAGACACGCGACTACGTGGTTAGTTCCAATAAGTTACATTGGTCCCGTACGAGGTGTTCGTGCCTCTTATGGGGCCATTTGGGGGATAGTTTTGGTTTTCACCCTCAAACGGCTTGTTTTTAAGCGTTATCTAGATATTTCCAAATTGTCATAATATTCTCAAATCGGGAGACCCACGATTACGCGGTCTATTCCTACGAGTTACATTGGTACCATGCGAGGTGCCCATGCCTGTTACGGGGCCGTTTGGCAGCTGGTTTGGGTTTTCATCATCACACGACTTATTTTTAAGCCTAATCTATATATTTCCAAATTATCGTCGTATTCTCAAACCGGGAGAACCTTGACTACGCGGTCAGTTCCTATAAGTAACATTGGTCCTGTGCGAGGTGTTTGTGCCTCTTACGGGGCCGTTTGGCGGCTGGTTTGGGTTTTCACCCCCACACGGCTTGTTTTTAAGAATAATCGAGATATTTCAAAATTATCATCATATTCTCAAAACGGGAGACCGACGACTACGCAGTTAGTTCCTACAAGTTACATTGGTCCCGTGCGAGGTGTTCGTGCTTCTTATGGGGCCGTTTGGCGGCTGATTTGGGTTTTCACCCTCACACGGCTTGTTTTTAAACCTAATCTAAATATTTCCAAATTATCGTCGTATTCTCAAACCGGGACACCCGTGACTACGTGATCAGTTCCTACAAGTTACATTGGTCCCGTACGAGGTGTCTAGGCCTCTTGCGGGTCCGTTTGGCGGCGGGTTTGGGTTTTGACCCTCAAACGACTTGTTTTTAAGCCTAATCTACATATTTCCAAATTGTCATCATATTCTCAAATCGGGAGACCCACGACTACGCGGTCTGTTCCTACAAGTTACATTGGTACCATGGGAGGTGTTCGTGCCTCTTACGAGGTCGTTTGGCGGCTGGTTTGGATTTTCACCCTCAAACGGCTTGTTTTTAAGCCTAATCTAAATATTTCTAAATTACCATCATATTCTCAAACCGTAATACCCGTGACTACATGGTTAGTTCCTAAAAGTTACAATGGTCCTGTGCGAGGTGTCTGTGTCTCTTACGGGGCCGTTTGGCGACTGGTTTGGGTTTTCACCCTCACACGGCTTGTATTTAAGCCAAATCTAAATATTTCCAAATTATCGTCGTATTCTCAAACCGAAATACCCGTGACTACGTGGTTAGGTCCTACAAGTTACATTGGTCCGGTGCGAGGTGTCTGTGCCTCTTACGGGGCCGTTTGGCGGCTGGTTTAGGTTTTCACCCTCAAACGGCTTATTTTTGAGCCCAATCTAGAGATTTCCAAATTATCATCATATTCTCAAATCAGGAAACCCGTGACTACGTGGTTAGTTCCTACAGGTTACATTGGTCCCGAGAAGGTGTCCATGCCCCTTGCGGGGCCGTTTGGCGGGTGGTTTTGGTTTTCACCCTCACATGACTTGTTTTGAGCCTAATCTAGATATGTTTGAATTATCATCTTATTCTCAAACTGGGAGACTCACACCTACGCGGTCAATTACGACAAGTTACATTGGTACCATGTGAGGTGTTCGTGCCTCTTACGGGGCCGTTTGGCTGCTAATTTTATGTTTTGCACCCTCACGCGACTTGTTTTTAAGAATACTATTGATATTTCAAAATTATCATCATATTCTCAAACCGGGAGAACCGTGACTTCGCGATCAATTTCTACAAGTTATATTGGTCCCGTGCGAAGTGTTCGTTCCTCTTACGGTGCCGTTTGGCGGTAGGTTTGGGTTTTCACCCTCACAAGGCTTATTTTTAATCTTAATCTAGATATTTCAAAATTATCGTTATATTCTTAGTTCGAGAGACCCGCGACTACGTGGTTAGTTCCAATAAGTTACATTGGTCCCGTACGAGGTGTTCGTGCTTCTTATGGGGCCGTTTGGGGGATAGTTTTGGTTTTCACCCTCAAACCGCTTGTTTTTAAGCCTTATCTAGATATTTCCAAATTGTCATCATATTCTCAAATTGGGTGACCCACGATTACGCGGTCTGTTCCTACGAGTTACATTGGTACCATGCGAGGTGTCTATGCCTGTTACGGGGCCGTTTGGCAGCTGGTTTGGGTTTTCATCCTCACACGACTTGTTTTTAAGCCTAATCTATATATTTCCAAATTATCGTCGTATTCTCAAACCGGGAGACCCGTGACTACGAGGTCAGTTCCTATAAGTAACATTGGTCCTGTGCGAGGTGTTTGTGCCTCTTACGGGTCCGTTTGACGGCTGGTTTGGGTTTTTACCCCCACACGGCTTGTTTTTAAGAATAATCTAGTTATTTCAAAATTATCATCATATTCTCAAACCGGGAGACCCGCGACTATGTGGTCAGTTCCTACAAGTTACATTGGTCCCGTGTGAGGTGTTCGTACCTCTTATGGGGCCGTTTGGCGGCTGATTTGGGTTTTCACCCTAACATGGCTTGTTTTTAAACCTAATCTAAATATTTCCAAATTATCATCGTATTCTCAAACTGGGACACCCGTGACTACGTGGTCAGTTCCTACAAGTTACATTGGTCCCATACGAGGTGTCTGGGCCTCTTACGGGGCCGTTTGGCTGCGGGATTGGGATTTGACCCTCAACGGACTTGTTTTTAAACCTAATCTACATATTTCCAAAGTTTCATCATAATCTCAAATCGGGAGACCCACGACTACGCGGTCTGTTCCTACAAGTTACATTGGTACCATGGGAGGTGTTTGTGCCTCTTACGGGGCCGTTTGGCGGCTGGTTTGGGTTTTCACCCTCACACGGCTTGTTTTTAAGCCTAATCTAAATATTTCCAAATTACCATCATATTCTAAAACCGGAATACCCGTGACTACGTGGTTAGTTCCTACAAGTTACATTGGTCCTGTCCGAGGTGTCTGTGCCTCTTACGTGGCCGTTTGGCGACTGGTTTGGGTTTTCACCCTCACACGGCCTGTATTTAAGCCTAATCTAAATATTTCCAAATTATCGTCGTATTCTCAAACCAAAATACCCGTGACTACGTGGTTAGGTCCTACAAGTTACATTGGACCGGTGCGAGGTGTTTGTGCCTCTTACGGGGCCGTTTGGCGGCTAGTTTGGGTTTTCACCCTCAAACGGCTTATTTTTTAGCCTAATCTAGAGATTTCCAAATTATCATCATATTCTCAAATCAGGAGACCCGTGACTACGTGGTCAGTTCCTACAGGTTACATTGGTCCCGAGAAGGTGTCCATGCCCCTTGCGGGGCCATTTGGCGGGTGGTTTTGGTTTTCACCCTCACATGACTTGTTTTGAGCCTAATCTAGATATGTTTGAATTATCATCTTATTCTCAAACTGGGAGACTCACACCTACGCGGTCAATTACGACAAGTTACATTGGTACCATGTGAGGTGTTCGTGCCTCTTACGGGGCCGTTTGGCTGCTAATTTTATGTTTTGCACCCTCACGCGACTTGTTTTTAAGAATACTTTTGATATTTCAAAATTATCATCATATTCTCAAACCGGGAGAACCGTGACTTCGCGATCAATTTCTACAAGTTATATTGGTCCCGTGCGAAGTGTTCGTTCCTCTTACGGTGCCGTTTGGCGGTAGGTTTGGGTTTTCACCCTCACAAGGCTTATTTTTAATCTTAATCTAGATATTTCAAAATTATCGTTATATTCTTAGTTCGAGAGACCCGCGACTACGTGGTTAGTTCCAATAAGTTACATTGGTCCCGTACGAGGTGTTCGTGCTTCTTATGGGGCCGTTTGGGGGATAGTTTTGGTTTTCACCCTCAAACCGCTTGTTTTTAAGCCTTATCTAGATATTTCCAAATTGTCATCATATTCTCAAATTGGGTGACCCACGATTACGCGGTCTGTTCCTACGAGTTACATTGGTACCATGCGAGGTGTCTATGCCTGTTACGGGGCCGTTTGGCAGCTGGTTTGGGTTTTCATCCTCACACGACTTATTTTTAAGCCTAATCTATATATTTCCAAATTATCATCGTATTCTCAAACTGTAATACCCGTGACTACATGGTTAGTTCCTACAAGTTACAATGGTCCTGTGCGAGGTGTCTGTGTCTCTTACGGGGCCGTTTGGCGACTGGTTTGGGTTTTCACCCTCACACGGCTTGTATTTAAACCAAATCTAAATATTTCCAAATTATCGTCGTATTCTCAAACCGAAATACCCGTGACTACGTGGTTAGGTCCTACAAGTTACATTGGTCCGGTGCGAGGTGTCTGTGCCTCTTACGGGGCCGTTTGGCGGCTGGTTTAGGTTTTCACCCTCAAACGGCTTATTTTTGAGCCCAATCTAGAGATTTCCAAATTATCATCATATTCTCAAATCAGGAAACCCGTGACTACGTGGTTAGTTCCTACAGGTTACATTGGTCCCGAGAAGGTGTCCATGCCCCTTGCGGGGCCGTTTGGCGGGTGGTTTTGGTTTTCACCCTCACATGACTTGTTTTGAGCCTAATCTAGATATGTTTGAATTATCATCTTATTCTCAAACTGGGAGACTCACACCTACGCGGTCAATTACGACAAGTTACATTGGTACCATGTGAGGTGTTCGTGCCTCTTACGGGGCCGTTTGGCTGCTAATTTTATGTTTTGCACCCTCACGCGACTTGTTTTTAAGAATACTATTGATATTTCAAAATTATCATCATATTCTCAAACCGGGAGAACCGTGACTTCGCGATCAATTTCTACAAGTTATATTGGTCCCGTGCGAAGTGTTCGTTCCTCTTACGGTGCCGTTTGGCGGTAGGTTTGGGTTTTCACCCTCACAAGGCTTATTTTTAATCTTAATCTAGATATTTCAAAATTATCGTTATATTCTTAGTTCGAGAGACCCGCGACTACGTGGTTAGTTCCAATAAGTTACATTGGTCCCGTACGAGGTGTTCGTGCTTCTTATGGGGCCGTTTGGGGGATAGTTTTGGTTTTCACCCTCAAACCGCTTGTTTTTAAGCCTTATCTAGATATTTCCAAATTGTCATCATATTCTCAAATTGGGTGACCCACGATTACGCGGTCTGTTCCTACGAGTTACATTGGTACCATGCGAGGTGTCTATGCCTGTTACGGGGCCGTTTGGCAGCTGGTTTGGGTTTTCATCCTCACACGACTTGTTTTTAAGCCTAATCTATATATTTCCAAATTATCGTCGTATTCTCAAACCGGGAGACCCGTGACTACGAGGTCAGTTCCTATAAGTAACATTGGTCCTGTGCGAGGTGTTTGTGCCTCTTACGGGTCCGTTTGACGGCTGGTTTGGGTTTTTACCCCCACACGGCTTGTTTTTAAGAATAATCTAGTTATTTCAAAATTATCATCATATTCTCAAATCGGGAGACCCGCGACTATGTGGTCAGTTCCTACAAGTTACATTGGTCCCGTGTGAGGTGTTCGTACCTCTTATGGGGCCGTTTGGCGGCTGATTTGGGTTTTCACCCTCACATGGCTTGTTTTTAAACCTAATCTAAATATTTCCAAATTATCATCGTATTCTCCAACTGGGACACCCGTGACTACGTGGTCAGTTCCTACAAGTTACATTGGTCCCATACGAGGTGTCTGGGCCTCTTACGGGGCCGTTTGGCTGCGGGATTGGGATTTGACCCTCAACGGACTTGTTTTTAAACCTAATCTACATATTTCCAAAGTTTCATCATAATCTCAAATCGGGAGACCCACGACTACGCGGTCTGTTCCTACAAGTTACATTGGTACCATGGGAGGTGTTTGTGCCTCTTACGGGGCCGTTTGGCGGCTGGTTTGGGTTTTCACCCTCACACGGCTTGTTTTTAAGCCTAATCTAAATATTTCCAAATTACCATCATATTTTAAAACCGGAATACCGGTGACTACGTGGTTAGTTCGTACAAGTTACATTGGTCCTGTCCGAGGTGTCTGTGCCTCTTACGTGGCCGTTTGGCGACTGGTTTGGGTTTTCACCCTCACACGGCCTGTATTTAAGCCTAATCTAAATATTTCCAAATTATCGTCGTATTCTCAAACCAAAATACCCGTGACTACGTGGTTAGGTCCTACAAGTTACGTTGGACCGGTGCGAGGTGTTTGTGCCTCTTACGGGGCCGTTTGGCGGCTAGTTTGGGTTTTCACCCTCAAACGGCTTATTTTTTAGCCTAATCTAGAGATTTCCAAATTATCATCATATTCTCAAATCAGGAGACCAGTGGCTACGTGGTCAGTTCCTACAGGTTACATTGGTCCCGAGAAGGTGTCCATGCCCCTTGCGGGGCCATTTGGCGGGTGGTTTTGGTTTTCACCCTCACATGACTTGTTTTGAGCCTAATCTAGATATGTTTGAATTATCATCTTATTCTCAAACTGGGAGACTCACACCTACGCGGTCAATTACGACAAGTTACATTGGTACCATGTGAGGTGTTCGTGCCTCTTACGGGGCCGTTTGGCTGCTAATTTTATGTTTTGCACCCTCACGCGACTTGTTTTTAAGAATACTATTGATATTTCAAAATTATCATCATATTCTCAAACCGGGAGAACCGTGACTTCGCGATCAATTTCTACAAGTTATATTGGTCCCGTGCGAAGTGTTCGTTCCTCTTACGGTGCCGTTTGGCGGTAGGTTTGGGTTTTCACCCTCACAAGGCTTATTTTTAATCTTAATCTAGATATTTCAAAATTATCGTTATATTCTTAGTTCGAGAGACCTGCGACTACGTGGTTAGTTCCAATAAGTTACATTGGTCCCGTACGAGGTGTTCGTGCTTCTTATGGGGCCGTTTGGGGGATAGTTTTGGTTTTCACCCTCAAACCGCTTGTTTTTAAGCCTTATCTAGATATTTCCAAATTGTCATCATATTCTCAAATTGGGTGACCCACGATTACGCGGTCTGTTCCTACGAGTTACATTGGTACCATGCGAGGTGTCTATGCCTGTTACGGGGCCGTTTGGCAGCTGGTTTGGGTTTTCATCCTCACACGACTTGTTTTTAAGCCTAATCTATATATTTCCAAATTATCGTCGTATTCTCAAACCGTAATACCCGTGACTACATGGTTAGTTCCTACAAGTTACAATGGTCCTGTGTGAGGTGTCTGTGTCTCTTACGGGGCCGTTTGGCGACTGGTTTGGGTTTTCACCCTCACACGGCTTGTATTTAAGCCAAATCTAAATATTTCCAAATTATCGTCGTATTCTCAAACCGAAATACCCGTGACTACGTGGTTAGGTCCTACAAGTTACATTGGTCCGGTGCGAGGTGTCTGTGCCTCTTACGGGGCCGTTTGGCGGCTGGTTTAGGTTTTCACCCTCAAACGGCTTATTTTTGAGCCCAATCTAGAGATTTCCAAATTATCATCATATTCTCAAATCAGGAAACCCGTGACTACGTGGTTAGTTCCTACAGGTTACATTGGTCCCGAGAAGGTGTCCATGCCCCTTGCGGGGCCGTTTGGCGGGTGGTTTTGGTTTTCACCCTCACATGACTTGTTTTGAGCCTAATCTAGATATGTTTGAATTATCATCTTATTCTCAAACTGGGAGACTCACACCTACGCGGTCAATTACGACAAGTTACATTGGTACCATGTGAGGTGTTCGTGCCTCTTACGGGGCCGTTTGGCTGCTAATTTTATGTTTTGCACCCTCACGCGACTTGTTTTTAAGAATACTATTGATATTTCAAAATTATCATCATATTCTCAAACCGGGAGAACCGTGACTTCGCGATCAATTTCTACAAGTTATATTGGTCCCGTGCGAAGTGTTCGTTCCTCTTACGGTGCCGTTTGGCGGTAGGTTTGGGTTTTCACCCTCACAAGGCTTATTTTTAATCTTAATCTAGATATTTCAAAATTATCGTTATATTCTTAGTTCGAGAGACCCGCGACTACGTGGTTAGTTCCAATAAGTTACATTGGTCCCGTACGAGGTGTTCGTGCTTCTTATGGGGCCGTTTGGGGGATAGTTTTGGTTTTCACCCTCAAACCGCTTGTTTTTAAGCCTTATCTAGATATTTCCAAATTGTCATCATATTCTCAAATTGGGTGACCCACGATTACGCGGTCTGTTCCTACGAGTTACATTGGTACCATGCGAGGTGTCTATGCCTGTTACGGGGCCGTTTGGCAGCTGGTTTGGGTTTTCATCCTCACACGACTTGTTTTTAAGCCTAATCTATATATTTCCAAATTATCGTCGTATTCTCAAACCGGGAGACCCGTGACTACGAGGTCAGTTCCTATAAGTAACATTGGTCCTGTGCGAGGTGTTTGTGCCTCTTACGGGTCCGTTTGACGGCTGGTTTGGGTTTTTACCCCCACACGGCTTGTTTTTAAGAATAATCTAGTTATTTCAAAATTATCATCATATTCTCAAACCGGGAGACCCGCGACTATGTTGTCAGTTCCTACAAGTTACATTGGTCCCGTGTGAGTTGTTCGTACCTCTTATGGGGCCGTTTGGCGGCTGATTTGGGTTTTCACCCTAACATGGCTTGTTTTTAAACCTAATCTAAATATTTCCAAATTATCATCGTATTCTCAAACTGGGACACCCGTGACTACGTGGTCAGTTCCTACAAGTTACATTGGTCCCATACGAGGTGTCTGGGCCTCTTACGGGGCCGTTTGGCTGCGGGATTGGGATTTGACCCTCAACGGACTTGTTTTTAAACCTAATCTACATATTTCCAAAGTTTCATCATAATCTCAAATCGGGAGACCCACGACTACGCGGTCTGTTCCTACAAGTTACATTGGTACCATGGGAGGTGTTTGTGCCTCTTACGGGGCCGTTTGGCGGCTGGTTTGGGTTTTCACCCTCACACGGCTTGTTTTTAAGCCTAATCTAAATATTTCCAAATTACCATCATATTCTAAAACCGGAATACCCGTGACTACGTGGTTAGTTCCTACAAGTTACATTGGTCCTGTCCGAGGTGTCTGTGCCTCTTACGTGGCCGTTTGGCGACTGGTTTGGGTTTTCACCCTCACACGGCCTGTATTTAAGCCTAATCTAAATATTTCCAAATTATCGTCGTATTCTCAAACCAAAATACCCGTGACTACGTGGTTAGGTCCTACAAGTTACATTGGACCGGTGCGAGGTGTTTGTGCCTCTTACGGGGCCGTTTGGCGGCTAGTTTGGGTTTTCACCCTCAAACGGCTTATTTTTTAGCCTAATCTAGAGATTTCCAAATTATCATCATATTCTCAAATCAGGAGACCCGTGACTACGTGGTCAGTTCCTACAGGTTACATTGGTCCCGAGAAGGTGTCCATGCCCCTTGCGGGGCCATTTGGCGGGTGGTTTTGGTTTTCACCCTCACATGACTTGTTTTGAGCCTAATCTAGATATGTTTGAATTATCATCTTATTCTCAAACTGGGAGACTCACACCTACGCGGTCAATTACGACAAGTTACATTGGTACCATGTGAGGTGTTCGTGCCTCTTACGGGGCCGTTTGGCTGCTAATTTTATGTTTTGCACCCTCACGCGACTTGTTTTTAAGAATACTTTTGATATTTCAAAATTATCATCATATTCTCAAACCGGGAGAACCGTGACTTCGCGATCAATTTCTACAAGTTATATTGGTCCCGTGCGAAGTGTTCGTTCCTCTTACGGTGCCGTTTGGCGGTAGGTTTGGGTTTTCACCCTCACAAGGCTTATTTTTAATCTTAATCTAGATATTTCAAAATTATCGTTATATTCTTAGTTCGAGAGACCCGCGACTACGTGGTTAGTTCCAATAAGTTACATTGGTCCCGTACGAGGTGTTCGTGCTTCTTATGGGGCCGTTTGGGGGATAGTTTTGGTTTTCACCCTCAAACCGCTTGTTTTTAAGCCTTATCTAGATATTTCCAAATTGTCATCATATTCTCAAATTGGGTGACCCACGATTACGCGGTCTGTTCCTACGAGTTACATTGGTACCATGCGAGGTGTCTATGCCTGTTACGGGGCCGTTTGGCAGCTGGTTTGGGTTTTCATCCTCACACGACTTATTTTTAAGCCTAATCTATATATTTCCAAATTATCATCGTATTCTCAAACTGTAATACCCGTGACTACATGGTTAGTTCCTACAAGTTACAATGGTCCTGTGCGAGGTGTCTGTGTCTCTTACGGGGCCGTTTGGCGACTGGTTTGGGTTTTCACCCTCACACGGCTTGTATTTAAACCAAATCTAAATATTTCCAAATTATCGTCGTATTCTCAAACCGAAATACCCGTGACTACGTGGTTAGGTCCTACAAGTTACATTGGTCCGGTGCGAGGTGTCTGTGCCTCTTACGGGGCCGTTTGGCGGCTGGTTTAGGTTTTCACCCTCAAACGGCTTATTTTTGAGCCCAATCTAGAGATTTCCAAATTATCATCATATTCTCAAATCAGGAAACCCGTGACTACGTGGTTAGTTCCTACAGGTTACATTGGTCCCGAGAAGGTGTCCATGCCCTTTGCGGGGCCGTTTGGCGGGTGGTTTTGGTTTTCACCCTCACATGACTTGTTTTGAGCCTAATCTAGATATGTTTGAATTATCATCTTATTCTCAAACTGGGAGACTCACACCTACGCGGTCAATTACGACAAGTTACATTGGTACCATGTGAGGTGTTCGTGCCTCTTACGGGGCCGTTTGGCTGCTAATTTTATGTTTTGCACCCTCACGCGACTTGTTTTTAAGAATACTATTGATATTTCAAAATTATCATCATATTCTCAAACCGGGAGAACCGTGACTTCGCGATCAATTTCTACAAGTTATATTGGTCCCGTGCGAAGTGTTCGTTCCTCTTACGGTGCCGTTTGGCGGTAGGTTTGGGTTTTCACCCTCACAAGGCTTATTTTTAATCTTAATCTAGATATTTCAAAATTATCGTTATATTCTTAGTTCGAGAGACCCGCGACTACGTGGTTAGTTCCAATAAGTTACATTGGTCCCGTACGAGGTGTTCGTGCTTCTTATGGGGCCGTTTGGGGGATAGTTTTGGTTTTCACCCTCAAACCGCTTGTTTTTAAGCCTTATCTAGATATTTCCAAATTGTCATCATATTCTCAAATTGGGTGACCCACGATTACGCGGTCTGTTCCTACGAGTTACATTGGTACCATGCGAGGTGTCTATGCCTGTTACGGGGCCGTTTGGCAGCTGGTTTGGGTTTTCATCCTCACACGACTTGTTTTTAAGCCTAATCTATATATTTCCAAATTATCGTCGTATTCTCAAACCGGGAGACCCGTGACTACGAGGTCAGTTCCTATAAGTAACATTGGTCCTGTGCGAGGTGTTTGTGCCTCTTACGGGTCCGTTTGACGGCTGGTTTGGGTTTTTACCCCCACACGGCTTGTTTTTAAGAATAATCTAGTTATTTCAAAATTATCATCATATTCTCAAACCGGGAGACCCGCGACTATGTGGTCAGTTCCTACAAGTTACATTGGTCCCGTGTGAGTTGTTCGTACCTCTTATGGGGCCGTTTGGCGGCTGATTTGGGTTTTCACCCTAACATGGCTTGTTTTTAAACCTAATCTAAATATTTCCAAATTATCATCGTATTCTCAAACTGGGACACCCGTGACTACGTGGTCAGTTCCTACAAGTTACATTGGTCCCATACGAGGTGTCTGGGCCTCTTACGGGGCCGTTTGGCTGCGGGATTGGGATTTGACCCTCAACGGACTTGTTTTTAAACCTAATCTACATATTTCCAAAGTTTCATCATAATCTCAAATCGGGAGACCCACGACTACGCGGTCTGTTCCTACAAGTTACATTGGTACCATGGGAGGTGTTTGTGCCTCTTACGGGGCCGTTTGGCGGCTGGTTTGGGTTTTCACCCTCACACGGCTTGTTTTTAAGCCTAATCTAAATATTTCCAAATTACCATCATATTCTAAAACCGGAATACCCGTGACTACGTGGTTAGTTCCTACAAGTTACATTGGTCCTGTCCGAGGTGTCTGTGCCTCTTACGTGGCCGTTTGGCGACTGGTTTGGGTTTTCACCCTCACACGGCCTGTATTTAAGCCTAATCTAAATATTTCCAAATTATCGTCGTATTCTCAAACCAAAATACCCGTGACTACGTGGTTAGGTCCTACAAGTTACATTGGACCGGTGCGAGGTGTTTGTGCCTCTTACGGGGCCGTTTGGCGGCTAGTTTGGGTTTTCACCCTCAAACGGCTTATTTTTTAGCCTAATCTAGAGATTTCCAAATTATCATCATATTCTCAAATCAGGAGACCCGTGACTACGTGGTCAGTTCCTACAGGTTACATTGGTCCCGAGAAGGTGTCCATGCCCCTTGCGGGGCCATTTGGCGGGTGGTTTTGGTTTTCACCCTCACATGACTTGTTTTGAGCCTAATCTAGATATGTTTGAATTATCATCTTATTCTCAAACTGGGAGACTCACACCTACGCGGTCAATTACGACAAGTTACATTGGTACCATGTGAGGTGTTCGTGCCTCTTACGGGGCCGTTTGGCTGCTAATTTTATGTTTTGCACCCTCACGCGACTTGTTTTTAAGAATACTTTTGATATTTCAAAATTATCATCATATTCTCAAACCGGGAGAACCGTGACTTCGCGATCAATTTCTACAAGTTATATTGGTCCCGTGCGAAGTGTTCGTTCCTCTTACGGTGCCGTTTGGCGGTAGGTTTGGGTTTTCACCCTCACAAGGCTTATTTTTAATCTTAATCTAGATATTTCAAAATTATCGTTATATTCTTAGTTCGAGAGACCCGCGACTACGTGGTTAGTTCCAATAAGTTACATTGGTCCCGTACGAGGTGTTCGTGCTTCTTATGGGGCCGTTTGGGGGATAGTTTTGGTTTTCACCCTCAAACCGCTTGTTTTTAAGCCTTATCTAGATATTTCCAAATTGTCATCATATTCTCAAATTGGGTGACCCACGATTACGCGGTCTGTTCCTACGAGTTACATTGGTACCATGCGAGGTGTCTATGCCTGTTACGGGGCCGTTTGGCAGCTGGTTTGGGTTTTCATCCTCACACGACTTATTTTTAAGCCTAATCTATATATTTCCAAATTATCATCGTATTCTCAAACTGTAATACCCGTGACTACATGGTTAGTTCCTACAAGTTACAATGGTCCTGTGCGAGGTGTCTGTGTCTCTTACGGGGCCGTTTGGCGACTGGTTTGGGTTTTCACCCTCACACGGCTTGTATTTAAGCCAAATCTAAATATTTCCAAATTATCGTCGTATTCTCAAACCGAAATACCCGTGACTACGTGGTTAGGTCCTACAAGTTACATTGGTCCGGTGCGAGGTGTCTGTGCCTCTTACGGGGCCGTTTGGCGGCTGGTTTAGGTTTTCACCCTCAAACGGCTTATTTTTGAGCCCAATCTAGAGATTTCCAAATTATCATCATATTCTCAAATCAGGAAACCCGTGACTACGTGGTTAGTTCCTACAGGTTACATTGGTCCCGAGAAGGTGTCCATGCCCCTTGCGGGGCCGTTTGGCGGGTGGTTTTGGTTTTCACCCTCACATGACTTGTTTTGAGCCTAATCTAGATATGTTTGAATTATCATCTTATTCTCAAACTGGGAGACTCACACCTACGCGGTCAATTACGACAAGTTACATTGGTACCATGTGAGGTGTTCGTGCCTCTTACGGGGCCGTTTGGCTGCTAATTTTATGTTTTGCACCCTCACGCGACTTGTTTTTAAGAATACTATTGATATTTCAAAATTATCATCATATTCTCAAACCGGGAGAACCGTGACTTCGCGATCAATTTCTACAAGTTATATTGGTCCCGTGCGAAGTGTTCGTTCCTCTTACGGTGCCGTTTGGCGGTAGGTTTGGGTTTTCACCCTCACAAGGCTTATTTTTAATCTTAATCTAGATATTTCAAAATTATCGTTATATTCTTAGTTCGAGAGACCCGCGACTACGTGGTTAGTTCCAATAAGTTACATTGGTCCCGTACGAGGTGTTCGTGCTTCTTATGGGGCCGTTTGGGGGATAGTTTTGGTTTTCACCCTCAAACCGCTTGTTTTTAAGCCTTATCTAGATATTTCCAAATTGTCATCATATTCTCAAATTGGGTGACCCACGATTACGCGGTCTGTTCCTACGAGTTACATTGGTACCATGCGAGGTGTCTATGACTGTTACGGGGCCGTTTGGCAGCTGGTTTGGGTTTTCATCCTCACACGACTTGTTTTTAAGCCTAATCTATATATTTCCAAATTATCGTCGTATTCTCAAACCGGGAGACCCGTGACTACGAGGTCAGTTCCTATAAGTAACATTGGTCCTGTGCGAGGTGTTTGTGCCTCTTACGGGTCCGTTTGACGGCTGGTTTGGGTTTTTACCCCCACACGGCTTGTTTTTAAGAATAATCTAGTTATTTCAAAATTATCATCATATTCTCAAACCGGGAGACCCGCGACTATGTGGTCAGTTCCTACAAGTTACATTGGTCCCGTGTGAGGTGTTCGTACCTCTTATGGGGCCGTTTGGCGGCTGATTTGGGTTTTCACCCTCACATGGCTTGTTTTTAAACCTAATCTAAATATTTCCAAATTATCATCGTATTCTCCAACTGGGACACCCGTGACTACGTGGTCAGTTCCTACAAGTTACATTGGTCCCATACGAGGTGTCTGGGCCTCTTACGGGGCCGTTTGGCTGCGGGATTGGGATTTGACCCTCAACGGACTTGTTTTTAAACCTAATCTACATATTTCCAAAGTTTCATCATAATCTCAAATCGGGAGACCCACGACTACGAGGTCTGTTCCTACAAGTTACATTGGTACCATGGGAGGTGTTTGTGCCTCTTACGGGGCCGTTTGGCGGCTGGTTTGGGTTTTCACCCTCACACGGCTTGTTTTTAAGCCTAATCTAAATATTTCCAAATTACCATCATATTTTAAAACCGGAATACCGGTGACTACGTGGTTAGTTCGTACAAGTTACATTGGTCCTGTCCGAGGTGTCTGTGCCTCTTACGTGGCCGTTTGGCGACTGGTTTGGGTTTTCACCCTCACACGGCCTGTATTTAAGCCTAATCTAAATATTTCCAAATTATCGTCGTATTCTCAAACCAAAATACCCGTGACTACGTGGTTAGGTCCTACAAGTTACGTTGGACCGGTGCGAGGTGTTTGTGCCTCTTACGGGGCCGTTTGGCGGCTAGTTTGGGTTTTCACCCTCAAACGGCTTATTTTTTAGCCTAATCTAGAGATTTCCAAATTATCATCATATTCTCAAATCAGGAGACCCGTGGCTACGTGGTCAGTTCCTACAGGTTACATTGGTCCCGAGAAGGTGTCCATGCCCCTTGCGGGGCCATTTGGCGGGTGGTTTTGGTTTTCACCCTCACATGACTTGTTTTGAGCCTAATCTAGATATGTTTGAATTATCATCTTATTCTCAAACTGGGAGACTCACACCTACGCGGTCAATTACGACAAGTTACATTGGTACCATGTGAGGTGTTCGTGCCTCTTACGGGGCCGTTTGGCTGCTAATTTTATGTTTTGCACCCTCACGCGACTTGTTTTTAAGAATACTATTGATATTTCAAAATTATCATCATATTCTCAAACCGGGAGAACCGTGACTTCGCGATCAATTTCTACAAGTTATATTGGTCCCGTGCGAAGTGTTCGTTCCTCTTACGGTGCCGTTTGGCGGTAGGTTTGGGTTTTCACCCTCACAAGGCTTATTTTTAATCTTAATCTATATATTTCAAAATTATCGTTATATTCTTAGTTCGAGAGACCTGCGACTACGTGGTTAGTTCCAATAAGTTACATTGGTCCCGTACGAGGTGTTCGTGCTTCTTATGGGGCCGTTTGGGGGATAGTTTTGGTTTTCACCCTCAAACCGCTTGTTTTTAAGCCTTATCTAGATATTTCCAAATTGTCATCATATTCTCAAATTGGGTGACCCACGATTACGCGGTCTGTTCCTACGAGTTACATTGGTACCATGCGAGGTGTCTATGCCTGTTACGGGGCCGTTTGGCAGCTGGTTTGGGTTTTCATCCTCACACGACTTGTTTTTAAGCCTAATCTATATATTTCCAAATTATCGTCGTATTCTCAAACCGTAATACCCGTGACTACATGGTTAGTTCCTACAAGTTACAATGGTCCTGTGTGAGGTGTCTGTGTCTCTTACGGGGCCGTTTGGCGACTGGTTTGGGTTTTCACCCTCACACGGCTTGTATTTAAGCCAAATCTAAATATTTCCAAATTATCGTCGTATTCTCAAACCGAAATACCCGTGACTACGTGGTTAGGTCCTACAAGTTACATTGGTCCGGTGCGAGGTGTCTGTGCCTCTTACGGGGCCGTTTGGCGGCTGGTTTAGGTTTTCACCCTCAAACGGCTTATTTTTGAGCCCAATCTAGAGATTTCCAAATTATCATCATATTCTCAAATCAGGAAACCCGTGACTACGTGGTTAGTTCCTACAGGTTACATTGGTCCCGAGAAGGTGTCCATGCCCCTTGCGGGGCCGTTTGGCGGGTGGTTTTGGTTTTCACCCTCACATGACTTGTTTTGAGCCTAATCTAGATATGTTTGAATTATCATCTTATTCTCAAACTGGGAGACTCACACCTACGCGGTCAATTACGACAAGTTACATTGGTACCATGTGAGGTGTTCGTGCCTCTTACGGGGCCGTTTGGCTGCTAATTTTATGTTTTGCACCCTCACGCGACTTGTTTTTAAGAATACTATTGATATTTCAAAATTATCATCATATTCTCAAACCGGGAGAACTGTGACTTCGCGATCAATTTCTAGAAGTTATATTGGTCCCGTGCGAAGTGTTCGTTCCTCTTACGGTGCCGTTTGGCGGTAGGTTTGGGTTTTCACCCTCACAAGGCTTATTTTTAATCTTAATCTAGATATTTCAAAATTATCGTTATATTCTTAGTTCGAGAGACCCGCGACTACGTGGTTAGTTCCAATAAGTTACTTTGGTCCCGTACGAGGTGTTCGTGCTTCTTATGGGGCCGTTTGGGGGATAGTTTTGGTTTTCACCCTCAAACCGCTTGTTTTTAAGCCTTATCTAGATATTTCCAAATTGTCATCATATTCTCAAATTGGGTGACCCACGATTACGCGGTCTGTTCCTACGAGTTACATTGGTACCATGCGAGGTGTCTATGCCTGTTACGGGGCCGTTTGGCAGCTGGTTTGGGTTTTCATCCTCACACGACTTGTTTTTAAGCCTAATCTATATATTTCCAAATTATCGTCGTATTCTCAAACCGGGAGACCCGTGACTACGAGGTCAGTTCCTATAAGTAACATTGGTCCTGTGCGAGGTGTTTGTGCCTCTTACGGGTCCGTTTGACGGCTGGTTTGGGTTTTTACCCCCACACGGCTTGTTTTTAAGAATAATCTAGTTATTTCAAAATTATCATCATATTCTCAAACCGAGAGATCCGCGACTATGTGGTCAGTTCCTACAAGTTACATTTGTCCCGTGTGTGGTGTTCGTACCTCTTATGGGGCCGTTTGGCGGCTGATTTGGGTTTTCACCCTCACATGGCTTGTTTTTAAACCTAATCTAAATATTTCCAAATTATCATCGTATTCTCAAACTGGGACACCCGTGACTACGTGGTCAGTTCCTACAAGTTACATTGGTCCCATACGAGGTGTCTGGGCCTCTTACGGGGCCGTTTGGCTGCGGGATTGGGATTTGACCCTCAACGGACTTGTTTTTAAACCTAATCTACATATTTCCAAAGTTTCATCATAATCTCAAATCGGGAGACCCACGACTACGCGGTCTGTTCCTACAAGTTACATTGGTACCATGGGAGGTGTTTGTGCCTCTTACGGGGCCGTTTGGCGGCTGGTTTGGGTTTTCACCCTCACACGGCTTGTTTTTAAGCCTAATCTAAATATTTCCAAATTACCATCATATTCTAAAACCGGAATACCCGTGACTACGTGGTTAGTTCCTACAAGTTACATTGGTCCTGTCCGAGGTGTCTGTGCCTCTTACGTGGCCGTTTGGCGACTGGTTTGGGTTTTCACCCTCACACGGCCTGTATTTAAGCCTAATCTAAATATTTCCAAATTATCGTCGTATTCTCAAACCAAAATACCCGTGACTACGTGGTTAGGTCCTACAAGTTACATTGGACCGGTACGAGGTGTTTGTGCCTCTTACGGGGCCGTTTGGCGGCTAGTTTGGGTTTTCACCCTCAAACGGCTTATTTTTTAGCCTAATCTAGAGATTTCCAAATTATCATCATATTCTCAAATCAGGAGACCCGTGACTACGTGGTCAGTTCCTACAGGTTACATTGGTCCCGAGAAGGTGTCCATGCCCCTTGCGGGGCCATTTGGCGGGTGGTTTTGGTTTTCACTCTCACATGACTTGTTTTGAGCCTAATCTAGATATGTTTGAATTATCATCTTATTCTCAAACTAGGAGACTCACACCTACGCGGTCAATTACGACAAGTTACATTGGTACCATGTGAGGTGTTCGTGCCTCTTACGGGGCCGTTTGGCTGCTAATTTTATGTTTTGCACCCTCACGCGACTTGTTTTTAAGAATACTATTGATATTTCAAAATTATCATCATATTCTCAAACCGGGAGAACCGTGACTTCGCGATCAATTTCTACAAGTTATATTGGTCCCGTGCGAAGTGTTCGTTCCTCTTACGGTGCCGTTTGGCGGTAGGTTTGGGTTTTCACCCTCACAAGGCTTATTTTTAATCTTAATCTAGATATTTCAAAATTATCGTTATATTCTTAGTTCGAGAGACCCGCGACTACGTGGTTAGTTCCAATAAGTTACATTGGTCCCGTACGAGGTGTTCGTGCTTCTTATGGGGCCGTTTGGGGGATAGTTTTGGTTTTCACCCTCAAACCGCTTGTTTTTAAGCCTTATCTAGATATTTCCAAATTGTCATCATATTCTCAAAATGGGTGACCCACGATTACGCAGTCTGTTCCTACGAGTTACATTGGTACCATGCGAGGTGTCTATGCCTGTTACGGGGCCGTTTGGCAGCTGGTTTGGGTTTTCATCCTCACATGACTTGTTTTTAAGCCTAATCTATATATTTCCAAATTATCGTCGTATTCTCAAACCGGGAGACCCGTGACTACGAGGTCAGTTCCTATAAGTAACATTGGTCCTGTGCGAGGTGTTTGTGCCTCTTACGGGTCCGTTTGACGGCTGGTTTGGGTTTTTACCCCCACACGGCTTGTTTTTAAGAATAATCTAGTTATTTCAAAATTATCATCATATTCTCAAACCGGGAGACCCGCGACTATGTGGTCAGTTCCTACAAGTTACATTGGTCCCGTGTGAGGTGTTCGTGCCTCTTATGGGGCCGTTTGGCGGCTGATTTGGGTTTTCACCCTCACATGGCTTGTTTTTAAACCTAATCTAAATATTTCCAAATTATCATCGTATTCTCAAACTGGGACACCCGTGACTACGTGGTCAGTTCCTACAAGTTACATTGGTCCCATACGAGGTGTCTGGGCCTCTTACGGGGCCGTTTGGCTGCGGGATTGGGATTTGACCCTCAACGGACTTGTTTTTAAACCTAATCTACATATTTCCAAAGTTTCATCATAATCTCAAATCGGGAGACCCACGACTACGCGGTCTGTTCCTACAAGTTACATTGGTACCATGGGAGGTGTTTGTGCCTCTTACGGGGCCGTTTGGCGGCTGGTTTGGGTTTTCACCCTCACACGGCTTGTTTTTAAGCCTAATCTAAATATTTCCAAATTACCATCATATTCTAAAACCGGAATACTCGTGACTACGTGGTTAGTTCCTACAAGTTACATTGGTCCTGTCCGAGGTGTCTGTGCCTCTTACGTGGCAGTTTGGCGACTGGTTTGGGTTTTCACCCTCACACGGCCTGTATTTAAGCCTAATCTAAATATTTCCAAATTATCGTCGTATTCTCAAACCAAAATACCCGTGACTACGTGGTTAGGTCCTACAAGTTACATTGGACCGGTGCGAGGTGTTTGTGCCTCTTACGGGGCCGTTTGACGGCTGGTTTGGGTTTTTACCCCCACACGGCTTGTTTTTAAGAATAATCTAGTTATTTCAAAATTATCATCATATTCTCAAACCGGGAGACCCGCGACTATGTGGTCAGTTCCTACAAGTTACATTGGTCCCGTGTGAGGTGTTCGTGCCTCTTATGGGGCCGTTTGGCGGCTGATTTGGGTTTTCACCCTCACATGGCTTGTTTTTAAACCTAATCTAAATATTTCCAAATTATCATCGTATTCTCAAACTGGGACACCCGTGACTACGTGGTCAGTTCCTACAAGTTACATTGGTCCCATACGAGGTGTCTGGGCCTCTTACGGGGCCGTTTGGCTGCGGGATTGGGATTTGACCCTCAACGGACTTGTTTTTAAACCTAATCTACATATTTCCAAAGTTTCATCATAATCTCAAATCGGGAGACCCACGACTACGCGGTCTGTTCCTACAAGTTACATTGGTACCATGGGAGGTGTTTGTGCCTCTTACGGGGCCGTTTGGCGGCTGGTTTGGGTTTTCACCCTCACACGGCTTGTTTTTAAGCCTAATCTAAATATTTCCAAATTACCATCATATTCTAAAACCGGAATACTCGTGACTACGTGGTTAGTTCCTACAAGTTACATTGGTCCTGTCCGAGGTGTCTGTGCCTCTTACGTGGCAGTTTGGCGACTGGTTTGGGTTTTCACCCTCACACGGCCTGTATTTAAGCCTAATCTAAATATTTCCAAATTATCGTCGTATTCTCAAACCAAAATACCCGTGACTACGTGGTTAGGTCCTACAAGTTACATTGGACCGGTGCGAGGTGTTTGTGCCTCTTACGGGGCCGTTTGGCGGCTAGTTTGGGTTTTCACCCTCAAACGGCTTAGTTTTTAGCCTAATCTAGAGATTTCCAAATTATCATCATATTCTCAAATCAGGAGACCCGTGACTACGTGGTCAGTTCCTACAGGTTACATTGGTCTCGAGAAGGTGTCCATGCCCCTTGCGGGGCCATTTGGCGGGTGGTTTTGGTTTTCACCCTCACATGGCTTATTTTTAAATCTAATCAAGATATTTTTGAATTATCGTCATATTCTCAAATCGGGAGACTCGCGCCTACAAGGTCAATTCCTACATGTTACATTGGTACCATGTGAGGTGTTCGTGCCTCTTACGGGGCCATTTGGCGGCTAATTATAGGATTTCACCCTCACGCGACTTATTTTTAAGAATAATATTGGTATTTCAAAATTAACGTTATATTCTCAAATCGGGAGATCCGTGACTACGCAATCAGTTTCTACAAGTTACATTGGTCCCGTGCGAGGTGTTCGTGCCTCTTACGGTGCCGTTTGGCGACTGGTTTGGGTTTTCACACTCACAAGGCTTATTTTTAAGCCTAATCTAGATATTTCAATGTTATCGTTATATTCTTACTTCCGGAGATCAGCGACTACACAGTCAGTTCCAACAAGTTACATTGGTCCCGTACGACGTGTTCGTGCATCCTATAGGGCCGTTAGGGGGTTGGTTTGGGTTTTCACCCTCAAACGGCTTGTTTTTAAGACTAATCTAGATATTTCCAAATTGTCATCATATTCTCAAACCGGGAGACCCGTGACTACGTGGTAAGTTCCCACTAGTTACATTGGTCTTGTGCGAGTTGTCCGTTCCTCTTACGGGGACGTTTGGTGGCTGGTTTGGGTTTTCACCCTCACACGACTTGTTTTTAAGCCTAATTTAAATATTTCCAAATTATCGTCGTATTCTCGAATCGGGAGACCCGTGACTACGTGGTCAGTTCCTAAAAGTTACATTGGTCCCGTGCGAGGTGTCTGTGCCTCTTACGGAGCCGCCCTAGTTTTGGTTTTCACCCTCACACGACTTATTTTTAAGCCTAATCTAAATATTTCCAAATTGTCGTTATATTCTCAAACTGGGAGACTCATGACTACGCGTTCAGTTCCTACAAGTTACATTGGTCCCGTGCAAGGTGTCCGTGCCTCTTACGGAACCGTTTGGCAACTGGTTTGGATTTGCACCCTCACAAGGCCTCTTTTTAAGCCTAATCTTGGTATTTCAAAATTAGCGTCATATTTTCAAACTAAGAGACCCGCGACAACGCGGTTAGTACCTACAAGTTACATTGGTCTCGTACGAGATGTTCGTGCCTCTTACGGGGCCGTGTAGCGGCTGGTTTGGGTTTTCACCCACACACGACTTATTTTTAAGCCTAATCTAGATATTTCCAATTATCAACATATTCTCAAACTGGGAGACTCATGACTACGCGGTCAGTTCCTACAAGTTACATTGGTCCCGTGCAAGGTTTCCGTGCCTCTTACAGAACCGTTTGTCAACTGGTTTGGATTTGCACCCTCACACGGCCTCTTTTTAAGCCTAATATTGGTATTTCGAGATTATCATCATATTCTCAAACCAAGAGACCCGCGACTACACGGTCAGTACCTACATGTTACATTGGTCTCGTATGAGATGTTCATGCCTCTTACGGGGCCGTGTAGCGACTGGTTTGGGTTTTCACCCTCACACGGCTTGTTTTTAAGCCAAATAAAAATATTTAAAAATTATTCTGATATTCTCACTTCGGGAGACCCATGACTACGCGATTAGTTCCTATAAGTTACATTGGTCCCGTGAAAGGTGTCCGTGCCCCTTCTGGGGCCGTTTGGCGACTGATTTGGGTTTTCACCCTCACACGGATTGTTTTTAATCCTAATCTAGATATTTTCAAATTATCGTCATATTCTCAAATCGGGAGACCCACGATTACGCGGTTAGTTCCTATAAGTTACATTGTTCCCGTGCGAGGTGTTCGTGCCTCTTACGGGGCCATTTGGAGGCTTGTTTGGGTTTTCACCCTCAAGCGGCTTATTTTCTAGACTATTCTAGATATTTCTAAATTACCATCATCTTCTCAAATAGGGAGACCCGCGACCATGCGATCAGTTCCCATAAGTTACATTGGTCGCGTACGAGGTGTGCTTGCCTCTTACGGGGCCGTTTGGGGGTTGGTTTGGGTTTTCCCGCTCAAACGGCTTGTTTTAAAGCCTAATCTAAATATTTTCAAATTATCATCGTATTCTCAAATCGGGAGACTCGTGACTACGCGATCGGTTCCTACTAGTTACATTGGGCCATTCAAGGTGTTCGTGCCTCACATGGGGATCTTTGGCGACTAGTTTGGGTTTTAACCCTCACATGGCTTGTTTTTAAGAATAATCTAGATATTTCCAAATTATCATCATATTCTCAAACCGGGAGACTCGCGACTACGTGATCAGTTCCTACAAGTTACATTGGTCCCGTGCGAGGTGTTCGTGCCGCTTACGGTGCTGTTTGTCAGCTGGTTTGGGTTTTCACCCTCACAAGGCTTATTTTTAAGCCTAATCTAGATATTTCAAAATTATCTTTATATTCTTAATTCGGGAGACCCGTGTCTACGCGGTCAGTTCCAGTAAGTTACATTGGTCCTGTACGAGGTGTTCGTGCCTCTTACGGCGCCATTTGGGGGATGGTTTGGGTTTTCACCCACAAACGGCTTGTTTTTAGGCCTAATCTAGATATTTCTAAATTGTCATCGTATTCTCAAACTGGGAGACCCGCGACTACGCGGTCTTTTCCTACAAGTTACATTGGTACCATGCTAGGTGTTCGTGCCTCTTACGCGTCCGTTTGGCGGCTGGTTTGGGTTTTCACCCTCACACGACTTGTTTTGAAGCCTAATAAAAATATTTCCAAATTATCATCCTATTCTCAAACTGGGAGACCCGTGCGACTACGTGGTTAGTTCCTACAAGTTACATTGGTCCTGTGCGAGGTGCCTGTGCCTCTTACGGGGCCGTTTGGCGGTGGGTTTGGGTTTTCACCCTCAAACGGCTTGTTTTTAAGCCCAATCTAGAAATTTCCAAATTGTGATCATATTCTCAAATCGGGAGACCCGCGACTATGCGGTCTATTCCTACAAGTTACATTGGTACCATGGGAGGTGTTCGTGCCTCTCACGGGGCCGTTCGGTGGCTAGTTTGGGTTGTCACCCTCACACGACATATTTTTAAGCCTAATCTAAATATTTCCAAATTATCATCATATTCTTAAATCAGGATACCTGTGACTATGTTGTTAGTTCCTACAAGTTACATTGGACATGTGCGAGGTGTCTGTGCCTCTTATCGGGCCGTTTGGCGGCTGGTTTGGGTTTTCACCCTCACACGGCTTATTTTTAAGTCTAATCTAGATATTTCCAAATTGTCATCATGTTCTCAAACCGAGATACGCGCGACTACGTGGTCTATTCCTAAAAGTTACATTGATCCCATGCGAGGTGTTCGTGCCCCGTACGGGGCTGTTTGGCGGCTAGTTTGGGTTTTCACCCTCACACGGCTTATTTTTAAGCCTAATCTAAATATTTTCAAATTATAGTCATATTCTCAAATCAGGAGACCCGTGACTACGTGGTCAGTTCCTGCAAGTTACATTGGTCCCGTGCAAGGTGTCTATGCCCCTTGCAAGGCCGTTTGGCAGCTAGTTTTGGTTTTCACCATCACATGGCTTGTTTTTAAACCTAATCTAGATAGTTTTTAATTATCATCATATTCTCAAACCAGGAGACTCGCTCCTACGCGATCAATTCCTACATTTTACATTGGTCCCATGTGAGGTGTTCGTGCCTCTTACAGGGCCGTTTCGCGGCTAATTTTTAGATTTCACCCCCACGCGGCTTGTTTTTAAGAATAATATAAATATTTTCAAATTATCGTTATATTCTCAAACCGGGTGACCCGTGACTATGCAATCAGTTCCTACAAGTTACATTGGTCCCGTGCGAGGTGTTCGTGCCTCTTACGGAGCCGTTTGGCGGCTGGTTTGGGATTTCACCCTCACAATGCTTATTTTTAAGCCTAATCTAGATATTTCAAAATTATCATTATATTCTTAATTCCGGAGACCAGCGGCTACGCAGTCAGTTCCAACAAGTTACATTGGTACCGTACGACGTGTTCGTGCCTCCTACAGGGCTGTTTGGGGGTTGGTTTGGGTTGTCACCCTCAAATGGCTTGTTTTGAAGACTAATCTAGATATTTCCAAATTGTCATCATATTCTCAAATCGGGAGACCCGTGACTACGTGGTCAGTTCCCACAAGTTACATTGGTCCTGTGCGAGGTGTCCGTTCCTCTTACGGGGACGTTTGGCGGCTAGTTTGGGTTTTCACCCTCACACGACTTGTTTTTAAGCCTAAACTAAATATTTCCAAATTATCGTCGTATTCTAATACCGGGAGACCCTTGACTACGTGGTCAGTTCCTACAAGTTACATTGGTCCTGTACGAGGTGTCTGTGCCTCTTACGGGCCATTTGGCGGCTGGTTTGGGTTTTCACCCTCTCACGGCTTATTTTTAAGACTAATCTAGACATTTCCAAATTTTCATCATATTCTCAAATCGGGAGTCCCGCGACTATGCGGTCTGTTCCTAAAAGTTACATTGGTCCCATGCGAGGTGTTCGTGCCTCTTACGGAGCCGCCCTAGTTTTGGTTTTCACCCTCACACGACTTATTTTTAAGCCTAATCTAAATATTTCTAAATTGTCGTTATATTCTCAAACTGAGACTCATGACTACGCGTTCAGTTCCTACAAGTTACATTGGTCCCGTGCAAGGTGTCCGTGCCTCTTACGGAACCGTTTGGCAACTGGTTTGGATTTGCACCCTCACACGACCTCTTTTTAAGCCTAATCTTGGTATTTCAAAATTAGCGTCATATTTTCAAACTAAGAGACCCGCGACAACGCGGTTAGTACCTACAAGTTACATTGGTCTCGTACGAGATGTTCGTGCCTCTTACGGGGCCGTGTAGCGGCTGGTTTGGGTTTTCACCCACACACGACTTATTTTTAAGCCTAATCTAGATATTTCCAATTTTCAACATATTCTGAAACTGGGAGACTCATGACTACGCGGTCAGTTCCTACAAGTTACATTGGTCCCGTGCAAGGTTTCCGTGCCTCTTACAGAACCGTTTGTCAACTGGTTTGGATTTGCACCCTCACACGGCCTCTTTTTAAGCCTAATCTTGGTATTTCGAGATTATCATCATATTCTCAAACCAAGAGACCCGCGACTACACGGTCAGTACCTACAAGTTACATTGGTCTCGTATGAGATGTTCATGCCTCTTACGGGGCCGTGTAGCGGCTGGTTTGGGTTTTCACCCTCACACGGCTTGTTTTTAAGCCAAATAAAAATATTTAAAAATTATTCTGATATTCTCACTTCGGGAGACCCATGACTACGCGATTAGTTCCTATAAGTTACATTGGTCCCGTGAAAGGTGTCCGTGCCCCTTCTGGGGCCGTTTGGCGACTGATTTGGGTTTTCACCCTCACACGGATTGTTTTTAATCCTAATCTAGATATTTTCAAATTATCGTCATATTCTCAAATCGGGAGACCCACGATTACGCGGTTAGTTCCTATAAGTTACATTGTTCCCGTGCGAGGTGTTCGTGCCTCTTACGGGGCCATTTGGAGGCTTGTTTGGGTTTTCACCCTCAAGCGGCTTATTTTCTAGACTATTCTAGATATTTCTAAATTACCATCATCTTCTCAAATAGGGAGACCCGCGACCATGCGATCAGTTCCCATAAGTTACATTGGTCGCGTACGAGGTGTGCTTGCCTCTTACGGGGCCGTTTGGGGGTTGGTTTGGGTTTTCCCGCTCAAACGGCTTGTTTTAAAGCCTAATCTAAATATTTTCAAATTATCATCGTATTCTCAAATCGGGAGACTCGTGACTACGCGATCGGTTCCTACTAGTTACATTGGGCCATTCAAGGTGTTCGTGCCTCACATGGGGATCTTTGGCGACTAGTTTGGGTTTTAACCCTCACATGGCTTGTTTTTAAGAATAATCTAGATATTTCCAAATTATCATCATATTCTCAAACCGGGAGACTCGCGACTACGTGATCAGTTCCTACAAGTTACATTGGTCCCGTGCGAGGTGTTCGTGCCGCTTACGGTGCTGTTTGTCAGCTGGTTTGGGTTTTCACCCTCACAAGGCTTATTTTTAAGCCTAATCTAGATATTTCAAAATTATCTTTATATTCTTAATTCGGGAGACCCGTGTCTACGCGGTCAGTTCCAGTAAGTTACATTGGTCCTGTACGAGGTGTTCGTGCCTCTTACGGCGCCATTTGGGGGATGGTTTGGGTTTTCACCCACAAACGGCTTGTTTTTAGGCCTAATCTAGATATTTCTAAATTGTCATCGTATTCTCAAACTGGGAGACCCGCGACTACGCGGTCTTTTCCTACAAGTTACATTGGTACCATGCTAGGTGTTCGTGCCTCTTACGCGTCCGTTTGGCGGCTGGTTTGGGTTTTCACCCTCACACGGCTTGTTTTGAAGCCTAATAAAAATATTTCCAAATTATCATCCTATTCTCAAACTGGGAGACCCGTGCGACTACGTGGTTAGTTCCTACAAGTTACATTGGTCCTGTGCGAGGTGCCTGTGCCTCTTACGGGGCCGTTTGGCGGTGGGTTTGGGTTTTCACCCTCAAACGGCTTGTTTTTAAGCCCAATCTAGAAATTTCCAAATTGTGATCATATTCTCAAATCGGGAGACCCGCGACTATGCGGTCTATTCCTACAAGTTACATTGGTACCATGGGAGGTGTTCGTGCCTCTCACGGGGCCGTTCGGCGGCTAGTTTGGGTTGTCACCCTCACACGACATATTTTTAAGCCTAATCTAAATATTTCCAAATTATCATCATATTCTTAAATCAGGATACCTGTGACTATGTTGTTAGTTCCTACAAGTTACATTGGACATGTGCGAGGTGTCTGTGCCTCTTATCGGGCCGTTTGGCGGCTGGTTTGGGTTTTCACCCTCACACGGCTTATTTTTAAGTCTAATCTAGATATTTCCAAATTGTCATCATGTTCTCAAACCGAGATACGCGCGACTACGTGGTCTATTCCTAAAAGTTACATTGATCCCATGCGAGGTGTTCGTGCCCCGTACGGGGCTGTTTGGCGGCTAGTTTGGGTTTTCACCCTCACACGGCTTATTTTTAAGCCTAATCTAAATATTTTCAAATTATAGTCATATTCTCAAATCAGGAGACCCGTGACTACGTGGTCAGTTCCTGCAAGTTACATTGGTCCCGTGCAAGGTGTCTATGCCCCTTGCAAGGCCGTTTGGCAGCTAGTTTTGGTTTTCACCATCACATGGCTTGTTTTTAAACCTAATCTAGATAGTTTTTAATTATCATCATATTCTCAAACCAGGAGACTCGCTCCTACGCGATCAATTCCTACATTTTACATTGGTCCCATGTGAGGTGTTCGTGCCTCTTACAGGGCCGTTTCGCGGCTAATTTTTAGATTTCACCCCCACGCGGCTTGTTTTTAAGAATAATATAAATATTTTCAAATTATCGTTATATTCTCAAACCGGGAGACCCGTGACTATGCAATCAGTTCCTACAAGTTACATTGGTCCCGTGCGAGGTGTTCGTGCCTCTTACGGAGCCGTTTGGCGGCTGGTTTGGGATTTCACCCTCACAATGCTTATTTTTAAGCCTAATCTAGATATTTCAAAATTATCATTATATTCTTAATTCCGAAGACCAGCGGCTACGCAGTCAGATCCAACAAGTTACATTGGTACCGTACGACGTGTTCGTGCCTCCTACAGGGCTGTTTGGGGGCTGGTTTGGGTTTTCACCCTCAAATGGCTTGTTTTGAAGACTAATCTAGATATTTCCAAATTGTCATCATATTCTCAAATCGGGAGACCCGTGACTACGTGGTCAGTTCCCACAAGTTACATTGGTCCTGTGCGAGGTGTCCGTTCCTCTTACGGGGACGTTTGGCGGCTAGTTTGGGTTTTCACCCTCACACGACTTGTTTTTAAGCCTAAACTAAACATTTCCAAATTATCGTCGTATTCTAATACCGGGAGACCCTTGACTACGTGGTCAGTTCCTACAAGTTACATTGGTCCTGTACGAGGTGTCTGTGCCTCTTACGGGCCATTTGGCGGCTGGTTTGGGTTTTCACCCTCTCACGGCTTATTTTTAAGACTAATCTAGACATTTCCAAATTTTCATCATATTCTCAAACTGGGAGACCCGCGACTACGCGGTCTGTTCCAAAAATTTACATTGGTCCCATGCGAGGTGTTCGTGCCTCTTACGGGGCCGTTTCGCCGCTAGTTTTGGTTTTCACCCTCACATGACTTATTTTTAAGTCTAATCTAAATATTTCCAAATTGTCATCATATTCTCAAACTGAGAGACTCGTGACTACGCGGTCAGTTCTTACAAGTTACATTGGTCCCGTGCAAGGTGTTTGTGCCTCTTACAGGGCCGTTTGGCGATTGGTTTGGATTTTCACCCTCACACGGCTTCTTTTTAAACATAATCTTGGTATTTCGAAATTATCGTCCTATTTTCAAACCAAGAGACCCGCGACTACGCGGTCAGTACCTACATGTTACATTGGTCTTGTACGAGATGTTCCTGCCTCTTACGGGGCCGTGTAGCGGTTGGTTTGGGTTTTCACCCACACACGACTTATTTTCAAGCCTAATCTAGATATTTCCAATTATCGTCATATTCTCAAACTAGGAGGCCAGTGACTACGCGGTCAGGTCACACAAGTTATGTTGGTCTCGTGCGAGGTGTTCATGCTTCTTACGCGGTCATTTGCCAGCTGGTTTAGATTTTCACCCTCAAATGGCTTGTTTTTAAGCCTAGTCTAGATATTTCCAAATTATCATCATATTCTTAAACAAGGATACCCGCGACTACGTGTTCTGTTCCTACAAGTTACGTTGGTCCCGTGCGAGGTGTTCGTAGCTCTTACGAGGTTGTTTGGCGGCTGGTTTGGGTTTTCACCCTCACACGACTTGTTTTTAAGCGAAATCAAAATATTTAAAATTTATTGTGATATTCTCACTTCGAGAGACCCATGACAACATGGTCAGTTCCCGTAAGTTAAATTAGTCCCGTGCGAGGTGTCTGTGCCTCCTACGGGCCATTTGGCAGCTAGTTTTGGTTTTCACCCTCACACGGCTTGTTTTTAGGACTAATCTAGATATTTCCAATTTATCACCATATTCTTAAATTCGGAGACCCACGACTACATGGTCAGCTACTACAATTTACGTTGGTCCGTGCGAGGTGTTCATACCTCTTACGAGGCCGTTTGGCGGCTAGTTTGGGTTTTAACCCTCAAACGGCTTCCTTTTAAGCCTAATCTAGATATTTCCGAACTATCATCATATTCTCAAACTGGGAAACTCGTGACTACGTGGTCAGTTCCTACAAGTTACATTGGTCCTGTGCAAGGTGTTCGTGCCCCTTACGGGGCCGTTTGGCGGCTGGTTTGGATTTTCTCCCTCACATGGCTTCTTTTTAAGCTTAATCTAGATATTTTTGAATTATCATAATATTATCAAACCGGGAGACTCGCGCCTACATGGTCAATTCCGACAAGTTACATTGGTCCCATATGAGGTTTTCGTGCCTCTCACGGGGCCTTTTCGCGACTGGTTTTGGTTTCACCCTCACCCGACTTATTTTTAAGCCTAATCTACATATTTCCAAATTATCATCATATTTTCAAACCGAGAGGCCCGTGACTACGTGATTAGTTCCTATAAGTTACATTGGTCCCGTGAAAGGTGTCCGTGCCCCTTACAAGGCCGTTTGGCGGCTGGTTTGGGTTTTCACCCTCACACGAATTGTTTTTAATTATAATCTAGATATTTTCAAATTATCGTTATATTCTCAAATCAGTAGACCCACGATTACGCGATTAGTTCCTATAAGTTACATTGGTCCCGTCCGAGGTGCTCGTGCCTCTTACGGGGCCATTTGGAGGCTCGTTTGGGTTTTCATCCTCAAACGACTTATTTTTTAGACTATTCTAGATATTTCTAAATTACCATCATCTTCTCAAATAGGGAGACCTGCGACCATTCAATCAGTTCCCACAAGTTACATGGGTCGCGTACGAGGTGTGCGTGCCTCTTACGGGGCCGTTTGGGGGTTGGTTTGGGGTTTCATGCTCAAACGGCTTGTTTTAAAGCCTTATCTAGATATTTTCAAATTATCATCGTATTCTCAAATCGGGAGACTCGTGACTACCCGATCAGTTCCTACTAGTCACATTTGGCCATGCAAGGTGTTCGTGCCTCTCACGGGGCTCTTTGGCGGCTTGTTTGGGTTTTAACCCTCACATGACTTGTTTTTAAGAATAATCTATATATCTCCAAATTATCGTCATATTCTCAAACCGGGAGACCCGCGACTACGCGATCAGTTCCTACAAGTTACATTGGTCCCGTGCGAGGTGTTCGGTCGAGGTGTTCGTGTCGCTTGGCGGCTGGTTTGGGTTTTCACCCTCACAAGGCTTATTTTTAAGCCTAATCTAGATATTTCAAAATTACATTTATATTCTTAATTCGAGAGACCTGTGACTACGTGGTCAGTTCCAAAGAGTTACATTGGTCCCGTCCGAGGTGTTCGTGCCTCTTATGGGGCCGTTTGTGGGGATGGTTTGGGTTTTCACCCTCAAACGACTTATTTTTAGGCCTAATCTAGATATTTCCAAATTGTCATCATATTCTCAAACTGAGAGACCCGCGACTACGCGGTCTTTTCCTACAAGTTACATTGGTACCATGCCAGGTGTTCGTGCCTCTTACGCGGCTGTTTGGTGGCTGGTTTTTGTTTTCACCCTAACACGGCTTGTTTTGAAGCCTAATATAAATATTTCAAAATTATCATCCTATTCTCAAACTAGGAGACCCGTGTGACTACGTGGTTAGTTCCTACAAGTTACATTGGTCCTCTGCGAGGTGTCTGTGCCTCTTACGGGGCCGTTTAGCGTCTGGTTTGGGTTTTCGCCCTCACATGGCTTGTTTTTAAGCCTAATCTAGATATTTCCAAATTTTCATCATATTCTTAAACCGGCAGACCCGCGACTATGCGGTCTATTTCTACAAGTTACATTGGTCCCATGCGGGGTGTTCGTGCCTCTAACGAGGCCGTTTGGTGGCTAGTTTGAGTTTTCACCCTCAAACGACTTGTTTTTAAGCCTAATATTAATATTTCCAAATTATCGTCCAATTCTCAAATTGGGACACCCGCGATTACGCGATCAGTTCCTACAATTTACATTGTTTCCCCGCGAGGTGTTCGTGCTTCTTACAGGGCCGTTTGGCAGCTGGTTTGGGTTATCACACTCAAACGGCTTGTTTTTAACCCTAATCTTGATATTTCAAAATTATCGTCATATTCTGAAACCGGGAGACCTGTGACTATGAAGTCAGTACTTATAAGTTATATTGGTTTTGTGCGAGGTGTTCGTGCCTCTTACGGTGCCGTGTAGCGGCTGGTTTGGGTTTTCACCCTCACACGGCTTGTTTTTAAGACAAAACTAGATATTTCCAACTATAGTCATATTCTCAAACCGTGAGGCCAGTGACTATGTGGTTAGTTTGTATAGGTTACATTGGTCTCGTGCGCGGTGTTCAAGCTTCTTACGCGACCGTTTAGCGGCTGGTTTGGGTTTTCACCCCCAAACGTCTTGTTTTTAAGCCTAGCCTAGATATTTCCAAATTATAATCATATTCTTAAACAGGGAGACCCGCGACTACGCAGTCTGTTCCTACAAGTTACGTTGGTCCCGTGCGAGGTATTCGTGGCTCTTACGGGGTTATTTGGCATCTGGTTTGGATTTTCACCCTCACACGGCTTATTTTTAATCCAATTATAGATATTTACAAATTATTGTGATATTCTCAAATCGGGAGACCCGTGGCTACACGGTCAGTTCCTACAAGTTAAATTAGTCCCTTGCGAGGTGTCCGTTCCTCCTACGGGCGGTTTGGTGGCTAGTTTTGGTTTTCAACCTCACATGGCTTGTTTTTAGGCCTAATCTAGATATTTCCAATTTGTCACCATATTCTTAAACTGGGAGACCCACGACTACACGGTCAGTTCCTACAAGTTACGTTGGTCCTGTGCGAGGTGTTCGTGCCTCTTACGTGGCTGTTTGGCTGCTGATTTGGGTTTTCACCCTCAAACGGTTTGTTTTTAAGCCTAATCTATATATTTTCGACTTATCATCATATTCTAAAACCAAGAGACCCACGATTACGTGGTCAGTTCCTACAAATTATATTGGTCCTGTTCATGCTGTTCGTGCCCCTTACAGGGCCGTTTGGCGACTGGTTTGGGTTTTCACCCACACACGGCTTGTTTTTAAGCCTAATCTAGATATTTTCAAATTATCGTCATATTCTCAAACTGCAGGACCCACGACTACATGGTCAGTTCCTATAAATTACGTTGGTCCCATGCGAGGTGCTCGTGCCTCTTTCGGGGCCGTTTGGCGGCTAGTTTGGGTTTCACCCTCACACAGCTTGTTTTTAAGCTATATCTAGATATTTCCAAATTATCATAATATTCTCAAATCTAGAGACCCGTGACTACGTGGTCAGTTCCTATAAGTTACATTAGTCCCGAGCGAGTAGGTTTGTCAATTCGGGTTAGTCGTGTCATTTTTGGGTCGTGTTGATTTTTATTTTAGTATAAGTTTTGGGTTCTCTTCAATCTATACAAGCCATTCGGGTCATGGTCGGGCCATTTCGGGATATTACCATAAAAAATTGCCAGCTCTACGTTCGAGGTGTTCGTGCCTCTTACGGGGTTGTTTGGCGGCTAGTTTGGATTTCCACCCTCACAAGGCTTGTTTTTAAGCCTAATTTAGATATTTTAAAATTATCGTCATATTCTCAAATTGGGAGACCCGTGACTACACGATCTGTTCCAACAAGTTAAATTAGCCACGTGCGAGGTGTCCGTACCTCCTACGAGGCCGTTTGGCGTCTAGTTTTGGTTTTCACCCTCACACGGCTTATTTTTAAGCCAAATCTAGATATTTCCAAATTATCCCCATATTCTCAAACCGGTTGACCCACCACTACACGGTTAGTTCCTCCAAGTTATATTGGTCCTGTGCAAGGTGTTCGTGACTCTTACGGGGCCGTTTTTGGATTTTCACACTCACACGGCTTCTTTTTAAGCCTAATCTTGTCATTTCCAAATTATCGTCATATTCTCAAATTAGGAGACCCGCGATTACGCGGTCAGTACCTACAAGTTACATTTGTCTGGTGCGAGGTGTTCGTGCCTCTTACGGGGCCGTTTGGCGTCTGGTTTGGGTTTTCACCCTCACACGGCTTATTTTTAAGCCTAATCTACATATTTCCAAATTATCGTCATATTCTCAAACCGGTAGACCCGTGACTACGCAGTCAATTCCTACAAGTTACATTGGTCCCGTGTGAGGTGTTTGTGCTTCTTACGGAGCCGTTTGGAATCTGGTTTGGGTTTTCACCCTCAAATGGCTTATTTTTAATCCTAATCAAGAAATTTTAAAATTATCGTCATATTCTCAAACCGAGAGACCCGTGACTACGCGGTCAGTTCTTACAAGTTACATTAGTCCCGTGAGTAGGGATGGCAATTCAGGTCAGTCGTGCCATTTTTGGGTCGCGTTGATTTTTATTTTAGTATAAGTTTTGGGTAGTCTTAAATATATACAATCTAATCGGGTCATGTTCGGGTTATTACCATAAATGAGTTATCGAGTCAAAAATTGCCAGCTTTATGTGCGAGGTGTTCGTGCCTATTACGGTGCCGTTAGATGGCTGGTTTGAGTTTTCGCCCTCACACGGCTTCTTTTAAAGCCTAATCTAGATATTTCCAAATTTTCGTCATATTCTCAAACGGGGAGACCCGTGACTATGCGGTTAGTTCCTACAAGTTACATTGGTCTCGTGCGAGGTGTCCGTGGCTTTGAAGGGGCCGTTTGGCTGGTGGTTTGGATTTTCAACCTCACACGACTTCTTTTTAAGCCTAATCTTGATATTTCCAAATTATCGTCATATTCTCAAACTGGGAGACCCACGACTACGCGGTGAGTACTTACAAGTTACATTGGTCTCTTGCGAGGTGTTCGTGCCTCTCACGGGATCATTTTACGACTGTTTCGGGTTTTCACCCTCACAAAACTTATTTTTAAGCCTAATCTAGATATTTCAAAATTATCATCATATTCTCAAACCGGGAGGCCAGTGACTACGCGGTCAGTTCCTACAAGTTACATTGGTCCCATGCGAGGTTTCTGTGCCTCTTACGGGGTTATTTGGGGGCTGGTTTGGATTTTCACACTCAAACGACTTGTTTTTAAGCCTAGTCTAGATATTTCAAAATTATCATCATATTCTTAAACCGAAAGACCCGCGATAATGCAGTCTATTCCTACAAGTTACATTGGTCCCATGCGAGGTGTACGTGCCTCTTACGGGGCTGTTTGACGGCTGGTTTGGGTTTTCACCCTCACACGATTTGTTTTCAAGCCAAATCTAGATATTTCCAAATTATCATCATATTCTAAAATTTGGAGACCCGTGACGACACGGTCAGTTCCTACAAGTTAAATTAATCCCGTGCGAGGTGTTCGTGCCTCCTATGGGCCGTTTGGCGAATAGTTTTGGTTTTCACCCTCACACGACTTGTTTTTAAGCCTAATCTAGATATTTCCAAAATATTGCCATATTCTCAAATCGGGAGTCCCACGACTACACGGTCAGTTCCTACAAGTTACATTGGTCCCGTGCGAGGTGTTCGTGCCTCTTACGGGGCCGTTTAGCGACTGGTTTGGGTTTTCACCCTCAAACGGCTTGCTTTTAAGCCTAATCTGGATATTACCGAATTATCATCATATTCTCAAACCGGGAGACCCGTGACTACATGATCAGTTTCTACAAGTTACATTGGTGCCGTCCAAGGTGTCCGTGCCCCTTACGGGGTTGTTTGGCGGCTGGTTTGGGTTTTCATCCTAACATGGCATATTTTTAAGCCTAATATAGATATTTACGAATTATTTTCCTATTCTTAAATTGGGAGACCCACGCCTACGCAATCAATTCCTACAAGTTACATTAGTCCCATGTGAGGCGTTCGTGCCTCTTACGGGGCCGTTTGACAACTAATTTAGGTTTTCACCTTCACACGGCTTGTTTTTGAGCCTAATCTATATATTTCCAAATTATCGTCATATTCTAAAACCAAGAGACTCTTGACTACGCGATCGGTTCCTACAAGTTACATTGGTCCCCTACGAGGTTTTCGTGCCTCTTACGGGGCCGTTTGGCCACTGGTTTTGGTTTCACCCTCACTCGGCTAGTTTTTAAGACGAATCTACATATTTCTTAATTATCGACATATTCTTAAACCAAGAGGCCCATGACTACACGCTCAGTTCCTACAATTACATTGGTCCCGTGCAAGGTGTTCGTGCCCCTTACGGGGCCGTTTTGCGGCTGGTTTGGGTTTTCACTCTCACACGGATTATTTTTAAGCCCAATCTAGATATTGTCAAATTATCATCATATTCTCAAATCGAGAGACCCACGACTAAGTGGTTAGTTCCTAAGAGTTACAATGGTTCTGTGAGAGGCGTTCGTGCCTCTTACGGGGCTATTTGGCGGCTCGTTTGGGTTTTCACCCTCAAACGACTTGTTTTTTAGCCTATTCTAGATATTTCTAAATTACCATCATCTTCGCAAATCGGGAGACCCGTGACCATGCGATCAGTTCCCACAAGTTACATTGGTCCCATATGATGTCTGCATGCCTCTTACGGGGCCATTTGGGGGTTGGTTTGGGTTTTCACGCTCAAACGACTTATTTTTAAGCCTAATCTAAATGTTTTCAAATTATCATCGTATTCTCAAATCGGGAGACTCCTGACTACGCGGTCAGTTCCTACTAGTTACATTGGGCCATCCAAGGTGTTCGTGCCTCTCACGGGGCTGTCTGGCGGCTGGTTTGGGTTTATCCCTCACACGGCTTGTTTTTAAGCCAAATCTAGATATTTCCAAATTATCATCATATTCTCAAACTAAGAGCCCCGCGATAACGCGGTCAGTTCCTACAAGTTATATTAGGCCCGTTGGAGGCGTTCGTGCCTCTTACGGGGCCGTTTGGCAGGTGGTTTGGGTTTTCACCCTCACACGGCTTGCTTTTAAGGATAATCTAGATATTTCCAAATTATCATCATATTCTCAAATCGAGAGACCCGTGACTATGCAGTCAGTTACCTTGGTTCCGTGTGAGGTGTTCGTGCTTCTTACGGATCCGTTTGCAGGCTGGTTTGGGTTTTCACCCTGACAAGGCTTATTTTTAAGCCTAATCTAGATATTTCAAAATTATCATTATATTCTTAATTCAGGAGACCAGCGACTACGTGGTCAGTTCCAATAAGTTACATTGGTCCCGTCCGAGGTGTTCGTGCCTCTTACGGGTCCGTTTGGGGGCTAGTTTGGGTTTTCACCCTCAAACGGCTTAATTTTAAGCCTAATCTAGATATTTCAAATTGTCATCATATTCTCAAACCGGGAAACCCACGATTATGTGGTCTGTTCCTACAAGTTACATTGGTACCATGCGAGGTGTTCGTGTCTCTTACGGGGCCGTTTGGCTATAGGTTTGGGTTTTCACCCTCACACGGCTTATTTTTAAGCCTAATCTAAATATCTCCAAATTATCATCGTATTCTCAAATCGGGAGACCCATGACTATGTGATCGGTTCCTACAGGTTACATTGGTCCTGTGTGAGGTGTCTGTGCCTCTTACGGGGCCATTTGGCGGTTGGTTTGGGTTTTCACCCTCACACGGCTTATTTTTAAGTCTAATCTAGACATTTCCAAATTGTTATCATATTCACAAATCGGGAGACCCATGACTACGCAGTCTGTTCCTACAAGTTGCATTGGTCCCATGCGAGGTGTTCGTAACTCTTACGGGCCCGTTTGGCGGCTAGTTTGGGTTTTCACCCTCACACAGCTTATTTTGAAGCCTAATCCAAATATTTCGAAATAATCGGCATATTCTCAAACAAGGATACCCGTGACTATGTGGTCAGTTCCTACAAGTTACATTGGTCCTCTGCCAGGTGTCCGTGCCTCTTACGGGGCCGTTTGTCGGATGGTTTGAATTTTCACGCTCACACGGCTTGTTTTTAAGCCAAATCTAGATATTTCCAAATTATCATAATATTCTCAAACCGAGAGTCCCGCGATTACGCGGTTAGTTCCTACAAGTTATATTGGTCCCGTGCGAGGCGTTCGTGCCTCTTACGGGGCCGTTTGGCGGCTGGTTTGGGTTTTCACCCTCACACAACTTGTTTTTAAGAATAATCTAGATATTTCCAAATTATCATCATATTCTCAAATCGAGAGACCCACGACTATGCGGTCAGTTACATTGGTCCAGTGCGAGGTGTTCGTGCTTCTTACGGTGCCGTTTGCCCGCTGATTTGGGTTTTCACCCTAACAAGGCTTATTTTTAACCCTAATCTAAATATTTCAAAATTATCATTATATTGTTAATTCAGGAGACTCGCAACTACGCGGTCAGTTCCAACAAGTTACATTGGTCCTGTGCGAGTTGGTTTGGCAATTTGGGTTAGTCGTGTCATTTTTAGGTGGCGTTGATTTTTATTTTACTATAAGTTTTGGGTACTCTTAAATCTATACGATCTAATCGGGTCACGTTCCAGCCATTTTGGGTTATTACGATAAACGAGTTATCGAGTCAAAAATTGCCAGCTCTACGTGCGAGGTGTTCGTGCCTCTTACGGGGCGGTTTGGCGACTGGTTCGGGTTTTTTCCCTCACACGGCTTGTTTTTAAGCCAAATCTAGATATTTCCAAATTATCATCATATTCTCAAACCGGGAGTCCCGCGATTACGCGGTTAGTTCCTACAAGTTATATTGGTCCCGTGCGAGGCGTTCGTGCCTCTTACGGGGCCGTTTGGCGGCTGGTTTGGGTTTTCACCCTCACACAACTTGTTTTTAAGAATAATCTAGATATTTTCAAATTATCATCATATTCTCAAATCGAGAGATCCACGACTATGCGGTCAGTTACATTGGTCCCGTGCGAGGTGTTCGTGCTTCTTACGGTGCCGTTTGCCCGCTAGTTTGGGTTTTCACCCTAACAAGGCTTATTTTTAACCCTAATCTAGATATTTCAAAATTATCATTATATTGTTAATTCAGGAGACTCGCAACTACGCGGCCAGTTCCAACAAGTTACATTGGTCCCGTGCGAGGGGTTCGTGCCTCTTACGGGTCCGTTTGGGGGCTAGTTTGGGTTTTCACCCTCAAACGGCTTATTTTTAAGACTAATCTAGATATTTTCAAATTGTCATCATATTCTCAAATCGGGAAACCCACGATTATGTGGTCTATTCCTACAAGTTACATTGGTACCATGCGAGGTGTTCGGGCCTCTTACGGGGCCGTTTGGCTACATGTTTGGGTTTTCACCCTCACACGGCTTGTTTTTAAACCTAATCTAAATATTATTAAATTATCATCGTATTCTCAAACCGGGAGACCCGTGACTACGTGGTTGGTTCTTACAAGTTACATTGGTCTTGCGCGAGGTGTCTGTGCCTCTGACGGGGCCATTTGGCAGTTGGTTTGGGTTTTCACCCCCACATTGCTTATTTTTAAGCCTAATCTAAACCTTTCAAAATTGTCATCATATTCACAAATCGGGAGACCTGAGACTACGCAGTCTATTCCTACAAGTTGCATTGGTCCCATGCGAGGTGTTCGTGCCTCTTACGGGGCTGCTTGGCGGCTAGTTTGGGGTTTCACCCTCACATAGCTTATTTTGAAGCCTAATCTAAATATTTCCCAATAATCTTCATATTCTCAAACCGGGAGACCCGTGACTACGTGGTCAGTCATTACAAGTTACATTGGTCCTGTGCGAGGTATCCGTGCCTCTTACGGGGCCGTTTGTTTGATGGTTTAGATTTTCACCTTTACACGTCTTCTTTTTAAGCCTAATCTTGATATTTCCAAATTATCATCATATTCTCAAACCGGGAGACCGGCAACTACGCGGTCAGTACCTACAAGTTACATTGGTCTCGTGCGAGGTGTTCGTGCCTCCTACGGGGCCGTGTAGCGTCTAGTTTGGGTTTTCACCCTCACACGGCTTGTTTTTAAGCCTAATCTAGATATTTCCAATTATCGTCATATTCTCAAATCGGGAGGCCATCAACAACGTGTTCTGTTCCTACAAGTTACGTTGGTCCCGTGTGAGGTTTTCGTGGCTCTTACGGGGTTGTTTGGCGGATGGTTTGGGTTTTCACCCTCACATGGCTTGTTTTTAAGCTAAATCTAGATATTTCCAAATTATTGTAATATTCAGAAATCGTGAGACCCGTGACTAGACGCTCAGTTCCTACAAGTTAAATTAGTCCTGTGCGAGGTGTCCGTGCCTCCTACGGGCCGTTTGGAGGCTAGTTTTGGTTTTCACCCTTGCACGTCTTGTTTTTAGGCCTAATCTAGATATTTCAAATATATCACCATTTCCCCAAATCGGGAGACCCGTGACTACACGATCAGTTCCTATAAGTTACGTCGGTCCCGTGCGAGGTGTTCGTGCATCTTACGGGGCCGTTTGACGGCTGGTTTGGGTTTTCACCCTCAAACGACTTATTTTTAAGCCTAATCTAAATATTTTCAAATTATCGTCATATTCCCAGACTGGGAGACCCGTGACTACGCTGTCTGTTCCTACAAGTTACATTGGTCATGTGCGAGTAGGGGTGGCGATTCGGGTTAGTCGTGTAATTTATGGGTCGCGTTGATTTTTATTTAAGTATAAGTTGTGGGCACTATTACAAAATACAAGCTAATAGGGTCGTGTTCGGGCCATTTCGGGTTATTACCATAAATGCGTTATCGAGTCAAAAATTTCCAGCTCTACATTGGAGGTGTTCATGCCTCTTAAGGGGACGTTTGGTGACTGGTTTGTGTTTTCAGCCTCCCACGACTTGTTTTTATGCCTAATCTGGATATTTTCAAATTATCGTTTGATTCACAAACCAGGAGACCCTTGGCTACGCGATCAGTACCTATAAGTTACATTCGTCTCGTGCGAGGTGTTCGTGCCTCCTATGATGTCGTTTCAAGACGGGTTTGGGTTTTCACCCTTGCACGGCTTATTTTTAAGCCAAATCTAGATATTTCCAAATTATCATTATATTCTCAAATCAGGAGACCCATGACTACACGGTCAGTTCCTACAAGTTAAAGAAGTCCTGTACGAGGTGTCCGTGCCTCCTACGGGGCCGTTTGGTGGGTAGTTTTGGTTTTCACCCTCACACAACTTATTTTTATGCCTAATCTAGATATTTCCAAATTATCTTCATATTCTCAAACTGGGTGACCTGCGACTACATGGCCAGTTCGTACAAGTTACATTGGTCCAGTGCGAGGTGTTCGTGCCTCTTACGGGGCCGTTTGACGACTGGTGTGGGTTTTCACCCTCAAACGGCTTGTTTTTAAGCCTAATCTTTATATTTCAAAATTATGGACATAGTCTCAAAACCAGGAGACCCGCGATTACGCGGTCAGTTCCTGCATGTTACATTAGTCCCGAGCGAGGTGTTCAGGCCTCTTATGGGCCGTTTGGGGGATAGTTTGGGTAATCACCCTTAAACGGATTGTTATTAAGCCTAATCTTGATATTTTAAAATTATTGTCATATTCTCAAATCGGGAGACCCGTGACTTCGCGGTCAGTTCCAACAACTTATATTGGTCCCGTACGAGTAGGTTTGGCAATTCGGGTTAGTCGTGTCATTTTTGGGTAGCGTTGATTTTTATTTTACTATAAGTTTTGGGTACTCTTAAATGTATACAAGATAATTGCGTCATGTTCGCGCCATTTCAGGTTATTACCATAAACGAGTTATCGAGTAAAAAATTGCCAGCTCTACATGCGAGGCGTTCGTGCCTCTTATAGGGAGGTTTGGCGGATGGTTTGGGTTTTCACCCCCACACGGCTTCTTTTTAAACCTAATCTAGATATTTCCAAATTATCGCCATATTTTCAAACTGGGTGACCCGAGACTACACGGTCAGTTCGTACAAGTTACATTGCTCTCGTGCGACGTGTTTGTGCCTCTTACGGGGCCGTTTAGCGACTGGTGTGAGTTTTAGCCCTCAAACGTCTTATTTTTAAGCCTATTCTAGATATTTCAAAATTAACGTCATATTCTCAAAACTGGGTGACCCGCGATTACGCGGTCAGTTCCTGCAACTTACATTGGTCCTGTGTGAGGTGTTCAGGCCTCTTACGGGCTGTTTGGTAGCTGGTTTGGGTTATCACCATCAAACAGATTGTTTTTAAGAATAATCTAGATATTTTCAATTTATCATCATATTCTCAAACTGGAAGACCCGTGAATACGCTGTCAGTTCCTACAAGTTACATTGGTCCCGTGCGAGTTGGTTTGGCAATTCGGGTTAGTCGTGTCATTTTTAGGTGGCGTTGATTTTTATTTTACTATAAGTTTTGGGTACTCTTAAATCTATACAAGCTAATCGGGTCATGTTCGAGCCATTTTGGGTTATTACAATAAATGAGTTATCGAGTCAAAAATTGCCAGCTCTACGTGCGAGGTGTTCGTGCCTCTTACGGGGAGGTTTGGCGACTGGTTTGGGTTTTTGCCCTCACACGGCTTATTTTTAAGCCAAACCTAGATATTTCCAAATTATCATCATATTCTCAAATCGGGATTCCCGCGATTACGCGGTTAGTTCCTACAAGTTATATTGGTCCCATGCGAGGCGTTCGTGCCTCTTACGGGGCCGTTTGGCGGCTGGTTTGGGTTTTCACCTTCACACGACTTGTTTTTAAGAATAATCTAGATATTTCCAAATTATCATCATATTCTCAAATCAAGAGACCCGCGACCATGCGGTCAGTTACATTGGTCCCGTGCGAGGTGTTCGTGCTTCTTACGGTGCGGTTTGCCCGCTGGTTTGGGTTTTCACCCGAACAAGGCTTATTTTTAAGCCTAATCTAGATATTTCAAAATTATCATTGTATTCTCAGGAGACTCGTAACTACGCGGTCAGTTCCAACAAGTTACATTGGTCCCGTGCGAGGGGTTCGTGCCTCTTACGGGTCCGTTTGGGGGCTAGTTTGGGTTTTCACCCTCAAACGGCTTATTTTTAAGACTAATCTAGATATTTTCAAATTGTCATCATATTCTCAAATTAGGAAACCCACGATTATGTGGTCTATTCCTACAAGTTACATTGGTACCATGCGAGGTGTTCGGGCCTCTTACGGGGCCGTTGGGCTACATGTTTGGGTTCTCACCCTCACACGGCTTGTTTTTAAGCCTAATCTAAATATTTTCAAATTATCATCGTATTCTCAAACCGGGAGACCCGTGACTACGTGGTTGGTTCCTACAAGTTACATTGGTCCTGTGCGAGGTGTCTGTGCCTCTGACGGGGCCATTTGGCAGTTGGTTTGGGTTTTCTCCCTCACATTGCTTATTTTTAAGCCTAATCTAAACCTTTCAAAATTGTCATCATATTCACAAATCGGGAGACCTGAGACTACGCAGTCTATTCCTACAAGTTGCATTGGTCCCATGCGAGGTGTTCGTGCCTCTTACGGGGCTGCTTGGCGGCTAGTTTGGGGTTTCACCCTCACATAGCTTATTTTGAAGCCTAACCTAAATATTTCCAAATAATCATCATATTCTCAAACCGGGAGACCCGTGACTACGTGGTCAGTTCCTACAAGTTACATTGGTCCTGTGCGAGGTGTCCGTGCCTCTTACGGGGCCGTTTGTTTGATGGTTTGGATTTTCACGCTTACACGGCTTCTTTTTAAGCCTAATCTTGGTATTTCCAAATTATCATCATATTCTCAAACCGGGAGACCCGCAACTACGCGGTCAGTACCTACAAGTTACATTGGTCTCGTGCGAGGTGTTCGTTCCTCCTACGGGGCCGTGTAGCGTCTGGTTTGGGTTTTTCCCCTCACACGGCTTGTTTTTAAGCCTAATCTAGATATTTCCAATTATCGTCATATTCTCAAATCGGGAGGCCAGCAACAACGCGTTATGTTCCTACAAGTTACGTTGGTCCCGTGTGAGGTTTTTGTGTCTCTTACGGGGTTGTTTGGTGGCTGGTTTGGGTTTTCACCCTCACACGGCTTGTTTTTAAGCTAAATCAAGATATTTCCAAATTATTGTAATATTCCAAAATCGTGAGACCCGTGACTAGACGCTCAGTTCCTACAAGTTAAATTAGTCCTGTGTGAGGTGTCCGTGCCCCCTACGGGCCGTTTGGAGGCTAGTTTTAGTTTTCACCCTCGCACGTCTAGTTTTTAGGCCTAATCTAGATGTTTCAAATTTATCACCATATTCCCAAATCGGGAGACCCGTGACTACACGATCAGTTCCTATAAGTTACGTTGGTCCCGTGCGAGGTGTTCGTGCATCTTACGGGGCCGTTTGACGGCAGGTTTGGGTTTTCACCCTCAAACGACTTATTTTTAAGCCTAATCTAAATATTTTCAAATTATCGTCATATTCCCAGACTGGGAGACCCGTGACTACGCTGTCTGTTCTTACAAGTTACATTGGTCATGTGCGAGTAGGGGTGGCAATTCGGGTTAGTCATGTAATTTATGGGCCGCGTTGATTTTTATTTTAGTATAAGTTTTGGTAACTATTAAAAAATACAAGCTAATAGGGTCGTGTTCGGGCCATTTCAGGTTATTACCATAAACGCGTTATCGAGTCAAAAATTTCCAGCTCTACATTGGAGGTGTTCATGCCTCTTAAGGGGACGTTTGGTGACTGGTTTGTGTTTTCAGCCTCACACGACTTGTTTTTAAACCTAATCTAGATATTTCCAAATTATCGCCATATTTTCAAACTGGGTGACCCAATACTACACGATCAGTTCGTACAAGTTACATTGCTCTCGTGCTTCGTGTTTGTGCCTCTTACGGGGCCGTTTAGCGACTGGTGTGGGTTTTAGCTCTCAAACGTCTTATTTTTAAGCCTAGTCTAGATATTTCAAAATTATCGTCACATTCTCAAAACTGGGAGACCCGCGATTACGCGATAAGTTCCTGCAACTTACATTGGTCCTGTGTGAGGTGTTCAGGCCTCTTACGGGCTGTTTGGTAGCTGGTTTGGGTTATCACCATCAAACAGATTGTTTTTAAGCATAATCTAGATATTTTCAATTTATCGTAATATTCTCAAACTGGAAGACCCCTGCATACGCGGTCAGTTCCTACAAGTTACATTGGTCCCGTGCGAGTTGCTTTGGCAATTTGGGTTAGTCGTGTCATTTTTAGGTGGCGTAGATTTTTATTTTACTATAAGTTTTGGGTACTCTTAAATATATACAAGCTAATCAGGTCATGTTCCAGCCATTTTGGGTTATTACCATAAACGAGTTATTGAGTCAAAAATTGCCAGCTCTACGTGCGAGGTGTTCGTGCCTCTTACGGGGCGGTTTGGCGACTGGTTTGGGTTTTTGTCCTCACACGACTTGTTTTTAAGCCAAATCTAGATATTTCCAAATTATCATCATATTCTCAAACCGAGAGTCCCACGATTACGCGGTTAGTTCCTACAAGTTATATTGGTCCCGTGCGAGGCGTTCGTGGCTCTTATGGGGCCATTTGGCGACTGGTTTGGGTTTTCATCCTCACACGACTTGTTTTTAAGAATAATCTAGATATTTCCAAATTATCATCATATTCTCAAATTGAGAGACCCACGACTATGCGGTTAGTTACATTGGTCCCGTGCGAGGTGTTCGTGCTTCTTACGGTGCGGTTTGCCCGCTGGTTTGGGTTTTCACCCTAATAAGGCTTATTTTTAAGCCTAATCTAGATATTTCAAAATTATCATTATATTCTTAATTCAGGAGACTCGCAACTACGCGGTCAGTTCCAACAAGTTACATTGGTCCCGTGCGAGGGGTTCGTGCCTCTTACGAGCTTGTTTGGGTTTTCACCCTCAAACGTCTTATTTTTAAGACTAATCTAGATATTTTCAAATTATTATCATATTCTCAAATCGGGAAACGCACGATTATGTGGTCTATTCCTACAAGTTACATTGGTACCATGCGAGGTGTTCGGGCCTCTTACGGGGCCATTTGGCTATATGTTTGGGTTTTCACCCTCACACGGGTTGTTTTTAAACCTAATCTAAATATTTTCAAATTATCGTCATATTCTCAAATCGGGAGACCCGTGACTACGTGGTTGGTTCCTACAAGTTACATTGGTCCTGTGCGAGGTGTCTGTGCCTCTGACGGGGCCATTTGGCAGTTGGATTGGGTTTTCACCCTCACATTTCTTATTTTTAAGCCTAATCTTAACCTTTCAAAATTGTCATCATATTCATAAATCGGGAGACCTGAGACTACGCAGTCTATTCTTACAAGTTGCATTGGTCCCATGCGAGGTGTTCGTGCCTCTTACGGGGCTTCTTGGCGGCTAGTTTGGGGTTTCACCCTCACATAGCTTATTTTGAAGCCTAGTCTAAATATTTCCAAATAATCGTTATATTCTCAAACCGGGAGACCCGTGACTACGTGGTCAGTTCCTACAAGTTACATTGGTCCTGTACGAGGTGTCCGTGCCTCTTACGGGGCCGTTTGTTTGATGGTTTAGATTTTCACCCTTACACGGCTTCTTTTTAAGGCTAATCTTGGTATTTCCAAATTATCATCATATTCTCAAACCGGGAGACCCGCAACTACGCGGTCAGTACCTACAAGTTACATTGGTCTCGTGCGAGGTGTTCGTGCCTCTTACGGGGCTGTGTAGCGTCTGGTTTGGGTTTTCACCCTCACACGGCTTGTTTTTAAGCCTAATCTAGATATTTCCAATTATCGTCATATTCTCAAATCGGGAGGCTAGCAACAACGCGTTCTGTTCCTACAAGCTACGTTGGTCCCGTGTGAGGTTTTCGTGGCTCTTACGGGGTTGTTTGGCGGCTGGTTTGGGTTTTCACCCTCACACGACTTGTTTTTAAGATAAATCTAGATATTTCCAAATTATTGTAATATTCTGAAATCTTGAGACCCGTTACTAGACGCTCAGTTCCTACAAGTTAAATTAGTCCCGTGTGAGGTGTCCGTGCCTCCTATGGGCCGTTTTGAGGCCAGTTTTGGTTTTCACCCTTGCACGTCTTGTTTTTAGGAATCTAGATATTTCAAATTTATCCCCATATTCTCAAATCGGGAGACCGGTGACTACACTATAAGTTCCTATAAGTTATGTTGGTCCCGTGGAAGGTGTTCGTGCATCTTACGGGGCCGTTTGGCGGCTGATTTGGATTTTCACCCTCAAACGGCTTATTTTTAAGCCTAATCTAGATATTTTCAAATTATCATCATATTCCCAAACTCGGAGACCCGTGACTACGCTGTCAGTTCCTTCAAGTTACATTGGTCATGTGCGAGTAGGGGTGGCAATTCGGGTTAGTCGTGTAATTTACGGGTCGCGTTGATTTTTATTTTAGTATAAGTTTTGGGCAGTCTTAAAAAATTCAAGCTAATAGGGTCATGTTCGGGCCATTTCGGTTTATTACCATAAACTCGTTATCGAGTCAAAAATTTCCAGCTCTACGTGGGAGGTGTTCATGCTTCTTAAGGGGACGTTTGGCGATTGGTTTGGGTTTTCAGCCTCACACGAATTGTTTTTAAGCCTAATGTAGATATTTCCAAATTATCGTTAGATTCGTAAACCAGGAGGCCCGTGGCTACGCGATCAGTACCTACAACTTACATTTGTCTCGTGCGAGGTGTTCGTGCCTCCTATGGGGTCGTTTCGCGACGGGTTTGGTTTTTCACCCTCACATGGCTTATTTTTAAGCCAAATCTAGATATTTCCAAATTATCATCATATTCTCAAATCGGGAGATTGATGACTACACGGTTAGTTCCTACAAGTTAAAGAAGTCCCGTATGAGGTGTCCGTGCCTCCTACGGGGCCGTTTGGTGGGTAGTTTTGGTTTTCATCCTCACACAACTTGTTTTTAAGCCTAATCTAGATATTTTCAAATTATCTCCATATTCTCAAACTGGGTGATCTGCAACTACATGGTCAGTTCGTACAAGTTACATTGGTCTGGTGCAAGGTGTTCGTGCCTCTTACGGGGTCGTTTGACGGCTGGTGTGGGTTTTCACCCTCAAACGACTTATTTTCAAGCCTAATATAGATATTTCAAAATTATCATCATATTCTTAAAACTGGGAGATCCGCGATTACGCGGTCAGTTCCTACAAGTTACATTGGTCCCATGCGAGGTGTTCATGCCTCTTATGGGCTGTTTGGGGGATAGTTTGGGTTATCTCCCTTAAACGGATTGTTTTTAAGCATAATCTCGATATTTTCAAATTATCGTCATATTCTCAAACCGGGAGACCCGTGACTTTGCGGTCAGTTCCTACAACTTACATTGTTCCCGTGAGAGTAGGTTTGGCAATTCGGGTTAGTCGTGTCATTTTTGGGTAGCGTTGATTTTTATTTTACTATAAGTTTTGGGTACTCTTAAATCTTTACAAGATAATCGCGTCATGTTCGCGCCATTTCGGGTTATTACCATAAACGAGTTATCGAGTAAAAAAATGCTAGCTCAACGTGCGAGGCATTCGTGCCTCTTATAGGGACCTTTGGCGGATGGTTTGGGTCCCCCCCCCCTATGGCTTGTTTTTAAGACTAATCTAGATATTTCCAAATTATCGCCATATTCTCAAACTGGGCGACCCGCGACTACATGGTCAGTTCGTACAAGTTAAATAGGTCTCGTGCGACGTGTTTGTGCCTCTTACGGGGCCGTTTAGCGACTGGTGTGGGTTTTAGCCCTCAAACGGCTTATTTTTAAGCCTAGTCTTGATATTTCAAAATTATCGTCATATTCTCAAAACAGGGAGACCCGCGATTAAGTGGTCAGTTCCTGCAACTTACATTGTTCCCGTGTAAGGTGTTCAGGCCTCTTACGGGCTATTTGGTGGCTGGTCTGGGTTATCACCCTCAAACATATTGTTTTTAAGCGTAATCTAGATATTTTCAATTTATCGTCATATTCTCAAATCGAAAGTCCTGTGTATACGTGGTTAGTTCCTACAACTTACATTGGTCCCATGCGAGTAGGTTTGGCAATTCAGGTTAGTAGGGTCATTTTTGGGTGGCGTTGATTTTTATTTTACTATAAGTTTTTGGTACTCTTAAATCTATACAAGCTAATCGGGTCATCTTCTGGCCAATTCGGGTTATTACCATAAACGAGTTATCGAGTAAAAAATTGCCAGATCTACGTGCGAGGTGTTTGTGCCTCTTACGGGGCGGTTTGGTGGCTGGTTTGGGTTTTCGCCCTCACACGACTTGTTTTTAAGCCTAGTCTAGATATTTCTAAATTATCGTCATAATCTTCAACCGGGAGACTTATGACAACGTGGTCAGTTCTTACATGTTACATTGGTCCCGTGGGAGGTGTCCGTGCCTCGAACGGGGCCATTTGGCGGCTAGTTTGGATTTTCACCCCCACACGGCTTGTTTTTAAGCCTAATCTAGATATTTCAAAATTATCGTAATATTGTCAAACCAGGAGACCCGCGACTACGTGCTTAGTTCCTACAAGTTACATTGGTCTTGTGCGAGGTGTTTGTGCCTCTTACGGGGCCGTTTAGCGGGTGGTTTGGGTTTTCATCCACACACGGATTGTTTCTAAGCCTACTCTAGATATTTCCAAATTATCATCAAATTCTCAAACTGAGAGGCCCGTGACTACGCCGTCAGTTCCTAGAAGTTACATTGGTCACGGGCGAGGTGTCCCTGTCTATTACAGGGCCTTTTGGCCGCTCTCGTGGGTTTTCACCCTCAAACGGATTATTTATAAGCCTTGTCTAGATATTTCCAAATTATCATCATATTATTAAACCGGGAGACCCGCGACTTCGTGGTCTATTCCAACAAGTAACATTGGTTTCGTACGAGGCGTGCAAGCCTCTTACGGGGCCGTTTGGCGGCGGGTTTGGGTTTTCACCCTCACACGACTTGTTTTTAAGACTAAACTGGATATTTTCAAACTATCATTATATTCTCCAATCGGGAGACCCGTGGATACGCGATCAGTTCTTACAAGTTACATTGGTCCCGTGCGAGGTGTTCGTGCCTCTTACGGGGCGTTTGGCAGCTGATTTGGGTTTTCACCCTCAAACGACTGGTTTTTAAGCCTAATCTAGATATTTCCAAATTATCATCATATTCTTAAATCGGGAGACCCGTGACTACATGGTCAGTTCCTATAAGTTACATTGGTCCCGTGCGAGGTGTTCGTGCCTCTTACGGGGCCGTTGTGCGGCTGATTTGGGTTTTCACCCTTAAACGACTTATTTTTAAGCGTAATCTTGTTATTTCCAAATTATCAGCATATTCTCAAACTGGGAGACCCGCGACCACGCATTCAGTTCCTACAAGTTATATTTGTCCCGTGCTAGATATTTCTAAATTATCATCATATTCTCAAATCGAGAGACCAACGACTACGCGGTCTGTTCCTACAAGTTACATTGGTCCCGTGCGAGGTGTTTGTTCCTCTAACGGGGCCGTTTGGCAGCTAGTTTGGTTTTTCACCCTCAAACGACTTGTTTTTAAGACTAATATAGATATTTCTGAATTATTATCATATTCTCAAACTGGGAGACCCATCACTACCTGGTCAGTTCTAACAAGTTAAATTCATCACGTGCAAGCTGTTTGTGCCTCTTATGGGGCCGTTTGGCGGCTAGTTTTGGTTTTCACCCTCACTCGGCTTATTTTTAAGCCTAATCTAGATATTTCTAAATTATCATCATACTCTCAAACCAGGAGACCCACGACTACGTGGACAGTTCCTAAAAGTTACATTGGTCCCCTCCTATGGGCCGTTTGGCGACTGGTTTGGGTTTTCACCCTCACACTATATATTTTTATGCCTAATCCAGATATTCCCAAATTATCATCATATTCTCGAATCAGGAGACCTGTGAATACGCGGTCAATTCCTACAAGTTACATTAGTCCCGTGCGAGGTGTTCGTACCTCTTACGGGGACATTTGGGGGATGGTTTGGGTTTTCACCCTAAAACGGCTTATTTTTAAGCCTACCCTAGCTATTTTCAAATTATCATCATATGCTAAAATCGGGAGACCCGCGACTACACGGTCTGTTCCTACAAGTTTCATTGGCCCCGTGCGAGGTTTTCTTGGATCTTACAGGGCCGTTTAGCGGCTAGTTTGGGTTTTCACCCTCACACGACTTGTTTTTAAGACAAATCTAGACATTTCAAAATCATCCTAATATACTCAAATCGGGAGACCCGCTACGACACGGTGAATTCCTAAAAGTTATATTGGTCCCCTACGAGGTCTTCATGCCTCTTAGGGGGCCGTTTGGAGGCTGATTTGGGTTTCCACCCTCAGACTGCTTGTTTTTAAGGCTAATCTAGATATTCCCAAATTATCATCATAATCTCAAACCTGGAGACCCGTGACTATGCGGTGAGTCACTACAAGTTGCATTGGTCCCGCGCGAGGTGTCTGCGCCTCTTACGGGGCCATTTTGTGGTTAGTTTGGATTTTCACCCTCACACGACATGTTTTTAATCCTAATCTAGATATTTCCAAATTATCGTCATATTCTCAAACTGGGAGACCCGTGATTATGCGATCAATTCCTATATTTTACATTGGTCCCGTGCGAGGAGTTTGTGTTTCTTATAGGGCCGTTTGGCGGCTGGTTTGGGTTATCACCCTCAAATGTCTTGTTTTTAAGCCTAATCCAGCTATTTCTAAATTATCATCATATTCTCAAATCGGGAGACACGTGACTACGCAGTCAGTTCCTACATGTTACATTGGACCCGTATGAGTAGGGGTGGAAATTCAGGTTAGTCGTGTCCTTTTCGGGTCGCGTTGATTTTTATTTTAGTATAAGTTTTGGGTACTCTTAAAAAATACAAACTAATAGGGTCATGTTCGGGCCATTTCGGGTTATTACCATAAACGAGTTATCGAGTAAAAAATTTCCAGCTCTACATGTGAGGTATTCATGCCACTTACGGGGCCGTTTGGCGACTGCTTTGTGTTTTCACTCTCACACGGCTTGTTTTTAAGCCTAATCTAGATATTTCCAAATTATCATCATATTCTAAAATTGGGAGACACGTGACTACGCGGTCAGTTTCTACAAGTTACATTGGTCCTGTTCGAGGTGTCCATGCCTCTAACGAGGACGTTTGGGTGCTGGGTTTGATTTTTAACTTCCCACGACTTGTTTTTAAGCCTACTCTAGATATTTCCAAATTGTCATCATTTCTTAAACTGGGAGACCCGCGACTACGCGTTCAGTATCTACAAGTTTCATTAATATCGTGTGAGGTGTTCACGCCTCTTACGGGGCTGTTTAGCGGCTGGTTTGGGTTTTCACCCTCACACGAGTTATTTTTAAGCCTAATCTAGATAGTTCCAAATTATCATCATATTCTTAAATCGAGAGGCCAGTGACTACGCAGTCAGTTCCTACAAGTTACATTGGACTCGTGCGTGTTTTAAAGCCTAATCAAGATATTTCCAAATTATCATCATATTCTGAATTCGGGTGAGCCACAACTATGCGGTCGGTTCCTTCAAGTTACCTTGGCCCCGTGGGAGGTGTTCGTAACTCTTACGGGGTCGTTTGACGGCAGGTTTAGGTTTTCACCCTCACACGACTTGTTTTTATGCCTAATCTAGATATTTCCAAATTATCGTCATATTCTCGAACCGGAATACTCATGACTACACAGTTAGTTCCTACAAGTTACATTGGTCGCATGCGATGTGTTCGTGCCTCTTACGAGGCTGATTGGCGACTGGTCTAGGTTTTTCACCCTCACACGACTTATTTTTAAATTAAATCTAGATATTTCCAAATTATCATCATATTCTCAAATCGGGAGACCCGGGACTACAGGGTCAGTTCCTACAAGTTAAATTAGTCCCATGCGAGGTGTTCGTGCCTCCTATGGGGACGTTTGGCAGCTAGTTTTTGTTTTCACCCTCATACGACTTATTTTTAAGCATAATCTAGATATTTCTAAATTATCGCCATATTCTCAAACCGGGAGATGCGCGACTACGCGGTCAGTTCCTACAAGTTACATTGGTCCCGTGCGAGGTGTTCGTGCCTCTTATGGGACCTTTTCGCGACTGGCCAACCTCAAACGGCTTCTTTTTAAGCCTAATATATATATATTTCCAAATTGTCATCGTATTCTCAAACTGGGAGACCCGTGACTACGCGGTCAGTTCCTACAAGTTACATTGGTCCCGCGCGAGTGGTTCGTGCCTCTTCCGGGGCCATTTGGCAGCTGGTTTTAATTTTTGCCATCACAGGGCTTGTTTTAAATCGTAATCTTGATATTTCCAAATTATTGTCATAATCTCAAACTGGGAGACCCGCGATCACGCGATTAGTTCTTACAAGTTACATTGGTCCCGTGCGAGGTGTTCGTGCTTCTTACAGGGATGTTTGGCTGCTGGTTTGGGTTATCACCCTCAAACGGCTTGTTTTTAAGCATGATCTAGATATTTCCAAATTACCAACATATTCTCAAACTGGGAGACCCGTGACTATGCAGTCAGTTCCTACAAGTTACATTGGTCCCGTGCGAGTAGGGGTGGAAATTCGGGTTAGTCGTGTCATTTTTGGGCTGTGTTATAGTATAAGTTTTGGGTACTCTTAAAAAGTACAAACTAATAGGGTCAAGTTTGAGCCATTACGATAAATGAGTTACCGAGTAAAAAAATGCCAGCTCTATGTGCGAGGTGTTCGTGCCACTTACGGGGCCGTTTGGTGGCTGGTTTGGGTTTTAACCCTCAAACGGCTTGTTTTTAAGCCTAATCTAGATATTTCCAAATTATCATTATATTCTCAAACCAGGAGACTCATCATAATGAGGTCAGTTCCTACAAGTTACATTGGTCCCGTGCGAGGTATTTGTGCCTCTTACAGGGCCGTTTGGGGGCTGGTTTGGGTTTTCACCCTCAAACGGCTTATTTTTATGCTTAGTCTAGATATTTCCAAATTATCATCATATTCTGAATTCAAGAGTCCCACGACTACGTGGTCAGTCCCTTCAAGTTACATTGGCCCAATGGGAGGTGTTCCTGTGTCTTACGGGGTCTTTTGGAGGCACGTTTGGGTTTTCACCCAGACATGGCTTGTTGTTATGCTTAATCTAGATATAATGACATTATCCTCATATTCTCAAATCGGAATACTCGTGACTACGCGGTCTGTTCCTACAGGTTACATTGGTCTCGTCCGAGGTGTTCGTGCCTCTTACGTGGCCGTTTGGTGACTGGTCTACGTTTTTACCCTCACACGACTTTTTTAAGCTAAATCAAGATATTTCCAAATTATCATAATATTCTCAAATCGGGAGACCCGGGACTACACGGTCAGTTCATACAAGTTACATTAGTCCCATACGAGGTGTCTGTGCCTCTTATGCGGCCATTTGGCTGCCAGTTTTTATTTTCACCCTCACACGACTTGTTTATAAGCATAATCTAGACATTTTTGAATTATCGCCATATTCTCAAATGGGGAGACGCGCGACTATGTGGTTTGTTCCTACACGTTACATTGATCCCGTGCGAGGGGTTCATGCCTCTTATGGGGACGTTTTGTGGCTGGTCACCTTTAAATGGCTTTTTTAAGCCTAATTTAGATATTTCCAAATTGTAATAATATTCTCAAACTGGGAGACCCATGACTATGCGGTCAGTTTCTATAAGTTACATTGGTTTCACGCGAGGTGTTCGTGCCTCTTGCGGGGCCCTTTGGCGGCTGGTTTGGGTTTTCACCCTCACACGGCTTGTTTTTAATCCTAATCTAGATATTTCCAAATTATCATCATATTCTCAAACTGGGAGACCCGCGATTATGCGATTAGTTCCTACAAGTTACACTAGTCCCGTGCGAGGTGTTCGTGCTTCTTACAGGGCCGTTTGGCGGCTGGTTTGGGTTATGACACTCAAACGGCTTGTTTTTAACCGTAATCTTGATATTTCAATATTATCGTCATATTCTGAAACCGGGAGACCTGTGACTACGTGATCAGTTCCTACAAGTTATATTAGTCCCGTGCGAGTAGGGGTGGCAATTCCGGTTAGTCGTGTCATTTTCGGGTCGCGTTGATTTTTATTTTAGTATAAATTTTGGGTACTCTTAAAAAATACAAACTAATAGGGTCATGTTCGGGCCATTTCAGGTTATTACCATAAACGAGTTATTGATTAAAAAATTTCCAGCTCTACGTGCGAGGTGTTCGTGCCACTTAGGGGACTGTTTGGAGGCTGCTTTGTGTTTTCACCCTCACACGGCTTGTTTTTAAGCCTAATCTATATATTTCCAAATTATCATCATATTCTAAAACTGGGAGACGCATGACTACACGGTCAGTTCGTACAAGTTACATTGGTCCCGTTCGAGGGGTCCATGCCTCTGACGGGGCCGTTTGGGGGTTGGTTTTGATTTTCACCTTCACACGACTTATTTTTAAGCCTAATATAGATATTTCCAAATTATCGTCATATTCTCAAACCGAGAGACCCGCGGCTATGCGGTCAGTACCTACAAGTTACATTGGTATCGTGCGAGGTGTTCACACCTCTTACAGGGTCATTTAGCGGTTGATTTAGGTTTTCACCCTCACACGAGTTGTTTTTAAGCCTAATCTAGATATTACAAAATTATCTTCATATTATTAAATCGGGAGGCCAGTGACTACGCGGTGAGTTCCTACAAGTTACATTGGTCCAGTCCGTGGTTTTCGTGCCTCTTACAGGGCTGTTTGGGTTTTCACCCTCAAACGGCTTGTTTTCAAGCCTAGTCTAGATATTTCAAAATTATCATCATATTCTTAAATCAAGAGACCCGTGACTACGCAGTCTGTTCCTATAAGTTACATTGGTTTCGTGCGAGGTTTTCATGCCTCTTACGGGGCCGTTTGGCGGCTGGTTTGGGTTTTCAGCCCCACGCGGCTTGTTTTTAAGCCTAATCTTGATATTTCCAAATGACCATCATATTATCAAACTGGGAGACCCGTGACTATGCTATCAGTTCCTACAAGTTACATTGGTCCCGTGTGAGGTGTTCTTGCGTCTTACGGGGCCCTTGGGCGGTTGATTTTGGGTTTTCACCCTCAAACGACTTGTTTTTAAGCATAATCTAGATATTTTTAAATTATCGTCATATTCTCAAACTGGGAGACCCGCGAATACGTGGTGAGTTCTTGCAAGTTACATTGGTTCCGTGCGAGGTGTTCGTGCCTATTACGGGGTCGTTCGGAGGCAGGTTTAGATTTTCACCCTCACACGGCTTGTTTTTATGCCTAATCTTGATATTTCCAAATTCTCATCATATTCTCAAATCGAGATACTCGTGGCCACGCGGTCTGTTCCATTAAGTTACATTGGTCGGGTTCGAGGTGTTCGTGCCTCTCACGAGGCCGTTTTGTGGCTGGTCTAGGTTTTCACCTTCACGCGACTTGTTTTTAAGCAAAATCTAGATATTCCTAAATTGTTGCCATATTCTCAAATCGGGAGATGCGCGACTACGTGGTCAGTTCCTACAAGTTACATTGGTCCCGTACGAGGTGTTCTTGCCTCTTATGGGCCCGTTGGCGGATGGTCACCCTTAAACGACTTATTTTTAAGCCTAATCTAGATATTTCCAAATTATCATCATATTCTCAAACTGGGAGACCTGTGATTACGCTGTCAGTTCCTAAAAGTTACGTTGGTCCCATGTGAGGTGTTCTGGTCTCTAACGGGGCCGTTTGGCGCCTGATTTGGGTTATCACCCTCAAACGGTTTGTTTTCAAGCATAATCTAGATATTTTCAAATTATCGTCATATTCTCAAATCGGAAGACCCGTAACTATGTGGTATGTTCTTACAAGTTACATTAGTCCTGTGCGAGTAGGGGTGGCAATTCGGGCTAGTCGTGTCATTTTCGGGTCGCGTTGATTTTTAGTTTTGTATAAGTTTTGGCTACTCTTAAATCTATACAATCTAATCGGGTCATGTTCGGCCCATTTCGGGTTATTACCATAAACGAGTTATCGAGTAAAAAATTTCCAGCTCTATGTGCGAGGTGTTCGTGCCTCTTACGGAGCTGTTTGGCGGCTAGTTTGCGTTTTCACTCTCACACGGTTTGTTTTTATGCTTAATCTAGACATTTCCAAATTATCATCATATTCTCAAACTGGGTGACCCGTGACTACACGGTCAGTTCCTACAAGTTACATTGGTCTCATGCAGGGAGGGGTGGCAATTCGGGTTAGTCAAGTCATTTTCGGGTCTCGTTGATTTTTATTTTAGTATAAGTTTTAGGTACTCTTAAAAAATACAAACTAATAGGGTCATGTTCGGGCCATTTCGGGTTATTATCATAAACGAGTTATCGAGTCAAAAAATTGCCAGCTCTACGTACGAGGTGTTCGTGCCACTTACAGGGCCGTTTGGTAGCTGCTTTGGGTTTTCACCCTCACACGGCTTGTTTTTATGCCTAATGTAGATATTGCCAAATTATCATCATATTCTAAAATCAGGACATGCGTGATAACACAATCAGTTCCTATAAGTTACATTGGTCCCGTTCGAGGTGTCCATGCCTCTGACGGGGATGTTTAGCATTGGTTTTGATTTTCACCTTCACACGACTTGTTTTTAAGCTTAATCTAGACATTTAAAAATTATTATCACATTCTCAAACGGAGAAGACAGTGACTACGTGGTCTATTCCTACAAGTTACATTGGTCCCGTGCGTGGTTTCCGTGCCTCTTACAGGGTCGTTTGGGGGCTGGTTTGGGTTTTCACCTTCAAACAACTTATATTTAAGCCCAGTCTAGATATTTTAATATTATTTTCAAATTCTTAAATCGGGAGACCCACAACTATGCGGTCTGTTCCTACAAGTTACATTGGTTTCGTGCGGGGTGTTCATGCCTCTTAAGGGGCCGTTTGGCGGCTGGTTTGGGTTTTCAGCCTCACACGGCTTATTTTTAAGCCTGATATAGATATTTCCAAATTATCATCTTATTCTCAAACTAGGAGACCCACGACTACACGGTCAGTTCCTACAAGTTACATTGGTCCCGTGCGAGGTGTTCGTGCCTCTTATGAGCCCCTTAGGCGGCTGATTTTAGGTGTTCACCCTCAAACGACTTGTTTTTATGCGTAATCTAGATATTTATAAATTATCATCATATTCTCAAACTCGTAGACCCTGGACTACGCGATCAGTTCCTACAAGTTACATTGGTCCCGTGCGAGGTATTCGTGCCTTTTACGGGGTTATTTGGTGGCTAGTTTGGGTTTTCACCCTCACAAATCTTGTTTCTAAGACTAATCCAGATATTTCTAAATTATGGTCATATTCTGAATTCGGAAGACCCACGACTACGCGGTCAGGTCCTTCAAGTTACAGTGGTCCCGTGTGAGGTGCTCGTCTATCTTATGTGGCCGTTTGGTGGCAGGTTCGGGTTTTCACCCTCACACGGCTTTTTTTTGGCAAATATAAGTATTTCCAAATTATCATCATATTCTTAAATCGGGATACTCGTGACTACGCGGTCAGTTCCTACAAGTTACATTGGTCGTGTGCGAGGTGTTCGTCCCTCTTACGCGACCGTTTGGTGATTGGTCTAGGTTTTCACCCTCACACAGCTTATTTTTAAGCTAAATCTAAATATTTCCAAATTATCGTCATATTCTCAAACTGGGAGACCCGTGATTACGCGATCAATTCCTACAATTTACATTGGTCCCGTGCGAGGTGTCCGTGCCTCTTACGGGTCAGTTTCGCGGCTAGTTTTGGTTTTTACCCTCACACGACTTGTTTTTAAGCCTAATCTAGATATTTATAAATTATCATCATATTCTCAAATTTGGAGACCCGCGACGATGTAGTCAGTTCCTACAAGTTACATTAGTCGCGTGCGTGGCGTTCGTGCCTCTTATGGGGCCGTTTGGGGCTGGTTTGGGTTATCACCCTCAAATGGCTTGTTTTTAAGCCTAATCTAGATATTTTCAAATTATCGTCATATTCTCAAATTGGGAGACCCATGACTACGTGGCTAGTTCCTACAATTTACATTGGTCCTGTGCGAGTAGTGGTGGCAATTCGGGTTAGTCGTGTCATTTTCGGGTCGCGTTGATTTTTATTTTAGTATAAGTTTTGGGTACTCTTAAACCTATACAAGATAATCGGGTCATATTCGGGCCATTTCAGGTTATTACCATAAATGACTTAGCGAGTAAAATATTGCCAGCTCTATGTGTGAGGTGTTAGTGCCTCTTACGGGGCTGTTTGGCTACTTGTTTGGGTTTTTACCCTCACACGGCTTGTTTTTATGCCTAATCTAGATATATCCAAATTATCATCATATTCTCCAATTGGGAGACCGGTGACTATGCGGTATGTTCTTATAAGTTACTTTGGTCCCGCGTGAGGTGTCCATGCCTCTGACGGGGCCGTTTGGCGACTGGTTTTGATTTTCACCCTCTCACGGCTTGTTTTTAAGCCTAATCTAGATATTTCCAAATTATCATCATATTCTCAAATCAGGAGACCCGTGACGATGCGGTCAGTTCCTATAAGTTACATTTGTCTCGTGTGAGGGGTTCCTGCCTCTTATGGGGCCGTGTCGCATATGGTTTAGGTTTTCATCCTCCCATGGCTTATTTTTAAGCCTAATCTAGATATTTCCAAATTATCATCAAATTCTAAAACCGGGAGGCCCGTGACTACGCTGTCAGTTACTGCATGTTACATTGGTCCCGTGCGAGGTGCCCGTGCGTCTTATGGGGCCGTTTGGCACCTGGTTTGGGTTTTCACCGTCAAATGGCTCTTTTTTAAACCTAGTCTAGATATTTCCAAATTATCGTCATATTATTAAACCGGGAGACCCGCGACTATGTGGTGTGTACCAACAAGTTACATTGGTTCTGTGCGAGGTGTGCATCCCTCTTACGGGGCCGTTTGGCAACTTATTTAGGGTTTTACCCTCAAACAACTTGTTTTTAAGCCTAATATAGATATTTCTGAAGTGTCATCATATTCTCAAACAAGGAGGCCCACGACTACGCAGTCAGTTCCTACAATTTACATTTGTCCCGTGCGAAGTGTTCATGCTTCTTACGGTGCCGTTTGGTGGCTAGGTTGGGTTTTCACCCTCACAAGGGTGGTTTTTAAGCCAAATCTAGATATTTCCAAATTATCGCATTATTCTGAATCTGGGAGAGCCACGACTACGTGGTCAATTCCTAAAAGTTACATTGGTCCCATGCGAAGTGTTCGTGCCTCTTATCGGGCCGTTTGGCGACTAGTTTGGGTTTTCACCCTCAAACGGCTTGTTTTTAAGTCTAATCTTGATATTTTGAAATTTTCGTTATATTCTCAAAGCGGGAGATCCGTGACTACGTGGTCACTTCCTACAAGTTATATTGGTCCCGTGCAAGGTGTTCGTGCCTCTTACGGGGCCGTTTGGTGGCTGGTTTGGGTTTTCACCCTCACATGGCATGTTTTTAAGCATGATCTTGATATTTCTAAATTATCGTCATATTATCAAATCAGGAGACCTGCGACTACATGATCAGTTCCTAAAAGTTACATTGGTTCCCTGCGAGATGTTCGTGCCTCTTACGGGGCCGTTTGGCAGTTATTTTGGGTTTTCACCCTCATACTGTTTATTTTTAAGCCTAATCTAGATTTTTTAAAAGTATCATCTCAAACTGAGAGACCCGCGACTATGCAGTCAGTTCCTACAAGTTACATCGGTCCCGTGTGAGGTGTTCGTGCCTCCTACGGGGCAGTTTGGCGGTTACTTTTGGTTTTCACCCTCACACGACTTGTTTTTAAGCTTAATCTAGATATTTTTAAAATATCGTCATATTCTCAATCCGAGAGACCCGCGACTAGACAATCAGTTCCTACAACTTACATTCGTCCTGTGCAAGGTTTTCGTCCATCTTACGGGGCCGTTTAGGGGATGGTTTGGCTTTTCACCCTCAGACGACTTATTTTTAAGCCCAATCTAGATATTTTCAAATTATCGTCTTATTCTCAAACTGGGAGACCCGTGACTACGCAGTTAGTTCCTACGAGTTACATTGATCCCGTGCGAGTAGGGGTGGCAATTCGGGTTTGTCGTAACATTTCGGGTCACATTGATTTTTATTTTAGTATAAGTTTTGGGTACTCTTAAATCTATATAAGCTGATAGAGTCACATTCGGGACATTTCGGGTTATTACCACAAATGGGTTATCGAGTCCAAAATTTCTAGCTCTACGTGCGAGGTGTTTCTTTCCTCTTACGGTGCCATTTGGCAGCTGGTTTGGATTTTCACTCTCACACAACTTGTGTTTAAGCCTAATCTAGATATTTCAAAATTTTTGTCATATTCTCAAATCGGGAGACCCGTGACTATGTGGTCAGTTCCTACTAGTTACATTAGTCCCGTGTGAGGTGTCCGTGCCTCTTTCAGGACCGTTTTGCGGCTGGTTTGGGTTTTCACCCTCACACAGCTTATTTTTAAGCCTAATCTCGATGTTTCCAAATTATCGTCATATTCTCAAACCGGGAGACCCGTGACTACGCGGTCAGTTCCTATAAGTTACATTGGTCCTATGCGAGGTGTCCGTAACTCTTACGGGGCCGTTTACGGCTGGTTTGGGTTTTTTCCCACACACGGCTTGTTTTTAAGCCTAATCTAGATATTTTTAAATTATCGTCATATTCTCAAACTGAGAGACCCGTTACTACGCAGTCTATTCCTACAATTTACATTAGTCCTATGCGAGTAGGGGTGACAATTCGGGTTAGTCGTGTCTTTTTTGGGTCGCGTTGATTTTTGTTTTAGTATAAGATTTGGGTACTCTTAAATCTATACAAGCTAATCGGGTCATGTTCCAGCCATTTCGGGTTATTACCATAAACGGGTTATTGAGTAGAAAATTGCCAGTTCTACGTGCGAGGTGTTCATGCCTCTTACGGGGTCGTTTGTCAGCTGGTTTAGGTTTTCACCCTCACACGGCTTATTTTTCAGCCTAATCTAGATATTTCCAAATTATCATCATATTCTGAAACTGGGAGATCGATAACTATGCGGTCAGTTTCTACAAGTTACATTGGTCCCGTGCGAGGTGTCCGTGCCTCATACCTGGCCATTTGGTGGTTGATTTGGGTTTTCACCCTCACACGGCTTGTTTTAAGTCTAATTTAGATATTTCCAAATTATCATAATATTCTCAAACCGAGAGACCCGCGACTATGCAGTTAGTTCCAACAAGTTACATTGGTCCCATGCGAGGTGTTCGTGCCTCTTACGGGGCTGTTGGTGGATGGTTTGGGTTTTCACCGTCACACTGCTTATTTTTAAGCCTAATATAGATATTTCCAAATTATCATCATATTCTCAAACCAGGACACCTGTGACTACGCAGTCATTTCCTACAAGTTAAATTGGTCCCCTGCGTGGTATCTGTGCCTCTTACGGGGCCGTTTGGCGGTTGTTTGGGTTTTTACCCTCAAATTGCTTGTTTTAAGCCAAATCTAGATATTTTCAAATTATTGTAATATTTTGAAATCGGGAGACCCGTGATTACACGATCACTTCCTACAAGTTGCATTGGTCCCATGTGAGGTATTCGTGCCTCTTACGGTGGCATGTGGTGGCTGATTTGGGTTTTCATCCTCAAACGGCTTATTTTTAAGCCTAATCTAGATATTTGAAAATTATCATCATATTGTCAAATCGGGAGACCCGCGACTAGGCGGTCAGTTCCTACAAGTTTCATTTGTCCTGTGCGAGGTGTTCACACCTCTTATGAGGACGTTTTGTGGATGGTTTGGGTTTCACCCTCAAACGGATTGTTTTTAAGCCTAATCTAGATATTTATGAATTTTTGTCATATTTTTAAACCGAGAAACCCGTGACTGCGTGGTCAGTTCCTACAAGTTACATGGGAACTGTGCAAGGTGTCCGTGCCTCTTACGGGGCCGTTTGGCGGCTGGTTTGGGTTTTCACCCGCACACGTCTTGTTTTTAAGCTTAATTTAGATATTTCAAAATTATCATCATATTCTCAAATCGGGAGATCCGTGACATCGCGGTCGGTTCCTACAAGTTACATTGGCCCCATGCGAGGTGTTCGTGCCTCTTACGGGGCCGTTTGGCGGCTGGTTTGGGTTTTCACCCTCATAATGCTTATTTTTTAGCCTAATCTAGATATTTCTGAATTATCGTCATATTCTCAAACCAGGAGATCTGCGACTACACGATCAGTTCCTACAATATACATTGGTTTCGTGCGAGGTGTTCATGCCTCTTACGGGGCCGTTTGAGGGCTGGTTTGTGTTATCACCATCAAATGGCTTTTTTTTAAGCCTATACTAGATATTTTCAAATTATTGTCATACTCAAATCGGGAGACCCGTGACTACGCGGTTAGTTCCTACAAGTTACATTGGTCCCGTGAGATTAGGGGTGGAAATTCGGGTTAGTCGTGTCATTTTCGGGTCACCTTGATTTTTATTTTGGTATAAGTTTTCGAAACTCTTAAATCTATACACGATAATTGGGCCATATTCGTGCCATTTCAGGTTATTACCATAAATGGATTATCGAGTAAAAAATTACCAGCTCTACGTGCGAGGTGTTCATTCCTTTTACGGTGTCGTATGGATGCTGGTTTGGGTTTTCACTCTAACACGGCTTGTGTTTAAGCCAAATCAAGATATTTCCAAATTATCATCATATTTTTAAACCGAGAGAACCGTGACTATGCGGTGAGTTCCTACAATTTTCATTGGTCCTGTACAAGGTGTCCATATCTCTTACGGGGCCGTTTGACGGCTGGTTTGGGTTTTGACCCTCACACGGCTTGTTTTTAAGCTTAATCTAGATATTTCCAAATTATAATCATATTCTCAATCCGGGAGACCCGCGACTATGCGGTCATTTCCTATAAGTTACATTGGTCCCATGCGAGGTGCTCGTGCCTCTTACGGGGACGTTTTGCGGCTGATATGGGTTTTTCACCCTAAAACGACTTGTTTTTAATCCTAATCTAGATATTTCCAAATTATCATCATATTCTAAAATCGGGAGACCCGCGACTAAGCAATCAGTTCCTACAAGTTACATTAGTCCCGTGCGAGGTGTTTGTGCCTCTTACGGGGCCGTTTGGCGGTTGGTTTGGGTTTTCACCCTCAAACGGTTTGTTTTTAAGCATAATCAAGATATTTTCGAATTGTCATCATATTCTCAAACTGGGATACCCGTGACTATGCGGTCAGTTCCTATAAGTTACATTGGTCCCGTGCAAGGTGCCCGTGCCTCTTATGGGGACGTTTGGCGACTGGTTTGGATTTTCACCCTCACACGACTTGTTTCTAAGCCTAATCTAGATATTTCAAAAATATTGTCATATTTTCAAATCGGGAGACCCGCGACAACGAGATTAGTTCCTACAAGTTACATTGGTCCCATACGAGGTATTTGTGTCTCTTACAGGGAAGTTTAGCGGCTGGTTTGGGTTTTCACCCTCACACAGCTTGTTTTTTAGCTTAATCTAGATATTTCCAAATTATCTTCATATTCTCAAAGTAGGAGCCCCATGCCTACGCGATCAATTCCTACAAGTTACATTGGTCCCGTGCGAGGTGTTTGTGCCTCTTACGGGGCCGTTTAGCGGCTAGTTTGGGTTTTCACCCTCGAACGGTTTGTTTTAAGCCCAATCTAGATATTTTCGATTTGTTGACATATTGTCAAATCAGGAGACCCGTGAGTACGCGGTCAGTTTCTACAAGTTACATTGGTCCCGTCCGAGGTGTTCGTGCCTCTTACGGGGCCGTTTGGTGGTTAATTTGGGTATTCATCCTCAAACGGCTTATTTTTAAGCCTAATCTAGATATTTGCAAATTATCATTATATTCTCAAATCGGGAGACTCGTGACTACACGGTCAATTCCTACTAGTTTCATTCGTCTCGTACGAGGTGTTCGTGCCTCTTATGGGGCCGTTTTGCGACTGGTTTGGGTTTTCACCCTCAAATGAATTGTTTTAAGCATAATCTAGATATTTTTGAATTATCATCATACTCTCAAACTGGGAGACCCGTGACTACGCGGTCAGTTCCTATAAGTTACTGTGGTCCCGTGGGTGATCGTGCTTCTTACGGGGTCGTTTCGCGGCTGGTTTGGGTTTTCATCCTCACACGACTATGCGACTATGCAATTATCTTCATATTATGGTCATATTATCAAATCGGGAGACTCGCGACTATGCGATCAGTTCCTACAACTTACATTGGTCCCGTGCGAGGTGTTCGTGCCTCTTATGGGGCCGTTTGGGGGATGGTTTGGGGTATCACCCTCAAATGGCTTATTTTTTAGCCTAATCTATATATTTTCAAATTATCGTCATATTCTTAAACCGGAAGACTCGTGACTACACGGTCAGTTCCTATAAGTTACATTGGTCCCGTTTGAGTAGGGTTGGCAATTCGGGTTAGTCGTGTCATTTTCGGGTCGCATTTATTTTTATTTTAGTATAAGTTTTCGATAATCTTAAATCTATACAAGCTAATCGGGTCATATCGGGCCATTTGGGGTTATTACCATAAACGGATTATCGAGTCAATAATTGCCAACTCTATGTGCGAGGTGTTTGTTCCTCTTACGGGGCCGTTTGGCAGCTGGCTTGGGTTTTCACTCTCACAGGGCTTGTGTTAAAGCCTAATCTGGATATTTCCAAATTATCGTCATATTCTCAAATCGAGAGACCCGTGACTACGCGGTTAGTTCCTAAAATTTTCATTAGTCCCGTGCGAGGTATCCGTGCCTCTTACGGGGCCGTTTAGCGGCTGGTTCGGGTTTTCACCCTTATACGGCTTGTTTTTAAGCTTAATATTGATATTTCTGAATTGTCATCATATTCTCAAATCGGGAGACTCATGACTATTCGATCAGTTCCTATAACTTACATTGGTCCCATGCAAGGTGTTCGTGCCTCTTACGGGGCCGTTTGGAGGTTTGTTTGGGTTTTCACAATCATACGACTTATTTTTAAGCCTAAACTAGATATTTCCAAATTATCACCATATTCTCAACCCGAGAGACCCGTCACTATGCGGTCAGTTCCTAGAAGTTACGTTGGTCCCGTGCGAGGTGTTCTTGCCTCTTACAGGGTCGTTTGGCGCCTGGTTTGCGTTTTCACCATCACATGGCTTGTTTTTAAGCCTAACGTAGATATTTCCAAATTATCGTTATATTTTCAAACCGACAAACCTGGGACTACGTGGTTAGTTCCTACAAGTTACATTGGTCCCGTGCAAGTAGGGGTTTCAATTCGGGTTAGTCATGTCATTTTTGGGCAGCAATCATTTTTATTTTAGTATAAGATTTTGATACTCTTAAATCTATACAAGCTAATCGGTCGTGTTCGGGCCATTTAGAGTTATTACCATAAATGGGTTATCGAGTCAAAAATTGCCAGCTCTATGTGCGAGGTGTTCGTGACTCTTACGGGGCCATTTGGCAGCTGGTTGCGGGTTTCACTCTCACACGACTTGTTTTTAAGCCTAATCTAGATATTCCCAAATTATTGTCACATTCTCAAATTGGGAGACCCGTGACAATGTGATCACTTCGTACAAGTTACATTGGTCCCGTACGAGGTGTTCGTGCCTCTTACAGTTCCGTTTAGCATCTGATTTGGGTTTTCACCCTCAAACGACTTGTTTTTATGGGGAATCTAGATATTTCCAAATTGTCATCAAATTGTCAAACCTAGAGATTCGTGACTATGCGGTCTGTTCCTACAAGTTACATTGGTCCCGTACGAGGTGTTTGTGGTTTTTACTGGGCCATTTGGGGCCTGGTTTGGGTTTAGACCCTCAAACGACTTGTTTTTAAGACTAATCTTGATATTTTTGAATTATCGTCACATTCTCAAACTGGGAGACCCATGACTACACGATCAATTCCTATAAGTTACATTCGTCCCGTGCAAGGTGTCCGTGCCTCTTACGGGGACATTTGGCGACTGATTTGGGTTTTCACCCTCAAATGGCTTATTTTTAGGCCTAACCTTGATATTTCTAAATTATCATCATATTCTCAAACCTGGAGACCCGCGACTACGCGATCAGTTCCTATAAGTTATATTCATCCCGTGCGAGATGTTCGTGCCTCTTATGTGGAATTTGGCGGCTGGTTTGGGTTTTCACCCTCAAATGGCTTATTTTTAAACATAATTAAGATAGTTTTGAATTTTCGTAATATTCTTAAATTGGGAGACCCGTGACTACGCGGTCAATTCCTATAAGTTACATTGGTCCCGTGCAAGGTGTCCGTGCCTCTTACGGGGCCGTTTAGCAACTAGTTTGGGTTTTCACCCTTAAACGGCTAGTTTTTAAGCCTAATCTAGATATTGCCAAATTGAAGTCATATTCTCAAATCGGGAGACCCGTGGCTACGCGGTCAATTCCTACAAGTTATATTGGTCCCGTGCGAGGTGTTCGTGCCTCTTACGAGGCCGTTTGGCAGCTGGTTTGGGTTTTCACCCTCAAACGACTTATTTTTAAACCTAATCTAGATATTTCTAAATTATCTTCATATTCGCGAACCGGTAGACCCGCGACTAAGCGATCTGGTCCTACGACTTACATTCATCCCTTGTGAGGTGTTGGGGCCTCTTACGGGGCCGTTTGGTCGCTAGTTTGGGTTTTCACCCTAACACGGCTTGTTTTTAAGCGTAATCTAGATATTTCCAAATTATCAGTATATTCTCAAACCGGGAGACCCTCGACTACGCGGTCAGTTATTACAATTTACATTGGTCCCGTGTGAGGTGTTCGTGCTTCTTACGGGGCCGTTTGGGTGTTGGTTTGGGTTTTCACCCTCACCCGGCTTATTTTTAAGCCTAATCTAGATATTTCGAAATTATCATTACATTCTGAAATCGGGAGACCCTGGACTACGTGATCAGTTCCTACAAGTTACATTGGTCCCGTGCGAGTAGGGGTGGCACTTTGGGTTAGTCGTGTCATTTTCGTGTCGCGTTCATTTTTATTTTAGTATAAGGTTTGGGTACTCTTAAATATATACAAGCTAATCGGGTAATGTTTGGGCCATTTTGGGTGATTACCATAAACAGGTTATCGAGTAAAAAAATGCCAGCTCTACATGCGAGGTGTTCGTGCCTGTTTTAGACACCCCATTCTGTTACCCCCCAGCTCTGCTTCGGTCCCTAGTACCTCCCTTCATCAACACAAACCCAGGTCATGTCCCGAGTACTGACCTAGAGGCCATCGGGCACTCCCTGGCTCAGTTTGACAAAAAAGTCAAAATCTTCATCCCGATCGAGACTGAATGAATCTTTAAAGTTTATTGAATACCCTTTCCAACGGTCCATCTCGTGCGCGATTCTGACTTACCGTGCGGACAAATGATCCATTCGCGTACGAAACTGGACAAGAGGCCACCGGGAGCTCCCGAGCTCTGTTTGACCTAAGTCATCTCTTCAGCTCAACCGAGGCTGAATGAATCTTCAAAGGGCACTGAATATCCTTTCTAACGGTCCATACAGCGCGCGATTCCGACTTACCATGCGGACGAACGATCTGTTTGAATCCAAGAGGTCACTGAATGCTTCCAAGGACCGGTTGACCAAAGTTAACTCCCCGAACCGGGTCAAACTCTTTGGAATGACGAAGCACATCTCCTAACCTTTCCAACAGTCCGTCTCGAGCACGATTTGGACTTACCATGTGGACGAATGATCTGTTTGCGTTCGAACGATTCCTTGTCCAATGGACTGATAAACGCTTCCGAGCCATATTTGAACCAAAGTCAATCCAAAGGAATTTTGAAGGTCTCTGAATTACCATTCCAATGGTCTGCCCCGTGCGCGATTCTGACCAACGGTTTTCCCCCGGCAGCCTATTTCCAGAAAAGGCCTGAAACACACTACCAAATGGCAGGTTCCAGACCCTGCCTATCGGCAGGTGCTGATAGGCAGGATCAGGTCTATTCCGATCGACAGTGACCTGAGCCTATAAAAGGAGGCCTTCACCTCATTTGCAAGGGAAGCCCTAATCTGATACAAATGGCTCTCAGTGAATCCCAAAAACCCTCTCGAAGGCAACGTGACTTCAACATCCAAATCCCTTCCTAACTTCCACTTTTCATCATCCTTTTCATCAAACTTGGTGAATTAGCCACTCTTCATCATCATCCAAGTGCAAGGGCTTCTTCCAACATTCATGATCAAGCTCAAGATCTTCAAGAAGGTCCAACTTTCTCAACTCTCTCCTAAATTCTCTTAAATTCTTAATAACATGTTTTCTTACTTAGCACTTTTATTATCTCATCTCACACATCCTAATACACTTTTTATTTAATATTATTGCACATCTCTTATTTTCATAAAAATAAAACCCAAAAAATAAGAAAAATAGGGTTTTCTCATAAATTCCAAATAGGGATTCTCATACTTTTCTCATAACTAAAACACTTTTTCTACACACACACACACACACACATTCACAAATAAGAGATCCCCCATTTGGATTTATGGGATAAACCCCACCCCTCTTTTTGTATGCGAACTACGTGGACTTTGATGCTTTTATAGGCTACGTAGGCGTGTCGGGGTAAAACCTGAGACTCGAGTCCTTTTTCTCACTTTTTCCTTTACTTTCTATTTTCTCTAAATCTAATCTTCTTATATTCTATATACCTTCCCTTAGTAACGTATTACTCCATATGCGTTATCGTTCCATTATAACGACCAACGTAGGGGTAATCGCGTAAATCTTATTTTTCTAATACTATTCTTATATCTTCCTACGGATGACTCGCTTTATTTCTTCCATAATAAAAGTTGAGGAATCCTATCTCCACCATATATATACACATGCACACATATCACGGGGGACATATAAAGGAAAATAGAAACTATTCATGAGAGACCGAAAGGGCGGAATGGGTGCCTAACAGCTTCCCATTTCGTAACTAAGCCTCCGAACCTTTCTTGAATCATTTTGGTTTCACAAACGTTAGTATGTCTTCGGATGCCATCCTTCGGGATGGCTTCCCTTTTTTCTTTTATCTATTTTGAGTAAAATAGACTGGCGACTCGAAATCTCTCTACATTTTTACACCTCATTTTAAATGATGCCGGCCGAAGCGCTCCCGAGAGGGATGCGCGGGACCCTAAGGATCCTCTCCCTTCGCGCGCCTGCCTGTGCGCGGAGAGGATAGTGGATGGCCACAGTGGATACTCCGCTGGGGATATTGTATTTTGATGGTTTGACTCTATTTACATGGATGCTATATTTGTTTATGTTTTCCCCCATGTCTCCATGTTCCCCCTTTTCCATGTGTATCCCATGCTTATGCTTATGTTCGCACACTTGTAGAAAATTCTCCATGTACACTTCACACCACGTGCACCTAGGATCACATATATTCTCATGTTGCACGCATCACCTATCCATACTTGGTGTACCTTGGGTACTTGTACTTTGCTCCCAGTTTGGCATAATCAAGAAAGGCATTCTCATCATAAGATACTAATAAGAGAATCATGCATGATTCACACGACATCACCAAAGAGCATTGTTATTGACCAAATTTTACCCAGTAACTGGAGGGTCACTTCATGATGGGTGCTGATCTAGCAGGTCGTAGTTAGCCTAAGCGATATGACTCTCACCTTCCATTGGCCAAGTACCTTCGACGTATATCAAACGGTTTCCCCGCATCGTACCGCTTGACCGATGTCATGAAGGGAGGTATATCGCAGGGAATTCGTTCATGTATGCCGAATATATCGAATTCGCTCTCGTATGTACCGTCCCAACAAGGTATATGGTGAGGCAATTCACGTACACTCAGGTATATCAAATGGCTTGTCCACTTGTACCGATTTCCCGCAAGAGCAAGATGTATATCGTGGAAGTCACGCCAAAGGGGGGAACCCTTGCCGATTTACCCAATCAACTGCATGCCTGCATATAGGTGTCAAACCTAGGACATGCACTTTAGATTGCCGATTTCAACCTAAAACTCTGTCGAAATTTCGGGTCGATTTGTCGCCCGAATTTTCACGCATTTTTTAAATGGGACCCTGTTCGTGAGCCTGGTTACAATTTCAACCGTAGCTTTGCATATATTAAAAACCCCACTTTTCCAGGATCGGGACCCATCCGGCATTGCATTTAGGAGAATTAAAATACAAGTGAGAACATAATAATCATAATAATAATGCTAAGTTCCATCTCCAAAAACATTTCTCCCTTTTTTATCAAAAAATCCAAAAATATTTCTCCCTTCTTTATCAAAAATCCAAAAATAGTTTCTCCCATTTTTCTCAGAAATTAATCTCATCCTACACCTTCTCAGGTCAATTGTAAGCCCTTAGCCTGGATCCCTATTGGCTTCGATCTTCAGTTAAATCACCCTAGAGTTTCGTTCCCTCCTCTACTACTTGTTTCGAGTCTGAAATCCATTCACTTTCCATGGAGAATATAGATCAAGTACCAGTCATACTTCTGGATCTGATGACGGTCCTAGGTGAGCTTGTCTCCATAATTGAAAACCTCCAAACCGAGGTCTGAGAGATGCAACGAAACCAGGCTCCAATTCCTCAAGAGCTCGAGGCCTTATTCCCCCATGCTATGGGTCCACCCGAGCCTATCTGGGTTCCCGAAGACTATGAGCATGCTCAGCGAGCCCCTCCTGTCAATGGGACATCGCCTGCCCAACTTCCGATGCCAAACATTGCCTAGCCTATGGATAACTTGCCTGTGGTCATTGATCTAAAGGAGGAGGAGTTGAATAAAGTCAAAGAGGATCTCAAGATGCTCACCAAGAAGTTTGACCAAGTCAGTATCTCAAGGAATTACATGGACTACACCCACATGTCTCCTTATCCTAAAGTGAGGTTGCCTAAGAAGTTTAAGATGCCAAATATCGATAAGTTCGGGGGGAGTGGACCCCCGATTGTTCATCTTCGTAGTTATTATCATTCCATGACTCTACTAGGGGCTTCTGAAGAAGTGATATCTCAATTTTTTCAGCAAACTTTGAAGGATAGAGCCCTCCGATGGTTTTTATCTCTTGAGGAATCCAGAATCCGTAGCTGGGAGGATGTAGCCTGAGAATTCACATCGCCATATAAATATAACGAAGATCTTGAGGTCACCCATCGTGATTTAGAGTTGCTCAAAAAGAATCCAGGAGAATCAGTCAATAACTTCATAACCCAGTGGAGGGAGTAAGCAGCTACCATGACCAATCGGCCATCCGAGGAAGAACAGGTCAGCATAGTGAAGAAGAACTTCTTGCCCCATGTCTTAGCGACGATGGGAGGACAATATTATCCCCACTTCCGAGCTTTTAGAGAGGCCGGAGTGGAAATAGAGGAAAGCCTCATTAAAATAGAGGTTGAACCAAAGAAGGCGTCCGGACAATTCACCCCTAGAAAGTATGACAAGCCTGCCAGTTCTACAGTCTCAACCATCAACAACATCTCTCAACCAACACATCATAGTCACCAGAAAGCCTCCCTGCCCCCATCCGAAGGGAATACACTGAGCTCCATGCTCCTCTCTCCAAAGTTTACCAAACCCTGTTAGGTCAAAACCACATCAAAACCTTGGATCCCCGTCCATTGCTAAATCCACTCACAAAAAACTTCAAGGTCGATGCTCATTGCACCTTCCACCAAACTTCTGACCATACCACGGACCAATGCTTTCACCTTCGAAACATAATCCAAGATCTCATTGACCGAGGTACCATCGCCCCACCAGCCAATCGAAAGCCAAACACTACTCACAATCCACTTCCGAATAATACCAATGCCATCTTCTTAGAAGAAAATCCAGATTTCGATCCCTCAAATCAAATCACACCCATATACTCTCATAAACCTCTTCAAATTTTCCCATATTTCATCCAACACCAAACTAGACTCACTGATCAGGAACTGTCACTCCTTACCAGAGCATGTATCGCTATCCGTACCCGTTCTGAAAATGGAAATATGGAATTATTAGAAGTGTTAAACCAACTCCTAGAGTTTGGGCTGAAATTTCCCTCACAGATGATCATCGATTGCCAGAGGTTCAGTACATTATTCTTGGAAGCACGAAAGTGGGCCCGAGATTCAGACAGGTGGGTGGTACCAATCAACGAAGTTAGCCTAGATGATGTTGTCTAGATTATGGCAAAATTATTCGGACAAACCAACAACATTTGTAGTATCACCGGGTTACTTAACACTTTGAAGTTACAAGGGCGCTTTGTCCCTTTAATCACACATATCGCCATAGAATGGGAGGACCTATATAAAGAAGCCATTGAAGTTGTGGAATGGATTGACTTTACATGGAAAGACAGAATTGTTGCCACCAAATGGGGGGAAGAATTTCATGATTCGAGCGATGAACAAGCTTCAGGAAGAGATGGCCCAGTAACCGACATATGTGGGATGATATCGTTTGAAGAACTCCTCGGAGAAATAAACAGGGTGGCGAAACCTGAGATTGACAAGGAAATGGGATTCATGTTCTTTCCTTCTTCAGTAAATCACATGACCAGATTAGGGAGACATTACAAGGATCCAAGATCACTATCAGCAAGTGACAAAGGGAAGGGCATTGAAAACCTTCCTATGCCAGAGATGACCATTGAGGAGAGGAAGATCCTTGATCAACTGAAGAAAACTTAAACTAACATCACTCTATGGGGAATTTTCATGTCTTCCCAATTTCACATAAATTCTTTAATCAAATTTCTCACTAAACCCACAGTTCCTCCCTCTACCTCATCAGAAGAGGCGGTAAATATGGTCGAATCATTGACCTCTACCCGAATGCTATCATTTTTTAAAGAAGAAATCCCCGGAATTGGGCCAAATCACAATCATGCACTCAACATTTCTGTCGAAGTTATGAGGGAAGACCATGCCACTCTCTCTTGTCGATAACAGATCCGCCTTGAATGTCTGCCCACTAAGAACCTTTAAGTGTTTAGGCTTGAAAGAAAGTGACCTCGCTCCAACCTCCATCGCTGTACGTGCCTACGATAATGCCCACCGGGAGGTGATTGGAACCATAAAACTTGTAATAGGGGTTGGCCCTATAAACCCTGTCATTGAATTCCAAGTCATAGACATCCCAGCTTATTTCAACCTGTTGCTCGAATGACCCTGGCTCCACAATATCAAGGGTGTGTCTTCCTCACTCCATCAGAAATTTATGTTCTTCATCGACGAGCGAGTCATCACCATTTTGGGAGAAAACAAAAATATTGAGGGTGCAAGCACCAATAGTCCAATCCTTGAGATACAACACGGGTCAAATGATATGCTCCTAATAGGATTCTAAGCTGAACCACTCCTACTCCCGGAAGGGGACGATTTCAAAGAAAGGGTTTGTCCAGAATATGAACCTCATGGAAATGTCAATGCGATTTAGATGTTCAGATATATGAACTTCATGCCCGGACTGGGGCTAGGGCAAAGGCAGGAAGGGCTACTCGAGCCCATCAAACTGAAGAAAGATTTTCCTCCTTACAGCTTGGGATATCAACCATTAGAACAAGAGCTCAGAATGATCCACCAGTCTCAACCAAAGAGAAGATTATACTATATCCCAACTATCTCAGGAGACTCCTTGAATGTACGATTCATCAAAGAAGGCGAAGACTTCCCCTTTTGCGATTTTCCAGAACCATGGTATGACCACACAGACAAGAAGATGAAGCCGGGAATGGAGATCCTTTTCCAAGATAGCTACCCATGGGCCGAAAGTTTCCAACACCGCTTACAACCACTCATAAAAGATAGAAAAGAGACTTAGGAAAATGATTTCGAAGATTCCTGCAACTTACAGACACTGGGGCTGACCCTCAGCATGGTTCATTCAGGCACTACATAATTGGATCCATCACATCTGATTAAAGATGCTGATACACACCTCCTCAACTGGCATGCTGTACCAGTTCTGCCTCTTGAAATCTTACTCAACCCCAATGTTTACCCTATTTCTTCTTCTGTTGTCTATCCTTGTTCAAATGTAATCGAGACCTCTTTTGATAGGGTTCTCAATGTTGTTTTTCCTATCAATGAAATAAACGAAGATTTTGAGTATCTTGCTGTGCCTTACATTAACTGATTGGATTCTAATCAAACTTTTGATGATGATGATTTTGCAAATGAACAATTCTTAACTGATCTAAATAAGGTTAATAATAAACAACATAACCACGTTCAAAACTAGAGAAGGTCATGGGGAACCTTTTGCTACACCGTCATGCCATTTGGTCTCAAGAATGTTGGGGCTACCTACTAAAAGGGCTACCACAACCATCCTGCACGATCTAATTCACAAAGAAGTCGAGGTTTATGTGGATGATATTATTATCACGTCCAAAACTAGAGAAGGTCATGTTCCCTCTCTCTGGAAGTTCTTCGAAGGTCATATTCCCGCTCTCTGAAAGTTCTTCGAACGACTGCGACGGTATCAGATGCGACTTAATCCACAAAAGTGTGTCTTCAGCATTACAAAGGGAAAAATCTTGGGATTCATGGTTTGCAAAAAGGGGATAGAGGCAGATCCTGCAAAGCTGAAGGCCATACATGAGATGCCACCACCCCAAACAGAGAAAGAAATCCGAGGTTTTCTTGGGAAATTACAATATATCAGCAGCTTCATCAGCCAGCTAACCTCCATATATGAACCGATCTTCAAGCTCCTCCGAAAGGATTCAACCAAGGTTTGGAACGAGGCCTGCCAAGAAGATTTTGATCGAATAAAAAAATATCTAACCCAACCTCCAGTGCTCATGCCACCACAGTCTGGTCTCCCTTTGCTCATATACCTAACCATAATCGACACTGCAGTTGGGGATTTGCTAGCCCAATACCTTGAGGACTCCCGTAAATAAAGAACCATCTATTACGCCAGTCATAAATTAATTGGGTACGAGATCAACTACACTTCCTTGGAGAAGGCGTGTGTCGCGCTTGTCTGGGTCACCCAAAAGTTACGACACTACATACTCGCCTTCCCTATCAAACTTGTATCCCGAATGGATCCCATCAAATACCTGCTTGAGAAACCCGCCTTATCCAGTCGAATGGCCCGATGGTTGATGCTCCTAACCTAGTTTGATATCGTGTACGTCACGCATAAAGCTATGAAAAGAAGATCCATCTCTGACTACCTCGCCGATTACCCTGTAGAAGAGGCGAATGTTCAGATCTCCGAATTCCCATATGAAAATATCCTCTGCCCCACTCAAGATCGCCTTCGATGGACAATGTTCTTCGACGGCGCTACCAATAAAAAAGGACCGTCGCCATTAAATTGTACTTCCCTCGCATCAATAACATGATGAAATACGAGGCATGCACAGTGGGCCTCAAAGTTTCTCTCAAGAAAGGTATTCAATACCTTGATGTCTACGGGGATTCTTCCCTTATCATCGGTCAAGTGCTCAGATTGTGGAAAGTCAAGGACGAAAAGCTCCAACCCTTTCATGCCCAATTAGAAGAGTTAGCCTCCCGATTTCGAGATATCACCTTTCATTACCTACCCCAAGCAAAGAATAACCTAGCCAATGCTCTCGCTACCTTGGCGTCCATGGACGACATACCCAAGGGAATAGCAATGACCCCCTTCCTAGTTCAAATGCTAGACAAACCAACCCACTGATACCATATTGAGCTTGTCTCCACCGAAGATCTCGAACTAGTCGATTATTGGTACTATGATATCTGGTGCCTCCTCCAACATGGTAGGTATCCCGAGGGTTCCAACAAGAAAGATCGAACAACCTTCTGAAGACTTATCGCCCAGTACATAATCTGTCACAAAGCTCTACTCAAGAGGAACTTCGATGGAACTCATCTATACTATATCCCAGGGGCTGATATTAAGAAGATAATGCAGAAAATCCACAACGGGGAATGCGAAACCCACATGAATGGTCATATGATTTCTAAGAAAATCATCCGACAGGGCTACTACTAGACCACCATGACCCAGGACTGCACCGCCTATGTCCGAAGATGCCTCAAATGCAAATAATTCTCCAATCTTCAACACCTACCTCCGCGAGAATTATACAACATGACCTCTTCCTGGCCGTTCTCCACCTAGGGTGTCGACATCATAGGGAAGGTTACACTAAAGGCTTCGAACGGACATGAGTTCATCCTAGTCACCATTGATTACTACACCAAATGGGTCAAAGATGAGTCATATGAGTATTGAACACCAAGAAAGTGCCCAAATTGCTCAAGAAGAATATCATCTTCCGATATGGGGTCCCGTACGGACTAGTGTCAGATAATGGGTTGCATTTCGAAGCAGAAGTCACAGAAGTAGTCAACGAGTATGAGACTCAGAGACACAAATCTTCTCCCTACCGACCTCAGACCAATGGTGCAGTTGAAGTCTCCAATAAGAACCTCAAATCTATCATCAATAAGATGACCGAAAGTTGTAGGGATTAGGCCGACCAAATCCCGTACGCCCTCTGGGGATATCAAACCTCAATTCGAACCTCTACTGGGGTTACCCCTTACTCCCTAGTCTACAACATGGAAGAAGTCCTACCCGTGGAGCTAGAAATACCATCGCTAGGCGTCATGCTCGAAAAAGACTGGTGCCAAATCCGCCTTGATGAGCTAGCCCTCCTAGATGAAAAAAAAATAAAAGTTTTTTACCACATACAGGGGTACCATCGCCGAATAGCGCAATCATTCAATAAGATAGTCAAGGACCGCGGTGTTTGGGAGGGGGAATTAGCCCACAAAGAGATAATAGAACCCATCTAGGACCCCAGAGGTAAATTCAAGCCTAATTGGAGAGGTCCCTACATTGTAAAGAAAATCTTATCCCGCGGTTCCTCCATGCTCAGTGACCTACATAGGGAAGAAATGGCTCGTCCGGTCAACCTGTACCTTATCAAGAAATTCTACCCCTAGTCTGAAATCTCGGCGCGCTACGACTCTTCTCATCTCCCTTCTATTCTAAAAAAAGAAATCTTCATTTCCATCTACCAAGAACTACGTGGGCCTGATCCTCTACAAAAATTAATTTTAAATAGGAAAAAATACCGTTTCAAAAAGTCAGAGGTACGTAGGCAGCTCATACACCTCACATGAGTGCGACCCTTTCTTTTTCACAAAATACCATTCTTTTCTTGCCTACTAGAACGACGGTTCATTCTAAGGAATAACTTTAACCAAAGGATTATGTATGCCTTAGCGATTAGTATAGATAATTAAAAATACAAAACTCATCGAAAGACACAACTGGATGATCAGAAAATTATTTATTTCATTAATAAGAAAATTCAGTACGGATTACATAAGAAAAGGAACGGATAACTCCCTTCCCCCTACTACCATAAAAGCCAAATAAAATCCCCACATCTATTACACAAATAAACTCCCCAGGAGTCCTATCCACAGCTACTAGAGGAGCCTACACCCTCATCATCTACATCCTCAAGTCCCCAAGTTTCCCCTGTCTGAATAGAGTGCCATAAACACTCCATGGACCGATAAGACCGAACCATATTCGAAAAGAACACAACACCCCCTTCTATGGTGTTAGATAAAACAAACCATCTTTGTCCAGTCTCCACTGCCAACATCTTACTGACTACTTTCCTCCACAACCACTTCATATAATCTTTGGGGACATGCCAAACTTTCCCGACGGACAGAGAGGGACGGATTGACGGACGCTGATTTTTCCACAGAGATCCAAGCAACAGACGCAAGCGCTCATTTGAATCTTCTACCGAACAGAAATTTGGGGCCTGAGGTGGCACGACTTATGCCTAGCCAAATTGGCGCAGAGGCCGCCAAGGGAAATAAAATGAGGTTTTCCTGAGACCAACCAGTCGCACATATGAATATTCTCCTAGCTCCAGAACAGGCTGGAACTACCCCCACCAAGGCACTAACCAATACAAACCACGAGTCCCATGCTCCACAAGCCAATGCTCCCAGTTCTCAACATACATACCAACACTGATGAAGTAGTGTGAAAAGAAGTTGGGTACGACCGACAAGGGATATTCTGGAGGGGTCGCTAAACGGAATATTTTGGACAACCACATGAACAGCATCACGGGGCTACCTCTCAAAAAGTCAAAATGACCTTCTCTCCAGGCATCCAAGCCATTCACGGTCTCCGCCAGTATCACCGCCGCAGGATTGCGACGAGAAGACATCCAAGAAGTAATGGCTGCAAGTTGCGGATCCACCTGCAGTTCTCTAGTCACCAGTAATAATTTTGAAACTAGACCCAGAACAACGGCTCCAGCATAGCCAACATCACCTACTTCCCGCAAATGCACAAATTGCAGCACTGTCGGGAGGGAGATCATTCCTCCAGCAACCAATGGTCTGGCCGCCGAAGGCGAAACACGAAGAAGCCCGACCAACAAATCCCTAGGAGAACGGGAAAATTTAGACAAAGCCGCAGCAATACTAGGATTTAAACCCATCATGGAAGAAAACTCCTCATAGGTAGGACAAACTTCATCCAACCCAAAGCGGAATATGTGGTCTTCGGAGTATCAGAATTATGCCACCGCCATCAGCACATTGCAATCAAGAGGCCGATTGCGCCACGAGGAGACTCGACGCATGTTGAAAGCATCATAGTCGATGTTATAAGAGCACATTGCTTCCAAGGCTTCGAGGTAGTTAGCAAACTCAATGCTACCAGGGAGAGCCATCTTGCAAGGCTAAGAGATAGTGGGAAAGTAAGTGAAAATGCAAAGGTGTGATGAAAGCACTCCACCCTTACCCCCTTTGATACTTGAGAACCCCCACAAGAGAAATAATCCCTGCAGAAATAGGAGGGAATCCTACCGCACAAGGTACCAAAGGCTAAAGAGGGTACCAATCAAAGCTTGGAATTGATGGGATTGGATTGAACTGCCGATAGGCAGGTCAAGGTGCTTGCCGATCGGCAACCCCCCATTTTAGAAATTTCCTCTTTTCCTCTTTTGTCAAATAAGAAAACTCAATAAAAATAAATTGATATTCTCAATAGAATTTAAAAATCCCTTTAATGTCCCCTTTTTAATCAAAAACTTTCCTTCAAAAGATGTCAAAATATTCCTTTTTAAGGTCTCAGCAACAAAGTAAAAAGCGTATGTGCATTCATTCATTCAGCATTAATAAAAGATAATAAAAAAACTCCATTGCATTACATATATATGTTTTCTGTGTTACATCATTTTTGCAGGAAATAAAAAGAAAAAGCAAAAACAACGGGACTCAGCTCGAACCCACATTCTCTCTCTCTCTCTCTCTCAAGAGCTTCCACCCCTGCGACATGCTCTCTTCCCCCTATGGCGAGACGATGCACCACCACTACTCGAGCCAGAGTCCTCTCCGGATGAGGCAGACGGCACCAAGAAATAAGGAACAGGACCACATCCCGAATATGGGTAGTCGCCGAAGATATCCAGTCTCTGATGTCCCTTAGCCAAGTGGTCGACACCCAGACTTGCTGCAAGAAAAGACAAAATCAGTATCAAAATAGAGATGACCAAAATAGAAAGGGTAGAAAAATAGGAACATAAAGGTATACCGTAGGTCAGAGGACCTCCTCTGTCAAACCCAAATCCTCCGGATCCATCGCATGAGGACGGTGAAACATAGGCACCATCCGTCCATCAGCCTGGCGAGTGCTGTATGAAGGGGTATGAAATATCACAAAAGGAACCTCTGAAGTCGCCGCCGCCATAGATGCTGACAGACCACCGCCGCTGTGGGAAGATCCCACCGCCCGACTCGAACCAGTCGGAGGGAAAGGCATGTCATCATATATGCTGGGTGCCATCAGCCAGCTCATCATAAAGTCCCTATAGTCATACAGTGCAACCATATTGGTGTATAGAAAGTAGGAATCATCGATCATCATCGCGATCCTCTCATCCTCTGACAGAAGTCGCTCCCGCGTCATAGACGTAGGAGGCTACGTAGGTGGCACCACCACCTCCTTCTCAGCAATCTGGCAAACCACCCGCTCCCCAAGATACCAGGAATGGCCGAACTCATGCGCCAAGAAACGCCTCATTCCCGCGTTCACCCCCGTATCCAGAATGGCTATCCCCCAGGGATAAAAGGTCAGCTGAAAATCTCCAAGCAGGCGTAAATCAATATAAGATCAGAAGGTGCAAAAACCAAGACTGAAATGGAAAGAGTCTTACCCTACCACTAGTCGGGTCATTCAAGACCTGATGTACCGCCTCCAGAGAGAGAGATACCTTCTACTGCTGATTGACCTTACGCCATCGATATAATCGATAGAAGTCCCCAAAGTGATCAGCGGGGTATTGCACTCAATCACCTCATAGAACCATGTCTGAATTAACAAAACAAAAAGAGACACATAAGGAAAATGCGAATGCATGAAAGGAAAATGTGGATGCATGAAAAGAAATGCGCAAACCAAAGAATACCTCAAGAAGGTGCGTGGCCCCAATAAAGGTCTACCGGTAGCACCATCTAAATGCATCCAGAGAAGAGTAAAGGGTCGCCAAAGTTAGACTCCCCCAATCATAAAAAGGGATGTTTGAATACATTCTCAGGTATGGCAAGAACCACAAATGGAGGACATCACCGCTCGACGCCACCATGAAACCTACCAATACCAACAGAATAAATAACCGGGCCATCTACCTCACTTACAACCCATCCTCCACTTCAATCACCTTGCTCAGCAGAACATCCTTCAGCAGGGACGGCCGAATAGAATCCCCAGAAACTATCCTCCCTACATCACCAAGTGCCGCACGCATTGCCTCCGGTATCACCTGTAAAGAGCGATCCGCCTCTATCTGCTCTCCCTCACAATCCAACCCCAGCAGCTGCTGCACGTCTATGGGAGTCACAATCATCTCCTCGAAGACAAAATGGAAAGTGTGGGTAGTATCCCACCACCTCTCTCCCAAAGCACACAGGACCGCTGTCGAGCGAGGCGTCTCATCTAGTACATATGCCAACCACCCAAAGCTCGATGATGATACCACCCAATGCACCACATGTGGGAGATGCTTCCAAACATCCCTAAGCCCTGTCGTCCCATGTGCGCGCATGTTCTTCAAGGAAATATTAGACTGACAGAAAGGAAAAGTCTCATAAAAACTCAAGAAAGAAAGAAAAAAATCACCAAAAAGAAAGTAATGCCAATGGTCGAGTTACTTACATAACCGTCGGGACTCACTCTCGAAGAGCGATGACGCGATGGCTCCCGCAGCAAGGTCCGCTCATCCATAATAGGCTCAAATGCATCAAAGGTGTTCTTACTCCCTAAAGAAAGAGGCGCCGTAGCCCTCCACTCTACGTTGACCTAGTCAATAACAGTTAACCACTCCCGGTGGACTGTAGTGCTCACAAAAGCGGCCATTTCTTGATGATCGGAATGCTAGAATGATATACTGAGAAATCGCAGAAAGAGAGAAAGCAAAGAAGCTCTGAAAAAATTAAGGGTTTCTCCCCCTTTATATAGGATGCTAAGCGCCATGCCGATCGGCACTTCCCCCCACCATACCAATCGACACTGACTCCTTACCTTCTCGAGGTAGCCTAAAAGTCCGTGCCACTGCCGAATGGCACCCTTCATACGGTGTCGACCGACACTCCCCTTAAAATTCGTACTGAAATTCCCAAAAAATACCAGAAAGCCCCAAAAAATCCTCAAAAAATTCTAAAAAATCCCAGGAAAGATTTAGAACATCTTCACGAAGAAAAATTTCATTCCCTCTAGCGGAACCCCTCTTTTCCAGCGGAATCCTAAAAAAACCATGTGAATCTCCTCCTGACAAAGTACCGGAGCATCTCTACGGATGTCCTGATCACTTCCCCAGCGGAGTTTTTACAACACCAAAATAGGTTTTCCCCCCCCTGCGAGGTCTCCTAGAAAAATAAAAGCTTCCCCAACTATCAGCTCCCCATCTCAGATCAAAATCACAAAGAAATTTCTTTAGTAAAATCAAAATCCAATCTTTATCCACTCTTAGGTCAAAATTGGCCTCGGTCTTGGATCGTCACCTGGGTTAGGTCAGAATTGACCTCGGTCCTTGCTCTTCACCACTCTCAAGTCAGAATTGACCTCGATCTTGGATTGTCACCTGAGTTGGGTCAGAATTGACCCCGTCCTCAGTCGTCACCACTCTTAGGCTAGAATTAACCTCAGTCTTGGATCTTCACCTGAGTTGGGTCAGAATTGACCCCGGTCCTCGGTCATCATGATTCTTAGGTCAGAATTGACCTCGGTCTTGGATCGTCACTTGAGTTAGGTCAAAAATGACCTCGATCCTCGGTCGTCACCACTCTTAGGTCAGAATTAACCTCGGTCTTGGATGGTCACCTGAGTTGGGTCAGAATTGACCTCGGTCCACGATAATCACCACTCTTAGGGTAAAATTGACCTCGATCTTGGATCGTCACCTGAGTTAGGTCAGAAATGTCCTCGGTCCTCGATCGTCACCAATCTTAGGTTAGAATTGACCTCGGTCTTGGATCATCACCTGAGTTGGGTCAAAATTGACCTCGATCCTCGGTCATCACCACTTTTAGGTCAGAATTGACCTCGATCTTGGATCGTCACCCGAGTTAGGTCAGAATTGACCTCGATCCTCGGTCGTCACCGCTCTTAGGTCATAATTGACCTCGATATTGGATCGTCACCTGAGTTGGGTCATAATTGACCCCGATCCTTGGTCGTCACCACTCTTACGTCACAAGTGACCTCGGTCTTGGATCTTTACCTGAGTTAGGTCAGAAATGACCTCGGTCCTTGGTCGTCACCACTCTTAGGTCATAATTGACCTCGATCTTGGATCGTCACCTGAGTTGGTTCAGAATTGACCCTGATCCTCGATCGTCACCACTCTTAGGTCAAAATTGACCTCGGTCTTAGATCGTCACCTGAGTTGGTTTCAGAATTGATCCTAATCCTTGGGCGTCACCACTCTTAGGTCAGAATTGACCTCAGTTATTAGATCTTCACCCTCAGCCGACAGATTTGACTTTAACCCATAGAATTGGTCATCCCCCAACACCACTCCATGTCCTCAGAATCGTCCTAAACCTTTGATTGTAATTCCATCCCCATCACACTCCTTAGGTCCTCAGAATTGACCTCGACCCTCTGAATTGGTCATACTCCCTCAAAAGCATCATGTGGGTTTCATTTCGACAATTATCATTTGTTCCAAACTCACCCGTTTAGGGGCTTTGTAGACACCCCATTTTGTTACCCCCAAACTCTCCTTAGGTACCTAGTACCTCCCTTCATCACCACAAACCTAGGTCATGTCCCGAGTACTGACCTAGAAGTCATCGGGCACTCCCCGGCTCAGTTTGACCAAAAAGTCAAACTCTTCATCTCGACTGAGACTAAATGAATCTTTGAAGGGCATTGAATATACTTTCCAATGGTCCATCCTGTGGGCGATTCCGACTTACTATGCGGACGAAAGAGCCGCTTGACTCTAAGAGGTCATTGAGTGCTTCTAGAGACCGGTTGACCAAAGTCAACTCCCCAAACCGGGTCAAACTCTTTGGAATGTCTAAGTACATCTCTTAACCTTTCAAACGGTCCACCCTGTGCATGATTTGGACTTACCATGCGGACGAACGATCCGTTTGTGCCCGAACGATTCCCCGTCCAATGGATCGACAAATGCTTCCGAGCCATATTTGACCCAAAATCAACTCCCAAACTCGGGAGTGGTCCAAAGGACTTTTGAAGGTCTCTAAATTACCTTTCCAATAGTCTGACTCGTGCACGATTCTGATCAACGGTTTGCCCTCGACAACCGATTTCCCAAAAAATCCCGAAACACACTGCTAAATGGCAGGTTCCAGACCTTGCCTATCGGCAGGATCAGGTCAATGCTGATCGACAGTGACCTGAGCCTATAAAAGGAGGCCTTCACCTCATTATGCAAGGGGATCCCAGATCCGATACAAATCTCTCTCAGCGAATCCCAAAAACCTCTCTCGAAGGCAGCGCGATTTTAACATCCAAATCCCTTCCTAACTTCCACTTTTCATCATCTTTTTCATCAAACTTGGTGAATTAGTCGCTCTACATCATCATCCAAGTGCAAGGGATGCTCTCCAACATTCAAGATCAAGCTCAAGATCTTCAAGAAGGTCCAACTTTCTCAACTCTCCCTTAAATTCTCAATAACTTGTTTGCTTACTTAACACTTTTATTATCTCGTCTCACACATCCTAATATACTTATTATTTAGTATTATTTCACATCTCTTATTTTCATATAAATAAAACCCAAGAAATAAGAAAAATAGGTTTTGCTCATAAATTCCAAATAGGAATTCTCATACTTTTCTCACAACTAAAACACTTTTTCTACACACACACACACACACACTCACAAATAAGAGATCCCCCATTTGGATTTATGGGATAAAACCCACCCCTCATTTTTGTATGCGAACTACATGGACTTTGATGCCTTTATAGGCTACGTAGGCGTCTCGGGGTAAAACCCGAGACTCGAGTCCTTTTTCTCACTTTTTCCAATACTTTCCATTTTTGCTAAATCTAATCTTCTTATATGATATATACTTGCCCTTAGTAACATATTACTCCATATGCGTTATCATTCCATTATAACGACAAACATAGGGGTAATCGCGTAAATCTTATTTTTCTAATACTATTCTTATATCTTCCTACGGATGATTCTCTTTATCTCTTCCGTGATACAAGTTAAGGAATCCTATCCCCACCATATATATACACATGCACACATATCATGGGGAAATATAAAGGAAAATAGCAAATATCCCTGAGATACCGAAAGGGCGGAATGGGTGCCTAACACCTTCCCATTTCGTAACTAAGCCTCCGAACCTCTCTCGAATAATTTTGGTTTCGCATGCATCAGTATGTCTTTGGATGCCATCATTCGAGATGGCTTCCCCTTTTTCTTTTGTCTATTTTGAGTAAAATAGGCTGGCGACTCTGAATCTCTCTACATTTTTACAGCTCATCTCAAATGACGCCGGCCAAAATGCTCCCTAGAAGGATGCGCGGGACCTGAAGGATTTTTCCCTTCGCGCGCCCGCCCATGCGCGGCTAGGATCGGGGATGGCCACACCTGTTACGGGGCCATTTGGTAGCTAGTTTGGGCTTTCTCCATCACACGTATTGTTTTTAAGACTATTCTAGATATTCCCAAATTATCATCACATTCTCAAATCGGGAAACCTGTGACTACGCGGTCAGTTCCTACAAGTTACATTGGTCCCGTGTGAGTTGTTCGGGCCTCTTACGGGGCGGTTTAGCGGCTCATTTGGATTTTCACCCTCAAATGACTTATTTTTAAGCCTAATCTAGATATTTCCAAATTATCATTATATTCTCAAATCGGGAGACCCGAAACTACGCGGTCAGCTCCTACAAGTTACATTGGTCCAGTGCGAGGTGTTCGTGCCTTTTACGGGGCCGTTTCGAGGCTGATTTGGGTTTACACCGACAAACGGCTTATTTTTAAGCCTAATCTAGATATTTCCAAATTATCATCATATTCTCAAACCGGGAGACCCGCGACCACGCAGCCAGTTCCTACAAGTTACATTGGTCCCATAAGAGCTATTCGTGCCTCTTACGGGGCCGTTTGGAGGCTGGTTTAGGTTTTCACCCTCAAATGATTTGTTTTTGTGTATAATCTAGACATTTTCGAATTATCATCATATTTTCAAACCGGGAGACCCATAACTACGCGGTCAGTTCCTATACGTTACATTGGTCTCGTGCAAGGTGTTCGTGCCCCTTACGAGGACATTTGGCGGCTGGTTTGGGTTTTCACCCTCACACGGCTAGTTTTTAAGTTTAATATATATATATATATATATTTTTCCAAATTATCATTATATTCTCAAACCGGGAGACCCAAGACCTCGCGGTCAATTCCTACAAGTTACATTAGTCCCGTGCGAGTAGGGGTGGCAAATCGGGTTAGTCGTGTCATTTTCGGGTCGCATTCATTTGTATTTTAGTACAAGGTTTGGTCACTTTTAATTCTATACAAGATAATCGGGACATGTTCCGGCCATTTTGGGTAATTACCATAAACGGTTATCGAGTCAAAAATTGCCAGCGTTATGTGCGATGTGTTCGTGCCTCTTAGGGGCCGTTTGGCGAATGGTTTGGGTTTTCACCCTCACACAACTTATTTTTAAGACTAATCTAGATATTCCCAAATTATCATCACATTCTCAAACCGGGAGACCCGGGACTACGCGGTCAGTTCCTACAAGTAACATTGGTCCCGTGCGAGGTGTTCATGCCTCTTACGGGGCTGTTTGGCGTCTGATTTGGGTTTTCTCCCTCAAATGGCTTATCTTTAAGCCTAATCTAGATATTTCCAAATTATTATCATATTCTAAAACCGGGAGACCCGCGACTATGCGATCAGTTCCTATAAGTTACATTGGTCCCGTGAGACTGTTCGTGCCTCTTATAGGGCCGTTTGGCGACTAGTTTGGGTTTTCACCCTCAATCGGCTTGTTTTTAAGTATATTCTAGACATTTTTGAATGATAATTATATTCTTAAACTGAGAGACCCGTGACTACGCGATGAATTCTTTTAAGTTACATTGGTCCCATGCAAGGTGTTCGTGGCTTTTACGGGGCATTTGGTGGTTGGTTTGGGTTTTCACCATCACACTGCTTGTTTTTAAGACTAATCTAGATATTTCCAAATTATTATCATATTCGTAAACCAGGAGACCTGTGATTATGCGGTCAGTTCCTATAAGTTACATTGGTCTCGTTCGAGGTGTCCGTACCTCTTACGAGGCCTTTGGAAACTGGTTTGGGTTTTCACCATCAAACGGCTTGTTTTTAAGTCCAATCAAGATATTTTCATATTATAGTCTTATTCTTAAATTGGGAGACCCGTAATTATGCAGTTAGTTCCTACAAGTTACGTTGGTCCCGTGCGAGGTGTTCGTGCCTCTTACGGGTCCGTCTGGCGTCTGATTTGGGTTTTCATCCTTAAACGACTTATTTTTTAGCCTAATATAGATATTTCCGAATTATCATCATATTATCAAACCGGGAGACCCGCGACTACGGGGACTGTTCCTCCAAGTTACATTGGTCCCGTGCGAGGTGTTCATGCCTCTTACGGGGCCGTTTGGCGGATGGTTTGGGTTTTCACCCTCAAATGGGTTATTTTTAAGCCTATTCTAGATATTTTTGAATTATCGTCATGTTCTAAAATTGGGAGACCCATGACTACGCGGTCAGTTTCTACAAGTTACATTGGTCCCATGCAAGGTGTTCGTGACTCTTACGGGGCCGTTTGGCTGTTGGTTTGGGTTTTCACCCTTACACGGCTTACTTTTACGCCTAATCTAGATATTTCCAAATCATCGCCATATTCTCAAATCGGGAGTCCCATAATTAAGCGGTCAATTCCTCTAAGATACATGGTCCAGTGCGAGGTGTTCATGCCTCTTACGGGGCCGTTTGGCTGCTGGTTTGAGTTTTCACCCTCACACAACTTGTTTTTAAACCCAATCTACATATTTCAAAATTATCATCATATTCTCAAACCGAGAGACTCATGACTACGCGATCAGTTCCTGCAAGTTACATTGGTCCCGTACGAGGTGTTCGGGGCTCTTAGGGGGACGTTTGGTAACTGGTATGGGTTTTCACCCTCAAACGGCTTATTTTTAAGCCTAATCTAGATATTTCAAAATTATCATCATATTCTCAAATCGGGAGACCCATGACTACGCGATTAGTTCCTACAAGTTTCATTTGTCCCGTGCGAGGTGTTCGTCCCTCTTACGGGGCCGTTTGGCAGCTGGTTTGGGTTTTCACCTCACACGACTTATTTTTAAGCCTAATCTAGATATTTCCAAATTATCGTCATATTCTCAAACTGGAAGACCCGCGACGAAGCGGTCAGTTCCTATAAGTTACGTTGATCCCATGCGAGGTGTTCGTGCCTCTTACGGGGCCATTTGGCGGCTGATTTGGGTTTTCACAAACACACGACTTGTTTTTAAGCCTAATCTAGATATTTCCAAATTATGGTCATATTCTCAATCTGGGAGACTCGTGACTACGCGGGCAGTTTTTACATGTTACATTTCTCTCGTACGAGGTGTCCGTCCCTCTTACAGGGCCGTTTTGCAGCAGGTTTGGGTTTTCACCTTAAGACGGTTGGTTTTTAAGCATAATCTAGATATTTCCAAATTATCCTCATATTCTCAAATCGGGAGACCCTCAACTACGCGATCAGTTCCTACAATTTACATTGCTCCCGTGTGCGGTGTTCCTGCCTCTTACGGGGCCTTTTGGCTGATGGTTTGGGTTTTCACCTTCACACGGCTTGTTTTTAAGTCTAATCTAGATATTTCCAAATTATCATTATATTCTTAAACCGAGAGACCCGGGACTAGGCGGTCAGTTCCTACAAGTTATATTGGTCCCGTACGAGTAAGGGTTGCAATTAGGGTTAGTCGTGTCATTTTTCGGGTCGCGTTAATTTTTATTTTAGTAAAAGATTTGGGTACTCTTAAATCTATACAAGCTAATATGATCATGTTCGGGCCATTTTGGGTAATTACCATAAACAGGTTATCGAGACAAAAATTGCCAGCTCTACGTGCGAGGTGTTCATGACTCTTACAGGCCATTTGGAGGCCGGTTTGGGTTTTCACCCTTACACGGCTTATTTTTAAGCCTAATCTAGATATTTCCAAATCATCGCCATATTCTCAGAAAGGGAGACCCATGACTACGCAGTCAGTTCCTCTAAGATACATTGGTCCCATGCGTGGTGTTCGTGCCTCTTACACGACCGTTTGGCGGCTGATTTGGGTTTTCACCCTCCAACGACTTATTTTTAAGCGTAATCTAGATGTTTCCAAATTATCATCATATTATCAATTCGGGAGACCTGCGACTATGTTGTCAGTTCCTACAAGTTACATTGGTCCCGTGAGAGCTGTTCGATCCTCTTACGTGACTGTTTGGCTGCTAGTTGGGGTTTTCACGCTCAAAAGGCTTATTTTTAAGCATAATCTAGAAATTTTCAAATTATTGTCATATTCTTAAATCGAGAGACCCGTGACTACGCGGTCAGATCCTATAAGTTACATTGGTCTCTTGCAAGGTGTTCGTGTCTCTTACGGGGCCATTTGGTGCCTGGTTTGAGTTTTCACCCTCACACAGCTTGTTTTTAAGACTAATATAGATATTTCCAAATTATTATCATATTCTCAAACCAGGAAACCCGTGACTACGTAACTAGTTCCAACAAGTTACATTGTTCCCGTGTGAGGTGTCCGTGCCTCTTACGGGGCCGTTTGAAGGCTAGTTTGGGTTTTCACCCTCAATCGACTTATCGTCATATTCTGAAATCGGGAGACCCATAACTACGTGGTCAGTTCCTACAAGTTACATTGGTCCCGTGGTACGTGTTCGTGCCTCTTATGGGGCCGTTTGGCGGCCAATTTGGGTTTTCATCCTCACACGACTTGTTTTTAAGTCTAATCTAGATATTTCCAAATTATCATCATATTCTCAAATCGGGAGACCCGTGACTATGCGGTCAATTCCTATTAGTTACATTGGTCCCATGCGAGGTATTCGTGCCTCTTACGAGTCCGTTTGGTGGATGGTTTGGGTTTTCACCCTCACACTGCTTATTTTTAAGCATAATCTAGATATTTCAAAATTATCATATTATTCTCGAATCAGGAGACCCGTGACTACGCGATCAGTTCCTACAAGTTACATTGGTCCCGTGCGAGGTGTCCGTGTATCTTACGGTGCCGTTTGGCAGCTGGATTGGGTTTTCACCCTCAAACGACATATATTTTATCCTAAACTGGATATTTTCAAATTATCATCATATTCTCAAACCGTGAGACCCGTTATTATGTGATTATTTCCTACAAGTCATAGTGGTCCCGTGCGAGGAGTTCGTGCCTCTCTCGGGACCGTTTGGCGGCTGATTTGGGTTTTCATTCTCAAACGGCTTGTTATTAAGACTAATCAAGATATTTCTAAATTATCATCATATTCTCAAACTGGGAGACCCCCGACTACGTGGTCAGTTCCTACATGTTACATTGGTCCCATGCGAGGTGTTCGTGCCTCTTACGTGTTCGTTTGGTAGCTGGTTTGGGTTTTCACCCTCAAACTGCTTATTTTTAAGCCTAATCTAGATATTTACAAATTATTATCATATTCTCAAACCAGGAGACCTGTGACTACGCGGTCAGTTCCTACAAGTTACAATGGTCCCATGCGAGGTGTCCGTTGCTCTTACGGGGCCGTTTGGTGGCTGATTTGGTTTTTCACCCTCAAACAGATTATTTTCAAGCCTAATCTAGATATTTTCAAATTTTTGTCATATTCTCAAATTGGGAGACCCGTGATTACGCGGTTAATTCCTACAAGTTACACTGGTCCCCTGCGAGGTGTTCGTGCCTCTTACGGGGCAGTTTGGCGGCTGATTTGGGTTTTCATCCTAAAACGACTTTTTTTTTAGCCTAATGTGGATATTTCCCAATTATAATCATATTCTTAAACTGGGAGACCCGCGACTATGTGGTATGTTCTTAAAAGTTACATTGGTCCTGTGCGAGGTGTTCGTGAATGTTACGGTGCTGTTTGGCGAATGGTTTGGGTTTTCACCCTAAAACAGGTCGTTTTTAAGCCTATTCTAGATATTTCAAAATTACAATCATATTGTGAAACTGGGAGACCCATGACTACGCGACCAGTTTCTACAAGTTACATTGGTCCCCTGTAAGGTGTCCGTGCCTCTTACGGGGCCATTTGGTGGCTAGTTTGGGTTTTCACCCTTACACGGCTGGTTTTTAAGCCTAATCTAGATATTTCCAAATCATCGCCATATTCTCAAACTGGGAGACCCATGACTACGCGGTCAGTTTATCTAAGAAACATTGGTCCCGTGCGAGGTGTTCGTTCCTCTCACGGGGCCGTTTGGCTGTTGGTTTGGGTTTTCACCCTCAAATGACTTGTTTCTAAGACTAATCTAGATATTTTCAAATTATCATCATATTCTCATACTGGGAGACCCACGACTACGCGGTCAGTTCGTATAGGTTACATTGGTCCCGTGCGAGGTGATCGGGCCTCTTACGAGGACGTTTGGCAGCTTGTTTGGGTTTTCACCCTCACAGTGCTTATTTTTAAGCCTAATCTAGATATTTCCAAATTATGGTCATATTCTCAAACCAGGAGACCCGTGACTACGCGGTCAGTTCCTACAAGTTACATTGGTCCCGTGCAAGGTGTATGTGCCTCTTACGGGGTCATTTGACGGCTGGTTGGTATTTTCACCCTCAAACGGCTTATATTTTAGCCCAAACTACATATTTTAAAATTATTTTCATATTCTCAAACTGGGAGACCCATTGTTACTCGGTTAGTTCCTACAAGTTACATTGGTCCCGAGCGAGGTTTTCGTGCCTCTTACGGGGCCATTTAGCGGCTGGTTTGGGTTTTCAAAAACACACGACTTGTTTTTAAGCCTAATCTAGATATTTCCAAATTATCGTCATATTCTCAATCTAGGAGACCCGTGACTACGCAGGCAATTCCTACAAGTTACATTGCTCTCGTGCGAGGTGTCCCTGCCTCTTACGGGGCTGTTTGGCAGCTAGTTTGGGTTTTCACCCTAACACCACTGATTTTTAAGCCTAGTCTAGATATTTCCAAATTATCGTCATATTCTCAATTCGGGAGCCTACAATTTACATTGGTCCCGTGCGCGGTGTTCTTGCCCCTTACGGGCCGTTTGGCGACTGGTTTGGGTTTTCACCCTCACACGGCTTGTTTAAAGCCTATTCTAGATATTTCCAAATTATCGTTATATTCTCAAACCGGGAGACCCGGGACTACGCAGTCAGTTCCTACAAGTTACATTGGTCCCGTGTGAGTAGGGGTGGCAATTCTTGTTGGTCGTGTCATTTTAGGGTGGAATTCATTTTTATTTTAGTATAAGAATTGGGTCCTCTTAAATCTATACAAGCTAATCAGGTCATGCTCGGGCCATTTTGGGTAATTACCATAAATAGGTTATCAAGTCAAAAAATTTCAGCTCTACGTGCAAGGTGTTCGTGCCTCTTACGGGGCCGTTTGGCAGTTGGTTTCGGTTTTCACCATCACACGGCTTATTTTTAAGCCTAATCTAGATATTCCCTAATTATCATAACATTCTCAAATCGAGAGACCCATGACTACGCGATCAGTTCCCATAAGTTACATTGGTCATGTGCGAGGTGTTCGTGACTCTTACATGGCCGTTTGGTGGCTGATTTTGGTTTTCACCCTCCAATGACTTATTTTTAAGCCTAATCTAGATAATTCCTAATTATCATCATATTCTCAAACTGGGAGACCCACAACTACACGATTAGTTCTTACAAGTTACATTAGTCCCATGAGACCTGTTCGGTCCTCTTATGGGGCCGTTTGGCAACCGGTTTTGGTTTTCACCCTCAAACGACTTATTTTTAAGCATAATCTAGACATTTTTGAATTATCATCATATTCTCAAATTGGGAGACCCGTGACTACACGACCAGATCCTACAAGTTACATAAGAGCCCGTGCGAGGTGTCCGTGCCTCTTATGGGGCTGTTTGGCCGCTGGTTTGGGTTTGCACCCTGAAACGACTTGTTTTTAAGCCAAATCTAGATATTTTCAAATTATCGTCATATTCTGAAACTGGGAGACCCGTAATTACGTGGTCGGTTCCTACAAGTTATATTCGTCCCGTGCTAGGTCTTCGTGCCTCTTACGGGGCCATTTGGCAGTCAATTTTGGTTTTCACCCTCACACGACTTTTTTTTAAGCCCGATATAGATTTTTCCAAATTATAATCATATTCTCAAACTGGGAGACCCGAGACTATACGGTCAGTTCCTAAAAGTTACATTGGTAACATACGAGGTATTCGTGCCTCTTACGTGGCCGTTTGGTGGCAGGTTTCGGTTTTCACCTTCACAGTGCTTATTTTTTAGCCTAATCTAGATATTACCAAATTATCATCATATTCTAAAACCAGGAGATCCGTGACTACGCGGTTAGTTTCTACAAGTTACATTGATCCCGTGAAAGGTGTATGTGCCTCTTATGGGGACGTTTGGCGGCTGGTTTGGGTTTTCACCCTCAAACGGCTTATATTTTAGCCCAAACTAGATATTTTCAAATATTTGTCATATTCTCAAACCGGGAGATCCGTGATTACACAGTTAGTTCCTACAAGTTACATTGGTCCAGTGTGAGGTGTTCGTGCCTCTTACGGGGCCGTTTGGCTGCTGGTTTGGGTTTTCACAAACACACGACTTGTTTTTGAAGCCCAATCTAGATATTTCCAAATTATTAACATATTCTCAATTTGGGAGATCCGTGACTACGCGGGCAGTTCCTACAAGTTACATTGCTCCCGTGCGAGGTGTCCATGCCTCTTACGGGGCCGTTTGGCGGCTAGTTTGGGTTTTCACCCGAACACGACCGATTTTTAAGCCTAATCTAGATATTTCCAAATTATCATCATATTCTCAAATTGGGAGCCTACAATTTACATTAGTCCCATGCGCGCTGTTCCTGCCTCTTACGTTGCTGTTTGGAGGCTGGTTTGGGTTTTCACCCTCACAAGACTTGTTTAAAGCCTAATCTACATTTTTCCAAATTATCGTAATATTCTCAAACTAGGAGACCCAACTACGCGGTCAGTTCCTACAAGTTACATTGGTCCCGTGCGAGTAGGGGTGGCAATTCGGGTTAGTCGTGTCATTTTCGGGTGGCGTTCATTTTTATTTTAGTATAAGATTTGGGTACTCTTAAATCTATACAAGCTAATCAGGTCATGTTCGGGCAATTTTGGGTAATTACCATAAATGGGTTATCGAGTCAAAAATTGTCAGCTCTACGTGCGAGGTGTTCGTGCCTCTTACGGGGCCGTTTGGTGAATGGTTTTTATTTTCACCATTACACGGCTTAATTTTAAGCCTAATCTAGATTTCCAAAATTATCATCACATTATCAAATCGGGAGACCCGTGACTACGCGGTCAGTTCCCGTAAGTTACATTGGTCATGTGCGAGGTGTTCGTGCCTCTTACGGGGCCGTTTGGCGGCTGATTTTGGTTTTCACCCTCCAACGACTTGTTTTTCAACCTAATCTAGATGTTTCAAAATTATCATCATATTCTCAAAGTGGGAGACCCGCGACTAGGCGATCAGTTCCTATAAGTTACATTGGTCCCGTGAGAGCTGTTCGGTCCTCTTATGGGGCCGTTTGGTGACTGGTTTGGGTTTTCACCCTTAAACGACTTATTTTTAAGCATAATCTAGACAATTTTTAATTATTATCATATTCTCAAATCGAGAGAACCGTGACTACGCGGTCAAATCTTATAAGTTACATAGGAGCCCGTGCGAGGTGTCCGTGCCTCTTACGGGGCAGTTTGGCGACTGGTTTGGGTTTTCCCCCTCAAACGACTTGTTTTTAAGACTAATCTAGATATTTTCAAATTATCGTCATATTCTGAAACCGGGAGAACGGTAACTACGTGGTCTGTTACTGCAAGTTACATTCGTTTGGTGTTAGGTGTTTGTGCGTCTTACGGGGCTGTTCGACAGCTAGTTTGGGTTTTCACCCTCACATAGCTTGTTTTTAAGACTAATCTAGATATTTACAAATTATCATCATATTCTCAAACCGGGAGACCCGCAACTATGCGATCAGTTCTTAAAAGTTACATTGGTCCCATGCGAGGTATTCATGCCTCTTAGGGGCCGTTTGGTGGCAGGTTTGGGTTTTCACCCTCACAGTGCATAATTTTAAGCCTAATCTAGATATTTCCAAATTATCGTCATATTCTCAAACCAGGAGACCCGTGACTACGCGATCAGTTCCTACTAGTTATATTGGTCTCGTGCGAGGTGTCCGTGCCACTTACGGGGTCGTTTGTCTTTTTCGGGTCGCGTTGATTTTTATTTTAGTATAAGTTTTGGGTACTGTTAAATGTATAAAATCTATTCGGTTCATGTTTAGGCCATTTCTTGTTATTACCATAAACGGGTTATTGAGTCAAAAATTGTCCATTCTACATTCGAGGTGTTCGGGCCTCTTATGTGGTCGTTCGGCGGCTGGTTTGGATTTTCACCTTCAAACGACTTGTTTTTAAGCCTAATCTAGATATTTCTATATTATCGTGGTATTCTCAAATCGGGAGACCCGCGATTATGCGATCAACTCTTACAACTTACATGGGTCCCGTGCGAGGTGTTCGTGCCCCTTACGGGGCCGTTTGGCGGCCAGTTTCAGTTTTCACCCTCAAACAGCTTGTTTTTAAGCGTAAGATAGATATTTCCAAATTATCATCATATTCTCAAATCGAGAGACTCGCGATTACATGATCAACTCTTATAACTTACATTGGTCCCGTGCGAGGTGTTCATGCCTCTTATGGGGCCGTTTGGCGGTCGGTTTGTGTTTTCACCCATAAACGACTTATTTTTAAACATAATCTAGATATATCAAAATTATCATCATATTCTCAAACCGGGAGACCCGCGACTACATGGTCAGTTCCTATAAGTTACATTGGTCCCGTGAGAGGTGTTTGTGCCTCTTACGGGGCTGTTCGGCAGTAGGTTTGGGTTTTCACCCTCACACGACTTGTTTTTATGCCTAATCTAGATATTTGCAAATTATCGTCATATTCTAAAATTGGGAGACCCGTCACTATGAGATCAGTTCCTAAATGTTACATTTGTCCCGTACGAGTGCTAATGCCTCTTACGGGGCTGTTTTGGCGGTTGGTTTGGGTTTTCAGCCTCAAATGGCTTATTTTTAAGCCAAGTCTAGATATCTCTAAATCATCTTCATATTCTCAAACCGTGAGACCCGTGACAACACTATCAGTTCTTACAAGTTAGATTGGTCCCGGGCAACATGTTCGTGCCTCTTACGGGGCCATTTGGGGGCTGGTTTTTCTTTTCATGGTCAAATGACTTATTTTTAAGCCTAATCTAGATATTTTTAAATTATCACCATATTCTGAAATCGAGATACCGGTGCCTACGCGGTCAGTTCTTACAAGTTACATTGGTGCCGTGTTAGGTGTTCGTGCCTCTTACGGGGTCATTTAGGGTCTGCTTTGGGTTTTCACCGTCACACGGCTTCTTTTTAAGCCTAATCTAGATATTTCCAGATTATCGCCATATTCTCAAACTGAGAGACCTAGGACTACGCATTCAGTTCATACAAGTTACATTGGTCCCGTGCGAGGTGTCTGTGCCTCTAACGGGGCCGTTTGGCTGGTGTTTTGGGTTTTCACTCTCACACGATAAGTTTTTAAGCCTAATCTAGATATTTCTAAATTATCATCATTAACTCAAATCGGGAGACCCGAGACAACGCATTCAGTTCTTACAAGTTACATTGGTCCCGTGCGAGGTGTTCGTGCCTCTTACGGGGCCGTTTGGCGGCTGTTTTGGGGTTTCACTCTCACGCGGCTTGTTTTTAAGCCTAATCTAGATATTTTCAAATTATCATCATATTCTCAAACTGGGAGACCCGTGATTATGCCATCAGTTCCTATAAGTTACATTGGTCCCGTACGAGTAGGGTTGGCAATTCGGGTTAGTCGTGTCTTTATCGGCTCGAGTTGATTTTTATTCTAGTATAAGTTTTGGGTACTGTTAAATCTATGAAAGCTAATCGGGTCATGTTTGGGCCATTTCGTGTTATTACCAAAACACCCGCCAAACGTTCGAGGTCTACGCTCGAGGTATTCGGGCCTCTTATGTGGTCGTTCGGCGGCTGGTTTGGATTTTCACCCTCAAACGGCTTATTTTTAAGCCTAATCTAAATTTTTCCAAATTATTGTGGTATTCTCAAATCGGAGACCCGCGATTACGCGATCAACTCTTACAACTTACATTGGTCCCGTACGTGGTGTTCGTGCCTCTTACGGGCCGTTTAGCGGTCAATTGAGTTCTCACCCTAAAACGGCTTGTTTTTAAGCCTAAGCTAGATATTTCCAAATTATTGTCATATTCTCAAATCGAGAGACCCACGATTACACGGTCAACTCTTATAACTTACATTGGTCCCGTGCGAGGTGTTCGTGCCTCTTACAGGGCTGTTTGGCAGTCGGTTTGTGTTTTCACCCACAAACGGCTTATTTTTAAGACAAATCTAGATATCTCTAAATTATCGTCATATTCTTAAATCGGGAGACCTGTGACTACACTATCAGTTCCTACAAGTTAGATTGGTCTCGGGCAACATGTTCGTGTCTATTACAGGGCCATTTAGGGGTTGGTTTTTCTTTTCAACATCAAATAACATGTTTTTAAGCCTAATCTAGATATTTTCAAATTATCTTCATATTCTCAAATCGAGATACCGGTGACTACGCGGTGAGTTCTTATAAGTTACATTGGAGCCATGTTAGGTGTTCGTGCCTCTTACGGGGTCGTTTAGGGTCCGCTTTGGGTTTTCACCCTCACACGGCTTCTTTTTAAGCCTAATCTAGATATTTCCAAATTATCGCCATATTCTCAAATCGAGAGACCGGAGACAATGCGTTCAATTCTTACAAGTTACATTGGTCCCGTGCGAGGTGGTCGTGCCTCTCACAGGGCCGTTTGGTGGTTGTTTCTGGTTTTCACCCTCACACGACTTATTCTTAAGCCTAATATAGATATTTCCAAATTATTGTCATATAGTCAAACCGGGAGGCTCGTGGCTATGCAGTCAGTTACTAAAAGTTACATTGGTCCCGTGCGTGGTGTCCGTGCCTCTTACGGGGCCGTTTGGCAGTTGGTTTGGATTTTTCCCCTCAAATGGCTTATTTTTAAGCCTAATCTAGATATTTCCAAATTATCATCATATTGTCAAACCGGGAGACCCGTGACTACGAAGTCTGTTCCTACAAATTACATTGGTCCCATGCGAGAAGGGGTGGTAATTCGGGTAGTCGTGTCATTTTCGGGTCGCGTTGATTTTTATTTTAGTATCAGTTTTGGGTACTGTTAAATCTATACAAGCTAGTCGTCTCATGTTTGGGCCATTTCGGGTTATTACATAAACGGGTTATCGAGTAAAAGATTGCCAGCTCTACGTTCGAGGTGTGCGGGCCTCTTATGTAGCCTTTCGGTGGTTGGTTTGTGTTTTCACCCTCAAACAGCTTGTTTTTAAAACTAATCTAGATATTTCAAATTATCATCATATTCTCAAATCGAGAGACCTGCGATTACATGGTCAACTCTGACAACTTACATTGGTCCCCTGCGAGGTGTTTGTGCCTCTTACGGGGCCGTTTGGCGGTCAGTTTGAGTTTTCACCCTCAAATGGCCAGTTTTTAAGCATATTCTAGATATTTACAAATTATCATCATATTCTCAAATTGGGAGACCCATAATTACGCGGTCAACTCTTACAACTTACATTGGTCCCGTGCGAGGTGTTCGTGCCTCTTACGGGGCCATTTGGCGACCGGTTTGAGTTTTCACCCTCAAACGGCTTGTTCTTGAGCCTAATCTAGATATTTCCAAATTATAATCATATTCTTAAATCGTGAGACCCACGACTTCATGGTCAGTTCCTACAAGTTACATTGGTTCTGTGCGAGGTGTTCGTGCCTCTTACGGGGCCGTTTGGCGGCAGGTTTGGGTTTTCACCCTCACACGACTTGTTTTTATGCCTAATCTAGATATTTCCAAATTATCGTGATATTCTCAAACCGAGAGACCCGCCACTACGCAATTATTTCCCACAAGTTACATTGGTCCCGTGCGAGGTGTTTGTGCCTCTTACGGGGCCATTTGGCGGCTGGTTTGGGTTTTTATCCTCACATGGCTTATTTTTAAGCCTAATCTAGATATTTCGAAATTATCATCATATTCTTAAACCCAGAGACCCGTAACTAGGCGTTCAATTCCTATACCGTGCGAGGTGTCCGTGCCACTGACGGGGTTGTTTGGTGGCTGATTTGGGTTTTCACCCTCACACGACTTGTTTTAAGCATAATATAGATATTTCCAAATTCTCATCATATTCTCAAACTCGAAGGCACGGGACGTTGCATTTAGTTCCTACTAGTTACATTTTTCCCGTGCAATGTATCCGTGCCTCTTACAGGACTATTTAGCAGCTAGTTTGGGTTTTCACCCTCAAACGGATTGCTTTTAAGCGTAATCTAGAAATTTCCAAATTATCGTCATATTCTCAAATCGTGAGACCCGTGACTACGCGGTCAACTCCTACAAGTTATATTAGTACCGTGCGAGCTGTTCGCTGGTTTGGGTTTCCACCCTCACATGACTTGTTTTTAAGCCTAATCTAAATATTTCCAAATTATCGTCATTTTCTCAAACTGGAAGACTCGTGATTACGTGGTCAGTTCCTAAAAGTTTCATTTGTCCCGTGTGAAGTGTGTGTGCCACTTATAGGGCCGTTTGGTGGTTGGTTTGGATCTTCACCCTCAAACGGCTTATTTCTAAGCCTAATCTAGATATTTCCAAATTGTCATGATAATCTCAAATTGGAAGACCCGTCACTACGCGGTCAGTTCCTACAAGTTACATTGGTCCTGTGCGAGGTTGTCGAGACTCTTACGGGGCCGTTTTGCGATTGGTTTGGGTTTTCACTCTCAAACGACTTATTTTTAAGCCAAATATAGATATTTCTAAATTATCATCATATTCTCAAATCGGGAGACCCGTGACTACGCTATCAGTTGCTACAAGTTACATTGGTGCCGTGTGAGGTGTTCGTACCTCTTACGGAGTCGTTTAGCGGCTGGTTTGGGTTTTCACCCTCACACGACTTGTTTGTAAGCCTAATATAGATATTTCCAAATTATCATAATATTCTCAAATCGGGAGACCCATGACTATGAGTTCAGTTCCTACAAGTTACATTGGTTTTGTGCAAGGTGTCCATGCCTCTGACGGGGCCGTTTGGCGATTGGTTTGGGTTTTAACCCTAACACGACTTGTTTTTAAGCCTAATCTAGATATTTCCAAATTCTCATCATATTCTTAAACCGGGAGACCTGAGACTACGCGTTCAGTTCCTACAAGTTACATTGGTCCTGTTCGAGCTGTTTGTGCCTCTTACGGGGGCCGTTTAGCGGTTGGTTTGGGTTTTCACCCTCACACAGCTTATTTTTATGCCTAATATTGATATTTCCAAATTATTGTCATATTCTCAAATCGGGAGGACCATGACTACGCCGTTAATTCCAATAAGTTACATTGGTCTCGTGCATGGTGTTCGTGCCTCTTACGGGCCCGTTTGGAAGCTGGTTTGGGATTTCAGCCTCAAACGACTTATTTTTAAGCCAAATCTGGATATTTCTAAATTATCATCAAATTCTCAAACTGAGAGACCCGTGACTACGCTATCAGTTCCTACATGTTAGGTTGGTCCCAAGCGACGTGTTCGTGCCTCTTACGGGGCCATTTGGGAGTTGGGTTAGATTTTCACCATCAAACGGTTTGTTTTTAAGCCTAATCTAGACATTTTCAAACTATCATCATATTCTCAATTCGAGAGACCCATGACTACGCGGTTAGTTCTTACAAGTTACATTGGTCTTGTACGACGTGTCCATTCCTCTCACGGGGCCGTTCGACAGCTGTTTGGGTTTTTCACCCTCACACGACTTGTTTTTAAGCTTAATCTAGATATTTCCAAATTATTATCATATTCTAAAACCTGGAGACCCGCGACTACGCGGTCAGTTCCTATAAGTTACATTGGTCCTGAGCGAGTTGTCCATGCCTCAAACGGGGCCATTTGGCTGTTGGTTTGGATTTTCACCCTCTAGCGGCTTGTTTTTAAGCCTAATCAAGATATTTCAAAATTATCATCATATTCTCAAACTGAGAGACTCGCGATTATGCGGTCCGTTCTTACAAGTTACATTGGTCCCGTGCGAGGTGTTCATACCTCTTACGGGGTCGTTTGGCGGTTGGATTGAGTTGTCACCCTTTAACGACTTATTTTTAAGCCTAATCTAGATATTTCTAAATTATCATCATATTCTCAAATCGCGGGACCCGCAATTTCACGGACAGTTCCTATAAGTTACATTGGTCCCGTACGAGGTGTTCGTGCCTCTAATGGGGCCGTTTGGCAGCTGGTTTAGGTTTTCACTCTTTAACGACTTATTTTTAAGCCTAATCTAGATATTTACTAATTATCATCATATTCTCAAATGGCGATACCAGCAACTGCATGAACAGTTCCTACTAGTTACATAGGTCTCGTACGAGGTGTTCGTGCCTCTTACAGGGCTGTTTGTCGGATTGTTTGGGTTTTCACCCTCACACAACATGTTTTTAACCGTAATTTAGATATTTCCAAATTATCGTCATTTTCTTGAATTGAGAGACCTGGGAATACGCGGTCAGTTCCTACAAGTTTTATTGGTCCCGTGTGACGTGTTCGTGCCTCTTATGGGGCTGTTTGCAGCTGGTTTTGGTTTTCATCCTCGAACAACTTAGTTTTTGGCATAATCTACATATTTCCAAATTATCATCATAATCTCAAATTGATAGACCCGTTACTACGCGATCAGTTCCTACAATTTACATTGATCCTGTGCGAGGTGTTCGTGGCTCTTACGGGGCCGTTTGGCGACTGGTTTGGATTTTCATCCTCAAACGACTTATTTTTAAGCCAAATGTAGATATTTATAAATTATCGTCATATCTCAAACCGAGAGACCCATGACTACACCATATGTTCCTACAAGTTAGATTGGCCCGTGCGAGGTGTTCGTGCCTCTAACGGGGTGATTTGGGGGCTAGTTTCGCTTTTCACCATCAAACGGCTTATTTTTAGGCCTAATCTAGATATTTTCAAAATATCACCATATTCTTAAATCTAGATACCGGTGACAACACGATCAGTTCATGCAAGTTACATTGGTGCCATGTTTGGTGTTCGTGCCTCTTATGGGGTCATTTAGCGGTTGGTTTGGGTTTTCACCATCACACCGCTTGTTTATAAGCCTAATCTTGATATTTCCAAATTATCATCATATTCTCAAAACTGGAGACCCGGGACTACGCGGTCAGTTCCTATAAGTTACATTGGCCCCATGCATGTTGTTTATGCCTCTAACGGGGCCGTTTGGCAACTGGTTCGGGTTTTCACTCTCAAACGTCTTATTTTTAAGCCTCATCTTGATATTTACAAATTATCGTCATAATCTCAAAACCGGGAGTCCCGTTACTATGCAGTCAGCTCTTATAAGTTACATTGGTCCCATGTGAGGTGTTCGTACTTCTTACGAGGTCGTTTGGTGCCTGCTTTGAGTTTTCACCATCACACGACTTTTTTTAATGCTAATCTAGATATTTCCAAATTATTGTCATATTCTCAAACTTGGAGACCCGCGACTATGAATCAGTTCATATAAGTTACGTTTGTCCCGTTCGAGGTGTTCGTTCCTCTAAGGGGGCCGTTTGGCTGCTAGTTTGGGTTATCACCCTCAAACGACTTGTTTTTATGGCTAATTTAGATATTTTCAAATTATGCTCATATTCTCAAACCAGGAGACCCGTGACTACGCAACCAATTCCTACAAGTTACATTGGTCTCGTGCGAGGTGTTCGTGCGTCTTATGGGCTGTTTAGCGACTGGTTTGTATTTTTTCCTGCACACGGCTAGTTTTTAAGCCTAATCTAGATATTTCAAAATTATCATCATATTCTCAAATCGGGAGGCCCGTGACTATGCGACAAGTTCTTAAAAGTTACATTAGCCCCGCTCGAGGTGTTCTTGCCTCTTATGGTGTCGTTTGACGGCTGGTTTGGGTTTTAACCCTCACATGACTTGTTTTTAAGCCTCGTATAGATATTCCCAAATTATAGTTAGTTCCTATAAGTTACATTGGTCCCGTGCGAGGTGTTTGTGCCTCTTACGGGTCCGTTTGGCAACTGGTTTGGGATTTCACCATTAAACGGCTTATTTTTAAGCCGAATCTAGATATTTCTAAATTATTATCATATTCTCAAACCAGGAGACCCGTGACTATGGTATCAGTTCCTATAAGTTAGATTGGTCCCAGACGACGTGTTCGTGCCTCCTACGGGGCCATTTGGGGTCTGGTTTTGCTTTTCACCGTCAAATGACATGTTTTAAGGCTAATATAGATATTTTTCAATTATCGTCATATTCTCAAATCTAGATACCGGTGACTACGCGGTCAGTTCTTACAAGTTACATTGGTTCCATGTTAGGTGTTTGTTTGGGTTTTCACCCTCACATGACTTGTTTTTAAGCCTAATCTAGTTATTTCCAAATTATCATGATATTCTCAAATCGAGAGACTTGGGACTACACATTCAGTTCTTACAAGTTACATTGGTCCCGTGTGAGGTGTCCGTGCCTCTCTCGGGGCCGTTTGGCGGCTGTTTTGGGTTTTCACCCTCACACGACTTATTTTTAAGCCTAATCTAGTTATTTCCAATTTATTGTCATATAGTCAAACCGGGAGGCTCGTGACTACGCGATCAATTTCTATCAGTTACATTGGTCCCGTGCGTGGTGTCCGCGCCTTGTACTAGGCCGTTTGGCGATTGACTTGGATTTTCCCCCTCAAACGGCTTGTTTTTAGGCCTAATCTATATATTTCCAAATTATCATCATATTCTCAAACCGGTACACCCGTGACTACGCGGTCAGTTCCTATAAGTTACTTTGGTCCCATGCAAGTAGGGGTGGCAATTCGGGTTAGTCGTGTCATTTTTGGGTCGCGTTAATTTTTATTCTATTATCAGTTTTGGGTACTGTTAAATCTATACAAGTTAATCGGGTCATGTTTGGGACATTTCAGGTTATTACCATAAACGGGTTATCGAGTCAAAAATTGTCAGCTCTACGTCTGAGGCATTCAGTCCTCTTACGTGGCCTTTTGTCGGCTGGTTTGGATTTTCACCCTCAAATGTCATTTTTTAAACCTAATCTAGATATTTTAAATTATCTACATATTGTTAAATCGGGAGACCTGCAATTACGCGGTCAACTCTTACAACTTACATTGGTCCCGTGCGAGGTGTTCGTGCCTCATACGGGGCCGTTTAGCGGCCGGTTTGAGTTTTCACCCTCAGACGACTAGTTTTTAAGCCTAATTGAGATATTTCCAAATTATCATCATATTCTCAAATCGGGAGACCCGTGATTATGTGGTCAACTCTTAGGACTTAGATTGGTCCCGTGCGAGGTGTTCGTGCCTCTTACGGGGCCTTTTGGCGGTCAGTTTGCGTTTTCACCCTTAAACGACTTGTTTTTAAGCCAAATCTAGATATTTCCAAATCATAATCCTATTCTCAAATCGGGAGAACCGCGACTGCACGATTAGTTCCTACAAGTTACATTGGTCCCGTGCGAGGTGTTCGTGCTTCTTACGGGGCCGTTTGACGGAAGGTTTGGGTTTTCACCCTCACACGACTTATTTTTATGCCTAATCTGGATATTTCCAAATTATCGTGATATTGTCAAAACGAGAGACCCGTGACTACGCTATCAGTTGCTACAAGTTACATTGGTGCCGTGGGAGGTGTTCGTGCCTCTTAGAGGGCCATTTGGCGGCTGGTTTGGGTTTTCATCCTCACATGGCTTATTTTTAAGCCTAATCTAGATATTTCAAAATTATCAGCATATTCTCAAATCGGGAGACCCGTAACTGCGTGTTCAGTTCCTACATGTTACAATGGTCCTGTGCGAGGTGTCTGTGCCTCTGACGGGGCCGTTTGGTGGATGATTTGGGTTTTCACCCTCACACGGCTTGTTTTTAAGATTAATCTAGATATTTCCAAATTCTCGTCATATTCTCAAACTGGGAGACTCGGGACTATTCATTTAGTTCTTACTAGTTACATTTGTCCCGTGCGAGGCGTTCGTGCCTCTTACGGGACTGTTTAGCTGCTGGTTTAGGTTTTTTCCCTCAAACGGATTGCTTTTAAGCGTAATCTAGATATTTTTAAATTATCGTCATATTCTCAAACCATGAGACCCATGACTAAGCGGCCAGTTCCTACCAATTATATTGGTGCCGTGGGAGGTGTTCGCTAGTTTTGGTTTTCACCCTCACACGACTTGTTTTTAAGCCTAATCCAGATATTTCCAAATTATCGTCATATTCTCAAATCGAGAGACTCGTGATTACGCGATCAGTTCCTACTAGCTTCATTTGTCCCGTGTGAAGTGTACGTGCCTCTTATAGGGCCGTGTGGTGGCTGGTTCGGGTCTTCACCCTCAAAAGGCTTAATTTTAAGCCTAATCCAGATATTTCCAAATTGTTGTGAGAATCTCAAATCGAACGACCCGTCACTACGCGGTCAGTTCCTACAAGTTACATTAGTCCCGTGCGAGGTGTTCATGACTCTTACCGGGCCGTTTTGTGATTGGTTTGGGTTTTCACCCTCAAACGACTTATTTTTCAGCCAAATCTAGATATTTCTAAATTATCAACATATTCTCAAACTGGGAGACCCGTGACTACGCTATTAGTTGCTACAAGTTACATTGGTGTCGTGCGAGGTGTTCGTGCCTCTTAGAGGGCCATTTGGCGGCTGGTTTGGGTTTTCATCCTCACATGGCTTATTTTTAAGCCTAATCTAGATATTTCAAAATTATCAGCATATTCTCAAATCGGGAGACCCGTAACTGCGCGTTCAGTTCCTACATGTTACAATGGTCCTGTGCGAGGTGTCTGTGCCTCTGACGGGGCCGTTTGGTGGATGATTTGGGTTTTCACCCTCACACGGCTTGTTTTTAAGATTAATCTAGATATTTCCAAATTCTCGTCATATTCTCAAACTGGGAGACTCGAGACTATTCATTTAGTTCTTACTAGTTACATTTGTCCCGTGCGAGGCGTTCGTGCCTCTTACGGGACTGTTTAGCTGCTGGTTTAGGTTTTTTCCCTCAAACGGATTGCTTTTAAGCGTAATCTAGATATTTTTAAATTATCGTCATATTCTCAAACCATGAGACCCGTGACTAAGCAGCCAGTTTCTACAAGTTATATTGGTGTCGTGCGAGGTGTTCGCTAGTTTTGGTTTTCACCCTCACACGACTTGTTTTTAAGCCTAATCTAGATATTTCCAAATTATCGTCATATTCTCAAATCAAGAGACTCATGATTACGCGATCAGTTCCTACTAGTTTCATTTGTCCCGTGTGAAGTGTACGTGCCTCTTATAGGTCCGTGTGGTGGCTGGTTCGGGTCTTCACCCTCAAAAGGCTTAATTTTAAGCCTAATCTAGATATTTCCAAATTGTTGTCAGAATCTCAAATCGGAAGACCCGTCACTACGCGGTCAGTTCCTACAAGTTACATTAGTCCCGTGCGAGGTGTTCATGACTCTTACCGGGCCGTTTTGTGACTGGTTTGGGTTTTTACCCTCAAACGACTTATTTTTAAGCCAAATCTAGATATTTCTAAATTATCAGCATATTCTCAAACTGGGAGACCCGTGACTACGCCATCAGTTGCTACAAGTTAAATTGGTACCGTGCGAGGTGTTCGTGCCTCTTAGAGGGCCATTTGGCGGCTGGTTTGGGTTTTCATCCTCACATGGCTTGTTTTTAAGCCTAATCTAGATATTTCAAAATTATCAGCATATTATCAAATCGGGAGACCCGTAACTGCGCGTTCAGTTCCTACATGTTACAATTGTCCTATGCGAGGTGTCCGTGCCTCTAACGGGGCTCTTTGGTGGATGATTTGGGTGTTCACCCTCACATGGCTTGTTTTTAAGATTAATCTAGATATTTCCAAATTCTCGTCATATTCTCAAACTGGGAGACTCGGGACTATTCATTTAGTTCTTACTAGTTACATTTGTCCCGTGCGAGGCGTTCGTGCCTCTAACGGGACTGTTTATCTGCTGGTTTAGGTTTTTTCCCTCAAATGGATTCCTTTTAAGAGTAATCTAGATATTTTTAAATTATCGTCATATTCTCAAACCATGAGACCCGTGACTAAGCGGCCAGTTCCTACAAGTTATATTGGTACCGTGCGAGGTGTTCGCTAGTTTTGGTTTTCACCCTCGCATGACTTGTTTTTAAGCCTAATCTAGATATTTCCAAATTATCATCATATTCTTAAATCGAGAGACTCGTGATTACGTGGTCAGTTCCTACAAGTTTCATTTGTCCCGTGTGAAGTGTACGTGCCTTTTATAGGGCCGTGTGGTGGTTGGTTTGGGTCTTCACCCTCAAAAGGCTTAATTTTAATCCTAATCTAGATATTTCCAAATTGTCGTGAGAATATCAAATCGGAAGACCCGTCACTACGCGGTCAGTTCCTACAAGTTACATTAGTCCCGTGCGAGGTGTTCATGACTCTTACAGGGCCGTTTTGTGACTGGTTTGGGTTTTCACCCTCAAACGACTTATTTTTAAGCCAAATCTAGATATTTCTAAATTATCAGCCTATTCTCAAACTGGGAGACCCGTGACTACGCTATCAGTTGCTACAAGTTACATTGGTGTCGTACGAGGTGTTCGTGCCTCTTACGGGGTCGTTTAGCGGCTGATTTGGGTTTTCACCCTCATACGGCTTATTTTTAAGCCTAATGTAGATATTTCGAAATTATCATCAGATTCTCAAATCGGGAGACCTGTGACTATGAGTTCAGTTCTTACAAGTTACGTCGGTTTCGTGCGAGGTGTTCATGCCTCTGACGGGGCCATTTGGCGGCTGGTTTGGGTTTTAACCCTCACACGGCTTATTTTTAGGCCTAATCTAGATATTTCGAAATTCTCATTATATTCTCAAATCGGGAGACTCGAGACTACGCGTTCAGTTCCTACAAGTTACATTGGTCCCGTGCGAGGTGTTCGTGCCTCTAACGGGGCCGTTCAGCGGTTAGTTTGGGTTTTCACCCTCACGCGACTTGTTTTTTAGCCTAATATTGATATTTCAAAATTATTGTTTTATTCTCGAATTGGGAGGCGCGTGACTACGCCGACAGTTCCAATAAGTTACATTGTTCTCGTGCGAGGTGTTCATGCCTCTTACGGGCCCGTTTGGTAGCTGGTTTGTGATTTCACCCTCAAACGACTTATTTTTAAGCCAAATCTAGATATTTTGTAATTATTGTCAACTTCTCAAACCAAGTGACCCGTGACTACGCTATCAATTCCTACATGTTAGGTTGGTCCCGAGCGATGTGTTCGTGCCTCTTACGGGGCCATTTGGGGGTTGAGTTAGCTTTTGACCATCAACCGGTTTTTTTTAAGCCTAATCTAGATATTTTCAAACTATCATCATGTTCTCAATTCGGGAGACCCGTGACTACGCACTCAGTTCTTACAAGTTACATTGGTCCTGTGCGACGTGTCCGTGCCTCTCACGGGGCCGTTCGACAGCTGGTTGGGGTGTTCACCCTTACACGACTTGCTTTTAAGCCTAATCTAGATATTTCCAAATTATTGTCATATTCTCAAACCTGGAGACCCGTGATTACGCTATCATTTGCTACAAGTTACATTAGTGCCGTGCGAGGTGTTCGTTCATCTTACAGAGTCGTTTAGCGGCTGGTTTGGGTTTTCACCCTCACACGGCTTGTTTTAAGCCTAATATACATATTTCTGAATTATCATCATATTCTCAAATCGGGAGACCCGTGACTATGAGTTTAGTTCCTACAAGTTACATTGGTTCCGTGCGAGGTGTCCATGCTTCTGACGGGGCCGTTTGGTGCCTGGTTTGGGTTTTAACCCTCACACGACTTGTTTTTAAGCCTAATCTAGATATTTCCAAATTCTCATCATATTCTCAAATCGGAAGACCCGAGACTGCGCGTTCAGTTCCTATGAGTTACATTGGTCCTGTGCGAGGTGTTCGTGCCTCTTACGGGGCCGTTTAGCTATTGATTTGGATTTTCACCCTCGGACGACTTGTTTTTAAGCCTAATATTGATATTTCTAAATTATTGTCATATTCTCAAATCGGGAGGCCCGTGACTACGCCGTCAGTTCCAATAAGTTACATTGGTCTCGTGCGAGGTGTTCCTACCTCTTACGGGCCCGTTTGGCAGCTGGTTTAGGATTTCACCCTCAAAGGGCTTATTTTTAGGCCAAATCTAGATAATTCTAAATTATCGTCAAATTCTCAAACTGAGAGACCCGTGATTACGCTACCAGTTCCTACATGTTAGGTTGGTCCCGGGCGACGTGTTCGTGCCTCTTACGGGGCCATTTGGGGGTTGGGTTAGCTTTTCACCATCAAACGGTTTGTTTTTAAGCCTAATTTAGATATTTTCAAACTATTATCATATTCTCAATTCGGGAGACTCGTGACTATGTGGTCAGTTCTTAAAAGTTACATTGGTCCTGTACGACGTGTCCGTGCCTCTCACGGGGCCGTTCGGCAGCTGGTTGGGGTTTTCACCCTCACACGACTTGTTTTTGAGCCTAATCTAGATATTTCCAAATTATTGTCATATTCTAAAACCTGGAGACCCGCGACTATGCGGTCAGTTCCTACAAGTTACATTGGTCTCGTGCGAGTTGTCCGTGCCTCAAACGGGGCCATTTGGCGGTTGGTTTGGATTTCCACCCTCAAGCGGCTTATTTTTAAGCCTAATCTAGATATTTCAAAATTATCATTACATTGTCAAACCGAGAGACCCGTGATTATGAGGTCAGTTCCTATAAGTCACATTGGTCCTGTGCGAGGTGTTCGTGCCTCTTACGGGGCCGTTTGGCGGTTGGATTGAGTTGTCACCCTTTAACGACTTATATTTAAGCCTAATCTAGATATTTCCAAATTATCATCATATTCTCAAATCACGAGACCCGCGACTGCACGGACAGTTCCAATAAGTTACATTGGTCCCGTGCGAGGTGTTTGTGGCTCTAACGGGGCCGTTTGGCGGCTGGTTTAGGTTTTCACCCATTAACGACTTATTTTTAAGCCTAATCTAGATATTTCCTAATTATCATCATATTCTCAAATCGCAAAACTTGCGACAGCACGGACAGTTCCTACAAGTTCCATTGGTCTCGTACGAGGTGTCCATGCCTCTTATGGGGCCGTTTGTCTGCTGGTTTGGGTTTTCACCCTCACACGACATGTTTTTATACATAATTTAGATATTTCCAAATTATCATCACTTTCTTAAACCGGGAGACCTGGGAATACGCGGTCAGTTCTTAGAAGTTTTATTGGTCCCGTGTGAAGTGTTCGTGCATCTTACGAGGCCGTTTGGCAGCTGGTTTGGGTTTTCACCCTCAAACGGCTTGTTTTTAAGCCTAATCTAGATATTTCCTAATTATCATCATATTCTAAAATCGGGAGACCCGTAACTACGCGTTCAGTTCCTACATGTTACACCCTCATATCGCTTGTTTTTAAGATTAATATAAATCGGGAGACCCGATGCGAGGTGTCCATGCCTTTGACGGGGCCGTTTGGTGGGTGATTTGGGTTTTAACCCTCATATGGCTTGTTTTTAAGATTAATATAGATATTTCCAAATTCACATCATATTCTCAAGCTGGGAGACTCGGGACTACGCATTTAGTTCTTACTTGTTACATTTGTTCCGTGCTAGGTGTTCGTGCCTCTTACGGGGAAATTTGGGGGTTGGTTTTGCTTTTCACCATCAAACGGCTTATATTTAAGCCTAATCTAGATATTTTTGAAATATCTCCATATTCTCAAATCGAGATACCAATGATTACGCGATCAGTTCCTACAAGTTACATTGATTCCATGTTAGGTGCTCGTGCCTGTTACGGGGCCGTTCAGCGGCTGGTTTGGGATTTAACCATCACACGGCTTGTTTATAAGCCTAATCTAGAGATTTCCAAATTATCATCATATTCTCAATCCGGGAGACCCGAGACTACGCGATCAGTTCCTATAAGTTACATTGGTCCCGTTCATGTTGTTTATACCTCTAACGGGGCTGTTTGGCGGCTGATTTGGGTTTTCGCCCTCAAACGTCTTATTTTTAAGCCTCATCTTGATATTTCAAAATAATCATCATAATCTCAAAACTGGGAGTCTCGTTACTATGCCGTCAGTTCTTACAAGTTACATTGGTTACATGTGAGGCATTCGTGCTTCTTACGAGGCCGTTTGGTGCCTCGTTTGAGTTTTCACCCTCACACGACTTGTTTTTAAGCCTAATCTAGATATTTTCAAATTATTGTCATATTCTCAAACTTGGTGACCCGCGACTATGCATCAGTTCCTACAAGTTACGTTTGTCCCGTTCGAGGTGTTCGTGCCTCTAACGGGGCCGGTTGGCTGTGGTTTGGGTTATCACCCTCAAACGACTTATTTTTATGTCGAATTTAGATATTTTCAAATTATCCTCATATTCTCAAACCAGAAGACCCGTGATTACGCCGCCAGTTCCTACAAGTTACATTGGTCTCGTGCGAGGTGTTTGTGCGTCTTAAGGGCTGTTTAGCGGCTGGTTTGGATTTTTTCCCGCACACGACTAGTTTTTAAGCCTAATCTAGATATTTCAAAATTATCGTCATATTCCCAAATAGGGAGGCCCGTGACTATGCGGAAAGTTCCTATAAGTTACATTAGTCCCACTCGAGGTGTCCTTGCCTCTTATGGTGTCATTTGACGGCTGGTTTGGGTTTTCACCCTCACACGACTTGTTTTTAAGCCTAATATAGATATTTCCAAATTATAGTCATATTCTCAAATCGGGAGACCCACTATTACGCGATCAGTTCCTATAAGTTACATTGGTCCCGTGCGAGGTGTTCGTGCCTCTTACGAGTCCGTTTGGCAACTGGTTTGGGATTTCACCCTCAAACGTCTTATTTTTAAACCGAATCTAGATATTTCTAAATTATTATCATATTCTCAAACCAGGAGACCCGTGACTACGGTATCAGTTCCTATAAGTTAGATTGGTCTCGGGTGACGTGTTCGTGCCTCTTACGGGGCCATTTGGGGGCTGGTTTTGCTTTTCACCGCCAAATGACTTGTTTTAAGGCTAATATATATATTTTCTAATTATCGTCATATTCTAAAATCTAGATACCGGTGACTACGCGGTCAGTTCTTACAAGATACATTTGGTTCCATGTTAGGAGTTTGCTCTCACACGGCTTGTTTTTAAGCCTAATCTAGATATTTCCAAATTATCATCATATTCTCAAACCGAGAGACTCGAGACTACGAATTCAGTTCTTACAAGTTACATTGGTCCTGTGTGAGGGGTCTGTGCCTCTCACGGGGCCGTTTGGTGGCTGTTTTGGGCTTTCACCCTCACACGACTAGTTTTTAAGCCTAATATAGATATTTCCAAATTAACATCATATTCTCAAATTGGTATACCCGTGACTACGCGATCAGTTCCTACAAGTTACATTGGTCCCGTGCGAGTAGGGGTGGCAATTCGGGTTAGTCGTGTCATTTTTGGCTCGCGTTGATTTTTATTTTAGTATCAGTTTTGGGTACTGTTAAATCTATACAAGTTAATCGGGTCATACATGGGACATTTTGGTTTATTATCGTAAACAGGCTATCGAGTCAAAAAATTGACAGCTCTACGTCCGAGGCGTTCGGGCCTCTTACGTGGCCTTTCGGCGGTTGGTTTGGATTTTCACCCTCAAACGTCTTGTTTTTAAAACTTATCTAGATATTTCAAATTATCATCAGATTCTTAAACCGAGAGACCTGCGATTATGCGGTCAACTCTTACAACTTACATTTATCCCGTGCGAGGTGTTCGTGCCTCTTACGGGGCCGTTTGGCAGCCGGTTTGAGTTTTCACCCTCAAACGGCTAGTTTTTAAGCCTAATCGAGATTTTTCCAAATTATCATCATATTCTCAAAGTGGGAGACCCGCGATTACATGGTCAACTCTTACAACTTATTTTGGACACGTGCGAAGTGTTCGTGACTCTTACGGGTCCGTTTGGCAGCCGGTTGGAGTTTTCACCCTAAAATGGCTTATTTTTAAGCCTAATATAGATATTTCCAAATTATAATCATATTCTCAAATCGGTAGACCCGCGACTGCACGGTCAGTTCCTATAAGTTACATTGGTCCCTTGTGAGATGTTCGTGCCTCTTACGGGGCCATTTGGCGACAGGGTTGGGTTTTTTCCCTCACACGACTATTTTTATGCCTAATCTGGATATTTCCAAGTTATTGTGATATTTTGAAACCGAGAGACCCGTCACTACGTGATCATTTCCTACAAGTTTAATTGGTCCCGTGCGAGGTGCTCGTGCCTCTTACGAGGCCATTTGGCGGCTGGTTTGGGTTTTCATCCTCACATGGCTTGTTTGTAAGCCTAATCTAGATATTTCTAAATTATCATCATATTCTCAAATCGGGAGACCCGTGACTGTGCGGTCGATTCCTACAAGTTACATTGGTCCCGTGTAAGGTGCTCGTGCCTCTTACGGGGCCTTTTGGTGGTTGGTTTTCGTTTTCACCCACCGACGACTTGTTTTTAAGACTAATCTAGATATTTCAAAATTATTGTCATATTCTTAAATAGGGAGACCCGCGACTACGAGGTTAGTTTTACAAGTTTTATTGGTCCCATGCGAGGTTTTCGTGCCTCTTAGGGGGCCCTTTGGCGGCTACTTTGGGTTTTCAACCTCAAACGGCTTGTTTTTAAGCATAAGATAGATATTTCCAAATTATCGTCATAATGTCAAATCGGGAAACCCGTGACCACGCGATTAGTTCCTACAAGTTACATTGGTCCCGTGCGAGGTGTTTGTGCCACTTACGGGGCCGTTGGGCGGCTGGTTTTGGTTTTCACCCTCACACGGCTTATAATTAGCCCTAATCTAGATATTTCCAAATTATCGTCATATTCTTAAATCGGGACACCCATGACTACGAGGTCAGTTTTACAAGTTTCAGTTGTCCCGTGTGAAGTGTTCGTGCCTCTTACGGGGCAATTTGGCAACTGGTTTGGGTTTTCACCGTCAAATGGCTTGTTTTTAAGCCTAATCTAGATATTTCCAAAATATCGTCATAATCTCAAACTGGGAGACCAGTGACTACGCGGTCAGTTCCTACAAGTTACATTGGATCCGTGTGAAGTGTTCGTGCCTCTTATGAGGCCGTTGGGCGGCTAATTTTTGTTTTCACCCTCACACGGCTTGTTTATAGGCCGAATCTAGATATTTCCAAATTATCGTCATACTCTTAATTCGGGAGACCCACGACTACGTGGTCAGTTCCTACAAGTTACATTGGTCTCGTGCGAGGTGTTCGTGCCGCTTATAGGGCCGTTTGGCAGCCGGTTTGGGTTTTCACCCTCAAATGGCTTGTTATTAAGCCAAATATATATATTTCCAAATTATCATCAAAATCTCAAACTCGGAAACCCATCACTACGCGGTCAGTTCCTACAAGATACATTGTTCTATTGCGAGGTGATCATGACTCTTTTTGGGCCGTTTGGTAGCTGGTTTCGGTTTTCACCCTTTAACGACTTGTTTTAAGCCTAATTTACATTTTTCAAATTATCATCATATTCTCAAATCAGGAGACCCGTGACTACGAGGTCACATCCTACAAGTTGTACTGGTCCCGTGCGAGATATTCCTGCCTCTGGGCCGTTTGGCTGCTAGTTTGGGTTTTCACCCTCACAGGGCTTATTTTTAAGCCTAATTTAGATTTTTTCAAATTATCATCATATTCTCAAACCGAGAGACTCGTGACTTTGCGATCAGTTCCTACAAGTTGCATTGGTCCCGTGATAGGTGTTTATGCCTCTTATGGGGCCGTATGGCGGCAGTTTTGGGTTTTCACCCTCACACGACTTGTTTTTCAGCCTAATGTAAATATTTCTAAACTATCATCATATTATCAAACTACGAGACCCGTGACTATGAGGACAGTTCCTATAAGTTACACTAGTCCCGTGCGAGGTCTTCATGCCCGTTATGGGGCCGTTTGGAGGATTGTTTGGGTTTTCACCCTCACACGGCTTGTTTTGAAGCCTAATCAAGATATTTTGAAATTATCGTCATATAGTCAAACGGGGAGGCCCGTGACTACGTGGTCAGTTCTTATAAGTTACAATGGTCTCGTGCGTCTTACGGGGCCGTTTAGCGACTGGTTTTGGTTTTCACCCTTTCACTTCTTATTTTTAAGGCAAATCTAGATATTTCCAAATTATCATCATATTCTCAAACTGAGAGACCCACGATTGTGCAGTGAGTTCCTACAAGTTACGTTAGTCCCGTAGAAGGTGTTCGTGCCTCTTACGGGGGCTTTTGGTGGATGGTTTTGGTTTTCACGCTCCGACGACGTGTTTTTAAGCCTAATCTAGATATTTCAAAATTATCATCATATTCTTAAACTGGGAGACCCGCGACTACGAGGTTAGTTTTATATGTTTTATTGGTCCCGTGCGAAGTGTTCGTACCTCTTACGGTGCCGTTTGGCGGCTAGTTTGGGTTTTCACCCTCAAACGGCTTGTTTTCAAGCCTAATATAGATATTTCAATATTATTGTCATAATCTCAAACTGGGAGACCAGTGACTAAGCGGTCAGTTCCTACAAGTTACATTCATCACGTGGGAAGTGTTCGTGCCTCTAATGGGGCCGTTGGCGGGCTAGTTTTGGTTTTCACCCTCACACGGCTTGTATTTTGGCCTAATCTAGATATTTCAAAATTATCATCATACTCTTAAACCAGGAGACGCATGACTACACAGTCAGTTCCTAAAAGTTACATTGGTCCCTTGCGAGGTATTCGTACCTCTTATAGGGTCGTTTGGCAGCCGTTTTGGGTTTTCACCTTCAAACGGCTTGTTTTTAAGCCATATATATATATATATGAATATATATATAATCTTCAAAATCTCAAATTGGGAAACCCATCATTACGTAGTCAGTTCCTACAAGATACATTGTTCTCATGTGAGGTGATCGTGCCTCTTATTGGGTCATTTGGTGGCTGGTTTGGGTTTTCATCCTTTAACGGCTTGTTTTAAGCCTAATTTACGTTTTTTCAAATTATCATCATATTCTCAAATCAGGAGACCCATGACTACGAGATCACATCCTACAAATTGCTTTGGTCCCGTGCGAGATATTCCTGCCTCTTACGGGGCCGTTTGGATGCTAGTTTGGGTTTTCACCCTCACACGGCTTATTTTTAAGCCTAATTTAAAATTTTCAAATTATCATCATATTCTCAAACCGGGAGACTCGTGACTATGCGGTCAGTTCCTACAAGTTGCATTGGTCCCGTGATAGGTGTTTGTGCCTCTTATGGGGCTGTATGGCAGCAAGTTTGGGTTTTCACCCTCACACGACTTATTTTTCATCCTGATGTAAATATTTCTAAATTATCATCATATTCTCAAACTAGGAGGCCCGTGACTATGCGGTCAGTTCCTATAAGTTACACTAGTCTCGTGCGAGGTCTTTCTGCCCGTTACGAGGCCATTTGGTCGATGGTTTGGGTTTTCACCCTCACACAGCTTGTTTTTAAGCCTAATGAGGATATTTTGAAATTATCATCATATAGTCAAACGGGGAGGCCCGTGACTACGCGGTCAGTTCTTATAAGTTATAATGGTCCCGTGCGAGATGTACGTGCCTCTTACGGGGCCGTTTAGCGGCTGGTTTGGGTTTTCACCCTTTCACGGCTTATTTTTAAGGCAAATCTTGATATTTCCAAATTATCATCATATTCTCGAACCGAGAGACCCAGGACAGTGTTGTCAGTTCCTACAAGTTACATTAGTCCCGCAAGGTGTTCGTGCCTCTTATGGGGCCTTTTGGTGGCTAGTTTCGGTTTTCACCCTCCGACGACTTATTTTTAAGCCTAATCTAGATATCTTTAAATTATCGTCATATTCTTAACCTGGGAGACCCGCGACTACGAGGTTAGTTTTACATGTTTTATTGGTCCCGTGCAAAGTGTTTGTGCCTCCTATGGTGCCCTTTGGAGGCTGTTTTGGGTTTTCACCCTCAAACGGCTTATTTTTAAGCCTAATATAGTATTTCCAAATTATTGTCGTAATCTCAAACCGGGAGATTTGTGACTACGCGGTCAGTTCCTACAAGTTACATTTATCCCGTGGGAGGTGTTTGTGCCTCTTACGGGGCCTTTGGGCGGCTAGTTTTGGTTTTCACCCTCACACGGCTTATTTTTACGCCTAATCTAGATATTTCCAAAATATCGTTATATTCTTAAACCGGGAGAACCACGACTATGAGGTCAGTTCAACAAGTTTCATTGGTCCCGTGCGAGGTGTTTGTGCCTCTTATCGAGCCGTTTGGAGGATGGTTTGGGTTTTCACCCTCAAACGATTTATTTTTTATCCTAATTGAGATATTTCAAGCTTAGCATCATATTCTTCTATCGGAAGACCCGTGACTATGAGTTTAGTTCTACAAGTTTCAATGGTCCCATGTGAAGTGTTCGTGCCTCTTACGGGGTCGTTTAGCGGCTGGTTTTGGTTTTCACCCTCTAACGACTTGTTTTTATGCCTAATTTACATTGTTTCAAAGCATCATCATATTCTCAAACTGGGAGACCCGTGACTACGAGGTCACATCATACAAGTTGCAGTGGTCCCATGTGAGATATTCGTGCCTCTTACGAGGACGTTTGGCTGCTGGTTTAGGTTTTCACCCTCACACGGGTTGTTTTAAGCTTAATTTAGATTTTTTCAAATTATCATCATATTCTCAAACCGGGAGACTCGTGAGTATACGGTCAGTTCCTACAAGTTACATTGGTCCCGTGCTATGTGTTCGTGCCTCTTAGGGGGCCGTTTGTGTCAGGTTTTGGTTTTCACCCTCACACGCCTTGTTTTTCAACGTAATGTAAATATTTCTAAATTATCGTCATATTCTCAAATCGGGAGGCCCGTTACTATGAGGTCAGTTGTAATAAGTTACACTGGTCCCGTGCGATGTTTTCATGCCCGTTACGGGGTCGTTTGGTAGATGGTTTAGGTTTTCACCCTCACACGGCTTCTTTTTAAGCCTAATCAAGATATTTTCAAATTATAATCATATAATCAAACGGGGAGGCCCGTGACTACACGTTCAGTTCCTATAAGTTACAATGTTCCCGAACGAGGTGTCCGTGCCTCTTACGGGGCCGTTTGGTAGCTGGTTTGGGTTTTCACCCTTTAACGTCTTATTTTTAAGCCAAATCTAGATATTTCCAATATTATCATCAGATTCTAAAACTAAGACACCCATGACTGTGCCGGTAGTTCCTAAAAGTTACATTGGTCCCGGGAAAGGTGTTCGTGCCTCTTACGTGGCCTTTTGGCTGCTGGTTTTGGTTTTCACCCACCGACGACTTATTTTTTAGCCCAATCTAGATATTTGAAAATTATCATCATATTCTTAAAGTGGGAGACCCGTGACTACGAGGTTAGTTTTACAAGTTTTATTGGTCCCGTGCGAAATGTTCGTACCTCTTACGGGGCCGTTTGGCTGCTAGTTTGGGTTTTCACCCTCAAACGGCTTATTTTTATGCCTAATACAGATATATCCAAATTATCATCATAATCTCAAATAGGGAAACCTGTGACCAGGCGGTCAGTTCCTACAAGTTATATTGGTCCCGTGCGAGGTGTTTGTGCCTCTTACAGGGCCATTGGGCGACTGGGTTGGGTTTTCACCCTCACACGGCTTATTTTTAGCCCTAATCTAGATATTCCAAATTGTCGTCGTATTCTTAAACCCGGAGACCCACGACTACGAGGCCAGTTCTATAAGTTTCTTTGGTCCCGTGTGAGGTGTTCATGCTTCTTGCTGGGCCGTTTGGGTTTTCACCCTCAAGTGTTCGTGCCTCTTACGTGACTGTTTGGCTGCTGGTTTGGGTTTCCACCCTCAAACAACTTGTTTCTAAGCCTAATCTAGATATTTCCAAATTATCATCATAATCAAAAATCGGGAGACCCGTGACTATGCGATCAGTTCCTACAAGTTACATTGGTCCCGTGCGAAATGTTCATGCCCCTTACGGGGTCGTTGGGCGGTTAGTTTTGGTTTTCTCCCTCACACGGCTTGTTTTTAGGCGTAATATAGATATTTCCAAATTATCGCCATACTCTTAAACCGTGAGATGCACGACTATGCGGTTAGTTCCTACAAGTTACATTGGTCCTGTGCGAGGTGTTTATGCCTCTTACAGGAGCGTTTGGTGGCCGATTTGGGATTTCACCCTCAAACGACTTGTTTTTAAGCCAAATCTATTTGTTTCCAAATTATCATCAAAATCTCAAACTGGGAAATCCATCACTACAAGGTCAGTTCCTACAAGATAAATTGTTCTCGTGCGAGGTGATCGTGCCTCTTACTAGGCCGTTTGGGGGATGGTTTGGGTTTTCACCCATTAACGGCTTGTTTTAAGCCTAATTTTTTTTTTCAAATTATCATCATATTCTCAAACCGAGAGACCCATGACTACGAGGTCACATCCTACAAGTTTCATTGGTCTCGTGAGAGATATTCCTGCCTCTTACGGGGACATTTGGCTTCTTGTTAGCGTTTTCACCCTCACACGGCTTATTTTTCATCCTAATGTAAATATTTCTAAATTATCATCATATTCACAAATTGTGAGGCCCGTAACTATGCGGTTAGTTCCCATAAGTCACACTAGTCCCATACGAGGTCTTCATGCCCGTTACGGGACCGTTTGACGGATAGTTTGGGTTTTTCACCCTCACACGGCTTGTTTTTAAGCCAAATCAAGATATTTTGAAATTATCGTCATATAGTCAAACGGGGAGCCCGGGACTACGCGATCAGTTCCTATAAGTTACAATAGTCCCGTGTGAGGTGTCCGTGTCTCTTACGGTCCCGTTTAGCAGCTAATTTTGGTTTTCACCCTTAAACGGCTTGTTTTTAAGCCAAATCTAGATATTTCCAAATTATCATCATATTCTCAAACCGAGAGATCCGCGACTGTGCGGTCAGTTCCTATAAGTTACATTGATCCCGTGCAAGGTGTCCTTGCCTCTTACGGGGCCTTTTGGTGGCTGGTTTTTGTTTTCACCCCCCGACGACTTATTTTTAAGCCTAATCCAGATATTTCAAAAATATCGTCATATTCTTAAACTGGGAGACCCGCGACTACGAGGTTAGTTTTACATGTTTATTGGTCATGTACGAAGTGTTCGTGCCTCTTACGGTGCCGTTTAAAGGTTGGTTTGGGTTTTCACCCTCAAACGGCTTGTTTTTAAGCCTAATATTGATATTTCCAAATTATCATCTTACTCTCAAACCGGGAGACTCGTGGCTATGCGGTCAATTCTTACAAGTTACATTTGTATCATGGGAGGTGTTTGTGCCTCTTACGGGGCCGTTGGGCAGCTATTTTTGGTTCTCACCCTAACACGGCTAATTTTTAGGCCTAATCTAGATATTTCCAAATTATCATCGTATTCTTAAACCCGGAGACCCACGACTACTAGGTCAGTTCTACAAATTTCGTTGGTCCCGTGCGAGGTGTTCGTGCCTCTTACCGGGTCATTTGGGTTTTCACCCTCAAACGATTTTCTTTTAAGCCTAACTGAGATATTTCCAACATACCATCATATTTTTAAATCGGGAGTCCCATGACTTCGAGGTCAGTTCTACAAGTTTCGATGGTCCCGTGTGAAGTGTTCGGACCTCTTACGAGACTGTTTGGTGGCTGGTTCCCGTTTTTACCCTCAAACGGCTTGTTTTTTAGCCTAATCTAGATATTTCAAAATTATCTTCATAATCTCAAATGGAGAGATGCATCACTACGCGGTCAGTTCCTACAAGTTACATTGGTCCCGTGCGAAGTGTTCGTGCCTCTTACGGGGTCGTTGGGCGGCTAGTTTTTGTTTTCAACCTCACACGACTTGTTTTTAGTCCTAATCTACATATTTTCAAATCATCGTCATACTCTTAAACCGGGAGACCCACAACTACGCGGTTCGTTCCTATAAGTTACATTGGTCCCGTGCGAGGTGTTCGTGCCTCTTACAGGGCCGTTTGCCGGCCGGTTTGGGTTTTCACCCTCAAACGGCTTGTTTTTAAGCCAAATATATATATTTCCAAATTATCATCAAAATCTCAAACTGGGAAACCCATCACTACGCGGTCAGTTCCTATAAGATACATTATTCTCGTGCGAGGTGATCGTGCCTCTTACTGGGCCGTTTGGTGGCTAGTTTGGGTTTTCACCCTTTAACAGCTTGTTTTAAGCCTATGTTACATTTTTTTAAATTATCATCATATTCTCAAATCGGTAGACCTGTGACTAGGAGGTCACATCCTACAAGTTTCATTGGTCCCGTGCGAGATATTCCTATCTCTTACGGGACCGCTTGGCTGCTGGTTTGGGTTTTCACCCTCACACGGCTTATTTTTAAGCCTATTTTAGATTTTTTCAAATTATCATCATATTCTCAAACCGGGAGACTCGTGACTATGCGGTCAGTTCCTACAAGTTGCATTGGTCCTGTGCTAGGTGTTCGTGCCTCTTATGGGGCCATTTGGTAGCAAGTTTCGGATTTCACCCTCACACGGCTTGTTTTTCAGCCTAATGTAAATAATTCTAAATTATAATCATTTTCTCAAATCGGGAGGCCCATTACTATGCGGTCAGTTCCTATGAGTTACACTTGTTCCGTACGAGGTCTTCATGCCCGGTACGGGGCCGTTTGGCGGATGGTTTGGGTTGTCACCCTCACACGGCTTGTTTTTAAACCTAATCAAGATATTTTGAAATTATCATCATATAGTCAAATGGGGAGGACGGTGACTACGCGGTTAGTTTTTATAAGTTACAATGGTCCCGTGCGAGGTGTTCGTGCTTCTTACGGGGCCGTTTAGCGGCTGGTTTGCGTTTTCACCCTTTAACGGCTTTTTTTAAGCCAAATCTAGATATTTCCAAATTATCATCATATTCTCAAACCGAGAGACCCGCGACTGTGCTGTCAGTTCCTACAAGTCACATTGGTCTTTTGCAAGGTGTTCGTGCCTCTTATAGGGCCTTTTGGTGGTTGGTTTCAGTTTTCACCCTCCAACGACTTGTTTTTAAGCCTAATCTAGATATTTCAAAATTATCGTCATATTCTTAAACTGGGAGACCCGCGACTACGAGGTTAGTTTTACATATTTTATTGGTACCGTGCGAAGTGTTCATGCCTCTTACGGTGCCGTTTGGTGGACGGTTTGGGTTTTCACCCTCAAACGGCTTGTTTTTAAGCTTAATAAAGATATTTGCAAATTATCATCTTACTCTCAAATCGGGAGACCCGTGATTACGCGGTCAGTTCCTACAAGTTACATTTGTCCCGTGGGAGGTGTTTGTGCCTCTTACGGGGCCGTTGGGCTGGTAGTTTTGGTTTTCACCCTCACATGACTTATTTTTACGCCTAATCTAGATATTTCCAAAATATCGTCATATTCTTAAACCGAGAGACACACGACTAAGAGGTCAGTTCTACAAGTTTCATTGGTGCTGTGCGAGGTGTCCGTGCCTCTTACCGAGCCGTTTGGAATATGGTTTGGGTTTTCACCCTCAAACGGTTTGGTTTTTAGCCTAATTGAGTTATTTCCAACTTATCGTCATATTCTTAAACCAGGAGACCCATTACTACGAGTTTAGTTCTACAAGTTTCAATGGTCCCGTGTGAAGTGTTCGTGCCTCTTACGGGGACGTTTGGCAGCTGATTTGGATTTTCACCCCCAAACGGCTTATTTTTAAGCAAAATCTAGATGTTTCCAAATTATCGTCATAATATCAAACTAGGAGACCCATGACTACACGGTTAGTTCCTACAAGTTACATTAGTCTTGTGCGAGGTGTTTGTCCCTCTCACGGGGCCATTTGGCGGCTAGTTTGGATTTTAACCCTCACATGACTTGTTTTTAGGCCTAATCTAGATATTTCTAAAAAATCTTCATACACTTAAACCGGGCGACCCACAACTACACGGTCAGTTCCTATAAGTTTCATTTGTCTCGTGCGAGGTGTTCACACCTCTTACAGGGCCGTTTGGTGGTCATTTTGGGTTTTCACCCTCAAACGGCTTATTTTTATGCCTAATTTATATATTTCCAAATTATCGTCATAATCTCAAACTGGGAAACTCGTCACTACGCGATCAGTTCTTACAAGTTACATTGGTCTCGTGCTAGGTGCTTATTCTTCTTATAGGGCCGTTTGGCAGCCTGTTTGGGTTTTCACTGTCAAATGGCTTATTTTTAAGCCTAGTCTAGATATTTCCAAATTATCATCATATTCTCAAAGCAGGAGACCCGTCACCATGCGGTCAGTTCCTACAAGTTACATTGGTCCTGTGCGAGGAGTATGTGCCTCCTATGAGGCCGTTTCGCAAATGGTTAAGGTTTTCACCCTTTAACGACTTATTTTTAAGCATAATTTTGATTTTTTCAAATTATCATCACATTCTCAAACAGGGATTCTAGTGACTATGCGGTCTGCTCTTATAAGTTACATTGGTCCCGTGCGAGGTGTTCATGCCTCTTACCAGGTCATTTGGGGGCTGGTTTGGGTTTTCACCCTTATACAGTTTATTTTTAAACATAATCAAGATATTTACAAATCATCGTCATAATTTTAAACCGGGAGACCCGCGACTACGAGGTTAGTTCTACAAGTTTCATTGGTCCCGTGCGAGGTGTTCGTGCCTCTTACGGGCCCATTTGGTGGCTGGTTTTGGTTTTTCACCCTTTAACGGCTTGTTTTTAAGCCTAAATTAAATTTTTTCAAATTATAATCACATTCCCAAACCGGGGGACCTATGACTACGAGGTCACATCCAACAAGTTGCATTGGACACGTGCGAGATGTTCATGCCGCTTACGGGGCCGTTTGGCGGCTGGTTGGGGTTTTCACCCTCACACAACTTGTTTTTAAGCCTAATTTAGATTTTTTCAAATTATCGTCATATTCCCAAACCAGGAGACTCGTGACTATGCGGTCAGTTCCTACAAGTTGCTTTGGTCCCGTGCCAGGTGTTTGTGCCTCTTACGGGGCCGTTTGGCGGTTGGTTTGGGTTTTCACCCTCATACGGCTTGTTTTTAAGCCTAATATAAATATTTCCAAATTATCATCATATTCTCAAACCAGGGAGGGGGAGGCGTGACTACGCGATCAGTTCTGATAAGTTACACTGGTCCCATGCAAGGTATTTGTGTCTCTTACGAGGCCGTTTGGAGGATGGTTTGGTTTTTCACCCTCACACGGCTTGTTTTTAAGCCTAATCAAGATATTTTCAAATTATGGTCATATAGTCAAATTAGGAGACCCGTGACTACGCGATCATATCCTATAAGTTACATTGGTCTCGTGCAAGGTGTTCGTGCCTCTTACAGGGACATTTGGTGGCTGGTTTGGGTTTTCACCCTCATAGTGCTTGTTTTTAAGACTAATCTAGATATTTCAAAATTATCGTCATATTCTCAAACTAGGATACGCGTGACTACGCGGTCAATTCCTACAAGTTTCATTGGTTCGGTGGGAGGTGTCCGTGCCTCTTATGGGGCTGTTTGGCGACTGGTTTGGGTTTTCACCCTCAAACGACTTGTTTTTAAGCCTAATCTAGATATTTCCAAATTATTGTCATATTCTCAAACCGGGAGACCCGCTATTACGCGATCGGTTCCTACAAGTTACATTGGTCTCGTGCAAGGTGTTCGTGCCTATTACGGGTCCGTTTAGCAGATTGTTTGGGTGTTCACCCTCACATGGCTTGTTTTTAGTCGTAATCTAGATATTTCTAAATTATCATCATATTCTTATACCGAGAGACCCGTGACTATGCGCTTAGTTCCTACAAGTTATGTTAGTCCCGTGCGAGGTGTTCATGCCTCTTACGGGGCCATTTGGAGGTTGGGCTGGGTTTTCACCCTCATACGGCTTGTTTTTTAGCCTAATCTAGATATTTCCAAATTATCATCATTTTCTCAAACCGAGTGACCTGTGACTTTGCGGTCTGTTCCTACAAGTTACATTGGTCCCGTGGGAAGTATCCGTGCCTCTAACGGGGCCGTTTGGTGGTTGGTTTGGGTTTTAACCCTCACACGAGTTGTTTTTAAGCCTAATATAGATATTTCCAAATTACCATCTTATTCTCAAACTAGGAGACCCGCGACTACGCGATCAGTTCCTACAAGTTACATTCGACCCCTGCGAGGTGTTCGTGCCTCTTACGGCGGTTGGTTTGGGATTTCACCCTAACACGGCCTGTTTTTAAGGCAAATCATGATATTTTCAAATTATCATCATATAGTCAAGTGGGGAGGCCCGTGACTATGTGGTATGTTCCTATAAGTTGCATTGGTCCCGTGCGAGGTGTCCGTGACTCTTACGGGGCCGTTTGGCTACTAGTTTGGGTTTTCACCGTCAAACAACTTATTTTTAAGCCAAATATAGATATTTCCAAATTATCATCATATTCTTAAACCGAAAGACCAACAATAATGCGGTCAGGTCCTGCAAGTTTTATTGGTCCCGTGCAAAGTGTTCGTGCCTCTTATGGGGCCATTTGGTGGCTAGTTTGAGTTTTCTCCCTCACACGCCTGTTTTTAAGGCTAATCAAGATATTTTCAAATTATCGTCATACTCTCAAACCGGGAGACCCATGACTACGCGGTCAGTTCCTACAACTTACATTGATCTCGTGCGAGGTGTTTGTGCCTCTTACTGGGCCCTTTGGCTGCTATTTTGGGTTTTCACCCTCAAACGGCTTATTTTTAATCCAAATATAGATATTTCCAAATTATCATCATAATCACAAATAGGGAGACCCGTGACTACACGGTCAGTTCCTACAAGTTACGTTGGTCTCGTGCGAGGTGTTTGTGCTTCTTAGGGGGCCGTTTGGCGACTAGTTTGGGTTTTCAACCTCACACGAATTGTTTTTAGGCTAAATCTTGTTATTTCCAAATTATCGGCATATTATAAAATTGAGAGACCAATGGCTACGCAGTAAGTTCCTACAAGGTACATTGGTCCCGTGCGAGGTGTTCGTGCCTCTTACAGGGCTCTTTGTAGGCTGGTTTGGGTTTTCACCCTCAAACGGTTAATTTTCAAGCCTAATGTAGATATTTCCAACTTATCATATTATTTTTAAACTAGGAGACCCGTGACTACGCGGTCAGTTCCTACAAGTTTCATAGGTGTCATCCGAAGTGTTCGTGTCTCTTATGGGGCCGTTTGGCAATTAGTTTGGGGCTTGAACCTCAAACGACTTGGTTTTAAGCCTAATCTAGATTTTTCCAAATTATCATCATATTCTCAAACCGGGAGACTCGCGTCTGTATGGTCAGTTCCTACAAGTTATATTGGTCCCGTGCGAGGAGTTCATTCCACTTACGGGGCCATTTGGCGGCTGATTTGGGTTTTCACCCTCACACGACCTGTTTTTAATGTAAATCAAGATATTTATGAATTATCATCATACAGTCAAACGGGGAGGCCCGTGAGTACGTGGTCAGTTCCTATAAGTTACATTGGTCCCGTGCGAGGTGTCTGTTCCTCATACGGGGCCGTTTGGCTACTAGTTTAAGTTTTCACCCTCAAACAACTTATTTTTAAGCCAAATCTTGATATTTCCAAATTATCATCATATTATTAAATCGAGAGACTCGCGATAATACGGTCAGTTCCACAAGTTTTATTTTTCGTGCCTCTTACGATGCCATTTGGTGGCTAGTTTGGCTTTTCACCCTCACACGCTAGTTTTTAAGTCTAATCAAGATATTTTCAAATTATATTCATATTCTCAAACCGGGAGACCCGTGACAACGCGGTAAGTTCTTACAAGTTACATTGGTCTCGTGCGAGGTGTTTGTGCCTCTTACGGGGCTGTTTGCCGGCTGGTTTTGGTTTTCACCCTCACAAGGCTTATTCTTAGGCGTAATCTAGATATTTCAAAATTATCATCATATTCTTAAACTAGGTGACCTGCGATAATGCGGTCAGTTCCTACAAGTTTTAATAGTCCCATGCGAAGTGTTTGTGCTTCTTACGGGGTCGTTTGGCGACTGGTTTGGGTTTTCACCCTCAAACGACTTGTTTTTAATCGTAATCTAGATATTTCCAAATTATGATCATAATCTCAAATAGGGAGACCCATGACTATGCGGTTATTTCCTACAAGTTACATTGGTCCCGTGCGAGGTGTTTGTGCTTCTTAGGGGGCCGTTTGGCGACTGTTTGGGTTTTCACCCTCACATGACTTATTTTTAGGCTTAATCTAGATATTTCCAAATTATCAGCATATTTTAAAATTGAGAGACTAGTGACTACACGGTCAGTTCCTACAAAGTACATTGGTCCCGTGCGAGGTTTTCGTGCCTCTTACGGGCTCCTTTGTGGGCTGGTTTGGGTTTTCACCCTTAAACGGTTTGTTTTTAAGCCTGATGTAGATATTTCCAACTTATCATCTTATTTTTAAACTGGGAGACCCGCGACTACGCGGTCAGTTCCTACAAGTTTCATTGGTTCCGTGCGAAGTGTTCGTGTCTCTTATAGGGCTATTTGGAAGTTGGTTGGGAGTTTCAACCTCACACGGCTTATTTTTAAGCCTAATCTAGATATTTCCAAATTATTATCTTATTCACAAATCGGGAGACCCGCGACTGTATGGTCAGTCCTTACAAGTTACATTGGTCCTGTGCGAGGTGTTCGTTCCACTTACGGGGCCGTTTGGCAGATGATTTGGGTTTTCACCCTCACACGGCTTATTTTTAATCCTAATGAAGATATTTTCAAATTATTGTCATAGTGAAATCGGGAGGCCCGTGACTACGTGGTCAGTTCCTCTAGGTTACATTGGTCCCGTGCGAGGTGTTAGTGCCTTTTACGGGGCCGTTTGGCCGCTCGTTTAAGTTTTCTTCATCAAACGTCTTGTTTTTAATACTAATCTAGATATCTCCAAATTATCATTATACTCTTAAATCGGGAGTCCCACGATTATGCGGTCATCTCCTACAAATTACATTGGTCCCGTGAGAGGAGTTTGAGCCTCTTACGGGGCCGTTTGTTTGCTCGTTTGAGTTTTCATCCTCAAACGACTTATTTTTAAGCCTAATCTAGAAATTTCCAAATTATCTTCTCATTCTTAAACTAGGAGACCCGTGACTACGGTGTCAGTTCCAACAAGTTTCATTGGTGTCATCCGAAGTGTTCGTGTCTCTTATGGGGCCGTTTGGCAATTAGTTTGGGGCTTGAACCTCACACGACTTGGTTTTAAGCCTAATCTAGATTTTTCCAAATTATCATCATATTCTCAAACCGGGAGACTCGCGACTGTATGGTCAGTTCCTACAAGTTATATTGGTCCCGTGCGAGGAGTTCATTCCACTTACGGGGCCATTTGGCGGCTGATTTGGGTTTTCACCCTCACACTACCTGTTTTTAAGGTAAATCAAGATATTTATGAATTATCATCATACAGTCAAACGGGGAGGCCCGTGACTACGTGGTCAGTTCCTATAAGTTACATTGGTCCCGTGCGAGGTGTATGTTCCTCATACAGGGCCTTTTGGCTACTAGTTTAAGTTTTCACCCTCAAACAACTTATTTTTAAGCCAAATCTTGATATTTCCAAATTATCATCATATTATTAAATCGAGAGACTCGCGATAATACGGTCAGTTCCACAAGTTATATTTTTCGTGCCTCTTACGATGCCATTTGGTGGCTAGTTTGGGTTTTTACCCTCACACGCTAGTCGTTAAGTCTAATCAAGATATTTTCAAATTATATTCATATTCTCAAACCGGGAGACCCGTGACAACGCGGTAAGTTCTTATAAGTTACATTGGTCTCGTACGAGGTGTTTGTGCCTCTTACGGGGCCGTTTGGCGGCTGGTTTTGGCTATCACCCTCACACGGCTTATTCTTAGGCGTAATCTAGATATTTCCAAATTATCATCATATTCTTAAACTAGGTGACCTGCGATAATGCGGTCAGTTCCTACAAGTTTTAATAGTCCCATGCGAAGTGTTTGTGCCTCTTACGGGGTCGTTTGGCGACTGGTTTGGGTTTTCACCCTCAAGCGACTTGTTTTTAATCCTAATCTAGATATTTCCAAATTATCATCATAATCTCAAATAGGGAGACCCATGACTATGCGGTTATTTCCTACAAGTTACATTGGTCCCGTGCGAGGTGTTTGTGCTTCTTAGGGGGCCGTTTGGCGATTGTTTGGGTTTTCACCCTCACATGACTTATTTTTAGTCTTAATCTAGATATTTCCAAATTATCAGCATATTTTAAACTTGAGAGACCAGTGACTACACGGTCAGTTCCTACAAAGTACATTGGTCCCGTGCGAGCTTTTCGTGCCTCTTACGGGCTCCTTTGTGGGCTGGTTTGGGTTTTCACCCTTAAACGGTTTATTTTTAAGCCTGATGTAGATATTTCCAACTTATCATCTTATTTTTAAACTGGGAGACCCGCAACTACGCGATCAGTTCCTACAAGTTTCATTGGTTTCGTGCGAAGTGTTCGTGTCTCTTATGGGGCCATTTGGCAGTTGGTTTGGGGTTTCAACCTAACACGGCTTATTTTTAAGCCTAATCTAGATATTTCCAAATTATTATCTTATTCACAAACTGGGAGACCCGCGATTGTATGGTCAGTCCCTACAAGTTACATTGGTCCTGTGCGAGGTGTTCGTTCCACTTACGGGGTCGTTTGGCGGCTGATTTGGGTTTTCACCCTCACATGGCTTATTTTTAATCCTAATCAAGATATTTTCAAATTATTGTCATAGTGAAATTGGGAGGCCCGTGACTACGTGGTCAGTTCCTGTAGGTTACATTGGTCCCGTGCGAGGTGTTCGTGCCTTTTACGGGGCCGTTTGGCCGCTCGTTTAAGTTTTCTTCATCAAACGTCTTGTTTTTAATACTAATCTAGATATCTCCAAATTATCGTTATATTCTCAAATCGGGAGTCCCACGATTATGTGGTCATCTCCTACAAATTACATTGGTCCCGTGAGAGGAGTTTGAGCCTTTTACGGGGCCGTTAGTTTGCTCGTTTGAGTTTTCATCCTCAAACGACTTATTTTTAAGCCTAATATAGAAATTTCCAAATTATCTTCTCATTCTTAAACCAGGAGTCACGTGACTACGAAGTCAGTTCCTACAAGTTTCATTGGTCTCGTGCATAGTGTTCACGGTAGTTACGGGCCGTTTGGCGACTGGTTTAGGTTTTCACCCTCAAACGACTTGATTTTAAGCCAAATCGAGATATCTAAAAATTATTGTCATAATGTCAAGTCGGGATACCCGCGACTATAGGGTCATTTTTGACGAGTTACATTTGTCCCGTGCGAGGTATTCGTGCCTCTTACGGGGCCGTTTGGCGACTGGTTTGGGTTTTCACCCTCAAATAGTTTATTTTTAAGCTTAATCAAGATATTTTCAAATTATCATCATATTTTTAAACCAGGAGACCCGCGACTACGAGGTCAGTTCTACAAGTTTCATTGATCCCGTGTGAGGTGTCCGTGCCTCTTACGGGGCCATTTGGCAGCTGGTTAAGGTTTTAACCCTCAAACGACTTATTTTTATGCCTAATCCAAATATTTCCAATTTATCATCATATTCTAAAAATGGGAGACCCGCAATTACGCGATCAATTCCTACACATTACATTGGTCTCGTGTGAGGTGCTCGTTCCTCTTACGGAGCCGTTTAGCGGCTAATTTGAGTTTTCATCCTCAAATGGCTTATTTTTATGCCTATTCTAGATATTTCCAAATTATCTTCATATTCTTAAATCAGGAGACCCGCAATGAGGCGGCCACTTCCTACAAGTTTCATTGCTCCTGCGCGAAGTGTTCGTGCCTCTTACGAGGTCGTTTGACTGCTGGTTTGGGTTTTCACCCTCAAACGGCTTGTTTTTATTCAAAATCTAGATATTTCCAAATTATCATCATAATATCAAATCGAGAGACCCGTGACTACACGGTCAGTTCCTACAAGTTACATTGGTTCCGTGCGAGGTGTTTATGCCTCTTAGGGGCTGTTTGGCGGCTGGTTTGGGTTTTCACCCTCACAGGTCTTGTTACAAGTCCAAATCTAGATATTTCCAAATTATCATCATATTTTGAAACCTATAGACCAATGACTATGCGGTCTATTCCTATAAGGTACATTGGTCCCGTGCGCGGTGTTCGTGCCTCTTACGAAGCCATTTGGGGACTGGTTTGGGTTTTCACCCTCAAATGGTTTTTTTTTTAAGCCTAATCTAGATATTTTAAAATTATTGTCATATTCTTAAATCAGATACCTGCAACTACGCGGTCCGATCCTACAAGTTTCATTTCTCCCGTGCGAAGTGTTCGTACAGCTTATGTGGCCGTTTGGAGATTGGTTTGGATTTTCACCCTCACACGGCTTGTTTTAAGCTTAATTTAGATATTTCCAAATTATCGTCATATTCTGAAATCGGGAACCCGCGATTACATGGTCAGTTCCTACAAGTTACATTGGTCCCGTGCGAGGTGTTCGTTCAACTTACGGGGCCGTTTGGCGGCTTGTTTGGGTTTTCACCCTCACACGGTTTATTTTTTAGCCTAATGTAGATATTTTCAAATTATCATCATATATTCAAACTAGGAGGCCCATGACCACGCGGTCAGTTCCTATAAGTTATATTGGTCCCGTGCGAGGTGTCCTTGCCTCTTACGAGGTTGTTAGGCGTCTGGTTTCGATTTTCACCCTCAAGCGGCTTGTTTATAAGCCTAATCAAGATATTTCTAATTTATAGTCATATTCTAAAATCGGGAGAACCGTGATTACGTGGTCAGTTGCAACAAGTGACATTGGTTCCGTGTGAGTTGTTCGTTCCTCTTACGGGACCGTTTGGCGGCTGGTTTTAGTTTTCACCCTCAAACGACTTATTTTTAAGCATAATCTAGATATTTGCAAATTATCATAATTTTCTCAAAATGAATGACCCGCGATTATGTGGTATGTTCCTACAAGTTACATTAGTCCCGTGCGAGGTGCTCGTTCCTCTTACGGGGCCGTTTGGTAGCTAGTTTGGTTTTTCACCCTCACACGACTTATTTTTCAGCCTAATCTAGATATTTCCAAATTGTCATCATATTCTTAAATCAGGAGACCCGTGACTACGCAGTCAGTTCCTATAGGTTTCATTGGTCCCGTGCTAAGTGTCCGTGCCTCTTATGGGTCCATTTGGCGGGGTTTGAGGTTTCATCCTCAAATGGCTTATTTTTAAGCCTAATCTAGATATTTTCAAAATATCATCATAATCTCAAACCTGGAGACCCGTCACTATGCGGTCAATTCCTACAAGTTACATTGGTCCCGTGCAAGGTGTTCATGTTTCTTACGGGTTCGTTGGGTGGCTAGTTTGGGTTTTCACCATTTAACGATTTCTTATTAAGCCTAATTTAATTTTTTTCAAATTATCATCATATTCTCAAATCGAAAGACCGGTGACTACGCGGTCAGTTCCTACAAGTTACATTGGTCCCGTGCGAGGTGTCCGTGCCTCTTACGGGACCGTTTGGGGGTGGTTTGGGTTTTCACCCTCAAACGGCTTATTTTTAAGCCTAATCTAGATATTTCCAAATTATCTTTATATTCTTATACCGGGAGACCCACGCCTACGCTGTCAATTCCTACAAGTTTCATTGATCCTGTGCAAAGTGTTCGTGCCTCTTACAAAGTCGTTTGGGGGCTGGTTTGTGTTTTCACCCTCAAATGACTTATTTTTAAGCCTAATCGAGATAATTTAAATTATCTTCATAATATTAAATCGGGAGACCCTCCACTAGGCGGTCAGTACCTATAAGTTACATTGGTCCCGTACGAGGCGTTTGTGCCTCAGACGGGGTCGTTTAGCATCTGGTTTGGGTTTTCACCCTCACACGGCTAGTTTTTTGGCCTAATCTAGTTATTTTCAAATTATCGTCATATGAAAAAACTGAGAGACTCGTGCCTATACGGTCAGTTCCTATAAGTTACATTGGACCAGTGCGAGGTGTTCGTACCTCTTACGGGGCCGTTTGGTGGCTGGTTTGGATTATTCACCCTCACACGGCTTGTTTATAAGCCTAATCTAGATATTTCTAAATTATCATCATATTCTCAAACCGGGAGACTCGTGACTACGCAGTCAGTTCCTACAAGTTACATTCGCCCCGTACGAGGTGTTCGTGCCTCTTACGGGGCCGTTTGGTGGCTGGTTTGGGTTTTCACCCTCACACGGCTTATTTTTCACCCTAATATAGATATTTCAAAATTTTCGTCCTATTCTTAAACTGGGAGACCCACGACTATACGGTCAGTTCCTACAAGTTTCATTGGTTCTGTACGATGTGTTCGTGCCATTTATGGGGCCGTTTGGCAGCTAGTTTGGGTTTTTACCCTCAAACGGCTTGTTTTTAAGCCCAGTCTAGATATTTCAAAATTTTAATCGTAATTAAATAAATGGAGACCCGTGACTACGTGGTCAGTTCCTACAAATTTTATTGTTCCCGTGCGAGGTGTTTGTGCGTCTAAAAGGGCTGTTTGGTAGCTAGTTTGGTTATTCACCCTCACACGGCATATTTTTAAGCGTAATGTATATCTTTTTAAATTATCATTATATTCTAAAACTAGGAGACTTGTGACTAGGCGGTCAGTTCCTACATGTTGGATTTGTCCCGTGCGAAGTGTTTGTGCCTCTTACGAGGCCGTTAGCTGGCTGGTTTCGATTTTCACCCTCACACGGCTTATTTTTAAGCCTAATGTAGATATTTCAAAATTATCATTGTATTCTCAAATTGGGAGGCCCGTGACAAAGTGGTCAGTTCCTACAAGTTACATTGGTCCCGTGCGAGGTTTGTGTGGCTCTTACCGGGCGTTTGGCAGCTGGTTTGGGTTTTCACCCTCACAGGACATGATTTTAAGCCTAATCTTGATATTTTCCAATTATCGTCATATTCTAAAACTGTTAGACCCGTGACTATACGTTCAGTTCCTACAAGTTACATTGGTCCTGTGCGAGGTGTTCGTGCCTCTCATGGGGCCGTTTGGTGGCTGACTGGGGTTTTCACCCTCAAACGGTAAATTTTTAAGCCAAATCTAGATATTTTTAAATTATCATCATATTCTCAAACTGGGAGACCCGTGACTATGCTATCAGTTCCTACATGTTACATTGGTCCCGTGCGAGGTGTTTGTGTCTCTTACGAGTCGTTTGGGGGCTGGTTTGTCTTTTAACCCTCAAATGGCTTGGTTTTAAGCCTATTCTAGATATTTCTAAGTTGTCATCATATTCTACCTGATCAGTTCCTACACGTTACATTTGTCCTGTGCGAGGTGTCTGTGCCTCTAACGAGGATGTTTGGTGACTGGTTTGGGTTTTCACCCTCAAATGGCTTATTTTTAAGCCTAAACAAAATATTTCCAAATAATCGTCATAATCTCAAATCGGGAGACCCATCACTACGCGGTCAATTCCTACAAGTTAGATTGGTCCCTTGCAAGGTGTTCGTGTCTCTTACGGGGCCGTTGGGCGGCTGGTTTGGGTTTTCACCTTTCAAAGGCTTTTGTTTAAGTCTAAGTGTGATTTTTTCAAATTACCATCATACTCTCAAACACGGAGACCCTAGATTATGCGGTCAGTTCCTAAAAGTTACATTGGTCCCGTGCGAGGTGTTCGTTCCTCTTACGGGACCATTTGGGGGTTGGTTTGGGTTTTCACCCTCAAATGGCTTATTTTTAATCCTAATCTAGATATTTCCAAATTATCTTTATATTCTTACAATGGGAGACCCTCGACTATGGGATCAGTTCCTACACGTTTCATTGGTCTTGTATGAAGTTTTCGTGCCTCCCAATTATAGTGTGGTCATCCCCGATCCTCACCGCGGGCGAGCGCGTGAAGGAGGATCCTCGGGTCCCGTGAATGCCGCTCGAGAGCACCTCGGCTGGCGTCGTTTGAGATGAGGTGTAAAAATGTAGAGTGATTTAGAGTCGCCAGTCTATTTTACTCAGAACAAACAAAAGAAAAGGGGGAACCCATCCTGAAGGACGGCATCCAAAGACATACTGGTGCATACGAAATCAAAATGATTCGAGAAGGGTTCGGAGGCTAAGTTACGAAATGGGAAGGTGTTGGGCACCCATTCCTCCCTTTCAATATCTCATGGATGTTTGCTATTTTCCTTTTTTTTTATTTTCCCCATGATATGTGTGCATGTGTATATATATAGTGGAGATAGGAATCCTCGACTTCTATCGTGGGAGAGATAAAGAGAGTCATTCGTAGGAAGGTATAAAAATAATATTAGAAAATAAGATTTACGTGATTACCCTTACATCGATCGTTATAATGGAATGATAACGCATATGGAGTAATACGTCACTAAGAACAAATATATAGAATATAAGAAAATAGGATTTAGAGAAGATAGAAAATGAGAGAGAAAGTGAGAATAGGACTCGAGTCTCGGGTTTTACCCCGAGATGCCGACGTAGCCTATAAAGGCATCAAAGTCCACTTAGTTCTCATACAAAATGAGGGGTGGGGTTTATTCCAAAAATCCAAATAGGGGATCTCTTATTTGTGAGTGTGTGTGTGTAGAAAAAGTGTTTTAGTTGTGAGAAAAGTGTGAGAAAAATATGAGAATCCCTATTTGGAATTTATGAGCAAACTCTCTTTTTCTTATTTTTTGGATTTTATTTATATGAAAATAAGAGATGTGAAATAATACTAAATAAAAAGTATATTAGGATATGTGAGATGGGATAATAAAAGTGCTAAGTAATAAAATAAGTTATTGGGAATTTAAGAGAATTTGGAGAAAAAGTTGAGAAAGTTGGACCTTCTTGAAGATCTTGATCTTGAATGTTGGAGAGAAACCCTTGAACTTGGATGATGATGGAGAGTGGCTAATTCACCATGTTTGATGAAAAGGATGATGAAAAGTGGAAGTTAGAAAGGGATTTGGATGTTGAAATTACGCTGTCTTCGAGAGTGGTTTTTGGGAATTGATGAGAGCGGTTCTTACCAGATCTGGGCCCCTTTGCAAATGAGGTGAATGCCTCCTTTTATAGGCCCAAGTCACTGTCGATCGGCATAGACCTGGTTATGACTATCGGCACCTGTCCATAGACAGGGTCTGGAATGTGCCATTTGGTAGTGTGTTTCAGGCCTTTTCGAAAAATTGGCTGCCGAGGGCAGACCGTTGGTCATAATCACACACAGGGCAAACCGTTGGAAAGGTAATTTAGAGACCTTTGAAAGTCCCATGGACTTCTCCCGGGTTTGGGAGTTAACTTTGGGTAAAATATGGCTCGGAGGCATTTGTCAGTCCATTGGGCGAGAATCGTTCGAACGCAAATGGATCGTTCGTCTGCATGGTAAGTTCAAATCATGTATAGGGAGGATTTTTTGAAAGGTTAAGAGATGTACTTCGACAATCCAAAAATTTTGACCCGGTTTGGGGAGTTGACTTTGGTCAACCGGGCCCCGGAAGCATTTGGTGACCTCTTAGAGTCAAACGGATCGTTCTTCCGCCTGTTAAGTCGGAATCGCGCACGGAGCAGACCATTGGAAAGGGGTTTCAGCGCCCTTCGAATATTCATTTAGGTTTGGTCAAGCTTAAGAGTTTGACTTTTTGGTCAAACGGAGCCTGAGAGTGCTCGATGGCTTCTAGGTCAGTACTCGGGGTATGACATGGGTTCGTAGTGATGAAGGGAGGTACTAGGGACATAAGGAAAGTTAGGGGGTAACAGAATGGCGTGTCTAGAGATCCCCTCGACGGGTGAGTTTGGAACAAATGATAGCCGTCGAATAAACACCACATGATGCTTTTGAGGGAGTATGATCGATTCAGAGGGTTGAGGCCGATTCTGAGGACCTGAGGGGTGTGCTGGGGATGGTTTGAATGACGATCAAACGTTTAGTTCTATTATGAGGACCTGAAGTGTTGCTTGGGGATGACCAATTTTTTGGTTCAAAGCCAAATCTTCGGGCTTAAGTGATGAGGGTGACCGATTCTGCGGGTCAAAGCCAATTCTGAGGGCTTAGGGTGAAGACCTAATAATCGAGGTCAATTATAACCTAAGAGTGACGACGACCGAGGACCGAGGTCAATTTTGACCTAACTCAGGTGACGATCCAAGACCGAGGTCAATTCTGACCTAAGAGTGGTGACGATCGAGGACCGACATCAATTATGACCTAATTCAGGTGACGATCCAAGACTGAGGTCAATTTCAACCTAAGAGTGGTGAAGACTGAGGACCAAGGTCAATTCTGACCTAACTCAGGTGATGATCAAAGTTCGATGCCATTTCTGACCTAAGAGTGGTGATGATCGAGGACCGAGGTCAATTCTGACCTAACTCAGGTAATGATCCAAGACCGAGGTCAATTCTGACCTAAGAGTGCTGATGACTAAGGAACGAGGTCAATTTTGACCTAACTCAGGTGATGATCCAAGACTGAGGTAAATTCTAACCTAATAGTGGTGACGACCGAGGATCGAGGTCAATTTTGACCTAACTTAGGTGACGATCCAAGACCGAGGTCAATTCTGACCTAAGAGTGGATGAATATTGGATTTTGATTCTACTGGAGAAAATGCATTGTGATTTTGATTTGAGTTGGGGAGATAATAGTTGGGGAAGCTTTTGTTTCTTTAGGAGGCCTCGCAGGGGGAATAACCAATTTTGGTGCTGTAAAAACTCTACTGGGGAAACGATCAGGCGAACCTTAGAGATCCTCCGGGGTTTTGTCGGGAGGAGATTCACTTGGTTTTTAAGGATTCCGCTAGGAAATAGGGGTTCCGCTTGAGAGAATGTGAAATTTTCCTAGTGAAAATGTTCTAAATTCTTCCTGGGATTTTTAGGAATTTTTTGAGGATTTTTCGGGGCTTTCCGATATTTTCTGGGAATTTCTGTACGAAATTTAAGAAGGGTGCAGGTTGGCATGGTATGAGGGGTTCCATTCAGTAGTTGCACAGACTTTTGGACTGCCTCGAGAAGGTAAGGGGTTAGTTTCGATCGGTATGGTTGAGGTTCGTGACGATCGGCATGGCCTTTGGCATCCTGTATAAAGGGGGTGAATCCCCTCATTTTTTCACAACTTCTTTACTTTCTGCGATTTCTCAGCAAATCGTTCTAGCATTCCGGTCATCTAGAAATGGCCTCTTTTGTGAGCATTGCAGTCCACAGGGAGTGGTTGACCGTTGATGATTGGGAGAATGTGGAATGAGGAGTGAGAACTCCTTTGATGCGTTTGAGCCTGTTACGGATGAGCGGACTTTACTACAGGAGTCGTCGCATCATCGCTCTTCGAGAGTGAATCCTGCCGGTTATGTAAGTAACCCAACCTTTGGCATTCCTTTATTTTTGGTGATTTTTCTTTCTTTCTTGACTTCTGATGAGATTTTTCCTTTTTGCCAGTCCGTTATTTCTTTGAAGAACATGCGCGCCCGTGGGACGACGGGGCTCAGGGATGTCGGGGAGCATCTCCCACCTGTGGTGCATTGGGTGGTATCATCAGTGAGTTTTGGGAGGTTTTCATTTGCGCTAGATGAGATGCCTCATTCGACAGCGGTCCTGTGCGCTTTGGGGGAGATGTGGTGGGATAATACTCACACATTCCATTTTGTCTTCGAGGAGATGACTGTGACTCGCATAGATGTGCAGAAACTGTTGGGGCTTAATTATGATGGAGATCAGATAGAGGTGGATCGCACTTTGCGGGTGAGACCGAAGGCAGTGCGTGCAACACTTTGTGATGTAGGGAGTATAATTTATGGGGATTCTATCCGTCTGTCCCTACTGAAGGATGTTCTATTAGGAAGGTAGATTGATGTGGAGGATGGGCTGCAAGTGAGGCAGATGGCGAGGTTATTTATTTTGCTGGTGTTGGGAGGTTTCATGGTGGCGTCGAGCGGCGACATCATCCATTTGTGGTTCTTATCGTACTTGAGGATGTTTTCGAGCATCCCTTTCTATGATTAGGGGAGTCTGACTTTGGCGACCCTTTACTCTTTTCTGGATGCATTTAGTCGGTGCCGCCGGTATAACTTTACTAGAGCTACGTACCTTCTTGAGGTATCCTTTAGTTTGCGCATTTCTTTTCATGCATTCGCGTTTTCCTTTCATGCATTCGCATTTTCATTATGCGTCTATTTTTTTGTGAATTCTTGTCTTTGACATACGTGGTTTTATGAGGTGATTGGGTGCAATACCCCGTTGATCTCTCCAAAGGACGACACTGTTGGGGACTCCTAACGATTGTATCGATAGCGTAAGGCCAATCGGCCGTCGAAAGGATCTCTCTCTCTGGAAGCGGTGCGTCAAGTCTTCTGTTGTTGCTTGAAAAGTTCTTCTAATTAAAAACCTTAAATACCTACAAAATGTAACAACTCAAGTGTAGAGGTAAGTAAGTGTATCAATCCACTTACAAGGGGGTAAAGGAAGAGACAAACTCAATTGTAATTCACTTTTTACTTTCTTTTAATTTTTTTTTCACTTTTTTTTTTTTTTTTAGCCTTTTCAAATATTAAAACAATGGGGTGAGGTGATGATTTAAACTAAACTAAACTAAATGTGATATGATAATAACTAACTAGAAAGTGACTAAAATGAAAAATAAAGTCTAACACTAAAATAAAAGATAAAGTGAGGTAAAAAATTGTGAGACCAATCAAGGAGTGGGATTACACCACAAATTTTAGCTATTCTAATTAATTAATTTAATTAATGGAATTCTCCCAAATTAATATCAAAATTACAAATCAACTCTCGTTGAAAATGTAATTTTAGTAGTAACCTTTTAGAAAATTAAGTTTAACACCCCACAACTCTAGAAAATATATCCACACTCCTTTTAATTAATCACCCGCTAGGATCGATCAATTAAAATTCATGTCAATGTTAGAAAATAAATTTAGAGTTGAAATTCAAGTTATAATAACCCACTTAAGAAACCCTTATCTCTAGTTCGAATCTAAAATGGGTATTATAATTAGAATTTTGATTTTTTCTCGAAAATCATTTACCCTCTCTCGAGGCGTAAATTTAAGGGTGAGGGATCAAAATTAACATCAAAGGAAATTTTCAAGTAATTAAACTAATAAAAATAAAATAACATCAAATAAGGGTTTTACCCCACCCCTTGAAAGGGGATTTAGCCTAACATGATATGAAATATGACAAATTAATAATCAAAGGCATAAAATAAATGAGATGAGAAAAGAACAATCAAACCCCAATCTCTTGATGTTTAATTGATCTTCAATCTATGAGTTGAAATTCATAATCCATCAACTTGAGTGATCCAAACAATATTACATAAAAATTTCACTCAAATTAATCCTCACACATTTATCACTCAATAATCTCAAAAAAAAAGAAAAACTATTTACAAAATGGTGTTTATCCTAATTTATTTCTAACCCTAAACTCTCTACTTTTCTCTCTCTATTTGATGATCCAAAAGCTCTACTATCAAATGGGGTCTTCATCTTCATTTATAGTAGGCACGTGGATCATGGGGGTATAGTTGGAAGAATTAAGGTGCAACAACATGGGGAGTGTGCACATGGGGGTAAATTGGGTAATGGAAGTGCATATGTGCATGGAAAATGTGTGAGGTAAGGAAGGTATATGAGTGAGGGAATTGGGGGATAAAAATCTGATATGGTTTATGGGGTATTTTTGGAAATTGGGGTAAGTAGGTAGTTGGGGGTAAAATTAGAAAAAGGGTTAAAAGGGGTTTTAGTGGAACATGGGTTTTATTGAGTTTTGGTTTGTTTGGCAGGTCGTGAATTAAATGGGAAATGGATGAAATGGGTCTTCAATTTGAATTTGGGTAGGGGATTGGAAAAGGTTGAACATGAGTTGGAGATTGGATGGGAAATGGGTTTGTTGAATGGTGGGTTCCTACCGGGGGTTTGCAATAGTGGCGACGCCGGAGTGAGAGTGAGTCGACGCCGTGGTTGGTTATGGGTTCTGCGTATTCGGGTTATGGGGTTTTTTGTCGCAGGAGGTTGAACGTTCGCAATCGATAGGCAGGTCGTCGGCTGTGGTTCACCAGTGGTCGTCGGTGGCGGCTTGGAGGGAACACCAGCGATTGGTTTAGCTCCGGCAGGGGTTTGGAGGTAAAGGGTATGGGGTTTAGGTGAAGTGAGAGAGAGAGAGAGAGAGAGAGAGATGTTGGGTGATGGGTTTAATGGAGGAGAGAGAAGATGGTTTGGTGGGAGGTTGAAGATGGGTGATGGGTTTGATGGTGTGTGGTGAGGGTGTAGGTAATAGGATGAGGGTGAGGGTAGTTTTAGGTGTAGGATAGTGTAGGTTAGTGTATGGGGGTATATGGAATAATGTGTGTGTGTGTGTTTGGACCCAATTAAAATATGAAAATAAATATAAATAAAATCCTAAAAAAATAAAATAAGTAAAAACTAAAAATACAACTTCTAATCTATAAAGTAAAACTAAAATAAAATAAATAAAACTAAAAACCTAATAAAAATATAGAAACTAAAGATCTAAAAAAAGTAATATATAATAAAACTAAAAATAAACTCCTAAAAATTAATCTTAAGAAAATAAGATAAAATAAAATAAAAAATAAAACTAAAAACTAATAAAATCAAAATCAAAATAAAATTATAATAAATTTTAAAAAAATAGAAAATAAATCCTAGAAATTCTAAATAAATCTAAAATAAATCCTAAACATAAAAATGACTCAAACTAAAAATCTAAAAAATAATAAAAAGGCACAAAAAAACACACACGGTCTTCGGGGTAGTTTAGGCTAGGTTTAAGGTAAGGTTTGGTTACGGGAGAGGGAATTAGCTCCATAAAACGCGCATTTGCCTCGATTTATAGCTTTTGACACTGCAAACGGACGTTTGACCTACAAGATAAACATTTAAGCACATAAGACCCATATTGCCGAGAATTAGCAACTAAAGTACATCTATTCGGGGTATAAATTGTACAGTTTTGGGTGCTTATCAGTAGGGTAAGACTCTTTCCATTTTCAATCTTGGTTTTTGTACTTTCTGATCTTGTATTGATTTATATTTTCTTGGAGATTTTTAGATGACATTTAATCCCTGGGGGCATCCATTCAGGATGCGGGGACGACCGGGGTGAATGCGCAGATGAGGCATTTGCTGGCGCATGAGTTTGGCCATTCTTGGTATCTCGGGGAGAGGGTGGTTCGCCAGATTGCTGAGGAGGAGGTAGTGGTGCCACTTGCATAGCCTCCTACTTCTATGAGGTGGGAGCGACTGCTATCGGAGGATGCGAGGATCGCGATGATGATAGGCGAGTCCTACTTGTTGGACACTGATACGGCAGCGCCGTATGACTATATGGACTTTGTGACGAGCTGGTTGATGGCGCCCAGAATATATGATGCCCGGCCTTTCCCTCATGCGGGTTTGAGTCGGGCGGTGGGATCTTCCCACAGTGGCGGCGGTCCGATGGCATCTGCGGCGGTGGAGACCCTGAAGGTTCATTTTGTGCGATTGCACACTCCTTTATACAACATTCGGCGGGCTGATGGAGGGATAGTGTCTATGTTGCATCGTCCTCATGCGATGGATCCAGAGGAGTTGGGTTTGACAGATGAGGTCATCCGACCTGTGGTATACCTTTATGTTCTTATCTTTCTTTCTTTTATGTTTTGGTCATCTCTGCCTTGATACTGATTTTGCCTTTTTCTTGCAGCAAGTCCGAGTGTCGACCACCTGGCTAAGAGACATCAGAGACTAGATATCTTCGGCGACTACCCATATTCGGGATGCGGTTCCTGTTCCTTCTTGCTTGGTGCCATCTGCTTCGTCCGGAGAGGACTCTGGCTCGTGTAGTAGTGGTGCATCATCTCGCCGCAGGGGAAATAGAGCAAGTCGTAGGGGTGGAAGCTCTTAGAGAGAGAGAGAGAGAGAATGTGGGTTCGGGCTAAGTCCTATTGTTTTTTCTTTTTCTTTTTATTTCTTACAAAATTGATGTAACACAGAAAATAAATAGATGCAATGCAATGGTGTTTTTTATTATCTTTTATTAATGATGAATGAATGCATGCACACGCGCTTTTTACTTTGCTGTAGAGACCGTAAAAAGGAGTATTTTTGGAATTTTTGAAGGAAAGTTTTTAATTAAAAGGGGAAATTATATAAGGAGGAAAAGGGATTTTAAAATTTTGTTGAGAATATTAATTTATTTTTATTGAGTTTTCTGATTCGACAAAAGAGGAAAAAAGGGAAATTTCTAAAAATGGGGGGTTACCGATCAGTAAGTACCATGTCCTGCCTATTAACAATTCAGTCCAATCCCATTAATTCAAAGCATTGATTGGTACCCTCTTCAGCCTTTTGTATTTTGTGGGGTAAGATTCCATTAGATTTCTGCAGGGATTATGTCTCTTGTGAGGGTTTTCAAGTATAAAAAGGGGTAAGGGTGGAGTTTTTTTATCACACCTTCGCATTCTTACTTACTTGCCCGCTATCTCTTAGCCTTGCAAGATAGCTCTCCCTGGTAGCACTGAGTTTGCTAACTACCTCAAAGCCTTGGAAGCAATGTGTCTTATAATGTCGACTATGATGCTTTCAACATGCTTCGAGTCTCCTTGTGGTGTAATTGGCCTATTGAGTGGAACATGCTGATGGTGACAGTACAATTCTGGTACCCAGAAGACCATGTATTCCGCTTTGGGTTGGATGAAGTTTGTCCTACCTACGAGGAATTTTTTGCCATGCTGGGTATAAATCCCAGTTTTGCTGCGGCTTTGCTCGAATTTTCCCATTCTCCCAGGGATTCATTGGTCGGGCTTCTTCATATTTTGCCTTCGACGGCCAGATCATTGGTTGCTAGATGAATGATCTCCCTCCCAGCGGTGCTGCAGTCTGTGCATTTATGGGAAGTATGTGATGCTGGTTATGCTGGAGCCATTGCTCTGGGCCTGGTTTCAAAATTACTGCTATTGACTGCGGAATTGCGGGTAGGACCACAGCTTACAGCCATTACTTCGTGGATGTCATATCGTCGTAATCCTGCGGTGTTGATACTGGCATAGACCCTAAATGGTCTGGATTCCTGGATAGAAAGTTGTTCTGACTTTCTGAGGGTAGCCTCGTGATGTTGTTTATGTGGTTATCTGAAAGACTCCGCTCGGTGGCCCTTCCAGAGTATCCTTTTTCTGTTCTACCCAACTTATTTTCGCATTACTTCTTCAGCGTTGGCTTGGATATTGACAGTTGGGAGAACTGGTTTGTGGAGAATGGGGCTCGGAATCTTTATTGTTTAGTGCCTTGGTGGGGGCAGTTGCTGCCTGTTTTGGACCTAGGAGAGTACTCATATGTGCGGATGGTTGGTCTCAGACAGACCTCTTTTTATTTTCCTCGGCGGCTTCTACGCAAATTTGGATGGGCACATGTCGTGCCACCTTGGACCGCAAATTTCTTTCTAGTGGAAGATTTGACCAAGCGTCCGCGCATGCGGCTTGGATCCTTACGGGAAAATCGTCGTCCATCGACCCATCCCTCTCAGTCTGTTGGGAGATTTTGGCATGTCCCTGCGGATTATATGAAGTGTTTGTGGAGGAGAGTAGTCAGCAAGATGTTAGCAGTGGAGACTGGACAAAGGTGGTTTGTTTCATTTAACACCATAGAAGGGGGTGTGGTGGTTTTTTCAAAACTGGTTCAGGCTTATCGGTCCATGGAGTGTTTATGACACTCTGTTCAGGCAGGGGAAATTTGGGGACCCTAGGATGTAGATGATGAGGATGTAGGATCCTTTGGTAGCTGTGGGTAGGACTCTTCGAGAGTTTATTTGTGTAATAGGGAATATATGTGTGGATTTTATTTGGCTTTTTATGGCAATAAGGGGAAGGGAGTTATCCGTTCCTTTTCTTATGTAATATGTGCTGTAATTTCTTATTAATGAAATAAGCAAGTTTCTGATCATCCAGCTGTGCCTTTCGATAAATTTTGTATTTTTGAATTATCTGTACCGGTCTCTAAGGCATACATAATCCTTTTATTCAAGTATGTGTTAAAATGAACTGTTGTTCTCGGAGATAAGAAAAGAATAGTATATTTTGAAAAGAAAGGGTCGTGCTCATGTAAGATGTGTGAGCTGCCTACGTACCTCTGGGGATTTTGCGATTTCTTTATTTTTCTTGAAAAATGTTTTTTTAGAATAGAAGGGAGATGAGAAGAGTCGTAGCACGCCGAGATTCCAGACTAGGCGTAGAATTTCTTGAAACATTCTAGGTTGACTGGACGAGCCATCTCCTCCCCATCTAGGTCAGTGAGCATGGCGGCACCGTCGGATAAGTTTTTCTTCACCATGTAGGGGCCGCTCCAATTGGTCTTGAATTTCCCTCTGGGGTCCCAGATGGGTTCTATTATCTCCTTGAGGGCTAAACCCCCTTCCCGAACACCGCGGTCTTTAACTGTCTTATTGAATGATCGCGCTATTCGGACATGGTACCCTTTTATTCGGTAAAGAGATTTCAATATCCTTTCATCTAGGAGGGTCATCTCGTCAAGACGGCATTGGAACCAGTCTTTTTCGCTAACTTTTCTTTCGAGCATGATGCGTAGGGAGGATATTTCCAACTCCACATGTAGGACTACTTCCATGACGTAGACCATAGAGTAAGGTGTAGCCCCAGTAGAGGCTCAGATTGAGGTTCGATCGACCCAGAGGGCGTACGGTATCCGATCGGCCCAATCCCTACAGCTTTCGGTCATCTGTTGATGATGGCTTTGAGGTTCTTATTAGCTGCTTCAACTGCACCATTGGTCTAAGGTCGGTAGGCAGAAGATTTGTGTCTCTGAATCCCGTACTCGTTGATTACTTTTGTGAGTTATGCTTCGAAGTGCAACCCATTATCTGACACTAACTCGTGCGGGACCCCATATCGACAAATGATATTTTTCTCGAGCAATTTGGCCACTTTCTTAGCGTTCAGTACAGCGTATGACTCAGCTTCGACCCATTTGGTGAAGTAATCAATGGCAACTACGATGAATTCATATCCATTTGAAGCCTTTGGTGCAACCTTCCCTATGATGTCGACACCCCAGGGGAAAACGAACAAGGAGAGGTTATGTTGTATAATTCTTGCGGAGGCAGGTGTTGAAGATTAGAGAACTGTTGGCATTTGAGGCATCTTCGAACATAGGCGGTTCAATCTTGGGCCATGGTGGTCCAGTAGTAGCCCTGTCGGATGATCATCTTGGCAAGAATGTGACCATTCATGTGGGGGACATATTCCTCGCTCTGGATATTTTTGCATTATCTTCTCAATCTCAGCCCCTACGATACAGTGTAGATGAGTTCCATCGAAGTTCCTCTTGAGTAGAGCTTTATGAGAGATGATGTACTGGGCGGACAGTCTTTGGAGGGTCGTTTAGTCATTCTTGTTGGAACCCTCAGGATACCTACGATGTTTGAGGAGGCACCAGATATCATAATACCAACAATAGACTAGTTCGGGATCTTCGGTGAAGACAAGCTTAATATGGTAGCAGTGGGTTGGTTGGTCTTGCTTTTGACCTAGGAAGGTAATCATTGTTATTCCTTCGGGCATGTCGACCATGGAGGCCAAGGTAGCGAGAGCATCGGCTAGGTTATTCTTTGCTCGAGGTAGGTAATGAAAGGTGATATCTTGGAATCGAGAGGCTAACTCTTCTAAGTGGGCATGGAAGGGTTGGAGCTTTTCGTCTTTGACTTTCCACTTTCTGAGCACTTGACTGATGATGAGGGAAGAATCCCCGTAGACATCAATGTATTGAATACCTTTCTTGAGAGAAACTTTGAGGCCTACTGTGCATGCCTCGTATTCCGTCATGTTGGTGGTGCAAGGGAAATTCAATTTGCTAGAGATGGGAGTGTGGGAGTCATCTAGGGAGATCAGAAGTATCCCAATGCCATATCCTTTTTTGTTGGCAGCGCCGTCAAAGAACATTTACCATCTAAGGTTGTCTTGAGCGGTGCAGAGGATATTTTCATCTGTGAATTTAGAGATCCAAACATTTTCTTCTTCTACGGGGTAATTAAAGAGGTAGTCAGAGATGGATCTTCCTTTAATGGCTTTCTGTGTGTCGTACACGATATCGAACACGGTTAGGAGCATCAACCATCTGGCCATTCGATTGGATAAGGCGGGTTTCTCAAGTAGGTATTTGATGGTATCTATTTAGGATATAAGTTTGATGGGGAAGGCGAGCATGTACTGTCGCAACTTTTGGGTGACCCAAACAAGTGCGACACACGCCTTTTCCAAAGTAGTGTAGTTGACCTCGTATCCGGCTCATTTGTGGCTGGCGTAATAGATGGATCTTTCTTTGTGAGAGTCTTTAAGGTATTGGTCTAGCAAAGCCCCAGTTGTAGTGTCAGTTATGGTTAGGTATAGGAGCAAAGGGAGACCAGGCTGTGGTGGCATGTGGACTGGAGGTTAGGTTAGATATTGTTTGATTCGGTTAAAATCTTCTTGGCATGACTCATTCTAAACCTTATTTGAATACTTTTGGAGGAAATTGAATATCGATTCACAGATGGAGGTTAGTTGGATGATGAACCGACTGATATATTACAATTTCCTTAGAAAGCCTCGAACTTCTTTCTCTATTCAAAAACACATTTCTGTATATTGAGTCTCATCTGATACCATCGCAGTCATTCGAAGAGCTTCCAGAGAGTGGGAACATGACCTTCTCTTATTTGGGACTTAATAATCATATCATCCACATAAACCTCGACTTCTTTTTGAATCAGATCATACAGGATGGTTTTGGCAGCCCTTTGGTAGGTAACCCCAGAATTCTTGAGACCAATTGGCATAACGGTGTAGCAAAAGGCTCCACATGGGGTGATGAATGCGGTTTTTTTCTTGGTGGTCTCGGTGAATCTGAATTTGGTTGTATCTGGTAAACTCTACGATGAATGACTTGAGAGCATGACTGGCTGTGTTGTCCACGATCATGTTGATATTGGGTAGCGAATAATCATAGTTTGGAGAAGCTTTGTTTAAATATCGATAGTCTACACACACTCGAACCTTCCCTCCTAATTTTGTCACAGGTACTATGTTGGCTAGCCATTTGGGATATTCGATCACACGAATGAAGCCCACGTTCAACTATTTGACGATCTCTTCTTTGACCTTGAGCGACCATTCGGTGCAGAGCTTTCTTAATTTTTATTTAATCGTCTTGTAATCTGGGAGAGTGGGGATCTCATGCTGAGCTATTTTAGGATCAATGCCGGACATATCATCATAGGACCATGCGAAGACATCCACAAATTCCTTTAGCAATTCTTCAAGTTGTGCGCGCTCATTCTCGTCAAGGGTGGCCCCTATTATAATCTCGCACAGTTGGCTACTAGAACCGAGATCAATTATAACAGTTTCCTCTTCATTAACTTGAATGCGGTTACATTGTTTATTATTAAACTTATTTAGATCATTTAAGAATTGTTTATTTGGAAAATCATCATCATCAAAATCTTGATTAGAATATAAACAGTTAACGTAAGGCACAACAAGATACTCAAAATCTTCGTTCATTTCATTGATAGGAAAAAAAAGCATTGAGAACCTTATCAAAAAAAGTCTCGATTATATTAGAACCAGGATAGAGAACAGAAGAAGAAATAGGGTAAACATTGGGGTTAGGGGAGATTTCAAGAGATAGAACTGGCACTGCATGCCAGTTGCTGAGGGGTGTATCAGCATCTTTAATCAGATGGGATGGATCCGTTGATGTAGTACCTGAATGAACCATGCAGAGTGCCAACCCCAGTGTCTGTAAGTTGAAGGAATCTTCGGAATCACTTTCCTCACTCTCTTCGGTATCTTTAATGAGCGGTTGTACTCGGTGTTGGAAACTTTCGACCCATGGGTAGCTATCTTGTAAAAAGATCTCCATTCCAGGCTTCATTTTCTTATTTGTGTGGTCATACCATGGTTCTAGAAAACCCCAAAAGGGGAAGTCTTCACCTTCTTTGATGAATCGTCCATTCAAGTAATATCCCGGGAATGTTTAGATGTAGTCTAATCTTCTCTTTGGTTAAGACTGCTGGATCATTCTGAGCTCTTGTTTAGATGGTTGATACCCCAAGCCACAAGGAGGGAAAGTTTTTTTCAGTTCGATGGGCTCAAGTATCCCTTGTTGCCTTTGCCCTAGCCCTAATCCGGGCATGAAGTACATGTTTATGAACATCAGAATCACATTGACATTTCCATGAGGGTCATATTCTGGACAAACCCTTTATTTGAAATTGTCCCCTATCGGGAGTAGGAGTGGCTCAACTCAGAATCCTGATACGAGCATATCATTTGACCCGTACTGTATCTCAGGGATTGGACTGCTAGTGCTTGCACCCTCGACATTTTCATCGTTGCCAAAAATGGTGATGACTCACCCGTCGATGAAGAACTTCAATTTCTGATGGAGTGAGGAAGACACACCATTAATACTGTGGAGCTAGGGTCGTCCAAGCAATAGGTTGAAACATGATGGGATGTCTATGACTTGGAATTCAATGACAGGGTTTATAGGTCCAATCCCTATTATGAGTTTTATAGATCCCATCACCTCCCGGTGTGTATTATCGTAGGCACGTACAACGGTGGAGGTTAGAGAGAGGTTGCTTTCTTTCAAGCCTAAACACTTGAAGGTTCTCAATGGGAAGATATTCAAGGCGGATCTATTATCGATAAGAGAGAGTGGCACGAAATTCCCCATAACTTTGACGGATATGTTGAGTGAATGATTATGATTTGGTCCAATTTTAGGGATTTCTTCTTCAGAAAATAATAGCATTCGGGTAGAGGTCAAGGATCCGACCAGATTTACTATTTCTTTTAGTGTGGTAGAAAGAGGAACTGTGGGACAATTGAGGAGCTTGATTAAAGAATTTATGTGCAGCCAGGAAGACATGAAAAAACCCCATAGAGTTATGTTATCTTGAGTTTTCTTTAGCTGATCAAGGATCTTACTCTCTTCGATGGTCATCTCTGGCATATGAAGGTTTTCAACACCCTTCCCTTTGCCATTTGTTGGTAGTAAGCTTCGAACCTGGTAATGTCTCCCTAATATGGTCATGTGATTTATTGAAGAAGAGAAGAACATGAATCCCATTTCCTCATCAATCTCAGGTTGTTCTGTCACCTTGTTTATTTCTTTGAGGAGTTCTTCAAGTGATATCATCCCGCATATGTCGGCTACTGGGCCAGTTCTTCCTGAAGCTTGTTCTTCAATCAAATTTTCAAATTCTTCCCCCCATCTGGTGGAAACAATTAAGTCTTTCCATGTAAAGTCAATGCATTCCCCAACTTTAATGGCTTCTTCATACAGGTCTTCCCATTCTATGGGGATATGTATGGTTGAAGGGTCCAAGCGCCCTTGTAGCTTCAAAATATCAAGCAACCCGGTGATACTACAAATGCTGTTGTTTTGACCGAATAATTCTTCCATAATCTGGACAACATCATCTAGGCTGACTTCATCTGTTGGTACCACCCACTTGTCTCAATCTCAGGACCACTTTCGTGCTTCCAAGAATAGTGTACTAAATCTCTGGAATCGATGACCATCTATGAGAGAAATTTCAACCTGAACTCTAGGAGTTGGTTTAAGACTTTTGATAATTCCATACTTCCATTTTCAAAATTGGTACGGACAGCGATGCATGCTCCGGTAAGGAGTGATAGTGCCTGATTAGCAAGGCTAGTAGGGTGTAGGAGGAAATATGGGCAAATTTGAAATTTGGGTTTTCTTCTAAGAAGATGGCATTGGTATGATTTAGAATTGGGTTGTGAGTAGTGTTTGACTTAGGACTGGTTGGTGGGGCGATGGTACCCTGGTCAATGAGTTCTTGGATTATGTTTCGGAGGTTAAAGCATTGGTCGGTGGTATGGCCAGCAGTTTGGTGTAAGGCGCAATGAGCATCAACCTTGAAGTTTCTTGGGAGTGGATTTGGGAATGGATAGGGATCCAAGGGTTTGATGAGGTTTCGTCTAAATAGGGCTTGGTAAACTTTGGAGAGGGGAGCATGGAGCTCAGTGTATTCCCTTCGGATGGGGGCAGGGTGGCTTTCTTGTGCCCATAACGTGTTTGGTTGAGAGATGTTGTTGATGGTTAAAACTGTAGCATTGGCAGGCTTATCATACCTTTTAGGGGTGAACAGTCCGGACACCTTCTTAGGTTTAACCTATATTTTAACAAGGCTTTCCTTGATTTCTACTCCCGCTTCTCTGAGATCTAGAAAGTGGGGATAGTATTGTCCTCCCATCATCGCTCGGACTTGGGGCATGAAGTTCTTCTTCACTATGTTGACATGTTCTTCCTCAGATGGCCGATTAGTCATGGTAACTGCTCGCTCCCTTCACCGAGTTATGAAGTTACTGACTGATTCCCCAGAGTTCTATTTGAGCAGCTCTAAATCACGACGGGTGACCTCAAGGTCTTCCTTGTATTTGTACTGCAACATGAATTCTTGGGCTATATCCTCCCAGTTACGAATTCTGGATTCCTCCAGAGAAAAAAACCATCGAAGGGCACTATCCTTCAAAGTTTGCTGAAACAATTGGACCATCACCTTTTCAGAAGCCCCTAGTAGAGTCATGGAACGATGATAACTGCAAAGATGAACAATCAAGGCTCCACTCCCTCCGAACTTCTCGACATTTAGAATCTTGAACTTCTTGGGTAACCTCGCTTTAGGATAAGGAGACATGTGGGTGTAGCCTATGTAATTCCTCGAGATTCTGACTTGGTCGAACTTCTTAGTGAGCATCTTGAGATCCACTTTGACTTTATTCAATACCTCCTAGTTTTGATGAACGACCATAGGTAGGTTAGCCATAGGTTGGGCAATGTTTGGCATCAAAATCTAAGCAGACAGCGTCCCATTGATAGAAGGGGCACGTGAAGCATGTTGGTATTCTTTGAGAACCCAGATAGGCTCGAGTGGACCCATAGCACGAGGGAATAGGTCCTCGGGATCTTGAGGAATAGGATCCTGATTTTATTGCATCTCTCGGACCTCAGTTTGGAGGTTGATAATCCTGGACACGAGCTGAGCTAGGACTGTTGTCTGATCCGACTATATGACTGGTACTTAATCTATATTCTCTATGGAAAGTGGATGGATTCCAGACTTGGAACAAGTAGTAGAGGAACGGATGAAATTCTTGGGTGATTTGATTGAAGACTGAATCCAATAGGGAGCCAAGCCAAGGGATTGTGATTGACCTAAGAAGGCATATAATGGATTTATTTGTGAGAAAAGGGGAAGAAACTATTTTTGGATTTTTGATAAAGAAGGGATAAATGTTTTTGGAGACGTCACTTATCATGATTATTACGATTATTATGTTCTCACTTGTGTTTAATTCTCCTAAATGCAATACGAGACGGGACTCGAGCCTGGAAAAGTGGGGTTTTTAATATATGCAAAGCTACGGCTGGACTTGTAACTAGGATCACGGGCAGGGTCCCATTTTAAAAATGCGCAAAAATTTGGGTGGCAGGATGACTCGAAATTTTGGCAGAGTTTTAGGTTGAAACCGGAAATCTAAAGTCCATGTCCTAAGTTTGACACCTATATGCGGGTTTGTACTTGATTGGGTGAATCGGAATGGGTTGCCCCCTTTGGTGTGACTTCCATGATATACGTCTTGCTCTTGCGGGAAATTGGTACGTGTGAACAAGCCATTTGATATACCTGAGTGTATGTGAATTGCCTCACTATATACCTCGTGGGGATGGTACGTGTGAGAGAGAATTCCGTATACTCGGCGTACGTAAATGAATTTCCTGCGATATACCTACCGTCATGACTTCGGTTATGCGGTACGATGCAGGAACCGTTCGATATACGTCGAAGGTACTTGGCCAATGGAAGGTGAGAGTCATATCCTTAGGCTAACTGCGCCATGCCGGACTAGCGCCCATCACGAAGTGACCCTCCAGTTACTGGGTAAAATTTAGTCAATAATAATGATCTTTGGTGATGTCGTGTGAATCATGCATGATTCTCTTATTAGTATCTTATGATGAGAATTTTTTCTTGATTATGCCAAATAGGGAGAAAAGTACAAGTACCAACGGTACACCAAGTATGGACGGGTGATTCATGCAACATGTGGATTTATGTGATCCTAGGTGCACGTGGTGTGAAGTGTACATGGAGAATTTTCTACAAGTGTGTGAACAGAAGGATAACCATGGGATACACAAGGAAAAGGGGAACATGCACATATAGGAGAAATATAAACAAATATAACATCCATGTAAATAGAGTCAAGCCCTCAAAACATACATATCCCCAGCAGAGTCGCCATTGTGACCATCCACGATCCTCGCCGCGGGCGGGCGGGCGCGTGAAGGGGGATCTTCGTGTCCTGTGTGTCCCTCTCGGGAGCACCTTGGCCGGTGTCATTTTAGATGACGTGTAAAAATGTAGAGAGATTTAGAGTCACCAATATATTTTACTCAAAACAGACAAAAGAAAAAGGGCAAGCCATCCCGAAGGACGGCATCCAAAGACATATTGGTGCATATGAAACCAAAATGATTCGAGAAGGGTTCAGAGGCTAAGTTACGAAATTGGAAGGTGTTAGGCACCCATTCCGCCATTTCGGTGTCTCATGGATGTTTCCTATTTTCCTTTTTTTATTTTCCCCATGATATGTGTGCATGTGTATATATATATAGTGGAGATAGGAATCCTCGACTTGTATCATGGGAGAGATAAAGAGTGTCATCCATAGGAAGGTACAAAAATAATATTAGAAAATAATATTTACACGATTACCCTTACGTTGATTGTTATAATGGAACGATAATGCATATGGAGTAATACGTCAGTAAGAACAAGTATATAGAATATAATAAAATAGGATTTAGAGAAGATAAAAAATAAGAGAGAAAGTAAGAATAGGACTCGAGTCTCGGGTTTTACTCCGAGATGCCTACATAGCCTATAAAGGCATCAAAGTCCATGTAGTTCGCATACAACACGAGGGGTGGGGTTTATTCCATAAATTCAAATGGGGGGTCTCTTATTTGTGAGGGTGTGTGTGTGTGTAGAAAAAGTGTTTTAGTTGTGAGAAAAGTGTGAGAAAAATATGAGAATCCCTATTTGGAATTTATGAGCAAACCCTCTTTTTCTTGTTTTTTAGGTTTTATTTATATGAAAATAAGAGATGTGGAATAATACTGACTAAAAAGTATATTAGGATATGTGAGATGGGATAATAAAAGTCCTAAGTAATAAAACAAGTTATTGCGAATTTAAGAGAATTTGGAGAAAAAATTGAGAAAGTTGGACCTTCTTGAAGATATCGAGCTTGATATTGAATGTTGGAGAGAAGCCCTTACACTTGGATGATGATGGAGAGTGGCTAATTCACCAAGTTTGATGAAAAGGATGATGAAAAGTGGAAGTTAGAAAGGGATTTGGATGTTGAAATCGCACTGTCTTTGAGAGAGGTTTTTGGGATTCGCTGAGAGCGATTCTTATAAGATATGGGCTCCCTTTGCAAATGAGGTGAAGGACTCATTTTATAGGCCCATGTCACTGTCGATCGGCATAGACCTGGTCCTACCTATCGGCACCTGCCGATAGGCAGGGTCTGGAACCTGCCATTCGGTAGTGTGTTTCAGGTCTTTTCAGAAAATAGGCTGCCGAGGGCAAACCGTTGGTCAGAATTGTGCACAGGATTGACCATTGGAAAAGTAATTCAAAGACCTTTGAAAGTCCCTTGGACTGCTCCCGGGTTCGGGAGTTGACTTTGGGTCAAATATGGCTCGGAAGCGTTTATCGGTCCATTGGATGGGGAATTTTTCGAACGCAAATGGATCGTTCATTCTCCTGGTAAGTCTGAATCGTGCACGGGGTAGACCATTGGAAAGGTTAGGAGATGTAATTAGACATTCCAAAGAGTTTGACATGGTTTGGGGAGTTGACTTTGGTCAACTGAGCCCTGGAAGCATTCGATGACCTCTTGGAGTCAAACGGATCCTTCGTCCGCCTAGTAAGTTGGAATCCCGCACGGAGTGAACCATTGTAAAGCGGCTTCAGTGCCCTTCGAATATTGATTCATCTTTGGTCGAGCTTAAGAGTATGACATTTTGGTCAAACGGAGCCTGGAATGCCCGATGGCTTCTAGGTCAGTACTCGGGGTATGACCTGGGTTTGTTGTGATGAAGGGAGGTACTAGGGACATAAGGAGAGTTAGGGGGTAACATAATGGGGTGTCTAGATATAGTTAAATTGTCAATTCAGGAGGCCCGTGACAATGCGGTCAGTTCCTACAAGTTACATTGGTCCCGTACGAGGTGTTCGTGCTTCTTATCGGAAGGTTTGGTGGTTGGTTTGGGTTTTCACCCTCAAACGGCTTATTTTTAAGCCTAATCTAGATATTTCCAAATTATTTCCATATTCTCAAACTGAGAGACCCACAATTATGCGGTCAGTTCCAACAAGTTACATTGGTCCCGTGCGAGGTGATTGTGTCTCTTACGGGGCCGTTTGGTAGCTAGTTTGGGTTTTTAGCCTTTAACGGCTTATTCTTAAGCCTAATCTAGATATTTCTAAATTATCTTCATATTCTCAAACTGGTAGATCAGTAAGTGCGCGATCAGTTCCTATAAGTTACATTGGTCTCGTGCGAGGTGTTCGTGCCTCTTACAGGGCCGTTTGGTGGTTGGTTTGTGTTTTTACCCTCACATGGCTTATTTTAAGCCATATCTAGATATTTACAAATTATCATTGTATACTTAAACTGGGAGAACTGCGACTATGCGGTCAGTTCCTTTAAGTCACATTGGTCCCGTGCAAGATGTTCGTGCCCCTTATAGGGCCGTTTGGTGGCAGGTTTGGGTTTTCACCCTCACACGGCTTGTTTTTATGCCTAATCTATATATTTACAAATTATCATCATATTATAAAACCGAGAGACCCATGACTACGCGGTCAGTTCCTACAAGTTACATTTGTCCCATGCGAGGTGTTCGTGCCTCTTACGGGGCTGTTTGGCAGTTGGTTTGGGTTTTCCCCTCAAACAACTTATTTTTATGCCTAATCTAGATATTTCTAAATTATCATCATATTCTCAAATCGGGAGACCCGTGACTACACGGTTAGTTCCTACAAGTTACATTGGTCCCGTGCGAGGTGTATGTGCCTTTAACACGGCCGTTTGGTGGCTGGTTTGGGTTTTCACCCTCATATGACTTATTTATAAGCCTAATCTAGATATTTCCAAATTATCATCATATTCTCAAATCGGGAGACCCATGACTATGTGGTCAATTCCTATAAGTTACATTGGCCCCGTGCGAGATGTCCGGGACTCTTACGGGGCCGTTTGGCTTCTGGTTTGAGTTTTCACCCTCACACGGCTTATTTTTAAGCCTAATCTAGATATTTCCCAATTATCCTCATATTCTCAAATCGGGAGACCCGCGACTACCCGATCAGTTCCTACAAGTTACATTGGTCCCGTAACAGGTGTTCGTGCCTCTTACGGGGCCGTTTGGCGGCTGGTTTGGGATTTCACCCTCACACGACTTGTTTTTAAGCCTAAACTAGAAATTTTCGAATTATCGTCATATTCTAAAATTTGGAGGCCTGTGACTATGCGATCAGTTGGTCCCGTGCGAGGTGTTCGTGCCTCTTACGGGGCAGGTTGGCACCTGGTTTTGGGTTTCACCATTAAAAGGCTTATTTTTAGGCCTAATCTAGATATTTCCAAATTATCATCATATTATCAAACCGAGAGACCGACGATTATGCAGTTAGTTCCTACAGGTTACATTGGTCCCCTGCGAAGTGTTTGTGCCTCTTACGGGGCCATTAGGCGACTGGTTTAGGTTTTCACCCTCACACGGCTTGTTTATAAGCCTAATATAGATATTTCCAAATTATCGTCGTATTCTCAAATCGAGAGGCCCGTCACTGCGCTATCAACTCCTATAAGTTACATTGGCTCCGTGCGAGATGTTCGGGCCTCTTACCGGGCCATTTGGCTTCTGGTTTGAGATTTCACCCACAAATGACTTGTTTTTAAGCCTAATCTAGATATTTCACAATTACCATCATATTCTCAAACTGAGAGACTCGTGACTACGCGGTCAGTTCCTATAAGTTACATTGGTCCCGTGAGAAGCGTTCGTGCCTCTTACGAGGCCGTTTAGCGGCGGGTTTGGGTTTTCACAATCACACGGCTTATTTTTAAGCATAATCTAGATATTTCCAAATTATCTTCATATTCGCAAACTGGGAGACCCGTGACTACGCGGTCAATTCCTACAAGTTACATTGGTACCGTGTGAGGTGTATGGGCTTCTTACGGGGCCGTTTGACTTCTTGTTTGAGTTTCCACGCTCACATGGCTTATTTTTAAGACTAATCTAGATACTTCACAAATTTCGTCATATTCTCAAACCGGGATAACCGCGACTACGCGGTCAGTTCGTATAAGTTACATTGGTCCTATGCGAGGTGTTCGTGCCTCTTACGGGACCGTTTGGCGGCTGGTTTGGATTTCATCCTCACATAGCTTGTTTTTAAGCCTAAACTAGATATTACCAATTATCATCATATTCTCAAACTAGGAGGCCCGTGATGACGCGATCAGTTCCTAAAATTTATATTAGTCTCGTGCGAGGTGTTCATGCCTCTTACGGGGCCGTTTGGCGCCTGGTCTGGGTTTTCAACCTTAAAGAGCTTGTTTTTAAGCCTAATCTAGATATTTCCAAACTATCGTCATATTCTAAGACCGGGAGACACACGATTACGTGGTCAGTTCCTATAAGTTACGTTGGTCCCATTCGAGGTATTCATGCCTCTTACTAGGCCGTTTGGCGAATGGTTTGAGTTTTCACCCTAAAACGGCATGTTTTAATGCCTAATCTAGATATTTTTTATTTATCCTCCTATTTTCAAATCGGGAGACCCGTGATTATGCGGTCAGTTCCTACAAGTTACATTAATCCCGTGCGAGGTGTTCGTGCATCTTAAGGGGTCGTTTGGGGGCTATTTTGGGTTTCCACCCTTCAACGACTTATTTCTAAACCTAAGCTATATATTTTTGAATTATCATCATATTCTCAAACAGAGAGGATCGTGACTATGCGGTCAGTTCCTACGAGTTAAATTAGTCCCGTGGAGGGTGTTAGTGCCTCTTACAGGGCCACGTGGGGGCCGGTTTGGGGTTTCTCCCTTCAATGGCTGGTTTCTAAGACTAATATATATTTTCAAATTATTATCAAACTGGGAGACTCGCGACTACGCGATCAGTTCCTTCAAGTTTCATTGGTCACGTACCAGGTGTTAGTGCCTTAAACGGCATCGTTTCGGGGTTGGTTTAGATTTTAACCCTCACACGGCTTGTTTTTAGGCCTAATCTAGATATTTAAAAATTTTCATCATATTCTCAAACCGAGAGACCCGTGACTAGGTGGTCAATTCCTACAAGTTAAATTGATCCCGTGCGAGGTGTTGATGCCTCTTTCAGGGCTGTTTGGCGAATGGTTTGGGTTTTCCCCTAAAATGACTTATTTTTAAGCCTAATCTAGATATTTCTAAATTATCATCATATTCTTAAACCGGGAGACCTGTGACTACGTGATCAGTTGCTACAAGTTACATTGGTCCCATGCAAGGTGTTCGTGCCTCTAACACGACCGTTTTGTGGCTGATTTTGGTTTTCACCCTCACACGACTTATTTATAAGACTAATCTAGATATTTCCAAATTACCGTCATATTCTCAAACCGGGAGACCCGCGACTACACGGTCAGTTCCAATAAGTTACATTGGTCCTGTGCGAGGTGTTAGTGCATCTTACGGGGCCTTTTGGCGTCTGGTTTGGGATTTCACCCTCACACGGCTTGTTTTTAAGCCTAAACTAGAAATTTCCAAATTATCGTCATATTCTAAAATGAGGAGGCATGTGACTACGCATTGAGTTGGTTCCGTGCGAGGAGTTCGTGCGTCTTTCGGGGTCGTTTGGCACCTGGTTTGGGTTTTCACCCTTAAACGGCTTATTTTTAAGCGTAATCTAGATATTTACAAATTATTGTCATATTATCAAACAGAGAGACCCACGATTACGCGGTCAGTTCCTACAAGTTACATTGGTCCCCTGCGAGGTGTTTGTGCCTCTTACGGGGCCGTTTGGCAGCTATTTTGGGTTTTCACCCTCACACAGCTTATTTATAAGCCTAATGTAGATATTTCCAAATTATCATCATATTCTCAAACTGGGAGACCCGTGACTACGCTGTCAACTCCTACAAGTTACATTGGCCCCGTGCGAGATGTTCGGGCCTCTTACAGGGCCATTTGACTTCTGGTTTGAGTTTTCACCCTCACACGACATGTTTTTAAGCCTAACCTAGATATTTCCCAATTACCATCATATTCTCAAACTGGGATATCCATGACTACGTGATCAGTTTCTACAAGTTATATTGGTCCCGTGCGAGGTGTTCGTGCCTCTTACGAGGCCGTTTGGCGGTGGGTTTGGGTTTTCACCCTCACATGGCTTATTTTTAAGAATAATCTAGATATTTCCAAATTATCATCATATTCTCAAACCAGGAGACCCGTGACTATGCGATCAATTCCTACAGGTTACATTGGTCCCGTGCGAGGTGTCCGTGCCTCTTACAGGGCCATTTGGCTTTTGCTTTTAGTTTTCATCCTCACACGGCTTGTTTTTAAGCCTAATCTAGATATTTCCCAGTTATCATCATATTATAAAACTCGTAGACCCACAACTACACAGTCAGTTCCTACAAGTTACATTGATCCCGTGCGAAATGTTTGTGCCTCTTACGGGGCCGTTTGGTGGCTGGTTTGGGTTTTCCCCTTTAACAACTCATTTTTAAGCCTAATCTAGATATTTCTAAATTATCATCATATTCTCAAACTGGGAGACCCGTGTCGACACTATCAGTTCCTACAAGTTACATTGGCCCCGTGCGAGTTATTAGTGCCTCTTACGGGGCCATTTGGGTCCTAGTTTAGCTTTTCACCGTCAAACGGCATGTTTTTAAGAGTAATCAAGATATTTTCAAATTATCATCATATTCTCAAACTGGGAGTACCATGACTACGTGGTTAGTTCCTACGAGTCACATTGGTCAACTATGAGGTGTTCGTGCCTCTTACGGGGCCGTTTGGGGGCGGGTTTGGGTTTTCACCCTCATACAGCTAATTTTTATGCATAATCTAGATATTTCCAAATTATCTTCATATTCGCAAACTGGGAGACCCGTGACTACATGGTCAATTCCTGCAAGTTACATTGGTCCCGTGCGAGCTGTCCGGGCCTCTTACGGGGCTATTTGGCATCCGGTTTGAGCTTTCTCCCTCACACAGCTTATTTTTAAGCCTGATCTAGATATTTCCCAATTACCGTCATATTTGCAAACCGGGAGACCCACGACTACGCGGTCAGTTCCTACAAGTTACATTGGTCCCATGCGAGGTGTTCGTGCCTCTTACGGGCCATTTGGCTGTTGGTTTGGGATTTCACCCTCACACAACTTATTTTTAAGCCTAAACTTTATATTTCCAAATTATCATCATATTCTCAAATGGGGAGGCCCGTGACTACGCGGTCAGTTCCTAAAAGTTATATTAGTCTCGTACGAGGTGTCCGTGCCTCCTACGGGGCCGTTTGGTGCCTGGTTTGGGTTTTCACCCTTAAACAACATATTTTTAAGCTTAATCTAGATATTTCCAAACTATCGTCATATTTTCAAACCAGGAGACCCACGATTACGCAGTAAGTTCCTATAAGTTACATTGGTCCTGTTCGAGGTGTTTTGTGCCTCTTACTAGACCATTTAGGGGTTGGTTTGAGTTTTCACCCTCAAACGACTTGTTTTTAAGCCTAATCTAGTTATTTCCAAATTATCGTTATATTTTCAAATCGGGAGACCCGCGATTATGCGCTTAGTTCCTATAAGTTACATCGGTCCCGTGCGAGGTGTTCGTGCCTCTTACGGGGCTGTTTGGCGACTTGTTTAGTTTTTCCTGTCAAACGACTTATTTTTAAGCCTAATCTAGATATTTCTAAATTATCAGCATATTCTCAAACCGGGATACCCGTGACTACGCGATCAGTTCATACAAGTTACATTGGTCCCGTGTGAGGTGTTCGTGCCTCTTAGACGGCCGTTTCGTGGCTGGTTTGGGTTTTCACCCTCACACGACTTATTTATAAGCCTAAACTAGATATTTCCCAATTACCATCATATTCTCAAACCGGGAGACCCGCGACTAGATGGTCAGTTCCTATAAGTTACATTGGTCCCGTGCAAGGTGTTCGTGCCTCTTACGGGGCCGTTTGGCGCCTGGTTTGGGTTTTCACCATTAAATGGCTTATTTTTAATCTTAATCTTGATATTTCCAAATTATCGTCATATTCTCAAACCAAGAGACCCGCGATTATGCGGTCAGTTCCTACAAGTTACATTGGTCCCCTGCGAGGTGTTTGTTCCTCTTCCGGGCCGTTTGGTAGCTAGTTTGGGTTTTCAGCCTCACACGGCTTGTTTATAAGCCTAATCTAGATATTTCCAAATAATCGTCATATTCTCAAACCGGGAGACCCGTGACTACGTTGTCAACTCCTATAAGTTACATTGGCCCCGTGCGAGATGTTCGGGCCTCTTACGGGTCCATTAGGCTTCTGGTTTGAGTTTTCACCCTCACACGGCTTGTTTTTAAGCCTAATATAGAAATTTCCCAATTATCATCATATTCTCAAACTAGGAGACCCGTGACTACGCAGTCAGTTCCTACAAGTTACATTGGTCCCGTGCGATGTGTTCGTGCTCTTACGAGGCCGTTTGGCGGTGGGTTTGGGTTTTCATCCTCACACGGCTATTTTTTACGAATAATCTAGATATTTCCAAATTATCATCATATTCTCAAACCAGGAGACCTGTGACTACACGGTCAATTCCTACAAGTTACATTGGTCCCGTACGAGGTATCCATGCCTCTTACGGGGCCATTTGGCTTTTGGTTTTAGTTTTCACCCTCACACGGCTTGTTTTTAAGCCTAATCTAGATATTTCCCAGTTACCCTCATGTTCTCGAACTGGTAGACCCGCAACTACGCAGTCAGTTCCTACAAGTGACATTGGTCCCGTACGAAATGTTCGTGCCTCTTACAGGGTCATTTGGTGGCTGGTTTGGGTTTCCCCCTCAAACGACTCATTTTTAATCCTAATCTAGATATTTCTAAATTATCATCATATTCTCAAACTGGGAGACCCGTGACGACGCTATCAGTTCCTACAAGTTACATTGGTCCCGTGCGAGTTGTTCGTGCCTCTTACAGGGCCATTTGGGGGCTAGTTTAGCTTTTCACCCTTAAACGACATGTTTTTAAGCCTAATCAAGATATTTTCAAATTATCATCATATTCTCAAACCAAGAGACCCGTGACTACGTGAGCAGTTCCTAAAAGTCGAATTGGTCCCATGCGAGGTGTTCGTGCCTCTTACGGGGGCCGTTTGGCGGGGGGTTTGGATTTTCACCCTCACATGGCTAATTTTTAAGCATAATCTAGATATTTAGAAATTATCTTCATATTCGCAAATTGGGAAACCCGTGACTATGCGGTCAATTCCTGCAAGTTAAATTGGTCCCGTGCGAGGTGTCCGGGCCTCTTACGGGGCTGTTTGGCTTCTGGTTCTAGTTTTGACCCTCACACAGCTTGTTTTCGAGCCTAATTTCGGTATTTCCCAATTACCATCATATTCTCAAACGGGGAGACCCGCGACTATGCGGTCTGTTCCTATAAGTTACATTGGTCCCATGCGAGGTGTTTGTGCCTCTTATGGGGCCATTTGGCAGCTGGTTTGGGATTTCATCATCACACAACTTGTTTTTAAGCCTAAACTAGATATTTCAAAATTATAATCATATTCTCAAACCGGGAGGCCCATGACTGTGCGGTCAGTTCCTAAAAGTTATATTAGTCTTGTTCGAGGTGTTTGTGCCTCTTACGGGGCCGTTTAGCGTCTGGTTTGGGTTTTCACCCTCAAACAGCTTGTTTTTAAGCCTAATCTAGATATTTCCAAACTATCGTCATATTCTCAAATCGGGAGACCCACGATTATGCGGTCAGTTCCTATAAGTTACATTTGTCCCCTTAGAGGTGTTCGTGCCTCTTACTGGGCCGTTTGGCCGCTGGTTTGAGTTTTGTCCCTCAAACGGCTTGTTTTTAAGCCTAATCTAGATATTTCCAAATTATCGTCATATTTTTAAATCTGGAGACCCGCGATTATGCGGTCAGTTCCTACAAGTTACATTGGTCTCGTGTGAGGTGTTCGTGCCTCTTACGTGGAAGTTTGACGGCTGGTTTGTGCTTTTACCCTTTAATGCCTTATTTTTAAGCCTAATTTAGATTTTTTCAAATTATCCTAATATTCTAAAACCAAGAGAACCCGTGACTTCGTGGTCAGTTCCTATAAGTTATATTGGTCCCGTGCGAGTTGTTCGTCCCTCTACTGGATGCTGGTTTGGGTTTTCACCCTCAAACGACTTGTTTTTAAACCTAATCTAGATATTTCCAAAATTTTCTCAAACCGAAAGCCCTGTGACAACGTTGTTAGTTCCTACGAGTTACATTGGTCCCGTAGGAGGTGTTAGTTCCTCTTACGGGGTCGTTTGGAGGTTGGTTTGGGTTTTCACCATTTAACGGCTTGTTTCTAAGCCTAATTTATATACTTTCAAATTATCGTTATATTCTTAAATCGAGAGGCCCATGACTACGGGGTCAGTTCCAACGAGTTATATTAGTCCAATGTGAGGTGTTAATACCTCTTACGGATTTGTTTGGTTTTCCACCTTTCATCGACTTGTTTTTAAGCCTAATTTATATATTTTCAAATTATCATCATATTCTCAAACTGAGAGGCCCGTGACTACGTGGTTAGTTCCTATGAGTTATATTGGTCCCGTAGGAGGTGTTAGTTCCTCGTACGGGGTCGTTTGGGGGCTGGCTTGGGTTTCCACCCTTCAACGACTTGTTTCTAAACCTAAGCTATATATTTTTTAATTATCATCATATTCTCAAACAGAGAGGACCATGACTACGCGGTCAGTTCCTACGAGTTAAATTAGTCCCGTGGGGCGTGTTAGTGCATATTACAGGGCCGCGTGGGGGGCGGTTTTGGGTTTCACCCTTCAACGACTGGTTTCTAAGCCTTGTATATATATTTTCAAATTATTCTCAAACCAAGAGACACGCGACTACATGGTCATTTCCTTAAAGTTTCATTGGTCCCGTACGAGGTGTTAGTGCCGTAAACGACATCGTTTCGGGGTTGGTTTTTGTTTTCACCCTCACATGACTTATTTTTAGTCATAATCTGGATATTTTAAAATTATCATCATATTCTCAAACCGAGAGGCCCGTGACTAGGCGGTCAGTTGTTACATGTTACATTGGTCTCGTGCGAGGTGTTTCGTGCCACTTACGGGGCCGTTTGGCGGCTGGTTTGGGTTTTCCCCTCAAACAACTTATTTTTAAGCCCAATCTAGATGTTCCTAAATTATTATCATATTCTCAAATCGAGAGACCCGTGATGACGCTATCAGTTCCTACAAGTTATATTGGTCCCATGCGAGGTGTTCGTACCTCTTACGGGGCCATTTGGGGGCTAGTTTGGCTTTTCACCCTCAAACGACATGTTTTTAAGCTTAATCCAGATATTTTCAAATTATCATCATATTCTCAAACCGGGAGACCCGTGCCTATGCGGTCAGTTCCTATAAGTCAGATTGGTCTCGTGCGAGGCGTTCGTGCCTCTTACGGGGCTGTTTAGCGGCGAGTTTGGGTTTTCACCCTCACACGGCTTATTTTTAAGCATGATCTAGATATTTACAAATTATCGTAATATTCTCAAACTGAGAGACCCATGACTATGTGGTCAATTCCTACAAGTTACATTGTTCCCTTTTGAGGTGTTCGGGCCTCTTACGGGGCCGTTTGGCTTCTGGTTTGAGTTTTCACCCTCACACGGTTTGTTTTTAAGCCTAATCTAAATATTAGCCAATTTTTGTCATATTTTCAAATCGGGAGACTCGTGACTACGCGGTCAGTTCCTAAAAGTTACATTGATCCTGTGCGAGGTGTTCGTACCTCTTACGGGGTCATTTGGCAGCGGGTTTGGGATTTCACCCTCACATAGCTTTTTTTTAAGCTTAAACTAGATATTTCCAAATTATCATCATATTCTCAAACTGGGAGGCCCGTGACTACGCTGTCAGTTCATATAAGTTATATTTGTCCCGTACGAGGTATTTGTGCCTCTTACGAGACCGTTTGGTGCCTTGTTTGGGTTTTCACCCTTAAACGGCTTGTTTTTAAGCCTAATATAGATTTTTCTAAATTATCGTCATATTCTCAAACCGGTAGTCCCACAATTACGAGGTCAGTTCCTATAAGTTACATTGGTCCCGTTCGAGGTGTCCGTGCCTCTCACGAGACCGTTTGGTGGCTGGTTTGAGTTTTCACCCTCAAACGGCTTATTTTTAAGCCCAATCTAGATATTTCCAATTTATTGTCATATTTTCAAATTAGGAGACCCTCGATTACACGGTCAGTTCCTACAAGTTACATTGGTCCCGTGCGAGGTGTTCGTGCCACTTACGGGGCTGTTTGGCGACTTGTTTGGGTTCACCCTTTAACGGCTTGTTTTTAAGCCTAATTTAGTTTTTTAAATTATCACCATATTCTCAAATCGGGAGAACCTTTGACTTCGCGATCAGTTTCTACCAGTTATATTGGTCCCGTGCGAGGTGTTCGTGCCTCTTACGGGTCCGTTTGGAGGCAGTTTGGGTTTTCACCCTCAAACTGCTTGTTTTTAAGCCTAATCAAGATATTTCCAAATTTTTCTCAAAACGAAAGGCACATGACTACGTGGTTAGTTCCTATGAGTTACATTGGTCCCACAGGAGGTGTTAGTGCCTCTTACGGGGTCGTTTGGGGGTTGTTTTGGGTTTTCACCATTTAACGACTTGTTTTTAATCCTAATCTATATTTCTTCAAATGATCATCATATTCTTAAATTGAGAGGTCCGTGACTAGGGTGTCATGTCCTACGAGCTATATTAGTCCCGTGCGAGGTGTTAATACCTCTTACGGATTTATTTGGGGGCTGCTTTGGGTCTCCACCCTTCAACGACTTATTTTTAAGCCTAAGCTATATATTTTCAAATTATCATCATATTCTCAAACTGAGAGGCCCGTGACTACGTGGTTAGTTCCTATAAGTTATATTTTCTCGTAGGAGGTGTTAGTACCTCTTATGGAGTCGTTTGGGGGCTGGTTTGGGTTTCCACCCTTCAACGACTTGTTTCTAAACATAAGCTATATATTTTTGTAGTATCATCATATTTCAAAGAGAGAGGATCGTGATTACGCGATCAGTTCCTACGAGGTAAATTAGTCCCGTGGGAGATGTTAATGCCTCTTACAGGGCCGCGTGGGTATCGGTTTGGGGTTTCACCCTTCAATGGCTGGTTTCTAAGACTAATATATATATTTTCAAATTATTCTCAAACCGAGAGGCCTGTGACTACGTGGTTAGTTCCTACGAGTTACATTGGTCCCGTACAGGTGTTAGTGCCTTAAATGGTATCGTTTTGGGGTTGCTTTAGGTTTTCAACCTAACACGGGCTTGTTTTTAGGCCTAATCTAGATATTTTTAAATTATCATCATATTCTCAAACCGAGAGACCCGTGATTAGTAGGTATGTTCCTACAAGTTACATTGGTCCCGTGCAAGGTGTTCGTGCCTCTTACGAGGCCGTTTGGTGGCTGGTTTGGGTTTTCCCCTCAAATGACTTATTTTTAAGCCTAATCTAGATATTTCTAAATTATCATCATATTCTCAAATCGGGAGACCCATGACGATGCTATCAGTTCTTACAAGTTATATTGGTCCCGTACGAGGTTTTCGTGCCTCTTACGGGGCCATTTGGGGGATGGTTTGGCTTTTTACCCTCAAACGGGATGTTTTTAAGCCTAATCCAGATATTTTCAAATTATCATCATGTTCTCAAATCGGGAGACCCATGACTACGTGGTCAATTCCTAGAAGTCACATTGGTCCCGTGTGAGGTGTTCGTGCCTCTTACGGGGCCATTTTGCGTCGGGTTTGGGTTTTCACCCTCACACGGCTTATTTTTAAGCCTAATCTAGATATTTCCAAATTATCGTCATATTGTCAAATTGAGATACCCGTGGCTACGCGGTCAATTCCTACAAGTTACATTGGTCCCGTGCGACGTGTTCGGGCCTCTTACGGGCCGTTTGGCTTCTGGTTTGAGTTTTCACCCTCACACGACTTGTTTTTAAGACTAGTCTAGATATTTCCCAATTTTTGTCATATTCTCAAACCGGGAGACTCACGACTACACGGTCAGTTCCTACAAGTTACATTGGCCCGTGCGAGGTGTTCATGCCTCTTACGGGGCCATTTGGTGGCTGGTTTGGGATTTCACCCTCACACAATTATTTTTTTGCCTAAACTAGATATTTCCAAATTATCATTATATTCTCAAATGGGGAGGCCCGTGACTATGCGATCAGTTATATAAGTTATATTGGTCCCGTGCGAGGTCTCCGTGCCTCTTACGGGGCCGTTTGGTGCCTGGTTTGGGTTTTCACCCTTAAACGGCTTGTTTTTAAGCCTAATTTAGATATTTCCAAACTATCATCATATTCTCAAACCGAGAGACCTAAGATTATGCGGCCAGTTCCTATAAGTTACATTGGTCCCATTCGAGGTGTCCGTTCCTCTTACGGGGTCGTTTGGAGACTGGTTTGATTTTTCACCCTCAAACGACTTGTTTTTAAACCTAATATCAATATTTCCAAATTATCATCCTTTTTTCAAATCGACAGACCCGTGATTATGCTGTCAGTTCCTACAAGTTACATTGGTCCCGTGCGAGGTTTTCGTGCCTCTTATGGGGCCGTTTGGTGGCTGGTTTTTGGTTTTCACCCTTTAATGGCTTGTTTTTAAGCATAATGTAGATTATTTCAAATTATCCTCATATTCTCAAATCGATAGAACCCGTGGCCATGCGGTCAGTTCCTACAAGTTATACTGGTCCTGTGCGAGGTGTTCATGCCTCTTACGGGGCCGTTCGGAGACTGGTTTCGGTTTTCACCCTCAAACGACTTATTTTTAAGCCTAATATAGATATTTTCAATTTTTTTTTGAAACCAAAAGGTCTGTGATTATGTGGTTAGTTCCTACGAGTTTCATTGGTCCCGTAGGAGGTGTTAGTACCTCTTACGGGGTTGTTTGGGGGTTGGCTTTGGTTTTGACCCTTTAACGAATTGTTTATAATCCTAATCTATATATTTTCAAATTATCATCATATTCTTAAATCGAGAGGCCCATGACTAAGGGGTTAGTTCCTACGAGTTATATTAGTCCGATGCAAGGTGTTAATCCCTCATACGGATTTGTTTGGGGGATGGTTTGGGTTTCCATCCTTCAACGACTTGTTTTTAAGCCTAAGTTATATATTTTCAATTTATCATCATAGTGTCAAACTGAGAGGCCCGTGACTACGTGGTTAGTTCCTACGAGTTATATTTGTCCCGTAGGATGTGTTAGTGCCTCTTACGGGGTCGTTTGGGGGCTGGTTTTGGTTTCCATCCTTCAACGACTTGTTTGTAAACATAAGCTATATATTTTTGAAGTATCATCATATTTCAAACAAAGACGACCGTGACTACGCGATCAGTTCCTATGAGTTAAATTAGTCCTGTGGGAGGTGTTAATGCCTCTTATAGGGCCGCGTGGGGTCCAGTTTGGGGTTTCACCCATCAATGGCTGGTTTATAAGCCAAATATATATATTTGTCAATTATTCTCAAACCGAGAGGCCTGTGACTACGTCGTTAGTTCCTATGAGTTACATTGGTCCCATACATGTGTTAGTGCCTTAAATGGTATCGTTTCGGGGTTATTTTAGGTTTTCACCCTAACACGGCTTGTTTTTAAGCCTAATCTTGATATTTTCAAATTATCATTATATTCTCAAACCGAGAGACCCGTGACTAGGCGGTCTATTCCTACAAGTTACATTGGTCCCGTGCAAGGTGTTCGTGGCTCTTACGGGGCCGTTTGGTGGTTGGTTTGGGTTTTCTCCTCAAACGACTTATTTTTAAGCCTAATCTATATATTTCTAAATTATCATCATATTCTCACATCGGGAGACCCATGACGACGCTATCAGTTCTTACAAGTTACATTGCTCCCGTACGAGGTGTTCGTACCTCTTACGGGGCCATTTGGGGGATGGTATGGCTTTTCACCCTCAAACGGCATGTTTTTAAGCCTAATCCAGATATTTTTCAAATTATCATCATGTTTTCAAATCGGGAGACCCGTGACTACGCGATCAATTCCTACAAGTCACATTGGTCCCGTGTGAGGTGTTCGTGCCTCTTACGGGGCCATTTTGCGGCGAGTTTGGGTTTTCACCCTTACACGGCTTATTTTTAAGCCTAATCTAGATATTTCCAAATTATTACCATGTTCTCAAATTGAGAGACCCGTGGCTACGCGGTCAATTCCTACAAGTTACATTGGTCCCGTGCGACGTGTTCGGGCCTCTTACGGGGCCGTTTGGCTTCGGGTTTGGGTTTTCACCCTTAAACGACTTATTTTTAAGCTTAATATAGATATTTCAAAAATAATTGAAACCAAAAGGTCCATGACTACGTGGGTAGTTCCTACGAGTTTCATTGGTCCTGTAGGAGGTGTTAGTGCCTCTTACGGGGTCATTTGGGGGTTGGTGTTTTCACCCTTTAACGGATTGTTTCTACGCCTAATCTATATATTTTCAAATTATCATCAGATTCTTAAATCGAGAGGCCCGTGACTAAGGGTTTAGTTCCTACGAGTTATATTAGTCCGGTGCGAGGTGTTAATACCTCATACGGATTTGTTTGGGGACTGGTTTGGGTTTCCACCATTCAATGACTTATTTTTAAGCCTAAGCTATATATTTTCAAATTATCATCATATTCTCAAACTGAGAGGCCCGTGACTACGTGGTTAGTTCCTACGAGTTATATTTTCCCGTAGGAGGAGTTAGTGCCTCTTACGGGGTCGTTTGGGGGCTGGTTTTGGTTTCCATCCTTCAACGACTTATTTGTAAACATAAGTTATATATTTTTGAAGTATCATCATATTTTAAATAGAGACGACCGTGACTACGTGATCAGTTCCTATGAGTTAAATTAGTCCCATGGGAGGTGTTAACGCCTCTTATAGGGCCACGTGGGGTCCAGTTTGGGGTTTCATCCTTCAATATCTGGTTTATAAGCCAAATATATATATTTTTCAATTATTCTCAAACCGTGAGGCCTGTGACTACGTGGTTAGTTCCTATGAGTTACATTGGTCCTGTACAGGTGTTAGTGCCTTAAATGGTATCGTTTCGGGGTTGCTTTAGGTTTTCACCCTAACACGACTTGTTTTTAGGCCTAATCTTGATATTTTCAAATTATCATCATATTCTCAAACCAAGAGATCCGTGACTAGGCGATCTGTTCCTACAAGTTACATTGGTCCTGTACAAGGTGTTCATGCCTCTTACGGGGCCGTTTGGTGGCTGGTTTGGGTATTCCCCTCAAATGACTTATTTTTAAGCCTAATTTTGATATTTCTAAATTATCATCATATTCTCAAATCGGGAGACCCGTGAGAACGCTATTATATCTTTCAAGTTACATTTGTCCCGTACGAGGTGTTCGTGCCTCTTACGGGGCCATTTGGGGGTTGATTTGGCTTTTCACCCACAAACGGCATATTTTTAAGCCTAATCCAGATATTTTCAAATTATCATCAGCTTCTCAAATCGGGAGACCCGTAACTACGCAGTCAATTCCTACAAGTCACATTGGTCCCGTGAGAGGTGTTCGTGCCTCTTACAGGGCCGTTTTGCGGCGGGTTTGGGTTTTCACCCTCACATGGCTTATTTTTAAGCCTAATCTAGATATTTACAAATTATTATCATATTCTCAAATTGAGAGACCCGTGGCTACGTGGTCAATTCCTATAAGTTACATTGGACCCATGCGACATGTTTGGGCCTCTTACGGGGCCGTTTGGCTTCTGGGTTGAGTTTTAACCCTCACACGGCTTATTTTTAAGCCTAATCTAGATATTTCCCAATTTTTGTCATATTCTCAAATCAGGAGACTCGCTACTACACGGTCAGTTCGTACAAGTTACATTAGTGCCGTGCGAGGTGTTCGTGCCTCTTACGGGGACGTTTGGCGGCTGGTTTAGGATTTCACCCTCACACAACTTGCTTTTAAGCCTAAACTAGATATTTCCAAATTATCATTATATTCTCAAACGGGGAGGCCCGTGATTACGTGAACAGTTCTATAAGTTATATTGGTCCCGTGCGAGTTGTCCCTGCCTCTTACGGGGCCGTTTGGTGCCTAGTTTAGGTTTTCACCCTTAAAAGGATTATTTTTAAGCCTAATCTATATATTTCCAAATTATTGTCAAATTCTCAAATCGAGAGACCTACGATTATGCAGTTAGTTCATATAAGTTACATTGGTCCCGTTCAAGGTGTTCGTACCTCTTACGGGGTCATTTGGCGACTGGTTTGACTTTTTACCCTCAAACGGCTTATTTTTAAAGCTAATCAAGAAATTTCCAAATTATCATCATATGTTCAAATCGACAGACCCACGATTACGCGGTGAGTTCCTACAAATTACATTGGTATCGTACGAGGTGTTCGTGCCTCTTACGGGGCCGTTTGGTGGCTGGTTTTTGGTTTTCACCCTTTAATGGCTTGTTTTAATCCTAATTTAGATTATTTCAAATTAGCATCATATTCTCAAATCGAGAGAACCCGTGACTTCGCTGTCAGTTCCTACAAGTTATATTGGTCCTGTGCGAGGTGTTCGTGCCTCTTACAGGGCCATTTGGAGGCTGGTTTGGATTTTCACCCTCAAACGACATGTTTTTAAGCTTAATCCAGATATTTCCAAATTTTTCTGAAATCGAAAGGCCCGTGACTACGTGGTTAGTTCCTACGAGTTTCATTGGTCCCGTAGGAGGTGTTAGTGCCTCTTACGGGGTCGTTTGGGGGATGGTTTTGGTTTTCACCCTTTAACGGATTGTTTCTAAGCCTAATCTATGTATTTTCCAATTATCATCATATTCTTAAACTGAGAGGCCCATGACTACGGGGTCAGTTCCTACGAGTTATATTAGTCGTGTGCGAGGTGTTAATACCTCTTACGGATTTGTTTGGGGGCTAGTTTGGGTTTCCACCCTTCAACGACTTGTTTTTAAGCCTAAGCTATATATTCTCAAATTATCATCATATTCTCAAATCGAGAGGCCCGTGACTACGTGGTTAGTTCCTATGAGTTATATTGGTCCCGTAGGATGTGTTAGTGCCTGTTACGGGGTCGTTTGGGGGCTGGTTTGGGTTTCCACCCTTCAATGACTTATTTCTAAACCTAAGATATATATGTTTGAATTATCATCATATTCTCCAACAGAGAGGACTGTGACTACGCGATTAGTTCCTACGAGTTAAATTAGTCCCATGGGAGGTGTTACTGACTCTTATAGGGCCGTGTGGGGTCCGGTTTGGGGTTTCACCCTTCAATGGCTAGTTTTTAATCCTAATATGTATATTTTCCAATTATTCTCCAACCGAGAGGCCCGGGACTACGTGGTTAGTTCCTACGGATTGCATTGGTCCCGTACGAGGTGTTAGTGCCTTAAACGACATCGTTTCGGGGTTGGTTTGGGTTTTCACCCTTCAACAATTTATTTTGAAGCCTAATCTATATATTTTCACATTAGCATCACATTCTCAAATGGAGAGGCTCGTGACTACTCAGTCAGTTCCTACGAGTTATACTAGTCCCGTGCGAGGTGGTAGTAGCTCTTACGGATTTGTTTGTGGGCTGGTTTGGGTTTTCACCCTTCAACTACTTGTTTCTAAGCCTAAGATATATATTTTTAAATTATTTTCATATTATCAAATCAAGATCCCCATTACTACGTGGTCAGTTCCTACGACTTAAATTTGTCTCGTATGAGGTGTTAGTGCCTCTTACGGGGCCGCTCAGGAGCTAGTTTGATCTTTCACCCTTCAACGGCTTGCTGTTAAGCCTAATCTATATATTTTTTGAATTATATTCATCTTTTTCAAATCGAGAGGACCGTGACTACGCGGTTAGTTTGTACGAGTTACATTGGTCCCGTGGGAGGTGTTAGTGCTTCTTACGGGACCTCTAGGGGGTCAGTTTGGGTTTTCACCCTTTAACGACTTATTTCTAGGCATAATCTATATATTTTGAAATTATTCTCAAACCTAGAGGCCCGTGACTAAGTGGTTAGTTCCTACGAGTTACATTGGTCCCGTACGAGGTGTTAGTGCCTCTTACAGGGTCGTTTGGGGACTGGGTTGGATTTTTACCCTTTAAACGCTGATTTTTAAGCCTAATCTAAATATTTTTAAATTATCGTCATATTTTCAAATCGGGATACCCGCGATTACCCAATCAGTTCCTACAAGTTATATTGGTCTCGTGCGAGATGTCGATGCCACTTATAGGACCGTTTGGGGGCTGGTTTAGGTTTTCACCCTTTAACGACTTATTTATAAGCATAATCTCTATATTTTCATTTTGTCGCCATATTCTCAAACCGAGAGGCCCATGATGACGCGGTCAGTTCCTAGAATTTACATCAGTCCTATGAGAGGTGTTTATGCCTCTTACGAGGCCATTTTAGGGCTGGTTTGGATTTTTTGCCTTAACGGCTAGTTTTTAAGCGTATCATTTAGCTAAAAGGTTTTCATTATCAAATAGTTTCATTACGAAAGTGATGCAAAATCCAAGGCCTTGTATATTAAGTGGATCTATATATATGTCTGATGTGACAATCACCAAAAGGAGAAGGGAGATGAAAGAAAAGAAGAGAAAGGAAAAGATATGTTTCAGCTCAAAACCCACAACTGATCAACACTAAAAAACACAGATCACCACAATTCAACAAAATCCATGTTTCAGCTCAATTTCATAATATGAACCTACATACACACACATATACATACATGTATACATATATATAGAGAGAAAGTAAGACCTTCTTCTACCAGCAGGTGCCGCCAGTTCCAAAGTGATAACATCTTCCATCGAGCTAGCCATTTCACCTACTCAATTTCAAAACCCTAGAAGTCATAAATACATACATACATACATACATACATACATACATACATATAAACATGGTTGAGCAAGACCTTCTAAGGGAGATATGGTGTTAGAGTGGAAGAGGAGAGACTCACCTAAAATTACGGTGTTTATTCGAGGATTTTTTCAATGATAGAGGAGGATAAAACTAACATTAAGGAAACTCCCAAACACAACAATTTTGACGACAATGAAAATTTTGATCCCTACCAATGTGAAAGTCCATTTCATCATATTAATAAATTATCCCCACCTCAAGGATCATCAGCAGTGGTTAACTGGATCCACACATACTCGCACATAAAAGACTCTAAAAAAGACACACGAGAAATTTACAAAACCTTCCTGAGCAGTTGAATTTATCAAAATTACCATTACCAAGACATACATGTTACCTTTAAGAGGTAAACTCAAGTAAACCTGTAACTAAATGTTGACGAATATTCAATAAACCGCACATTATCTATCCCATTATCCCTAACACATTACCGGAATTGTGTTTCTTAAAACACCTTTGTCCTTCAAAGATACATCCTAAAGATGATTTACATATATAACCCTACACAACCATTTTTTAAACCCAGCGTAGGGAAGCCTTGAATAAACACGGGTGTACAATCCTCACAAGTTCTTAAAATGCCAACAAGTACAATTTAACTATGTAAAAAAAATGGTTAGTATATAATTTGGGGATGGTAAAATTGGTTTAGTGAATAGATTGTATTACCTTGGTGGTGGGATCTTTCCTACCAAGCCTCTTCAACTGTTGTGCCAGTTCACTATCAATATCCTGCACATGTATTGTAAGTTAAGTGACTAAATACAAATTGTGTTTCTACATATCACATAATAATAATAGTAATAATAATAATAATAATAATAATAATAATAATAATAATAATAATAATAATAATAATAATAATAATAATAATAATAATAATAATAATAATAATAATAATAATAATAATAATAATAATAATAATAATAATAATAATAATAATACAAGTAGTAAATTAAAAAGTGAAAGTAATGAAACCGAAAAGGGGGGGGGGAGTCCTGCTTCGAGGAAAAAACATCTAGGCGTGAACTGCCGACATAGCCTCAAAATCCAACGGTCGTGGCACCCGAAGGCAAAAATGGATGTGGATAAACCACTTACCCTTACTCGAGTGATCCCCATGCTTCGAGAACCGCGCGTAAAATTTCCCCAAGTTCACATCACCCTAAGCCGCGGTTCCACACTCACTTCTCAATTGCCCAGTCGCCTCCGATAAACAGCCCTCACACTCAAATCTTCCAACCGGCTATTGTCTAAATGGTGTGTGTTTTGGTCAAGATAAAGAGAGAGGGGGGGGGGATATTGAAGATGAGAGAGGATAGAGAAGAGGGAAACTAAACATAGAAAAAAAGTTTAGTGTAATTATTTTTTTAGGGTATTTTATATGTTAGTCAAATTTTGGCATTATTTTAAAGTGTGCCATATTGTCAATAATCGTGCTAGAATTTGGCACGGTTTTAAACTGTGCCAGATTTTTTATATCAGAGTGTGCCAAATTATTGTTTTTGGTGTAGTGTAAAGAGTATGAACAGTGTGCAAAGGATCTCTATTACTTTCTTTAGGTAATTTTCATTCAAATGAGTAATTTAATTTTAAATAAGTGTCCCCATGGTTCACATATCATAACACTTCAATCGTACTGTTATTGAATTTGGATGGCACCCTTCTTTATTTCTTTTCGTGAATTTGGTCTGATAGATTGTCATTTTTTCTTCCTATTTTAGAGATTTCTAGAGCTGGATTATGTTTTCAGGAAATTACATCAAGAAAAAGAAAAAAATTGGAGAATTTGTACAAAAGTACATGGGATTTTTCATTAGAAATGTGCTTATTCTTCATTGGGTTGTTTTTATTGTCATCTCATTTTCAGGTTGAACTTGAAAATCCTTATTCTCAATTTGAGTTAATGGGAAGCATATGGGCTGATATTTTGTTCCAAAGTATTACCATATGTACTGCTCTTGGGGATTAAATTTATTTTGTAAATAAAGAATGGAGTCTTATATAAAATGTAAATGTTGAATAAAGTGCCCTTGTTTATGCGGAATATTTTTATATGTGTTCTTGAGATTTTAGTAGTGTGGTAAACATAAATGATTTTTTTTATATTCAAGACAAGATATTGGATTTTGAAAAATAAATATTTTTTAAAATATTTATAATATTACTAATGCACCTTTACTGTTATAAAATTAAACAAAATCGTTACAAAACTTATGTAATAAGCTAGAAATAGTTAAAGAAAATTCCATTACTAAATCAAAATTAGTAACGGTAAACTATTGTTGGTTATTGATAACGGTAAAATACCATTGGTAAATCCATTATTATTAATGGTAAATATCTTTCACTAACTTTTTCCCCATGCTTTTTTTCTAACGAAAAATTATCGTTACTAATTATTTTATTAATGGTAAAAAGCATTACTAAAATCCGATTTTAGTGTAGTGAATCCACTAAGATAAGTGGTTGAGTGATTTAGTATTATGGGTGCATATGGAATGATTAGGGGATAGGGTTTCCTTGTTTGGATTATTACCTCAGAATCAGGTCCCATTGATTATGAATTATTTATTAATTAATAATGAGGATTTGACATAAGCTACGTGCTAAGGCTATTCAGTTAATCTATAAGATACTTAATCAACCTAATATGATGATTTACTGGTAATTGATGTTAACCTTCCAGTAGGTTCATATAATTTTAAAAGTCCATTTCAAGCTTATTGTAGTGGAATTTATGTCCGTTGGGTTAGTATATTGTCTGGGCCAAGTTTCAAGCCATTTGACACATGTTTTGGACCTTTTTAGTTGAGGCTATTTTAGGTCCCCATCCTAATTTCGTGAATAGTGATTTAATATAACTTTTGTCTTAACCTAATTAACATAACACACATGTGGAAGAACCTTAACAACTTGGGAGAAGAGGGAGCGACAAATATTGAAGAAGTTAGGAGATTTTGGGATTGGATCCATACAATCGATCCGAGGCAAGTTTACTTTGTCTAAGAAAATGATTAAATATGTTTTAGAAAAATCATTAGGCATTAGAATCTATTATTATTTCATTCAGAAGTATAAATTAATTTTCAATTTAGATTAATTTCTTGATGAACCCTAATTTAGTATTAAATAATTTATGTAATCTTATTAAAAAATCAATCAATATAGACTTGAATCATTGAACTTTGACTAATATATTGTTTAATTAAATCATTCATGATTTAATCTATAAAACTCATAATATATTAATGTTAATTGAAGATAATTCATAGGATAATTCAATCATTCATGTGAAGAACATAAACCTAGCTTTCAGTAATGATTTTCGAGAATATATCTTTATATAGCTTATTAATTAACTAAACCATGTAAAAATAGGTTCATAGTATTCATATGTTGGTTATGTGTGAAGGAGAATGGAAAATTTAGTGTTATAGAGGCTTTAGGGTTAGAAGTTTTTTAGTTATGGATGCTTTGGTTAAAGGTTAAAAAGGGAAGCTAATCTTGGCCAATCGGATCAATCCGGTCGAGGACCATATCGATCCGACCCTGGTTAGTGGTTGGAGTAGTTTTGATTTTCTATTCATTCGGTTAGCATTTCAATTGGGAAGTTGTTTTGGTCTTGTAATCAATTGAGATGAGTATATATGTAGAAGGTTTGAGGATTGGAACCTAGTTTGAAGATTTTAGGATTTTAGTAAAATTTTGTAAATTCGGGTAACGTTAAGTGATAATATTTATCATGTATAAGGTGAGAATGTAGTTGTGACGCAAATGAGTATGGTAATTATTGATTTAGAATGATTATGTTAGTAGTAGGTTGGAGATGATACTTAGTATAAAGACCTTGGCTTTTCGGTTAAGATTTAGAATATCTTATGATATTGTGCGATGCTTAATGATAATGTATAATCTATTTTAGTATAGAAAACTTGTATAACCCATCAAGTAGGATAATTATTATTGTAATATCTTTCATGTGAACGTTAGGTGTGAAAAAATGCCTAGACTTTGGAGCCATAGAAGTTTGGGCTAGTTTTATATGATAATGATTATAGTTAACAAGCGTATTAACATGTAATAAAAGAGATGTCATGTGCCACCAAATTGAGTTGTATTTATGTTTTTTTACCTGATTTGTGTGGAATTATATTGAGGTTGTGTGTGTGCTCGTTGGTGGCGTGCTAGGAGGGATTTGATGGGGCACATACAATGTCGTTCATGCTTAGTATTCCTTCTTATTTAGATGGGCTATGCCTAGGTACTATTTACCTTGATCCTACGTGCTGATGTGCCTACCTATTAATGGGACAACTAGAGGATACATTAGTACAACTTTTGGTCACTACACCAAAATGCTAAATTTGTGTCTACCTTTTTGTGACTACTAATCGGGGTGAAAAACTTATAACCCCTAGGAGAAGTCAAAAAATTATATATAACGCCTATTAAAAGTGATAAAGTCAAGGGGTATTAAAAAAATTTAGTCAATTAGTATGTCACTGCTACTATGAGTAAAAAATGTTGCTATTTAATTAATTAGTGACTCCTATAAGCAGTCATAAATTTATAACTGTCACAAGTAGTCACAAATTTATCAGTAGGCGTAAGTTATGACTATTATGAACAATCAAAAAATATTGTTTCTACGAGGAGTCAAATTTTTTGGCATAATACTAAATTTGTGAATGCTAACGATAGCTATAAATTTGTAACTGCTCGTAGAAATAACAAAATTTGTACTAAGACGTAATTTTTAACTGCTATTGGCAATCATAAATTAATAAGTGCTCTTGGTAGTCACAACTTTTGATCTAAGACTTAATTTGTGGCTGCTATGAGGGGTCACAAATTTTTGTCCTCCTTTAATTTCCCTTTTCTCTCTCCTCTTTCTCCTCTCACAACTTCCGCCCCTCTCTTTTTCATTTCACTACCGTGAAGCACTCATCAACTCCCGCCCCATTATCTTTTATTTTTCTATGAGTTTTCGATTTCATTTTGCTGTGTAATGTAAATTTTTGATTTCATTTATTTTTATGAACCTTTCGTTTATGTTTATGTTTATAATAGCTATCAATTTTAGGTCTGAATTTTTAGGTTTTTAGGTTTATGAACATTTCATTTATGTTTATGTTTATGTCGTAGTTTTTATTTATGAACATTTCATTTTTGTTACATATAATATTTGGTTCTATGTAAATGTCATTCTATGTGAGTTTTTATGTTTTTTTTGATTTCGTTAGTTATGCTTTAATAAAATTTTTAACATTTAGGTCTGCGTTGTTTTAGGTTTGTTTTTAGTTATGCTATGAAGATTTATTGAACATTTAGGTCTGTCTTTTTTTTTTCTTTTTTGCAATAAAGCATAATTTCGTTATTTCCTTTATTTTCAATTGATGTGAACATTTATGTCTACATTTTTTTTTCTATTTTGCAATAGGCCATCCTAGTAAAATTATACGATTATAAAAATTTTGAATAGTAGTTTTCTTTTTAATTTGTTGCATGTACCTATTTAAGGCTGACAATTATTTGAATAGCTAATTATATGCATGTTCCAAATGAACTGTAACAACCCGAGGTTTTGGAGAAAATGATTTATTTATTTTGGGAGAAATAAATAATATTTTATTGGAGAAATAATTGAATCGGTAATTGAGGTCCAAAATTTGGAGTCGTTAGAAAGTGTGTCGAATGGCAATTATGAGGGTACCATTGTTTTCGAAAGGGTCGAGAAAGTCGAAATGATTGTACTTGGGGTCTATTTAGGTTCCGAAATAGTTTAAGTCAGTTTGACACGAATTAATGTTACTGAGTCATTTAAAGTGTGTACTATCATTTAAAGTGTGTATCTTGTGGGGTATGGCTTAAAAGCCACGTGAGAAGTCATTCTCACTTAAGAGAAGGGGGAAAACCCTAGAAAGAAAGAGAGAAAGAGAGAGAAAAGGAGAAAGGAAGAAGAAAAATAGGAGAAAAGTGGGTTTTTCCGGCCATGTCGCCATCTTGAGGCGGATTCAGACCTTACGAACCCGAGGCAAGTGATTAAACTTGCTAAATAATTATTGTGTCTCATTTATTTCATGATTTGTGGATAAATTTCTAGAAATTTGGGATAAATAGGTTAAAACCTAGATTTTTGAGATAAATCTTTTATTTGATGTGTTTAGGATGGATTTAAAGTTATAGATTAGTTGGGCTGAATTATTTGAGGTATATTAATGTTATGAATATGGTTGGGTTGAAGATTTTTGGTTAAATGTAATTATATTGGGGGTTTTTGAGAAGTTGGAGTTGTGAAAAAATGGAGTTTGGCTCTGGTACCTGGTAGGGCCAGTCGATCAGGGACAGAGGATCGGTCGACTGCGCCTCCAGAATTGGTCACACTATCTTTGATTATAGGCAAAATTAAGAAACGCGGTTGACCGCGGTTTGGGCTCCGGTCAACTGGTCCCCTATTTTGGGTTCAAGTTTGAGAATTTAAGTTATACCCTTTCTCTTTGGGTTTATATGTATGGACTTCCATAATCAGAGTATCATAAAGGATTAAGTGATTATATAAGGGTATTATTGACTTTAGAATCATAAGACGATATATGGGGCTAATTGATAAATAAATGTGATGGTGGGATATTTCTCTTATCAGGGAAATAAGAGAAATAGTGATAAATGACAAAATGAAAATGTCGGGGAGTTTTAGTCATTGATTTTGAGAAAGTGAGATTTTAAAAGATTATATCAATTTGGTAGAAAATCCTCTAAGTATCGAGGTTAGTAATTGAGGAATGAAAATGGTTGATTGATATGTATATGGATATAGAAGTATCCTTATTGATGATCGATTAGGAGAGATCTCACTGAGTGAAAAATGCTAATTGAGGTGCATTAGGATAAAAGAATATCCTTAACTTAAATAGAATTGAGAGACAATTTATAATAGAAGCGACATTTGAGCTTCAAGCAAGAATTAGTATAGCATATACTAAGTGGGGTTATTTTTAACACCTCGCCCACCTGGGGAGAGCGAACGGAGTTCTAATGCGATAAAATAAATCCAAATCCACAAGTGACAAGGTATAGAGCATCTAAATAAACCCACAATAATATAAATCCACTAATCTCAATCTCTTCAATTAGAACAAGTCTCTCTAATTAAAATTACAACTATCTAACTCAAATAAAAATTCAAATCTCCAAAGCTCTATACATCAAAATAATACAAATCTTTCCCAAATAATCCTCGCTAAAATGAATCTCCATAGTGCCCCAAAATCCGCGCTAACCTGCCACTAAAAGAAAATATGGGGAAGTACACAATACGACAAGAAAAATGCTCAATAAATACGGATTAGCAACGAATAAAACGTAACAATACGAATATTCAAATCAAAATGCAAATCTCAAAGCATTTATCAATATAATTTCTCAACAACACATCAATGGGTAACCAGGCCTCACCCCATTCGCATATGCTTTATCAAGCCATAGCCGGGAATAGGTATTTGGGCGGGTAATCAACATCCGTGCCATATTAAAATCTCATGACAACATGCTCATCAACAATATAATGATACCACATGAATCAAAATAATTTCAACAATTATTTTCTAGATTTCAATGAATTTATCAATTCAAATATGAATTCAATTAACAAGAAGTCAAAGAGAATGACATTCGCGAGATTTAAGGAGCATAAAGTGTAAAACCCCATACCTCAAACCATGATGAGAAACCAATGATCACATCCTCAAGATCAACACAAAAGAACTACAAAAGCTCCTCCAAGAAAATAGCCCCAAGAACACCTCTAATCTAAGGTTAGAACTCACAAATCTCAAGGGTCAATGTGTATATAAAAAGAAGAGAAATATAAAATATATTTTCTGCCAAAATTTGTGCCAAAAGTAGGTTAAAAGGCTTGCCCATGACTTCATTTTATAATGCAAAGAAATGAAGAGTTGGAATCCAAAAGACTCCTTAAAATAAGGCAAAGAAATGAAGAGTTGGAAGTCAAAACAACTCCAAGAGTTAAAAACATTTAAAAATCATTTTAAAATCCGTTTTAACTCCGTTTTCGAAACCGTTTGAAATTCTCGCCTTTAAAAATAATAACCAACATATTTGAGCAATAAAAATAATTTTATCAAAAACTTTATTTTCCTCCATTTTCCAGAAATTAATTAAAACACCCACAAAATTACGCGGGTTATTACATTATTGTGCGAGACTTAACGGTTAGTGTATCAAAAGAGAGAGATATACTAAATAATGATATTAATCTATTTCGCCTAAGGGCGTATAATGAATATGGAAATGATGTGCAGGTATACCTTATATAATGGTATATCTTTATTATGTGGCATGTATGTATACCTTATATGATGGTGTACATACATGTTAAGCATACCCCCTCCTTGCTATCATTGGGAAGTTTCGTGCGTAGAGGGTGAGCATTCTGACTAGAAAAGCAGAATGTGGATATTCCCCAGGTCATAATCGTCCATGGTGGTCAGCAAATGACATATATGTATACATTTTTTTATTTTGGGGGTGAGATGTCGTGGGTATGTGTCGCTCTCACTTGTCGGTTCAGAGCTATGACCGTTTCCCGGGACGTTGTGTGCGTGAGTAGATCACGAGGTGGGTGTCGTTGAACCCCACCAGGTGGCCCCAGTTTGCTACGTATATGGGCTGCTGGAAGATGATAGCATGTGAGCCTGCGTCCTTCGAGTTATAGCTCGGTGGGATGGTTATTATTGCTGGTGTTTGTACTTGGGTATCAAGGGCATAATGGACCTCAACAACCTACAATTCCAGGATTAGTGTATCGGGGGGGGGGGGGGGTTCCTTGTTTGGATTTCGCCTCGACGAGACGTCCCACGCACGAACCGCAATGTAATGTTGGAACTTGGGGATAAGTTTATCCCTTAATGCTCATAATTATATATATATATATATATATATATATATATATATCACCTATCCTCACGATCGACAGTGCCAGGAGTAGTGTAACAGGGGGGTTTCTTGTTTGGATTTTTCTTTGGCGAGACGTCCCACGCATGAAACGCCGTGTACTGTTGAGAATGGGGAATATTAATTAATTAATATTGGATAATAATCATTTGGGTTACATGCATATTGCATTGAGGGCATAATGAGCCCCGAGAATCGATACGGTCAGGAGTAGTGTAACGGGGGGTTCCTTGTTTGCATTTCTCTTTGGCGAGACGTCCCACGCACGAAATGCATCGTCGTGTTGAGAATCAGGAGGAGTTTAGTACTTAACTCTTGATGCTAATAACTCATATATAATATTTATATATATGGTTTCATGCCTTATATGGGCATCACTAGAATATAACATTCTAGTAAATAAGATTATTGATGTATTGGGATGATGTGGACATGATTTGATCATGTAACTTTATATGTTCAACAAATGAACATTATAAAGATAACTATAACTATTACATTAAAGATAATGTATATAACTTATAAATTATGGAAACAAATGTATTGGGGGATAGGTTAGATGATTTCACTTAAATACTTTTTTGGGTTTAAGTTAGGATCCTCTTACCTAAATAGAATCAGACATCCATTTGGAGATCACGTGCCTACGTTTAGTGCGCGCTTTAGATGAGAGGTGAGTTGAATTATTATGGAGAGTTCGATTCCAACTAAATCATGTAATAATGCATTTTATAATTATTATGCATTTTAATACACTTGCTATAAAATGTTTTTCAAACTCGGGCTCTGACCCGTTCATATTTTCTCCTCCATGTATATATTGTACTACTTCAGGTGTTCCTCCGCAAGGACGCCTTTGATGTTCCTCCATTCAGGATTCGAGGAGTTGTAGCAGTAGCGGACTGTTGCGGCACTTTTTTTTAGTCGATTCCTATCATTGTATATCGAGATTAGGATTCAGTTGTATATGGAGTTAGTATTCAAGTGCTGTAGATTAACACTTTATTATTTCATTTTCTCAGAGTATTGTATTATCTGTTACCCGACAGCATATTCGAGTATTTCATTGTTGAGACTTTGGTATACATTGTATTGTACTCTTTTATATATCTTTAGAGTTTCACATTTCACTCGTCATAGTTAGATGTATATTGTTGGTTGTGATTGCATTATTGGTTTTGTTGTTGTTGTTAAATAAAAAGTTTTAAATTTTTGACAATTCGCTTTTTATGATTGTGGGTAGTTAGCCTTATATTATAGTGTTGTATGTTGATGTTGAGACTGTACTATCTGAGATACCTGATTTATGTAGTATAGGGCCGGCCACCCGTTATTATTTAGAGCGGGTTGTCACATATTGTATCATAGCATCATGTTCTAGTGTCTTTAGGATCTGTGTCCGTTACTACGGTCTTCCATAAGCGTTGTTGATGTAGAGACTTATTATTAGGACGATTACATTCATACGTCCATATCTTTCTATGAATCGAAAATATTTGAAAGGCGTTTGATACAATTGTTCTTATTTCAGATGCCACCGAAGGGAAGTCGTTCAGGTAGGGCAAATAAAGGGGCTGAGAGAGTGCGACCCCAAATGCCTCAATGGAACATGACTACAGATGATGTTGCCAATATTGTGGCATAAGCAGTAATTGCTTCCGTTTCTACGATGGCTCAGCAATCTGCCGCTCTAGCAACCCCCACCCCATTTAGGATTGTCTTTATGGGAGAAAGTGAAGGAGGATTTTAGTAAGGGGAATCCTCCCGAGTTTGCAGGTGGAGTTGATGTAATGACTGCAAGTCAATGGAAGAATAGTATACAGAGGCACCTTCGTATGGTTGAGTGTAGTGAGGTGCCGAAACAACATTTAGCCACCTTTAAGTTATCGGGTGTAGCTCTCCATTGGTGGGAGTCTGTTACCACATCTGAACAGAGAGATACTTTACCTATAGAAACATTTTGGGAGCTTTTTAATCGAAGGTATTTTTCTTCCCCTACTTAGGATAAGGGGATTTTTCAAGGAAATAGGACGGTGGCAGAATATGAAGAAGATTTTTTCTCTATGGGCGAGATTAGTACCTAATGAGGTAAATACGGAAGAAAAAACGTATATCAAAGTTTGTTCGAGGTTTAGATTGGAAAATACAACAACATTTGTTACAGAGTCCTAAGTTAACGACTTTTGTCGAGGTAGTAAATGCGGCACTATTAATGTGTCAAGAATATCATTTTCGTTCGTAAGAGAGTAAGAACTTTGGAGATTCGAGTTCATCAAGTAAGTTTGGCAAAGAGACTGCTAGTAATGCGAGTAGGCAGAAAGGATTTGTGCGTAAGTGTTTCTTTTGTAAAGAAATAGGTCACAAAAAGAGAGATTGTCCTTAAAGAGGTAAAAGATCACAGTTTGATGAAATTTTGGAAGTGCAACCCCTACAGCAGATTCGAGGTCGTTTTAGACCGGTGGACTATGTTTGGGAGCCCATTGATGAGGAAGGGCAATCGGAATAGAGATGGATGTTGTAAGTTAATTTTCCTTTATTAATAGGATTATTACTATATGAAGTTTTTGGAATATCGTATGTGAGAAAATTGTAATTGGGTAGTGTTATAGCCCTATTATGTATGGTATGTAATGACCCTAAAGGGAAATTTTGAGCAAGATACGCTCTTATTCTATTATTTTGTAAAAAGGATAGATGATTATGCAAGGTGCTCAAAAAGAGATTTAAACCTTGTGGTAAATGTAAGTGTGGTTATGGTGATAAGTAGTAATGATAAAGCTACTTCTTTTTATATAGTCATGATAGACTATTATACTTGTTGTATTCTAGTTGTGGATGTGCCTTATAAATGGCAATATATTGAAATGATGCGAGATGTTATTTTTGGTTGAAAGTTTGATTTTTGGATTGATTGGACGCAGGTAAAATTTTAGCTCATGAGTATGATAATATTTGTGAGCTATATGTTATGTATATGATGATTCAAAAGACCTTGTGTTGGATATAAGGCATTTTATTTTATATATATATATATATATATATATATATATATATATATATATATATATATATATATATATATATAAATCGTTTTCAAAGTAAACTATTTTTAAATAAAACCTTTGTCGGCCTTCGGGCCCTTTCAAAATGATTTTCATAAAACAAATTTTTTTCAAACTCTAGTCCGGATTTAATAAACTCCCAATCCCCGACGTCGTCACATAGTAATGTATTGGGAGGGTTCCTTGTCTGGATTTCACTTTTGCGAGACGTCCCCCGCACGAAAGTGGCGAATGTCAGGAATTTAGAGGAGTTATTTCTTCGGACCATTCAAAATTTTTACTCTATTAAAATTTTTGTATTACTTATATTGTTGGAATTATGGTATTTTGGGGGCAAATAAAGCCTCATTATGATTTTTGTGAGCATAAAGCTCAAATATAAAGGGTTTATGCGCTCCCTTGATGTGGAAATTAGTTTTATATAACTCTTAATCAACCTAAAAATAAAATAAAATTTAAAATGAACTCGTCGTGGGAAGTTAGAAGTTTGGAGATATAATTAGCAAGATTGGGTATAGTAGGACTAGTTGAGCTTTGGAGAAACATGCCTAGCTAAATTTTGAGGACGAAATTTTTGTAAGTGGGGAAGTTTGTAACAACCCGAGGTTTTGGAGACAATGATTTATTTATTTTTGGAGAAATAAATAATATTTTATTGGAGAAATAATTAAATCGGCAATTGAGGTCCAAAATTTGGAGTCATTAGAAAGTGTGTCGAATGGCAATTCTGAGGGTACCATTATTTTTGAAAGGGTCGAGAAATTCGAAATGACTGTGCTTGGGGTCTACTTAGGTTCTGAAATAGTTTAAGTCAGTTTGACTCGAATTAATGTTACTGAGTCATTTAAAGTGTGTACTATCATTTAAAGTGTGTATCTTATGGGATAAGGCTTAAAAGCCACATGAGAAGTCATTCTCACTTAAGAGAAAGAGGAAACCCCTAGAAAGAAAGAGAGAAAGAGATAGCAAAGGAGAAAGGAATAAGAAAAAGAGGAGAAAAGTGGGTTTTTCCGGCCATCACGCCATCTTGAGGCGGATTCAGGCAAGTGATTAAACTTGCTAAATAATTATTGTGTATCATTCATTTCATGATTTGTGGATAAATTTCTAGAAATTTGGGATAAATAGGTTAAAACCTAGATTTTTGAGATAAATCTTTTATTTCACGTGTTTAGGATGGATTTAAAGTTATAGATTAGTTGTGCTGAATTATTTGAGGTATATTAATGTTATGAATATGGTTGGGTTGAAGATTTGTGGTTAAATGTAATTATATTGGTTTTTTTTTTAGAAGTTGGAGTTTTGAAAAAAATGGAGTTTGGTCGTGGTACCTGGTAGGGCCGGTCGACCGGGTACAGAGGGTCGGTCGACCGCGCCTCCAGAATTGGGCACACTGTCTTCGATTATAGGCAAAATTAAGAAACGCGGTTGACCGCGGTTTGGGCTCCAGTCGACCGGTCCCCTATTTTGGGTTCAAGTTTGAGAATTTAAGTTATCCCCTTTCTTTTTGGGTTTATATGTATGGACTTCCATAATCAGAGTATCATAAAGGATTAAGTGATTATATAAGGGGATAATTGACTTTAGAATCATAAGACGATATATGGGGCTAATTGATAAATAAATGTGATGGTGGGATATTTCTCTTATCAGGGAAAAAAGAGAAATAGTGATAAATGACAAAATGAAAATGTCGGGGAGTTTTATTGATTGATTTTAAGAAAGTGAGATTTTAAAAGATTATATCAATCTGGTTGAAAATCCTCTAAGTATCGAGGTTAGTAATTGAGGAATGAAAATGGTTGATTGATATGTATACGGATATAGAAGTATCCATATTGATGATCGATTGGGAGAGATCTCACAGAGTGAAAAATGCTAATTGAGGTGCATTAGGATAAAAGAATATCCTTAACTTAAATAGAATTGAGAGACAATTTATAATAGAAGCGACATTTGAGCTTCAAGAGAGAATTAGTATAGCATATACTAAGTGGGGTTATTGTGTGACACTTGACGATTAGTGTATCAAAAGAGAGAGATATACTAAATAATGATATTAATCTATTTCGCCTAAGGGCGTATAATGAATATGGAAATGATGTGCAGGTATACCTTATATAATGGTATATCTTTATTATGTGGGATGTATGTATACCTTATAAGATGGTGTACATACATGTTAAGCATACCCCCTCCTTGCTATCATTGGGAAGTTTCGTGCGTAGAGGGTGAGCATTCTGACTAGAAAAGCAGAATGTGGATATTCCCCAAGTCATAGTCGTCCATGGTGGTCAGCAAATGGCATATATGTATACATTTATTTATTTTGGGGGTGAGAGGTTGTGGGTATGTGTCGTTCTCACTTGCCGGTTTGGAGCTATGACCGCTTCCCGGGACGTTGTGTGCGTGAGTAGATCACGAGGTGGGTGTCGTTGAACACCACCAGGTGGACCTAGTTTGCTACGTATATGGGCTGCTGGAAGAAGATAGCATGTGAGCCTGCGTCCTTCGAGTTATAGCTAGGTGGGATGGTTATTATTTCTTGTGTTTGTACTTGGGTATCAAGGGCATAATGGTCCTCAACGACCTACATTGCCAGGATTAGTGAATCGGGGGGGTTCCTTGTTTTGATTTCGCCTCGGCGAGACATCCCACACACGAACCGCAGTGTAATGTTGGAACTTGGGGATAAGTTTAGCCCTTAATGCTCATAATTATTTATATATATATATATAACCTCTACTGACGATTGACAGTGCCAGGAGTAGTGTAACGGGGGGTTTCTTGTTTGGATTTCGCTTTGGCGAGACGTCCAACGCATGAAACGCCGTGTAGAGTTGAGAATTGGGAATATTAATTAATTAAAATTGGATAATAATCATTTGGGTTACATGCATCTTGCATTGAGGGCATAATGAGCCCTGAGAATCGATACGGTCAGGAGTAGTGTAATGGGGGGTTCCTTGTTTGGATTTCGCTTCGGTGAGACATCCCACGCACGATACGCATCGCCGTGTTGAGAATCGGGAGAAGTTTAGTCCTTAACTCTTGATGCTAATAATTCATATGTAATAATTATATATATGGTTTCATGCCTTATATGGGCATCACTAGAATATAAAATTCTAGTAAATATGATTGTTGATGTATTGGGATGATGTGGACATGATTTGATCATGTAACTTTATATGTTCAACCAATGAACATTATAAAGATAACTATAACTATTACATTAAAGTTAATGTATATAACTCATAAATTATGGAAACAAATTTATTGGGGGATAGGTTAGATGATTTCACTTAAATACTTCTTTTGGGTTTAAGTTAGGATCCTCTTACCTAAATAGAATCGGACATCAATTTGGAGATCACGTGCCTACGTTTAGTGCGCGCTTTAGATGAGAGGTGAGTTGAATTATTATGGAGAGTTCGATTCCAACTAAATCATGTAATAATGCATTTTAATACACTTTCTATAAAATGTTTTTCAAACTCGGGCTCTGACCCGTTCATATTTTCTCCTCCATGTATATATTGTACTACTTCAGGTGTTCCTCCGTAAGGACACCTTTGATGTTCCTCCATTTAGGATTCGAGGAGCTGGAGAAGTAGGGGACTGTTGCGGCACTTTGTTTTAGTCGATTCCTATCTTTCTATATCTAGATTAGGATTAAGTTGTATATGGAGTTAGTATTCAAGTGTTATAGATTTACACATTTTTATTTCATTTTCTCAGAGTATTGTAGTGTCTGTTACCCGACAGCATATTCGGGTATTTCATTGTTGAGACTTTGTTGTACATTGTATTGTACTCTTGTATATATCTTTAGAGTTTCACATTTCACTCATCATAGTTAGATGTATATTGTTGGTTGTGATTGCATTATTGGTTTTGTTATTGTTGTTAAATAAAAAGTTTTAAGTTTTTGACAATTCGCTTTTTTATGATTATGGGTAGTTAGCCTTATATTATAGTGTTGTATGTTGATGTTGAGACTGTACTATCTGAGATACCTGATTTATGTAGTATAGGGCTGGCCACCCGTTATTATTTAGAGTGGGTTGTCACATGAACTATGTTTTTTAACTATATTACTAATTTTATACTTTCAACAAATACAAATAAATTATTTGTAGAATTTATCTCTTCAAATATGAGAAATTTAAAATGTATTGACAAATGGCCCTAAAATAAATAAATAAACTTAATACTTAGCAACTGTGCCTTTATATAAATTTTAATGTTTAGATTTTTTTGATTTCATAAACATTTACATTTATTTTTTGCTATTGTGAACAACAATTTCCGTTATTTTTTATAATAGTCTCCTTTATTTTTATTTTTATTTCTTGTTTATTTATTATATTTATTTAAGAGATGTGTTGAAATGGTTGGGTTTTGATATAATTTGGTCGATTCTGGTATTGATGATTCAAGTCACTTCTGGGCATTGTTGGTCTTGTGAATTTTATGTTTAGGTTTCATGTTTGAACATTTAGGTTTGTTTAGATTTTATGTCTGATTTCATAATAGTTGTCGTTATTTATGTTTGATTTCAGCCCCAAAAGTTTCCAATCGATTATTATTACTGATTCAAGGATATAATTCCTTTTTTTTGTTTATTTTGGTAGAGATTCAAGTTTTGCTAATTTGGGTACTGATTCAGGTTTTATTTTTCATTTTTTTTAAGGTTTCAAAGTTTCAAGGTTTTCTTCCAATCGATTTAAGCCCTAATCGGGTATCATGAAAGGAGATGCTACTGATTTTTTTGCCATTTTTTTAACTTTTTGGTTGTGATTCTTCCAAATAGTGATTATATTATTATTTAGGGTTCTTGATTTGTTGTTGACTAGTGAATTTGAACATCAAGTGGACATTGAGTTGGTTGGCCTTAAGCATTTGTGGAATTTAGGGTTTTTGGGGTTTATTTACCCAGTTACTTCAGTTCCAGAAAAAATATCCTATATTTCCTTTAATTGGTTCTCTCTTAAATGTTATTGATTGAATATTCTGGTGTTTTATTTTTTTGGGTATGGAGTCATGTTTTGGAATTTAATGACCCAATTTTATGATTATTAGTTATTAGTGTCAGAATATGAATTCAATTTATTTAATTTGATATGAATTTCATTATTTTCATTTTGATAACTGATAATCGGATTAGTAAGTGAGTTGGATATGAATTATAATAATTCAATCTTCCTAGAATATGACTTCATTTTGTCTAGTAAAATAATAAGATATTTTAGTGTTATTAATTTAATATGTTCAATCTTTACTCTTATATTTGTATCCCAACCCACCATGGCTTATGGTGGAATTTTGATCTCATACTTACTCTTACAATTATACCTAATTTTATTTGAATTAGTATCTTATATGATATTGCTTTCCAGAGGATAGAAATTAGTTAATATGTATTCTAGGATGAATATTAATTTTATATTTGTGATTGGGTTGAAGAGAAATGAGGAGAGGATGTTTAAAATCAATTTTGGGATTTTTGGCTTACTAAAAATTAGCCATTTTCGAGCCTTTAGGTAGGACGAATTGATTCGGCCCCTAGCCGAATAGATTCGAAAATATGCAAATGCCCAGGTCTGAGTGACCGTATCGATTCGGACCCCAGCCGAATCGATTCGGCCTGAGACAGAGTCCCAGGTCTGATGACCTGAATCGATTCGCCTTGGAGGGCGAAACGATTCGCTGGGCCAAATCTTTTCGAAATTTGCCCGAATCGATTCGGAAGCAGGGCTTTTTGAGGGATGTTTTTCTAGGCAGAATTTCATTCCGTTTTGTTCGAGGTTATTGATTGGGGACCTCTATAGGAAGTATTTGGAGTATGTTTTGGAGACTTTTAGAGAGTTTCCCTTATAAGAAATGATTGGAGTCATATAGACTTAAATTGAGGAATACCGATTAGAGATTTTGGTATTTTCTAAGTGGGGAAGCTCACCTTGATTTGGAGAGTCTATCTGGAGATAATAGTTAAATTCATATAAAAGAATGAGAATGAGTTCAGAGATTTGGGGTCTTAGGACCAAATCCCAACTGGGATAACTTTTAAGGTTCATAAAATAAATTGAACCCTATTATGGATGGAGAATTATAAATACTAAATGATGTGCATTTGGATATATAAATATCCTTAATGATGATTGATTTGGGAGAAATTTAACACAATGAGAAATGCTAAGTGTAGTGCATTAGGATAAAGAATATTCTTAACATAAATGGATTTGAGAGACAATTCATACATAGAAGCGACATGTGAGCTTCAAGCGAGAAATAGTATAGTGTATACTAAGTGGAGAAGATGTGTGAGAACTGACGATTAGTATATCAAGAGGGAAATAGACTAAACAACGATGATTAATCAGATTGCGCCTAAGGGGGTATAATAAATATGAAAATGATGTGACATGTATACCTTATATGATGGTATATCTTTATATGATGTGATGATGTATGTATACCTTATATGATGGTATATATACATATATAGTGAAGCATACCCCCTCCTTGCTATCATTGGGAAGTTGCGTGCATAGAGGGTGAGCATCCTGGCTCAAAGACCAGGGCATGGATATTCCCCAGGTCATAGTCGTCCATTGTGATTATTATGCGATATATATATGCATTCTTTTGGGGGTGAGAAGTCGGGGGTATGTGACGTTATCACTTGCCGGTTAGGAGCTATGACCACTTCCCGGGACGTTGTGTGCGTGAGTTGATCACGAGGTGGGTGTCGTTGAACCCCACCAGGTGGCCGTAGTTTGCTACGTGTATGGGTTGCTGGAAGACGATTGCATGTGAGCCCGCGTCCACGAGTTATATAACTCGGTTGGATGGTATGATATTATTGTTGTGCTTGTCCTTGGGTATCGAGGGCTTAATGGACCTCAACGACCAACATTTCCAGGAGTAGTATATCGGGGGTGTTCCTTGTTTGGATTTCATCTCGACGGGACATTCCACGCCCGAAACGCAGTGCCGTGTTGAGAATCGGGAGGAGTTTCGTCTCTAACATTTGATGCTAATAACTCATATATAATTATATATATTGCTTACATGCCAAATGAGGGCATAACTGGAATATATGAAATTATATTAAAAGATAATGTTGACATATTGTGATTATGTTAAACTGTGGATGATTATGCAACTTTATATGTTCAATAAACGAACAAATATAAAGAGAACTATAACATTTAAAATAAAGTTGTAAATGGAATTTAGATAAGGGTAGATTGCGATGTAAGTTAGATAAATCTTAATCAAATCTTCATTTTGGGATCTAGTTAGATTTTATTGCCTAATTTATATTTGGGTATTCTTTTGGAGACCATTTGCATACGTTTAGTGCGCGCTTTAGTTGAGAGGTGAGCTGGATTATTATGGAGAGGGCAATTCCATTAAATCATGTCATAATGCATTTATAATTATTATGCATTTTAATGCACTTGCTATAAAATGTTTTCAACTCGGGCTCTGACCCGTTTATATTTTCTCCCTCCATGTATATTTATCGTATCACTTTAGGTTTTCCTCTACAAGGATGCCATTTATGTTCATCCACCCAATGTATTCGTGGAGCTGTGGTAGTAGCGGACTGCCGTGGCACCTTGATTTAGTCGATTCCTATTTTTGTATATCTAGATTAGGATTTAGATGTATATTGAGTAAGTATTCAAGTGTTGTAGATTAACACGTTCATATTTTATTTCTCATATTATTGTATTGTGTGTTACCCGATAGCATATTCGGGTATTTCATTATAGATTTTATAGTACATTGTATTGTACTCTTTCATACTATTGGATTTTGCACTTATCACTCATCATAGTTAGATGTGCATTGTCGGTTATGGACACATAATTGGTTTTGTTGTTGTTGTCAAATAAAAGTTTTAAATTTTTAGCAATTCGCTTTTTATGATTTCGGGTAGTTAGCCTTATATTATTTAGTGTTGTCAGTTGATGTTGAGACTGTGCCATCTGAGATACCAGATTTATTATAGTATAGGATTGGCCACCTGTTATTATTTGGAGCGGGTTGTCACAGATGGTATCAGAGCATCAGGTTCTAGTGTCTTTAGGATCTGTGTGCATTACTACGATCTTCCGTAACCGTTCTTGATGTAGAGACCTATTGTTAGGACGGTTGCATTCTTACGTCCATATTTTTCTGTGATTTGAAAACATTTGAAAGCCATTCTGGTACTATTATTCTCGTTTCAGATGCCACCGAAGGGAGGTCATTCAGTCAGGGCAAACAAAGGGGCTGAAAATGTATAACCCCAAATGCCTCAAAGGAACATGACTACAGATGAAGTTGCCAATATTGTGGCACATGCAGTAACTGCTGCCATTTCCACGATGGTGCAACAACCTTTCGTTCAAGTAGGCCAAACCCATTTAGGATTGTCTTTATAGGAGAGAGTGAAAGAAGATTTTAGTAAGGGGCATCCTCCCGAGTTTGCAGGGGGAGCTGATGCAATGGCTACAAGTCAATGGAAGAATAGTATGCAGAGGCACCTCCGTATGGTTGACTGTAGTGAGGTGCAGAAATAGTTTTTATCCACATTTAAGTTATCGGGTGCAACTCTCCAATAGTGGGAGTCTTTCACCATATCTCAACAGAGAGCTACTTTACCTATAGTAGACTTTTGGGAACTTTTTGATCGAAGGTATTTTCCTTCCCCGACTCGAGATATGAAGATTTTTCAGGGTAAATGAACGGTGGAAAAATATGAGGAAGATTTTTCTAGATGGGCGGAATTAATACCTGATGAGGTAAATACGGAAGAGAAGCGTATATCGAAGTTTATTCTAGGTTTAGATTAGAAAATACGGTAACATTTGTTAGAGAGTCCTAAGTTAGTGACTTTCATTGAGGTAGTGAATGTGGCACTACTAAAGTGTCATGAATATCGTCTTTGTTCACAAGAAGGTAAGAACTTTGGAGATGAGAGTTCATCAAGTAGGTTTGGAGAAGAGAGTGCCAACAATGCCGGTGGGTATAGGCCGGACTATAGAGAGTCACAACGACGTTATGTTCCTCAAGATGGTTCGAGAAGAATTTCGGGTAGATGTTTCTTTTGCAAAGAGATAGGTCATAAAAAGAGAGATTGTCCTATAAGAGGAAAAGGACCATGTTTTGATGAATTTTTGGAAGTGCAACCTCTACAACAGATTCAAGGTCATTTTAGACCAGGAGACTTTGTTTGGGAGCCCATTAATGAGGAAGGGCAATCAGATTAGAGGTGGATGATGTAAGTTAATCTTCCTTTATGAACGGGGTGATTACTATATGAAGTTTTGGGAATATTGTTTGAGAGATATTTGTGAATGGGTAGTGCTATAGCCCTACTTGTATGTTTTGACCCTAAGGGGATTTTGAGCAAGTTAAGCTCTTATGTTATTATCTTTTGAAAGAATATATAATTTTGTAATGCGCTCAAAAAGAGCTATAAACCTTGTGGTGAATGTAAGAATGGTTATGATGTGATAAGTAGTAATGATAAAACTACTTCTTTTTATATATTCATGATAGAATTATATAATTGTTGTATTCCAGATATGGATGAGACTTATAAATGGCTATATGTTAATATGATATAAGATGTTGTTTCCGAAAAGAGTTCAGAATTTGTGGATTGATGGGACGCAGGAAAATTTTAGCTCAAATTATGATAATTTTTGTGAGCTATATGTTGTTATATGTATGATGATGGAGAAGACCTTGTGTTAGAAATAAGGGACTTGATGCAATTATTGTAAGACATAAACCAAAATATTTTTATAACTGTTTGTCAAAATAAAACTTTTTCTGGGTCTTGGGCCATATCAAAATGATTTTTCCCCAAAATATTTTCAAACTCTAGTCCGGATTTAACAAACTCTCAATCCCTGATGTCTCTACATAGTAGTGTATTAGGAGGGTTCCTTGTTTGGATTTCTGTTTTGCGAGACGTCCCCCGCACGAAAGTGGAGAATGTCAGGAATTGAGAGGAGTTATTTCTTTGGACCATTCCAAAATTTTTACACTGTCAAAATGCTAGTATAATTTATATATTTATGGAATTGTGGAACATTAGAGGCAAATGAAGCCTCATTATGATTAGTACAAGCGCTAGCTCAAATATAAAGGGTGTATGGCGCCCTAGTTGTAGAAATTGGTTTTATAAAACTCGTAATCAACTTAAAATAAAGTAAATTAAAATAAATTCGTCATGGGAAGTTAGAAGTTTGGAGATAGGATTAGTGAGGATGGGTGTAGTAGATCTAGATGAGCTTTGGAGAATTAGGCTTAGCAAAAATTTTGAGGACGAAATTTTTGTAAGTGGGGAAGTTTGTAACAACCCGAAGTCTTGGAGACGATGATTTATTTATTTTGTGAGAAATAAATATTTCTTTTATTGGCGAATAATTAAATTGGCAATTGAGGTCAAAATTTGAAGTCGTTAGAAAGTTCTTCGAATGGTGATTCTGAGGGTGTAGTTGTGTCCGGAAGGCTCGAGAAAGTCGAAATGACTGTACTTGGGGTCTATTTTGGTTCCGAAATAATTTAGGACCGTTTGACTCGAATTAAAGTTACCGAGTCAATTAAAGTGTGTATTATCATTTAAAGATGTGTATCTTGCGAATTAAGGTCTAAAAGCCTACGGGAGAAACAATTCTCCTTAGAGAGAAAGAGAAATAGAAAGAAAGAAAGAAAGAAAGAAAGAAAGAAGGAGAAAAGAGGGAGAAAGTGGAGATTTTCCGGCCAACACGCGATTTTGAGGACGGATCAGACCCTACGAACCCGAGGCAAGTGATTAAACTTGCTAAATAATTGTTGTGTACATTTATTTCATGATTTGTGGATAAAATTTATGGGTTTTAGGCTTAGTTTATCAAAACCTAACTTTTGGGTATAATCTTAGATTTAATATGTAAATCTTTGATTGGAGGATAAAAATTAGTTAATATGTATTCTAGGATGAATATTAATGTTATATTTTTTATTAGGTTGAAGACAAATGAGGAGAAGATGATTAAAATCAATTTTGGGATTTTTGGCTTACTAAAAAGTAGCCATTTTCGAGCCTCCGGGTATGCCGAATCGATTCGGCCCCTAGCCGAATCGATTCAGAAATATGCAGGGGCCCAGGTCTGAGTGACCGAATCGATTCGGACCCTAGCCGAATCGATTCGGCCTGAGACAGAGTCCCAGGTCTGATGACCCGAATCGATTCGCCTTGGAGGCCGAATCGATTCGCCGGTCCGAATTGATTCGGAATTGTCCCAAATCGATTCAGAAGCGGGGATTTTTGAGGGATTTTTTCTAGGGAGAATTTCATTCCATTTTGTTCGAGGTTATTGATTGGGGACCTCTATAGGAAGTATTTGGAGTATGTTTGGGTGACTTTTAGAGAGTTTCCCTTATAAGAAATGACTGGAGTCATATAGACTTAAATTGAGGAATACCGATTAGAGATTTTGGTATTTTCTAAGTGGGGAAGCCCACCGTGATTTGGAGATTCTATCTGGATATAATAATTAAATTCATATGAAAGAATGAGAATGAGTTCAGAGATATGGGGTCTTAGGACCAAATCCCAACTCGGATAACTTTTAAGGTTCATAAAATAAATTGAACTCTATTATGGATGGAGAATTTTAAATGCTAAATGATGTGCATTTGGATATATAAATATCCTTAATGAATATTGATTTGGGAGAAGTCTCACACAATGAGAAAAGCTAAGTGTAGTGCATTAGGATAAAGAATATCCTTAACATAAATGGATTTGAGAGACAATTCATAAATAGAAGATACATGTGAGCTTCAAGCGAGAAATAGTATAGTGTATACTAAGTGGGGAAGATGTGTGAGAATTGACAATTAGTATATCAAGAGGGAAATACACTAAACAATGATGATTAATCAGATTGCACCTAAGGGCGTATAATAAATATGAAAATGATGTGACAGGTATACCTTATATGATGGTATATATTTATATGATGTGATGATGTATGTATACCTTATATGATGGAATATATATATATATATATATATATATATATATATAGTGAAGCATACCCCCTCCTTGCTATCATTGGGAAGTTGCGGGCATAGAGGATGAGCATCCTGGCTCAAAGAGCAGGGTGTGGATATTCCCCAGGTCATAGTCGTTCATTGTGATTATTATACGATATATATATATGCATTCTTTTGGGGGTGAGAAGTCGGCGGTATGTAACGTTCTCACTTGCCGGTTAGGAGCTATGACTGCTTCTCGGGACGTTGTGTACTTGAGTTGATCACGAGGTGGGTATCACTGAACCCCACCAGGTGGCCCCAGTTTGCTACGTGTATGGGATGCTGGAAGATGATAGCATGTGAGCCTGCATCCTCGAGTTATATAGCTCGGTTGGAGGGTTATGATATTATTGTTGTGCTTGTACTTGGGTATCGAGGGCTTAATGGGACTCAATGACCAACATTGCCAGGATTAGTGTATCGGGGGGGTTCCTTGTTTGGATTTCGCCTCGGCGAGATGTCACATGCAAGAACTGCAGTGTAACGTTGAAAATTGGGGAGAAGTTAGTCCTTAATGTTCATATTTATATATATCACCTATCCCGATGATCGACGGTGCCAGGAGTAGTGTAACGGGGGGTTCCTTGTTTGGATTTTGCTTCGGCGAGACGTCCCATGCATGAAACGCCATTTACTGTTGAGAATTGGTCATATTAATTAATTAAAATTATAATAAGAATTTGGGTTACATGCATCAAGAATTGAGGGCATAATGAACCTCGAGGATCAATACTGTCAGGAGTAGTGTAACGGGGGGGGGGGGGGTCCATGTTTGGATTTCGCCTCGGCGAGACATACCACGCACGAAACGCAGTGCCGTGTTGAGAATCGGGAGGAGTTTCGTCCTTAACACTTGATGCTAATAACTCATATATACTTATATATATTTCTTACATGCCAAATGAGGGCATAACTAGAACATATGAAATTCTAGTAAAAGAGAATGTTGATATATTGTGATTATGTTAAACTGTTGATGGTTATGCAACTTTATATGTTCAATAAACGAAAAAATATAAAGAGAACTATAACATTTACAATAAAGTAATGTTGTAAATGGAATTTAGATAAGGGTAGATTGCGAGATAAGTTAGATAAATCTTAATCGAATCTTCATTTTGGGATCTAGTTAAATTTTATTGCCTAATTTATATTTGGGCATTCTTTTGGAGACCACGTGCTTACGTTTAGTGCGTGCTCTAGTTGAGAGGTGAGCTGGATTATTATGGAGAGGGCGATTCCATTAAATCATGTCATAATGCATTTATAATTATTATGCATTTTAATGCACTTGCTATAAAATATTTTCAACTCTGGCTCTGACCCGTTTATATTTTCTCCCTCTATGTATATATATTGTATCACTTTAGGCGTTCCTCCGCAAGGACGCCATTGATGTTCATCCACCCAGTGTATTCGTGGAGCTGTGGAAGTAGCGGACTATTGCAGCACCTTGCTCTAGTCGATTACTATCTTTGTATCTCTAGATTAGGATTCAGATGTATATTGAGTAAGTATTCAAGTGTTGTAGATTAACACTTTCATATTTTATCTCTCAGATTATTGTATTGTCTATTACCCGACAGCATATTCAGGTATTTCATTGTAGATTTTGTTGTACGTTGTATTGTACTCTTTCATACTATTGGAGTCTGCACTTATCACTCATCATAGTTAGATGTGTATTGTTGGTTATGGATGCATAATTGGTTTTGTTGTTGTTGTTAAATAAAAGTTTTAAATTTTTGGCAATTCGCTTTTTATGATTTTGGGTAGTTAGCCTTATATTATTTAGTATTGTCAGTTAATGTTGAGGCTGTGCCATCTGAGATACCAGTTTTATTATAGTATAGGGCTGGCCACCCGTTATTATTTGGAGCGGGTTGTCACAAAGTCCCCATAATTGTAATCTCATCCCACATCAAATTTCTCATGATTACACTCCTGTCTTGCATCCACGTTTTGACCATTACACACCTATCCCCCTGTCAACTGAGCCAAACTTTGGAGATTCAACTAAGCCAGACTTGGGAGATTCAATTGATCTTCCACATGATCCATATGTCAATTTATTAGATTTTTCAAGTCAAAGGAAGATATTAAGCGGGAAAAGTGGTTACTTTAGCTACTATTGGAGTGGTGGTGCATGGCCATAAACTGTTGATATTTGAACGTAAGTTTACGTTAGTAGTACTGAGACGGAATCATCCGTTATTTCGATAAAAATAATAGGGGGCACTATTATGCATGTCAAGAAATCTTGGGATGTTTGGACGTTGCTTTGTCATTGCCTTAAGTGATTCGGAGTAATTTGTTATGAAAATTTGGAAAAAGTTGTCAAAGTGAACAATTAATAATGTTTCAAAATATTTTAGTGTTTGAATCTATTTTGAATGTATATTGCTATGAACAATTGTACTTTGTTTTGAATTGCATGAACTAAATTGTATCAATGTGAATTTAAAACTGTATGAACTGAATTAATGCTTTTGAATGATGGTACATTAGCAATTGCTACTGCCTAAATCAATGCTTTTGAATGCTTCTACAGATTTACTGTTGCTTTGTTGTTTTATTCGAGTATATATTTGACAGTGTCTTGAATTCTTATGCACATCCACTGCAGCTTGAATCAATGTTTGTTCTTAATTACTATTGGATGTTGGTTACGGTTGAGTGATGGCTATGTCAATATTAAATTGGCATGACATTAGGTTCTTGATAGTTAGGAGTTTGATGAATAATATATATATATATATATATATATATATATATATATATATATATAGCGTCATTAAAGGACTTGAGAGAGAGAGATAACGTCATTAAAGGACTTCTTATGACGCAGACCCCAGTACAAACTTCTTTTTTAAAATAGTAAAAAAATAATTTTTTTGATGAATCTTCATGGATATGATCTCCACAGTGACCATATCCAAATTTTTTTCATAAAAAAATTTGATAAAAAACCGTTGAGATGAGGTGATATGTAAAACAATGGTATAAATATTTATTTTCAATTGTTGAAGTGTTTGGTTGACGTCGGCCAGTTTTTTAATTGAGTTTTTTGAAGAAACTTCATGGATATGATCTTCCCATTGTCGAGATCATATCCAAGAAGTTTCATAAAGACTTCAATCAAAAAGTGGGTGAGATGATCGCCAACATTTCAACAGTCGAATATACATATTTATACCAATTTTAACATATCACCTCAACTCAAAGGTTTCTTTTATTTAATTTCTTAATGAAAAAATTGGAGATGATCTTCTCACCATGGATATCATATTCATGAAGTTTCATCAAAAAAATCATTTTTTTACTATTTAAAAAAAAACGATATTGTAATAACCCGCATTATTTTTGGGGTATTTTCAAAATATAGAGAAAAAATAAAATTTTGAATTTTTATTACTTAAATATGTGGGTTATGATTTTATAAGATTATAACTTCAAGAGGAATTGAAGTCGGATTTAAAATGGATTTTTAGTGGAATTTTTCATATTTTGCCTTATAGGCATTTTTAAGGGGAATTGTCAGTTTTCCGGGGTGATCGATCGATCGATACCTGGGCATCAATCGACAGATGCCTTTAGAAAATGAACGCAATAAGAAATTTTAAGAGCTTGTGTTTGTTTCCAACTCCAACTTCTTTGCCTTATAAAATAAGGTCGTATGTGACCCTTTTTTATATAACTTTTTGGCAGCAAACATGTTTTTAATTCATCTCTTTTTATACACAAACAAGCCCTTTAATTTATGCAGTCTGATAAGTAGCTTTTTGGTTATGTATCATTGTAGTGCAAAAGCCACTCTCAAAATTTCCTTGAGTACTTATAAAACTTGTCTAAAAATAACTCGTATTGTGGTAAGTACGGGTATCAATCCAACTTCCAAGGTGAAACAATAAATGTGAAAACATGCAATTCTAATTTTTTTTAATGAAAATATGTTTTTTATTTTTTAAAAACAATTTCAAGGGAAAAATTAACTAACAAATGCTAAAAATGATAAAATGACTAAATAATGAAAAAGAATGTGCAACCGAGTGTGAAATATGTGAGAAGGTCAAGAAGTGGGATTACATTGCATTTTCAATTATTTTAATTTCTCAATTTATTAATTTGAAATATTTCGAGATAATATTAAATCGATAATCTAACTCTCGTTAAAATTATCAATTTAATAATATCTTTTTCAAAAAATTAATTTAAAAAATGTCACATAATGAAAAATTAGGACTTATACTATTTTCAGAAAATTACCCGCTAGGATCAATTAAAGAAAACAATATCGATCCTCAAATTTCAATACCGAATTAATATTCAAATATCGAAAAAACCTATCTCTAGTTCGATTCCTAAATTCAAACATTAAATTGTTCAATTAATTTAGTAACTCTCGTTACATAAATTAATTGGTGACACTTAAAATTAATTTACCTAGAAATATAAAATTAATGAAGCCAATTAATTAAAGTAACATCGTATGCAGTGCATCCCACCCCTCGAACGAGGTGTTTAGCCAAATATTCTCATGTGTGCATAAACAACATTCAATAAAATATCAAAAGATGACATAAATTTGAATAGAGAAATAGAATACAATACGCAAGTCTCCTTGTCGAATTGCGTTCATGAAATGCGTCTCAATCTTCTCACTAATCTAGCACTTGATTACACTAAAAAAAATAAAAACTAAACCTAAAATTTATTCTAAAACTAAAATAATTTTTTTGTATTTTTCTGGAACTTTTTTTATGACCATAAACTGTACATAATTTACACAGGGTGTGTCTCCTTTTCTTTCATCTGATGAGAGACTCCTTTAAAGTGAGTTCCCTCCTTTGTTTTATAACCCACGTTGATGCCTTGCTGAGAAGAGATTTTTGTCGGATCTTTTTTTTTCTTATCAGCTCCAATTTTTTTGGGATTGGTTGTGAGTCACAGAAGCAGGTGTGGTCGCGGGTTAGGGTTCGGAATTGGGTTTGGGTTGATTGGGTGGGATGCAGGGGGCTCGCGGTTTGGGCGGTTGCCGACGAGGGGGGAAGGTAGGTCCGCAGGTCTGACAGCGGTAAGGGTTCGGGTTTGCTGGGTTCTCGGGTGTGGAAGTTGGGTAGCAGGTGGGATGGGTTGCACCGCCGAAAATGTGTTCGGAATAGGCTCGTGTTTGGTACGCCGAAAATGGTGGATGGGGGCTGCCGAGATTTGGGTTGGTGTTGGAGGTTTGAGAGATGGGGTTGCCGAATTTTTCGGCTTTGGTTGTGGAGATGCCTCGGGTTTGGACAAGTATGGGGGTTTGGTTGGAGCTAAGGTGGGGGTATAAGGAGAGAGAGATGGTTTTATTTTTTAATGGAGGTTTTAGAAGTGTGATTATGGAGGTGGGTTTTTTTTTATGAGAGGAGAGAGAAAGAGGTGGGGGAAGAAGATGAAGTGGTGTGTGATATGGTGTGTGTGGGTGTAGGTTAGTAGGATGTGGTTGAGATTGTTATTTAGGTGTAGGGGTGTGTATGGAATAAGGTGTGAGGGTTTAAATGTGTGTTTAATTTGTACCCCTAAAAATTAACACAACCTAAAAAAACTAAAAATAAAATATTAAAAAAGTATAAAATCTAATAAACTAAATAAAACTAACATCTCAAAATAAAAATGAAAATAAAAAGAAATAAAATAAAACTCTATTAAATCTAAAAAATATAATCCTAACAAAATAAAACTAAAAAAAATAAATAAAAAAAAATATATAAAATAAAATCTAATAAAACTAAAAAAATAAATTCTTAAAAAGTTAATCCTAACAAAATAAAGATTAAAAATTAAAATCTAATAAAAATGAAAATCAAAATAAAGAAATAGGAAAATAGAAAATATATCTTAGAGAATTCTAAATAAATCCTAAAATAAAACGACTAAAAAAAATCTAAGAAAATCTAAAGAGGCATAAACTCAACACACTCCGGACTCGGGGTATGGATTGGGCTCGGTGTAGGCTTAGGTTTGGGTTACGGTACTAGTTCGGGGTATTCGAAACATATCGGGGCAAGCTCAAAATGGACTTCTCACTTCACGATCTCTTTAGATTTCTTCAATGCACACTTTTGATCGCTTCTGTGTCGCATTTGCACTGATTTAGCATTATTTGTACCGTAACTGCGTATTGACCTGAGAAATAAATAAATACGAACATAATGTCATTTTTATTAAAAACGAGCGACTAAAATACATCTATTCGGGGTATAAAATAGACACTTTTGGGTGCTTATCACATTCAACCTTAGGTTTTTGGAGGTGTTCTTGGGGCTGTTTTGAGGTTTATCTTGGAGGAGTTTTGTGGTTGTTTGAGGACTGTTTTTATTGGCTTATTATGTGATTTCTAGGCAGATTCTATTGGTATTCTTTTCGTGGTTTGAGGTATGGGGTTTTACACAATATGCTCATTAATCTCGCGAGTGTTATTCCCATTGTTTTCTTGTGATTATTGACTCATATTTGAATTGATAAATTCATTTGAATATGGAAATTTTTTGTTGAAATCTAATTTTGATTCATGTGATATTATTATTGTGTTGACCATGTTGTCATGAGATTTTAGTATGGCGCTGAGGTTGGGAACCCGCCAATATTCCTTTTTCCGGATATGCTAAAAAATGCATAGGCGCGGTACGGTGGTGAGGCCTGGTGACCCGGTTACTGTGTTGTTGAGAAATTATATTGATATAATTGCTTATGAGATTCGCATTTGATTTGAATATTCGTACCCGTATTGTTACGTTTTATTCACTACTAATATTTGTTGACCATATTTCCTGTTGTATTGTGTACTTCCCCATATTTTCTTTTTCTGGCAGGTTAGCGCAGATTTTGGGCGCTTGGGATTTTTGGAGATGGATTTTAGCCTGGATTATTTTTGGGAAGAATTTTTAATACAAGGTGAGAAGATTGTATTATTTTGATGTATAGAGTATTGGAGATTTGTATTTTATTTTCGAGTTAGTTGTATGTAATTTGATAGAATTTGTATATTTGTTGTATTAATTTGAAGATGAGATTAGTTGTTTCTTTTCTATTATGGGATTTAGATGCTCTATACCTTGTGATTTCTGGATGTATTATAGTTTTATCGATGAGTAGCGCTCCGATCGCTCTCCCTGGGCGGGCGGGGTGTGATAGATGGTATCAGAGCATGGTCTTAGGTCTCATAGGTTATGAGTCCGTTTAGCTTCTGCTTTATCGATCTTTGATTCTCTTTTTTGTTTTTTACTCCTCATGGTAGAGTGTCTAGCATACGTGTTAGATGTGCTTCTTGGAGATATGAAGCTTTGTGCTGAGGACGTCATAGGCATTGAGTTTAGAATTAGTAAGTTCAATGTGAGGATACTTAAAATGGATTTTGGAGACGATAATTATTTTAGAGATTTTAGTGGAGAAGTTAGGTATCGTATGTATCGATTTTTTATGTTAAGATTTAATTTGAGAACGTTAGCATTTTGATGACTTCCGGATATAGGATCAAGTGGGGGATTTGTGAAAGCATGTGGTACGCCGTTATTTTCATAGTTATTCGTATGCATATGAGCAATATGGCATTCTACGGGTAGGTGCACGTAGGATTGGGTGTATGGGCACCCAATTATGTCATTCTACGGGTAGGCATATGTGATCCTTATTTCCTTTGGCGAGATTTACGCGTTGATGTGTATGCTTCGTCTAATTTTGAGGATGAAATTCTTTGCTAGTGGGGAAGTATGTAACACCCCGTGTTTTTATTATTTAATTTAATTAAATAATTGGAATATTCAAGAAAAATAAAATTTTGAATTTAATTATTTTTATTTAATAAATATGTTGGTTATGACTTTAGAAGAATAAAACTTCAAGCGGAATCGAAATCGGATTTAAAATGAAGTTTTTATGAGAGTTTTAAGTTTAGCCTTTTAAAAAAAAGGAAATATATTTGTCACAGATTTAGGCCATGACTAATAAAAAAATAATTTTTAGTTAAATGGTATTAAATAAGGGGAAATGGAACTAGTCGCGTACCTTTTCGATCGGTCGATCGATCGACTATGCCAGATTTGAGACGTTTCAATGATTTTATTTGAAGTGTTAGAGTGGGAAGGATTCTTAATTAGTATATAAGACTACTACTCCGTAGGGGGGCTTCTCATAATCACTTTTTCCCAAGTTTTTCACCAGATAACTCTTTCAAGAGTTTTTCCTCTCCACCATAATCATCAACCTCCAACTCAATCAGGTTTTTGTCACAAGTTTTGGGAGGCTTAATTGGGGTTTAATCAAGTTTGTTCAAGAATACTTCTTTGCTAATTTTTCGAGAGGAATTCAACCGTGCTACGTGTTTTTTTTCAACTTAATCTCAGGCATGAATACTCTATTATTTTCCTTTAGTGTTATGCATTTTAAGTGTCACCTAAATACTTAATTACATATTTTTTTAAAACAATTAATAAATTAATTAGAGAAAGTGGACATTAACTATGGGGTTATTTTTATAAAATATTTTAATATGAATAATATTCATAACCCTTTTGGTACGTAGGGTTCTTTAGTGATTCTGGATTTTATTGGTGTAGGTTGCATGTAGAAAAACCCTGGTTTTGAATTAAATGATTTTTGGGTGCGTATAACTCACGTAATTTATTTAAAGATAATGAAATTGAAATTTTGTTGTATTAATGATGAAATCTCGTTGTATTTAAGTTAATATAATTAATGGGTATAAATTGGGTGTTTCTGACATTAAGATAATTTAAGTTAAGATTTAATTAAATTGGACTGTCATGTGTAGTTTTACACGTTAATTATTTAGGCTTGTTTGTGTGAGTTGTTGGTATTATTATATTGCCTTTGTGACGATGGTTTGTTGGGTAATTTTACTCTCTCTATATTTTAGAATGCCTTCTATGTATGGCACTATTAGGTAGGCCTTTTATGATTTACGCCTTTTAGGTATGGGAGTAGTGAGGACAAATTATTACTACTTTATTATGTCGGGGGTGGGCTGATTTTTTGTCGCTTTATCGTGGTTATGCTAGTCTAGGTATGAGACTAGGTAGAGATTTATGTTAGAAAATCCTCCTATACATAGGGTAGGACGTATTGATAACTTGGGGACCCTTAGGTATGAGACTAAGGGGTATTTTGAGGATCTCACATCAATTAAAAGGGTGGGGTAATTTATAAATTGAGAAAGTGAGAAATAATGCCTAAGATAAAAATGGGTATTAAAATTTGTGGCGACATAATGTGTCGAGGCCGACAGTTTAAATGGGTCAAAGGGCGATTTATGTCGTGTCATATGTGGAACCTTGTCATGTGTCGGGGACGACAGTTTAAACGGGTCAAAGGGTGATTGACAAGGGGAAGTGTGACACTTTAATAAAAAGTGATAACTATAATAAAAGTTGGTTAATTTAATTAAATTAACATCGCGGGACTTGGGAATTCAAAACCATACTGGTGTACCTTTATAAATGGGGATTTCTGGAGGTAATTAGTGATTTACATTTATCGCGTCTAATTATCATGTTTAATTTAAAATATTCTATTATGATATTTATTGCGTATAATGCTACTGTCTAGATTCAAGGATCCTTTTTTAGGGGATTAGTGTGTATTCTTGCTCGGGGCTCTGGCTCTGACCCATGCATTGACTAATCTTTTCAGGATAAGTTTTGGAGAAGCTACACAGGATTATCGAAGTTTTCATTTGGAGGTGCAGCTGGAGTTATTCATTTTTATTGCGTTGTTTAGTTAGACTTTCCTTTTAAGTCCTATTTCAATATGAGACTCAGTTAAGAGAGTAATTGGGCCATTCGGTTCCAAAGTTGTTTACGGGTTTTATTTCAGTTATTCAGGGTGGGATCTTTATTCAGTTTTATAATTATTAGAGATTGGATTTATTCGAAGTTAGTATGTGATGGATATTTTATCGCTTAGTTGTTTATGATTATTGGAGATGAATTCAATTATTTATCTTATGAACTGATTTACTTATTTATCATATTTGTCTCATGCTAAGAATGATATTTATTTAGTTCACACCCGGCTTAGTTCGGCGGCGGTCGATGGCCACCCAGTCTGTCGGATTTTTCGAGGTGTGATAGATTGGTATCAGAGCTTAGGTATACGACCACCCCCAGGTCTTGGGTTTTGGGTTTGTTGCGTTTTTATGGCCCATATTTTGGGGATAGAAATATGTAGAGAATCGTTTCGCGTTAAGCATCTACATTAGAAGTGAGGAATTTATTTTCTGGTGACGAGATTATTTTTGGAGATTGTTAGCCTGATTTTTTATGTAGGTATTCGGAGAATTTTGAGGGCGAAATTCCATTGTTAATGGGGAAGTGTAACAACTCGCGTAATTTTGGGGTATTTTCAAAATATAGAGGAAAAATAATTTTTTGAATTTTTGAATTTTTATTAGTTAAATATGTTGGTTATGATTTTAGAAGATTAACACTTCAAGAGGAATTGAAATCGGATTTAAAATGGATTTTTTGTGGAATTTTTAATATTTTTACTTATAGGCATTTTTAAGGGGAATTGTGAGTTTTTCGAGGTGATCGATCGATCGACGCCTGGGGATCGATCGACCGATGCCTTCAGAAAATGTGCACAGCAAGCAGTTTTAAGAGTTTCTGTTTGTTTCCAACTTCTACTTCTTTGCCTTATCAAATAAGGTCGTGGGTGACCCTTTTTGGTACAACTTTTTGGCAGCAAACATGTTTTTAAATCCTCTCTTTTTATACACAGACATGCCCTTTAATTTATGCATTCAACCTTAGGTTTTTGGAGGTCTTCTTGGGGCTATTTTGACGTTGATCTTGGAGGATTTTTGTGGATGTTTGAGAACTGTTTTTTATGACTTATTCTGTGATTTCTGGGGAGATTCTGTTGGTATTCTTTTCGTGGTTTAAGGTATGGGGTTTTACACAATATACTCCTTAATCTCGCGAGTGTTGTTCCCATTGTTTTCTTTTGATTATTGACACATATTTGAATTGATAAATTCATTGGAATCTGGAAATTTTTGTTGGAATCTAATTTTGATTCATGTGGTATTATTATTGTGTTGAGCATGTTGTCATGAGATTTTAATATGGCACTGACATTGGGCACTTGCCAATATTCCTTTTTCCAAATATGCTAAAAAATGCATAGGCACAGTACGGTGGTGAGGTCTGGTGACCCGGATAATGTGTTGTCGAGAAATTATATTGATATAGTTGCTCATGAGATTTGCATTTGATTTGAATATTCGTACTCGTATTGTTACGTTTTAGTGATCGCTAATATTTGTTCAGCATCTTTCATGTTGTATTGTGTACTTCCCCATATTTTCTTTTAGTGGCAGGTTAGCGCGGATTTTGGGCGCTTGGGATTTTTGGGGATGGATTTTAGCGTGGATTATTTTTGGGAAGAATTTTTAATACAATGTGAGAAGATTGTATGATATTGATGTATAGAGCATTGGAGATTTGTATTTTATTTTCATGTTAGTTGTATGTAATTTGAGAGACTTGGTATATTTGTTGTATTAATTTGAAGATGAGATTGGTGGTTTCTTTTCTATTATGGGATTTAGATACTCTATACCTTGTGATTTGTGGATATAGTATAGTTTTATCGATGAGTAGCGCTTCGTTCGCTCTCTCCGGGCGGGCGGGGTGTCACAGATGGTATCAGAGCATGGTCTCAGGTCTCGTAGGTTATGAGTCTGTTTAGCTTCCGCATTATCGATCTTTGATTCCCTTTGTTGTTTCTTACTCCTCAAGGTAGAGGGTCAAGCATACGTGCTAGATGAGTTTCTTGGAGATGTGAAGCTTTGTGCTAAGGACTTCGTAGGCATTGAGTTTAGAATTAGTAAGCTGAATGTGAGGATCCTTAAAATGGATTTTGGAGCCGATAATTATTTTAGAGATTTTAGTGGAGATGTTAGGTGTGGTGATAATTATTATGCAACACAAATAGATACGAGAAACGCAATCACCAAGTAAGAATAAGGAATACAAAATGACAATCACACAATAAAAGATGTACGTGGTTTAGCAAAGATGACTACGTCCATGGTGGTGCAGTCAGTATTATTTCTATGTTCTCCGGAGAGTGATTACAGAGAATACAATGTGTCCCTTGCCCCGGACCTAGGGTTTATTATATACGTTTTCATTTCAGTAAGTTGGGGTGTTGGACTCCCCCACGTTTTCCATCTCTTCCGAGAACCTCTCTTAATGGGAACATGGGAAGAGACTAAATCATAATCGGTTAAGACATGGAGGGTATGGACTTTGGGCCGCCACAAATGGGCTACTCATCCAGGCCCATCATTCTAATTTTGGGTACCCATAATTACCCCTAATTTTTTTGGGCCATGCTTGGGCTCAATAAATTTAAATGATTTGTCATAATGGCTCCTTTGTACATCGTGCAACTCTTCCCAAAGTTTGAGGATTGATTCTGGTGGCACCCGCTTCGTGGCCTGTGCACTATGATTAACAACACTTAAAGGTTTTCTAGATCAGCCATTTTTCGATCGTTTTTTCAATTTTCTCAGCATTCTTCCATTTCCTGTGAGCTCTAGCGATTCACACTCTCTTATCTTAGTCTCCATTCTTATCGCTTCCTTATTATTTGGGCTCGTTATTCTTCATCGTTCGAGTCAAACTTTCATATTGTAAGTCTCCCGTGCCTTCTCTTTGTATTTTCCCTTTGAATTTGTAGTTTTCTAGGTTTTCCCAATGGCAAAAATTGGTAATAGGTCGGTGTCTGAGTTTAGGAAGTTTTATAACATCCTAGAGTGGGTAGATATTGAGTGTGTTCCACCCCCTAGAAATGTTAGAGAAATAGAGGGTGCCCATTGGATCCATGTTTTGATGCTTTCCCAAGGAGGACTTACTTTTCCTCCCAACGACCTGTTCTTGAACTTCTTTGGTTACTTCAATATTGTTCCTGCACAGTGTTCGCCCAATGTGTGGAAGATAATTAATGACATCCATAGAATAAATCAGTTATATGGTACCAAGTTAGATCTTGTCGGGGTCTATTTTTGCTACTCTTTTTCTCGAACTAGTTTTGGTGTTCTCTATCTCAAAGCCGGGAGTCCTGATAGGGTATTGGTAGTAAACCTACCTGATGTAATACCCCGTATTTTTATAGCTTTTAAATTATGGGATTTATTAAATTTAATTGAGATAAAATAATTTAATTTTAATCTGGAATGTTGTTTTAAATATTTACTAGCGTGACGAGAGTTAGTAATTATTGGAAATTTGTTATCTGTTGAATATTACTGGATGAGTATAGTAATATATGAGATTTATTGTTATAATATTGTCACGTGTGAATAAAATGACAATTATGGAAATTTAAGTCGGGACGCGCCTGTGTCGTGTCGGGACTAAATGTTGATTAATAAGTGAATATTTTATAAGTTGTTCGTATGGTCGTTTTGAGTGCGCCAACGTGTCCGGAAGGGTCGAGATAGTCAGAAAAGTGTACCCGGGGGTTTAGTTTGGGTCTCGGGGCATTTTTAGGCCCAATTAGTACCCCGGGAGGGCGTTTTGGACATTTCGCAATTATGGGTAATTAAACCTACGAAAATTAAAAGGGTTATATAAGATATCTAGGTTGTCTTCTAGGGTTAGAACAACCAAAGATAAATTACGGCCATTGGAGAGGAAGAGGAAAAGCTCTCCAAGGAGTTCTAGGCCAAGAACACCTCCGATTGCACCGTCGTCACCACCAACGCGTAGATCGCGAGACTGGGAACGAAACCACACCAATTTCGACACCAAACCAGATTTCTAAAAATTCCAGGCAAGTGTTTATCTTTCTTATTTCGTTGATGTATCTTTCATATTGGTTTAGGAATGATTAGGATGAATTGTATGGAAGAAAAACCCAATTTGAGATAGGAAATTGCATGTAGTGATGACTTAAATGATATTTTGGAAACCCTTTGTCATGTAAAGGATTAAGAGTTTGATTAAGAAAAGAGTTCTAATTAGATACAACACTAAAAAAATTTATTCCGGATGATCGGACCATTGGAATCGCTTGAAATTTTAGTATGTTGTAGCGAACGGTGAGACAAAACTGCTGACAAAAATTCAGCTTGATCAAACGGTCGGATTTCTAAAAATATTATTTTTACTAGAGAGTTTTATGTTTTGAGGACTCGTAGAGAGTTTTATATTTTGAGTACTCTTAGAGAGTTTTATATTTTGAGGACTCTTCTAAATAATAAATAAAAAAATAAAAAAATCAATTAAAACTCCATTTATTTCCGATTTAGAAACCATTTGAAATTCTCATCTTTGAAAATAAAATTCAAAATCCTTTAATGTAAGGAGGAATCTATATTTTTGGGATATCTTACATGAGGGACAATGTAAGTATATGTTAAAGAGAGAGAGACACGTAAGAGAGTTACTTTGGGACAAATGTGTATACCTACTGAATTTTATACTTGGGAGGATAGAATCCGTGAGCGTGATGTAGTAAGTGGAAACGTTCCTCAAATTAAAATAAGATGTGAATGGTTATACGTGATAACTAAATAATGAGAAATAAATACAAATGTCGTAATTATGGGAATTGAGAATTTACCCATTATTAAAATGGTAATGTTAGTATAGTTATATGATTGTGTATGCATATACTATTTATGTGTGAAAATCATGCCCACGCTACTTGCTATCCCTGAGGTTTCCGCACTGGGACAGTCTTATCTCGATGGGACCTTTATGGGGGATATTGACTTGTACCCTAGAAGATAGATATCCTTGGTACAGGCTATCGGAATGATAGTTCAGACAATCTTAAGAGATGCGGGTATGTGCTTTCCTCTTAGAGACTTGGAATCTATGCTTCGCCTCATTTTGTTTGTGTATAGGTATCCTTGGTACAGGCTATCGCAGTGATAGTTCAGACGGTCCTGAGAGACTTGGAATCTATACTTTGTCTCAATATTGTTTGAGCATGTGTTGATACAGTTCGAGAGTGATTCCGAATCTGTATTCCCTTAGTACGAGTGATACGGGGATTGGATAGTAGAGTATACCCGCACCATAGTTGTTATTTGGGGTGCTGTTGTGATATATATATATTTTATGAGTAGTTAATATATATATGAAATTCTGAAATCTGGAACTGCCTACTGTGATGAGACATGTAGGACATGGTTGATGACTCAAATTGTAAATACTTGTTTTGAGAAAGTATAATATGACACTGGAAAACTTTATTGATTTATAAAGTTAAAAATGAGAACTTTGGTTGCTAATTGAAATATCCTTTTCGAACAATTGAATCGTTAAATTTTGAATCTTACGAGTAAGCTAAGATAAGTTAAATCATTGGGAAGATTAGTGCGATAAATGACAAGACAAACCGTTGGGAAGGTTAGTGCGATAGGTTTGCACATTAGAAGAGAGGTGAGAATTCCTCAAGAGAGTGACGCACTAATATGTTGTAGCATTGGCCTGTATAAATTTAAATACTTGCTAAACAAATTTTAAACCATATACACTATCGGTCTCTAACCCGTTTCTCTCTCTCTCTCTCTCTCTCTCTTGTATATATATGTATGTATTACAGGTGCCCAGCCACAGGGGCGTCTTTCTTAGGATCTCTTGGAAGGAACGCGCTGTAGCTTAGGTGGAAGTTGCAGGACTCTTGATTAGACGACTTCGTTCATTCGGATCCACTCTTAGTACTTTCATCTAGTTGGGCATGTGTAGATCTTTCCATTATCCTGTTGTTATTGGACATTTGTATTTCAGTTATTTCCAGTATTGTTACTATGGGATTTATTCAGTTTGGATGTGTGACTTTAGATTTCGTATGTTGACATTCGATTGACGAATGTATTAAATTAATTGGATTATGTTGCAGAATTTAATGTGGTGTGATTCTTACTTATTGAATGTTGTTAATAAAATAAATGATTTTTCTTTAAATAAAATTTGGAAAGTATGTATGAACATGGTTTTGACACTTAGCTTAATTAATTAGGGTGTTAAATTGAAAAAAAATATTTCTCGACAATGATGCTAAGAATGGACCAACTGTTCACCTTGATTTAATTTAATAAATGAGTGATCGCCCGGTATTTAATTAGGCGGGGTGTCACAGGTGGTATCAGAGCATCAAGTTCTAGTGTCCTTAGGATCTGTACGGCTTATTATGCTTTTAGCGTTGCTTTGTTTGTTATAGAGCCCTATGTTTAGGATTGTTGATTCCCTTGACGAGATTTCATTCTCCTGCTATAATGTGTATACACTAGTGAATTCTAATTTCGTTCGGATGTGTGCGTGTGCCGAGCGATGACGGATGTCAGAAGAGGACCGTTAAGCGTACATCAGGAGGCAGGGCTCAATTGATATTATGAAATATATCCGAAGATGATGACCGTAGTCGAGGTCACCTCCATTATGGCACGAGAAGCCACGACTAGAAAGGCGACTAAGGTGCAGCAATGATTTTTCAAATGCTGTTATAGTCAAATGAGGTGCGAGGGTAAACTTACCCAATGTATTACAAAAATGTGTAGAGACTGTCAATGAGAAATTTTAGAAATGCGGAAATTATATGTGTCTTTACCAAAGGAGGTAATGTACCCAAAGGCTTAGATATAGGACGAAGTGTGGCAAACTGAAAGTGAAAATTTAGAGAAAATTTTCTTGGCTTTCGGGGCGAAATTATAATGGTTGGAGTCAACCACCAATTTTAGAAGTGGAATCCTATGCCTATAGGATAACCTTAGGTACAGTGTTGACCGTATGTTCCTTCCTCAACTGTTCAGGGTGAGAAGCAAACGTGGTTTTGAACTCATCGCGGGAGGGCATGACAGAAGTCCGATTGTGGATATGAACCCTAATCATTAGCAAATTTTGTATCGAAAGATATAGATACGAGTGGAGGAAACGACTCCAAGTGGGAGACCAACTCGTAATAATAATTGATAATACTCGAGGAGGAAATTCTGATGGACGGTTGATTCAGAGGTTGACAATGTTGTATTTTGTCAATAAAGATGATAATGCTCCTTGTGTGGGAAGCTTAAAGAAATCGAAGAATTTAGTCGAGAATAAGACTGAATACAATGGTGGTGATATATCACCAAAAAGAGATGTGGATATACATCAGGGGACCCATTTAAATGATTCGGATAATGGAATTCTTACCAAGTGATGGTAAATTCAGTAAGTGCTATTATAGATAGTAACATGATCTTTATGGCCTAAAAAGTTAAAGGAACAATCGGAATGGTTAACAGGAATCGAGTTTATTAAAGTCCGAGAGGAGGACAAATCCTAACCTGGTTAGTAGGACAGGTGGTAAGTGGATTATGTACTGAGGTATTTTGTGCGGAGTGAGATCGCTCACGATAATATGTTCCAAAGTGAGTATAAGGACAAGAATACGGTGCCTAGTAAAAGGCAACGATTAAAATAATTTTGTTATGGTTTGGGCAGACGTGTTACGTCCGAAAACCATTTGCGCATTCAAGGCGATTGACAAGGTAGAAGTGTAAGTTGTATCCTCAGAGGATGAGGCGTGTTTATGTGACACGAGAGAGTCACTATATTTTGTTCATTGCTAGATTAGCATGTGAGATGAGCTTAATGCATATAATTATAAATGTTACCATTATGTGAATATTTTTCCCTAGTGTAGCGGGATTTTTCTTTAGTGCTATCCGCGGAGGATGAATGAGTATATCAACAGTGTTTTATACTTTATTGAGGTTACTCGTTGTAGTGATGCGATACACGAGTATGATATTATCTTGTTTAAAACATTACAGAAATGGTTAGTACGATAGTGGGCATTTATTGCAAGGCTATCGGAGTGGTTGCATTAGTGCAACATGTTTTATGTTTGTTTTGGCAAGGATTTACCTGTGAGAAGGTTGGACTCACACTTATATTATCTATCCTAGAGACTTCGGAGGAGATAGTGGGCTTGAGATATTCGATGCCAAAGTATGTATAAACTTTGCCAATATGATTCCGTATGTATCGGGATTTACCGTTGAGCAAAAAGATTTGACGCAGTATTATGTTTGGCACTCCGGACTTAGTGATAGGAAGAGTGTAGTGTTATATTTATCCTTAAAAGACGTGGTAGTTAAGAGTTATAACCCTAATGTTAGAAAAAGGAATTTTGAGAATTCCGATTGTATATATTCGAGGTTTATGGAATGCTATTACCACCAACCTATGCTGAACGATAGTGAAATTTGGTGAAATGTTCTTTGTTAAGCATAATTACGGGAGAAATTGTAACTTTTCTGTCAAGGGATGGAATAAAGGGGTATATACTATGGACGGAGGACCTAACGGATTTCGATAACCGACAATGCTAGGTAGTAGTGTATCGGGGGGGTTCCTTGTTTGGATTTCGCTTTGCGAGACATCCCACGCATGAAACTTAGCGTAAGGTTGGAAATAGGGAGACGTTTGGTCACTATTCCATGAGTTCGGTACCCTGGTCGAAATGGGATCAAAGTAATTATGTATGTAAGTTGGAAGTTGAATTTTGTTTTAAGGTCATTGGAGCTGGATTTTTGTGGTAGGAAGGCATTAAAAGTTATCCCCACGAGTTAAGGGGTGGAACGATGATAAGGAGAATTTAAGAATTTTGATTTCTAGGGTGATTGAGAGTACCCAAATGTCATAACCGCGTACAGAACACAAGGTGAATAAAGAGTTGGAATGATTTTTAGCATGGATTATCTGGAAAGAACTTTATATTATACAAAAGAGATGGCCTGTAATTATTTTGATGAATAGAGCGTTAGTGATTTATTTTGGTTGTTGTACCTATTTGGGAAAATTGTTGTACTTATCTGAGGAAGGTTGAGAATTATTATTCCTCTTTTATTGTCATGGAATTTGAATGCCCTATCCCTTCTATTCCGTTGAATTTAGTTAGTCCTACAGATGAGTAGTACGTCGTTCGCTCTCCCAGGGCGGTCGGAGTGTTGCAAAAATGTGGGCATCTTGGTTAACTACAGTTAAAATAGTCCGAGTCGAAGGGACGTGGTAATAGATGTGTGAAATATATGTTTGTGGGACTAGTATAATGAAGTGGAAGTGATAGAGTGGATTAAACGTCACATGAGGGGCGATAATCCATACATAAGTGTGCAATTAGAATAACACGCCCTAACTTGATTGGAAGGATGTGGGAAGCCATTCAAGAATTGGTATTCCTTGAATAGAGTAGAATTTAATTGTTATGAAGCACTCCCGGAGCGGAGTTGTTATTAGTCAAGTGTGAGAGCGACTCACACATATAAAGAGTAATGATGTTAGTATAGTATAACAGATCCAGAAGTGCGCTTCGTGGAGAGAAGAGCACGGGTGGAACTTTTGGAATACTACAAGGAAGGAAGGGGAGTATTACGTGTCACTTAATGTGAGACATTTCAAGGGAAGAATCGATGTTTAGCAAGACGTAGTGAGTAGTCTCTACATGCACTGCCCATAGGTAAGGTTTGGTTGAAAGAGGAGATCAACCAAATAATTTTGTGTTTATCAAAAATTCCTGAAATTGGAAGAGGTTGGTAAAGTCAGTAAAGTTCTTGGATGGGTTGCCATCCTCAAAACAAGATCAAGGGTTTATCCCGAACATGTGAATTAATTCGCCGAGAAGGAAGTGATTGATATTTCTTTGGGCTGGCTTACAATATTAACTAGTATGCCCCAGACTTCCTTTGAAAGGAAGGATCGCGCCAGTGCATGGTCCGGCGCAGTATAAATTTCTGAATCAGGATGAGATTGGTGAATCCCACCTTTGATATGGGATTTCAGGAACCAGCGGAGATAAGATTTCTTTTCAAGTAGGATGTATCACCCTTATCCAGGGAATAAGCGCATGGTGATTAAAGATTAGTGGAGCCACGTGAAGGAGATTTTGGAATCTTGGTACGATGATTTCAAGAATGCTCTGTAGAAGCACTCGTACCTGTTTGTCGCCTATGAGGTACTTATTAAGGTTTTGTTATGGAAGAACCTCGACTATTCTCCTTCCGTATGTTTAGAGGAGAGTAGATAATCAGAATTTTTGGATCGGTCGAGAAAATATCCGATAACTATGGTAGAATTCAACGACTGTTTTAGACGAGCAAGAGTGATCAAATGTTCGTAATATTTTCTCAGAATGGGAGTTTTGTATATGAATAAATCCGAGTATTTGTCATGTAGTGAGGTGCGGCCTCGTAATGATAGTGAGATAATGAAATGTATAACGTACAGGCGTGACCTATGAAAATGTTGTCGGTTGGGAGCACAATGTGAAGTGTCTCCAAAGAGAATGCAAAACAATGTTACTGTGAAGAAAGGGCTACAGTGATTGAGCGCCGTAATGTGTAGTTAGTTTGTGTACGAAAAAGGATATCCAGAATTGTGCTACCTGATAGGCCTTATTTTCCGAATTTCGGGACGAAATTCAGTTATTAGGGGGGAAGTATGTAATACCCCGTATTTTTATAGCTTTTAAATTATGGGATTTATTAAATTTAATTGAGATAAATTAATTTAATTTTAATCTGAAATGTTGCTTTAAATATTTACTAGCGTGACGAGAGTTAGTAATTATTGGAAATTTGTTATCTGTTGAATATTACTGGATGAGTATAGTAATATATGAGATTTATTGTTATAATATTGTCACGTGTGAATAAAATGACAATTATGGAAATTTAAGTCGGGACGCGCCTGTGTCGTGTCGGGACTAAATGTTGATTAATAAGTGAATATTTTATAAGTTGTTCGTATGGTCGTTTTGAGTGCGCCAACGTGTCCGGAAGGGTCGAGATAGTTAGAAAAGTGTACCCGGGGGTTTAGTTTGGGTCTCGGGGCTTTTTTAGGCCCAATTAGTACCCCGGGAGGGCGTTTTGTACATTTTGCAATTATGGGTAATTAAACCTACGAAAATTAAAAGGGTTATATAAGATATCTAGGTTGTCTTCTAAGGTTAGAACAACCAAAGACAAATGACGGCCATTGGAGAGGAAGAGGAAAAGCTCTCCAAGGAGTTCTAGGCCAAGAACACCTCCGATTGCACCGTCGTCACCACCAACGCGTAGATCGCGAGACTGGGAACGAAACCACACCAATTTCGACACCAAACCAGATTTCTAAAAATTCCAGGCAAGTGTTTATCTTGCTTATTTCGTTGATGCATCTTTCATATTGGTTTAGGAATGATTAGGATGAATTGTATGGAAGAAAAACCCAATTTGAGATAGGAAATTGCATGTAGTGATGACTTAAATGATATTTTGGAAACCCTTTGTCATGTAAAGGATTAAGAGTTTGATTAAGAAAAGAGTTCTAATTAGATACAAACACTAAAAAAATTTATTCCGGATGATCGGACCATTGGAATCGCTTGAAATTTTAGTATGTTGTAGCGAACGGCGAGACATGACTGCTGACAAAAATTCACCTTGATCGAACGGTCAGATTTCTAAAAATATTATTTTTACTAGAGAGTTTTATGTTTTGAGGACTCTTAGAGAGTTTTATATTTTGAGGACTCTTCTAAATAATAAATAAAAAAAATAAAAAATTCAATTAAAACTCCATTTTAATTCCGATTTAGAAACCATTTGAAATTCTCATCTTTGAAAATAAAATTCAAAATCCTTGAATGTAAGGAGAAATCTATATTTTTGGGATATCTTACATGAGGGACAAAGTAAGTATATGTTAAAGAGAGAGAGACACGTAAGAGAGTTACTTTAGGACAAATGTGTATACCTACTGAATTTTATACTTGGGAGGATAGAATCCGTGAGCGTGATGTAGTAAGTGGAAAAGTTCCTCAAATTAAAATAAGATGTGAATGATTATACGTGATAACTAATTAATGAGAAATAAATACAAATGTCATAATTATGGGAATTGAGAATTTACCCATTATTGAAATGGTAATGTTAGTATAGTTATATGATTGTGTATGCATATACTATCTATGTGTGAAAATCATGCCCACGCTACTTGCTATCCCTGAGGTTTCCGCGCTGGGACAGTCTTATCTCGATGGGACCTTTATGGGGGATATTGACTTGTACCCTAGAAGATAGATATCCTTAGCACAGGCTATCGGAATGATAGTTCAGACGGTCCTAAGAGATGCGAGTATGTGCTTTCCTCTTAGAGACTTGGAATCTATGCTTTGCCTCATTTTGTTTGTGTATAGGTATCCTTGGTACAGGCTATCGCAGTGATAGTTCAGACGGTCCTGAGAGACTTGGAATCTATGCTTTGCCTCAATATTGTTTGAGCATGTGTTGATACAGTTCGAGAGTGATTCCGAATCTGTATTCCCTTAGTACGAGCGATACGGGGATTGGATAGTAGAGTATACCCACACCATAGTTGTTATTTGGGGTGCTGTTGTGATATATATATATATATATATATATATATATTTTATGAGTAGTTAATATATATATGAAATTCTGAAATCCTGAACTGCCTACTGTGATGAGCCATGTAGGACATGGTTGATGACTCAAATTGTAAATACTTGTTTTGAGAAATTATAATATGACACTGGAAAACTTTATTGATTTATAAAGTTAAAAATGAGAACTTTGGTTGCTAATTGAAATATCCTTTTCGAACAATTGAATCGTTAAATTTTGAATCTTACGAGTAAGCTAAGATAAGTTAAATCATTGGGAAGATTAGTGCGATAAATGATAAGACAAACCGTTGGGAAGGTTAGTGCGATAGGTGTGCACATTAGAAGAGAGGTGAGAATTCCTCAAGAGAGTGACGCACTAATATGTTGTTGCATTAGCCCGTATCAATTTAAATACTTGCTAAACAAATTTTAAACCATATACACTATCGGTCTCTCACCCGTTTCTCTCTCTCTCTCTCTCTCTCTCTCTCTCTCTCTCTCTCTCTCTCTCTGTCTCTCTTGTATATATATGTATGTATTACAGGTGCCCAGCCACAGGGGCGTCTTGCTTAGGATCTCTTGGAAGGGACGCGCTGCAGCTTAGGTGGAAGTTACAGGACTCTTGATTAGACGACTTCGTTCATTCGGATCCACTCTTAGTACTTTCATCTAGTTGGGCATGTGTAGATCTTTCCATTATTCTGTTGTTATTGGACATTTGTGTTTCAGTTATTTCCAGTATTGTTACTATGGGATTTATTCAGTTTGGATATGTGACTTTAGATTTCGTATGTTGACATTCGATTGACGAATGTATTAAATTAATTGGATTATGTTGCAGAATTTAATGTGGTGTGATTCTTACTTATTGAATGTTGTTAATAAAATAAATGATTTTTCTTTAAATAAAATTTGGAAAGTATGTATGAACATGGTTTTGACACTTAGCTTAATTAATTAGGGTGTTAAATTGAAAAAAATTATTTCTCGACAGTGATGCTAAGAATGGACCAACTGTTCACCTTGATTTAATTTAATAAATGAGTGATCGCCCGATATTTAATTAGGCGGGGTGTCACACCTGATTCCCATAAGGACTATTGGTAAGAGGGTTTCCTTGCTAGAAACTGGCAGTTTTCTCCCCAGTCTGAAAGGTCGAGGTATGATAGGTTCTCTCTTCCCTTTTATGGGGAAGAATACATAGGTAGACTTTGATCTGTTCTTTCCATTTTTGTTGATTTGTGATCTTTCTGATTTTTCTCTATTTTTTCTTCAGCAAGGTCGAAGAACTTGGAACCTGCTCTCAACGAGGTTCGTCTGTCTAAATTGGTCAAGGCCTGGAATATCAGGGAGACCTTAGCTGACGGCGAGCATACCCGGTCCGCTGCTTTTTTTCTCGAATATAAGAATGTTGGTTCTAGTTTTATAGGGAGGATGATAGATAGTATCCCTGAGTTTGATACCTCTGAAGAGACTGTTGCTGATCCTATTTAGTTGGATGAGGAGTAGAGAAATTTTGAGAGTGATATCGTAGGTGGTGCTGAAGGAAACTTTAGTGAAGGGAGCTCCGGTGGTAGTAGCTCTTATGATTCGGAGGAAGTTTCTAATGCTCGAGAATCTTTGAGCACATCCAGTAGTTCAAGCGAGGAGATGGTTCCTCCAAGGAAAAACCTGATTCGGGATGATGATGATCACGATCATGTGCTCCTCGCTCAGAGGTCAAAGAAGCAGAAGTCCAGTACTGGGGTTGTAGCTACTGGCTCTCGGTCTTCTACTCAAGAGCAAGAGAGGAGAGGAAAGAGGAAGAGCAGATGAGAGAGAGGGAGAGGGAGAGAAAAAAGGAGGAGTAATGAAAGAAGATGTAGGAGAAGAGGAGGATATAGGAGAGGATAAGAATGGAGAAGGAGAAAGAGGAAGAGAGGAGAAGGATGGAGTCAAGGATGAAGGTTAGGCAAGCCTTAGCCCCGATGTCTGCTTTTCCCGAGGGAGACTCAGTTGCCGTTTCCCCTCAACTGGCTCCTGCGCTTCTCGAGAGGGCAGTTTTTCCAGCCGATCGCCAAAGGGCGCTGGGGTCTGATGAATTGGCCCTATAAGCTAGCCAGAGGCTAGCTCTAGTAAGATCTGTTCCATTTTCTAATTCTTTAACAAGTTTTGGCTATTTCTCCTTCTTGATCTCTTCTTTATTTTTGGGAGTTTGTGACTGACTTCGCCGTGCTCTATCGCTCTCGCGATGAGCTGGTGAGAAGGAATGGCGACCTGGAGCAGCAAAAGGCTGCTTTGGAAATTAGGGGTACTCAACTGGAGGCTGATTTAAAGACTGCTGATGCCGCTCGAGTTTCCTCTAACCTGGACCTCATTAATTCTAATCGAGAGAGGGAGGCGGCGGTTAAGGAGCTGAACGAGCTGAGGTTGGACTATGACCTGGTCTACTTGAGCAAGCTGGCTATCGTAGAGGAGATCAAGGTGCTGACCCAGCAGTTAAAGGAGAAAGAATCCTAGGCAGCCACCATCAAGGAGGATTCATACAACTCCGGGTGGACTGCAACATATGAAGATGTCGAGGTTCAGATATGCTACATCAGCCGTCTAAACTTCAAGAAGGGTCGGAACAAGGCCCTTTTAGCTACTGGTGTTGATGTCGACTCTCTTTTGTTCGACGAGCATGACCCGGGTCTGAAGTCCACTGTGGATGAAGAATCCCCTGCCCCTGCCATTGATGGCGTTGAGCCTATCTCCCAGATATTGCCTGTCGAGGTCTTTTTTGCTCAGGCGATAGAGGTTGGCCCCGCTGAGGGGGGTACTTCTACTTCCGCTGACAAGGGGAAGTAGCCAGCTACCTTTGGGCAGCCTGAGGTTGCTAACTAGTTATCATCTAGGGTTATTTTTTGTATCTTTGTTTGTAAATTTTCTTTTTACTGTTCGATGTACTTTAACCCTCATCAATGAAAAGGTTTCTTTTTCCTAGTGCAATGATTTGTCTTTCTTTTCGATGCCCTCTTATGTCTTGTAGTCGATTGATGTAAAAGAGTATATTCCTTCCATATTTCAATTGGGCAGGACTCTTGGTCCTAATGCAAGTCCTCAGGTTCGCCAGGCCTTTGTTAGGCTTTGCAAATCTCTTAGGTTAAGGAATTAAAAATATAAGAATCAGTCTGAGCTTATGGCCAAGTTAAAGGACAGGCTCCAGGAGATGGAAGAGGTTGGTGCTTCAGTGCAAGAAGAAGTGAATGCACTGAGAACAAAGCTTCTCGATGCATCTTAGATCAACCAGGTTGGGGAAATGCTTCAATAAGATAATTAAGCTTTAAGTAAAGAGGCCTCGCGTCTTAGGGAGCATGCACCGAGCACCTCTCCTTCAGTATTGCGAGGCTCTTCATCGTCACGAGCTAGGGCTGGCTCGAGCGACATTCCTCCTATTCTACGAGGTTCTACTACTGCATTCATTCCGCGAGCTGGCAGGAGCACGAGGAGTTTAGATAGGGAAATGTAAGAGCTTCGTAGTGATGTCCAGCGAGCATACGTGATCACTGCTGGGCTTCAAAGAGATGTTACTTAGTTGCGGCACCTGTTTAAAAAAGGACCTCGACGAGTATGGAGCGACGGTTATGACTATGGTTGGCTAGATGCTCCGACGAGGCTGATAGAATTTGAAGAGCTTGCATTCATCAGGGGGTGGTTGAGTGCTTCGAAGGAGATGTAAGTTCCAAGGAACTCAATGCCCTGGTATTGCCATAAAATATCTCCTTCCACTCGGATGCCCAATCCCTTCCAGAGAGATGATCATTGGATACCTATCGATGCCATCCCTTGGCAGCTAATGGAGTCGGATGCTAACGAAGTCGAGGAAGCGTTAGTTCCTGCTCCTGATGATGGTCGAAGAGCTCAAGTGGTTAATTATCTCGTTTAGAGGCCTCACCCTAACTGAGATTTTGCCAGTAGTTACTCTGTGTATTTTGTATTGAAGTGATGTTATGTCAATATTTTGGGCAAGCTCACCGACTAAACATGTATTGTACTTGTTGTAAATATGGTGGATTAATATAAAATTTATGTTTTGGGCTAATTTAGCCGACTAAACAAGTGTATTATATTCTCTATATTCTCGTTCCTTTATGATCTCTAAATTTGAATTATTACGCAATTGTCCTTCCAGTCCAGTATACTATCGAGATACCATTGTGCACCACTTTACCTTTTAGGTCGTGTCGTCACACTCCCTTAGGCCTAAATGTGGCAATTGGCGAGGACACACCTAGTGTTGGATGCTCTATCCGATCAGGATTTTATTCAACCAAAGATGGTTTGGTGACCAGTTTTAATTTGGCCATATTGACTAAGGATCTCCTATAGGGCTTCATATATTGCCAGGGGCAATGCTAAGAGGTCTTTCGTGTTTCATAATGAAAGCCTGAGGAGGGTGGTTTCACTACTATGGTGTAATGATCAATGTGCCTGTCATTTGGAAAAGGTGTGAGATAAAGCTTATATAACTGTTACTCATTAGAACGCAGTTGTTAAATGGCTTTCATTAATGACAAGGAAAATGAACTACGAGTTCCACAACAAAAGCATAAAAGAAGAATCTAAAAATAGAATTTCTTGAGATTGGCTTCATTGCAAGATAGGGGGATTTTTCTGCCTTCCATCGTTTCTAAGTGATAGGCGCCTTGTAGATTGTCTCTTATTATCTTGAATGGTCCTTCCCAGTTTGGCCCTAGCTTACCGTCTGATGGTTTCACTGGGCTGCCCAGGACTTTCCTTAGGACATAGTCCCCAACTCGGAATGTCTTTGGGTTGACCCTCTTGTTATAATGCCTTAGGAGCTGTTGCTGATAGCTCACTAGTTTTACTAGGGCTACTTCTCGGCGCTCGTTGGCTAGGTCGAGCTTAGCCAGCAATGCTGCATCATTATGGCCCTGGTCGACAAGGCTGGACCTCATTGTCGTCCAGCTAACTTCTAATGGGATGACTGCTTCCATTCCACATGTTAGCGAAAATGGGGTCTCCCTATTGCTCGTCGTGGAGTGGTTCATTAAGCCCATAGAATATGTGGTAATTCATTCACCCATGCACCTTTGGCTCGCTCTAATCGCTTCTTCAATCCGTCGATCATAATTTTATTGGAAGTTCCGGCTTGGCCATTGCTCTGAGGATAGGCCACCGAGCTGAAATGGTGTCTGATTCCATGTTTTTTCCAGAAACTCTGAAAAGAGTCGCTCTCGAACTGCATTCCATTGTCGGTGATGATGGTTCTGCGAATGCCAAAATGGGTAGTTATATTTCTCCATATGAACCTTATCATATTTGCATCTCAGATGTTCTCTAGGGGTTCTGCCTTGATCCATTTAGTGAAGTAGTCAGTCGCGACCAGTAGATACCTGCGATTGCCAGTGGCAATAAGAAGTGGTCCTACGATGTCTATCCCCCACTAGGCGAACGGCCATGGGCGGGATAATTATTTTAGGTCGCTAGCAGGTTGGTGGACCATAGGAGCGTGAAGCTGGCATTTTAAGCACTTGCGGACATACACCGCAGAGTCCGTTTGCATATATGTCAACCAATAGCCCTCCTTCATTACTCGGAAAGACAGAGATCTTCCTCCAATATGGCTTCCACAAATTCCTTCGTGAAGCTCATGTATAACTTTCTCGACATCCTTTGGGTGACCGCATTGGAGGTAGGGATCAAAAAACGATCTCTTGTATAGCCTGCCCTCAGGAGATAAGTGAAAGCGAGTATCTTTGACTCTTATCTAGTGAGCATTCTTCTTATCATCTAGAAGTGTGCCTTCCTTCAAATAGTCCCTTAATGGGTCCATCCAGCTGGGTGAAAACTCAATTCGGAGCACCTTCTCCACGCTTGGTAGCTCGTTGTTACGGTTAATGCTCGGGTGAGAGAGGAAATCGACGTGGATTGTCCTTTTTAAGTCGGAATCGATTGCTGAGGTTAGGGCTACTAGGGCGTCAGCATAGCTGTTCTGCCCTTTGGAAAACTGCTGGACATTGATCTCTTCGAAGCTCGCCATCAGCCTTTTCACCAAGGCGAGGTACGCTGCCATTCTTTCGTCTTTTGCATTATAATCTCCACTTATCTGATTGGATACTAATTGAGAATCGCCAAACACCTGTAAATGCTTTGCTCCCAAAGTGTGTGTCTTTTGGAGGCCGGCTATTAAGGCTTCGTATTCTGCTTCGTTGTTGGAGGCTGCAAATCCAAGCCTGATTCTTTGTTCAAGGATTGTATCCTCTGGACTAATGAAGACAATGCCTACACCAGCCCCCTTTGAGTTGGAGGCTCCATCAACGAACAATTTCTAGGTTTCCTTTATTGCGTCGTTTCCTTTTTGTCTTGTTGGTGTAGGTTGGTTGGAAGGTTGCTCACCTGTGAATTCGGCTATGAAATCAGCAAGGATCTTCTCCTTGATTGCGTTCCTTGGTTGAAATTGGATGTCAAATCATCCGAGCTCGACTGACCATTTAGACAATCTGCCCGACAAATCTGCCTTCCTCAGGATTGCTTTAAGGGGTGTGATGTAATGATGATTATAGTGTGGGCTTCGAAATAGTGCTTGAGCTTCCTCGAAGCCACTAGTAGTGCAAAGGCGAGCTTCTCCGGTGGTAGGTACCTCTGCTCGGCCTCTTGTAGGGTCTTGCTCGCATAATAAACGGGGTACTGGATTCCTCCAACTTCGTACATTAATGTAGAACTGACAGTTTGGTTGGAAACGAAGAGGTACAAGTACAAGGGATTTACTTCCCGTGGTATGACGAGCAGTGGTGGGGAACTGATGTAAGCCTTGAGCTCGTCCAGTGCTCGTGAGCAATCTTTGTTCCATTCTACGGTTTTGTTTTCCTTTAGAAGATGGAAGAAAGGCTTTCACTTCTCGAAGAACTTTGAAATGAATCGGTTTAAGGCAGTGAGCATACCGGTGAGCTTCTGTACGTCCCGAATCATTCGAGGAGGTTGTACCCTATTTATTGTATCGATCTGGTCTGGGTTGGCCTCGATGCCTCTCTTACTGACCAAGTACCCAATAAATTTTCCTAACTGGACACCAAAAGAACACTTGCTCGCGTTAAGTTTCATTCGGTATTTCGTGAGGATTTCGAAGGTGCTTGATAGGTCCGAGAGGTGGTCTTCTTTCTTCTTGCTTTTAACGAGCATATAATCGATGTAGACTTCCATGGTGTCTCCCATTTGACCTTTGGACATCTTGGTGACCAGTCACGGGTAGGTTGCCCCTGCATTTTTGAGCCCGAAGGGCATGACCTTGTAGAAGTATAGTCCAACTGAGGTGATGAATGTTGTTTTGCCCTGGTCCGGGGCATACAGAGGGATCTGATGATACCCGGAGTATGCGTCCAGAAAACTCATTCTCTCGTGAGCTACAATAGCGTCTACCAGTTGATCAATTTTTTAGAGGGGGAAACTGTCCTTAGGGCAAGCTCTATTAAGGTCGATGAATTCGATGCAAACTCTCCACTTCCCGTTGCTTTTTGAAACTACTACTGGGTTGGATAACCATTAGGGGTATTGCACCTCCCGTATGGATCCTGCATCCAACAGTTTTTCTACTTCTTTTTCCATGGCTTTTTCCTTCCTGGTTGCAGTTCACCGTGCCTTCTGCGTGATTGGTTTGAATGTGGGATTGACGTGCAGCTGATGACAGATGATACTAGGATCAATTCCAGGCAGCTCGTATGGTTCCCACGTAAAAACATCTACGTTGTGTCGCAGTAGAGTTGTTAATTCGTTTTTTCCTAGTCAGTGAGAGAGGCTCCAATCAAGAAAACTCTATCACTATCTCTATCTCTAGCTGTAACCTCTACCAGGTCTTCGATGACCCGTTCAGAGGGGTGGAGCCTGGTCTTCTCTACTTCAGGTCTTTCGTACTTTAATTTCTATTTAGAAGGTGTCAGACCTTATTGTTCTTCAACTTTCTCGCTGGTCTGATCGGCCTTCTTCTCTGGACTTAGTCGGATGGATGCTATGAAGCACCTTCTTGCCATTGATTGATCCCCATGGATCTCCATTACTCCTCTCTTAGTTACATACTTGAGTTTCTGATGGTAGGTCGAGGAGACTGCCTTCATCGTATGTAGCCATTCCTTACCGAGGATGGCTTGATATGGCGAGTCGATATCAACCACTAAAAACTCAATCATCTTGGAGACATTTCTCGTGTGTACTGGAACTACAATCATTCCCAGTGGAATAGTTATTTTTCCAACGAAGCCAACTAAAGGGACAATAGCTTCTTTTAGGTCGGCGACACTTAACTTCAATTTTCTGAATAGGTCGAGATACATTACCTCGGATGAGCTTCCTTGGTCGACGAGAAACATGTCGACATCAAAGTTAGCTATCCTAAGGGTAATGATCAAAGCATAGTGATGTGGGGTTCTCACTCCCACCAGATCTTCATCTGTGAAAACAATATGCTTACTATAGTTGACGTCATCTACTCGTCGACGCTTTCCTGATTGTGACTTCGCTGGATCAATTTAATCATCTTGCATCACCGCTGTAAGCTTCTTCATCTCCATTCAAAGTGAATTTTCTTAGATCTGCTTGGCATTAGATGCCCCATGAATTATCGCGAACTCATGTCCAGCATCATCTTCGAGCATGTTGTCAGGTCTCGCCTCTATATTGGCAGTCGCTTTCTCTGCCTTATTCTCCACAAACTCGTTCAAATGCCCGGATTGGGCTAGCTCCTCGAGGTGAGACTTAAGGGCCTTGCAATGCTCGGTCTTATGTCCTCCCTCTATATGAAAAGAGCATCTCAGCGCGTTGTTTCTTTTTGAGGGATCTCTCCCATTTTCCTGGGCAACTTGATGAATGGTTCGTCTTTGATTTTTGCAAGAATTTTGTAAATTGGTTCTCGAAAGACAGTGTTGACTGCCTGAAATGATCTTGACACATCATTGTTGCCTCCATTCTTGGGGCCATTTATGCCCCCATTCTTTCCTCCTTTCTTCTGTTTCTCAGTTTTGTCACTGCCTTTGGCAACGAGCTTAGTTCAACCGTTTTCTACTATACCGAGGCGGGTCACATATTTCACCTTGGCATACTTCTCGATGCGGGCCATTAGGTTATCGATGGTCATGGCTTCTTTCTTTGTCAAGGATTGGTACAGAAGGGAAGAGCTGGGTATCCCAATTTTGAAAGAGGCCACTGCCACTTGCTCCGAACAGTCCTCGACCTCGTTAAACAATTCCCAGTACCTCTTCGTGTAGTCTCAGAGGGTCTCTTGGGGCGTCTTTCTCATTGTCAGTAGGGCATCCATCCTTTTGGGATGGGTGATACTAGTAATGAATTGGGTTGTAAAGAGATTGGTCAGGGATTTGAAACTTCTGATGGATCGGTGGGGGAGCCTTTCGAACCAATTCTGTGCCACATCATGCAGGCTCGAGGGGAAAATTAAGCACATTAGTGCATCTCAATGGTTCCAGAGGGTCATGGCCTGTCGGTTCTACCTGACGTGATCAATGGGATTAGTATTACCGTCATAAATTTTGAACCTTGGAATGACAAACTTCTTAGGGGCTTCTTCTTCCTCAATTTTCCTCGAGAAAGGTGATTTCATCAGTGTTTTGAGAGCTCACCTAGCGAGTTCTCGAGTCGATTTGGTACCGTGATGGGCATGATGTTGGTCCATCTCCCTTCTGACCAGATTTTGTATGTTCTCATTGCTGCAATTCCGGCTTCTGTGGCTGCGATCTAGTCGCAGTTGCTTGAGCAGGTCATCCTCTGACTCGTTTCCCTCTACTCTCTGGGATCCTCCCCTGGGGCTCCTTCCTCAGCTGCGAGACTTGCTCGCCTGAGGGCTAGGAGTGTGGTACAGACTTTTCTTGGTACTACGATGGAGCTCTCTCTCCATTCTTTCTAATCTTCTTTTGATGCGAGAGTTCTCAGCCTCGTGCCTGCGAGAAGACTCCCTTTTCTCTTGGAGCCTCGCCTCGTATTCATCAATCAGCCTGGATATCTGCGTGGATCTCGCTGGTCCTTGGCTTTCTTCTGAGGATGGCCTTTCTGGGCGAGCCCTTTGATCTGAACGCCGAACTTCAAACCTAATCTTACGAGGAGCAGGGTGTTCTTGAATATCCCCTACCTGCGGAGCATTACTACTATGACCAGACATTTCGTACTCCTTTTTTGGTGTGGGATTTCTCACGGAAGATAAATGTTTCACACAGACGGCGTCAATTGTAGTGACAATTATTATGCAACACAAATAGATAAGAGAAACGTAATCACCAAGTAAGAATAAGGAATGTAAAATGACAATAACATAACAAAGGATATACGTGGTTCAGCAAAGATGCCTACGTCCACGGTGGTGCAGTCAATATTATTTCTATGTTCTCCGAAGAGTGATTACAGAGAATACAATGTGTCCTTGCCCCGGACCTAGGGTTTATTATATACATTTTAATTTCAGTAAGTGGGGGTGTTGGACTCCCCCACGTTTTCCATCTTTTCCTAGAACCTCTCTTAATGGGAGCATGGGAAGAGACTAAATCATAATCGGTTAAGACATGGAGGGTCTGGACTTTGGGCCACCACAAATGGGCTACTCGTCCAGGCCCATCATTCTAATTTTGGGTACCCACATTAGGTATCGTATGTATCGATTTTTGATGTTGAGATTTAATATGAGAACGTTAGCATTTTGATGACTTTCGGATATAGGATCGAGTGGGGGATTTGTGACAGCGTGTGGTATGCCGTTATTTTCATAGTTATTTGTATGCATATGGGCAATATATATATATTATTTCGATGTTCGTGGGGTAGGTGCACGTAGGATTGCGCGTATGGGCACCCAATTATGACATTCTATGGGTAGGGATATGTGATCCTTATTTCCTTTTACGAGATTTACGTGTTGATGTGTATGTTTCGTCTAATTTCGAGGATGAAATTCTTTGCTAGTGGGGAAGTATGTAACACCCCGTGTTTTTATTATTTAATTTAATTAATTAATTGGAATATTCAAGAAAAATAAAATTATGAATTTAATTATTTTTATTAAATAAATATGTTGGTCGTGATTTAAGAAGAAGAAAACATCAAGCGGAATCGAAATCGGATTTAAAATGGCATTTTTAATGATAGTTTTAAGTTTAGCCTTTAAAAAAAAGGAAAAACATTTGTCACGGGTTTAGGCCGTGACTAATAAAAAAATGATTTTTAGTTAAATGGTATTAAACGAGGGGGAATGGCACTTGTCGCACACCTGTTCGATCAATCGATCGATTGACTATGCCGGATTTTAGACGGTTCAGTGATTTTATTTGTAGTGTTAGAGTGGGAAGGATTCCTAATTAGTATATAAGGCTACTAATACGAAGGGGGACTTCTCATAATCATTTTTTTCCAAGTTTTTCACCAGAGAACTCTTTCAAAACTTTTTTCTCTCCACCACAATCATCAACCTCCAACACAATCAAGTTTTTGTCACAAGTTTTGGGAGGCTTAATTGGGGTTTAATCAAGTTTGATCAAGAACATTTCTTTGGTAATTTTTCGAGAGGAATCCAACCGTGCTACTAGTTTTTTTTCAACTTAATCTCAGGCATGAATACTCTATTCTTTTCCTTTAGTATTATGCATTTTAAGTGTCGCCTAAATACTTAATTACATGTTTTTTTAAAAACAATTAATAAATGAATTAGATAAAGTGGACACTAACTATGGGGCTGTTTTATAAAATATTTTAATCTAAGTAATATTCATAACCCTTTGGGTATGTAGGATTCTTGAGTGATTTTGGTTTTTATTGGTGTAGGTTGCATGTAGAAAAACTCTAGTTTTGAATTAAATGATTTTTGGGTGCGTATAACTCACGTAATTTATGTAAAGATAATGAAATTGAAATTTTGTTGTAATAATGATGAAATCTCGGTGTATTTAAGTTAATATAATTAATGGGGATTAATTGGGTGTTTCTAATGTTAAGATAATTTAAATTAAGATTTAATTAAATTGGACTATCATGTGTAGTTTTACATGTTAATTATTTATGCTTGTTTGTGTGACTTGTTGGTATTATTATATTGCCTTTGTGACGAAGGTCTGTTGTGTAATTTTTATCTCTCTATATTTTAGAATGCCTTCTAGGTATGGGACTAGTAGGTAGGCCTTTTTATGATTTATGCCTGCTAGGTATGGGACTAGTGAGGGCAGATTAGTACAACTTTATAATGTCGGGGGTGGGCTGATTTTTTGTCACTTTTTCGTGGTTATGGTAGTCTGGGTATGAGACTCAGTAGATATTTATGTTAGAAAATCCTCCTATAATTAGGGTAGGACGTATTACTAACTTGGGGACCCTTAGGTATGGGACTAAGGAGGATTTTGAGGATCTCACATTGATTAAAAGGGTGGGGTAATTTATAAATTGTGAAATTGAGAATTAATGCCTAACATAAAAATGGGTATTAAAATTTGTGGCGACTTAATGTGTCTGGGCCGACATTTTAAATGGGTCAGAGGGAGATTTATGTCGTGTCGTGTGTGGAACCTTGTCATGTGTCCCGGCCGACAGTTTAAACGGGTCCGAGGGCGATTGACAAGGGGAAGTGTAACACTTTAGTAAAAAGTGATAACTATAATAAAAGTTGGTTAATTTAATTAAATTAATATCGTTGGACTTGGGAATTTAAAACCATACTGGTGTGCCTTTATAAATGGGGATTTCTGCGGGTAGTTAGTGATTTATATTTATCGCGTCTAATTATCTTGTTTAATTTAAAATATTCTATTATGATACTTATTGCGTATAATGCTACTGTCTGGATTCAATAATCCTTTTTTAGGGGAGCAGTGTGTATTCTTGTTCGGGGCTTTGGCTCTGACCCATGCATTGACTAATCTTTTTAGGATAAGTTTTGGAGAAGCTACATAGGACTATCGAAGTTTTCATTTGGAGGTGCAACTGTATTTATTTATTTTTATTGTGTTGTTTCGTTAGACTTTCCTTTTAAGTCGTATTTCATTATGAGACTCAGTTAAGAGGGTTATAGGCCCATTCGGTTCCAATGTTGTTTATGGGTTTTATTTCAGTTATTTAGAGTGGGATCTTTATTCAGTTTTATATCTATTGGAAATTGGATTTATTCGGAGTTATCATGTGATGAATATTTTATCTCTTAGTTGTTTATGATCATTGGATATTGATTCAATTATTTATCTTATGGACTGATTTACTTATGTCTCGTATTTGTCTCATGCTAATAATGGTATTTATTTAGTTCACACTTGGCTTAGTTCGGTGGCGGTGGCTAGCCACCCCGTCTGTCGGATTTTGCGAGGTGTGACAGAATGGTATTAGAGCTTAGGTATACGACCACCCTCAGGTCTTAGGTTTTGGGTCTGTTGTGTTTTTATGGCGCGTATTTTGGAGATAGAAATTTTTAGAGAATCATTTCGCGTTAGGCATCCCGATTAGATATGAGGAATTTATTTTTTCGTGACGAGATTATTTTTGGAGATTGTTGGCCTGATTTTTGAGAGTTAGGTATTCGACGAATTTCGAGTGAGAAATTTCATTGTTAATGGGGAAGTCTAACAACCTGCGTAATTTTTGGGGTATTTTCAAAATATAGAGGAAAAATAAATTTTAAATTTTAAAATTTTAAATTTTTTATTAGTTAAATATGTTGGTTATGATCTTAGAAGATTAGAACTTCAAGCGAAATTGAAATCGGATTTAAAATGGATTTTTAGTGGAATTTTTAATATTTGGCCTTATAGGCATTTTTAAGGGGAACTGTCAGTTTTTCGGGGTGATCGATCGATCGACGCCTGGGCATCGATAGATCGATGCCTTCAAAAAACGTGCGCAGCAAGAAGTTTTAAGTATTTGTGTTTGTTTCGAACTCCTACTTCTTTGCCTTATAAAATAAGGTCCTGGGTGACCCTTTTTGGTACACCTTTTTGGGTGCAAACATGTTTTTAATTCCTCTCTTTTTATACACAAACAATCCCTTTAATTTATGCATTCAAGCCTAGGTTTTTGGAAGTGTTCTTAGGGTTGTTTTGAGGTTGATCTTGGAGGAGTTTTGTGGATGTTTGAGGACTGTTTTTTATGGCTTATTCTGTGATTTCTAGGCAAATTCTTTTGGTATTTTTTTCGTGGTTTGAGGTATGGGGTTTTACATAATATGCTCCTTAATCTCGCGAGTGTTATTCCCATTGTTTTCTTATGATTATTAACTCATATTTGAATTGATAAATTCATTGGAATCTGGAATTTTTTGTTGGAATCTAATTTTGATTCATGTAGTATTATTATTGTGTTGAGCGTGTTGTCATGAGATTTTAATATGGCACTGAGGTTGGGCACCCGCTAATATTACTTTTTCCGGATATGCTAAAAAAATGCATAGGCGCGGTACGGTGGTGAGGCCTGGTGACCCGGTTAATGTGTTGTTGAGAAATTACATTGATATAATTTCTTATGACATCCGCATTTGATTTGAATATTCGTACTCGTATTGTTATGTTTTATTCACCGCTAATATTTGTTGAGCATCTTTCCTCTTGTATTGAGTACTTCCCCATATTTTCTTTTAGTGGTAGGTTAGCGCGGATTTTGTGCGCTTGGGATTTTTAGAGATGGATTTTTGCGTGGATTATTTTTGTGAAGAATTTTTAATACAAGGTGAGAAGATTGTATTATTTTGATGTATAGAGCATTGGAGATTTTTATTTTATTTTTGAGTTAGTTGTATGTAATTCGAGAGACTTGGTATATTAGTTGTATCAATTTGAAGATGATATTAGTGGTTTCTTTTTTATTATGGGATTTAGATGCTCTATACCTTGTGATTTGTGGATGTAGTATAGTTTTAACGATGAGTAATGCTCCGCTCACTCTCCCCGGGCGGGCGGGGTATGACAGATATGTACCGGGGCCTGCACCATAAGGAGTCCGTACAGGAGGGGCCTCTCTCTCTCTCTCTCTCTCTATATATATATATATATATCGAAATTGTTTGATAATTGCTTCTTGGTAGGTACTAATAATTTCTAGCAGTTTTCATCATACATTAGATTTGTCTGCAAATTGCAATTGAGACATCTCAGTCTCACCTCCCTCAACGTAACATTTATGTTATGTTATATAATAGATACATTACCCTTATCTGTTATGAATAATTATGTTACATAACAATCATGTTATGTTATGTTATTTAATAGATATGGCAGTGAACACAATTATGTTATATAATATTTATGTTATAATTGTTACATAACATAAATGTTATATAAATACGCACATATTGTTATATAATTATATAACAGTTATATAAATCCTCACGTAATATTATATAATTATATAACGTTCTTATATGCTATATAATTTTATAACAAACTCTTATATAAATCCTCGCATTATGATAGTGAAAGGATTATTATGTTATATAACAGTTATTTTAGCGAGATAGATTATGTTCTTAAATTCCATTGGACCTAGAACCTAGTAATTATGCCATGAGAAAAGTCACTTCGCAAAAGTGTATATCTGGTTTATAGATATGTCGGTAGTCCATATCTCATTATTTTTTATAGCAGGTATGTCAGTAGTTTTTCGTAACAGATATGAAATTGAACGTAAGTTATACAGTATGTGAAATCATAGTGATAAGTTATTGGCGAATCTTGTGCAAGTATGTGGGATGATCATTAAACTTAAGTTGTTGGATAATCCCCTTGTTAATCATGCATTATAAGTTCTGTTGAACTTATACAACTTAGGTTTTATTTAATTGTTATTAATCTTATGTTATAAAGTTTTGTAGGAAACTAAGACTTCATTAATAGTTGAAAGTTTTTTTCCATTACTTTTCCTCTTATTTCCTTTCAATCAAATCAACATAGGGAGAGCATGGCGACTCTTAGACTTCATGGATTTATGATTATTATTAATCATGGTTCCCTATCTGGCCTTGTCTCCTTGATCGTATGCATAAAATTAAAAAATGACTAGAATTGAAGATTTGATATAAGAATGAGAAATTAGATAATAGTATAATCACTTAGGACTGTGAACCACCTTCTCTCATTCAAATTTTTTTACTTGCAAGGTATAATGTTTTTCAAGAATCACAATGCGCTTATTACTTTTGAATGGAAGGATACAAGATCGTAGAGTGAATCATACAGATCAGGTTCCTCCCATAGGATTTTAAGGTCCGTTTATCATTGATTTTATGACTGATTTATAGTGCAGTGTGTCACATGTACTTACATCAACCATTAACCTTAACAGATATATAGTGATTTAACTGCAGTTTCTCATGACTTTTGACAAATACTACTAAAACAAACTGGTGTTTTTATTTTTCAATTTTGGTCCTTAAGAATTCCCTTCCTATGTTGTTGACGTTATAGTCAGTCATAAGCACCAACAACCTAATAACAGAAGACCTAAAAGCCACAAATACTACTAACAAATAATAGTAACAAAAACCACAATAAACACCAACAACCTAACAACATAAGACCTAAAAGGTACAGACATAGTTGAAGAATTTAATATATAATCAGTCATAATTGATATTGCATTCTAACTTCTTTAAATACCTACGTTCCTACACAATTTAGAAGTATTTTTGACTAATCCTAAGATATGTGCCAAGTACATATTACCTGTGGAACTGGTCCTGAGTCTCCTTAATATATCTGCAACTTGTCTAACATCTTTCCCATCATCCAATGTCAGATATTGGGACGACATGGTTTGAACTCGACATAAAATTAGCATGCTTCTTGGATCTCTGAATATTATCCACTAACATTCTACAACGATCACAATGACCATCAAAGTGAGGAATGGTTGGTTGGGCATAATTATCGACTACCGTGTCACCCATGAACGCTTGCTATTCCAAGTAAATAAGTTGCTACTTCTATATAGAATTTATTTTCTAATTATTTGGACATAAAATTAGTTTTAATTGCTTTATTAAATTTCTTTTCTGATTGTATGAGTCACTAAAGAGAATTTATAACAACGCCTCAAAGTCAAGTACAACTTACAATTGGGTCGAACACAATTAGATTACCGGGGATCATTTTCATCATTTCTTTACTACTGCGATAAAATTAAGAGAATTTTTGGGGGATAAAATAGTAATTGAGTATTTTGGGGGAGCATTTTGGCAAAATGCTTGTCCAAGAGCTGATGAAAATATGTGTTTTTTGTGTGCTCACAGAATATATAATCTTACTTCGTTATAAATTTCCAATATATTTTATGCATTGGTGGCATCTAGCATTCGCTCATTATTGTTTTGGAAATTAATAATATAGGCAAGATAAGTTAGTGTACAACACAAAACCTCAAGTAAACTCGGCTAGTTCATGAAACTGTGTTTATTTTTAATTACACATCTATCTTAAAATATGTTAATGGCAACAATTCTGAATCAAATCATATTTTGTTATTTACATGAATAAACATGGAATACTTGGCATACATAGTATTCAATGGTCTAAATCCAGGTGTTTACACTTCGTGTCAAGCAAAGCAAGCACAATTCAATGGATACTGAGGCACAGTATTAAAAAAATAGAGTCCATTGAACTTGCTTAGTAGGCATACTTCGAGTCACGAGGGAGGATGTCACCATATCAATACCCCCACGATTGATATACCTAGACTTGACGAAGTGTACCCACCGCTTAGTGACCCCTGGTCTAGGTTTAGAATGATCTCTTACATGTTCATGATATTTCATGTCATCGAAGTGTGTTGTTGCTATTTTTTTATTTTATTTTTTATTCTATGTCCATTTTGTACTTGGCACCCAAGAAGGGGTTGTTTGATGTTAAATTGAGTTTAAACAAGTTTTATGTGTAGCGGATAGTCGGAATATCATTAATGTAAATGAAATGTTGTCAAATTTTTTAGACTTGTTACATGTTCATGATATTTATTCTACTCTCGATATTTCATCATTTTATGAAAATATAAAGATATGTGTAACAACTCTTACCAAATTTAACATATTCAAACTTTTCTAACTACTAATAGCAGTCACAAATTTATCATTACTGTCTATTTTGTAATTGATAATAGCAGTTACAAATATAAGATTCGTAACTGCTGATAACAATTATAAATATTAGATTCGATACTGCTAATAGCAGTTATAAATATTATATTCATAACTGCTGGTAGTAGTTACAAACAGCAGTTACAAATTGGGATTGCCCTTCATAACCCCCATCAAGGTTATAAAAAATTTATGACTTCTACTAGGAGTTACAATTTTTTTTTGTCATCCCCTAAATTATAACGGTAAATGGTGGTTATAAAGGTCACTTGTGATTGCTAACAACACTCACAAATCTCCCATTTTAGCGTAGTGGGTGTGGGGTCCTATGTTTGGTATAACGGTGTAGTGATTTCTCTTTGTAGTTACTTTGAGGTTATAAGGATCATATTCCCTATAACTATACCTAGTATGTAAGAGTGATCCTCGAAGGCATTAGTGATAGGCCCTCACAATTTTATTATAGTGGTTGACCATAACCTATATGATTTATGGTGATTTGAGTATACTCATGGATATTATGGATTGTGTGATTCTTTTTTGTATTTCTTTGGGATAATTATACCAATTATGTTTATAATAGAGATGTATACTGATACGTCATGAATACTGCATATTTGCGCCCTTTATCTTTGTGCATTCTAGCACTTTTACATTCTTAATTCCTATATATATGCTCGTAAACCAGACAACCTCGTATTTGTACATATATATGTTTTTCATGGGTTAATTGTGCTTTTGTAGGTATTGGAACGCTAAAAGTGAGGATCGGTTGTATTTTCGAGAACGTTTATCACCGGATGCTACTTCAAGAGTGTTTTAGTCAATTCACACTTCATCTTTGGCTCATGGAATTACCACAGATGCGTAGCTCATTGAGTTAGCATCGTGTGTCTATAAACGACGCGTCATTTCGAGTTCGGACGAAGAAGTTATGGTCATTTCCATTTTGAAGCTTTCCTCCCATGTGAAGACCAAAGAGCACCAGAAAACAGAGTACCGGTCGAGCACGCCCTAGGGGTCGGTCAACCGGTTCTTGGGATTTCTCCTTATGAGGGAGATAGTGGGATTCACTTAAAGGACCAGTCGATCGACCCACTGGTCGCGGTCGATCGGTAGCATTAGATATTTTGCCAACTTGTTCATTTTCTTTTCTTTTTCCTTTTCTTTTCTATTTTTATTCCCAACCTACTATATAAGAGAACCATTTTTTTTGTAAGGATATTACATTTTACATTAGGTTTAGGGTTTCTATTGGGACCTTTACCCAACCCCATTTCCTTTGGGTTTTTTGCCCATTTTTATGTGTGTAAGTTTACTTTATGTTGTCTCTTTCATTTATTTAGTGCTTTCTTTACTTGCTTCCTTTCATTTCCATGCCTAGTTAATATTCATTTCTTGTTTTAATTTCTTTGCTAATTAGGTTTACTTTCTTTCTTTTAATTCATGTCATTTACCATGCTTTCTAGCTAATCTAGTCTAGGTTTTGTTGGATTGAACACACCTATGGGTTGACGGGTTGCTTTTCTTTGGTGATGGTGTTTTACGGGTCTATTTCGAGTGGGTTGTCCTAGGCATTACACCGAGGAAATTTAACAGGGTATATCATGTATGCTCCATATTTACGACCTTGCGTGCATAATTTCTGGGATATTTGTTGACACCAAATTCATTTAGGGGTATGACAACTCTTAATTTAAGATTGAGTCTAGATTGAATCTTAATAACTCATAATTCGAATTTAGGGGGTGTGACAACTCTTGATTTAATTAACTGTTGAAACGAGACTAGATCTTAATAACTCATGAGCCCATATAACCATTTTATACTAATTAACTCTAGGTGAGGGATATCCAACGCAACCTATAGTTTTTATCCATTTTCTTAACGTAGTTTAAATACACTAGCCTAGAATAAACTTTTTCTTTTGTTATCTTTTCCTTTTTGTTAGAAATTATGTTTTACAATTTTATTTTAGAAATATTAAGCCAATTAAATTCTAGCAACTTGTCTTTATGGATTCGATACCCGGAATGGCAACTATACTCCAATAAAAGAGTGTAGTCATAGTTTAGGTTTTTGTATAGAGTTGGTGAGACGAATAGAACAAATGACCGGCGTCAGTGACACGATACCGCGACAAAACCCATGTCTATCATATACACTTTGTATTATAACTGTTTCCCAAGTTTGTATTTTATGATGTTTTAGGGGAGTGAATGTAACGAAGCCTTTTTTTTTTTGGGGGGGGGGGGGGGGGTATCAAAGTATGAATTCTATCCACTAGGTTTCTTTACATGGGAGTTTTGGGAATCGACTTTTATGTTATGTTTAAATAAACAAAAATCTACGGAGTTCAAAATAATTTAGTATATTTTTTTATTACATGGATTTGATTTTAACAAACCTTGTTGTCTCTTTGTGTTGAAGAAATGATAACCATTTTTGTTAGTTGCACAAATGTGAGGTTTGTGTTTGTTAGACCGGGCCTGTTATGAAATATCGGGTTGCCTATGTATCTATGATTAAAAGACAACAACATGTCTATTTTTTGAATTTTTATGATAGTCTTTATATTAGAGAATTAGGACCATGTAGTTCTTCCAAATAAGATATTTAGGGTTTCGTAATTTTTAGTTAACATCAAGTGAAAGCTTCGGGTTCCATATTTGGCTCTTATTATGTGCTTGTTTGCAGGAGTATCTTTCCCATCTTATATTGTTTAGGAAAATAACTATTTGAAATAGTGAAGTTTTAAAGGAAAGAAAATGTGATCGTATCAAGGTCTATTATGGTGTCTTCCTCGTGATGTTCATTTTTGTGAGAAGTTAGGATTCTGTATGGGTAGGTTTCAAGATTAATTTCAAGAGTAAGTCGACCCTTTATATGTTCCTTCCCTTGATCTTATTGTTGAATGCTTGAGAGATATTTTATTGGTATCCTTGGTTATGGTAAGTGGCCTTGAATTTTCTTTCTGAAGTAGTGACAATTCATCATATCAGGCTTGAACTTAGTTATTTTCACCATCTTGATTTTTAGCATGATACTATGGAAGGGTACTTCTAGTTAAATGTGTAGGATTACCTCTATGCAATATATTAGTGACTGAGTTTTCCCTAATGAAATTTTATTTTGTAGTGGGCCACCCCTAGAGGGTGTAGGAAGCTTGTTTGACCAGTTGTTGTAAGTCACTATAATCTTGTTGATGATTTTTTGACATTTTTGCTAGCTTCTCGATTGCTCCATTGGTTTGTGAACTTTACAAGGAAGACTTATGTCTTTTGATCCCATTTTCATGGAACATGTTAAAGACCTCCTTCTCGAAGTGAAAAAAATTTTCATAGACTAATTCATGAGTGTAATATTATATTACGACATATTAACTTGGACACTTTCTTAGCGTTGAGCACACATTATGATTTAGCCTTAACCCACTTGGTGAAATATCGATAGACACTAAGTTGAACTCATATCATGTTGAGGCCTTTCGATCGACCTTGCCATTTATATTGATACCTTAGGGGGAGAATGGACATGGTGAAGTCATGCAATATATCTTTTGGGGAGGTAAATTGTATTATGGTGCACATGGACTTCTTTTGAGGGGCCTTTTGAGATAATCGGTATAATCCTTTTGGATGGTAATCTAATAGTAGGCTTGCCTAACTATTTTTCTACAGAGGGTGTGTATGCTTCTGTGAGGAACACATTTCTCACCATAGATCTTCTCCACTATCCAAATGGCCTCCTTTTTTATGTGCATCATAGGTGGACTCCATCAAAACCTCTTTTGTAGATCTACCCTCCACAAATTATGAATTGGGTGGCCAAACGTCTCAAAGTGATTCAATAAATTGAGGTGGCACCTATCGAGTAATGATTATTATTGAGTAGATTCCATATATCAAAGTACTAGATTTTGGTATCGACTAGTACCCTCCCAATTAAACTAATCTCAAAAGAGTATGAAGGTATTCGTTAGTTATTCACCATGAAGGTTATCTTAGTGGTTCCATCGGGGATGTCTACGATGCATGCTAAGGTGGATATGGGGAATCCACAAAGATGTTTTTGGCTTTTATAATGATACCAAAATTAAGACGTTTAAACCAAGAGGCCAATTCGTTGAATTATAAATGGTAAGGCTGGATATTCTCATCCCCAATTTTCCATTTTTGCTAGAAACTAACAAATAACTAGGGTGGAGTCTCCATAGGCTTTAAGTTCCCTAATTCTAATTTCCATGGATATTTTTAAAATTGTTATGAAAAATTTACATTCAGTTGTAATACTAGAGGATTCATAGGTGATCTTGATGGTAGTGTGGAGTCATCGAGAGTTTGGGGATAGGAAAACATCCTTATGCCGATGCCTTTTTGATTGGACACTCTGTCTAAGTAGAGTTTACATATTTACTAATTATTATTTTTAAAAGGCTCCTCATTTGGTAATTCAATAGTTGCATCTTCTTTATCTCATAGTGTTTACTCCATTAGAAAGTCTTATATATCACTATAATAAAACATCGGACTAGTCACGGTTTTTTACCGTGACAAGTTTGGGGTTACAACTCCCTTTGTCACAGACTTGACAAGGTCAAAGACCGTGATAAGTTCATTAGACTTGTCACGGTCCTGTCATGGTCTTTGATCTTAGTAAGTTTTATCACGGTCAAAGATCGTGACAAGCCCGTGACAAAAATAAAAAAATTATCACGGTCAAAGATTGTGACAAGTTCTTTGACCGTGACAATTCTGGGTAGAATTTAAAAAAAAAATCTAGGTAGTATGGCCACTTCCACTACCCAGCAATATTTTTGTACCTATTATGGTAAAATTTTACCTGTCCAAATAGCATATATCCAAATAAAATAGAAATAATACACCAAATCATGGCATATATAACCCATATCCAAGTAAAATAGAAATGCAAATATCCATCATATCCAAACCAACATGTAAGGAAATAAAAATAAAATACAAATACAATCCAATATCCAAATATCCGAATAAAATGGTTGAAATAATGTCATGAAGAAGGAGAATGTCGGAGGATGAAGGAAGGACACAAGACATATGAATTGAGACACCCCTCAATATGTTGAACGCAACATTATTCGCGCAACCACAAAGGTGAGTTCTTCTTTCCCTCCATCACATATGTGACGCACACTCTTGCCTCAATGTCTTGGAGGGGACGTCTATAAGGAGGAAGCTCAAATACCTCAACCCCCTCGCTATAGGCTCCCTATAATATATGTCGAGTAGAAACACACTTGGCCGACCGACTGTTGACATAATCCGCTCGATGGGGGTCACTATGGGCAATGGATTATCAATGGCACCGAGTCTGTGCATATCGGTGATGAAGCAGTGACGTCCTCATCCTCATCCTCGTCTACCTATACCTATTTATCCTTGCCCTTGCACATCTGACGCTTCATAAAGACATACATATCTAGGACCATCGCCTCAAATCTTGATAGCTTCTTGTCATGGTCGTCCACCTTATGTGCCAACCCATTGTTTCTCGTCTCGATGATCCTAGACTTCCCCACTCATGAGCTCACCCCTAGTCCTCCCCTTGCGATTTGTCCTGAGCACTTGGATGAGTGCGTCTGAAGCCAAAGATGCTCTGTTAGCATCGGACTCCAACTCATGCACTTCTTTAAGCTTAGCCTAAAAAGACAAAAAATACACGATTAGTCAATTAAGTAAATAAAACATTATAACGTAATTAAAAAAATTAAACATTTATAACTTACAAATGGTGGTTGCGACGCTCGGGTCCACCTCCTCGTCCTTACCCTTTTTCTTCTGAATTGCCACATAGGAATTAAGCCTATCTGGCCTAGCCCAGGGCTACTCCCCGTGTCCTGAAATAAAATAATACGAAATTATTAAGTAACGCAAACTAATACTAAATTAGAACAACTAAAATTAAAGAAAAACAAGAACTAACCATCTTGTGATCCACCTTAGCGTATGACGTCTGCTTGGAATAGTGCATGTCTAACTTTTTTTGCTCAGTTGTCCCTCCACGATTGGCGAGATGCCAATTGCCGCTCATCAATCTTAGTGTCGATAAACTTCTGCCACTATTTTAATGAGATCGGGCCTTTTGGGGGGACGGTGTCACGTATTCTTAGAATGGACTCCCGGGTCTTTCCAAAGTACCGTGCTTGCAAATTCTTCATGCACATCTTATATTGATCCCTCAATTGTTCCGACATTGAGTCGTGGAGTTGTGGGGGCAGGGCAAATTTTTACTGTCAAACAAATACAAACCAAAAAGAAAGTAAGTGTTAGTTTCTTATAACTATAACTATAACTATAACTATAACTATAACTATAAATATAAATATAAATATAAATATAAATATATATATATATATATAAATATAAATATAAATATAAATATAAATATAAATATAAATATACTGCCTATAGTGCCCCCAAAATGTTCATCTTGAGGTCAATAGGCACAGATCTCCAATCAGTGTACCCTGGGACAACGATCGCCTTCAGTAACTCTAGAACTCTAGACAATAATGTCATCTTAGTCTCGACAAGGGACCCCAATTTGCCCCATTTTTGGGGCCTACTGTTCGAGGAGCCCTCGTCGCTTCCGCTACTGCGCCCGAATGAAGTCATTTTCTAAAAAAACTTTTATTATTAGTACAATCATGTATATAGACTTTGAATTAATGCTCAAATCCAATAATAACAATACATACCAATTTATGCAAATACAAATTTGAATTTATAACAAATTATTACAATACCAAATTCAATTTACACACATGCACACTACCCCTCCCCCTCCCCCCCAATGCACACACACTTCCAGGTCATGGACTTTGAATTATTGCTTAAATTGATTAAAATCCTAATTAAAATGATCAAGTACAAATGAATAAAAAATAGTAAATTGTCTCCAATAATAATAAAGAATATAATAATACAACCACCGGTCATTACAAATAATTTGAATACTTATTACAAAACTAAAAATTGTTTCAAATTCGGGTTATCATAAAAAATGGATTGATATTCATTAGGTGCAACCAAGTCATACACATTACTGTTTAGATGCTTTGGCGTATGTAGGATGATTGACCATGACTCGTTGTTGATGTACTCCGAGTAAAACACTTGCTTGACCTTTTTAAAATCACAAACAAATGGCTCATCGCTCATATGTTTGCTGCTCTTCAACTTGGCCAAGTCAACAATGATCAAAATTGTGCCAGGATCAACTTGACAAGCATTTTTATCCTCAACTCTTACCCAATCATAGTAAAATACAACCTCTTTGATGTTTACGTAGTCCAATTCAAATATATCTCGAATTACACCATTGTAAGTCATTTCAATTTCAACATGGTTTTTATCCTCCATGCGCTCGCTCGAAAGAAATTAAAAGCCTTGTATGAAATGCTCGAGTTCTATGCATTTGTATTTTCCTCGTACACCCTTGCACTGAATGCGTAACCGTTCAATCAATGCTTTTATACTCTTGTGCCATGAGCAAGGGTGTAGTGCCTAGACGAACAAGCCTTGATGTCACATCACCTGTCTTTAAGAGCTGATGATATAGATAAATTAATTAGGTTAGTTGTAAAGTTATAAGCACTAAAAACTATACAATTTATACCCCGAATAGACATACTTTAGTTGTTAATTCTCGGCAATATGGGTCTTATGTGCTTAAATGTTTATCATGCAGGCTTAACTGCAATTGCGGTGTCAAAAGCTACATTTTGATACCAATTGCAGTTAATATGAAGCTAAATACTCAATCCCCTGACCACGTGTGTGTTTTGTTTGTTCCTTTTTATATTTTTAGTTTGATTCTTTTATTTTTAGGATTTATTTTTGATTTATTTAGAATTTCTAGGATTTATTTTCCAATTTTTATATTTCTTTTTTATATAGTATTTTGATTTTTATTCTATTAGTTTTTAGTTTTAGTTTTATTTTATTTTATTAGGATTAGAATTTTTAGGATTTTATGTATTTTTAGTTTTATTAGATTTTGCATTTTCTTTTTAGGATTTTAGTTTTAGTTTTAGTTTTATTAGGCATTATTTTTATTTTTTATTTTTATTTCTTTCTAGTTTCATTTTTAATTGAGTCTTTATTTTATTTTTTTAGAATAGGAATTTATTTTTTAGATTTTTAGTTTTTTTTAATGTTATTTTTAGGTGTCCAAATTAAACACACACACACTGGCTCCATATTGGCTTCGGTCTTCAGTCAAATCACCCCGGAGTTTCATCCGCTCCTTTACTACTTCTTTCGAGTCCGGAATCCACCCATCTTCCATGGAGAATGCAGATCAAGCACTAGTCATACAACCAGATCTGCCGACAGTCCTAGCTCAGCTCGTGGCCAAGATTGACAACCTTCAAGCTGAGGTCCGAGAAATGCAACGAAACGAAGTTCCTATTCCTCAAGAGCCCGACGCCCTGTTCCCTCGTGCTATGGGTCCACCCGAGCCTATCTGGGTCTCGGAAGAATATCCGCACGCTCCACGTGCCGCTCCTGCCAATGGGCCGCCTCCTGCCCGGCTTCCAATGCCAAACATTGTCCAGCCTATGGCTAACCTGCATGTGGTCACTGATCCAAAGGAGGAGGAGTTGAATAAATTTAAAGAGGATCTCAAGATGCTCACCAAGAAGTTTGACCAAGTCAGGATCTCTGGGAATTACATGGACTACACCCACATGTCTCCTTATCCTAAAGCGAGGTTACCCGAGAAGTTCAAGATGCAAAATATCGAGAAGTTTGGGGGGAGTGGTCCCCCAATTGTTCATCCTCGCAGTTATCATCGTTCCATGACTCTACTAGGGGATTCTGAAGAGGTGATGGCCCAATTATTTCAGCAAACATTGAAGGATAGTGCCCTCCGATGGTTTTTATCCCTTGAGGAATCCATAATCCGTAGCTGGGAGGATGTAGCCCGAGAATTCATGTCGCAATGAAAATACAACAAAGAGCTTGAGGTCACCCGTCGTGATTTAGAGATGCTCAAACGGAATCTTGGGGAATGAGGTAGTAACTTCATAACTCGGTGGAGGGAGCGAGTAGCTACCATGACTAATCGGCCATCCGAGGAATAATAGGTCAACATAGTGAAGAAGAACTTCTTACCCCATGTCTGAGCGACGATGGGAGGACAATACTATCCCCACTTCAGAGCTCTCAGAGAGGCTGGAGTGGAAATCGAGGAAAGCCTCGTCAAAGCGAAAATTGAACCAAATAAGGTGTCCGTACAATTCACCCCTAGAAAGTATGACAAGCTTGCCAATGCTACAGTCTCAACCATCAACAACATCTCTCAACCAACCACATCTTGGGCACCAAAAAGCCGCCATGCTCCCGTTTGAAGGGAATACACTGAGCTTCATGCTCCCTTCTTCAAAGTTTACCAAGCCCTGTTAAGCCGAAACCTCATCAAACACTTGGATCCATTTCCATTGTCAAATCAACTACCAAGAAACTTCAAGACCGACGCTCATTGCGCCTTCCACCAAACTGCTGGCCATACCACCGACCAGTGCTTTCACCTCTGAAACGTAATCCAAGATCTCATTGACCGGGGTACCATCGCCCCACCAGCCAAACACTACTCACAACCCACTCCCAAATCACACCAATGCCATCTTCTTGGAAGTAAATCCGAATTTCGATCCATCAACCCAAATCACACCCTTATACCCTCCTAAACCTCTTCAAATTTGCCCATATTTCCTCCTACACCCTACTAGCCCCGCTGATCAGGCACTGTCACTCCTTACCAGAGCATGCATCGCTGTCCGTACCCATTCTGAAAATGGAGGTATGGATTTGTCAGAGGTGTTAAACCAACTCCTAGAAATCGGACTGAAATTTCCCTCACAGATGGTCATCGATTGCCAGAAATTCAGTACACTATTTTTGGAAGCACGGAAATGGGCCCGAGATTCAGACATATGGGTGGTACCAACCGACGAAGTCATCTTAGATGATGTTGTCCAGACTATGGCAGAATTATTGAGGCAAACCAACAGCATTTGGAGTATCACCGGGTTACTTGACACTTTGAAGATACAAGGGCGCTTGGTCCCTTCAATCACACATATCCCCACAGAATGGGAGAACTTGTATGAAAAATCCGTTGAAGTTGTGGAATGCATCGACTTTACAGGGAAAGACAAAATTGTTGCCACCGGATGGGGAGAAGGATTTGAAGATTCGAGCGAAGAACAAGCTTCAGGAAGAGATGGACCAATAGTCGACATATATGGGATGATCTCATTTGAAGAACTCCTCGGAGAAATAGATAGGGTGGCAGAGCAACCTGAGATTGACGAGGAAACGGGATTTATATTTTTTCCCTTTTCAGTAAATCACATGACCAGACCACGGAGACATTACCAAGTTCCAAGCTCACTTCCAGCAAATGACAAGGGGAATGGCGTTGAAAACCTTCCTATGCCAGAGATGACCATTGAGGAGAGCAAGATCCTTGATCAACTGAAGAAAAATAAAGCTAACATCACTCTATGGGGGCTTTTCATGTCTTCCCAGCTACACATAAATGCTTTAATCAAGACCACCTTCTTATTGTCTGGATCTCCGAATTCCCAGATGAAAATATCCTCTGCACCACTCAAGACCACCTTCGATGGAAAATGTTCTTTGATGGCGCTGCAAAAAAAAAGGGATATGGCATTGGGGTACTTCTGGTCACCCTAGATGACTCCCACACTCCCATCACCGTGAAATTGGATTTCCCTTGCACCAACAACATGATGAAATACGAGGCATGCACAGTGGGCCTCAAAGTTTCTCTCGAAAAGGGTATTCAACACCTTGATGTCTACGGGGATTCTTCCCTCATCATCGTTCAAGTGCTCAGAAAGTGCAAAGTCAAGGACGAAAAGCTCCAACCCTTTCATGCCCAATTAGAAAAGTTAGCCTCCCAATTCCGAGATATCACCTTCCATTACCTACCCCGAGCAAAGAATAGCCTAGCCGATTCTCTCGCCACTTTGGCATCCATGGTCGACATGCTCGAGGGAATAACAGTGACCCCCTTCCTAGTTCAAAAGCAAGACAAACCGACCCATTGCTGCCATGTGGAGCTTGTCTCCACCGAAGATCTCGAACCACCCAATTGTTGGTACTATGATATCTGGTGCCTCCTCAAACATGGTAGGTATCCCGAGGGTTCCAACAAGAAGGACTAAACAACCCTCCGAAGACTGGCCGCCCAGTACATCATCTGTCATAAATCTCTACTCAAGAGGAATTTTGATGGAACTCATCTACACTACATCGCAGGGGCTGAGATTGAGAAAACAATGAAGAAAATCCACAGCGAGGAGTGCGAACCCCACATGAATGGTCACATGCTCACCAAGAAGATCATCCGACAAAGCTACTACTGGACCACCATGACCCATGATTGCACCGCCTATGTCCGTAGATGCCTCAAATGCCAACAATTCTCCAATCTTCAACACTTGCCTCCACGAGAGTTATACAACATGACCTTTCCCCGACCGTTCTCCATCTGGGGTATCGACATCATAGGGAAGGTTACACCAAAGGCTTCAAACGAACATGAGTTCATCCTGGTCGCCATTGATTACTTCACCAAATGGGTTAAAGCTGAGTCATACGCAGTGTTGAACGCCAAGAAAGTGGCCAAATTCATCAAGAAGAATATCATCTACCAATATGGGGTCCCTTATGATCTAGTGTCAGATAACGGGTTACACTTCGAAGCAGAAGTCACAGAAGTTGTCAACGAGTATGGGATTCAGAGACACAAATCTTCTCCCTACCGACCTCAGACCAATGGTGCAGTTGAAGCCGCCAATGAGAACCTCAAAGCCATCATTCGCAAGATGACCGAAAGCTGTAGGGATTGGGCCGACCGGATCCCATACGCCCTCTGGGGATATTGAACCTCAATTGAACCTCTACTGGGGCTACCCCTTACTCCCTGGTCTACGGCATTGAAGCTGTCCTCCCTGTGGAGGTGGAAATACCCTCGCTATGCGCCATGCTCAAAATCAAGGTTAGTGAAGAAGACTGGTGCCAAATCTATCTTGATGAGCTAGCCCTCCTAGATGAAAGAAGATTAAAAGCTCTTTATCACATACAAGGGTACCATCGCCAAATAGCGCGATCATTCAACAAGAGAGTCAAGGACCGCGGTGTCCGGGAGGTGGATTTATCCTTCAAAGAGATAATAGAACCCATCTGGGACCCCAGAGGGAAATTCAAACCCAATTGGAGCGGCCCCTACATTGTGAAGAAAATCTTATCCGGCGGTGCCTTCATACTCACTGACCTGGATGGGGAAGAGATGGCTCGTCCAGTCAATTTGGACCGTCTCAAGAAATTCTACCCCTAGTCCAAAATCTCGGCGCGCTACGACTCTTCTCATCCCCCTTCTATTAAAAAAAACTCTTCATTTCCCTCTACGCAGAACTACGTGGGCTTGATCCTCTACAAAAACTATTTTAAAACTTTTCAAAAAACGCAGAGGTACGTAGGCAGCTCATACTCCTCACATGAGTGCGGCCCTTTCTTTTTCACAAAATACTATTCTTTTCTTACCTCCGAGAACTGCGGTTCATTCTAAAATTATTTGAAAAAAAGGATTATGTATTCCTTAACGATCAGTATAGATAATTCAAAATACAAAACTCATCGAAAGGCACAGCAGGATGATCGGAAACTTATTTATTTCATTAATAAGAAATTACAGTACGGATTACACAAGAAAAAGGAACGGATAACTCCCTTCCCCGCCACCATAAAAAGCCAAATAAAATCCCCACATACATTCCCTATTATATAAATAAACTCCCCAAGAGTCCTACCCACAGCTACCCGAAGAGCCTGCACCCTTATCATCTACATCCTGAGGACCCCAAGTTTCCCATGCCTGAATAGAGTGCCGCAAACATTCCATGGATCGATGAGCCTTAACCATCTTCGAAAAGACCACAACACCCCCTTCCTTGGAGTCAGATAAAACAAACCATCTTTGACCAGTCTCTACTGCCAACATCTTGCTGACTACTTTCCTCCACAACCACCTCATATAATCTTTGGGGACATGGCAAACCTTCCCGATAGATTGAGAAGGACGGGTAAATGGACGTCAATTTTCCCACGGAAACCCAAGAAACAGACGCAGGCGCTCAGTCAAATCTTCTACTGGAAAGAAATTTGAGGTTCGAGGGGGCACGACCTGCGCCCAGCCAAATTGGCACATAAGCCGCCAAGGGAAATAAAAATAGGTTTGTCTGAGATCAACCAACCGCACATATGAATACTCTCCTAGCTCCAGAATAGGCTGTAACTATCACCACCAAGGCACGGACCAATACAACCCACAAGCTCATGCTCCACAAACCAATTCTCCCAGTTCTCAACATATAGGCCAACGCAGATGAAGTAGCACAAAAAGAAGTTGGGTACAGCCGATAAAGGATATTCTGGAGGAGTCGACAAGCGGAATCTTTCAGACAACCACATGAATAGCATCACATGGCTACCCCTTAAAAAGTTATAATGACCTTATCTCCTGGCATCCAGGCCATTCAGAGTCTCCGCCAATATCACTGCCGTAGGATTGTGACTGTATGACATCCATGAAGTAATGGATGCAAGTTGTGGGTCCACTTTCACCTCCCTAGTCAGCAACAGTAATTTTGAAACCAGGCCCAGAACCACGGCTCCAGCATAGCTGGCATCACCTACTTCCCACAAATGCACGGACTGCAGCACCGTTGGGAGAGAGATCATTTCTCCAGCAACCAATGACCTGGTCGCCGAAGGCGAGATATGAAGAAGCTCGACCAACAAATCCCTAGGAGAATGGGAAAATTCGGGCAAAGCCGCAGCAAGACTGGGATTCACACCCAGTATGACAGAGCATTCCTCGTAAGTAGGACAAACTTCTTCCAACCCAAAGCGGAATACATGGTCTTCGGGGTACCAGAATTGTACCGCCGCTATCAGAATATTCCACTCAAAAGGCCGATTGTGACACAAGGAGACTCGACGCATATTGAAGGCATCATAGTCGACATTATAAGAACATAGCTTCTAAGGCTTCGAGGTAATTGGCAAACTCAATGCTACCAGGGAGAACCATCTTGCAAGACTAAAAGATAATGGGTAGGCAGATAAGGATGCAAAGGTGTGATGAGAAAACTCCACCCTTCTCCCTTTTCATACTTAAAAATCCTCACAAGGGACATAATCCCTGCAGAAATTGAAGGGAATCCTACCCCACAAGGTACCAAGGGTTGAAGGGGGTACCAATCAAAGCCTTCAAATGATGGGACTGGACTAAACTGCCGATAGGCAGGTCAGGGTGCTTGCCGATCGGCAACCCCCCATTTTTGGAAATTTCCTCATTTCCTCTTTTGTCAAATCAGAAAACTCAATAAAAATAAATTGATATTATCAAAAGAATTTCAAGAATCCTGTTTTCTCCTGATAGGATTCCCCTTTTAAATAAAAGCTTTCCTTCGAAAATTCCAAAAATATTCCTTTTTTACGGTCTCAATAGCAAAGTAAAAAAGCGCATGTGCATGCATTCATTCATCATTAATAAAAGATAGTAATCAAAAAACTCCCATTGCATTGAATATATTTGTGTTCTCTGTTACATCAGTTTTGTAGGAAACAAGAAAAGAAAAGCCAAAAACAACGGGACTCAGCCCGAACCCACATTTCATTCCCCCTCTCTCTCAGGAGCTTCCACGCCCTTGACGCGCTCTATTTCCCCTACGGCGAGACGACGCACCACCACTACCCGAGCCCGAGTCCTCTTCGGACGAAGAAGACCACGCCAAACAAGAAAGAATAAGAACCACGTCCCGAATATGGGCAGTCGCCGAAGATATCCAATCTCTAATGGCCCTGAGCCAAGTGGTCGACACCCGGACTTGCTGCAAGGAAAGACAAAATCAGTATCAAAACAGGAATGACCAATATAGAAAAGAAAGGGAGGAACATAAAGGTATACCGTAGGTCGAAGGACCTCCTCTGTCAAACCCAAATCCTCCGGATCCATCGCATGAGGACGGTGCAGCATAGGCACCATCCCTCCATCAGCCCGCCGAATGTTGTACGAAGGGGTATGCAACCGCAAAAAAGGGACCTTCGAGGTCGCCGCCACCGCAGATGTCGACGGACCACCACCATTTTGGGATGACCCCACCGCGCAACTCGAACCTACCGGAGGGAAGGGCAGCGCATCATATATGCTGGGCTCCATCAACCAGCTCATCACAAAATCTATATAGTCATATGGCACGGCCGTATCAGTGTATAGGAAGTAGGACTCGCCAATCATCCCCGCGATCCTCTCATCCTCCAACATCAGTCGCTCCCGCCTCATAGACGTAGGAGGCTGCACGGGTGGAACCACCATCTCCTCCTCAACAATCTGATGAACTACCCTCTCCCCGAGATACTAGGAATGGCCAAACTCATGCGCTAGCAAAGGCCTCATCCGCGCATTCACCCTGATCACCCCCGCATCCTGAATGGCTTTCCCCTAGGGATTAGAGGTCACCTGCAAATCTCCAAGCAAGCATAAATTAATACAAGATCAAAAGGTGCAAAAACTAAGACTAAAATGGAAAGAGTCTTACCCTTCCACTGGTCAGGTCATTCAAGACCTGACGCACCGCCTCCAGGGAGAGAGATCCCTTCGACTGCCGATTCGCCTTACGCAATCGATACAAGCGACAGAAGTCCCCAACAGTGTCGTCCTTCAAAGCGATCAGCGGGGTATTGCACTCAATCACTTCATTGAACCACGTCTGAATTCACAAGAAAAAAAGAGACGCATAAGGAAAATATAAATGCATGAAAGGAAAATGTGAATATATGAAAAGAAATGCACAAACTGAAGAATACCTCAAGAATGTATGTGGCCCTAGTAAAGGTCTGCCGACAGCACCGGATAAATGCATCCAGATAAAAGTAAAGGGTCGCCAAGGTCAGACTTCCCCAATCATAGAAAAGGATGTTCGAAAACATCCTCAAGTGTGGCAAAAACCACAAATGAACGACGTTGTCGCTCGACGCCACCATGAAACCTCCCAACACTAGCAAAATGATTAATCGGGCCATCTGTCTCACTTATAGCCTGTCCTCCACATCAATCACCCTGCTTCGCAAAACATCCTTCAGCAAGGACAGACGAATGGAATCCCCGGAGACTATCCTCCCCACATCACCAAGTGTCGCACGCACTGCCTCCGATCTCATCCGTAAAGAGCGATCCACCTCTATCTACTATCCATAATAATCCAGCCCCAGCAACTGCTGCACGTCTATGGGAGTCACTGTCATCTCCCCGAATCCAAAATGAAAGGTGTGGGTAGTGTCCCACCACCTCTCTCCCAAGGCGCACAAAACCGCTGTCGAACGAGGCATCTCATCCAGCACCGATGCCAACCTCCCAAAACTTGCTGATGATACCATCCAACGAACCACGGGTGGGAGATGCTCCCAGATATCCTTAAGCCCCGTCATCCCACGGGTACGCATGTTCTTCAAAGAGATATCAGACTGGCAAAAAGAAAAGCCTCATCAAAAGTCAAACAACAAAAACCACCAAAAAGAGAAGAATGCCAAAGGTCGGGTTACTTACATAACCACCGGGGATCACTCTCGAAGAGCAATGACGCGATGGCTCCAGCAGCAAAGTCCACTCATCAGCGACAAGATCAAACGCATCAAAGAAATTCTCATTCCCCAAAGCAAGAGGCGTCCTATCCCTCCACTCCACATTCGCGCAATCATCAACGGTCAACAACTCCCGGTGGACTGCCATGCTCACAAAGGCGGCCATCTCTTGAAGATCAGAACGCTAAAACAATTTGCACAAGAACCGCAATGGGAGAGAAAGCAAAACAAGCTGTGAAAAAATGAGGGTATTCGCCCCCTTTATATTGGAGGCCAAGCGCCTTGCCGATCGGCATCACCCCCCACCATATCGATCGGCACTGACCCCTTGCCTTCCTGAGGTAGCCCAAAATTCCGTGCCACTACTGAATGGCACCCTTCATACTATGTCGACCGGCACCCATCCAAAAATTTCATACAAAAAATACCAAAAAATCTCAAAAAATCCTCGAAAAATTCTCAAAAATCCCGGGAGGGATTTAGAGCCATTCTACGAAGAAAATTTTGCATTTCCTCAAGCGGAACCCCTCTTCCCCAGCGGAATCCTCAAAAGCTAAGGGAAAACTCCCCCCCGGCAAAGCTCCAGAAAATCCCTAAGGATCACTTGATCACTTCCCCAGCGTAATTCTCTAACAACACCCGAAATAGGTTGTTCCCCCCTACAAGGTCTCCTAAAAAGCTTCCCCAGCTACCAGCTCCCCAACACAATTGAAATCTAATCCTCAACCACTATTCGGTCAGAATTGACCCCGGTCTGGGATCGTCACCTAAGTTAGGTCAGAATTGACCTCGGTCCTCGGTTGTCACCACTCTTGGGTCAGAATTGGCCCCGGTCTTGGATCGTCATGTAAGTTAGGATAGAATTGACCGCGGTCCTCGATCGTCACCACTCTTGGGTCAGAATTGGCCCCGATCTTGGATCGTCATCTAAGTTAGGTCAGAATTGACCTCGGTCCTCGGTCGTCACCACTCTTGGGTCAGAATTGGCCTTGGTCTTGGATCGTCACCTGAGTTAGGTTAGAATTGACCACGGTCCTTGATCGTCACCACTCTTGGGTCAGAATTGGCCTCGATCTTGGATCATCACCTGAGTTAGGTCAAAATTGACATTGATCCTCGGTCGTCACCACTCTTAGGTTAGAATTGGCCCCAATCTTGGATCATCACCTGAGTTATGTCAGAATTGACCTCGGTCCTCGGTCGTCATAACTCTTGGGTTAGAATTTGCCCCGATCTTAGATCGTCACCTGAGTTAGGTCAGAATAGACCTCGGTCCTCAGTCGTCACCACTCTTGGGTTAGAATTCGCCCCGGTCTTGGATCGTCACCTATGTTAGGTCTGAATTGACCTTGATCCTCGAACGTCACCACTCATGGGTCATAACTGGTCCCGGTCTTGGATCGTCACCTAAGTTAGGACAGAATTGACCTCAGTCCTCGGTCGTCACCACTCTTTAGTCAGAATTGGCCTCGGTCTTGGATCGTCACCTAAGTTAGGTCAGAATTGACCTCGGTCCTCGGTCGTCACCACTCAAGGGTCAGAATTGGCTCCGATCTTGGATCGTCACCTAAGTTAGGTCATAATTGACCTCGATCCTCGGTCGTCATCACTCTTGGGTTAGAATTGGCCCCAGTATTCGATCGTCACCTAAGTTAGGTCAGAATTGACCTCGGTACTCGAATGTCAGTACTCTTGGGTTAGAATTGGACCCGGTCTTGGATCGTCACCTAAGTTAGGTCAGAATTGACCTAGGTCCTTGGTCATCACCACTCTTGGGTCAGCATTGGCCCCGGTCATGGATCGTCACCTAAGTCATCCCAGAATTGACCTCAGTCCTCGGTCATCACCACTCTTGGGTCAAAATTGGCCCCGTCTTGGATGGTCACCCAAGTTAGGTCAGAATTGACCTCGGTTCTCGATCATCACCACTCTAGGGTCAGAATTGGCCCCGATCTTGGATCGTCACCTGAGTTAGGTCTGAATTGACCTCGATCCTCGGTCGTCACCACTCTTGGGTCAGAATTGTCCCTGATCTTGGATCGTCACCTCAGTTAGGTCAGAATTGACCTCGGCCCTTGGTCGTCACCACTCTTAGGTGAGAATTAGCCCCGAGCTTTGATCGTCACCCGAGTTAGGTAAGAATTGACCTCGGTCCTTGGTCGTCATAATTCTTGGGTTAGAATTGGCCCCAATCTTGGATCGTCACCTCAGTTAGGTCAGAATTGACCTCGGTCCTCGATCGTCACCACTCTTGGGTTAGAATTGGCCCCAGTCTTGGATCGTCACCTAAGTTAGGTCAGAATGGACCTCGGTTCTAGAATGTCACCACTCTTCGCTCAAAATTGTTCCCTGTCTTGGATCATCACCTAAGTTAGGTCAGAATTGACCTAAGTCCTCGGTCGTCGCCACTCTTGGGTCAGCATTGCCCCTGGTCTTGGATCGTCACCTAAGTCAGGTCAGAATTGACCTCAGTCCTCGGTCATCACCACTCTTGGGTCAAAATTGGCCCCGTCTTGGATCGTCACCCAAGTTAGGTCAGAATTGACCTCGATCCTCGGTCGTCACCACTCTTGGGTCATAATTGGCCCCGATCTTGGATTGTAACTTGAGTTAGGTCAGAATTGACCTCGGTCCTTGGTCGTCACCACTCTTGGGTGAGAATGGGCCCCGATCTTTGATCGTCACCTTAGTTAGGTCAAAATTGACCTCGGTCCTTGGTCGTCACAATTCTTGGGTTAGAATTGGCCCCAATCTTGCTTCGTCACCTCAGTTAGGTCAGAATTGACCTCGATCCTCGGTCGTCACCACTCTTGGGTCAGAATTGGCCCCGGTCTTGGATCGTCACGTAAGTTAGTTTAGAATTGACCTCGGTCCTCGGTCGTCACCACATTTGGGTCAGAATTGGCCCCAGTCTTGGATCCTCACCTAAATTAGATCAGAATTGACCTCGGTCCTCGGTCGTCACCACTCTTGGGTCAGAATTGGCCCCGATATTGGATCGTCACCTAAGTTAGGTCAGAATTAACCTCGATCCTCGGTCGTCAGCACTCTTGCATCAGAATTGGCGTCGGTCTTGGATCGTCACCTAAGTTAGTTCATAATTGACCTCAGTCCTCGGTCGTCGCCACTCTTGGGTCAGAATTGGCCCGGGTCTTCGACCGTCACCTGAATTAGGTTAGAATTGACCTCGGTCCTCGGTTGTCTCCACTCTTGGGTCAGAATTGGCCCCAGTCTTGGATCATCACCTAAGTTAGGTCGGAATTGACCTCAGACCTCGCTCGTCACCACTCTTGGGTTAGAATTGGCCCCGGTCTTGGATCGTCACCTAAGTTAGGTCAGAATTGACCTCGGTCCTCGCTCGTCACCACTCTTGGGTCCGAATTGGCCCTGATCTTGGATCATCACCTGAGTTAGGTCAGAATTGACCTCAGTTCTCGGTCGTCACCACTCTTGGGTCTGAATTGGCCCCCATGTTGGATCATCCCCTGAGTTAGGTCAGAATTGACCTCAATCCTTGGTCGTCACCACTCTTGGGTTAGAATTGGCCGCGATCTTGGATCGTCTCCTGAGTTAGGTCAGAATTGACCTCGTTCCTCAGTCGTCACCACTCTTGGGTTAGAATTGGCCCCGGTCTTGGATCATCACCTAAGTTACGTTAGAGTTGACCTCGGTCCTCGATCGTCACAACTCATGGGTCAGAATTTCCCCTAGTCTTGGATCGTCTCCTAAGTTAGGACAGAATTGACCTCGGTCCTCGATCATCACCACTCTTCGGTCAGAATTGGCCCTGGTCTTGAATCATCACATAGGTTAGGTCAGAATTGACCTCGATCCTCGGTCGTCACCGCTCTTGGGTCAACATTGGCCCCAGTCTTGGATCGTCACCCAAGTTAGGTCAGAATTGACCTCTGTCCTCGGTCATCACCACTCTTGGGTCAAAATTGGCCCCAGTATTGGATCATCACCAAAGTTAGTTCAGAATTGACCTCGATCCTCGGTCGTCATGACTTTTGGGTCAGAATTGGCCCCGATCTTGGATCGTCACCTGAGTTAGGTCTGAATTGAACTCGGTCCTAAGTTGTCACTACTCTTGGGTCAGAATTGGAACCAATCTTGGATCGTCACCTCAGTAAGGTCAGAATTGACCTCGGTCCTCGTTCGTCACCACTCTTGGGTTAAAATTGGCCCCGATCTTGGATCGTCACCTGAGTAAGGTCAGAATTGACCTCGGTCCTTGGTCGTCACAAATCTTAGGTTAGAATTTGCCCTAGTCTTGGATCGTCACCTCAGTTAGGTAAGAATTGACCTCTGTCCTCGGTCGTCACCACTCTCCGGTCAGAATTGGCTTCGGTCTTCGATCGTCACCACAGTTAGGTCAGAATTGACCTCGTTTCTCGGTCGTCACCACTCTTGGGTCAGAATTGGCCCCGGTCTTGGATCAGCACCTAAGTTAGGTCAGAATTAACCTTGGTCCTCGGTCGTCACCACTCTTAGGTCAAAATTGGCCCCGGTATTGGATCGTTACCTAAGTTAGGTCATAATGGACCTCGGTCCTCGATCGTCACCACTCTTGGGTGAGAATTGTCCTCGGTCTTGGATCGTCACCTAAGTTAGTTCCGAATTGACCTCAGTCCTCAGTCATCACCACTCTTGAGTCAGAATTGGCTCCGGTCTTGGATCGTCACCTGAATTAGGTCAGAATTGACCTCGGTCCTCGGTCGTCACCACTTTTGGGTCAGAATTGGCCCCAGTCTTGGATCATCACATAAGTTAAGTCAGAATTGACCTCAGTCCTCGTCGTCACCACTCTTGGGTAAGAATTGGCCCCGGTCTTGGATCATCACCTAAGTTACGTCAGAATTGACCTCGGTCCTCGGTCGTCACCACTCTTGGGTCAGAATTGGCCCCGATCTTAGATCGTCACCTGAGTTAGGTCATAATTGACCTCGGTCCTCGGTCATCACCACTCTTGGGTCAGAATTGGACCTGATCTTGGATTATCACCTGAGTTAGGTCAGAATTGACCTCAATACTTGGTTGTCACCAATTTGGAGTTAGAATTGGCCCCGATCTTGGATCGTCACCTGAGTTAGGTCAGAATTGACCTCGGTCCTCAGTTGTCACCACTCTTGGGTTAGAAATGGCCCCAGTCTTAGATCGTCACCTAAGTTAGGTCAAAATTGACATCCGTCCTCGATTATCACCACTCATGAGTCAGAATTGGCCCCGGTCTTGGATCGTCACCTAAGTTAGGACATAATTGACCTCGGTCCTCGGTCGTCATCACTCTTCGGTAAGAATTGGCCCTAGTCTTGGATCATCACCTAAGTTAGGTCTGAATTGACCTCTGTCCTCGGTCGTCACCACTCAAGGATCAGAATTGGCCACGATCTTGGATCGTCACCTAAGTTAGGTCAGAATTGACCTCGATCCTCGGTCGTCACCACTCTTGGGTTAGAATTGGCCCCGGTCTTGGATCGTCACCTAAGTTAGTTTGGAATTGACCTCGGTCCTCTGTCGTCATGACTCTTGGGTCAGAATTGGCCACGGTCTTGGATTGTCACCTAAGTATGGTCAGAATTGACATTGGTCCTCGAATGTCACCACTCTTGGGTCATAACTGGCCCCGTTCTTGGATCGTCACCTAAGTTAGGTCATAATTTACCTCGGTCCTTGGTCGTCACCACTCTTTAATTAGAATTGGCCCCGATCTTGGATCGTCACCTAAGTTAGGTCAGAATTGACCTTAGTCCTCGGTCGTCACCACTCTTGGGTCAGAATTGGCCCCGGTCTTGGATCTTCACCTAAGTTAGGTCAAAATTGACCTCGGTCCTCAATTGTCACCACTCATGGGTTAGAATTGGCCCCGGTCTTGGATCGTCACCTAAGTTAGGACAGAATTGACCTCGGTCCTCGATCGTCACCACTCTTCGGTCAGAATTGGCCCCGGTCTTGGATCGTCACCTAAGTTAGGTCAGAATTGACCTCAGTCCTTGATCGTCACCACTCCTGGATCAGAATTGGCCCCGGTCTTGGATCGTCACCTATGTTAGGTCAGAATTGACCTCGATCCTTGAATGTCACCACCCTTGGCTCAGCATTGGCCCTGGTCTTGGATCATCACCTAAGTTAGGTCAGAATTGACCTCAATCCTCGATCATCACCACTCTTGGGTCAAAATTGGCCCCGATCTTGGATCGTCACCTATGTTAATTCAGAATTGACCTCGGTCCTCGGTTGTCACCACTCTTGGGTGAGAATTGGCCCCGATCTTGGATCGACACCTAAGTTAGGTCTAAATTGACCTCGGTCCTCGGTCGTCACCACTCTTGGGTCAAAATTGGCCCCAATCTTGGATCGTCACCTAAGTTAGGTCAGAATTGACCTCAGTCCTTGGTCATCACCACTCTTGGGTTAGAATTGGCCCCGATCTTGGATCGGCACCTAAGTTAGGTCTGAATTGACCTCGGTCCTCGGTCGTCACCACTCTTGGGTCAAAATTGGCCCCAATCTTGGATCGTCACCTAAGTTAGGTCAGAATTGACCTCAGTCCTTGGTCATCACCACTCTTGGGTTAGAATTGACCCAGATCTTGGATCGTCACCAGAGTTAGGTCAGAATTGACCTCGGTCCTCGGTTGTCACAACTCTTGGGTTAGAATTGGCCCCGATCTTGGATCGTCACCTCAGTTAGGTGAGAATTGACCTCGGTCCTCGATCGTCACCACTCTTGGGTCAAAATTGGCGCCAATCTTGAATCGTCACCTGAGTTAGGTCAGAATTGACCTCGGTCCTCGGTCGTCACCACTCTTGGGTCAAAATTGGCCCCGATATTGGATCGTCACCTGAGTTAGGTCAGAATTGACCTCGATCCTCGATCGTCACCACTCTTGGGTTAAAATTGGCCTCGATCTTGGATTGTCACCTGAGTTAGGTCAGAATTGACCTCGGTCCTCGGTTGTCACCAATCTTGGGTTAGAATTGGCCCCGGTCATGGATCGTCACCTAAGTTAGGCCATAATTGACCTCCATCCTTGGTCGTCACCACTCTTAAGTCATAATTGGCCCCGATCTTGGATCATCACCCAAGTTAGGTTAGAATTGACCTCGGTCGTCACCACTCTTGGGTCAGAATTAGCCTCGGTCTTGAATCATCACCTAAGTTAGGTCAGAATTGACCTCAGTCCTCGGTCGTCACTACTCTTGGGACAGAATTGGCTCCGATCTTGGATCGTCACCTGAGTTAGGTCAGAATTGACCTCGGTACTCGGTCGTTACCACTCTTGGGTCTGAATTGGCCCCGATCTTGGATCATCACCTGAGTTAGGTCAAAATTGACCTCAATCCTCGGTCGTCACCACTCTGGGGTTAGAATTGGCCCCGATCTTCGATCGTCACCTGAGTTAGGTGAGAATTGATCTCGGTCCTCGATCGTCACTACTTTTGGGTTAGAATTGGACCCGGTCTTGGATCGTCACCTAAGTTAGGTTATAATTGACCTCGGTCCTCGATCGTCACCACTCTTGGGTCAGAATTGGCCCCGATCTTGGATCGTCACCTAAGTTAGGTCAGAATTGACCTCCGTCCTCGATCATCACCACTCTTTAGGTCAGAATTGGCCCCAGTCTTGGATCATCACCTAAGTTAGTTCAGAATTGACCTCAGTCCTCGTTCGTCACCACTCTTGGGTCAGAATTGGCCCCGGTCTTGGATCGTCACCTGAATTAGGTCAGAATTGACCTCGTTCCTCGGTCATCACCACTCTTGGGTCAGAATTGACCCCGGTCTCAGATCATCACCTCAGTTAGGTCATAATTGAACTTGTCCTCGGTCTTCACCACTCTTGGGTCAGAATTGGCCTCGGTCTTGGATCGTCACCTAAGTTAGGTCAGAATTGACCTCCGTCCTCGATCATCACCACTCTTTAGGTCCGAATTAACCTCGCTAGACCTTTACCCTAAGCCCGTAGATTCGACTTTGATCTGCAAAATTGATCATCCCCAGCACACTCTTTAGGTCCTCAGAATCGACCTCAACCCTCTGAATCAGTCAGACTCCCTCAAAAGCATTATGTGGTGTTTATTCGACGGTCATCATTTGTTACAAACTCACCCGTCAAGGGCTCTATAGACACCCCATTCTATTACCCCCGACTATCCTTAGGTCCCTAGTACATCCCTTCATAATTGTAAACCCAGGTCACGTCCCGAGTACTGACCTGAAAGCCATCGGGCACTCCCAAGCTCAGTTTTACCCAAAAGTCAAACTCTTTGTCTCCACCAAGACTAAATGAATCTTCAAAGGGCCCTGAATACCCTTTCCAATGGTCCACCCCGTGCGCGATTACGACTTTCCATGTGGACGAATGATTCGTTTGACTCCGGGAGGCCACCAAGCGCTTCCCGGACTCGATGGACAAAAGTCAACTCTCCTAACCGGGTTAAATTCTTTGGAATGTTGAATTACATCTCCTAACCTTTCCAACGGTATGCCCCATGCGTGATTCGAATTTACCATGCGAACGAATGATCCGTTTGCGTCCGAATGATTCCCCATCCAATGGACCGACAAACGCTTCCAAGCCATATTTGACCCAAAGTCAACTCCCGAACTCGGGATTGTTCCAAATGACTTTCGAAGCTCTCTGAATTACCTTTCTAATGATATGCCACGTGCACGATTCTGACCAACGGTTTTCCCTCGGTGACTAATTTTCCAAAAAAGCTTGAAACACACTGTCAAACGGCAGGTTCCAGAACCTGCCTATCGGCACCTGCCTGCAGATAGGCAGGAAGGGCTCTATGCCGATCGGCACTCACCTGGGACTATAAAAAGAGGAATTCACCTCATTTGCAAGGGGAGCCCAGATATGATAAAATTCCCTCTCAACGAATCCCAGAAACCTCTCTCGAAGGCAGCGTGATTTCAACTTCCAAATCCCCTTTTTACTTCCACTTTTCATCATCCCTTTAATTAAACTTGGTGAATTATCCACTCTCCATTATCATCCAAAGTGCAAGGGCTGCTCCCCAACATTCAAGATCAAGCTCAAGATCTTCAAGAAGGTCCAACTTTCTCAAACTCTTTCTTTAAATTCTCTTGAATTCTCAATAACTTGTTTTCTTACTTAGCACTTTTATTATCTCATTTCACACATCCTAATATACTTTTACGTAGTATTATTGCACATCTTTTATTTTCATAAAACCCAAAAAATAAGAAAAAGATGGTTTTGCTCATAAATTCAAATAAGGGATTCTCATATTTTCCTCACACTTTTCTCACAACTAAAACACTTTTTTCTATACACACACACACACACACACACACACACTCACACACTCATAAATAAGAGATTCCCCATTTTGGATTTATGGGATAAACTCCACCCCTCATTTTACATGCGAACTACGTGGACTTTGATGCCTTTATAGGCTACGTAGGCGTCTCAGGGTAAAACTCGAGACTCGAGTCCTTTTTCTCACTTTTTCTCTCATTTTATATCTTCTCTAAATACATTTTTCTTATATTACACATATACTTGTTCTTAGTGACGCATTACCCCATATACGTTATCGTTCCCTTATAACGATCAACGTAGGGGTAATCGCGTAAATCTCATTTTTCTAATATTACTCTTATATCTTCCTACGGATGACTCGCTTTATTTTTTCCATGATACAAGTCGAGGATTCCTACCTCCATTCTATATATATACGCATTCACACATATCACGGGAGGAAACATAAAGGAAAATAGCAAATATTCCTGAGAGACCTAAAGGGCGGAATGGGTGCCTAACACCTTCCCATTTCGTAACTAAGCCTCCGAACCCTTCTCGAATCATCTTGGTTTCATATGCACCAGTATGTCTTTGGATGCCACTCTTCGGGGTGGCTTTCCCTTTTCATTTTGTCTGTTTTGAGTAAAATAGACCGGCGACTCTGAATCTCTCTACATTTTTCACACCACAAATGACGCCGACCGAAGTGCTCCCTAGAGGGATGTGCGGGACCCGAAGTATCCTTTCCTCCACGCGCCCGCCAGCAAAGATCAGGATCGGGGATGGCCACACACCACATTCACTAATGATACCTTTTTGGAGAAGTTGACAACTCCATCTCTAGAAACCACACTCCCTTGTGAGTATTCATTTACTCCTCCCAATGAGTGTGTGTCTCCCACGCTAGAGTTGGATCATCTTCCTCCACCATTTATCCCACCCCATACACCATTTGTCCCACCCGACCCACCCATTGTTCCTTCCACCCCACCACCTGGTTTGGATCTTGATTTTACACATTTCAAGTTTCCATCTACATATTTAGATCCTAACCTGAAACCATCCTCCATCTACAAGAGTATTTATGGTGATACTCTCTACCACCGTGGCATCGAGCTTGTTCCTCCATGCACACCACTTCGTTGTGGTGTTGAATTTTCCCATCGACAGCTCCCTGGTGTGTCACGGCGATACCATTATCATCGCCCATTTATAGAATGGTCTTGTGATTTATTTGATCCCCACCCCATCACTATTTCCAAACCCTTTTTGCCTCACTCACCAAGTTGAGCACCCTGCTTATAGGTCCCTATTTACCCCCACCTTTAAGATCAACAAGGCCCGTGACCGATACCTATTCACCCTCTCCCTTACCCTAATACCCACTCATCTATGGTCCACCGATGCCACTTTGCCATACAAATGCATTGACAATTCTTAGCCCTGATCCAACAAGACTGGCTCTTCAGTCTTGTTTGGGGGTGATTCTCATCACCCGATTCTTCTGCCACCCAGTACTTTCATAGATCTTATCTTTACGGTGAGATTTCATATGTCTGGCTGAAGACATTAAACTTAGCGTTACCCAGAGGCAGCCCGCGTTTCTTATACTAGTCTCATCCTGTTTGGGGGTGGTGTTTTCACATCACTCAATGCTTTATCATGCTTATAGACTTGTACACATTCTGTCTCTTATCATTTATTCGGGTTTTTTATTGGCTACATCTTTCCACTTCATTAGCGATTCATTCTGGTAAACTCTTTCCTACCTTATGCACTCCATTTTAAAAATCATTTTACTTCACATTGAGGACGATGTTCCTTTTTGTTTGGGGGTGGGGAATTTTATCAAAATCGTACCTCTTTTGAAAATTTTTAAGTTTTAAACCTGATTTTTAAACTTTCGTGCAGTTTCTTTCGTCTCAATCATTGATGTGAATTTTCAATCATCCATCTTTCTAAATCTAGGAATCAAGCTAGATGATTTTTTTTCTAAATAGCTTATGTAATACATAACAAGGCATATTGCACCATGAATTTCTAGACTAAACAAAATTTGCGCACTTATCACGTCATTACGTTTAGAGTTGAGGACTACTACAATTCCCAAGAGAACCTTAAGGATCACTAGTATAGACTTTAGCTTGTGAGATTTGTTCCTTTCACTCTTTTAGAGTGTTTTACGCAATCTCCGAGTCACAAGTTGATTCAACTTCGTTTGGGTCTGCACTTTAATTGTTGTATGATCTCATTATCCTTCATTTTTGGCTTGATCATTGAGAATTACATCATTTTCGAGTTGTAAGAAACATGTGTCTTGAAATTTGTCCAGAATACTAAATTTTCATCCATACACTTACCACTTTTCCATATACCATTTACCATTCACTCACCCATTACATTACCATATTCTACCCTTTTTCCATATTCCCCACATCATACATTCCCCACTCCATTCAAATATCATCCATCATCATTTTTGAGAAAAAGAGTGTGATTTCAAATGTAAATGTCTTCATTGTTGATTTGAAAAGAGAAAAAAAAAAGAAAAAAAGAAAGAGAAAAAAATAGCAAAAATTGAAAAAAAAAAGAGAGAAAAGAAAAGAAAAAGAGAGTTGTAGTTAATTTTTATGTAATTAAGACATTTGTTCCTAAAGTATAGAACACTCTTCTATCATATACATTCATCCATCATCCTTTATCATTCATATCACCATTATATCCTACATACCACATCCATACATCACACATCCATCATACCACACCTTATACCATCCTTCCCATTTCATTTCCCCCTCACCCATATACATACATGTTCACCTAGGTGTTCGGGAAAATGAAAGTCAACGTGGTGAATAACTCGACATTCTCACTATAGTGATTAGCATTCATTTTATGAGATCACTTTTCTTTCTAATTGTTCGTTCTTTCTTATGTGTGTGTGAGACGTTTGAATTTTCTTACATTTACTCACCTCCTCACACACAAGAGTGATACACTAACCCATATCTCGAGAGTTCGTTTGAGAGAGATATATCCAGTGAGATTTGAAGTTGAAGCATTGATTTTGAAGAGGCAATCTAGGAATTACTCTTGTGATACTCGACCCGTTTTGACTTATTCACACTACACATGTTGAGTTTTAGGAAGGATGTGCCTTGAGTATTTACTTAGCTAAAAGTCAACGTGGTGAATAACTCGACATTCTCACTATAGTGATTAGCATTCATTTTATGAGATCACTTTTCTTTCTAATTGTTCGTTCTTTCTTATGTGTGTGTGAGACGTTTGAATTTTCTTACATTTACTCACCTCCTCACACACAAGAGTGATACACTAACCCATATCTCGAGAGTTCGTTTGAGAGAGATATATCCAGTGAGATTTGAAGTTGAAGCATTGATTTTGAAGAGGCAATCTAGGAATTACTCTTGTGATACTCGACCCGTTTTGACTTATTCACACTACACATGTTGAGTTTTAGGAAGGATGTGCCTTGAGTATTTACTTAGCTAAAATTTTTACGTTTCTACCTGCTATTTTTGAAAATTTTTCTCATGATGGATTGTGCGATTATTCTATGTCTAATAAGTGATTGACTGCCTTTCAATAAATTTTTTAAAATAAGAATTTTGTGGGTATATTCCCTGCAAACCCTCACGAGACACAACTCGTCCTGTAGGGAAACCTCTAGGTTTAAAGGCTTGTTGCACATGCTAAGTGCAGTCGCAAGTGCCCGCGAAAGTGGTACACTTTTGGTTGCTTATTTGTCTCTTTCTCTCTATCTTATTGCTCGAGGACTAGCAACGCTCTGTTTGGGGGTGGTGTGATAAGCACCCAAAACTGTACAATTTATACCCCGAATATACATACTTTAGTTGCTAATTCTCGACAATATGGGTCTTATGTGCCTAAATGTTTATCATGCAGGCTTAACTGCAGTTGCGGTGCCAAAAGCTACATTTCGAGACCAATTGCAGTTAATATGAAGCTAAATACTCAATCCCCTAACCCTAACCTAGCCCATCCTAGCTTTATCCTTCCCCAAACCATGTGTGTGTTTTGTTTGTTCCTTTTTATATTTTTAGTTTGAGTCATTTTTATTTTTAGAATTTATTTTTGACTGATTTAGAATTTCTAGGATTTATTTTCCAATTTTTATATTTCTTTTTTATTTAGTATTTTGATTTTGATTCTATTAGATTTTAGTTTTTATTTTAGTTTATTTTATTTTATTAGGATTAGAATTTTTAGGATTTTATGTATTTTTAGTATTATTAGATTTTGCATTTTCATTTTAGGATTTTAGTTTTAGTTTTATTAGGCTTTATTTTTATTTTTTTATTTCTTTCTAGTTTCATTTTTAATTGAGTCTTTATTTTATTTTTTTAGAATAGGAATTTAATTTTTAGATTTTTAGTTTTATGATTTTTAGTTTTTTTTAATGTTATTTTTAGGTGTCCAAATTAAACACACACACACACACCATACTAACCAACACCCACACCCACACCCACCATAACCCACACCACTCCTTCTTCAACCTTCCACCCTTCTCTCTCCTCTCTCCTCACCAACTAAACTCCATTAACAAATCAAACCCCACAACCCATCTTCTCTCTTTCTCACCCCACACAAAAGCAACTCCAATCCGCCGGCGACCATCATCGGCCAGCCTAACCCATTCCCTAAACTCGTCAAAAAAATGCCAAAGAACTGCCGACGACGAAACCCCCTCTGACACCGGTGTCAAACCCAGTCGCACCCCCTCTCTCCCTCTCTTTCTCTCCTCGCCGAAGACCCAAAAATCCTGCGCACTCTCTTCTCTCTCTCACCTTTCCGGCTAGAACTTGAACCCAGCCTGACCCAGGATCGCGACCCCCTTGTGGAGGCATCCCAAACTACCTTTACCACCGATGCACTGCCCCTCTAGCGGTGCCCACTAAACGACCTCCCTCTCTCTCTCTCTTCGCCTGCTTACCCCTGCGACTCCGGCCAGCTCACCACCTTCATCCCCATTTCCGGCGACACCTTCCAAAAACTATCTCACCTTTGGCAACAAACAAAACAAACCCATATCAATCCCTTACCCATTTTTCTAAACCAAACCAAAACTAACTTCGTCCCTTTAAGCCAACACGATCTGCATAAACCAAAAGCCAAAGACAAATAAGACCAAGCCAACTCATTTATTCCACATGCTTAATAAACCCACTTTTTGAAAATACCCTTATAACAATATCAAATTTTATTCCCTTTACTACCATTTATTCCCTCACCTCACTACCGACATGACACACCCCAAACCACATGCACACTTATACCAATTACCCTATATACCACTATCTCCATGCCTATTATAAATTGAAGAAAAAGACCCCATTTAAAGGGAGCTTTTAGATAGGAATTTTAGAGAGAGAATTGTAGAGAGATAAACACCAATTTGTAAATAGTTTTTCTTTTATTTATTTAGATATTTGTGAGAAATTAATTGTTGAGTGATTCAAATGAGTGTTTGTATGTAATTGAATATTGTGGAAAGCTCATTTTGAATGGATGTTGCTCAATTTCAATGGAGGATTAGAGTCCAATTTTGCAAATCAAGGAGACTTGTTTGAAGATTTGTCCTCTTACCCTTCTATTTTATTTGTTTATGCCTTTGATTATTAATTTGTCAAATTTTATACCATGTTAAGCTAAAACCCCTTCCAAGGGATGGGGTAAAACCCTTATTTGATGTTATTTTATTTTAATTAGTTTAATTACTTGAAAAGTCCCTTTGAATGTTAATTTTGATCCCTCACCCTTAGATTTACGCCTCTAGAGAGGGTAAATAATTTTGGAGAGAAAATCGAAATTCTAATTATAATACCCAATTTAGATTCGAACTAGAGATAGAGGTTTCTTAAGTAGGGTATTATAACTTGAATTTCAACTCTAAATTTATTTTCTAAGATTGACATAAATGTTAATTGATCGATCCTAGCGGGTGATTAATTAAAAGGCGTGTAGATCTATTTTTCTAGAGTTGTGGGGTGTTAAACTTAATTTTCTAAAATATTAATATTATAATTACACTTGCAACGAGAGTTGGTTTGTAATTTTGATATTAATTTGGGAGAATTCAAATAATTAAATTAATTAATTAGAATAACTAAAATTTGTGGTGTAATCCCACTCCTTGATTGTTCTCACAATTATTTACCTCACTTTATCTTTTATTTTAGTGTTAGACTTTATTTTTCATTTTAGTCACTTTCTAGTTAGTTATTATCATATTACATTTAGTTTAGTTTAGTTTAAATCATCACCTCACCCTATTGTTTTAATATTGAAAAAGCTAAAAAAACTAGAAAAGTGAAAAAGCACAAAAATAAAATAAAAAGTGAATTACAATTTTGTTCCCTTTGCTTTACAACCTTGAAAGTGGACTGATACCCTTACTTACCTCTACACTTTAGTTGTTATATTTTGTAGGTATTTGAGGTTTTGATTAGAAGGACTTTTCAAGCAACGACAAAAGAAAAAATACACGCAAAAGTTCTTTCTATCATAAAGCTTTCTTGTAATGTGACATTTAATAAAAACCATTCCCATTATAATTACCTTGTGTGAGAACCACAACCTAAATTCGTTGGTTGATTATGACATTGTTTTTCATCTTTTATTTCTCTCACAGGCTTCATATTTTTTGCATAGGTCGTGACGAACGTATTACAAAATTAATCATGTGTAAATTAAGATAATGTAAAAGTTAAAATAATTTAAACTTACTTTTTCCATTCTTTGACATCTTCATGTGTGTCAAATAGATAACGAGCTACTTTTTCATGTAGCAAACTCGTTAATTTCACTCGGTTGTCCATCATATGACCACCTTCATCAACGAACTCATCATTGTCATGCATGTTGGTCTATTCAGACATATATTCTCGAGTGTAGATTGATGAATCCATGTTGATGTATTCCTCTACAATGTATGGTGTATTCTTAACCTAATCTTTGAAAACATTAATTAATCTTTCAAATGGATACATCGACCGGTATCTAACTGGGCCGTAAAGAAGTGCCTCGTTACATAGGTGTACTAACAAGTGAACACTTATGTCAAAGAAAGATGGGGGAAAGTACTTATCTACGACAGAAATTGCTTCGTTCACCGCCAATTTTGCAACGATTATGTGATCTCGACTGACTACCTTCTCACATAGAAGTGAGAAGTAGATATAAATTTCCATAATAACCCTTCACAAATCCTTGTGCTTGGAGAAACAGTGCTTAAACAATATAAGAACCAATTGTATGATCATATGCCAATTGTGCATAATTCACAATGCTTTGCAAGTTGGACGAAAAATTAGATGGAACCTTAAAATTATATATTGTGTCTAAAAGAACCTTCCTTTCCCCGCTCTTCAAAGTAAATGCATTGGGGGGAATTATTACCCTTCCCCTACTATCATCTTTTAACCATAGTTGTGACTTAAGTTTTAACGTTTTAAGGTATTTTCGTGCATTATATCCGTCATTTGAATGACTCCCCCCAAGTCATGTGCCCACAATATATTTAATGATTTTCTTCTCTGCGTGCATCACATCTAGTACATGACACATCAGGTTATTCTTCCCATAAGGCAAGTCAAATAAAATTGACCTCCTAGACCATGCCTTTCTTGTCTCAGTTTCATTCCTAGTTAGAGTCTTCTTATGCTTGACATTATTAAATTTAGGACTCTTACCTGTCATATCAGGGCCACAATCAGAAGATTTACTTTCAATTTCTGAGCCTGAAAGTTTTCTCGATCGTAGCCTATGTTCAACCCCGCTTGGTAAAAAATTGGAGCCTTTCTCAAATTTGAAACTATGAGAGGGAGTAAAAATATCCTATGGCAATGGTATACATTTTTTTATCTAGGGGGGAGATGAAGAGATTCAGTCTCCTCTCCATAAATAGTACATCCCAAATAAGCAAGTACAACACAACCAAATAATGTCCCATAAGCTTGAAAATCATGCATTACCCACGTCAACATAGCTTACAGTGTAAACCCTTCTTTTCTTAAAGAGTCAAATGCTTGGACACACTCTTCCCACAACTCATTCAATTCTTCTACCAAAGGAGCCAAGTAGACATCGATGTCTTCACTTAGTGCCATTGGCATAGGTATCAATAAAGACATCATCAAAAATTTAGGTCTCATACACTATGAAGGAGGGATGTTGAGTGGGGCTAGGATCAGTGTCCATACACTCTAATTGGCACTTAGATTTCGAAATGGATTGAAACCATCTGTTGATATTGCCAAACAAATGTTACGTTATTCTCAAGGAAAATTGGGATACTAAAAACTCATTATCTTCCAAGTTCTAGAATCAATAGGATGGCGCATGAGATTCTCCCATACTTATGTAATACCCAATATTTTTGAAGACTTAAATAATTATGTGATTTATTATTATTACGGGTTTAATCAAATTAAAATGTGAGAATTAATTATTTAATTCAGATTTAATTTTAACAGTTACTATCATGATGAGAAGTTAGTAATTATTGATATTACTGTGAGAATAAGTAATATGGAATGGCAATTTTACACAACTTGTTGTGATAGAGAAATGCGACAGTTGATATATTAAGTCGGGACGCGCGTGTGAGTCGTGTCAGAATTAATTAAGTGAAATATAAAGGTAAATTATTTATAAGTAATTCGTATGTTCATTTTGAGTACGCTATTGAGTCCGAAAGGGCCGGGATAGTCAGAAAACTCTACCCGGGTATTTTATTTGGACTCTGGGACGTTTTTAGCCCAAGTAGGCACCCGGTAGGTGTAGTTTGTAATTTGGATTTTTGGAGGAATTAAATGGACGAAAATTAGAGGAATATTATATCAGCTAATTGGAGATAATTATGGTTAGGTTAAACCAAAACCAAGAGAGATCCATAATGGGTGAGGGAGAGCAAATTCCAAAGGAGGAGAAGCCATTTTCACCACCTTGCACAACCACAACCACCATCGTGTAGATCGGAACACGAGGAACGCATTCATACCGGCAAAACCAACGGATCAAACCTTCGAAATCGAGGCAAGTTTTTATTAATTCCTTTTCTTTAGCCATAACCATGTTCATGTTAGTGTAGGAATGAAACACCAACATATCATTCATATAATTGATGAAAATTGGAGAGTGGATACACATGATTTTAATTTGAGATTTAATTAGGTTGAACCCTTCGTGTATGTAGAATTGAAATCACGTTTTGATGACTTTAGTTGATGAATGAATCTGAGGAATTAAATGTTCTTGAATGAAATTTGAAAGAAATAGGGTTTGTGTATTTAAATTGGGGATTTCATATTTCGGTAACGATTGGTAATGATTTAATGATTCTAGGTTGTTGAAATTCATTTACAAATGTTATGGTTCGATTTGGGAATGATTGATTGGAGTTTGGGATGATATTTTAGAGGTTTTAGGGTTGAAAACGGTGAAAATGAGGTTGCCTGAGGTTGAAGACGAAACAGCCCAGGTCGCACGAAGTCGCTCGATGTCATTCGCTTGAGATAGGGAAGTCGCGTGAAGTCGTTCGCGCGACATGTGGAAGTCATTCGAGCGAGATCCCTTCTGGTTCGAACGAGATTTCTAATTTTAGGGAATTTCCTATTTTTTCCCTATGTATGTAAATGGTTAATTTGAGTGAGGAAAACTAGTGTTCGATGAACCCAAAATAGTGCAGAATTATTGGGAGTTATTTAGGGGTAATGATTTTAGATATTCGGGACAGTGAGATTACCTTGGAGATTATGAGAGAGAGATAATCGTAATTGTAAATGCGTCGAAAGTATTACGCGATAAATACTTATGATATTAGTTCGAACGGTATGGAACTTAAGAATAAAATTTTTGGTTAATTGTGGGGCTTATTATGATTATCTATTAAGGATTTTCCGGTGATATAACATCCTTAGAAATACATTACGAGAGAGGGAATATCGTAACTTAAAATACGTTGACAGTAATTAGTGATAATAATACTACGTATGGAATATGACATTTGGTTGTGTGTATAGCGTTTGAATTGATGGGCTGTGTGCATACCTATATTTGATATATTATGTGTATGACATACCTACCATACTTGCTATCATGCGAGGTTGGCTTTCGAATCAGGGAAATCTAATCTTTGTGTGCCTACGGGGGATTTAGATCGGTACCTTAAGAACATAGAACTGTAAATGGCTTATTTGTGAGTTAGTAAGTCAACTAACCATGGGAGCTTAGGTATGTGCATGACCCATGGGTATGTGAACTATGTTCACCTCCAATATGTGTGATTTGGATTATTGTAACGGTTCCTGAGAGATTCGAAACACATGGTCCTCATGTACGTGATGTACCGGGATTTGTAAGCACAGTATGTGTGCACTGCAGCTTAGACTACCCTATTTGTATATTTGTGCTGAGAATAATATACGTCCTTTTATAATGAACTCTTTGGTAAAGTATGTAAGTATATTATTGGGACAATTTGAACGGGATTTAATAATGAAAATTTTCCTACCATAACTGTTATACATTAATTTGGGTAATAAAAAGGTGAGATACGTGTAGGATATATTAGAACGACATGAGTCAACTCCCATATTAATGTGAAAATAGGGAGGTAGACGAACTAGTTAGTTAACAACATAACTAGGTTGGACTAGATGTACGTTAGGCATGCACATTAGTTGAGAGGTGAAAACCTCATGTGAGAGTTCGAACTAACATGCACTTGATACTTGCTTTAATGAAAATTTTAAATACTCGCTAAAATAAATATTTTTACACATCGGGCTTTGACCCGTTTCTTGCATCTCTTTTCTCTTTTGCTATATATATATATATATATATATATATATATATATATATGTATATGTATTAGTACAGGTGCCTAGCCACAGGGACCCCGGTTCTAGATACTTGGATGGTTTGCCGAGCTGCAGCTATTGTGGATGTTGCTGGTTATTTGAGATTCGGCCCTTCTCTCATTTAATTCAGTTCCAAGTTCAGATATCTCAGTTAGGGCATGTGTCTCCCATTCTCATTATCAGAGTTATTCTCAGTTTCCCTTGTAGTTCTTCTCAGTTGGTTTGAGTATTTGTTTTGGTTTGGTTTGTAATTGTGAACTGGAAGGTTTTATCCAGTCTTATCTATTTAATATTTGATTCATTTTGCATTTAATTCTTGTGTATGGTTTATAATTACATGTTCCTAATTTTGAAATTAATTGGTTTAAAGTAAAATTGGAAAATCTTTTTACACTAGCTTAATTAAATGTTAGGTAATTAATTGGATTTTAGTTTTCGACAGTGACGCTAAGAATTAACCTTTCGAACATTCTGTTATAAATTTTATAAAGGACTGATCACCCGATATTTAATTGGGCAGGGTGTCACAGGTTGTATCAGAGCATCAGGTTCTAGTATCCTTTAGGATTTTTACGACTTATTATGTTTCAGCCTAGTGTTCTTTGATGTAGAGCCTTATTCTAGGATTGTTGTATTCCACTACGTATGCGAATTTCGCTCTCCTGCGATTTAGTTTAGTTAAGTTACTTCATATGCGAGAGTGATTGGGCTTCGTTCTCCAAGCAATATAGGACGACCAGCGAAGGCCGTTAGCGGGACTATAGGAGGAGGAAAAACAATTGAAAGTTGTGATGCTTTCGGCGAACTATAATCGCGGAAGAAGTCACCAATAGTAATATCTAAGTGTGATGGGACAATGGGGGAGCTAATCAAAAGGAAATAATGTAAAGTAGAGTGTAGTAACACTCGGAATTTTTAAATTCATAAGAAAATTTTCTTAGCTGAGAGAAAAAATAAAGATTAAAAATAGTCAATCAGACTGAGATATTGGTTATGGGTTGACCATTTAAAATTTACCATCTTCTGGTCAGACATAGATATGGAAGAGATGTTTAACTTATCACCGGTAGGTCGGGTAGAGACCGACCGAGAAGGATGAGTTAACTTGGTAAGGTAAATTCATAACCAAAGTAGGAGTCACGGAAGATAAAGGGTCCGTAAGTTGAAAATGGACTTGTGGGTAGAATGCCCTAACGTGAATGGGAGGTGCGACTAAGGTGACTAGTGTCAATATCATCAAAGTATATGTTTACTAGAATGTGTCAACACCCTAGAAGAAAGGGAGACAATCGAGTTATGATACCTAGTCGAAGGGCAAGGTTGAATTCAATAGTGTTAGTAGAACATCACCAGAAAGTATACCCAGTGAGGGAAGCCTATTTAAATGATATGATTAAATCTTAACGTAATGGTGATGGATTCAGTCAAGACCAGCAGGTCGATCATGTGTTCCATATTGCCTGTAGAGCGCGAGGAACCACAATAATAACAATTAGGAGTTAAGACTACTAGGTCCGAGAGAAGGACATCCCAACATGTCCAGGAGGACAAGTGAAAGGGAAATTACCCTGTATGTAAAGATAAGGATTACCAGTATGGAATGTGATCATGTGAGTAGTGAAACTAATAAGTATCGGGAATTATAAATCGTGCCTGTAAGGCATACCAGTTGGAAAAGTAAAATATCCATTGTGAGAATCGGGTCAAGAGAATTGGACCTAGGAACTAAAAACTCGAGAGTAGTAGGTCTAGGTAGGACAAACATAGTCCTAAATAACTATAGCATACCGTATTTCATGGTCGACGGGGCCCAAAGAAATTAAGAGAAGGCCAATGAGGCCATATTTGAGGCCTAAGGATATGGGGCAAATGTATCAATTTCAGGCGGGTGAGCGGTAAAACATACTAAGGCACCCACACGAGGAAAATAAAATCTAATGAATGGAATCCAAAAGGTATAACGATTGTAGATAAATATGGGTCGCAAAACGTGCGTATGGGGACCCTACGATCAGAATAGACTGATGGAGCTTTGCTTCACCCTTGTGAATAATTGATGAGTTCAAGTGACGTCAATGTGTCACAACATATGTGAATAGTTAACACTGAGAATTTGAGTGTGCATTCGGTTTAGTGGGTACGCTGGCGACAGCAGCCTTATTATGTAAATGACTACCATTTGGTAGCGAGATTTTCATGCCACCTGCGAGGAGGAGAAAGTGTGATCACTAAGAGAAATTTGTACATGGTATTATGTAACGATTCCTGCTCCTTTGAGCGTTATGATAGTAGAGCACATTATTATTATATTTTATGGTTACTAGTTACTGAGGGTTTGAACAGTAGTAAATTGTGTGATGAGACTATTGTACTAAAAATTTAAAAATTTAAATATATGGTTTTAGTGAGGCATCACCTGAAAGACGGTTGAGCCTTCACATGTGTTGTAATTGTATTGTAGACTTCAGTGAGTATGTTGTCTTACTATGTTGATCCCTGTGACCAGGGATGTTCTACTGATGTGATTCAGGGTATATTGACTTATTGTTGAGCGGAGATAAATAGCTCGTAAATTATATAGCTCTAATAACTCGTGATAGTGAGAGCCATGCGTTGTATATTGTCTTTAGTAACATGAGAGTGGACGAGTAGACTTCTTATGTCACAAACGGGAATTCAGGGATGTATGTTATGGACTAAGGACTTAGCAGATCTCGGCGACCAACAATGTTAGGTAGTAGTGTATCAGGGGGTTCCTTGTTTGGATTTTGCTTTGTGAGACATCCCACACATAAAACTTAGCGAATGTTGGAAGTTGGGAGAAGTTTGCCTTCGTACATGGATTTAGTATCATAATGATTACTTAGATACGTAACTATAATCGGGAGAAAATGGTTATACTATAGATTAAGGCCGATGGAGACGTATAAGAATAATATGTGATAATGTTACCAATCATTGTCGCCACAAGCTGATTGGTGGGACAACCTAAGATATTATTAGGTGGAGAAAGGTAGGGTGGCTAAGTAGGAACTTACCATATAGTCATGCCAAGTATGTGGGGCATAATTTGATATTTATAACACGTTTAGTACGGTGGTGCTGTAATTCACAAAGCTTAGGGTGTATGGGCGCCCTAGATATTTGGGTAATAAATTTTCTTCCTTAAGTGAAATATTGTGAGATAACGCGTATTGCGATAGGTAACTGAATGTAGAAGAGTGTGACTTCAGGACTTAGTTGTTTGATGGGTTAGGGGAGTTAGGACCGTTAATTCCCAGATTTTCCATGAGGATAGTATAGGAAGAATCCGATAAAGTTTAATTTGGGGAAGTTGAAACTTACTTGATAGGACATGGAGAGAGCATGTTTCACGAGAATCTAAAGCTTAGATAGAGGGTGGAGGACTTGCGACATGCAGTGACGACACTGTCGCCTGAGCCATAGATATGTATGTGGTTATAGGAAGGGTAAAATTCATATTGATATAAATCCGTAGTAGTGATGGCTTAAGCAAAGAAAGACATTTTTGAGCTCCAATTGAAAACGGACCATCAGGAAATAATAGAGTTCCTTCAGCATTAGGAATTCCTTAGTAGTAATGGGAGAGTGAATCCCTGAACAATTACAGAATTAATTACTTTGCAATGGGATCACGACCTTATGTGGGTGAAAGTGGGTAGGGTAATTAATGTAGCTCACATTATGCCAAGTTAGGACAAATCATAACGTGAACAGTAAATCCCAACCACTATTACTGAGATAGGAAGGTTATATGGGGTAAAAATAGAGTTTTGTCCAATAGAGTCAAGAGAGTTATGACTCGATTATTGGGAAGAGTTTCCGGGAGGCCATGAATATCAAGATGCGAACATATTCATCCTAACACACTCGCAGGCGGGCGGTAAGTCTAAGAGTTTTAGTAGCACATTACAAGGTATGTTGTATTTCCAATTATGGGAAGGTTTAGTGTAATATCTTCCACTGGTGGAGTTAGCGTAAGACGACTCCCCTCAACTTATTATCGATAGAATTCCATTCGAGGCGTTATATATATAAATCCTTGTTATCCTTGTGCTTATTGGATAAAAGGGAGGACAATAATCTACTAGGTCCAGAGGTATTTTAGGCCCGTCAACCAGGGTGGAAATGATTGGGAGTTGCATTATTGCATGTTGGAATGAGGAAATTGGTACCAAGTAATGTGGGATATTTTCCTATTATTGTTAAGTTTGACCCAGTAGCGTATAGGCTTAGGTTCCATAGTCCTTTGCAGACGTAGTATGGCGAAAATGTGTTAACATTTATAGTATATATTGGGTGTAAGACAAATTTTTATATATCTAAATCTCATTTAACCAAATAGTGTGAGTAGTAGGAGGCTAGAAAGTGACTATATATAATTTAAGTGGTGAAACTTAAATGGTAAGGCTTGGAGAGTAATTAATCAGTGAGGTGTTCATTATTAAGGGTATTCAGTAATGTACTGTTGGGGCGGTACTGCGTAGATTACATGCGATGTGAGGTTAATACCCGTAGTTTTCCTTATAAGAAATGCCTTATTTTCCGAATTTTGGAACGAAATTCCATTATTAGGGGGGAAGTATGTAATACCCCGTATTTTCGAAGACTTAAATAATTATGCGATTTATTATTATTGCGGGTTTAATTTAATTAAAATATGAGAATTAATTATTTAATCATGATTTAATTTGAATAGTTACTAGCATGACGAGAAGTTAGTAATTATTGATATTACTGTGAGAATAATTAATATGGAATGACGATTTTATATAACTTGTTGTGATAGAGAAATACGACAGTTGATATATTATGTCGGGACGCATGTGTGAGTCGTGTCAGGATTAATTAAGTCGAATATAAAGGTAAATTATTTTTAAGTAACTCATATATTCATTTCGAGTGCGCCATTGAGTTCGTAAGGGTCGAGATAGTCAGAAAACTCTATCCGGGTATTTTATTTGGACTCTGATACGTTTTTAGGCCAAGCCGACACCTGGTATGGGTAGTTTTATAATTTGGATTTTTGGAGGAATTAAATGGACGAAAATTAGAGGAATATTATATCACCTAATTGGAGACAATTAGGGTTAGGTTAAACTAAAACCAAGAGAGAGCCACAGTGGGTGAGGGACAACAAATTCCAAAGGAGGAGATGCCATTTTCACCACCTTGCACAACCACATCCACCATCGTGTAGATCGGAACGCGAGGAACGCATCCATACCAGCAACACCAACGGATCAGACCTTCAAAATCGAGGTAAGTGTTTATTACTTGCTTTTCTTTAGCAATAACGATGTTCATGTTAGTGTAGGAATGAAACACCAACATATCATTCCTAAAATTGATGAAAATTGGAGATTGGATATACATGATTTTAATTTGAGATTTAATTAGGTTGAACCCTTCGTGTATGTATAATTTAAATCACGTTTTCATAACTTTAGTTGATGAACGAATCTGGGGAATTATATGTTCTTGAATGAAATTTGGATGAACTAGGGTTTGTGTATTTAAATTGGGGATTTCATATTTCGATAACGATTGGTAATGATTTAATGATTCCAGGTCATTGGAATTCATTTACAAATGTTAGGGTTCGATTTGGGAATGATTGATTGGAGTTTGGGATGATATTTTAGAGGTTTTAGGGTTGAAAAATGGTGAAAAATGAGGCTGCCTAAGGTTAAAGACGAAATAGCCTAGGTCACGCGAAGTCGCTCAAAGTCGTTCGCACGAGATAGTGAAGTCGCGTGAAGTCATTCGTGAGACACGTGGAAGTCGTTTGAGCGAGATCCCTTCTGGTTCAAGGGAGATTGCTAATTTATGGAATTTCCTATTTTGCCCCTATGTTGGTAAATGGTTAATTTGAGTGAGGAAAACTAGTGTTCGATGAACCCAAAATAGTGCAGAATTATTGGGAATTATTTAGGGGTAATGATTTCAAATATTTGGGACGGTGAGATTACCATGGAGATTACGAGAGAGAGAGATAATCGTAATTGTAAAGGTGTCGAAAGTATTACGTTATAAATATTTATGATATTAATTCGAACGGTATGGAACTTAAGAATAAAATTTGTTGTTAATTGTGGGACTTATTATTATTATGTATTATGGATTTTCGGCTGATATAATATCCTTAGAAATATATTACGAGAGAGGGAATATTGTAACTTAAAATACATTGACAGTAATTAGTGATAATAATACTACGTACGGAATATGACATTTGGTTGTGTGTATACCGTTTGATTTGATGGTTTGTGTGCATACCTATATTTGATATATTATGTGTATGACATACCTACCATACTTTCTATCACGGGAGGTCGGCTTTCGAATTAGGGCCATCTAATCTCTGTGTTCCTACGGGGAAGATTTAGATTGGTACCTTAAGAACATAGAACTGTGAATGGCTTATTTGTGAGTTAGTAAGTCAGATGACCATGGGAGCGTAGGTATGTGCGTGACCCATGGGTATCTGAACTATGTTTGCCTCCAATATAAGTGATTTGGCTTATTGTAATGATTCCTAAGAGATTCGAAACACATAGTCCTCATGTACGTGATGTATCGGGATTCGATAGCATAGTATGTGTGCACCGCAGCTTAGCTTAGGGGTGCCCTATTTGTATATTTGTGCGGAGAATAATATAAGTGCTTTTATAATGAACTCTTTGGTAAAATATGTGAGTAAATTATTGGGATAATTTGAACGAGATTTAATAATGAGAATTTTCCTACTATAAATGTTATACATTAATTTCGTTAATAAAAAGGTGAGATACCCGCAGGATATATTAGGACGACATGAGTCAACTCCCATATTAATGTGAGAATAGGGAGGTAGACACACTAGTTAGTTAACTACATAACTAGGTTGGACTAGATGTGCGTTAGGCATGCACATTAATTGAGAGGTGAGAACCTCATGTGAGAGTTCGAACTAACATGCACTTGATACTTGCTTTAATGCAAATTTTAAATACTTGCTAAAACAAATATTTTCACACATCGGGCTCTGACCCGTTTCTTGCATCTCTTTTCTCTTTTGCTATATATATATATATATATATATATATATATATATATATATGCCCAGCCACAGGGACACCGGTTCTAGATACTTGGATGGTTTGCCGAGCTGCAGCTGTTGCGGAAGTTGCCGGTTATTTGGGATTAGGCGCTTCTCTCATTTCATTCAGTTCCTAGTTCAGATATCTCAGTTAGGGCATGTGTCACCCATTCTCATTATCAGAGTTATTCTCAGTTTCCCTTTTAGTTCTTCTCAGTTGGTTTGAGTATTTATTATGGTTTGGTTTGTAAATGTGAACTGGAAGGTTTTATCCAGTCTTATCTATTCAGTATTTGATTCAATCAGCATTTAATTCTTGTGTATGGTTTATAATTACGTGTTCCGAATTTTGAAATTAATTGGTTTAAGGTAAAATTGGAAAAAGTTTTGACACTAGCTTACTTAAATGTTAGGTAATTAATTGGGTTTTAGTTTTCGACAGTGATGCTAAGAATGAACCTACCGAACATTCTGTTATAAATTTTATAAAAGACTGATGACCCGATATTTAATTGGGCGGGGTGTCACAACTTCTTCCCTAGCATGCCAAGTCATTGCCTCCACTATCCATGGTACTAGGAAAAACCGCTTTAATCTAGGCCCAACGAGAAAATATTTGAACACTTTTTGAAGAACTTTTTAGCTTGTGCCTTCCTTGCCAGTAGATTAGACATATCTAAGGTTCATCACATACGGGACACCGATCGAGATTTTCATACTCCTTTGAGTATAGTATGAAGTCATACACACAAGCATGAATTGATTTATACTTCATTCCCAAACCTTTCAAACTGTTCTTCGTAGTAGGATAACTATTTGAAAACTGTGACACCCCGCCTAATTAAATATCGGGTGATCGGTTCTTTATTAAATTAACTCAAAGTGTCCGGTTGGTTCATTCTTAGCATTACTGTCAAAAATAATTTTTCTTTATTAATCACCTAACAAATAATTAAGCCAAGTGTCAAAACATTTGATTTTATAAATTAAGAACTATTGTTATGATTTAATATGAAACCATTTTCATGAACAAAAATTAATAATATTAAACCAAACCATCCAAATGAAATATCCAAGCTAGATTAAGCAATCCAAATAATAAATTCCAATCGGCGAACAAGAAAATAAATAAAACAATACCAACAATAGATAAATCCTGAAATGATACAGAGTACAAGTATCTCCCTCAACTAAAATGAGATATAGAAATGGAAGAGACATGCCCTATCTGAGAAAAACTAAATAGAAGACTCGAAAGGCAAGAATGGAGTCGTCTACTGCAATGACCTGCAACTTCCAAAGAACTAGGACTAAAGCCCATGTGGCAGGGCACCTGTAATATATATATATATATATATATATATATATATATATATATATACGAGGAAGAAAAGATAACAGGAAACGGGTCAGAGCCCATGTGTAAAACAAGTTTAAAATAGTTTAGCAAGTATTTAAAATTATTACTAGTTGATATTACATACATGTTAGTACCTCTTCACTCTATTAAGAATTCTCACCTCTCAACTAGTGTGCATGCCTAATGTAATACCGAATTAACCTAGTTAAATCTAACCCAATTAACTAGTCTAACCAAATCTTCATTCACTAAGCCTAATCCAAGTGATCGCATAACCATATATTATATTTGATGACCCTTTTACTAGGAATATTTTAAGCCAATTATGTTCATCTCAATACAGACTTAAGTTCTCAACCACTTAATCCATTCAATATTAATTATTTAATTTTATCTACTTACAAGCATAGTAGATTAATCACAGGTACATATATTTATCACTCATAATATATATACAAATAAGTCACCCCACATAAATCTATGGTGCTGGCATACTCTGCTATCAAGTCCCCGTATCTCTTGTGAAAAGGGAAATACTAGTTCGGAATCACTCTCGAACTTTATTAACACAAAACACACATATTGGAGGTGAAGCATAGTTCCAAGTCACTAAAAGGTCATCATATACCCTCATGTCTCTTAGGACTATCTCACTATCATGTGACACCCCGCCTAATAAGATACCGGGCGATCACTCCAATATTAAATTAAAACAGGAGTCTCATATGGATAATTCTTAGCATCACTGTCGAAAATCCATTTAATTACTAATAACCTATTAGGCCGGTGTCAAAATTTTAACTTTACTACTCTTTATAACAACAATAAATAAAACATCCACACAGTTTATGCGTAAATGAAACTGAAATGAAATAAAGTAATCGAACAGTCGGTCAAAATATACAACCATATCGAATGTTGTACTGAAAGAATAACTAAATGCAATTGGACCATTGGATCGAATGTTTATACAATACCTCCTATCTAGAGTACAATAATGGAAGCGACTATCAAAAACCTGCACGCATCCACAGCTGCTGCAGCTGACGTCTGACTCGAAAGAAGTGCCATCCAGGCGTCCCTGTGTCTGGACACCTATGTATATATATAATATAAAAAGAAAGGAAAAGTAGATAAACGGGTCAGAGCCCGAGTTTTGAAAATATTTTGCAAGTGCATAAATGCCTTATTTTTAGAAAAAGGTTTTATCTCATATTTAAATTTCGTATCGCACTCCCATGAGATACCCCTCACCTCTCCACTAATAGTGCACTCCTAACGCATCCCTCTAAACATCCTAGTCAAGCTATCCTGCTAAACTAGTCTATCACCAACCCACTATCAATCCTAGATAGTCCAAGCAATGTACTAAGGGCTAAACTTCACCCCAGTCTCAACGCTATGCCATGTTCGTGCGTGGGGTGTCTCGCAAAGCGAAATCCAAACAAGGAACCCCCACGATACACTACTATGCGGCACGGTCGATCGTCGAGATCCGCCAGTCCCTGAGTACAGAAAGATATATATATAAATATATACCATAAGCATTTATAATATTAGAGCACTAAGGATTAAACTTCTCCCCAGTCTCAAAACATTGCCATATTCGTGCGTGGGGTGTTTCGCAAAGCGAAATCCAAACAAGGAACCCCCCCGATACACTACTACGCGGCACAGTCGATCGTCGAGATCCGCCAGTACCTCAGTAGAGAAATATATATATAAATATATACCATAAGCATTTATAATATTAGAGCAGTAAGGATTAAACTTCTCCCCAGTCTCAACACATTGCCATATTCGTGCGTGGGGTGTCTCCCAAAGAGAAATCCAAACAAGGAACCCCCCCGATACACTACTATGCGGAAAGGTCGATCATCGGGATCCATTATACCCTCGGTACTCGATTCATCCATTTATATATACATATTTCCATAATCATCCTGATCTATCTCCCGGACTGAGGATTCATATATCAAGTATTTATCAATACTTTCATTTTTCTCAAAACTTTCCATTTCCCTTTTTATACTCAGGAAATGTAAATATAAAAGCCAATTCATTATCATGAATTGCTTTAACAAATCATATACTTTTAAAAGCCAATTTTATTATCATAAAAAATGCTTTTCCGTTTTATATCATCCCATTTCCCTTTTTATACTCAGGAAATGTATTCAAAGCCATTTTCATTATCATAAAAATGCTTTGATCATATTATATGCTTCCACAACCCTTCTTCCATCCGGAAGTGTTACCGAAGCCAAACCTTTATCCCATTTCCCTTCCTATATCCAGGAAATGTAATTAAAGCCAATCCATTATCATGAATTGCTTTAATATATAACGCGTTCTAAGACCGCCCATCCAGATTTTTCCACTGTGCGCGCCCCCAAATGGCTATCATCTTCCAGGGCCTATAATCAAGACAACCCGGGATCCTACATCGCAAGACATCGGGAAATGGCCATATGCCTGCGGGATAGTCAAGACCACACTCGGAATCTCCTAACCAGCGCATAAAAAATACTACAAACGCTCATATGGCCTATAGGACTATATCCACCCTGCGTTAATTTGTCAGGGGGCTTCACCATACGCACGCAACTTCCCTTATGATAGCGATTTAGAGAGGTGTGTGTCCTCATTTTTATGAATTAAGAAAATCATTTATTTTTCCTTTTTGAAAACATTTATTTTTACATTTTCAAAAGTCATTTCCCTTAATTCATATATATACTTTAATCACATAGTATATATATATATATATTCCTACCTGAATATATAAAAGTGGCCATATTTTCCAAACCATCTATCGATGACCAATAATCCCAAAGATTCTCTCAAAGAATCATAATCATGCATTCATATATGCATAATACTAAACCCAAAGTATATTCTTACTATAATAAGTAATATATATCAAAATCCCATCTACGGATTCATTTAGATATCTCCAATTATACTAATTCACTCTAAGTGAATATACACATATATATACACTCCCAATTCCTCAAGTCCTTTAGGACATAACCCTCCATAATCTCTAATTTGGAAGGCCCTTAAACATTAAACTCAAAAAGGAGAAATAATCCTAATCTCCAAAATCTTGGGCTGAAAATAGGGCACCGATCGACCGGTCCTAGACCCCTGGTCGACCGCGGGTTACAAATAATCCTACGAAACAAAGCAGTAGGCCCTTTATTCTTGACGCGGTCGACCGGCCTTAATGGCACGGTCGACCGGTCACACCAGGTCTCCCAAATTAAAATTCCTCAATTCCTTAATCCAACCACCCAAATTCATTAACGGGTTTTCTCAACTACACCAAAAATAATCGCACACATCTACCCGATTAATTCTAGCCGTAATTTTTCCAATTCCCGATTTGATTTTCGAGTTGATGATTTCAACCCGGAGCTGTCATCTTGTAAAAATCATATCAAATCGTCGAAAAATCCAAAAAATACGCGGTTGGTGCCGACGCGACCGTATCGACAAGATCTACAATTTTTGTGTTTTGACCGAAAGCTAAATCAATTCTATTTCTAGTTAAAATAACCCCACAAGCTTACAGGTTACTATTTATTACCTTCTTCGAGAAGGTTTCGGCCATTAAAGCTTCTCCCAAGCTTTAGTCGCCTCACCCAATGTCCTACAACCTCAACCAACTAAAAATACACATATATTAAGCCTTCTAAACGTCCTAGAACCCGGAATCACCAATTAATTTCAGTTAAAACCTAAGTTTCTCTAATTTACCATTTTTAGGGGTTTATTCGTTTTAACTCCCAAAAAACCGTTTTATCCACGAAACCCCAACCCAAAATCTTTAGGGTTTGATTATACTAAACTACGGTATGAGATATTTATGCAAAAAGGGAAATAAATCAAGTAAACACTTGCCTCGTGGATAAAATCCGACGACCTCGAGTCGAATCCGGCGGAGTTTGACCCGAATATCCATTTTCTCCTCCTCTTTTCTTCTTACTCTCTCTCTTCTCTCTCTTTTCTCTTCTTTCTTTCTCTTTTTCTCCCTCTCCCTCTCTTTATATAGAAAGAAAAGGGTTTAACCCCTTAAAACCCAAAAATGACTCGTTTACCCAATTACGAGTTACTTTTACCTCTAAAATTACCTGAAACTCATTTTCGACTATCGGACACTCTTTTCCGACTATCTTGACCATTTCGAGAATCATGGCGTAGTCGAAATTCCCATCCGAGGTACTTGACCGCAAATCACTATTCCAACCCAAAATAAATAAATGTGGGTTTTCTAATTAAAAATCTTACCTCGTGTCGCTTTACTCAACGGCGACATATAATTAAAATATTTCGACCTATTTACTCCCAAAAATAATTACAGCACCCATCGAAAATCATTCAATCCTCGAAAATTCCAAAAATTACTATTTAGAAAAATTTCCCAAATTGCCAATTTATATTTAATTATGGAATTTAATTGTCTCCAAAAAGGCGGGTTGTTACATATCATTCTCGGATAGCCTGTACCAAGGAGGCTATATTCTAGGGTACAAGTCAATATCCCCTATAAAGGTCCAATCGAGATAAGACTGTCCCGGCGCGAAACCTCCATGATAGCAAGTAGCGCGGGTATGATTACACACAAATATGCCATATATATATATATATAATAATAATAATAATAATAATAATAATAATAATAATAATAATAATAATAATAATAATAATAATAATAATAATAAAGTAGAAAACCTATGTTTGTCATAAGCTTAATTAATGATGTCATCAATATGATTTATTCATGTGTTTCCTCTTTTACCCCTTAAAAATTCGAGTTCCCCCTCTTTTTTTCACACTCCCACACTTCATCAAAATTCAAAAATAAGGGTAAACCTATCCAAAATGGAAGATAAACTCAAAACCTTCCCCTCATTCTCTCCCGTTCATTTCTTTCTAAAATAAAACCCTACCTCACAAAATAACTCCCTCCTTCCGCTGTCGTCCCCTCTCCCCGCTATCCCCCGTTTTCGCGCCACTCTTCCAACTGCATCCCCTTTCTCCCCTCTATCTCCCTACATCCAAGTTATCTCCCTTCATCCCATGTATCCCTTTAGTTCCCTCAACACCCAAGTCAGGTACCCTTAATCCCCTACCGCTCTTTTGGTGTTCATATTTTGTTTGCTCCTTTGTAATTTTTCAAATGTTGGAGATGGATTTACTAATTGTTGGAGATGTGTTTACTAATGGTTCACTGATTTTTTGCTAACCTTTTAGGTTATTTGATTTGGGTATTTTGGGTTTTTATGTAGGGTTTGCAGATTTGATGATGTGTTTCGATTTTTGGGTAATGTTTTATTTTGCAGATTCAATGTTTGGGAAATATAAATCTATTTGTGGTTCTATTTCTGCGTAAGTTTTTTCCAGATCTAATATGTTCAGCTTTATCACATTTTTTTTTCTTTACACGTGTAATGATTTTTTTGCAGATTTACTTCTATCCCGTTTTGAATATGTTTTTTGAGTTTTTTTTAAATTTCGATTTGTATTTTTTATTTACAAGCATAGTTACTCATAATTTTTATATGAACTTTCGACAGGTAAAGTTGAAGTTGCAATAGGTATACACACCAAACTTTAGGTATAGCTGAACTGATTTATTATAGATATTCAATACTTATATGCATAATGTGTTATAGGATATACGTTTTGAATCAGGAATACATATAAATTTGTTTTTGAATCCTACAGATCTCTTAGAAAAAAGTACTTATAGAGCACAAAACAACCTTTTTCTTTTGGTGAGATTTGTCCAATTTTTAAGGTAAACTACTTTGTGAATCTTCATTTTATAATTAACTCTTTAATTTGAAACTGATGGTTCTAAGGAACAACAGATGTTGTGCAACAATTTCAAAATATATAGTTTTATTTTTAGAGCGCGATGAAGTGCTATTTTTTTTGTAGGATGCAAAGAACAATAATGTTGAGCACATACTGGTTCTAAAGATATGGAAGAAACATCGCCTCCACGAATGGTAAATTCAACTCTTCCCTTTTTTTATTTATTTTTATTTTATTCATATCGGCTCAGACTTTAAACAAATGGTACATTTAAAGTTGGTTATGGTTTTAAGATAGGAAAAGGAGTTCAAATTTCTATAGTTACATTATTTTTCTTAGTACCGATCAATGTTTTAGTGACTTCATTATAAAGGGAAAATAGATTAGGGTATACATGTTATAAGAGGTTTTGGGCCAAGAACAGCTATTAGAACTTGCTTATTTTGTGTTATCCCATGCTTTTAGGACTATTTTTGAGTAAACACCCTAATTTTTAGATAATATACCATACCACTGCGCGTGAATCATTTGCGATAATGAATTTTTGTGACAGATAAAGGGATGTTATATGAGACATAGTTGGAAATTAAATGAATAGGAAAAGGCAAGTTATATGAGACATTGTTAACAATACGAATAGGAAAAGGTTCTTTATTCTATTTTGAATTGGATTTGCAAAGAAGCTTGTGAACCAATAGAAGCGGACCTTCTATGGGACATAAAAACCATGAGCTTGAACTGTCAAAATGATTCAAAATCATATAAATAATCTATACACCATCAAACCAAAAAATGATTAATTAAACTTCATATGATTCCTTATTAAGAATTTGATAAATAGTACATTCGATGACTTAGTCTTACATTCGGTGACATTATGTCTTACATCCATAAAGAATTGAAATTATTGATGTGTTTAGTGGTGATTTGCAATAGTTGGAGCTGATGAGTTGAACATGATATATATAAATAAGTAAATATATATATATATATATATATATATATAGCTAGCTTCTATATAGTTGTTATAGCATTATAGCTCTTATATAGCTATATATATAGCTTGTTGTTATATATTTATAGCACTATAGCTGCTAACAAGCGTCAACAACCTTAAAGCGTGACCAACTATGAAGAGTGAACAACCGTGAACAACTATACATTTCATCAGACTCATGACCTTAAACATCAGTTTCTTTTATGATATATTGAACCGAGTTGCTACAGAAGAACAAGAAGATGCAAAACTCATGACCTTAAACATCTATTTCTTTGATGGAACTGATTTCGTTTGTGTTGTCGTTTCATTTTGTGTTTCTAAATTATGTGCAGAGGGTGCTCATAATTTTGGTCTAATTCACGCAGATAAGATCTCGGTGTAACACATCAGTTGGATAGAATACAAATTAGATAGTCTAGAATTCATATTTTGGAATTTTATCTATGTAATCTATTTTTTATTATTGTAGATGCATATTTTATTTACACTTAAGTTGTTGGACACCGAAATTTGGTACATACGTAGGCATAAGGTGTGAGGTAAGTATCCATAGACTGTGGCGTATGATTATAAATTTGGTTTTAGTATGACTTGATGAGCTTGGATTATAAATGGTTATAAATTGTAAGTTATTGAGTTCAACTCTGATTTGTGTTTTGTGTAGAGATCATTTTTAATGATCCCACATAAAACATGACCTCATCCAATTAATGTCAACGCATCATCAAAAGGTGATGCTAAGGAGTTTGGAAGGACCTGCATCTGAAAGAGAAGGATTTCCCTGAGATGCATAACAAATGTTTTTGTTCTGTGTTAAAGAAAGAGTATTGAATATTTTGTTGTGTATGCATAGGGCCTGAATTTGTTGCTGCCATTTCATCCTTATTGAAGTCATCCATTGCATCAGATATGCTATGTTTCTATCCGACTTCATTTTGTTTCCCTTTTATCATTATAATATTTGGTTTCACCTTTTTGGTTGTTTTAAGTGTAAGGTTTTTTGAAGTTCCATCTTTCGCTGCATCAGTACCACTATTGAGAATGGAGTGTGAACACTTGTAGAGTTATGAATTTGTTATTTGCACAGGTGAATTTGTTATAGAGATTGATAATCCACGTGACAAGTAATTTTGTACTTAGGTTCCTATAAAAAAGAATATGTATATGGTATTTGATTAAACATTTCTCTAAGCATACTTTTATTTTTATGTACCTATTTCTATTATTACTATGGAGTTTCTTTTTACTAATAGAGTTTTTTTACTAATGTACCTACTTCTATTGTTGAATTATAGTTTTCCTCTAAGCATGATTTTTTTTTATTTGAGGTCATTTTTTACTATTTCTACCTTTATTTGTTTTATAAGTTGGCATGGGTTTTGCTTTAAATGCCAAGCTCTTCCAACACATTATCTCATAAGACATCAGGGATAATACTAAGGGGAAACTCTAAAAATGACCCCTACAATATGAATGTTTAGAAAGAAATCTCCCGAACTATTTTTATTGACAAAAGCCCCCAATTGAGCATTTTGTTGCACTACATACAACAGCACAAACAAGCTTAACAATGGGGCTAATCGATTTTTATGCAATGGCAGTGGCAGCTACATCGAATATGAAAAAGAAGTGGTTGATTATTGTTGAAATACAAAAAGAAGGGACGTGAAGGCATCATTGCACCCCTTTATAACTTATTAAATCGTACGTACGAAGCATACCTAAATTGAATACATATATCTATGAAACTGCATTCAAACTATAATGTATGGTTTATGTCAATTCTTACTCTCTCTATTCGAACATTACGAATTCTATGGAATTTTCTCTGTTCGTTTTATTATCACAATTTTTTTTCGGGGTTACATGAGATTTGTTTTTGGGTTTATTATTTTTTCGGGTTTAATATAATTATAGTTGTTAACTTTGCAGGTGAACAGAAATCAATGTCTCGGTGTAGATATAAGAGAAGGTCTGATTCGTTATTCATTGAGTTTATATTTTAAAAAACGTTCGATCTATTTTTTAAAAATAGATATGATACTTCAAAGTAAGGTCTATACCATATATATTGAGATAATAATGATAATTAAAGTAGATGGATCGATCCCACTAGATTGAGAATATTGGACGAGCACTACTTCAAAGTAAGGCCTATACCATATATATAGATATACATAAGGATGGTGATGCACCCGTGTGTTTCACAACAGTAGAGAAGAATGAAATTAAAGACTTTTATTAGGTAATTCAATGTCAGAGCATCAGTTATCAACTTCTTTTTACATCCTAAAGCAACTAAATTGTCTTTTTACAGTCCTAAAGCAACTTAAGTGTTCATTATATATTATCGACTTCTTTTTACAGTCCTAAAGCAACTGAACTGTCTTTTTACATTCCTAAAGCAGTTGAACTGTCCATTATCAGGTATCAACCTGCACACCAGTCCATTAATTGATCCAATTTAAGTTTCACATTTTGACATTAAGCAACTCTTTTTACAGTCCTAAAGTAATTGAAGTGTCTTTTTACGTCAATGAATATTTAAGTTTAAGTTTCAATATGTGTCCTAAAGAAACTCTTTATATTTCAATATTCGTCAATGAATCGGGACATTTTTACATTCCCCGGTGTCTTAAGAGCTAGACATTTTTCAAAAATGTAAGTCAGTGTATGTTCACTGCATAGGCTTGGTACCACAACCTTTGTAGCACATCCATTCATAGAATTTGGGTACCCAAATTATTCGAATATGAACTGTTTACCTAAATTATTCGAATACTTATAGCTGATTTGGGTTCCCAAATAATTTGAATACTTATAAATATATTAGTTCATATAAGTAATTTGCATAAACCGTCCCATGTGCCAAGAGTCTTAATGTTGAGCACTATAATCAAGCTTATGTTGTGGTCAGCACAAAGTTCTTTGACCAAGTTAATATAGTCAGGCTGGTTACAGTCCTCTCCCACAACACAAAGTTGGCTGGCATCCTTCTCAATAACCTTTAAAGCTTCATATAGGCCTCACACAAGTCCACCATAAGCAAAAGATTTCCTCAGAACAAGTTGTAAGGCTGTCGTTATGTCCATGGGCTCCCCTAGACCAGGAGGAGGTGCGGGTGCCACCTCAGCAGCCACAACAACCTATTTGCCAGACATTTTCTTCATGTTCAAATCCTGAGTTCAGTCCTGTGCCCTAATTTTGTATGATGAAAATTATTTTTAGTATCATTGAGTGGAATTTTAAATAAATTAGAAGATAGGTTAAAGTGTGTTGTAAATGATGAAGGTCCCAACACTATATCGAGATCTGCGGCACCTGTGAATCAAGTGCAGTGGTACTATCCAACAGGGACACCATATCATCATCATCAGTAGCATCCCCATCACACCGTCCCTTACTATGGGATTGTATTTATTTCCTTTTCCTATGACTAATATAAATATTTATCATTTAATATACATAGTTATTTTTTTTCTCTTCTTTATTGTAGGCAAGCCTAATGTTGACACTAGAGGTAATGCAGGGGAATGCCTTATGCTATTTGGATGTCTGTTGGAAAAAGGAAGGGGTTGATGAGGAGAAGAGTTCATGTATGAGAAAGATGAAGTCACCGATATTCACAAAAAGTTTTGTATGTAAATTGAAATTAGGAGATTTGAAGGGAGAACTCTTGGACACTGACTTTGCAATGCGCGATGGAGAGAACAATGTGAAGGCTTTATTTCGCAAAGTTGAGGCGCACAATGCACTTAATGATATAGATGATGCAGTATAGAGTTTCGAGAATCATTTAAGTTGGAGACAAATGCTGCTAGATTAAGGAAGGAGCTTACTACTACAAACACCAACGGTCACTTTCCCCAACACTAATGATCAAAGAGGAGAGGTGTCCCCAATATAATGACTAGTATATTTCAGAATTCAGTTGTTTATTAAATTTTATATCTATTGATAATAACTTTCAGTTGTTCAAATTATATCAATTTGTTATTTGTTAACCATGGTGGATAGTCTTATAAACAAGGGAGATTATGACCATTTTTTTTTAAATCACACTTTGTTTTGTTGGGGAACAATTTTTTTTTCGTTTTGCAATTACGTATTTTGAAAAATTATGTTGGTTCATTATGCAGTTCTACACGTTCATTCTATAAAGTTAGATTAATCGTGCCATTACGACGTATTATATGAGGTCCAATATCGACTATTATTATTGTTACGAACTAAGTACGGTGTATGGTTCAATCAATGACACACTTTTGAAAAATTTCATCGTGCCTTTAGGCTGCACAATTTGCCATGAGTTTATATGTGCCATGAATGGCTATTATGCTAATAATTGTAGGTGAAATTGAAATCAAGTGTGACACGCAGCTTCATCAAGTTTTAGTTGTAACAAGTTGTGTACACCCTGGTGTGAAAACAACCTCAAAAATAGTTGCAATTCTTTGAAAAATCACTTTTCAATTCTTTCGATTATCGATTAATTGTATCGGATAATGTGGCATCAGATGTTCAAAATCACTCTCAAATTGAAGAATTTAAACAGTTCGGAAAGCACCTGTCAAAGAAGATGAAAACTTATCTTGAAAAGAAAGAAACCTATACAAATAATCAAAAAGAAAAAGATAATAATGGTAATGGAAACCCCAGTCATTCTCCTATGTACGGAAAAATAACACTAAAAAAAAGAGGAATTAGATCACCAGTAAAGCTGTCTAACAGAACAAATCAAACATCGTCTAAATGATCAAAGCAATAGCCTAGAATGAAAAAGGTATTGGGAATAAATCTACAAGAAGGCGGCTGAAAAGGTTAGTAAAATTTCATATTATTTCCTTTTTAGCCATTTTAGAACCTCTCTTTTGAAAGTTGTGACACTTCTTATATTTTACTCACTTGACTACACATAAGGATGTGTTTTTTGTCTCATTGTTGGGTAAGTATCAGAGTCTTAAAAAGCCTATAAATCAAATATGATAACTGCTACATGATTTATGTCACACTTCAAAGAAAGAATCCAACAAACACATGGAACAAACACATATTCTAAATATGTTATGGACTCTATTTATACGCACAGATGGATTAGAATATGAGTTCAAGTTTTGATCAAATTTTGTGCTTATGTTGTAGCCTATCCAAGAATATAATTCATTTACGATTGTATGATAGTTTATTCTTTTATGGTATAATGTATTTATGGTGTTTCTTCTTTGAATGTCTCCCGTTCTATCTACATATCCACTCGACAATTATATACCGGCCAGGTTATCCAACGAAAAGGATAGGGATGCACCCGATATCATGATGTACAGTTGTTATATCAAGCTGTACAACTGTAATATCAAGCTGTACAGTTGCAATAATTTAGTTGCAAAAGCCTCTAACATCAAGATATACAATAGAATATGCATATGAAATCTGTACAACTACGTGATAAACTTTTCAGGTTTGGAATCGTATTCTTTGGTGATATTTTATGTGCATAATTTTACAGATTGTGCATATGACAATATATACCCTCCACATTCCATATTCCTTTTGAGACAAACTTTTTGGTATGATTTATTACGTTTTTCAGTATAATTTTGGTTTAAGTTTATAATGCATAAAACAAGCACTCTCCCTATCTCTTTGATCACATCGCTGTAATTCCTGTGACATGACTACTTATACATTTCAATCACTTTGTTGTATTTTACTATTTGAATATTCACGCGACTAAGAAGGAATCAAACTGGAACTTACATAACATCTATAAGTTGCCCGGTTCTGTTCTCTCTTTTGAAAGTTATGACACTTCTTCTATTTTACTCACTCGACTCCACATAGGGATGTGTTTTTTTGTCTCATTGTTGGGTAAGTATCAGAGTCTTAAAAAGACTACAAACCAGATATGATAACTGCTACATGCTTTATGTCACACTTTAGAGAAAGAATCGAGCAAACACATGGAGCAAACACATCTTCTAAATATGTTATGAGCTCCATTTATACGCACAGTTGGAGTAGAGTATGAATTCAAGTTTTGATCATATTTTTCCCTTATGTTGTAGCATGTCCCAGAATTTAATTCATTTACGATTATCTGAGAGTTTCTTATTTTATGGTATAATGTGTTACCAACCGTGATGCACTATATAAAGTTAGAAGTTCTCATTTCAGATCTTCTTCGAACAATCTAATCACATCCATTCATTTATGTTCTTCATTAAATTACAACCTTTGGTTGCTGCTAAAGCAAGACAAGTCAATGGAGAAGTTGAGCTGCCAAATAGGGATCGTGGAGCTAAGGCTACTCCTAGTGTGAACCAGATATCTACACTTATTAAACTAGAATCTTCTGATTCTATACCAGTTGAACCAGAATCTTACGATTCTATACAAGTTGGAGTTCGTCTTCATCGTAGAGTTGTCAGTATTATAATTTGATCCTCATCTCGAATGTTCTAAATTAAGTCATTTTTGGTTTAGATATTTATGAAAATATACTTTTCTATTCATGTACATGTTGTTGTAGGTGCAGAGACTGGTGGAGCTTTAGGTGGTATGGTCAGACAGCTTTCAATTGATCAGTTTGAAAATCAAGGCAGACTAGTCAGCTATGGAACCCCAAAAAATGCAATTGCGGCGAGGAAAATTTTATATCGGTAAATTTCTATCAACAGTGTGCCCAAAAAGGTAGGGATTCTTCTCACTCACGTATGTTCTCACTCCTCCAGCGAACTATACAATAATCATTATTATAATAACTACAATAATAATTATATTATTATTATTGTTTGTAGTTCGTGCATTAGGAGTTGATAGACTGGCCATAAGTGTCGTTGTACAATAGCTCCCGTTGTATGGACATTGGTTCCATTATATTAAAGACGGTGAAAATGATATCTTTAGTGGGATGGAAGTTAGGAAACCGAAAGATCTAACATCTTCCATTTCTTGTTTTTTTTCTTCAAAAGTGATTTTATAAATCAAGATGATGTATGTTGGTAATATTGAGAACTTATTTATTTCCTTTGTAAAATATTTATTTTAGTTAGACGCATTCTATACGATGTTGTTTGGCCCTTGCAAAATGTGAAATTAACCAGAAATGAATACTCCATATGTTATACATATCGAAATAAACAATGATATTATATTTGAATTAGAAGCTATTAGTTTTTTTGTTGATGTATTTCTTATTTCTTATATAGGGAGGATAATCCTTTAAACAAACGAAATTCTGTCCAAATTTTTAAAATTGTTTATGATTATTTATTTTATATAAAAAACATTAGACTTAAATCATATATGACTTAATATTTGGAAAAAAGTTCTTTGTTCCTTTAGTTAAAGGGCAATACACTTCACTGTAGGATCTTGAATAGGCGGATGTCAGCTTTCTTACCCCCATATATGAAGAGGTAGCTCCCATGTTTCGAACCCGAGACCAATCGTAGCTTTGGCGAGGGCACTTGCCATCACACCAAGGCACAATTTTCTGCTATTCAAAATTATCAGCGTGCCTTTAGGCACGGGAATAACCTAGTGTGTGTGTATATATATGCACCCATACATATATTCACATAATGTAGCTAGGTACGCCCCTGACCCATAATATGTTCTAGCTATGCGTAGCATATAACGCTCGAGTTCTACGTACAATTAAATTATTCAATTTATTCTATCAATTACATTAAATTCGTAAGTACTTATCGACTGTCGAAGTGTATCCTCTTGATAAATGTAAAATTAGTAGATGGACCCTCACTACACTACTGGTCTAAGTATTTCTAAATTCTTACAAGACCTACTTTAACGTACGGATGATTTCTCACTCAATTTATATCCCTGAAACCCCATGGTTAAATCTCACATAAACTCGTCTTACCCGGACCCCACTTATACCCTACTGGTCCTTCTCATGTCCCATTATGATATTTAAATTATGTCCAAAGGTCCTTACACATTTGGAATTGGATGAACATAAAAAGGGGAAGAAGTTTCAGTTTCCTGAAGGAGTCGATCGATCGATGAAAAGGGTTCAATTGATCGATCCAGTCGATCGATCGATCAAGAAGGTGTTGTCCCAGTTTTTGCAATTCTAGCCTATGGGTTTCATCCAATATGCATCCTCAAACCTCCATTAACATGCACCAAACTCCCAACCAAACCTCATGAACGTTATATGAACAATGAAATTCCATTAAATTTAATATCAATACCATTAATGCATATCAATATCAAGAAACATTTGTGATTTATATAATTGAAAAACATATACAAACGCACACAAGGATTTTACTCTCACAAAACATATACACACCCCACCACTGCCTCCCCCCCATCCCCACACACCTATACACACACCCCCTAGCCCCAATGTCCCCCCTAGATATTCTTTAGCACTAAAGTATGTCGTGATATATATACAAACCTAATTAGCTTCAAGCCTTAAATAATAGCACCCAATCAACATTAGCATTTTCTAACCAATTTCAAACCTCAATAACAATACACAAGAAATATTTATAATGTGAAATTAATTTCATTCTCTAAACAATAAGATTTATGAAATATCAACAATACCTATTAATTTCAATCCCAACTAACATCACCCAATCAACATTAACAAATAACAAAACCAATCAATTGCAATCCCTAAACTAAAAATACCCAATCAATATTTATAATGTCCAATAAATTTAAGTCCTAAAATACCCAACTAACACCACCCCCACACACCTTACCCCCGTCCTTCCCACCCCCATACACATATACACCCCACCTACACCCCCCACCGCCCTAACTCCCCCCACTCCCCCCAGCCCCACCTCTCCAAACCACCCCCGCCCCATCACTACACACACACGCACACACCCACCCACCTGCCCCCGGCCCCACCACTACACACATGCAAACACACCTACATGCACACATGAATATACACACACATACACAGAGGATAGGGAGAGAAAGAGAGAGAGAATCGTCGCTCGAGCGAGAGAGAGAGAAAATGGAGGGAAAGGAAATAGTGGGAAAAAGTGGTGCCTAGGGTTTTAATTATAAGACTTGTCAAAAAGCTATCAAGGTCTTTGACCATGAAAACTCTTTAAAATTATCACGACCAATGATCCTGACAAAAAACACGTGTTTTTTTTCCACGGTCAATAACCGTGACAAGGTTGGATAGATCAAAGGTGATAATTTAACCTTTTTGGTGTAGTGGACTTCTACCTTCGATATATTTCCACATGATGGAAATAATTTCAATATCAACTACTATGATTAACCATTTTACCATTCAATTTCATATGATTGCCATCTTGAATAGGTACTTTAGGGGTCCAACATTTGGACATGACATGTATGCTGAAAAACATTATATAATGGATGAGTTTGCACCTGATCCATACCAATTAGATGTAGGCTTTCTGTAAGGCAGCGTAATTGAGATTCTAGGTATTTTTTTGGCTGACATAGTTTATGGAGCATTCTTTTCTAGAGGTTTCCACATACTAGGATATCATTTCTCCTATAACAATATTCATGATGGTCATGTATGAGAAAAATGGTTGCCTGACTTTATACAATATTGGGGGTATATGTGAGGTATTCTTGAATTTTATTAAACACTTTCTATCATTGAATATGCCATTCATTTATGGATTATTTCTTTAGGAGATTAAATATGGTTTCACATGTGGTTGTAAACTCTATGATGAATTGGAATTTGGACTATATTTGTCCTCAAAATCCTTTAAATTATTTCTCTGTCCAAAGCGGTGGCTTTTCACGGATGTACTTATCCTTATAGGGTATACTTCAATCCCTACCTTTTTTACCATGAAATCAATAACCTTTCCTTTGGTAATTCCAATGACGCATTTTTGGGGATTTAGTCTCATTTTTATCAAGTTTAGTGTGTGGAAGAAGTTTCATATCACATGGATGTTTTCCTTACCATGTTTCGACTTGATAATCATGTTGCCCACATAGAATTTCACTTCCTTGAGGATTAATTGATGCAATATGTCAATAAAATCCCTATGAGAAGTATCTCAGGCCTTTTTTTAGAGCTAACGGAAAGAATGTTTAGTAGTACATTACCCATGATGTAATGAAGGAAATCTTCTTGAGATTTCTAGGGTGCATCTAGATTTTGTTTTAACTTATGAATCCATCTAATGATTTAAGTGTGTTTTTTGAGTTCTTATTTACTTATAGGTCAATGGTATGAGTGTGTTGTTGTCATATCATCCTTATTAGGAGTCATACGATTATTTTGATCTCGGTCAACTTTTTGTAAGTGTTTTAAATATTTTATGTATGCATAGTTATTGTTATCAGGTGAAATATTTGACTCACTAATGAGTTGACGATTGTCATTCAAAACACACGAAAGCAAATAGTGGAAGACAAAAATAGTATGTCATGAAACAGAGGGTAGACAACATTTATGAGAGAAGAAAAATCCAACTCATTAGGGGATACACGATGATAGGGGGTGGAGGACTCATCTTTAAATAAGTCAGGATCGAACGGTGGTGGTGCAGCACGCACCCTTACAAAAGTTGGAAGAGGTCCATTTTTTGAGTGGTGAAACTTTTATGTTTCTCATGATGAGGCTAATACGATTCTGTAAAAATATGGTCAAAATTATTTTTGGAAGGTAGTTTTCTTGGGGATTGACATGATAAAATTATTTCCTACACTCAAAAATTTTATTAATCATGTTTCACAAAGTAAGCATAAATAACTAAATCTAAAGAACAAATCTAGGGTTTAGATCATAATACATTTGTGAATCTTATAGGTGATCAGAATGAGGAGAAATATTTGATGAAGAGGAAAATGGAGATGCTTTTAGGCCTCCTTAAAACCCTCCCTCTAATGCTCTGATTCACTTGAATCTTCTAGTATATGATCCCCTAAAGTAAGACTTATGTATGATCACACCCAGAGATGGAAACTTAGTTAAATATGATAGAAATCATTTTTTCTCTCCTCATCCTTTCACAAAAACATGAATATCAGATTTATTATCCCTCTTTAACCCTAAAAATATCACATGCAGTTTAAACCCTTTCCTTGGCCTATATAAATAGGTACATGATGTGAGCTTAGGCCAATTAAGGTTTCATAGAGTTTGGTCCTACTACTTAGGTAACGGACTACACTAGGACCTAAGAATAATAATTAAATTGGATTCTAAATGAAAATGGAAATCCCATATCACACTCCTGCGATATATTTTCGTTACCATTGAATTTTAATTAATTCTACTAATAATTATAGTTTCACTCCAATTTAATTATCTCATTATTCCTCGAATATTGAAGTCTTGTTTGATATGTTAGATAGTGAATAACATGATTCTTCGCATAAAGCATACACTACCTACTTGGTGAAATTCAATTCGCCACTAATCGATTTTTACCAATGTCTTGTGTATTCCTTAATCTTAAACCTAACTTTTGTATATTCTATCAGATAATGAAATCCACTAGTGGGGGTTTAATGGTAGAATGAAAAATTATGACTTTATCAAGTGGGTATCACAATCTAGGATATCTCCCAGACACAAATTCCTTTTGAATATGATCTCAAAAATATACACACAATTATTTTCCAACTGGTGGAGACTTGCATCGCACCCGTAAGAATCAAAAAAATAATTTTATGCACGTTTCAATCATCACACCATTAGGATTAAGAATATATGAACCACTTGTAAATGTTGTGAGATTGTGCAAGTCTAATCTAGTTAGCCAATACACTTAAATCTCACACATGGCCTTATTCAATGAAAACCTAAATTCTATGATCAGGTCGAACCCAAATCACCGAAATTCCAAAAAATTTCAATTGACCAACATATATATACAATATATTTAAGAAAAATATAGGGGATTTGTGACGCCTTGCCCAATTAAATACAATGTGATTAGTCTTTTATTAAAGTAGGCAGGATTCCAAACTGGTTCATTCTTAGCATCACCGTCGAAGACCATTAAGTCTAAATAGGGAAACATGCCCAACTGAGATACTGAAATGAAATCCTACACTAGGAATGAAAAATGGTAGTGTCTAATCAAGTCCTGCAAGCCTCCACAGTGCTACAGCTAATCGTCCTTAGAATAAATCGTCAAGTCTGGCATCCCTATGGCTGAACACCTAAAAGATTTTGAAAATATTTATAGCAAGGGTTATAACCCAAAACAATTTGAAAATATTTAGAAAGTATTTATCATAATATAAAATCATTTATTAGATACACATGTTAGGTTCACGTACACTCTCTTGAGTTTCCTCACCCCTCATCTATAGTGCATGCTTAATGTTTTCTACTTAGCCCACATAGCTATATTACCCAAGCTAACTAGACATAAGTGTATATATAAACTACCAACACGTCTATGTCCCCGTACTGTCCATACAGTACGCTATCCGAGTTAACATCTCTTATATATTATTAATATCATAAGTAATATTTCCCATATTTTATCATTTAATCATTTAATTAAGTGTCTTTACTTAATTTAACTAAGATTTACTACTTAATTCATTGTTTACATACATACTATCTAATTGCCTACTATCACACATAACTAGAATTATTCAAACTGGTATATATATTTATCTCACTAATATATATAATTACGGCGTCCCTCGAAACAACCACCATGAAAATAGGCATACTCTACTATCCGTCCATGTACCACTTGTAAAATATCAAGGACTATTAGTTCGAAATGTCTTTTTGAACCTAAAATAAAATAGCAACCAATGGAGGGGAACATAGTTATCATCCTTTGTTCTACACACATACCTAAAACACCAAATGACATGACAATACCACTTATCCATGACACATAGTGAGCTTCCCTAAGTTCTATATTCTTGGGAATAAATACAAACCTCACTGGAATCATCAAGGTGGGATCGCCCACTGCGCGGGAACCTCCGAGATAGCAAGCAGCGTAGGTATGCTAACATTTAACACAAATCACATAATAAGTATACACACAACCTATATACAAATTTAATAAGTTGGTATACACACAACCTAGTTATCATACTTTGTATATAGTATATATCACTAAAATACTTATCGTACTTATTACTTTATGATTCTACTCACTATCCTATAAATTCGAGTATTATTCTCTACTCTAAGGGTCCTAGTTGCCCCTTATATCATCTCAGTGGATAACTCATTCATAAGCAACTGGTCTATAAGATAAACTAATTCGAAATCCATGTAACTCATTCTCGTTCTCTTGAATTAATTACATCACAATTTAAACATGTTGAAGCCTCCCCTTAAATCTCTGATTAAGACTAAGTCATAATCCCATCATAGGCCTACTATAATATAATGAGTCCCTAATTATATTTAAACAAGGTCCTAAAAGTTTTTTCAATAAAACAATAACATTTCTCGGCTAGGAAGGGAAAATAGGAAAATCTGGGCAAACCAAATCAATTCGCCTTGCCGAATCGACTCGCCCTTGGGCCGAATCGATTCATTTTAGAGGAAGTCATCTTCCTTGTTTGGTTTATGAATTTTCCACCATTTTAGTTTCACACAACTCTCATGATTCTTTATAAAAATCAAAAACAATTGTCCCAAATGTTATACAGATGCATTTGAATGATTTCTAACTTAATTTTAACATCGAAACATTACGATTTCTATTAAAAAATGGATCAAATCACCTATTCATAAAAAATGTTGGATTATCCCATATCATCTAATTTCTTATCCCCTAGAGATGTTGAATCATAATGCATGCAATTCCTACCCAAAACATGAGTTCTAATCATTATTTTCTTTGAAGAACATCAATTTATTCAATATATTTTGAAACCCTAACCACATGGGCACTATAACTTCAAAAAGAAATGTAAATAAACACTTGACTTAGATTAGTTGATCTGATTTTATTATTTAGGTGATGGATTGACTGTCTTCTCTTCCAATCCTCACTCCAAGAATGACTATGATGCAAGAGCACGCTTGAATTTCTCAAGAACTCTCTCTTAGGCTTCAAGAATGGTTCCTCCTTCCTCTCTAATGGTATCCCTTCGTTTTATAATCTCTTAAACCTGGCCTCTCCCATATAACTTTTCATATAAGATTAGGAAAATCTTATCTCTCTCCACCCTAGTCTACTGAAAGGCTAACATACCCTCATACCGTGCCGGTTTAGTCTAAAATTGTCCTAGGACCCAATCAATACTCCTCGGGTATACTATTTTGACTATTTTGACCCTTTCAGAGTCATCCGTGACCTCAAAATCATCATCCGAGTCACTCTAAAAATTATCATATCTCAACCTCAAATTAGTCTCAAGCAACTCTTTGTTGAGATAAATTCCAATTACGCTAATATCACTCACTAGGACGTGTAATATTTTCCATAAATTATTTACTATTAACTTACTAAGTTTAACACATAATATTAATAATTATTTATCTCATGATTCATATTTAGTGAACACATTATTATTCAATTCGATTAAATTATGTCACTCGTGTAATTGAAATGTAAAATGAATTAATTACCGAAGTAATTAAATTCCAAATACACAAAAATACGGGGTATTACATACTTCCCCTCTTACAAACTAATTTTGTCCTCGAAATTAGGTCATACCTGCGGCGAATAACTCTGGAAACCTCTCTCACATGTCATCCTCCCACTCCCAAGAAGACTCGTCAATATTGTGGCGTCCCCACTGATTTCTGACTAATGGTACAACCTTAGACTGTAGATTTCACTCACTATGATCTAGAATAGCCACATATCTCTCATCATATGAGACTTTTGGCAACAACTCAATCTCTTTGAGTGGAATGTGCCAAAAATATCTCTCGCTCCTCTTGTAGTTCTTTAGTGATGCCATGTGGAACACGTCGTGTGTCCGATGTAGATGATCCATTAAACCCAGTCTATTAGCTATTGCTCCTACTCTATCAATAATAGGGAAGGGTCCCACATATCTCAACACTAGCTCCCCCTTCTTATCTAACCTCATAACCCCTTTCATGGGGAACACCTGTACCAACACCTAGTCGTAAACCTCTAACTCAATGTATCTTCGATCTACATCCACAAAACTCTTATGCATGTCCTGAGCTATTCGAATATGTCTCTAAATCAACTTAATCTTTACAGTCATCTCCTATATCATCTATGCTCCCAATAACTTGTTATCCCCCCATCTCTAACCAGTAGGTGGGTGAGCGACAAGGCCTTTCATGAAATGCCTTAAATGTTCCATGCCGATGGTAAATTGGTAAGAGTTATTATACACAAACTCTACCAATTGAAGATATCACTCCCATACTCCCCTAAAATACAGAATGCACATCCTTAACATGTCCTTTAGCATCTAATTAACCCTCTCAATCTGTCTGTCTATCTATGGATGGTATGCGGTACTTAACCACAAATCTGTGCCCATGGCTTCCTGAAAGCTCTTCCAGAAGTGAGACATAAAGATCTTATCTCTATCAGACATGATGTTAATCGGTGCACCATGAAATTTAACTATCTTTGCAATGACCAACTGTGCATACTGACTAGTCTCATAGTCGGTACAGACAGGTAGAAAATGGGCCACCTTGGTCAACCGATCCAATATCACCCAAATGGAATCGTGACCCCTCTGTAATAATGGAAGTCCTATAATTAAATACATCGAGATGCTCTCCCACTTCCGCACTAGAATATACAATGGCTATAGCATCCCTGAAGGACTCTGGTGATCTACCTTAACTAACTGACAGGTAACACACTTTGAGACAAACTATGCTATGTCCCTCTTTATCCCTACCCACCAATATTGTGTCCTTATGTACTGGTACATCTTATCCGCATTAGGATGTACCATAAACCTCGAACCGTGAGTCTTAATCATCATCACCTACGTTAATTCCTCACCCTCTGGCACTAAAAGTCTCCTATTAAAATGTAGGCCTCCCTTTGAGCTGATTGAGTAAGACTCCTCACCCTCAGCTAATAACTATCGTACTCTATCCTGGAAGAACTCATCCTCCACCTGTGCTTTGACTACCCATCATATAATCGTAGACCGATAGCTTGATCTAACATGAACACTGTAGGGATCTCATCATCATATCGAATCTCACTCCACTTCGCCTTCCAAACCTCTTCCAACTCCCTAATGGTCCTTTGTTTTAACACATATGCTATTACGTTAGCCTTCCTAAGGTGATATTGTATATCAAAATTGTAGTCTTTCACTAATTCTATCCACTGCTTCTACCTCATGTTCAAATTCTTCCCTATGAAGTGATACGAAAGTGACTTATGATCCGTGAATAACGTAAGCTTCTCCCCCAAAAGATAGTGTGTCCTTATCCTCAAAGAAAACACAACTGCTAAAAACACAAGGTCATCTATGGGATAATTATTCTTATGGGGCTTAATATTTTGAGACTTATAAGCTATATCTATATCCTCTTGTTGTAATACACCCCCAAGTACCTATAAGGATGCATCGATATAGACCCAGTACTCCAATCCTCCCCTAGCTAAAATAAGTATGGGTGCTGATGTAAGTTTGTCCTTTAGATTATCGAAGGCTAACTAATAGTGATCACTCCACATAAATGGCACCCTTGTGAGTCAGGTTCATCAACGAACCCCCAATCTTCTAAAACCCCTTAATAAAGCAGCTATAATACCTGACCAACCCTAGAAAGATGCGAATATCTATTGGTTTCATGGGCTATCGCCACTCCCTCACCACTGATACCTTACTCAGATCAATAACAATGTCCTTATCAGACACGATGTGACTAAGAAACTGCACCTCCCATACATAAAATCCACACTTTCTGAACTTGGCATACAATTAGTGGTCCTGTAGTGTCTACAGAACCATACGCAGATGCTCTTCCTGTTCCTCCTCAGTGCAAGAATAGACCATAATGTATACTATGAACACGATTTTGAACTGGTTACAAAACTCCTAGAACACCCTATCATGAGATCCATGAACATTGCTGGTGCATTTGTGAGCCCAAATGACATCACCCTAAACTCGTATGACTCGTATCACAATAGAAAAGTGGCCTTAGGAACGTCCATCTCACAAATGCGCAACTAGTGATATCCCAATCTTAAATCAATCTTAGAGAAGTACATATCTCCTCTTAACTGGTCAGAGATGTCATCAATATTCGATAACAGATATTTATTTCATCTCGTGACCTTTTTCAGCTCCCTTTAGTCTACACAAGTAAAGAGAGCCATCTCTTTTCTTCACAAATAACATTGGCTCACCCTACGGTGATGTACTCCTCTAAATAAAACCTTAACCCAAGAGCTTCTTAATCTTCTCTTTCAACTGCCGCATCTAGGAAGGGGCCATGCAGTAAGGTGCTCGGGCAATCGGTGTCGTACTCGGTGCTAAGTCGATAATAAACTCGATTTCCCAGTTAGGTGGTAACTCGAGTATCTCTTGGAATATGTCCAATAAATATCTCACAACTAAAATTGAGTCTAACTCGATAAATACCTTCTTCGAGGTCTCCTCCTCAATGTAGTATAAGTGTATACGCGAACCTCCTTAGGGAAGAGGCATCGCCACTATAACATCTCCTACCCTAAAATGGGGAACACTATGGTTCTCTTATAAGAGTCTATTGTCGCCCTATAACCTTCCAACCAATCCATGCTTAGAATAACATCATATCCCTCCATATTTAACGTAAGAAGGTCTTCTTCTAGGATTAATCTCGTAATAATGTTGTCTAATCCTCAACATACCTAGTGTATAAGTGACTCAAAACCCAATGGTGACTCTACACATAAGGCGAGTATTAATTGTCTCTAAAAAATCGATTGCTCGTGCAAATCTAGTGATAATAAAATATTTTATTGCCCGTGTATAAAAATGAATCCTATCCTTATGCCAATGAATAGGAAACATACCTTCGACTGCTGACAGCGCCTGAGGTGCTAGGTTAATGGGTACATCCTATAAGTTATACACACACCCGTAATGTACCTATCCCAATTGATTCTATAGGGCTGGTGGGATGGTTCCGATGCTCAAGGTAATGGAGCCTGCTAGCCTTATTGGGCACCCTGATGTTGTGCCCTTTCTTGTTATGCGAAATCTCTCTTCTTTTATCCCTTCTAGCCATATGTAAAGCACTAACCAAGAAACTCTCTCTACCTCTGTCCCTACTGGACCTATCAAGGCTCGCCTTTATGTTATCCCTAGTACCCTCAACCACCCTGGTGGCCCCCTTCGTTCTTCCCTTGGACCTGAGGAACCTGCTGATTGTAATTAGGACCCTATTGGACCTACCTAAAGACTTATCTCTATGGTCGGTATCCTTCTAAACTGAACCTATTGGCCTGATCCCCCGTCCAGAACTTGCCCTTGTTGTCTCACCACCTACTGTTAAGGTCCCCCACTGGCACTACTCCCGCTTGTCCTACCTGATTGGCTTGGCTCCCTTTCTCTCTTGGGTCCCCTCTGGTGGCAGCGGTGGTCATGGAAATGAAAAACTGTATCATTAACCACATTTTTATAAGTCGATAATTTTGTGTTTCCAAGTAAGTGTTGCCTGATCCGTCAAGATAGTACATGCATGAACCTGGTCTTCTTCTTTTCTCCTGTATTCACCTCATCTGGTACAAATTTATCCAAATGAGTGAACTCTTCCTTGTAATCCGCCATTGATCGGTCACCATGTCTAACATCACTAAACTTCCTCCTCATCTCCATCTGAACAACTGCTGGAAAGTACTTGCGTTTGAACCCCTCCTAAAACTTTCATATCGGTATAATATCCCTCTCTACTTAGGTGGTAACAGACTCCCACTACTGTAAATGCGGCCCCCAAAAGTCTAAACATGGAAAACATCTACTTTTGAGTGTCACTCCACTCAATCATACATATGTCCTTTTTCCACTAGCATACTAGTATCACACCCGAGCTCCCCGAAAACTCAGATGGGTGGCCTTTCTAAAAAAGCCCCCATAACTTTCTGCCGCAATAATGCCCCCGATTAAGAATGGATCACTGCTGCCACTGGAGGCTATGTCTAAGTCTGTGGAAAGTGTCTAGACGTGGTTGTCATCATTGCATTTATCATCTGGGCCACTATCTCAGCCACCTGTGCTACAATCACCATCCCCGAGGGTGGTTGTGGCTAAGGTACCTCTCATTCCTATTGAGACTCCCTAACTTCATCCCTGGCAACTGCTATAGTTTCTCTCTCTCTCTCTCTCTCTCTCTCTCTCTCTCTCTCTCTCTCTCTCTATCTATATATCTATCTATTTATCTATCTATCTATTTTGGGTGGCATCTGAAATTTTAAACGAGTTGTATGAGTTCATAGTCAAATTCAAAATTTTATAGCAAAAGTACGATATCTCAAACATGCGAAGATAAAAGTAGCAGTCCTAATAATACGGCTCTACATAAAAAAAATGTTGCACTAAACTCATAGTATGTCGTAAATATCCTATGGACACTAGAACTTGATGCTCTAATACCATTTGTGAACCAACCCAATTAAATACCGAGTGATAAATCCTTTATTAAATTAAACAAGATTCAAAATTGGTTCATTCTTAGCATCACTATCGAAGACCATTAATTAATCACCTATCAGTTTATTAAGCCGGTGTTAAAATTTTATCTTTCATTAAACAAATAGTAATAATAAGAAGAAGATAATTTAAAACATTTACTCAATTAATAGAGTCTAAAAAATTACGAGGAGTAAATAAATAAAAGTCTTTCCAAATAAACCATAATCTACAAAAAACAAATCCCAAAATAAAACCAACAGGAAATAAATGAATCCCAATATAAGTCTTAATTGAATAACTAAATAAATAATGTCTAAATAGGGAAACATGCCTAACTGAGATACTAAAATGAAATCCTACACTACAAATGAAAGATGGAAGCGTCTAATCAAGTCTTGCAAGCCTCTAACGTGATGCAGCTAATCATCCCTAGAATGCATCATCAAGTCTGGCATCCCTGTGCCTGGACACCTAAAAGTTTTTGAATTTTTTTTATATAAAGAGTTAAAACCCAAAACAGTTTGAAAATATTTAGCAAGTATTCATCAAAATTTAAAATAAATTATTAGATACACATATTAGGTTCACGTAAACTCTCTTGATTTTCCTCACCCCTCATATATAATGCACACCTAACGTTTTCTACTTAGCCCACCAAGGCAAACTACCCAAGCTAACTAGACATAAGTATATAACTGAACTACCAACACGTCTAAGACCCTGTATATCCCACACAATATGCTATCTAGGTTAACATCTCTCGTATGTTATTAATATAGTAAGTAACATTTCCCGCATGTTATCATTTAATCATTTAATCAAGTTTCTTTACTTAACTCATTATTTAGATACATACTATCTAACTGTCTACTGTAACATGTAAGTAGAATTATTCAAACTGGTATATATATTTATCTCACTAATATATATAATTATGGCCTCCCTAAAAATGACCACCATGAAAATAGGCATACTCTGTTATCCACCCATGTACATCTCATACAATATCAAGGAGTAGTAGTTCAGAATGTCTCTTCGAACACAAAATCAAATAGAAAGAAATGGAGGTGAACAAATTTATAAGCCTTCGGGATATGCACATACCTAACGTACCCAAATAATCTACCAGTACCACTAATACACGAAACATAGTGAGCCACCCTATGTTCTATGTTCTAGAGCACAAATCCAAACCTCATTGGAATCGCCAAGGTGGGATCACCCACTGTGCGGGAAACTCTGAGATAGCAAGAAACGTATGTATGCTAACATTTAACTCAAATCACATAATAGGTATACACATAACCTATATATACATCTAAGAAGTAGGTATACAAACAACCGAGTTAACGTACTTTGTACGTCGTATATATCACTCGAATACCACCTGTACTTATTACTTTAATATTCTACTCCGTATCGTACAAATTCGAGTATTATTCTCTACTCTAAGGGTCCTAGTTACCCATTACATCACCTCAGTGGTAAACTCATTCATAATCGAGGGGTGTATAAGATAAACTCATTCAAAATCCCTGTAATTCATTCTCATTCTCTGAAATTAATTATGTCATAATTTAAACATGTTGAATCCTCTCCTTAATTGTCTCATTAAGACTAAGTCATAATCCCATCATAGGCTTACTATAATATAATAAGTCCCTCATTATATTTAAAAAAAGGTCCCAAAAGTTTCCTCGATAAACCAATATGAGTTCTAAGCTAAAAAAGGGACAAGTAGGAAAATCTAGGAAAACCGTATCGATTCGCCCTAGGGCCGAATCCGTTCGTTTTATAGCATCTCATCTTCTTCATTTGGTTTGTACGTTTTTAATCATTTTCTTTTCACACAATTCTCATGATTCTTCATCAAACTCAACATCAATTATCCCAAACGTTATATACATGCATTAAGATGATTTTAACGTAATTTTAACATTAAAACATTACGATTTCTATTCAAGAATGGATCAAATAACCTATTAATCAAAACCCTAGATTTCTATGTTCTTCAATAATATCCAATATAAAACCCAGATTTAATTTGTGGTGATTATCCCACACCATATGATTTTTTATCCTCCAGAGACGTTGAATCATACTACATGCAATTCTTACCCAAAACATGAGTTATAATCATTCTTTTCTTCCAAGAACTTCAATTTATTCAATATATTTTGAAACCCTAACCACATAGGCATTATAATTTCAAAAGTAATTATAAATAAACACTTAACTTAGATTAGATGATCTAATTTCATGATTAAGGTGATGGATTGATTGTCTTCTCTTCCAATCCTCACTCCAAGGATAATTGTGGTTCAAGAACATGCTTGAATTTCTCAAGAACTCTCTCTTAGGCTTTAAGAATGTCTCCTCCTTCCTCTCTAATGGCCTCCCTTTTCTTTCTAATATCTTAACCATAGCCTCTGCCATATACCATCTGATATAAGGTTAGGAATTCTTAGCTCTCTTCACACTAGGATACTGAAACACTAAAATACCCTTATACAGTGCTAGTATAGTCTAAATTGTCCCGGGACCCAATCAATACCTCTAGGTATACTATTTTGACTATTTGGACCCTTTAGGAGTCATCCAAAACATCAAAATCTTCATCTAATGAAATCTAAACATTTATCCTATCTCGACCTCAAGTTAGTCTACTTGTGACTCTCGGTTGAGATAAATTCCTATTACACTAAGATCGCTCGCTGTGACGTGTAATAATTTTTGTGAAATATTTACTATTCATTTATTAAATTTAACACATTATATCAATCATTATTTCTCCCTCGATTAATATTTAATGAACAAAGTATTATTGATTTTGATTAAATTACGCCACTCGTGTAATTTGAAAGTAAAACTAATCAATTAAGAATTAATTAAATTCCAAATATGCAAAAATACGGGGTATTAGAACATTCTCACAAACATGATTTTTTATCCAAATGAAATTGACATACCTCTATTGAAAAATAAATGTGATATATTGTTTTAATTATATAACCCCAGAATCAATGAATAGTCTCAAAGCCATGCATTAACGCATAAAACTCCCAACCCAGTTATGTTATGTCCCGAAATAGTCAGGAGTGAGTTGGGGGTTGGTTTTAGAAACGTAACTGGAAAAATAAATACAAGTTGCGAAAGTAAACCATATTTTAAGATAGTGGCATGCTTTAATATCTATTTTAAGATAGTGGCATGATTTAATATCATAGGGTACAGAGGTACAATGCTTATTACATTAAAAAATAAAGACACGATCTTTTATTACATATTCTCAAAAGATAGTAAAAGTAAACTAGAAAAGAAAGTGCAAAATATTTAAGACTGCACAAAATACGTCCATTTATAAGTAGTAACACAAGACATTATGAGATGATCTTCATTTCTTCGGCTAATTTTCCAGGTGTATATAATTATTAAGGTGATGTGAGAAGAAGCATTATTATTCTACGTAGTAGTGTTGTCCTCTTTATTTCCTGGATCCATCTGGAATTTTAAAAAACGTAAGAAAATTTGCCCAGTAGATAATTCTAATTCCATATAGTTCAAACATGATTTAAAAGAGTTATTATAAGAGTTTCAATAACAAAGAGATTCAAATAATATGATACGATAACATTTTTCCTTGGAAATATGTAGCAACACCAAGATAGAATTGGTAATAGCTGGGGATGGTTTCCAAACAAAGAACCCATAATTATCTGTTTAGAGGCTTAAGGGCAATAACAACTACAAACAATTAATCAATCCAAATAAATTGGAGATAAAAGTAATTCTGCTAAGTCAATAATGACATTCCATATGGCAAGAATAATCCATTCCCTTAATCATATGAGTCCTTCAGGCCAAATAATTCAGTCGTGGGTATAACAGAAAATTATTCCCCGAATGTAATGTATGATATAAATCAGTAATCGGGTAATAAGCATCTTATGAAATAGTATGATTGAATAGTCATTTTAAATATATGAATTAATTGTACGTAAACAATTTTGAACTACTCAAATGTGTTTCACAGTGAGAATATGATGCACCAGGTCAATCACAAAGTGATATCAACTATAGGCATAATTCAATAGCATTGCGAGAAAGTAGTATTAAATATGAAATAGCCTACTTTGCATTTTGAATATGCCGTAGAAATTCTTAGTAGTCAGTATGGTGTTCCATGCAAGTCTATTTATAAGAAAAATGTATTTGGCGTAAGTATGAAGTCTGTAACTTACATCGAACGCGAAATAAACTTATGATTGCGTAAAAGAACAAATTTTAGGGTTTAATTTATAAATAAACTTTTATTTCATTAAGTTCCTTAACCTGTTTGGATATGTGCTAAAAAACTTTATTTTTATTACAAATAAGGTCTAAAAGCTATAAAAACGTTTAGGGTAAAAAGGAAAAAGTTAGAAAACTTCGGGGTTTATGTGCAAAAAATTATTTTTAAAGTTTAAAGGTTAAATTAGGGTCTATATAGAATTTGAGTTTTGGACATCCAAACATGGTGTTAAAATATACCATTTTGACCAAAAAAAATAGAAGGAAATTTTAGGAATTGTTTCCAGAATTTTTTGACTCGACACGCGTTGGAAGTGACCTCACTCGCACACGTGGCCTACACACATCTTCAACCTTATAAATTTTGACCTAGGGTTTCGAAAACATTTACATCAAATTAAAATCTCTACATAATACCATTTCAGTTCATTTAAAAGTCATTTTCTCTGATTTTTCAAAAGGATTCCAAATATATAACTTTTAGGTATTGATATAAACTGTAGAGCTACTTCCATGAACTGAAAAATATAAAAAATTATAGTTAAACATAAATGGATTTTGGGTATAATTCAAAGCACGATAGTAATAGGGTTTGGTTTCTGGGCTATTTGTTAGAAAAATTATTTTGGTTTGAAGGACTAATTCCTTCTGAATAAGAAGAATTTTGTTTATGAAATTTTTGTTGTCAAAACTAATTACCTTAGATTATGAACTGATAAGGAAACTATAATGAAATTAAATACATAGTGAATATTCGATGAGTATGAGGATAAGGATTCTCACTTTAAAACTAGTTTAAAGCCAAGAACTCAAAATCCACCATTGGAGCTCAAGCTTCAATGGTGATTTTCTAATTTTTGCCATAAAATTGAGGTTTTTATGTTATAAAAACATGTAAGAGCTTGTTTGAACTCTATGCCATTGTAGAAATTCAATAAAAGTTAAGAATCAAAACTTAAATATAAAATGACAGTGTACCTAAAATTACTAAAAATTTGATCTTGGATTGTACCACTGTTTTATGCTTAACTCTCTACACTAGTGTGGCCTTTTCATAGGGGGTTAATAGTGAACTGATTAGTTGAAACTTGAGGTGAAATAGTGTGGTCTAATGAGAGGAAAGATTAAGGGAACCTATGAGGTGAAAGAATATAACTTTGTAAGTCTTGGTATTGGTTCAATTTGAGGTGGTTTAATAATTCTTATCAGCTTTGCTAATAAGGAAGATGAGGAAAGTTTTTGGTTTGGTCCTTGGGAAGTTTTTGTCAATATTTAAGGTATTTATGCTTTTTTTTCTATCTTTGAGAGGATTTTGTGAAATTTTCAAAAGTTAGGAAGATGTGAGGATGATCTAGTTTGTAATTTCAGAAAGTAAGGAATGTATTTTAAAGAAATATGGGGTCAAGATGGATATTTGAATAAACAAAAAGTCATTTCAAACTTAGGGGTGGTTTTGTAATTATGGAAACTTCAAGGATAACTTTGAAACTTATCATTTCATATGGTTTATGTTAGTGATGCTTTATATCTAGTTGTCATGTTGTAATGTACGTAGTCTCTTATTCATGTGGGTCAACATAATGAATTTAAACACGTTAGCATTGCTTGGGTCTAACAATTTACTTAGAATTTTGTAGCTCTAGTTGTAGACATATTAACTAGTTGTTACCCAATGCAACTTTGGTCACACAAATTATTACCCTTTATAGGTTATGGGTTCTCTTGAACTTTCAAATGTTCCACTATGAACACAATACAATGTAATTGTCATTAGATTAAAGGAACCTCACTTAAGACACTTCAAAAGTTCTCGAGCTATACAGACTGTTTATTTTCCTCCGAAGTGTCAACAACTTTGGCCTCTATGGTGGAGTCAGAAAACCATGATTTCTTCAAAATCCTCCAACTTACATGTCCATTTCCTATGGTAAATACATGTCTTAAGGTAGAATACCTAGAATCTTCATGTGATTTAAATATGAGTCTTTGTACCCAAAGAGGTACAAGACTATCTGATGAGTGAACCAACACATAATATCTTGTCATTTCCAAGTACTTATGAATGAGCTTTACTCCTACCTTGCTTATAGTGAAATCTATTGACCATTCCTTTCAGAAATATAAATATCCTATGTAATTCTAAGCCTGGGAGGAACAAATCCTTTCTTGGAATCCTACACGCTAAGTATGTGAGCACAACATCGATATAAGTTACTTGTGATAAGCCCGACGTCCTATTTATTTCATCGAGCAAAATATTGATTCCAAGGATGTGCCTAACTTAACAAAATTTGTTTTTATTTTTGGATTTTGTGTAAGAAAAGAGTGGCAAAAATATGTGGACTCTTTGAATTTTGACGAACTAACTAAAATCAACTAGCGAATAATCTAATTGGACACACATAAGTCAAGGAGAATTCCTAACTAGCACATAGCCAATTTTTATCTTTAAATTTAGGTGAGAGGGTACTCAAATTTTAATTAAGTTTGGGGGCAACAAAAATTATGGAATTATCTCTATGATCGCCTTTGCAAAATGTTATCCTATTGGGCTACCTAGTTGATGGATTTTAAATTTAATAATGGCTAGGGTAGCACACAAATAATAAGCGAGTGAGTCGGGTGATGAAATCCCTTCTTGTGAATGACCGGGTGTAGGTCTTAATTGATTAATTCATCACACACATTCAAAAATAGATGCGATAATAAAAATCAAGTAAGAGCACATAGTCACACAAAAAAATGACTCGCTGATAGGAGAGGCGCGAGGGTTTTAGAAATGTACCTCCTAAGATTTTTACACCGTGGGACGATGAACAATTTGAGTCAACCGGAGGGAGATCTTGCCTATCTCAGTCGGCCCTGGGAGTCCTACCAACTCAAGGTAGAGAAGCTTCTTTTCCTCGATTTGGACGCCTTCTCTCTACCTTGTCCGGTTTCCCTGTCACGCTTTTCATCGCAATTAATTATTACAAATTTAAATAAAAAATAAATGGTGTCTCCAAGCACCGCAATACACGCAAAATTACAAAGTCATACTACATGCCATTTAAGTGAGGTAGTCATCCAAATCTAAGGGTGAAACATGAAAGAGACGAAATATGTAATTCAATTGTTTATTTTCGTTTTGGACTTTTTGCTTTTTCTATTTTTTTAGCTTTTCTTAATATTAAAACAATTTTTTGTGATTAAGGTGAAATAAGACTAAACTAAATCAAAGATGTAAAGAACTAACTAAAAAGTGACTTAAAAGATGAACAAAGTCCAAGACTAAAATAAGAGATAAAGTGAGGTAAATAAATTTGAGAACAATCTAGGAGTGGGGCTACACAATAAATTCTAGCTATTTTAACTAAATAATTTAATTATTTGAAATCTCCCAAATTAATATCAAATTACAAATCAATTCTTGTTGCAAATGCAATTTTAATATTCACCTTTTAGAAAATTATTTTTGATCCCCACAACTCTAGAAAATAGATATACACACCTTTTAATTAATCACCCGCTAGGATCGGTTCATCAAAATTTGCATAAATCATAAAAAATGAAATTTATATTTGAAGTTCATGGAATAATACCACACTTAAGAAACCCTTATCTCTATTTTGAATCTAAAAAGGGTAATATATCTCGAATTTCTATTTTCTCTCGAAAATCATTTACCCTCTCTCGAGGCGTAAATTTAAGGTTGGGGGATCCAAATTAACATTCAAAGGGAATTTCCAAGTAATCAAACTAAAGGATTAAAATTAACACTCAAAGGGAATTTTCAAGTAATCAAACTAATTAAATCCAAATAACATCAAATAAGGGTTCACCCCACCCCTTGAAAGGGGATTTAGCCTAACACGATATCAAAATTGAAAAACTAATAATCGAAAGCCTTAAAATAGATGAGAAGAGAAGAGAACAATCAAACCAAATATCTTGATGCTTACTTGAACTTCAATCCTTGCATTGAAATTTATATCCCTCAATTTGAATGATCAAATCAAAATTACATAAAAAATTACACTCAAATTGATCTTCATAATAATTTATTTTTCCTCACTATAAAAAAATAAAATAAAAATTCTAATATAACCTAATTTATTTTTCTACTCTAAACTCTCTCTTTCTTCTCTCTAAAGCCCTATATGGGTTTCTAGATTGGTCTTCAATTGGTCTTGAGTCTTCTTATATAGTGCACATGGAGCTAAGGGTTAAATTGGGTATGGATTAAAAGTGTGCATGAGAATTGTGAGAGGAGAATATGTGAGGGAATAAGGGTATTTTGGACATAAAGAGGGTGCATGTGGGAAGTGGGTGTGTAGGGAATAAGTTGGGGGTAAAATGGGAAAGGGGTTAAAGTTGATTTTAAAACATGTGGGTTTTGTTTTATTTTTGTCTTTGGTATTTTTGCCAGATTCGTAAATGGTTTTTGAAGGTTTGGAGAATTAGTTGAACTTGGGTTACATTTGCGTTTCAAGAAGGGAGATGGTTCAAAGGTACATGGGTTGGAGGTGGATGCTCTGGGTCGAAGATAAGTGGAGTCTCCGGAGGGTTTTGGGTCATGGATGGTGGGTGGACAAAATGGGAGATGGGTGAGGTTTGGGTTTCCATGGTTTGTGCAGGCGTCGGAGTCGTGTTTAAACGGGTTAAGGAAGGAGTTGGCCGGAGGTGCGGATTCGGGTTGCAGTGGGGTTTGATCGATGGGTGAGAAGAGGAGGCGTTCGTGAGATTTGGGTTTTGTCCGGAGTTCTTAGTATTTCCGGTTTGAGTTTTGAATGGGTGTTGGGTGTTGGGTTTGGGTTATGGTGGATGGGTATTAGTTCAATGGTGGAGAATTTTTTGTTGGTGGCATGAGAGGTTAAACAGATGAAAGGGGGTTTGTTAATGGTGGTGAGGGAGGAGAGAGATAATGGGTGAGAGGTTGAACATGGAGTGGGGGTAGCTTGTGTGTGATGAGGGTGTATGGTGTTAAGGTGTGGGTGAGTGTGTAGGATATATGTGTGGGATTTGTTTTAGGTGTACATTAGGTATATGGATAATTAGTGTGTGCATGTGTGTGTTTAATTTGTGACCCTAAAAAATAAACTAATTAAAACCAATAAAAATAAAATCCTAATCTAAAAATAAAATAAAGACTCAAATAAAATAGAATCAAACTAACTAAAAAAATTAAATAAAACAAATATTAATAAAGTAGTAAAAACTAAAAACTAGAAAAAAAAAACTCGACACACAAAATAAAAACACACATACCCTAATATATACAACTACGAACAAATAAACACGACTCAAATAAAAAAAAACTAATAATAAAATAAAATAAAACAAATAGGATAAGATAAGATAAGATTAAACTAACTAAAAACTAAAAACAAATAAAGAAAATATAGAAACTAATACTCCACACGCAAATACAATATATGAAAAAAACATAAAAATATATACATGACTCGAAATAAAAAAAAGTAAAATAAATCGTAAAAATAAAATGACACAAATAAAAATCTAAGTACAAATAAAATAAAATAAAAGAAAAGGTACAAACCAAACACACACGGAAATTGGTTGATGGTTTTGGGATAGGATAGAGAGGGCCTGGGCTAGGCTTAAGGTATGAAGACAGGTTATTTAGCCACTTCTTGCTGCAAATTGCATCGAAATAGAGCTTTCAAAACCGCAAATGTAATCAAGTCTGCACGATAAATATTTACGCATAAAAGACCCATTTTGTCGAGAATTAGAAACTAAAATGCGCTATTCGAGGTATAAAATGTACACTTTTGGGTGCTTATTAGGAGTGAAGCCATAAATCTTGGTGATTTAGTGTTATGTATTGACATTTTGATGTTCTAGAATATGACATGTGCAGCGTCACTAAGATGAGCCTCCTCTTAGGTAATACCCAATGTCCTTTGTCCTACAAAAACTCTGATGGTATTAGTTTATAGTTTTAGAGATAATAATTTGGTATTGAGGAATATGATCCCTTATGGTGATTGTGGTGTGGGCCTTGATGTTTATAGGCTATCCCTAACTTCTCGTATCCTACCAAAGTATATAATTATGCTGGCTTGTAGATTAGCAGATAATGTGATGTTTACATACTGAGGAAATTTAGTTATCATGGTTCAACATTCATTGAGTTCAATCATGTGGTTTGATGAAATGGACTTCAGGTTAGTAATATGATTAGACATGTGAATTGGCATTGCGAATTCCTTGGAGGAGTATACTAAGGTTTTACTAGTGACATGTTCATGCGAGTTATAGACATTCCTTGGTAATGGTGAACGTAATGTTATGTACCGTATATTACGATGATAATGATGTCTATTTTGGAACATTTTGGGATCCTTTATGATGTCAAGGACATAACCTTAATGTTGGTATAACATGTAGTGACTAGGATCGATGCTTCGATGCTATAAGTTAGCGAACGTAAGTGGCTATCATACATAATAAGATCCACCACGAAGACTCTTACACTGTAATGTGTATGTCCATTTGGGGATAATTAAATTGGTGTCTTTTACATGAAGCATCTAGATGAGTTTACATTTTATTGTGCTTTATGTGGTGATGGTAAATAATTGATGATTGTACTACGGTGAGGTCATGTTGATTTGTGGATGTACTATAGAATTGGTACCATGCCTTTTTTTTCATAAGGGTGTCGTGATATGAAATTTGAGGATAATGTCAAAAATATGATGATATGTGATTGGTTATGCTTCTGGGAGACTTAAAATATGTTGATGTTCATCGTGATTTAAAGATAACACTTATAATGAGGTGTTTGGCTGGATTATAGCACCTGCGTGTGCTACTTGTATGATTGGGTATGACTCTAGTGAGAAAGTCATTAGGTATTAGTCATGGGTAATGGTTGTAAGTTTGAGATGCCATTGGGATAGTTATGATTTGGGATCATGTAGGACATTGTTAATACTCGTAGCAGTGGTCTATGAGTTTATTGTTCGACGCTATGTGAGTGTTATGTTTCACTTGGTAAGAGTGATCTTGGAAGTCGAAGTTAACTATCGCATGTTAAAATTTTGAAGACCTAGGTAAGATAGGCCAATAGCTAACGTTTAGCATTAAAATAATGTAATTTTATTTGGTTTAGATGTTCATGATTACAAATGGTGGAAAGGTTGCATTAGTCTTATGGAGGGAAGCCTAACGTTTTAGCTTCTCAAAGAAATTTGTTTTGTATTTTGTTCGTTCTGCAACGATGGATGATTCATTATTGGTTCCATCAGGGTTAGTGGGTATAATCAGGGTGTGGGTGAAGGATAGGACATTAAAAGATAAAAGTGGGGGTTATAGATTTCAAATGTACGTTGTGGGTTCATACTTCGTGTGGCAAGATCCATTATCGGAGGCACCCTGTTCTACACTACTTTGTGTGTACGTGTTGTCTCGCGTTTATTGCATGTAGTTTGATGTATTATTTGGTTGCATTATGTTAACATATTTCGTTATTTAATTGGTATATATAGCTATGAATTGGTCGTGGGTTTCGAGTTTATGACTCGAGAATATTTTGACTATTAGAACCTGATACCACATTAGATATTAGTGTTGAACTTTGCTTAAAATTGTGCCGAGTGAGGATGTGATTGCTTGTGATTATTTGGGTTTGCGATACCTATTATAACTCTAGGTTAGTGTGTGGATCACGTAGGAGATATCGATTGGGTAATCCAATGTGATTAAGTGCATGTTTTATGATCATTGACGTGTATGATTAAAAATGTGGATATTGTATCAACCTAATTAGGCGTGATCCAAAAAAAAGTTGGCTTGCAAATCCTAACATAGGAAGGATTCATTGTGATGAGTTCATTAATGATAGCCTGATATTTTATGAATACCAATTATTTTGAGGGATTGTTTCAATGGATGAGTTAGGTTTGCTTGGGATTTGTAGTAAGACCTTAGTGTCCACCATGATTAGTCTAGTAATGTAAATGATGAAAAGAAAATCATTGGATTTTTAGACCATAGTGTTGAGGATGCCCTAGATTGCGAAATGGTTGTAGGTAATTGGATTCTAAGGTTTATGACCATGAACTTTGAGGAAAAAATTTCCCAAGGATAGAAGAATGTAATACCCCCCCCCCCCCCCCTAGAAAAAATAATTATATAATGATATGCAAATTATTTAATTCAAAAGAAAATTTGACGAATAAATATTTACGGAACTTATGCCAAATGGCACAAAGAGTGACGCATTACGAAGAGTAATTAAGGAGAAAAATACCCACATCGCATGGTTCATATGGATGCATATTTATGTTCTAATAGTCCTAGTAAGTATGTTGGTTAAGTTTTATATAAAAATTCCAATGAACAACTGTCACACGGTCATGGTTAATATAACGCGATTTTTTTCAGCATGTGTCGTGCAGGATGCAAACTTACATGATTTGTAGGACAAATGGATAAGGATAAAAATAGTATTACTAAATATTTGAATCCCTAAAAATATAAGGAAAAAAACAATGTAGAGGAAATGTAAAAAACTAAAAGTTAATCTAGCACTTTTTGACGGTACGCGACACTGTGAAAACCCAACTTTACATGAACTGTTTAGGACAATTGTAAGGTCAAGAATTTAAAATGACCATATATATGAGGACCTTAAAATGAATATAAAAGTGCCCTGGGTCAAAAGTAAAAAAATAAATAAATAAATTATTTTTCGTCAAAATATGAAAATGCTCAGAAAAATCTTAAAATTAACCAACATATGTAAAATTTAATTTTGAGCAACTTTTCCTTGTTTGATGTCTTCGTGAAAAATAATTTAGTTCCATTTTAGGCTAAATATTTGTTTAAAATTTAGTAAAATTACTTTAGGTTCTCTCTTAATTGTAGCCCTTGATTTTGGACACGTGTTAATCTCTTGGAGATCCCTGACTTTGACCATTTTGAGTTTTGATTCTTAAGAGGAGTTGGTGGGGGTTACCTTTTATAGTAAAAAGGGTTTGGTGGATTCTAATATATCAACTTAAAGAAGCGGTGGCAGAAACCCATCATATTTTTTTCCGTCCTTTTCTCACTCTCTCAAGCTCTGAAGACATTTATGGGGAAAATGACATCTGCCCTAGATTATTTGCACCCATTTCTACCACTCCCATGACAATTTTCCACCATTAAAGGACGCACCCAAGATCCCAAACACTTGTAGAAACCCTAGGACATCCTGTTAGATGAAGAAAATGATGTTCTTCGTATGTTAGATGGGTGTTTGAAGGGGGTATTCTTAATGATGAAGATGGATTTTATGGACAATAAGGATAGCTTCCATGGAGCTTCCATGGAGCAAGCTTGGGAAGAACTTTTGGTAACCCTTGAGGGCCAACTTTGGAGGTGGGTATTGCTCCTCCTACACCACATTTTCTCCACTATTTTGGATAATTTAGAGGTGGGAATACTAACCTTGATTTAGGATTAAAGATGTCTATATTTTCAGCTAGTTTATGTACAGATATTAAACATAATATATGTAGGATATATGTTAGTTGGCATCCATGGGTTGATTAGTTGCAATCTCATCAGTTTATGTGTAAGTGGGTTGAAAACAAATAAATTTCAAAATATATATCCTCAACATTTTATAAAATGAAATGTGGTAGAATGATGTTCTAAAGAAATAGCCTAATATGATTTTAGCATCAACAAATAGTCCAAAAATGAAACATGCACGGTTGTTGATACAAAAATTAGCCAGCTGACGTGGACCAATTATATTAAGACATGTGACCTCTGGCATGGCATAAATATATGTACCGAGCAACATAACACGCCAAGCTACTCAGCATATAAAGCTACTCAGCATACCAAGCAACTATCTGGGAAGACTAAACGACCAAGATAGATTAAATGGATATTCTTACTATGTGCCGATGTATATGCCTATTTAATAATAGCGTATTGTCCATTTATATGGGCAGGCCAAGTGCTATAAATACATTGTAATACCCTCATGGAAGGGTAATCTATCATAAGCAAAGTTAATCTAGATTAAGTCAAAACATCTAGCAATATAAGATAGTGGACGTTGACCATTTCATTAAAGATGAACCACTTTAAAAATCCTTTGTCCCATTTCTTTATTCATATTTATCTGTGATTAATTAATTAAATCAAATCTAGTTTTTTTACATCAACAGATTGCCTCCATATGTGGGAATGACTATACATAGAGTTTTTCACTAGAAACTTATCATAAATTGCATATATCCCAGAATCTAGCAACAGGAACAATAACGGTAATCCTCTAAACCCTCCCGCTCCTCCAAATACACGTGATATCATTGGGATCCTGTTAAATTTAGCTAAGGTACAAACAACTATGCAAGAAACCATGCGACAGTTCACTCACACTATCCAAAACAGACGATCTACCCAGTCAGGACAACGAAGCATTCGTAGAAGCATGCATCCACCATCCTCACGATCTAGACACACCAAATTCCATCATGCCGAAAATTCAAGTGATCCATCTTATCACCCTGGCTTAACTTCACCAATAAGAATTTTGGATTCTTAGGAAGATGTTACTCTAATTCTAGAACAAACAAGAACTATGGAATGGTTGAGTAGAGTCTCTCTATTCGATCGTTTGGGTCCTCGGAGGGACAGAATTCCTCCTTGGATTGCGTTGAGAAATTCTCAACGACCAAATAATTTCAGGGAAGGCTTAGCCCAATCACATCCCAATCACAGGCATGTAGCTCATACATAAATATCCCAAAAGGAGAATTCTGCGCCATCTATTGCTTGTGTGAATATAAACAGACCAGAGGCTAGCAATGATGCCTGGAAAGGGTCTATTCAGAGACTAGAAGACAAATTAGGGGAAATGGTCAAGGCCAAAAACCTTATCCAAAGAACCTTTATCAAAGGATCTCCATTTGTACAAGCAATTGTGGATTTCCCTACACCATCAAAGTTCAAGGCTCGTGTGGTCACGCCTAAGTATGATGACAAAACCTATCATGTTCTCCACATAGAGCAATATCAAGCTACAACATATATCTATACAGTCTCAGACGAAATGAGGTGCAGAGCATTCTCAGGAACCATTATTGTATTTGTTCAGATATGGTACAATAGCCTTCCTCGGGGAAATATTGCGAACTTCCATCAATTGGTTTATGTTTTGGTGAAAAGCCGGTTAAAAGGGTAACACATCTATTGAGCATTTGATAGAAGGCAGGAGAAAGCACCAGGGACTATATCACTTGTTTTAACAATGAAAAACTGGATGTCATTGACTATGAGGAGAAGATAGCCATCACGGCTCTCATGAGTGGTTTTTTACCAGACAAGATCTACTATACCCTGGCCAAGGATCCCCCCAAATCCATTGATGAATTGACGGACAAAGCTACAAAAATTATGAATGTCAAAGAAGCTGTGGCTACGAAGAATAATACTGAAGTAAAGGTAGAAACTAAAGCTGGAGGTAAATCATAGAGGAAAGACCACAAGCATAATGGTGGGAGAAAGCAGTCTGTAACACCCCGCTTAAAATAATAACGGGTGGCCAGCCCTATACTATATTAAATCAGGAATTTCAGATGGTCCAGTCTAAACATCAACCGTCGGTACTATATAATATAGGACTAACTACCCGATATCATATAAGCGAGATGTTAAATAAATTAAAACTTTCAACATACAATAACCCAACACTATGAAACTACTAAAGAATAAGAGAGAGATGCAAGAAGCACTATAAGAAATGAAAGGAATCACTATACATGAATATGCCATAAATAAATAAAACCGAATAAGCTGTCGGGTCACAGCAAATACAATAACTGAAATGGAATGAATATAAACATATATATAAATATCCCTTGGGTACAAACCCGATATACAACATGAATCCTACCTAGAAATTTAAAGAAGTAGGAAGCGGCTACATGAAACATCCCGCAACAGTCCGCACCTGTAACGGCTCCCAAGACTCTGGATAGAAGGTCATCCGGTATCCATGCGATAGGATACCTGTGGAAATATATATGTATATACAAGAAGGAGAGAAAAGTAAACGAGTCAGAGCCCCGAATGTGTAAAATATTTAGCAAATGTGTTAACCGTGCATAATAAATACCGGTGTACTTAATTTCATAAATAAGTGAGACCGCACTCTAGTGGAACCCCAACTCACCTCTCATCTAAAGGCGCGCACCTATTCGCGTCCTCAAATTTTAGTTAAATTACCCCCATTAATTTTAGGACAACCTAACTTATCAGGCCTAGCCTATATCCACGAGAGCTACCTTCCCGTCATAATCTAAGGATCCACCCATTTCTAATCCTATTAGATTATGATTACAACAATTATGCCATAAAAGGCTTAATAAATTCCGATTAATAATCTTATAAATTATAATCATCATAATTCTTAAAACATCACTCCTATACATATACATATATATATATACATATACATATATATATATACATATATAGGCTAAAAACGTAAGAATTAATATACTTAATAACATGCACATGGAAAATTGGCAAAACTTCTCTCTAATCCCAAAATTGTACTACGTTTCGTGCGTGGGGAGTCTCGCAAAGCGAAATCCAAACAAGGAACCGCCCCGTTACACTACTCCTGACAAGGTCAAGACCAGAGATCCGAGATGCCACCTATGGAATTACTTCTCTCAAATCTCGACATGGCACTGTGTTTCGCGCGTGAGGTGTCTCGCAAAGCGAAATCCAAACAAGGAACCACCTCGTTACACTACTCCGGGGCAATGTCGATCCTAGAGATCCATAATCCTCAACATACAAGTTAATACTACCATTACTACTAACTATAACTCCTAAAGAAAGAAAGAAAGAAAAGAAAAGAAAGAAAACAAATAAGATAAAATAAAAGAACCTCCAATAATATCCTTTGGATGATGTAACCGAAATAATACCTTATGTGCGATACATCAACCCCCATCAATCTAGTACACCATAATCATCTAAGATGTATTTCATAAAAGTCCATATCCTTTCATCTATCGGATATATATATAAATATATATATATATAGGTATTTATTTCTAACCGTATATATACCATCATCAATCCAATAGCCAAGTGTACATACTACATATGATGTACAAGGCTATGCAGATAATATACCCGACTATATATATCGCCGATAAACTGCATCAATGCTATCATCTTCCCAGTGCCCGGCTCACGTAGCAAAACTGGGGCCACCATGGTGGGACTAAACGACACCCATCTCGTGGTAAACTCACGCACACGACGTCCCGGGAAGCGGTCATAGCTCCAAACCGACAATGAGACGAAACAAACCCATCACGTCTCATCCCAAATATATATATATATATCATATGGTAACACACGGGACGACTATGACCTGGGGAATATCCACACCCTGCTTTTCTAGCCAGGATGCTCACCCTCTACGCGCGCAACTTCCCAATGATAGCATGAGCGGGGTATGCTTAACCAATTTAGTATATATATATATCATATACATGCATAATATATATAATCCATATGATCCAATCATATGCTCAAATAGTAAACCATCGTATACGGTTTCAATATACATACCATGTATGTCCACAACATGAAGATATCCATATATCTATATATATATATATCAACACCTATTCACATATCCTTATCTATATATGTAAACTAATCCTCGTTCATATGTATAAGATATATATAACTGGCTATAAGTATACATAGTCCTCGATATACAAGCCGTCACTACCATTTCCATTCAATTTACCTTGATATGTGAATATAATTCCATACTTGAAACATATTCAATCATCTTCCTATGATGAGTAGTCTCCCAAAACCATATGTTTATATCTATACATATACATTCAACATTAGGGTTATCACCCAAGAATTTGTGTAGAAATCCATCACTACACCTTTCACCTCTAAATGTGAAAGTACATAATTATCTTTAGTACTATCTAACCATAGGCATTAACAGGACTTAATAGTTTAAAACCTCAATTCATTCCAACCTCATTTCAAGTATTGGAATCTCAATGGCCATATTCCCATAGTTGCGCATAAACTATCCTAACTAGAATTTACGCTACCGCTTATCCTATTCGATAGTACACCCGCAAGTTGTTTCCCACTTTTACCTATGGTTCAATTGTATTTTATGAATCCTTACTCCTATCGGGTTATCATTTATTCCTTAGTCTAAATATTTCTAAGGATAGGAGACCTCTCACTCTCTAAGAGTTCTCAACCTCAAACATATATATATATATATATATATATATATACCTTTATCTATAATTGGTAAATTCCAACCTCAAAGAGTTTTCCCCCAATATCCATATGTAACTCCAATACGTACATGGGTACATTTCTCCCAAGTTACCCTAAGGAGTCCCCAAATCCCAATATGTGAGAAACTCCTTATATGACTCCAAGAATATATCTTTTACATCCTAAGAGAAAGTCCCCAAATCAATAAACCCAACCAAAAAGGGTTTGAAATCACTATGGAGAAAATACTTCAAAATGCCCTGTTTCGAATCAATTCGGCCTCCGAGGCGAATCGATTCGGGTCCAAAGACCTGGGCTTCTGCAATAGGCCGAATCGATTCGGCTTAGGGTCCGAATCGATTCGGTCAATGCAGACCTGCCAATTTCACTAATACGAATCGATTCGCTTAAGGGGGCGAATCGATTCGGACCTGCAAATTTTGAAAGGGGTATTCTTCTTCATCAAACCCCACGAATTCTAAACCCTAAATTTTTCATTCCAACCCCCAATACTTTATCACAACATGATTCTAAGCCAATAAATCAACCCAAAGTTGATCCCAACCATTTCTAATCCACTAAATCCACTTTTTTTTACACATTGATTTCAAGATTAAACCTAAAAATCTAGGTTTTGACATTAATACCCAAAAATCCATTTCTTTAACCCACAAATTATGAAACGAAATACAAAAATAGCTATTTAGCAAGATTAAACACTTGCCTCAGATTTGTAGAGGTTGGATCGTCCTTGTTGACGCGGTTGGGCCGGAAATCCCAAGCTTTTTCTTCCTCTCTCTCTTCTTTTCCTTCTTCTTTCTTTCTTCCTTTTTCTTTCTCTCTTTCTCTAATTGAGAAAGGCTTGATCCGTAAGCCTTAAATCCTTTAAAACAACAAACCCAGTTTTAAATGTTAATACACACTTTAAATGACTCGTTTAGAACAATTAGAGTCAAACTGACTTAAAAAATATTCCGGAGCCGAAATAAAACCCAATGACAGTCATTTTGACTATCTCGACCCTTCCGGGATCGATGGTACCCTCAAAACCATCATCCGGAATACTTTAAGAACATCCTCTATTTTTGGACTTAAATTTCCAAATTCTAAAATTCTCCAATTCAACTAAATTTTATTTTCCTAAAAACTTAATTTCTCAGTCTCCAAAATCGAGGGTTATTATATACTTCCCCCCTTACAGAAATTTCGTCCGCGAAATTTAAGATGAGCTTAGGACCTCAATATCATCTAGTCCCTACATCAATACCTAAGATCACTATGCCGATCCTTTCTAGTTCTCATGCCTAACCATACAGTTATAAAGCAACTACTACCCAGGGCGCCCATACACCCCGTACCCGAGTCTCTACTCGTAGAATTTTAATCAGGCTCCATTCGCCTCAGAATTGTAAGATAACCCTCGGTAATATAATCTATAACAATATACTAAATATAAAAGTTTGAAAATTTCCACTGGTTGAACTCTCCTCAATTCCTGACGCTAGCCACCTTCGTGCGGGGGAGGTCTCGCAAGCGAAATCCAAACAAGGAACCCTCCCAATACACTACTGTGTAGCTAGGTCGGGGATTGAGATTAGTTGAACCAGGGTTAAGGTTTTATAAAAAGAAAGATTTCCATATTTTAGATATTACCCGAGGGCCTATACAACAACACAATATAAATCAATCCCGCGTCTTTCGACACGCCAAACAAACACCTTATGTTTAGGACACAAGGCCTCAATTAATACAATGCTCTAGCCAATACCTAGTTCTCAAAACTAGCACAACTATGAGCTAAACTATCCGCTCCTCATAAATCTACCAAACCCTGAACCTCTCAGTTATGAAAAGGTGTATCTTCTCAAAAGATGCCATACCAAGGCCACACTTGCTCATTTCCTCCTCTAGGAAAATTCCATACACCCTAGCGGTGTAGCGGCTAACTACCCATCATGCCTTAAGCGCGATGTTCCCAATTATTACCCAAAACGTAACTCAAACCCAAAGAAAGGTATTCTACCTTACAATTCCATAACCTAATGGTTTCCCCTCACCCTAGAATCTCAACTTAGGGTCCTCAACTCCTTCCAGGAAAATCATTATCCCTAAGCCTATTTCTTCACAAGAGAAACATCTTCCTCAAAATCCTTCCTAACCATTTTGAAGGGCAAGGCGCGATTGTAACTGCCGAGAACTCCTTCAGTCCTACACAACGAAACTGAGTCTCCAAGGGCATTTCCCCTCATCCTAGAAGGCGATACTCCTAATATTGGGACGACTCCACCTACCTCACATCGGTAAGAGTCACCAAAACCAGGTTTCCTAACTAAGGTTAACAGATTCTCAATCTAAACCTCCCAAGGACTACACTACATACCTCTCCTCGGACTTTCCTTACTAAGACCAAGATTCGCCATTCGAGAAAATTTCCTTTATTACTCAACTGCCGATAAATCACCTCACACCAATGCTAGAAATCTCCTCAATATCTCCTCCAGAATCGGGGAAAACAACTACCCCCGATCAAAGCGTACCCAAAATATGTTATGGGTTCCGTATTTCTAAACCTATTCTTTCCTAGACGACAAAATCTAGGCGACGTCTGAAACGAAACAAGAGCAACTATTATCAGAACGCCAATCAAGTGAGTATACTTCACAGAAGAAAACAACGCAGTGAACACAACAGTCCTATTTTTAGGGCTTTATGTCAAGAACGTTAACGGAAGAATGCAGAAACTCGCACAGATCCTAAGGACTCTAGAACCTGATGCTCTGATACCATCTGTAACACCCCTCTTAAAATAATAATGGGTGGCCAGCCCTATACAATATTAAATCAGGAATTTCAGATGGTCCAGTCTAAACATCAACTGTCGGTACTATATAATATAGGACTAACTACCCGATATCATATAAGCGAGATGTTAAATAAATTAAAACTTGCAACATACAATAACCCAACACTATGAAACTACTAAAGAGTAAGAGAGAGATGCAAGAAGCACTATAAGAAATGAAAGGAATCACTATACATGAATATGCCATAAATAAATAAACCCGAATAAGCTGTCGGGTCACAGCAAATACAATAACTGAAATGGAATGAATATAAACATATATATAAATATCCCTTGGGTACAAACCCGATATACAACATGAATCCTACCTAGAAATTTAAAGAAGTAGGAAGCGGCTACATGAAACATCCCGCCACAGTCCGCACCTGTAACGGCTCCCAAGACTCTGGATAGAAGGTCATCCGGTATCCATGCGGTAGGATACATGTGGAAATATATATGTATATACAAGAAGGAGAGAAAAGTAAACGGGTCAGAGCCCCGAATGTGTAAAATATTTAGCAAGTGTGTTAACCGTGCATAATAAATACCGGTGTACTTAATTTCATAAATAAGTGAGACCGCACTCTCGTGGAACCCCAACTCACCTCTCATCTAAAGGCGCGCACCTATTCGCGTCCTCAAATTTTAGTTATAATACCCCCATTAATTTTAGGACAACCTAACTTATCAGGCCTAGCCTATATCCACGAGAGCTACCTTCCCGTCATAATCTAAGGATCCACCCATTTCTAATCCTATTAGATTATGATTACAACAATTATGCCATAAAAGGCTTAATAAATTCCGATTAATAATCTTATGAATTATAATCATCATAATTCTTAAAACATCACTCCTATACATATACATATATATATACATATATAGGCTAAAAACGTAAGAATTAATATACTTAATAACATGCACATGGAAAATTGGCAAAACTTCTCTCTAATCCCAAAATTGTACTACGTTTCGTGCGTGGGGAGTCTCGCAAAGCGAAATCCAAACAAGGAACCGCCCCGTTACACTACTCCTGACAAGGTTAAGACCAGAGATCCGAGATGCCACCTATGGAATTACTTCTCTCAAATCTCGACATGGCACTGTGTTTCGTGCATGAGGTGTCTCGCAAAGCGAAATCCAAACAAGGAACCACCTCGTTACACTACTCCGGGGCAATGTCGATCCTAGAGATCCATAATTCTCAACATACAAGTTAATACTACCATTACTACTAACTATAACTCCTAAATAAAGAAAGAAAGAAAAGAAAAGAAAGAAAACAAATAAGATAAAATAAAAGAACCTCCAATAATATCCTTGGGATGATGTAACCGAAATAATACCTTATGTGCGATACATCAACCCCCATCAATCTAGTACACCATAATCATCTAAGATGTATTTCATAAAAGTCCATATCCTTTCATCTATCGGATATATATATATATATATAGGTATTTATTTCTAACTGTATATATACCATCATCAATCCAATAGCCAAGTGTACATACTACATATGATGTACAAAGCCATGCAGATAATATACCCGACTATATATATCGCCGATAAACTGCATCAATGCTATCATCTTCCCAGTGCCCGGCTCACGTAGCAAAACTGGGGCCACAATGGTGGCACTAAACGACACCCATCCCGTGGTAAACTCACGCACACGACGTCCCGGGAAGCGGTCATAGCTCCAAACCGGCAATGAGACGAAACATACCCATCACGTCTCATCCCAAATATATATATATATATATATATATATATCATATGGTAACACACGGGACGACTATGACCTGGGGAATATCCACACCCTGCTTTTCTAGCCAGGATGCTCACCCTCTACGCGCGCAACTTCCCAATGATAGCATGAGCGTGGTATGCTTAACCAATTTAGTATATATATATATCATATACATGCATAATATATATAATCCATATGATCCAATCATATGCTCAAATAGTAAACCATCGTATACGGTTTAAATATCCATACCATGTATGTCCACAACATGAAGATATCCATATATCTATATACATACATATATATATATATATATATATATATATATGTATATATATATATATATATATATATATATATATGTATATATATATATGTATATATATGTATATATATATATGTATATATATATATGTATATATATATATGTATATATATATATATATATATCAACACATATTCACATATCCTTATCTATATATATAAACTAATCCTCGTTCATATGTATAAGATATATATAACTGGCTATAAGTATACATAGTCCTCGATATACAAGCCGTCACTACCATTTCCATTCAATTTACCTTGATATGTGAATATAATTCCATACTTGAAACATATTCAATCATCTTCCTATGATGAGTAGTCTCCCAAAACCATATGTTTATATCTATACATATACATTCAACATTAGGGTTATCACCCAAGAATTTGTGTAGAAATCCATCACTACACCTTTCACCTCTAAATGTGAAAGTACATAATTATCTTTAGTACTATCTAACCATAGGCATTAACAGGACTTAATAGTCTAAAACCTCAATTCTTTCCAACCTCATTTCAAGTATTGGAATCTCAATGGCCATATTCCCATAGTTGCGTATAAACTATCCTAACTAGAATTTACGCTACCGCTTATCCTAGTCGATAGTACACCCGCAAGCTGTTTCCCACTATTACCTATGGTTCAATGGTATTTTATGAATCCTTACTCCTATCGGGTTATCATTTATTCCTTAGACTAAATATTTCTAAGGATAGGAGACCTCTCACTCTCTAAGAGTTCTCAACCTCAAACATATATATATATATATATATATATATATATATATATATATATATATATATATATATATATATATATATATATATATATATATACCTTTATCCATAATTCGTAAATTCCAACCTCAAAGAGTTTTCCTCCATTATCCATATGTAACTCCAATGCGTACATGGGTACATTTCTCCCAAGTTACCCTAAGGAGTCCTCAAATCCCAATATGTGAGAAACTCCTTAAATGACTCCAAGAATATATCTTTTACATTCTAAGAGAAAGCCCCCAAATCAATAAACCCAACCAAAAAGGGTTTGAAATCACTATGGAGAAAATACTTCAAAATGCCCTGTTTTCGAATCGATTCGGCCTCCCAGGCAAATCGATTCGGGTCCAAAGACCTGGGCTTCTGTAATAGGCCGAATCGATTCGTCTTATGGTCCGAATCGATTCGGTCAATGCAGACCTGCCAATTTCACTAAACCGAATCGATTCGCTTAAGGGGGCGAATCGATTCGGACCTGCAAATTTTGAAAGGGGTCTTCTTCTTCATCAAAACCCACGAATTCTAAACCCTAAATTTTTCATTCCAACCCCCAATACTTTATCACAACATGATTCTAAGCCAATAAATCAACCCAAAGTTGATCCCAACCATTTCTAATCCACTAAATCCATTTTTTTTTACACATTGATTTCAAGATTAAACCTAAAAATCTAGGTTTTGACATTAATACCCAAAAATCCATTTCTTTAACCCACAAATTATGAAATGAAATACACAAATAGATATTTAGAAAGATTAAACACTTGCCTCAGATTTGTAGAGGTTGGATCGTCCTTGTTGACGCGGTTGGGCCGGAAATCCCAAGCTTTTTCTTCCTCTCTCTCTTCTTTTCCTTCTTCTTTCTTTCTTCCTTTTTCTTTCTCTCTTTCTCTAATTGAGAAAGGCTTGATCCGTAAGCCTTAAATCCTTTAAAACAACAAACCCAGTTTTAAATGTTAATACACACTTTAAATGACTCGTTTAGACCAATTAGAGTCAAACTGACTTAAAAATATTCCGGAGCCGAAATAAAACCCAATGACAGTCATTTTGACTATCTCGACCCTTCTGGGATCGATGGTACCCTCAAAACCATCATCCGGAATACTTTAAGAACCTCCTCTATTTTTGGACTTAAATTCCCAAATTCTAAAATTCTCCAATTCAATTAAATTTTATTTTCCCAAAAACTTAATTTCTCAGTCTCCAAAATCGAGGGTTATTACACAGTCGAAAGGCAAAGAATCATTAGAACACATGAGGAAGTATACAAATTATATTCCCTTAAAGGTGGATATAAAACACGTTCTGGAAGATATCAAGAACATCTAGGAACTGAATTGGCCAGAAAAACTGAGGACAACTCCCGAAAGAAGAGATAATCCAAATATTGCGAGTTCCATAAGGATCACAGTCACACGACCAAGAAGTGTGTATCATTCCAAAATGAGATAGAGGCACTCATTAGACGAGGAAAGTTGAAGAAGTACGTTGATCGCCAGAATAGTGGGAAGACCAATAACAGAGCTCGACAGAGATCCAAATCTCCTTGCCGACCAAGAGACAATAAGAAAAGGGACCATAAAGATGACCCTAAAGATGACCCCGATCTCCCAAAAAGGATAAGATAACCTGAGAGTGAGGTATTTTTAATTCAATTTGGTTCATTTGATTGTAACATGATTATAGGTGGAGATACAGGTGGGGGTGGTCATACCGCAGAGAGAAAAGCTTACCTCAATGTGGCACAAGCTTGTTCTTATATACATCAGATAAATATAGCAGAAAAAAATCGCCCGAGGAAGGTTAACAAAGATAAGATGGTCATTAGTTTTTACAAAAATGATCTGGAAGGCGTTTTTTATCCTCACGATGATCCTCTAGTGATCAAAATGAGAATGAATGATGTAATCATCTCAAGAGTACTGGTGGATAATGGTAGCTCGACGGACATTAAGTAGTTCCCATGCTTAGATAGTTTGAACTTAAAACTTGATCAGTTGGAGCCATATCACAGGCCCCTCATTGGGTTCTCTGAAGAAAAAGTTTTTTTGCTTGGGACGATCAAGTTAGACATGTTGATTGGTACCTAGCCTGCTTGAAGATCAGAAAAGATACGCTTCTTCTTGATGGATAAAAACATCTAATCAGTCTACAATATAATCATAGGGAGAGTAGGTTCAAAAACGTTTGAGGAAGTTTTGTCCACTATACATTAGTGTCTAATGTTCCCGAATAACTTTGGGTTCAGAATTGTGAAGGGCGATCAAAAATTAGCTTAGGAGTGCTACTACTCATCTGTCGAGCAAGAAGAATTGGAGGAAGCTAGGAAGAAAACTACTACTTATCAAGTGGATGAATCTAATGAGTCTGAGATTGAAATATTAGAACCAAGAGATGAAATGGAGCTCATTAAAGGACATGTTATGGAGGCAATGGAAAGCATAGTTACGGATGACGAGCAACCATAAAGAATAACTTAGATTGGTGCTTCACTTGAACCAATATTAAAGCTAAAGCTGGTGGCATTTCTGAAGCACAGAAATAAAGTATTCACGTGGAGTCATGAAGATATGTCGAGGATAGACCCAGCTTTCTTATGTTATGAGATCAACATCAACAAAGAGATCAAACTAGTGAAGCAACGAAGAAGAGTCTTTAGTCTGAAGAAGAATCAGGCTATTCAAGAGGAAGTGGAAAAATTACAAAAGGCTTCTTTCATTGAAGACGTCAAATATCATGATTGGCTTGATAATGTTGTGATGGTGAAGAAAAAGAATAACAAATGGAGAATGTGTGTGGACTTCACAGACCTGAATAAATATTGCCAAAAGACCATTTCCCTCTGCCTAGAATAGATCAACTAGTAAATGCAACTTCAGGGCATGAATTGCTAAACTTCATGGATGCCTACTCCGGATACAATCAAATTAAAATGAAGCCAGAACATAGGGAAAGTACCTCTTTCATTACTCATGAGGAACATATTGTTACAATGTTATTCCTTTTAGTCTTAAGAATGCACGTTATACATATCAGCGGTTGATGAACAAGGTGTTTGTAGAGAAGATTGGCAAAAGTATGGAGGTGTACATTGACGACATGTTGACCAAAAGCAAGAATCAAGTTGACCATATAACTGATTTCAGTAAAACATTTCATCAGTTGGAGAAGTATCAGATGAAGCTGAACCTGACCAAGTGCATTTTTAGCATAGTAGAAGGTATGTTCCTCGAGTATATTGTGAATCAAATAGGGATTGAACCAAATCCTTATAAAATAAAAGACTTGATAGAATTACGATCCCCAACCACCAAGAAGGAAGTGCAAAGCCTTACAGGGAGTATTACAGCTCTCAACAAATTCATCTCCCGAGCAACTCATAGATTTCTTCCATTCGTCAAGGTGCTCAGAAAGACCTTTGAATGCAATGACGAATGCGAGAAGGCATTTTTAGAGTTGAAGAGATACTTGGGAACACCTCCTCTATTGTCCAAGCCAGTGGCGGGAGAAAAATTATATTTGTACCTAGTCATTTCAGAAAGTGAAGTTAGTTCGGCTTTGATACTAATAGAAAGCGGAGCACAAAAACCAGTTTACTACACGAGCAAGGTATTCAGGGGAGCATGGATCAGGTATCCAAAACTGGAGAAGTTAGCATTGGCACTGATTGAGGCGAGCAGGAGGATGTGACCATATTTTCAAGCCCATACGATAATGGTATACTCTAACATGCCACTTAGACAGGATTTACATATGTCGAAAAAGTCTAGAAGATTGATGTGTTGGGGAGTGAAATTAGGAGAATATGACATTATCTATGAGCCAAGATCCTCTCTCAAAGGGCAGGCTGTGGAAGATTTCATTGTTGAAGTTACCTATCCTGATATCTTCGATCAACGGGGGGGCTAATGCATAACAACTCAAAGATGCTGGAGGATCAATAGAAATTATCCCCGATCAACTCCCAGTAGCAGAATTACCAGAAGGGATGGAAACCGATCCACTAAAATCTTCTGGTAAGCAACCAGAGTTGAAGGATGAAGAAAGGAAGGACAAGATATTTTATCAATGGATTTTGTCAGACCAAGGGTTTGATAATAATATCCCTATATGGAATTTATACGTTGATGGTTCTTCATGTGCAATAGGTTGCGGAGATGGAATTATTCTCAACAGTATAGATGGAATAGACATAGAATATGCTTTGTAGTTTCAATTCAAGGCTTCCAACAATGAAGCTGAGTATGAAGCAGTAATTATGGGCCTCAACATAGCTAATTCATTGAATGTAGAGAAATTTATGGTGTTCAGCGATTCATAATTAGTGGTAAATCGGATGCTCAATCTTTACGCAGCAAAAGGGGAGTTCATACCGAGGTATTTAACTAAAGTTCTACAGATTGTATCTAATTTGGCGGTTGTCCAAGTGATTAGAATTCTAAGACTGGAGAATGCAAGTGCATATGCACTTGCTCTATTAGCTTCATCTACATGCACAAAGCTACGAAGAACAATTCCCATTGAGATACTAGCAAGCAGAAGTATTGATGAAGAATTAATAGTGAACTTTATTTCTTTGGATATGGAACCTTCTTGGATGGATCCCATCAGGGCTTACATCGAAGAAGGCACGTTACCAGTCGATCAACTTACACCTAAGAGGTTAAAGTTTAAGGCTGCCATATACTTCTTAAATAATTGAGTTTTGTACAGAAGAGGTTTTATAGCTGGTCTTCAAAGATGTGTTAATCCAGGAAAAGTAAAAGATCTAATCGAAGAAATTCATGAAGGATCCTGTGGATCTCACATAGCAGGTAGAACTCTATTACTGATAATAAATATGTAGGGATACTATTGGCCAATAATGCGCGCTAATTTTATATCTTATGCAAAGAAATGCACAAGTGTCAGCGATTTTCTACTATACGAAGAACTCCTCAGGCAGTGTTAATACCAATCACTTCACCTTGGCCATTTTCTATGTGGGGAATATACTTAGTCAGACCTCTACCAAATACAAGAGGACAATTCAAATACTTGGTGGTAGCAGTTGATTATTTTACCAAATGTGTGGAAGCTGAACCTCTCATTGATATGGATTATGAAAGGGTCTATCAATTCATCTGGAAGAATATTATTTACAGATATGGTCTGCCACATGATTTTATCACTGATCATGGTACCCAAATTGACAATGAGAAGTTTTTCGCGTATTATCTACAACCCAACGTTCAAAAGATCCATTCTGCTCCGGGTCATCCCCAAAGTAACGGGAAAATGAAAGTGATGAATAAAACCCTACTAACTGGGTTGAAAAAAATATTAGATAATGCTAAAGGGAATTGGATCAATGAGCTTCATTCAGTGTTATGTTCCTGCCAAACAATGCCCCGAACAGCAACATGGGAGTCCCCTTACATGTTATCTTTTGGGAGTTAAGCAGTCATACCTGCTGAATTACGATTACCTATTCATAGGGTGCTTAATTTTAATTATCCGGTAAGTGATTTGATGAGATGCTTGGACTTGGATATGCTCGAAGAAGTTAGAGAAGAATCAACAATCTGAAATGGAGCTTATCAGCAAAGGACTGTCATGTTCTACAATAAAATAGTCAAGAACTGCAATCTCAAGGAAGGAGATTATGTGCTCAAGAAATTAATTCAAAAGAATAATAAGTTGGAGGCCAACTAGCATGGGCCCTATCATTTCATAACTGTTGTTCGACCTGGAACCTATAGAATTGAAACTCTCAAAGGGGAAGAATTCAAGAATCCTTGGAATGCGGAGCACCTGAGAAAGTATTACCCGTAATGTAACTGTACATGTACCCCATTTTTTTAGTATTAATGAAAATGCGGATTTCTGGATATTCAATTTTATTATTTTTATTTCAATGTACTAGTGCTTCACACTACACTTAACTCAGCAACAACAATTTTTTTTCTCTCAACAAAGTTGGTAGGCATCAACCCAAATGTCAACAAAGTTGGTCGGCATCAGCCAAAACACCAACAAAGCTTGTTGGCATTAGCAATCACCAACTACAAGTTGGTAGACCTCAACATAACCAACAATGTTGGTACAACTATCGAGCAAGGCAAGGCTTGTTTGATTATACATAATGTAGACTGTCGACACATCTCACGTCATAGTTTCTTGTACTTAAGACCTATCTCAAAGGGATTATTAAGTTTCCTATTATTCCCACATATAACATCATTATTCTTAAGGTCCTTACTTCTGCCCCAAACCTCATTTCATCACATCATTCAAATTTACTCTTTTAACCCTAATATTATCTCACTCATCGAATTTCATTAGATTTTAGAATAATTCCTCAAATTGAATTCTAATTAAGGTCCAAATTTTATAACCATACCTACTGGTCTTCCTTAAGTCTAAGGATATTCATAAAGTCTCAAATAATAATTTTCTAAGGGTTAACATCATTAAAATTTAACTAGGGAAAATTTTACTCATTCTGGGAAGGTCGATCGATCGACCTTGAACATCGATCGATCGATGGTGGTCGATCGATCGACTGATGAATGTCCATCGATCGATTGCACTAGATAGGCTACGGACTGCTTCGTTTTGCAGTCCTCAAATCGTCCCAAAACTCCATTATAATGCATGAAACTCTAATCTAACGTTATAATATCATCATACAACCATTCTACAACATTGTTAACGTTATAAAACCAATAAATCATCAACCAAGGGCTTTATTTGGATCAAAACTTCATCAAGAACCCTAGTTTTCTATTTCTTTCAAGAACACTAATAATTCTCTTCTTAAATCCGTTTTTTGATCATCAAGGGTTATATTTTGAATTCATAATTCGTCCAGAATATGTCTACATGCAATTCCTAACATGGTTCATAGTTTTAATCCTCAAATTTATGGGTCTATATAAATCTTCCAAGACAAAATTCGATAATTACACTAAATATGGAAGAACACATTCATTGAATCAATTGTAACTAAATCACTTGCCTTAATCATTCATCAGATTGTTGTAGATGAAGATGCTAGAAGATGATGGTTGATATCCACTCTCTCTCTCTGCAGAATTCTCCTCTCTCTCTCTCTCTACAATTTCTTCTCCAAAGATGACAAATGGAGGTGGAGGTTTATTTTTGAACTTTTAACTTCTTTTCTAAACTTCTCCCGTAGCCCACTACTTAGTTTAGTGCTGATAATGGGTTGGTGGGTTTAATGATAAATCATAATTAAACTCTCATTTTCGTGGGTTTTAATTACCAAAATTCTGAAATTACCAAATTACCCTTTTGGGTTGCCGGTTTGGCCTAAAAATTCCCCGGGACCCAAACTAAACCTCCGGCTAGTGTTTTCTGACTATCTCGACCCTTTCGAACACGTTGTCTCACTTAAAATGACCATACGGTTGATAAAAATAAAATTCACTTTTTAATTAAAATAATTACATACCTGACGCAACTGTCATGCGCGTCCCAACAAAATTTCCCAAATTGTCGTATTTCAGTCTCACGGCAATTTCAATATTTTCAATATTCATATAACACCATATGTATACAATATAATCAAATACCAACTCACATCTCGTTAGTATTTTATCCGGATTAATTCCCAATTAATTCACATTTAATTTAATTAATCCCGTAAATAAATATCAGTAAAAGTACGGGGTATTACATACTTCCCCCCTAATAACAGAATTTTGTCCCAAAATTCGAAAAAAGTAAGGCATACCTGGAAAAAATTGGTACCCTCCAGTGTTAAAAACAAAATATAAAGAAAGGCCCAGTCACTAAAGCCCTTACTCACAACAAGCTTGTTTAGCAGACTTGATACCTTATCAGAATACAATTCAATAAATGCACCTCACGTTGTGGTCTTATTAAACAACATTCGAATAAAAATAGCCTATACATCGTTAGCCGCATCATTTCAATATTATTGTGAGTCCATACCTCACTACGCATTAACTCCCGCGTTTAGTAACACACCAAACTCCCATCCTGGAAGAAATTAATAACACATCTGACTACTCTTGTCCATTCTTTGAAATATCCCGATGTTGTGACTTTTACACAAGGGGAAAACCACTTCAGCCTGTTGGTGTCACACAAACCTTTGTAAGCACCTTGTCCACCATAAATAGATACGGGTGCTTTTCCCCCAACTCTACCATTAGGTAATATCTCCTCCTCGTGACTACAATATACCTCACTAGTTATACCCGATTTGGAATTGAAAATATCGCAATGAATCCAAAATTTCTTTCATACAATCCATCAGTCGTTAGTCACCTTGCGCCTGCACCTCGGGTTATAGGTGATACAACCCTCAGTTTGAATCGTTATTTCCCACTACTTATTGTCACCCCACCTAAATGTGGATTTCGGGGATTTCATCCCAGTTCTAAATAATACTACGTCGAACCACGTACCGGCGTGTTCACTATCTAATAGTGTAAATCATTCAAGTATATAACAGTTTGTCTCCTTCTGAACAACATGACTCACGTATTTGAAGGAATTTGTTACCCCTCAAGGAATTTACTAACTTGACTCTTCCGTCCATGGTATCATCGGTTGGATACAAAATTAATTGGTTAATCATCTAACACTCAACCGTTCTACTACTTACTACACCCCTTTAAATGCTGACTTTTTTGTAAATGTTCCTTCCCGTTAAGTGATACTTAACGATCCTCTGCTTCTCTTGGCGTATGCCAAAGTTTCGACCCTTACACTTTCTCACCCCTTTGTGAAAATCCGGACTCCTTATACCTTATTAACATTCTCACTCTATTTACTCTTGAGTCACCCTCAACATTCGATTGATCGAAACTCTACTCCAAATTGCTCATAATAATTTATTCTCCTTCTCAAGAGATATCCTTTTATTAAATGGCTTTCTACTGCCTTTCCTCCAAATTTGAACGTGCTACACTAACTACACACAAGTATACTCATTAACACCTTTTCTTATGACGTTTAATCTCATAAGTAATAATCTCACCCGTCTATGTTCCATCTTCCTTTGATTTACACTTTAGCAAATCAAGATGTCTACGCCCCTTATAACCCAACCATATGGTTTTTAAACATTATATACGCTTCATACAAATCCCAAACTCTTTATTGTCACTGTAAATACAACGGTGTTATACCACTTGGGAGTTATCAATCGCTTCTGAATTAGAAATCCTAAATACTTCTTAACCTCAATGCATCCTTCAACCTGCCAAAATAAAACCAAAATTTTTAGTACTTCTTCACCACACCACTGGCTCTACTGACCTTATATCATAATTTTCCTAACTAACTATTTTCTTAATTATCGAGGGATTCCAAATTATGGACGAATGGTTAAATATTCCCCCTACTACCAACCTTAAGCTAGGTTTCATGTGTGGGATGTCTCGCAAAGCGAAATCCAAACAAGGAACCCCCCCGATACACTACTTACTAACCTTGTCGATCATCGAGATTTATTAAGCCCTCAGTCCATAACACGTACCCCTATGTTCCCGTCTCTTAACAACAAAGTTACATCTCCCTTCTCAATTTAACTTAAACAAGGAACTCTTTTCGAAAGACACTTTTTCTTGACATTGATGGTAATCACAATCCATATACACTATGCAATTATACTCGGGGCTCTCAAAATCCCGTCCCCAGGTACACAATTATGAGTATAAACTCCCAGATCTCTAAATGGCGATAACATAATGCACTATACTTATTACGACATCCTGAGTGTTAATTACAATAACCAGCTAAACCGTTTTGCTAACTAGTAAATAAATTACATACTAATCATATCATTTAAATCTCCGCGCATACTAGGATTAAGTATCCGAGACCATTATGCCTTTGAAATCACAGCAATATTTATATATATATACATATATACAATAGTACAATTTTGAGCCCGACCCTCTCACATATGGGGCCTCTCCAGAACCAAAACATTCTACCCTAAGGTAGTAACTTCGATAAACTTGTAATACCAGCACACTATCGGTACAATTATATAAAAACACAATTTGGATAATATCATACTTGTATAGTACAACACTAAAACGAGTAATTTCAATCAATCAATCATGTACTGCTATTAATATACCCATTCATCATATACGGATAATAATGCAAGGAACCCCACACTATCAGCGAAAAATGTTCACATAAACAAAATTGCCGATACTCACTAAACTCAACTCTCAAGCAAAAGTGACAATAACAACAATAACCATTGTAGTAACCTGTTTATATCACAACCAACATGCAACATCATCTGAGGATATAACTCCTACTTCCATCCTGATAATCGTCCTGGATGCCCTTAATATTTTCTGGTCTTAACACCTGTCCGTACCAGACCAAATATTTCAATAATTGTCGCCCTTGCCAGGCATAATACCTTTATCCCTACACTTGCATCGGGAAACATTTATAATGTACGGGTTTTCACTCCCACAAAGTACCTCTACACATACTCCACTTATTTCCGCTCACCCTGACCATGTTAAAGTGGTCCTTTCCTCGGACGTTGGTAGTCTCAGCTCTGAAGACTATCTCCATTATTCCCTTAGCTTGATGTACCTAAGGAACACATTACTAGTTTTCCACCTCTTTTACTGAAATTACCATCGCTCGGTAGTAATTCCGCTATCAAATTATTTTAACATTTTCTCCGTTGGGTCTTCCTCCTTGTGGTGTTTCTCCAACACCATTTTCCCAATCTTATTCTATAAAAATTCTTCGATTTTTGTATCTCCCTACCCAAGGGAACATTTACCTCTAAATTTACACCACGCAATATTATTACTATCTGTATTTATCATCCAAGCAGAATTCCCCATAAGAGCTAACAATTCTTCTTGTATGTATATTCTCCCTTTAACATCCTCTTCTCCATACGACCTTCTCCACCCGGTGTAAGGTTCGCTACAACATTAAATTTCACCTCACAAGTTGACCCCTGTTTGGCCCTCTTATGTGAGTTCAGAATAACATTCGCCTTTCAACCTGAACATTTGATGAAGGAACTTATGGTCAAAGCATACGTGTACACCCTCTCGACATCACATTCCACTTTTAAGTGGGTTGCTTGTTTCTGGCCATCGAATTTCCGCTCTTACGAGTCAAGGAAAAATTTCTCCAAATTTTCACTCTTAATTGGTCATATCCTAACATATGTCCAAGCCTTTGGATACATTGCGTTTGTTTGGCTAGCACATGCCGTCTTCGCCTTTCGAGTATTGCTACTACTGGTTCTATTCAATGTTACACCTAACTCTTTCTTTCCCATTCCAACCTTGTTGGATGTGTCTAATTTGACCCCATTCCTACTATAGCTGTACCCGGAAGTCTCAAGTCGCGCCCTAGCCTTCTATATCATCCAGGACTTCCGTGTCATAATATCGGTGACTTCTACTACGGTCATCCCTTTAATTAATTTAATAACCTCAACTGATCCTCGCCTCCTGCTGTCCGTCCAACTGTCTTCACCTGACGTACTACATTGTTTGGCATACGAACACACCCGATTGCAAATAAGATTCACTATCATATATATCGAAGCAGGAGAACGAAATCTCGCCAAAGATATCAACAATCCTAAGCATAGGGCTCTACATCAAAGAAAGTTACGCTGGAAGCATAATAAGCCGTACAGATCCTAAAGGACACTAGAACCTGGCTCTGATACCACCTGTGACACCCCGACTAATTAAATACCCGGTAGCTACTCCTTTATTAAAATTAATACAAAATGCCAAGTTGGTTCAGTTAATAGCATCACTGTCGAAAACATTTTAATGATTACTAACCACCTAGTATTTAAAAAGCGAGTTTCCAATTTTAAATTAAATCTGATTTACATGAATTAAGTGAAGAATAAAAGAATAACATACCATACACAATAAAGTCCCAATAGTGTAATCAACAAGTAATAAAGAGTCTGGAGGAAATACTCCTCACAACAATCCCACAACTGAAATAATAAAACAAGTCTGAATCCTGAATTAATTACAATCCACAATCTGAATAACTGAAATATAAAATGTCTCTAAAAGAAATAGGCGACATGCCCTACAAATGATGAAACTGAATATGGAGTCAAGACTAGAAAAGAGGCGTCTACTGTCAAAGCCCTGTAACTTCCACAACAGCTACAACTCGTCACCTGAATAGAATTCCTATGCATGGTGTCCTTGTGGCTGGGCACCTAAAAAGGTTTTTACAATAATAGATTTGAAAGCAAACGGGTCAGAGCCCGAAAGTGGAGATTATTTTAAAAACAGCAAGTGCTTTAATAACATTTAAAACAATGAATGCAAAATACATGTTAGGACGTGCTCTCACATGAAATACTCACCTCTCGTCTAACTGTGCACTCCTAACGTTCCCGTACCCATTCATGTGTTTCTCATATCTATCCAGTTCAAAAGAGTTTCTAACATATCTACTCGGTTCACGTTTTAATTCCAACCTTAACAATTAAATAGAGAGTTCTACTTTAATTCTAGGATTCCCAATTATTAACAAAACCATTTATTGGTATATATCCCCTTTTTATCTTTTCATAACGTTACAATAATCATACTCACAATTAAACATGACAATTCTTTTCAATTTACCGTATATTATTCTCAACATAAATATACAATACTAACACCCCGAGACTAAGCTGCGGTGCACACATACTCTGCTATCCATCCCGGTACATCACGTACATAAGGATCACGAATTCCAAATCTCTCAGGAATCGTTCTCAGATAATAGCAAATCACAAACAATGGAGGAGAACACAGTCACATCATAAGGGTCATGCACGTACCTACGCTCCCATGATCAGCAGACTTATTAACATCTCAATAAGTCCTTCTCTGACCTATGTCCTCGAGGTAACAATCTATATCCACCCGTAGGCACACAAAGATTAGATGGTCCTAAACGAACGCAAATCTCCCGTGATAGCAAGTATGGTAGGTATGTCATACACATAAGTTATGTACTAAGCATTCACACATCTTAGATGCCTCAATATTAATAAAGGTATATTCTACATCCTTATACCATTATTCCAATTTTATTCATTTTAAGTCTCCCGATAATACATAATGTAGACTGTCGACACATCTCACGTCATAGTTTCTTGTACTTAAGACCTATCTCAAAGGGATTATTAAGTTTCCTATTATTCCCACATATAACATCATTATTCTTAAGGTCCTTACTTCTGCCCCAAACCTCATTTCATCACATCATTCAAATTTGCTCTTTTAACTCTAATATTATCTCACTCATCGAATTTCATTAGATTTTAGAATAATTCCCCAAATTAAATTCTAATTAAGGTCCAAATTTTATAACCATACCTACTGGTCTTCCTTAAGTCTAAGGATATTCATAAAGTCTCCAATAATAATTTTCTAAGGGTTAACATCATTAAAATTTAACTAGGGAAAATTTTACTCATTCTAGGAAGGTCGATCGATCGACCTTGAACATCGATCGATCGACGGTGGTCGATCGATCGACTGATGAATGTCGATCGATCGATTGCACCAGATAGGCTACGGACTGCTTCGTTTTGCAGTCCTCAAATCGTCCTAAAACTCCATTATAATGCATGAAACTCTAATCTAACGTTATAATATCATCATACAACCATTGTACAATATTGTTAACGTTCTAAAACCAATATATCATCAACCAAGGGCTTTATTTGGATCAAAACTTCATCAAGAACCCTAGTTTTCTATTTCTTTCAAGAACACTAATAATTCTCTTCTTAAATCCATTTTTTGATCATCAAGGGTTATATTTTGAATTCATAATTCATCCAGAATATGTCTACATGCAATTCCTAACATGGTTCATAGTTTTAATCCTCAAATTTATGGGTCTATATCAATCTTCTAAGACAAAATTCGATAATTACACTAAACATGGAAGAACACATTCATTGAATCAATTGTAACTAAATCACTTACCTTAATCGTTCTTCCAATTGTTGTAGATGAAGATGCTAGAAGATGATGGTTGATATCCACTCTCTCTCTCTGCAGAATTCTCCTCTCTCCCTCTCTCTACAATTTCTTCTTCAAAGATGACAAATGGAGGTGGAGGTTTATTTTTGAACTTTTAACTTCTTTTCTAAACTTCTCCCGTAGACCACTAATTAGTTTAGTGCTGATAATGGGTTGGTGGTTTTAATGATAAATCATAATTAAACTCTAATTTTCGTGGGTTTTAATTACCAAAATTCTGAAATTACCAAATTACCATTTTGGGTTGCCGGTTTGGCCTAAAAATGCCCCGGGACCCAAACTAAACCCCTGGCTAGTGTTTTCTGACTATCTCGACCCTTCCGAACACGTTGGCGCACTCAAAATGACCATACGGTTGATAAAAATAAAATTCACTTTTTAATTAAAATAATTACATACCTGACGCGACTGTCACGCGCGTCCCAATAAAATTTCCCAAATTGCCGTATTTCAGTCTCACGACAATTTCAATATTTTCAATATTCATATAACGTCATATGTATACAGTATAATCAAATACCAACTCACATCTCGTTAGTATTTTATCCGGATTAATTCCCAATTAATTCACATTTAATTTAATTAATCCCGTAAATAAATATCAGTAAAAGTACGGGGTATTACAGGCCCTTTTCTTTAGCATATTGCATTTTCTTTTGGGATCTTTTAAACGGTGGATTTCACGACAAGTCAATTTTGAACTCTCGTAGCCCTTTCCTGTGAATCATTAATTATATTTACCAATTTAAATCCTCATGGTAAACAGTTCTTATATGCACACTTCTCCTTAAGTCTACTTGCACATAGATGACAAGATTGAGATAAAAATGCCGCACTAGATTCAAATATGCAAGAGAAGTCAAAAATCCGTATAAACTCGCGCATGTGTGCAGTCTTGGCATATATACAAAGTCGAATCAAAATGCATATCAACTTTAAAAGAACCCCATAAACAATGGTTAAGATCATTTTAAGCATCGATAATAATGACCAAATGTCCTAGCCACATGGATAATGAAATGATGGGGGGGAGGGGGGGGGGGGTCCAAGCACATCAAAATGCCACATCAAACATGTAAACTCAAAAACAAAAAACTAAAATATTTTTGGTTTTTCAAAAGTTTTCTCAAAAACAAAATCTTTTTGTAGTTTTCAAATAAGACTCAAACAAGTGAAAAATAAAATACAAAGAGATAAACATGTCATAATACTAGCAAATTATAAATCATGATGTAAGGGCTAGCATGTGACAAAACATGGAATCTACTATCCATAAGAAATAGTAAGAGATGAATCATGAGCATGCCTGTGAGAATCAACCAACAAAGCATTTAGCATGTCCAAAACAGATTTCCTAACCCAAACAGGTTTATACCTAACAAAACGGGTTTTGGGAACCAATGGGACATAACGTTTAATCTTCCTAGGGTCTTTTCTAGGATCAAAACAAAAACTCCTAAGGTGACCTTTACTACTACAACGTGAACATGTGAAAACACGACGAGGAATGGTTTTTTTTAATTTGACCTTTTCTAATACCCTCGGATGTGGTTGACGCTCTAAAACAAACTATGGTTTTCGCTTTTACAATCGAACCACTAGAACAAGATAAGCCGCTACCATCACTACTCGATTCATTTAAATCATTTTTTAACTTCAAAACATTTTTCTCAAGCAAACGATTAGACTCCTCAAACATTCATGACTCCTTATTTAAATTTTCAATTAACCCTAGAAGGTTATCTCACTCCCCCTCAATATGAGCAAACTTATCCTTAAGAGACTTTTCTCATCCCACAAAATCATTAATTGAATTATTTTCCACAACGCCACAAACCCTAGAATTTCTCAAATCCTCTAACTCTTTTTCTAAAACGAGGACTCTATCATCACTCTCCTTTTTCCGCAATTTTAACATACTAAAATCATTAAACGAGTAACTAAAGTTCTCAAGACAAATATCTCTTTGAATTTGAAACGTTTGCAAATATTCAATCCTATTTTGAAACCATAATTTTCTTTCTCCAAAACATCAATACGTCTTGAAAACTTTAAATTCAAACGATGTAAATCATCAAAGCTTAGAGAATCAATCGAGAGAAAATAAACATAGGAGAGATAAACAAACACACGGGATCACAAAACAAATAAAATATGTTTTCTAGCTCTGATACCAATTTGAAAAAATACCCGTTTGCGTGTGTTTCAAATCAAACTAATTTCTCACCAAAAATTATCCAACTTTTATTTTGCACCAAACCAAGTTGTGAAAACACAATTCTTACTTTAAAGAAATTTTATCTTGATTAATCATAAACATGCATCTAGTGATTAAAGCAAGTAAAATAAAGTAAAGAATACTCACAATGGAGGATATACGAGGAAAAAACCCAAAACGGGAAAATAACCTCGGACGGCCCAAGCCAGACAATCACTATAAACAATGGTTTAACAAAGACAGATTAGCCTTAAACAATGACTCGATCTCCACGGGTCTTGATGATACTTCTAATCTTCTACCGTTATTCAATAGTACCCATGCAGAAATTCCATCTTCCACGATACCTGTCCACAACACTCGACTCCACGAATGTCTTGGTATCTACCGATTGGATTTGATTCGTCTACGATATCGAACAATAAGTCCTTCTCGTTTCTTCACCGAAAAACCCTAATGTTCAATGGTAGAACAAATCAAGATCACGTAAGCATATAAGAATGATAACTCGGATCTTTCCAAACTCTAAGGTTGTGTTTAAACTTTTTAAACCTTAGAAAACATGTGCTAAACTCATACTGGATCGTATACTATTTTTATCAGAATGCACACTTACAAAACTCTGATGAAACCACCCTTTCAATAACAATTTAGCGCCGCCTTGAAAAGAGTGTTGCTCCAATGATAAGGCCACATCGTTCGCGTGGCATGAGCATCTAGCTCGAATGAGCTAACATGTCATTTGAACGACGCAACATCAGTTGGACTTTCTTTGACTTCTTATTTATAACGTCTCTTTTAAAAGAGATCCAAATTAGTCAAACTCCTTTTCGATCTTATCAGAATAAAACATAGTGTAAACCTTGAAAAAAATTAAAAACCATTTTGAAATATTTTTCTTTATAAAAATACATCCTTATCTTTTATAAAAACAATTCCGAGCACCATTACACTACACCAAATCTGCCCATTTGTCACGGTCATTGACCTTGACAAATTCACCTTGTCAAGGTCAATGACCGTGACATTTCGAGGCGAGACAACTTTTTTTGTCACGGTCGTGTCACGGTCGTGTCACGGTCATTGACCTTGACACATTTTTCATGGTTTAAAACCGTGACTAAGCCGCGATCCTTTTTAAAAAAATTGTCACGGTCATTGCCCGTGACAAGTCCATGACAAATGTTGTCAAGGACTTGTCACGGTCAATGACCGTGATAATTCTGGGCAGAATTTAAAAAAAATCTGCTGGGCAGTATGGCCACCGCCACTGCCCAACAGTATATTTGTACCTGTTATAACAACGTTGTACCTGTTCCAAACATCATATATCCAACACAAACTAAAGATAATGCAAATATATATTCATGACAGTATAATCCAAATTTTCAAAGTAAAAATAATATACATGACGATATAGTCCAAATATAATTAAAATGGACAAACTTGAAAATAATGTTACTACATGTCTTGTATAAAACTGAGGAGGTGAGTAGGCCACACGACATACGAATTGACGTACCCACTAATATATGTCGTGCCGCATTGTTCACGCAACCACAGTAGGGAGTTCTCCTTCCCGGGTATGACATGCGTGACGAGCACCCTGGACTCCATCCCTTGAAGCACACGTCCATGGACTATTCCACCCTCGATGATATCCGGGTCCCTCAACCCCCGCCCTATCCGCTGGCCATCAAATATGTCCAATATGAACACGCTCGGCCAACAAATCGTCGATTATGGTCTGTTGGAGGGCGTCAAATAGGGAAGTGGATCGTCGAAGTACGAACGTGTCGGTGATGAAGCAGCGAGGTCCACATCCTCGTCATCCTGCGCCTCGTCCTCCACACCTCCTCGTCCTCCCGCACCTCCTCCTCCACCGCCTTCTCCTTCCCTTTCCCTTTACCTTTCTCTTTACGGTCTCCACCCAACGTACGCTTCATGAATGCGTACATATCTTGGACCGTCGCCTCCAAACGGGACAGCTTCGCGTCGTGTGAATCCACCGTTCGAGCCAACCCGGTGTCGCTCGTCTCCAATCCGATGATCCTAGATTTGGCCACCCGCGAGCTCACTCCCCTTGTCCTCCCCTTGCGATCAGAGCCAAGCACTTGGCTGAGTGCGTCTGTGGACAAAGATGCCTTGTCGGCATCAGACTGCTACTCATGCACTTCCTTAAGCTTTGCCTGAAACGACAAAAAGCACATGATTAGTAAAATAAGTAAACTAAAAAATTATAACATAATTAACAATAATTAAACTGTCGGATTACTTACAATCGTGGCCGCGACGCTTAGGGGACACCTCCTTGTCCTCCCCCTTCTTCGTCCGAAGAGCCACATAAGTATCGAGCCTATGTGGCTTACCCCCTGGCCCACTCCCTACCCCCTGAAATAAAATAAAGTAAAGTAAAATTAGTATCGGCCCCGCAAAGTAAAATAATATCCAATAATATATTTCTGTAGTTATAGATAAATTAAATATTACCTTCATCCTATGCTCCACCTCAGCGTAAGAGGTCCGGCCGGAGTAGTGCACGTCCGTCTTTTTAGCCCGATTTTCCCTCCCCGATTGGCGAGATGCCAATTGTCGATCCTCGATCTCATTGTCAATGAACTTTTGCCATTGTGCCAATGAGATCGGCTCCTTGGGCGGGACGGATCCGCGCCATTGTAAAATGGTCTCTCGTGTTTTTCCAAAGTACCGTGTCCGCATATTTTTTTTCCACGTCTTGTGTTGCTCCCTCAACTGCTCGAAGACGGAATCGCGTAGCTTTGGATCCAAGTTGAATTGTTCCTCTCCAACAAATACAATGTTAGTTGCGAATAAATATAAATATAAATATAAATATAAATATAAATATAAATATAAATATAAATATAAATATAAATATAAATATAAATATAAATATAAATATAAATATAAATATAAATATAAATATAAATTGAAATTGAAATTGAAATATTCATATAAATATTACCTGTAGTGCCGCCCAAACAGCTAACTTGAGCTCATACGGCACCTCCTTCCAACTCATAAACCCCGGGCCGATGACCGTCTTTAGCAGCTCGAGGGATCTCGCTAAAAGCTCCGACTTGTTTTCGACGGTAATCCCAAATTTTCCATATTTGGGGAGCCTAGGGGCGGAGGAGCCCTCGTCGCCTCCGCTACCACCGAACCCAGACGACGACATCATCATAAACAGCATCATCATCTTCGCCCTAACATCTGAAGGAGACATTTTTGCTGTAAAAAAAATGTTATTAGTACAGATAAAAAAAATGTTATTAGTACAAATAAAAAAATGTTTCGTCTATATTATAACGTATGTGTAAGTTCCGTCAATACCACCCCCGCCACACGCACACACACACACACACACACACCACCCCTACCCACCCCACCCCCGCCACACGCACACACACACACGCACACACACACACACACGCACACACACATATTTTGAATGAAAATATCAATTATTTATAAAATTGATGTCTACTTTTAGTGTTGTGTATATATGTTAGTCTACTTTTGCTTTTTTTTTTAAATAATCAATTAACCAAATTTCATAATAGTGAATAAGGGTTAATCCTAGCCATTGATTAAGTGTATTATTAGTAAGTACAAAAATTAAATATGGACTCTTAATCTAGGATATAAGGAGTATTTGTTAGTGAAATAATAATTTAGTGATAAAAACACACTCGAACACTACCAAGTTTTGACGACACGGGTCTCTAGAAAGAAAAACAAGCATTTCCAAATTACATGTCGAAATAATACAAGTGCATGCTTTGCAATCAAAGGTATTTATCTTTAGGGGTTTGTAAATTTAGGATTTATTGTAATATGTATTTTGAAAATAGGACAACAAACATTTTATTTATGATTTTAGTCCCTATTTTTTCATAAAACCGCTGGCGCGGACCCATATTCATAAAACGTTAACCAATCATAACATGCCACGTGTCCCTTTAATTTGAAAATAGGGACTAAAAATGGAAACAATTCTATCAATTCAAATAAATAGATATCAATTCAAATACATGTCTTGGATATCAATTCCCACTAGGGGTGGCAATTCGTGTGCGTCGTGTCGTGTTCGGGTCGTGTCATGTCGGGTTCGTGTTAAGTATTAGTCAACCCTAACCCGACCCATTTAACTAATCGTGTCAGATGAGCAAACACTAACCCGACCTATTTATTATCGGATGATAAATATCGTGTCGTGTTCGTGTTCGGGTTGACCCGCATAACCCATTAAGTAAAATATAAAATAATTTTTTTCTTCTCTCTTAACCAATCATAGCACTCATAGGCCTACAATAACTTAATTTAATTAATTTCAAATTCTTGCAACACATAAATAATTTATCATCCGAGTTCGTGTCGAGTTCGTGTCGGGTATCGTGTCGTGTCAAAAATTGCCACCCCACCCCACCCCTGCCCCCCTCCACCACCACACACCACCACACACACACACACACACCCCACCCCTAACCACCCCCTGCCCCACCCCTCCACCACCCCCTCCCCCACCACACCACACACACACACACACACACACACACCCAACCCCACCCCACCCCCTCCCCCACCACACACCACCACACACACACACACACCCCACCCCTAACCACCCCCTGCCCCACCCCTCCACCACCCCCTCCCCCACCACACACCACCACACACACACACACACACACACCCCACCCCCACCCCACCCCCTCCCCCACCACACACCACCACCACACACACACACACACACCCCACCCCACCCTCCACCACCCCCTCCCCCACCCTGCCCCACCCCCTGCCCCCCTCCACCGTCCCCACCCCCTCCCCCACCCTGCCCCATCCCGCCCCACCCCCCACCCCCTGCCCCCCTCCACGCACACACATACACACATATATATATACACATACACACAAATATACACACAAATATATATATAAATGAAAGAGAGAGAGGGAGAGAGAAAATGGACCTGAAAGTAGAGAGAGAGAGAGAGAACAGCGTCGAGAGAGAGAGAGAGAGAAATGGAGGGAACGGCGCGGGAGGGAAAAAAGAAGGGGGATAGGGTTTTTGCTGCGAATATTGTCACGGTCGTGTCAAGGTCTTTGACCGTGACAAGAATTTAAATAATTGTCACGGTCAATGACCGTGACAAGACCGTGACAAATTGAATTGTCACGGGCTTGTCACGGTCAATGACCGTGACAAGTCGTGTCAAGGTCAATGACCGTGACATAAAACGCGTGTTTTTTTGTCACGGTCAATGACCTTGACAAGGCTGGCCGGCTGAAAGGTGACAATTTGCCCATTTTGGTGTAGTGTTAATTATACGCATTCATACATGAGTGATCTCGAAATGCAAATAACTTGAAGACGAGTAAACTTGCACCAATTAAACTTCGGAATGATTAATTCTTTGAAGGTTTTTTTCAACGTCTTCAATTTTCTTTTATACGTCATAGACCACGTGGGATCATGATAGAACAAAAAATCCTATGACATATTACAAACACAGTTTTGTACATGGAATTAAGTCAAAACAATACATGGACTCAATTGGAAATTTATGTCGTTACACAATTTGGTTTTGCCGCCTTTATATACGTTGCTTTAATAAATGGGAAATGAACGATCATAGATGATGACGATTGCATTTTCGACGGCTAATTAAGGAAAAAGACGTAAGTACCCAAGCGTTCGCCAAAAATTGAAATATTTATGAGTTTTCCACTTCGCGATCAAAACTATGATGCTCAGAGAAAATTTTCACAAGAGGTGAAGGTCTGTAACCAAAAAAAACATGGGAAACATTCCCGAGCAACTTTTGGGTATAATATTTTACACTCTCTCATCCAATCTCAATTATGAAACATTGGGGGCTTCTGTTGATACAAAAATTAGTCAGCTGGCGTGGATCAAATATGTTAAGACACGTGTCCTCTATCATGGCATAAATATATGTAGCGAGTAACTTAACGGGCCGAGGTACTCAGCATAATGACCAAGAAAGATTCAATGAATATTCTTACTATGTATCTATGTCTATGCCTATTTAATAACTGTGTATTTTCTATTCATATGGGCAGCCCAAGGGCTATAAATACATTGTAATACCCTTATGGGAGGGTCAACCATGATAAGCAAAGCTAATCGAGATTAAGGGAAAACATCCAGCAATACAAGATAGTGGATGTAGGCCATTTCATTAACGTTGAACCACTTTAAAAATACTTTATCCCATTTCTTTATTCATATTTATCTATGATTAATTAATTAGATCAAATCTAGTTTTTTATATCAACAACGGTCGTAAATATGGAGCATTCATGATATACCCCGTTAAATCTCCTAGCTATAAGATCAAGAACAACCCAATCGAATTAAATGCATAAAACCCATCACCAAAAGAAAGAAGCCCATTAACCTAAGGTGAGTTCACTTAATGATAACCTAATTTAAGTTAGCTAGAAAGCATCATAAATGGCATGAATTAAATATAAGAAATAAATGAAGGCAAGTAAATCTAAGTTACAAAACAAGAGATACACAAAACAAAGATTAAATAAAGTGGAGAAGATAATGAATAATATCAACTTACATAAATGGGTATAAACTGTAAGACAATGGTAGAAAGGAAAGATCCAAATAAAAAAAAAACCCAAAAAATAAATTCTAATGACGTATATGTCCCAAAAAAGAACCCCCAACATTCTATTTATACCAAAAAGAAAATTACCAATAGAACCAAGAAAAATCACCCAAAATAAGTCAATTTTAGTCAATATCTAATGGGACTGGTCGACCTGCAAAAAGAGTTGGTCGACATGTTCCTTGAATTTTGCCTTGTGTTGCCCTTTTTCCTCTTCGATCCAATTTTGACACGTCGCACGGAAATGGCCATAACTCCCTCATATGGAATAGAAATGATGTGTGGTCAGAATCGACGTCAAGGTAATTAAATTCTCTACATTGATTCTATTTAGACTCCCTCCAAATTATGCATTATGAAATTACAAAAATTCCCTTAAAGTAGAAGAAAATACTTAAACCTTCCAAAAACCATCATAACTTCATCATTCGGGGTTAGAATGACGCATGGTCAGTGTCCATGCAAAGATAATTTGATCATATAAATGTTGGTAACTTCATTCCATACAAAATAGTGAGTTTGAAAAGAACAAAATGCCCTTGAAGTTTCCTTTTACAACGAAATAATCTCCAAATGCATCCATCTTCACACTATGCATTCATAATTGATACAAAAGCTCAAAAATACTTCACAAAACTATAAACATATATACCAAATGTTATTAAATGTATGAGATTACATATATAAATTAACGGACGCGAGAATGCCAGAATGTGCAAGGATAAAGGGTACTAAATACAATATTTACGACTGATCACACTCCCTAACTTACACATTACTAGTCCCTTGTAATAAAGATGAATAAAATAGAGAAAAATTGTTAGACCAACCAGAATGAATATATATATATATATATATATATATATATATATATATATACATACCAGTGTTCTTAAAAAATGCGCCTAGGCGCGATGCTTTTTAGGTACGACAAGTCTTAACCCTAGGCATGTTTTAAGGCATGGTCAACAATGGTCAACATTTTTGGGGGGGTAAAGCGTGAGAAACGTGCATTTTTGGGGGGTAAGACATGAAAAAACGTGAGGTTTTTTTAACTAAGGGATTAAAAAATGCGAGTTTTTTTAAGACTTTAAAAAAATAGTATTTTAATTTACAAATATTTAGATATATTTTTAAGGTATGTATCATTTTATTATTTTTAATAGCCTTGTCATAGTTAAAAAAATATTAAAATATATTAAAAAAATCATAAACGCCTTTTCGCCTTTGATATATATATATATATATATATATATATATATATATATAATAATAATAATTTACAATGGTGTTTTCAGTATTCACTATAAAGATAAGATACTTCATGGTGAAGATTAAAGCCAACAAGGCTAGAAATCAAGGGTGGATTTTTTACCTTTTTACCCCTACGGCCTGCCTAGGTTTTTAAGGCTTAAGGCTTGGCCTCCACTTCTCACTCATACCCCGTATTTTTTAGAACCTTGATATATATATATATATAATAAGATACAATGGTGTTTTCAGTATTCACTATAAAGATAAGATACTTCATGGTGAAGATTAAAGCCATTAAGGCTAGAAATCAAGGGTGGAGGTTAAATGACCTTCTTTTCCTCTGTTGTCCCCTTGTTATTTCATTTCACCCTATTTTTTAACACTTCATATCCGTTTCCCTTCTTATCTAAAATTAAAATACGTGGTTAGAATAGGAAATTACACACTTGGACCCTCTTTTATTTACACTAGATTACACTTTTGTCTCTCTCGATCAATCATGTGAGACACCTAAATCGTCGAACTCTCTCTCTTTTTCTTACCCATGACCTACTCCATATCCATTCACCACCTACACCATTTCCATCCACCTTCGAACCCACCGTCATACACGAACTACACCATCTAACCCGGCACGACCTACACCATTTCCTCCTTATTTTAGGTTTCAAATGCGATTTTGTTCTTTTACTTTCAATTTTGATTTGTTTCCTTTTTTTATTTTTGCAGATCTAAAGCGAAGGTTTCAAATGGATGTTATGCACCACTACACTAATCACATATACTATTTGGGATTCAGATTTTGTATCTAGATTTTATGGTATGTTTACTCTCTTATTTAATTACTGTTTATTCACATTATGCAAAAAAAAATATGGGGCAATCTAGTACTATTTTGAAGGTGTCCCCAAGTGTTCTATCCTTCTATTAGGGCTTTTTTCATTCTTTGATACTTTGTTTTATTCTTTGTTTCATTTACGTTTCAAATTCTTTTTGTTCGATTCTATTAGGTCTTTTTTCTCCCATATTTTAGGTTTGAAATGCAGTTATATTATCTTTACTCCTGATTTTGAGTTGTTTTCTTTGTTTAGCTTTGCATATATAAATTGAAGGCTTTAAATGAGTGGTATAAACTGCTACAATAATCAGGTGCACTATTTTGCATACATATAAACTATGGTTGACGAATTATGTGTACTTGAGGCAACATACTCCCCTCACTCATTGACAACCTCAAACATGAGTCCTACCAAAGTGATTTCTTCATGAATTTCTCTTTTGGGGAAATAATGGCTAGATGTGTTTTTTCAGTACGATGTTTCATTTCTTTATTTTTGTATTATGTTCTATCGGGTTTGTGGTACATTTTTGTAGATTACAATTGCAAGCCTCATTTATTTGATGTTTCATATGTACAGAGCATCGATGTGTGTTTTGGTTACTGTCCCTGGTGCAGTTTAGGGGGTCCTAATTTCATTCCTTTTGGAAGATATAGAATTTTCTTCTACAAAGGTAAGTTAATTTCAGTTTTACTTTAAAATTAATGTGTGCATTCTTATATTTCCACTGACACTTTTTGCTATAGTTGCAATTTTCATGTTGCACTCACATTCTCATTAAAATGTACTTTCTGAAAGTTTTGATGTGGAAGTGGTGGAATAATGTCCTTTGATATTTTGCAAAATGAGTCTTATTTTCATTATCAAAATTTTTAGTTTTGGTCATTGAAAAAAGATTTCTATGTCTTGAATTGGTTTATTTCATATTTATCATATAGTGGGTTTCAACTTCAAAGCTGAGAGACTATTAGAATGAGTTGACCATTCAAAATTGAATATCTCCCATTTAGAAAAAAAATTACATGCAAGTGAAGGAAATCTCAAGGATAACCCCTGAAGAGGTTGCTGATCACAAGAAAACACTAGAGTTAAAGATACACGAGAAGGATGTACCAAATGCATTCCCAACATGGCACTGTATTGTCTGGTCAAATAAAATTCTTGATACAATAAAGAGGGTCAACTATTAAAAGCCAATGACAATTCAAGCTCAAGCACAGTCATTAATTAGGAGCGGTTGAGATTGCATAGGTATTTCCAAGAGAGGCTTATGTAATACCCTAGCATTTGTGTTGTCGATTTTGAGACATATTAAGAACCAACCACCACTGATCACATTTTTCCAAGACTCGCTCAGGTAAGACCCTAGCATGTGTCCTTTTTTTTTCAGTTCTTAGCAGCTAAGTTTGATTATGTATACCAAATATATCAATGTGCTAATTTTATTTCATAATATATCATTTCTAAGTGAATATTTTGTGTAAATTTCATTGGCAATGGATAACCTAACAATATTTGACATCATAGGCTTCATTCATTTATGATATTTTGGTATTTCTAACATCTTAAGAATATGTATTTCTCTTTTTCTACTAACTAACGTTGTTCAATTTTTATTTGTGTAACTACTACTCATTACCTCTATCACATTTCAGGATACTATTTTCATTCACGAATACAGTAAACAAATTAGTTACGGTGGCATCATTTTTCAGTTTTCAGGTATATTATGCTATACAATAGAATTGAAATTAGTAATGCTTAATATTTGGATCTTATTGTCGGATTTTTATGAGAGTAATTATTTTTATTTTGTTGGTTCTATGTTATTCAAGGTGATATTAGACGGAACTTTTTCAAAATCTGCTGCTCCAAGATGCATAACTAACTGAAAAGGTATACGTTATGGACGTCTAATATGCAGGATTATTGGGGAGACGAAATTAAAGAAGCACTCAAATGTGAGGATGAATAGTAGTGAATTTGGGTCGGGGCATGGCTTTATCTTTTCTCACAACACACACGTTAATAAACTGAATTTGAGAAAAAGAACAAACACAATAGTTTTCTTTGAGATCAACTCTGAGATCAACTGCCTGCCTACAACCAATCATGCATACATTAAGAGTGAGATTAGCTCTGATAATTACTAGGCCCCAAAATTGTAATGTCCTTACATTTGACTTACCTTTTTTTCTTATTACTCCAATGTTGACTTTTACTATTCATTTAATAGTGCTCTATGTTCAACTAAGTAGTAGCGCTCTCTATTCAACTAAGTAGCTTAAGTTCAACTAAGTAGCAGCGCTCTCTTTTTTGTTTTCATGAATTTATAAAATAAAAATGAGTTTTATTGATACTTTTCATGACATTTGACAACGCTCTCTACTTTTATTCTTAAATGGTTATTGAGACATTTTATAGTAAGCTTTGTCATATGACTTATCCATCATTAAAAACCATTTTTGTCCTTATAGTAATCGATGCATAGCTCTAATACTCTTATGAATAATTTTATTTTTGGTAGGTCATGTAAAGATGAAAAGGAGGTAAATCAAAACAAAAATTGAAATCGAAATCAAATGGGAGAAAGTGGAGAATCATCAGAGTCGTCGCTCCTTAGAAATTTTGGAGTGGGCCCGATCGTTTCTTTTGGAAATAACAGGACCTTTGCAATATCGAGCTTTACAATCAAATTTTATACACAGAGATCCCAATGCTGGACTAAAAGATACAAGTACCCTCTGTTCTATGATCCGTATGGCCCTAGACCCCCGTCTTTTGATAAAATCATTCATCTTGCTAAGCAAATTGCTGCCTGACCAGCTAAAGAATGTAAACAGATTAGCTGGCTCTAAGAGAGTGAATAATTTATCATAAAATGCTACCAATTTTTATAGTAGGCATGGAGTTGGATTTCACAAGAGGGCCAAGTGGTGGATCGGCCCAAGTCGACGAAAAGAAGGCAGAGAAGACAACGTTCGATGTGAGGTTGGACAAATGTGATACGAATGCTAAAATAAAGATGATCGAAGATGTATATGATTTTAAAAATATTGGTTTGAATTAAGCCAAAGACATGGTGGATAAGGCAGCCGTTGTATTGAAACAATGGGCCACACATGCATTAATTTTCATATAATCTATCATTTTGTTCATTTTCTTCGAGAATCATTTTATTAAAAACATAATGCATTTCTATTATGATATATGATTATGGATTAATAATATACTTCAATTCATAAATATGATTCTCAGTTCTTCCTCATTTTGTAGTAGCTTCAATATTGGCATATCCTTACTATAGGATTATTCAAAACTACTCAGTTTTAAGAATCCATTTATAGTACCATTTTAGTTTACACGGTGTTATCAATGTAAGGACATAAATTTCCAATTGTGTCCCTGTATTATTTTGACTTAATTCCATGAACAAAATTGTGTTTGTAATATGTCATAGGGAGGTGTTTATTTGTGTCATGATCCCACTCGATCTATGACGTATTGAAGAAAATTGAAGATGTTGCAGCAAAGCTTCAAAGAATTTATCATGCCGATGTTTAATTGGTACAAGTTTAATCTTCTTCAAAGTTAATTCCATTTTGTGATCACTCATGTATGAATGCGTATAATGAATGTTGCTCATAATTGTTTTTATAAAAGATGCGGATGTAATTTTTATAAAGAAAAATGTTTTTTAAATGTTTTATAGTGTTTTAAAAGGTTTACACTACGTTTTAATTCTGATAAGTTTGAATAGGAGTTTGACTTATTTGGATCTCTCATGGAAGAGACATTTTGAACAAAAAGTCAAAAAGTCAACTATATCGCTCAAAAGACATCAGATCTCGTTCGAACGAGATGTCGATGTCACGCCAACAACTTGTATTATCGTTCGAATGACAAGGAAATCGAGGCGTCATTTTTAATCCTATTTAAACAGTGTTTGTATCAGAATTTTGTAATTGTACATTCTGGAAAAGCTGTTTACGAACCAGAAACTTGTTTGCACATGTTTTTCTAAGGTTTACAAAGAATAAACACATCCTTAGAGTTTGTAAAGATCCGAGTTATCATTCTTATATGTTTACATGATCTTGCAACACCAAAGAAGTTTGTTCTATCATTTAACGTCAAAGAGTTTTACGGTGAAGAAAATAGAAGGACTTCTTGTTCGACATCGTAGACGAATCAAAGCCATTTGGTGGACACCGAGACATACATGGATGCGTGTGTTGCTGACAGGTATTATGGAAGAAGGAATTTTTCTATGGGCACTATTTAAGAATGGTATAAGATCAGAAGGAGCGTCAAGACCTGTGGGGATCGAGTCTTAGTGTTAGGCTAATCTATCTTTGTAAAATCATTATTCATAGTGATTGTCTGGCTTGGGCCGTCCGAGATTGTTTTCTTGTTTTTGGTTTTTTCCTCGTACATCCGGCGTTGTGAGTATTCTTTACTTTATTTTATTTGCTTTAATCACTAGATGCATGTTTAGGGTTAATCAAGATAAAATTGGTTTAAAGTAAGAATTGGGTTTTCACAACTTGGTTTGGTGCATAATCAAAAGTTGGATAATTTTTCTGAGAAAAATTTGGTTTTGTTTGAAACACACATATCGAGCTACACTTTCAAATTGGTATCAGAGCTAGAAAACATTTTTCTATTTTTTTTGTGATCCCGTGTGTTTTCAAAGATGAATTCTGGATATAATGAATTTTCTCGAACTCCTGTTTTTTATGGCACTAATTACACTTATTGGAAGATGAGAATGAGATGTGCATTAAAATATATTGATTAGCGTGTTTGGCTTGCAGTTGAGAAAGGTTGGACACCCCTTGTCACTATTGTAGGTGAGGTCACTAGTTTAAAACCTATTAAGTTATGGACCGAAACTGAACAAAGACTTGCGCAATATAATTCTAAGGGTCTGCACGTTATTGCTTCACATGTCACATAGGAAGAATATAACAGAATTATGAATTGTGAAACATCAAAAGAGGCTTGGGATATTTTAGCACTCACTCACGAGGGCACTAGCACGGTTAGGGTGTCAAAACTTCAAAATCTCACTACATAGTTTGAGACCATTAAGATGTTAGAAAGTGAGACTTTTGATGATTTTATGCTAGGTTTTCCAATATTGTTAACTCGTCGTTTAACCTAGGTGATAAAATTCCCGACAATCGGGTCATTAAGAAAATCCTTAGGTCGTTGTCTAGTAGGTTTGATGCAAAAGTGACCATTTTAAACTCCTTGGGTAGGTTAGAGTCGACGAAACTATAAGAGATTGTAGGTGACTTACAAACCTATGAAATTGACATGATTACCTCCAAGAAAGTGCCTAAGAAAGAAAACGGTATTGCTTTGAAAACCCGGAAGGAGGAAATTAATGTTTCGAATTCTGATTTCGATTCAGATTTTGAGGATGTTGCTTTGTTGGCAAATAAATTTTAAAAATTTATTAGGTTTCAAAAGCAATCAAAAGATGCCAAGAAATTTGAAAAATTCAATAACAACAAAGTAGATCCCACTTCTAAGGATAAGTTTGAAAAGCCTAAGAGAGATGGGTCGGATAAGTGTTTTGGGTGTGAAGGGTACGATCACAAGGTTAAGAAGTGTCCTACTAGACTTAAGAAAGAGGGCAAGCAACCCATTATCTATAATTCCACCTTAAGTGATAATGATATGGAAGAGGGAGAGAGTTCCCCCATTGATCGTAACTTTGTTGCGTTTATGGCATGTCATATGAGCGATGACGATTCTCATGTGCATGACACTTACAAGGAGGTTTTGAGTGCACCCACATTAGTGAGGGTGAAGAGAGTGATGAGGAGGAGGTAGATGTGAAAGAGTTGCAAAATGTATTTAATTAGTTGTATGCCGAAACAGTGAAGGTGAAAAAGGCTAACTCAAAATTGCAAGCTATGTTGAATGAGCATGCAATAGAAAATAATGATAGTTTGATTGAGGATCTTAGGGCACGAGAGAAGAAGTTTAGGGAGAAACTAGAGTTTATGGAGAAAGAGAGAGATAATCTTCGTGGTTTGATGGAGTCCTTGAAAAGGGATATTTTAGAGTTTGAGGAGTCTAGGCATTTTCTCGAGTCTAGGATTCAATGGTTGGAGGAGAGATTCAGAGACTCATCTAGAGTCAGGTTTGATTTGGAGCCTAGGTCGGAGAAGCAAGATAAGATCCTAGGCACCATCCAAATAAAGGGAGATAGGGGAGGTAAAGGTTTTGATGAGAGAGTTGTTCCCATTCCCCCCACACATCTGAGAAATAGTAGGAAGGTGAGAAAAGGTCCACATATAGGTAATCATTCCCACCACCGCTACTCTTGTACGTTTTGTGGTAGGAAAGGTCACCTTAGGCGTTATTGTTATGACCTTAGACAAGCTCATAGGAAGTTTAGGAATAAAGTTGCCCAGGTTCCCAAAACCCCCATGCATCGTTTTACACATACTTGGGTTAAGATATCGGATTTAGTGGCTTTAGGACTTAAACTTCATGATTCTCATTTGGGTGCACTTGATTCTTCCCATGCTAAATCTAAAGGATGATAGTGTTGTCATGCTTGTCATATACTAGTTTCATTCATGATATAGTCATTTCTAGTATAGTGACATGTGTATCATTTTATATTATAGTTTTCATTTTATTAAGTCTTATTGAAAAATACAAAAAGATTTTATTTTTTGAGAAAACTTTTGAAAAACCAAAAAGATTTTGATTTTATTTGAGTCAAAATATGAAAAGCCAAAAAGATTTTCGGTTTTTGTTTTTGAGTTTACATGTTTGATGTGGCATATTGGTGTGCTTGGACCCCCCCCCCCAATCATTTCATATTCACGTGGCTAGGACATTTGGTCATTATTATCGGTACTTAGAAAGATCTTAACCATTGTCTATATGGGATTGTTTCGAAGTTGATATGCATTTTGATTCGACTTTGTATATATGCCAACATTGCACACATGCACGAGTTTATATGAATGTTTGACTTCTCTTGCATATGCGTAAGTAGACTTAAGGAGAAGTGTTCATGTAAGAACCGTTTACCATGAAGATTTAAATTGGTAAAAATGATGAGTGATTCACGGGAAAGGGCAGCGAGAGTTCGAAATTGACTCGTCGTGAAATCCACCGTTCAAAAGAGCCCAAAAGAAAATGCAATATGCTAAGAAAAGGTCCAAATTTGTTTAGTTCATTCCAAAGAAAATATGATATTATTCAGGGAGTTTGGATGGATTAAAAATTTAAACGGGTTTGCACAACTAATCCTAATGTTGAAACATTGCAATTTGACGCTATTGTTTGTAGAATCGTCAAAATTCTAGATTTGGGTGCAAGTAGTATGTTTAGTTCATTAAGCTCACATTTTATTATCATATAGCTATGATAAAGTTTGATGATTTATCGCTATTAATTAGAGCTTCTTGATCGTTTCTATGTGTTGGAATTATGACTCATTTGTTGTAGTTTCACGCCCATTCATTCTATATCCATGTTTGAGCACATCGGTACTATGTTTGCATGTAACTCTCATTTTGTAGTTTTAATGAGTTTTTGCATTTTGTGTTAAAAGCCTATTGTTTTAACACTATTTTGTTCTGTCAGGCCCTTCCTGGAATTTTTTGGTGGAAATGTTTTTACTAGGCAAAAATATAACATATTTTTGGGAAAATGTGAGAATTTGGCAGGTCGCAAGAAGTCATTCAAACGACATCCCATGTCTCGTGAAAGACCTCTGTACTTCGTTCGAGCGACTTCACATCTCGTTTGAGAGAAGTCCTGTCTTGTTCGAACTACAGGCTATTTTGGAGCTTCTGATTGGTTTGTAGTTCTCTGGGTTAAATTGAAATTTTTTTTGGTACTGCTGGAAGTGTTTCTGGACTGATTAGTTTATATGAAGGTTCTTCAAATTAGTATCACACCTGGTTAGATTGCCATTCTCTTTGTGTGATTCTTGGTTTACTAGCTTCTGATTTATCATTACTTGATCATATTTAGCCTGTTGTTTCATGATTATCTAGCAATTTCACATTGATTCACATTAGTTTATATTCTCATTCTTGATATTTCAAATTGGTTTATCTTTTCACCGGATTTTCTATTCGAGACAAAAAGGGGGAGAGATTTATGTGATGTATGGGGAGATTTGAGCATGTTTCGATTTACATATGTTTGCAAATTGGTATTAGACATTGGTATCATTTTGCTACACAAATTGTTTATCAAATGATGTTTCAGAGATTATTAATATTGATATCTATTATTTGCTTGGTATCATTTGGATAAATACATTGGTTTCATTTGTTCCTCCATACTTCATTGGGTATTTGTTTGGCTATTTCATGTGTGTAGGTATGCTTCATCGATTCGTGATTTCAAGTTTACATCACATTCAGAAAGTTCATGTTGTCGGTGCTACATATTCTAGTCCAAGTCCTATAATTTTTTATTTTGGGTTTATGGGATGGGATTTAGGCATCATACTGCTTGAAGGCTAAGTGAGGCATTTCACTGGTTTAGTTTTGTCCCGAAATAGTCAAAGGGGGAGATTTGTAAGGACATAAATTTCCAATTGAGTCCATGTATTGTTTTGACTTAATTCCGTGAACAAAACTGTGCTTGTAATATGTCATAGGGAGGTGTTTATTTGTGTCACCATCCCACTCGGTCTATAACGTATTGAAGAAAATTGAAGACGTTGCAGCAAAGTTTTAAAGAATTTTTCATGCCGATGTTTAATTGGTGCAAGTTTAATCTTATTTAAAGTTAATTGCATTTAGAGATCACTCAGGTATGAATGCGTATAATTAATGGTGCTTGGAATTGTTTTTATAAAAGATAAGGATGTAATTTTTATAAAGATTTTTTTTTAAAATTTTTATAGTGTTATAAAAGGTTTACACTACGTTTGAATTATGATAAGTTCGAATAGGAGTTTGACTTATTTGGATCTCTCATGGAAGAGACATTTTGAATAAAAAGTCAAAAAGTCAACTCTGTCGCTCGAACGACATCAGATCTCGTTCGAACAATATGTTGATGTCGCGCGAATGACTTGCATTTCCGTTCGAACAATAAAGAAATAGAGGAGGCATTTTTAATCCTATTTAAATAGTGATTGTATCAGAATTTCGTAAGTGTGCATTCTGGAAAACTGTTTACGAACCAGAAACTTGTTTACACATGTTCTTGAAAGGTTTACAAAGCATAAACACATCCTTAGAATTTGCAAAGATCCGAATTATCATTCTGATATGTTTACGTGATCTTACTGCACCAAAGAAGTTTTTTCTATCATTGAACATCAAAGAGTTTTACGGTGAAAAAAAGAGAAGGACTTCTTGTTCGACATCGTAGACAAATCAAAGCCATTCGGTGGACACCGAGACATACGTGATTGCGGGTGTTGTGGACAGGTATCGTGGAAGACGGAATTTTTGTGTGCGCACTATTGAATAATAGTAGAATATCATAAGGAGCGTCAAGACCCATGGGGATCGAGTCTTAGTGTTAGGCTAATCTATCTTTGTAAAACCATTATTCATAGGGATTGTCTGGCTTGGGCCGTCTAAGGTTGTTTTCCCGTTTTGGTTTTTTTCCTCGTACATCTGGCGTTGTGAGTATTCTTTAGTTTATTTTACTTGCTTTAATCACTAGATGAATGTTTAGGATTAATCAAGATAAAATTGGTTTAAAGTAAGAATTGGGTTTTCACAACTTGGTTTGTTGCATAATTAAAAGTTGGGTAATTTTTCTGAGAAAAAATTGGTTTTGTTTGAAACACACATATCGGGCCTCACTTTCAATCAATATTAGATATTCTATTCCATTCCATCTCTATACACTTAAGGTATGTATCCTATCGCCATTACTGTGTTTACGGTGTGTGCTCAGCATGTGACTTGTTGTACATGCATCGGACATCACCATATCAAAACATAAGATAGTTTGATTTATTTAATACCGATTATCTTTTCTTCTCCCTATTAATCTTACTTTTTTAAATGAATAGATTTGTTTCAACATTTTTTCTAATTGTGTGTTGATTTTGGATGTTTGTGTATATAATTTTACCCCATTTCTTTATTGAATCTGCATATTTGATTGAGATGTTGTTAATTAGGTATTGGTGGTGATTTTCTTTGAGTCATGATGTATCCCGAATGAATATTATTAATGGTTTATAGTGTGAAAATTTAACTGAAGTACTGTAATTTAACACGTATTGACTTTTTTTATCTCGAGATTCGTTTAACAGAGACTGTAATTTGAAGTAGTTGAATGGAAGTTTCGCTCTTACATCATGGAAGTAGTTGTCGAATAGTTTAGAGGTAGAAAATACATTTGAGATGATATGTTTATGTTTCTACATACTAATATTTATAATGATAATCTTTTGGGTGTGGAGAAGTATAATTTTAACATTATGCTTTTGGATTTTTTTTGTTGTTGTGCTTGGAATATCGGCCCATGAAATGATTTCTGCTATTTCTATATGTGAAAGTTTAAATAATTCTTTTATCATTTTTACATTTCTGATAATAAATGAGAATGTGTATCACGGGGACATTTTCTCCTTGAAACTTGGTGAATTTTTAGTAGGAAGGGCCCCATGAAAATGTATCTCCACTGAAATCAGTAACATACGCATAAAAAACATTGAACAAATGATAGATTGATGTGTTAGAATTCATGATGCACCATTCATTTTAATTTGAAAGTTGAAAATGGTGAAACACCACCATGGTTTCAAGCATACTATCATGGCAACAAATTGTTCACCCATGGCTTCCATCTTATCTCATTGTTGGATTATATTTTTCTTAAACAGTGTGGGTAATCCTATAGATAAGGGAAATTCTTCCCGATTTTTTAAAATTATTTGCACTTATTCGTGTTGTGGAAAACACTTTCTGACTTAATTTTGATGATTCAATACTTTGAAAACTTACACTTGTATTATATAAAATATTTATTATTCATATTATACACGACTTTAGAAAAAGTTCGCACTCAGTGCAAAAGGATCTTGCACAACTCCAGGGTCTGTGAAAGGTGCATGTCGGTTGAGAGGCCGCCATGTTTCGAACCTGAGGTCAAATGTAGCAATGGTGTTAGAATTTCCTATCACACTCTGGTCCTATCAACAAAGTACACTTTCAAAAATTAGCATCGTGCCTATCAATTAAATTATATATAATCGATTAAATAATTTTGAAAAAATATCCATCCATTAGAAAAACTGACCACGATTTTTGAAAAATTATACTATAATACAAAACTTATATGACTTGACCACATGATTCTTACTTGGGAGAATTGTCATCATGCCTTCAGGCACGCGCATAACTTTTGAAATTATGATCATTTTTTTTAAAATTACACTTTGTATTATTGGGGAATGAAATTTTTTCCATTTGCAATTACGTGTTTGGAAATTTTTGTTGTTTTGCGATTATCACCGTGCCTTCAAGCTTGGACATACCTTATATATATAGTCAGTCTCTCAAACATACCTCCTAGCAGCATAGCTATGGACATACCTATTTTTTAATATAGTAAAAAATATAATTTTGAGATGATATTTTTTATATAGGTTCATGATATTTTAATGTGTCCCTGTAAAAACAAATCAACTGAAAATAATGTCTGTTGTTATTTTTAAAAAATAAGTAAAAAAAATGACAGTTTTACCTTTTAATATTGTTAATTTTTTTACTTATTTTTTAAAAATAACAAAACACATTATTTTGAGTTGAATATTTTTACAGGGGAACATTGAAAGATTATAAACACATATAAAAATATCAACTCAAAATTATTTTTTTTACTATTTAAAAAAAATAGGTATGTTGTTAGGAGGTATGTTAGAGAGCCTAACTGTGTGCATATATATATATATATATATATATATACAAATCATAAAAATCCAATTTCGTAGGGAACGCGATTGGATCTAACATATGCAATAAGCCATTAAACTCCTAGGTTACCCTAGTGGAGAAGTGGTGTCTCATGAGGGTTTTAAGAGATGAAACCCACAAACATCAAGTTTCCTTGAAAAGATGGCCAATAAATTAATATGAGATAAGCTCAACAATATCGATAAGGATTTCAAACACCTTATTAACATAGTGAACGAATTCACTAAAAAGTCCATAATATTAACATTATAGAATGAACTTCGCTCAACTGAAACCTTAAAAGTGGAAGAGTGCTCACATGCAAGGTATGAGTTGCAAAAACTTTCAAAAATTGGATAAACATTACAGTGTGCATATATGTCAATCATCACCGGTGTATACATTCAACAAATAACTATGAAGTAGAGGTAATACACGGGACATGCGGGAATAAAGAGTAAATGTACATGGAAACTAGGTTGCGCACATGTCACTAATGAAGAACGCTATATATAAAATGAAAATCATGTAATCTCAATGAAAGATACCATCATTAGAGGAGGCAAAATGTATTTTCACAGATTATCACAATTATTATAACTTTTAAACTACAGTTACCCTAAGATCACAAAGGACTTTATTAAGGTTGTAATGTAGGTTTGGGTTTAAGGTTATGAAACAAAGGGATTATGTACGGATTCAAAGGTATTTTGGGATGAAAACGCGGGATAATAGAAAATGGTGGGCAATTTCAAAATTGGAATATAATTTCTATAACAAGCATTGGGTATGAAATTAGAGAGAGCAAACAAAGGTTATTGAACAGTAAATACAATATGTAAATCTTTTTCTTGCATTTCTTTTCTTCTTTTTCTCACTTTTTCTTTTTTTTTTCTTTCTTCTCTTTTCTTTTCTTTACTTTTTCTTCAATTTTTCACTCTCACATACTTAGCTGCAACCATGTAATACGAACATCATTCAATCCCAAGTATCATTCCAAATAACGGTAAGGAAGTTAATATGTATGGTTTATAACTTTAATTTAGAGTTGGTTATGGGATTTGGGGTTTTGAAACAAAAGGCTATATTTAGGCTCAAAGGATCGACGAGGAAAAATATATAAGATGAGGCCAAGGTCACTATGGGTGATATAAAAAAGATGGCCTATGCTCATTTCCTAAATTTTACGCAATTCTCGAGTCAAAACAACTTTTAAAATCACAATCAAGTAATATATTTCAAGTATGAACTCAGTTAATGAACGATCAATGAAAGAACATTGAGATTACCAATGACTGTAACGTTTTTAAGGAGGAAATAGTAGTGTATAATACTCACAAATGAAGAAAATCCCAAAGCTCACTTGGTGTAAGTATATATAATGCAAAAAAAGATTACCGAGTTATAAATGCCTTAAACCAAATCATTAGAACAAAACGAGCACATGTGCTCATGGGTTTAAAGTTTAATGCATGAAGTCATTCATAATATCAACGAATCGAGTACTAAAGTATAATATGTTCTAAAATCGAGAACATGCATTATTGAATTGTCTATTGGATTAGGCATTTAAAGAAATTTATCATCAAAAACAAAGGAAAAATGCCCAACAATGGAGAAAAAAGAAAGAAAATCTTTTTAATTTTTTTAATTTTTTACAAGAAAATCATGCTTGGAAAGAACAAATAATCAAATCATGGAATAAGAAGAATAATTGATAGAATATACCACACACCCTAACTAAAACCTTGAATTGTCCTTAATGTGAATTAAGAGTCAAGTTAAAGCGAGGAAAATAGTGATATTACCTAAAATGAAGCAATCTCCAAAGCGTAAAAGTCCAAGGATTCTACAAAACATGTTAGCACCAAGCATAGCAACAAGAAGGAATAAAACATTAACTAATTTCACTAGACAATAAGTAAAAAAAAAATTAGCAACTATGTACAACCTACAATTTTGAATTCTAACTAACCATAAACTAGAAGTTGAAATTTTTGAAGGTCCACCCAAAATATGATTTGACTTTGAGGTGTAATCGGTACCCTCATTTTCATGCATACCTTACAAAAAATATGAATTTCTTTTGAACAATGGAAGGTATGTCTAAGGAGGAAGAAATGAACCATCATCGATTAAATTTTTTAGAGGGATGATGTGTGATTTGGATAAAATGGGTGACAAAAACACATGGGATCCAAGAAAAATTAAATTTCCTCCTAAAGATTTTGCAATTGGAATGGGAGGTGGCCCACATGGTGGTAAAATTGACTTCATGGAAAGCAACTCGATTAAGTAACCCTCATTGGTGAAAGGATTAAATTTTTTTAAGGTTTGAACAAATTCATTGGATACTTGTATCGATTTGATTGTATAGAATAAGTATGGGGAGGAAATAAATTCAAACTTAAGAGATGACTCATCAACGCTAGACGATTTCATTTCAAGATTCACTTAAATGAAATGATCTTCAAAAAATGTTTGAGATGAAACACAAGTATCAATCTCATCTTTGATTTCCACAGAAGAAATCATTTCATTACAATTTGATACTACAACCATTTCGTCCCCATTTTCATTCTCTACTATGTTATGGGACAAGTCAAGAATGTTTTTTTTTCCAAAGTAGGCAAAGATTCCTCATTTGGTCCAAAACATTCTTCCACTTCAAAAGTTTCAGAAGAAAATTCATCATTGGATTCAAATATTAAATCCGAGTCATGCTCCTAACAACGATTTTCTTCTCGATAATTGTTTTCAAGTTTATCCTCTTCAAGAATTCATAAACCCTCACGCAAAGTCATAGGTGGAGGCATGGATTCTTGCAAATGAGAACTTTAAAAACTATCACCGAAACTACAATCAAAATCATTATTACAAGAATTTTGAAAGATAATGCTTTTAATTTCAACATTATTATTATAAGGATTTTGTAGTCAACTATATGAATGATCATTCCCAAAATTTCCATAATCTCTAACTTGACTTTTGTAATACTCTCCCAAAATCATTTTCGATGTTTCAATTTTTTGGGCTTGTGAGTATTGACCAAAAGTCAAAGATGTAGGGGTATTTTGAGAATTATCATTACGATTACCAAAAACATCAGAATAAGACATGCTTACCCGAAAGAAGGTTCTAGATGGCAAATTAAATAAAGTGATGCGCGTTCGATAGATGCAAGTCTTGGCACTCAAATGTACAAGTCCTACAAAAATAGTTTTAAAATAACACAAATAGAAAGAAAATTTTACGAAATACTAAATCAATTAAATTCAAAAACAAACAAGTCCACGGCAACGATGACTTTTTGATCGAGGGCGAAAAGTAGCGCAGAGTCAGTACGCCAGTCGTTGTTTTTGGTTCACCTCCTCAATACAAAAACTTGAACTATTCATTACATTCTTTAAAGGGAGTACAATGGCATGTCCAGATGTCAAATCCACAAAGAAATGTTCCTGGACTTTAATCGATTTAATAATTATCAATATAAGTGTAAAACGTATCGAACAACGGTTAAGCACCCAAAAATGTCTATTTTATACCCCGAATAGATGCATTTTAGTCACTCGTTTTAATTAAAATTGGCCTTATGTGGTATTTTATTATTTTTCAGGTCAATCAGCAGTCACAACATCAAATAATGCTAAATCAAGTCAATTGCGACTTAATAGCCATCAAAAGCGTTAAATGAAGAAATTTAAAGTGGTCGTGAAGTCAGAAGTCAGAAGTCAAGTTTGACCTTGCATCAATGAGTTTCGATTTCCCAAACCCTATCCTCGAACCAAACCTTAGCCTACACCAAGCCCAGACTAATCGCCAAGCCCAGTGTGTGTTGAGTTTGTACGTTTATTATTTTTCTAGATTTTTATTTTGAGCCATTTTATTTTTAGCATTTACTTTAGATTTATTTAGAATTTTCTAGGATTTATTTTCTATTCTTATATTTCGTTATTCTGATTTTGATTTTTAATAGTTTTTAATCTTTATTGTATTTTATTATTTTTAGGATTAGTTTATAGGAATTTATTTTTATAAGATTTTATTTTTTTTCTTTACTTTTTAATTTTATTTTATTTAGTTAGGATTTTTGGTTTTTATAGAGTTTTAGTTTTTATTTTTAATTATTTTTATTTTTGAGTCTCTTAGTAATAAAATAGAATCTTATTTTTTTATTTAAAATTTTTATTTTAGTTCTAGGTTTATTTTTTGTGTAATTTTTAAAGTGTCACAAATCAACACACACTTAAACACACATACACCCTCACCCACACCCTCTCTTCTACCACCATTAAACCTAACTCTCAAACTAACCAAACAAAAACCATACCCAACGATCCCCATCTCCTACCATTAACCCAACTTGACCCTTGTTCAAATCCAAACCACCAAGCTAAACCCACAGGCCAACTTCGGCCATAACCTGAATCCAACCCGTGGCCAGACCAACCCATCGCTGGTCAGCCTTATACCCGTCGGACCTCCACCTGTGGCCTGACCCAATCCAAACCACCTCAACCCAAAAACCGACATCTGTCACTCCAAACCCGGCGACTCCATCTCCAACCCGCGAACCCAATTTTCAACCTCATCCTACCTCCCTCTACCCGAGTTCGATCCAACAGATGGCACAACCCAAAACCAATTGCACCCAAATGCTACCGAAACCCATATCTGTCCCAAACCCATCTCGGGTACTATGCAACTAACCAAAACCCACCATCTTTATCTACTCCATGAAAATAGGAGTTGATTCCTATTTCAAAACTCACCTGCCAGAAGCCAAAACCCACGAACAAATGCTTAGAGTTGGAAAACTAAAATCCCCAAAAAATCTCCCAACAAAACCAAGATCATGGTCTTTAATAGAGAAAGGAAGGACTCTAATAAGGAAGACATATAAGAGTGGCATATGGAGAAAATAGAGGGAGAAACTGTGTATATTATGTATACAGTAGAGACATCAAACAATTTAGAAAAATCTAAAAATATTAGTTTAGTGTTAGAATAGTTTTTTAGATTATGTTTTTCAATTTTTTGTGTGTAATCAAGCGATGGATTTGTGAGAACATTGGGACACACCCGCATGGATGAGATTCAAGGAATCAATTCAAAGGGAGACTTTTGTGTACCGATTTCTTGCTCTACTCTTTAATTTGTTGTTACATGTGTGTGACTATGATTAATTATTTCAATATGCTTGGCTAATCACCATGTTCAAGGGGTAGGATGCACTGTGTAGGTTATTATATTAATTAATTAATTTTACTAATTGCTATATTTCTAGAAAAATTAATTTGTAACTGTCACCAATTAATTTATGTAACGAGAGTTGGTAAATTAATTGTACAGAGTAATGTTTGAATTTAGGAATCTAACTAGAGATAGGTCTTTTCGAAATTTGAATATTAAGTGTGTGTTGCAATTTGAGAATATATGGTGTTTTTATTAAATTGATCCTAGCGGGTAATTTTGTTGAAAATAGTATAATACTTAATTTTTCATCATGTGACATTTTTAAATTATTTTTCTGAAAAAGATATTATTAAATTTATAATTGTAATGAGAGTTTGATTAACGATTTAATATTATCTCAAAATATTTCAAATTAATATATTGAGAAATTAAAATAATTGATAATGCAGTGTAATCCAATCTCTTGAAATTTTCATAGTTTTCACACTCGGTTGCACATTATTTTTCGTTATTTAGTCATTTCATAATTTTTTTCATTTATTAGTTAATTTTCCCATGAAGTTGTTTTAAATAAATAAAAAATGATAAAAAAATATTTTCAAAAAAAAAATTGAATTGCAAGTGTTCACGTCAATTGTTTCACCTTGAAAGTTGGATTGATACTTGTACTTACCGCAAGACGAGTTGTTTTAAACAAGTTTTATAGGTACTCAAGGAATTTTGAGATTGTCTTTTGAAGACAATGACCACACGCAAAATGCCACCCATCAATAACAAAAAGAAAAATTATACCAGGCATGTGTTTAAACTACAATTAACAAAAACGGATAAAAACTATAGATTGCAACTAATATCCCTCACCTCGGATTAATGTTTGTAAATGGTCACATGGGAAGACGAATTTAGAAAGATTGAATCTCATTTCAACAATCAAATAAATCTAGAGTTGTCACCCCTAAATCTACATAAAAGCCTAATATGATTTTGGTGTGAACAAATACCCCAGAAATTACACACGCCGAGTCATAAATAGGTAGCATACGTGATATATCCCATTAAATCTCCAATGTGTAAGATCAAGAACAACCCAATCAAATTAAATGCATAAAACCCATCACCAAATCAAAGCAAACCATTAACCGAAGGTAAGTGCAATTAATCACAATGTAATTTAAGTTAGCTAGAAAGAAAGTGGATGTAGTCCACTTCAACGTAATTCAAGTAAATTTAAGTTACAAAACAAGAAATACCCAAAACAAAGATTAAATAAAGTGGAGAAGATAATGAATAGTAGAAACTTACATAAATGGGTATAAACTCTAAGACAATGGGAGAATGTAAAGATCCCAATCCCCCCCCCCCCCCCCCCCCCCCCAAAAAAAAAAAATTCTAATGAAGTAATTGTCCCCCAAAAGAACCCCAACATTCTATTTATACCCCAAAACAAAGTACCAATAAAACCAAGAAAAATTCCCCCAAATAAGTCCATTTTTGTCAATATCTGATGGGGTCGGTCGATAAATAAAGAGGGCATCTCGACCTGGTCCTCGAATTTTGACTTGGGTTGTTGGTCTTTAATCCAATTTTGACATGTCGCACGAAAACGACTATAACTCCCTCATATGGAATCGAAATGATGCGTGGTCAGAACCGATACGAAGATAATTAAATTCTATACATGATTATGCTTTGAAACACTCCAAATTATGAAGTATGAAATTACCAAAATTCCCTTGAAGTTGAAGAAAATATTGAAACCTTTCGAAAACGGCCATAACTTCCTCATTAAGGGTCAGAATGACGCATGGTCAGTGGACATGAAAAGATAATTTGATCATATACATGTTGATAACTTCATTCCATAAAAATAGTGAGTTTGAAAAGAACAAAATTCCCTTAAAGTTTTCTTGTTATGACAAAATAATCTCGAAATGCATCCAACTTCACACTATGCATCCATAATGCCTACAAAAAGTTTAAATATACCTCATAAACATGTAAACATATAGAATAAAGGTTATTCAATATATGAGCTTAAATATAGGAATTAATGGACACGAGAATGCTAGAATGTGCAAGAATAACGGGTACTAAATGCAATATTCATGACTTATCAGTTGACATGCTTAAGGGAGTAACAATGGATCCCTTTCGAGTCCAAAAGCAGTGTGCACCCACTCACTGCTACCATAGTGGTCTCACAACGAAAGAAGACCTAAACATATGTAATTTATGGTATTATGAATTTTGATGCCTCCTCAATATGGTAAATATCCTCAGGATGATAATAATAAATACCGCACAACCTTTCGCAAGCTTGGTTCTCAGTCCATCGTCTGTGATAAATCACTCTTCAAACGAAATTTTGATGAAACCCATCTGGAATGCATAGAAGAGGTTGGAGTCAAAGATGTAATGTAAAAGATCCATAAGAGAGAATATAGACCTCATATGAACGGTCATATGCTTGCCAAGAAAATCATTCGGCAGGGATATTACTAGACCACCATGGTTCAAAACTATTCTGCTTATGTCAGAGGATGCATCAAATGCCAACAGTTTGTCAATCTTCAGATTTTTCCTCCTCGAGAATTGAACAACAAGATTTTTCCTTGGACCTTATCCACTTGGGGCATTTACATCATTAGGAAATTCACACTTAAAGAATCAATCAGACACAAATTCATTTTAGTCGCCATTTTTTATTTCACCAAATGGATTGAAGCCGAATCATATGCGATATTGAATGCAAAGAAAGGGGATAAATTCAACAAAAAGAACATCATCTACCATTATGGAGTTCCCCAAGAGCTGGTATCAAATAATCGTCTTTGGTAGTTTTTGAGTATGGGATTCAAAAGCACAAGTCCTCTAGGGCTATTGAAGCTACTAACAAAAGATTCAAGTCCATAATCAGTAAATGACTGAAAGTTTTAGATTTGGGGTAAAATAGATACCATATGACCTCTGCGTCTACCCCACCTCTTTCAGAACACCCACTAGAGCTACCCCCACTCCCTAATATATGACTTGAATACGGTCCTACCTGTTAAACTTGAAATACCCTCTCTACGGGTTATGCTCAAAAATTAATTCGGCAAGGTTGATTGGTAACGAAGTCTTTATGACGAACTCTCACCCTTTGATGAAAGAAAACAAAGGGCTCTACAAGGGTACCACAGTCGTATTGTGCGATTATCCAACAAAAAAGTCAAAGATCGCAGTATGAAAAATGGAGGTCTCTCTCTAAAAAAATATACAACCCATCTTGGACCTATGAGCAAAATTCAAACCAAATTAGAGTGGGACCTATATCATGAAGAAGATTATGTCAGGTGGCATCGCTATGCTCACAGACCTTAACTAAGAAGAGATGAGGCATCTAGACAATTTGGATCATCTTGAGAAATTCTACCACTAGTCCAACTCTTTTCACGCTACGACTCTACTCGTCTCCATGCTTTTCTTAAAAAAACTTCTCTCCTCCCTTTTCAGAACTATGTAGGACACGATTCTCTCACAATTGCCTTTTTATAGAAAAACTTACAAAATAATTTTCAAACCCCGTAGAGGTATATAGGCACGCAGAAAGCCATTTTGGGCATGGTCCTTTCTCTTTCACAAAATGCTATTATTTTCCTCCGCCGAAAACATTAGTCTCTCTTATCATTTAAATGAACAAAAGGATTATATATGTCGTAGCGATTATTATATATAATTCTAGAAAAAAAGAAGATTCTTCAAAATTCAAAACAAAATATGTCAAAAACATCATTTCATTCTTTTATTACAAAATATGACAATTACATTAGATATTGAGAGCACTACAACGGAATAAATGCGACTTCTCAAATAAAACCAACTTTAATTGTGTGTCAACTAAACAAATTTTAATGAAACCCAAGCTTTAATTCACTCCTAACACATGCATATAAGTGATATGAAATCATAAAGCAATAAGCATGCAAAGGAAACCAAATTACAAAATAGTCACAATATGAGGAAAAATTCCCCACGGGATTATTTACAACTTACACGGTTATAATGAAATATATTTTTGACACGTGAATACCCCCAGGTGTCGGTCGGTGTCATCGACAAAGGAACAACCGCAGCTACTCCTCAAGAACGTGCAATTCTATTTTCAGTAAAGATCCACAAGCAGCGAACCTCAAAGATCGCAATCCTATCTTCAACCGAGGAATACCGTAGCACTGCCTAATTTGACCTCAATCCGGTGTAGATTTATCCTTTCTACAAAGAGTTGAACAATAGCAAAGTTTTGTTCTTGGGTTCCAAAACAATTCACATAAGATTGGGACACTTTTGTGTTTAAACCTTAATGGAAGAAGCCAAAAGGTTTCTGCCGATTTTCAGTGTTTGCATAATGGAAAAAGACTTCTTGTGAAAAATGGAGTTGGAAAGACTCGTTTGTAGAAAAGTTAAGGCGATGGGGTTGTTCAAGCGAGACAACATGTCGTTTGAATGGGATACACTGTCATTTGAACGATAGGTAAACATCGCGTGACACACTGTCGTTTGAATGACATACGATGTCGTTTGAACGAGATTGTTAGAAATAAACTTTCATTTATCTTTTCCTCGTTAAATGCACCTCCTAAAAAACTCCTAAAAATATATTTCTTTGATAAAAAACATTGAAAGCTTCGCTCCAAGACTTAGAAAATATTTTATGAAGAAATATCCCAAAGTTAAAGTAAATAATTATGGAATAAAAAACATAATCTTTACCATATTCATCTTGTAGTGTCTTGATTGTTGAAGAACTTGATATTTGGATCTGTCTCGATTCATATTGTATCTTGAATGTTCTTCGACGGTGTATCAATATATGACATACTAAATTGATAACAGACATTTATAAAATCTTGTCCTTACAAATCTTCCCCTATGACTATGCTGGTATAAAATATAAATATCCAAATTATCCAATTAAATGCCTATACAAATCTAATACCCTCCCGTGAACCAAAAAGTGAAAAGGTACTAAACATGAAGGACTAAAACTCTTCTTCAAAATCGTCAACATCAAATTGGCTTTTCTCATCAGGGTGTGCAATCTAGTAATCATCAACTCTTCGTACCTACACACATGAGACAAAGAAAATACCTCCGTGATATATCGAGTTTGAAATGAGATAAAATCAAAACATACATAAAATCTCAAATCTTTATGCAAAATCTCAAATCTCCCCCATAAAGCTATAATTCGTTCTCCCCCTTTTTATTTTTTCGAAATATATAAGGAAAAGAATAAACAAATTAAAGCATGGAGTTGTCACGATAATCAACGCAAAACTAATTTTACAAAAATCACACACCATGAAATTACATTAAAATGACCAAATCGTGGAAACAAAATTAATGTGTGTGAACAAATTCAATAGGTAAATCAACTCAATCAAGCATATGTGAACGATGCATAAGTGTACTCCTATCGAATGAACATAAAAAATATCCTTAGGTGTAAAATTGTTGAATTTAGATGATATCGACTAAATCAAATCAACAAATCAAAGCCTAATATATTTTCATACCAATAACATCAAAAAATATTTAGTGCAGTTTCCAGAATTTATTAAAGCATGTGCAAACCCATTGATACATATCCAACCAAGCTCCCTCATATGTAATACTGCAATTTTTATATTTAATGATGTACTGAATTCTCAACTTAGCGAAAACCTATTGGACCAAATTTGGGCATATATTATCTTTTTATTCCCTTACTTTTTGTGCGGGATTTTTTCAAACGGTGGCTTTCACGCGGAGTCAATTTTACACTCTCGTATCCCTTTCCCTTGCACTCATCATTTTTTCAAATTTAAACACATTCCTCACGGGAAATGGTTTTTACATGCACTACTTTTGTTATTCTCGTATTATTGCACTTGGTTTCGTTTTAAGGATAAGATTGAGATGAAAACACTCGACCAACATGTGATTGACAAGTACAATAATCAAACAAATCTATGCATATGTGCAATAAAGGAAATCATGAGCCAAATATGTAGGAAGTGTCATCTAATAGCATCTCAATGACTCTAAACATTGTAACTCACATGGATGACATGATATATTGTCTTAAAACACTATCAAATTGTCACATGGATAAATGGAATAAAATTGTAACTTGTTCATTCTAAGTGTCCATTCATATATGGTGTAAAAACATAATACAAAAATCCTTTTTTCTTTCTCAAAAGTTTTATCAAAGTAAAATATTTTTTGCTTTTTCACAAATAATATGACAATTGTAGTACAATCAGCAATAGGCATAATATCAGCATGAAAGTCATCATATGCTAACAACCACAAATCATAGAAATAATAATCAATCTAGCATGTATGATTAAATGAGCAATGCAGTATTAGCAATTAGGCATGAAAACTAAGAATAATCGCATATAAACTGTTCCAGAAGCAACCAACAGTACCAAAACCCTAAGCATATGAACACAGGTGTGTGTACCTCCTCCATTTATCTTGGCCCAGAGAATTAGCCAGACTAAGCCCTATCAAGAATAGGGAGAGTCCATCCCAAACTCCAAAGTCTCGTAGATGGTTAAGTCAGTAGCGAACCACTCATCCCCTAAAATCTCTCAGGAGATATTCTAGGGATTATGGGTTAACGTTGAGGTGCCCAACACCCCCACTCACTAAAGTTTACATGTATATATTGTATCCCTAGGCTCGGGAAAAAAGGCATGTAATCAGAAACACTCCCGTGGAGAAAAGAGAAACACAAATAGAGAGCTACCGTGGACGTAAGCAATTTACCAAACCACATATATCCTATGTCGTGTGTCGTGTGTGTGATTGTAGAAATTATAATTTGTGTTCTTTATTTTTTGTGGTGATCGCATTTGCTTATAATTTTTGTTGAGCTTTATTGTAACCACGATAGGGTACTGTAAACAGAAAAGTGTAGAAAATCAAACATTTCATTCAAACGAAGTATAGTGTTGCTGAAAAGAGAATGCTTGTCGTTCAAACGATAGCTTCTCGTGACATTAAATCTCACTCAAACGAGAATACAACACTTCCACAATTTTGCTCAGAATATTAAACAGTTTTGGCTAGTGATATTTTTTCCTAAAACAGTACCAGGAAGGGCCTGACAGATCCAATACATTGTCAAAATAGTAGCAAAATAACGAACTCAATAATTAAGTCATAACATTAGTAAAATATGTTAAGACACACAACTAGCATATTACAAAATCTAATGGAATCAACCAAAACTCCTAACATGGATGAATCACGTGCAAGAAAATAAGAGTTGTGAACAATTAGACCATGAAAGTCTAAATCCGATTTCCTCAGCCAAATTGATGTGTAACGAGGTGTGGGGGTTTTAGGATTGGAATTTACTTTCTATTAAAATTCCTAGGTCTTTTAAAATTTTTGGAATCGAAACACCTAAGATATACTTGCTTACCTCAATGCGTGCAAGTGTAAAGAGGGTGGTGAATGTTCCCTAATGTTGGTCATCTCCTCAAATTCCTAGGTGCCTCTCGCACATTGTTCCTAGGTGGTTATCGCTTGACAACCCTAGGCGTAGCTCTCTTAACAACCCTAGGCAGCTCTCTCATAACCACCCTAGGAGGCTGTCTCACACATGTGAGGTTGGCTTTAGGAATAGTTACGCCATTCTCATTGAAGCATATACCACCCCTATTATCTTTAATTTGGACAATCCATAAAATTTTATCTAATTTTTCTAATTGAGACTCCAAATCAAATTTTACCTTGCTTGATTCTCTTAAATTCTTCTCAAGATCACCTGTTCTCGATTCAAGTAAACGTCTAGAATCATCAAACTCTAAAAGTTCCTTTTTTTATATCCTCCTTTAACCCTCTAAGAATATATCTCTCACCCTCAACATACTCAAGCTTCTCTCTTATAATTTTCTTACGTGCCCTAAGATCTTCAACTAAAACATCATTACTTTTTAAATAATCACACGAGTGGGAAGCTCTCGCCTAGAAGCATAAAAAACTTATTCTTCCGAATGGGTTTTGGCGGAGGCCACTTAAGCCCTCAAGCACCCCAAAACAACCGGGGGGAAAGCTTCGGAGTTCGGAAAGGAACTCCTCGCTAAACAGACGGGGGAGGACCCCTCAAGCGCCGGGGGGCTGTCGAAGGACCTCTCAGTCGCCGGGTGGGGAAGAGGCTCGATGGAATTGAGGAAGATATTGACAAAGTTCATGCCACGAAGATCTATATGGAAGAGCAGTTTTGTTGATGCATTCCTGTTGAGAATGAAGAAGAATTTCATGAAATTATCCAACTCCGGATGAGGCCTCCGGCGCCTTTTTTGAAGACTTTTTGTTGCGCCCATCACGAGGGTAGAAATATGAGATGTCGGTTTTTTAAATTTCTTCCATAAATTTATGGGAAACTCATTTATTGTGTGACAAAGACGCTCACAATTCGAACACTTTTCTTAATCGTTTTCAACAAAAGACTTAAAAGAAAAGTTCGCGTGAATTTTCCAATTAGAATTTTGAAAAAGTTGACATCGAAAATCATCAAAACCATCAAAATCCCATTTTAAGAAAAACAGGATCAAACACAATAGCTTAGTGCAACAGGGTTTGACACAAAAATGCATGGAAAATTAGGATCACGCGATAAATTAGCGTAACCTGCTCTGATACCAATTTGAAAGTGTTACAGTGGAACAAATGCGACTTCTCAAATACAACCAATTTTAATTGTATGTCAACTAAACCAGTTTTGATGAACCCCAAGTTTTAATCGAGTCCTAACACATGCATCTAAGCGATATGAAATCATAAAGGAATAAGTATGCAAAGGAAACCAAATTACAGAGTAGTCACAATATGAGGACAAATCCCCCACAGGGGAAAAACCTTTTATTCCACTATAATTGTAAATCAAAACATACACGGTTATAATGAAGTAGATTTTTCACACACGAATACCCACAAGTATCAGTCGGTTTCTTCAGTAAAGGAAAAACCGCAGTTACTCCTCAAGAACACGCAGTTCTATTTTCAAAAAAGGTCCACATGTAACGAACCTCAAAGACCGTAGTCCTATGTTCAGCCCATAAATACTGCACCACTCCCTAATTTGACCTCAGTCCAGTGTAGATTTATCCTCTTTACAAAGAGTTGAACAATAACAAATTTTTGTTCTTGGGTTCCAAAGCAATTCACAAAAAATTGGGAAATTTTGTGAATTGAAAACAAGGTGTTTAAACCTTAAAGGAAAAAGGCAAAAGGTTTTTTTCGATTTTCAGCGGTTACAGAATGGAAAAATATTTCTTGTGAAAAACGGAGTTGGAAAGACTCTTTTATAGAAAAGTTAAGGAGGTGGGTCATTAAAGCTAGACAACATGTCGTTTGAATGAGATACACTGTCGTTTGAACAACATAAACACATCGCGCTACACACTGCCGTTTGAACGATATATGGTGTCCTTCGAATGAGATTGTTAAAAATAAAGACTTTTCATTTATCTTTTCCTCGTTAAATGCACCGCCTCAAAAACTCCTAAAAATATATTTCTTTGATAAAAAAACATTTAAAGTTCCACTCCATCACTTAGATAATATTTTAACAAAAATATTCCGAAGTTAAACTGAATAATTATGGAATAAAAACATAAACTTGATATTGCAATCCCCCTCGATGCATATTTCATTTTGAACGTTCTTCGACAGTGTATCAGTATATGACATACTAAATTGATAATGGACCTTAATAAAAACCAAAAATTCCTCCCTAACCCTGCCAAACCCATTGATTAACCTAGCCACACACAAATACACTTATTACCATACTTACCACCATACCCCCATAAAACAAACCTAACTTCTACATCGGCCCACCTCATCATCATTACCAGTCCAAGAGAACCCCAACAGATTGAATCTAGATTGCACTTCTATATATGCTTCATGCAACGGTATTTCTTGATCTGATTGGATGAAACCATAACGCCTTCCTCAAAAGCATCAAATATCACAGGCCATATTTTCCCAATCTCCTAAGCACAAACCTTCGCGATCGCCTTCCCCCATAACCACTTCAAATAGTCCCCAAACACAAACCCATTCTCTAGAATAGATTAGCACAGATCAGTAGCTAGTCTATAATGCTGGCACAAAGGTCGCTCAAATCATCCTCAGAAACCCAGTCAAATCCTCCATAGGAAAGAAGTTGGTTATATGAGACAGAACAATCTGCTCCCCTCCTACTTGACACATAAGTTGGTAGGTAAACAGAAGGAAGTTTGGAAAAATCATACAAGGGGAGTATAACAGTAATTACCCAGTTGCAGAACATAATGCAGTTCACCCTACCATGGCACTAGGCAATAAAGATGTCTATCCCCATGCTCCACAAGCTAGTTAACTCAATTCTCCTCGAAGGGGACAAAGCTATACAAGAACCACTTAAAGAATTTCCGAACACTAGTCAAGGGGTACTCAGGGAGAGTTGCGAAGAAAAGTCTCTCTGACAATTACAAGAATAGCATCACAAAATTGCCTCATAAAAAGTTGGCCCAACCTTCCTTCTAGTCATCCACACCACTCAATGTCTCCGTTAATATGGTAACGGTCGGATTGTGATAATGAGACAACCATTGCATAATCATGGTCACTTGAGGGTTCTACGTCATATCACCAGTCACTAAGAGGAGCCTGGAACCATACCCAAAGGTTTTAGTGACATTAAAGACATTTTAAGTTCAGTTTCTCTTGCAAACTGAATTCAACACTACTGAAAGGATGATACTTCCCTCGTGTAATAGCAGTAGCACAGCCAAAGAATATACATGCAGTAATTCGGCTAGTGACACGCAAAGATAATGGAACAGGTTAGATATGGCCATAACAACATTGGGATTGACACCTAACATAGAAGAAAAAATCCTCATATCTTGGACACATTTTGTCTAAGTCAAGACGAAACATATGGTCTTTGGTATACCAGAACTATAAAGCTACCTCTAAGAGATTTCAATCCATGAAAAAATTACTCCATAAGATAGATGAAAGTAAGTTGAATCCCTCGTAGTTAACATTGTACAAGAACATGGCTTCTAACCCTTGGAGGTAAGATACAAAAACATTAGTTATGGGAACTGCCACTTCAAAGGAGAAAGAAACATTGTGGAATAGAGAGAGAGAGAGATAGATAGATAGATAGATAGAGAGAGAGAGAGAGAGAGAGAGAGAGAGAGAGAGAGAGAGAGAGAGAGAGAGAGAAGTTGAGATGTGATTCAAAACTCCACCCTAAAGAACTCTTTTATACTTGAAATCATCCACAAAGGACAAAGAGATCGTCCTGCTACTGCAATAACTGTTTATAAATAAACATAAGTACATAATGAGGACAATAATGGTTGGAAAAGTGAATTGGAACTGACTGGTATGCTGATAGGCAGACCAAGGTGTATGTCGATTGGTACACCCCTAATTTTAGGATTTTTTTACCCTTCCTCTTTTGTCCATCTTTCGAATAAACCTTTTTTTGTCAAAAGAAACTACTAACAAAGGTTTTACCGTGTATTACTTTCTAGAAAAGAACTTACAAACGAATTAATAATACATATTTTAAAATATTTTATTACATTTTCAATAAACAAACCCCTAGTGGAAAATTAAAGTGCATGTACACTAGGCCATTCAATTCAATGATAAATCAAGGAAATGAAAAATTCATCCTGTATATATATATATATATATATATATATATATATATATATATATATATATATATATATATGTCATTACGTTCATATTTTTCAAGGAGAAAAAAAGGCGCAAAAGCTTACGATTGTTAGGACACAAACCGGATTTTCTAAAAGCTTGCTAACTAAGATTAGCATACATGCTTCCACCAATGGAAAGATGTTGACTCTCTTCTCCCAAAACAAATCTCTACTCAGAAGTTGCTAATTGCACTATATAAGATTGATCCACCTTCCTCACATGGAAGCCATGCAATCTCAGATATCCCGCTGATAATATTTTAATTCATGAACAGTATGTGAAAGAATAATAAAGAAAACACAAAAAAGTCAGCAATAGATAAATGGATCAAAATAAAAGTGCAAAATTGAAAAGTAAAATCATACCTCCCTCTGAAGAACCTCCTCGAATATATGAGTGAAACCATATATCGTCACTTTAGGATTATGAGGCATCAAGACGACATGTCCACCACCCAACTAAATGTGAAAAGAAAGAATGGAAATGTGTTGGACGGCATCGTGGTTACTATGTCACTCCCATGCTATACATTGAAGATACTAGCATGTTGTTGCCTCTACCAGATCATGCTAGTGATGGGGGAAAACCTTTCATATCATAAATGGACGGTGACATCAAACAATTGGTTATAAAGTTTAAATAATCGTATCGTGCCATAATATTTGTATAATTCATGTAGTGCTCGCCCGTCATCGCTATCACCTTTGCCTCATCTAGCATGTTTTTCACCCTCCTCATATACTTAGGGGGAACTTTCGATGGAACCTCCACCTCACCCTCCATTACTTGCCTCACACCCCCTCTCTTAGGTTCGAGATGTGACCAAACTCATGCGCCATCAACCTCTGCATTTGGACATGAATGCCTGTAATTAATGTAGCCCAGATGACACACACAAAGTCATAAAAAATCTAAAAAATAATGCAAATAAAATACATGAACTACAAAAAGAAAGTATAAAACCAGAGCCTAACCTAATCACTAGTCAAGGCGTTTAACACTGCCCACACATCATTCAAAGCTACAAACTCCTTAGACCTCCTCCATTGGTATATCCTCGAAACTCTCCTACCTCACTCACCTTCAGATACACTTACCTAATGTTGTGCCCAATCACGTAATTAAAATAAGTCTACTAAAGGTGACATAAAATATAAAAGAACTAGAAGAAAAATAGTAAAATAAAGAGCATCATGAAAAAGTTACATCGAGCTGGTACATGGGTCTTGTAAAGATTTACTGACTGTACCGAATAAAGTAATATATCAAAGCGTAGAGGAAAGTCATATTAAAGCTCCCCGATCATAGAGATAAATCTGGAAAATATCACATAGAAAAGGAAGAAGCCATAAATAGATGATGTCACTGCTCGTAACCACTACAAATCCCCCCATCAAGAGTAAAATAAATAAATGGGTCTCTTGCCTCACCTACCTCTTGTTAGTCACATCAATTTGTCTAGACATCAAGGTGCCCTTTAACATCGATATCCTGATCGACTCCCCAAAAATGATTTGCCTGATATCCTACAGGGCAACTTGAATCGCAACCTCTGAAATACGCAATGCTCGATCCACTACGATTTGCTGACCCTCGCACTCTAACCCTATCAATTGATGCCCATCAATTGGGTTGATCTTAATCTCTCCCACGACTAGGTGCAACGTGTGGGAAGTGTCCCACTACCTTTCACCCAAAGCTCATAACACCATTAAAGAGTGCATTGTCTCATCTAAGGTCCCCGCTAGAGGACCAAACTCACCAGCCTCTACTATCAATTGCACTACCCCAGGGAGATTATCCTGCACCTTTTTAATCCCCATAGACCTCCAAGAGAAGATGTCTGATGAATAAACATCCACCTATACACAAGTGAAAATTCTTCCAAAAAATCCCAAAAAAATTCTAATCAAACTCCACCAGCATTTACAAAACTTTAGAATTCTTGTCCCCAACTAGCATACTCCCACAGAATTAAAAGTGCACTGCCTGTTGCAACCACTAATAGTCAGCTGCATTTATCAAACTTTCTATCTCTTTAGGTCCTTAGAATTGACCTCGATCCACAAAATTGGCCTCGACCCTGTAAATAAGGTCACTTTCACTTTTTCGATCCATATAACTCACTTGGGTTTACAAAATTTGCCTTGAACCTATGAATTAGGTCTCTTTCACTCATTATGTTTGAAGAATTGACCTAGGTCCACAAAATTGGACTTGACCCTCTGAATTAGGTCCTTTCACTTTTTAGGTTCGGAGAATTAACCTAGTTCTGAACAATTGACCTAGCCCCCCAAAATTGGCTTCGACCCTTTAAAATAATTCCATTTCACTCTTTAGGTTCATAAAAATGGACCCAGGTTTGCAGAAATGGCATCGACCCTCTAAATTAGGTTGCTTTTACTATTTAGGTCTGTTGAATTTACCTAGGCCCACAGTATTGGCCTTAACCCTCTGAATTAGTTAGTTTCATTCTTTATATCCATAGCATTGACTTATGTCCATAAGATTGTGTTCAACCCTTTGAATTAATTTTTTCCACTCCTTAGTTGCACAAAATTAATCTAAGCCCATCGAATTGGCCTTAACCCTCTGAATTAGGTTGCTTTCCCTCTTCAGGTCTGCAGAATTGGCCTTGATCCTCAAAATTAGGTTGATTTCCCACTTCAAGTCTATAAACTTGACCTCGATCATTTGAATTAGGTTGATATCACACTTTATATTCATAGAATTGGACCCAACCCTATAAATTAGGTCATTATCACACTTTAGGTTTGCAAAATTGACCTCGACTCTTTGAATTAGGTCTCTTTCACTCGTTAGGTCCGCATAACTGGCCTCGACCCTTTGAATTAGGTCACTTCCACTCTTAATCCCCATTAGAGTCCTCGACTCACTGAATTGGTGACTTTCACTCCTTAGGTTCTCTGAATAAGTCCTTTAACCTCAAAACTCGCAACTTCCCATGAGGTGTATATCTTCCAATGACCTTAGATTTTTTCCATATTTCCCACTAAGGTGCTTTGTAGACACCCCATCCTAGTAATCTTCGAGAATCTCCTTAGTTCCTTTTCATTCTTGGATTCTAGATCCTACCCTAAAACCTAACCTTGAGAATAATGATAAATTATAAGTTCCATTTAACTATGATAAACTCTTGTAATCGAGAGTACCTCGATACACATTCATAGGACTCTGAATACCATTTCCAATATCCCATAAAGTGCGCAAATTGGCCTTACAGTTCGCTCGTACTTATCTTTTTACTCTAAACCCTAACTTAGAGTCCACCGAGCAATTTCAAGCTCCATTTGACTTTAGTCAACTCTTGTAATCAAGAGTGGATCAATATACTTGTATGGGGGTCGGAATACCCTCTTCAACATCCCATACCATGCACAAATCGGCCTTATGATTCGTGCATACTTGCCTTTATACTCCAAGAATCCCATCCCCGAGGCCAACCAGTATTTCCAAGATTTAATTAAGTTAGGTAAACTCTTGGACCCACAAGTGGCTCAATGCACTCTACTAGGGCTCTAAATAACCTTTTTTATTTGTCTTAGCCATGTACGATTCCATTACACCAAATAACACAAATCGCCATGGACATTAGCCATGACCAGGTCTGTGGGTCATGTCCCAAAGCCGTGACCAAATTGAGTGTGATAATTGTCTTGGGTTGTAGACCAAATCCCTAACCAAATAGGTTGTCACAGAACTTCATCGTCACAGAGGAAAATCGTGGATATGTGTGTGATCGAGCCATACTATTGGTCATGATTATGGGCCATGACCGAGGGGGGATGAGGCAGCAAATGGTCAAAGTTTTATGTTGTGACCCCAACTACTATGAAAAATTATAGGTGAAAGCTAGAGACCATGATCGAGGAGAAGAAACAACCAATGGTCATGGCTACACGGTGTGACCATCAATGTGATGAAAAACTTCTGGTCACGGATTTAGGCTGTGATTGATGTGGGATACTAAATATGATCACAACTCTAGGTTCTGACCCCATTTTTAACAATGAAAAAAAAATGGTCATGGCTATGACCTAATCTAACTGTAATATAAATATGGGTTGGTTGGGTCTTATCCTCAAACTAGGAGTCCCGCGACTGCGCAGCCAATTGCTATGTGTTATGTGGGATGTATATGCGGTGTTCGTGGCACTCGTGGTGCTATTTGGGTACTGTTAGGCTTCCTCTCACCCCCACGGCACGTTCCCAAGCCTAAGAGTGTCTATTTTCAAATTAGGTCCCTATCCTCAAATTAAGAGTCCCATAAATGCACGACCGAATGCCACGTGTTACGTTGGATGTTCACGATGTGTTCGAACCACTTTCGATGCGGGGTGCCACTAGGGTTGCGCACCACCTTGCCCGATACAATTTTAAGCCTACGTGTGCCTATTTTTGAATTCATGTTTAGGTCCTATCCTCAAACCGATAGTACCATAGTACCGCAGGGAGTTACTATGTGTTATGTTGGACACACGTGAGGTGTTTATGCCAATCGGAGTGCCGTTTGGGTGCCACTATGGGTGCCCACCTCTCGCATCACGTTTTCAAACATAAGCCTACCTATTTTCAAATTCACATTTTTGTGTCCTATCCTCGAATCGATAATCCCACGGCTAAGTGACCGGTTACTACGTGTTACTTTGGAAACATACAAGGTGATCATGCCACTCGCAACACCGTTTGGTATTCGTTGGGGCTGCTTGTCCCCCACGACACATTTTCAATCCTAAGTGTGCCTCTTTTCTAATTCGTGTTTGGTTCCTATCCTCTAATCGGGAGTCCCATGGATGTGAAACCCATTGGTACGTGTGACGTTGGACATACATGAGGTGTTTGTGACACTCGTGGTGCCATTTGGGTTCCGCTAGGGTAGCCCTCCCCCTCCCTAGTGACACATTTTCAAGCCAAAGTGTCCCTATTTTCAAATTCATGCTTGGGTAGTATTATCAAACCGAGAGTTCCTCGGATATGCGATGGGTTGCTACGTGTTACGTTGGATGTGCACGAATGTTCATGCCACTCACGATGCCATTTGGATGCATATGGGGTGCTCGCCCCTGAGCCATGCAACATGTTTTTACACCTATGTGTTCTTATTTTTTATTCAGGTCCTATCCTCAAATCGAGAGTCTTGTGAATGCGCAACTGGTTTCTACGTGATACGTTGGACATGCACGAGGTATTCACACCACTCACAGTGCCGTTTGGGTGCCACTAAGGGGCATTTTCAAGCCTAAGTGTGCTTGTTTTTGACTTTATGTTTGGTTTCTAACCTCAAACTGGGAGTTTTGTGGCTTTGTCGTCGATAGCTACGTGTTATGTTGCATGCACATGGGTTGTTCCTTCCACTCGTAGTGTCATTTGGGAGACGTTGGGAGTGCCTTTCACATTTTCAAGTCTAAGTGTGCCTATTTTGGAATTCGTGTTTGGGTTCTATCCTCGAACCACAAGTCTAGAAACTACGCAATTGGTTGCTACGTGTTACATTGGATGCGTAGGAGGTGTTCATGCCTCTTATGGTGTGGTTTGGGAGGCACTGGGGATGCCCACCCCTCCCATCACGGGACGTTTTTGTGTCTAAGTATGCTTGTTATAAAATTCGTGTTTATGTCCTATATCCTTAAAACGAGAGTCATGCGTCTACACGACTGGTTGTTGCGTGTTACGTTGGACATGCACCACATATTCGTTCAACTCGCAATGCAGTTTAGGTACTACTGGGGGGACCGCCCCCTTGTGGTGCATGTTTTGAAATTCGTGTTTGGGCCCTATCCTCAAATTGGGAGTCCCGCAGTTGCACAGTCGATTGTAACATGTTATGTTGGACACAAACAAGGTGTTTGTGCCACTCACGGTGCCATTTGGGTGCCAATGGGGGTGCCTGTCTCCCCCCCCCCCCCCCGGGTACATTTTTAGTCCTAAGTATGCATGTTTTCGAATTCATCTTGTATCTTCAAACCAGGAGTCCCGCAACTATGTAATCAATTTCTATGTGTTACGTTGGACGTGCATGAGGTGTTCATGCCACTTGCGGTTCCATTTGGGTGACAATGGGGTTGTCTCCCCCCCCCCCCCCCCCCGGTGGCACGTTTTGAAGACTAAGTGTACCTATTTTTGAATTCTTTTTTGGTTGATATCCTCGAATAGGGAGTCCCATGGCTATGTAGCCAATTGCTACATTTTACATTGGACATGCCTAACGTGATTGTTCCACCCTCAGTGTGGTTTGAATGCCGCTGGGGTGCCCTCCCCTCCCTCCCCCTAGGGAAACATTTTTAACACTAAGTGTGCCTGTTTTCTAATGTGTGTTTGGGTCCTATCCTAAAATCGGGAGTACCTCTTCGATGTGGATGATCGCTGATAAAGAGAACTTTTTGGTATATTTATTTTCGTCATTGCTTGAAAAGCTCCTCTAGTCAACATACCTAAAAAATGTAACAATCTAAACTGTAGAGCGGTAAGTAAGGATGTCAATCCACATCAAGGGGATAAGCTAGCGACAAACTTAATTATAATTCAATTTTTATTTCCTTTTTGGGATTTTTCTTTTCTATTTCTTTTCTATTTTTTTAATATTAAAACAATTGGGTGAGGTGAAATAACACTAAACTAAAATGAAATATGAAAACAACTAACTAAAAAGTGACTAAAATGAAGAACAAAGCCAAACACAAACATAAGAGATAAAGTGAGGCAAAAAAATGTGAGAGCATCAAGGAGTGGGATATAACACCCCACCTAATAAAATACCGGGTGATCAGTCCTATACCAAATTAAAATAGGAATCCCAGTCGGATCATCCTTAGCATCATTGTCGAAAACTTTTTAAAACTTACTAACCACCTAGTATTCCAAAAACTGGTGCCAATTTTTAACTTTTTGATTAAACAAAACAATACATGCGGAATTAAAAATAAGCCATTCACACAACTGAATAAAACTCAACTGAATAATTAATTACACAACATGCCGAATAAACCATCGACCACCAAAGTGAAATAATCCAATACATAAAATCAACACCTGAATAAATTACACCTGAAAACTGTACCGAGAAGTTTGGGCGACAAGCCCTAAATAAAACTGAAACTGATAAAATATTCCTACTCTATGAATGAATGAATGATGCGTCTAATCCAAACTCCTGCTAGCATCCACATGTGTCGCAGCTCTGTGTCCCTGGAATAGAATATCAATCCAAGCGTCCCTGTGGCTGGACACCTAAAAGGTTTTGAAAATAGTTTTATAGCAAGGGTAATCCAAAACATTTTGAAAATATTTAGCAAGTGAATTAACTGCAGTAATTTAAAATGCAAGAATACGCTTCATATTTAAGTTAGTGTCGCACTCCTTTGTGGACATTCTCACCCCTCCACTATTGTGCACACCTACCGGTTACCTTAACCCCACCTAGTTGTACTACCCCATCCCACTAGTCCTGGTATAACCTTCCCTTGCCATACTACTCTAACCCGAGTATAATGATTCTTGAATTATACGTTATCTCACAATTAACTTAATTAATTCCTCTTAAATAGTATCATATAACCGTGTCACAAGTTATATAAAGTAAATGCATCACACATTGTATTATTACCCGTATATAATATTTACTACCATTATATACATACCTTTACTACAACATCCACACATATAACATACATATATCCATCCCTTCGAGTATACCCTCGCCGGATGATTCCCTCTAAAATGCTATCTCACTAGGTGTGCTCACGAAACCTTGTTTTCCCAAGTTGGAATCGCTCACCAACTTGGCCCAAAATATAAACGTAGTGGAGGCGGTCATTTTCCTTCCCTGAAAGAGAGATAAATCCCTCACCCATATATACTGGATGCTCTGGCCTGGGGATATACTCGCCCTACTCATCAAGCTTGGGGATTCACCCACATCGCGCAACCTCCCTTGATAGCACTAGAGTATATAAATTGAATAAATATCTAGTCACTGATATTTAATATTTCACACAATATATATAGTTATATATATATATACTATCACTACACCGTATATATATAATATAAACCCCGGCTTCACCGTGTACTCAAAATCCCGTACACTACCTGAAATTTAATATCACACAATATATACACACACACAGACACAGACACACACACTCACACACACACACACACACACACACACACACACACACACACACACACACACACATATATATATATATATATATATATATATATATATATATATATATATATATATATAATAAAGTAGGAAACTTATGTATGTCATAAGCTTGGTTGATGATGTCATGAGATCAATTTTTTTTGCACTACCTATTTTATCCTTGGAAATTTTGGTTTCACCCTCTTTTAACACACACTAATTTATTTCCCCCTTTCTTTTGAAATTTAAAAACATGGGTAACTAAGTAAATTGCACTCTCCAAACTCTAACTTCTCTCTACCGCACACCAACACGCACACAGCCGTTCTCCACCTGCATACAAAACAAAACCTATTCTCTCACCATGTAGATTGCGATTTCGACAAATGGTTAGCAATCGAATGATAATTATTATAAAATCGAAACACATGGAGAAACACACACACACACGCACTTAGATCTCTACCTTTTTGGTAGTTTTGTTTTCAGAAACATGGGAGAAACATGCATACACATGCGCACACACACTTTCATGAAAATATTTATGGCTTTCACAAAATTTTTGGTAGTTTTGTTCATTTTGTTCATGTCTATTTATATTTTTGTTTATGTTTATATTTGGGGATCTAACTGTTTTTTATGTTTGTTGTTTATTTTTTCTTTTTCAGGTCAAGACCTGATTATCTGGATATTTATATCAGGTATACACTTCCTCCTTGCTTCAAGATTTATATTTTGAGGTTTTTGTTTCCATTTTTTTTTTGTCTTTTTTGCTGTTGTCATTGTTCATGTCTATTTGCTCTGCTCTATTTTGTTTTGTTTTAATTTTCTTGGAAGTTCTACAATACCTAAAAAAATGAGATTATTGTACATTTGAGTAGTTCATTTTTACAGGTACATTTGAGTAGGTCATTGTTATGGGTATTATTTGGAATGTTTTCGAAATTAATTGAGTTTATTTCACATTTTAGTTTTATTTCAATTTTGCAGGCACATTTGAGGTTATTGTTGTTGAACACACATTTCCATCAATGTGTGTTGATTTGCTAATCTAATTTGGGCAAGAACAACAAACAAATGAAACCACCATGACCATCTTTATAGTGGGCGCACAAATTGTTCGATAAAATACCCGAGTGAAATTTTCAACCCATTTTGTGTCATTACGCATACTGTGTAAGTATTTATGTTGCATATCAATGTTTTTTATCTGTGTAGTTAATAAATCAGTACTTTGGATTGAAGTAATTGATGATAAAATGTGATGTTGCTTTAAATATTTCTAGGGGTTATTGGATTTTATTCCTATTTGTTTGGTAAAAAAAAAGGAATGACACATTTGTTGTCTTTGGTCGATGCTGCCCCTACGGTTGTTGTAATAATGCTTAATAACATTGATGCTGCCCCTACGGATGTTGGTCACAATATTTGATTCTAGAAGGATGTATCAATTAGGTAGATAGCTATTCATTGAGAATGGTATAATTTATAGTGGGTTTAATTTATAACGTTTAGCGATTCCTTATAACCGTCTTTGTCCTAATTTGTTACATATCAGTAGTAATTAAGGTTACAGATTCAAGTCAATTTATCTCAAAATATCGTACATTCAATAATATCCCCATCTCTTCTTTTCTTTAGATTCGAGGATTTTACACAGTCACAATTCCATCTCTTCTTCCAATAATATCCCCATACTCATCTTTATGACCATATTTGTCGTTGGTCATATTTGTCGAAAATGAATGATCTTAGTGATTGTAGGATATGAATGATAGGAAATGAATGATCTTAGTGATTGTAGGATATGAATGATCTTATTTACTTTTAGTTCTTTTCAGTTCCTATAATCATATTGTAATCTATAAGATCAGTTACTTTTAGTTATTTTCAGTTCCTATAATCATATTGTAATCTATGATATGATTATAGGAAATAAATGATCTTATTGATTGTAGGAGATGAATGATCTTACTGATTTTATTGCATTCTCTGTTTTGGATTTCAAGATCTAATATTTTTATTTCCTTTTAGTTCTTTTCAGTTCCAAATAGCTACAGGTGTTGGTGTAGAATTGATTGATGTACTGCTTGGATCTGTGCAGGTCCGTTGCTCGATAGTTTTGTCATCTGTGCAGTATCTAATCTATTTTTGTCATCTGTACAGGATCTCAGCCAAGATGCTGACCACCCTAATTTGTGACCAACCTTTTTTTTTGGTTTATTACAGATCTTTTATATGGGAATCAGTTTCTGAATATAACATGCTTCCTAGGTGATAGTACAACAAATTTTCAATAAAAGAAAATCCCACAAACATGAGTTGATGTGGATGGCGTTTCCACTGTCCAGAGAACAGTTGCAGAATCCGAAGCAATGGCCAAGCTAAAGCCAAGGCCATTGTCGAAGCCCAAGCAAAAATTGAATCCGAAGCCGAGGCCCAGTCCGAAGCAGAGGAGAAGGCCAAGATCAAAGCTTCTCGGAGGCCCAAGCCAAAGCTGAGTACGAGGAACAAACCAACATTGGGCCACTTCATATCTCAGACACTCTCTTTACATGTGGGCATATTTGTCGTTGTTCTTGAACACGTCCCTGTGTGTTAACGTGGCATTAAGGTGAATGACAATGGAAAGCAAACCAGGTCAAGGAAGCGGCAGAGGAGGTGGGTCCACTGCTGCAGCTGCGGGTGATGTAGCTCAAAAGCAGAAGACATTGCAGCAACGAGAGTCTGAGACTGAATTGGTAACATTACAGCGCATTTCTTTTATTCTCTGCATTGATAATTCTGGGGCTCCAACATCAACTGTGCGAATCCCAACCCCGCTTGCCAAAATCGGACCAATTGGATCAATCATTAAGCGACAAGAAGTTCCAGAAGAAGGGAATGATGCTTTTGCTTATTAGTGCTTGGACTATACTGCTGTGGCATATCGCGAATCCATCTTGAAAGTATTTCCTTCCAACAATGACTTCACAGTACATTTCGAATCATTGCTGATTGAGAATGATTTATTGAAAACTTTGAAGCCAATCGTAAAAATACAGTTGCTGATTTTCACAGTACATTTTGTTCAGGTATTTTTCATGGAAAAGTCCATTGCCTAGGTCCTAATTGTTCTATTCATTGAATATGATCATATGTACTAAATACTATAATATCTACTATTTCAGACCACATTCATCTATTTGTGAAACATATCTACTGAAGATGTCAGCACTGTCATCGTCCAGCCACTAGAGTTTGCAAGAAGACGACGACAATGATGAAGAAGAAGACAATTTTGTTATAAAAAAGTTATATTCTCCAACCACAAAGGTAATCATGTCTCATTGGACTTCATTAGTTGCTTATAAAAATAGGCAATCATGTTATCAATTGTGGATATGAGCTGTCTGGATGTGTTGAACAAATGAATACAATGGGACATGTGCTAAGTTTATGAAAATTGAAATTCTGAATAAAATTTAAGAATGCATCTCTTTATCATTGTTTGATTTATAATGAAATTCGGGTGTTTTTTATCATCTGATTACAGTTTCTTCCGAGACAATAAAAATGCTGCATTGATTCAACTTTGAGTTTGTTTAGGTATCATAGTATGTACGATGAACTCACTCTAATATAGTTAGCAACAACACAACACCCCTGATATTTCATCAATTCTGATTGGATGCATCGATGACGGGGCTCTGAGTTTAAAATAACATATATACATATTTGAGTATATACCTGTATATATGCATCGATGACGGGGCTCTGTTTCAAACACAGGCCAGATCTGAAATAAGTGTGTTTCTCTCCCCCCAAATCCCTATGTATATACCTGTATAATCTATGTATGTTTAAACTATGGGTGTTTCTCAATTCTCTTCTATAATTTAGGGTTTCAATCCTTAACAACCTTGACATTCTGTGATAATAAGGCCCAAAAACTCTCTTTTATAATTTTTTTATTCTATCTTAACGTATTAAAATGATGCCCCTGTTTCTATCTTACTGACGGGAGTAAACCTTGACTTCAAGTCGGTGGCTCATTATCTCATTCAAACCCGGCGCTTGGGTCTAAACCAAGGAGGCAGATACATCACTTTTACTTATAGCTAGCGGAGCAGATTTATTTGATGACAATCCAATGCCTCAGTCGAATGACAGTATATACGAGGAAGAAATGGAAGCGGATACTAAAGATGATAATAGCGATGGTGCATGTAACGGAAATGATGGTAATCCCGACAATGATTATGACATTACTGATAAAGATTAGCTCAATGAAGAGGATGAGTTTGCAGTTTCTCCTCTTCTTGGTTTGTTGAAATAGGCAATTTATAGTGTAAATACGAATTTGTATTGATTACTACTCACTAAATAGTTGATTACATTCTTTTCCTAATTTATAAAGCAATTGATTTGGCAATTTATTGTTCATCCTTAAATACATATAGGAAACTTTGGTTAAATTTTATTTATTTATTGATACATTGGTTGATGTTTATGAGGTCTAACATATAAAACATTTATACATTTTTGTTGTAAAAAAAATGTTTTACTTAAATTTACCATACTTTGAAAATTTACACTTCTAACATATCAAACATTTATTATTGATATTATACATGACTTTATGCTTTTCAAAATTATCAGCGTGCCTTCAGGCACGGGCATACCGGAGAGAGAGAGAGGGAGAGAGAGAGAAGCTCATGTGCACACTAAGCTTGCACACTAAGTTTGCACATCACTTTTTTTAAATAGTAAAAAAATATTTTTGAGTTAATTTTTTTTGTGTGATATTTAAACATTTGAACGGACCCATGTAAAAATATTCAGCTCAAAAAAATTATTTTTTTCTATTTTTAAAAAATCAATCAAACTTTCGCTGCTTTGTGAAAGTTTGACCGATTTTTTAAAAATGGTAAAAAAAGATTTTTTGAGCTAATATATAGTACTATAGGGATCGGACAAATATAACACATTTCTACATGTAAAATTCTTTTTTTATAAGTTTAAGAGGGATCGTACTGGAGTTGTTCATGTTGTTTCTTGAGGCTGGCATGGTGTTTGGTTGCATGACCGTTTAAACTCGCGTGTTGGATTTCATCATTTTTTCCCTATTATTCACACAGTGAACCACCATGCTCCTTCTCTGGGAATTGTAAGTTTTCCTTTTATAATCATTTCAATTACTATGTAAGTTGTTCTTTAATGAAAAATATTAAGCCACTTACATTTTTGTGTGTTTCCCTCTTTTTTTTCACACCCAATTTGTGTTTTTGATGTTCCATAGTAAGAGATTTTGGGTTGTGATCTAATATCAACAGCATGTCTATATGGACTGGAGCTAATATCAGATGCAAGAGGTGTTAACATTTCTTCCTATTGTCACATTATTTTCATTTTACCACTTATGGTATGTTAATTGATTGATTGCTATTTAAAAGGAAACTGTGGCAGAACTGGTATGTCTTTTTATTGTGTTTCTTGACAGTCTTGATAACAAAAAGATGTTTTTTTATGATCACGTGGCAACACTAAATTAGAATTTTTCTTTGATTTCCTTAACAAACCTCTAATGACATTTTTAGGAACCATTTGTTTCTCTATGAATCTCTGTTTTATTATATTCTATTTTTTATTTGAAAAAAAGATATGCATCACATTGCTTTTATTTAACTTAGTGAGAGTGCTTTGATTTTTATGTTTTTTTTATGACTCGATGTAGTTGGACCTGTTTACAAAAATGAGTTGTCACAGAAGGTACCGTGTTTATAAATAATTCGTGTTTGTGTACATAGAGTTGGATACCACAACTGTTTGGAATAATCGTTGGACCTATTTTTCGTTTTAATAGTTTGTAATTAACATTCAAAAGTACATGATTATGGTATCCAAATTCATTAAGCTTTATAAATAATTCATGTTGTGGGAATGGAAGTTCCGTATTAGTTATCACAGAAGTTCCATATCTATGTAGGATGTCTTGCAGAGAGGTCAATACATGTGCATTGAAACTGTGATATGTTACTACTTTATCATTATTGGTTGTCTTTCACTGTGAAGCTATTTATCTACAGGGTTATATTTTTATATTTTACGTTTGATTTTTTTAGTTGTTATGTCACACATTGATAATTCAAATGACCTCTACTAAATTCTCATATCGTTAATGAGCAGGACAATGACGTTTGATGAGCAGGTAGATGTATCATCGGTTGACTCTACATCTGAAGCGAATGATGAAATTTTCGTTAGCATGCCGTTTAACATTATGCAGTTCATAAACTCGGAGAAATCGAATCATTATTAATATTTGATTACTTGATATTTTGCATTCGTTTAGATGGAAAATAAGTATGTCAAATCTGATAGTTAGATTATTGAATCATGTACACCCTTTGTCCCAAATTAATATATTTATTTAGAAAATATATTTGGCATAAACCTAAGAAGTCGAACCATTCTAATGTAATATCATTTTATATATTGACTCAATATGTCAATTTATTGCAGGAGTCGAAGAATTCAACGCCTTAATGAAGCTAAGATCTATTTCATACCCTTTGGTTAAGTATCACGAGGAAACATCTTCTTGAGATGCAAGATTGTGAAAGCCGCAACGGAGTCATCAGATAGGTTCTTAAGATTATAAGCAGATTTTTCAGCAACCATATAAACAAGGATAGGATGACCTGTTACTTTGTGGAGATTGAGAAAGTAAAGTATCCACAGTCGTATGAAGTGGGCGCCACATTTCCTAATGATTCAAATGGAGTTTAGTGTGGGCAGCGAACAACTACCGGAACCATCGATGTAATCATAAACATCATGTCTTTACAGAACCGGGAGGAGAATTTCATGCCATACAGAAGTAATATGTGAAATCAAGAACTTTTAACACATAGTTTTGATATTTGGAATTGTAAACACGGGACGACTCACCTCCTCCTGTATACGCCGATTCGTATTTGGGCATGGGTTTTCTTATTATGTATACTTTCTATTGTAGAGAGCTTCATATGATGATTATAGATTCTTTGGTTCCAAACTTCATGATGGGAATCATAATTGGGGCTGGTGTTATTATAAGTAGGACCACATAAACCTTTTTTAATATTTTTAAACTTTTTACTTTGGTTATAAGTTTGTAGCCATACGGTCACCGTAATCGTAATCAAGATTATTATATGCAAGGAATCATAGTGATGACTGTTGGGTTCATCTGATTGTTGTCTGATCTTCAAAGCCATTTTTGGGCTACTGAATTTCATACATAAGTTATGGGGGTCACTATAGGTAGTTCTACTATATACAGTTTCTGAATTTTAAAATTTTTAATTTGGATCTTGGTTTTCAAAATTTGTTGAATTCTGATTTAATTTTCTCATGTGATGTTCTGAATGTTTCAAATTCAAAATGTCCAAGTTTTATTCCTTTTTTCATATACGAGTTTATAACCTTCATAGCTAATATGTTTGTAGGGAGCATACACACCAACAACGTTTGTCTATTCCCCTAAATCTTTATTCATATTTTCATTTCTTTTACTATTTAAACATGAACTATGTAGCAATAATATTAACATAGAACAATAGGTAGAGGTCCCTTTTTCTGGAATTTTTTGTGTTCAATTCAACACGAGTAGAGACATTTGCTGACCCTCGATATTTTCGAGTGTGGTGTGCTGTCTCTAGCAATTAATAAGAGTGTCCCAAATAGAACTACTTGCTTCGTATAACTTTGTGAGGCAATCATATTTGTACTAATATAGATATAGAAGTGTAGACATTATAGCACACAGATGTAAATTTTCAATTACTGCTCAACACATTTCTAAGCTTAATATTCAAGTTGGTAGAAAAACTTATCACATCTCATCTTTTGTTATATATTACCTAGCGTTGAATATGAGTTTGGTTGGAGTCATATGGCGTATGTGAATTCAATTTGTCTTATGAACATATTCAACGCTATGTATGGCATATGTATACTGATATGTTTTTTATACTGATGTGTTTTTCCGGCTTATTGAAAATGCCCCTTTTTTGTAGTTGCTAAAGATGAAATAAAGAGGTTCAGTGGATTATATTATTTTCAATTGTTTGTACTTATTTAATTGTAACACTATATATGGAATATATTCTTTTGCAACACAATTGTCTATACTGATTTAACTGTTTGTACTGAAAAATGCCCCTTTTTGTATTAGTACTATTTATATTTTTGTTCTTAAACAGGGAGAGTTGTTCTATAAACAAAGTAAATTTTCTCCAAATTTCTTGAATTATTATAGTTATCATTAATAATAGTGTAGGTTGTATTTTTGTTCTCAAAGAGGGTGGATTGTCTCCTAAATAAAGGAAATTTAGCCCATTTAAAAAAAAATTAATACGTTTGTACAATAGGTTATTTCAAATTGTTTATCTGTTGCGAACTAAATACGATGCATGGTCCTATCAAAGACGTACACATTCGAAAATTATCTGTGCCTTCAGGCACGGGCATACCCTAGTATATATATATATATATATATATATATATATATATATATATATATATATATATATATATATATATATATATATATATATACCGCGCAGTCAGAATTGCCATCCGAAATACTTTATAAAAATCCTTATCTCACACCCAATTTAGTCTATACCGATCTCTTCTTATCTTCATTAAGTTACTAATGGGAACACTTGACTTAGAGGAAGAACCTTCCACACTAGTCTCAGAGGCTGTCACTTGGTCAAAATTAACCACGACTGGACGAGGACGAGAAGTGAAAGAGGAAGTATAGCTTTGTATTGCAATAAGTAGGAAGCAAATCTAATATGTTCCTCTGCAATAGATTGGTGCAAATCCCAGATAAGTTTCAAATGCTTTAAATTAACGTGAGCTTATTTTGGAGGTTTTCTTTTACTGTCAACTACAACAAATAAAAATAAATGTTAGTGATACATTTTATTAAAGACAAATAAAATAAGATTTCAAAAAATAAAAAACAACCTATTCCATTGCCATAAAGGGGACACCTGGGACCTTGATATACATCATCTCCATCTAATGGAGTGTGTTGCCAATTTTTCATAACAACTCCATGCTCAAAATAATCCTTATTGGCATCTGAAAGATTAACAACTAAATCCCTATTTAAAAACCTAGTTTTTAAATAGAAGGTGGAATCACTGACAACCCATCTATAGAAGTACATAATCTCAGGAATCTCTAAATGGGTTCCATAAAGTTGATTCAATCTATGTACGATAATAATTATCCTTCAGGTATTTGGAGCTATTTTTGCAGGAACAACGTCAAAATATTGACAGAACTCCAAACATAGGTGATTTGGAGGAAAAGAAAAGCCACATTAGGCCACAAAGAGACTTGGGAACCAATGCCCCTCAGCTAAAGAAAAATAATCAGAAGGTTCAGAAAGTTCTTCCAAAATAACCCACGAAAGGATTGGAAATTCAGACTGAAATTCGTCCAATGACTCAAAAAGATAAACCATGAAGAACAAAATAAATAAAAGAAAAGGGAAACAAATCTTACAGAGAAAAAGAGATCAGGTGATAATGAACGAAGGAAAGAACGAAGGCACAAGATAGAGAGAAAACGAAGAGTTCAAAGATACAGATTTGAAAAGTGAAAGACGATAAGATTTCTGCCGCGCATAAATACTTTTCCTCGGGAATAGAGAAAAACAATGATTATAAAAGAGGACGTTTGCGTATCCGGCGGCTAAAAGAAGAAAAATAGCACAAATATCGAAGAGGTCATGAAAATTCAAAATATTTATAAGGCCTGATACTGTGCACTCAAAAAGGGGTTATGTACAACGAATGCTTTCCTAAAAACCATACAAACCAATAATCTACGCAGATTTCAAGAAAAATGTTCCATACTTTTCTTCAACATCAAACTACGAAACATTGGGGGCTTCTGTTGATACCAAATTTAATCTGCTGACGTGGACCAATCACTTGAAGACATGTGTCAACTGACGTGGTAATTACAAATACTTCTATCGATCAACTTAGGTTCCCCGAGCAACTCAAGCGTACCGAGATACTAAGGCGGTCCAAGCAGCTCAATCGTGTCGAGCTATTTAGCGTACAGAGCACTCAAATCAAGATAATCAAAGATACAACGGCGCATTAAATGCTCATTATTATCGTATAGACGTATATGTCTACTAGATAACAACGCATTGTCCTTTCATATGTACAACCTCAAGGCTATAAATACATTGTAACCTCTTTATTAGAGGGGGACTCTGGATCTCTTGGTAAACCAGTTATCGAGAATTCCAGGCAAATAGTCAGCAATACAAAAATACTGGACATAGGCCATTCTGATAAGGCTGAACCAATTTAAAAATCAACTGTCTCATACTTCTTTATTTATTTTTATCTGTGATTATAATAATTAGATCAAATCTAGTTTTTTACATCAACAAGGAGTGTAGGAAATTTATCACACAAGAGTTTCAAATAACTAAATTGAGATCCCTTAAAAATGGCACCAAGTCTTGCATTTATAGGTGGAAGAAGGTAGGGTCTAATTTGGGTAATTGACATGAGTGTGCATGGAAATGGTGAGAGGAGCATGTGGGTTGAGAGGATATAAAAATCTGATTTGGGTATTTGGGGGTTTTAATTATGCATGTGGGAGATGTGGTAGTTAGGATGAGTTAGGGGTATTTTGGGTAAATGGGTTAAAGTGGTTTTTAAAACATGTGGGGTTTTTATTTATGGCTTGGGTTTATTTTGGTCTTGTTTCTTTTGTGCAGGCACGATTTTTGCATTTGGAGAAATGGGTAAGTGGGTATTGAATTGGGTTGGAGGATGATGACGCATGGGTAACATCTATGGGGGATGGATCGAATCGGGCATATGGGTTGGTTGGGAATAGGTAGGTTTAGGGGTGTTCCGAAGGGATTATGTTGGATGGTGGGTTAAGGTCTGGCGGGTATAGTATCGCCAGAGTGGCAGGTTGTCCGGCGGGTTAGGTGGGCTCGGGTGTTTGCATCTGATATGAGTTGAGCAAGTTTGTCGTCGGCAGAGCTAGGTAAGGTGGTCGATCGGCGCCGGCTGCTGCTGCTGGTGTGGCGGTCTAAAATGGAATGGTTTGTTGTACCGATGTTTACGGGTATGGGATAAATGGGAGATGGGAAAGGGGCAACTGGGTTAGAAGGTTTGATTGGGAAATGAGTTTTTTTTTTATTGGTTTTATAATGTTGGGATGAGAGACAGTTGAAGGTGGGTGTTAATGGAGGTAGGAGAGAGAGTGGGAGAGTGATGTGAGGAAGAAGATGGGGGGAGTGTTTGTGTGTTGTGAGGGTGTAGGAAGTTAGGGTGTAGGTGAGGATGAGGATATGTAGTGATATGGTGTCGGTGTGTGTATGTTAATGTGTGTGTGATGTTTAGATTGTACCCTAAAAAATAAACTAGAACTAAAAATAAAATAAAACAAAAATAGCGTAAAATAAAAATTTAACTAAACTAAAAATAAAAATAAACATCAACTAAAATAAGAATTGACATTACACAACACGAAACGACACGACACGACACATTATACAAACTCTGAAAAAAAGTAAACACGACTAAAATAAAAACTAACAAATAAAAACAAAATGAAATAATAATAAACTAACTAAAAACTAAGAAAATAAAAAAAACTAATATACGACGCGCTAAAAATTAAAATATAAAAATCCTAAAAATATATACATGACTCAATAAAACAAAATAATAAAATAAACCCTAAAAATAAAATGATACAAATAAAATAAAATGGGACAACCTAAACACACACAGTTCGGGACAGGTTTCGGTAGATTTAGGGTAGGCTAGGATACGGGACAAGGGTAATTACCTCCATAATCTACATAATTGCCTTGAAATACGCATTTGAACACCACAACATGCATTCGACCTACAAAATATACAATAAAGCGCACAAAAGTGTAAGAAACCAAAAGTACGTCTATTCGGGGTATAAATTGTAACCATTTGGGTGCTTATTACACTACCCCCAAACAGAGCGTTCCTAGTCCTCGAGCAATAAGATAAAGAGATATAGAAAGATAAGAAACCAAAAGTGTACCACTTTCGTAGTCACTTACGATTGCACTTAGCATGTGCAATAAGCCTTTAAAACTATAGGTTGCCCTACGAGACGAGTTGTGTCTCGTGAGGGTTTGCAGGGAATATACCCACAAAATTCTTATTTGTAAACGGTAGTCAATGTCTTATTGGACATAGAATAATTGCACAATCCATCAAAACGTAAATGTTTTGAAAAATACAAGCTAGAACTTAGAAAATGTTAGCTAAGTAAATACACAAGGCACATCCTTCCTAGAACTCAACGCGTGTAGTGTGAATCAGTCAAAACGGGTCTAGTATCACAAGAGTGATTCCTAGATTGCCTCTTAGAAATCAACACTTCAACTTCAAATCTCATGGATATATCTCTCTCAAACGAACTCTCGAGATTAGGGTTAGTGTATCGCTCTTGTGTGAGAGGAGATGAGTAAATGTAAGAAAGTTCAAACGTCTCACACACACATAAGAAATATTGAACGAACATTAAGAAATAAAATGCTCTCATGAAAGAAATGCTAATCACTATAGTGAGAGCATTGAGTTTTTCACCACATTGACTTTCATTTGCCCGAACACCTAGGGGATTATGGATGTATATGGGTGAGGGGGACATGAAATGGGAAGGATATGATGATATGAGGTAGGATGGTGATGAATGGATGATGAATGAGTGATGGATATACGAGAAGAGTGTTCTATACATGAAGAACAAATGACTTTAATTAAAAACTAACTACTAACTACACACTCTCTTTCTTTTCTTTTCAATTTTTTTTCGATTTTTATTTTTCTTTTGCTTTTGCTATTTTGCTATTTTGCTATTTTTCTATTTTTTTTTCTTCTCCTTTTCTCTCTCTTTTTTATACTCTCAACACTGAAGACATTTTACATTTTAAATCAACATTCTTTTTCTCAAAATAATGGATGATATATGAATGGAATGGGGTATGTATATGGATGATGTAGGGAATATGTGAATACGGTAACCTAATAGGTTACATGAATGGTAAATTATTTGAAAAAGGGGTGAGTGTATGAATGAAAGTTTGGTGATCAGGAAAAACTTCAAGACATGCGTTTCTTACAACTCGAAAAAGATGTCGTTCTCAGTGATAAAGCCAAAAATTGAAGAATAATGAGATCATACAACAATTAAGTGTAAACCCAAAGGAAGTTGAAACAACTTGTGACTCGAAAATTGCGTAAAATTCTCTGAAAGGTGAAAGGAACGAATCTCACAAGTTAAAGTCTCTACTAGTGATCCTTAAGGTTTTCTTAAGAATTGTAGTACTCTTCAACTCTAAATCGTAGTGACATGATAAGTACAAAAATTTTGTTGAGTCTAGAAATTCATGATGCAAAATGCCTTGTTATGTATTACATAAGCTATTTAGAAAAACTCTAGCTTGATTCCTAGACTTAAAAAGATGGATGGTGGAAAATTCGTGTCACTAAATGAGATGAAAGAAACTGCACGAAATTTTAAAAATCAAGTTTGAAAAATCAATTTTTTTCAAAAGAGGCACGATTTTGATAAAATTCCCCACCCCAAACAAAAAGGAACATCGTCCTCGATGTTAGGGAAAATAATTTTTTAAAATTGAGAGCATAAGGGAGGAAAGAGATTACTATAATCAACCTCTAATGAAGTGGACAAATATCGCCAAGAAGAAACCTGAATGAATGATAAGAAAAAAATGTGTACAAGTCTACAAAGCATGGTATAGCATTGGGTGATGTATAACACTGCCCCCAAATAGGATAAGACGCATATAAGAAATAACGGGCTGCCTCCCGGTAGTGCTAAGGTTAATGTCTTCAGCCAGACCGAAGGGATCTCACACTAAATATAGGAACTAGGAGGGCTTAGGGTGGCAGAAAAATTGGGTGATGAGAATCATCCCCAAACAAGACTAAAGCCTCAGTCTTGTTGGATAAATTGGCAAAGGTGAGGGTGAAGAAACACCGATCACAGCCTTATTTTTTTTTCAAGATGTTCGATTTTTTTTTTGTAGTGTTTGAATAGTTTGAAAAAGAAAGGAAATATTTTTGGGATTTTTAGAGAATGAAAGGAAGAAAATGTTTTTGGATTTTTTGGAAGAAAATAGTGGGAAAAAATATTTTTTGATTTTTTAAATTTGTTTCAAGAGGAAAGAAATTTTTTTTGGGGGATCTTTGTGGAAAAAAGAAAGGAAGAAAATGTTTTTGGATTTTTTTTTGGAGAAAAGCAAGGGAAAAAATATTTTTGGATTTTTTTTTGGAAGAAAAGAATGGGAAAAAATATGGACTCTTGATTGGATGAACTTACTAAAACCTACTACCGAAAAATTAATTGGACACACGCAAGTGAAGGATAATACCTAACTAACACATAGTCAATCTTTATCTTTAAATTTAGTGAAAGGGTAGTCAAATTTTAATTAAGTCCGCGGGCGATAAAAATCGAGGAAATATATTTGTCACCGCCTTTACAAAAATATTCTTCTATTAGGCTACCTAGTTAATTGATTTTAAATTTAGTGATGGCTAGGGTAGCACACAAGTGGTAAGAGAGTGAGTCAGGTGATGAAATTCCTTCTCGTGAGTCACCGGGTGTAGGCCTTAGCAATTTAATTCATCACACCATTAAAAAATAAATGTGAGAATAAAATCACATAAGAGCACATAATCACACACAATAATTGACTCGCTAACAGGAGAGAAACGAGTGTTCAAGAGATGTACCTCCCATGATTTTTACGCTGTGGGCTGCTAAAAAATTTAAGTCGACCGGGGGAGATTACAGAAGTATGTAATACCCCGTATTTTTGTGATATTTATTTATGGAATTAATTGAATTAAATGAGTATTAATTGGGAATTAATCCGGATAAAAATACTAGCGAGATGCGAGTTGGTATTTGATTTTAATGAGTATATATGGATATATATGAATATTGAATTATTAAATATGTCGTGAGATTGATATACGGCAATTTGGGAAATTTTGTTGAGACGCGTGTGACAGTCGCATCAGGAATATTATTATTTAATTAAAAAGTGAATTTTATTTCTATTAACCGTATGTTCGTTTTGAGTGCTCCAACGCGTCCGGAAGGGTCGAGATAGTCAGAAAACACTAACCGGGGGTTTAGTTTGGGTCCCGGGGCATTTTTAGACCATGCCGGCAACGTATAAGGGTAGTTTGATAATTTTGAATTTTTGGGAATTAAAACCAACGAAAATTACGAATTAAATCTGATTTGGTAACTACCCACTAAACCCACTAACTTCACCTTATGACCTTATAGGCTACGGGGGTTATTAGAATTAGTTCCAAGAGTTCCTAAGGCAAACCCTAGCCACCATTGTCACCTTGGAGAAGAAGAGCTTGTAAAGAGAGGAGAATTCTGCAGAGAGAGAGAGAGAAACTCATCAATTCGTCATCAAATTCAGAGATATATCAAAGGCAAGTGGTTTAATTTCATTTTTGGCAAAGAATGTTTCTTCCATGCGTAGGAAATTGATAAAATTGCATTGTTTTTGGAGATTGTTGAAAACCCATTAAATTGGAATTAGAAACTTATATTTTGATGAGGAATTGCATGTAGAATTGTATGTAGGTGATTAATCTGATGATAATATATTTTGGATGAAACAAAAACGGATTTAATTAGGCTCAATGGGGATTTGACAATTTCTAGGGTTCATGTTCTTGAAATTGGGGAAAACTGTATAGATTTGATATTTGGATGATGTTTAGAATGAATTAACCCTACAAAACACGTTAGTATGTGACCTAAGTATGTTTAGGGATGATTAGAAACCTTGAACAATTGTTGGATTGACGTTTAGATGAGATTAGAGAGGAAGAAAAGTTGGAAAAACGAAATAAGGAAAATCTGGGCTCGAAACTGTCCTCTCGTTAGAAGACCCGCCCAGGTCGTTCGAACGAGCTCGTTCGAACGAGCTTCTAACGAGTTGACAGTTTTCCTTCTAACGAGGGGAATGTTCGTTCGATGCCTTCGTTCGAATTAGATCTCGTTAGATGCCCAGTTCATTCGAACGAACTCTCGTTCGAACAGCCTCGTTCGAACGAGACTTCTAACGAGCTGACAGTTTAGGCTTTTTGGCCTGTTTTGATCTCGCATGTCCCGTAACCTTGTTTAATTGTAAAGATAACATTCCCTTGATGTTAAATTGATATAGTTGGGACATTTGGGATATATTGAGGAGTAAAACATAGAAGTGTGATTCGAATTGAAAGGAAATTGAAGAATAGGACGTGACTGACCATTACGATGCGAGAATTATTGACGGCTTATATAATTATATTAATCGGGAATATGTAAATTGTGTAACATTATAAGTCGATACGAGAATGAGATGTGTATCACAAATAAATTATGGTGACTACTAAGATGTGTGTATACTTAGTATATGTATATGATCTTATGTGTATGACATACCTACCATACTTGCTATCACGGGAGGTTTACGTTCTCTTAGGGCCCTCTAATCCTTGTGTTGCCCGAATTTAGATTGGTACCTCGAGAACATAGGTCAGAGAAGGACTTATTGGGATGTTAATAAGTCTGCTGATCGTGGGAGCGTAGGTATGTGCGTGACCCATGTGATGTGACTGTGTTCGCCTCCATTGTTTGTGATTTGCTATCATCTGAGAACGATTCCTGAGAGATTCGGAATGCGTGATCCTTATGTACGTGATGTACTGGGATGGATAGCAGAGTATGTGTGCACCGCAGCTTAATCTCGGGTGCTTGTATTGTATATTTATGACGTGAATAATATACACTTAAATAATGGGAACTTTCATGTTGGTATTGTGAATACAATTATGGTAATGTTTTGAGAAAACATAATTGGTTAACCGATAGTGAATTGTATTGCTAATAATTGAGAATCTGAGTTAAGTATAGCCCGCTATTAAATTGATAACACTAGAATGTATAATGGTAATTGAGTAGTAAGGGGTAGAACTTATTACGGTCTGGATAGTTATGTAGGTCACTTAGATGGGTACGTTACGTTAGGGGTGCACAATTAGACGAGAGGTGAGTACTTCATGTGAGTGCACGTCCTAACATTTATTTTGCATTCATTGTTTTAATGTTATTAAAACACTTGTTGTTTTTAAAATGATTTCCACTTTCGGGCTCTGACCCATTTGCTTTCAAATTTATTTTGGTAAAAATCATTTTAGGTGCCCAGCCACAAGGACACCATGCTTAGGATTCTCATTCAGGTGATGAGCTGTTGCTGTTTGTGGAAGTTAAAGGACCTTGCTAGTAGGCGCTTCTTTCATCTTGACTCCATATTCAGGATTCATCAGTTGTAGGGCATGTTACCCATTTATATTAGAAACATTTCCTATTTCAGTTTTTAAGACTATTTGGCATGTAATTAATTCAGAATACTTTGTTTAATTTAGTTCAGTTGTGGGATTGTTGTGAGGATTTTTTCCTCCGGACTTATTATTATTATGTTGTTGATTATTCTATTGTTTCGTTATGGTGAATGTTGTTATTCTATCATTATTCTTTTATTGCATGTTAATCAGAGTTAACTTAAAATTTGGCAACTCACTTTTTAAATACTAGGTGGTAAGTAATCATTAAAATATTTTTGACAGTGATGCTATTAACTGGACCAACTTGGCATTTTGTATTAATTTAATAAAGGAGTAGCTACCCGTTATTTAATTAGTCGGGGTGTCATAGGTGGTATCAGAGCATCAGGTTCTAGTGTCCTTTAGGATCTGTACGTCTTATTATGTTTCCGCTGAGCTTTCTTTGAAGTAGAGCCCTATATTTTAGGACTGTTGTATTCTTTTATATATGCTACGTTACGTGCACAACGGGTTCCCAGGGATGCTACGCCAGAACCACAGCCCGCATCAGTTCAGGGCACGATGAATGCCGCCGAGGTTGCAGCCATAGTGGCCCAGGCGGTAAATGCCGCACTAGCCGTAGTTCAGCAGGCACCACCTCAGGCGCCAGTAGACGCGCCAGTTTAGGCACATGCATTCCCGTCATCTTGGGAACGTGTACGCGATGTTTTTCAGAAAGCATACCCACCGGAGTTCGCAGGTATCTCCGATGTTGTCGTTTCGAGTCAGTGGAGGAAGGACATTCAGCGGCACCTGAGGATGTATGAGTGCACCGATGTCCAGAAGCAGATACTAGCTACCTTTAAGCTAGTGGGGTCTGCACTGCAGTGGTGGGAGTTTATTTCCATCGTGGAGGAGAGAGATACTCTCACTATCCAGGAGTTTTGGGTGCAGTTTGACCGCAAGTACTTTTCGTCAGCTGTTCACACGGAAATGAGGAGGAAGTTGATGAATCTCAGGCAGGAAGGTAAGACTGTGGCCGAGTATGAGGCCGAATTCACAAATCTGTTGAATATCGTTCCAGATGAGATACCTACAGAAGAGAAGATGATACCAAAATTTACAGACCGGTTGACTTCGAGGATCCGTCAACATTTGTTGGGGAACCTATCGTTGGCCACTTACTCTGATGTGGTTAACGCTGCACTGTTCCACTGCCAGGATCACCGCATTCACATGGCTGAGGGCAAGAGATCGGGAGAGTACAGCCATCAGGGCAGGACTAGAGGACATGGTGTCAGCGGGGCACAATCTGTTCAGGGGCAGAGACAGGGTGACCAGGGTCCCCAACAGGGGGATCACAAGAGGTTCAGGTCGAGAAATTTTAGGCAGGGATAGGGAGATTTTCGGCAGGGCCATTAGGGTTCGAACGGCCATCAGAACCAGCAGGGTCAGAATGGTCAGCAGCAGTTTCAGCAGGGCCAGGGGAGGAATGGTAACGGCCACCAGGGCCGGGGGCAGCAGGGATAGAGAGGGGGAAACTTCCCAGGGATGTGTTACATTTGTGGCAAGATTGGCCATAAACGCCAGGACTGTCCTGATAGGGGCAGGGCCCCGCAGCAGCAGCAGGGTGCTCGACAGGAGCCGCAGAGACCCGTGTTTCCCGTCGCCCTACCGGCGCCACCACAGATGGCAGCATTGCCACCCATTCCAGCGGTCCCAGTTCAGCAGGGGCAACTGCAATATGGGAGAGTATACCAGCTTTAGCAGGAAGCAGCTCCACAGGCACCACCCGCTATTGAGGGTATGTTTCCTATCCATGGCACTATGGGTCGGGTTTTGTTTGATACGAGGGCAACGCATTGTTTTATAGCTACACATTTTGCGAAAGCTTTAGGGTTGTTAGCCACATCAGAGAGCACAGTGACGTGTGTAGACTCACCATTGGGGAGTGGGTCACTTATTTTCTTTATATGCCGGGGAGTGGGGGTAGAGATTGGTAGTTTGGTATTACCTGCGGACATGTTGGTATTAGATATGCATGAGCACGATGTGATTATCGGTATGGATTGGCTCGTAGCTTATAGAGCCATGATTGATTGCTTCGGTGTGAGCATTATTTTTGCCATTCCGGGGAAAGAGATGTTTGTAGTGGCGATGCCTCGCCCAGAGGGAGGCTCGACCTCTCATTTGTATTACATAGAGGAGGATACCTCTATGGAGGTTGTGATTCCTTTAGATTCGATCCCATTTGTCAGGGAGTATTCCGATGTGTTTCAGGAGATACTAGGCCTACCCCCAGTCGAGAGATAGACTTTGTCATAGACTTATTACCAGGTACGAGACATATAACACGCGTACCGTACCATGTGGCTCCGGCAGAGATGCGAGAGCTACGGGATCAGATTGAGCAGTTGTTGGGTCAGGGGTTTATACGGAGGAGTAATTCACCGTGGGGTGCCCCTGTGTTATTCGTGAAGAAGAGGGATGGATCGTTGAGGTTGTGTGTAGATTACCGAGAGTTGAATAAGGTCACGATAAGGAATAAGTATCCGTTGCCCCGAATCGATGACTTATTCGACCAGTTGAGGGGAGCTTCTTTCTTCTCGAAGATTGATTTGCGATCGAGATACCATCAGTTGCGTATCAGGGAAGAGGATGTCTCGAAGACTGCGTTCTTAACGAGATATGGTTCTTACGAGTTTTGGGTTATGCCTTTTGGCTTGACCAATGCTCCAGCAGTGTTTATGGACTTGATGAATAGGGTGTTCAGAGAGTTCCTTGATCAGTTCGTCATTGTCTTCATTGATGATATTCTGGTTTACTCCCAGACAGAGGAGGAGCACGCAGAGCATTTGAGAATGGTTTTGCAGACGCTACGTCAGAACGAGCTGTATGCAAAATATGAGAAGTGCGGGTTTTGGCTGAAGGAAGTCCAGTTTTTGGGACATATTATTTCCGATCGGGGGATATCCGTTGATCCGGGGAAGGTATCCGCGGTGAGGGAGTGGGGATAGCCCACGACACCGACTGAGATCCGTAGTTTCTTGGGCCTAGAAGGATACTACAGGAGGTTCATTCGGGGATTTTCGAAGATAGCAGGTCCTTTGACACATCTGACTCGTAAGGGTGTGCCATTCATCTGGAGTGATGCCTGTCAGTTGGCATTTGATGAGTTGAAGGATAAGTTGACCTCAGCACCTGTGTTAGCATTGCCAAGACCGAGAGTTGAGTATCTAGTCTACACCGATGCGTCCTTGTAAGGACTTGGAGGTGTATTGTAGGAGGAGAGTCAGGCCATAGCTTATGCTTCCCGTAAGCTAAAGCCTCACGAGAAGAATTACCCCACTCATGACTTGGAGTTAGCGGCAGTGGTATTTGCCCTTCATATTTGGAGACATTACCTTTTGGGGGAGAAGTTTCGATTGTTCACGGACCACAAGTCCCTACAGTACCTATTCACGCAGAAGGAGTTGAATATGTGGCAACGGAGGTGGCTTGAGTTCGTGAAGGATTATCAGTTTGTTATCCAATACCACTCGGGGAAGGCTAACGTGGTAGCAGACACGTTGAGCCGTAGGCCAGTAGATGAAGTGGAAGGGGTGTGGAAGGCCAAGTGGAAGGAGTTGGGACACCATGATGCAGTGGCCCGATCGTTCATGTCTGTGATGACCGTTACACCGCAGATTGTCACAAAGGTGGTAAAGGCACAGGCAAATGACTCGTTCTGTCAGGAATAGAGAGTTCGATTACTAGCAGAGGGAGCCGAGTCCTATACCGTTGGTTCAGACGGGGGATTACGCTTCAATGGGAGATTGGTAGTTCCGGAAGGGGAGGGATTGTGGCACAAGGTGATGGCAGAGTCGCACGGCTCAGGGTTCGTGGTACATCCCGGTGGGGACAAAATGTACTAAGACATGAGATGACAGTATTGGTGGAGCGGGATGAAGAGAGATATTGCCGTGTTTGTTTCTAAATGCGCCACTTGTCATCTAGTAAAAGTGGATCATCAGAGACCGACATGACTTCTACAACCATTGGAGGTCCCGATGTGGATGTGGGAGAGCATATCCATGGATTTTATCACGGGGTTGCCTACGTCACAGAGAGGTCACGACTCCATTTGGGTAATTGTGGACAGGTTGTCCAAAGTCGCTCATTTTCTACCCGTAAGGACAGACTACACTACGGGACAGTATGCCCAGCTCTTTATTGCAAAGATAGTGAGACTTCACGGTGTGCCCCTAAATATCATGTCTGACAGAGACAAAATATTTGTTTCACGATTTTGGGAGAGTTTTCAGGAGGCCATGGGCACTGAATTGCGGTTGAGTACGGCTTATCATCCGCAGACCGATGGGCAAACCGAGCGTACAAACTAGATGTTGGAGGACATGCTACATATGTGCATCATTGATTTCGGGGGTGGATGGGAGCAGTATCTTCCACTGGTGGAGTTTGCTTACAACAACTCCTACCAGTTCACCATTAGCATGGCTCCATTTGAGGCGCTGTACGGTAGACCTTGTCGTTCCCCAGCATGTTGGTTGGAGGTGGGGGACAACAAACTACTTCGGCCAGAAGTGATTCAGGATACTTCAGCAAGGATAGAGCTGATACGGAGTCGCATTCGGGTAGCTCAAGACAGGCAGAAGAGCTATGCTGATACGAAGAGGTCCTTCAGGTAATTTGAAGTGGGGGACCAGGTTTTGCTCAGAGTATCTCCTATGAATGGGATTATGCGTTTTGGGAAGAAAGGGAAGTTGGCACCGAGATATGTGGGACCATTTCCTATTATTGAGCGGATTGGACCGGTTGCGTATAGACTTGGATTACCGGAGCATTTGCATCGGATTCACGATGTGTTTCATATTTCCTCACTAAGGAAATATCTTAGAGACGATTTGGCGCATTCTCACATTGCTTTGGAGGACATAGATCTCTAGCCCGATATCTCCTATGAGGAGGGACTGATTGCTATTTTGGACCGAAGTGAGCGGAAACTATGGTCAAAGATAGTTCCATTAGTGCGTGTTCAGTGGCGACATCATAATGTCGAGGAGTCCACATGGGAGCGCGAGGATGAGATGCGTGAACGTTATCCAGAGTTGTTCTTACAAGGTACTTTCTAGTTCCGAATTTCGGGACGAAATTCGATTATTAGGGGGGAAGTATGTAATACCCCGTATTTTTGTGATATTTATTTATGGGATTAAATGAATTAAATGTGTATTAATTGGGAATTAATCCGGATAAAAATACTAGCGAGATGCGAGTTGGTATTTGATTTTAATGAGTATATATGGCTATATATGAATATTGAATTATTAAATTTGTCGTGAGATTGATATACGACAATTTGGGAAATTTTGTTGAGACGCGTGTGACAGTCGCGTCAGGAATATTATTATTTAATTAAAAAGTGAATTTTATTTCTATTAACCGTATGGTCGTTTTGAGTGTGCTAACGCATCCGGAAGGGTCGAGATAGTCAGAAAACACTAGTCGGGGGTTTAGTTTTGGTCCCGGGGCATTTTTAGGCCATGCCGGCAACGTATAAGGGTAGTTTGGTAATTTTGAATTTTTGGGAATTAAAACCAACGAAAATTAGGAATTAAATCTGATTTGGTAATTACCCACTAAACCCACTAACTTCACCTTATGACCTTATGGGCTACGGGGGTTATTTGAATTAGTTCCAAGAGTTCCTAAGGCAAACCTTAGCCACCATTGTCAGCTTGGAGAAGAAGAGCTTGTAGAGAGAGGAGAATTCTGCAGAGAGAGAGAGAGAGAGAAACTCATCAATTCGTCATCAAATTCAGAGATATATCAAAGGCAAGTGGTTTAATTTCTTTTTTGGCAAAGAATGTTTCTTCCATGCGTAGGAAATTGATAAAATTGAATTGTTTTTGGAGATTGTTGAAAACCCATTAAATTGGAATTAGAAGCTTGTATTTTTATGAGGAATTTCATGTAGAATTGTATGTAGGTGATTAATCTGATGATAATATATTTTGGATGAAACAAAAATGGATTTTATTAGGCTCATTGGGGATTTGATAATTTCTAGAGTTCATGTTCTTGAAATTGGGGAAAACTGTATAGATTTGATAATTGGATGATGTTTAGAATGAATTAACCCTACAAAACACGTTAGTATGTGACCTAAGTATGTTTAGGAACGATTAGAAACCTTGAACAATTGTTGGATTGACGTTTAGATGAGATTAGAGAGAAAGAAAAGTTGGAAAAACGAAATAAGGAAAATCTGGACTCGAAACTGGCCTCTCGTTAGAAGACCTGCCCAGGTCGTTCGAACGAGATCGTTCGAACGAGATCGTTCGAACGAGCTTCTAACGAGTTGACAGTTTGCCTTCTAACGAGGGGAATGTTCGTTCGATGCCTATCGTTCGAACGAGATCTCGTTAGATGCCCAATTCATTCGAACGAACTCTCGTTCGAACAGCCTCGTTCGAACGAGACTTCTAACGAGCTGACAGTTTAGGCTTTTTGGCCTGTTTTGATCTCGCATGTCCCGTAACCTTGTTTAATTGTAGAGATAACATTCCCTTGATGTTAAATTGATATAGTTGGGACATTTGGGATATATTGAGGAGTAAAACATAGAAGTGTGATTCGAATTGAAAGGAAATTGAAGAATAGGACGTGACTGACCATTACGATGCGAGAATTATTGACGGCTTATATAATTATATTAACCGGGAATATGTAAACTGTGTAACATTATAAGTCGATACGAGAATGAGATGTGTACCACAAATAAATTATGGTGACTACTAAGATGTGTGTATACTTAGTATATGTATATGATCTTATGTGTATGACATACCTACCATACTTGCTATCACGGGAGGTTTACGTTCGCTTAGGGCCCTCTAATCCTTGTGTTGCCCGGATTTAGATTGGTACCTCGAGAACATAGGTCAGAGAACGACTTATTGGGATGTTAATAAGTCTGCTGATCGTGGGAGCGTAGGTATGTGCGTGACCCATGTGATGTGACTGTGTTCGCTTCCATTGTTTGTGATTTGCAATTATCTGAGAACGATTCCTGAGAGATTCGCAATGCGTGATCCTTATGTACGTGATGTACCGGGATGGATAGCAGAGTATGTGTGCATCGCAGCTTAATCTCGAGTGCTTGTATTGTATATTTATGACGTGAATAATATACACTTAAATAATGGGAACTTTCATGTTGGTATTGTGAATACAATTATGGTAATGTTTTGAGAAAACATAATTAGTTAACCGATAGTGAATTGTATTGCTAATAATTGAGAATCTGAGTTAAGTATAGCCCGCTATTAAATTGATAACACTAGAATGTATAATGGGAATTGAGTAGTAAGGGGTAGAACTTATTACGGTCTGGATAGTTATGTATGTCACTTAGATGGGTACGGTACGTTAGGGGTGTACAATTAGACGAGAGGTGAGTACTTCATGTGAGTGGACGTCCTAACATGTATTTTGCATTCATTGTTTTAATGTTATTAAAACACTCGTTGTTTTTAAAATGATTTCCACTTTCGGGCTCTGACCCATTTGCTTTCAAATCTATTTTTGTAAAAACCATTTTAGGTGCCCAGCCACAAGGACACCACGCTTAGGATTCTCATTCAGGTGACGAGCTGTAGCTGTTTGTGGAAGTTAAAGGACCTTGCTAGTAGACGCTTCTTTCATCTTGACTCCATATTCAGGATTCATCAGTTGTAGGGCATGTTGCCCCTTTCTATTAGAAACATTTCCTATTTCAGTTTTTCAGACTAGTTGGCATGTAATTAATTCAGAATACTTTGTTTTATTTAGTTCCGTTGTGGGATTGTTGTGAAGAGTTTTTCCTCCGGACTTATTATTATGTTGTTGATTATTCTATTCTTTCGTTACGGTGAATGTTGTTATTCTATCATTATTCTTTTATTGCATGTTAATCAGAGTTAACTTAAAATTTGGCAACTCACTTTTTAAATACTAGGTGGTTAGTAATCATTAAAATGTTTTCGACAGTGATGCTATTAACTGGACCAACTTGGCATTTTGTATTAATTTAATAAAGGAGTAGATACTCGGTATTTAATTAGTCGGGGTGTCACACTATCTCAGTCGGCCCCGGGAGTCCAACCGACCCAAGGTAGACAGGCTTCTTTTTCTCGCCTTTGGACGCCCTCCCTCTACCTTGTATGGTTTCCCTATCTTGCTTTCTTCAATTATTACAATTCTTAAAATAAAAAATATGATGTCTGTATGCACCGCAACACAAGCCAAGAATAGAATAATCCTAATACAGGCCTTCTAAAAATATAAAAATGGTAAAAAAAATAATAAGGTACTTCACGATCCCAAGAATGGCAACGGGGCCATTTGATAAAGAGAACTTTTCGGTATATTTATTTTCGTCGTTGCTTGAAAAGCTCCTCTAGTCAAAATCCTCAAAATACCTAAAAAATATAAAAATCTAAAGTGTAGAGAGGTAAGTAAGGATGTCAGTCCACATCATGGGGGTAAGCTAGAGACAAACTCAATTGTAATTCAATTTTTATTTTCTTTTTGGGATTTATCTTTTGTTTTTTTTTCTTTTTTTTTAATATTAAAACAATTGTGTGAGGTGAAATAACACTAAACTAAAATAAAAGATGAAAACAACTAACTAAAAAGTTACTAAAATGAAGAACAAAGTCTAACACAAAAATAAGAGATAAGGTGAGGTAAATAAATGTGAGAGCAATCAAGGAGTTGGACTACACCACAAATTCTAGCTATTCAAATTAATTAATTTAATTATTAGAATTCTCCCAAATTAATATCAAAATTACAAATCAACTCTCGTTGCAAGTGTAATTTTAATAGTAATCTTTTAAAAAATTAAGTTTAACCCCCCCCCCCCCCCCCAACTGTAGAAAATAGATCTACACTCTTTTTAATTAATCACCTGCTAGGATCGATCGATTAAAATTTGTATAAATCATAGAAAATGAAATTTGAGTTGAAATTTAGGGAATAATACAACACTTAACAAACACCTATCTCTTGTTCAAATCTAAAATGGGTATTATAACATAGAATTACGTGTTATGTTCGATGTTCATGAGGTGTTCATGACACTCGCTCTACCTCTTGGGTGCCGCTGGGGGTGCCCGCCCCTCCCCCGCGACACGTTTTAAAGCCTATGTGTGTCTGTCTTCGAATTCATGTTTCGGTACTATCCACAAAGAAGGAGTCCTTCAACTATGCGACTAGTTTCTACATGTTACATTAGACACACATGAGGTGTTCATGCCACTCGTAGAGCCATTTTGATGGCGAAGGGTGTGCCCACTCCCGTGGCATATTTTCAACCCTAAGTGTGCCAATTTTCGAATTCAGTTCCTATCCTAAAATCAAGAGTCCCACGACTGTGCGATCAGTTGCTACATGTTATATTGATCGCGCACGAGGTGTTCATGCCACTCGTAGTGCCGTTTTGGTGCCGCTGGGGTGCCCTCCCCCCGCGGCACATTTTATAGCCTGAGTGTGCATTTTTGTGAATTCGTGTTGGAGTCCTATCCCACAACCAGGTATCCCGTGGCTATTCATTCAATTTTGGCACTTTATATCGATAACGCACAAGATGCTCATGCCACTCGCGATGATGTTTGGGTGCCATTGGGAGTGCTCGCCTCCTCGCGGCACATTTCCAAACCTAAGTGTGCTTGTTTTGGAATTCATGTTTTGGTCCTATCCTTAAACTAGTAATTCCGCAGTTGCACCACCGGTTACTACGTATTATGTTGGATGTGTGTGAGACGCTCATGCCACTTCTGATGTCATTTGAGTGTCATTGGAGGTGCCGTCCTCTTCCTCCCACGACATGTTTTTAAACCTATGTGTGCCTATTCTCGAATTCGTGTTTTGGTCCCATCATCAAATTGGGAGTCCGACAACTGCATGACCAGTTGTTAAGTGTTACGTTGGATGAGCACGAGATCTTCATTCCACTTGCGGTGTCATTGGATACTGCTGGGGGAACTTACTCGCTTCGCAGCAAGTATTCAAGCCTAGTTGTTCCTTCAACTCCTGGTGTTGTTTGAGTGCCGCTGACAATTCTCCCCAGACACATTTTCAAACCTAAGTATGCATGTTTTTTAATTTGTGTCCTATTCTCAAACCAAAGCTCTGTGGCTATGTGGACTATTTATACATGATACGTTGGGTGCGCATGAGGTGTCCATACTACTCGCAGTTCCGTTTAGGTATCACTGAGGGGCGCTCACCCCATCGTAACACATTTTATGCTTAAGTGTACATATTTAGGAGATTTGTGGCTATACAACTAGTTGCTACATGTTACGTTGGATGGGCACGAGGTGTTCGTGCCACTCGCAGTGCCGTTTGGGTGATACTGGGGATGCTTGAACCCCGTAGCACGTTTTCAAGCCTAGGTGTGCCTGTTTTTAAATTTGTATTTGGGTCATATCCTGAAATCGGGAGTCCCACGGATGCGCAACCAATTACTAAGTGTTACATTCAACGTGCACAAGGTGTTCCTGTCACTCGCGGTGCAATTTGGGATCCGCTGAGGGTGCCCCTCCCCCCCGCAACATCTTTTTAAGCCTAAGTGTGACTATGCTAGAATTCGTTTTTGGGTCCTATCCTCAAATCGAAAATCCTATGGCTGTACAAATTGTTGCTTCATTTTACGTTGGACACACACCAAGTGTTCATTATACGCTCGATGCCATTTGGCTGCCGATGAGGTCCCCCGGACAGCCCGTTTTTAAGCCTAGCTATGTCTGTTTTCAAATTCATGTCCCATCCTTATATCAGGAGTCCCACGGTTATCCAACAAGTTTCTATGTGTTATGTTGGAAGCTAACGAGGTGTTCGTGTCACTCACGGTGTTGTTTGTGTGCCGCTGGGGGAGCCCCTAGTTGCAAAACATTTTAAGCCTAAGTGTGTCTATTTTTTAATTCGTGTTTGGGTCAAATCCTCAAACTAGGAGTCCGCGGGCTGCACGTCTGTTTGCTACATGTTATGTTGGACGCGTATTAGGTGTTCGTTCCACTTGCAGTTCCGTTTGGGTGCTGTTGGGGGTGCCCGCCCCCCCCCCCCCTTGTGACACATTTTCAATCTTAAGTGTGCTTGCTTTCAAATTCATATTTGGGGCATTCCATAAATCAGGAGTCCCTCGGGTGGGCGACCTGTTCTACGTGTTACCTTGGATGCATATGAGGTGTTCATGCCACTCGTGATGCCGTTTGGATTCCGGTGAGGGTGCTCTCTCCCCCGCGGCATATTTTCAAGCCAAAGTGTGACTATTTTCGAATTTGCGTCCTATCCTAAAACAAAGAGTCCCACGATGGTGCAACCGATTGCTACTTGTTACATTATTCGTACACAAGGTGTTTACACCAGTCGCTGTGCCATTTGGATGCCTCTAGGGGTATCCCTACCCCCCGGCGATATGTTTTTAAGCCTATGTGCGCTTATTTTCAAATTCGTATTTGGGTCCTATCCAAAAACCAAGGTTCTTGTTGCTGGGTGGATGGTTTCTACGTGTTCTGGACACACACACACTAGGTGTTCGTTCCACTCTCGGTGCCATTTGGATGCCACTAGGAGTGCCCCCTAGCATATTTTCAAGTTTAAGTGTGTACGATTTTTAATTCATGTTATATCCTGAAACCAGGAGTTCCATGGCTACGCAACATGTGGTTACATGTTACATTGGGCACGCACAAGGTGTTCGTGCCACTCAAAGTGTCGTTTGGGTGCCACTAGGGAGTCCTCCATCGTGGCATGCTATCAAGCTTAAGTGTGCCTATTTTTGAATTCGTTCTTTGGTCCTATCTTTAAATCGAGAGCTTCGCAGCTATGTAGCTGACTAATACATGTTATATTGGACGTGCACGTGGTGCTCATTCCACTTATGGTGCCATTTGAAACAAATACAATCAATGGAAAAGCTAATAAAGAAGAGGAAAATGGAGTACCTAGAGGAGCTTCTCACTCAAAGGTACCGAGAAGAACCTTAAGGATGCTCGAAAAGTGCTCAAACAGTAATAGAGAAATAGATAAAAAAAACCTCATGTTCTAGAGAGAGATAGAGAAGTGGCATGCAAATGAAGAAAGATAAACAAAAAGGGGTTATAAGTTTTTTAAACCATTTGAAATCATTTCGAACATATTCCAATGTAGTCATCATTTTGGCACTAATCCCTAGGCACTTTGGACGTCACTGATGCTTGGGAGATAGATTACCCAATAGGAACTAGGGAATGTGTTATCTCAAGTATGTTAAATCACAAATCAAGTGTCAAATGTCACATCCTCATGCTCATCAGTCCATCAGATAGGTCAGAGATGCCCCATCGTCGATTACAATCTGGCATTTTTATGCTTGAGTCACCTCTTTACATAGAAGTCTAGGGGATAGGGGTGATTGATATGTCAATGTATGACCTCGCCTACACTCAAGCCTAGCTCGGCCTGAGCCGACCTTGAGAAACACACTCTCTCAAGGAATCTGGTAACAACTATATCGGTCTCGTCCTACAACCAGGATGAGACCACTTACCTTTACAGTGGGCCTACTGTCTCGTATCATTTACCCTTAGGAAAGTTGAGATCTTATTAGAATGATCACAAACTCGTCTCATCCTGACACCAAACAGTTGAGACTCTACTCGACAGTTACCAACATGTGATCCAATAATATCTCTTTGGTCTCTTAATCAGCCAGGTCGACGCCTCCATCACATCAGGTTACATTTGACACCTGGCATGGCCTGTGGAATGGAGCACGCATGGGAGAATGGGTTGTGAGACCCACATGGACAAAAATGTTACAACATCTTCCTCACGTGTGAAGAATATTACTGAATCATGACTTACATGCACAAATGACAAGTGGATGCATTGCATTGGCCACTTAATATTGTATACGCCTCATGCATGCATGGGTTGCGCATGACACCACCCCATGTATATAAATATCACATTCTCCTACCTTGGAAAGGACCTCTAATTAGAAACCCTATTGAAACTCTACTAAAGTTACAATATAGAGAGATAAATCTTTCCCTTTGTTTGTGGATTTAACACACACTCACACAATGGAGTAGGCCTAGATAGTCTGAACCCCTTATATTATGTCTTATCTCGCTATTTTCCTCACCTCCTCATATACTTATATATCTATTTACAATCCATTAATATACTAGTTTGATCTTGCATATTTACATTAATTTGGTGATACCATTTCTGGTGTCATCAATCTGGCACCGCCTATGGGAAAGTGTTTCATGTTCTTCCTCTCATTGGTAGCTACTCCACACTGGATTCTCTGGTGGTGGTTCGACCTCACGCTAGGATGATCTTGAACCAGCATTAAAAGAGATTTGGTTTGAGTTTCAAGCTTGCTTATATTCCATACTACTCATTTCTAGTACACCCTTGGATCTTTTCGATCACTGGAACTCAATGGCATCAGATCTCCCACCAGGCAGAGGTCCTATTTCCAGTCAGGCACCACCACAATCTGAGATGGAAGACATTATAGCAGCGCTTCACTTAATGGCAACCAGTCCGACCAAGATGCAGGAGTAGTTGGTCGCCTTCAGTTAGAATTTTATACCCATGCTCACTAGTGCGACAGCGGAGATGATAACTCCGGTCACTAGGGAAGGCATACATCTGGTGATAGTGGGACCACCCCTGGCCCCGTAGAAGGATGCACTATCATAGCAGAGGCAGAGATACGTTGTTGATCCCAGGCATGTACGCATGGGGAGGCAGGTCAAGAATTCAAGGACGACAATTGTGATGAAGATGAAGATATGGAATGTGGGGAGCCATATTAGATTTCTAAAAACATTACACATCCACTTTAGTAAAGGAGGGAAAATAGTCGACAACCGAGTTGAGAGTGTCAACCATGGGCATCATCCTTGGATAGGCTAAGTTGAGGGTAAACCTTTGATAGGTTGGCCCTAGGAGGTTAGTTGAGAAACCGTCTCTCCAGATCTCGAAGTACCATTGGTTACTGGAGGAACGATAAATATGATGATCATAGACCCTCATGAGGCCGAGAGGGGGAACAACATGAGGTCAACAGTCAATAAAGAACAACCGATAGGGAGCCATCAGTTTACCCGATCGAGAGAGATGGGGCTGGGTAAAATGTTGTTCTTGATATTAGGGAGATTATAAATGAGATTGACAGGCCTTATAATGTTTCCATACAGCGATTGGAAGACGAGGTTTGGGATATAATAAAGAGCAGAGACCCCTTGAAGAGAGGATACACTAAAGTCTCCCCTTTTGTTAGAAATATAGTAAGTTATCCAACCCCGACTAAGTTTAAGCCACCAGTACTCACATCGAAATACAACGGGAGAACTAACCCCATCCATCATATTAAGATTTATGAGTCGATCGGTGATATTTACTCCATCTTAGATGAGATGAGATGTCGAGCTTTACCTAGCACACTTACAAATGCTGCTAATGCATGGTTCACCTCTCTCTCTAAAAACTCCATTAAAAATTTCAAGCAGTTGGCAAAAAGGTTCATACATAATTTTTTCTTCAAAGCAAAGCCTCGAAACAAGATAAAAGACCTGTTGTATGTTAAGTGGGGAGAGAACGAAATCTTGAGGGAGTACATATCCCGCTTCAACAAGGAAAAATCAGAGGTTGAAGATTATGAAGAGAGTATTGATATAACCGCTCTGATGGGAGGACATAAAAAAGGGAAGCTCCTCTGGAAGCTAGGTGCGGATCCTCCAAAAAACATGGTTGAACTCCTTGCTACGTTCGAGAAGGTTATGAATGCAAAGGAGGAGATGGTTTTGAAAGGAGACGATGAGAAGGGATCAAGCAGTGGAAGTAAGTTTCAGAAGTCAAAAGGCCTAAGATTGAGCAAGAAGAGACTTATCCTGTATCACTAACCTCTAATTGGTTTTGGTTGAAAGAAAGTAATACCCTTGGGAATTATTGAAATACATGTCAGAATGGGGAAATGTCTCACTAGGAAGATCAGTTTCTTTGTTATGGATGAGAACATCTACTTGTCCTACAACATAATCATGGGATGAGTATCCCTTAAGTAGTTTAAGGTCGTGCACTCAACAGTTCACCAAATGATAAAATTCCTAACTCCTTATGGAGTATGAGAAGTTCAAGGTGACGAGGTTGAGGAACATGAATGCTACTTTGATTTAGCCGAGGAGAGAGACTCATAAGGGGGCCACTACAACTTACTATGCAGACACTCTTGACCCCAAAGATGAGTCAAAGCTAAAAAATGGTGAAGTTGCTGAGGAGGTAGAATCCATCATCCTCAATGAGGACGAGCCGAAGAAAATTATACAAGTCGGTAAAGCCCTGAAGAGAGATATTAAAGAAGAGTTGATTAAACTACCTAGGAGAAACATAACATCTTTGTTTTAAGCCACAAAGATATATTAGAACTTGCTCTAGAGGTCCTCTTCCATAGCTCAATGTCGTCAAAGGGGAAAAGCCAATCAGGTAAAGGCAAGGAGTCTACTCCAGGGAGAAGTACGATGTTATCAGAGATGAGGTGAAGAATTTAGAGAAATCCAACTTCATTATAGAAGTTATCTACCCATGGTGGTTGGCCAATGGTGTCATTGTTCCGAAGGCCAACGGTAAGTGGAGAATGTGTTTTGATTTCACAAACTTGAATAAGGCAAGCCCCAAATATAATTCCCATCTGTCGAGTACAGACCAAATGGTTGATTCCACGATCGGGCATGAACTAATGAGTTTTATGGATATCTACTCAGTCTATAATCAAATATCCATGGATCGTCCAATGCCGAGAAGACCTCATTCATCATGGGCAAAGGTATGTATTAATATAAGGTAATTCCCTTCAACCTCAAGAACATCATGGCTAGATAAATCTACGAGGGTTAGATAGGTAATACCATGGAGGTGTACATTGATGACATGCTTACAAAGAGCCTATGGGCCGATACACATGTCGCCGACTTGGGGCGGATTTTTTACACGATGGATAAATATCGTATGAAGATGAATACTTCAAAGTGTGTCTTCGAGTTGGAGTAGACAAGTTTTTTGGTTTTATTTTAAATCGATGGGAAATAAAAGATAACCTAGAAAAAATCAAATCTTTGATGGAGATGAAGACTCCTAATACCATAAATTAAGTTTAGAGGTTAATCGGACGAGTGGCATCACTTAATAGGTTTGTATCCAAGGCAACATACAAGTGTCTACCCTTATTTAAGGTGCTGAGAAAAGCCTTCGGGTGGAACGAGGAGTGTGAGAAGGTATTTCAGGAGTTAAAGGTCTACCTCGGTTCCTCACTCTCGTTTTCAAGACTTGTTCAGGGAGAAAAAAATGTATTTGTACCTGATCATGTATGTGTCGACCATCAACATAAAAATTGTGACAGATGATGAGGGTTTCTAAAAAAACACCTAAAAGTGTCTATTTTATATCCAGAACATATGCATTATAGTCGCTCGTTTTTAATAAGAATGGTCTTAATCGCGTTAATGTCTATTTTGTAGGTCCAATGCATGTTGCGGAGCCCAACTTATTATTTCAAAGAAAATATGCAATTCATGGAGTTAAATACCTTGTCCCATAACCCTGGCCTAGCCCCGACCTTCCTAAACCCTTCACCCAACCTCCATGTGTGTTTGGTTTGTTCCTTCTTTTTTTATATGTTTTAGATTTTTTTTATTTGTGTCGTCTTTAATTTCTAAAATATATTTTATTTTCCAGCCGTGTACATATTTTTAGTAAATTTTATATTTTATTTTTTCTCGTCGAGTAGTTGTTGTTATATTTTCCTTTATTTTTATTTGTTTGTTTTTAGTTTATAGTTAGTTTAATGTTACCTTAGTTGTTTTATTTTATTTTTAATTTTTAATTCAGTCATTTTTCGTTGTTGTATATATTAGGGTGCATGTGTTTTTAGTTTGTGTGTTGAGTTTTTATTTTTTTAGTTAGTCTTTAGTTTTTGGTATTTTCTTATTATTTGTTTTTTTAGTTAGTTTGATATTATTTTAATTGAGTCTTTATTTCATTGTTAGAGTAGGATTTTATTATAAGATTTTTAGTTTTATTTGTTTTATTTGTTTTTAGGGTACAAATTAAACACTCACACACATTTATCCTACAAAACACACTCACAACACCCTCACATTACAACCATACACTAACACACACCATAACAGTACACCATCTTCTTCTCCACCTACACACCCTCACTTTCTCTCTCCTCCATAACCACACTCCACACACTTCCATAATATCACCACACAACTCGACCCTTTTTCTGCCCCATCCCGACCCAACCAAACCCGTGACCTGATTTCCTGCAACCCAAAACCAATCTCCTGCCGGATCTCCATCGCCGGCGACCCATGCCGAACCACAACTCCGATAGCCCTTAACTCGAAAATCACCTCACAGACCCACGACCCAAACTTGAACCACCCGAACTGCAAGCCTAAGCTACTGCTACCCAAAATCAGACATGCTCCAGATTCCCAACAGCATCCCATTTTCGACATCCCGGTCCTCCTCCTTGAGCCACGACCCCCCCTTAAACCCATAACCTAACTTTCAAAATCAATGCTTATTTCCTTCCCAATAATGTCTTAATCGATATTCTGCCTGCAAAAAAAAACAAACCAAAACCAAAGACCACAAGCCCAAACCAAAGATAAAATGCCCCAAGTGGTAATAACCCTTTTTTAACCCAATTCCAAAACTACCCCCAACTAACATCTTTAACCCCAATGCGCATTAACAAAATCTTATTTTTATTCCCTCACCCCTCATTCACATGACTTCACACAATCCATGCACATTTTTGCATTTCCCCTTTTTAACTCCAATTTATCCTCACACCCCTCATGTCCATTTAATCCCTACCAAATTTACCCTTAACTCCATGCCTACTATTTAAAGAACATAAAAGCCATTTTTTAGGGGGGGGGGGGGGGGGGTGATGAGCTAGAATAGATTTGGAGAATAAGAGAGTTAGTTTAGAGTAGAAAATTAGGGAGAAAACTATTTTGTAAATAGTTTTATTTTTATTTTTTAAGAGAATTAGTAAGATTTAATTGTGAGTGATTTGATATGTATTGAAGATGATAGAGTTCAAATTACCAAATTCAAGGAGACTTGTTGAATATTTTTTCTCCTCCTCTACTCATTTATTTTATATGCCTTTGATTATTTGTTCATCATGTTTAATATAATGTTAGGCTAAATCCCCTTTCAAGGGGTGGGATGATCCCATTATTTGATTTAATTATTTTATTTACATTAAAATTCCCTTTGATAATTAATTTTGCACTCGTACTTATAATTTACGCCTCGAGAGATGGTAAATGATTTTCGAGAGAAAATCGAAATTCCAGTTATAATACCCATTTTAGATTGGAACTTGATATAGGGGCTTCTCAAGTGTGGTATTATTGCTTTATTTTCGACTCTAGACATACTTTTATGATTTAAACTATTTTAATAAATCGATCCTAGGCACTGATTTATTAGATGATGTTTGGATCACATTTCAAGAGTTGTAGGAGTGTACATTTAATTTTCTAAAATGTTATTGTCAAAATTACATTTGCAGCCAGAGTTGATTTGTGATTTTGATACTAATGTGGGATATTTAATTTTAATGAATTAATTAATTTTAATTAACTAGAATATATGGTATCATCCTATCCCTTGTTAGTCCTCACTTTTATTTCCTCACCACTCTCATATTTTATATTTTTATGTAGTTAGATTTACTTAATATCTCGACTTACTTTTATTTACATCTTTGATTTAGTTTAAATTCACATCATCCCAAAATCATTTTAATATTTGAGAAGGCAAAAAAAAAAAAATTGAAAACGCAAAAATTGAAAAAGAGAATAATAAAAAAATTAAATTGCAATTGTTCTCCTCTCGCTCCACTCCCTTGATTTGGATTGATAATTAACTTACCACTACACTTTAGTTTATTATATTTTCTTGGTATTTGAGATTTTTTATTAGAGGAGCTTTTCAACAACGACGAAATATATCAAAAAGTCATCTCTATCAAATGGCATCGTTGCCATTCTTGGGCACATGAAGCACTTGGAGTGGATTTCATCTTGTCGTTCATTTATTTTTTTCACTTTGTTGTTTTTTTAGTACAATTTTTCTTTATTTTAGAAGGCCTTTATCATGATTGTTATTCTTGGCTTGTATTGCGGTTCATAGAGACATCATTTATTTTTTATTTTAAATTTGTAATAATAGAAGAAAAACGTGATAGGGAAACTGGACAGTGTAGAGAGAGGGCGTCCAAGGTGAACATTTAGAAGCCTCTCTACTTTGGGTTGGTATGAATCCCTGGGCTGACTGAGATAGGCTTAATCTCCCCCCGGTCGGCTGAAATTTTTTAGCGACCCACGGCATAAAAATCGTGGGAGGTACATTTATAAAACCCACGCGCCTTTCCTGTCAGCAAGTTAATTTTTGTCTGTGATTATGTGCTCTTGTGTGATTTTATTCTCGCATTTATTTTCGAAGTGTGTAATGAATTAAATTACTAAGACCTACACCCGGTCATTCACGAGAAGGGATTTCATCAACTGACTCACTCGCGTATCAATTGTGTGCTACCCTTGCCATCAATAAATTTAAAATCAATCACCTAGGTAGCCCAATAGGATAACATTTTTGCAAAGGCGGTCACTCAGATAATTCCATGATTTTTTATCACCCGCGGACTTAATTAAAATTCGACTACCCTTTCACTAAATTTTGAAGATAAAAATTGGCTATGTGCTAGTTATGATTTATTCTTGACTTGTGTGTGTCTCATTCGATTTTTGGGTAGTCAATTTTAGTGATTGTGTTCAAAATTTAAGAGTTCATTTTTTCCCCTATCTTTCCTTCCAAAAAAATCCAAAAATATTTTCTTCCTTTATTTTTCAAAAACAAAATCCAAAAACATTTTCTTCCTTTATTTTTTAGAAAATCCAAAAATATTTTCTTTCTTTCATTTTTAGAAAAATCCAAAAATACTTTCTTTCCTTTTGAAAAAATTTAAAAAATCCAAAAAAATATTCCTCTCCACATGGTTGAAGAACGTCCCTTACGGGAGTACTTTGGTCATTTTCCATTGTCACGTAACACGTATGAGAGTTGTCCCGAGCCGTCTCTTTATGAAATCCTTAGTGGTTTCAGCTCTCTCACGAATATCGTTGATACTCTTGACCCATCGATGCATGCATCTCCTATTCCATTACCCTCGGTGTAAAGTGTCGACGTGTTGCATACTTTGTTATGCAATCATTGTTCTTATGCCGATCACATATCCCATGATTTCTCGTACATTCCTTGCCCCTACGAACCCACCATGGAACATGTGTAATCATATGACAATATTTCGGAATTCACCTCGGCCTATTGTCATGATATATTCAATTCCGAGTGATGTTAGTACCCAAGTTATTCGTGGAGGCCTGATCACCCTTCCACGCAATACGAATCCCAATCCATTATTGTGGATCCTCACACGTTCCAACAGTCATCATGGAAACCTTGTGAACCAATTCCCAATAAGTTCCCTCACTATGCACCCACTGATTAACAACCTTTTGTCTCTCACATAGATGCTTCTCCTACGTACGAAAAAATTGACCACGTTCCACACAATTCCTTTAAGTATTCTCCATATAGTCATGATAATAGTGAGTTATGTCCACCTCAACTACCACCCCCACCCGTCACTTCACCACTATCTTCCACATCCTCTCTCGAAATCTTATTGAAAAATTTCACCCTCGAGCAAGAGCAAGCCACTCAAATTCAAAATGAATCCCTCCAATGACTTGAACAAAGATTAAATGAAATTGAGTGTGAGTGAGAATCGGACATCACCCCAAGTCAACCCATTATTGCCCCCAGATGGAGTGATGATGTGTCCTCTTATGCTACTGATTTTGAGTGAGACCACCCCTATCATCCCGAGAATCTCGAAGTTGAGACCATTCCATTGTCTAGGACTCAATTTGACATTTGTGTTGAATTATCTGAAGATAGTAAGACTGATCAAATCCCACCATGTCCACATGAACCCATCATTGCGTTTCACATTCCCATTCCCACCGAATCCAAAAAATGCCTGAGTCTACACTCATTGAGCCCCACTTCTTGTGTTCCCGACGAACCACTTCATTATAGGTTAGCTCCGGCTACGAGTTCTGACCATTTTCTTGAGATTGAATCTGAGATGGTTTTTACCTCTCTGAATATGGATCTTGTTCCACCATGCTTGACTTATTTTGAGCCCATTATTTATAGTGATTCCTCTATCTCCGATCTTGGTACCTCATTTTAACCAACTACCCCATTCATCAGTGATGTTCTTTTGGAGAAGATGACCACTCCCTCTTTAAATACCACACTTCCTCCTATGAGTGCCCTTGAGGATCACTTCGTGCCACATAAGGAGTGTGTGTCACCTACTGTTGAGTTGGATCATCTTCCTCCACCATTTATCCCACCCGACCCACCCATTATCCCTTCCATCCCATCACCTAGTTTGGATCTAGATCTTGTACCATGCATGTTCCCAACCATATATTTATATCCTAACCTAAAATCATCCTCCACCATTCCTGAGAGTATTTGAAGTGATACTCTCCAATTTCATAACACCAAGCTTATTACCCCATGCCCGTCACTCTTTTGTTGTGTGGATTTTTTCCATCGACAACTCCTTGGCGTGTCACGGTGCGACTATTATCATCGCCCATTCATAGAACGATCATGTCATTTCTATGAGCCTTACCCCATACCACTTTCCAAACCATTCTGCCTACCTATACAACTTGATCACCATGATTATAGGGCCCTTATTTCCCTCACCTTTCGGCTCAATAAGGCCCGTGATCGATGCTTATTCTCCATCGCCTTTCCCACGTTTACCTTAATACCCACCTGCCCATGGTCCACCGATGCTTTGCATCGTGTGACGCACTTTTCCATACAACTCCATTGACCATTTTTAGCCTTTATCCAACAAGGATGATACTTCAATCTTATTTGTGGGTGATTCTCACCACCCAATTTTTCTGTCTCCCCGTAGTTTCATAGATCTTAGCTTTAGGGTGATATCCTTTCGGTGTGGCAGAAGACATTAAAGTTAGCGCTATCGGGAGGAAGCCCGCTATTTCGAGTATGAGTCTCATCCTATTTAGGGGTGGTGTTTCACATCACCCTATGCTTTAAATGTTTATAAACTTGTACACATTTTTTTATCTTGTCATTTATTCAGGTTTATTTTCGCTTTATATGCCCACTTCATTAGCGGTTGACTCTGGTAATATTTTTCCTCCCTCTTGCTCTCAATTTAAAAAATCATTTTACTTAACATCGAGGATGACGTTCCATTTTCTTTGGTGGTGGGTAATTTTATCAAAATCGTACCTCTTTTGATTTTTTTTTTTCTAAATCTGATTTTTAAAATTTTCGTGTAGTTTCTTTTATCTCACTCATTGATGTGAATTTTCTATCATCCATATTTTTAAGTCTAGGAATCAAGCTAGAGGATTTATCTTTTTCTAAATAGCTGATGTAATACATAACAAGGCATGTTGCACCATGAATTTTCAGACTCAACATAACTTACACACATAGGACGTCACTACGCTTAAGAGTTGAAGAGTATTATAATTCCCTAGAAAAACTTAAGGATCACTAGTAGAGACTTTAGCTTGCGAGATTCGTGCCTTTCACCTTTCATATAGTTTTACGCAATCTCCGAGTCACAAGTTGATTCAAATTTCTTTGGGCCCGCACTTAAATCGTTGTATGATCTCATTATTCTTTCTTAAATTTTTTTGTTTAATCGCTGGAAACGACATCACCTTGGAGTTATAAGAAACGCGTGTCTTGAAATTTGTCCTGATCACCAAATTTTCATCCATACACCTACCATTTACCATTCACTTCACTCATATTCCCATTTATTCTCCTCATCATCCATATACATTCCCCACTCCATTCATATATCATCCATCATCATTTTGAGAAAAGGAGTGCTTTCCCAAATGTAAAATGTCTTCAGAGATGAGAGAAAAAGAGAAAAAAAATAGAAAAATAGAAAAACGAAGAAAAAAGTAAAGAAAATTCGAAGACAAAAAAATAGAAAAAAAAAAGAGAAAAGAAACAAAAGAAGAGATTTTATTGTTAGTTTTTGTGTAATAAAGACATTTCTGCCTAAATTGTAGAACACTCTTATCGCATACACAGCCATCATACATCCATCATACCTCATCATATCCTTCCCATGTCATCTCATTTTCCACTCACCCATAAGTATCCATGTTTTCCCCTAGGTGTTCGGGCAAATCAAAGTCAACGTGGTGAATAACTCGACGTTCTCACTGTAGTGATTATCGTTCTTTCATGAGATCATTTTTCTTTTTAAATGTTCGTTCTTTCTTACGTGTGTGTGAGACGTTTGAACTTGCTTACATTTACTCACCTCCTCACACACAAGAGCAATACACTAACCCAAATCTCGAGAGTTTGTTTGAGAGAGATATATCCAGTGAGATTTTGAATTTGAAGTGTTGATTTCGAAAAGGCAATCTAGGAATTACTCTTATGATACTCAACCCGTTTTGACTGATTCACACTACACACGTTAAGTTATAGTAAGGATGTGCCTTGAGTATTCACATAGCTTTACTTTTTATGCACTTCTAGCTTGTATTTCCCAAAATATTTCTCATGTGATGGATTGTGCAATTATTCTACATCTAATAAGATATTGACTGCCTTTTGCAAATAAAGAATATTGTGGGTACATTCCCTGCGAACCCTCACAGGACACAACTCATCCTGTAGGGCAACCTATAGGGTTAAAGGCTTGTTACACATGCTAAGTGCAATCGCATGTTCCCACAAAAGTGGTACACTTTTGGTTTCTTATCTTTCTCCTTCTCTCTATCTTTATGCTCGAGGACTAGCAATGTTCTGTTTGGGGGTGGTATGATAAGCACCCAAAAGTGTGTATTTTATTTGTTTGTTTTTAGTTTATAGTTAGTTTAATATTATCTTATTTGTTTTATTTTATTTTATTAGTTTTATTATTAACTTTTATTTGAGTCATTGTTCGTAGTTGTATCTATTAGGGTTCGTGTGTTTTTAGTTTGCCTGTTGTGCTTTTATTTTTTTAGTTTTTAGTATTTTCATATTATATTTTTAGTTAGTTTGATTTTATTTTAATTGAGTATTTATTTTATTATTAGAGTAGGATTTTACTTTTAGATTTTTTGTTTTATTGGTTTTATTATTATTTATTTTTAGGCCAAAAATTAAACACACTCACACACACTTATCCTACTCCACACACTCATCTCACCGTCACATTACAATCATACACTCACACACACCATAAGAATACACCATCATCTTCTCCGCCTACACACCCTCACTTTCTCTCTCCTCCATTGCCACACTCCACACACTTCCATAATATCACCACACAACCCGATGCTTTGTCCGCCACATCGCGACCCTACCAAACCCCTGACCCGATTTCCTGCGACCCGAAACCAATCTCCAGTCGGATCTCCATCGCCGACGACCCATGCTGAACCACAACTCCTATCACCCTTAACCCAGAAAGCAGATCACAGACTCGCGGCACAAACCCGAGCCACCCGAACAACCATCCTAAGTCTTCGATACTGAAAATCGGACCTACCCTGGATTCCTAGTTGCGTCCCATTTTCGACAACCCAATCCACCTGCTTGAACCGTGACCCCCCTTTTAAACCCATAACCCAACTTTTAAAATCAATGCCCATTTCCTTCCCAATAATGTCTTACCTGATATTCTACCTACAAAGAAACATGATACCAAAACGAAATACCACAAGACAAAACCAAAGCTAAAATGCCCCATCTGTTACCCCTTTTTAACCTAATTCCAAAACTACCCCTAACTAACATCTTTTACCCCAATGCGCAAAATACCCACTAACCAAATCTGATTTTTATTCCCTCACCCCTCATTCACAAGACCTGACACAATCCATGCACATTTGTTCATTTCCCCATTTTAACCCAAACTTATCCTCACACCCCTTATGTCCATTTAATCCCTACCCAATTTACCCTTAGCTCCATCCCTACTATTTAAAGAAGATGAAAGCCATTTTTAGGGGGGATTGATGATCTAGAATAGACTTGGAGAATAAAAGAGATATTTTAGAATAGAAAATAAATTAGGTCGGGAAATATTTTGTAAATAGTTTTATTTTCATTTTTTAATTTCTTAAGAGAATTAGTGAGATTTAATTGTGAGTGATTTGATTTGTATTGAAGAGGATAAAGTTCAAATTTTCAAATTCAAGGAGACTTTTTGAAGATTTGTTCTCTTTCTCTACTCTTTTATTTTATATTCCTTTGATTATTTGTTCATCATGTTTAATATAATGTTAGGCTAAATCCCCTTCCAAGGGGTGGGATGATCCCATTATTTGATGTTAATCCATTTTAATTAGTTTATTTACATTAAAATTCCCTTGAGAATTAATTTGGCACTATTACTTTTAATGTACGCGTCGAGAGAGGGCAAATGATTTTCGAGAGAAAATCAAAATTCTAGTTATAGTACCAATTTTAGATTCGAACTAGAGATAGGGGTTTCTCAAGTGTGGTATTATTTCTATAATTTCAACTCTATACTTACTTTTTTGACTTAAAATAGTTTTAATAAATCGATCCTAGACGGTGATTTGTTAGATGATGTTTGGATCTACATTTCAAGAGTTGTAGGATTGTTAAATTTAATTTTCTGAAATTTTATTGTCAAAATTACATTTGCAATGAGAGTTGATTTGTGAGTTTGATACTAACGTGGTGTCATACTATCCCTTATTAGTCCTCACTTTTATTTACTCGCCACTCTCATATTTTAGATTTTTATTTATTTAGATTTACTTAATATCTTTACTTACTTTTATTTACTTCTTTGATTTAGTTTAAATTCACATCATCTCAAAATTGTTTTAATATTTGAAAAAGCTAAAAAAAATAGAAAATGCAAAAAATCAAAAAACAGAATAATAAAAAAAATTGAATTGCAATTGTTCCCTCTCGCTTCACTCCCTTGATTTGGATTGATACCTCACTTACGACAACACTTTAGTTTGTTATATTTTGTGGGTATTTGAGATTTTTTATTAGATGAGCTTTTCAACAACGATGAAATATACCAAAAAGTCATCTCTATGAGTGTCCAAAAGTGAGTCTATTCAAACAACAAGTCTCTTCAAGGGGTTGAGCAGAGATATCCAAAAATGGAGAAATTGTCTAACGCTCTCATTCATGAATCCAGGAAGATGAATCCCGACTTCCAAGAATGTATAATGGTCATCTTAATAGACGTCCTACCTAGTCATGTCATCTAGAAACCTGAGAAATTGGGTAGACATATGGCCTGGTCTATAGAGTTGGGATAATTCGACATCGTCTACCAGCCAAGATCAACCATCAAGGAGTAAGCCCTAGATAATTTTGTAGGTGAGTTCACATGGGGTGAGACATATGCAGAAGAGATTGTGAATCCAACAGTGAGCCCAAAATAAGAAAATTCCTCCCCCGAGTGAGGCCAAGACGAGTACGTCTAGGAGGGTTGTGGCCAATAATGAAGAAGGAATTTTTGTGTTAAAAAATGGAGCGTTGGAGGAAGGAAGCTTTGCCAAAAAAAAGTACTATGAGGAGTCTATTTATTGATGGTTCTTCCTATGATACAGGGAGTGGAGCTGGCCTGATAGTGTCAGCTCTAGACAAAACTGATATAGAGTACGCTTTTTGATTCAAGTTCAAAGAATCCAATAATAAATCTAAGTACAAGGCCCTATTTGTTGGTCTTTCCCTCACAAAAGCACTGAATGTAAGTTTGTTATTAGTCCATAGTGATTCTAGACTGGTAGTAAACCAGATCCCAGGAGCGTACAAGGCTAAGGATGAAAGGATTGCTAAGTATTTATCCAGGGTATAAGAAATGTTTAATCACTTCGATGAGATAAAGATAAAAAAGATACCTCATCTGGACAGTGGTCGAGTTGATGCCTTGGATAGATTAGCATCAACAGCTAAAACTGAGAGAAACAAGTCGGTGCCTAACGAGATTTTACATCGATCGACCATTGAAGAAGAAGGCATTACGGTTGAGTTTCTCTTAAGCCTTCAGATTTGAGAATCTTGGATGGATCCTCACATCCAATAAATAAAAGATGGTGAACTACCAAACTCCAAATTAGAGTATTCAAATTGGTATCAAAGTAGGAGATCTAATTTATTCCATTAAGATCCTTAATTTTGTTTAGTTTAAAAATGGAATTTTCACCATTTTCAAAATTTTCGAGTTTTGATGGTTAAAATTATGCATATTGGAAAGTGTGTATTAAATTGGCACTAAGATGAGAGGGTCTGGAAATATGTTGTTATCTGGTGGTCCCCACCTACGTGTTTAGTACAAAATGAGCGTGTCCCAAATCATGCAGAGAGATAGAGTGAGAATGAACTCAAATTAGCAAATTTTAACTCCCACGGTTTAAATGCCCTCTTTAATGTGGTCACACCGGATGAATTTTGACGTATCATAACATGTGAAACTTCTAAAGAGGCGTGGGATATTTTACAACTCCCCCATGAGGGAACTAGTGTCGTGAAGGCTTCAAAAATCCAAAACCTCACCTCTCAATTCGTAACCATTAAAATGCTTGAAAATGAAACTTTTGATGAATTTTATGCTGGGCTTTTTAGATATTGTTAATTCATCATTTAATTTGGGAGAAAAAATACCCAACGACCGAGTAGTAAAGAAAATTTTAAGGTCCCCACCCAATAGGTTTACTCCTAAAGTGACCATTTTAAACTCTTTACCCATTTTAGCCTCTGCGAAACTGGAACATCTCATAGGTGGTTTACAAACCTATGAACTTGACATGTTTTCCTCTAAGACCCACAAGAAGAAATATAAGGGCATCTCTTTGAAAGCTTGAAAGGAAGAGAAATACATTTCGAATGATGAGAGTGATTTTGACTGAGAAGATATGGTAGTGTTTGCTAAGTAGAAAATTTCTTAAGACTAATAAAGAGAGTCTAAAAAAAGAATAAAAGAAATTTGATAAATCTAAGTATAACAAGACCCAGAAGATCCCTAAAAGTCATAATGAAGATCTTAATAGGGATGAGTCAAATCATTGCTTTGGTTGTGAATGGTATGGCCATAGGGCTTTTAAATGTCCCACTAAACGAAGGACAGAGGGCAAGCAACCAATTTCTTACAATGCCACCCTTAGTGATAGTGATAAGAAAGAGGTACCCAACTCCCCCATTGAGCGCAACTTTACCGCGTTCATGGCAAGTCATTCAAGTGAAGGTGAGAACTCGTCCAATGACGACATTATAATACATGACACTTTCGAGGCTAAAGTTTGTGAATCCCATGTTTTTTTATGGTTGTGAGAGTGGAGATGAAAGAGAGATTGAAAATTAAGAAGAGGTTGATGTGAGTGAACTTCAAGTAGCTTTGCAAGAGTTATAAGACAAAACGATTAAATTAAAAAGGGCTAACTTTAAATTTGAAGAAAGTTTGAGAGAACGTGCCAAAACTAATAATGAGAGTGCTTTCGTTGAAGACCTTAGGATACGTGAGAGAGATCTTCGTGAGAAGCTTGAGTTTGTTGAAAATTATAGAGATAGCCTTAGAGGTCTAATGGAGGCTATGGAGAAAAAAAATCTTTGTTTTGAAGAGAGAAAACGTTTGCTTGAGTAAAAATTTTAAAGTTGGAAGAAAAATTGAAAGAATCAAGTTATGTCAAATTTGATTTGGAATGTCAGTCCTAAAAATTAGACAAAATTCTTGGAACCATCCCAATTAAAAATGACATGTGTGGTATTGGCTTTGATTCAAAAAATGCTTCAACTAGTAAATCCAAAATCACATGTTTCGAAGAATCTTCTAGGAAAAATTTTAAGGGTCAATCCTTAGATAGTACTTTTTGTCGAGTTTTCACTTGTTAACATTGTGGTCCAAAAGGTCACCTTAGGAAATTTTGTTTTGATCTTAAAAGAGTTCCTACAAAATCCAAGAGTAGTCACTAAGGTAGGCAAGGTCACCTAATCCTGAGATTGCCAATCTTCACTTGTTTGGGTTAGGATATATGATTTAGTGACTTTACAAGATAGGATTTATGATTCTCATTTTCTATCGTGTGATACATCCCATACTAAATCTAAAGTCTAAATGTGTTAGCTTTGTTACCATATACTAGCTTTTGTTCTACATATTATATATTCATGCTAGTTGTATGTGTGTTTCTCATATTCTAGTCCATGCTTCATCATATATGTTATGCCTGATTTATGACTTGTTATCTTTTGTATTATTTTCTTTTTAATTATGCTGGTATAAAATGAAAATTACAAAATGATTTTGTTTATCAGTTGTATTTTACTTTTGTTAGTTATTTGAGACCCCCATGAACATGTTTAAGTGATTAGGTCTTAATTCTTTGGTTTCTAGTTCACAAGCCTTCACTTCCGTTTCCATATGACACATTTATGCCATAAGAGTGTGGAAAGATCATGTTATTTTGTGTTGTGTCATTCATGTGGTTTATATCTATATATATATGTGTTTGTGCTTCCTTAATATCTTTTGTGCATATATATATCGTATTTTATTTATTTTGAGTCTTTGCCTTCCTAGCTAGTCCATATATGTTTTTGAATCAAAATTGGTATCTATCTTCTTGCGAATTTTGGTTGATATCTCATGCTTATGATCAATACATTTTAGTTGGTATCAGTTTTTATTATCGCATCATAGTTGATATCCATTCATATTTGTATGGATTAGTTGTATTTCATTATTGCCATATGCTTTCATGCTCTTATCTCTTTATTCACAATTGCATGTTTAACTTTTTCGTCCTTATCTCTTATCCCTTGTGTAGACTTTAGGAGGATAAATGGTATTTATTTTAAGTTAAGGGGAGACATAAGTTAGTTTATAACTCTTTAACCTTTGTCTATTCTTGGACAAACAGGGGGAGAAATGGTATATAATCCTTTCATTTAGTAGATCTAATTAGTTTAGGAGGAGAGCACTATCCTTTTAGGTAGGTCATTATAGATAAAGGTAGGTGGGATATTTATTTTTTGCACTTTAATATTTTGATATTCCTGATCCGTTTAATGGTTTGTTTAAGTGTGCAAGAATTTTCCTTTTAGTGGAATTACTTAAAGCGGCAAAGGATTCATATGAGTCGAGTCAAGTGTTTGTAATTTTTTTTTTGGTGGGATGTTGTGTCTTGACTTTCTTGACGGTCCTTGGGATTATTGATTTGGTTTTGTCCCAGAATAGCCAAAGGGGGAGATTTGTAAGGACATATTTCCAATCGAGTCAATTTGTAGTATTGGCATAATTCTGGAAAAAATAATTTGAGTCATATGATAGATGTTCATGTTGTCCATATCAAGCCTATGATGTGTTTGAAGAGTTGAAGATGCAGCGACCCAGATTTTAAAGCTTCATCATTAGAGGTTTCTGGTGCCATGTTTCACGTCATCAACATTTGAGGTTCCAAGTCCCCAAAGGTATGAATGCTCTCTCTCTCTCTCTCTCTCTCTCTCTCTATATATATATATATATATATATATATATATATATATATATAGAGAGAGAGAGAGAGAGAGAGAGAGATCTTGGAAAATATTTTTGGGTGTTATCTTAATTGTATTTAAGTAAAAAAATGGATTTATATTTTTTTTCTGAAATATTCGAAAGTCGTTCGAATGAGATTTCCAACGAACTTCTAACGATTTCATGTTTTGAATTATCTAAATTCCCATTAGAAATTATTTGAAACGAAGTCATTCGAACGAAATTCGAACGAACTTCAAACTAGTTTGGGGAATTTTTTATTCTAAAGTATAGTTCGAAAGTCGATCGAATGAAACGTTCAAAAGAACTCGTTCGAACGACCTGGGGCAATTTTCTGATAGTTTTTCAGCCGTTGTAATTTTTAACCTCCCACGCTCCCACTTGTCCACTACTTTTTACCAGCTCTAAAAAGGACGGGGATGCATTTTTCAAAATAACGTTTGAGAGATTTGTAACTTAGTTAAAGAGAAAAATCATTTCTCCAAAAGTTCCCTTTTTGTGTTTTTAATTTTCAAGAGAAAATCTTCAAAAGCACATATACACCCATATGTTAGTTTAATTCCAAGTTCACATATATATATATATATATATTATTGGAGAGTGTTTGGCAGTGGGTTTTCTCTACACCAACAAGAAGAGAGTTTGGGTCTATTCTCTACCCCATAAAGGAGAAGAAATTTTTTTACTGTCGCATTCTCACGTGGTGAAGGGCACCATGTGTGTTTGACGGTTGTTGTTCAACTATTGGTGGACTCCAAGATTCGGGTTGACTCTGAAGTTATCTACAAGACAGAGGTTGAAGAGGGAAGGAAGCGTCGGGGCTTGAAGGAGTCGAGTGGAGTGTTGTAAGTCTTCTTGTCATTGTCCTTATAAATATACTATATCTAGTGGTCTTGTTAGGCAGGGTCATCCGAGTTTTTTCCATTTGGTTTTTCCTCGTACATCATGGTGTAGTATGATATATTTTATTTTTTAGAGGAAACCCTTGATTTTATTGATAAAAACAAAATATCATATCCTTACATGAATGACTGATGACTTTATAAACTATCCACCTTTACAAAAAGAAATGGAAAACATAAAGAATATCTGAAGTTGGGGAAACCCAAAGCATTCATGTTGAGGAGACCTTTCAATCCTTTTCGAAAAACATCTAGAGAAATTGATACAATTTGATTTTGAGAATAACCTCCATAAGAAGCCAGAAGATCAGCACATTTATTACCCTATCTAAGAATATGCCAAAAATTAACATTAAAACCTTGAATATTATCTCTAATCTTCGCAATCGTAGGCATAATACTCCAAGGGAATTTTAGATTCTCCTTCAGAACTTGAATAACAATAAGGGTGTACGACTCTACTATAAGACCTTCAATCATTGTAGGATCACATATCTCAATCCCTCTTAGAATAGCTAGAGATTCAGCATACACATTAGTGCCATCACAAAAACTAAAAGCAAAAGCTTTAATACATATAACTGCTTCATTTATTAACACACCTCCTCCTCCCATATGCCCAGGATTTCCTTTAGAGCATCCATCAATATTGAGCTTTAGCTTGTTTCCTTTAGGCGGCCTCCATTTGACTAATATTATTGATTTTTCTTGAGAAATCTTTCTAATCTTTGTGGAGAAGTCTTTAATAAGTCAGTACCTATATACATTTCATAAATAGTTCTGGAAACTTGAATATTCTGACTTTCATATCTCCATTTGTTTCTAGCCTCCAAATACCCCAACAAATTAAAGATGGACTTACTTTAAGAACTGTACCCCATTGGGAATTAGATGATTCTGACCACCAAGCAACTAATATCCCTCTAATAGAGGTATTTAGGTTGTGAATCCCACACAAATTATTAAAATGTCACCAAATAGAGCTAGAAAACTCACTACCACCAAAAAGATGATCAGCAGACTCTATATTATGAGATGAACAACAACCACATTTAGAAGGACATTTAATTCCTATTCTCTTAATATCTTCATTTACTGGGAGACGGTCTTTTAGAATCCTTAAGAGAAAGAAAGATATTTTGATATGAATCTTCTTATTCCATATGAAAGTATTAGACTAAGACGAACTTTTATGATCTCTCTCACTATTCCAGGATGAATTGAAGGAAAAAGCCCGATCTGAATTTGGAATCCAAATAAGAATGTCTTTATGGCTACTACCCATCACCTCTACTTTAGAAAAAATAGACATAAAATTTTTGGGCATCAACTGATTGATTTCTTTGTAGTCCCACTCTCCATTACTAGTAACCAGGTCTAAATTTTTTAGCTTTTTGGGAATCAAAGATGAATCAAAATTTCTATCCCTTGTCCAGGTCTCCCATTTGACATTTATATCTCCCTTACCAATGAGCCATTTACAATTTTTCTCTACCAAATCTCTTACCTTGGCCATTCTCTTCCAAACATGAGATTCTCTGGACACCTTTGCAACTCTAGGATAATGAATTCTGCAGTATATTTTCTTCATGAACTAAGCCCACAAAGATTTTTTATTCTTAAAATTCCACCATAATTTAATACTTAAAGAATCTAGCAAGTAGTTCAAGTCTTTGAATCCTAATCCCCCCTTATCTATTGGCCTGCATAAATCTTTTCGAGCAATCCAGTGGTACTTGTTTGATCCTTCAGCTGATCCCCATAAAAAATTGCCATGATTTCTTCAATAATAACAATGAGTTTTTTAAGGGGTTCCATAGCAGCTAAAGTAAAAATTGGAATTGACTATAACACATGCTTTATTAAGATAATTTTACCACCCATTGACAGAAAATTTGATTTCCAGCCTTCTAATTTATCCCTTATTTTTCTTATAATATTCTCAAAAAGAGAACATTTCAATCTACCATTATAGATGGGACATCCCAAGTACACAAAAGGAAGTTTCCTCTGTGCCATCTGCAAAATTCTGGAGGTCTTCTTTGACTTTGCTTGGTTCATCTTCTTAGAACAAAACAATCAACTCTTGGTTGTATTCACTTCTTGACCTGAGACCACTTCATATTTCTTCAACACAGACCTGATACTTTTAATAGCTTTGATGCTACGAGAGAAAAAAATGATTCGATCTTCTGCATAAGCAAGGTGAGAAACAAGAGGACAACTAATTGGGGATTTAAAATTTCTGATTTTAGTACTATGAATTTGTTAATCAAGATTTCTACTCAGCACTTCGGCACAAATTATGAATAAACTTGGAGAAATAGGACCTCCTTGCCTCAAGCCTTTGGAGGATTTAAAAAAGCCACAAGATTCCCCATTAATCATTACTGAGAAGAAGTTATTTGAGATGATCCTCCAAATTAAGTCTAACCAAGTCTCATTGAAACCAAATCTCCTCATAACCAAGTAGTGTGATATTGCTTATTTTATCTTGCAAAAATATACGAAGATGCATGCTTAGGTAAATAAGAATAAAATTGGGTTTAGGCTCAAACTTTTTTAATTAGGTACTAATTAATTATTTGGGTAAGTTGTTGTTTAATTAATTCAAGTAGGCATAAATTAATTTGGATTTATTCATGCTTGGTTTGTTTAGCCTATCTTAGAACTTGAATTAATTGTGTTTAAATGAAAATTAAAATCTTTGACTTAGTTTAATTTTAGTTTGGAGAAATTAAAATTTGATATATTTAGTTGTAAATTTCAAAAAGAATTTTTTTATTTAATAGTTTGTGTTTGTTGAACCATCCCATTCCGCATTTGTAAATTCAAATTAAAGTTTAGCGGCTTTCGCATTTTCATATTGGTATCAGGGAAAATAGTGTGGAGAACTTACAGTTTTCATCATAAAGAACAGTTCAAGAATAAAATCAACCCCCCCCCCCCCCCCCCCCGGAGAAGAAAACCGGAGCTTGACCACAAATATCAAAGGGTGTGTGTTAAACTTCATATCAATTTGATATAGCGATGTTTGTGAAAACTTCGTATCCTTTCTTAATAGTTAGAATACACAAGTGTAGTATTAAATTTCTCTTTCTCTCTCTCTCTGATTTCCCATTTCCCCAATCTTCTCATCTTAAAAACTAAACGGTTCACTCCCTCTCACATAATCTTATTTAATTTATGAATCCTTCTCCAACCTCGACCCTGACTCTCCTTCCTCCCCCCACTCCATGACTACACAGACGAGTATGAAAAGAGTCCTCCCTTTTGGGGCTTCCACATGGAAATTATAATTCTCTACAAGCATCCACATCATTTTACTCTGCTAATATGATAAATTTTGTGAGTATTTTATATGAGAATGGTTTGAGTTCTAACTCATGTTTACATTTTGTGTTTAATTTTTTCCAGGTACTAATTGGAGTTTCGAATTTGTTTTTCGGGTTCAAGCTATCTGAGGTATACTCTTTGCTCCGTTTTCTCTTTATTTTGTTGGGTGTGTTTTCACTTTTTAAATTTTGGTAAGTTTTTTCCTTTTCCTTTATTTAATTTTACGTGTTGATTAATTATTTCAGAGCTTCATGTTTTCCCCAAATTCATATTTATAAAAGTTTATATTCTAATGGATTGAGGAGAGGTTTCTTTATATGTTGATTGGAATACATGGTGACTAAGGATCTTGAGGATACGATAAAGATAAGAAAAATAAGATGTGTATATAAATGGTTGTATGGATGTTTAATTTTTTTTGGTTGGGGGGGGGGGGGGGGGGGGGCTGTAACCCGTTTGGTCGTCTGCTTACTAAATTTGACATGACTAAGAATCACATAATAGTTTATCATTTAGTGTTTCTCATGTAAGTGGAAAAAGTCTGGGATGTTGACGTCGTGCTCTTTCCAAAATTTCTTAGTCCGTTGAGGGTTCATCTCCACCATTTAAATTTCTTTCCTATTCTATCGAATAATATGATATAATTGGTTCTTGACTTTCAAAACCCTATGGGAGTGGAATCATACAATGAAAATGGATTAGTGCCTCAGACCATACATTTCTTATGGTGAAGTTTGTGTTAATAATTAATACTTTAATATGTATTTCAACAGGTTATTTACACCTATGTTGTTTTAAGAAACATTTGTGCATATAGGTGAAGTTTGCATTAATGTCACTTCTTTTACCTATTCATTTTTGAATTTTTAGAATACGGTATTATGTTTCATTTTGTTTTTTAAATCACTATAATTTTGAAAATTTGTTTTGTAGGTGTTGGACCTGTGTCGTGTTGGTTTTATAATGTTATATTTGATTTCCTGATCAACCTCAATGTCAAAATTTAGCGGATGTAGAATAAAGGTACATCTCCACACTTGATCTATCTTTCATTAGACATTGTATGATTTTGGGATTTGGTGGTTCAAATTCGATTTTGGAAATGTATGTTTTTTTTTTCTTTGTTGTTGTTTATCATTGAGTTTACTATAAGTTCTTTTTTAATTTTGGGATTTCGAATCATAAAGCTCTAATTTATTTTTATTATTCGTCCTTCCTTTTATTGAAATGAAATAAATATATGAAATGATTCTTTTCTATTTTATTTTCATGTAATAAGGGACTATGAAATTTGGTAAGCCGACTAATAAAGACAATTACTTGGGTTAAAGTAGTTGTATATAACCTTTTGTCTTTACACAAGGTGATGTATTATCAACCATATATTATTGTGTTATAGTGTGGATCAAGTTTAATTGAACTTTATTATGTTGTTATCATTACAATTTGTTAGTATTTTTTGTAGGTTGTTGAGAATTTGTGTCGCTCAATTTAACAAAGGTTCCTCTCTCTCTCTTCAATCACAGTTTTTAAATGACTTACTCTATTACTAAACATGACATTTTTTTATGCTGAGTCATTGGTTGTAGTTGTGACATTTTGATCCTTACATTTTTCACATAAACTAACATGTGACTCTTTTCATCAGCATGCATATTGAAAGTTGATGTTGTGGGTTCATACTTTTCTTATCCTCTTTTTTCGTTCAATAGGTTGTGATATATGTTTAGTTTTCCTTGGAAGTTCCAATTGCAAGTTTATTATTATTAGAAACCAAGCTTATTATTGTTGGAAGTTCTAGGTGTACCTCCCATCTCACTATAGTTTTGATGATGTATTGCTTAATGCTCATTTACACCATGATTTTTAAATCTTAACGTACTGATCATTTACATAGTGGGTTTATGCTCTTTTGTGTTGTTCATCGTATTCAACTTATTGATTGATTATGAATAATCACAAGTGTTTGATGTTATATATGGGCTTCAGGTGAATCACTGTTAAAGGAAGCGTCAATAATCACAATATTGGATACACATTTTTATATCATGTTCAATACTCAGTTGACTCTTATTAACATTGATTTAAAGTTTCTATTTGTCTTTGGTTTTCGTATATTTATTTCATATGAACCCCGATCATGAAATTCCTGTCAAACAACTCGATTTTGGTGCCAAATATCTACATTGTTCTTCCAAACAACTTTGTTTTCTTTCATTAAATTAATGCGCACTATTTTATATCCAATTAACTACTATTTGCATTTTGGTTTTGTTTAATGGGGGTGAATCACCGAGCATACTACAAGGATACTGCAAGGGTAATACATTGTGAGGTTGCTACATTGAGATGACCTTACGAGGTTGCTACATTGAGATGACCTTACGAGGTTGCTACTTATTTCTGAACAGTTATGTTCTTATTCGTGCCACCATATTGCAACATATATGCATACAACAACATATATGAGTAATTTTTTTTTTGTTTCAAGGTTGAAAGTTTTGATATTTAATGTGCTCCAGCAACTCCTCTTCTTAGAGGATGCGAAGAAGCTTAATAATAGGTATTCTACCAATTTGTTCTCTCGCCTCATTTATATGAGCACTTAAAATCATTCTCATAAAGATTTTATTTTTCCACTGAATATCATTCTCGATGCCCATTCGTTCTTATCAACTGTACTAAACCTCCTTCACTCAACCACGCTCAACCCCTCTCGCTAAATCACCCAACCACGCTAAATTTCAGATCCCATTTTTCTCTATGAATTTCAAATCATATATTTAGAACCATATCAAACTTCTATAAGCTTTAAGCAGGTGGTTGTGAACTTGATGTCTTATTTCGATTTTAATAGGCCAAGTTTCCATTAAAAGTTAACCAAGCAATAATGGAAGCAAGCCTCCTTCCGTGGACAAGCTTTGTCCATATGATAAGTTAACGCTGGAAAAAATTCCTCCTGAGATGATATTCTGAGCCATTTCAGATTCCCCCAGACAAACCTTGTCCATGTAGACTTTTTTACTCAGTTCCCATTATCATCTCAGTAAAAGATAGTAAGAATATTTGGACCATGTTTGTTGGCTTACTAGGTGTTTGGAGTGTCCCATTGTGGATGCTCTAATAAGCTTCAAACATGGAATCTCGTATGGATTTCAGTTCTTCTTTCTTTGCGCTTTTATATCTTAAAACTTTATTGTTTTCTAGTCTTAATAACACTCTTTATAATATGTGTCAATGTAATGAGCATGTAACGATTTTTACTTGTGCCGTTGCCCTCATGCCATGTGTAATGTGAGATCCATTTTCTTTATTGTAGTGATATTACTAAATATTCACAGTTCATGATTAATTTGCCATGGAACGGAATAAGCTATCAATACATACTAGTAATACAAAAAAAAAGAGAATAGGGTGGGTAAAATTCGAATTTCGATATTTTTAATAAGCAAAATTCAACTTAGCCCTGATACACACGATATTTATTCAGGGCAGTACCGAATCAAATCGGTCGATACGTATTGCGAATCGGACGATACTGACAACAAAGGTACTCACATTATGGGACCCGTGAGAGGGACCAACACCTCGCATGGGATCAATGTAACTCATAGTAACTAGTCGCATGGTCACGGGACTCCCGATTTGAGAAGTCGACGATAATTTGAAAATATCTAGAGTTGGGCTTAAAAATAGTGTTATAAGTGGAAATCCTGAAACAACACCCGAACGACACCGTGAGAGGCACTAACACCTCGCACGGGACCTATGAAACTTATAGGAACCGACCCCGTGGACACGAGACTCCCTGTTAGAGAATTAAATGATAATTTGATAATATTTAGAGTTAGGCTTAAAAACATGGCGTTAGAGGTAGAATCCCGAAACAACACCCAAACGGCCCCGTGAGAGCCACCGAGACCTCGCACAAAACCTATGCAACTTGTAGGAACTGATCGTGTGGTCACTTGACCACGGGACTCCCGATTTAAGAATATGACAAAAGTTCAAAAATAACTAGAGTTAGGCTTAAAAACATGGCGTCAGAGGTGGAAATTCTGAAAGAGCCCTCAAACGGCTCCGTGAGAGGCACCGAAACCTTGCACGGGACCAATGTAACTATTAGGAACTGACTATGTGGTCACTTGACTCTCGATTCGAGAATACTATGAAAATTTAAAATATATAGAGTTAGACTTAAAAACATGGCGTTAGAGGTGGAAATCCCAAAACAGCCCCCAAATGGCCTCGTGAGAGGCACCAACACCTCGCACGGGGCCAATGTAACTCGTAGGAACTGATAGCATGGTCAGATGACTCTCGATTTTAGAATACGACAATAATTTGAAAATATTTTGACTTAGGCTTAAAAACATGGTGTTAGAGGTGGAAATACAGAAACAAAACCCAAATGGCCCAGTGAGAAGCATCGACACATCTCACGGGACCAATGTAAGTCGTAGCAATTGGCTGCATGGTCACGGGAATCCCCATTCGAGAATACGATGATAATTTGAAAATATCTAGAGTTAGGCTTAAAAACATGGCGTTAGAGGATGAAATCAAGAAACAGCCCCCAAATGGTCCCGTGGGAGGTACTGACACCTCACACGGGACCAATGTATGTCGTAGGAAGTGACCGCATGGTCACGAGACTCCCGTTTCAAGAATACAATGATAATTTGAAAATATCTAGACTTAGGCTTAATAATATTGCGTTAGAGGTGGATATCCCGATATAGAACCCAAACAGCCCCGTGAGAGGCACCGATATATCTCACGGGACCAATGTAAGTTATGGGAACTCATCACGTCATCACGGGACTCCCATTCGAGAATACAACGATAATTTGAAAGTATCTATAGTTAGGCTTAAAAACATGGCATTAGAGGTGGAAATCCCGAAACAACCCCCAAACGGTCTCGTGAGAGGCACTGACACCTCGCACGGGACGAATGTAATAAGTAGGTACTGACCGTGTGATCACGAGATTCCCAATTTGGGGATACGATAATAATTTAAAAATATCAGGACTTAAGCAAAATATGGCATTAGTTGGTGAAAACCCGAAACAACCCTCGAACGGCCTGGTGAGTGGCACCAACACCTCGTATCAGACCAATGTAACTCCTAGGATCTGATTGCGTGATCACGGGACTCCCAGTTTGAGAATATGATGATAATTTGTATATTTCTAGACTTAGGTAAAAGAACATGGCATTAGTGGGTGAAAATCTAAAACTGCCCCCGAACGGCCCCGTTAGTGGCACCAACGCCTCGCACGGGACCAATGTAACTCGTAGGAACTTACCACACAATCACGGGACTCCCAATTTGAGAATGTGATGATAATTTGCAAATTTCTAAACTCGGGTTTAAAAACATGGTTTAGAGTGTGAAAACTCGAGACATCCCCGAACGGCCCCGTGAGAGGTAACAACACCTCGCACGGGACAATGTAACTCGTAGGAACTGACCGTGCGATCACGGGACTCCCAGTTTGAATACACAAGTAAAATTTGAAAATATGAGGATTTAGGCTTAAAAACATGGCGTTAGAGGTGGAAATTCTGAAACATCCCCCAAATGGCCTCGTGAAAAGAACTAACACCTTGCATATGACCAATATAACTCGTAGGAACTGACCGTGTGTTCACGTGACTCCTGATTCGATAATACAACTATAATTTAAAAATATCTAGAGTTAGGCTTAAAAACATAGCGTTAGAGGTGGAAATCCTAAAACAGCCCCCGAACAGCCACGTGAGAGGCACCCACACCTCGAACGGGACCAATATAACTCGAAGGAACTGATCGCGTGGTCACATGACTCCCGCTTTGTGGATACGGAGATAATTGTAAAATATCTTGACTTAGGCTTAAAAACATGGCATTAGAGGTGGAAATCCCAAAACATCACCCAAACAGCCCCGTGAGAGGCACCGACACATGGCACGGAACCAATGTAAGTCGTAGGAACTGATCGTGTGGTCACAAGACTCCTGGTTTGAGAATAAGATGATAATTTGAAAATATCAAGAATTAGGCTTAAAACTTACATTAGAAGTGGAAATCCCAAAACAACCCCCAAACGGTCTCGTGAGAGGCACCGACACATAACACGGGACCAATGTAACTCGTAGGAACTGACCGCATGGTCACGTGACTCTCGATTCGAGAATATGATGATAATTTGAAAATATCTAGAATCAGTTTTAAAAATATTGTGTTACTGGGTGAAAGCCCGAAACATCCCCCGAACGACCCCGTGAGTGGTGCAAACACCTTGCACGAGACCAATGTTACACGTAGGAAGTGACCGCGTGATCACGGGACTCCCAGTTTAAGAATACGATGATATTTTGCGTATTTATAGACTTTGGGATAATAAAATGGCATTAGTGTGTGAATATTCGAAACAGCCCCCGAACGGTCCTGTGAGTGGCACCAACACCTCACACCGGACCAATGTAACTTGTAGGAACTTACCGCATGATCAAGGGACTCCCTATTTGAGAATATGACGATAATTTGAAACTTTCTTGACTTTGGATTAAAAACATGGGTTAGAGGGTGAAAACTCGAGATAACCCCCGAACGGCCTTGTGAGAGGCCCCAACACCTCGCACGGGACCAATTTAACTAATAGGAACTGACCGTGCGAGCACGGGGCTAACGGTTTGAATACATGAGGAAAATTTAAAAATATTAGGACTTAGGCTTAGCAACATGGCATTAGGGGTTGAAATTCCGAAACAGCCCTAAACGGCCCCGTGAGAGGCACCAACGCCTCGTACGGGACCAATGTAACTCGTAGGAACTGACCGCGTGATCACGTAACTCCTGATTTAAGAATACAATGATAATTTAAAAATATCTAGAGTCGGGTTTAAAAATTTGGCGTTAGAGGTTGAAATGCCGAAACAGCCCCCGAGCGGCCTCGTGAGATGCACCAACACCTCGCACGGGACTAATGCAACTCGTAGGAACTGATCGCATGGTCACGTGACCCCCGATTTGAGAATACAACGATAACATAAAAATATTCTGATTTAGTTTTAAAAATATGGGGTTAGATGTGGAAATCCAATAATAGCACCCAAACGACCCCGTGAGAGGCATCAACACATGGCATGTGACCAATGTAAGTCGTAGGAAGTGACCGCATGGTCACGGGACTCTCGATTCGAGAATAAGATGATAATTTAAAAATAACTAGTATTAGGTTTAAAAACATGGTGTTGGAGGTGGAAATCACGAACAATTCACCAAACGGTTCCGTGAGAGGCACCAACACCTCGCACGGGACTAATGTAACTCAAAGGAACTGATCGCGTAGTCACATGACTCTCGGTTCAAGAATATGATGATAATTTAAAAATTTATAGAGTTAGGCTTAAAAATACGACGTTAGAGGTGGAAATCCCAAAACTACCCCCAAACGGTCCCTTGAGAGGCACCGACACCTCGCACGGGACCAATGTAACGCGTAGGTATTGATCGTGTGATCATGGGACTCCCGGTTTATGAATATGACAATAATTAAAAAATATCTACACTTAAGAAAAACATGGAATTAGTTGGTGAAAACCCGAAACATCCCTCTAACGTCCTTGTGAGTGGCACTAACACCTCGTACGAAACCAATGTAACTCGTAGGAACTGACTGCACGATCACGGGACTCCCAGTTAGAGAATACGATGTTAATTTTCATATTTCTAGACTTAGGTATAAAAACATGGTGTTAGTGGTTGAAAATCCGAAACTGCCCACGAACGGCCCTATGAGTTGCACCAACACCTCGCATGGGACAATGTAACTTGTAGGAACTTACCGCACAATCATAGGAATCCTGGTTTAAGAATACGACGATAATTTACAAATTTCTGGACTTAGTTTTAAAAACATGGCGTTAGAGGGAGAAAACTCGAGACGACCCCCAAATAACCCCGAGGCCAACACCTCGCACGGGACCAATGTAACTCGTAGGAACTGACCATGTGATCACGGGACTCCCAATTTGAATACACGAGGAAAATTTGAAAATATCAGGACTTAGGCTTAAAAACATGGGGTTAGAGGTGGAAATTCCAAAACAGCTCAAAAACGGCCATGGGAGAGGCACCAGCACCTCTTACAGGACCAATGTAACTCCTAGGAGCTGACCGCGTGGTCACGTGACTCCCGATTTCAGAATACAATGATAATTTAAAAATATCTAGAGTTAGTCTTAAAAATATGGCGTTAGAGGTTGAAATCCCGAAATAGGCCCCGAACAGCATCGTGAGAGGCACCCACACCTCAAACGGCACCAATGTAACTCGTAGGAACTCATCGCGTGGTCATGTGACTCCGAATTTGTGAATACGATGATAATTTGAAAATATCTTTACTTAGGCTTAAAAACATAGCGTTGGAGGTGGAAATACCGAAATAGCACCCAGACAGCCCCGTGAGAGGCACCAACACATGGCAAGGGACCGATGTAAGTCATAGGAACTGATCGCGTGGTCACAAGACTCCTGGTTCGAGAAAAACACGATAATTTGAAAATATCAAGAATTAGGCTTAAAAACATGGTGTTACATGTGGAAATACCTAAATAGCCCCCAAATGGTACCGTGAGAGGAAGCGACACATGGCATAGGACCAATGTAACTCATAGGAACTAACTGCATGGTCACGTGACTCCCGATTCGAGAATAGGATGATGACTTTAAAATATCTTGAATTAGGCCTAAAAACATGGTTTTAGAGGTGGAAATCCCGAAATAACACCCAAACGGACCCATCAAAGGCATTGCTACATCGTACGGGACCAATGTAAGTCGTAGGAACTGATCGCATCATTATGGGACTCCTGGTTCGAGAATATGATGATATTGCGCAAATATCTTGAGTTAGTCTTAAAAATAAGGAGATAAAGGTGGAAATCCCCAAATAACCCCCAAACGGTCCCGTGAGAGGCACCGACACCTCGCACGGGACCAATGTAACTCATAGGTAATGAACATGCAATCACGGGACTCTCGGTTTGAGAATATGATGATAATTTAAAAAGATTAGGACTTAAGCAAAACATGGCATTAGTGGGTGAAAACACAAAATAGCCCCCGAACGGCCCTGTGAGTGACACAAACACCTCGTACGAGACCAATGTAACAAGTAGAAAGTGACCTCGAGATCACGAGACTCTCTATTTGAGAATACAATTATAATTTCCATATTTCTAGACCTAAGGATAAAAACATGGCGTTAGTGTGTGAAAATGCGAAACAGCCCCCGAACGGCCCCGTGAGTGGCACTAACACCTCTCATTGGACCAATGTAACTCGTAGGAACTTACCGCACGATCACGGGACTCACGGTTTGAGAATACGATGATAATTTGAAAATTTCTAGACTTAGGATTAAAAACATGGCATTAGAGGGTGAAAACTCGAGACAACCCCTGAACGGCCCTATGAAAGGCATCGACACCTCGCACGGGACCAAGGTAACTCGTAGGAACTGACCGTGCGATCATGGCACTAACGATTTGAATAGCAGAGGAAAATTTGAAACTATCTTGACTCAGGCTTAAAAATATGCCGTTAGAGGTTGAAATTCCTAAGCAGACCCAAACGGCCACCTAAGAGGCACCAATACCTCGTACGTGACCAATGTAAGTCGTAGGAACTGACCGCATGATCACGGGAATCCCAATTCGAGAATATAATGATAATTTGGAAATATCTAGACTTTGGCTTAAAAACATGACGTTAGAGGTGGAAATCCCGATCCAGCACCCAAAAGGCCCCGTGAGAGGCACCGATACATTGCACGGGACCAATGTATGTCATGGGAACTCATCATGTCGTAAAGATACTCCCATTCAAGAATAGGACGATAATTTGAAAACATCTAGAGTTAGGCTTAAAAACATGGCATTAGAGGTGGAAATCTCCAAACAATCCCCAAACGGTCTCGTGAGAGGCACCGACACCTCGCACGGGACCAATGTAACTAGTAGGTACTGACAGTGTGATGATGGGACTCCCAATTTGGTAATACAACAATAATTTAAAAATATTAGGACTTAAGCAAAACATGGCATTAGTTTGTGAAAACCCGAAATGTCCCCCGAACTGCACCGTGAGTGGCACCAACACCTCGTACGAGGCCAATGTAACTCGTAGGAACTGACAGCACGAGCACGGGACTCCCAGTTTGAGAATACGATGATAATTTGTGTATTTCTAGACTTAGGCATAAAAACATGGGGTTAGTTGGTGAAAATCAAAAACTGCCCCCGAACGGCCCCGTGAGTGGCACCAACACCTCGCACAGGACCAATGTAACTCGTAGGAACTTACCACGTGATCACGGGACTCCCGATTTGACAATGCGATGATAATTTGCAAATTTCTAGACTTAGGTTTAAAAACATGGTGTTAGAGGGCAAAAACTCAAGACAACCCCCGACTAACCCCGAGAGAGGCACCAACACCTCGCACGGGACCAATGTAACTTGTACGAACTAACCATGTGATCACGGGACTCCTGATTTGAATACATGAGGAAAATTTAAAGATATCAGGACTTATTCTTACAAGCATGGAGTTAGAGGTGGAAATTCCAAAACAGCTCCTAAACAGCCCCGTGAGAGGCACCAACACCTGGCATATGACCAATGTAACTCGTATGAACTTACGACAGGATCACGGGATTACCGGTTTGAGAATACGATGATAATTTGCAAATTTCAAGACTTAGGATAAAAAACATGGCGTTAGAGGGAGAAAACTCTAGATAATCCCCAAACGGCCCTGTGAGAGGCACCAACACCAAGCACGGGACCAAGGTAACTCGTAAGAACTGACCGTGCGATCATGGCACTACCGGTTTGAATAGCCGAGGAAAATTTGAAAATATCTTGACTTGGGCTTAAGAATATGGCGTTAGAGGTTGAAATTCCGAAGCATCCCCAAATGGCCCCGTGAGAGGCACTAACACTTCGCACCAGTCCAATGTAAGTCGTTGGAACTGACCGCATGGTCACGGGAATCTCGATTAGAGAATAAGATGATAATTTGAAAATATCTACACTTAGGCTTAAAAATATGGCGTTAGAGGTGTAAATCCTGATCCAGCACCCAAACGGTCCTGTGAGAGGCATTGATTGATACATCGCACGGGACCAATGTATGTCATGGGAACTCATCGTGTCGTCACGAGACTCCCGTTCAAGAATAGGATGATAATTTGAAACTATCTAGAGTTAGACTTAAAAACATGGCGTTAGAGGTGGAAATCCCGAAATAGTCCCCAAACGGTCCCGTGAGAGGCACCGACACCACGCACGGGACCAATGTAACTAGTAGGTACTGACCGTGTGATCATGGGACTTCCGATTTTGGAATACGATAATAATTTTAAAATATTAGGACTTAAGAAAAACATGGCATTAGTTGGTGAGAACCCAAAACAGCCCCCGAACGGCACCATGAGTGGCACCAACACCTCGTACGAGACCAATGTAACTCGTAGGAACTGACCGCGCGATCACGAGACTCCCAGTTTGAGAATACCACGATAATTTGTATATATTTAGACTTAGGCATAAAAACATGGCTTTAGTGGGTGAAAATTTGAAACTACCCCCAAACGGCCTCGTGAGTGGCACCAACACCTCGCACGGTACCGATGTAACTCGTAGGAACTTACCACGCGATCACGGGACTCTAGATTTGAGAAATGCGATGATAATTTGCAAATTTCTAGACTTAGGTTTAAAAACATGGTGTTAGAGGGTGAAAACTCAATACAACCCCCGAATAATCCCGAGAGGGGCACCAACACCTCGAACGGGACCAATGTACCTCGTAGGAATTGACCGTGCGATCATGGGACTCCCGATTTGAATACACGAGTAAAATTTGAAAATACGAGGACTTAGGCTTAAAAAAATTGCGTTAGAGGTGGAAACTCTGAAACATCCCCCAAATGGCCCTATAAGAGGCACCAACACCTCGCATATGACCAATGTAACTCGTACGAACTGACCGCGTGGTCACGTGACTCCCGATTCGGGAATATGATGATAATTCAAAAATATCTACAGTTAGGCTTAAAAACATGGCGTTAGATGTGGAAATCCTGAAACAGCCCCCGAACGGCATCGTGAGAGGCACCCACACCTCAAATGGGACCAATGTAACTCGTACGAACTGATCGCGTGACTCCCGATTTGTGAATACGATGATAATTTGAAAATATCTTAACATAGGCTTAAAAACATGGAGTTTAAGGTGGAAATCCCGAAATAGCACTGAAACGGCCCAATGAGAGGCACCGGCACATGGCACGGGACCAATGTAAGTCGTAGGAACTGATCGCGTGGTCACAAGACTCCTGGTTCGAGAATAAGATGATAATTTGAAAATATATAGAATTGGGCTTAAAAACATGGCGTTAGAGGTGGATATCCCGAAATAGCTCCCAAAACGTCTCGTGAGAGACACCGACACATGGCACGGGACCAATGTAACTCGTAGGAACTGACCGCATGGTCACGTGACTCTCGATTCGAGAATATGATGATAATTTGAAAATATCTTGACTTAGGCTTAAAAACATGGTGTTAGTGGCTGAAAACTCGAAACATCCCTTGAGCGGCCCCGTGAGTGGCACAAATGCCTCGTATGAGACCAATGTAACGGTAGGAAGTGACCAAGAAATCACGGGACTCCCGATTTAATAATACAGTGATAATTTTCATATTTATAGACTTAGGATTAAAAACATGGTGTTAGAGGGAGATAACTCGAGACAACCGCTGAACGCCCTTGTGAGAGGCACCAACACCTCGTACATGACCAATGTAACTCATAGGAATTGACCGAGGGATCCCGGGACTAACAATTTCAATACATGAGTAAAATTTAAAAATATCAAGACTTAGGCTTGGCATCATGGCGCTACAGGTTTAAATTCCTAAACAACCCTAAATGGCACCGGAGAGGCACCAACACCTCGCACGGGATCAATGTAACTCGTAGGAACTGATCGCGTGGTCACGTGACTCCCGATTGAAGAATACGTCTATAATTTAAAAATATATAGAGTTAGGCTTAAAAACATGGTGTTATAGGTTAAAATCCCGAAACAACCCCCGAGCGACCTCGTGACAGGTGCCAACACCTCGCACGGGACCAATGTAACTCGTAGGAGCTGATCGCATGGTCACGTGACTCCCGATTTTGGAATACAATGATAACTTAAAAATATCTTAACATAGTCTTAAAAACATGGCATTAGATGTGGAAATCCTGAAATAGCACCCAAATGGCTCCGTGAGAGGCACCAACACATGGCACGCAACCAATGTAAGTCATTGGAACTGACTGCATGGTCACTGGACTCCCAATTCGAGAATAAGATGATAATTTAAAAACAACAAGAATTAGGCTTAAAAACATGGCGTTAGAGGTGGAAATCTCGGACAATCCCCCAAACGGTCCAGTGACAGGCACCGACACCACACACGGGGCTAATGTAACTCAAAGGAACTAACAGCGTGGTCACGGGACTCTCGGTTCGATAATATGATGATAATTTAAAAACTTATAGAGTTAGGCTTAAAAAGATGACGTTAGAGGTGGAAATCCCAAAACTACCCCCAAAAAGTCATGTGAGAGGCACCGACACCTCGCACAGGACAAATGCAACTCGTAGGTATTGACCGTGTGATCATGGGACTCCCAGTTTTAGAATATGATAATAATTTAAAAATATCATGACTTAAGCAAAATATGAAATTAGTTGGTTAAAAACTGAAACAGCCACCGTACGGCCCCGTGAGTGGCACCAACACCTCGTACAAATCCAATGTAACTTGTAGGAACTGACCGCACTATCACAGGACTCCCAAATTGAGAATACGATGATAATTTGCATATTTCTAGACTTAGGCATAAAAACATGGCGTTAGTGGGTGAAAATCCAAAACTGCACACGAACAGCCCTCTGAGTGGCACCAACACCTCGCATGGGACCAATGTAACTTGTAGGAACTTATTGCACGATCACGGGACTCCGGGTTTGAGAATATGATGATAATTTGCAAATTTTGAGACTTAGGTTTAAAAACATGGCGTTAGAGGGTGAAAACTTGAGACAACCCCTGAATAACCCCGAGAGAGGCACCAACACCTCGTATGGGACCAATGTAACTCGTAGGAGTAACTCATAGGAACTGACCATGCGATCACGGGACTCCCGATTTGAATACATGAGGAAAATTTGAAAATATCAAGACTTAGGCTTAAGAACATGGCGTTAGAGGTGGAAATTCCAAAACAGCCGCCAAACGGCCCCGTGAGAGGCACCAACACCTCTTAGAGGACCAACGTAACCCGTAGGAACTGACCATGTGGTCACGTGACTCCCGATTCGGGAATATGATGATAATTTAAAAATATCTACAGTTAGGCTTAAAAGCATGGCGTTAGATGTGGAAATCTTGAAACATCCCCCGAACGGCATCGTGAGAGGCACCCACACCTCTAACGGGACCAATGTAACTCGTAGGAACTGATCGCGTGACTCCCTATTTGTGAATACGATGATAATTTGAAAATATCTTAAAGTAGGCTTAAAAACATGGAGTTTAAGGTGGAAATCCTGAAATAGAACTGAAACGGCCCCATGAGAGGCACCGGCACATGGCACGGGACCAATGTAAGCTGTAGGAACTGATCGCGTGGTCATAAGACTCCTAGTTTGAGAATAGGATGATAATTTCAAAATATTTAGAATTAGTTTAAAAACATGGCGTTAGATGTGGAAATCTCGAAATAGCCCCCAAACAGTCCCGTGAGAGGCAGCGACACATTGCACATGACCAATGTAACTCGTAGAAATTGACTGCATGGTCACGTGACTCCCAATTCCAGAATAGGACAATAATTTGAAAATATCTTGACTTAGGCTTAAAAACATGGCATTGGAGTTGGAAATCCCGAAACAACACCCAAATGGCCCCATCAGAGGCACTTAATCATCGCACGGGACCAATATAAGTTGTACGAACTGATTGCGTCATCATAGGGATCCTAGTTTGAGAATACAACGATAATTTATAAATATCTAGAGTTAGTCTTAAAAACAAGGCGATAGTGGTGGAAATCCCCAAACAACCCCCAAACGGTCCCATGAGAGGCACCAATAACTCTCACGGGAACAATATAACTCGTATGTACTGACTGTACAATCACGGGACTCTTGTTTGAGAACACGACGATAATTTAAAAAGATCAGAACTTAAGCAAAACACGACGTTAGTGGGTGAAAACCCAAAATAGCCCCCGAACGGCCCCGTGAGTTGCACAAATACCTTGTACGAGACCAATGTAACAAGTAGAAAGTGACATCGCGATCACGGGACTCCCAATTTGAGAATACGATGATAATTTGAATGTTTCTAGGCTTAGGCATAAAAACATGGTGTTAGTGTGTGAAAATTCGAAACAACCCTCGAACGGCCCCATGAATGGCACCAACACCTCGCATGGGACAAATGTAACTCGTAGGAACTTACCGCACGATCACGGGACTCCCAATTTGAGAATACGATGATAATTTGAAAATTTCTAGACTTACGATTAAAAACATGGCGTTAGAGGGAGAAAACTGGAGATAACCCCCGAACGGCCCCGTGAGAAGCACCAACACCTCGCATGGAACCAAGGAAACTCGTAAGAACTGACCGTGCGATCAAGGCAGTAACAGTTTGAATAGATGTGGAAAATTTAAAAACATAAGGACTTAGGCTTAAAAACATGGCGTTAGAGGTTGAACTTTCAAAGTAGTCTCAAATGGCCCCGTGGGAGGCACCAACACCTCGCACGGGACCAATGTAACTTGCAGGAACTGATTGCATGGTCACGTGACTCTCGATTTGAGAATATAATGATAACTTGAAAATATCTTAACTTAGGCTTAAAAACATGGCATTAGAGGTGGAAATCCCGAAATAACTACCAAATGGCCCCTTGAGAGGCACCAACACATGACATGCGATGAATGTAAATCGTGGGAACTGACCTCGTGGTCACGGGACTCCCGGTCCGAGAATAAGATGATAATTTAAAAATAACTAGAATTAGTCTTAAAAACATGGCGTTAGAGGTGGAATTCCTGAAAAATCCCCCAAACGGCCCTGTGACAGGCACTAACCCTTGCACGGGACCAATGTAACTCGTAAGAACTCACCATGTGGTCACGTGAACCCCAATTCAAGAATATGATGATATTTAAAAAAATATATATAAAGTTAGGCATAAAAACATGGTGTTAGAGGTGGAAATCCGAAAATAGCCCCCAAATGGCCTTGTGAGAGGCGCCCACACTTCGTACAGGAACAATGTAACTCATAGGAACTGACCGCGTGGTCACATGACACCTGATTCCATAATACGATGGAAATTTGAAAATATCTTTACTTAGGCTTAAAAACATGGAGTTAGAGGTGGAAATCTCGAAACAGCACCCAAACGGCCCCGTGAGAGGCACCGATACATCGCACGGGACTAATTTAAGTCACCGAAACTGATCGCGTCGTCTCGGCACTCCTGATTAGACAATACGATGATAATATGAAAAAATTTAGAGTTAGGCTTAAAAACATGGCGTTAGAGGTGGAAATCCTGAAATAACCCCCAAACGGTCCCATGAGAGGCACTGACACCTCGAGCGGGACCAATGTAACTCGTAGGTACTGACCGTGCAATCACGGGACTCTTGGTTTGAAAATACAAAAATAATTTAAAAATTTTAGGACTTAAGCAAAATATGGCCTTAGTGGGTGAAAACCCAAAACAACCCTCGAATGGCCCCGTGAGTGGCACCATCACCTCGTACGAGACCAATGTAACTCGTAGGAATGAACCACGTGATCACGAGACTCGAAGTTAATATGATGATAATTTGCATATTTCTTGACATGGCGTTAGTGGGGGAAAATCAGAAACTTCCCCCGAACGGTCTCGTGAGTGGCACCAACACCTCGCACGGGACGAGGGTAACTCATAGGAACTTACCACGCGATCACGTGACTCTCGATTTGAGAAAACACAATAATTTTCAAATTTCAAGACATAAGCTTAAAAATATGGTGTTAGAGGGAGAAAACTCAATACAACCCCCGAACAACCCCGAGAGAGGCACCAACACCTCAGATGGGACCAATGTACCTCGTTGGAACTGACCATGCGATCACAGGACTCTTGGTTTGAATACACAAGTAAAATTTGAAAATAACAGGACTTAGGCTTAAAAACATGGCATTAGAGGTGGAAACTACGAAACAGCCCCCAAACGGTCCCGTGAGAGGCACCAACACCTCGCATATAACCAATGTAACTCGTAGGAACTGACCGCGTGGTCACGTGACCCCCGATTCAAGAATACGGCGATAATTTAAAAATATCTAGAGTTAGGCTTAAAAACATGGCGTTAGAGGTGGAAATCCTGAAACAACCCCCGAATGGCCTCGTGAGAGGCACCCACACCTCGAACGGGATCAATGTAACTCGTAGGAACTTATCGCATGTTCACGTGACTCTCGATTTGTGAATATGACGATAAATTGAAAATATCTTGACTTAGGCTTAAAAACAGGGCGTTAGAGGTGGAAATCCCAAAATAACACCCAAATGGCCCCGTGAGAGGCACCGACACATGGCACGGGACCATTATAAGTCGTAGGAACTGATCGCGTGGTCACAAGACTCCTGGTTCGAGAATAAGATGATAATTTGAAAATATCTAGAATTAGGCTTAAAAACATGGCGTTAGAGGTGGATATCTCGAAATACCTCCCAAACGGTCTCGTGAGAGACACCGACACATGACACGGGACCAATGTAACCTGTAGGAACTGATCGCATGGTCACGTGACTCCCTATTCAAGAATATGATGATAATTTGAAAATACATTCACTTAGGCTTAAAAACATGGTGTTAGTGGGTGAAAACCCGAAACATCCCCTGAACGGCCCCGTGAGTGGCACAAACGCCTCGTACGAGACCAATGTAATAGGTAGGAAGTGACCAAGTGATCACGGGACTCCCAATTTAATAATACAAAGATAATTTGCATATTTCTAGACTTACAATTAAAAACATGGTGTTAGAGGGAAAAAACTCGAGACAATTGCCGAACGGCCTTGTGAGAGGCACCAACACCTCGCATGGGACCAATGTAACTCATAGGAACTGACCGAGTGATCACGAGCCTAATCGTTTCTATACATGAGGAAAATTTAAAAATATCAGGACTTAGGCTTAGCAATATGGCGCTAGAGGTTTAAATTCCTAAACAACCTTAAATGGCCCCGGAGAGGCACCAACACCTCGCACGGGACCAACATAACTCGTAGGAACTGACCGCATGGTCATGTGACTCCCGATTGAAGAATACATCTATAATTTAAAAATATCTAGGTTTAGGCTTAAAAACATGGCGTTATAGGTGGAAATCCGAAAACAGCCCCCTAGCGGCCTCGTGACAGGCACCAACACCTCGCACGGGACCAATGTAACTCGTAGGAGCTGATCGCATGGTCACGTGACTCCTGATTTTAGAATACAACAATAACTTGAAAATATCTTGACTTAGTCATAAAAACATGGCATTAGATGTGGAAATCCCGAAATAGCACCCAAATGGCTCCGTGAGAGGCACCAACACATGGCACGCGACCAATGTAAGTCGTTGGGACTGAACGCATGGTCACAGGACTCCCGGTTCGAGAATAAGATGATAATTTAAAAATAACAAGAATTAGGCTTAAAAACATGGCGTTAGAGGTGGAAATCCCAAAAAATCCCCCAAACGGTCCATTGACAGGCACCGACACCTCACACGGGACTAATGCAACTCAAAGGAACTGATCGTGTGGTCACGGGACACTCAGTTCAATAATATGATGATAATTTAATAACTTATAGAGTTAGGCTTAAAAATATGGCGTTAGAGGTGGAAATCCCAAAACTACCCCCAAACGGTCCCGTGAGAGGCACCGACACCTCGCATGGGACTAATGTAACTCGTAGGTATTGATCGTGTGATCATGGGACTCCCAGTTTGAGAATATCATAATAATTTAAAAATATCATGACTTAATAAAAACATGAAATTAGTTGGTGAAAACCCAAAATAGCCACCGCACGACCCCGTGAGTGGCACCAACACCTCGTACGAATCCAATGTACCTTGTAAGAACCGACCGCGCGATCACAGGACTTCCAGTTTGAGAATACGATGATAATTTGCATATTTCTAGACTTATGCATAAAAATATGGTGTTAGTGGGTGAAAATCCAAAACTGCCCCCAAACGGCCCCGTGAGAGGCACCAACACCTTTTAGAGGACCAATGTAACTCGTAGGCACTGACCATGTGGTCACGTGACTCCCGATTCAGGAATATGATGATAATTTAAAAATATCTACAGTTAGGCTTAAAAACATGGCGTTAGAGGTGGAAATCCCGAAACAGCCCCCGAACGGCATCGTGAGAGGCACCCACACCTCAAACGGGACCAATCTAACTCGTAAGAACTGATCGTGTGACTCCCGATTTGTGAATATGATGATAATTTCAAAAAATTTTGACGTAGGCTCATGGAGTTTAAGGTGGAAATCCCGAAATAGCACCGAAACGGCCCCATGAGAGGCACCGACACATGGCACGGTACCAATGTAAGTCGTAGCAACTGATCGCGTGGTCACAAGACTTCTAGTTTGAGAATAGGATGATAATTTGAAAATATCTAGAATTAGGCTTAAAAACATGGCGTTAGATGTGGAAATCTCGAAATAGCCCCCAAACAGTCCCGTGAGAGGTAGTGACACATGGCACATGACCAATGTAACTCGTAGATATTGACTGCATGGTCACGTGACTCCCGATTCCCGAATAGGACAATAATTTGAAAATATCTTGGCTTAGGCTTAAAAACATGGCGTTAGAGGTGGAAATCTCGAAACAACACCCAAACGGTCCCATCAGAGGCACTTAATCATCGCACGGGACCAATATAAGTCGTATGAACTGATCGCGTCATCACAGGGCACCTAGTTCTAGAATACGATGATAATTTATTAATATCGAGAGTTAGTCTTAAAAACAAGGCGATAGAGGTGGAAATACCCAAACACCCCAAACGGTCCCATGAGAGGCACCAACAACTCGCACGGGAACAATGTAACTCGTAGGTACTAACTGTGCAATCACAGGACTCTGGTTTGAGAATACGATGATAATTTAAAAATATCATAACTTAAGTAAAACACGACGTTAGTGGGTGAAAACCCAAAATAGACCCCGAACAGCCCCGTGAGTGGCACAAATACCTTGTACGAGACAAATGTAACAAGTAGAAAGTGACATCGTAACCACGAGACACCCAATATGATAATACGATGATAATTTGCATGTTTCTAGACTTAGGCATAATAACATGGCGTTAGTGTGTGAAAATTCGAAACAACCCTCGAACGGCCCCGTGAATGGCACCAACACCTTGCATGGGACCAATGTAACTCGTCGGAACTTACCGCACGATCACGGGACTCCCAATTTGAGAATACGATGATAATTTGCAAATTTCTAGACTTAGGATTAAAAACATGGTGTTAGAGGCAAAAACTCTAGACAACCCCCGAACGGCCCCGTGAGAGGCACCAACACCTCGCACGGGACCAAGGAAACTCGTAGGAACTGACCGTGCAATCACGACAGTAACAGTTTGAATAGATGAGGAAAATTTAAAAATATAAGGACTTAGGCTTAAAAACATGGCGTTAGAGGTTGAAATTCCGAAGTAGCCCCAAAACGCCTCGTGGGAGGCACCAACACCTCGCACGGGACAATGTAACTTGTAGGAACTGATTGCGTGGTCACGTGACTCCCAATTTGAGAATATAATGATAAATTGAAAATATCTTAACTTAGGCTTAAAAACATGCCATTAGAGGTGGAAATCTCGAAATAGCACCTAAATGGCCCATTGAGAGGCACCAACACATGGCATGCGACGAATGTAAATCGTGGGAACTAACCTCATGGTAACGGGACTCTCGGACCGAGAATAAGATGATAATTTAAAAATAACTAGAATTAGGTTTAAAAACATTGCGTTAGAGGTGAAATTCCCCAAAAATCCACCAAATGGCCCCCTGCAGGCACTAACCCCTCGCACGGGACCAATGTAACTCGTAAGAACTCACCACGTGGTCACGTGACCCCCAATTTAAGAATATGATGATAATTAAAAAATATATAGAGTTAGGCTTAAAAACATGGTGTTAGAGGTGGAAATCCGAAAATAGCCCCCAAATGGCCTTGTGAGAGGCACCCACACTCTGCACATGACCAACGTAACTCATAGGAATTGATCACGTGGTCACGTGACACCTGATTCCATAATACGATGAAAATTTGAAAATATCTTTACTTAGGCTTAAAAACATGGCGTTAGAGGTGGAAATGTCGTAACAACACCCAAGCGGCCCCATGAGAGGCACTGATAGATTGCACGGAACCAATTTAAGTCATCAAAACTGATCGTGTCGTCTCGGGATTCCCGATTAGAGAATACGATGATAATATGAAAATATCTAGAGTTAGGCTCAAAAACATCGTGTAAGAGGTGGAAATCCTGAAATAACCCCCAAACGGCCCCATGAGAGGCACTGACACCTCGAGCGGGACCAATGTAACTCGTAGGTACTGATCGTGCGATCACGGGACTCTTGGTTTGAAAATACAAAAATAATTTAAAAATTTTAGGACTTAAGCAAAACATGGCCTTAGTGGGTGAAAACCCGAAACAACCCCCGAATGACCCCGTGAGGGGCACCAACACCTCGTACGAGACCAATGTAACTCGTAGGAATGAACCGCATGATCAAGAGACTCGAAGTTAATATGATGATAATTTGCATATTTCTAGACATGGTGTTAGTGGGTGAAAATCTGAAACTGCCCCCCAACGGTCTCGTGAGTGGCACCAGCACCTCGCACGGGACTAGTGTAACTCATAGGAACTTACCACGCGTTCACGTGACTCTCGATTTGAGAAAACACAATAATTTGCAAATTTCTAGTATTAATCTTAAAAACATGGTGCTAGAGGGCGAAAACTCAATACAACCCAAGAATAACCCCGAGAGAGGCACCAACACCTCACATGGGAACAATGTACCTCGTAGGTACTGACCATGCGATCACGGGACTCCCGATTTGAATACACGAGTAATATTTGAAAATACTAGGACTTAGGTTTAAAAACATGGCGTTAGAGGTGGAAACTCCGAAACAACCCCCAAACGGCCCCATGAGAGGCACCAACACCTCGCATATAACCAATGTAACTCGTAGGAACTGTCCGCGTGGTCACATGGCTCCCGATTTAAGAATACGAAGATAATTTAAAAATATCTAGAGTTAGGCTTAAAAACATGGCGTTAGAGGTGGAAATCTTGAAACAGCCCCCGAACGGCCTCGTGAGAGGCACCCACATCTCGAACGGGATCAATGTAACTCGCAGGAACTTATCGCATGGTCACGTGACTCCCTATTTGTGAATACATTGATAATTTGTAAATATCTTGACTTAGGCTGAAAAACATGGCGTTAGAGGTGGAAATCCCAAAACAACACCCAAATGGCCCCGTGAGAGGCACCGACACATGGCACGGGACCATTGTAAGTCGTAGGAACTGATCGCGTGGTCACAAGACTCCTGGTTCGAGAATAAGATGATAATTTGAAAATATTTAGAATTGGGCTTAAAAACATGGCATTAGAGGTGGATATCTCAAAATAGCCCCCAAACGGTCTCGTGAGAGACACCGACACATGGCACGGGACCAATGTAACTCGTAGGAAATGACCGCATGGTCACGTGACTCCCTATTCGAGAATATAATGATAATTTGAAAATATCTTGACCTAGGCTTAAAAACATGGTGTTAGTGGGTGAAAACCCGAAACATCCCCTGAACGGCCCCGTGAGTGGCACAAACGCCTCGTACGAGACCAATGTAATAGGTTGTAAGTGACCAATAGATCACGGGACTCCCGATTTAATAATACGATGATAATTTTCATATTTCTAGACTTAGCATTAAAAACATGGTGTTAGAGGGAAAAAACTCGAGACAACTGCCGAACGGCCTTGTGAGAGGCACCAACACCTCGCACGGGACCAACGTAACTCATACGAATTGACCGAGTGATCACGGGACTAACAGTTTCAATACATGAGGAAAATTTAAAAATACCAGGACTTAGGCTTAAAAACATGGCGTTAGAGGTGGAAACTCCGAAACATCCCCCAAACGGCCCCGTGAGAGGCACCAACACCTCGCATATACCCAATGTAACTCGTAGGAACTGACCGCGTGGTCACGTGGCTCCTGATTCGAGAATACGATGATAATTTAAAAATATCTAGAGTTAGGCTTATAAACAAGGCGTTAGAGGTGGAAATCCTGAAACAGCCCCCCAGCGACCTCGTGAGAGGCACCCACATCTCGAACGGGATCAATGTAACTCGTAGGAAGTTATCGCATGGTCACATGACTCCCTATTTGTGAATACGACGATAATTTGAAAATATCTTGACTTAGGCTTAAAAACATGGCGTTAGAGGTGAAAATCCTGAAACAGCCCCCGAACGATCTCGTGAGAGGCACCCACATCTCGAACGGGATCAATGTAACTCGTAGGAACTTATCGCATGGACACGTGACTCCCGATTTGTGAATACGATGATAATTTTAAAATATCTTGACTTAGGCTTAAAAACATGGCGTTAGAGGTGGAAATCCCAAAACAACACCCAAATGGCCCCGTGAGTGACACCGACACATGGCACGGGACCATTGTAAGTCGTAGGAACTAATCGCATGGTAACAAGACTCCTGATCCGAATATAAGAAGATAATTTGAAAAAATCTAGAATTGGGCTTAAAAACATGGCGTTAGAGGTGGATATCTCGAAATAGCCCCCAAACGGTCTCGTGAGAGACACCGACACATGGCACGGGACCAATGTAACTCGTAGAAACTGACCGCATGGTCACTTGACTCCCTATTCAAGAATATGATGATAATTTGAAAATATCTTGACTTAGGCTTAAAAACATGGTGTTAGTGGGTGAAAACTCGAAACATGCCCTGAACGGCCCCGTGAGTGGCACAAACGCCTCGTACGAGACCAATGTAATAGGTAGGAAGTGACCAAGTGATCAAGGGACTCCCAATTTAATAATAAGATGATACTTTGCATATTTCTAGATTTAGGATTAAAAACATGGTGTTAGAGGGCAAAAACCCGAGACAATTACCGAACGGCCTTGTGAGAGGCACCAACACCTCGTACGGGACCAATGTAACTCATAGGAACTGACCGAGTGATCACGAGACTAACCGTTTCAATACATGAGGAAAATTTAAAAATATCAGGACTTAGGCTTAGCAACATGGCGCTAGAGGTTGAAATTCCTAAACAACCTTAAATGGCCTCGGAGAGGCACCAACACCTTGCACGGGACCAACGTAACTCGTAGGAACTGACCGCGTGATCATGTGACTCCTGATTGAAGAATACATCTATAATTTAAAAATATCTATAGTTAGGCTTAAAAACATGGCGTTATAGGTGGAAATCCCAAAATAGCCCCCGAGCGGCCTCGTGGCAGGCACCAACACCTCGCACGGGACCAATGTAACTCGTAGGAGCTGATCGCAAGGTCACGTGACTCCCAATTTTAGAATACAAAAATAACTTGAAAATATCTTGACTTAGTCTTAAAAACATGGCATTAGATGTGGAAATCCCGAAATAGCACCCAAATGGCTCCGTGAGAGGCACCAATACATGGCACTGGACCAATGTAAGTAGTTGGAACTGACTGCATGGTCACAGGACTCTCGATTCTAGAATAAGACGATAATTTAAAAATAACAAGAATTAGGCTTAAAAATAAGGCATTAGAGGTGGCAATCTTAAAAAATCCCCCAAACGGTCCCGTGACAGGCACCGACACCTCAACGGGACTAATGTAACTCAAATGAACTGACCGTGTGGTCACGGGACACTCGGTTCAATAATATGATGATAATTTAACAACTTTTAGAGTTTGGCTTAAAAAATGGCGTTACAGGTGGAAATCTCAAAACTACCCCCAGATGATCCTGTGAGACGGATCGACACCTCGTACAGGACCAATGTAACTCGTAGGTATTGATCGTGTGATCATGGGACTCCCAGTTTAAGAATATGATAATAATTTAAAAATATTTCAACTTAAGAAAAACATGAAATTAGTTGGTGAAAACTCGAAACAGCCACCGCACGACCCCGTGAGTGGCACCAACACCTCGTACGAATCCAATGTAACTTGTAGGAACTGACCGCGCGATCACAGGACTCCCAGTTTGATAATACGATGATAATTTGCATATTTCTAGACTTAGGCATAAAAACATGGCGTTAGTGGATGAAAATCCAAAATTGCCCATGAACATCCCTCTGAGTGGCACCAACACCTCTCATGGGACCAATGTAACTTGTAGGAACTTATCGCACGATCACGGGACTCTCGGTTTGAGAATACAATGATAATTTGCAAATTTCAAGACTTAGGTTTAAAAATATGGCGTTAGAGGGCGAAAACTCGAGACGAACCCTGAATAACCCCGAGAGAGGCACAAACACCTCGCATGGGACCAGTGTAACTCGTAGGAACTGACCATGCGATCACGGGACTCCCAGTTTGAATACACGAGGAAAATTTGAAAATATCATGACTTAGGCTTAAAAACACGGCGTTAGAGGTGGAAATTCCAAAACAGCCCCCAAACGGCCCTGTGAGAGGCACCAACACCTCTTAGAGGACAAATGTAACTCTTAGGAACTGACCATGTGGTCACGTGACTCCCGATTTAGGAATATGATGATAATTTAAAAATATCTACAGTTAGGCTTAAAAACATGGCGTTAGAGGTGGAAATCCCGAAACAGCCCCCGAACGGCATCGTGAGAGGCACCCACACCTCAAATGGGACCAATGTAACTCGTAGGAACTGATCGCGTGACTCCCGATTTGTGAATATGATGATGATTTGAAAATATCTTGACGTAGGTTCAAAAACATGGATTTTAAGGTCGAAATCCTAAAATAGCACCGAAACGGCCCCGTGAGAAGCACCGACACATGGCACGGTACCAATGTAAGCCATAGCAACTGATCGCGTGGTCACAAGACTCCTAGTTCAAGAATAGGATGATAATTTGAAAATATATAGAATTAGGCTTAAAAACATGGCGTTAGATGTGGAAATCTCAAAATAGCCCCCAAACAGTCCCGTGAGAGGCAGCGACACATGGCACATGACCAATGTAACTCGTAGAAATTGACTGTATGGTCACGTGACTCCCGATTCCCGAATAGGACAATAATTTGAAAGTATCTTGACTTAGGCATAAAAACATGGCGTTAGAGGTGGTAATCTTGAAACAACACCCAAACGGCCCCATCAGAGGCACTTAATCATCACACGGGACCAATATAAGTCGTACGAACTGATCGCGTCATCACAGGACTCCTATTTCTAGAATACGATGATAATTTATAAATATCTAAAGTTAGTCTTAAAAACAAGGCGATAGAGGTGGAAATACTCAAACAACCCCAAACGGTCCCTTGAGAGGCACCAACAACTCGCACGGGAACAATGTAACTCTTAGGTACTAACTGTACGATCACGGGACTCTTGTTTGAGAATACGATGATAATTTAAAAATATCAGAACTTAAGCAAAACACGGCATTAGTGGGTGAAAACCCAAAATAGCCCCCGAACAGCCACGTAAGTGACACAAATACCTTGTACGAGACCAATGTAACAAGTAAAAAGTTACATCGCGATCACGAGACTCCTAATTTGAGAATACGATGATAATTTGCATGTTTTCAGAATTAGGCCTAAAAACATGGCGTTAGTGTGTGAAAATTTGAAACAACCCTCGAACGGCTCCGTGAATGGCACCAACACCTTGCATGGGACCAATGTAACTCGTAGGAACTTACCACACGATCACGGGACTCCCGATTTGAGAATACGATGATAATTTGCAAATTTCTAGACTTAGGATTAAAAACATGGCGTTAGAGGCAAAAACTCTAGACAACATCCGAAAGGCCCTGTGAGAGGTACCAACACCTCGCACGGGACCAAGGAAACTCGTAGGAACTGACCATGCGATCACGGCAGTAAGAGTTTGAATAGATGAGGAAAATTTAAAAATATAAGGACTTAGGCTTAAAAACATGGCGTTAGAGGTTGAAATTCCGAAGTTGCCCCAAAACGCCCCGTGAGAGGCACCAACACCTCGCACAGGACCAATGGAACTTGTAGGACCTGATTGCGTGGTCACGTGACTCCCGATTTGAGAATATAATGATAACTTGAAAATATCTTAACTTAGGCTTAAAAACATGGCGTTAGAGGTGGAAATCCCGAAATATCACCCAAATGGCCCCTTGAGAGGCACCAACATATGGCATGCGATGAATGTAAATCGTGGGAACTAACCTCGTGGTAACGGGACTCGCGATCCGAGAATAAGATGATAATTTAAAAATAACTAGAATTATGCTTAAAAACATGGAGTTAGAGGTGGAATTCCCGAAAAATCCCCCAAATGGCCCCGTGACAGGCACTAACCCCTCGCACGGGACCAATGTAACTCGTAAGAACTCACCACGTGGTCACATGACCCTCAATTCAAGAATATGATGATAATTAAAAAATATATAGAGTTAGGCTTAAAAACATGGTGTTAGAGGTGGAAATCCGAAAATAGCCCCCAAATGGCCTTGTGAGAGGCACCCACACTCTGCACGAGACCAACGTAACTCATAGGAACTGATCGCATGGTCACGTGACACCTGATTCCATAATATGATGAAAATTTGAAAATATCTTTACTTAGGCTTAAAAACATGGTGTTAGAGGTGGAAATCTCAAAACAGCACCCAAGGGCCCCGTGAAAGGCACCAATAGATCGCACGGGACCAATTTAAGTCATCAAAACTGATTGCGTCATCCCGGGACTCCCGATTAGAGAATACGATCATAATATGAAAATATCTAGAGTTAGGCTTAAAAACATCGCGTTAGAGGTGGAAATCCTGAAATAACCCCCAAATGGTCCCATGAGAGGCACTGACACCTCGAGCGGGACCAATGTAACTCGTAGGTACTGACCGTGCGATCACGGGACTCTTGGTTTGAAAATACAAAAATAATTTAAAAATTTTAGGACTTAAGAAAAACATGGCCTTAGTGAGTGAAAACCCGAAACAACCCCCGAATGGCCCCGTGAGTGGCACCAACACCTCGTACGAGACCAATGTAACTCGTAGGAATGAACCGCGCGATCACGAGACTCGAAGTTAGAGATTATAACGATAATTTACAAATTTTTAGACATGGCATTAGTGGGTGAAAATCTGAAACTGCCCCCGAACGGTCTCTTGAGTTTCACCAGCACCTCGCACGGGACTAGTGTAACTCGTAGGAACTTACCACGCGATCACGGGACTCTCGGTTTGAGAATAGACAATAATTTTAAAATTTCTAGACTTAAGCTTAAAAATATGGTGTTAGAGGGAAAAAACTTGAGACAACCCCTGAACGGCCCCGAGAGAGGCACCAACACCTCGTACGGGACCAATGTAACTCGTAGGAACTGAGCCTGCATTCACAGTGCTCCCGGTTTGAATACACGAGGAAAATTTGAAAATATCAGGACTTAGGCTTAAAAACATGGCGTTGGAGGTTGGAATTCCAAAACAGCCCCCAAACGGCCCCGTGAGAGGCACCAACACCTCGTACAAGACCAATGTAACTCGTAGGAACTGATCGCGTGGTCAAATGACTCTCGATTCGATAATATGGTGATAATTTAAACATATATAGACTTAGGCTTAAAAACATGGCGTTAGAGCTGGAAATCCCAAAACAACCCCCAAGCGGCCTCGTGAGACGCACCAACACCTAACATGGAACTAATGTAAGTTGTAGGAACTGATCGCGTGGTCACGTGACTCCCGATTTGAGAATACGACGATAATTTGAAAATATCTAGAGTTAGGCTTAAAAACATGGCGTTAGAGGTGGAAATCCCGAAACAGCACCCAAATGGCCCTTTGGGAGGCACCGACACCTCGCACGGAACCAATATAACTCGTAGGAACTAATCGCATGGTCACAGGACTCCCAGTTCGAGAATATGACCGTAATTTGAAAATATATAAAGTTTGGCTTAAAAACATGGAATTAGAGGTGGAAATCCTGAAACAACACCCAAACGGCCCCCGTCAGAGGCATCGACACCTTGCACGATACCTATGTAACTCGTAGGAAGTGACTGCGTCGTCCCTTGACCACAGGGCTCTCTGTTTGAGAATATGACGAAGATTTGAAAATATCTAGAATTAGTCTTAAAAACATGGCGTTAGAGGTGGAAATTCCGAAACAGCCCCCAAACCGACCCGTGAGAGGCGCCAACACCTCGCACAGGACCAATGTAACTCGTTGGAACTGACCGCGTGGTGACTTAATTCCCGATTCAAGAATACGATGATAATTTAAAAATTAATAGAGTTGGGCTTAACAACATGGCATTAAAGGTGGAAATCCCGAAACAACCCCCAAACATCCTCGTGAGAGGCACAAATACCTCGCGCGGGAGTAATGTAACTTATAGGAACTGATCACGTGGTCACGTGACTACCGATTTTAGAATACGATAATAATTTGAAAATATCTTGACTTAGGCTTAAAAATATGGCGTTACAGGTGGAAATCCTGAAACATCACCCAAACAATCCCCTGAGAGGCACCGACAAATCGCACGGGACCAATGTAAGTCATAGGAACTGACCGCGTGGTCAAGGGAATCCCGGTTCGAGAATACGATGATAATTGGAAAATATCAAGAGTTGGTCATTAAAAATATGGCGTTAGAGGTGAAAATCTTGAACTAACCCCCAAACGGTCCTGTGAGAGGCCCGGACACCTCGCATGGGACCAATGTAATAGGTAGGAACTGACCGCATGGTTATGGGACTCCCGCTTCTAGAATATGACCATAATTTGAAAATATCTAGAGTTAGGGTTAAAAACGTGGCGTTAGAGGGGGAAATCCTCAGATAGCACCCAAACAGCCTCGTAAGAGGCACTTACACCTTGCACGGGACCAATGTAACTCGTAGGAACTAACCGCGTGGTCACTTGACCACGGAACTCCCGATTCGAGAATTTGACGATAGTTTGAAAATATCTAAAATTAGGCTTAAAAACATGGTGTTAGAGGTGGAAATTCTGAAATAGCCCCGTGAGAGGCACCATCACCTCACACGGGACCAATGTAACATGTAGGAACTGACTGCGTGGTCACGTGACTCTCGATTCGGGAATACGACGATAATTTAAAAATATCTAGAGTTAAGCTTAAAAACATGGTATCAGAGGTGGAAATCTTGAAATATCCCCCAAAATGACTTTAAATAGGCACCCACACCTTGCACGGGACCAAAGTAACTCATAGGAACTGATTGCGTGGTCACGTGACTCCCGATTCAAGAATATGATGATAATTTGAAAATATCTCGACTTAGGCTTAAAATTGTGGCATTAGAGATGGAAATCCTGAAACAGCACCCAAACGGCTCCGTGAGAGGCACCGACACCTCGCACGGGACCTATGTAACTTGTAGGAGCTGACCGTGTCGTCACTTGACCGTGGGACTCTCGGTTTCAGAAGACGATGACAGTTTGAAAATATCTACAGTTAGGCTTCAAAACATTGCGTCAGAGGTGGAAATTCTGAAATAGCCCCCAAACGACACCGTGAGAGGCTCCAACACCTCACACGGGTCCAATGTAACTCGTAGGAACTAATCGCGTGGTCAAGTGACTTTCGATTTGAGAATACGATGATAATTAGAAAATATCTTTAATTAGGCTTAAAAACATGGCGTTAGATGTGAAAATCCCGAAACAGCACCCAAAGAGTCCCGTGAGAGGCACCGACACCTCGTACGGGACCAATGTAACTCTAGGAACTGACCGCATGGTTATGGGACTCCCGGTTTGAGAATATGATAATAATTTGAACATATATAGAGTTAGGCTTAAAAACATGGCATTAGAGGTGGAAATCCCAAAACAACACCCAAATGGCCCCGTCAGAGGCACGACACCTTTCATGGGACCTATGTAACTCGTAGGAACTGGCCGCATGGTCAATTGACAACGGGACTCTCAGTTCAAGAATATGAAGAAAGTTCAAAAATATCTAGAATTAGCCTTAAAAATATGCTGTTGAAGGTGGAAATTCCGAAATAACCCCCAAACATCCTCGTAAAAGGCACCAACACCTCATGCGGGACCAATGTAACTCGTAGGAATTGATCACGTGCTCATATGACTACCGATTTGAGAGCCCGAAAATAATTTGAAAATATCTTTACTTAGGCTTAAAAACATGGCGTTAGAGGTGGAAATCCCAAAATAGCGTCCAAACGGCCCCCTGAGAGGCACCGACACATTGCACGGGACCCATGTAAGTCGTAGGAACTGACCGCGTGGTCATAGGGCCCCCATTTCGAGAATACGATGATAATTTGAAAATATCAAGATTTATGCTTAAAATATGGTGTTAGAGGTGTAAATCTCTAAATAACCCCCAAATGGTCCAGTGAGAGGCACCAACACCTCACACGGGACCAATGTAACTTATAGGAACTGTTTGCATGGTTATGGGACTCCCGGTTTGATAATACAACCATAATTTGAAAATATCTAGAGTTAGGCTTAAAAACATGGCGTTAGAGGTGGAAAATCCCAAAATAGTACCCAAACAGACTCGTAAGAGGCACCGATACCTTGCACGAGACTAATGTAACTCATAGGAACTGACCATGTGGTCACTTAACGATGGGACTCTTGATTCAAGAATACGACGACAGCTTGAAAACATCTAGAATTAGGCCTAAAAACATGGCGTTAGAGGTGGAAATTCTGAAACAGCCCCCAAACGGCCCCGTAAGAGGCACCAACACATCGCATGGGACCAATGTAACTCATAGGAACTGAAAACATGGTCATGGGACTCTCTATTAAAGAATACGATGATAATTTAAAAAATCTTGAGTTAAGCTTAAAAACATGGTGTTATAGGTTGAAATCCTGAAATAGCCCCCAAACGGCCTTTTAAGAGGCACCCACACCTTGCACAGGACCAAGGTAACTCGTAGGAACTGATCGCATAGTTGCGTGACTTCCAATTCATGAATACGATGATAATTTGAAAATATCTCTACTTAGGCTTAAAACGTGGGCTTAGAGGTGAAAATCCCAAAACAGCATACAAATGGCCCCGTGAGAGGCACCGACACCTCATATGGGACCAATGTAACTCGTAGGAACTGACCGTGTAGTCACAGGACACACGGTTCGAAAATATGATGATAATTTAAAAATATATAGAGTTAGGCTTCAAAACATGGTGTTAGAGGTGGAAATCCCGAAATAACCCACAAACAGCCTCGTGAGAGGCACCAACACATTGCATGGGACCAATGGAACTCGGAGGAACTGATTGCATGGTCACGTGACTCTCGAATTGAGAATACGATGATAATTTTAAAATATCTTGACTTAGGCTTAAAAATACGGCGTTAGAGGTGGAAATCCAAAAACAACCCCCAAACGGCCACGTGAGAGGCACCGACACATTGCACGGGACCAATGTAAGTTGTAGGAAGTGACCGCATGGTCAAGAGACACTCGGTTTCGAGAATACGATGAAAAATTTAAAAATATCTTGACTTAGGCTTAAAAATACGGCGTTAGAGGTGGAAATCCAAAAACAACCCCCAAACGGCCACGCGAGAGGCACCGACACATTGCACGGGACCAATGTAAGTTGTAGGAAGTGACCGCATGGTCAAGAGACACTCGGTTTCGAGAATACGATGAAAAATTTAAAAATATCTAGATTTAGGATTTAAAACATGGAGATAGAGTTGTAAATCCCAAAATAGCAGCCAAACGGTCCCATGAGAGGAACCGACACCTAGCACGGAACCAATGTAACTCGTAGGAACTGGCCGCATGGTCACGGGACTCTCGGTTCAGGAATACGACCATATTTTTGAAAATATCTAGAGTTAGTCTTAAAAACATGGCGTTAGAGGTGGAAATCTTGAAATAAAACCCAAATGGCCCCGTAAGAGGCCCCGACACCATGCATGTGACCTATGTAACTCGTAGGAATGGACCGCATGGTCACGGGACTCCCGATTCCAGAATACGATGACAATTTGAAAATATCTCAAATTAGGCTTAAAACATGGCGTTAGAAGTGGAAAATTTGAAATAGCACTCAAACGGCCCCGTGAGAGGCACCAACACCTCGTACGGGAGCAATGTTACTCGTAGGAACTGACCACGTGGTCACTTGAGTCCCCATTCGACAATACGACAACAATTTAGAAATATCTAGAGTTAGGCTTAAAAACATGGCATTAGAGGTGGAAATCTCCAAACAACCCCCAAATTACCTCCTGAGAGGCACCAACACCTCGCATGGGACCAATGTAACTTGTAGGAACTGATCGCGTGGTCACTTGACCACGGGACTCCCGATTCGAGAATACGACAAAAATTTGAAAATATATAGAACTAGGCTTAAAAACATGGTGCTAGAGGTGGAAATCCCAAAATAGCACCCGATCGTCCCCGTGAGAGGCACCAACACATCGTATGGGACCAATGTAAGTCGTAGGAAGTGACCGCATGGTCACGGGACTACCGGTTTGAGAACACGACAATAATTTGAAAATATCTAGAGTTACGGTTAAAAACTTGGTGATAACGCTGTAAATCCCAAAATAGCTTCCAAACAGTCCCGTGAGAGGAACCGACACCTAGCACAGGACCAATGTAACTCGTAGGAGCTGTTTGCATGGTCACGGGACTCCCGATTTAGGAATACGACCATAATTTGAAAATATCCCGAGTTAGGCTTAAAAACATGGCATTAGAGGTGGAAATCCTGAAATAGCACCCAAATTGCCCCGTAAGAGGAATCGACATCTTGAAGGGGACCTATGTAACTCGTAGGAATGGACCGCGTGGTCATGGGACTCCCAGTTAGAGAATACGATGATTGTTTGAAAATATCTTGAATTAGGATTAAAAACATGGCGTTAGAAGTGGAAATTCAGAAAAAGCACCCAAACGACCCTGTGAGAGGCCCCAACACCTTGCACGGGACCAATGTAACTCATATGAACTGACCACGTGGTCACTTGACTCCCCATTCGAGAATACGGAGATAATTTAGAAATATCTAGAGTTAGGCATAAAAACATGGCGTTAGAGGTGGATATCTCGAAACAACCCCCAAATGACCTCGTGAGAGGCACCAACACCTCGCACGGGACTAATGTATCTCGTAGGAACTGATCACATGGTCACTTGACCGTGGGACTCCTGATTCGAGAATACAACGATAGTTTAAAAATATCTAGAATTAGGCTTAAAAACATGGCATTAGAGATGAAAATCCCGAAACAGCACCCAAACGGCCCCATGAGAGGCACCGACACATCGAACGGGACCAATGTATGTTTTAAGAACTATCAACGTGGTCATGGGACTCCCGATTAGATAATACGATGATAATCTAAAAATTTATACAATTAAGATTAAAATATATGGCGTTAGAGGTGTAGATTCCAAAATATCCCCAAAACAGTCCCGTGAGAGGATCTGACACCTCGTACAGAACCAATTTAACTCGTAGGAACTGACCGCATGGTCACGAGACTCCTGGTTCGAGAATCTAACCATAATTTGTAAATATCTATATTTTAGCTTAAAAACATGGCATTAGAGGTGGAAATCCCGAAACAGCACCCAAATGTCCCCGTGAGAGGCATCGACACCTTGCACGCGACCTATGCAACTCATAGGAACTGACCTCGTGGTCACTTGACCATGGGACTCTCGATTTGAGAATACGATGATAATTTGAAAATATCTCAACTTAGGCTTAAAAGCATGGGACTAGAGGTGGAAATCCCGAAACAGCACACAAACGGCCCTATGAGAGGCACCGACACCTCACACGGGACCAATGTGACTTCTAGGAACTGACCGTGCCATCACTTGACCATGGCACTCTCGGTTCGAGAATGCAATGAAAATTTGAAAATATCTAGAATTAGTCTTAAAAACATTACGTTAGAGGTGGAAATCAGAAACAACCCCCAAACCACCACGTGAGAGGCACCAACACATCGCACGGGACCAATGTAAGTCGTAGGAAGTGACTGCATGGCCATGGGACTCCCGGTTCTAGAATACGATGACAATTTGAAAATATCTAGAGTTAGGATTTAAAACATGGCGATAGAGATGTAAATCCCAAAACAACAGCCAAACGGTCCCATGAGAGGAACCGACACCTAGCACGGGACCAATGTAACTCGTAGGAACTGACTGCATGGTCACGGGACTCCCGATTCAGGAATACGACCATAATTTCAAAATATCTAGAGTTAGGCTTAAAAACATGGCGTTAGAGGTGGAAATCCTGAAAGAGCACCCAAATTGCCCTGTAAGAGCCACCGACACCTTGAAGGGGACTTATGTAACTCGTAGGAATGGACTGCATGGTCACGGGACTCCCGATTCGAGAATACAATGATTGTTTGAAAATATCTCGAATTAGTTGAAAAACATGGCGTTAGAAGTGGAAATTCTGAAATAGCACCCAAACGACCCCGTGAGAGGCCCTAACACCTCGCACAGGACCAATGTAACTCATATGAACTCACCATGTGGTCACTTGAATCCCCATTCGAGAATACGGAGATAATTTAGAAATATCTAGAGTTAGGCATAAAAACATGGCGTTAGAGGTGGAAATCTCGAAACAACTCCCAAACGACCTCGTGAGAGGCACCAACACCTCTCACGGGACTAATGTAACTCGTAGGAACCGATCGTGTGGTCACTTGACCATGGACTCCCGATTCCAGAATATGACGGCAGTTTGAAAATATCTAGAATTAGGCTTAGAAACATGCCGTTGGAGATGGCAATACTGAAACAGCACCCAAATGGCCCCGTGAGAGGCACCGACACATCGAATGGGACCAATGTATGTTTTAAGAACTGTCCTCGTGGTCACAGGACTACCGATTAGATAATACGATGATAATTTGAAAATTTATATAATTCATCTTAAAAACATGGCGTTAGAGGTGTAGATTCCGAAATAACCCCAAAATAGTCCTGTGAGAGGCACCGACACCTCGTACGGGACCAATGTAACTCATGGGAACTGACCGCATGGTCACGATACTCCTGGTTCGATAATATGACTATAATTAATAAATATCTCTAGTTCGGCATAAAAACATGGCATTAGAGGTGGAAAACCCGAAACAACACCCAAACGGCCCCATCAGAGGCACCGACACCTTGCACTGGACCTGTTCAACTCATAGGAAATGACCGCATGGTCACTTGACCATGGGACTCTTGATTTGAGAATACGACGATAATTTGAAAATATCTCAACTTAGGCTTCAAAACATGGCACTAGAGGTGGAAATCCCGAAACAACACCCAAACGGCCCCGTCAGAGGCACTGACACCTCACACGGGACCTATGTAACTTCTAGGAACTAACCGTGTCATCACTTGACCATGGCACTCTCGGTTAGAGAATACGATGATATTTTGAAAATATCTATAATGAGTCTTAAAAACATTACGTTAGAGGTGGAAATCCCGAAATAACCACCAAACGGCCACATGAGAGGCACCAACACCTCGCGCGAGACCATAGTAACTCGTAGGACTTATCGCGTGATCACATGGCTTACGATTTCAAAATATGACAATAATTTGAAAATATCTTGACTTGGGCTTAAAAACATGGCGTTAGAGGTGGAAATCCCGAAATAACACCCGAACGGTCCAGTTAGAGGCACCGACACATCGCACGGGTCTAATGTAAGTCGTAGGAACTGACCGCATAGTCACGAGACTACCGATTCATGAATATAATGATAATTTGAAAATATCAAGAGTTATGCTTAAAATATGGCGTTAGAGGTGCAAATCTCAAAATAACCCTCAAACGGTCCCGTGAGCGGCACCGACACCTCGCACGGGACCAAAGTAACTCATAGGAACTGACCGCATGGTTATGGGACTCTCAGTTCGAGAATATGATCATAATTTGAAAATATCTAGAGTTGGGCTAAAAAACATGGCGTTATAGGTGGAAAATCCCGAAAAAGCACCCAAAAAGCCTCGTTAGAGGCACCGATACCTTGCACAGGACCAATGTAACTCGTAAGAACTGACCGCGTGGTCACTTGACCACGAGACTCTCAATTCGAGACTATGACGATAGCCTGAAAATATATAGAATTAGGCTTAAAAACATCGCATTAGAGGTGGAAATTCCTAAACAGTCCCCAAACAACCCCGTGAGAGGTACCAACACATCGTACGAGACCAATGTAACTCATAGGAACTGATCGCGTGGTCATGGGACTCTCGATTCAAGAAAACAATGGTATTTTAAAAATATCTTGAGTTAAGATTAAAAATAAGGTGTTAGAGGTTGCAATCCTGAAATAGCCCCCAAACGACCTTTTAAGAGGCACCCACACCTTGTAGGGGACCAAAGTAACTTGTAGGAACTGATCGTGTGGTCACGTGACTCCCAATTCGAGAATATGATGATAATTTAAAAATATATCGACTTAGGCTTAAAAACGTGGCGCTAGAGGTGGAAATCCAAAAACAGCACCCAAACGGCCCTGAGAGAGGCACTGACACATCGCACGGGACCAATGTAACTCGTAGGTACTGACCGTGTGGTCACGGGACACTTGGTTTGAAAATATGATGATAATTTAAAAATATATGGATTTAGCCTTCAAAACATGGTGTTAGAGGTGGAAATCCCAAAATAACCCCCAAATGGCCTCGTGAGAGGCACCAACACATCGCACGGGACCAATGTAACTCGTAGGAACTGATTGCGTGGTCACGTGACTCCCAAATTGAGAATACTATGATAATTTTAAAATATCTTGACTTAGGCTTTAAAATATGGCATTAGAGGTGGAAATCCCAAAATAGCACCCAATCGGCCCCGTGAGAGGCACCAACACATCGCACGGGACCAATGTAAGTCATAGGAAGTGACCGCATGGTCACAGGACTATAATAATTTGAAAATATCTAGAGTTACGCTTAAAAACTTGGTGATAACGCTGTAAATCCCAAAATAGCTTCCAAACAGTCCCGTGAGATGAACTGACACCTAGCACTGGACCAATGTAAGTCGTAGGAGCTAACTGCATGGTCACGGGACTCCCGGTTCAGGAAGAAGACCATAATTAGAAAATATCTAGAGTTAGTCTTAAAAACATGGCGTTAGAGGTGGAAATCCTGAAATAAAACCCAAATGGCCCCGTAAGAGGCCCCGACACAATGCATGTGACCTATGTAACTCGTAGGAATGGACCGCATGGTCACGGGACTCCCGATTCCAAAATACGATGATAATTTGAAAATATCTCAAATTAGGCTTAAAACATGCCGTTAGAAGTGGAAATTCTGAAATAGCACTCAAACGGCCCCATGAGAGGCACCAACACCTCGCACAGGAGCAATGTAACTCGTAGGAACTGACCACGTGGTCACTTGAGTCCCCATTCGAGAATACGACAATAATTTAGAAATATCTAGAGTTAGGCTTAAAAACATGGCGTTAGAGGTAGAAATCTCCAAACAACCTGCAAATTACCTCCTGAGAGGCACCAACACCTCGCATGGGACCAATGTAACTTGTAGGAACTGATCGCGTGGTCACTTGACCATGGGACTCCCGATTTCAGAATACGACGACAATTTGAAAATATCAATAATTAGGCTTAAAACATGGTGCTAGAGGTGGACATCCCGAAACAGCACCCAAACGGACCCGTGAGAGGCACTAACACATCGCACTGGACCAATGTAAGTTTTAGGAACTGACAACGTTGTCACGGGACTCCCGATTAGAGAATACGACAATAATTTGAAAATTTCTAGAATTAAGATTAAAAACATAGCGTTAGAGGTGTAGATTTTGAAATAGCCCCCAAATAGTCCCTTGAGAGGCACCGACACCTCGTACGAGACCAATGTAACTCGTAGGAATTGACCGCATGGACACGAGACTCTTGATTTGAGAATACAAACATAATTTGTAAATATCAATAATTCATCTTAAAAACATGGCGTTAGAGGTGGAAATCTCGAAAAAACACCCAAATGGCCCAATCAGAGGCACCGACACGTCACACGAGACCAGTGTAAGTCGTAGGAACTGATCGCATAGTCACAGGACTCTTAATTCAAGAACACAATGATAATTTGAAAATATCTAGAGTTAGGCTTAAAAACATGGCGTTAGAGGTGTAAATACCAGAATACCTGCAAACGGTCCAGTGAAAGGCACTAACACCTCGCACGAGACCAATGTAACTCGTAGTAACTCACCACATGGTCATGGGACTCCCAGTTTGAGAATACGAGCATAATTTGAAAATATCTAAAGTAAGGGTTAAAAACCTGGCGTTAGAGGTGGAAATCCCCAAATAGCAACCAAACGACCTCGTAAAAGGCTCGGAGACCTTGCACGGGACCTATTTAACTCGTAGTATATGATCATGTGGTCACTTGACCACGGGACTCTCGATTTGAGAATACGATGACAGTTTTAAAATATCTAGAATTAGGCTTAAAAACATGGTGTTAGAGGTGGAAATTCTGAAATAGTCCCCAAATGGCCCCGTGAGAGGCAACGACACATCGCACGTGACCAATGTTACTCGTAGGAACTGATCGCGTGTTCACTTGACTCTCGATTCGAGAATATGACCATAATTTAGAAATACCTGCAGTTAGGCTTAAAAACATGGCGTTAGAGGTGGAAATCCTTAAATAACCCCTGACGGCCCAGTGAGAGGCACCAACACCTCGCACGTGACCAACGTTACTCGTAGGAACTGACCGCATGGTCACGATACTCCTGGTTCGAGAATACGATGATAGTTTGAAAATATCTAAAATTAGGCATAAAATCATGGCTTTAGAAGTGGAAATTTTGAAACAGCCCCCAAACGACACCCTGAGAGGCACCAACCCCTCGTACGGGACTAATGTAACTCGTAGGAACTGACCGCGTGGTCACTTGACTCCCCATTCGAGAATACGATGATAATTTAGAAATATCTAGAGTTAGGCTTAAAAACATGGCGTTAGAGGTGGAAATCTTGAAACAACACCCAAACGGCCTCGTGAGAGGCACCAACACCTCGCATAGGACCATTGTAACTCGTAGGAACTGACCGCGTATTCACGTGACTCCCGATTTTAGAATATGATGATAATTTGAAAATATCATGACTTAATCTTAAGAATAAGGCGTTAGAGGTGGAAAGCCCGAAACAACAACCAAACAGCCCCATGAGAGGCGCGTACACATCGCACGAGACCAATGTAAGTTGTAGGAACTGATCGTGTGGTGACGAGACTCCCGGTTAGAGAATACCTTGATAGTTTGAAAATTTCTAGAATTATGCTTAAAACATGGTGTTAGAGCTGTAGATCCCGAAATAGCCCCTAAACGGTCCCGTGAGAGGCACTGACACCTTGTATGGGACCAATGTAACTTGTAGGAACTTATCGCATGGTCACAAGACTCCTAATTCGAGAATATGACCATGATTTGAAAATATCTAGGGGTAGGCTTAAAGACATGGCATTAAAGGTGGAAATCCAAAAACAGAATCCAAACGGTCCCGTCAGAGGCACCGACACCTTGCACAAGACCTATGTAAATCATAAGAACTGACCTCGTGGTCACTTAACCATGGGACTCTCGATTTGAGAATACAATGATAGTTCAAAAATATCTAGAATTTGTCTTATAAGCACGATGTTAGAGGTGGATATTCTGAAAAAGCCCTCAAATAGCCCATTGAGAGGCACCAACACCTCGCACAGGACCAATGTAACTCGTAGGAACTGACCACGTGGTCATTTGACTCCCAATTTTATAATACAATGATAATTTAAAAAAATATGGAGTTAGGCTTAAAACTATGGCGTTAGAGGTGAAAATCCCGAAATAACCCCCCAAACGGCCACGTGAGAGGCACCAACACCTCGTGGAGGACCAATGTAACTCGTAGGAACTGATCACGCGATCACGTGACTACCGATTTTATAATATGATGATATTTTAAAAATATCTTGACTAAGGCTTTAAAACATGGTGTTAGAGGTGGAAATCCTGAAACAACACCCAAACGGCCCCTTGAGAGGCACTAACACATCGCGCAGGACCAATGTAAGTCGTAGGAACTGACCGCATAGACACGGGACTCTCGATTCGAGAATATAACGATAATTTGAAAATATGTAGGGTTAGGGTTAAAAACAAGGCGTTAGAGGTATAAATCCCAAAATAGCCCCCAAACGGTCCCGTGAAAGGCACCGACACCTCGCACGGGACCAATGTAACTCGTAGGAACTGATCGCATGGTCATGGGACTTTGTCTCGAGAATATGACCATAATTTGTAAATATCTAGAGTTAGGCATAAAAATGTGGCATTAGAAGTGGAAATCACGAAACAGCACCCAAACGGCCCCGTAAAAGGCACCGACACCTTGCACGGGACCTATTTAACTCGTAGGAACTGATCTCGTGGTCACTTGACCACGGTACTCCTGATTCGAGAATACGACAACAATTTGAAAATATCTAGAATTAGGCTTTAAAACATGGCATTAGAGGTGGAAATTCCGAAACAGCCCCCAAACGGCCCCATGAAAGGCACCAACACCTCGCACGGGACCAATATAACTCGTAGGAACTGACTGCGTGGTCATGGGACTCTTGATTCGAGAATACAGTGGTAATTTAAAAATATATAGACTTGGTCTTCAAAACATGGTGCTATAGGTGGAAATCCTGAAATAGCCCCCAAACGGCATTTTAAGAGGCACCCACACCTTGCACGGGACGAAAGTAACTCGTAGGAACTGATTGCATGGTCACCTAACTACCAATTTGAGAGTACGATGATAATTTGAAAATATCTTGACTTTGGCTTAAAAATCTGGCATAAGTGGTGGAAATCTAGAAACAACACCAAAACGGCCCCGTGAGAGGCACTGACACCTCGCACGGGACTAATGTAAGTCGTTGGAATTGATCGCGTGGTCACGGGACTCTTGATTCGAGAATAGGATGATAATTTAAAAATATATAGAGTTAAGCTTCAAAATGTGGCGCTAGAGGTGGAAATCCCGAAACAACCCCCAAACGGCCACGTAAGAGGCACCAACACCTCGAACGGGATCAATGTAACTCGTTGGAACTGATTGCATGGTCACGGGACACCCGGTTAAAGAATATGATGATGATTTGAATCCAAATAATCTCGTGAGAGGAACTGACACCTCGCACGGGACTAATGCAAGTCGGAGGAACTGACCACATGGTCACGGGACTCTCGGTTCGGGAATACGACCATAATTTGAAAATATCTAGAGTTAGGCTTAAAAACATATTTTTTGAGATGGAAATCCCGAAATAGCTCCCAAATGGCCCCATAAGAGGCACCAACACCTTGCACGGGACCATTGTTACTCGTAGGAACTGATCGTGTGGTCACTTGACTCTCGATTCGAGAATACGATAATAATTTAAAAATTTATAGAGTTAGGCTAAAAAAATGGCATTATAGATGGAAATCCAGAAACAACTCCTAAACGCCCACTTGAGAGGCACGAACACCTTGCGGGGGGGGGGGGGGACCAATGTAACTCGTAGGAACTGATTGCATGGTCACGTAACTACTAATTTGAGAATACAATGATAATTTGAAAATATCTTAACTCAGGCTTAAAAACTTGGCCTTAGAGGTGGAAATCCTGAAACAGCAACCAAACGGACCCATGAGAGGCACCGACACAATGTACGAGACCAATGTAAGTCGTAATAACTAACTGCGTGTTCATGGGACTCCCGGTTCGAGAATACGATGATAATTTGACAATATTTACAGTTAGGCTTGAAAACATGGCATTAGAGGTGTAAATCCCAAAATAGCCCCCAAACAGTCCCGTGAGAGGCACCGACACCTCGCATGGGACCAATGTAACTCGTAGGAATTGATCGCATGATCAAGGGACTCTCGGTTCGAGAATATGACCATAATTTGAAAATATCTAGAGTTAGTCGTAAAAACGTGGGGCTAGAGGTGGAAATCCCGAAATTGCACCCAAACGGCCCCGAAAAAGGCATCGATTCCTTGCACATGACCTATGTAACTTGTAAGAACTAACTGCATGGTCACCTGACCAAGGGAATCTCGGTTTGAGGTGGAAATTTCGAAACAGCCCCCAAATGGCCCCGTGAGAAGCACCAACTCCTCACACGAGACCAATGTAACTCGTAGGAAATAACCGCGTGGTCACGTGACTCTCAATTCGAGAATATGATGAAAACATAAAAATATATAGATTTAAGCTTAAAAACATGGCGTTAGACGTGTAAATCTTGAAATAGGAGCCAAATAGCCCAGTGAGAGGCACCAACACATCGCACGGGACCAATGTAAGTTGTAGGAACTGATCGCATGGTTAGGAGACTCCCGATTCGAGAATACGATGATAATTTTAAAATATCTAGAGTTAGGATTAAAAATAGTGCATTAGAGGTGTAAATCCCGAAATATCCTTGAAACGGTCCCATGAGAAGAATCGCCACATCGCACGGGACCAATGTAAGTCCTAGGAACTGACTGCATGGTCACGGGACTCCCGTTTTGAGAATACGATGATAATTTAAAAATATCTATAGTTACGCTTAAAAACATGGCGTTAGAGGTTTAAATCCCGACATAGCCCCCAAATGGCCCTGCGAGAGGAACCAACACCTAGCACGGGACCAATGTAACTCGTAGGAACTGATCACATGGTCACGGGACTCTCGGTTCGGGAATATGACCATAATTTGAAAATATCTTGAGTTAGGCTTAAAAATATGGTGTTAGAGGTTGAAATCCTAAAATAACACCCAAACGGCCCCGTAAGAGGAACCGACACCTTGCAGGGGACCCATGTAACTTATAGCAATTAACTGCGTGGTCACTTGACCACGGGACTCCCGGTTGAAGAATACGACGACATTTGGAAAATATCTAAAATTAGGCGTAAAAACATGGCGTTAGAAGTGTAAATTCCGAAATAGCCCCCAAACGACCCCGTGAGAGGCGCTAGCACATCGCGCGGGACCAATGTAACTCGTAGGAACTGACCCCGTGGTCCCTTGACTCTTGATTCGAGAATATGATGATAATTTAGAAATATCTAGAGTTAGGCTTAAAAACAATGCGTTAGAGGTGGAAATCCAAAAATAGCCCCCAACTGACCTCGTGAGAGGCACCAAAACCTCGCACAGGACCAATGTAACTCATAGGAGCTGACTGGGTTATGATGGGACTCCTTGTTTGAGAATACGACCATAATTTAAAAATATCTAGAGTTAGGCATAAAATAAGGCATTAGAGGTGGTAATCCCGAAATAGCACCCAAACGGCCCCATCAGAGGCACCGACAGCTTACACGGGACCTATGTAACTTGTAAGAACTGACAGCGTGGTCACTTGATCATGGGACTCTCAGTTCCAGAATACGATGACAATTTGAAAATATCTAGAATTAGTCTTAAAAACACGGCGTTAGAGGTGAAAATTTTGAAATAGCCCCCAAACGGCCCTGCGAGAGGCACCAACACCTCGATGGGACTAATGTAACTCGTAGGAACTGACCGCATGGTCACTTGACTCCCTATTCGAGAATATGATTAAAATTTAAAATATTATAGAGTTAGGCTTAAAAAATTGCGTTAGAGGTGGAAATCCCAAAATAATCCCCAAACGGCCATGTGAGAGGCCCCAAAACCTCACGCGGGACCAATGTAACTCGTAGGAACTAATCGTGCGATCACATGACTATCGATTTTAGAATATGACCATAATTTGGAAATATCTTAATTTAGGCTTAAAAACATGGCATTAGAGGTGGATATCTCGAAACAACACCTAAACGGCCCTGTAAGAGGCACCAACACATATCACGGGACCAATGTAAGTTGTAGGAACTAATTGTGTAGTCACGGGACTTCTGATTCGAGTATACAATGATAATTTGAAAATATCTAGAGTTAGGCTTTAAACGATGGCGTTAGAGATTTAAATTCCAAAATAGCCCCCAAACGGTCCAGTGAGAGGCACCAACACGTCGCGCGGGACCAATGTAATTCATAGGAACTGACTGCATGGTCACGGGACTCTCGGTTCGATAATATGATGATAATTAGAAAACATCTAGAGTTTGGCTTAAAACATGGCGTTAGAGGTGGAAATCCCGAAACAACACCCAAACGGTCCCATAAAAAGCACCGACACTTTGCACGGGACTTATTTAATTCGTAGAAACTGACAGCGTGGTCACTTGACCACTAGACTTTCAGTTTGAGAATATGATGACAGTTTGAAAATATCTAAAATTAGGCTTAAAAGCATGGTGTTAGAGGTGGAAATTCTGAAACAGCCCCCAAAGAGCCTCGTGAGAGGCACCAACACCTCACACGGGACCAATGTAACTCATAGGAACTAACAGTGTGGCCACGTGAATACTGATTTGAGAATACGAAGATAATTTAAAAATATCTAGAGTTATGCTTAAAAATATGGTGTTAGAGGTGGAAATCCTGAAATAGCCACCAAGTGGCCTTTTAAAAGGCACGCGCACCTCGCATCGGACCAAAATAACTCGTAGGAACTGACAGGCTGGACACATGACTCCCAATTCGAGAATACGATGATAATTTTCAAATATCTCGACTTAGTCTTAAAAATGTGGCATTAGAGGTGGAAATCCCGAAACAGCGCCCAAACGGCCCCGTGAGAGGCACGGACACATCGCACAGGACCATTGTAAATTGTAGGAACTGATCGTGTGGTCACGGGACTCCCGATTTGATAATACGATGATAATTTGAAAATCTCTAGTGTTAGGCTTAAAAACATGGTGTTGGAGGTGTAAACGCCCCCTTGAGAGGCACTAACACCTCGCACAGGACCAATATAAATCCTTGGAACTATACGCATCGTCATGGGACTCTCGGTTTGAAAATATGATGATAATTTAAAAATATATAGAGTTAGGCTTAAAACCATGGCATTGGAGGTGAAAATCCAGAAACAACCCCCAAACGGCCTCGTGAGAGGCACATACACATCGCACGGGACCAATGTAAGTCGTAGGAACTGACCGCGTGGTCAAGGGACTCTCGGTTCGAAAATACAACAATAATGTTAAAATATCAAGAGTTAGTCTTAAAAATATGGCATTAGAGGTGTAAATAAAAAAAAAAGCCAAAACGGTCCCGTGACAGGCACCGACACCTCGCACGGGGCCAATGTAACTCGTAGGAACTGACTGCATGGTCACGGGACTCTCAATTCTAGAATAGGACCATAATTTGAAAATATCTTGACTTAGGCTTAAAAACATTGCATTAGAGGTGGAAATCCCGAAACATCACCCAAACGGCCTCGTGAGAGGCACGAACACATCACACGGGACCAATGTAAGTCGTAGGAACTGACTATGTCATCACGGACTCCCAATTCGAGAATACAATGATAATTTGAAAATTTCAAGATTTTGGATTAAAAGCGTGGCGTTAGAGATGTAAATCCCGAAATAGCCCCCAAATGGTCCCGTGAGAGGCACCGACACCTCACGGGGGACCAATGTAACTCGTCGAAACTGACCACTTGGTCACGGGACTCCCGATTCGAGAATACGACCATAGTTTAAAAATATCTAGAGTTAGACTTAAAAAAGTGGCATTAGAGGCGGAAATCCCGAAATAGCACCCAAACGTCCCCGTAAGAGGCACCGACACCTTTCCAGGGACCTATGTAACTCGTACGCACTGATCGTATGGTCACTTGACCATGGGACTCTCATTTCAAGAATATGATGATGATTTGAAAATATCTAGAATTAGGATTAAAAACATGGCATTTGAGGTGAAAATTTCGAAACAACCCCCAAATAGCTCCGTGAGAAGCTCTAACACCTCGCACGGGACCAATGTAACTCATAGGAATTGATCCCGTGGTCACATGACTATTGATTCGAGAATACGAGGATAATTTAAAAATATCTGGAGTTAAGCTTAAAAACATGGTGCTAGAGGAGGAAATACTGAAACAACCCCCAAACAGCCTTTTAAGAAGCATTCACACCTCGCACGGGACCAACCGCGTGGACACGTGACTCCCGATTCGAGAATACAATAAGAATTTGAATTATCTCGACTTTGTCCTAAAAACGTTGTGTTAGAGGTGGAAATCCTGAAATAGCAACCAAACGACCCCGTGAGAGGCACCAACACCTCGCACGGGACCAATGTCACGTGACTCCCGATTCGAGAATATGAAGATAATTTAAAAATATCTAGAGTTAAGCTTAAAAACATGGTGTTAGAGTTGGAAAACCTAAAATAGCCTCCAAGTGGCCTTTTAAGAGGCACGCACACCTCGCACCGGACAGAAGTAACTCATAGGAACTGAAGGGCTGGACATGTGACTCCCAATTTGAGAATATGATGATAACTTTAAATATTTTGACTTAGGCTTAAAACGTGGCATTAGAGGTGGAAATCCCGAAACAACACCCAAACTTCCCCATGGGAGGCACTAACACCTCGCACGGGACCAATGTAACTCGTTGGAACTATACGCATCAACACGAGACTCTCGATTCAAAAATACAATGATAATTTAAAATTGTATAGAGTTAGGCTTAAAACCATGGCGTTATAGGTGGAAATCCAAAAAAAAACTCAAACGGCCTCGTGAGAGGCACCGACACATCGCACGGGACCAATGTAAGTCGTAGGAACTAACCGCGTGGTCAAGGGACTCTCGGATCGAGAATCCGACAATAATTTGAAAATATCAAGAGTTAGTCTTAAAAATATGGCATTAGAGGTGTAAATCCCAAAATAACCCCCAAACGGTCCCGTGAGAGGAACCGACACCTCGCACGGGGCCAATGTAACTCGTAGCAACCGACTGCATGGTCACAGGACCAATGTAACTCGTTTGAACTATACGTGTCATCACGGGACTCTTGGTTGAAAACTACGATGATAATTTAAAAATATATAGAGTTATACGTAAAACCATGTCGTTAGAGGTGGAAATCCATAAATAACCCCCAAACGGCCTTCTGAGAGGCACCAACACCGCTAACGGGATCAATGTAACTCATAGGAACTGAACGTGTGGTCACGTGAATGTCAAATTAAGAATACGATGATAATTTGAAAGTATCTTGACTTAGGCTTAAAAACATGGCGTTAGAGGTGTAAATCCCAAAATAGTACCGAAACGGCCCTGTAAGAGGCACACACACATCGCATGGGACCAATGTAAGTCATAGGAACTGACCTCATGGTCATGAGACTCCCGCTTCAAGAATACGACGATAATTTGAAAATATCTATAGTTATGCTTAAAAACATGGCGTTAGAGGTTTAAATCCTGAAATAGCCCCCAAATGGTCGGGTGAGAGGAACCGATACCTCGCACGGGACCAATCTAATTTGTAGGAACTGATCGCATGGTCATGGGAATCCCAAATTAGGAATATGACCATAAATTGAAAATATCTAGAGTTAGGCTTAAAAATGTGGCATTAGAGGTGGGAATCCTAAAACAGCACTGAAACGCCCCGTAAGAGGCACCGACACCTTGCCAGGGACCTATGTAACTCGTAAGAACTTACCGCGTGGTCACTTGAGCACGGGACTCTCAGTTTGAGAATACGATGACAGTCTGAAAATATCTAGAATTAGGCATAAAAACATGGCGTTAGAAGTGGAAATTCTGAAACAGCCCCCAAACAGCCCCATGAGAGGCTCCAGCACTTCGCACGTGACCAATGTAACTCGTAGGAACTGATCGCGTGGTCACATGACTCCCGATTCGATAATACGATGATAATTTAAAAATATCTAGAGTTAAGATTAAAAACATGGTGTTAGAGGTGGAAATCCTGAAATATCCCGAAATGGCCTTTTAAGAGGCACCCACACCACGCATGGGACCAAAGTAACTCGTAGGAACTGACCGTGTGGCCACGTGACTCCCGATTTGATAATTCGATAATAATTTGAATTATCTTGACTTTGGCTTAAAAACGTGGTGTTAGATGTGGAAATCCCGAAACGGCACCCAAACGGCCCCGTGAGAGGCACGGGCACATCGCACGGGACCAATGTAAGTCGTAGGAACTGATCGCGTGGTCATAGGACTCCCAGTTTGAGAATACGATGATAATTTGCATATTTCTAGAGTTAGGCATAAAAACATAGCGTTAGAGGTGTAAATCCCGAAATAGCCACCAAACGGTCCCGTAAGAGGCGTCGACACCTAGCACGGGACCAATGTAACCCGTAGGAACTGATCGCAAGGTCACGGGACTCCCGATTCGAGAATATGACCATAATTTGAAAATATCTAGAGTTAGGCTTAAAAATGTGGTGTTAGAGGTGGAAATCCCGAAGCTGCACCGAAACTGCCTCATAAGAGACACTGACACCTTACTAGGGACCTATGTAACTCATAGGAACTAACCACGAGGTCGCTTAACCACGGGACTCCTGATTCGATAATACGATGAAAGTTTGAAAATATCTAGAATTAGGCTTAAAAACATGGTGTTAGAGGTGGAAATTCCAAAAAAAACCCCAAATACCCCCGTGAGAGGCTCCAACCCCTCGCACAGGACCAATGTGACTCGTACGAATTGACCGTATGGTCACATGACTCACAATTCGAGAATATGATGATAATTTAAAACTATCTAGAGTTAAGCTTAAAAACATGGTGTTAGAGGTGGAAATCCTGAAATAGCAACCAAAACGGCCTTTCAAGAGGCACCCACACCTCGCATGGGACCAACGTAACTCGTAGGAACTGATCGCGTGGCCACTTGACTCCTGATTCGAGAATACGATAATAATTTGAATTATCTCAAGCTAGGCTTAAAAACGTGGTGTTAGAGGTGGAAATCTCGAAACATCGCCCAAACGGCCCTGCGAGTGGCACAGACACATCGCACGGGACCATTATAAATCGTAGGAACTGATCGTTTGGTCACGGGACTCCCGGTTCGAGAATATGATGATAATTTGAAAATCTCTAGTGTTAGGCTTAAAAACATGGCGTTGGAGGTGTGAATCCCGAAATATCCCAAAAAGGGTCCCGTTAGAGACACCGACACCTCGGACTTGACCAACGTTACTTGTAGGAACTGATCGCATGGTCACGGGACTCCTGATTCAAGAATACGACCATAATTTGAAAATATCTAGATTTAGGCTTAAAAACGTTCCATTAGAGATGGAAATCCCGAAACATAACCCAAACGGCCCTATAAGAAGCACCAACACCTTGCCAGGGACCTATGTAACTCGTAGGAACTGACCACATGGTCACTTGACTACGGGACTCTCGGTTCAAGAATATGATGACAGTTTGAAAATATCTAAAATTAGGCTTAAAAACATGGCTTAGAGGTGGAAATTCTAAAATAGCCCCCAAACGGCCCCGTAAGAGGCTTCAACACCTCGCACGGGACAAATGTAACTCGTATTAACTGACCTCATGGTCACGTAACTCCCGATTCGAGAATACGACGATAATTGAAAAATGTCTAGAGTTAAGCTTAAAAACATGGGGTTAGAGGTGGAAATCCTGAAATAGCCCCCAAACGGCCTTTTAAGAGTCACCCACACCTCGCACAGGACCAAAGTAACTCGTAGGAACTGACCGCGTGGCCACATGACTCCCAATTCAAGAATATGATAATAATTTCAATTATCTTTACTTAGGCTTAAAAACGTGGTGTTAGACGTGGAAATCCCAAAACAGCTCCCAAACGGCCCCCTGAGAGGCATGAACACATCGCACGGGACCAATGTAGGTCGTAGGAACTAACCGCATGGTTAGGGGACTCCTAGTTTGAGAATACGATGATATTTTGAAAATTTCTAGAGTTAAGCTTAAAAATATGGCGTTAGAGTTGTAAATCCCAAAATATCCCCCAAATGGTCCCATGAGAGGCACCGATACCTCGCATGGGACCAATGTAACTCGTAGGAACTGACCGCATGGTCACGAGACTCGCGATTTGAGAATACGACCATAATTTGAAAACATCTAGAGTTAGGCTTAAAAATGTGGCGTTAGAGATGGAAATCCTGAAACAGCACCCAAATGGCCCCGTAAGAGGCACCGACACCTTTCTAGGGACCTATGTCACTCATAGGAACTGACCACGTGGTCACTTGACCATGGGACTCTCAGTTCGAGAATACAACAATAGTTTGAAAATATCTAGAATTATGCTTAAAAATATGGCGTTAGAGGTGGAAATTATAAATAAGCCCCCAAACGTCCCCGTAAGAGGCTCCAACACCTCGAACGGGACTAATGCAACTCGTAGGAACTGACCGCGTGGTCACCTGACTCTTGATTCGAGAATACGATGATAATTTAAAAATATCTAGAGTTAAGCTTAAAAAGAGGGTGTTAGAGTTGGACATCCTGAAATAGCCCCCGAAGGCCTTTTAAGAGGCACCCACACCTCGCACGGGACCAAAGTAACTCGTAGGAACTAACTGCGTGGCCACGTGACTCGCGATTCGAGAATACAATAATAATTTGAAAATATCTATACTTAGGCTTAAAAACGTGGTGTTAGAGGTAAAAATCCTGAAACAATTCCCAAACGTCCCCGTGAAATGCACGGACCCATTACACGGGACCAATGTAAGTCATAGGAACTGACCATGTGGTCATGGGACTCCCGATTCGAGAATATGATGATACTTTAAAAATATCTAGAGTTAAGCTTAAAAACATGGCATGAGAAGTGTAAATCTCGTAATAGACCCCAAACAGTCCTATGAGTGGCACGGGCACGTCGCACGAGACCAATGTAACTCATAGGAAGTGACCACATGGTCATCGGACTCCCGGTTCAAGAATACGACGATAATTTGAAAATATCTAGAGTTAGTCTTAAAAACATGGCGTTAATGGTGGAAATCCCAAAACAACACCCAAACAGCCCGTGAAAGGCACTGACACCTTGCACGGGATCTATGTAACTCGTAGGAACTGACAGCGTGGTCACTTGACACGCGACTCCCGATTTAATAATACGACGACAATTTGAAAAAATCCAGAATTAGCCTTAAAAACATGGCATTAGGGGTGGAAATTGCGAAACATCCACCAACACCTCGTACGGGATCAATGTAACTCATAGTAACTGACTGCGTGAGCACGTGACTCCCGATTCAAGAATACGAGGATAATTTGAAAATATCTAGAGTTAAGCATGAAAACATGGTCTTCCAGGGAGAAATCCCAAAACAGCCCCCAAGCGGCCTCGTGAGAAGCACCCACACCTTGCACGAGACCAATGTAACTCATAGGAACTGACTGCGCGATCACGGGACTCCCTGTTTGAGAATACGATGATAATTTAAAAATATTAGGAGTTATTAAAAACATCGTGTTTGTGGGCGAAAACTCGAAACAACCCCCGAACGGCCCCGTGAGTGGCACTAACACCTCGTACGAGACCAATATAACTCATAGAAACTAGGCGCATGGTCACGAGACTCTCGATTCGAGAATATGATGATAATTTGAAAATATCTAGAGTTAGGCTTAAAACATGGCATTAGAAGTTGAAATCCCAAAACACCACACAAACGGCCCCGTGAGAGGCACCGACACCTTGCATAGGACCTATGTAACTTGTAAGAATTGACGATGTGGTCACTTGACCACGAGACTCCTGATTGAAGAATACGATAACAGTTCGAAAATATCTAGAATTAGGATTAAAAACATGGTGTTAGAGGTGGAAATTCTAAAACATCCCCCAAACGTCCCCGTGAGAGCTATAAACACCTCGCGCGGGACCAATATAACTCGTAGGAATCGATCGCGTCGTCACATGACTCTCAATTCGAGAATATGATGATAATTTAAAAATATATAGAGTTAATCTTAAAAACATGGTGTTATAGGTGGAAATCTCGAAACGGCCCCCAAACGGCCTCGTGAGAGGCACCCACACCTCGCACGGGACTAATGTAACTCGTAGGAACATACCGTGTGGTCACGTGAATCCTGATTCGAGATTACGATGATAATTTGAAAATATTTTGACTTGGGCTTAAAAACATGGCGATAGAGGTGGAAATACCGAAACAACACCCAAACGGCCCCGTGAGAGGCACCGACACATCGCACGGGACCAATGCATGTCATAGGAACTGACCGCGTGGTCATGGGACTCCCGGTTCGATAATACAACAATAATTTGAAAATATCTAGAGCTAGTCTTAAAAATATGTCGTTAGAGGTATAAATCTCGAAAACGATCCCGTGAGAGGCACTAACACCTCGAACGGGACCAATGTAACTCGTAGGAACTGACCGCATAGTCACGGAACTCGCGGTTTGAGAATATGATGATAATTAGAAAATATCTAGAGTTAGGCTTAAAAACATGGTGTTAGAGGTGAAAATCCCGAAACAGCCCCCAAACAGTCCCATGAGAGGTACCGATACCTCGCACGGGAACAATATAACTTGTAGGAACTGACTGCTCGATCAAGGGACTCTCGGTTTCCGAATACGACGATAATTTTCATATTTTTAGACTTAGGCATAAAAACATGGCGTTAGTGGGTGAAAACCCATAATAGCCCCCGAACGGTCCCTTGCGTCACACCGACACCTCGCACGGGACCAATATAACTCGTAGGAACTGACTGCATGGTCAAGGGTCTATCGATTCGAGAATACAATGATAATTTAAAAATATATAGAGTTAAGCTTAAAAACATTGCGTTAGAGGTGGAAATCTCAAAACAGCCCCCAAACGGCCTCGTGAGAGGCACTAACACCTTGCACGGGACCAATATAACTTGTAGGAACTAATTGCATTGTCACGTGACTCCCGATTTAAAAATATGATGATAATATAAAAATATCTTGACTTAGGCTTAAAAACATGGCGTTAGGGGTGGAAATCATGAAACAACACCAAAACGACCCAATGAGAGGCACCGACACATCGCACGGGACCAACGTAAGTCGTAGGAACTGGACACATGGTCATGGGACTCTCGATTTTAGAATACAATGATAATTTGAAAATATCTAGGGTTAGGCAAAAAAACATGGTGTTAGAGGTGGAAATCCCGAAATAGCCCCAAACCGATTCCTTTAGAGGCACCGACACCTCGCACGCGACCAATTTAAATCATTGGAACTAACGGTGTGGCCACGGGACTCCCAGTTCGAGAATACAATGATAATTCAAAAATATTTAGAGTTAGGCTTAAAAACATGGCATTAGAGGTGGAAATCTCGTAACATCCCCAAAATGGCCCCGTGAGAGGGACCGACACCTCGCACGGGACCAATGTAACACGTAGGAACTAATTGCATGGTCACGTGACTTCCAATTTGAGAATACAATGAAAGTTTGAAAATATCTTGACTTAGGCTTAAAAACATTGCGTTAGACGTGGAAATCCCAAAATAGCACCCAAACGGCCCCGTGAGAGGCATCGACACATCGCATGGGACCAATGTAAGTTGTAGGAACTGACCGCATGGTCACGGAACTCATGATTCCAGAATATGATGATAATTTTAAAATATCTAGAGTTAGGCTAAAAAACATGGTGTTAGAGGTGGAAATCCCGAAACATCCCCCAAACAGTCCAGTGAGAGGCACCGACACCTCGCACGGGAACACTATAACTAGTAGGAACTGACAACGCGATCACGGGAATCTCGATTTGAGAATATGATGATAATTCTCATATTTTTAGACTTAGGCATAAAAACATGGCGTTAGTGGGTGAAAACCCAAAATAGCCCCCGAACGACCCCTTGGGTCGCACCAACACCTCACATGGGACCAATGTAACTCATAGGAACTGATCGTGTGGTCAAGGGACTCTCGTTTTGAGAATACGATGATAATTTAAAAATATATAGAGTTACTCTTAAAAACATGGCGTTACGGGTTGAAATCTCAAAACAGCCCCCAAACAGCCTTGTGACAGGCACCAACACCTTGCACGGGACCAATGTAACTCGTAGGAACTAATAGTGTGGTCACGTGACTCCCGATTTAAAGATATGATAATAATTTGAAAATATCTTGACTTGGTCTTAAAAACATGGCGTTAGAGGTGGAAATCATGAAACATCACTTAAACGGCCTAATGAGAGGCACCGACACATCGCACGGGACCAACGTAAGTCGTAGGAACTGACCGTGTGGTCATGGGACTCTCGGTTCGAGAATACAATGATAATTTGAAAATATATAGGGTTAGGCTTAAAAACATGGTGGTTGAGGTGGAAATCCCAAAACAGCCCCAACCGGTTCCATCGGAGGCACCTACACCTCACACGGGACCAATTTAACTCATAGGAACTGACCGCGTGGTCAAAGGACTCTCAGTTCGAGAATACAATGATAATTTGAAAATATTTAGAGTTCGACTTAAAAACATGGCGTTATAGGTGGAAATCTTGTAACAGTCCCCAAACGGCCTCGTGAGAGGGACTGACACCTCACACGGGACCAATGTTAGTCGTAGGAACTGATTGCATGGTCACGTTACTTCCAATTTGAGAATACATGGGACCAATGTAAGTCATAGGAACTAACCGCATGGTCACGTGACTCCAACTCAAGAATACGATGATAGTTTCAAAATATCTAGGGTTAGGATTACAAACATGATGCTAGAAGTGGAAATCCCGAAACAGCCCCCAAATGACCTTGTGAGAGGCACCCACACCTCGCATGGGACCAATGTAACTCATAGGAACTGAACGCGTGGTCACATGACTCCCGATTCAAGAATACGACGATAATTTGAAAATATCTTGACTTAGGCTTAAAAACATAGCGTTTGAGGTGGAAATCCTGAAACATCACCCAACGGTCTCGTGAGAGGCATCGACACATCGTACGAGACCTATGTAAGTATAAGGAACTGACCGCGTGGTCACGGGACTCCTGGTTCGAGAATACTATGATAATTTGAAAATATCTAGAGTTCGGCTTAAAAACATGGCGTTAGAGGTGGAAATCCGAAAACATCCCCCAAACAGTCTCGTGAGAGGCACCGACACCTCGCACGGGACCAATGTAACTTGTACGAACTATTCATGTGATTACGGGACTCCCGTTTTGATAATACGATGATAATTTAAAAATATCAGGACTTGATCATAACATGGCGTTAGTGGGTGAAAACTCGAAACAACCCCCAAATGGCCCATTGAGTAGCACCAACACCTCGAACGAGACCAATGTAATTCGTAGGAACTAACCGCGCGATCACGGGTCTCCCGATTTGAGAATACGATGATAATTTGCATATTTCTAAACTTAGGCAGAAAAACATGGCGTTAGTGCATAAAAACTGGAAATAGCCCCCGAAAGGCCCCGTGAGTGGCACCTCCACCTGGCACGGGACCAATGTAACTCGTAGGAACTTATCGCGCGATCACGGGACTCCCGATTTGAGAATACAATGATATTTTGCAAATTTCTAGACTTAGGCTTAAAAATATGGGGTTAGAGGGTGAAAACTCGAGACACCCCCGAATGGCCCCGTGAGAGGCACCAACACCTCTCACAAGACCAATATAACTCATAGGAGTTGATCGTGCGATCACGGGACTCCCAGTTTGAATACATGAGGATAATTTGAAAATATCAGGACTTAGGCTTAAAAACATGGCGTTGGAGGGCGAAAACCCGAAACATCCTCCGAACGGCCCCATAAGAGGCACCAACAACTCGTAAAGGACCAATGTAACTGGTAAGAACTGGTCGTGCGATCATGGGGCTCCGCACGATAATGGGACTTTTGGTTTGAGAATATAACAATAATTTAAAAATGTCTAAACTTAGGCTTAAAAACATGGCGCTAGAGGGGGAAACCTCGAAATAGCCCCGTGAGTGGCACTGACACCTCGCACGGGACCAATGTAACTTGTAGGAATTTATATGTTGGTAATCATAACTCCTATATGTAATTTTTCAGCTTGAATAATTTTTTTGTAAAACTACTTGGTTACTGATATCATTTTTTTTATCCTATCATTTGTAAAATAACATTGTATCGTTTTCTTTTTTACACGTGGAACAAATGAAGGTGGCAATGGTTTACAACATGAAGATTGTTTATATAATGTTGTGGACATTAAGGATTTTGTTTTTTATGTGTTACAGTTGTGCGGGCTTTTATTGTTTAGTTTATGGTCGTGCAGGCTTTATAATAAGCAGGTTTTATATTTACCGAGTTTAGAATGTCCAGAAAATAGAGGAAAGTCTGCCCAATTTTTTTTGGGGTTGGAATTATTAAGACGTTTAATATTTTTCAATTTGTATATATACATTAGTTAATTAACAACGTTCTCGATTCGTAATTTGTGATTTTTTTTATTATTTTGCCAATAATAAATATTTGTAACACATCGTACACATCCAACGTTACACGTACCAACCGACCGTGCAGTCATAAGACCCCCAATTTTAGATTTGGACCAAAAAAAGATATATTTTTTAAAATTATAGTTAAATATGGTCATGGAATTTGTCCATGACCATTTTTATTTTTTCCGTCGCGCATAAAAATGGTCGCTGCCAAAGTCCATAACCCCCAACCGTGACAGAAAATGGTTGCGGCCAAAGTCCGAGACCATTTTTTTTCCTTTTTTTTCGTCGCGGTGTGGGTCGCGAACTTTCGCCGCGACCATTTTTTGTCACGATTGTGGGTTACAGACTTGGACCGCAACCATTTTTTTCCTTTTTTTCGTCGCGATGTGGGTTATGGACTTTGGCCATGACCAATTTTGTCACCGTTGTGGGTCACGGAGGAAGGTCGTCAACAATTTTTTTTGTCACGATATGGGTCATGGACCAAGTCCGAGACCATCATTCGGGACCCTTACGGGCCGTGACCATGTTTTGTTCACAGACTTGGGCCGCGACCCGCAAAATTGGTTACGCCCGAAATGGTCACAGCCCAAGTCTGCGACCCATAGTCTTGGTCAGGGATTTTGGCTGTGACCATTCGCCAGTTTTGGTGTACTGAATGTCACATCCTCATGCTCATCAAGCCATCAATATCTGACAGCTCAGAGATGCCCTATCGTCAATTGCAATATGACATTTTTACCCCTCAGTCGCCTCTTTACATAGAAGACTAAGGGCTAGGGGTGATTGATATGCCAATGTATGACCTCATCTACACTCAAGACTAGCTCGACCTGGGCCGACCTTGAGGAATACACTCTCACAAGGAATCTGGTAACAACTATCTCAGTCTCGTCCTACAACCTGGTCGAGGCCACATACCATTACAGCGGGCCTATTATCTCATATCATCTACCATTAGGAAAGGTAAGATATCATGATACTGATCATACGCTCGTCTCGACCTGACACCAATCATTCGAGACTCTACTCGGTAGTTACCAACATGTTATCTAATAGTATCTATGTTGTCTCTTACTCGTCCAGGCCGACACCTCCATCACAGCAGGATACATTTAACACCTGGCAGGGCATGTGGAATGGAGCACCCGTGGGAGAGTTTGCATGGGTTATGAGCCCCACGTGGACAAAATTGTTTCAATAACATCTTCCTCACATGTGAAGAATATTACTCAATCATGACTTACATGCACAAATGAAAAGTGGCCACATTTTATTGGCAACTCCATATTGTACATGCCTCCCACATGCCTAGGGTGCGAATGACACCACCCCAGCTATATAAATATTCACCTTCTCCTACCTTACAAAGGACCTCTAATTCGAAATCCTACTCAAACTCTACTAATGTTACAACATAGAGAGAAAAAGCTTAAGTATTTTGTATCCCAAGTCCATTAGAGCCCTTTCTTAGTGGATTTCACACCCACTCACTCAGTGGAGTAAGCCTACATAAGTTGAACCACTTATATTATGCCTTATCTCCCTCTTTGCCTCACCTCCTTCTGTATTGATATATCTGTTTACACTCCATTAATATAATGGTTTGAGCTTTTATATTTACATTGATTTGGTGATACCATTTCTGGAGTCATTAGGTCCTATCCTCAAATCGGGAGTCTCGTGGCTACACAAACAGTTGCTACATGTTACGTTTGATGTTAATGAAGTATTCATTCCACTCACGGTGCCGTTTATTTGACGTTGGGTGTGCCCCTATCCCCGATGTAATTTTTTTAGCCTAATTGTGCCTTTTTTAATTTGTATCCTATCCCCAAATGGGGAGTCTTGTGATTGTGAGATCAGCTGCAACGTGTTACGTTAGACGTGTACGAGGTGTTCGTGCCACTTGCGGTGTTGTTTGTGTTCCACTGGGGTACCCCCACCTCCTAGCACATTTTCAAGCATGTGTGTGTCTGTTTTTGAATTGATGTTTACGTCATATCCTCAACACTTGAGTCCCATGGTTGTGGACTCCATTGCAACGTGTCACGTTGGACTCGCATGAGGTGTTCGTTCCACTTGTGGTGTCATTTTGGTTATGCTGTGAGTTCCCGCCCGTCCCTTGTGATACATTTTTAATAATAAGTGTGCCTATTTTTAAATTCATGTTTGTGTCCTATCCACAAACTATGAGTCCGGTGGTTGTGCGATTGGTTTCTAAGTGTTACATATGATGCGTATGAGGTGTTCGTTACACTCGTGGTGCCGTATAGATATCGTGGGGGGTGCTCGCTCCCATGCGACATGTTTTTAAGCCTAAGTGTGTCTCCTTTTCAATTCCTTAACTGTGCAGCCACTTGACACATGTTGCGTTGGGAGTAAATGAGTTGTTTGTACCACTCATGGTGCTATTTTAGTGCCACTAGGGTGCGCTCGCCACACATTTTCAAAAATAAGTTTGTCTGTTTTCAAATTCTTGTCTCCTATCCTCAAATTGGGAGTTTCGTGTCTGCGCGGATAGTGGGTATGTGTTACGCTAGATTTGCATGAGGTATTCGTACCACTCGCAGTGCAATTTGATACCCCTCGGCCCCTCCAGCGACACATTTTCAATCCTAAGTGTTCCTATTATAAAATTCATGTTTGGGTCTTATCTTCAAATCGGGAGTACCGCGGCTGCACGACCGGTTGCTATGTGATACGTTGGACGCACACGAGGTGTTCATGCCACTCGTGGTGTAATTTGGATGCCGTTGGGGGTTCCCCTCTTCTGCGGAACATTTTTAAGCATAAGTGTGCCTATTTTCATATTTGTGTTTAGGTCTTATCCTCAAACCTGGAGTCCCACAGGTGCTCAATCGGTTTCTATGTGTCACTTAGGATCCATACGAGGTATTCATGCCCGTCACAGCACCGTTAGGATGCCGCTGCGGGTGCCCGTGACCTTACAGCACATTTTCAAGCATAAGTATATCTGTTTTAGAATTCATGTTTGGGTTCTATCCTCAAATCGGGTGTTCCTTGGTTACGTGGACAGTAGTTATGTTTTACGTTGGATTCACATGAGGTGTTCGTGCAACTCGCAATGTCGTTCGAGTGCCGTTGGGGGTGCCCGTCCTCCGGTGGCACATTTCAAGCCTAAGTGTACCCTTTTTTGAATTTGTGTCCTATCCTCAAATCAGGAATTGCTCGTCTACGTGGCCAATTGGAGCGTATCATGTTGGATGCGCATGAGGGGTTCTCACCACTCATGGTGCCTTTGGAGTTCCATGGTTGCATGTTAGTTTCTACATGTTACGTTGGATGTGCATGTGGTGTTTGTGCCACTAGAAATGCCGTTTGGGTGCCTTTGGGGGTTCCCGTCCCCCACGGAACGTTTTAAATCCTAAGTGTCCTTGTTTTCTATTTTGTATCCTATCCTCAAATCGGGATTCCCACGTCTACACGATCGGTTAGTACGGGTTACGTTGAATGCGCATGAGGTGTTCATGCACCTCGTACTACCATTTTGGGGTGTTGGGTAGGCCCGACCCCACGACATGTTTTCAATACTAAGTGTGCCTGTTTTCTAATTTGTGTTTGGGTCCCATCCTGAAACTGAGAATCCCGCAGCTGCGCGGTCGATTTCTACATGTTAGGTTGGATGTGCATAAGGTGTTCGAGCAACTCAGTGTCATTTGGCTTCCCATCCCCCATTGCACATTTTCAAGCCCAAGTGTGCTTGTTTTCAAATTCGTGTCTTATCCTCAAATCGGGAGTCCCGTGGCTGCTCAATCAGTTGCTACATGTTACATTGGACACGCACGAGGTGTTCGTGAAACTCGAGCTACTGTTTAAGTTCCACTGGGGGTACCTACCCCTGTAGCACATTTTAAATCCTAAGTGTTCCTATTTTTGAATTCGTGTTTGGGTCCTCTCCTAGAACTAGGAGTATCGTGGTTGCGTGACTTGTTGCTATATATTAAGTTTAATGTATAAGATGTGTTCATGATAATCATGATGGTGTTTAGGTGCCGCTAAGAAGCTCCCCCCCCCCCCCCCCCCCCCGGGCACATTTTCAAGCCTAAGTGTTCTTGTTTTCGAATTCATATTTGGATCCTATTATCAAATTCAGAGTCCTGTGACTATACGACCAGTTGCTACATGTTACGTTGGACGTGCATGAGGCATTCATGCCACTCGATGTGCCGTTTGGTTAATGTTGTGGATCTCCACCTCTCGCAGAACATTTTTCATACCTAAGTGTACTTGTTTTCGAATTCGTGTTTTGGTCATATCCTAAAACAAGGAGTCTGACGAATGTGCGTCCAGTTTCTATGTGTTACATTGGATGTGAACGAGGTGTTCCTACCACTCGTGGTGCTATTTGGTTGCTCGTCCATCTAATTTTGATTTCGTATCGAATCCTTAAATCGTGAGTCTTGTGACTGTGCGAATGGTTGCTACATGTTATTTTGGAAGCACACTAGGTGTTCGTGCCACTGGGGGTGAGCGTGCCTTTTCAAGGCGATGTGTGCCTATTTTTGAAATTGTGTTTTATCCAATCCACAAATCGGAAGTCTCATGTGTGCGGACGACTTCTATGTGTTAGGTTGGATGCGCGCGAGGTGTTCCTCACGGTGTAAGTTGGGTATCGGTGGGGTTGTCGTCCCCCCACGTCACATTTTCAATCCTAAGTTTGCTCGTTTTTGAATTTGTGACCTGCCTTCAAACCAGGAGTCTCGTGGCTGTGCGTACGGGTGCTACGTGTTACGTTGGATGCACATGAGGTGTTATTGCCATTCACACCTCCGTTAGGCTTTCACTGTGGGTGCCTGTGGGTGCCCGATTTTCAAGCATAAGTGTGCATGTGGTCGAATTCGGGTCCTATTCTCAAATGGTAAGTCCCGTGGCTGCGCAGCCTGTTGCTATGTTTTACGATTGATGTGCACAAGGTGTTTTACCAGTCATAGTGGCGTTTGGGTGCCGCAGGGGTGCCCCCGTGGTCCGTTTTCAAACAAAAGTGTGCCTCTTTTTGAATTCATGTTTGTGTCTTGTCATTAAACTGAGGAGTCCCCCAGAAGTGCATATGGTTGCTTCATGTTACGTTGGATGTGCACGAAGTGCTCGTTCAACTCCCAGCTCTGTTTGATTGCCATTGGGGGTGCCCACTCCCCCGCATAATATTTCATGACTAAGTGTTGTTGTTTTTAAATTCGTGTTTTGTTCCTATTCTAAAACCAGCATTTCCACGGTTGCATGTTCGGTTGCTACGTATTACGTTGGAGATGCACGAGGTGTTTGTACCACTCGCGGTGCTGGTTGGGTGCCGCTGAGGGTGCCCGTCCCCAGCGGCACATTTTGAATCCCAAAGTGTACCTGCTTTTGAATTTGTGTTAGGGTCATATCCTCAAATCAAAAATCATGTGGCTACATCTCCGGTTGCTAAGTGTTATATTGGACACGCACGAGGTGTTTATGACATTGGCGGTGATGTTTGGGTGTCGCAAGGGGTTTCCGCCACCATGTGGAACGTTTTCAAGCCCATGTGTTCCTGTTTTTAAATTCGTGTCTTATACTTAAATCGGGAGTCATTCGGTAGCATGACTAATTGCTACGTGTTATGTTAGATGTGCATGAGGTCTTTGTTCCACTCGCGGTGCAGTTTGAGTGCCGTTGGGGGTGCCCGACCCCCGTGACACCTTTTTAAGCCTAAGTGTGCCTGTTTTTGAATTCGGGTTCTATACTCAAACCAAAAGTTCCATAATTGTGTGACTAGTTGCTACGTATTACGATGGATGCACACGAGGTTTTTATTCCACTCGAGGTGTCATTTGGGTTCCTCTAGGGGTTCTCGCTTCCCGCTGCATGTTTTTAAGCCTAAGTGTGCCCACTCTCGAATTCGAGTCCTATTCTCAAATCGAGAGTCCCGCGACTACGAGGCCAGTGACTATGTATTACGTTGGAGGCGCACGAGGTGTTTGTGCCACTAGCGGTGACAATTGAGTCAAGCCTAAGTGTAGCAATTTTTGAACTCGGTTCCTATCCTCAAATTGGGAGTCTCGCGACTACGCGGTCAGTTGCTACATGTTACGTTGGACGCAGACAAGGTTTTAGTGCCACTCGAGGTGTCTCTTGGGTGCTGCTGGGGGTGCCCACCCCCTTTGGGACTTTTTTAAGCCTTAATGTGCCTATTTTTGAATTTAGGACCTATCCTCAAATTTAGAGTCCCCCAACTCCATGAACACTTCATATGTGCTATATTGGATGCACACGAGTTGTTCATGCCACTCACGATGTAATTTGGGTTCCGCTATGGGTGCTTGCCCCCTCCCCCCCATTATGTTTTCAAGCCTAAGTGTTCCTCTATCCAAATTTGGGTCGTATACTCCAATGGAGAATCCCATGACTGCGTGGTCGATTGATAGGTGTTACATTGGACACACAGAGGTGGTACTAGGGATGCCCCCTTGCATTGGGTTTTCAGGCCTAAGTGTGCATGGGATCAAATATGAATCTTACCCGCAAACCTTGAGTCCTGCGACTGCATGGATGGTTTCTACGTGTTACGTTTGATGCACAAGAGTTGTCCGTGCATGACACTCATGGTTCTGTTTGGGTGTCGGTGGCGCGCCCGCCACCTGCATCACGTTCTAAGACTAAATTTTCCTTCTTTTGAATCCGGTTACTATCATCAACATATATTTTGATGATTGCACAATGCACGAGGTGTTCGTCCCATTCACGGCGTCATTTGGGTACCAGTGGGGGTGCCTACCCCCTCATGGAACATTTTCAAGACTGAGTGTGCCTATTTTCGAATTCGTATTCTATTCTCAAAGGGGAGTCCCTCAAATGCGCAATTAGTTGCTACATGTTATGTTGGATGTGTACGAGGTGGTCGTGCTAATCACAGTGCCGTTTAGGGGTTTTTGGTGTGCCTGTCCCCCCTCACGGAAAGTTTTCAAGCCTAAATGTATGTTTTTTGAATTTTGTTATATTTCACACAGACACACACACACACAATGTGTTACTCTAGATAGACACTACACAATCTTTGAAAGTTTCCTAAGTTCCCCAACACCATACCGATCCTAAGATGGAGAATCCCAAATATGTGGTGGAGTTGAAATTCACCACTGACGATGCCTGGTACACCTCTCGACCGAGTGTCCATAATCAATATTTGCCCATGAAGCTCTTAAACTTCACCGACTCTTTCAAAGAGAAATTCAGTTCCCACCATTTCAAAACCCCACAGACCGTTGTCAACTTTTTTCAAAGGTTCAGGCATATATCCATACAAGTACATGATTGCCATTGCTCCAAAATAATCAAATGCGACACTGATAGAAAACAATTTATCCATATGATTATTAGTGTATCTTGGATTATTTGACTGGTAGTCGTATAGATCTATTGATGAATTGTTTCCATACAGTTCCCACTATGTTTGTCTAGGAAACAGTTCATCCATACAGTGCGTACAATCACTGATAGGAAATAATTCATCCATACATCCATACGAGTTTCAACAAAAGAATCCAAAATACATTGATACTCTTATGGAGGAATTATTTCCTATCAGTCATGCCTTTGATTATTTTGGAGTAGTTATTGAACTGTACTTGTTTGGATATAGGTCTGAACCTCTATCAAAAGTTGTCAACTTCTTATGGAGTTTTGAAATGATGAGCACCAAATTTCTCATTGCATGATTTAGGTAAGTTTAAGATCTTCACGACAGATATTGATCATGGACAATAAGTTGAGAGGTTTATCGAGTGTCATCAGGCATGGATTTGTACAGCATCGCATATTTGGGATTCTCCATCTTAGGCTTTGTATAATGTTGGAAACTTGGGAAAGTGTCAAATCCAGTGTAGTGTATGTCTGGAGTAGCATGATGTGTATTTGAAAAAGAACAAAATTCGAAAACATGCACACTTAGGCTTTAAAACATGCTATAGGGGGGGGGGGCACCCCCAACAACCACCAAACGGAACCAGGAGTTTCATGAACACCTAGTGCATGTCCAACGTAGCACATAGCAACCGATAATTTAGTCATGGGAATCCCTATTTGAGGATAGGACAAGAATTTGAAAACAGACACACATAGGCTTTAAAACGTGAGGTGAGGGGATAGGCACCCTCAGTGGCACCCAAATAGCACCGTGAGTGGCATGAACACTCTTGTGCATCTAATGTAACACATAACAGTCGGTCGTGCAATCATGGAACTCCCTATTTGAGGACAGGACCCAAATTCGAAAATAGACACACTTAGGATTAAAAACGTGCCACAGGGGGCGGTCACCCCTATCGGCACCTAAAAAGCACCGCGAGTGGCACAAACACCTCATCTACAACTGTTTAGAGCTAAAGAGTTTTGCAAATTTTTAGAGCTCAAGATTTTTGTAAGGACACAAATTTCCAATTGAGTCCTTTGTAGTTTTGGCTCAATTCCGGACAAAAACATTTGAGCTATAGGATAGAGTTCAAGTTTATCCATTCAAGCCTATGACGTGTTTATTGAAGACGTTGTGGCCAAGATATTAAAGCTTCATCAAATGTCGAGTTTAATGTGCATCATTTCTACGTCAACAACTTTGGTTCCATTTCTCCTAAGGTATGAATTCATTTTGAATATATATATATAGGAGCTTGGAACATTTTATATTGGGTGTAGTTTATTTTAAAATGTTGTTTATTTTTAGAAAGATTTTTTTAAAACTTTAAAATATACTATATAAAGTTTCTAGGCTAAAAATAGAAATTTACACTTTTTTGAAGTTCGTTCGAATTGTCGTTCGAACGAGTTTTTCGTTCGAACAATAATGTCATTAGAACGAGGTTTGCCAACGAGTTCCCATATTGGCCGCTGGAATGTCGTTCGAAGTGTCATTCGAACGAGAATGATGTTCGAATGAGAGTTCCAACGAGATTTGGTTGTTTACTAGCATCTAGACCATCCTTTTCCCTAGTCCCACATTCATTCTTCAAATCATCATATGATTTGGAGCCCATCCTATGGATATCAATTTTTTTGCATTTTTGTTTTTGGTTTTTCTCCCTTTGGACCTATTTTTTGTCCTTCGCCTCATTATCCAAAAACAAAATTGTACTGCTCCATCGAAATTTCAATATTGGGAGGCACTTTATCTTTCAAAACCAAAATAGTGAAGCACCCTACCTCCATTGATAAATGTTTCTTTTGAAGGTTTCTCCTGTATGTCCTAGATTCTTCAGCAACTCGAGAGAGAACCTTATCCCTTGAATAGTTAAGAAATGAGACACACTTGCAGAGTTTATCATATATATCATATTTTATGTCTTAATCAACAATGTTCCAAGTGTTTAGTCCACCGAATCCAGTGTTCATTTTTCCCAGAAATAAACACTGGCCTTTAAAGTGTAGCATGTCATTACCATCACTCGTCGAGTTATTTTCGAGAAGGGAGAATCAAATGGGCCTCTTTTCATTTGAGCATTAGGCATTGGGAGCGCTGGATGAGGTAATTGGAGAAATCAGAGTGCTTCATAGGGGAATTGGAGCACTTGGAGTTAGACTTGGTATGGAGTGAACCATTGGTGGAGTTATGAATTGTTGAGCCACTGGTGTTGAGAATTCGGGTTGTGCACTTGATGAGTAACCTCCTTGTGGTGCACCTCGTAACTTGGTATGTTTTGGTTGTTTTCTCTCAATATTATCTACAAAAATGAATAACCATAAGCAACTAAATAACTATAATAATAAGAAATTATAATTAATTAATCAAGATTATGACGCTATATACATATATACCTTTTTAGAGTAAGACTTTAGAATATGTTCAATGTGTATCATCTCCATCTATTCGGTATTAGTTTTTAAAAACCTATGAACTTTTGGATGCGGCCAAGTAAGAGGAAGGGTATCTATGATTGATGTGTAAATATCCGTGACATGAACTCAAAATCCCATCTTTCTCAACTGGTTGGCAAGATTCAATTTTACATGCATATGGCTCGATCCATCACAGTCAATGCTCTTTATCCACAGTTGTATCCATATTGGATGTTTGTTTCCCTTATCCGAAAATGTAAGCAAGGTCAGGGCTACATCGAAATTGTGTTTGTGAAATATATTCTTTATAGCATCATCCCAACTTTCTGGTAGGAATAATAGAATATGGTCTAACAGGTGCTCTTTCTTGAGATCAACTCCACGATTTACATGGTAGTTAAATTGTTCAATCTTTTTATTTCCATACTTATAAATATGAGCACCCTCTATATAGCATGAAATAATAAAATAGTTATATGTGTTGTCCAATTTCAACCTCTCGCACTCTTATTTCCTGTGATTATCATCGTGCTTCGTTTTTCTTGAGAAAAGTATACGAGGGTATTAGGGTATATTAGTTTTATTAATGTTTTGACTCATCACTACACTTCTCTTAATCACTTTCATATTGGATCTCATCAACGGGAAATCCCAATAATAACCCGCTATAAGTTTTGTAACACATTTTGTTAGGGTTTATTATGAGAGAGTTTAAAAGTATATGTGATAAAATACATACCCATAATCACAATATCTCACTATAGTTACGTCATTGCTCATTTAATGCATGATAAATTCATAAACGATACAATTATTAATGTTTACGATTCATATTTAAAATAAAGAAGTAAAGAATTAAACAATTTGTAAAATTGGTTGATAATTTATATGTTTAACATTGCTAAAAGAATTTATTTATATTTTTAGCATTGCCAACAGATTTACCAAGAATATACCTAAAAACATCACATCAAGTTAACTAATGTGTTTCTTTATCATTGTTAAATGAAAACAAAACAAATCAAATAGACATACATATATCTAGTTTGAAACAAAAAAAATGAAATACACACACATATACCCAAAATAAAACTTCTTAAATACCCAATATCCTATATCTGGTTTGAAACATGTCAAATACACATACATATACATCCCCTTTTCTTGAACAATAAATATTTATATATGTACTTTTCTTGAAAAATTATATTATTATAGTTGAAACGCTAAAATAATGAATATCTACCTCAAACCAATAAAAAACGTGTCTGGCCCAAACACCCAACAGTAGCAAACCCTCAAGTCCCAATAACAGAAGACACCAAAAGTTTTAAAATAAATAAACAACCAAACAAAATTTCCCATGTAGAGTATCTGGTGGGTAATTAATATGATATTCTTCCTTAGAATTAGTCTCAAAACCCCATTATAATTAAATAACAAAAGCAACCAATCTAGTTAATCAAGAACTTGCCTAGAAAGAGTTAAAAATTACAAAATTGACCATATATTTTTGAAAAGTCCTAAATAAAATTATACAAAATGATAGGACCATGATCCTAACTTCACCAAACCTTAGAAATAAATGAAAAAATTAATCTCAAGTCCTTGAACCTCACAAAAATCCAATTTAAGGGCCCAAATTCATTTTTTTATAAAGTTCACATGTCACTCAGGCATTTCGTTGAATACTTGGGGTGCACAATTAGAAAATGGCTATGGTGGTGCATTTAGTTTGAAAGAAGCCCAAATTTTAGCTCAACAATACTATTAAAAAAAATTCAACTAACCACAATAATCAATTATACACAAAAAAATTCAGTGGGAGCAATGACAAATAGGTGGGGGGTTTCGGTGGAAAAACTGATTGAAAAATTAGGTCGGGAATTTTGTCCAACACTTGGTGTGCAACCTTGAAAAATGACTTTGTAAAAATAATATTGAAGCGTACCTAAATTTTTGTGCAATAAAAAAATAGATATACCAAATAGTCGAAACACCAAATGAAGCTAAATTCATCCCAAACACCAACAATTTATGCCGAATACCAAATACCAACTTTGCCCAAATAATGACATGAAATATTAGGTCGGGAATTTTGTCCAACACTTGGTGTGCAACCTTGAAAAATGACTTTGTGAAATCAAATTATTTGAAGCGCAAACGGATTTTTTTTCAATATAATAAATACATATACCAAGGAGTCGAAACACTAATTCAAGATAATTTGGCCCAAACAACAACAATAATTTATCCCTGAACACTAAATATCAACTACGCTAAACCACCCATTTCCATTTAATATCAAAATACATCTCCGCCAAACTTAATACACAAAAAATATGTTTTAGAGAAAAAAGAGAATATCATCATAACCCATGAGAGATCAAAAGGGCAGAATGGGTGTCTAACACCTTCCCATTCTGTAACTTAGTCCTCAAACTCATGATTTATTTGTTTTTGTATGCATTAGTTTGTCTTCGGAGCCATTTCTTAGGGAATGGCTACATCTTTTGCCTACTATGAGCAAAATAGGTTGGCAATTCCATATTTATATATTTCACCCCTTTGATGATGCCCAATTTATGTTCGTGGGAGCTCGTGAAGATCGCGCTAGTGGAGGAATGAGGATTTCTCCACCTTGATCCCCACATTCACAAGTTTCTCTTTCGGGGAGAACCAATGTTGAAAAATCCCGGATGGTCACATAGTCCAAAGAACCTATTCTTTTTTCTGGACTAGCCTTTGATTTGGGTTTATGTTGAGGGAGTGAACCATGACCTCAGGGTCCACCCCAATCATATATGAGTGGATCCAAATGAAGATACCTTTATTTTACCTTGGAATGTAAATGAGAGTTACAGTCTAGGAGACCCCTGGAACGTTGGTTAAGGGAGTCTGAGGTCTTACATTATTTTTCAGTAGTTTAGAAGACATTAAGAAGTAGTGGAATGACTATTCTAAGGGTTCCTAAGTGCAGTGAGTTGAGGAATTGGATTGAAATGACCACATGTGGAAAATGGTAGAAATATATATTCTCTCTAAGTATGATTACATAAACCTCTCTTTCACCCTTTAACCAGCCCATATTTATACACAAATGCCCCAAAAGGTACTAAAAGGATTGGAGCAGCATGGCTCAGATGTCCTTGACGTATTCGAGTGCTAGTACTGTCATTGAGTGTTAGACAAAGTAATTGTAGGAGGTGTAAGATAGATGATAATAATATTAAATGCTAATGGGAGTCTTCAATGAATGTGGATCGACTGGTGGCAGTAGGTGAAATAGGGCTATGCTTTTTATCTACCCGGTATACTAGTTATAGGAGCTTATCCCAAAGTCCATGAGGTTAGGGAATGCCTAAGGGTAGTTGTAGGTGGATTTTGAGGTAATTCGTGATGATTTACCTCAGTTTTGAGGGAGGGGTTACCATGGGAGGTCATTCAATGGTCATCTGGGGTCTCTCTTGGGAATAAGGCAAGGCAGATGCCTAATATTGTGGTCCCTTAACCTTACTGACAAAATGTGTTGGAACAACCGACCATGTTAATTAGGAATATAGTCTATTTCCATTTATTACAGATCTATGACTTTATCGAGTAAGGTGGAGGTCCTGGAAACCATCTAGTCGTTAGACTTATGTTCCAATCTTGAGAGTAATTGATGATCTTTGGGTGGTCAAGGGTAAAAAAGGGTATCATTAGATTAAGAACTTTTTTTATCATTCAAAAGAGGATTGTGATCAATACATTGATGCATGTATTGAATAGGACCACCTATGAGATTAAAATCTAAGGGTTGATTAGATTTTTTTTTGGCAATCTAGTAGCATTTTCAAGGGGTGAATAGGTTTTTAATCTTAAGGGTTATGAGGATTGGAATACTTTCATAATTGTTTCTTTCATTTCTATGGGTGAGATTCAGTTATAGATTGGAGCAATAGATCCATGCAAGTTATGAAATGATTTTGTAAGTACATTTGAGAACATAATTTAACAAAATTCGCATCCATGAAAGATCTTAGATTGTGATACCCGCTTGATAGACTATGATATTTATTTCAACTTATAAACTCAACTAGTGGATTTTATAATCTGGTAGGGTATCAAATAAGTTAACTCTGAGAATTAAGGAATATATAAAGTGTTGGTTAAAACTTATTAGCGGTGAACTGATTTAACTAAGAGAGTATTGTATTCTCTACATGGGGAATTATATTATGCACTCTCTAACTTTGCAAATAAGACCTCTATATTTCAAATGATCTTGAGATATTGAAACTAGAGTGTATTCGTAAGTATGTAGTTTAATTAATTACGATTTAATAAAGAAAGAAAATAAATTATTTGAATATAATTTAGGACACTCGAGTATTTTTTTTCAAAACCCAAATTAATTATTTAGTATTGGGTCCCTAATATAGCTTGATACCGAACTAGTAGGCCCAGACTCTCTCGAAACCTAGATTATCCTAATACCATATCTTAAACATATTTATAAAGGTGAAAGCTATGGTTTTAAGCAAGATGTACATTATGGAGGGCTAGAGAGCGAGGGGAAAAACACCATTCCTATTTTTTGTGAAGGGGTGACGAGAGAGAAACTGATTTCTCTCATATTTCACTAGGTTTTCAAATTTAAGAGTGCCCACAGACAAGGCGTACTTTGGATCAATCACATATTAAAAGATTCAATGATTTTGGTGGATTCTATAAAGGTTTTTGAGACCTTATGATTGAGGCAAATCATCATCGTAATTAACATATATATCCTCTTTCGAATCACCAATAATATCCATAAAGTTATCTTGATTTAAAACCCTAATATTATACTTTAGACCTAATATCCTTTCCAATGCACGATCAATCAAAGTTTTTGGGAAGCCATTTTTCCTCATTATGTCAATCCCAATTCCAAATAATTGCTATCAAAGTGTTGGTTATAGGTCGATCATGTTGGGAAAAAGTCCATGCTATCTAACGATAGAAGCATTCTCCATTTATGATGGATGGAGATTATCAATGATGAGGGATCAATATATGATGGATCTTAGTCCGAGATAACATCTGTGTTTGGATTTTTATTATAAGGAAGGGGGCTTATTATAACATCGGGTTTAGGAGTTTCGGGCTTTCGATGGCAATGAGGTCTTGGATGGAATAATGGATTCCCCAATAATTAATTATTGTATGTCCTGGTCCCTAATGCAATTCCCAATATCAATCTACTTGTAAATTTCTATTTGGTTTGTCCAGTGGAGGTTTGGGGTTAAGGGGCTTATGATTAACACATAACTTCATTATTATGAAGACCTGATTGAGAAGATCTTACAAGTCTATAAGGTGCCTCTAATAGGCCCTAAGTAGCTAATGTTTGATATAAAGGTTCTAGAGTAGGCTTTCTTATAAGTGAACTGGTTAGCCAATTGTTGACATTCCTCAATGGTTTTTAGTAGCCTTAGCGATTAGGCTCTTCTCTATTAGGCACCTTATGTGGTAGAGTGACTTTAAGTCAGGTATCCAAGTGACTTCTATCTCATTCTATACATCCTTTATTAGCTTCCCAATTACGATCTCATTGATTATATCGTCCTCGGTTTTCCTCTTACTTTCTCACTTCAATCCCATCTACCATACAAGGGATCCTCCACTTAGATTAAGGAGAAAATTCTCTTCAAGATACAAACATTGGCATCCATTACTTGCATCAAGAGGTAGTGTTTGGATAGGTGGGACGATGTAGATCCCATACCTTTGTACATTTTGAAGATCAGTGTTTTAAAATTCTCTAGTCAGCAAATGAAAGGGTATAGGGATATCCACTTAATGGTATTATTTTCAATTAAAGTTTTTGTATTGGTTATGGATTTTTGGATGAGTTGGAGCTAAGTTTGAACTTGGGTTAGCTTAATACTTGGGAGAATAGGAATCATGACCTTGTTCGTGTAGGGTGGATCACTAACATAGTTATGGGTGAGACTTTGTATTCGGGATATAGATATTCCAGGTATTATTAATAGGGTTAGAAGTATCCATGCGGGGGAAAATAGGACTTGGATATGGTCCCCCGAACCTAGATAGGAGGAGGATGAGATTATATCTGGGAAGCGAGTCCTATGGGATCATAGGGTTGTTATCGACTAGTGTAGGTGGAATGCTAAAGTGTGGTGGGGGATCCCCTATCTCTATAATTTCAACAGGTATAATTTCCTCTCTCAAGTGAGCCTGTCCTTGGACTAGTGCTCGAATATTATATTATATTGCTCCCTGGGATGCAATGATTTTCTATAGTTGTTGTATCACTTATTCCATGATGGAAACATCCTGGCTTCTTTGGTAAACATGGATTGGGTAATATAGAAAATCCGATAGTCTTGTTAGGGGAGATCATTGACGAAAATTAAACGGTTGCATTGTCCTCGAATGTGTGATGTTGTTGAAAGATATTTTATGAGGAAATAATTTGGGATGCTTTAATTTAGGAGGATTGACAGATGAACAAAACACAGTGAAGAATTTAGGTGTACACTTTATTTTTTATGCATTTATTTTAGCTTATTTAACTGTAGGTCGGCAATATCTTTTTGTTTTTGGTTTACTACTACTTCCATGGGATAATTTTTTTATAAAGAGCCCCATTGGATTTAAGTGGAATGGGTGAGTCCTCAACTTATGTGCGAGGAATGAGAGGATCCCAGGTGTAGCCTAGATTTTCCCTTAAAAAATAAAATTGGGTATGTGAATCCAACATAAGCAAGCTTTGTCTTTAGAAGAACTCGTGGATTGATACTATTGTGTCTCACTATCAAAGGAGAGATATAAGCATCCTAGAATCTGAGGGGGTTGGGTCAAAGTTCGATCGCCTATTTTTTTTTAAATCTCATTAAAGTATATGGCCCGTAAGTGTCACTTATTTTTTGTATAAAAGGGTATGTACCTAGAGTGTTTCTTCCATATGAAAAAATGGTGTGACTTAGTTAAGATTGGTTAACTTTTAATTGTCATATATATCAATATACCATGTGCACTTGGATAGAGAATCCTTTCAAGTAGGTGTGATACTACACTATCCTAGTACTAAATAGTTTTGAAAGCCTACTCAATACCTAATACTAAATATGCTTCAAACATTCCCTACCATTGAGAGCAATAGATAAAGTTCTCTATAAACTAAATGAGTGGACAAAAAGAGTGAGAATATTCATGGATTACCATCCCTTTGACTAGCCCTTTTGGTCCCTTCGATGTGGGGTTTAAGTAAAATAAAAATCAAGACTATGTAGTGCGTGATGCAAATAGGTAGCTTTGTGTATGCTTTGATGATTATTATGTGTCAGGTCATTCGCAAGCACATATATGTCGAAAGGTTTGCAATTTATAAAACCATTAAATAAGGACCTAAATAAACTGTTTACACTCTTTTGATTCTAAAAATTTAGGTTTCTACTTAATACAAATACTACATAAGAGTAGTTTTAAATCATTAAGAAAATAAATAGATATAATGAAGTGTATAAAGATAGTTTGGCCCACTGTAGAAAAATGTTTCAGTAGTCCCCAACGGAGTCACTGTTGTGTAATTTTGGTCCCGAAGGCGGAGTGTGTAGTTTTTCATCTTTGTTGTGGACCATGGATGTTAATTGACACCTCATATTTTTTGGTGTGCACTCGGTCCTAGGTCCCCATGCACGAGGTTTTAGTTTGATCAAAATCGTCGATTCTTTTTATATAAAAACAAAGGGGGAGTGTGAGACTCGACGGAGATCATGCTAAGGCTTATGAGGGAATACTTTTATTTAAAAGATTTGTGGTATGCGTTTGGAGACTAGGTTATAAGTGGGGAAGGTGTTAAGTACCCCACTCGTTATTTTCTAGTTTATATGTGTGTTTGTTCAATACTGCTAAATTACTTCTTAGATGTAAGAAAGGAATTTTTCAAGAAACTTAACATTCAAACCCAAGTAACATGTTGACTCTTTATTTTGTCCCCAAATAATGATTTATGTGAGGACAAAATTTCCAATAAAGTCCAACTGTATGTATTTGACTTATTATCGGAACAAAACATATTTGAGTCATAGATAGATTTTCATTTTTCACGAATCCCATAAAGTCTATGACGTGTTTGATTAGAAGACTTAGTGGCCAAGATTCAAAGATATATCATGCCGAGTTTTATTGGTGCAGGCTTCACATCTTCAGTAAATTGCATTCTGAGATACTCTCAAGTACGAACGCATTATGTTTATGGAATTTGGAAAATGTTTTAAAGGATGGAAATTTGTTTATAAATTTTTTAAAAGGTTTTATCTTCATTTATTCTGAGATAATTAATGTTTAGAGTCATGTGATTTCTCACCTTTTTTTTAGACATCAAACGACATGTGATGCCATTCGAACGACATCTCTCAGTCGATAAAATGACATACACATCTCATTTGAACGACCTTCCAACTTAGTTTTATTATTTAAGGCAGTGTTTGCTCATAATTTCGATAGGGTGTGAAGAACCATATTATAGAAAAGAACTCATACGTTTTATGCATAAGTTTTCTAAGGTTTTAAATGATCAAAAGCATCCTAAGAGTTTAAAATATCTAAGCTTTCATATTCCGTTGCTATAGACATCTTATTTGCACTATCTGGGTTTCTTCATCCTTATTGAACAAAAGTTTTCATTGGGTTTTGCGGTGAAAAAATGGAGGAGTCCGTATTCCTAATCGTAGACAGTTGCCAAAGCTACATAAGTGGACACCAAGGCATTCATGGACGCGTGTACTATGGACAGGTATTGTGAAAGGACTTTTATGTGGGAAGTGTGCAGGAGAGGTTAAAGAGAGTAAGAGAATGAAGGATTGTGGGTATCGATTCATTGTGTAAGTTTGTTCATCTCCCTTTGTAAAACTGTATCATAGTGATTGTATGGCTTAGGTCGGGCTGTCAGAGGTTTTTTCCCTTTATGGTTTCCTCATACAGGCAACTTTGTGAACTTATTTATTTTACTTTCTTTAATCACCCAGATGCATGTCTAGGATTAAACAAGATAAAATTGGACTTAATTTAAATTGCTTCAAGAAACTTGGTACGTGTTAAAAATTGGAAAAAAATATTTGAAAGAAATTTTTTTCGGACATCCTTAAAGCACATTTGAAATAAAAAGGAGCCTATAAATTGGTATCGGAACTAGAAAGACTTCATTATTGTGTAGATCCTTATTTTGTGCTTGTTTGGTGTTTATTTTTTTATCACTCTTGGTGTGTTTTCTTCTCTTGCTGTATTCTCAAAGTTTTAACAAATGAAATATTTTGAATTTGAAGTTTGCAAAACGTGCTGAAATACATGAAGAAGAAAATTCTCATTTTGAACATGTGATTGTATATTTGCAAACGTTTCAAACTCAAAGAGATATATTTCATGAGAAGTGTGCGGCTTTGTATGATAACTTTAAATCTTTAATTTTTGCCAAGGGAGAGAATGATAATAGATTCCTTATTTTAGAAAAAGAGTTGGAGGACTTGAAAAATTCTAGGGTTTGTGTTGTTGATGAAAATAGTTTGATTAGTGATTTTGTGGCATGTGAGAAAACTCTTAGGGATAGGTTTTCTCACATTGAGAGGGAGAGAGATAACCTTCTCGGGGTAGATTAAAATTTAAATAAGGAGTCCCTAAAATATGAGAAGTCAAATTCTTTGCTTGAGTCCAAAATTTTAAAGTTGGAAAATAATTTAAATGACTTGAGTAGTGTGAGTAGTGATGGTATTGGCTTATCTTTTTCTAGTGGTTCGAATGTTAAAGCCAAAACCATAGTTTGTTTTAGAGAATAAACCACATCCGAGGGTATTAGAAAAGTTCAACCTAAAGGTCCCATTCCTTATCGTGTTTACACATGTTCGCATTGTGGTAGGAAAGGTCACCATAGGAGCTTTTTCTATGATTTTATAAATGACCCTAGGAAGTTTAAATGTAGTGTCCCATTGGATCCCAAAATCCGTTTTGTTAGGTATACACCATTTTGGGTTAGAAAATCTACTTTGGAGATGCTAAATTATTCGTTTGTTGATTCTCACATGCTAGAACATGATTCTTCACATGCTATTTCTTATGGATAATTGTGTTTGCCATGTTTGTCACATGCTAGTCTTTGCATCTTGTTATATATCTTGCTAGTCTTATGACATGTGTATGTCTTTGTATTATATTGTTCATTTATTTGAGTCTTATTGTAAAATTACAAAATGATTTTATTTTGATAAAATTTTTGTAAAAAGTAGAAAAAGATTTTTGGTTTATATAGTTTTGAGAAAATACAAAAATATTTTATATTTGAGTCAAGAATATGTTTTGAAAAATACAAAAAGTTTTTCAATTTTCTTTTGTGTAATGAGTTGTCATGTTTGATGTGGCATATTGGTGTGCTTGGACCCCCATCATTTCATTATTCATGTGGGTAGGACATTTGGTCATAATTATAGATGCTTAGAATGATCTTAACCATTGATTAATGGGGTTGTTTCGAAGTTGATTTAAGTTTGGATTTGACTTTGTATATATGCCATCATTGTACACATGCAAGAGTTTATACTAATGTTTGACTTCTTATGCGTATTTGAGTTTGGTGAGACGTTCTTATCCCAACTTTGTCATCTATGCATAATAAGACTTAGGAGCAGGTGTGCATCTAAGAACCATTTACCATGATAATTTGGACTGCTTAAATTGAAAAAAATGATGAGTATTCACCGGAAAGGGCTTCGAGGGAATAATTATCTCGTCATGAAAGTCACCATTCAAAAGAGCCTAAGAAAAAAATTAAGGCAATAAAAAGAATCATATGCCAAATATAGGGCCAATAGTATTTCTCTAAGTTAAGAAAGATAGAAACCTCAAAAGATCTAGAAAAAGAAAATATGAATATATAAGAGAGTTTGGATTGAATTTAAATGGGTTTGCACCACAAATCCTTATGTTGAAAAATCATGTCATGACACTATTGTTGGTAGAATCGTCAAAATTCTGGATTTATATGCATGTTGTACGTTTAGTTTATTTAGCTCGTTATATTAATCGTCACATATGGCCAAAACTAAGTTTGATGACATTTAATTATCAATCAGATCTTCTTGATCGTTTTAATGTGTTCAAATTGTGATCCATTTGTTGTATTTTACGCCCACTCACGTCATAACCATGTTTGAGCGCATTGATACAATGTGGCCATGAAATATATATTATTTTTTCTTATTTTATTTTTTTATTTGAAGTCTTCTTTGCTACTGTTTCATATTTCCAGTACCTGTTTTCATGAAACTTTTTCACTGGACAAAACATTAACATTTTTGGGACTAGAATACAAATTTTGATGATGTCGTTCATGTGACATATGGACTTCGTTCAAACGACATGTCCAAGTTGTTCAAAGTATTCTTCAAATGACACGCTTTCTAGGTGATAATCTTGTCAGATATGGTCATTTGATGGTCATTCTAGGGTTTTTAGAAGGATACTTCAAACAAGACCATTCTGTTTCAGGTCATTTTTTACCTCGTCCAAACGAATTGCCTATGTTGTTCAAATGACATGGCTTAGTCGTTCGAACAACCTACCTTGGTTTTTTTAGCCTTGTTTTTTGTGTTAGTACCTGCTTATTATATTTACATATATCATTATGTTTTGGTACTTCTGGGGTCACTTGGACAGTTTACATGCAACCGATATTGATTATTGATGTGTTGATTCTTATGTTGTATTATTTCGTTTAGTCATATTTTTTCTTAGATTTATAATTAATTATATGTGACTGTTTGCTAGCTACGATTTGGTATCTTCTGATTATTTTTTAGCTGGCGTTTCATGTTTGTCTAGATATGCTTAGATTTATTATTTCATTCTATATATTTGGTTATTTGTGTATCTTTTTCACTTATTGTCTATTCGAGACAAAAAGGGGGAGAGAAGTATGTGGGGGGGGGGGGGGGGGGAATCGAGTGCACATTTATTTTGGCTTTACATTTTGGTATCATGATCATGTGTTCATATTTTATTGGTATCATATTGTATTGCACATACTAGTATTTTTTGTATGATTAAAAAATGATTTGTTTTTCATATTGGAATTTTTAAATGAATTGTTCCTCCATAATTCATTGGGTATTTGTATGCTCCATTTGTGTAGGTATTCTTCTGTGATGTAAGATTTTAAGACTACCTCACATTCAGTCAGCTCATGCTTGTTGGACCTGCATATATTAGTCCTTGTCCTATTTTTTTTATGATTTTGGGTTTTATGGGATGAGATTTCTAGACTACATCACATTCAGACATCTCATGTTTGCTGAACCTGCATATATTAGTCCTTGTCATGTATTTTTGATTTTGGGTTTAATGGGAAGGGATTTAGGTGTCATGCGGCTTGACGGACCGGCTTAGAAATTTCACTATTTGGGTTTTATCCCAGAATAGTCAAAGAGTTTAAAAGATCCGATCTTTCATATTCTATTACTATAGAGATATTTTTTGCAGCATCTGGGTTTGTTCATCCTTATTGAACAAACGGTTTCGTTGGGTTTTGCGGTGAACAAATGGAGGAGTCCGTGTTCCTAATCGTACACGATTGACAAAGCTACATCTATGGACACTGAGGCATTCGTGAATGAGCATGCTATGGACAGGTATCATAGAAGGACTTATGCATGGGCACTATGGAGGAGGGGTTAAAGAGACGAAGAGAGTCATGTCTTGTGGGGATCGAGTCGATGTGTAGTTCTGTATGTCCTCCTTTGTAAAATCGTATCATAGTGATTGTCTGTCTTGGGTCGAGGTTTTTTCCCCTTATGGTTTCCTTGTACATCCGACGTTGTGAACTTATTTTACTTTCTTTAATCACCTAGATGGATGTTTAGGATTAAATAAGATAAAATTGTACTTAACTGAAATTGGTTCACAAACTTGGTGCGTGTTAAAAATTGGAAACGTTTTTTGAAAAAAAAATTCTTTTGACATCCTTAAAGCACATTTGAAACAAAAAGGGGCCTACAAATGACATTGAGAGGCTGAGGCGGTGGCCATAGATATATGGACAATAGGGTCCCTCTTGGTAATGGTCATCAAATTGTCACTTTTGTTTGTGTGCCTTGAGGAGTGAGTGCGTGCATGTGTATTGGCTTGGCATTAGTGGCGAGAACTAGATATTACAACTGCGTACCCATATGTCATTGAGATAAAAGCTAACGTAGTTTGATATGTAGTTTTTCACATATTACGTATTTTGTCCATATATATATATATATATATATATATATATATATATATATATAGAGAGAGAGAGAGAGAGAGAGAGAGAGAGAGTACTGCTCTTGTGCAGACAAGTCCGCATTTTAAAAGTGGGGACCGAACATGTGTCACCTGGCGGTGAGCCTAGATTTTAATGACTAAATTACAGGCACACTCTCTCTCTTTTCTGGGCTCACCGCTAGGTGATACATGTCCGGTCCGCACTCTTAAAATGTGGACTAGTCCGCATAAGAGTGTGTGTATATATATATATATATATGTGTGTGGGGGGGGGGGGGGGAGGAGATTTCTATGAAGAACGAGCTTAATGGTTCAAGGTTTGATGTGTGTGATACCTCATACAACTTCAAGGTTACTTACATGGGGAAGGTATTAAAATCTCCTTTTGGTGTAATGGATGTTATATTTAATCATCTATGAGACATATGTGAACCGTGGGAATCGTAAATAAAGATCTATATTCCCCTCATCATACAACTTATAAACAACAATACAAGTGGCTCGTGGAATACGTAAAGTGAATGCGAGAAGCTATGTGTTGAGATAATGTGTCTGAGGGTGGATAGTTGTATCTTATGAATATATATTTACGATATCTCGAGATGTGGTATTCCATTGGAATTTATAATAGGGTAGCATATCAGGGATATATCACAAAGGCTTGTGCTTAGTAAAAATGCATGTAATCCATATAAATTTGTTTGGTTTTCTTATTTTTATGTGAAAGAACTTGAGTAATGCATTATGAAGACATAATGATTAATTTCATATATAAATTATTTAGTAGAGAGAGGCTTGTTCATTATAAATAGGTGAACATTGAACATTGAGCATTGAAAATTAGATAAAGAAATTCTATAATAAAGATCTTATTTATAACTACATTATAGAAAATTCTTTTATAAGTTTTCAGTTTGGATGAAGATTATGTATAAAGACACGTATTTTCATTTAACTTTGAAATGAAGAAAATGATCTTATTATATTGAGAAGTGTCATGTTTATCCTAAAGAAATAGGATTGGATTTTGAGAACGAAACTTGCATTTGAAAAACTATTTGTGCCTACATTCGTACGCACACATGAGTTTCAACCCTGCACACATGGCCAACACGTGTAAGGCATGTTATGTTATACCTAAAATCGTGTTCACAGTTGTGTTTTATTCCCATTCTCATGACAACCATGTTTTTCTTGCATATTTTGATTAATGCAAAAAACCAAGAGCAAGGAGGTCTTTTTAACTGTGCGCATGACGTTGTTAGATATTGTTTTTTTTATAAACAAAGGTTTTTACCTCACATTTAATATGTAATAAATTTCTCTTTTATTGTCCTACAGTGAGATAGTATTTCAAGGTTGGAATCTTCATAATTGATTTTCTTAAAACAAAATCACTTGTTCCATTCATAATTAACGGAAAAAGTAGATATGTAATTGGTATACTTTTTGTGAGTAATTGAGAGTGTTTTATGACTAAATTCACATGGATAATATTGATTCTAATAAAATTGAATCAAAATTCAAGATCAAACTAAGATTCAAAACAGGTGTTCGAGCTGTTGCAGAGTTCAGATATGGTCCTAAGGAAGAGAATGCACTTCCTTATGCATTCGATGGAGCTGTAAGTAAACCACTCATCATTAATGGGGGAGTTTTCAATGTTCATTAAATAATCTCTCATTAGAGAACAAGAGAGAGGTAACTTGTTACATTGTACAATGTCTTTTGAAGTTCAATGAGAGATCAGGATGCAACGAGGTTTTTTTCCCCAAGTGGGAATTTTAACTCATAAATTTGTCTTGTTAATTTTGTTTATTTGTATATTGGTCCTCAGCTTGATAACATGCACAACGCATGGATCTAACTTGGGTCCATGAAAATCTATTGAAATTAGAGTTAGGATTTGCTTTAAGTTAATATTTAAGACAACTAACTTATATCACCTAATTTAACTATTAATTGAAATCTGATGCACTTATTAACCATTTGTGTCAGCTTATTATGATTAATATTTATTCAATTGTAGATATAGAGGTTTCACCAACTCACCTAGTTGTATGCTTAACTAGAATTGCTAAAATTATAAAGAAATTTTAAAATTGAGTGTGTTCCTAAGAGAAACCCACTCACCCCCTCTAGGTAAATTTGAATGAGCATACTTACACACAAACCTTCATTCACGAGTAGTCCTTGTTATTTCACTTACATACCCATTTGAAAGTGGTGTCAAAGCCTAGGTATCTCATATACATAGTTCATCTGGTGGGTGTATCAACATGTCCATGTGCATTGTGTGATTAGGAGATATCATATTTGTGATATCCCGCTTAAAATAATAATGGGTGTCCAGCGCTATACTATAATTAATCAGGAATATCAAGTGGATAATTCTCAGCATCTATCGACGATACTAAAAACAAACATAACTAACTACCCATTACTATAAAAAGCGGGTGCCAAAAATTTTTAAAACATGCAATATACATCCAACAACCAACAACATAATAACTACAAAACATGATAATGTGCACATACATGTTAAGATAAAAAGGGAACAGTTCTATAGTATACCAAAAATACACAAAAGGAAAAATACCCGAATATGCTGTCGGGTCACAGACAATACAAAAATCTGAGAAAAGAAATATAAAAGTGCTACAAACACAACCCTTGGGTGTAAACCCAATATACAAACTGAATCCCAAACTAGATTTTTACAAAAGATAGGAAATAACTATACAAAATGACGCAACAGTCCGCATCTGCTACAGCTCCATGAGTATAGTGGATAGAAAAACATCATAGGTATCCTTACGGCGGGACACCTAAAATATAATATAATATATGCATAGTAAGAGAAAAATATAAACGGGTCAGATCCTGAGGTGTGAAAATATTTTATCAAGTGTATTAAAACGCATAATAATTATAAATGCACTATAACATGATTAAAGTAGAGTCACGCTCTCCTAGAAATCCAACTCACCCCTCAACTAAAGCGCCCACCTAAACATATGCATATGGTCCTCAAATAACTACCCAATTTGTTCTAGGGATAGTCAAATCTAATCTACGCCTATTCCACGCTCGTGTAACCCATAATTCAAAGCATAACCATAGCTTCCTATTAAACCCTAACCCAAGTGTGCATCTGAACTTATGTTATCATAAATAAATAAATAAATATATATATATATATATATATATATATATATATATATATATATATATATATATATATATATATATATATATATATACATAACTCTTACTAGAAAACATCGGATTCTAGTCATTAACTTAAATAAGTTATTAGCATCCAAAGGCTAAGGACTAAACTTCTCCCAACTCTCAACATTGCACTCCATTTCGTGTGTGGGACGTCTCGCAAAGCGAAATCCAAAGAAGGACCCCCCCCCCCCCCCCCCCGATACACTACTCCATGACAATGTTGATCGTCAAGATTCATTACGCCCTCTTTGCACGATGCATATAATATCAGATACTTATTTAGAGTATTACTCTAGTTTATTCTCATAAAGCATTGTTTCACTATAACATATAAATCCGAGTACCAAAGACTAAACTTCTCCCCACTCCTAACATTGCACTGCGTTTCATGCGTGGGACGTCTCGCAAAACGAAATCTAAACAAGGAACACCCCGATACACTACTCCCTGACAATGTTGGTCATCAGGATCCATTACACCCACGGTAGCCAACACGTAACTACGAATACTTATGAGGAGAAAAATCTATAATTATAAAAAAATATGATATTGCTCCGAACCTTCAGGGTTTATAACATTACTCCAGTTACAAAGCACAATCATTCAACCCCAGCAGGTAAGTACACATAACACGCTTAGCGTACAGTTAAGTATCCAAAACACAATCACTTAGGAATATCAAAATACTTCACAATTCTATCATCTTCCAGGAATTACTCACTTAATCCCGGGCTACCATTCATCGGATTATTATAACACCGCCCTAGTAATAAAAACAAATCACAACGTATAGGAAGCGGTCATAGTTCCGAACTGAAAAGTGAGGACGAATCATACCCAAGAATTCTCACCCAGAATAAAATCACACAATAAATAATGGACGACTATGATGACTATGCGCACCATGTTCCTCAAGCCAGGGGCCTCACCCATATCGCGCAACTTCCTATGATAGTACTGGAGGGTATGGTCACACAATGAGTATATATATATATATATATATATATATATATATATATATATATATATATATATATATATATATATCATTCACACTAGATATATATGCAATCACATCATATATGTGCAAACCATCACACAACGTATTTACATCACGCTATATAGGTATACATCCTGTTTTAAGTCGTTATGTATGAAATAAGTGAATTCATTTATAAGTATATAAATCTCATTATACTAATCGTTTCTAACTCGCATAACTTCCCATTTTATTTCATACTACGACCCCTCACATGAAACTATTTCATCCATCGCACCTAGTTATATGAATAGTCTCCACATTCAATCTACATTAAGGATACCATCTATATCCGAATGCCCACCGATCAACAATAGTTATCCCCAAATAGAATTCTCGATGATAGTAGGATTAACAACTAGTCGGTACAATAATCCTCAATTTATATTCTCTCGAAATGACTCAATACGACTCCCAATATTTCATCTTAGGTAAACGACCCTAAAAATCTCCAAAACGTACTTCTCATAACATATGTAAACTTTCCAAATCGATAAACCCAAGCGGAACGGAGCGAAACTCACTCTAGAAAAACCTCGCAGAACAGCCATGTTTTCAAATCGATTCAGCCCAAACCGAATCGATTTGTCCTTGATCTGAATCGATTCAGTCCAAAGGACCTGGGAGTATGTCTTAGGCCGAATCGATTTGTCTTTGGGTCCGAATCGATTCGGTCACTCAGACCTATAACTCTATAACATTTCGAATCGATTCGGCCTTTTCAGAAGCTACGAAAATGGTTTATTTTCTCCAAAAACCAAAATTTCCAAAAATCTCATTTATCATCTTCTCTCTATTATTCTTCAACCCAAACATATTTCTAACATTAAAACTCTAAATATTTCTACCCAACTAATTATAAAAGCTTAAATCCATATACCCTCACCTCAATTACAAGATTTACCCAAAAATGTAGGTTTTTAACATAATAACCCAAAATCCATAATATTATCCACAAATCATGAAATAAAAGACACACCTGAATTATTTAGAAAGTTTGATCACTTTCCTCGAAGTTGTAGAGGTTGAATCTTCCTCGAAATCGCGTATTGGCCGGAATCCCCAAGCTTTTCTTCTCTTTCTCTTCTTCATTTCCTCTTCTCTCTCTCTCTATCTCTCTCTCTCTCTCTCTCTCTCTCTCTAGGGCTTTCTAACTTTCACAAATGAGATTGTTATCTCTTGTAGGATTTTTAAGCCTTATCTCCAAAATACCCGACTCTAAATGATAATACACACTTTAAATGACTCGGTTACTCGAATTCGAGTCAAACGAACTTAAAATATTCTGCAACCAAAATAAGACCCAAGCACAGTCATTTAAACTATCTCGACTTATCCGGAATGAACCGCACGTTCAGAATCGTCATTCGAAATGCTTTCTAACTTCCTCAAATTTTAACATCAATTGCCAAAATTGAAATTCTCCAATATAAATAAATATTTATTTCTCCAAAATTAATTAAATTAGTAGTCCAAAAATCACGGGGTATTACAGACTTACACCCTTACAAGAATTTCATCCTCAAAATTAATTTAAGCCTAGTACTCCAAACCTCAACTAGCTCCTAAGACACCTACTCTCAAGATCAATATATCTATTCCTCCCATTTCTCACGGTGAATCACTATAATTTTAACCAAATTAGTTAACCAGGGCGCCCATACACCCTGTACCAGAGTTGAACTACATAAGCATTACTCGACTCTACTTAGCCTCAAATCGTAAAATAATTCAAAACAAATTAATCCATTATAACTTCCTAATTATAAAAAAAATTGAAATTTTCAAAGATTTAATTCTTCTCAATTCCTGACATTCACTTCTTTCATGCGGGGGTGGTCTTGAAAGCGAAATCCAAATAAGGAATCCTCCCAATACATTACTGTGTAGCTCTGTCGGGGATTGAGATCAGTTAGATCGAGACTAAAGTTTAAAATAAAAAATTTGAATCATTTTTATATTACCCGAAGGCCTATAAAATAATTTTATTTTAAAAACAATTTATTTCTTCTGACATCTAAATCAAATACCTTATGCCCAAGACACAAGGCGCCAACAAGTACAATACTCTTATCAACATTTAGTTCTCAAAACCAGCACAACCAGGAGCCAAAATTCCTAGCTCAACAATAACACACTAAGCCCTGAATCTCTTCAGTAACAAAAATCATTTACCTCTTAATAAAATATTGCCGTACGCTAGGCCCTTCCACAACCGAAAAATTACAAATACATAAGTCTATCACAACTATAAAATGATAGCTTTACCGTTACTACTCAACGCGTTTCAATGGTTACTACGTTCAAAACAAAGTCGTACTCTCTACTAGCACATCACAAGACAATCTCTTCTTCAAAAATATATCATCTAAGAGCCTCAATTGCTCACTCCTCCCTCATGGGTCATTCTATACATAATAGGGATATAACAACTAACCTCTCATTAAAATCTTACTTATGGTACTCCCACTACCCCTCAAGGCATAACCTAACCATAAAGGAAAAATATAATTTACATAATACCTCCATAGTTCGATTGCATCGCTTCATTGATGGGTTCCTGTTTGAAGTCATCCTGCCCAAACTGGCAGTTGTAGGGGTACACATCCAAAACTTCCTAAAAAAATGGACCTCTACCTCTTTTGGGGCAATCCCTCTTCCTATGGCCTATCTCTTTACAAAAGAATCATCAACGATTAAACCCTCCCCAACCATCCTGAGGAAAAAAACGTTGTTGCGGCCCTTGATAATCATGCCTATACCATCTTCCTCCACCGGCATCTTCTTCTCTACACTTACTTGATGAACCCGCGTCTCTAAATTTCTTACCCCCTTGCAAATGAAGACGATATTCCTGACAGTGTAACAATGCCGCATTTACTACCTCGGCAAAAGTCACTAATGCGGAGTTCCCCAACAAATGCTACCGAATTTTCCATTCTAAACCTCCTATGACCTTCGCTATTCGCTTCTCCTTAGTATTTACCTCATCGGGCACTAAATTAACCAATTGTGTAAATTATTCTTCATACTCACCCACCGTTCAGTCACCTTAAAACACATCCATCAATCTCCTCCTCATTTTCGTCTAGATCGCAGAAGGAAAATACTTTCAATCAAAGCGTTCCCAAAAATCTGCTATGGGCATCGCATCTCTTTGCTATGATGTGGTGATTAATCCCCACCATTGGATAGTTTCTCCCGCTAATTTAAGGGTGGCGAGAAATTTCTTTTGCACCTCACTACATTCAACCATCCGAAGGTGCCTTTCCGTACCCTTCTTCCTATGACTTGAAACCATCGCATCATCTCCCCCTGAAAACTTCAGGAGTATGTCCTTTGCTAAAATCTTCCCATAATCTCTCCCACGTAGACGGCCCTAGGCTGCTCGAGCTGTAGGTTGATGTGCCATCATACAAATGGCAGAAGTTACTACTTGTGCCACAATATCGGTAACTTCGGTTGTGGTCATAGTCTCTTGAGCCATTTGGGGTTCCATATTCTCAGCCCCTCTATTTACCCGGCCTAGATGACCTCTCTTTGGTGGCATCTAAAACAAAATCAACTGCATTAGAAAGCTATTCAAGTGATTAAACGTCGCAAAAGAAAATATGAATGTATTGAACACAACAGTCCTAATAGTAGGGCTCTACATCAAGAACAGTTACGAAAGACACAGAAAACCTGCACAGATCCTAAATACACTGGAACCTGATGCTCTGCTACCACCTGTGACACCCCGCTTAAAATAATAACGGGTGACCAGCCCTATACAATAATTATTAGGAATCTAAAGTGGATCATTCTCAGCATCTACCGACGATACTAAAAACAAACATAGCTAACTACACGAAACTATAAAAAGCGGGTGCCAAAATATTTTAGAACATACAATATACATCAACCAACCAACAACATAATAACTATAGAACATGACAATGTACACACACATGTTAAGATAAAAAGGAATAGTTCTATAGTATACCAAAAATACACAAAACGAAAAATACCCGAATATGCTGTCGGGTCACAGACAATAAAACAATCTGCTAAAAGAAATATACAAGTGCTACAAACACAACCCTTGGGTGTAAAACCGATATACAAACTGAATCCTAAACTAGGTTTTTACAAAAGATAGGAAATGGCAATACAAAACCCCTCAACCGTCCTCATCTGCTACAGCTCCACAAGTACACTAGATAGAAAAACATCATAGGTATCCTTACGGAGGGACACCTAAAATATAATGCAATATATGCATAGCAAGAGAAAAATATAAACAAGTCAGAGTCCGAGGTGCGAAAACATTTTAGCAAGTGCATTAAAATGCACAATAATTATAAATGCACTATACCATGATGAAAGTGGAGTCGCACTCTCCTTCAAATCTAACTCACCCCTCAACAAAAGCGCGCACCTAAATGTATGCACATGGTCCTCAAATAACTACCCAACTTGTTCTAGGGAGAGTCCAATCTAATCTACTCCTAATCCATGCTCGCGTAACCCATAATCCAAAACATAACCATAACTTCCTATTAAACCCTAACCCAAGTGTGCATCTGAACTTATATTATCATAAATATATATATATATATATATATACATAACTCTTACTAGAAATCATCGGATTTTAGTCATTAACTTAAACAAGTTATTAGCATCCAAAGGCTAAGGATTAAACTTCTCCCAACTCTCAACATTGCACTCCATTTCGGTGTGTGACGTCTCGCGAAGCGAAATCCAAACAAGGACCCCCCCCCCCCCCTGATACACTACTCCATGACAATGTTAATTGTCGAGATTCATTATGCCCTCTTTGTACGATGCATACAACATCATATACTTATTTAGAGTATTACTCTAGTTTATTCTCATAAAGCATTGTTTCACTATAACATCTAAATTCGAGTACCATGGACTAAACTTCTCCCCACTCCCAACATTGCAATGTGTTTCATGCGTGGAACGTCTTGCAAAACGAAATCCAAACAAGGAACCCCCCGATACACTACTCCTTGGCAATGTTGGTCATCGGGCTCCATTACACCCTCGGTACCCAACACATAACTACAAATACTTATGAGGAAAAACAATCTCTAATTATAAAAAAATATGATATTGCTCCGAACCTTCATGGTCTATAACATTACTCCAGTTACAAAGCACAATCATTCAACCCCAATAAGTAAGTACATATAACACGCTTAGCGTACACTTAAGTATCCAAAACACAATCACTTATGAATATCAAAATACTTCACAATGTTATCATCTTCCAGGAATTACTCACTTAATCCCGGGTTACCATTCATCGAATTATTATCACACCTACCTAGTAATAAAAACAAATCACAACGTATAGGAAGTGGTCATAGTTCCGAACCAAAAAGTGAGAACGAATCATACCCAAGACTTCTCACCCAGAATAAAATCACACAATAAATAATGGACGACTATGACAACTATGCACACCATGTTCCCCAAGCCAGGGGCCTCACCCACATCGCGCAACTTCCCGTGATAGCACTGGAGGGTATGCTCACACAATATATATATATATATATATATATATATATATATATATATATATATCATTCACACTAGATATATATGCAATCACATCATATATGTGCAAACCATCACACAACGTATTTACATCACGCTATATAGGTATACATCCTGTTTTAAGTCGTTATGTATGAAAGAATTGAATTCATTTATAAGTACATAACTCTCATTATACTAACCGTTTCTAACTCGCATACCTTCCCATTTTATTTCATACTACGACCCTTCACATGAAACTTTTTCATCCATCGCACCTAGTAATATGAATAGTCTCCACATTCGATCTGCAATAAGGATCCTATCTATATCCGAATGCCCACCGTTCAATAATAGTTATCCCCAAATAGAATTCTCGATGATAGTAGGATTCCCCTCTAGTTGGTACAATAATCCTCAATTTATATTCTCTCAAAATGACTCAATACGACTCCTAATATTTTATCTTAGGTAAAAGTCCCTAAAAATCTCCAAAACGTACTTCTCATAACATGTGTAAACGTTCCAAATCGATAAACCCAAGCGGAATGGAACGAAACTCACTCTAGAAAAACCTGACAAAATAGCCATGTTTACGAATCGATTCGGCCCAATCCGAATCGATTCGGTCCTCAAACTGAATCGATTTGCCCCTAATCTAAATCGATTCGGTTCAAAGGACCTGGGAGTCTGTCTTAGGTCAAATCGATTCGTCTTTGGGTCCGAATCGATTCGACCACTCAGACCTATAACTCTACAACATTTTGAATCGATTCGAAAAGGGGCTGAAGCGATTCTGCATGTTCAGAAGCTACGAAAATGGCTTTTTTTCCCCAAAAACCAAAATTTTCAAAAATCTCATTTATCATATTCTCTCTATTATTCTTCAACCCAAACATATTTCTAACATTAAAACTCTAAATATTTCTACCCAACTAATTATAAAAGATTAAATTCATATGACCTCACCTCAATTACAAGATTTACCCAAAATGTAGGTTTTTGACATAATAACCCAAAATCCATAATATTAACCACAAATCGTGAAATAAATTACACACATGAATTATTTAGCAAGTTTAATCACTTTCCTCGAAGTTGTAGAGGTTGAATCTTCCTCAAAATCGCGTATTGGCCGGAATCCCCAAGCTTTTCTTCTCTTTCTCTTCTTACTTTCCCCTCTCTCTCTCTCTCTCTCTCTCTCTCTCTAGAGCTTTCTAACCCTCACAAATGAGATTATTATCTCATGTAGGATTTTTAAGCCTTATCTCCAAAATATCCGACTCTAAATGATAATACACACTTTACACACTTTAAATGACTCAGTTACTCCTATTCGAGTCAAACGAACTTAAAATATTCTAGAACCCAAATAAGACCCAAGTACAGTCATTTAAACTATCTCGACCCATCCGGAATCAACCGCACGCTTAAAATCGTCATTCGAAATACTTTCTAACATCCTCAAATTTTAACCTCAATTGCCAAAATTAAAATTCTCCAATATAAATAAATATTTATTTCTCCCAAATTAATTAAATTAGTAGTCCAAAAATCACAGGGTATTACAGACTTACACCATTACAAGAATTTCATCCTCAAAATTAATTTAATCCTAGTAGTCCAAACCTTTACTAGCTCCTAAGACACCTACTCTCAAGATCACTATATTTATTCCTCCCACTTCTCACGGTGAATCACTATAATTTTAACCAAATTAGTTAACCAAGGCGCCCATACACCCTGTACCCGAGTTGAACTACATAAGCATTACTCGACTGTACTTAGCCTCAAATCGTAAAATAACTCAAAACAAATTAATCCATTATAAATTACTAATTATAAAAAAAATGAAATTTCCGAAGATTTAACTCTTCTTAATTCCTGAATTTGTTACTTTCATGCGGGGGAGGTCTTGAAAGTGAAATCCAAACAAGGAATCCTCCCAATACACTACTGTGTAGCTCTGTCGGGGATTGAGATCAGTTAGATCGAGACTAAAGTTTAAAATAAAAGTTTTGAATCATTTTGATATTGCCCAAAGGCGTATAAAATAATTTTATTTTAAAAACAGTTTATTTCTTTTGATATCTAAATCAAATTCCTTATGCCCAAGACACAAGGTGCCAACAAGTACAATACTCTTATGAACATTTAGTTCTCAAAACCAGCACAACCAGGACCTAAAATTCGTAGCTAAACAATAACACACCAAACCCCGAAGCTCTTCAATAACAAAAATCATTTACCTCATAACAAAATATTGCCATACGCTATGCCCTTCCACAACCGGAAAATTACAAATACATAAGTCTATCACAACTATAAAATGATACCTTTACCGTTACTACTCGACGCGTTTCAATGGTTCCTACGTTCAAAACAAAGTCGTAAGTCTCTACTAGCACATCACAAGACAATCTATTCTTACAAAAGATATCATCTAAGAGACTCACTTACTGACTCCTCCCTTCCGGGTCATTCTATACATAATAGGGTTATAACAACTAACCTCTCATTAAAATCTTACTTATGGTACTCCACTACCCCTCAAGGCATAACCTAACCATAAAGGAAAAATATAATTTACATAATACCTCCATAGTCCGATTGCATCGCTTCATCGATGGGTTCCTGTTTGAAGTCCTCTTGCCCAAACTGGCCTATGATTTGTTGTAGGGGGTGCACATCCAAAACTTCCTCAAAAAATGGCCATCTACCTCTTTTGGGACAATCCCTCTTCTTATGGCCTATCTCTTTACAAAGGAATCATCTACCATTAAATCCTCCCCGCCCATCATGAGGAACAAAACGTTGTTGCATCCCTTGGTAATCCTGCCTATACCATCTTGCTCCACCGTCATCTTCTTCTCTAGACTTACTTGATGAACCCACGTCTCAAAATTTCTTACCCCCTTGCAAATGAAGACGATATTCCTGATAGTGTAACAATGTCGCATTTACTACCTCGGTAAAAGTCACTAATGCTGAGTTCCCCAACAAACGCTACCGAATTCGCCATTCTAAACCTCCCATGAGCTTCGTTATTCGATTCTCCTTCGTATTTACCTCACCGGGCACTAAATTCTCCAACTGAGTAAATTCTTCTCCGTACTCACTCACCGTTCGTTCACCTTAAAACATATCCAACAATCTCCTCCTCATTTTCGTCTGGATCGCAGAAGGAAAATACTTTCGATCAAAGCGTTCCCAAAAACTTGCTCTGGGGATCGCATCTCCTTGCTCAACTGTGGTGATTAATTCCCACCATTGGAGAGTTTCTACCATTAATTTAAGGGTGGCGAGAAATTACTTTTTCACCTCACTACATTCATCCATCCAAAGGTGCCTTTGCATACCCTTCTTCCAACGACTTGTAACCATGGCATCAGCTCCCCCTGAAAACTTTTGGAGTATGTACTTTTCGAAAAGCTTCCCATACTATTTACCATGTAGACGGCCCTGGGTTGCTTGAGTTATAGGTTGATGTGCCATCATAGAAATGGAAGCGGTTACTACTAGTGCCACAATATTGGTAACTTTGACTCTGGTCACAATCTCTTGAGCCATTTGGGGTTCCATATTCTCAGCCCCTCTATTTACCCCGCCTGGACGACTTCTCTTCGGTGGCATCTGAAACAAAATCAACTGCATTAGAACGCCGTTCAAATGATTACACTTCTCAAAAGAAAGTATGAACGTATTGAGCACAACAGTCCTAATAGTAGAGCTCAACATCAATAACGGTTACGAAAGATGCAAAAAACCTGCATAGATCTTAAATACACTGGAACTTAATTCTCTGCTACCACCTGTGACACCCCTCTTAAAATAATAACGGGTGGCCAGCCCTATACAAGAATTAATTAGGAATCTCAAGCATCATTCTCAGCATCTACCGAAGATACTAAAAATAAACATAGCTAAGTACCCAATACTATAAAAAGAGGGTGCCAAAATTTTATAGAACATACAATATACATCAACCAACCAACAACATAATAACTACAGAACATGAAAATGTACACACACATGTTAAGATAAAAGGGAACAGTTCTATAGTATACCAAAAATACACAAAATGAAAAATACCCGAATATGTTGTCAGGTCACAGACAATAAAACAATCTGCAAAAAGAAATATACAAGTGCTACAAACACAACCCTTGGGTGTAAAAATGATATAAAACTGAATCCTAAACTAGATTTTTACAAAAGATAGGAAACGTCTATACAAAACCCCGCAACAGTCCTCATCTTCTATAGCTCCACAAGTACACTGGATAGAAAAACATCGTAGGTATCCTTATGGAGGGACACCTAAAATATAATGAAATATATGAATAGCAAGAGAAAAATATATATGGGTCAGAGTCAGAGGTGTGAAAACATTTTAGCAAGTGCATTAAAATGCACAATAATTATAAATGCATTATACCATGTTGAAAGTGGAGTCGCACTCTCCTGCAAATCCAACTCACCCCTCAACTAAAGCGTCACCTAAACATATGCACATGGTCCTCAAATAACTACCCAACTTGTTCTATGGAGAGTCGAATCTAATCTACTCTTAATCCACGCTCGCGTAACCCATAATCAAAAACATAACCATAACTTCCTATTCTACACTAACCCAAGTGTGCTCTGAACTTATGTTATCATATATATATATATATATATATATATATACACACACACAACTCTTAATAGAAATCATAAGATTCTAGTCATTAACTTAAACAAGTTATTTGCATACAAATGCTAAGGACTGAACTTCTCCTAACTCTAAACATTGTACTGCGTTTCGTGCGTGGGACGTCTCGCAAACCAAAATCCAAACAATGACCCCTCCACTGATACACTACTCCTTGACAATGTTGATCGTCGAGATTCATTACGCCCTCGGTGCACGATGCATATAATATCAGATACTTATTTAGAGTATTAATCTAGTTTATTCTCATAAAGCATTGTTTCACTATAACATATAAATCCGAGTACTAAGGACTAAACTTATCCCCACTCCCAATATTGCACTGTGTTTCGTGTGTGGGACATCTCGCAAAGAAAAATCCAAACAAGGAACCCCCCCCCCCCCCCCGGCGATAAACTACTCCTTGACAATGTTTGTCATCATGATCCATTACACCCTCGATAGCAAACACATAACTACGAATACTTATGAAGAGAAACAATCTCTAATTACATAAATATGATATTGCTCTGAACCTTCAGGGTCTATAACATTACTCCAGTTACAAAGCACAATCATTCAGCCCCAATAAGTAAGTACACATAATACGCTTAGCTTACACTTAAGTATCCAAAACACAATCACTTATGGATATCAAAATATTTCACAATGCTATCATATTCAAGGAATTACTCACTTTATCTCTGGTTACCATTCATCGGATTATTATCACACCGCCCTGGTAATAAAAATGAATCACAATGTATTGTAAGCGGTCATAGTTTGGAACCTAAAAGTGTGAACGAAGGAAACCCAAGACTTCTCACCCAGAATAAAATCATGCAATAAATATTGGACGACTAAGACCTGGGGACTATACGCACCCTGCTCATCAAGCCAGGGGCCTCACCCACATCACGCTACTTCCCATGATAACACTGAAGGGTATACTCACATAATAAGTAAATATATATATATATATATATATATATATATATATATATATATATATATATATATATATATATATATATTTCATTCACACTTGATATATATGCAATTACATCATATAAGTGCAAACAATCACACAAGGTATTTACATCACGCCATATAGGTATACATAGTCTTTTAAGTCCATATGTATAAATAAGTGAATTCATTTATAAGTATATGAATCTCATTATACTAACTGTTTCTCACTCGTATACCTTCCCATTTTATTTCATACTACGACCCCTCACATGAAACTTTTTCATCCATCGTACCTATTAATATGAATAGTCTCCACATTCAATCTACATTAAGGATACCATCTATATCCGAATGCCCACCGATAAACAATAGTTATACCCAAATAGAATTCTCGATGATAGTAGGATTTCCCACTAGTCGGTACAATAATCCTCAATTCATATTCTCTCGAAATGACTCAATACGACCCCAATATTTCATCTTAGGAAAAACTCCCTAAAAATCTCCAAACTGCACTTCTCATTACATATGTAAAGGTTCCAAATCGATAAACCCAAGAGGAACGGAGCGAAACTCACTCTAGAAAATCCTCGCAAAATAGTCATGTTTTTGAATCGATTCGGCTCAATCCGAATCAAATCGGTCCTCAAAGTGAATCGATTTGCACCTAATTCGAATCGATTCGGTCCAGAAGACCTAGGAGTCTGTCTTAGGAGGAATCGATTCATCTTTGTGTCCAAATGGATTCGATCACTCAGACCTATAACTCTGAAACATTCCGAATCGATTCGAAAAGGGGCTGAATCGATTTGTCCTATTCAGAACCTACAAAAATGGCTTATTTTCTCCAAAAGAAAATTTTCCAAAAATCACATTTATCATCTTCTCTCCATTATTCTTCAACCCAAACATATTTCTAACATTAAAACTCTAAATATTTATACCCAACTAATTATAAAACCTTAAATCCACATACCCACACCTCAATTACCAGATTTACCCAAAATCTACGTTTTTGACATAATAACCCAAAATCCATAATTTTGTCCACATATCATGAAATAAATGACACACATGAATTATTTAGCCAGTTTAATCACTTGCCTCGAAGTTGTAGAGGTTGAATCTTCCTCCAAATCTCATATTGGCCGGAATCCCCAAGCTTTTCTTCTCTTTCTCTTCTTCCTTTCCTCTTCTCTCTCTCTCTCTCTCTCTCTCTAGAGCTTTCTAACTCTCACAAATGAGATTGTTATCTCCCGTAGGCTTTTTAAGACTTATCTCCAAAATAACTGACTCTAAATGATAATACACACTTTAAATGACTCAATTACTCCAACTCAAGTCAAACGAACTTAAAATATTTTGGAACCCAAATAAGACCCAAGTTCAATCATTTCAACTATCTCGACCCATCCGGAATTAATCGCACACTCAAAATCGTCATTCGAAATACTTTCTAACTTCCTCCAATTTTGACCTCAATTGCCAAAATTAAAATTCTCCAATATAAATAAATATTTATTTCTCCCAAATTAATTAAATTATTAGTCCAGAAAATCATGAGGTATTACAATAATATATCTCGGAGTGAGAGTGGAAAGCCATGTATTGAGGTATTTTGTACCCCGGGGTAATTAACAAGGTGTCTCATGGAGATGCTTGAGATATCTTGGGGTGATATATATTGTTGGAACATATTGTGGGGTGTGTATATATATAATAAGGTAGGAAACTTATGTATGTCATAAGATTGATCGATGATTTCATGTATTAGAGTTTTTCTTGCACTACCCTTTTTACCCTTGAAAATTTTTGCTTCCCCCTCTTTTTAGCACAACTTAATTTTTCCCCATTCTCATAAAATCGAACACAAGGTTACAATAGTATTTTATCATTTTGGGTATATTTGGACACTTTAAATTCATATTAGAGCCACCTTGACACAAATGGATGGTTGATGTTGATTTGGAAAACAAGAGTGCACAACATTCGAAGAAATATTTTCAAATATTTTGGTTTGATACACGCTATCAGAAATATTCACATCTTCACTTTAATTCAAACTCTCTCTCTCTCTTTCTCTCTCCACGGGCTCTCTCTTGAGCTCTGTAACTAGACTTTTGTGACAACTCGTGATCAGAAATAGGGGTGGCCATCCCGATACTCCAATATAACAGGAATCATGGATGGAATCATTCTTAACATCAAAACAAAATTAAAAGTATACTGGATAACCAATCAATATTTCAGAAAAACAGGTTGCCAAAAATTTTGGTTTTAAAGTTAAGAAAAGAATTTAAACAACCCAACTTGAAAAGAAAGTGGAAACCCCAAAGGAATTACATTACATACACATAAAGTAAACAGTAAGGGACCGAATATACTGTCGGCCAACGGACTTATGCAACAATATTAAACAAGTTCAGTAAATTAGATAATACATTACATTAAACAATTACAAAAGCTTGGGCCTCACGCCCGAGTAAATGACCCGAACTTAGCTATAGTACAAAGATGGCGGCGTCTATTGCAATGTATCCCGTAATACCCACAAATCATCACGGATCGCCAAAAACACCGGGATAGGAAGTCAGATCAGGCGTCCTTGCGGCGGAGCACCTGATCGGATACAAGATGCATACACAACAAGAAATACGAACGGGTCAGAGCCCGATTTTATATGCTCACCAGATGAATAAAAAGTATGATAGTTATGAATAAAAATCATGCTAGAAAAGATAAAAATCTACCTACACAGTTTTATAACACGAACTAAGGGAATCATCTGATCATAAAATTTAAACCTAATTATACATAGAAATATGATTAACATATTAATTAAAAACCTCCATCATTTTTATACTGTTCCATTTCATTGTTATGTTCCTTATCAGGAACTCGTAATAACAATTTTTATGCTCTTTCTAGCATTCCATTCCTTATCAGGAATATAATCATCAACAAATGCTTTTTGTGGCATTTCATTGTGCTCTTTATGGCACTTCATCATGCTCTTTATCGCATATCTCATACATCATGTCCCACTTGATTATGAATTGTTATATTTATATACATATAACGATTCTAAGACCACCCCTCCGAGTTTCCCCACTGGGCGCCCCCCTAAATAGCCATGATCTTCCAGGGCCTATCAAACAAGGAAACCTGGGCACCTATCGCAATGTCGAGAAGCGGCCATATGCCTGCGGGAGAGTCAAGACCACACTCGGAATCTCCTCACCAGCGTAGAAAACATAACATATTTCTCATATGGCCTAGGACTATATCCACCCTGCATTCACTAGCCAGGGGGCTTCACCTCGCACGCGAACTTCCCTTATGAGGGCATTTAGAGAGGTTTGTTTAAGTAAATTATCATTTACCAAATTCATTATGAAGTAAATTAGCATTTACCATAATCATTACCATTTCCATTTCATTTCCATTCACTATTTTACACATGTATGTTTCATTTTATTCGAAACCATAGTCATTTACTTTGTAATTATATCATATTTTATCCGGAGCCATATGAAATTCGTATCGTTATTACAACCTCCAAGAAGTGAATAAACTCTCAATTTATTCTCCCAAAAATCCTTTGGGGTGTTATACTATGAACCATCAAGACTAACATAGCTCAATTGAGCTTCTAAAGTCTCCCAAACATAACCCTACAACTCATAGTCTCATAATAATCAACTAAAAGAAAAAAATGACCTAACATCATTTGGCATATCCCCGGAAAAACCCCCACATAACGCATTTCTAACATAGGGTAGTTACCCCACTCATCTAGGACTCTGGAACTCTAAGTTTACTTCATACAAGAAGGTTTCTAGGCCATAAACCTAAAGAAAATGAATTTAAATTGAGTTATAAAACTAACTCAAAAACAGCAGGAAAACGAATCGATTCGCACAAAAGCGAATCGGTTCGGACAGGGAAACCTGGGATTCTGTAAACTGTCGAATCGATTCAGCTTGGCTGAATCAATTCGATCCAAGCAGGCTTGTAAACTGACTCTTTAGCGAATCGATTCGGCCTAGGGTCGAATCGATTCGCCCCTGCGAATTTGGCAAGAATGGCCTACGGGTTTATAAACCCTAGTTTTTCCCCAAAACTCAAATCTCTTCCATTTTTACACACATCCAACAACATTAAACTACCCCAAATCATCCCACATGATTATTAACTACTATAACCCACAATTTTCATCATCATAAACTAAGATTAGGGTTAAAACACCATAAATTTCATTTTTGATTCATAAATTCTAATACACAACTATCACACAATTTACTCATCTTAAATCATATATTAGCAAGTAGAAAACTTACCTTGAAGTATAAATCTCATATTTCTTTGCGGTAGATGCAATCCTAAGCTTTAATCTTCAATCTCTCTCATTTCTCCTCTTTTCTATTCCTCTCTCTCTCTCTCTCTCTCTCTCTCTCTCTCTCTCTCTTGGTTTGTTAGTACACAAATGAGAAATGAAATAAGGGGCAAGACTTAAAATTGTGGCTTAGGTCTAAAATTCTCAACTTAAATGGTTCATACCACATTAAAATGATTCCCAAATACGCAATTTAAATTAAAACCAGTCAAAAGTGTTCGAAACGTAAAAAATACAATATGGCACTTATTTTGACTGTCTCGCACATTCCGGGACTAACTACGCCCTCTAAACTGGCATCCGAAAATTTTATCATTCATTTCGAATTTCGGTTTCATTTAAACCAAAATATCATTTAAAACACATGACACTATAGAATACAACCTGGTGATATTTACTCACACATAAAGTAAATATGCAACACTCCAGTAAATAATAACTTTCAACTCATTAAATTAATATTTACTCTAGTTCCAACATTTTATATAATTACCTTATGTGGTAAATTAATATAAAATTAGCCTCCTAAAAGCGAGGGTTGTTACATACTCTCCCCCTTATGAGGTAATTTTGCCCTCAAAATTCGGGCGTACCCTAATCGCATAAAGGGTATACTATCCTAAACTATAATTCTATCACTCTTCACAAACCCCTCGTTGTCATAGCGTCCCAAATGGACTCGAACTAAGGTCATCACTATCGATCTCAGTCTACATCCTTCGTGCTCTAACATAGCACAAAGCGTTCCTCATGAACTATCAATCCTATCTTCCCACGGTGGAAGACGATACCCTCACGACTCGGCGCAAATAGCTTTACTTCCTGAATCATGTTACATCCTTCCTCGGGGATACTTACACCAATGCTAAATGGCTTAATCCCAACACTACTCAACTTATCCTCACATAGGCGTAGCCCTTCAAAGCATATGGCTCAAAATGCCAATAATTTAAAGAAATGCTCTAGGACCACTCCAAGTCCAAAGAACCTATTGTCCACTGGTCTCATCCCACGAGTATGCAAATTACTCACCCGGCTACAAAAGGCCACTCATGGTGTCATACCGTAGAAAATAATCTGAATTATTATACTGAAATTTCCACCCATACAAACTACTGCTCCCATCCATCCATTTAGCCTAAGGCGCACATTCAAGATATGCCTTTCGGCATTGGGTTAACTTCCTCCATTCGTTCATCCATTTTAGGGCATTAAGATATACGCCATTTCCATACGGTTCCCATTACTTCCTGGAAACTTTACCAAACCTTCGACACGAATATCTAGTCTCGGTCCACCACTATTGTTAAGCACTTCACACGGTTTTACTACCCCTCCATAAAGGGCGGGATGTACTCCTCTACATTGAGTCCACCCACAATGGCCGGAAAAACAATGATTTGGTCGAACGATAAATTATTTTCTCAAATAGGATCATGACCATTTCGATGTCGGTAATTCAATAAGGACGTCTATGAATATACCTTCCTTCGTTCCACCACTACTCTCTTCACACGAGTGGGTGAAATGGTTAGTCACAGACATGAATGCTCTTGCTCCAGAGTCTTCCTAGTTATGCTCAATTTATTTGGCTTTCCATGCCATCACAAATTTTCCGATGAGTTTTCTACTTGACGCATCTACTACCCCAATCGCATTCCCTTAGCGAATGAGAATATCCAATTAATAGTCCTTTATGAACTTTGTACACCAACTCGATTTCTCCCACAACATATTGCAACAACTTGTTGCTCGCGAGAAAGCCTAAATTTTCGGCCCAGGAAGTAATGCCTCCATTACTTTAAGTTGATTGCTACCGTAATGAATTCTAGATCAAGCATGGGATAATACTTCCCCCAAGGTTCAGGTTTGTGAGACGCATAAACAATGGGTCCATGCTCCAGTATTATCACTTCCCATTCCTGGTAGAGACTTGTTCGTTAAATCCACCCTCGAGCTTAACAACATAGGCTCAGGAGTGAAAGTCAACTCATCCTTTTAACTCCCCGAAAGTTAGGTTACCAACGTAACACTCTAACGAAGAGAGTTCTCGTCTCCTTTGGCCTAACTTTACAAATCACTCGGGATTCCGTACTTCTCATTTCTAGGGACCTACTCCCCCTTAGAGTTAACCCACAACTTATTCGTGGTCAACTCCCTAGCTTTCCTACATCAACTTCACATCCTAAAATCCTAAGGTCGATCTATATATATCATATCTAAGTCGTATATGTATGATACTAAGTATATCCCTAGTGCCTAAGACCTTACTCAATTTTCGACATTCGCTCGGTTTCATGCGTGGGACGTCTCGCCAAAGCAAAATCAAGATAAGGAACCCTCCCATTACACTACTACTTCGCATCGTTGGTCATCAAGATATGGCGGTCTGAGACACATGCTCGGAACCGATAAAATTTTAACTCGCAACCCTACAAATAAAATTCTACTTTTATGTCTTACCATTTAAATAATTGAGGATTTTAATAAATCGGACATTTACTTTCTGTAAAGTCTTACAAATATTTATCCCACAACATATATACATCTTTCTAAATAGGATTTTTATCAAGTCATAACCCGAAGTCTCAATTCGACTTCATATTTCGGTCTCCCTCACATCGATCAGAGGAGAGAACTATATACAGTGCTTCTATCTAGCACTTCAATAGCCCTTAATCACTCAGCTACATGATTCTCGGCTAAACCTTTCAGCCCAACTTTTAACAATAAATAAAATAAAACAAAAGAAGAAAGAATAGTCTCTCTCCACTCCCAACGTCGTTAAGTGTTCATGCGAGGAGTGTCTCGCAAAGCGAAATCCAAACAAGGAACCCCTCCGACATATGCCTACTTAACGACGTTGGTCGTGGAGATAAGGCATAACAAACACAACAAAGCAAACAAACAATCCAACACTCAAATAAGATAACACAACAAGTAATGAAAATCTCCTATCTACCTCAAATGACCCCTATAAAGTCTCAACCTGTATCTAGGAGGGATATTATAGGATAACTAGTTCCATCCTGAAACTAGAAGTAAGATAGCCTCGCAATTTATTCGCTTGCTATCACTCCAATCAAACCAATATATCTTTACTCGTATAATACACATAATACAAGTAGCACATAAAGCACATATACATTCAAAATATCATCACTCGCCTCATAACGAGTGGGAAAAATATAAAACTTACCTACCGAGGAAGTCATATATTTACCCTTACTATAATAGCGTCGATACTACCCCAAGCTCGATATGCACACCCGAATCTATAGTAAATACAATACTACAAAATCTTATCCTAAGGAATGCACCACCCACTAATAAGGTGGAATTCCTGCCAACATTCTTTCCAATCACTCCGGGTCAATACTAATGGTTCTTAGACACTGCATTCGAGTCTTATGCAAACCAATGTTAATTCCATCAACCCCCCAACCAGGAACCTTATCCTTACACTTGTTCTCCAAACAACAGAATCAAGATGAGTGGTTCTACATTCCACATCATAGCCACTGTTCCATCCCTAGCTACCAACAATTGCCCACGCGATTCCTTTCACTTTCTCAATAAAAGGGAACACGCTACCGACCTCCACTTCTTTAGTTCAATGAAACCTCCCCGGGCGGATATCCACCAATAGGGTTTCATGAACATTGTTCCTTCAAAAGTGTTAACGACACTTATTCTGGAGCCTATCATTCCGCTGAAGGGCTCTGTCTTCCTTATACCTACCTTATTTTAGTGTACGGATTCCCTAACTGTACAACTCTTTATTCACTATCAGCCTCTGACCGAGCCTCGCATGAACATTTGAGAATCCATCTTCTCCTCAGTCCAATTATCCCAGAGAAACTTACTATTGAAAGTATCCGCCGGGTTTCTTCATGGACCAAGACTTCCTGCACCCACAAATATGGCGACTATGTTCCCATCGTTTCACACGACTCCTACGGTTAAAGGATACTCCTCCTTCCTTTTCCTCTGGGCACTTTTATACCCTCTTCTAGGCCAAAGATCTTGGAACTCATGCTTCTACCGAATGAGGATGCATTTCCTCCATCTTACTTCAATGTGTGGCCCTCGTCATGGGTTCTTCCCCACTACAGGATAACATCGCTTAAAATCTCAAGCTTAGTACCACCCTCTACTTCTAGCGGTACTTGGAAAACTAGATCTACCGTAATTAGTAGTCGCATTAGAAAAATATGAAAATGCTACAAAAGTGGAGCAACCTCCAAAGAGGTCCTCACCCCCGGCCATAACTTACAGTTCCTAGTAATCCCATCTCATGACGCCTTCAAAATGACCTTCCCCGGCACCCTTCTTCAATCAACCTACGAATCTCACACTAATGTGCAAAAGATTCTATGTGTTCTACCTAATGGTCGAAGAACGAAATCTCACAAGAGAAATCAACGATCTTAATCCTAAGGCTCTATGTCAAATCAAAAGCAACGCTGGAAGCGAAAAGCATTCACACAGATTCCTAAGGACTCTAGAACCTGATGCTCTGATACCATCTGTGACAACCCGTGATCAGAAATAGGGGGTGGCCAGCCCGATACTCCAATATAACAGGAATCATGGATGGAATCATTCTCAGCATCACAACAATATAAAAAGTATACAGGATAACCACTCCATATTTCAAAAAAACGAGTTGCCAAAAATTTTGGTTTTAAAGTTAACAAAAGAATTTAAACAACCCAACTTGAAAAGAAAGTGGAAAACCCGAAGGAATTATATTACATACACATAAAATAAACAGTAAGGGACCGAATATGCTGTCGGCCAATAGACTTATACAAGAATATTAAACAAGTTCAGTAAATTAGATAATACATTACATTAAACAATTACAAAAGCTTGGGCCTCACGCCCGAGTAAATGACTCGACCTTAGCTATAGTACAAAGATGACGGTGTCTATTGCAATATATCCCGTAATACCCACAAATCATCATGGATCGCCAAAAACACCGGGATAGGAAGTCAGATCAGGCGTCCTTGTGGCGGAGCACCTGAGCGGATACAAGATGCATACACAACAAAAAATACGAACGGGTCAGCGCCCGATTTTATATGCTCACCAGATGAATAAAAAGTATGACAGTTATGAATAAAAATCATGCTAGAAAAGATAAAAATCTACCTACACAGTTTTGAAACACGAACTAAGGGAATTAGATGATCATAAAATTTAAACCTAATTATACATAGAAATATGATTAACATATTAATTAAAAACCTCCATCATTTTTATACTGTTCCATTTCATTGTTATGTTCCTTATCAGGAACTCGTAATAACAATTTTTATGCTCTTTCTAGCATTCAATTCCTTATCAGGAATACAATCATCAACAAATGGTCTTTGTGGCATTTCATTGTGCTCTTTATGGCACTTCATCATGCTCTTTATGGCATATCTCATACATCAAGTCCCACTTGATTATGAATTGTTATAGTTATATACATATAACGATTCTAAGACCGCCCCTCTGAGTTTCCCCACTGGGTGCGCCCCTAAATAGACATTATCTTCCAGGGCCTATCAAACAAGGAAACCTGGGCACCTATCGCAATGTCGAGAAGCGGCCATATGCCTGCGGGAGAGTCAAGACCACACTCAGAATCTCCTCACCAGGGCTGAAAATATAACATATCGCTCATATGGCCTAGGACTATATCCACCCTGCATTCACTTGCCAGGGGGCTTCACCTCGCGCGCGAACTTCCCTTATGATGGCATTTAGAGAGGTGTGTTTAAGTAAATTATCATTTACCAAATTCATTATGAAGTAAATTATCATTTACCATAATGATTACCATTTCCATTTCATTTTCATTCACCATTTTACACATGTATGTTTCATTTTATTCGAATCCATAGTCATTTACTTTGTAATTACATCATATTTTATCCGGAGACATACGAAATTCGTATCGTTATTACAACCTCAAAGAAGTGAATAACTCTCAATTTATTCTCCCAACAATCCTTTGGGGTGTTATACTATGAAACATCACGACTAACATAGCTCAATTGAGCTTCTATAGTCTCCCAAACATAACCCTACAGCTCCTAGTCTCATAATAATCAACTAAAAGAAAAAAATGACCTAACATCATTTGACATATCCCCGAAAAAACTCCCACATAACGCATTTCTAACGTAGGGTAGTTGCCCCACTCATCTAGGACTCTAGAACTCTAAGTTTACTTCATACAAGAAGGTTCCTAGGCCCCAAACCTAAATAAAATGAATTTAAATTGAGTTATAAAACAAATCAAAAACACCAGGAAAACGAATCGATTCGCCTAAAAAGTGAATTGATTCGGACAGGAAAACCTGGGATTCTGTAAACTGCCTAATCTATTCGGCTTGGCCGAATGGATTCGGTCCTAGAAGACCTGTAAACTGACCCTTTAGAGAATCGATTCGCCCCTGTGAATTTGCCAAGAATGGCCTATGGGTTATAAACCCTAGTTTTTCCCCAAAACTCAAATCTCTTCCATTTTTACACACATCCAACAACATTAAACTACCCCAAATCATCCCACACGATTATTAACTACTATAACCCACAATTTTCATCATCAGAAACTAAGATTAGGGTTAAAACACCATAAATTTCATTCTTGATTCATAAATGCTAATACACAACTATCACACAATTTACTAATCTTAAATCATATATTAGCAAGTAGAAAACTTGCCTTGAAGTATAAATCTCAGATTTTTTTGTGGTAGATGCAATCCGAAGCTTCAATCTTCAATCTCTCTCATTTCTCCTCTTTTATTTTCCTCTCTCTCTCTCTCTCTTGGTTTGGTAACACACAAATGAGAAATGAAATAAGGGGCAAGACTTAAAATCATGGCTTAAATCTAAAATTCCCAACTTAAATGGTTCATACCACATTAAAATGACTCCCAAATACGTAATTTAAATTAAAACCAGTCAAAAGTGCCTGAAACGTAAAAATACAATATGGCACTTATTTTGACTATCTCGCACATTCCGGGACTAACTACGCCCTCTAAACTGGCATCCGGAAATTTTATCATTCATTTCGAGTGTCGGTTTCATTTAAACCAAAATATCATTTAAAACATATGACACTATAAAATACAACCTGGTGATATTTACTCACACATAAAGTAAATACGCAACACACTAGTAAATATTAACTTTCAACTCATTAAATTAATATTTACTCCAGTTCCAACATTTTATATAATTATCTTATGTGGTAAATTAATATAAAATTAGCCTCCTAAAAGCGAGGGTTGTTACAATTTTACCTACTAACCCCAACAACACTGGATCCATGAGCTCCACCGATGAAATCTTCTTCAATGGCCAGTTCCGTCCCATGAAACTCTCTTCTCACTTGCATAGGCCTCAGATCCTATCTCCCTTGCAAGAAGTCGACACTGAAGATGAAAAAATGATGAAGGTTCGGTTACCAGAAGGTGAGATTTTAACTTGAGAAACAGATCCGTCACGAGCAATATGACTTTTCAAGCTTTTTTTCTTTTAGTTTTTATCTTAATCTATTTATTATTATGCATCCAGGATAAAGAAGATGATTTTGAAAGTGAGTGTTAAATCAACGGCCTTGAGGTTTGGATATTCAACAAAAGAATGGGTAAACGAGTTTGTCATAGCATGCATTAGTAGTCTTGCTCTTAGTGGATTCAATGATGATGTTGGTATTCTCTTGCTTTATATTTCCACTGAACATATTGGATTTCAGTAACACCCCCCCCCCCCTATTTTCTGTGTAACAGGATGTCCTTATTATGCATTTTTTACTGTTGTATCTGGCCAGCTAGCATGGCTAATTTGGACAGTTGACTTATCATCACGAGATGATTGCAATAGAAAGTGAGTATACGTAGGTTATGTTCATTGCAAAAATAGAAAATGGGTGTAAAAGGTTTTCTTGGAATGTCATTCCATATTAATATTGTACCTCCAAAATGTCATTCAGATTTTTTTTATTGCAATGTTTTTTTTTTTTGCATGTAAAAACAGAGTTTATTAATCTTTTTTATTTATTATGTTACAGACACCCTTCAATGACAGAAGATGAACATAATAATTCTTTGTTTTTTGAAGTATGTTCATTTTATTTGAAACTTTTAGATAATAAGTATCTTTATTATCAAGCTTAGTGTGTTTGGAACTTTTAGATTTTATTTATGGTTTTTCTTTAATGCTCATTTAAGATTTTATTTTGTTTTTGTTTACTGAATTAGGGCTTTTTTCGATTTATTTATGGATTTTGGTTGGTTTCGATGTAACTGTGAGTATTTTTTGGTTTAGTTTTGTAGATCTAACTGTGATTTTCGAGTAGTTGGATACAAAAACAGAGTATAATGAATCATTCTATTAGTGTGACATACGCAGCCATTACTGAATTTGCATAGTTGCCCCTATGTTGCTACTATGGTCCAATTTGTTTTGGGGACATGAACTTTGGTATGAAAAGAACTACATGAACTAAAGATTTTGTAGAACCATAAACTTTGGTGATGTTTCTATATACATAAATTGACAATTATAACCATAAATGTGCGATAAGTATACAACAATAGCTATATTTTTAATTTGATGGGCCCAATTTCAATCTCTTACATATGTTTTTTGTTTGTTTTTTTATCAAGTTTGGGTCTATTATTAGGTGTTCCCGTTGGTGCTCCAGTTTATATTTCTGTTGTACTCGAATACCTGGCTGCTGAGGTTTGTTAAATTCATTTCTTTCTATTTAAGAATATGTTATAGTGTTGTTGGGTGTGATTTGTTTTTTTGTTATAGCTTTTGGAATTGGCTGGTAATGCATCAAGAGACAACAAGAAGAGCCGTGTTGTACCTCGACACATTAACTTGGCGATCAGCAATGATGAGGAGCTTACCAGGCTTCTTGGGTCTGTTACCATTGCCAACGGTGGTGTCATGCGTTACATTCATGCCAATTTGCTCCCAAAGAAGGCCTCTAAAGTTGAAGAATAAATGAGGTTATATTTCTTTTTTAAAACACAGTGTTGGATTGAGATTAGTATAGATGAGGTTCTGTTAGGCTGTAGTTTTTCATTTTTCTTTAATTCCTAATTGTTGTAAGATTTCAATTATTCATTGAAACGAATATAAATTTAAATCTTATTTTTGTGCTAAGCTTTTTTTCGTTAATTTTTATTGGTAGATTTGGTTTCATAAACTCTTTTTCAATTGTTGATTTATTCTTTATATTGATGTGAAAATAATTTTTTATCATGCATGGATCTAATTTTTCAGATTAATAATATCAATAGTTATTTTCAATATTACGGGTCGAATTTGTTGCTCCCCAATCACGACAATGTTAGCGATACAATATACTTTAAATTATGGGTCAAATCCCCATATTTGGGAGAATTATCACCGTGGCTTCAGGCACGGACACGATTGGGGAAATTATGACAATTTTTTTTTAAATTATGCCTTCAAGCACACACATGAATAAATGAGGTTTTATTTTTTATATAAGGCGGATAATCCTATAAACAAAGGAAACTCTATCCAAAAATTTTAAATTATTTACGATTATTTATATTATATAAAAACATTAGACTTACATTATACATGACTTAATATTTTGAAAAAAAATCTTCATGAAGAAGTTTCTTCCGTGTTTTGAACCCGAGACCAATCTTAATTTTGGGGAGGGCACTTGCCATCGAACTATTGCACGACTTTATGCTTTTAAAAATTATCAGTGTGCCTTCAGGCACGGACATACCCTAGTATGTATATATATATATACTAGAGAATACCCATGCCTGAAGGCACAACAAGATTTTCCAAAGCACGTAATCGTTAAACGGGGAAAATTTTTAAAGTACATAATTGCAAAACTGCAAAAATATCGTTCCCTAACAAAACATTTATAAATCATTCCCCAATTTATATAAGTGCATAACTATTACATGTAACTTAACTTTTTTACACCATACACCTATTTTTGTGGTACTTAATATAATTGTTAACATATATTATTAATTATTACATGATTACATCGAATGGGAAACATTATTTTAATACAATTGTTACCATATATATAGGGAAAATTAATTCATGATTCCCATTGATGTGATGAAGTTGTCAAAAAATAAATTTCCTATCTCATCGACATTCATGTATAGGTGTTCCTTATGCCCGAAGGCACAGTTTAAACTTTGTAAAAAAATATAACACATCTTGGGACATGTATGGTATAAGAACACCAGGTGCCAAAGTAGTTTTTTACCAACTACAGATCCAAAAAATTGGGCCAACTAAGACTTTTAATCATAGAATTTATTATAAAACACAAAAATGTGACACGATTTTAAAAGTTTGGGTAGAATTGCCTCTATTTATAGGACTATCCATCTTTTCTAAGAAACCAAAACTACTCAGTTATACAAATAGTCCATCCTGGACATTATATAAAGCAACAAAAACTTATTATAGCACTATAATTAATAACAACCAAAAAACATGAGAACAACATTCCAATACAAACGACAATGTAACCTAACTCTTTGAACATCCAACAATTAAATATCATTATATAACCAAAGTAACCCCATTAATTATAAAAAAAAAAGAGATCTTAGAATATAGTTCTTAAGACTCAAAACACAAATGATCTATTTGAATAAAAACAATTGAACATTTGTAGACAGATGAGAGGATGTCAGTTTTTTTTAATCAAAAGGAACAAAACATAGAGGATGATTAAAAAAAGTAATTAAAAGTAACAATCAAAATACACAATGTTAGACGTAAGATAAACCTTAATATTCATAACTTACCAAATAAATCTTTAGTTTCATTAATGTGTCGAGTTCTTCGATCTCCTGTAATAAATTGACATAAAAGAGTCAATATAAAAGAATTAACTTTCCTAAAACTACATTCAGAGTTGGTCTTCTGATGGTCTCGGTGTTGCCCACTATATTTTCAAATATTACCTACATCGTGCCTAAATAGATATCAAGATATAAGAAGATTAATCTTATCCATATTAACCAATCAAGACAAGTGTAAATTTAATTATGTGTCAGGCTATTATAAATGTCCGTAACTTAAATGTATGAACTTTATTATCATAGAAATTTTCTCAAAAAAGTTATGGATGCTTGCATTATTGTTTCGGGATTCTCATAGACATTTACTCAGATGATGATTTCACCTAATATAAAATCTTTTAGGAAAAGGAAAAATGAATTGGTAACCATAATGATTTAGGATTGTAGTCTTTACCTTTTGCCAAATAAAGTCCACCAGATTTAGGATTGAAGTCACTAACTCTTTCGTTGTTTGGTGTATGTAACTCTGAATCTGTATAAAGAAATAAAAGTGAAGAAAAGTAAAGGTAATATGTTGAAGAGATCATCAAATCAAATATGTGGAAAGATGTAGTCCGAGAGAGTACCTACCAATATCACACATTATCAAGAGTATAGACATTATCTCAAAATGAGAAAGGTTTTTATTTTAGTAAAATCAAATCACAAAAATTTAGAACTATCAAATTTCATGTTTACTTTTCAGTAATTTAAATTGAAGTGCTACACTTTGTATTGCTCTTTTATATGCATTCGCTTTCTGTAGTACATCATGAGCACTCCCTCCCCATCATTTAAATGCCATTGAAAGAAAATGTGACTTCAACTTATTTAAAAAGGTAAGACACTTCAATCATTGGGTTTGCATTGGCCAATAATTTCTACAAAATAATAGAATTCTCAAATAGACAAAAAAATCATCCTCAATCCGTGCTTTTTCAATTAAAGTATGAAATGAATAAAAAGGAAAATTAGCAAAAATAACCATATCATTCCCAATGCTCATTCAGTACGTCTATGGAATGTGATAAATTTTGTCCAAATAAAGCATAAATCGGGTGGAGATGTCATATCTTACATGTGTCACAACACAAATAAAATTTAGGCATGAATCGACAATATACCTTGTTATATCGTGTAAGAGCCAAAAAATTCCCCAAAATATATTGATCTACGAAGGCAAAAACAAAATAAAAGTCAGAATGACATAATCAGAAATTACTCCGAAATTATTTCTACAATAATACTAAAACAGGTCATCCAATCTAAAATTAATCAATTGAAGGGAGGAAACCCCCAATTCATATCTCAATTTCTTCATAAAATCAAAGAAAATACCTCTGCAACATCAATGACGTTTTGTGAAATGGGATGAGAACAAAACTTTCCAAATCATTCAAGTCCCAAAGCATGAGCAAAAAATACCAACATAGATATGCCAATATTATATATAAAGCATGACCCAAAATAGTACAATATAGATCTGCCAGTACTCGATCTACCAAAACATGCGTGAAAACATTAGAATATAGACCTATCAATACTTGAACTAACTCCAAAACGCATGAGTAAAAATAAAAAATCAGAAGCTATAGAAAATGTTAAAAATCTAAGCATGAGCAAAAACACAAAATGAGACTCTCATTATGTTGTCAATTATAAGGCTCTCAATTTGTATACACTAAGAGCTCAAGTACCCCAAAACCTCATATCCATAAAAAATACCTGGTATGGTGTCTCAAATTGAAATGGTAGTGGAGTTTCACCGAAATTCAGACCTCCAGTAGTGATCGAGCAAAAGCACGTGCCATTTCCCACCAGAAAACTCAAAACAAAACTCAGAATATTATTCATTGCTAATGTCACCAGAAAATGGTTTATTGAGATATAAAAAATAAAAACTTAAAATGAATTTCACTAACAGCAAAGTGGAGGTTTAGAATACCTCTCATTTGTTTACTCTTAAAAATTTCCCAAAATCTGAAAAAGACACAAACTTGTTTAACATTATAACAAGTATGAGCATTATAACAACAATTAAACCTATTTAACAAATGAACATATACAAAGATACAAACTTGGGTATAAAATAAAAATACTTAATGAAATTAGATGAGACTCCAAAGACAAATCTGAGACTCTAAAGACTATTAATAGACATGTTGTATACCTGCAAGAGGTGGGACACAAAAAAATAGGCTATAGACACTTTTAACTATAGTTCAAGCCAAATGAAAAGATATAAGTTGGGTATTATACATGAAAAAATAATCTAATGAGGTAATGCACAGAAACCACTTAAAATCTACCAATAGAAGAAACAAAGTTCTATTATAGAAAAAACTATAGTAACATTATCTTCAACTCATCACTACATTGGGTATCCCACAATGAATAATTCAAAATGAACCCAATAATAAGAACAATCATCAATTAAGACATGAAATTAAGTGATACACAAAACTGAGTAATAATTTTAAAAAATATATAGGTTATGACATAAAACTCTTACAACCTTTTTTGGCCATGACATCATCATAGAAGTTTTGCCAAAAATTCCTACAAAAGGATTGCATATATAGAATATTTTCTCACAGAATTAAAAGCATTGACTAAAAAGGGAAATAATTATGAACAACTTTCTTAGGATAAAAATAAATGAAAATAATGGAGGAAAACGATTTAATCTCAAGTCTATCAGGTATGAGACAAAAGACAATGGTGGGGGGTCTTATTAGTCATGTATTGAATAAGAGGCAAAAAAAGTATTTGCTAAAACACTCAAATATAGAGGAATGAACATATCAAAATTACCTCATAATCACAATAAATACCGACATCCGTAATGAATTAAAATTAATATGTCAAAAAAATAACATAGAACCGTGAAGGCAAACTAGTGTTCTTGTGCAGACTCGGCCATTGAAAACTGTCATATATCTATACAATCATAAAAAATCACGTCAAAGAAGTCAGCAAAAAGAAAAAAGATATCCGGGGAATTAAATAACTTAAAAAAACTCAGTATTGGAAACATTGTAACAAATAATCCAAAGGGTACCTGAATGGGGTGGGGGACGAACGTTGATCAAAAGTCAAAAGAAAGAGATGGAGACAAAGAAGAGTAAAGGCATACTGAAAAAAGTAAATGATAACTTCTAATTTTAAATTAAAAACCCAACCTTTTCATAAAAGAAAAAATTTCAATTATAAACCAATTTTTTTACACTACACCCCCCCCCCCCCCCACACACACACACACACGAACACATAGAGATATGCCTTTGGTCAAAGGTCCAAGAGTCTTGAGAGCAGTGGTGTATAATAAAGAAGTAGAGAAAGGCTCTCAAAACCATCTAAGAAAGGACCCATCTTAGTGAGAAATAAAGAAGTAGAGTTTTGTTAGAAAAAGGAGAGAAAATAGATTTATATGAGAGATATGAGAGATAGAGTAAAAGGACAATGTGTTTATTGATGTTTTTGGGCGGCATAACAAACGTTGGGCAGGATAATAAAAGTTGGGAAACTTAATCATGGCCGCATATTTTCTCCAAATGAATCCTAGCTCTCATTCTACTTTTATATTTTACAAATTCAAAAACCATCTTCCTTTATATATATATATAGTAAGGAGTAAAACTTATGTATTTCATAAGATTGAACTATGATGTCATCTATATGATATATTCCTACACTTCCTATTTTTTTCTTCAAATCTTTGATTTCCCCCTCTTTTTTTACTTACCAAATTTAACCTTCAATTAAAAATTGGGGTTAATTTGGTCAAGTTTAGCTCATCAATTTTTTCCCACTCTCTCTCATTTGTCACAAAAGCCTCTCATTCTACCGTATCTCATCAGCAAGCAAAAATAAACATACCTCAAACCCTTCTCCCCACCGTCTCCCCATTGCTTCAGCCGTCGCCTCACCTGACTCCTTGTCGCCGATCCTCTCTACGCTACCGCTCCACTTAGGTAAGCTTCAGATGGTTTCAATTTTAGGTTTCAAATAGAAGAGTAATTCATGGTGTTTGCATTGTAATATTTAGTTTTTTGGTTTGTTTTAAGTTTGATGTTAGTTCTATTTCTTATATGTTTAATTAGTTGTGTGGTGTGGCAATTTTGGTATTAGTTTTGATCTTAGTTATATTTGTATTTCTTGGATAAGCTGTATTTATAGTTTCAAACCTTATTTATCTAGGTTTGAAGCTCCCACGTGATGGTTCATCTTTTTTGAGCTGGTTTTTAGGTCTGAATCATTTTATATTAATCTTTGTGTTTATTTGAGGATATTGCTTTTATGTTGCAGGTTCTCATGTATATCAATTTTTTAAGATCTGGACCATTTTAATTTCTTTTATGTTATAGGTACTCGTTTATTATGCAGGTACTCACTCCTCACATCTCTCACCCTTAGGCATACGACATTACTTTGATGTTTTTTATTCTCACCATGCTTGCATTTTTCGAGTTATTTTCATTTATTTTTTAGTTGATCTTTTGGTTTCAAGGCCGATGTAAGAAAGAAATTTTTTTCAAGCCTATTTAGTGGTTTAACTAACCATATATATGATCATTTATTGGGAATTTGTTTAAACTAACTAGATATATAAATATTGCAAATGGGATAGAAATATATAAATATATAACTAGAAATATATAAATATTCTTGTCCCTATATATGCATTATCGATTTAAGTAGAATAATCAGTTTGTATTATCATATTGAATTTCCTTATTTCACAAAGTTATGCACGTCTTATAGGTTCATAGGGCGGGCCATCCAAATAAGACCCTATAAAAAAAGTGTTTATTTTCAAGGCCTGCGTACAATTTCAAAATATTATGGATCTCCTTATTATTGTTGTATTATATTCGATTTTGTCAACAAGGGATCTTAACCTCAATTATTTTATGCCAAATTTTTCTTTCTTATGATTTTTTTGTTGTTTAGTAGACTTTTCATATCTCAATCAGCGAGAATTGAAGAAATAGTCAGCCCTAGAGTAGTTTCCCCTGACATTGCCCTGACTGACTCACTATCAACTCTAGATTTGCTTCTCATGGCATCAGTACCATCCATTTTAGCTCTATCAAGATTGAGAGAAAAACTTAGTGGGTTATGGTTATACGCAATTCGTAGGTGGCCCTCAGTGATTCACTTATCCCGTGAGTTTTTGCACTTGATTCTTCGAACTAATCTGATGTTTTCTATTTCAAAGGTCTATGTTATCATATATCGAAATGTGCAGCAGAAATTTTTGTGGTCTGACTAAGGTTTATATTATTTTTTCTATCATTTTGTTTTTCCTTTACAGAATATGTATTTATTATAACAGGGCATTACCTCTTTAAGGTCAATTGTGATAGTCGTACTAGCAAGAAAGAAAGAAAGTGTTGAGTAAGAATATAATTTCGTGGCCATTTGTTTAAATTGTTAAAAACTAAATGTATCTTCTCTTACCCAATTTTTGTTCTTTTCAGATCAAAAGGCTAAATCAGAATCCATTGTGTGGTTCAACCAAATAAGAGTTAAATAATTTGGGAATTTTTCACACAAAACTCATTCCATGATGATTAAAAGGGACGATATTGCATGAGGGGTTAGCCTCGGTCACAAGGTTGATTCAAATTTTCATGAAGGGATAAGGTTCTACCTATTAGTAACGTTGCATTATCATCGTCGAAAAATGTGAATGATCGACTTGGGAATGTGGAAAAAAAGCAAAACATAATAGTGATAAGATCAAAAAAAATTCTAAAATGAAAGAGCTATTGAGAAGGGCTGCTTCTGCAAAAGCTTGGAAAGGATGAAAGTACATTAGTAGAAAGGTAAAAAAAATTAACCCTTAGAGAATCACTCAAAAGTTAGAATTACAAATTTAAAAGTGGTTCCTTTCTCCACCCGTTTCCCCTTTTAACATTGTTTCTTCCACCACTGCGAGTTTACAGTTATTTAAATTTACTCATTTTCTTGAATTTTTTCTTCGACCATTGTGAACGCTCTTAGTATTCCAAAATAAAATGAAAACTAATTTTACTAATTTCATGTTGAAATTATAAAGGTATAATTTGAACAAAAATAGAAAAAAAAATAACTTTAGATAAAATAAAATACTACTTATTATTTCACTCTCTACTAGGTGAAAATATTCCATGCCATTCAATCTACATTTTTTCAGGTTTTACTGTTTAGAAATAGAGTATTGTTAATAGTAGTACTAGGTGATCAACTTAGCAATGAGTCACCAAAGATCAGTTTTATATGGGATGTGGCAAGTTTCTCAACTTCTTCTTCTATTTACTCTGTTATTTCAAGAGCTTGTTCAACAAGGAAGGACCACACCTATCACACACCGCTTAATTCTAGCAGCGGCCACCACCAATATTATGTCGGGCACGAACTAAATAAAATATCAGTCTTAGCATGAAACAGATATGAGACATAAATAAATGAATCCACAAAATAAATAATTGAATCAATCCCAAATGATAATAACCAACTATGCGATAAAAGATCCCTAACCATGCTAAACTCCAAATAACAAACTAATCTCCAATAGTATAAAATTTAATAAACTCCAACTGAATCCATAATGAAATATCTGGATAAAGCCCATACAACTTTCGAACCAAATGGCCCAAAAAAACCATAAACTGATTCTCAATGTAAATATGAAGGAAAGGAAACTAAACTAAACTAAACTAATATGCATAAAGTAAATAACTCCCGCTGCACCTCCAAGAAAGTCTCCAAATATTCCTATGCAGCTTCTCCAAACTTATTCTTGAAAAGGTTAGTCAACGCATGAGGTCAGAGCCCCGAACATGAATACACACTACTCCCCTCAAATAGGATTCCTGAACCCAGACAATAGCATTATACACAATAAATATCACAATATAGTATTTTAATTTAATGTATATAATTAAACTCAATAAGGGTAATTTACTAACCATCCCCAAGGATTATTTATAAATAACACACCACAATCATTTTAAATATCCCACAATCCCAAATTGTTAATTTAATTAAATTAACCCAAATTATCATTATCCTCACTTTTTATTACGGAGGTCCTCCTGCCCCGACTGGTAATTTTCACGTAAGTTTTACACTTCCCCTTACCAAAACACTAGCCGGATCTGTTTAAATTGTCGATCCCCCGCAATTTGACAACGTTCCACACATGACACGCCATAAATCGCCAACTATCCCAGTTAAACTGTTAGCCCCCGCACATTATGTCACCACAAACTTTACTACCCGTTTTTATCTTAGGCATTAATTCTTATCTCCTCAATTTCACAATTAACAAGTTACCCCACCCTTTTAATCGATGTGAGAACTCAAAATATCCCTTAGTCCCATACATAAGGGTCTCCAAGTACATGTGCATCATATCCTACATATAGGATGAATTACCAATATAAAACACGTCTTGGTGACATGCCTAGGGTAAAGCAATGATTATAAATACTTAAAAATCAGCCCGTCCCCTGAATATAAAATCCCCACGAATTTACACTAACTAGTCTCATACCTAGCAAGTATAAATTTTAACCAAGGCCTACCCACTAGTCCCATACCTAGTAAGCATCAAAAAATAGGGTTGAGCAAAAATACTACCCAAAAGTTCCTCGTCCCCACGATGGCAAAAGTAACTAAAACAAATCACACAAATCAGAATTCAATATGCACAAAATAGCACTTTAATCACAAATGTCATAATTCCATTTCATTCCAATAATAAGATAGTCATCGTTTTGAACATAATTATTTCCATCCAATACTTATTAATTTATTTTACATGCGAAATTATTCAATATGACATAATCGTTCTCTTTTATAAATCTACTAATTTTTATAAGTGTGTTCGCATCCCACTTAATATATAAACAATCCCATAACTTCTACATGTGAACATACACCCCAAAAACCATAGAAACCCAAAAATCTAACTTATGCACCCAAGGGTTTCAAGGATTAAATCATATTAAAAAGTTTCATCAAAACAGGCCCAAAATTTAGTGTCCACTTTCTCTAATTAAGTTGCTAATTGATTTTTATTCAAAAATACGTGATTAAGGATTTAGGTGACACTTAAAATGCATAATACTAAAGGAAAGGAATATAGTATTCATGTCTAAAATTAGTCGAATCAAAACTCTGAGTAGACGGTCCCAAATTGTTAATTCAATTAAATTACCCAAATTATCATTCTTCCCACTTTTTATTATGGCGGTCCTCCTGCCCCGGGTGGTAATTTCCACCAAAGTTTTACACATTCCCCTGTCAAAATGTCAGTCGAATCCGTTTAAATTATCGATTGCCCATATATTGACAAGGTTACACCCACGACACGACATAAATTATCAGCCGGGCCGTTTAAGTTGTCACCCCCCGCACATTACGTCGCCAAAAATTTTAATACCCGTTTTTATCTTAGGCATTAATTCTCATTTCCTAAATTTCACTATTAACATGTTACTGATTAAGGGTGAAAAGTAGCGTCGCATCAAAATGCTAATCGTTGTTTTTCTGTTCACCGCCTCAATACAAAAACCTAAATTACCAATGCACTTGCGATACAAGTGTAGCGGTAAGTCGGGTATCGAAAATCCCTAGAGACGAGTTTCTAAAATTTATAGGATTTAATATTCCTAAATAAAAGTGTAGAAGATGAATATGAACAAAAAGGAAAAGATGCCCAAAAGGGAAATGTTAATCTAGTCGAGGAAAAATAAAGATAGACTAATAAAGCGAGTAAAAACTATAGGTTGCTTCGAATGTCCTTCACCCGAGTTAATTAGTATAAAATGGTGACATGGGTAGCCGAGTTATTACCAATTCGTCTCATTTCGACAGTTAATTGAACCAAGGGTTATCACGCCTCTAAATTTTCATAAAAGCCTAATATGATTTTGGCATCAACAAATACCCCGAAAATTACGCATGCAAGGTCGTAAGCACGGAGCATACATGATATTCCCCATCAAATCCCCTAGGCGTAATAATTAGGACAACGCACCTGAAATAGACCCGTAAATACCATCACTAAAGCCAAGCAACATGTCAACCCGGAATGATTTCAATCTGATGCAACCTAGACTAACTTAGCTAGAAAGCATATTAAAAATGCGGTAAATAAATACGATAAATAAACACAATAAATCTATACTAGAAATCACGAAAAAAAAGCATGTAAACCTAATTATGAAAGCATGTAAATTAACTACAAAGCAAGAATAAAGGAAATACAACTATATTAAAATGGTAGGGAAGATGAATAGTTAACTTACAAACCCAAATGGGTGTCAAACCAAGTGAGGAAGAAGAAGAACTCTCCAAACCCTAAGCTAAACTAACCTAAAATCCAATTTATCTGTTATTTACAAGAAAATCGATTTATATAGTAAGTTGGAAAAGAAATAAAGGAAAAAGAAAAGAAAAGGAAAAGGAAACAAATATTTGCTACTCGCGGTCAACCAGTCGCAGGGGCGCGATCGACCGCGCCTTCAAGTTGAAGCACACTGTTTCTTTTTCACGAAAAAATCCAAAATTGTGGTCGGCCGAGCCTCAAACCGCGGTCGATCGGTACTCTGTTTCTCAGCCTTGTTTGGTCCATGAAGAGGGGGAAAAGGTTGCAAACGGAAATGGCCATATCTTCTTCATCCGGACTCGGAATCGCGCACCATTTATGGCCATACAAAGCTTGCTAAACAAAATACGCATCCATGGAATTTTCATGTGCCGGAGAGGAAACATGAGTTGACTAAAATGCCCTTGAAGTAGCTTCCAGCGACGAAACTTCTTCGAAATTCAACGGATCCTCACTTTGAGCGTTCCAATACCTACAAAAGCACAATTAACCCCTGCAAAGCATGTATATATCCAAATCCAAGGTTTTTTGGTTAATGAGCATAAATATAGGCATTAAGGACTGTAAAAGTGCTAGAATGCATAAAGATATAGGGCGAAAATATGCAATATTTGATGCGAATCAGTTATCCCGCCCTTTTAATCAATGTGAGATTCTCAAAATATCCCTTAATCTCATACCTAAGGGTCCCCGAGTACATGTGTGTCCTATCCTACATATAGGATGAATTACCAATATAAAACAAGTCTCATGACTAGGCTAACACAACGATAATAAAAAATAAAAATTATCCCACCCCCCAGAATATAAAATCCCCACAAATTTACACTAACTATTCTCATAGATAGCTAGTATAAATTTTAACCAAGGTTTGCCCACTAGTCCCATACCTAGTAAGCATCCAAAAATAGGGTTGAGCAAAAATACTACCCAAACACTCCTCATCCCCGCGATGGTAAAAGTGACTAAAATAATTGACACAAATCACAATTCAATATGCACATCATGGCACTTTAATCACAAAAATTTCATAATTCCATTTGATTCCATTAATGATAAGTCATCGTTTTCAACATAATTATTTCCGTCCAATACTTGTTAATTTATTTAATATGCAATATTATTCAATATGACATCATCGTTCTCTTTTATAAATCTTCTAATTTTTATAAGTGTGCTCGCGTCCCACATAATATATAAATAATTACATACTTCCCCACTATTAAATGAATTTTGTACTCGAAATTAGACGAAGCATACACATCAAATGCAAATCGTGCAAATTAAAATAAGGCTCATATATGCCTACCCGTAAACCGCCATAATTGAGTTCCCATACACCCAATCCTACATGTATGAAATCCCTCGATCTCCAAAATACAATATATATATATATATATATATATATATATATATATATATATATATATATATATATATATATATATATATAAGAGAGAGAGAGAGAGAGAGAGAGAGAGAGAGAGAGAGAGAGAGAGAGAGAGAGAGATCCTACATATATATCAATAACTTTGAAAATAACGCCGTTCCACGCGCTCTCGCAAATTACTACTCGCTTATGTCTCTGATAATCTTCGCAACACATAAATCCTCAAGTAAAAATATATCGCTGCATTGATATGAGACATGCACAAAATTTATACTAATGATCTCCCACATAAAATATTGTCTCCAAAAATCAACTCTAAAGATCCTCATCTAAACTCAATGCCTACAACGTCCTTAACACAAAACTCCGTATCTCCAGGAAACACATCTAACACATATGCTAGACCCTCTACCTTAAGGAGTAAGAATCAATAAAGGGAATAAAAGATTGATAACGTGGAAACTAAACTGACTCAGAACCTATGAGACCTAAGACTATGCTCTAATACCATCTATCACACCCCGCTTAATTCTAGCATTGGCCACCACCAAAACTATGCCGGGCACGAAATAAATAATATATCATTCTTAGCATGAGACGGACATGAGACATAAATAAATCTATCCACTAGATAAATAATTGAATCAATCCCAAATGATAATAATTAACTATGCGATAATAGGGTTCGTGAACCCAGACAGTAGCATTATACCCAGTGAATATCACAATAGAGTATTTTAATTAAACGAATATAATTAAACGCGTGAAGGGTAAATTACTAACCATCCCGAAGGATTCTTTATAAATATCACACCAGTATCATTTTAGATATCCCACAGTCCTGAATTGTTAATTTAATTAAATTACCGAAATTATCAGTCTTCTCACTTTTTATTATGGCGATCCTCCTGCCCCGAGTGATAATTTTCACCAAAGTTTTACACTTTCCCTTGTCAAAATGCCAATCGAATCCGTTTAAACTGTCAATCCCTCGCAATTTGACAAGGTTCCATACATGACACGACATAAATCGCCAGCCGCCCCGTTTAAATTGTTAGCCTCCGCACATTATGTCGCCACAAATTTTAATAACCGTATTTATCTTAGGCATTAATTCTCATTTCCTCAATTTCACTATTAACAAGTTACCCCACCCTTTTAATTAATGGGAGATCCTCAAAATATCCCTTAATCCCATACCTAAGGGTCCCCAAGTACACGTGCGTCATATCCTACATATATGATGAATTACCAATATAAAACACGTCATAGTCTCATGCCTAGTCTCATGCAACGATAATAAAAAATAGGGTCAATTAAGGTTTGGCCCCCATTTAATTTTCTATAATAAGTTAACCCCCCCCCCCCCCCCCCCCCCCGCCCCGGCACAAACTCAGTTTCTTAATGTTTGGCCTCTAGTTTTAACATTTCGTCCATTCTATCGTGAATCCACATATTTAATACAGATTATACCCTCACTTTAATATGGGGACCAAACCTTAAATTAAAAAAATGCACAGAAAATTTCAAAGAAATAGAAAATAAGTAAAAATGAAAAATAAATAATAGAAAATAAATAAATATTAACCTCACAATTAATTTTAAAAAAAAACCAAAAATTTATTAAAAAGTAAAAAAATTATTAATTAAGAAAATAAATAATAAAAAATGAAAAAATGAAAGAAAATTAAAAAATAAATAAATAAATAAAAACCAAAAATAAAAAAAAATAAGAAAATTAGATATTAACCCGGAATTAATTTAAAAAAAACACCCAGAAATTTGTTTAAAAGTCAAAAATTAATTCATTAAGAAAATAAATAACAGATAATTAAAAAAATCCGTAGAAAATTTAAAAAACAGAAAATAATGAAAAATAAAAATTAATGAAAAACAATACAAAAAATAAATAAAAATAGATAATAAATATTAACCACAAAATTAATTTAAAAAAGCAAAAAGAAATTTATTAAAAAGTCAAATAATTAATTAGGAAAATAAAGAACAAAAAATTTAAAAATACGCTCCGAAAATTAAGAACTCAAAAAAATTATTTTACTTTTTTACTGATTTTAGAAAAAATTATTTAAAAAAATATACCTCATGAAGATCGTTAAAATAATTTATTTAATATTCAAGTTTAATTGCATTTTATACCTCGTATTTGAGAGGATTCACTTTCTAATGTGATGCAACGTTAACCAACTCTGTGAATAGATTTATTTTTTAAAATAAATAGTTAATTTCACCATTTAAACTTAATTTAATTTGAAATAAACTTAATTTATTTATTTTGTTTTAACGAAGGGGTATGTTTTGATTTGATTTGAGTAAAAAATGGAGTGGTTAAAGCTTAAATTGGTATAAAGTGGCACATGTTTGAGCTCTAATTTTTAGAAAAAATTCCCCCTTAATACGCATAGGCTTAATGGACCTATTATGTCAAATAAAAAGTGACTTAATGTCAAAGCAATTCACTACATGTTTATTTTATAAAACTGATCCTCAAAAGATTTTGTGAAATGTGATATTTTGGGCATTTTTTTAATCCTCTGAGTGTTTGTATAATTTTCTGTTATTTATTTTCTTAATTAATAAGGTTTTTTCTTTTTAATAAATTTTTGGGTTTTTTAAAATTAATTATGGGGTTAATATTTATTTTCTATTTTTTATTCATTTTTTTTTCAATTTAGTGTTTTTTATTTATGTTTTGTTTTTTTATTTTCTAAGCGTTTTTTAATTTGCTATTATTTATTTTCTTAATTAATAAATTTTTGATTTTTTAATAAGTTTTTGTCTTTTTAAATTAATTGTGGGGTTAATATTTATTTTTTGTTTTTTATTCATTATCTGTATTTCTTTCATTCTTTTTTTATTTATTTTCTATTTTTTTTAATTTCTACCTTTTTTTAATTTTCTAATATTTATTTTCTTAATTAATATTTTTTTGACTTTTTAATAAATTTCTAGGTGTTTTTTTAACTTAATTTTGGGGTTAATATTTTTTTATTTCTGTTATTTATTTTTAGTTTTTATTTATTTTCCATTTTTTTAATTATGTGAGTGTTTTTTAATTTAACATTTGACCCCCATATTAAAGTAAGGGTATAATCGATATTAAATATGTGAGTTAACGGCAGAATGGATGGAATGTTAAAAATGGGGATCAAACCTTAAGAAAGCCAATTTGCGGGGGTTTGACACATTATAGAGAATTAAATGAGGGTCAAACATTGAATGACCCTTAAAAATAAAAATCAACCCACCCCCAGAATATAAAATCCCCACGAACTTACACTAATTAGTCTCATACCTAGCAAGTATAAATTATAACCAAGGCATATCCACTAGTCTCATACCTAGTAAGCATCCAAAAATAGGGTTGAGCAAAAAAACTACCCAAAAGCCCCTCGTCCTTGCGATAGTAAAAGTGACTAAAACAAATCACAACTGAATATGCATGACATGGAACTTTAATGACGAATATCATAAGTCCATTTAATTCCATTAATAATATAGTCGTCGTTTTCAACATAATTATTTTCGTCCAATACTTGTTAATTTATTTAACATGCGATGTTATTCAATATTACATAATCATTCTCTTTTATAAATCTTCTAATTTTTATAAGTGTGTTCGCGTCCTACATAACATATAAACAATCCCATAACTTCTACATACGAACCTACACCCCAATACAATAAAAACCCCAAAATCTAACTTATGCATCCAAGGGTTTCAAGGATTAAATCATATTATAAAGTTTCATCAAAACAACCCCAAAATTTGGTGTCCACTTTCTCTAATTAAGTTGGTAATTGATTTTTTCATCAAAAACACATGATTAAGGATTTAGGCGACACTTAAAACGCATAATATTAAAGGAAAGGAATAGAGTATTGATGCCTGAGATTACTATAATCAAAACTTTGAGTAGACGGTTGGACTCCTCTTGGAAAAACACCAATGGAATCTTCAATTCTAGAGTTAAAATATATTAAAAGTTGGGCCTAGGGCTTGAATATGAGAGGAAATATGTTTGGAGAACCTTAGTGGAGAATATTTTGAGAGAAAAGTGTTTTATAAGTCCCAGCCCCGTATCAGCTTTGGTATTTAAAAGGTTTAAGAGTTAGAATACAATTAGGACTCTAATTAATCCGTGACCTCACCTGTTGCTCGAACGATTGACACATGTCGTTCGAACGACATACTATCTCGTTTGAATGGGCCAAAAATCTTTAAAACTCCGCCTTTACACTCAAACTAAATTTCATCAACTCCACAAAAATATACCTGCTTGTTAAAACATATTAGAAAATCATTCTAACATTCTGTTATAACTCGGATTTAATTCCGGTGGAAAATTTACTACTCCAATATAGAAACCAACATGTTTCATTATTAAAAACCATTAAATCCCCAAATTTATTTTTCTCGAATATTCGAATTAATGAATTAAATTAATTAATAAAAAAATGGGATGTTACATACTTCCCCACTAGCAAAGGAATTTCGTCCTCAAAATTAGACGAAGGATGCACATCAAACGTAAATCGCGTAAATTAAAATAAGGATCACAAATGTCTACCCGTAAAATACCATAATTGGGTGCCCTACACCCAATCTTATACGTACGAAATCCCTCAATCTCCAAAATACAATATATATATATGAAAAAAATGTCGTCCCACGCGCTCTCGAAAATTACTACTCGCTTTTATCTCCGATAATCTTCGCAACACAAAAATCCTCAAGTCAAAATACATTGATGTATTGATATGAGACATACCCAAAATTTATATGAATGATCTCCCATATAAAATATCATCTCCAAAAATCAACTCAAAAGATCCTAATAATAAGCTTACTAATTATGAACTCAATGCCTACAACGTCCTTAACACAAAACTCCATATCTCCATGAAACACATCTAACACATATGCTAGACCCTATACCTTAAGGAGTACTAATCAATACAGGGACTCAAAGATTAATAAAGCGGAAGCTAAACAGACTCATTACCTACGAGACCTAAGACCATGATGTGATACCATCTGTCACACCCCGCTTAATTCTGGCGTCGGTCGCCACCAAAACTATGTCGAGGGCGAACTAAATAAAATATCATTCTTAGCATGAGATAGACATGAGCATCAATAAATCAATCCATAAGATAAATAACTGAATCAATCCCAAATGATAATAACCAACTATGAGATAAAAGATCCATCACCATTCTAAACTCCAAATAATAAACTAATCTCCAATAGTATAAAACCGAATAAACTCCAATCGAATCCATAATGATATATCTGGATAAAACCCATACAACTTTCGAACCGAATGGCCTAAGAAAGAAATAAACTGAGTCTTAATGTAAATATGAAGGAAAAAAAACTAAACTAAACTAATACGCACAAAGTGAATAACTCATGTTGCACCTCCAAGAAAGTCTCCAAATATTCCTATGCAACTTCTACAAACTTATTCCTTAAAAGGTTAGTCAACGCACGAGGTCAGAGCCCCGAGCATGAATACACACTAGTCCCCTCAAATAGGGTCCGTGAACTCCGACAGTAGCATTATACGCAATAAATATCACAATAGAGTATTTTAATTAAGCAGATATAATTAAACTCAAGAATGGTAAATTACTAACCATTCCCAACGATTCATACCAAAATCATTTTAAATATCCCACGGTCCCAATTTGTTAATTTAATTAAATTAAACCAAATTATCATTCTTCTCACTTTTTATTATGGTGGTCCTTCCATCCCGATTAGTAATTTCCACCAAAGTTTTACACTTCCCCTAGCCAAAAGGCCATCAAAATCTGTTTAAACAGTCGAACCTATGCAATTTTATAAGATTCCACACACGACATGACATAAATCACTAGCTGACCCATTTAAACTATCAACCCCCGCACATTATGTCACCACAAATTTTGATACCCTTTTTTTTTATCTTAGGCATTAATTCTCATTTCCTAAATTTGACAATTAATAAGTTGCCCCACCCTTTTAATCGATGTGAGATCCTCAAAATATCCCTTAGTCCCATACCTAAGGGTCCCCAAGTAAACGTGTGTCATATCCTACATATAGGACGAATTACCAATATAAAACACGTCCTAGTCTTATGCGTAGGCTAACGCAACGATGATAAAACATAAAAATCATCCCACCTCCGGAATATAAAATCCCCATGAATTTACACTAACTAGTCTCAAACCTAGCAAGTAAAATTTTTAACCAAAGCCTACACATTAGTCCATACCTAATAAGCATCCAAAAATAGGGTTGAGCAAAAATACTTCCCAAAATCCCCTCATCCCCGCGATGGTAAAAGTGACTATAAAAAATCACACAAATCACAATTCAATATGCACAACATGGAACTTTAATCACAAATGTCATAATTCCATTTAATTTCATTAATAATATAGTCGTCGTTTTCAACATAATTATTTCCATCCAATACTTGTTAATTTATTTAACATGCGATATTATTCAATATGAACAAATCGTTCTCTTTTATAAATCTTCTAATTTTTATAAGTGTGTTTTCGTCCCACATAACATATAAACAATCCCATAACTTCTACATGCAAACCTACGCCCCGAAAACCATAAAAACCCAAAAAACTAAGTTACGCACCCAAGGGTTTCAAGGATTAAATCATTTTAAAATTTAGAGCTCGCTTTCTCTAATTAATTTGATTTTTAATCAAAAACACGTGACTAAGGATATAGGTGACACTTAAAATGCAGAATACTAAAGGAAAGGAATAGAGTATTCATGCCTGAGATTAGTCAAATCAAAACTCTGAGTAGACGGTTGGACTCCTCTTGAGAAAACACCAATTGAATCTTCAATTCTAGAGTTAAAATTTGTTAAAAGTTGGGGTAGGGGTTGAAAATGAGAGGAAATATGTCTGGAGAACCTTATTAGAAAAAAGTTTGAGAGAAAAATGTTTTAAGAGTCCCAGCCCTGTATCACTTTTGGTATATCAAGGGTTTAAGAGTTAGAATAAAATTAGGACTCTAATTAATCCTCCGCCTCACCTGTCTCTCGAACGACTGACACATGTCGTTCAAACGACATGCAATGTCATTTGATCCGCCCAAAAAGCTTTAAAACTCCGCCTTTACACTTAGATTAAATTTCATTAGCTTAACAAAAACGCACATGCTTGTTAAAGCATATTAGAAAATCATTATAACATTCTATTTTAACTCCGATTTAATTACGGTTGAAAATTTACTACTCAAATATAAAAACAGACATGTTTAATTTTTAAAAACCAATAAATCCCAAAATTTTATTTTTCTCGAATATTCCAATTAATTAATTAAGTTAACTAATGAAAACATGAGGTGTTACAACACTATGAACATGTCTTCTTTGAACTAAACCCCTCTCCATAATACTGATAGGTCCACAAGACCTAGAACTGGAAATTGGATCACTACTGACTCTGAATGTAAGCATATGAGTTCATTAATGCAATAAATAGGGCAATCATCACATATGGATAGGTACTATCGGTTTCAATGTGGGTTTTTCCATATTATGATTTATTGTACCTTTTAGATTTCTCATTTTATTCTCTTTCAACTTGTTTTTTTTGGCAGACGAAGCGGACCTAATAATGGCCTCCATTAAATATAAAGTCGTGTGGTACTCATTTTATTCTTTTTTGCTTGGTTATTCTCTTTTACTTTATTATTTTACCACACTTTATTTTGTTCACAATTATATTATTTGATATGTTTTTAAGTTCATAACAAACAACTAATTCGTCCCTAACCATTGATGATAGTTTTCTAGTGCTTAACAACTTTTCTACAAAATGTACAGTCGATCTCTCTCCATTGGTTCCTGAGATGGAAAAAGGTCATGCTGCAAAAAAAATGTCATTTGGATTAAGTAGTCTTCCTACTTTCCAATAGCTTTTGAGGTTAGCTTAGATTCAGATGCCTGGGATTCTGTAAGAAATCATATGATATATTAGAGAGGAGAAAGTAACAAACATCCAGATGCAGATTTCAACCGTGATAATATTTATTCGAAGTACCATAAGAAAGTGTAAGAGGATCAACTTCAATAAATAAGCTATCATTCGAAGAGAATGGCATACAACATTATGATGGAACACCATTCTCAAATGACATTCGATTTGCTCAACCATGGAAAGGATCACCCTCGACAATAAAATTTCTTAACCGAATTATAGAAAAGAGGAGATTGCGTCAGTAATCTCTTTCAGGTGGCTTATCTGCCCCATGTTCTGAGTACACTAGAAATATATCAAAGTTTACCACGAGAAAAAGTATATCTATTATTGAACTTCCCAAGTATCGAGGAGACAGTACTCTGAAGAAACTCTTTGACCAAGAGTGGAAAAAGCAATCTATACAACCATCGAATTCATCCAAGAATGAGAAAAGTTTGTTTTACTATTGATGATTTTGTGGTATTGTTTCAAGTGCTATAAAAAATAACATGACTTCTCCCTCCGCCCCTCTTGGAGAGGCTGCCATGCAGATTAATCCGAATCCCACCTTTGATCGTGGATCAGTTAGAAATGCCTCATGTCTGCACTTTGAGTATGGGAATTAAATATTTGTGGATTGGCTAGAAATGCACATGAATGTTTTACTGTCATTAAATGACAATAACACAGCTCCACCATATGTATGTAAATTTTATTTTTGAACTTTTTTTGTATTTTAAGAAAGGAATTAACTCTATTTTTTTTAAATTTGGATGTGCATATTTTTAATTCAAAACATGGTTTTGCAAGGTATTAAATATTTTTAAAATAACATTTGTTTAATCTCAATTTCATATCTATTTTCTCCCTTGAGCCTGATTGATTCCTTAAAACAATGAATTTCATATAACATTTGTTTAATCTTTGTGTGATGTTGCCTTAGCATTTGAAGAACACTGGAATATTCTACTCATAACAGCCATACATCTCCAATCAGATCATATATACCAGGGGATCCAAAATACAGGGTATATGGTGTGTATGTTGATAATGAGGTTCGAGACTGGTAGATTTTAGTTTTAGAGTAAAAATCATGAGGTGTTTGTTGGAATTTATCGAAAACTTCATGGGAAGTGGACGGATTTATAATTTAGATATTTGTTTTACCTAATTGTAAGTACCTGTTTGTAAATTTATATCTCTTTGTATCTTTTTTTACATTTCTCAGTGTCACTGAAGTAAATAAAGTGTTATTTTATCCCGTCGTTTTGTGCAGATTTAATTTATTTGTTGTCATTTTGTGCAGACTTCCCTGGATGATTTATCATTGAAGAATTACCGTGGTATTTATAATTCAATGACACTAGCTCCACTCCACTTTTGGGCATATGATGAGTTGAACTGCATCAATAAGAGAACTCAACGTCAGACGAGCCTCATACAACTTCGAGAGCTAATCTGATGAGAGTACAACTCATCGGCGTGTTTGGGTCGAACTGGAAAAAACCATTTGGATTTTTGTGTCCTGGCATATTACATTTACACCTTTGAATTGGCTGACATTTTTTTCTTCTTTTATTGTTTACTATACTTATAGTGTTATATTTGTATTTCTCAAAATGGAACATAAATGCAGAACATGTGAATTGTTGTCCTAAAAAATCTCATATGGAACTATGTAGCCCATCGATTTGTTAATTCGTTAATACTAACTGGCATTCACAATACTCTTTATTTCAATTGTGAAAAATGTTTATGTTTCTGTTTCTGTTTCTGTTTTTGTTTTATTTTTCATTTTTTATCTTAGTAGTGTGATATGTTACTAAGCATGTTCCCTCTTTTGTAGGTGGCATGCACGGGGCTTCTTACACGGGTTCGTGAATTGGGTGTGGACTCATGCATATGTAGATGAGTTTGACTTTTTTCTCTTTGGCAAATGTGAGTGATATGGAAGACAACGTTTAGTGTAGATTTAACAATTTTATTGTCTCTTATATGATTTTAGTTTATCGTTTTTTCCATTAATTCTAGTTTCTAAAATGTTGGCCTTACATCTAAAATGGAGGTTATTCCTTTCATGTTCTCAGCTGATGGAGGCACCTGGAGGTGCAGTTGCTGCTGCAACAATAACACACCAGGATTTCGATGACGATGATAAGCTCCCCGAATTTATGGATGGTCACACCATTGAAGCCTCCGTCGAGGAAGGGGTCACCACTTTATAGGAGGGAGACTATTTTATGCCATTCCTTATATTTGTATGAAGTTTAAGTTGATGACTTTGTTTATACAATGTTTAAATTGTGGACTATTTTTATTTCTTAACAGGGTGGACAGTCCTACAAAGAAAAGAAATTTTCCCTAAATTTTCTAAATTGTTTTAACATTTGTGTTGTAAAAAATTAACGTAAATTGGTAACGCACTCAATACTTTAGACTACATTATGTTTTGTCGAGGATTTTTTTTCGTTTTGCAATTAGGTACATTGGAATTTTTGTTGTTATTTTGCGATTACGTTCTTTGAAAATTTTCGTCATTTTGCAATTGCGTACATTGAAAAAATTTCGGTGTGCCTTCAGGCACAGGAATACACTAATGTGTATATATATATATATATATATATATATATATATATATATATCAAGGGCTTGTGATCAGAAGTGGGAATCGCTATTTCACTTACGTACCAATGGATCCATCGGATCAGAGCCTAGGTACTTTGTTATGTTTAGGGGATAGTACATAAATGATGCAATGTCTTATTACCGTCAAAGTTTTTATCTTTTAGATAACATTTCAATTATGAACATGTATATTGTATATGTATGTTTTTTTGAATAAATGATCAAATGATGTTCCAATAAACAGTCCTTGAAAACATGATTTTGGTTATGTCCTCTTTAAGGGTAGGATAAGTTTTCTCTGATTAGAGGTAAAAATTATTCCAGATTTAAAATTTAAGAGTATCAAAGAGTCCAACATAATAATTTTCATGGGATTTATCTTAAAAACAGGTTGTTTATTGGAAAAGTAAGTTTTCCACTTATATTTCTTGATACGTTATGTGATTAGTTACTATTAGTTTATTAACATAATAACTAGTTTCAAATCATAATTGTTGGATAAGGACCGAGTTAAATATTGGATGAGAACTATGCTTAAAAGTATTTAAACCTCATATAATGCATTTCTGGTCTCTTAGTAGAGTCAGATGTAGCATTGTATTATTCTAGTATATCAATTCTACTATTTTTCTTAGAGTTCAATATGAAAGTTTAGAGTTTTATATTTGGATCATGTACAGGTTCATTATGGATTCTAAATTTGGAGAGTGAGGTCATATTGTCGAACATAAGTTTGATCGAAGAACTTCAGGTGACTAAAGTGCCGCATGTGAACAATGCTTTATTTGGATTTGAAAGTCATTTTTTGGGAGTTCGACACTTCACTCGAGATGCTTTGGATGAGATTTTGGGAGAATGACTTTTGTAAAATCAAACCTATGTTAAAAACTTCCTTTTTTAGAAAACCTAATCAATGTTGGGTTTTAGGACCCTTTTTCTAATGGGTGGAGATTCCTTTTTGAGGAAATATATGGGTGAAATGTTTAATTGCTTAGTCTGACGCATGATCAATCGATCTATTTATTGAGACATTTGACCATTCGATGGATTGCAACATTTAATCAGTTGGTTGAAAAAATCAACATGTGATTTTTATTATTAACCGATTAAATAATGATTTTATCGATTTTCTCAGTTTCTAAGGACTTTTATGTGGGACTTGATTAGAATTTTTTGAAATGTTCTCAATCAAATGGAAAACCTGAAATATATTTGGGTTGTACAAACGTGTGGGCGCGAAGTCAGTGAATTCTACGCAAACACTTTGGATATTTCAGGGTATATTTTGGTGATCGCCTAGTGTTTCCCGATGATTTTCAAAGGGGCTAGCCTATTTAAGGGACTGAGTTGTGAGTATCTCAAATACGTGAAGGATAATGGGATATAAAATGTTTATAAAAAATAGATGGAATTTATGGGTTGTTTCCAGGTGTTCCCGGATGTTTTTTAGAGTTTGCCCTGAGCATTTATGGATACTAAAAATTATGCGCATTGGTCGTGGGTATACCCAAATCGGGTGAGGAATGCAAACATGATGGTTTGAAAATCACGGGGAATTTATGTGACTTCCTTGGGTGTTATTAGAGGATTTTTAGTAGTTTGTCCTAGTGTTTTAGGAGACTGGATATTGTGCGATTTGGCTACGCATACCGAAATCGGCTCGAAAACCTTACAAGATTTATCTGTGTTCCTTAGCTGTTTCCCCAAAATTATAAAATTTGATCTTAAGTTTTTTGGGAGACCTAATGATGTGAGGGTTGGCTGAATGTACCATTTAAGTCTAGCGTGCAACCGAAATTTGAGGTGTCTACAAATACCATCCTTTGTTAACAAAAACTGGGGTGGAAGTTAAACGCATAAAAGTACTCCAAGCTTTTCAATATTATAATGTTCTTCTTACTAATTACGAAAATAAATATGCATGGAGACTCATAGGGGATAGCTGCCCCCTTTGACCCCACATAGATCCATCCTTTCACTAGATACGTATATAATAAGAGTACATGCTACAAAAATTATCTAAGTGGATACAAATGTAATAACATGTTATTCTTGAATGGCAGGTATATAAGGGATAGTTTTAGATTGGTGTAACACCCACTTACGTGCTTGTGTAATGGGTTTAACTTCATATTATTCCCTTGTACTAAATGACCCTTACTAGCACATTCATCGTCTTCATCTTCACCAAGAAAATCTTCACAAGTATATTTTTGATTTCCTTCACTAGGGTATGGCATGTGCTCCATGCAATAGAGAGTCGATTATTCAATGATATATTTCTTTGTAATGCTCTCTCCAACATACCTCTTATTATTAGCATACTTCTTGTAACCTTTCATCAACCTAAAAATAAAAAATATATCGATTACAATAAATAAAAAGTTTGTCAAAATAAAAAGATTTGGGAAATAATTTTTTATTTAATTACCTCTCATGAGAATACATCCATCTATTTTTTACCGTCCCGTAAATTAACACTTCCTACGCTAAGTGTATTATAAGGTGGACAATAATAATAAAAAATCCAGGAAGAAAATATTTCTCCAAAATGCACATGGCCACAAACAATGCTTTCCTCACCGACTCCAAAACATCCCTCTTTATCACTTTGGAACGTAACACATTGAAAAATAAACTTAAGTATTGAATGACTATTCGCAAGTCCATGTGTTTTGGATAAGTGTTTTTAAGAAGAAATGGAAACAAATATTGCATAATTACATGATAGTCAAGTAACTTGATCCCCTTCAATCCAAGTGGTTGTAAAGTCATGCAATTACTTAAGTTAGAATATAAACTTTTTGGAAGCTTTAGCTCCTTCATAGTATGAAATAACCATTATTTTTCTTTTTCATTTAGAGTGAATGCATCCGTTGGTTTCATCATTTTTCCTAAACATTCCTCTGTTGTCATCCACATCTTCTTCTTAATCCCTATAGTCCCCATATCTTTAAGTGCCTTTTCACTATATTTTGTTTTGTCTTTGATATTTTGAATGGTTGACAAAAGATGATAGGTGATATTATTCTCGATGCACATAATATCTAGATTGTGACGAACAATATTCTCTTTCTAATATGGCAAATCAAATAAATTAAACAGCTAATACCATGGAGTGGCAACGTCACTAACCACATTCTTACCCCTTTTACATTTTCTTTTTATTTCAGGATTCTGTTCACCAATTCTCCTCTTGATAGATTTCGCCTTCTTCTCAATATCCAAAACAAATAACCTTCATAGAGCATTACAATGTTCAACCTTGTTATTAAAATTGTGTTAGTTATCTCTGAACTTGTGAATGCAAGGAAGGAATCTTCTATGACCACAATAACATACTTTCCTACTACTTATACATTGTTTAGAGTCTACTTTTTTCACAAAAATTGGGCACGCCTTATTACCATGAACCGTGTAACCAGATGAATTTCCATATGTGGGAAAATCAAGGAGTACCCATAACAACATCGCTATCAAAGAAGAATTAGTATTCGTATGAGAGTCGTACGACATTACACCTTGAAACCATAATTCCTTTAACTTGTCTAGCAAAGGGTCCAGGTAAATGTCAATGTCTTTGTTCGGAGCATTCAACTCGAATATCAAAATTGACATCATTAAAAACTCCATTTTCATGAACAAAGATGGTCCAATATTAAGAGGGAAAACAACGATAGGCCATCAACTGTAACTGGAGCTAAGATTCTTGTATGTCTTAAAACCATCAGTGGCTATACTAAGACGAACATTACGTTTTTCAGTCATAAAGTTTGGCCACATCATATCAACAAATTTTTAAATAGACGAATTAAACGGATGACGCGTGATATTTGTGCTACATTATGCTCTAGCGTGCCAACTCATCTCATTTACAATCCATGGTTGTAATACCCCGTATTTTTATAGCTTTTAAATTATGGGATTTATTAAATTTAATTGAGATAAATTATTTTAATTTTAATCCGGAATGTTGTTTTAAATATTTACTAGCGTGACGAGAGTTAGTAATTATTGAAAATTTGTTTTTTGTTGAATGTTATTGGATGAGTATAGTAATATATGAGATTTATTTTTATAATATTGTCACGGGTGAATAAAATGACAATTATGGAAATTTAAGTCGGGGCGCGCCTGTGTCATGTCGGGACTAAATGTTGATTAATAAAGTGAATATTTTATAGGTTATTCGTATGGTTGTTTTGAGCGCGCCAACGCATCCGGAAGGGTCTAGATAGTCAAAAAAGTGTACCCGGGGGTTTAGTTTGGGTCTCGAGGCGTTTTTAGGCCAAATTAGTACCCCGGGAGGGCATTTTGGACATTTCACATTTTTGGGAAATTAAACCCACGAAAATTAAAGGGGTTATATTAGATGTCTAGGTTATCATCTAGGGTTAGAAAAATCAAAACTCTAGAACGGCCATTAGAGAAGAGAGGAGAGATCTCTCAAGGCAATCCAAGGCTCAAAACCCATCCGTTTACACCGCCGCCACCGCCAACGCGTAGATCGCGAGACGGGGAACGTAACCACACCAAATTCGGCACCAAACTAGAACGTCGAAAATCCCAGGCAAGTGTTTAACTTTCTTATTTTCGTTAATGCATCACTCATATTAGTCTAGGGATGATTAGGGTGAGTTTTATGGAAGAAAACCTAAAATTTGAGATAGGAAATCGCATGTAGTGATGAATTAATTGTTATTCTGGAAACCCCTTAACATTTAGAGGATTAAATGACGAAATTTTGATGTTTTAGGAGAAGAAAATTCTGGAAAAGATTTGTTAGAACCATGTTTAAGAGATTTCTAGGGTTCTTAATATTTACATGAATTTTGGGTTGTTAATCCATGTTTAGTGATGGAAATTTACATGCTTTAAGTAGGAAATACATAATATGATGATATAATGTTAGTAGTACAAATTCCGGGACGATTGGGAATGGAAAATATGGAATTGGTTGAGGTTAGAGGATGAAACTCGTAACTGCAAAACTGCAGAAATCGCATACCTGCTTGATCGATCGATCGAGCCAAGAGCTTCGATTGATCAAAGGTTCGATCGATCGAGCCCCAGACCTCGATCGATCGACCCCTCCTGGCAGACTCCTATTTCCCTTTTTAAATTAGTTAAATTCAAGTTGATGTGAAATAAATTCTTGGACATCCTTAATAAAATGTTTTGGGAGACATGGAAGACCAGTAGGACATATGAATAATGTTGGGGCCTTTAATGTGAGACGAGAATAGTATTTTTGGGATAATTACATAAGGAACAGTGAAATCTTGTATTAACGGGAGAGATTATGTAAAAATGATTACATCAGAAAATAGATGAATTCCTACTGAATTTATACTTGGTAGAATAGATTCCATGAGTGTTACATAGTAAGTTGGGATAATACCTCGAATTAAAGTTAAAGACGAATCGTTAAACGTGATAACTAATAATGAGATATGAGGATAAATGTCGTAACTATGGGATTTGAGATATACCTAATACGGATATGGTAATATTAGTATAGTTATATGATTGTGTATACATATGCTATCTATGTGCGAAAAATGTACCCACGCTACTTGCTATCCCTGAGTTTACCGCACTGGGACGATCTTATCTCGTGTGCCTTATGGGGGATATTGACTCGTACCCTAGGAGATAGATATCCTTGGTACAGGCTATCGGAATGATAGTTCAGACGGTCCTAAGAGACGCGGGTATGTGCTTTCCTCTTAGAGACTTGGAATCTATGCTTCGCCTCAATATGGTTTGTGTATGTGTTAATACAATTTGAGAGTGATTCCGAATTTGTATTCCCCTTAATACGAGTGATACGGGGTTTGGATAGTAGAGTATGCCCGCACCATAGTTTTTATGTGGAGTGTTGTTATGATATATATATTTTACGAGTAGTTAATATATATATGAAATTCTAAAATCTGGAACTGCCTACTGTGATTTGATGTGTAGGACATGGTTGATGACTCAAATTGTAATACTTGTTTTGAGAAAGTATAATATGACACTGGAAAACTTTATAAATTAATAAAGTTAAAAACGAGAATTTTGGATACTAATTGAAATATTCTTTTCAAACAGTTGTATCGTTCAATTTTAAATCCTGCGAATAACCTAAGATAAGTTAAATCATTGGGGAAAGATAGTGTGATATATGAAGAGATAGACGATTGGGAAGGTTAGCGTGATAGGTGTGCACATTAGAAGAGAGGTGAGAATTTGTCAAGAGAGTGTCGCACTAATATGTTGTTGCATTGGCCTGTAATCAATTTAAATACTTGCTAAACGAATTTTTAAATCATATACACTATCGGTCTCTGACCCGTTTCTTTTTTCTTTCTCTCTTGTGTGTGTGTATATATATATATATATATATATATATATATATATATATATATATATATATATATATATTACAGGTGCCCAGCCACAGGGGAGTCTTGCATAGGATCCTTTGGATGGAACGCGCTGTAGCTTTTGTGGGAGTTGCAATCCATTGTTTAGACGACCTCATTGTTGACTCTACTTCTAGTTCAGCTTTATCCAGTGGGGGCATGTGTCGCCCTTTTTCCATTATTTAGTTGATATTGTCAGAGATTGTAATTCTTTTAATTTGAGTATCTTTATTTCGGGATTGTTACTGTCAGGATGTTTTCCTTAGTATCTAAGTGTTGGGATTTATTATTGTTGGGTAAACTCTTGAATGTTCATTTTATTCTTCTACTTATTGTGTGACTCTTTAGATGTTAATGGTTTAAGGTTTTATAACCGAATTTAATAAAATGAGAATAAAGGTTTAAATGGTTTTGACACTTAGCGTAATTAATTAGGGTGTTTAAATTGAAAATGTTTTTCATTTGCGACAGTGATGCTAAGAATGAACCAACTGTTCACCTTGATTTTAATTTAATAAAGGAGTGATCGCCCGGTATTTAATTAGGCGGGGTGTCACAGGTGGTATCAGAGCATCAGGTTCTAGTGTCCTTAGGATCTGTACGGCTTATTATGCTTTCAGTGTTGCTTTGGTTGATATAGAGCCCTATGTTTAGGATTATCGATTCCTTTGATGAGATTTCGTTCTCCTGTTATAATGTGTATACATTAGTGAATTCTAATTTCGTTCGGATATGTGCGTGTGTCGAGCGATGACGGATATCATAAGAGGACCGTTAAGCGTACATCAGGAGGCAGGGCTCAGTTGAGATTATAAAATATATCCGAGGATGATGACCGTAGTCAAGGTCACCTCCATTATGGCACGAGAAGCCAAGACTAGAAAGGCGACTAAGGCGCAGCAATGATTTCCAAATGACGTTATAGTCGAATGAGGTGCGAGGGTAAACTTACCCAACGTATTAAAAAAAAACGTGTAGAGAACTGTCAGTGAGAATTCTAAAAATGCGGAAATTGTTTGTGTTTACCAAAGGAGGTAAAGTATCCATAGGTTTAGATATAGGACGGAGTGTGGAAAACTGAAAGTGAAAATTTCGAGAAAATTTTCTTGGCTTTCAGGACGAAGTTATAATGGTTGGAGTCAACCACCAATTTTAGAAGTGGAATGCTATGCCTATAGGAGAACCTTAGGTACAGTGTTGACCGTATGTTCCTTCCTCAACTATTCAGGGTGAGAAGCAAACATGATTATGAACTCATCGCGGGAGGGCATGACAGAAGTCCAATTGTGAATATGAATCCAAATCGTTAGCAAATTTTGTATCGGAAGATGTAGATACGAGTGTAGGAAACGACTCCAAGTGGGAGACCAAATCGTAATAATAATTGATAATACTCTAGGAGGAAATTCTGATGGACGGCTGATTCAGAGGTTGACAATGTTGTATTTTGTCAATAAATATGATAATGCTCCTTGTGTGGGAAGCTTAAAGGAATCGAAGAAGTCAGTCGAGAATAAGACTGAATACGAGGGTGGTAGTGTAGCACCACAAAGGGATGTGGATACACATCGGGGGATCCATTTAAATGCTTCAGATAGTTAAATTCTTACCAAGTGATGGTAAATTCAGTAAATACTATTACAAATAGTAACATGATCTTTATGGCCTAAAAAAAAGCTAAGGGAACAACCGGGATGGCTAACATGAATCGAGTCTACTAAAGTCCGAGAGAAGGACAATCCTAACCTGGTTAGTAGGACAGGTGATAAGTGGATTATGTGTTGAGGTATTTTGTGTGGAGTGAGATCGCTCGCGATAATATGTTCCAAAGTGAGTAAAAGGACAAGAATACGGTGCCTAGTAAAGGACGACGATTAGAATAATTTTGTTTTGGTTTGGGCAGACGTGTTACGTTCGAAAACCATTTGTGCTGTCAAGACGATTGCCAGGATGGAAGTATAAGTTGTATCCTTAGAGGATGCGGCGTGTTTATGTGACACGAGCGAGTCAACATATTTTTTCATTGCTAGATTAGCATGTGAGACGAGTTTAATGCATATAGTTATGAATGTTACCATTATGTGAGTATTTTTCTCTAGCGTAGCGGGATTTTTCTTTGGTGCTATCCGCGGAGGATGAATGTGTATATTAACAGTGTTACGTATTTTATTGAGGTTACTCGTCGTAGTGATGCGATATACGAGTATAGTATTATCTTTGATAAAACGTTATAGAAATGGTTAGTACGATGGTGGGCATTTATTGCAAGGCTATCGGAGTAGTTGCATTAGTGCAGCACGTTTTATTTTGGCGAGGCTTTACCTATAAGAAGGTTGGACTCGCACTTATATTATCTATCCTAGAGACTTCGGAGGAGATAGTGGGCTCGAGATATTCGATGCCAATGTATGTATAGACTTTGCCAATATGATTCAGTATGTATCGGGATTTACCGTTGAGCGAAAAGATTTGACTCAGTATTATGTTTAGCACTCCGGACTTAGTGATAGGAAAAGTGCATTGTTATATTTATCCTTTAGAGATGTGGGAGTTAATATTTGTACCCCTATTATTAGGGAAAGGAATTTTGAGAATTCTGATTGTATGTATTCGAAGTTTATGGAATGCTATTACCACCAACCTATACTGAACAATAGTGCAATTAGTGAAACGTTCTTTGTTAAGCATAATTACGGGAGAAATTGTAACTTTTCTGTCAAGGGACGGAATAAAGGGGTATATGCTATGGACGGAGGACCTAACGGATTTCGATAACCGACAATGCTAGGTAGTAGTGTATCGGGGGAGTTCCTTGTTTGGATTTCTCTTTGCGAGACATCCCACGCATGAAACTTAGCGTAAGGTTGGAAATAGGGAGACGTCTGGTCACTATTCCATGAGTTCGGTACCCTGGTCGAAAGGGGATCAAGTAATAATGTATGTAAGTTAGAAGTTGAATTTTGTCTTAAAGCTATTGGAAGCCGGATCTTGTGGTAAGAAAGCATTGAAAGTTACCCCATGAGTTGAGGGGTGCAACGATGATAAGGAGAATTTAAGAATTTTAATTTTTAGGGTAATTGAGAGTACCCAAATGTCGTAACCGCGTTCAAAACACGAGGCGGATAAAGAGTTGGAATGATTTTTAGCATGGATTATCTGGAAAGAACTTTATTATACAAAAGAGATGACTTGAAATTATTTTGATGAATAGAGCGTTACTGATTTATTTTAGTTGTTGTACATATTTGGGAAAATTGTTATACTTAACTGAAGAGGGTTGAGAATTAGTATTCCTCTTTTATCGTCATGGAATTTGAATGCCCTATTCCTTCTATTTCGTTGAATTTTGTTCGTTCTACGGATGAGTAGCACACCGTTCGCTCTTGTAAGGCGGTCGGGGTGTTGCAAGAATGTGGGCATCTCGGTTAATTGCAGTTAAAATCGTCCGAGTCGAAGGGACGTGTGTCATATATGTTTGTGGGACTAGTTAAATGAAGTGGAAGTGATAGAGTGGATTAAACGTCACATGAGGGGCGATAATCCATACATAGGAGTGTAATTAGAATAGCACGCCCAAATTTGAATTGAAAGACTGTGGGAAGCCATTTAAGAAGAGTATTCCTTGAATGGAGCAGAATTAAATGATTATGAAGAACACTCGAAGCGTAGTTGTTAGTAGGCAAGTATGAGAGCGACTTGCACATACAAAGGGTGATGATGTTGGTATGGTATAAGAGATCCAGAAGTGCGCTTCGTGGAGAGAAGAGCACGGATGGAACCTTCGGCATACACCAAGGAATTTTGTGTTTATATACAATTGCTGAAATTAGAAGAGGTCGGTAAAGTCGGTACAGTCCTTGGATGGGTTGCCATCCTCAAAACAAGATCAAGGGTTCATCCCGAACATGTGAATTAAGCCGCCGAGAAGGAAGTGATTGATATTCCTTTGGGATGGTTTACAATATTAACTAATATGACCCAGACTTCCTTTGAAAGGAAGGTCGCGCCAGGCATGGTCCGGCGCAGTATAAATTTCTGAATCAGGATGAGATTGGTAAATCCCACCTTTGATATGGTATTTCGAAACCAACAAAGATAAGGTTTCGTTTCGAGTAGGATGTATCACCCTTAGCCAGGGAATAGGTGCATGGTGATTAAAGATTTGTGGAGCCACATGAAGGAGATTTTGGAATCTTGATACGATGATTTTAGGAATACTCTGTAGAAGCACTCGTACCTGTTTGTTGCTTACGAGGTGCTTATTTAGGTTTTGTTATGGAAGAACCTCGACTATTCTCCTTCCGTATGTTTAGAGGTGAGTAGATAATCAGAGTTTTTGGATCGGTCGAGAGAACATCCGATAATTGTGGTAGAATTCCACGACTGTTTTAGGCGAGCAAGAGTGATCAAATGTTCATATAATTTTCTCAGAATGGGAGTTTTGTATATGAATAAATCCGAGTATTTGTCATGTAGTGAGGTGCGGTCTCCTAATGATAGTGAGATAATGAAATTTATAACGTATAGGCGTGACCTATGCGAATGTTATCGGTTGGGAGACAATGTGAAGTGTCTCCAATGAGAAAGAAAAATAATGTTGCTGTGAAGAAAGGGGCTATAGTGATTGAACACCGTAATGTGTAGTTAGTTTGTGTACGGAAAAGGATATCTAGAATTGTGCTACCTGATAGGCCTTATTTTTCGAATTTCGGGATGAAATTCCATTATTAGGGGGGAAGTATGTAATACCCCGTATTTTTATAACTTTTAAATTATGGGATTTATTAAATTTAATTGAGATAAATTAATTTAATTTTAATCCGGAATGTTGTTTTAAATATTTACTAGCGTGACGAGAGTTAGTAATTATTGGAAATTTGTTATTTGTTGAATGTTACAGGATGAGTATAGTAATATATGAGATTTATTTTTATAATATTGTCACGGGTGAATAAAATGACAATTATCGAAATTTAAGCCGGGATGCGCCTGTGTCGTGTTGGGACTAAATGTTGATTAATAAAGTGAATATTTTATAGGTTGTTCATATGGTCGTTTTGAGTGCACCAACGCATCTGGAAAGGTCGAGATAGTCAGAAAAGTGTACCCGGGGGTTTAGTTTGGGTCTCGGGGCGTTTTTAGGCCAAATTAGTACCCCGGGAGGGCATTTTGGACATTTCACATTTTTGGGTAATTAAACCCACGAAAATTAAAGGGGTTATATCAGATGTCTAGGTTATCATCTAGGGTTAGAAAAATCAAAACTCTAGAACGGCCATTAGAGAATAGAGGAGAGAGCTCTCAAGGCAATCCAAGGCTCAAAACCCATCCGTTTGCACCGCCGCAGCCACCGCCAACGCGTAGATCGCGAGACGGGGAACGTAACCACACCAAATTCAGCACCAAACCAGAACGTTAAAAATACCAGGCAAGTGTTTATCTTGCTTATTTTCGTTAATGCATCACTCATGTTAGTCTAGGGATGATTAGGGTGAGTTTTACGGAAGAAAACCTAAAATTTGAGATAGAAAATAGCATGTAGTGATGAATTAATTGTTATTATGGAAACCCCTTAATATTTAGAGGATTAATCGACGAAATTTTGATGTTTTAGGAGAAGAAAATTCTGGAAAAGATTTGTTAGAACCATGTTTAAAAGATTTCTAGGGTTCTTGATATTTACATGAATTTTGGGTTGTTAATCCATGTTTAGTGATGGAAATTTACATGCTTTACGTAGGAAATACATAATATGGTGATATAATGTTAGTAGTACAAATTTTGGGACGATTGAGAATGGAAAATATGGAATTCGTTGAGGTTAGAGGATGAAACCCGTAACTGCAAAACTGCAGAAATCGCATACCTGCTTGATCGATCGATCGAGCCAAGAGCTTCGATTGATCGAAGGTTCGATCGATCGAGCCCCAGACCTCGATAAATCGACCCCTCCTGGCAGACTCCTATTTCCCTTTTTAAATTAGTTAAATTCAAGTTGATGTGAAATAAATTCTTGGACATCCTTAATAAAAGGTTTTGGGAGACATGGAAGACCAGTAGGACATATGAATAATGTTGGGGCCTTTAATGTGAGACGAGAATAGTATTTTTGGTATAATTACATAAGGAACGGTGAAATCTTGTATTAACGGGAGAGATTACGTAAAAATGATTACGACGAAAAATAGATGAATTCCTACTGAATTTATACTTGGGAGAATAGATTCCATGAGTGTTACATAGTAAGTTGGGATAATACCTCGAATTAAAGTTAAAGACGAATCGTTAAACATGATAACTAATAATGAGATATGAGGATAAATGTCGTAACTATGGGATTTGAGATATACCTAATACGGATATGGTAATATTAGTATAGTTATATGATTGTGTATACATATGCTATCTATGTGTGAAAAACGTACCCACGCTACTTGCTATCCCTGAGGTTACCGCGCTGGGATGATCTTATCTCGTGTGCCTTATGGGGGATATTGACTCGTATCCTAGGAGATAGATATCCTTGGTACAGGCTATCGGAATGATAGTTCAGACGGTCCTAAGAGACGTGGGTATGTGCTTTCCTCTTAGAGACTTGGAATCTATGCTTCGCCTCAATATGGTTTGTGTATGTGTTAATACAATTCGAGAGTGATTTTGAATTTGTATTCCCCTTAATACGAGTGATACGGGGTTTGGATAGTAGAGTATGCCCTCACCATAGTTTTTATGTGGAGTGCTGTTATGATATATATATTTTATGAGTAGTTAATATATATATGAAATTCTAAAATCTGGAACTGCCTACTTTGATTTAATGTGTAGGACATGGTTGATGACTCAAATTGTAATACTTATTTTGAGAAAGTATAATATGACACTGGAAAACCTTATAAATTAATAAAGTTAAAAACGAGAATTTTGGATACTAATTGAAATATTCTTTTCAAACAGTTGTATCGTTCAATTTTAAATCCTGCGAATAACCTAAGATAAGTTAAATCATTGGGGAAAGATAGTGTGATATATGACGAGATAGACCATTGGGAAGGTTAGCGCGATAGGTTTGCACATTAGAAGAGAGGTGAGAATTTCTCAAGAGAGTGTCGCACAAATATGTTGTTGCATTAGCCTGTAATCAAGTTAAATACTTGCTAAACGAATTTTTAAATCATATACACTATCGGGCTCTGACCCGTTTCTTTTTTCTTTCTCTCTTATATATATATATATATATATATATATGTGTGTGTGTGTGTGTGTGTGTGTGTGTGTGTGTCTATATATTACAGGTGCCCAGCCACAGGGGAGTCTTGTATAGGATCCTTTGGATGAAACGCGCTGTAGCTTTTGTGGGAGTTGCGGGCCATTGTTTAGACGACCTCATTGTTGACTCTACTTCTAGTTCAGCTTTATCCAGTGGGGGCATGTGTCGCCCTTTTTCCATTATTTAGTTGATATTGTCAGAGATTGTAATTCTTTTAATTTCAGTATCTTTATTTCGGGATTGTTACTGTCAGGATGTTTTCCTTAGTATCTAAGTGTTGGGATTTATTATTGTTGGGTAAACTCTAGAATGTTCATTTTATTCTTCTACTTATTGTGTGAATCTTTAGATGTTAATGGTTTAAGTTTTTATAACCGGATTTAATAAAATGAGAATAAAGGTTTAAATGGTTTTGACACTTAGCTTAATTAATTAGGGTGTTTAAATTGGAAAAGTTTTTCATTTGCGACAGTGATGCTAAGAATGAACCAACTGTTCACCTTGATTTTAATTTAATAAAGGAGTGATCGCCGGGTATTTAATTAGGCGGGGTGTCACAATGGTATGGTGAATAATCACTTCAACCTTGGAGTTATGGGAAAATATCTAACAATCTTCAGAGGTTCTTTACCCTCCCTATTTATTCCCAACCTATTCCTGTGTTAAGTTACATACTGATAATTTTTACTTCATTGCATGTTCTTTTCTATATAAAATTGAACCATTTTGCATGCATGAATTATATTATAATCTAGACCAAATTCTTTGATTATCTTCTTCATGGTTGGATACTTAGATGGTACTGTATTTCTTTTCGTTAAAAAACTTTTTAAATACCCCCAAAATTTCTGTAACATTATTACCTGGAAAACCATATATTTTCTTTACATTATTCAATTTGTAAACAAAATATAGCGTCATATGTTTCTCAGGACTTGACGGGTACAACGATTCACTCGCCTTGCCACGTAACTTTTCATATTTTAACTCTTTATTAGTCTCATCATGATTGTCATTGCCCCCCATTCTAACACTTTCACTTGATAAATGATCTACTTCATGACTAAACATTTTGAATGCGTCGTAAACAAGCTCTTTCATTCAAGACAATTGGGGACAGGGTCATTACATTCAACACTTTCAGTGTGTTCGTTTTCTTTTCTTTTAACGACTTCATTTATCCCATGAAAATGCCAAAACGTGTAAGACTTGGATGTACCATAAAGAAGAAAATGAAAATGGACATCTTTAGTCTCCAACAAGTTTTCATTTTCACATGTAATGCATGGACTTGAAAATAAGGTTTGGCTGCCACTGTTCTTCTTCACAAAATCAATGAACGTAACAATCCTATTAATGTATTTTGCAATTCCACTTTCGCGTTCCTTTATCCACTCTTTACTAACTTTCGATGATATTATGTATGCTGAGATATGTTAGTAAAAAATTAATATATAGGATTTAATATTTGTATACCTAAGCTATTCAATATCTACTTATGGATATACCCAAACTATTGAATATATATCGTGTGTTACCTTTTGTATGCAGTGATTCTATAGAAATAATGAAGTCATAACCATGCTTAGATGTTTCTACATTAAAAAAAGGTTTTGAAACAATTTTGATATACTCAATGTCCAAATAAACTAATTCAGTATGTGAAAATACAATTAAAAAAAGTTTTAGAGTACGTGTGAAATCTAAAAAGAAAGGTGGACCAAACTAACAACACACGGCCTTTTAAGAAATTCAAAATATAGTTACGTATCATGTCGTGGACATACGCATGATGGCTAAAAGCTTTCACATTTCTAGGATGTGCAAATAACTATTGTTCGAAAGGCATTAGAATGTTGTGTCAATGCGGTACACCTTATTATACACTTAACGGAGGAACATAATAAATGTTTGAAAATATTATAACACATCAGATAAGGTGATAGAACATTGTATCACATCACATTTCTTTGTTGTTCTCTTTTTATAACATAATATATGTTTAAAAAAAATTCTTTCCATTTTTAGTTGTTTTTATTCCTTTGTGACATAGTGATAGTCTCCAATGCAACACACACACACACACACACACACACACATATAAAGATGGACAAATTATAGTCTCTAATGGAAAAATATGAGATTGGCCATTATACCTATCTAAGAAGAAGCTGAAAATAAAGCCCTAAGTTTGTGATTGATCCAAATGTACCTAAATTGAAAAAACATATGGTATATTTAAACAAAAATTGTACCTACGATTGAAACAAAATTGTGCCTACGATTTTGTTTTGTCCATCGTATGAAAGCAACACAAAAAAATTGCATCATGAATAAAAAACGCAACACAGGCGAATGTACAATGTAAAAGATAAAGATAATATTTATTTGGTAGGTGTTGCAAGAAATTGATCTTTTACTTCAAATAAATTATGCATATATAATAAAATAAAAGAAACTACTAATTTCAAAGTTTCTCACTAACAATCAATTCATGCGAAATACAAAAGACAATCATAACGAGTTCCTAACACAAAAACAAATTTTGATTCCAATATATGTCATTAATTCAAATTTTGATTCTCATTATATTTTAAGTTAGTCAAACAACAACATAAATTCTTTCACTTGATCACCTACTAAAAAAACAAATTTATTTCCCAAAACCATAATTTTCAATTACCCAAAATATAAAATTTGATACTTTATTAAGCAAATAAACACGTACATACACATAGATTTCTAAAACCCATAATTCTCAAGCATCCAAAATCCACAAAATGATTCTTTATTAACGAAACTAACTAGGGGACGAGGCATTGCATTTACACCAAGAAATCAAACACGGACAAACAAGAGAATAAAGTCAAGAATCATTGTGAAAAATCATTCAGACACATATTAGTTGGTATTGATTTCAAAAACCCATAATTATCAATCACCCAAAATCCAAATTGATACTTTATTAAGCAAGATAACAATACTTCAATTCAAAAATAACTCAAATAAACACAAACGTGTATTTACCAAAATCATATAAAATCCACAAAAATAATATTGTATCAACCAAACTAACCAAAGAATGAGGCATTGCACTTGCATTAAGAAATCAAACATAGAAAAAAAGATTTCAAGTTTAGACAATTTTCAAGTAAAGATGATTTCAAATACCTTTAGAAACTTCACCTTTAAAGAAGTTGGGAGTTAGGTGCTTGTTAAGTTCATAAATTGAAAGTGGGCATTGGGGTTGTATTAGAGTTCAACAACAAGGTTGGAAGGGCGTCGTGGGACTTCGTTGGATCTTCATAGACTTTTCCCAACATGGGCAAGTTTGGTTGGAAGTCCAATGAATAGGAAGGGATGTGAAATTGCGACTAGTGAGGGAAGTAAATGTCTTCGGTTCCTTGACAAACTTTGGCTAGGGTTCGCAAAGAATTTCGGGTATGTGATTTCACACGAGGGTTTGCAATTAGTATGAGATGATTTGGGTTTTTTTGTGAGTTTTGTATGAGATGAGGGAGGGAAATTTTGACGATGGCAATCATAAGGGAGGGAAATGGTGTCTTTATGGGGGACTACGTAACACTTTTGGGAGACTTAACACTTTTAGATTTGGTACTACTAAAACCATAAATTTTACAATGATTTTGAACACTTACAATGTTTGTAAGTGTCCACAATTATTGTAAATGTTATAAACACTTACAAATTAAAATAATATATTAGTTGCAAAATAGTCATTATGGTGTAGTGTGTATGAATGTGAAAAAGACTTTAACAACCCGAGAGCGAAGCTCGAGGCCTTGGAAATTGAGAGGGATTGGTTGAAGGATAAAATTTTAACCTCAAAGAAGCTCTTAAATCTTAAATACGACTTTTCTTCGAAGTTCCAATCAAGGATAAATGACACCCAAAAGGCTTTATATAATCTTAAGTATTCGTCTTTGGAATTTTTCGACAAGGAAAAGAAGTCCCTGGGGGACCTTACTATCATCCATGCAGAAATGAGTTAAAGATAGAAGACTTTTAATAATGATTTCATTGATTTGGAAAGGGAAAATCAAAAGTTTTCCAAGGTAGACATAAATCATGAAGAGGTCAAGACTCAATTGCAGATGTGGATCGGGACCAGTACTATGATCAATCATGACATCACTAATAAAAAGCATCAACAATATTCATTTACACCAATAAATAAGATAAAAGTATATACAAAAGATAGATCAAGATCAACTAGGAAGGACAATCAAATCAAGCAAGCTCTCTCAGCATACAAAATTTTTAGGAGTATCAAAGCTTCATCAATAAAGTCTTCATCAAAGAAAACAATTTACAAAATTTCAAGGAGACTTGAGAGTAGGAACATATTAGGTTATATCATCTTTCGATGTGATCAAACCTTGGTTCAATCACTCAAAAAAACATTAGACATCACTGACAACACCAAAAAGGATTCTTGTAAACCAAAAATAATATATTTAGTCAACACGGTGGCCTATGTTATAAAAGAGTCGACTATGCAAATGAAAATAAAATTGTTTAAAAAGGAATTGACAAAACTGGGGAAAAGGTATATTGTCTTATAAAATAGTCTACTATATCCTAAAGATACAACTACTCTAGAAAAGAATTAAAATATATTTGAACAGAAAAGTAAATTAATGCCTACCTTTTAATATTACAGATTGTAACTTTTCCCATTAAATTATAAAGAACAGCTTCATGTTCTACACCATTATATATATATATATAGATATAGATATATACATAAAATCAAACAAAATATCAAAATACTCACACAACACTGATTATAATAAAATATTCATTGGGATTTCATAAAAGAAAAATAGAAGGATTTAAAAAGTTTGCGAACTTTGAGAAAGATATTCATTGTACATTTTTTTTCACTTATTGAGCCAAACTTTGTTCATTTTAAGATTGCTATATGATTAGTAATCTATTCCACAAGGAAAAGATTGATGTAGATTTTGTTCTTAAATTGTTTTCCAAATTTATAATACACTAGTTGGAAATCCGCGCGATGCGCGAGTTATACATTGAGTGTACGATAAATATTTATGAAATTGTCAATGCATGAAGGGATGCTAAGTAAAAATAGAAAATTGATTAAAAACTTCAGAGTATCTGTAATCACAAGTTATGTAAAAAAAATATAACTACAAAATAACCTGCAAAAATAGAGCAAAGTATTTATTTTTATTTAAAAAATAATTTTTTTTTATAAAATAGTTATAAAATTTTTATATAAAAAGAACAGTTTTTAAAAAAGAAAAAATATATTTTTATATAAGATATATTGTACTTATTTTATTAAAAAGGAACAGTAAAATAATTTTTATATTAATCTATTTTTCTTATATTAAACAGTTAAATATTTTTCTTTAACTTTGAAACAGTTTCTTAATTTCATAAAACAATTAGAAAAAGGTAAAAATAGTTATTTTAAAACATTTTTTAGTTCAAAAGTTAAAAAATCATTAAAACCATTTCTTTTATGTATTAAAAAGATCTTTAAAAATAATTTCTTTATAAAAAAAAATAGTTTTTTAACAGTTAAAAAACATTTTTTAACAATGTAAAACAATTTATTTTCATTAGGGGTGACAATTTTAGAAACGACACGAAAACACGACACGTAACCATACGAAATTGACCCAGAATTGACACAATATGTCGTGTCAAAATTATGAGTCGTGTTATCGTGTCTTGTCATGTTAATCGTATTTTTATTCAGGTTATCGTGTCTATTTATGTTAAATTTAGCGTGAAATTTTAAAAAATCGGGTTATTCGTGGCATGTTCGTGTTATGTCGTTTTTATTTGGGTCGTGTTCGTCTCCAAAAATTCCTTGTCGTGTCGGCCCGAAACATGACCCAAATACACGAATTTTCACATCTAATTTTCATGGTTAACAGTTTTTATTTTTGTTAAAAAAAAACTTTTTTTATAAAACACTTAAAATGATTTTTTTTTTAATTAAGAAAAATATTTTTTTTTAATTAAAAGGTTGTTTTTTATTTTAAAAAATATTTTACGTAATTTATAAAAACAATAAAACAATTATGTATATGTTGTTAAAAATAATGTGCGTAATTTAAAAAATAGTGTACGTGAGTTATTTAAAAAAATATTGAACGTAATTTATTAAAAACAATAGTTTTAAAGATGAAATAAACGGGTGGAGAAACCGAAGGAGCAAGAAAGAATGAGAAAAGCCTCCCAAGAAAGCTTATATGTGATATATATGATGAAAGTGAATTAAGATGCCACGTGGCATAATATGGTGGTGACAATTTTAGAAACGACACGAAAACACGACACGTAACGAAACGAAATTGATCCAAAATTGACACAATATGTCGTGTTATCGTGTCTTGTCATGTTAATCGTGTTTTTATTAGGGTTATCGTGTCTATTTATGTTTAATTTAGCATGAAATTTTAAAGAATCGGTTTATTCGTCCCGTGTCGTGTTATGTCGTTTTTATTTGGGTCGTGTTCGTGTCCAAAAAATTCTTTCGTGTCGGCCCGAAACATGACCAAAATACACGAATTTTCACCCCTAATTTTCATGGTTAACAGTTTTTTTGGGGTTAAAAAACAACTTTTTTTAATAAAACACTTAAAATTATTTTTTTTAATTAAGAGAATTTTTTTTTTAATTAAAAAGTTGTTTTTCATTTAAAAAAATATTTTACGTAATTTATAAAAATAATAAAACAATTATGTATATATTGTTAAAAATACTGTGCGTAATTTAAAAAATACTGTACGTGAGTTATTTAAAAAATATTGAACGTAATTTATAAAAAACAACAGTTTTAAAGAGGAAATAAACGGGTGGAGAAACCAAAGGAGCAGTAAAGAATGAGAAAAGCTTCTCAAGAAAGCTTATAAGTGATAGATATGATGAAAGTGAATTAAGATGCCACGTGGCATAATATGGTGAAAGTGCATTAAAGCTCCTTGTAGAGCATTTTATAGTATGTAGAGTATTTATAGTATATAAAGATAAAGATTTATAAATTGTGTTGTATCTCTAAGGCCACTAGTTCCTTGGTTGTAAGGTATCAAGGGTATAATGCCCCTTGGGTTACTTGTGCACACTTTGGCAAAGATGGATAAGTTTCACTAGTTAGTTCAAGGAGCTATATAGTTCCCTTGTGTGGTGTGTATTCCACCACAAATAACCAAAGAACAATGAATTTCTTAAATACGATCTCAACAATGGACGTAAACGGAGGTAAAACCACATAAAAATATTGATTTACAAAGTTATAAATTAGTCTCTCAATATTATAATTATTCACACAGATGCTTCATTATACACACAGGGACTAGACCACATACAATTTTATACCACATTTTTATGTAATTGGTTATGCACATTTCACTAGACTACATTGCCATGGCGACTTCGCTAGGGGCGAGGATCTTTCTTTTCTCTATTGTATCGGGTGATCTAATTTATAATGTGTTAATATTATTATAGTATCTTCACACTTATCTTATTAAGATTTATAGAGATGAACTTTTGCATCCTTAGTTTTACTTCCCCTAGAATAAGGTGTGAGCCAAAAACTCGTGAGCCATGAAGTTGAGGTCTGTAGATCCTTCTTACTGGTCCAGTTTGAGGGGGCGTGCTCAAGAAAAAGTGACCTTAAGGGCTTAATCAGGGTTGCCGAATTGATTTGTAAAAAAAAGAGTATAGGTAAGATTGCGAGGACTTAACCAAAGCGTGTAGTATCTTTACCACGAATTTTGTGATTTAGGGACACTGTTATGAGAGGGTAATATTTTAGGAACCCCACTCTTTTTTTAACATTTGAACATGTTTTTTATTAAGAGTATAGTAAATAAAATTGCCAACATTTTCACATATTTTTTTTATTGAAAGTACTCTTAATAAAATTAGCCAGTTTGAAATGTATGGAGTGAAAACTTCCTTTGGGATGAGTTCACGCATAAACAAAGTTTTACATAGAGTAAGAGACCTTAATTTTAGGCTGAGACAAACACGGAAACCTGTAGATAAAATTGAGGGGGAGGGGTTAGTGGGGACGAGGGCTGGTGCTAATGAACGGAGTCTCCGTTGAGCCTACGTACTCAAGTTACTAGATCAATGCCTACGTATTTCATTATTGCGGATATCGGGGGTGTAGATTATGAAATTCTTATGTTTTTCGGAGTTAACTCTTAACATATCATTTCACTTAATGTTAAAACTCAAACTCAGCACCCCAATGTTCTTGAAACAAGGAAAAAAAATAAACGTCCTTAAAGAATTATAAGGCAATAGTCGAATAAGAATCAAAGAAATAAGAATTAGAACTACGTTATGGAGAGAGAATGTGTTAGGCCCCCATATTTGCAATTTTTTATTCAATAGTTATTCATGCATAAATGTGAAATAGTGAATTTGTGAAAAAAGTTCTCAAACATAAAAATATGCAAGATGAGTATATATAATATATGTGAACAAAGCAATCATAACAGCAACATAAGGAGTTGTGCACAAATAGCTAAAAGATTATAATAAATGTAAGTAGGATATGACATCACTACAAACGAATGAGAATTAACAGTAAACAACTCATATGTATAAGAATAAAAGGGGAAAAAATGAGGATAATGCTATGAAACGAGTATATATATATATACACTAGGGTATGCCCGTGCCTGAAGGTACGCTGATAATTTTAAAAAGTATAAAATTGTGTATTATGTAAATAATAAATATTTTATATATTTTAAGCGTAATTTTTCAAAGTATTGAATCGTGTAAATTTAAAGTAGTGTTGAATCTTATATAATCAAGTCAAAAAGTTATTTTTACAATATATAAGTGTAAACAGTTTAAAAATTTTATCCATCATGTTTAAGGAAAAAAAAAGTAGCCAACAATAATACTAATTGTCGGTCCTGGACCTCCTAGAAATTGTAAACTATTGTCTAACATACATGCTAATAATAGTGTCCTTATATAACATCGTAAACAATGAGTGCAAATTAAATGATTTTTCTAATACTTCTCTCTAAATCTTTACAATAATTATTCTTCTATAAATCTTTAAAACAAAGTAAATCTATCAGATGTACAATGATTCCTTATCATTTGGATTAAATGGTAATGTTAAATAAGGATGGATTTATGTACTTTTGAAGTTAATAGTTGCAAGTATTCATTTATCAAGATTAGTATCATTAGAATGTAAAAATAAAAGGCATAAAAACAAAATCTTATGGTTGTTTAATATGGTGTGAAAAGTGGGTAGAACGATAAGCAACAACAACTACTGCATGTTCTACAAAGCCAGCTACCTACGGAGTCCGCTATATGGTTATTTGATGTAGTGTGCAAAAAGGGCGGGGATGGAGGTACAACAATGGACAACTATATGGTTCCTAGGGGTGTATAGTTTGCATGTCCACCTTGTCATCATCATCATTGAGATACATTTTATCCATAACCATCAATTTAAAAAATGAAGACTGACATACATGCCAACATTAGTGTGCTTATATAACATCAAATTAAAAGAGTAATGCTTAGATTAGAATCAAATTGCCTTATCTGTTTTCACTCCAAAAAAATGGGGATATCATGGATACAATGTGATATTGAAGCTATAGCCCGACTAAATATACAAATCTAACGTAGAGACTAATCCTCTACTGGATGATCACGCGGAACCAAAGAAGCAACAATTAGCCAAGTTTATTATATGTGATCCCAATGATGTTTACAAAAATTAGAAGACAATTTATAACACAAACTCACACCAAATGCGCAATGAATCAAAAATAATATATAAATAAACATAAAGATTCTAACATGGATGGGTCTGCATAATCCCGTAACATTCTGTAATTTTTTTTTGGATTAAAAGGTAGGGCAAATGAGAATGGATTTCTGTACTTTTGAAGCTAATAGTTACAAAGATGAATGGTGTCTTTTGCTGAAGAAACCAACAAACCCATGCAAAATAGGTTTTAAACTTCAATTTCTAATCTCGAACTTGTATATATAGCTCCACGTACGTATTGCAAAGAAAAATCTGTGTGCTTCCCCTGGACAGACAGAAAACTTTCCCCATGAAAGAGAACAGTGGGTATAGAAGAACAAAAACACATAAAAAAATAAATCAAAGAAGCTATAATGCTCACCCAAAAAGTGATGTTGTACCGTAAGAAAGCAAAACATTCGAATACACATTTAATGAACATTAAAGCTCTACTGTTGTGAGATTACATTCAACTTTTTATCATAAAATAATTGTTGTGATATTTCACAAACACACAAATTTGTTACAAAAAAATGGGTACTTAAATAAATTAAGAAAAATAAATAAGGATATAGAGTCACCTGACTTCAATATTGGTGTACAGCAACCTGTACACCGCAGCAAACAAAAGCATCATGTTTGTTTATGTTTAATCAAATCTATGAGAATATTTGTGAGGTATTTTGCATCCCTCTCATAGATCCGAATAAATCATATCTATGAGAGTCTCTAGAGATAACAGAGCAAACTTTGATGTACTGATAACCGGTCAGATCTTTGCTGAACAGAGCAAACATAGGATGGAGAAAACAGAGCAAACTTTGATGTTGCGTACCAAGCTTTGAGTACGAAATAATATATATAAGACAGAAAAAACCATGATCGACGCATACGAAAACTGTCGGGTCATCGATTCTAAAAACAACAAAGAAAAAACCATCTCTATTACATTTGTACTGATATTTCCGCATAAACAAAATTAACAACAACGACAACAAAGAAAAAACCATCCCTATTTATGCATAAACCAAATTAAGGAAAAATAAGAGAAAGAAAAAACCCCATTCTCATAAATTCGTACCTCTGAGGGTCTATGAGAGAGAGAGAGAGAGAGAGAGAGAGAGAGAGAGAGAGAGAGAGAGAGGAGGATGGAGTTCGATTTGTCTTCATGCCCTCCAAGCTCCTTAAAGGCGGAGAGATAGAGAGGAAGATGGAGGCTGAAAGGCGGGAGGGTGATGTCGCATAAGAAGTGTGTTTGAGAGAGAGAGAGAGAGAGAGAGAGAGAAAATCAAAACTCAAGGAGATACCTCTGCCTCATGTATCGGTATTGGGGTTGGTGAAGTATTGTGAGGCTCGAGGACTGAGTACAATAAACAGACATATTTTGAGGCCCGAGGTACAGCTAATGGGGTGGGTGGAAGACAAACGGCAAATTTGCAGCCCACATGGATCTTTATTTTACCATCAGATACAAACTTTGAACATTCAACCTCAACCTCAATGGTTTGGTAGAAAAAAGATAAAACTTCGTTCTCTTTTATTGTGGTTTTCACTAAAATACCTCAGATTTTAAATTAAAGTTTAATTTTGAAAAGCAACAAAAAAAGAAAGAAAAAATGTGAGGGAAAAAATAGATATTATAGAAAAAATCATATTGATGACATCATTATTGAAGCTTGTGATATACACAAGTTTCATACTTTATTTTATATATATATATTTCTGCAATTGGACTTAAATTTAAGAAATTAACTAACTATTCCTTTGTACCCTAAGGAGGAAAAATCAAGACTTTCATAGTTTCAAGCGAGCTTTAAAGAGTGATTGTATATTATTTGTGCAATTTTGTGGTGCGTTTTAAGCAAAAGTGCATGTGAAAACTATTTATGGAGAGAAAAGTGAAAATAAATCTTGCATTAGAGTTGATTTTCTTATTATACGGTTTTTACGTGTAAAGTTTAAAAAATAGTGGGGATAAAAGCTAACGCTGCATCTGTCCAAATCACCCACTATCTACACACTTAGCTCTCCCGTATCTCCTATTAGCCATAGATTCAATCTTCTCTTCGTTGAAGCTAGCTACAAGTGACTTTTTCACTCGTAGTCTTTTTTTTTAAGAAAAATGAGGATATATTAAAAGGAGGAAAAAAGCCTTTCTCCGGGGGATTACAATCTAGAGAACGAAACATCAAAATCATCAATGTAAAAACTAAAAAATCTAGAGAACGGGCATTTATAAGGTCTAGCTTTGAATGCTAAAACAATATCATAGTGTATGGCCTGAATTATTGACTTGGGCTTCATCGAATTATCTTCAAAATTAACTTTGTTCCTGGAACACCATATTTGCCAACAAATGTAGAGAGGAAGAATTTTGTAAAGAATTGATCTAATATTTTTCCCCCGACAGTTAATCCACCAAGATATGATTTTAGATCTCAAAGAATAATTCTGAAGACGAAGGCCCATCAAATTTTCAAAATGCAACCATACTTCCGTAGCAATATCACTAGTATGAAATAAGTGATCGTCATTTTCTTCTTGAGACATCATACAACAACGACATTTAGAGACCATAGGAATAAAAATGCGCTTGAGATTAAGATCCAGAGGGAGAGCTTTATGAAGAATTTGCCACGAGAAAATAGAAACTTTTGGAATGATCCGCGGATCCCATATCATAAAATATGAGAATTGTAAGCAATGTTTTTCTCTAATTAATCCCCAAGTCTTTTTAAGAGAAAATTTTGACTTAAACCAGTTTGGGACATAAGAAGAAATATTCTCCTCAATAAATTCCTCAACTGATTGCATTCTCTTCCATGTGGCACTAGAAAATGTAGGAACACCCCTGGAATTAACACAAACGAGTTTTTTTATATTTGTAGTGCATAAAATTGGCCCAAAGAGAATTTTTATTTAAGAATTGAGACCAAATTTTGAAGGCATATGCATTACAAATATCATTTAAATCTCTGAGCCCAAGACCACCTTCTAATTTTGGACGTGAAATCACCTCCCAAGAAACCCAGTGATGCTTACTGATTTCGTCCAGTTGACCCCAAAAAAAATTCGACCAAATTTTCTGGAAGTCCTTAACAAAAGATTTAGTAGGATGAATGTTGGAAAATACATGTAATCCCATGGAATGCAAAACTGTATGTATAAGAAGTAAGCGACCTTCTTGGATAATATAAGAACAATTCCAACCTTTTATCCGGTCAACAGCTTTTGAAATGATACCTTGGAATAAACTGTGATTTTTCCTACCAATAAATAGCGAAACTCCCAGATAAGTGATCGGAAGAGATGACTATCTAAAGCCAGACTTGCGAAGGAGAGATTGACGTTGTCGCAAAGAACAGTGCTTAGATAACATAATGCAGCTTTTTGAATTATTAATCTTTTGTCCTGAATGAGTTTCATAAGCTATAAGAAACATCATGAAGTTTCTAAAAGATTTAACATTTCCATTGAGGAAAAATATGATATCATCAGCAAATGAAAGCGAGGAAACTACCGGACAGCCACTGGGAATAGAGAAGTGACCAATTAACCTTTGAATCATAAGATTGTGGATACCTCGGTTTAGGAATTTAGATGCTATAACAAACAAGGCTGGAAACAACGGGTCTCCTTGATGAACGCCACGACCAGATTTAAAGAACCCACAAGATTTTCCATTGAGAATTATTGAGTACCAACAGTTAGAAATAACCCGCCAAATCATATCGATCCAAGTTTTTGAAAAACCATAAGCCCAGAGCACTTTGAGAAGAAACATCCATGATATCCTATCATATGCCTTCGCCATATCCAGTTTCACCACCATATTAGATCCTCTAGATTTTTTGTTGAGCTGAGATAACAATTCTTGAGATAGAAGGATATTTTCCGAGATGGATCTTCCTTTGATAAAACCTGCTTGAGATGTAAATATAATATGTGGAAGTAAAGAACCAATGTGGTTAGCTAAAATCTTTGAAATAATTTTATTAGAAAAATTACAAAGACTTATGGGTCTCAAATCAGAACAAGTTTTTGGTTTTTCCACTTTAGGAATAAGCACTAGATTAGTGGATGACCAACTTCTTGGAATATCTTTCCCCACAAAAAAGGATTGAATAGCACTCACAAAATCTTTAGTAATAATATTCCAACAAGATTGATAGAAATTCCCATTAAAACCATCTAGCCTCGCAACACTATCTTTATCCATGGAGAAAATGGACTTTTTGATTTCTTCCTCATCCGGCACCATAGTAAGCATTTGGTTATCCTCAGAATTAACAATTTTTGGAATGTGAGCAAAAATTGAATTCTCCTCCTCGAAAACTGAAGACTCCCCAAGTAAAGCTTGGAAATGGGAAACAATTTCCTCTTCCACTTCATCAGGCTTATTTAGAATTACACCCTCATCATTCTTAATTTGGTGTAGAAAAAGCTTATTCCTCCTCTTATTAACTACCGAGTGAAAAAATTTAGAGTTAAGATCCCCATCTTTGACCCATTTAACACGAGCGTTTTGCTTCCAAAACATTTCTTCAACTTTAAGCTCCTTATTATACTGAGCTTTAGCAAACTGCCAAGCTTCCCTATTTGGAGGAGACAGGTCAATATCATACATGGCTTCCTTAAGAACAACATCATCTTCTTCTTGTTGGACCCTGGAAAAAATATTAGAGAAAACATTTTTATTCCAAGTCTTTAGAGCTTCTTTCACATTCCTCAATTTCGAAGAAAAGATCCCCATGGGGTTTCCATAATAATCACAATTCCAAGCTTTATCAACTATCTCCAAAAAGGAATGATGAGTGGTCCACATATTCTTAAAGAGAAATGGTTTAGGAACTGAATCAACAATAAATTATAGTTTAAGAACTAGGGGAGCATGATCAGAATTAGTACGCTGTGGATGCTCAACTGAGGAAGAAAATTGGTTATTAAACCAACCATCATTACCTAAAACACGGTTAGACAAGCCCATATTCTAGAATCCCCATCTCTATTATTGCACCAAGTAAAGTTTGAGCCTAAAAATGGAACCTCCTGTAAACCAACTTGAATCATAGTTATGTTAAAATCAATAATAGCCTGACTATGAACTGCGTTACCCCCCCCCCCCCCATTTTTTCCTGTTGATTAGCTAAATTATTAAAGTCACCCCCAATAACCCAAGACTCATACCTCAGACCAGCTATAGCTTTAATCTCATCCCAAAGAACCATTCTATCCATTTTATTGCATTTGGCATATACACAAGTGACCAAATAAAAATTGGGAGAATTAGGGAAAGAAACTGACATAGTCAAGGCTTGATCCATATCTCTAACTATATCCACAAGACAATTAAGGTTCTACAACATCCAAATTTTACCCCCCCCCCCCACATTAGACACATGCCCACAGAATCCTATTTTGGTTGAGAGGTAGGAAAGGTTTATTTCATCCATTTTTGGCTCCTGAATAGCAACCATATAAATGTTATATTTATTAATTATCTTCTTAAGTCTTCTGATTGAGGCATTATTCCCCACACCTCTGATATTCCAGAAAAGGACACTAATCATAAGGATTTGTTAAGAAGATGAGTTTGAGACATTTTAGCAGCAGAGCTGGTTTTGATCACTAATAATGAAGTCATTTTATTCTTCTTCTTCTTATTTCTCTTAGCTGAGACACTAGTAAAGACCTCAAGTTGATCAATCTCATTAACCTTTAAAGCATCTGATTCCAGCTGTTTAGGAGTGTTCCTAAGTTATGCATATTTTTGTTGCAACTGTTTAGAGAACTCCCTCAGATCAACGATAGAAGAATGGTGAAAAGTAGAAGAATCTATATCATCCACGGTATTCCACCGAGGTAATAAGATTGCATGTGATTTGTCGGGAACAAGATTATTTTTTGATTTATCTGGAGATTGATGACATCTTGATATAAAGGATCGGACAACTGGAGGTATAGTTATCTCACCCTCTCCTACTTCAGAATCTTCCATGAGCGCAGTGAATGAGTTGTGAACAAATATACCACCTTCCGTCTCAGAGTTATGATCAGTATCAGGTTTTGCAATACCTTGACGCATGAGTGTTGAATCAAATAGAATAGCACCAGTTGCTGAAGAAGACGCTAGACCATGAGGAGTTATTTCGACAGTCCCACCAATCATCGCATCATTATTAGGGCAGACATATGAAATCACCTGGCAGGTGCCTTTTTGTTCGTTATCAATTTTGGAAACCACCTGATTGTTAGGATCATTAGTCAAAGAATTATCGTTGAGAACAAATCCAGTTTGAATATTCCTCTTTTCTTGCCAAGTTGTTACAACTTTATTCGACATTACCGGAATTTTCCCAACTGCATTTTGGGGATTACTGTGACATCCCGCCTAATTAAACATAGGGTGATCAGGCTTTTATTAAATTAAAACAGGTTTCTCAAATGGTTCATTCTTAGCATCACTGTCGAAAACTTTTTAATTACTAATCACCTAAGTGAAAATTAGACCGGTGCCAAAAATTTATCTTTCTTAAACAGATAGATCAACCATGCGGAAAAATAGTAAAACAAATACCATGCTAAAACTCAAACCAACAAAGTATAAGTACAACAACACAAGAGTATTACCGAATAAACCATCGGCTAAAAATACCAAACAACAATAGAACAACTACTACTCTGCAACTAACATTTGAGACTGATACCGGACTACAAGTCCATACATAGAATAGGGTGAGATCCTGTACTAGATCTGAATGGGAGATATCGTTTAGTTAAAATCCTGTAAGCATCCGCTGTGCAACAACTTCGAGTTCCTGGAAAAAAATCATCATACATGGCGTCCATGTGGCTGGACACCTAAAAGGTTTTGAAAATATTTTATAGCAAGAGTCAGTACTCAAAACATTTTGAAAACATTTAGCAAGCGTTTATCACAATATAAAATGCGGTTATTGATTACACATGTTAGGTTCTCGTATACTCTCTTGAGTTTACTCACCCCTCATCTTTTGTGCACACCCGACGTTCTACACTTAGCCCACCTAGTCATATCTTCCAAGCTAAGTAGGACTAAGTAATTATCTGAACTTATCTATACTTAAGTTCTCGTATCGCCCACACAGTACATCCGTTTCATTAACATCTCGTGAAGGTTAATTAATACTCAAGTAACATTTCACCTATGTTATGTTTCAAAACTTCTCATTTAGTTTCACTACTAAATTTCTACAATTATCACAATTTCTATCTTCCTACTTTTGTAATTAAGTTGCACTACTTAATTTACTAAATAGGTATTCTCTATCAAATGTTACGTTCGTAATTAAGTTTCACTACTTAATTTATCAGTTCGGTATGTATTCTTTAAATACATAATATATATCAATCTACTAATACACAAAAGTAGAATATCATCAAGTATATATTTCACACACAATATATACTAAATATTAGTCATTACTATTTTGTCCTTTTTAAACACGTAAGGACTCTTGGTTCATAATGATTCATCGACCCCAATTGGTTCGAAATGATACATCGACCCAAATTATTTATATACGCAAATTCTGGCTCGGACTCTTTCATCATGCCACCAGTTCAAAGGTTTGGTTCGGTATTTTACCTCGACCCCAAACATATAATAACCCTATGTTAGTTCAGAATATCTCATCGACCCTAACATAGTTAATTTAGGTATACCTCTCTAGACCTAAAAGATCATATAATTCAGTAGGTACATGCCCGACCCATTTATTATGTTCGTACATAATATTTTAATGTCTTATATTTACTGTACACTATTCGCTTTAAGATTTATTTCATTAATCGCAATTATTTGAGTATTCACACAACTCTAAGGGTCCTAGTTACCCCTCACATATAATTTCAGTAGTTATTATTTACCCTACTGGTCTATTTCTTGAATTGATTTTACCTCGCCTCGTAACTCAATTCCAAATTCTCTGATACTCTATTAAATCGGGTTATTCTCGTCGGTCCATAATTCAAGCCCTACACCCAATGGCCTTATTGGACCTCAATAATATACCTATTGGTCTTATTCTCACTCACATATAAGTATAATAGGAATCCTAGAATACCCATTCGTTCCCGAAAATCAAAGAAACTTAAAACACGGAAAATTCGAGGAAAAACAACTTACGTCGATCGATCGACTACTGGGTTCAATCGATCGACATTCAAGATCAATCGATCGATCGAACAGGGATAGACGGAGTTTGTCTTCTTCGTTAATCTCTTCCTCCATTAACAAATATCCAAACTCCATTATAGTCCACCAAACTTCGACCCAATGATCCTAACCTGTTTCCACTTATACTAGGACAATTTCTAACGTTTCAAATACGTCAAAACCTCAATATATTTAAAGGAATTTTGGTTTAAACCTAAGATTTCTTAAAAACCCTAACTATGGTGTTCTTCCCATAATTTCATTCAAAACCTAGATTTTATTCAGAAATACTCATCAAGTCAAATCTGAATATGATTCCTCTACATATGTTACATCATTCTACATGCAATACATATCCCAACATGTATAAATATCATTACTTTCTTTCCAAAATATGAGTTTAACAAAATCATTCAAAAGACCATACACATGGGTATTATAACTTTATAATCTTTGTAATAAACAACTTGACTTGATAGAGGGTTCCTTATTTCGGGATTGTTGATGATGTTTGATTGTTTTTCTCCTTCAATCTTCCTTCCCAACAAGTTTGTGGTGACAATATCCTTTGAATCCTTCCCAATTATTTCTTTTGCCTTGAGAATTGTTTCTCTCTTATCTCTAGTGGCTATGGTGTGTTTTCATGGGTTTTCTAACCCTAACCCCTCTTTCATACGGCTGATGAAAGGCTCTCAAATTGGTAGGTCTCCTTACCATCTCATGTTAAAAGACCAAAACGCCCCCGAACAGTCTCGGTTTAGTCCAAAATTACCCCGAGACTAAACTAGTACCCTCGGGTATACTATTTTGACTAATTTGACCCTTCCGGACTCATCTGTGACCTCTAAATTATCATCTGGGTCACTTTAAAAAATATTACTCGTTCTCACACCAACACGGTCTACACATGGTAAGTAACTATTTACCACTCGCACTAAGTAAATATAATGAGGCAATATAAATCGGTAACTATCTCTCGATTAATATTCCATAATTACAATTTCTAATAAATATAATTAAATTACTCCTCTTAAGTAATTTAAATTAAGCCGTATTTTCTCATTTAATTCTCCAATTTAATTAAATAGAATATTCAGAAATACGGGGTATTACATACTTCCCCCCTTGCAAAGGAATTTCGTCCTCGAAATTAGGATAAGGATGGTATTAAGGCTAAGGACCTTAAATATCATTTCATGCTCTAATACCCAAAACCAAATCATAACATCCTAACGGTCGCCCCAAGTACATGCCTTGCTTCATTATAAACTCTTATCGCATGTTACCCATGCCGCATATATCATAATTAAGTCTCACTACTTAATTTCTCCATAGATTTTCCCAATCTAACGTTAACTCTTGAAACTAAGTTTCTACCTACTCAATTTACCCTTTTGATGTATATTTATATATATAACATCTAAGTGTCCACTATCACTCATAAGTAGAATATTATAAGGTATATATTTCACACACAATATATACTTTAAGGGAAATTGGTCCGGCAAAATCATCGGCCCCAATAATCCTATCATTTACATTGGTCCGAAAATCCCTCAACCCCAAGGTAAATTTAATGCATATATTGGTTCAGACCTTCCGTCGATACCAATATTTATCATCGATTTGGTTCGGAAAAATCATCGACCCCAAATCGATCCCTCATGTATTGGTCTGAAATATCATCGACCCCAATATAGAGATTAAGCACACTTACTATCACACATAAGTAGGAAAATCAATAGGTATATATATCTTACACATAACATATACTATCAACACTTATTTTATAATCACCCCCCTTCTATAACACTTTTGGGGTTATTGGCTCGGAATCCCACCTCAATCACCAATAGTAATTAATTACTTTGTCTCGAAATCACATCTCGAGCATCAAAATATGTATACATATCTCATCGCACAGGAGTAGACAGTTTGTGAGCCCTATATTACATATTTCATATACTCTAAAATGTCATACTCCCATAGAATGTCCTCATATCACGCGTTAAGGACTAAGAGTTCGAAATATCTCCTCGAACTACCCTCAAAGTACATATAAGTTCATAATAGGTACCCAAGAACCTAAACCTTATGTACAGTCCATATAGGCACCCACACTACCTATAAAATATGCTCATACGGTTATACATTCAACCTATGAATTGATCAGTGGTTTCTTCCAAAATTTCACTATCTTTAGGACGTAGTATCTTCCTTCCTCACAATTATTGGGTCATAGGAGACACGGCATACCCAAAATAAAGCTTTATCTACATTCCTTCCTGACCATCTCTCACAGGGTGGGATTTTAGGATTTCATCCTGATTCTCAACAATATAGAGGGGCACCCTGCACTCATGCACTCTACCTTTTTAACGACACATTAGTCCATCACAGTCAACCCATTCGTTAACCCAACGGAAATGTTGACTTAGTTACGATGTTCACAGCCCATCCATAAATTATAAGTCTGCCAACGCATTCCATCACTGGAACCGTAGGTTCACCACCGAATTTCGGTTGCTCGTTTCGATACTGTCTTTCCCTATCAACTATTGGTGCGTCTGGAGACAAACTCACTATACCTCTTCCGCAACACCTCTTCCCACTTACGTCATCTTTCCTCAAGTGGTACTCTATTCCCTTTTCTCTTCGGGTATTTTATACTTTACAATCTGTGCACTCTTCGTAATTGGTGCGCCTTTGGGGTTGGTTACCTTGTAAGAATCAACATTTTAGTAACGTGTAAGTCGCTCTAACCATTGAGTCAAGTAGCACCCTGCGTTACTTCTTCACAATAGTTAGGCCTCCCATATCAAGAGATCACTTTTGAACGGCTTCCCATCGACTCTTATCCCATAGGGTGTGCTGGCACTCTCATCACATATAGGCGTGGATTAGCATTTATTTTCCATGACGTTCAATCCATTTCATCAATACGACTTGCCTCATAACTTCCCCACCGGCGTACTTATCAAAATACTTTTTCGCATCCCTCTATCTCGGATGACTAAGAAATCCAATTGACTAGGGCACCCATACACCCTTTTCTCCATGAATATTTGCAAAAACATTGCAACTGTCGCACTCGTGACACGCTTTTCCTCAACTCTCGCCTTGTCTTCATCGTGTGACTACAATCTTGGGGGTATTCTCAATCCCCTATAGACCAAAAATCAAATTCTTTTCAAAAAAAAAAAAACACTTATCCCTTTGTGGTAAGATGAGCTTTTTAGTGTTTCCCCACAACACTACCGGATCCACTGATGCCGTAGCATCTAACGTCTCTTCTCCTGACGTGCATAAAAATTTAGTTGTATCCCCTTTCGCAACTGAATTTAACAAGGTGTGACACCCCGACTAATTAAATACCGGGTAGCTACTCCTTTATTAAATTAATACAAAATGCCAAGTTGGTTCAGTTCATAGCATCACTGTCAAAAACGTTTTTAACAAATACTATCCACCTAATATTTAAAAAGGGAGTTGCCAATTTTAATTAAATTCGATTAACATACAATAAGTAAAGTATGAAATGCTAACATAACCACCACAACATAGTCACAATAGAATAACCATCAAATAATAATGAGTTTGGAGGAATACTCCTCACAACAATTTGAATACTGAAATAAAAAAAATTACCAAGTCTACATCACTAAATTAATTACAACCCAAAGTCTGAAATAAATGATAAGTAAAATGTCTCTAAAAGAAATGGGGCAACATGCCCAACCAATGAGAAAATATGATAATGGAGTCAAGATCGAAAATGGAGGCGTCTACTGTCAAGGTCCTGTAACTTCCACAGCTGCTACAGCACGTCACCTGAATAGAACTCCTATGCATGGTGTCCTTGTGGCTGGGCACCTAAAAGGTTTTCACAAAAAAAATAGATTTGAAAGCAAACGGGTCAGAGCCCGATTGTGAAAATAATTTAAAATTTTGCAAGTGTTTAATATCATTAAACAGTGAATATAAAGTACATGATAGTGTGTGCACTCACATGAGTTCCTTACCTCTCAACTAATTGTGCACTCCTATCGTACCCATACCCATTCTAGTTGTTCCCATATCTAACCAGTCCGATACTAAAATATAACATTTTTATACGATATCTAATTCAATTCCCAACAACTTTTAGTTAACAGAGGGCCATAACTTGCTACACAGTTTCCCATGTTAGTACTACTAATTACTAGAGATATTCCATTTTTACTTTACAAACTATTACAATTATTAATACTCACATTTATTCATGATAATTCATTTCAATTAACCGTATATTATTCTCATCATAAATATACAATACTAGCACCCCGAGGCTAAGCTGCGGTGCTCACATACTCTGCTATCAAATCCCGGTACATCACGTACATGAGGACCACGTATTCCGAATCTCTCAGGAAACGTTTCATTAACAACAACCACAAGCAATGGAGGCAAACATAGTTCAAATCACATGGGTCACGCACATACCTACGCTCCCATGATCAGCAGACTTATTTACTTCTCAATAATTCCTTCTTTGACCTATGTCCTCGAGGTACTAATCTAGATCCCCCCCGTAGGCACACAAAGATTAGATGGCCCTAAACGAACGCCAACCTCCCATGATAGCAAGTACGGTAGGTATGTTATACATAGATAACTACATATACTAAGCATTCAGACATCTTAGATATTTCAATATTTTATTAGAGGTATACTTCTCGTTCTTACATCAACATTTAGTGTTATACAAATCACAAGCCCCCGGTTTATATGTATTTATGTTATCAACTCTTCTCACGTCATAAATAGTTACTCATTTCCCAATCCACAATTGTCACCCAGTTTACTACAAGATTCTAAGTTTTACTCTTCAATGTACCCCAATCTCCCAAATATACCCACTAGTTGATAAGGGAAGGTTATCTTACCATTTAAACAAGTCTACGGGATACTAGAAATAAATTCAGGCCTAAAAGGCCATTCTGTCAACTCGTTAGAAATCTCGTTCGAACGAGGTCGTTCGAACGAGTTTCGTTCGAACGAAAGGCTTCAAACGAACTACCAACTCGTTAGAAGTTATACTGTTATCTCATTAGAAGTTCGTTCGAACGACCTAGGCAGGTCTTCAAACGAGATGGCAGTTTCAGCCCAGAAATTCCCAAGTCCGATTTTCTCAATTCCTTTCTTCTCTAAATCCACCCTAAGACCATCCAAGTTATGTTCTAACGTTATTAAACCATTTCTAATCATTCTAGATCATCCTTTAACATATTTTAGAGGTCAAATCTTACAAATCATCACGAAATTATTATAAATCTCCAAATATATCCCCAAACCCTATGAACATGAACCCATAATTTTGTTATGCCCAATTACTCATCATAAATCCATTTTTAAATTATCATAAATAACTCTACGAATATTAAATCAGTCCATCATCATTCTACATGCAAATCCTAACCCAAATTCAGAGTTTCTCCAACAATCTCATGGGTTTTCTTCAAAGATTTCAATATAAGATAATTCCTACACTAAACATAGAAGACATATTCAATGCACTAAAAATATCAAATCACTTGCCTTAGATTGTTCTTCAGGATTGATGTTGGTGAATGAATGTCGATTCTCTCCTTTCTCTACGGATTTTCTCCCAAGGTTGAAGATGGTGGTTGGAGGTTTCTTTTTGGAACTCTTCAAACTCTCCTATAACTCCCGTAGCCCTCTAACTCATCGAATGATGATAATGGGCTTAGTGGGTTCCTAAATAATATATAATTAACTCCTAAAATTCGTAGGTTTTAATTCCCATATTTTTAAAATTACCAAAATACCCTTATAGGTTGCCGATATGGCCCAAAAATGCCCCGGGACCCAAACTAAACCTCGACTAGTTTTTTTTTACTATTTCGACCCTTCTGGACACGTTGGCGCACTCAAAATGACCATTCGTTTGATAAAAATAAAATTCACTTTTTAATTCAAATAATTTCATACCTGATGCCACTGACACACGCGTCCCAACTAAATTTCCCAAATTGTCGTATTTCAGTCTCGCGATAATTTTAATATTTTCAATATTCATATATTACCATATGTACGCATCATAATCAAATACCAACTCACATCTCGCTAGTATTTATATCCAAATTAATTTCCAATTAATTCGCATTTAATTTAATTAATCCCATAATTAAAAATCAATAAATATACGGGGTATTACATACTTCCCCCTAATAACTGAATTTCGTCCCGAAATTGGGAACTAAAGAGTACCTAGTAAAAACAACTCTGGATAATGTTCATGCATCTCATCCTCGCGCTCCCATGTGGACTCCTCGGTATTATGATGCCGCCACTGAACACGTACTAACGGTACTATCTTCGACCTCAGTTTCTACTCGCTGTGGTCCAGAATAGCAATCGGCCCCTCCTCGTAGGAACTATCGGGCTGAAGATCGATGTCCTCCAAAGCAATGTGAGTATGGTCCAAATCACCCCTAAGATATTTTCTTATCGAGGAAATGTGGAACACATCATGAATCCTATGCAAGTGCTCCGGTAACCCCAGTCTATACGCAACTGGACCAATCCACTCGATGATAGGGAATGGACCCACGTATCTTGGTGCCAATTTTCCCTTCTTCCCAAAATGCATAATCCCCTTCATAGGAGATACTCTGAGTAAAACCTGGTCCCCCACTTTGAATTCTCTGAAGAACCTCTTGGCATCGGCATAGCTCTTCTGCCGGTCCTGAGCTACCCGAATGCGACTCCGTATCATCTTTATCCTTGCCGAAGTATCCTGAATCATTTCCGGCCCAAAGAGTTTGTTCTCCCCCACTTCTAACCAACATGCTGGGGAACGACAAGGTCTACCATACAACGCCTCAAATGGATCCATACCAATGGCGAACTGATAGGAGTTGTTATAAGCAAACTCCACCAGTGGAAGGTACTGCTCCCATCCACCCCCAAAGTCTATAATGCACATACGCAACATGTCCTCCAATATCTGATTTTTTTCGCTTGGTCTGCCCATCGGTCTGCGGGTGATAAGCCGTACTCAACCACAATTCAGTGCCCATGGCCTCCTGGAAACTCTCCCAAAACCGTGAAACAAATATCTTATCTCGGTCAGACACGATATTTAAAGGCACACCGTGAAGTCTAACTATTTCCAAAATGAAAATCTGGGCATACTGTCCCGTAGTGTAGTATGTCCTTACGGGTAGAAAATGAGCAACTTTGGTCAACCGTTCCACAATTACCCAAATGGAGTCGTGACCCCTCTGTGATGTAGGTAACCCAGTGATAAAGTCCATGGATATGCTCTCCTATATCCACGTCGGAACCTCTAATGGTTATAGAAGTCCTGTCGGTCTCTGATGATCCACCTATACCAGCTAACAAGTGGCGCATTTAGACACAAAAATGGCAATATCCCTCTTCATCCCGCTCCACCAATACTGTCGTCTCATGTCTTGGTACATTTTATCCCCACCAGGGTGTACCGCGAACCGTGAGCCGTGCGACTCTGCCATCACCTCGTGTCGTAAGTCTTCCCCTTCCGGAACAACTAGTCTCACATTGAAGCGTAATCCCCCATCTGAGCTAACGGTATAGGACTCGGGTCCCTATACTAGTAATCGAACTATCTGCTCCTGACAGAACGAGTCATTTGCCTGGGCCTTTACCACTCTCGTAACAATCTACGGTGTAACAGTCATCACAGACATGAACGATCGGGCTACTGCATCCTGGTGTCCCAACTCCTTCCATTTAGCTTTCCACACATCTGCCACCTCATCTACTGGCCTACGGCTCAACGCGTCTGCTACCACGTTAGCCTTTCCCGGGTGATATTGGATATCAAACTGATAATCCTTCACAAACTCAAGCCACCGTCTTTGACGCATATTCAACTCCTTCTGCGTGAAGAGGTACTATAGAGACTTATGTTCCGTGAACAGCCGAAACTTCTCCCCCAGAAGATAATGTCTCCAAATCTGAAGGGAAAATACAACTGCCGCTAACTCCAAGTCATGGGTGGGGTAATTCTTCTCATGAGGCTTAAGCTTACGGGAAGCGTAAGCTATGACCTGACTCTCCTGCTGCAGTACACCTCCAAGTCCTTGTAAGGACGCATCGTTGTAGACTAGATACTCAACTCCCGATCTCGGCAATGCTAACACAGGTGCTGAGGTCAACTTGTCCTTCAACTCATCGAATGCCAACTGACAGGCATCGCTCCAAATGAATGGCACACCCTTATGAGTCAGATGTGTCAAAGGACCCGCTATCTTTGAGAAACCCCGAATAAACCTCCTGTAGTATCCTGCTAAGCCCAGGAAACTACGGATCTCAGTCGGTGTCGTGGGCTGTCCCCACTGCCTCACCGCGGATACCTTCCCGAGATCAACAGATATCCCCCGGTCTGAAATTATATGCCCCAAAAACTGAACCTCCTTCAGCCAAAACCCACATTTATCATACTTTGCATAAAGCTCGTTCTGACGTAGCATCTGCAAAACTCGTCACCAATGCTCGGCATGCTCCTCTTCTGTCTGGGAGTAAACCAGAATGTCATCAATAAAGACAATGACGAACTGGTCTAGAAACTCTCTGAACACCCTATTCATTAAGTCCATAAACACGGCTGGAGCCTTGGTCAAGCCAAAAGGTATAACCCAAAACTCGTAGGAACCATATCTCGTCAAGAAAGCAGTCTTCGAGACGTCCTGCTCCCTGATACGCAACTAATGGTATCCCAATCGCAAATCAATCTTTGAGAAGAATGAAGATCCTCTCAGTTGGTCGAATAAGTCATCGATTTGGGGCAACGGATACTTATTCCGTATCGTGACCTTATTCAACTCTCAGTAATCTACACACAACCTCAACGATCCATCCCTCTTCTTTACGAACAACACAGGGGCACCCCCACGGCAAAGTACTCCTCCGGATAAACCCCTGACCCAAATAACTGCTCAATCTGATCCCGTAACTCTCTCATCTCTGCTGGAGCCATATGGTAAGGTGCGCGGGCAATAGGCCGAGTTCCTGGTGTCAAATCGATCATAAAATCTATCTCTCTACTCGGAGGTAGTCCAGGTATATCCTGAAATACATCAGCGAACTCACTAACAACGGGTATCGCATCGAGTGGTATCACCACTTCCTTAGAGGTCTCCTCCTCTATATAGTACAAATGAGTGGACGATCCTCCCTCGGGGCGAGGCATCACCACTTAAAACATCTCCTACACGGGGATGGCAAAGATAATACTCCTGCTAAAACAGTCAATCATGGCTCGGTACGCAACTAGCCAATCCATACCAATAATCGCTTCATACTCAGCCATATCTAATACTAACATATCAGTGGGTAAAGTAAACCTCCCGATATCTATAACCACACCTCTACAAATAAGTGAAATCATGGAACCCCTACTCAATGGTGAATCTACAAAAGTAACCGTGCTCTCTGCGGTGTCTAATAACCCAATAGTGCATGCAAATTTCGTGGCAATGAAGCAATGTCTGGCCCCCGTATCAAATAAAATATGCCCCATAGTCCCCTGAATAGAGAACATACCCTCAATGGCTGGTGGATCCTGTGGGGCTGCGGCATGCTGGAGCTGATACACTCTCCCATACTGAAGTTGTCCCTGCTGAACTGGGACTACTGGAATGGGTGGTAGTGCTGCCATCTGTGGTGGGGCTGGGAGGGCGGTGAGAAACATAGGCCTATGTGGCTCTTGTTGAGCACCCTGCTGCTGCAGCGGTGGGGCCCTGCCCCTATCAGGATAATCCTGGCGTTTGTGTCCAGTCTTGCCACAAATGAAACACTTCCTCGGGAAGTTTCCCCCTCGCTGTCCCTACTACCCTCGGCCCTGGTGGCAGTTACCATTCCTCCCCTGGCCATGCTGGCCCTACTGAAACTGCTGCTGCTGACCATTCTGACCCTGCTGGCCCTGATGGACGTTCTGACCCTGATTGCCATGTCTGAAACGTACCTGACCACTCCTAAAACCTCCAGATCTGAATCTCTCATGATCCCCCTATTGGGAACCCTGATCACCATGCTTGTGTTATCCCTGAGCAGATTGTACCCCGCTGGCACCATTTCCCCCGGTCCTGCCCTGATGGCTGGACTCTCCTGATCTCTTACTCTCAGTCATGTGAAAGCGGTGATCCTAGCAGTGAAGTAGTGTCGCGTTAACCACATCAGAAGAAGTGGCCAACGAGAGATTATCCAATAAGTGCTGACGGATCCTCCAAGTCAATCCATCCGTGAACTTCTGAATCTTCTTCTCCTCAGTCGGTATCTCATCGGGAACAATGTTCAAGAGATTAGTGAATTCAACCTCATACTCGGCCACGGTCCTCCCCTCCTGCTTGAGGTTCATCAATTTCCTCCTCATTTTAGTGTGAACAGCTGACGGAAAATATTTGCGGTCGAACCGCACCCAGAACTCCTGAATAGAAAGGGCGTCCCTCTACTCAGCGGTGGTAATGGATTCCCACCACTGCAATGCATATTCTACTAGCTTGAAAGTAGCCAATATCTGATTTTGAACATCTATGCACTCGTACATCCTTAAGTGCCTCTGAATGTCCTTTCTCCACTGACTGGTTACCACAACATCGAAGCTACCTGGAAACTACGGAGGGTGTGCTTGTTGAAAAGCATCACGGATGCATTCCCAAGTAGACAGGAATGCATGAGCCTGAACTGGCATGACTACTGGTGCCTGGGGTGGTGCCTGCTGTACCACTGCTAGGGCGGCATTTACCACTTGGGCTACAATAGCTGCAACCTCGGTGGCATTCATAGTGCCCTGAACTGGTGCGGGCTGTGGCTCTGGCTGTGCATCCCTAGGAACTCGCTGCGCACGTCGTGGAGGCATCTGAAATGAGAGTAAAGTCTTATAAGTTCGCAGTTATTATCTCAAAATAGCTGAAGAGCGAAGCATACACAAAAGAATACAACAGTCCTAAAATATAGGGCTTTATATCAAAGAAAGCTCAACGGAAACATAATAAGCCGTACAGATCCTAAGGACACTAGAACCTGATTCTCTGATACCACCTGTGACACCCCGACTAATTAAATACCGGGTAGCTACTCCTTTATTAAATTAATACAAAATGCCAAGTTGGTTCAGTTCGTAGCATCACTGTCAAAATTTTTTTTAACAGATACTAGCCACCTAATATTTAAAAAGGGAGTTGCCAATTTTAATTAAATCCGATTAACATACAATAAGTAAAGTATGAAATGCTAACATAACCACCACAACATAGTCACAATAGAATAACCATCAAATAATAATGAGTCTGGAGGAATACTCCTCACAACAATTCGAATACTGAAATAAAAAAAATTACCAAGTCTACATCACTAAATTAATTACAACCCAAAGTCTGAAATAAATCATAAGTAAAATGTCTCCAAAAGAAATGGGGAAACATGCCCAACCAATGAGAAAATATGATAATGGAGTCAAGATCGAAAATGGAGGCGTCTACTGTCAAGGTCCTGTAACTTCCACAGCAGCTACAACACGTCACCTGAATAGAACTCCTATGCATGGTGTCCTTGTGTTTGGGCACCTAAACGGTTTTTACAAAAAAATAGATTTGAAAGCAAACGGGTCAGAGCCCGATTGTGAAAATAATTTAAAATTTTGCAAGTGTTTAATATCATTAAACAGTGAATATAAAGTACATGATAGTGTGTGCACTCACATGAGTTCTTCACCTCTCAACTAATTGTGCACTCCTATCGTACCCGTACCCATTCTAGTTGTTCCCATTTCTAACCAGTCCGATACTAAAATCTAACATTTCTATACGATATCTTATTCAATCCCCAACAACTTTTAGTTAACAGAGTGCCATAACTTGCTACACAGTTTCCCATGTTAGTACTATTAATTACTAGAGATATTCCATTTTTACTTGACAAACTATTACTATTATTAATACTCACATTTATTCATGACAATTCATTTCAATTAACCGTATATTATTCTCAGCATAAATATACAATACTAGCACCCCGAGGCTAAGCTACGGTGCTCACATACTCTGTTATCAAATCCTGGTACATCACGTACATGAGGACCACGTATTCTAAATCTCTCAGGAAACGTTTCATTAACAACAACCACAAACAATGGAGGTGAACATAGTTCACATCACATGGGTCACGCACATACCTACGCTCCCACGATCAGCAGACTTATTTACTTCTCAATAAGCCCTTCTCTGACCTATGTCCTAGAGGTACCAATCTAGATCCCCCCCCCCCCCCCCCCCCCGTAGGCACACAAAGATGAGATGGCCCTAAACGAACGCCAACCTCCCATGATAGCAAGTACAGTAGGTATGTTATACATAGATAACTACATATACTGAGCATTCACACATCTTAGATATTTCAATATTTTATTAGAGGTATAATTCTCGTTCTTACATCAACATTTAGTGTTATAAAAATCACAAGTCCCAGATTTATATGTATTTATGTTATTAGCTCTTCTCACGTCGTAAATAGTTACTCGTTTCCCTATCCACAATTGTCACCCGGTTTACTACAAGATTCTAAGTTTTACTCTTCAATGTACCCCAATCTCCCAACTATACCCACTAGTTAATAAGGGAAGGTTATCTCACCATTTAAACAAGTCTACGGGATACTAGAAATAAATTCAAAAAATTCTGTCAACTCGTTAGAAATCTCGTTCGAACGAGGTCGTTCGAAAGAGTTTCGTTCGAACGAAAGGCTTCGAACTAACTACCAACTCGTTAGAAGTTATATTTTCATCTCGTTAGAAGTTCGTTCGAACGAGGTCGTTCGAACGACTTCTAACGAGATGGTAGTTTCAGCCCAAAAATTCCCAAGTCCGATTTTCTCAATTCCTTTCTTCTCTAAATCCACCCTAAGACCATCCAAATTATGTTCTAATGTTTTTAAACCATTTCTAATCATTCTAGATCATCCTTTAACATATTTTAGAGGTCAAATCTTACAAATCGTCATGAAATTATTATAAATCTCCAAATATTTCCCCAAACCCTATGAACATGAACCCATAATTTTGTTATGCCCAATTACTCATCATAAATTCGTTTTTAAATCATCATAAATAAATCTACGAATATTAAATCAGTCAATCATCATTCTACATGCAAATCCTAACCCAAATTCAAAGTTTCTCCAATAATCTCATGGGTTTTCTTCAAAGATTTCAATACAAGATAATTCCTACACTAAACATGGAAGACATATTCAATGCACTAAAAATATCAAATCACTTTCCTTAGATTGTTCTTCAGGATTGATGTTGGTGAATTAATGTTGATTCTCTCCTTTCTCTACGGATTTTCTCCCATGGTTGAAGATGGTGGTTGGAGGTTTCTTTTTGGAACTCTTCAAATTCTCCTATAACTCCCGTAGCCCTCTAACTCATCTAATGCTGATAATGGGCTTAGTGGGTTCCTAAATAATATATAATTAACTCCTAAAATTCGTAGGTTTTAATTCCCATATTGTTAAAATTATCAAAATACCCTTATAGGTTGCCGGTATGGCCCAAAAATGCCCCGTGACCCAAACTAAACCCCCGGCTAGTGTTTTCTGACGATTTCGACCCTTTCGGACACGTTGGCGTACTCAAAATGACTATTCGGTTGATAAAAATAAAATTCACTTTTTAATTCAAATAATTTCATACTTGACGCGACTGACACGCGCGTCCCAACTAAATTTCCCAAATTATCATATTTCAGTCTCGCGACAGTTTTAATATTTTCAATATTCATATATTACCATATGTACGCATCATAATCAAATATCAACTCACATCTCGCTAGTATTTATATCCGGATTAATTTCCAATTAATTCTCATTTAATTTAATTAATCCCATAATTAAAAATCAATAAATATACGGGGTATTACACAAGGGACTTCTCCCAATGCATTTTTACACAGCATTTCTAGAACAACACATAGTTGAGATATTCAAATTCCATCCCCCAACAATAGGTACATGCACACTCCATCATCTCTACAGGAGTCAAGTGGCACTGCGCTAATACTATTACTAAATCCTTAGCTCTTGTTACAACAATGAGCTCGATCTCTCCGCCTAACGGTCATACGATATACCTTGAATCACATCATTAAGGTTCCTACACACCGGAATCAATCACTATGAGACATCCATAATCTTTGGAGTCTCCCACATATTAATGAAAAATGATAGCTCGACCCTCTTTCAGGTGAGGCATCGTCATATACCCCATTCACTCGAGGCTAAAACTCATATACCATTTGCCCATCACTCTGGTGGTTCAACTGGTTCCCGGACATAACACGCTTGTCCTTTCCGGAATGCAAAACTTATTGGAGTTATTATTTCCTTAAATAACTTCGGACAAGATCAAAACGCGTGGTCTTACGTCCCACATAGGACATCTTTTCATAAATCCCCTCATTCGAGGTCACACCGACTAGTTTAGGGTATTCCTCCTCTCGGACTTGGCAACCTTGATTGTTAACACTATCATCAGGGTTCCCTTAGTTTTGCTAACCAAGGAACGCACTATTAGAATTAACAGTCCCGACTTAGGATCAAATCAATGAATCCCTTAGTGGGTTCCCACTTATGGCTTGCACTAGCCCCATTACATTCAGTCTTACTCTGACCAAATCCTTAAACTCTTTTAGCTTCGCCCACCTTGGAGCATTTACCTCAACCTTGTAAGAAGCTCTATACTGCCTTCATACACATAAGTCGTCCAAGAAGAGTTTTACCTAGATTGCGAAAGACAACTCGAGAGTCCATTCTCTCAAGGGCTATTTTTCTTTGTACCTATCTCATTGGGTACAAGTTCACTTTAACAGATAAATTTCTTTCTCATAGTTGTTCTCTACCAGGCTCTCACGTGATGGTTTCAGAAATCTCCATTCACTTCGCTTTTGAACCATCATTGGAGGAATTTACGGTTAAACTATACGTAAGGTCCCTCTATTTGTATACTGACCCTCGGTCCGGATGTGGTGACTGGTATCCCCACCACGTTGCCTCTATAAAAAATTTACCCAAAATTTTCACTTTTGAGTATTTCTACTCTATCCTTAATGCCAAGACCTCTGGACATTCTACACCCATTGGTTAACATGCACAACCCACATTTTATCAATCCTTTCACGGTTCGTTTTCTCTAAAGGTCCTTCAGACCTTCTCCCATTATCACTGCGTTGGGCGGGTTTAGATTATCATCACTCCTTGTCGCCGCGGTACTTGGAAAATGCCTGCTATGCCCCAATAGTCCTTGCAGCATCTACTTCCATTACACATAAGGAGTGACCTCGACAACGGTCATCTATCCCATGATTACCATCCTCGAACAATCCATGCTTCATGCCGACCTACTCCCTCCTGCAGTCCTTCCAACGCCAATGCTGATCCTAACGCCATGTTCGACGTACCATGCCTAATCGAACTCATATATATAACACTACATCTACTAAATAGAAGGAGAATGAAAACTACGTACGTAGAGGAGTACAACAATCCTAAGATAGGGCTCTATATCAATCAAACGATACACTGAAAATGTAGTAAGCCGTACAGATCCTATGGACACTAGAACCTGATGCTCTGATACCATCTGTGACACCCCGCCTAATTAAACATCGGGTGATCAGGACTTTATTAAATTAAAATAGGTTTCTCACATGGTTCATTCTTAGCATCACTGTCGAAAACTTTTTAATTACTAATCACCTAAGTGAAATTAGACCGGTGCCAAAATTTTATCTTTCTTGAACAGATAGATCAACCATGTAGAAAAATAGTAAAACAAATACCATGATAAAAGTCAAACCAACAAAGTATAAGTACAACAACACAAGAGTATTACCGAATAAACCATCGACTAAAAATACCAAACAACAATAGAACAACTACTAATCTGCAACTAACATCTGAGACTGATACCGGACTACAAGTCCATACATAGAATAGGGTGAGATCATGTACTTAATCTGAATGGGAGATATCGTCTAGTCAAAATCCTGTAAGCATCCACTATGCTACAGCTTCGAGTCCCTGGAATGAAATCATCATACATGGCGTCCCTGTGGCTGGACACCTAAAAGTTTTGAAAATATTTTATAGTAGAGTTAGTACTCAAAATATTTTGAAAACATTTAGCAAGCGTTTATCACAATATAAAATGCGGTTATTGATTACACGTGTTAGGTTCTCGTACACTCTCTTGAGTTTACTCACCCCTCATCTTTTGTGCACACCTAGTGTTCTACACTTAGCCCACCTATTCATATCTTCCAAGCTAACTAGGACAAAGTAATCATCTGAACTTATATATACTTAAGTTCTCGTATCGCCCACACAGTGCATCAATTTCATTAACATCTCGTGAAGGTTAATTATTACTCAAGTAACATTTCACCTATGTTATGTTTCAAAACTTCTCATTTAGTTTCACTACTGAATTTCTACAATTATCATAATTTCTATCTTCCCACTTTTGTAATTAAGTTGCACTACTTAATTTACTAAATACATATTCTCTATCAAATGTTACATTCGTAACTAAGTTTCACTACTTAATTTACCAGTTCGGTATGTATTCTTTAAATACATAATATATATCAATCTACTAATACACAAAAGTAGAATATCATCAAGTATATATTTCACACACAATATATACTAAATATCAGTTATTACTGTTTTGTCTTTTTTACACACGTAAGGACTCTTGGTTCGGAATGATTCATCGACCCCAAGTAAGAATTGGTTCGGAATGATAGATCGACCCCAATTATTTATATACACAAATTTTGGCTCAGACTCTTTCATCACGCCACCAGTTCAAAGGTTTAGTTCTGTAAGAGGGTACTTTAGATTATATATGTGGAGGCGTAACCCCTATTGAGTATGGTAACCACGAGTTAAATTAGCCAACACCCTAGACTAATTATAGGAAACACACACACAAAACTCAATGAAGATGGACTCAGTTTAAACTCACAAAGCCTCTCGTGTATGACTCAGGGAATAATAATGAACTTTAGAAGTGACTTAGCTAGAGGGAGAGGGAAAATAAGCACCCTAGATACATCCTGATAGGCAGGTAGCAACACACCAAACTCCCTCAAGAATCTCTGTCAAATATTAAAAGCTTCGCAATAAATGACAATGGTGAGTTAGTGAACTCTCTAGTTTGCAATGATTCTTTTTCTTAATTCTCCAAAAAGATCATCCTCTCCTCAAAGGTGGTTGGGGTCCTTAAATAGCCCCCCACACCACCCCCGAGGCAACTCAGTCATTAAAGAGTATGAAAGACATCCCTCATACTTTATGTCACAACATTAAATGCCTGATGCACTAGTTGTCTCCATGTCATAAACATTAAATGCCAAGACATGCCTTTTGCCTATCCACTGTGTGTCAGGGGTTTGTTGTCGCAGAGGTGGTTCACCAACTACCTGACAGCCCCAAATACCACAGCGGTTTACTCAAGTGTATGTCTGACAAACGTTTAGATGGCTAGTGACATCACCCATAGTAGATGTGACATTAAGTATAGGGTTGTTTGGTCCATAACTTAATGCCCGATAGAACTCCAAGCTGCTCCGCTTGAGGTTCCACGGTCAGGGTCCTTCGGTGCTTTACCAGGTGTATCTAAGGTGGTCAGGACAAGCCCCAACGGTGCCTTACTTCTCAATCCTCCAAACCAGGTCCCTCTAAAGTTCCCACAGTGAGGTCATTCGATAGAGCATGAAAGCTCTCCCAGGCCCTGCCAAGCCTGGTCTCTCGCAAGTACCGTTTGACCTCATACAAAACCCTTTAGTTATTATCGTTACGTCATTACAATCGTTAGAGCTTACAGAAATCAATAATGAAAGTACGATGTGACTAAAACAATAAGCTAATATATGAGTTGCCACGCTGAGCTGCCTCGCCAAGATGTCACGCTTGAGTTGCCACGCTGAGCTGCCTCACCAAGATGCCACGCTTGAGTTTGCCACGCTTGAGCTTATCCTCAAAACACTGTTGCTAATTAGTGGATTATCCCTAATCCCAGGATTACCTTCAGGCCCCCTCTACATTTGCCCCTTCGTGGAGGGATTTGTTGTGGGAACAAGAAGTGCCTCCACGAAAACTTTTTAATCCGATGAACCTTCTCTGTCTGGCCTGCTGCTTTTTTCTAATGCTGAGCCGCAATCGTTCCAGCTTGAATATCTGAAATTCTCCCGAAGGACCTGCTAATATTCTCCCAGTAATGTTCGAAAAAGCGAAAAATTCTCCCCGATGTAACTGAGTCATAACTAAACAACGTTTGAGCTTCTGTCGAGGGGACATCGTGGCTTTTTTGAACCGTTGGGACACCTTCTTTGTTGGGGGGTTTATTGGATATGTCAGAGAAAATCTTGGCGCCCAAAACTCAATCTTGCTTAGGAAGGTAACGGTGGCTGTTCCCTAGGTGTCACTTCATTAATTGATGGCAGTTCCCCAGGTGTTACTTCATTAAATGACGTAGCGTTGTCTTTTCCATGTCAAAACACTTCCCGAAGTGCCACGTGTACATTTGAAATGATTGCAGGCGGCTACACACGTGCAATGGTGGGAAACTTAAACGACGAACTTAAAAAACTAAACGGCCAAATCTCCCAAACACTTAAAACCTTTCTTTCTCTTACTTTGCCACTACCTTCTTCAAATTTCCTTCGCTTTTAGAGAGAGAGAGCTTCCATTGTTGAGCATCTGAAACCTCCATTGCTGTTCAAGCTTGTGCCTTCCTTTTCTTGCTCTCATCTTCTTCGCCACCTCCTGTGTTTGTTCTTCCGCCATTGTCGTGCTCAGGCTCCTCTGACTCAAGGTTGTTTTTTGTTTGCACTAACACTCTGTCATGGCTTCTCAAAGTTATCCCACCATCTCTTCAACCAGTGCGCCGCCTGCTACTGCTGTCGCCACCACTACTGGTGCCTCTGCCCTGGATGCTGTCCGTCGTGATCAGTTAAGGTTTTATCGTCGCTCTCCCATTTTTGGCGAAGATGATTGCTTTGCTGCTGCTTGCAAGACTGTCAACTTTGAATGCAAGTTTGAGTCCTTAGTGCTGGGTGACGAGGACGAAGAACCCTCGAAGTGGGGCTTTCTTCCTCCAGAGGGGACTCTCCGGTTTCGTCTGGAGCGAGGGGACTTCCAATGGTCCCAAATTGACTTCGAAGCACCAGGTGGTTCTCCTGCCCATTTTGCTGCTTGGAACTCTCACATGGTGAGTTCCTATGGTGATATTTTGAGTAAGATTGGCCTTCAACGGGCCAAATGGTTTGGTGAGTTTACTCTCTCCAAAAATAATGCTGCTCTCCCCATTCTTGTTTCTCGTTGGAACGTGACGACTCACACATTTATTGCTGCGTGGGGCGAGTTCACGATAACCCTAGAAGATGTCTGCGAGCTTCTGGGGCTCGAAGCAACAGGTCATGAGCCTTATACCGATGAGCCTCTTGACGCCGAAGAGACTGCTGACCGTTTGGCGTTGGACCGAATATGCCGAAGTTGCATCGGTTCTTCAAACAAAGCTACCTTCACTCCGCTGATTAATTATTTCTTCAAGGGTTCTAGTGAAGGTAGTTCTTCAATTTCAACGGATGCCCCTGGCCAAGGTACTTCGTTAGAGCTCCCTGCTTACATCCTTGTGATTCTGTCCCGCTTTCTTTTGACGGGAAAACCAAACGATCAGCCCCGAAGGGACCTTATCAACATATCCCTTCGTTTGGCCCGGGGCATCAAACTTCCTTTGGCTGCAATTGCCCTAGGGTCCCTCTACACCTGGCTTGACAGAACGTTGTTCGATATGGAACGATCCCTTGGCCGTTATAACCTGGCCAATTTTGCTAACAGCATCCTTCTAACCAGCTTTCTTTACGTGCGCTTTCCTGTTGTGGCGGCCAAGGCCAACCGTCCTCCTTCTGGGGAAACCATTTTGCCCCCCCCGCTCTTATATTTATCACAAGAGGCAGAGCCGAAAAGAGCTGATCGCCTCAATTGATCGTTTTGAGGACTTTGTTATGAGGCCTTACGGAGAGGACGCCTTTGTTCACACTTGTGATTTCTTTCAGGACGAATCCAGGGTGGTACAGGTGGGGGTAGACATTGAAGATCCTCAGTTAGCCGTGGTGCTTCTCCTTTCTCCGGGGTATCTGCCTTCCTACACCGAGTGGGGATATTCCAGCGAACATTACAACCCCAATCGGTGTAGTCGTCAATTTGGGTTTGATCAGGGGGCTCCTCGCTCAGTTTTCCAATCCTCAAACCCGAAGGTTAGCTTTAGTGAGGCATGTTCCTTATTTTCCTCCACTGCTGCGTGGGGGATAAGTGAATCAATGGCTGGGAGAGTCACCATTCCCTCCAACAAGAGGCAAGGGAATGTGACCAGTCTATTTGCCACGAAGTTCTGGCCGAGACAACTGGCTAACATTGCTGAATTCATAGATGGCGAGCCGGTGTACCCTCCAGTTCTTTCATTTGCTGCGATGGAGCTGGGACTCAAAGGCAACTCCATTCTGGGGATTGAGTTCCCTCTAAGCAAAACCCCTAAGGGGCCTTCCAAAGAGCTACCTCCGTTATGCCCCATGACTCCCACTGCCATATCCAAAGGGAAAGGTGCTGGGGTATCCAGGAAGACTGCTCCTTCGACTGGAGCTACTGGTGATGAAGGGTCTTCGCGGCCGTCGACCAAGAAGGCCAAGAGTGGGGTAGCCTCCACGAAAAAGGCAAAGTCCAAATCCCAGATTCCTGTGGCAGCCCTACCCATAGCCTCCGTTCCTCCTCCCATATCTCCTGAAAGGGCCGAGAGGTTAAGGAGGGAGGCGCAGGCTGAGGTAGATCGGGTGAATGCAGAATTTCAACGGCGCGCTGTCGTCGTTCCTCCCTCGGTTGTCTTCCCCACGATCGTCGTCGATCCCACTGAGCCAGCTGCAAAGAGGAGAAAAGGTTCGAAGGTTCCTCAAGCCACTGGTAGTGCCATGACAAGGCTGAGGAGGAAGACTTTAGGCACCAAGTCCCAGCGGAAGCAAGTTTCCTCGGTGCAAGCTTCTCCTTCTTCTTCCCAATCTGAGGTATGCATTGCTGACTTAATTATTATCTCCTTTTTGCTTGAGGGTGACTGTCTTTGCTTGTGTGTATACTTATCCCTCCCCCCCTTTCTTTGACAACTGTTTTGCAGGGGGTTGAAATAGAAAAACCAGACTCGTCCAGTCCTCCCATGAGCCCTTTTGTGGGGGGACGCTTCGGTGTATCTCATATCGATGTGACTCCTCCCCGTTCCCCCATGACAGGGCTTACGTATTCTCGTCGTTTAGTCAGCCAACGTGCGAGGGATGTCATTGCGGGAGGTGATGCCGTTGACCCTGCGAGTGCTTCCTCGCCTGAAGCGATGACCCTGCCCGAAGTGGCACCTCCCGAGATAACACCTTTGGTCCCTTCAGATTTACAGGCCTCATCCGAGGTTCCTCTGCCCCTTGTACTTGCTGAGGAGAGTGAACCCGAGGTATGATGTGATCTGTAATTTGTTTGTTGTAGTTCTTTCAGTCATATTCTTTCCTTATTTGGCTTACTGAATTGTGATATGTTTTGGGTACCCCAGGTTGAAGTGTCTTCGTTGTTGGAAAGTATTCTTCTTCGAACGATGCTGATGAGACCCCCGACTGTCATTCCTTTGTTTAGCACCATAACTGAGGTAAGCAACACGTCGAGCTATTTCTTCATATTTTCTGTGCCCATTCTTCTTTTCTAACACTTGGCTTTGTGCACAGTTTTCTCCCGATCTTGCATCAACTCCTGTAGTGAGGGCCCAGGTTGGTGTGTTTACACCCCCTCCTGATGTGGCTTTGTTTGAGGGCTCCGTGTCCTCTCGTGATGAACCCCATATGCTTGCCCTTGTGCCCTACACGGGTGATCAAGTTTGGACAAGCGTGGAGGCTTCTGCGTCCAGGGATCCCGTTATGGCATCTGGGGTAATAATTGCTCCCCCAACGGTTCCTGTCCCTGTGGCTGCCTCAAATGCTCCCATTGTGACTGAGGTATATCTTTCCTCCTATCTTTTGTTAAGATTTTCATAATCTCCATCCTATAACGTTGACTTAACAACGAAAGCGCTTGTTAAGATTTTTCACAAAACTCCACCTTATAACGGTGACTTAACAACGAAAACACTTGTTAAGATTTTTTTCATAAAACTCCACCTTATAACGGTGACTTAACAACGAAAACACTTGTTAAGATTTTTTCGCAAACTCCACCTTATAACGGTGACTTAACAACGAAAACACTTGTTAAGATTTTTCATAAACTCCACCTTATAACGGTGACTTAACAACGAAAACACTTGTTAAGTTTTTTTTTTTTTATAAACTCCACCTTATAACGGTGACTTAACAACGAAAACACTTGTTAAGTTTTTTTCATAAACTCCACCTTATAACGGTGACTTAACAACGAAAACGTTTGTTAAGATTTTTCATATCCTTATTTGGGCTTTTCTTTTCAGGTTGCTCGGGAAGATTCGCCCCCAGTCCTCTCACCTGTAGGCTCGCCCTTCCGAGAACCTGATGCTTCGGAAAATTCTATTCATGATGATCAAGGTTCTACGACTGGTGCTGCAGTTGAGAGCGAATCTGGGTGTGAGGTCCCTCTTCCCGACCTAGCTCCTCACTCGTTCTGTCTCATGGTGCTTCGGCAATCTCCTCAAATGCCCGTCAACCATCGGCTGGTGATTGAACAATTGGTGGATCACCATCCTGAGACCTTCACACCGGATTGCCTGCGCTCAAATATTCATGTGATGAGTCACAGGCTGCAAGGCATGGCGATCGTTGTTGCTGAAATTGCTAGTACCCCCACTGCCAGTGTTACCAGATCCCTTCTCAACCAATTTCTAGGTTTTCTGAAGGAGTTGGGGCGTGATGGTTTCCGTTTTGACTGGCTTATAACGCATCTGAAGACTTTGAAGAACCAGCAACTGATCGGCCAGAGGGAAGTGTTGATAAGGTACCAGGAGGACCAACGGGCTGAGGAGGTTAAGTTAGCCGAGCTGGCACCTCTTTTGGAATCGGCCGATGAAGAAGTAACGAAAGCCGAAGAAGCTCTGCGTTTGGCTAAGCTAAAACGGGAAAAGCTCCTTATTGAACGCGCCCAGGTGCAAACCAGGCTAGAGGTTGCTGTCAACGCTCAAAATTCGTTTGCATCAGCTTCTTCGAGCCTCCCCGGGGATTTTTTCTCTTCCCCGGATCTGTGGTTTCTCCTAGCGTAGTAAAACTCCTGTACATATTTTCTTTCTTTCATTCATGTAATTCCTGGGCAGTAGCTCCCTATTTTGCTTGTAATGCTCTCTTCTTTAATGAATGGAAGAATGTACGTTGTTTAGTTTATCTCTGAGTTATGCTTGCTTTCATATCAATGTCTATATTTCATATCATCAGTAAAACTTGTATATTCATAATAAGAAGACCCAATACATCGATGGTACAAACAAACTGTCTACACATGATATACTTTCAGCCATTTATTGTTAATTTTGAATGGCCTATCTTCCTCCAACTTAGAAATTAGGCAATAACCTGAATCATGAGCTTCGTTCACGATGAAAGGTCCCTCCCAATTGGCTGCGAACTTTGGCAGAGGAAGTCCCCTAATGTGTTTCACTGCTGCCTTCAAAACGAGATCTCCCTCCACGAACCTCCTTGGTCTTACCATGTTGTCATATGCCCTAGAGAGCTGCTTTGTATACATTTGAAAATGTTGCATCGCGTTGTCTCTGTGTTCATCCAATGCCTCCAACTGCACATGCCTGTTCTGAGGGAGCATGCTGCTTCGCAAGGCGTATCGAGCCGAGGGAACTTCCAACTCTACTGGAAGAATTGCCTCAGCCCCATAGACAAGGGAGAACGGAGTGTACCCTGTGGGCTTCCTCTTCGTCGTTCGATAGGCCCACAACACTGTTGGTATCTTGTCATCCCACGATCCTGGAAAGTCCTCCATCGTTTTAGCCAAGATATTAACCAGAGTTTTGTTAGTTGCTTCAGCCTGACCATTCCCCTTCGGGTATGCTACCGTTAAAGTGTGATGAACAATGGAGTACTTGTCTGTGAGCATCGTTACTTCTGAGTTGACGAAGGGAGTCCCATTATCTGAGAGAATAACCTTTGGGATCCCAAAACGGCAAATGATATACTCTCTGATGAAGCTACTCACTACTCCAGCCGTGGCCCTTCTAAGTGGTATTGCTTCAGCCCATTTTGTAAAGCACTCCGTTGCTACCAGTATCCATATCTTACCCCTCGACGAAGGATGTATCGCCCCCACGAGGTCGAACGCCCAAGTGTGGAAAGGATAAGGCGTTGCCAGAGAGTGTAAGTCCACCGATGGGGCATGGATCATATTTCCATGAAGCTGGCAAGCCTTGCATTTTCGGACAAATTCGGCGGAGTCTTTCTCCATCGTTGGCCAATAATACCCCAACGTCATCAGCTGATCATATAACTTGGCCCCTCCCATGTGAGTTGGGTCATGGGCTTGTTTGAGGACCTCAGTTGCTTCTTCTTTTGTAATGCAACGCAACGGCCTGTTGTAGTACCCCCTTCGATAAAGCTGCCCCTCTTGGATATAGAACCTCGGGGCCCTTCGCCTTAGTCCCATCGCATCCAATTTCTCCGTTGGGACAATTCCACCCTGAATAAAGTCGATATAGGGCTGCCTCCAGTCTGTTTGGGCTTCAATGAAATGGCACTCAGCTGCTTCGAAAAATAGCTGACACTTATCACAATTCCGTTGTAGTTCTGCCGCATCCTGTTTCATTTTAGGCCAAAAATATCCCCCTCTTTGAATTCTCCTATAAAGAGGTATCTCAGTTGTTTCGCAGTGCTCCTCATGTGTTTTCTTCAACCTCCGCTCTGCCTCCTCTGGCCCAATGCATCTCGATAACCATCCCCCTGCATTTCTGAAGTAAAGATTTCCCTGGTTTGTAAAGTATTGGGCCAACTCTCTGAGTCCCATAGCTCCTTCGCCAGACTCCAGTTGCTTCCTGACCTCTCCTCTCCAACCCACGTCTCCCTCCGTCGGTAGTATTGACTGTATCACCGAAGGAGCTGTTCTTCGTTGGATCGTAACAATAGTCGTATCGCTCCTCATGACCATCTTTTGAGCAATAGTGGCATAAGCGTCTGGATGTCGGTTCATTGTTCTGGGATGTCTTCTGATTTTGGCCCGATGGAACTGGCTGAGGAGCCTTTGAATGATCGTTCTGTACGGTGCCAAATTCATGTGTTTCAACGCATATTCTCCATTAACTTGCTGAATTACTAAGTTCGAATCACCCTTGATGCAGAGTGAATGAATTCCCCTTCGAAGAGCCTCCAGCAACCCTAGTACCAACGCTTCGTATTCTGCTTCGTTATTGGAGCAAGGGAAATCTAGTTTGTAGGAAAGGCAAATTTCCTCCGTTCCTTTTGAAAGGATGACCCCTGCCCCTCCTTTTTTTTCAGCCGAAGACCCATCGAACTGCATCGTCCATTCCTCATCGGTTGTGTCCAGATAGTTGGCTTGTAAGTCGTCTCCCGGAATGTCTTCTTTAGGTGGTTCAAACGTTCCTGATGGAAAGATTGCCAACAGATCAGCATACGCCTGGCTCTTGATAGCACGAGGAACCACACACTTTAAATCATATTCGGAGAGAATAAGGAACCACCTAGCTGCCCTGCCAATCAAGATAGTTCTAGCCAACAAGTACTTAATAGGATCACATCTAGTTACAATATGAATTGTAAAAGACAGCATATAATGTCTAAGTTTTTGTGCTACAAAGACTAAGGCCAAACAATGCCTTTCTAGGCTGCTATATCTAATCTCCGGCCCATGTATGATCCTACTGAGGTAATACACTGGCCGTTCTTGCCCGTCGATCTCCTGTGCCAGCAAAGCTCCAACGGACCTTGTAGTGGAGGTGAGGTATAGCTGCAACGGTGCTCCTGCCTGTGGAGGAACCATGATTTGCGGTGAAACGAGCAGTTTCTTCAACTCATCGAGGGACTCCTGGTGATCCTTTTCCCACCTGAACTTTGTGTTCTTTCGCAGCAGTTGCATCAACGGGTGTGTTACCTCGGCCAATCCTGGTACAAATCTTCTGAGGTAGGAGACCTTTCCGAGGAAGCTTTTTAGCTCCTTCGCCGTTCTTGGGTACGGCATTTCTAAGATCGCGCGTTGTTTATCCTGGTCCATCTGCACCCCTTGTCGATCAACCACGAAGCCCAGAAACTTCCCACATGTTACTCCGAAGACGCACTTCAATGGGTTCATCCTTAGTTTATACTTCCTACATCGAGTAAACACCTTCTTTAAGTCATTTAGGTGGGACTCCTCCTTCTTCGATTTGATGACCAAATCATCCACATAGAATTCTACAAATTTGTGGAGGAAATCGTGAAAAATGGCCATCATTGTTCTTTGATAAGTGGCTCCCGCGTTCTTAAGTCCAAACGGCATTACTTTGTACATGAAATTGCCCAACGGGGTTCTGAATGCCGTTTTCTCTGCGTCCACGGGGTCCATCTTGATCTGATTGTACCCAACGTACCCATCCATGAAGCTATACATCTCATGTCCAGCCGTGGCATCTATCAAGCTATCGATGGAAGGTAGAGGGAACTCATCTTTGGGGCAAGCCCTGTTCAAATCTCTAAAATCCACACAGATCCTTATTTGATTCTTGTCCTTCTTCCCTACTGGCACAATGCTAGATAGCCACAGGGGATGTTGTATTGGTTTGATGAATCCTGCTGCCAATAAACGCTGAACCTCTTCCTTGATCTTCAAGTCCAACTCAGGTTTATAAGTTCTTGTTGCCTGTTTTACCGGGATGGCTGAAGGTGTCACGTTTATCTTGTGGCAGCTCACTTCCTCATCTAGCCCTTCCATTTCGGTATACTTCCACGCAAAGACATCTATGAACTCCCGGATTAGCCCAACCAGGGCTTCTCGCTTCGCCTTACCGAGATCCTTCGCGATGAAGATGGGCCTTGGGTCTTCCCCTTCTCCTGCCAGGTTCAACCGCTCCAACTCTTGTGCCTGGGGCTTCGGTTGATTTGCCATGTAGTCTGGTTCTTCGGCGACCTCCTCCACGAACTCCTGTATGTTGGAGTTGTCTATCACCATACACTGTCCCTGTTGATCTATCAAGAAACACTCATATAACGGGTCAGCCCCATCCTCGGTCTCTTCGGCCGCCCGCTCACATCGTTATAAACGGTATACCACCTTCCCCTCCTCAGTGATCACCTTCTTGCATTGCCTGTTGGTAGTTGTTGCCAAGGCCTTCCTCTTCCTTTCTCTCGAAGCCTCAGCGATTCTTCCTCCTGAAAAGCGACTCAGCACGCTTTGCCGTTGGACCTCATGCTCCACAGGATCCATTCTAAGCTTTACTTTGTTTTTGAGCTGCTTCGTAGTACCTTGGGGTCGAGGGATCACCTGATGGGTTTCTTCGGCCCTCACCCCTTCATTATTCGCGGCTTCTTTGCCTTGCTCGTTCAGAGGCCCCATTCTATCTCTGATCGAGGGAACCCATGCCCCCTCCATTCTTCTTGTTAGGACTCGAGCATCTTCCTCCAACTCCGTATAAAAGGCCGCATCCACAAAGTGAGCTTCCTCGATGGCGAAGGGCCTTTTTGTAGCCCTAATGGTCACTTCTGTTCCTTTAACATTCGCCTTGGCGCATTGATGATATGTTGAAGGAACTAAACCTTGATTGTGCATCCATACTCTTCCTATTAGTAAATGATAGGAAGTTGCACTTTCTATTACATGGAACTTGATGTGGGAACTCAGATTTCCCATTACAATTCCCACATTCACATACCCAATGGATTTGGAAGATTGGTTGTCATACCCTGAGATTACCAGAGGCATGGGAACCAACCTTTCTTCTGGGATATCAGCTGCGTGGAAGGAGTTGATCGGCATAATGTTGATGGAAGCACCCCCATCCATAAGCGTTCTTGCAAAACTAACCCCGTTGATACTGACCGTCACATACAAGGGCCTGTTATGAGGGAACCTTACAGCTCTATCTGCATCGCTGAAGGTCACCTCTGATAGGAACTTTTTTACCAGCCTCGCCATGGGTCCTCTCCATTTCAGCGAGGGAACCGCGTCCTTCTTCGCGATGTCAAGGATCGCCCGAGTTATCTCCAGTCTGCTCTCCTTTGGTATCCCCACTTGATCGAAGAACCAAGCGAACTTTGGGGATTTTGAAACTGCGCTGTATTCTATGACTGGACCTGTTTCCTCGCCCTCAACGCTATAGGCGTCTTCTGCGTCCCTAGCACTTGCTTCATCATACGCCAGAACTACGTTGGCCATTCCTCTAGTGCAATACTCAAGTGCTTTATCGAACTCCCTCGTTGCCCCTCTCCCCTCTCGCTCTACCTCTTCATCATAGGCCGTCACAACATTGGCCCCATGCGCCGGGAGCGGGTTATTGTTAACGTTTTGTGGGGGAATTTGCAGCGTTCCCGCCTTCACGTACTTGTCTATGATTCTTCGCAGCGTGAAGCAGCTTTCTGTTGGATGCTGGACCTTTCGATGCACCTGACAATATTTGGGATTGGCCCTAGTTGCCACGTCGGGCTCCTCTATCGGGACACCTTTTGGCTCGTAAACCGTTCCGCCTTGGACCATTGCGTTATAGCAACTCATAGCCTCCTCCACCGTACAAGGCAACGGTGGCGGGTCTTCCCTATCCCTTCCGAACTTTCTTTTGTTGTCCTTCCTCTGAGCCTTGCCCCCATCTTCTCTCTCGACATATCCTACCCGTGGGGCCTGTGTCCTTCCCCCGATGGGTTGTATCGTCTGTCTGAACATCATGGGGGCTACTACCGGACTAGGTCGCACCACCAACGATATATTTCTTGCAGATTTTAAGAAAGCTGAAAAAGTTCCCTCGCGTGTCTCATTGATCAAGTGACAGATATACTCAGGAAGTAATCCCTCAGCACAAATTTGTAGTAACCTGGCCTCCTTAGCTTCTTCCCTCACGTCAAGGGACCTTTCCCTAAACCTTCGGATATAGGCCACAACCTCCTCTCCTGGCCTTTGCCTCTCCCTGCCAAGTTGGGTTAGGGTGAACTCATCTTCTGCCAAGAAGAACTTTCGGACAAACAATACGTGCATCTCCTCCCACGTGGAGACACTATTGGGAGGCAGGTGAGAGTACCAAGTGTAGGCCTTATCAGTCAAGGATTTGGAAAACTCCCTCAGCCTAAGCTTTTTGTCATTGCAATGCGCCCCCAGGTGCTCGACGAAACGCTTGATGTGCTCCTTCGGGTTCCCCCCCTTCCCTGAATATTTTTCAAAGGTAGGGGGAATATAGTCCCTCGGGTAGGGTTCGTCATTGTACTCCTGGGGGTAAGGTGTCCGGAAGTCGTCGTAGACTGCTGCCACCTCGCCCACAGCCTGCGAGGAAGACTGCATGAACTTCAGCATCTCCTTCTGCATCTCTTTTCTCATCTCTTCCAAGGGCGAGGCCACTGGGGCCACCTGCAACGGAGCAGATGGTTGAGCGCTCGTTGCAACTGGAGCGAACGTTATCGGTTGCGCCATTGAAACGCCTGAGCCGCCCACAGTGGGATTCACAACAGAGGGTACACTTGCTGGTACCGCTCCCGTAACGCCTGCCCCTGGTGGGGCCCCTGGGGCCACTCCTGGTGTCACGAAGGCACTAGTCTCCAATCCTCCCAGCATAGTGGAAGCTACTGGGGTTTGCAAAAACTCGTAAAATTTGCTCATGAGGAGCGCCATCTGGGTAGGTCCCAGCCCTACGCTCGTGGAGGGTTGTGCAGCCCCTGGGACGCCTATCGTTATTGGAGCCAGCGGTATCTCTCCCCGAAGAGCCCCATCTCTTAAGGCCTCCTGTTCCCTTGCAGCTTGTTCTTCATTATGCTGTATGTCATCAAAATTGAGTCTTCTAGTAGCGTTATCCTGCGCCATACTCCTTCTCTAGAAGGATGCCTCCCCAGCAGAGTCGCCAAATGTAAGAGGGTACTTTAGATTATATATGTGGAGGCGTAACCCCTATTGAGTATGGTAACCACGAGTTAAATTAGCCAACACCCTAGACTAATTATAGGAAACACACACACAAAACTCAATGAAGATGGACTCAGTTTAAACTCACAAAGCCTCTCGTGTATGACTCAGGGAATAATAATGAACTTTAGAAGTGACTTAGCTAGAGGGAGAGGGAAAATAAGCACCCTAGATACATCCTGATAGGCAGGTAGCAACACACCAAACTCCCTCAAGAATCTCTGTCAAATATTAAAAGCTTCGCAATAAATGACAATGGTGAGTTAGTGAACTCTCTAGTTTGCAATGATTCTTTTTCTTAATTCTCCAAAAAGATCATCCTCTCCTCAAAGGTGGTTGGGGTCCTTAAATAGCCCCCCACACCACCCCCGAGGCAACTCAGTCATTAAAGAGTATGAAAGACATCCCTCATACTTTATGTCACAACATTAAATGCCTGATGCACTAGTTGTCTCCATGTCATAAACATTAAATGCCAAGACATGCCTTTTGCCTATCCACTGTGTGTCAGGGGTTTGTTGTCGCAGAGGTGGTTCACCAACTACCTGACAGCCCCAAATACCACAGCGGTTTACTCAAGTGTATGTCTGACAAACGTTTAGATGGCTAGTGACATCACCCATAGTAGATGTGACATTAAGTATAGGGTTGTTTGGTCCATAACTTAATGCCCGATAGAACTCCAAGCTGCTCCGCTTGAGGTTCCACGGTCAGGGTCCTTCGGTGCTTTACCAGGTGTATCTAAGGTGGTCAGGACAAGCCCCAACGGTGCCTTACTTCTCAATCCTCCAAACCAGGTCCCTCTAAAGTTCCCACAGTGAGGTCATTCGATAGAGCATGAAAGCTCTCCCAGGCCCTGCCAAGCCTGGTCTCTCGCAAGTACCGTTTGACCTCATACAAAACCCTTTAGTTATTATCGTTACGTCATTACAATCGTTAGAGCTTACAGAAATCAATAATGAAAGTACGATGTGACTAAAACAATAAGCTAATATATGAGTTGCCACGCTGAGCTGCCTCGCCAAGATGTCACGCTTGAGTTGCCACGCTGAGCTGCCTCACCAAGATGCCACGCTTGAGTTTGCCACGCTTGAGCTTATCCTCAAAACACTGTTGCTAATTAGTGGATTATCCCTAATCCCAGGATTACCTTCAGGCCCCCTCTACAAGTTCGACATTTTACCTCAACCCCAAACATATAATAACCCTATGTTAGTTCGGAATATCTCATCGACCCTAACATAGCTAATTTAGGTATACCTCTCTAGACCTAAAAGATCATATAATTCAGTAGGTACACGCCCGACCCATTTATTATGTTCGTACGTAATATTTTAGTCTCTTATATTTACCATACAGTATTCGCTTTACGATTTATCTCATTAATCGCAATTACTTGAGTATTCACACAACTCTAAGGGTCCTAGTTACCCCTCACATATAATTTCAGTAGTTATTATTTACCCTACTGGCCTATTTCTTGAATTGACTTTACCTCGCCTCGTAACTCAATTCCAAATTCTCCGATACTCTATTAAATCGGGTTATTCTCGTCGGTCCATAATTAAATCCCTACACCCAATGGCCTTATTGGACCTCAATAATATACCTACTGGTCTTATTCTCACTTCCATTTAAGTATAATAGGAATCCTAGAATACCCATTCGTTCCCGGAAATCAAAGAAACTTTAAACACGAAAAATTAATGAAAAAATAGCTTACTTCGATCGATCGACTAGTGGGTTCGATCGATCGACACAGTCGATCGATCGACATTCAATATCGATCGATCGACATTCAATATCGATCGATCGAATAGGGACAGACGCAGTTTGTCTTCTTCGTTAACCTCTTCCACCATTAACAAATCTCCAAACTCCATTATAGTCCACCAAACTTCGACCCAATGATCCTAACATGTTTTCACATATACTAGGATAATTTCTAACTTTTCAAATATGTCAAAGCCTCAATATATTTAAAGGAATTCTGGTTTAAACCTAAGATTTCTTGAAAACCCTAACTATGGTGTTCTTCCCATAATTTCATTCAAAACCCAGATTTTATTCCGAAATACTCATCAAGTCAAATATGAATATGATTCCTCTACATATGTTACATCATTCTACATGCAATACCTATCCCAACATGTATAAATATCATTACATTCTTTCCAAAATATTAGTTTAACAAAATCATTCAAAAGACCATACACATGGGTATTATAACTTTATAATCTTTGTAATAAACAACTTGCCTTGATAGAGGGTTCCTGATTTCGTGATTGTTGATGGTGTTTGATTGTTTTTCTCCTTCAATCCTCCTTCCCAACAAGTTTGTGATGACAATCTCCTTTGAATCCTTCCCAATTCTTTCTTTTACCTTGAGAATTTTTTCTCTCTTATCTCTAGTGGCTATGGTGTGTTTTCATGGGTTTTCTAACCCTAACCCCTCTTTCATACGGCTGATAAAAGGCTCTCAAATTCGTAGGTCTCCTTACCATCTCATGTTAAAAGACCAAAACGCCCCCTAACGGTCTCAGTTTAGTCCAAAATTACCCCGAGACTCAACTAGTACCCCGGGGTATACTATTTTGACTAATTTGACCCTTCCGGACTCATCTGTGACCTCTAAATTATTATTTGAGTCACTTTGAAAAATACTACTCATTCTCACCCCAACACGGTCTACACGCATTAAGTAACTATTTACCGCTCGCACTAAGTAAATACAATGAGGCAATATAAATCGGTAACTATCTCTCGATTAATATTCCATTATTACAATTTCTAATAAATCTCATTAAATTACTCCTCTTACGTAATTTAAATTAAGCCGTATTTTCTCATTTAATTCTCCAATTTAATTAAATAGAATATTCAGAAATACGGGGTATTATATTTACCAGTCGGAATAATGACGACTGGTTTAGGGTTACTCTCAAAATCACCTGTTACACCATCACACTCACTGTTCAAATGGCCAGTTTGCATGCATGTGCCGCATAAAGAAGGTATATTCTCATAAATAATTTTTTTCCAAAAACCTTTGGATCCATTAACAATCCATATACGATGAGTTAAAGGCTTTAGAACATCAACCTCAACACAAACACGGGCTTGACTAGGCCGGGAGACTAATGATGTAGATTCATCCATTTTCAATGGGATTCCAATCCTCTGGCAAATAGCAAAAAGGGCAGGTTTAGCAAAAAGATGAACTGGGAGATGAGGGAGAGAAACCCAAACAGGAAAGATAGGGCATTCATAACCCGAAATGAAATTTGGTGACCACTTCATCACTTTCAAAGGAGCCTTAAAGATAAATAATTGTTCACGAAGCCATAATCTCAAAAAGTCTTCTTCACAGTATAATCTTATTGAGATATATTGGTCATCAAGCAAACCAATGGAGTATGAAGTCTTTAAAGAGAATCCATGGAAAGCCTTACGGATTGTCTCCATAAATGGACGTCCAAAATTGAATCTGCCAATAAGCAAGTATTTATAAGGAAGAGCCAGTTGTGTTGTTTCATCATTTGAAAACTCAACAGATGGTTCTACTTTGAATAATGTACACTATTTAGGAGAAAGAGCAATCGAAGAAGATGTAGGGGATAATAAGGAGGCGAAGCTTTTGGCAAGGTTTTTGTCATTATCAGGAGGTTTAAGGGTTCGAGGATCAGGCGCCATGCAGGAAGAGATATGGGCGTATCGTCACTCATAGTTCCAACCGTTGTTATTTGTTCTTATGACTTCTTAAAGAAGAAAAGCTCTTTTATGTGCACTGGCTAGTCATTTTAAAAGAATAAGAGAGCTTGGGTTTGGTTTCAATAAGAAGAGAGAGATACATGAGACTTGAAAAAAAATTGTCTCTCTTTCAAATGCTCTCTCTAAGTTTTTTCAGAAAGAAAATATTTCTTCTCCCAATTGGAATAATGTGACATTGAGTAATTAATTTGAAATGGGTGTTAGTATATCATATAATTACAGTGCATAGTTATATGAGATGCAAGAGATTATGGACTTATTTTATCCTGGGGACGATGTGACTGTATACTACCTGCACCGAGATGGTAGAAGTGTGAAACATCATAAAGAAAGCGACCTAGTTCGCGACTCAACCCAAGAATCGTTTACAATAGAATTTATAAACAATGGAAGTAATAGTGTTTATTTTTATAGTGCGGTATTTATTTGGATTCAAAGCATGTGGTTCATATCTACAATAATCATACGAGGTAGAAATTTAATTTTCAGCAATAAACTGAATTAAAATATTTATTTAAGTATTCGATTTCCCCATAAAACTCTCTCATGTGATTTTTTTATCATAATATCTAAATTGTACCAACAATTTTAAGACATTTTATATTTACCATGGACACCCAAAACTAAATCTTATGGGCTTGTGTGATTATTTTCATAATGCCTAAAATAAAAAAAGGCCAATAAAGTTTTTCTTCTAGAAATTATAGTTTTGAACTCGTACCTCTAGAAATTATAGTTTATCCCCCAAACTTCCTAAATATTATATTTTGAGAAGTAGACAAATTAATTGTAATTTTAATCAATCCGAAATTGATCAATAATTTTTGCGAGAAATTAGAATTTGAATAATAATGAAATCCCTTCATGCAAAACCATTAAATAGGTCAATCCAATTTTTTTATCATGAATCTAATATGTTATTTTATATAAGATGCTATTGTTGGAAATTGAGTAATCTACCTTTTTAGACAATTCATTCAAAGCCATTTCTTGTTAAAAAAAATAAATGAAAATTTATTATATGGAATAAAATTAAAATTTGATGTTTGGAAACAAATTCAAATATGATATTTTAAAAACAAATGAAAATTTATTATATGGAATAAAATTAAAATTTTTATATTTAAAAAAAATGAATATTTTATGTAGTGAAACGAATGAAAAATAGTCATATGGAATCAAATTAAAATTTGATGTTTAAAAACAAAAACAAAATTGTTATACGGAATCAAATTGAATTTTGATATTTGGAAAAAAAAAATTGTTATATGGAATAAAATTAAAATTTAATATTTCGAACCAAATGAAATTTTGATATTTGAAAACAATTGAAAATTTATTGTATGGAATTAAATTAAAATTTTATATAAGGAATCGAAAGGTAAATAGTAAAATGTGCGCCTTGTGCTATGTTTACTTGAAAAAAATGTTCAAATATTTTTCAAAGTGTTTATATGAAAGTGTAGTTGGTAGTTTTAGACCATACTAAAGTGATCGATGATGGAAATAAAAATTTTGAAATTTTTGTTATGATTTTTGTTAGAATATTATCTTAGTTTTTTTAATAATTTATACGCTGAAATTTTGTGAAATTTGGCATGCATATAGTACAATGAGATTATGAATATTGGGAATTAGAATTTCTGAAAAATAAGTTAGTTTTTATAAATCCTATGCGCAAGCCTAAAAATAATTGTACAGTTGGTAGTAAAATGAGTTTATCATAACTTATATTTAATGTGTTTATGTGATTCTAGTTTTGTATAAAACTAGAATCATAAAAGATGAATTCTGAAAATTTTCATAAATTTTCATTAAGTAGTTTTGTTGTGGTGAAATTTCAAACTTGAAGCTTTTGAATGAAATATTTTGAATCTAAACATTTTCTTGGTAATTTAAACCACGTTATTACTGCAAAAATATTTTAAATCTTTTGTATAATTTAGTAGCTTTAAATGGGAAGGTTATGAACTTTTGAGAATATTTTGGGGTAAAAAAATGAAAGATGAATTTATAAAAAATTGTATAAGTTAGTATGTATTTTTCGAAATTATTTTTACAACCTATGGATATTACATATATTATATTGCAACTCATACATATGATATAAACATGATGAGTAGAGATCTCATGTATTGTTCTTCATATTGAGTAAAAAGGATTCATGTGTCGAAATGATAATAATTGGATAATTTTATCATAGTTGAAGTGAGTACCCCTCGGTTATAATTGAAGAACGTTTTAATAGAATCTAAAACTTTAATGTTCAAGAGGACTCTTAATTTCAAGGGTTCTGACTTAAAAATATAAGCTTCCTTATTCTATTGAAAAGGATTCCAAAAATCCTTAGAGAAGTCATGTCATAAAAGATTGATTGAATTACCTAAAATAAATTATAAATTAGTTTATAATTGACATATCTTATAACCATAAGATAATAAAATGTATACATATCCTTTGAAATAATAATGAGACCATTACCATTTATTAATATAACCTTTGTTTAATAGCCAAGATTTATTGATAGTAAGATAACTTAGTTAGAAATGATGCAAGTTAAATTATTCTTACGAAAATGGACTACCTTAATTCAATTTAAGTGCCATTGATATTGATAAGCACCCAAAACTGTACAATTTATACCCCAAATAGACGTACTTTAGTTGCTATTTCTCGACAATATGGGTCTTATGCGCTTAAATGTTTAATATGCAGGTTTAATGCACGTTGCGGTGTTCAAGCGCGTATTTCAAGGCAATTGTGCATTTTAATGGAGCTAAATACCCTTATCTTGTACCCCAATTACCTCTCCCGTACCCTAACCCGAGCCTTAACCTAGCCAAACTTGTCCCAAACCCTCTGTGTGTTTAGCTTGTGTCCTTTTTATTATTTTTTAGATTTTTAGTTTGAGTCTTTTCTATTTTTAGGATTTATTTTAGATTTATTTTAGAATTTTTTAGATTTTATTTCCTATTTTTATATTTTATTTCTATTTTTATTAATATAATTTTATTTTATTTTATTAAGTTTTTAGTTTTAGTTTTTATCTTATTTTATTTTATTTTATTAGGATTAGTTTTTAGGAATTTAGTTTTATTAGATTTTATATTTTTTTTAAGGACTTTAGTTTTTAAATTTAATAGATTTATATTTATATTTTTATTTTCATTTCATTTCTTTTTATTTTTATTTTTATTGAGTCTTTATGTTATTTTTTTTTAGAATAGAAATTTAATTTTTAGATTTTTAGTTTTTATAAGTTTTATTTGATTACTTAGATTTTATTTTTATTTTTTTAATTTTATTAGAGTCCAAACTAATACACCCACTAACCTATCCTACACCCACTAACCTATCCTACACCCTACCCCTCACCATAACTCTCTTACACCCTATCCACACCTTATCCCTCCACTTCATCTTCTTCCAACAAACATTCTCTCTCCTCTCTCCTCTCTCCTCCATGACCAAACTACTCACCTTCTGTCACATCCATCATCATCCAAACACCACCCAACAAACCCTCATCTCTCTATCCTCCATAACTAAATACCCACCACCTCCCATGGCTCCCTGGCACCGCCGCCCCTCTCCGGTCGCGACTGCCCGAATCCGGCTAGCCCTAAAACCGGCGCCCACCAACCTCCGGCGGTACCTCCTTGCCGTCGGCGCGCGCAACCCTCACTCGCCGGAACCACCTCCGGTCTCTCTCCTCGCGAAGCCCCTACTCAGATCCCGACATCTGCCGGAACCCCCTCCCGCCACCGGCGAGAAAGCCAACTCCGGGCAGCTCCTCCATTCCGCCTGCGTGCACCACGCCGCCCAGCACCTCCAGCCGGCGACCCACCTCCGCCCTCTCTCTATCACCTCCCATATCCAGCCCCTTATCCAAAGAACCCAAACCCATATTCAACCCAAAAACCAAACAAAAACTCATAAACCCAAATCCATTTTTAAAACCAAGACCCAAATACCCATTTCCCATTTCATCCACATCTCCAAAGTAAGAAAAAATCGTGCCTGCACAAATCACACCAAAACAAAGCAAGACCAATTAACCCACATGTGCCAAAACTAACTTACCACCTTTTACCCAAAATACCCCCCAACTACCTTTCTAAACCCAATACCCATTATACCCCCATTTAACAAATCAAATTTTATCCTCCCCAACCTCACCCACATGACTTCACACCCCTCATGTGCACACCCTAACCAATTTCCAATTGTGCCCCTTTGCTCCATTGCATATAAAAAGAAGAAGAAGACCCATTTGAGAAGAATTCTAGATTAGAGAGAGGAAATTGTAGAGAGAAATTTTAGGGTTAGAAATAAATAGTAGATTGGAATTAGTTTTTTTATTTTCTTCTTTTCAATTTAAATTGAATGAAAGTAATTCTAGTGAGAATCAATTTGTGCGTTAGTGCTTTATGTGTATTTGTTGATCATTCAAATTGAGAGGTGTATGCTTCAAATTGGAAGACTAGAGTTCAACTTTCTCAAAGAGATTTGGTTTGTTTGTTCTATTCTCTTCTCTTTTATTTTAATAGCCTTGATTATTAATTTGTCATATTTCATATCATGTTAGGCTAAAACCCCTTTCAAGGGGTGGGGAAACCCATTATTTTGATGTTAATGTTAATTTAATTAGTTTAATTAAATTAAAATTCCCTTTGATGATTATTTTTGCAATCTTACTTTTAATTTACGCCTCGAGAGAGGGTAAATGATTTTCGAGAGAAAATCGAGATTCTAGTCTTAATTTCCATCTTAGAATCGAACTAGAGATAGGTTTTTCTAAAATGTGAAATTATTTCTTTGAATTTCAACTCTAATCATATTTTCATGATCTAAACTAATTTAGTAAATCGATCCTAGCGGGTGATTTGTTAGATGACGTTTAGATCTACAATTTGTGAGTTGTAGGATTGTAAATTTAATCCTCTAAAAGATTATTATTAAAATTACATTTGCAACGATAGTTGATTTGTAATTTCAATATTAATTTGGGACGTTTAATTTGAATAAATTAATTAAATAGATTAACTAGAAATTATGGTATAATCCCACTCCTTGATTGTTCTCTCAATTATTTTCCTCACTTTATCTTTTATTTTAGTGTTAGACTTTATTTTCATTTTAGTAAATTTCTAGTTAGTTTTCATCTCACACTTTAGTTTATTTTAGTTTAGACCTCACCTCACCCTTTTGTTTTAATATTGAAAAAGCTAAAAAAAAATAGAAAAGTGAAAACGCACAAAAAGAAAATAAATAGTGAATTACAATTGAATTTGTTCCATGTGTTTTACTCCCTAGAAAGTGGATTGATACCCTTACTTACCTCTACACTTGAGTTTATTATATTTGTAGGTATGTGAGGTTTTGACTAACTTGGCTTTCAACAACAACGACATATACGCAAAAGTCACGTTATCAAATGGCGCCGTTGCCATTCTTGGGATTGTGAAGCTCGGAGCGGATTTCATTTTGTATTTCATTTATTTTTCGCATTTTCTTATTTTTTTGTACCATTTTTATATTTTTAGAAGGCTTGTATTAGGACTTTTTATTATCTTGGCTTGTATTGCGGTGCATAGGACACCATTTATTTTTCATTTAAATTTGTAATAATTCAAGACAAGCGTGATAGGGAAACCGAACAAGGTAGAGAGAGGGCGCCCATTGGCGAGGATTTAGAAGCCTCTCTACCTTGGGTCGGTAGGACTCCCGGGGACGACTGAGATAGGCGTATTCTCCCCCCGGTCGACTCAATTTTTCGGCACCCCACGGCCTAAAAATCGTGGGAGGTACATTTTTAAACCCTCGCGCCTCTCCTGTTAGCGAGTCAATTCTTTTGTGTGTACTTGTGTGCTCTTGTGTGATTTTATTCTCGCATTTATTTTTGAATGGTGTGATGACTTAAATTACTAAGACCTACACCCGGTCACGCACGAGAAGGGATTTCATCACCCTACTCACTCGCTTGCCATTGTGTGCTACCCTAGCCATCACTAAATTTAAAATCAATCAACTAGGTAGCCCACTAGGAGAACATTTTGCAAAGGCGATCACTAAGATATTTCCGTGAATTTTTATCGCCCGCGGACTTAATTAAAATTTGACTACCCTTTCACTAAATTTTCAAGATAAAAAATTGGCTATGTGCTAGTTAGGAAATTTTCTTGACTTGTGTGTGTGTCCAATTCATTTTTTGGTAGTCGATTTTAGTTAGTCCGTCCAATTCAAAGAATCCATATTTTTTTCCCCACCTTTTCTTTCAAAAAAAAAAAATCCAAAAATTCAAAAATATTTTTCTTCCTTTATTTTTCAAAAAAATCCAAAAATATTTTCCTTCCTTTATTTTTCACAAAAAAATCCAAAAATATTTTCTTTCTTTCATTTTAGAAAAATTCAAAAATATTTTCTTTCTTTAATTTTTAGAAAATCCCAAAAATATTTTATTTCTTTCCTTTTTTGAAAAAAATTTCAAAAAATCAAAAAAAATATTTCTCACCTCATGGCCGAAGAACGTCCTTTACGGGACTACTTTGGTCATTTTCCATTGACACGTGACACATGTGAGAGTGGTCCCGAGCGATCTCTTTATGATATTCTTCATGATTTCACCTCTCTCACGAGTACCGTTGGTACTCTTGACCCATCTATGCATGCACCGCCTATTCCATCACCCTCGGTGTCAAGAGTCACTGTGCCTCCTCCCTTATTGTGCACCCACTGTTCTTATGCCGATCACATGTCCCATGAGTGCCCATACTCTTCATATCCCTACGCACCCACCATGGAACATGTGTATCCATATGACACTGTTTCGGAACCCACGTCGGCCTACTACCCCGCTATGCCTACTCCCGAGTTGTGTGAGTCCCCGAGTTATTCGTGGAGGCCTGATCACCCTTCCACGCAATACGTATCCCAACCCGATGTTGTGGATCCTCACATGTTCCAACAGTTGTCATGGCAAACTTGTGCACCTGTTCATGATCAGTCCCCTCACTACGCACCCCATGCGCATCAACCATTTGTCCATCACGAAAGCGGTCCTTTCGTGTATGATGCACTTGGCCCCACGCCACACACTTCATATGAGTATTCTCCATACACTCACGATTATAGCGAGTTGTGTCCACCTCACCCACCACCACCACCCATCATTCCACCAACACCTTCATCCACATCCACTCTCGAAACCCTCTTGCAAAAGTTCATACTTGAGCAAGAGCAAGCAATTCAAACTCAAGCTCTCAAAAGGCTTGAACAAAGGTTAAATGAATTGGTGTGTGAGCGAGAGTCGGATATTCCCATGACCCCACCCATCGTTGCCACCGAGTGTGACGATGATGTGTCCCCTTGTGACACAGAATTTGAGTGTGACCAACCCTATCACCCCGAGAATCTCGAAGTTGATACCATTTTATGGTCCGGGTCCCAAGTCGACAATTGTGTTGACATACCTTTCATTAGTGAGCCTGATTCACTCCCACCCTGTCCACATGAACCCCACCCTGCGGTTCCCACTCCCGAGATATCCAAAAACATGCCCGAGCTTTTACCTTATGCCCCAACTGCCTATGTCTCTGACATGACCATATCTTTTAGGTTCGCTCCGGCTACGAGTGCTCACCATTTTCCCGAGATAGAATCCGTGATAGTTCCTAACTATCTGGATCTGGATGATGTCCCTCCATGCATGGCTCCCGTTGAGCCCGATATTTCTATCGATTCCTCTATCTCCGATCTTGGTGCCTCGTCTTACCCACCCACCCCATTTACCAATGCTAGTCTTATGGAGAAGTAGATCACTCCATCTTTAGAAACCACACTCCCTTGTGAGTATTCCTTTACTCCTCCCAATGAGTGTGTGTCTCCCACGCTTGAGTTGGATCATCTTCCTCCACCGTTTATCCCACCCGATACACCATTTGTCCCACCCGACCCACCTATTGTTCCGTCCACCCCACCACCCGTTTTGGATCTTGATTTTCCACATTTCAAGTTTCCATCTACATCTATAGATCCTCACCTGAAGCCATCCACCATCCACGAGAGTATTTTTGCTGATACTCCTCACTTTCGTGACACCGAGCTTGTTCCTCCATGCACGACACTCTCTTGTGGTGTTGATTTTTCGCAACAGCTCCCTGGCGTGTCACGGCGCGACCATTATCATCGCCCATTCATAGAACGGTCGTGTGATTTTTATGAGGCCCACCCCATCACTATTGCCAAACCATTTTGCCTCCCTCACCAATTAGAGCACTATGCTTATAGGGCCCTAGTTGCCCTCACCTTTACGCTCAACAAGCTCGAGACCGATGCCTCTTCACCTTTACCCTTTTTCCCACCCGCCCATGGTCCACCGATGCTTTGCATCGTGTGATGCATTTTGCTATACAAGTGCATTGACCATTTTAGCCTGTTTCCAACAAGACTGACACTTCAGTCTTGTTTGGGGGTGATTCTCATCACCCGATTCTTCTGCCGCCCTGCGCTTTCATAGATCTTATCTTTAGGGTGAGATTTCATCGGTCTGGCTGAAGACGTTAAACTTAGCGCTACCGAGAGGCAGCCCGCGTTTCTTGTACTAGTCTCATCCTGTTTGGGGGTGGTGTTTCACATCACCCTATGCTTTATCATGCTTATAGACTTGTACATCTTTTACTCAGGTTTTCTCTTGGCTTCACATGTCTACTTCATTAGCGGTTGATTTCTGGTAATCTTTTTCCTTCCTTATGCTTTCAATTTTAAAAATTATTTTACCTAACATCGAGGACGATGTTCCTTTTTGTTTGGGGGTGGGGAATTTTATCAAAATCGTGCCTCTTTTGAAAATTTTTGATTGTTGAACCTGATTTTTAAAATTTCGTGCAGTTTCTTTCATCTCAATCATTGATGTGAATTTTCAATCATCCATCTTTTAAAGTATAGGAATCAAGCTAGAGAATATTTTTTCTAATAGCTTATGTAATACATATCAAGGCATTTTGCACCATGAATTTCTAGACTCAACAAAATTTGCGCACTTATCACGTCATTACGTTTAGAGTTGAAGAGTACTACAATTCTAAAGAGAACCTTAAGGATCACTAGTAGAGACTTTAGCCCGTGAGATTTGTGTCTTTCACCCTTTCAGAGTGTTTTACGCAATCTCCGAGTCACAAGTTGATTCAACTTCGTTTGGGTCCGCACTTTAAATTGTTGTATGATCTCATTATTCTTCGTTTTTTGGCTTGATCACTGAGAATGACATCACTTTCGAGTTGTAAGAAACGCGTGTCTTGATATTTGTCCCGAATACTAGATTTTCATCCATACACCTAGCACTTTCCCCCTATATCACATTTACCATTCACTTCACCCATTATATTCCCATGTTCTTCCAAATTCCCACATATTTCCCCACACACCCACCTATCACCTCCATTCATATATCATCCATCATTTTCAAATAAAAGAGTGTGATTTCAAATGTAAATGTCTTCATTGTTGGTTTGAAAAGTGAGAGAAAAACAAAAAAAAAAAAGAGAAAAAAAAGAGAGAAACATAAAAATAGCAAAAATAGAAAAAGAAAAAAGAAAAAGAAAAGAAAAATCGAAAAAAAAGAGAGAAAAGAAAAGAAAAAGAGAGTTGTACTTAATTTTTGTTGAAATAAAGACATTTGTGCCTAAAGTGTAAACACTCTTCTATCGCATCCATCTCATATCCACCATCCTTCCATCATATCATCATCCCATCCTATCTCACTATCACCATCCATATTCTTCCACATCATCTCATCCCATCCTACCTCATTTCATTTCCCCCTCACCCATATACATACATGTTCACCTAGGTGTTCGGGCAAATGGAAGTCAACGCGGTGAATAACTCGACGTTCTCACTATAGTGATTAGCATTCTTCCATGAGATCATTTTTCTTTCAAATTATTCGTTCTTTTTTATATGTGTGTGAGACGTTTGAACTTGCTTACATTTACTCACCTCCTCACACACAAGAGCGATACACTAACCCTAATCTCGAGAGTTCGTTTGAGAGTGATATATCTAGTGAGATTTGAAGTTGAAGCGTTGATTCCGACAAGGCAATCTAAGAATTACTCTTATGATACTCGACCCGTTTTGACTGATTCACACTACACACGTTGAGTTCTAGGAAGGATATGCCTTGAGTATTTACTTAGCTTAAACTTTTTACAAATTCTAGCTTGTATTTCTCAAAATATTTCTCATGTGATGGATTGTGCGATTATTCTATGTCTAATAAGAGATTGACTGCCTTTCAATAAATCATTTTTGCAAATAAGAATTTTGTGGGTATATTTCCTGCAAACCCTCACGAGACACAACTCGTCCTGTAGGGCAACCTATAGGTTTAAAGGCTTGTTGCACATGCTAAGTGCAATCGCAAGTGCCCGCGAAAGTGGTACACTTTTGGTTACTTATCTTTCTCTTTCTCTCTATCTTATTGCTCGAGGACTAGCAACGCTCTGTTTGGGGGTGGTGTGATAAGCACCCAAAATTGTACAATTTATACCCCAAATAGACGTACTTTAGTTGCTATTTCTCGACAATATGGGTCTTATGCGCTTAAATGTTTAATATGCAGGTTTAATGCACGTTGCGGTGTTCAAGCGCGTATTTCAAGGCAATTGTGCATTTTAATGGCGCTAAATACCCTTATCTTGTACCCCAATTACCTCTCCCGTACCCTAACCCGAGCCTTAACCTAGCCAAACTTGTCCCAAACCCTCTGTGTGTTTAGTTTGTGTCCTTTTTATTATTTTTTAGATTTTTAGTTTGAGTCTTTTCTATTTTTAGAATTTATTTTAGATTTATTTTAGAATTTTTTAGATTTTATTTCCTATTTTTATATTTTATTTCTATTTTTATTAATATAATTTTATTTTATTTTATTTTATTAAGTTTTTAGTTTTAGTTTTTATCTTATTTTATTTTATTTTATTAGGATTAGTTTTTAGGAATTTAGTTTTATTAGATTTTATATTTTTTTTAAGGACTTTAGTTTTTAAATTTAATAGATTTATATTTATATTTTTATTTTCATTTCATTTCTTTTTATTTTTATTTTTATTGAGTCTTTATGTTATTTTTTTTTAGAATAGAAATTTAATTTTTAGATTTTTAGTTTTTATAAGTTTTATTTGATTATTTAGATTTTATTTTTATTTTTTTAATTTTATTAGGGTCCAAACTAATACACCCACTAACCTATCCTACACCCACTAACCTATCCTACACCCTACCCCTCACCATAACTCTCTTACACCCTATCCACACCTTATCCCTCCACTTCATCTTCTTCCAACAAACATTCTCTCTCCTCTCTCCTCTCTCCTCCATGACCAAACTACTCACCTTCTGTCACATCCATCATCATCCAAACACCACCCAACAAACCCTCATCTCTCTATCCTCCATAACTAAATACCCACCACCTCCCATGGCTCCCCGGCACCGCCGCCCCTCTCCGGTCGCGACTGCCCGAATCCGGCTAGCCCTAAAATCGGCGCCCACCAACCTCCGGCGGTACCTCCTTGCCGTCGGCGCGCGCAGCCCTCGCTCGCCGGAACCACCTCCGGTCTCTCTCCTCGCGAAGCCCCTACTCCGATCCCGACATCTGCCGGAACCCCCTCCTGCCACCGGCGAGAAAGCCAACTCCGGGCAGCTCCTCCATTCCGCCTGCGTGCACCACGCCGCCCAGCACCTCCGGCCGGCGACCCACCTCCGCCCTCTCTCTATCACCTCCCATATCCAGCCCCTTATCCAAAGAACCCAAACCCATATTCAACCCAAAAACCAAACAAAAACTCATAAACCCAAATCCATTTTTAAAACCAAGACCCAAATACCCATTTCCCATTTCCCATTTCATCCACTTCTCCAAAGTAAGAAAAAATCGTGCCTGCACAAATCACACCAAAACAAAGCAAGACCAATTAACCCACATGTGCCAAAACTAACTTACCACCTTTTACCCAAAATACCCCCCAACTACCTTTCTAAACCCAATACCCATTATACCCCCATTTAACAAATCAAATTTTATCCTCCCCAACCTCACCCACATGACCTCACACCCCTCATGTGCACACCCTAACCAATTTCCAATTGTGCCCCTTTGCTCCATTGCATATAAAAAGAAGAAGAAGACCCATTTGAGAAGAATTCTAGATTAGAGAGAGAAAATTGTAGAGAGAAATTTTAGGGTTAGAAATAAATAGTAGATTAGAATTAGTTTTTTTATTTTCTTCTTTTCAATTTAAATTGAGTGAAAGTAATTCTAGTGAGAATCAATTTGTGTGTTAGTGCTTCATGTGTATTTGTTGATCATTCAAATTGAGAGGTGTATGCTTCAAATTGGAAGACTAGAGTTCAACTTTCTCAAAGAGATTTGGTTTGCTTGTTCTATTCTCTGCTCTTTTATTTTAATACCTTTGATTATTAATTTGTCATATTTCATATCATGTTAGGCTAAAACCCCTTTCAAGGGGTGGGGAAACCCATTATTTTGATGTTAATGTTAATTTAATTAGTTTAATTAAATTAAAATTCCCTTTGATGATTATTTTTGCAATCTTACTTTTAATTTACGCCTCGAGAGAGGGTAAATGATTTTCGAGAGAAAATCGAGATTCTAGTCTTAATTTTCATCTTAGAATCGAACTAGAGATAGGTTTTTCTAAAATGTGAAATTATTTCTTTGAATTTCAACTCTAATCATATTTTCATGATCTAAACTAATTTAGTAAATCGATCCTAGCGGGTGATTTGTTAGATGACGTTTAGATCTACAATTTGTGAGTTGTAGGATTGTAAATTTAATCCTCTAAAAGATTATTATTAAAATTACATTTGCAACGAGAGTTGATTTGTAATTTCAATATTAATTTGGGACGTTTAATTTGAATAAATTAATTAAATAGATTAACTAGAAATTATGGTATAATCCCACTCCTTGATTGTTCTCTCAATTATTTTCCTCACTTTATCTTTTATTTTAGTGTTAGACTTTATTTTCATTTTAGTAAATTTCTAGTTAGTTTTCATCTCACACTTTAGTTTATTTTAGTTTAGACCTCACCTCACCCTTTTGTTTTAATATTGAAAAAGCTAAAAAAAAATAGAAAAGTGAAAAAGCACAAAAAGAAAATAAATAGTGAATTACAATTGAATTTGTTCCATGTGTTTTACTCCCAAGAAAGTGGATTGATACCCTTACTTACCTCTACACTTGAGTTTATTATATTTGTAGGTATGTGAGGTTTTGACTAACTTTTCTTTCAACAACAACGACATATACGCAAAAGTCACGTTATCAGATATTATACATGATATTGAATTAAAATTAAATGTACATAATATCTTCTTTTCAAATAGTGACATGGGTAAGGAAATTTACTTGGACCAACTTAAAGTTGATAAATTTATGAATATGGAAGGCACCAATAAATGGCATGATATCTTGATAAATCATCAAATGAGAATGAATTGAGGATAATATGAATCGTGTTTATCACTAAGAATGTTGAAATATGAATGCACTGTTATATCTTTATGAAAGAATGATTATCTAATATTTGGTTATGATATTTTGCTGCCAAGAAAATCAAATTTATACTAAGTCATAGTGTTGAAAGAATGGGTTTCAATGAAACAAGAATATTACTTGTTAATCTTAAATTATGGATCATTAATAGATGGAGTACCTTAAAATACAAGTGTGTATATATATATATATATATATATATATATATATATATATTATGAACCATCTTATGTATGAAATTGTTCGAGAACACTATATACGGTGATTAAAAAGATGAATATGCGAACATCTTAAATAGTCTCCACTGAGCTACTTAATACAATTAACTTGATATTATTTATTTTTTGGGAGTACTCTGAAGATTTATAATTGAAAATATGCATGCTTATGCTATCGAGAAAGATCATGTGTTTTGGTAAGAACCATGAATCTAGAATTGATTTTGAATCAATTAACGGATATGTGTTTAACACATATTATGATGTTGTCTTTTGAAAATTCAAGAAATATTAAATATTGACACAACTAATGATAGAGTTTATGGTGATACAATTAGTTATGGCTAGTGAGGAAATAAAAGCTTGAAATACCTGTTACAAGATACCCTTTATCGGAGAGATTGGTACCAATCATTTTATCCATAACAATAGAACCATGACTGTTATAAAATTTAGAACCGTTATTATAATGGCAAGAACGAAAAATATATCGTAAGCACAACATAGTTTGAGAATTTAAAACTAATGATTTGTGAGAACGGACTGTGTCTGGACTGATGAGAACAAAACTTGACTTATTCTTTGACAAAAGAATTAATGCAGGATAAGGTGTAGTGACAAAATTATTCTAATGAATACGAAGGAGATGTTAAATAATGAAAGAGATGTAAATAAGATATAAAGACGGTTCAAATGTCAATAAATTAATTCTTATATTTTAGTAAGAAATACTAAAAAAGATGGGATGCGTGGCCAATTTATACACAGGTGAATCAGACATGTCGCTCCGAAAGAGTCACGGGCTTTAGATTTCGTAGGGTGGAATGCCCATGACAAGGGCCTTTTGGTTCGGATTATATTTTTCAACGCGATGAAAAGTAAAATGATATCTATGGTTATATTTTGTTTACTATGGTTGTTCAAAATTGCATAATTATAACATGTTCAAAATTGTCTCTTTTTAACTTATTTTGCGTAAACACTTGAGATGTTTAATATTTATGATCTGAAGCACTTTAGTAATGAACCCATTTTTTCACTCAAATCAAATGAGGACATTAGCTGAAAACACCAGTTACATATTGATGGGGGAAAGAATCTCCTACTATGCTACAGTTTCACCTTCCAGTCTCATCTGTAATTGTTAGAGCACTTGAGGATACCATATCATAACCTTCCGTTAATGCAAACAAATCTGGGGAGTTAATGGAAGTGATATGTGGTTCTCTTGGCATTGGAAGACTTGCTTGTTCACTCTCCAACATCTGCATTACATTTGGCATTGTTGGCCTATGGACTGTAGACACCTGCACACACAGCATCCCTACATGTATGCATTGCAACACTTCATTTCTAGAACATGAATCCGCTATCGAAGAATCAACCAGCTCCATTGCTCTACCATCATTCCATAAATCCCATGCCTGAAAATGTATCATAACATTACATCTAACTAATCTAGGAAGGAAAATAAATCAAGATATAAAAAATAAATATAAAAGTAATATTTGGACTTACATATCGAATAAGGTTTGGTCGTTCAGATGAGCGAATGTTCTGCAGACCACTCACAATCTCCAGAAGTAGAACCCCGAAGCTATAGACATCGGATTTTATAGAAAATAGACCTTCCATCGCATACTCAGGAGACATGTAGCCACTGCATTATAAGTACAAATGGAGGGGGAAAAAGTAATTAAATGATTGTGAATTTGTATAACATTTCATAAACAGAGATAAATGTCATACATTGATACTTACTATGTGCCAATAATTCGAGCTGTATTTCCCTCATTTTGATTCCCTCCGAATATTCTGGCTGTCCCAAAGTCTGAAATTTTTGGGTTCATTTCTTCATCCAACAAAATATTGCTAGCTTTTAGATCTCGATGAATTATCCTAAGTCTTGAATCTCGGTGCAGATAAAGGAGCCCCCTTGCGATTCCTATTATTATTGTAAAGCGTTTACTCCAGTCTAGTTGTACTTTCATTGCAGCATCTGCAATTACATAATTGACAATGTCAACAGAATTTCTGTCTGAATCAATCGCAGCTAGTGGTAGTTCTTTATTCAAACTACAAAGTAACCATAATCTTTACAAAAGGGTGGGAATGACACACCAAAAAGAAATGAATCCAAACTATTGTTAGGCATGTATTCATAAATCAGCAACTTTTCTTCCTCTTTGATGCAACAACCGAGCAGTCTAACAAGATTTCGGTGTTGTAGTTTTGCAATTAGTAATATCTCGGTCTTAAATTCATCCAAGCCCTGTCCAGAACACTTTGAGAGCCTTTTTACAGCTATTTCTAGTCCCCCTGGTAGGGTTCCCTGGGAAAGAGAATACAATATTAGTTCATATAAATTTGAACACAATGTTTTAATGCAACATGCTTTATATAAAAAAGTCACCTTGTATACAGGACCAAATCCCCCTTCTCCAAGCTTGTTTTTGTCTGCAAAGTTTTCGGTGGCAATTTCTACGATGTTGAAATTGACTAATGGAGATTGTGGCCCATTTCCTTGATTCCCTTCATCGAAAAGTTCATCTTGTGTCAAAAAATCTTTTTCGAAATCTTGACTTTCGCTCATATCACATATTAATGGTTTGTCACTTCTCAATGATTTTGATAATGCTGCTGGCAAAAGTTGACAATAAGTACACAGTGGTGTAAATACTAGCACCCAAAACAAGTAATATTTCATGAATAGAGTTGTACACATTACCTTTAACTTTTACTCTGAACCACCATAGTATCCACATGCTTATGCCAAGAAAAAATGGAATAACAACTCCAATGGTTATAACTGCTTCTTTGGATATTCTTCTTTCTCCTCCTACAAATGACAATAAATAGTTGAGTAAATAAATTAAGGCGACCAAAAAATTGGGAAGAAGAGTATAAATACAATTGCTTAGTTTAAGTTTTCAAAGACTTTATATATACTCTTTTTTTAGGACTATCCTGGTGGAGTGTGTGTGTGTGTGTGTGGGGGGGGGGGGGGGGGGGGGAGGAGGGGGGAGGGAGGAGAGGTAGAGAGGATGGGGGGATGTCTAAGAAATAGAACAATCGAGTATTGGTATGTACTCTTTTTTGCTTAACAAAAATTAGTTATAATACAACCGGTGCACCAATTATAAGTAAGCTATGGTAAATGGATCATCTATATTTTCCCTTCATCTCCTTAAAACTGAAGAGATTTATCTAAATAAAATAAGTTTGATCGCAAACAGAAAAATATTAATGCAACTCATCCTTACGAACCAAACAAAATGGAGGGATACAATAACATACCAATTTTTTTTTAAAGAAACACTCTTTTTCATTCCACAAATAACTGAATTCCACAAACGTATACCTAAATAATTGTATTGAAGGGATCACAAAGATATCTATGCAAATGCACTTAGCAAAAAGGAGAAAAAAAACTATGCAAATACAATCAATATATATATATATATATATATATATATATACACACACACACACACACACACACACACACACACACACACACGAAAGACAAAAGATCACATAGCAATAAAAAAAAAAGGAGATGTAATTTAATCTTAGGAACAAAACAAATGGCAGGGATTGTTTCCTTTACCTAATTCAGTATTAGGCAGATGAATGTACAGTGTATTCCCACCTTCCACAAAATGCTCAACATCAACCAAATCACCATTCCATACCATGCACCCAATTCCATGTAAATACGTGTATGCGTTACACGAACAATTCCTCAAGCATTCCTCTTCGCATAAATCGGCGTTTACCGCACCCGTGTTGTCAGCATAATCGGGCAACTTCACTCCTTGCACTTCCAAAAACCCATCACTTGTACCATTCATTTCACATTGCAAAGACGTCCTCCTAATACACCCACCACTCCAATTTCCATTATTCCATTCATCTACACTCCTAGGTTCAAACCCATCAATACAAGTACAAATAGGAAACCCCCCCACTCTACACAGACCAAAATTCCCACACTTGTTGTACAAGTCACATTCAGTAGAGGGAAGTAAGACAGTTACATTCCACTCCTTTCTAACATCGTTCCAAAACAACTGCTCAATAAATCCATCCCACCGTATCCTAAACCTCATGATATCAGAGACGTTTACCATGCTATATGTGAAATACGCGCGTCCATTTCCTTCATTAGTAAGCTTGAAACCATACAAGTAAAGAGCTCTCATGCTTGGAACACCCGCAAATACTAGGCCGGTCCAATGCCCACTTCTCCAACGTCTATGAGAATTCTCCATTATCACTATCTGTGGTGACCCGCGAGGATCAATACCCATTGAGTAGTTTCCGATCGATGGATCATTGGCGCTTTTCCAAGAAGGAAAAACACGGCCCTCGCCAGTTCGAAAATTGAAATAGGCTCTTATGTCAGGCAAATATGTATCAGTTGGATGACTAAACCCCTTCCACAACCACTCACTAAGATCATTAATATCCTCACTTCTTAGGATAATAAGATCTCCAATATCAGTAAGAATTGCAGTTGTATTAGTTACCGCAGAAGAAATACTAGTGGACCAGAGTACACTAGAATTCCCATCTAAAATCTTTAAATTCCCATCATTCCCAAAACACAGAACACCCGATTCATCGGAGATGGGATTATTTCTATTTGCTACCCATACAACTGTTTGTAACGGAACTTTGTTGTACCATGTTCCAACATAACGAAGTGTTGAATTTGCAGGGCTGAAAAACCCAAGCGCAAAGTTCTGGTTTGCAGAGATAATGGTTTGGCCATCTCTTATCAATTGGCCATGTGTAATAGTGTTGTTGGTTGCTTCTGAAGCAAGAATACACCAAGCCAATAAGACTAAGAAAAGATAGAAGCCTTGTGAGTTTCTGTAATCAACTTTCATTTTTCACAATTTGAAGGAAATTGCAGACATTCCTCTAAAGAATATGTATATATATATATAAGCTTGTATTAAGAAACAGAAACTGTGTGGTGACCTGAAGGGAGGGAGTCTCAAGGTCTGAAGCACCTACCTAACGGATATGGAAATACGTTACAAAAAATTTAAAACTAGAATACTAGAAAAACTTCTAGCTAACAACAATTGTATAAAAACAAAAAACAACAATTTAATATACATTTTAAATGTTGAAATATTGTTTGCTTACATGTGGAAGACGACGCAAGTTGAGATGAGAGAGACTAGTTATTTTAGTTTAATGAGTTTTTATTCTGTTTTGTTTTGTAGAAAGACAAATAAATAATTTGGGTTTAATTTATGAAAAGGAAATCTCATATTAACTAAGTTTCTAAGTCATGGTCCAACTCCTTTCATGTATATTATGCTTCTTTTGAGAATATAGTAAAGCGACTTTGAACATGTGGGCATGAAGTTGACGTTGAATATACTACTTCAACGACCATATTCAAGCGCATTAACTTTGAACTTGGTAGAATTAAGATGGTGTGTCTAGGTGTCAATTCGTGTCATCCACCTACTCATATCTAGGTGTCAATTCGTGTGCGTCATGTCGTATTCGAATCGTGTCATGTCGAATTTGTATTAAGTATTAGTCAACCCTAATCCGACCCATTTAACTAATAGTGTCAGATGAGCAAACACTAAACCGACATATTTATTATCGTGTCGTGTTCGGGTTGACCCGCATAACTCATTAAGTAAAATATAAAATATTTTTTTTCTCTCTTAACCAATCATACCACTCATAGGCCTACAATAACTTACATTTAATTAATTTCAACTTCTTGCAACACATAAATAATTTATCATCCGATTCTCCATGAATTTTATAGAATGCCTATCAAGATATATAAATTATCTAATATATTCTCCATAAAATATGAGTTAAACGGGTCTATTCGTGTCATTTTCGAGTTATATGTTTTTGACACTAACCCAACTCATTTATTATTCGTGTTGGCGGGTCGTGTCATATTCGGGTTCGTGTCAAGAAATCTTCAACCCTAACCCGCTAACTTCGTGTCGAGTTCGTGTCAGGTTATCGTGTCGTGTCAAAAATTGTCACCCCTAGAAGTGATAAGATTATAGATAAGTAATGTGGAGCTAACCCCAAGGGTTTTTCAAATTGGTAAGACTCGGGGTGTAGCTGTAAATTCAGGTACCTTTGCACGACATTATAAGTACTCATGAAAATTTTGTTGTACGCTAAATTTAGTAAGTGGGAGTTCTGCATAGAGGAGGTCAGGTTCCTTGGCCATGTGATTTTTGACGAGGGATTTCTATCGATCCCTCTAAAGTAAAGGCCATCCTTGGGTGGGATAGACCAAAGATAGTTACAAAAGTGCACAGTTTTTTGGATTTGGCCGGCTATTACCGTAGGTTCGTACAGTCTTCATTGTCCCTTACCATGTTGACTCGAAAGGATGTGCACTTTGAGTGGTCCGAGGACTGTAAGTCAGCCTTTCAGAACCTGAAAGTTAGGTTGAATTTTGTACCCGTTCTTGTCTTCCTAGAGTGAGAAATAGGTTACACGGTGTGTTGGGATGCTTTAGGGTCAGGTCTCGGAGTAATATTGATGCATAATGGTTAGGTAGTCGCTTATGCATCCAGCCAGTTGAAGGTTCGTGAGAGGAACTATCCTACCCACGATTTGGAGCTAGTTGCGGTAGTGTTGCACTCAAGAACTGGAGGTATTATCTGTATGGAGAATGATTTGATGTGTTTTTCGATCATAAGATCCTTCAGTACATTTTTACATAGTGTGATCTTAATCTCCACCACAGATGGTTGATGGAATTGATGGAGGACTATAAGTTTTTATTAGAGTATCATCCCGGTAAGGCCAATGTGGTGGCCGATGCTCTTAGCAGGTAGTCTAGGCTCACCCTTATAATGATGAGATGCCATCGGGTGAAAATGTTCAGGGAGTTGCAGAAGTTTAACTTACACATTCAACAATGTTATGACAGGGCGTATACATGTGGGGTGTGGTAGCTAGTTCAGTCATTCAGTAGAAAGTCCTTAATGCCCATTCATGTGATCCTGAGTTTTTTTAGTATCGGGACCATATTCTAAATAGGGAAGTGTTCGACACTCTTATCGAAGATAAAGACGACGGGGTGCAACACAAGGTCCGGTTGATTGTCCATATTATCAAAGAGCTTCAGACAAGGTGTTAATAGAGTCTCATCACTGGCACTTGAGTATACATCTCAATGCCACCAAGATGCATAAGGACTTGTGCAGTGATTTCTAGTAATCCGACATAAAGATGGATGTGGCAACATATGTAGCAAAATGTTACACTTGTCAACAGGTAAAAGCCAAGCATAAGAAGTTAACGGGGCTATTTCAACCACTACCGGTGGCAAAATTGAAGTGGGAGCATATTATGATGGATTTTATAGTGGAATTACCATGATCTGAATGTGGTCACGATGCGGTATGGGTTATTGAATATTTTCTTACGAATTCTTCACACTTCTTAGCGATTAAGGCCACGGACAAATCGACTAAGTTGGGGAGATTGTATGTTAAAGAAATAGTCAGGCTTCATAGTGTCCCACTCTCGATCGTCTTAGATAGAGATCCTCGATTTGTGTTTCAATTTTAGAAGAAGTTTCAATAGAAGTTGAGTACCGAAATGAACATGAGCACTGCATACCACCTTGAGACCGGGGGACAATCGAAGCAAACTATTCAAATTCTGGAGGACATGCTAAAAGCTTGCGCACTCGACTTTTAGGGCAGTTAGGGTGAGAATTTGTATCTGGCAGAGTTTGCCTACACCAACAGCTATATATCAGGCAAGCATCGAGATGATCCCTTTTAAGGAACTTTGTAGGAGTCCATGTCACTCTCCGATTTGTTAGGATAAAGTGGGTGAGAAACATCTCACCAATTGAGAATTGATTCAAGAGATGACAATGAAGTTTCGAGAAATCCAATAAAGAATCATGACGTCTCAGATATGGCAGAAGAATTACATCGATAACCATCGGGTTCCCTTGGAGTTCTTGGAATAGAGTTAGTATTAAGTGAGGCATAACCCCTTATCAATATCGGGATAAACATTTTGCAATATTAAATGTTGATAGTGAGCACACGTGAATAAGAGGCAAAGGGATTCAATATTCAGACTTGTATTAAATGATATGTTGGCACAATTGTGTATTTGCATAATAAATAGATGGGACCAGTGGATGGCTTAATCGGAGGGAGAAAGAGCAAGCACTCTAGGAACAGTAAAGGCAAGGCAGGAACATCAAGCCTAGTTAATGCTCAATGATATGGGTATTAAATAAGTGTGGAAAGTTATGTTCTCACAATAGCTCTCGTGTATGGAGGGAGTTGGACGAAAATTCTAGGCTTAGAATGCTCTCTCTGTTAAACCGTTTGTCTAGTGTTTTTATATAAAGGGCAGGTTACTCGAGTAAACTTGCTCATGTCCAATATTATTGATTGCATTAAATGCACAAGTACCTTCCATTAATTTAGAATATATTGCATTAAATGCATGGAATCTCATAATTTGGCGGGAAACTCTTTCATTGGCTAGAGGTATGGCGGGCGTTAATAAGGGACGTGGCATGGAAGCTTGGGGCTTATCTTAGAACGGCTAAAGGGTCAGGTTTGGTGCACTACACCTGCCATCCTAAAAATAAACCCACTTGAGTGTTGTAACTTCGAGTCCCTCAATCCTAGACGTTATGACATCAGAAAGTGGGTAAATAGTGACTCTAGTAAGTGTATAGTCACATCAGTCAGGTTGCTCGGCTGGTAGGTAGCTCGGGTGTTTAGTTTTTTGTTTGTTAGTTAATAACTATCTTAAAACCAAGGCAACAAGATTGAGGTACTGTGACACCCCGATTAATTAAATACCGGGTAGCTACTCCTTTATTAAATTAAATCAAAATGCCAAGTTGGCTCAGTTAATAGCATCACTGTCAAAAACATTTTTTTATTATTACTAACCACCTAGTATTTAAAAAGTGTTTGTCAAATTTTAATTAAAGCCTGATTAACATGTAGTAAAAGATTTAAAGCAAGAATAATATCACCATTCACCATAACGAAATAATAGAATAACCATCACATGATATAAATAAATCCGGAGGAAAAACTCCTCACAACAAATCCCACAACAGAAATAAGTAACGAGATACTGAATACTGAATTAATACATGCCAGAGTCTGAAAAACTGAAATGGAAATGTCTCTAATAGAATTTGGGCAACATGCCCTACAACTGAGGAATACTGAGTAAGGAATCCAAATGATATAAGCGTCTAAAAGCAAATCCCTGTAGCTTCCACAAGCAGCTACAACTCGTCATCTGAGTGAGAATCCTATGCATGGTGTCCTTGTGGCTGGGCACCTAAAATGGTTTTACAAAAAAAAAATAGATTTGAAAGCAAACGGGTCAGAGCCCGAATGTGGAGATATTTTAAAAACCTGCAAGTGCTTTAAAAACATTTAAAACATTAAATGCAAAATACATGTTAGGACGTGCTCTCACATGAGATACTCACCTCTCATCTAACTGTGCACTCCTAACGTTCCTGTACCCATTCATGTGTTATCTCATAACTATCTAATTCTAAAGAGTTTCTAACACTTCTACTCGGTTCACGTTTAATTTCCAACCTTAACAATTAAATAGAGAGTTCTACATTAATTCTCGGATTCCTAATTATTAACAACACCATTTATTGATATAAGTTCCCTTTTATCTTTTCATAACATTACCATAACTATACTCACAATTTAACATAGTAAATTCCTTCTCAATTAACCGTATATTTTCACATCATAAATATACAATACAAGCACCCAAAGGCTAAGCTGCGGTGCACACATACTCTGTTATCCATCCCGGTACATCACGTACATAAGGATTACAAATTCCGAATCTCTCAGGAATTGTTGGAATAAACACCACACACATAAATGGAGGCGAACATAATTCAACATATCCATGGTCACGTACATACCTACGCTCCATAGTCAGCTGGCTTATTAACTCACAAATAAGTCGTTCTCTTGAACTATGTCCTCGAGGTACCAATCTAAATCCGGGCAACACAAGGATAAGAAGGCTCTAAGCGAACGTAACATGCCGTGATAGCAAGTATGGTAGGTATGTCATACATATAAAAATTATATACTAAGCATTCACACATCTTAGATAATTCAGTATTAATAAAGGTATACTCTACATCCTTATACCATTATTCCCAATTTGTATATTTTACGTCTCGCGATAATATAAAAGTTAAACCGTCGACACGTCTCACGTCGTAGTTTCTTATACTTAAAGCCTATCTCAAATTGAGTATTAAGTTCCTATTATTCCCACATATAATATCTTTATTCCTAAGGTCTTTACTTCTGCCCCAAATCTCATTTCATCAAATTATTCAAATTTATACTTTTAACCCAAATTTTATCTCACTTATCGAAGTTCATTAAATTAGAATAATTCCTCAAATTGAATTCTAATTACGGTGCAAGTTTCATAATCATGCCTACTGGTCTTCTTTAAGTTTAAGGTAATCATAAGGTCTCCAATAATATTTTCCAAGGGTTACCACCATTAAAATTTAAATAGGGAAAAACTTTACTCATTCTGGGAAGGTCGATCGATCGACCTTTACCTTCGATCGATCGATGGTGGTCGATCGATCGACTGAAGAACATCGATCGATCGAACGCACCAGGTATGGTTACGGACTGCTTCGTTTTGCAGTTTCCAATTCATCCCAAAACATACTTTTAATGCATGAAACTCTAATGTAACGTTATAGTATCATCATATAACCATCCTACAACATTATTAATGTTCTAAAACCAATAATTCATCAACCAAGGACTATATATGGATCAATCTTCATCAAAAATTCCAGATTTCTATTTCTTTCAAGAGCAATAATAAACTTCTTCTAAAATTCGTTTTTAAATCATCAAGGGTCATAATTCTGAGTTCATAAATTGTCCAGAATGTTTCTACATGCAGTCCCTAACATAGTTCATAGGTTTAAACTTCCAATTCATGGGTCTATATCATCTTCCAAGATAAATTCGATAATTCCTAAACATGGAAAAGCATGGCATTGAATCAATTGTAATTAAACCACTTTCCTTAATCTTTCTCTGAATTTGGTGTTGAATCTTGAAGGCTGAGTTGTTCTCCCTCTCTCTTTCTGCATCTCTTCCCTCTCTCTCTCTCTCTACAAGTTTCTCTAAGGATGATGACAATGTAGGTGTGGTTGGTTTTTGGTAAGTTGAGACTATATCTTAACTTCTCCCGTAGCCCATTAAGTCCCTTAGTGTAGTTAGTGGGTTTAGTGGATAAAGAAGAAGTCAGATTTTTGTATCTAATTTTCGTGGGTTTTAATTCCCAGATTTCCGAAATTACCAAAATGCCCCTATAAGTTACCGGTATGGCCCAATAATGCCCCGGGACCCAAACTTAACCCCCGGCTAGTGTTTTCTGACTATTTCGACCCTTCCGGACGCGTTGGCGCACTCAAAATGACCATACGGGTGATACAAATAAAATTTACTTTTTAATTCAAATAATTATATTCCTAACGCGATTGTCACGCGCGTCCCAACAAAGTTTCCCAAATTGTCGTATTTCAATCTCGTGACAATTTCAATATTTCCAATATTCATATATTGCCAAGTATACACATTATAATTAAATACTAACTCACATCTCGTTAATATTTTTATCCGGATTAATTTCCAATTAATAAACATTTAATTCAATTAATCCCCAAAAATAAATATCACAGAAAATACGGGGTATTACATACTTCCCCCCTAATAACTGAATTTCATCCCGAAATTCGGAACTAGAAAGTACCTGGTAAGAATAACTCTGGATAACGTTCGCGCATCTCATCCTCGCTCTCCCATGTGGACTCCTCGACATTATAATGTCGCCACTGTACACGCACTAACGGAACTATCTTTGACCGCAGTTTCCGCTCACTTCGGTCCAGAATAGAAATCGGCCCCTCCTCGTAGGAGCTATCTGGCTGGAGATCAATGTCCTCCACAGCAATGAGAGAATGTGCTAAATTATCTCTAAGGTATTTCCTAAGCGAGGAAATATGAAATACATCGTGAATCTGATGTAAATGCTCCGATAATCCAAGCCTATACGCAACCGGTCCAATCCGCTCAATAATAGGAAATAGTCCCACATATCTCGGTGCCAACTTCCCTTTCTTCCCGAAACACATAATCCCCTTCATAGGAGATACTCTGAGCAAAACCTGGTCCCCCACTTGGAACTCTCTGAAGAATCTCTTCGCATCAGCATAGCTCTTCTCCCTGTCCTGAGCTACCCGAATGCGACTCCGAATTAATTCTATCCTTGCCGAAGTATCCTGAATCACTTCCGGCCCAAGTAGTTTGTTGTCCCCCACCTCCAACCAACATGCTGGGGAACGAAAAGGTCTACCGTACGACGCCTCAAATGGAGCCATGCCAATGGTGAACTGGTAGGAGTTGTTGTAAGCAAACTCCACCAGTGGAAGATACTTCTCCCATCCACCCCCAAAGTCAATGATACTCATACGTAGCATGTCCTCCAAAATCTGGTTTGTACGCTCAGTTTGCCCATCGGTCTGTGGGTGATACGCCGTACTCAATCGAAATTCCGTGCCCATGGCCTCGTGAAAACTCTCCCAAAACCGTGAAACAAATATCTTGTCTCGGTCAGACACGATATTTAAGGGCACACCGTGAAGTCTCACTATCTCTGCAATAAAGAGCTGGGCATACTGTCCCGCAGTGTAGTCTGTCCTTATGGGTAGAAAATGAGCGACTTTTGTCAACCTGTACACAATTATCCAAATGGAGTCGTGACCTCTCTGTGACGTAGGGAACCCTGTGATAAAGTCCATGGAGATGCTCTCCCACATCCACATCGGGACCTCCAACGGCTGTAGCAGTCGTGCCGATCTCTGATGATCCACTTTTACGAGCAGACAAGTGGCGCATTTTAAAACAAACTCGGCAATATCTCTCTTCATCCCGCTCCACCAATACTAACGTCTCATGTCTTGGTACATTTTGTCCCCTCCGGGATGTACCGCGAACCGTGAGCCGTGCGACTCTGCCATCACCTCATGCCGCAATCCCTCCCCTTCCGGAACCACCAATCTCCCATTGAAGCGTAATCCCCCGTCTGAGCTAACGGTATAGGATTCGGCTCCCTCTGCCAATAATCGAACTATCTGCTCCTGACAGAACGAGTCATTTGCCTGGGCCTTTACCACCTTCGTGACAATCTGTGGTGTAACAGTCATCACAGACATGAATGATCGGGCCACTTCATCCTGGTGTCCCAACTCCTTCCATTTGGCCTTCCACACATCTTCCACCTCCTCTACTGGTCTACGGGTCAACGCGTCTGCCACCACGTTAGCCTTCCTCGGATGGTACTGGATATCGAACTGATAATCTTTCACGAATTCAAGACACCTCCATTGCCGCATATTCAACTCCTTCTGCGTGAATAGGTACTGTAGGGACTTGTGATCCGTGAACAATCGAAACTTCTCCCCCAAAAGGTAATGTCTCCAAATACGAAGGGAAAATACCACTGCCGCTAACTCCAAGTCATGGGTAGGGTAATTCTTCTCGTGAGGCTTAAGCTTACGGGAAGCATAAGCTATGGCCTGACTCTCCTGCTGCAGTACACCTCCAAGTCCTTGTAAGGACGCATCGGTGTAAACAAGATACTCAACTCCCGGTCTCGACAATGCTAACACAGGTGCTGAGGTTAACTTGTCCTTCAACTCATCAAATGCCAACTGGCAGGCATCACTCCAAATGAACGGCACACCTTTACGAGTTAGATGTGTCATGGGACCCGCTATCGTGGAGAAACCCCGAATAAACCTCCTGTAGTATCCTGCTAAGCCCAGGAAACTACGGATCTCAATCGGTGTCGTGGGCTGTCCCCACTCCCTTACCGCGGATACCTTCCCCGGATCAACCGATATTCCCTAGTCGGAAATAATATGCCCCAAAAACTGAACCTCCTTCAGCCAAAACCCACACTTCTCATATTTCGCATACAGCTCGTTCTGACGTAGCGCCTTCAACACTTGTCTCAAATGGTCGACGTGCTCCTCCTCTGTCTGGGAGTAAACCAAAATATCATCGATGAAGACAATGACCAACTGATCTAGGAAATCCCTGAACACCCTATTCATCAAGTCCATAAACGCTGCTGGAGCGTTGGTCAAACCAAATGGCATAACCCGAAACTCGTAAGAACCATATCTCGATAAGAACGCAGTCTTCGAGACGTCCTCCTCCCTGATACGCAACTGATGGTATCCAGATCGCAAATCAATCTTTGAGAAGCAAGAAGCTCCTCTCAACTGGTCGAATAGGTCATCGATTCGAGGCAACGGATACTTATTCTGTATCGTGACCTTGTTTAACTCCCGGTAGTCCACACATAATCTCAGTGAACCATCTATCTTCTTCACGAACAACACAGGGGCACCCCACAGTGAAGTACTCCTCCGAATAAACCCCTGACCCAACAACTGCTCAATCTGATCCCGTAACTCCCTCATCTCAGCTGGAGCCATACGGTACGGTGCGCGTGCTATAGGTCTCGTATCTAGTAATAAGTCTATAATAAAGTCTATCTCTCGACTGGGGGGTAATCCAGGTATATCCTGAAATACATCGGCAAACTCTCGAACAACCGGAATCGAATTGAGTGGTATCACCACCTCCTTAGAGGTCTCCTCCTCTATATAGTACAAATGAGTGGACGATCCTCCCTCAGAACAAGGCATCGCCACCAAAAACATCTCCTGCCTGGGAATGGCAAAGATAATACTCCTACTGAAACAGTCAATCATGGCTCGGTACGCAACAAGCCAATCCATACCAATAATGGCATCATACTCGGTCATCTCTAGTACTAACATATCTGCAGGTAATACCAAACTACCAATATCTACCCCCACTCCCCGGCATATAAAGAAAATAAGTGACCCACTCCCCAATGGTGAGTCTACACATGTTACTGTGCTCTTTGCTGTGGCTAACAACCCTAAGGCTTTCGTAAAATGTGTAGCTATAAAACAATGCGTTTCCCCCGTATCAAACAAAACCCGACCCATAGTACCATGGATAGGAAACATACCCTCAATCGCGGGTGGTGCCTGTGGAGCTGCTGCCTGGTGGACGTTATAGACACGTCCATACTGTAACTGCCCCTGCTGCACAGGAACTGCTGGAATGGCTGGTAGTGCTGGCACCTGGGTTGGAGCTGGAAGAGCAGGTGGAAAAATTGGCCTCTGTGGCTCATGTCGAGCACCCTACTGCTGCTGCGGGGCTCTGCCCTTATCGGGACAATCCTGACGTTTATGTCCAATCTTACCACAAATGAAACACTTCCCCAGGAAGTTTCCCCCTCGCTGTCCCTGCTGCCCTCGGCCCTGGTGGCCGTTACCATTTCTGCCCTGGCCTTGCTGGCCCTGGTGAAACTGCTGATGTTGACCATTTTGACCCTGCTGGCCCTGATGGCCGTTATGACCCTGCTGGCAATTCCGGAATCCTCCCTGACTGTTCCTGAAACCCCCTGATCGAAACCTCTTATGATCCCCCTACTGGGAACCCTGATCACTCTGCCTATTCTGACCCTGAGCTGACTGTGCCCCGCTGGCACCATTTCCCCCTGTCCTGCCCTGATGGCTGGACTCTCCTGACCGCTTCCCCTCTGTCAAGTGAAAGCGGTGGTCCTGGCAATGGAGAAATGCAGCGTTAACCACGTCAGAATAAGTGGCCAACGAGAGGTTCCCCAATAAATGTTGACGGATCCTCCAAGTCAATCCATCTATGAATTTCTGAATCTTCTTCCCTTCCGTCGGTATCTCATCTGGGACAATATTCAGCAAATTGGTGAATTCGGCCTCATACTCAGCCACAGTCTTACCCTCCTATCGAAGGTTCATCAACTTCCTCCTCATTTCCGTGTGAACAGCAGATGGAAAGTACTTGCGGTCGAACCACATCCAGAACTCCTGAATCATGAGAGTATCTCTCTCATCTGCGGTGGTAATAGACTCCCACCATTGTAGTGCAGATCCCACTGGCTTAAAAGTAGTCAGTACCTGCCTCTGAACGTCAGTGCACTCATACATCCGCAAGTGCCTCTGAATATCCTTTCTCCATTGACTCGAAACAACAACATCGGAGCTACCAGCAAACTCCGGTGGGTGTGCTTTCTGAAAAGCATCACGTACACGTTCCTAAGCAGACGGGAATGCATATGGCTGAACTGGCGCGGCAACTGGCGCCTGAGGTGGTGCATGCTGAACTACGGCCAATGCAGCATTTACCGCTTGGGCTACTACGGCTGCAACCTCAGCGGCATTCATCGTGCCCTGAACTGGTGCGGGCTGTGGTTCTGGCGTTGCATTCCTGGGAACCCGTGGTGCACGTCGTGGAGGCATTCTGAAATAAGAATAAAGTCTATAAGTTCGCAGTTATAAACTTTAAATAGCTGAAGAACGTAGCATATACAAAATAATACAACAGTCCTAAAATATAGGGCTCTACATCAAAGAAAGTTCAGCGGAAACATAATAAGCCGTTCAGATCCTAAAGGACACTAGAACCTGATGCTCTGATACCACTTGTGACACCCCGACTAATTAAATACCGGGTAGCTAATCCTTTATTAAATTAAATCAAAATGCCAAGTTGGCTCAGTTAATAGCATCACTGTCGAAAACATTTTTTTATTATTACTAACCACCTAGTATTTAAAAAGTGTTTGTCAAATTTTAATTAAAGCCTGATTAACATGCAGTAAAAGATTTAAAGCAAGAATAATATCACCATTCACCATAACGAAATAATAGAATAACCATCACATGATATAAATAAATTCGGAGGAAAAACTCCTCATAACAAATCCCACAACTGAAATAAGTAACGAGATACTGAATACTGAATTAATACATGCCAGAGTCTGAAAAATTGAAATGGAAATGTCTCTAATAGAATTTGGGCAACATGCCCTACAACTGAGGAATACTGAGTAAGGAATCCAAATGATATAAGCGTCTAAAAGCAAATCCCTGTAGCTTCCACAAGCAGCTACAGCTCGTCATCTGAGTGAGAATCCTATGCATGGTGTCCTTGTGGCTGGGCACCTAAAATGGTTTTACAAAAAAAAAATAGATTTGAAAGCAAACGGGTCAGATCCCGAATGTGGAGATATTTTAAAAACCTGCAAGTGCTTTAAAAGAATTTAAAACATTAAATGCAAAATACATGTTAGGACGTGCTCTCACATGAGATACTCACCTCTCGTCTAATTGTGCACTCCTAACGTTCCTGTACCCATTCATGTGTTATCTCATAACTATCTAATTCTAAAGAGTTTCTAACACTTCTACTCGGTTCACGTTTAATTTCCAACCTTAACAATTAAATAGAGAGTTCTACATTAATTCTCGGATTCCCAATTATTAACAACACCATTTATTGATATAAGTTCCTTTTTATCTTTTCATAACATTACCATAACGATACTCACAATTTAACATAGTAAATTCCTTCTAAATTAACCGTATATTTTCACATCATAAATATACAATACAAGCACCCAAAGGCTAAGCTGCGGTGCACACATACTCTGCTATCCATCCCGGTACATCACGTACATAAGGATTACAAATTCCGAATCTCTCAGGAATTGTTGGAATAAACACCACACACATAAATGGAGGCGAACATAATTCAACATATCCATGGTCACGTACATACCTACGCTCCATAGTCAGCTGGCTTATTAACTCACAAATAAGTCGTTCTCTTGAACTATGTCCTCGAGGTACCAATCTAAATCCGGGAAACACAAGGATAAGAAGGCCCTAAGAGAACGTAACCTCCCGTGATAGCAAGTATGGTAGGTATGTCATACATATAAAAATCATATACTAAGCATTCACACATCTTAGATAATTCAGTATCAATAAAGGTATACTCTACATCCTTATACCATTATTCCAAATTTGTATATTTTACGTCTCCCGATAATATAAAAGTTAAACCGTCGACACGTCTCACGTCGTAGTTTCTTATACTTAAAGCCTATCTCAAATTGAGTATTAAGTTCCTATTATTCCCACATATAATATCTTTATTCCTAAGGTCTTTACTTCTGCCCCAAATCTCATTTCATCAAATTATTCAAATTTATACTTTTTAACCCAAATTTTATCTCACTTATCGAAGTTCATTAAATTAGAATAATTCCTCAAATTAAATTCTAATTACGGTCCAAGTTTCATAATCATGCCTACTGGTCTTCTTTAAGTTTAAGGTAATCATAAGGTCTCCAATAATATTTTCCAAGGGTTACCACCATTAAAATTTAAATAGGGAAAAACTTTACTCATTCTGGGAAGGTCGATCGATCGACCTTTACCTTCGATCGATCGATGGTGGTCGATCGATCGACTGAAGAACATTGATCGATCGAACGCACCAGGTATGGTTACGGACTGCTTCGTTTTGCAGTTTCCAATTCATCCCAAAACATACTTTTAATGCATGAAACTCTAATGTAACGTTATAGTATCATCATATAACCATCCTACAACATTATTAATGTTCTAAAACCAATAATTCATCAACCAAGGACTATATATGGATCAATCTTCATCAAGAATTCCAGATTTCTATTTCTTTCAAGAACAATAATAAACTTCTTCTAAAATTCGTTTTTAAATCATCAAGGGTTATAATTCTGAGTTCATAAATCGTCCAGAATGTTTCTACATGCAGTCCCTAACATAGTTCATAGTTTTAAACTTCCAATTCATGGGTCTATATCATCTTCCAAGATAAATTCGATAATTCCTAAACATGGAAAAGCATGGCATTGAATCAATTGTAATTAAACCACTTGCCTTAATCTTTCTCTGAATTTGGTGTTGAATCTTGAAGGCTGAGTTGTTCTCCCTCTCTCTTTCTGCAGAATTCTCTTCCCTCTCTCTCTCTCTACAAGTTTCTCTAAGGATGATGACAATGGAGGTGTGGTTGGTTTTTGGTAAGTTGAGACTATATCTTAACTTCTCCCGTAGCCCATCAAGTCCCTTAGTGTAGTTAGTGGGTTTAGTGGATAAAGAAGAAGTCAGATTTTTGTATCTAATTTTCGTGGGTTTTAATTCCCAGATTTATGAAATTACCAAAATGCCCCTATAAGTTACCGGTATGGCCCAATAATGCCCCGGGACCCAAACTTAACCCCCGGCTAGTGTTTTCTGACTATTTCGACCCTTCCGGACGCGTTGACGCACTCAAAATGACCATACGGGTGATAAAAATAAAATTCACTTTTTAATTCAAATAATTATATTCCTGATGCGACTGTCACGCGCGTCCCAACAAAGTTTCCCAAATTATCGTATTTCAATCTCGTGACAATTTCAATATTTCCAATATTCATATATTGCCAAGTATACACATTATAATTAAATACTAACTCACATCTCGTTAATATATTTATCCGGATTAATTTCCAATTAATAAACATTTAATTCAATTAATCCTCAAAAATAAATATCACAGAAAATACGGGGTATTACATACCTCAAGGAGGTTCCTTCGAACAAGTAGGAGTTGAGGTAACTCGACTGTAGTGTCCCGAGTAACCATATGTACTAAGTGAAGTTTTTCCCAAGTGTGCCAAGAGGACTGGTAATTGTATTCCTAACATTGCCTCGCTCACAATCCTCCAAACCATGTCTCTGTGAGGTTCCCAAGATGAGGTTGTTTGATAGAGCATGTTAGCACGCCCATACCCTGCCAGGCATGGTCCCTCGTGGGTACCAACTCAACATATAATCATAAGATAAAGTACATCATACAATTCATTATATTTCTTATTACAAACTATCATCATTCAAGTGACTTTGAACTACTAGTTGGATCCTTCGAACCAGGTCCGTAGGAGAATATTCGAGGTAGGTCCTTCGAGCCACCTCTATCGAGAATCTTCGAGGTGGGTCCTTCGATTAACTACCGTGGAGAATCTTCGAGGTAACTTTCTTGGGTGACCTTCGTCCTCCTTATTCATTTGCCAATCAACAAATTAACTAAGTTAATCACTCTTTAATGGGGACCCCCACTACATTTTCCCCTTCGTATAGGTATTTGTTTATTTCATGAAGAAATATATGTACGAACCCCTTTGTTGGTCTTCAATCCTTTCCTGCAACAAGTCTTCAATATCACTGGGCACTTGATTCGTAAGAAATATCAAATTATTAGTAGTGGAGGAGTTATATCTTACTCTATCATTTGAACCACCTTGTTTGTTTAATAAATATCTTGCCATACTTAAAATAATATATCTTCCTTTTTTGGTGTCTTATAATTACTCGTAGTAGATGCCTTGGGGAAAGTAAAGAGGTTTATTCAAATTTCCCCCCAAACTCTTCATTTCACCCAAGACGAAAAGACTCCAAGCATGTCTCGTTTAATGAGGTTGTCGTTTTTGCTTTTGCCTATGACACTTGGCAGTGCTAGGGTACACGCGTGTTCCCCATATTTATCATTCATGCGTTTACTCCCCAAAATGTCATCATTGTAGCCCTTGAACTCTACTGCAATGCATACTTGGTGAACACACAGGTTGATTTGATCATTATTGCACTTTTCTAAGTGTTGCCTTTTTTCGCCCATTAGGGTCTGTGTTTCCCATATTTCCACCTTTGGGTTTTCATTTTTGAGTTGAGATTTTGTGAGAGCAGACTTTGTCTTCTTTTCAAACCTTATTCCTTTCAACTTACCTTATTCTCCTAAGTTCCCCATGACACCCATCATTAATAGAACTCACTATGCTAGGGCACTTCCCCCAAAACTCAAGCGCACCAAAACCAATGGGCATATTACCGTGGTGCCCCCTACTTTGGGGAGTCCGATCACTTTTGGAAGACGGCAGAGAGGTTTCCCAGCAAACTAGAGTCGGTTAAAAACCCTAAATTACTGATGGACGAGGGCAAGGATGCTGAGGACTTCTCCTACATCGCTACCGCCACCGTTACCCAATTTTGTATTGAGCGTAGTGATTTCCCATACTCCAAGACAGATTTTGAAGCTTTTTACAGTGCTTGTGAGGGGTTAGGTCCTTGGACAAACTACATCCACTCCAAATACTCTGTCCATCTTGTTCTTATTGGCCTATCCCTCTCTAGTTGGCTGGGTGATCTCATTCTTGCCAAAAATAATACTTCCCTCCAGCTACTTGTTTCTAGATGGAGCCGTAGGTCACACACCTTTATGGCCTCTTGGGGGGAATTTTCTATCAACTTCGAAGATGTTTGTGACCTACTAGGGTTAGAGGCGCTGAGATTTGATACATTTTTCAAAGAAGCGGTTTCCAGCATATAGAAGGCTTTAAGGGATGAGTTAGAAGAAGTTATGAAGGACTGTATTGTGACATATAACAAGTGTACCTACTCAGAGCTAATTAGGTACTTTTACCTTATTGAGGACAAGGCAGTGATTATGTCCCGTGAGAAAGCAAAGGAAAATCCTCGTGGAAAGTAGGTGTTCGAACAACCCATGGCTGGAAAGGGTTTTGATTCTCAGATCGAGCTAGCTGGTTATATCTGGGTGTTGCTATCAAAGATCTGTCTCTTGGACAAGCCCGTGATTTCCCCCAAAAGGACTTGATAAATATGGTTATTCGAATGGCCAGCGACAGATTCATCCTGGTGCATCGGTAGGTTTGATGTCTCTAACTATGCGAATCACATTCTTTTAATAGCTTTCCTTTATGATCACTTTCCGTACTATGCCCCAGCCGATAAGTATCCCGCTTCTCAGTCCATCAGAATCCCCATGATCTGTTGTTGGAATCATAAGAGTGTCAAGAAGCCCCTCATCTCTTTGATCGATAGAGCCAAAAGGTTCTTACCTCTCCCCTATGTTAGGGTGGACTAGTTTTTTACCAATGATTTTTTCGCTGAGGAGGAACGTTACATCACTCCCCTCGATGAAGCTCTTGATAGGAACTTCCCATCGAACAACGTCCCCCTTCTGCCGATCCCTATTTATTTACCCTCTTACATGGAATGGTCTTTATTCTATTATGTCTACAACCCCCATAGTGTAGCCATGCAATTTGGTTATGATCAAATAACTCCTCTACTAATCCACTTTACTCGCAAAAAGCCTATAAACTTTTCTTTTGCTTGTGCCAACTATCTAACTTCTGCAGTGGTAAATCTCTACACCAGCTACCCGACCAATTCTGTCATTCCGAGCAAGGAAGCTCGAGGGAGTAGGCCAATCATGTACATAACGGTGTTCTAAAAAAACCAGCTTGTTCACTTTTAAAGTAACATTCTGAAAGAACCTCGATATCCTGAGGTTGAGAGATACCCTCCTACAGAGTTAGATTTAAGGAATTATACTACTTTTTCTTCTGTATTTCCTTTTAGCACTACCAATAACTCTGTCCCTTTCGAGCTGCCTCTGATAGCTCCAGTGAACCAGACTGTACTCAAGAAGAATAAAGCATCTCAATCCTCCATTCGATCTGAGGTAGCCGTTGTCACCCCTGGTCCTTCAAGGCCAGTTGAAGGAAGTGATATTTCACGTGTTTCCTCGTCTGGGGCAACTGTGAGGGATACCATAAAATCCCAAATGAAGAAGCTCAAAATTTTCCAACAAGTTCCAGTGGCCCGTACTCCTGACCTCAAAGTCACCCAAGAAGTCAGTATAATGTTTGATTAGCTTTGACAGACTTGGGAGAACTTTAGTGAAGAAGATAGGGATTTTATGTTAGCCGAGATGGATTTTCGTGGCTTCTTGTAAGTTCCTCATCTTGTCGGTAGTAGTAAAAATAGGAAAGCAGCTATCCCTCTCAAACTTATAATGGAGGAATCAAGAGAATCGAGTGAGAAGGAGTTTTTCGAGAGACATGTAGGTGTTGGTGCTCGTGATGATGATGATGAGGATGAGGATGAGGATGGTGAGGAGAGAGAAAAGGAAGCAGAGGAAGAAGAAGAAGAAGAAGAAGATACTGCATTGGTCCGAAGATGTAGGTTGAGGAGAATTATTTCCCCTTCTAAACCGGTCTCATATCCTCAGGATTATAAGTTTTGGAATATGTATTGGAATAAGAAGAAGTATTCTTTACATTATTCTTCAGAGTCTTTAACTTTTCCTCTTTTGCTTTGTGCTGATAACTCCATTTTATTCCAACTATCCTATTTTTCAGGTTAATGGGCGAGGTGGCTCACGCAATGGTGTAGAGGAGAACAGTTTATTGGAGAAGCATGGCAAAGTTTTACCTGCCTCGAAAGAAACTGCACTACAGGAGATAGCTACCCATATTGCTTCGCAAGTAACCTCCAATTTCCCCTAGGGGTAGTTATTTCTAATACGTTAACTGAATCAAGTAGAGGCTATTCACCTGACCCTATTTTTTTATACGAGCAGTCTAGTCTTGAGGCAAGTGTGTCGGTTGTGAGAATTTTTGAAGTTGCTCCTAAATCCCCTGCTCTTGTTAGTTCTCTACCCGTGGTAAGATTTCTCTCTTGATATTCTAAATTCTTTTGTTACTTTTGACTTGATATTCTAACTTTCTCTCCATTGTGCTTCGTAGGTGTCTTTAACCGAACCCGTTGTTCCGTTAGTTCCCACCCCCTCTTATGACCAGGTTCTTGTTACCCTTTTTGGGCCTTTAATCCACAGTCAGGAGCGATTCGAAGTTGCTGCTACAGGTTAAGAAGAAGGAAGGCTGAAAGAGGTTACTGAAAAAGGGGTATGTGATTACCCCCAAAGAACAACGTCCTTTGGTGGCATTTGTTTTGGCTGAGGAAGAAGATGTAGTTCAAATTGCTACTCGTGAATTTGCTGATGTGCAGCATCCAGAGGTATACTTGTCTTCTTCTATATATCTCCTGCATTTAAACATTATTATTTTTGCCAAGTCGTATTGGTCTTAGAAATCTCCCATAACCGAGGGTCAGACGGGCCAAGCACTACATCAAAAATAACAAGTTGGCACACCCTGATATCCAAATTCTAGAACAACTTAAAATTGTGCCAAATTCTGCATTGAACTATGCCTAGATATATTTTTAATGCTTTATGTAATCCTTTTATTAAACAGGAGTTATGTATTTAAGGCACATTGTACAAATATATTCTTACAGTGGGAATGATGATGTAAGGCAGCATCTAAAGGTAATATTTGTTGACTCTCTCTCTCTCTCTCTCTCTCTCTCTCTCTCTTTCTATCTCCCTGAAACTGATGTTGGTTTATTTCATCCTAGATTGATGCATATATTGGAGGAGTAAATGATCTTGTATTCTCTCATTCGAATAAGAAACTTTCCGTGATAACCTGTGGGGATGACAAGACCATCAAGGTTTGTTTGGAATAAACCCTGTTTGATTTTTACTCACCAAATTGTAGACTACATTTATTATTATTTATTAGTGGTTAATGTGAAAGTCCACTTCTTATACTTAGTGAGTTTAGGTTTGGGATGTTGCAACTTGTACAAAATAGTACACTTTTGAAGGTCATGAGGCTCCTGTCTACTCTGTATGCTCTCATTATAAAGAAAGAATTCAGATAACAATTCCATTACTTCATGACTTGGATACTTTTAAGCTTGTCATTTTGGTTTTTTATTTTCTCAAGACTTCATCTGCTCTTGATGACGTACATGTGCCTTTTGTTTCACTTTATATTTTTTACAGCTCAAGATGTAAAGATAAAAGTTGGGTTATATGATAATTTGGGATCTCGGGTTGATTATGATGCTCCCGATCGATGGTGCATAGCAATGGCCTACAGTGCGAATGGAACAAGGTTTATTCATATGACTCGAATGTGTTAATGTAACTCTTTTTATTTAACTGATGCATGGTCAGACTATCTATTATACTCGTATAATTTTATGATTTATGTTTAAAATATGCTAGTTTGGGGAGTATTGCAGGCTTTTTGCATGCGGGTGCAACAAAGATGGAGAATCACACATTGTATATTACATGTAGCTATGATCAAAACCATTTAAGAATTTCGCAAGTTTAAGCAAGGTTGTTACTCGTGAGTTTAATAATTTCGTAGGGAATGATTTGTGTTATAAGTAGCCTTATCAATATAAAAAGTTTGTTTCCCCCTATAGGGGGATGTATGTATATCGCAACCTGAGCTACAAAGAGACAAAATTTGAAGTTGTTGACGCGTCGTTATAGTCCAAAATGAGGGTATACTGATTTAGATTCAAATTATTACTTCATTTTTATCATATTAGTAATACCATTTCAGATTCGAATTCGAATTTATTTGCTCTTCATTCCTATCATATTACTAATGTTTTTGCTTTGGTTTCTAGTTCTTTTTTTTTCTTTAATTATGTAAGTGAGTAGTTTAGAATTATATGTAGACCATAAATTTTGAGTCTAACCAAAGAATGGAAGGAACTTAGACTATCATAACTTTCACAATAATAGTATTTTATTTAATGTGGTGCACACTTATTTGAGAAATAAACTTACATTATAAACCATTAGGAATTATTACTTCTGTCATGCTTGGGATTGTATTGAGTTTATTTTATTTAAAGGATTGTGCTCTTGTAGAAAAATCATATTTCTATCAATACTTGTTCATTTTTTAACACTGTATTAGGCAGACCCTTTTGGTTCCACAACTAGGCATCCTTTTTAGTTCCACAATTGGGCAGCCCTTTTATCTACATATGGAAGATGCATATATTGATGGATTATATGGGCGAGCAAGTGACACTATCAACCATATTGGCATTTATTGATGCCTTTATTGTTGTTGATATAGGATTTCTTTCAAGAAGAAAGGATTGTTGCTGTGAGTGATCACACACGATAGAGAATGATGGATCAGCGGACTGATTGATTGACCGAAACTCGAGTGACTCTTTTAGCGTACAGAGATTACTTAAAAAGAGGACCTAACATAACTCACTAACGACCGCAAGTATAAATGTCTATCTGGTTGAAGACGTAACTGTTATATAACAGTTATATAAATAGTTATATAACTGTTTATATAACAATTATATAACAGTTTATATAAAAGTTATATACACTGAATTTCCATGCCTTCGTAAAATTGATTTTAATGTATTGCTTTTATGATTCTGCACATCGATATATCTAACATTTTCCCAAGTTTTCACAAGGGATGCTGACCCAAGCGCTGACATTACTTTTGAATTGACTACTTCTTTTATACTACTATTGTTTACCCTCTAGATTCTATATAGTATCTGTTAAAAATTATAAAACCTCTCAAAGCATACTTCTTGAGCTTCAACTATGAAGTATAGTGGTATAATTTTACTCACCCTTTTGATATTAGTCTTTTTTGTTACTTTTAGTTGTTGCCAAAGGCCAGCTATTGTGAACGTTGGAACTGTGTGAAATTTTGTGTGGTCTTGTGTGTATGCATGAAATTGTGTGTGTAATGTGTGAAATCGTGTGTGCACGCGTGAAACTGTAAGTGTGTGCCGTGTATGTGAAATGTGTGTGTAGTGTGATGTTAAATTATATGAAAATAGGGGTATCTTATTTCTAGAATCAGAATTACATGATGAATATCTAATCTTTTGTATTTGTATTGAACTTCTTATTGTCTTAATTATTCAATCAAACCCGAGTTCCCTATTTTCTAGGATGTTGATCTGGGCAGTGTTGAGTAATTTTAACAACTATTATAACTGTTATAACAACTAACTATATTGATGAATCTCCTCTATTATGATGATGTTACGGTATTTTCCTTTTCTTAATCTGATTTCACCTACTTTGTAATGTTTGTTGGTACCTCCTGCATTTGTCCAAATATTTGATATTCTCATTAGTCTAATTGCGAATTTAAGAACTCTTTTTTTCAATTTGTACTGATTATTGAAACAATTAAAGCATAATGAAACACTTCCTTATTTTTTAACTCATTTCAGGTCAGTCAATCAGAAGGCAAGCAATACATAGTCATACAAACTATGAGCCTTCTGATATGGACCTTCTGTATGCTGATGGTATTACTTCTTCCAATGGGATTGGTTGCATGGAATTTTCATTTCCTAAGTCGGTGCACGATATCTTCATGGGACAGTTGATCAGAAAATCCACTACTGAGGTAAGCCTTAATTTTTGGTGCATTTGTAGCCACATGCTCAATGGACACCTCTCACTTCAAGACTGGATTTAGCAAACATCTTAATCCCTGTCACTGAACAATTTATCATTTTTGGATTTTAAAATTAAAAAGTTAGTGTATCAAGCTGGTTGGTACTAAAATTTTCCACTAGAAAGAAATGGTATGCAATTCACATCTATATCAACATGAAACTTTGGAATTAGTTCTGTAAAATGCTTATCTGCTACTTTTTTTTTATTTTCCCAACATTTTATGCATATTTTAGTCTCTTTCAGGCTCATGTCATTGTGACTATACACACAATTTTAGTGTAAACTATATGCATAACTCACTTTTATAGCACTGATCAGTTAATATTCAGAGGAAATCCCAAGTCCCTTCTCATTTGTATTAAATTGAATAAGAAAACCTATCAATTTCAAGTAAAAAAATGATGTTCCTATAAAGTTCATATGAAAAAATAAACATCAATGTCTACACTTCTATTCATCTGGTTGCTTGGTTAATAATGGGTTAATAGGGCTTAGTGTTAATACCAGTACTTTCTTTGCATCTGCAGGTACCAACTCATTAGAGTTCTGTCAAGTAGCCTTGGAGAAAATGGCAAGTGGTTAGGAATGTTCGAAGACATTGACCATGTCGTTTATTGTGTTGCTTTGACCTAATTTCATATGTATTGACATGAATTGAGATAAAATTTAAATTTCCTTATGTATTGAGATGAATTTCATATGTATTAACATGAATTTTGAGCCATTAATTTTTAACGGGCTTATTGTATGTGTATTAGTATTATTGCAGACTATTTGTATTGTTGTTGTACTGTTTTTGCCATGTTGGTTTTATATTATTATTGAATTTTTGTTATATTAAAAAAGGTAAAAAAAAATTAGTGGAAATGTTGTTGATTTGTTTTGGGTTATATTATTTATAATTAATTTTTTTTCTTTGATCCAAAAATTTGGCATAGTTCAAAACAGTGCCAAAAGTGTATCAAATTTCAGCATTATTTTGAAATGTGCCAAAAGTGTACCAAAATTTACTCAATCTCGCACAGTTATAAAGTGTGCCAAAAGTTTGCAAAAAATATCAAATTCTGGCACGGTTTTAAAGTGTGCTATAAGTATTCCTGTTTGGCTAAATCTGGCACACTTTTAAACCGTGCCAGAAAAAAATGGTCATTTTGGCATAGTTTAAAACTATGCCAGATTTTATCTGGCACAGTTTTACACCACGCCAGATTACTATTTTTGGTGTAGTGAAGTTATATTGGTCTTATAAATCTCCCATAATCGAGGGTCAGGCTGGCCAAGTCTGATTAGCATAAAATCTCCCATAAGTGAGGGTCAGGCGGGCCAAGTCTTATTGGAATAAAATCTCCCATAACCTAGGTTCAAGCGAGCCAAGTCTTATTGGCATAAAATCTCCCATACCCGAGGGTCAGGCGGGCCAAGTCTTATTGGCATAAAATTTCCCACAACCGAGGGTTAGGTGGAACTAGTTATACTGGACTTAAAATTCATTATTGCTAGACAATTTGTATGTGTTTTTTCTCACTTGGAAATTTATTGTATTTCAGGTAGAGGTCGAGTAACTTGCAGCACATGAATCATAAGTTGAGCGTGTCGCTCATGAAGTTGCGCATGCAAGGACTCTAGTTAAATTTGCCTCTTTGAGAGGGGCTCATGTTGCTGTACAGGTTCAAGAAATATAATGTTGGTGAAGTACACGAGGTGGTTTCTTCTAGGGTCTAAGAAAGTGACGGTGCATCGCACACAAAACTCCCTTCCACAAGTGATATCGTTTTCAGTGCACATCCTCTTGAAGCAGTCCTTGAGTTAGTTGTAAGGCAGACTTTGGCAAATTTTCCCCACATACTGACTGAGGGTTCCCATGTTTTAATTGAGAATCTCTTGGCCTGTTTTCCTCTAACTTTCAGTTCTCGTAGTTTTCATCCTAATTCGGGGATGATGGCTTGTCGCTTGCTCGGACTCACCATTATTTTGGAGGAAATACTTAGTACCCCTCTCTAGTCACTTAGTTCTTATACAATCATGTCATTATTGGGGAAGGTTAACATGTTCATCAATGATGGATTCTCACTGTCTTAGTTGGTAAAGTTGCTCCGTGACTTGAGAAATCTGACCTACCTGCCCTCTATCATCGACTGCAGAGCTCTCATCGCTCACATGTAGCTGTTTTGTAGGAGCTTGTAAGTCTGTAGACCCAACTGGTTATGTCTGAACATAAGGTACAGGAGACTCGTGAAGCTTTTGCTCGGGCGGAGGCTGAGCTTATCAAGAAAGAACAAGGCTTGGAGTCTGTTTAGAAAAAGATGGAGCTTCGTTAGAAGGATTTGGCCGATCTTATTTTAGACCAGAGCAGCCTTGAGCAAATTCTCCCCCAACATCACCATCAGTTACTTGGATCGGCGAACCTTCATTTCATTATGGATAGCCCATAGCCACCCTTGTTTAATGTTTCCTTTGTTGGTGTTCCTTAGTCTGGGTTTTTGATCCCCCTCTTTATTTTATTTGCATTTAATCACAATACTTCTCTATTAAATAAAAAGATGTTTGTGACCTTTGGTGTTTTCTTCCTTTCCCTTTTTTATATTGGCTAAACTATTACATTAATACAAGTCACGCCATACAAGATAAGGTTAACATTTTCCGCATAAACATTTACTTCACATTATATTAAATGAATAAGCCCAATCATTTACGAAGGACCTCCTTTCGAAATAACATTAGCAAGATACAATGCAATAAACTGGAAAAACGTACATTTAAACATGGTATATCTTCAGCCCCTTATTGTTCAGCTTGAAAGTAACATTGTGCTCCACCTTGGATATCTCGCAATAACCCAAATCATGAGCTACTTGAATGATGTAAGGTCCTTCCCAGTTGGCCTCAAACTCGGGCAATGACTCGGATGTGTAGATACATTCTTTAAGTGCATTTTGAGGAATTTCTAGGCTTTAAATCCTCTTTCACATGTGTAGAATCATGTACTAAGATAGATAATGATGTTTTAGACTTGTTAAATCATGTTCGAATGTGTTTTGTGAAGAAATGAGTAAATCTAGAAAAACAACAACCGTAATATGTGTTGAATATTGTTGAAATGAATAAAATGATATTTGATGTCACATGCGATAATAGGGCAAAGTTATGGACATTTGGTTAAAATTGGTCTTGAAGGTTTAAATGTATTTTATGTGGAAAAACATAAATGTTAGGAAGATTTTTGACATAAAATCATAGAAAGAATATTTTGGAAGAAAATTTTTGAGTTTCTGTGCCAAAATGAAATAAAATATGTTTTTCACGAAATTATGATAAAAAGGAAAAAAATGATGATTTTGAAAAAAATGAGGGTCCTAGTGGTTGGACTTCCTCCTTAGACCTTATTGGTCGATTTTTGGTGGAAAACGAATAAAAGGGGATGCATGGAACTTTGATAAAGTGAACGAATGATTTAAACTATAGAATGAGAAAAACGGTAAAAGGATGGAATAATGTGAACATTAGTTAAAATGTTAACATACGTTAATTAGACTTGGATGACATCGAGATAATTAAGGAGGGCCCAGAGCTCTAGAGTTAAAAATCAAAAATCACTGGTCAGAGCATATGATAGAATAGCCAGCAGTGTGGAGCCAGTTAAAATATGAGGTTATTTGAAGATTCCGAGAAAAGATAAAGGGAAAAAGTAAAAGATAATGGTTGTACTTGATAATGCATAAGTAAGACAACTTAATGTAATAAGATATATATAGACTAATTAATAGAATATGATAGATAGTATCTAGACTCAATAAGGTGTGTTATGAAACGGTTAAGTGTAAGTATGAGCTCATTGCTCGGGTATATCGCATAGTAGTTGCATTAATACTAGCTAATTGTTAAACGTTTTCGGAATTGATTAAAATACATGTTATATGTATAGTATTTTTTTAAGAAACGTATAGCTTAGTATTACACACCTTGTCGAGCGTTCGCTCACCCCTACTTTTTATGTTAAACTTCCAGCCCCATCACATCGAGTAGAGACACCGGGAAGAATGTCAGTGAGGCTCCAGAGGACAACCAACTTCGTTAAAGGCTCTGTACCTCATTTAAAATTTCAATTTGAAACATTGGTAATTCGATACTTATAAACACTTTTCGAGCGTTGGGCCATGGCAAGTAATATTGCAGGGTTGATTTCTATTTAGTTCTTGTTTATTTAACCTTATGAATTAAATTGAATTTTCATAAATAAATCTTGTAAATTGACTAATTATATATAGTGATCACTTATTTTCTCAATATAGAACTTGTAAATTTAGTCCTTAGTCAATGGAGTAATTAAATGATATTCTTAAATAAGGCAAAGTATTTTTCCCTCCCCCTTTTAACTCCTTGACTTAGTGCGGGTTGACCCAAAGGTGACCCAAACCCGAATCGGGGCGTTATAGGTACTCACTGCCTCTACCCAAAAAGGTCTAGGCACATTTCTCCCCAAAAAACCTGGATCTAGCTATTTGTTGAATTGACCGATTTTGCCTCTTAACTATCCTATTTTGTTGAGGAATACAAATGGTCAAAAATTCGTGTTTGATGCCCACTCTATCACAATAGCTCTTCACTCCTACTTCTTTAAATTCAATGCTGTTGTCATTGCATATCCGATTAATAGTGACACCTTGTTGGTTTGGTAGGACACAACACTTGGTTGTTAGGAACTTGCCCGCATTGGACTTTTCTCTAAAAAAAACCCATGATAAAGTATCTCAAAAATTCATCGACCATCATGAGACTGTATCTCTTACCATCTAAAGTCTCTGAATGAGTAGGACTCATAAGATCCTTGTGAATTAACTCCAACACATGTGAGGTGGTAATGATATTCAACTTCCGATGGGAGCTTCGAATTTGAAATCGAGAAAGTTGATTTCTCAAGTAAGGGTACGCTAAAAAAATAGTTTATGAGACTAATCTATTAAGGATGATTTTATATGTCATATAATATCTAAATATAATTTTAGTGTCTCTCAAAGATGATCTATCACGTGTAAGGAGATTTAAGACGCTGCATCTCCCTCCAACTCATCTTCGTTTTAATGAGCAACTATTTTAACGAGGCATCAAAGGTAGTGCATCTTGCACAATTAATTCTTCCAACCCTTTGAAACACCCATCTCTCTGTCGCTTCTCCTCCCTCTATCTCTAACTATTCTTCCATTAAAGCATGTACCCCCCCCTCCTCTCTCTCTCTCTCTCTCTCTCTCTCTCTCTCTCTCTCTCTAAGTCTATTCAAATAAAATCCAAATGCATTAGAATTAAAGACCCACTTTCTCTCTCTCTTGAATTTACGTCTCTCTCATCTATCACAAGTGCCAATAACAACGTATACGGTATGCCAAGACCTCTTACATCCTCTCCATTTTTGTCGCTCCTACCTCTCAATTTCATTTTTTTTCTTGCTATTTTGAGATTGGTTTTTGGTTCATGCCTTTGATAATCTGTTGTGTGGTCCTTCAAATAATTGTTTTGAAACTGATTTTATTGTCTCACTGTGAATGGAGATATCTCAAATCCATCATTGCATGATTTAAATAGGTATCTCTCTCTTTATCTGTCTCTTCTCCTTTTGTCACACTCATGGAATATCATATTCTTTGTTTGACTTTGTGAGCCTGTAATACGTAAATTAGACGGAGCAGTTTGTCCAATAAATGGTGAGAACACAACCGTTTGTTTATCTATACATTTGTCCTTTTTCACCTTCTCATCCCATGTAAATTTGCTGTTTATGTAAATTTTTTTTGTGTTCTATATTTATACTCCAAAATGGGTTTTTAAAAGCATTGTAATAGTTTGAAAGTGTAGTCATCTCTTGGTTCATGAAATGAATTCCTGGACTTGAGTGAAGTTATTATTGGTTCTAAAGAACTTTTTGTGGATTTATTACTTTCATTCCTTTTTTCCTTATAAAAAATGAAGACTTTCACATTATTTGTAAAAAATTATATGATGTATTTCCTAATAATTTGTTTTGTACCCGTGAAAGTCTTCAATGTGTTTTCTGTAGATATTTTTTTTTCAAATTGCATTGTTGCAAAAAATATACATCATATACATTTTTTACTAGTGTTTACGAATAAAGATAATAACTGATTCATTATATAAGATTATAATATTATTTAGATAACTGTATATGTGATTGATGTGGTATTATACTATAAAATAACTTACATCTCTAATTATCCAATACTACTAATAGCACTACATCCAACATGGATTAAATGTATAGTAACATCATATTGTGTGTGGTTAACACTGTCGAATTTAATGGACTTATGATATTGTATTTGGCAATTATTCTAACAATATATATATGAAGTTTTTGTTGTCAAAGAATTCTGAATCAAATATGTTGTACACACATAACTGTAATGTATTTCATAATTTTTATGTTGGGATCTTAAGGTGGAAGGATATAACAATTGTTTGGATTAAGTTCTTTCTTTTTCTTCATTTGATATAATTACATTCATTATTTATGTTTAAAATAATTAATTGAATATAAATTCAATTAATTACTTCAACTGGTAACAAAAAGATTCTAATAATAACGATAATGGAGATATGTGTCATTAAATAGAAGAGGAATAGAAATTTTGAGGAACTTTGTATTTCTTGCTCACAAGTTACGCAAAAATAATATGCTATTCTTTTAAATTTTAATAAAAAATTTGAGGTAATCATTATTACATTATTAGGAATGAATTACAATAGATTTTAGGTACTCATCCTAACATATTAACATACCCAATTGCAAATCCTCATAAACATATCACGTTATTTTTATTTTTTAAATATACTTATATATGGAATTGCTCATGTGTAATACATAAAACAAATTAATTTAAAATTTATTCATTTCCTTCTCCAAAATAAGTCGTTGAATGTATGTATTGCCTTCATTATGAATTACATATCCATATAAATAGTTTATATTATTTTTTAATATAACTTTTCATAGCCAGTGAAAGTAATATGGACAATATCAATCCACATAAAATTGGATTTTGCATCAAATTTCTTGCATCACACTATAAGTTTCCATAAGTTCATTAGCTTTTTCTTTTTTCATTTACCTTTTGACTCACTCTTACTACGTTCAGCTTACATTATTTCAGGTTCTGAATCCTTGTCTTGCAACACAAATACTTCATTTTCAAAGTTGTTAAGGAGTGCAAAATAAGAGGCTACTACTATCCATTTAGTTTTTATTACTATCGTTTTTGAGACTTTATTACGTGCCTCTTTTTCCTTAGGCATTAAATAATTATACACCATCCCAATTCTGTTGCAAAAAAAAAAATATCATTTTTCAGACTTTATTACGAGCCTCTTTTTCCTTAGGCATTAAATAATTATACTCCATCCCAATTCTATTGCAAAAAAAAATATTACTATGGATATTTATGAAATATTTGACATTTCCTAAGATGCCTATTTTTCTTTAATCAAACGTAATTACTTTTAAATCTTTGGGCAATGTTCTCTTGAATGTATTTGGTTTCTTATGTGTTTTGAAAGGACAATGATATAGGAACCAAGTTTTTACACCAAAAGTGATTTATCAAGTCCATTAAATTATTGCACTATTGCAGATACAACACTTTAATGCACTTGATAAATCACTTTTGATATAAACACTTGATACACATATCATTTTCCGTTTTGAAACCTATCAAAGGATTTGGTATTAGATAATTTACCATTTCTTGGCATATATGCTCCGATCATATAGTCATTATTACGATGATATTATATGGTGTTTACAAATATACTTGATTGTACTACTCGATGAAATTTGGATTGCATTAAACACTGAGGTTGATTGTTTCAAGATTTCACTCTCATGGCTAATAGGAAATAGAGGTAGGACAATGCAAATAAAACAAGGCTTATCTTTACTCAATTTTCACATTTCGCATCTCCGTTAATATTGCAATAAATAATTTATAATGCGGCGTTAAAACGTAATTATTTGGAAAAACAGTCTCTTTGCCCAGGTCTGTGGTCTTTTTCTAAATCATTACTTATCCTAGCCGTGGTTAATGAAATTGTGAAGCACGATTCAATAAAATATCATGCTCGCACGATACGCGAGGTGCATTGGTACTTGCATGATGCAAAATTATGGGATCGGCTATTGACACTCCTAAAATTCTTCCAACACTCCATTTTATTTACCAAATGTCAATCATGCCCTTGCATTTATAAAATTTAAATTTTCACTTTTTTACTTTCAATTAAAGCAATTATATATGAAAACTAATTAAAAGATTTATATTTTTAATAAAAACATATATTTATTTATAAAAACCTGTTTTTAATAAAAATATTTTTTTAAATATTTTTTTTACTTTTCATAACTATTTTAAAAAAACATTTCAATTGTTTAAAAAAATTGTTATCTATATTTTTTATTGAAAACTGTTTATAAAACATAAAAAATTATTTTATACAAAATGAAAACTTTTTTTTTACAAAGTAAAACATTTATTATGAATCTTTTATTTTTAAGTAACATGATCACGACCCACATAAAATGCAACTTGGCATGAAGTCGTATTTTTTTTCATAGCGTTGGCACGCGCCATTTTTTATTATTTTAAAAATAATCTTATTACTATTTAGGAAAAATGGTTCAGGCCAGTAGTATGTATAAAATATATTTTGTATTTTTAATACGCTAGCGATATGAAAAATTGGTCATTTGTATTTTTAATAAAAAAACATATTTTTTTTTTTATAAAAAACTGGTTTTAATAGAAATCTGTTTAATTCTTTTTACTTTTCATAATTGTTTTAAAAAAACATTTCATAACTGGGTAAAATATATTTTGTATTTTTTCAAATGCCTGCGATATGAAAAAATGGTCATTTTGTGTTTTTAATAAAAAATATATTTTTTTTATAAACTATTATTCAAATAGTAAAAATAGTCCGCGACAGCGGTATGAAAAAAAAGTACGACTAGATGCCGCGTTGCGTTTTATTTGGATGGTGATCGTGTTACTTAGAAGATAAAAGATTCATAAAAATGATTTATTTTGTAAAAACAAATTTTTGTTGGATCAAGTACCAAAAAGTCCCTCAAATATTTTTTAATACACATTTAGTCCAAACCTCTTATTTTGTACTAGAAAGTCTCTTACTCTCTTATCTTTAAAGGGGTCAGCGGCATGATAAAACTTTTTTGGCATGGCGAAAGACTTTTTGGTGCAAAATAAAAACACTTGGACTAAACGTGTATTAAAAAATATTCGAGGGACTATTTGGTATATGCCCCCTTTTTTATATAAAATATTTTTTTATATTTTATAAACAGTTTTAACAGATAACAACTTTTTTTAAACAATTGAAATGTTTTTTTTAAAATGGTTATGAAAAGTAAAAAAATAAATAAAATAGATTTTTATTTAAAGCTGTTTTTAATAAAAAAAAATATTTTTTTATTAAAAATACAAATGACCATTTTTTCATACTACCGGCGTTTGAAAAAATACAAAATATATTTTATACAGTTATGAAATGTTTTTTTTTAAAACAGTTATGAAAATTAAAAAAAAATAAAATAGATTCTTATTAAAAACCAGTTTTCTATAAAAAACATATTTTTTTATTAAAAATACAAAATGACCGTTTTTTCATACCGCTAGCGTATTAAAAATACAAAATATATATTAATCATTTTGCTGGCGTGAGCCATTTTTTCTAAATAGTAAAAAGATTATTTTCAAAATAATAAAATATGGCGCGTGCCAGCGGTATGAAAAAAAATATGACTCCATGCCACGTCGCGTTTTATTTGGGTCGTGATCGTGTTACTTAAAAAATAATAGATTCATAAAAAATTGTTTATTTTTGTAAAAAATGGTTTTTATTTTATATAAAATAATGTTTTATGTTTTATAAACAGTTTTCAATAAAAAAAATGTAGATAACATTTTTTTTAAACAATTGAAATGATTTTTTAAAACAGTTATGAAAAGTAAAAAAAAAAAATTTAAAGGAGATTTTTATGAAAAACAAGTTTTTATAAAAAAAAATATTTTTTTATTAAAAATTAAAAAATTTTAATTATTTTTCATATATATTTATTTTAATTAAAAGCAAAAAAGTGAAAATTTAAATTTTATAATTGCAAGGATATGATTGAGATTTGATAAAAAAAAAAAAAAATAGAGTGTTGAAAGAATTTTAGGAGTGCTAATAGTAGATCCCCAAAATTATCATTAGAGATATGAATATGTTATCAAAATCAAGGTTAGCATTTAAAATAAAACATTTTTCGCTAACAGTCGTTCTAACGACATGGATATATCATTTGAAGCGTCGCACGAAGCCCCTGTTCTCACATGGATCAAGCGAACCCTTACTGCTTTGATTTTTATTTGGTCGTTTCTTAGGTCATTCGAAGTATCATCTAACGACATGTCCAAGTCATTTTAACCACTTGCTATTGTTGTTCAAACGACTTGACGTCGCCTTGAATTTTTTATTTTCCTACAAATACCTGATCTCATTAAGTATTTCGTAAGACTTTTTAACTCCTCCATCTGCAAACCTGCTGCAATTTAAGTCCTCATTTATAAAGGCCTAAAACACTCTTGATTCACTCAAACTTCCCTCATCATATATGTGAATCTTTGAGAAACCCTTATAATCATATTACCCAATCTTAGAGTGATACTTATGGAGAAGCTATCTCCATTACTGTTCTTCGAGTTCTCGTGGGAGGTCTTGTTGAAGACAACGAATCGAGGTCTGCGGGATATTCGTCTGTCAAAACGTTTGTATTTCTCTACGTACATATAAGTCGAGGTTTACATACAATAGTTTAATAAAAAGGTTTTGTCCCTTTCGGGGATTTTTCCTGAAATTATTTTTGTGATTGTTGGATTACATGCTAGATTGATTTACACTTTCAATCACTTTGTTGCATGTTGTAGGCTTAATTAAAACTGGGTATTAAATTTTAGTTTAATTAAATAAGTTGAGCCATTGAATCGAAGCGCACTCTCAAATTGGTATCAGAGCATTTACACAATTTTACTGTGTAATTTTTTGGCAAAACTTTTCTGGATATCAATTTTTTTTTAAAATTTGATTTTTGAAAAAGCTAAGTTCAATGGATAACTTAGATAATCGAATGCCAATTTTTGATGGTACAAACTATGCTTATTGAAAAGCCCGCATGAAATCAACTTTAAAGGTTATTGATGAACGTGTCTGGTTAATTTGTAATTCCCAATTTGAAAAATAGAATCGACGACTTTGCCCGAATTCTTAATCAAGTTTCCACGTGATTTGAGTGCCCAACTCCACCACCCTAAGGTGTCGGGCTAAGGCAAAAGCTAATGGTCATATATTGAATATGGGCAATCCTTTCACCAAAAAAAAAAAAAAGGAATATTGGCAATCCTAACAATGAAGTCACAATCGGGCAACTTGCTGAAATGACGAGTCAGGTCAGAGTCATGCAGAAGTACCTAGTAGTGCTTTTGATGAAAATCTCCTTTTATTATTAGTCATATAAAGTATCCAATCATCATAAATGTTTCGAGACATTTTGGGTTGCATATGTGATTGTGTCTAGAAGATTTTTTAATTATTCTTTGCAAGTCATATGGAATGATGTCTTTTATGATCCTGTAGTACCGTACCCATTTGCCTAGAGAAAAGGAAAATTGTGATCTGGCCATAATTTTGCTATTGGGCATGGCAGTTTGCTCAAGGAATATGTTGGGAGGATTGAAGAAAAATTACCGTCTGTAGCTGTAAGCTGTATACTTGATGATCTATTTTGATGCTCTCTACTGTGTATGTATTGGTCTAAAAAATTTTCCTTGAATTTACAGTTTATATATATACCTATGTGTATATATACTAGCCCCAGCCCATCTCCCAAGCTCAACACAGGGTCAAGCAGCCCATATTTCCCCCAACTCGACAACAACCCATATTTCCCAAGCATGATAGTTTTTGCATGACTATGCATGATACAACTCAGGTATGATATTTTATCATGCATAAAATATCATGTTGGGGGAAATACGGACTCTTGTCAAGTTGGAAAAAATGGGGGACCAAAATGGGCTGGGTTAGTGTGTGTGTCAGATTTTTATGCATACTAAATTCGCACATATGTTGGCGCACGTCAATTTTTTTTATTAAAAAAAATATATTTTAGTTGATTTTTTTGTATGATATTTAAATATTTCAAGGGACTCATATAAAAAAAATCAGTTTAAATTTCTTTTTTTGCTATTTTTAAAAAAACGGTCAAACTTTCGCACATTTTGAAGTGCTTGAAAACAACGAAAGTTTGACCGATTTTTTTAAAATAGTAAAAAATATATTTTTTTCTTATTTTTTTTATATGAGTACATTGAAATGTTTAAATATGACACAAAAAAAAAATCAACTCAATTTTTTTTTAATATTTAAAAAAAATAATGTGCAAATTTAATGTGAGAGTATGTATATGTACACGTGCATTGGTCTAAAATTTGTTTCCTTGGATTTACCGTTGCGGTCAGAAGAATCTTCTGCATGTGAGGTGATTTCCAACCCGATTTTAAAAGGGTCAAAATGGAGTTAGATGTTTGTCCAAAGTCACCTTGGGTTATTTCATCATCTGTAGAGGATGATAAGTCGCCGAAGATAAACTTTATAAGAAGTGAACAAATTTATAGGGAGACTGAAAACATGGTCGTCTGTGTAGAATATGATCACCATTCATCTGTGAAGATGGTCTTGGTTCAATATTTTGAAGCCCTTTCGGATGAGGAAGTGAGGAAGGAAGTTTTCTTTAGATGATGACCAATCAAATGAGGTAATCTTAGAGTTACTGTTTACTATTAATTTATTATAAGCTCTGTGTGATTTCTTCTAAGAAGTCGGATATCTTCCGGCATTTGACTGCCTTTTCCCTATGGACAGTGTCTATTGTGTTCAGAAGTTGTTTGTTTGTATATCAGGATGAAAAGAATCATCTTCAACTTTGAAAATTACCACTGATTCCTCTGTCCAAAAAAGCCTTATAGTTGGGTAAGATTCTTCTGACACACATTCAAAGACAAAAATTTCATTCGACAATTCTCACATTCCATCAAAGTTAGCAGAACAAAGTAATTTAATTCCTGTAATTGTATATGAACATTCCATGTGTAATGCACTTGGAAAACTGTGCACACATTTAGATGATATGGTTATTGATGAGATGCAACCACATGTATTTGTGAGCAACTCTACAACCCTTGTCCCACCAAGGATTTGCAAATTCCGGTCTTCCATATCGGATGAACATTTCAACAAACGTACCTGAGATAGCAGAAGTTAGAATGTTGTAGCAGCAGTAATAAAATTGCAGAATTAAGGGAACGAAATTACTCAATTTTGGAGCAAATAAATCAGAGACAGAAAGAACAAGAAACCCCAAAAGCAAGTACAGTCTGGAACACGGCTGAGTCGCGGACAATGTCGCTCTCTTTAAGGGGTTTCGCGGCTCTGCCCAATGTGTGCTGACAGTCAAAAATGCCTTGCCACCCCAGGATAAAATAGCCGCCAATAAATAAAATACGGATTGATAAAGCAAAAGAATCAATCCGGTCCATGTACATCCATTCGTAAAAATTTCTCGAGTCTAATAATAAATTTGGGACGGATTTATTATTCCAGTGTAGGAAAAAAATTAGAAGCAGTTTTGTGTTTAGAAAAGTTGCAGAATTGGTATCTTAAAAACGGAGGTGGAATACCTCTTTTATGGGGCAACCAAAAAAAGACATTGGACAAAAACGTGGAGAGAAAAATCTGAAAAGTAGTGGGGAACTGGGTTGAAAAATTCAACTGAGATATAATCACGTTTTAATTTTCGAAATTAAAAAACGGTTAAAAAATTCTTTTTAAAGCCCAACAAATAATTATGTATTTGTCCAAAAAATTATTTCTTAATGAGCCCAAGCCCAAGACCCAGGACCCGATGGCGACGCGCGCACTTGTGTGACTTGGCCCAATAAGTCCCCCATCCATATACACAAAACATCTAATGCTCAAAAGGCTTGCCCATTTGTTCCACAAAAAATATAAATATACCACACCAAAATTGACCTCATGACCGATGTGGCACTAACCAAAATAAGTTGTTGCCAAAACAAGAGATGTCACACATCTACAAACTTTTCAAAGCCAAAGACCAAAGTCGCCCTTTTTCAAGGTTTTGCATCACAACTTTAACGTTGTTCCAACAATCCCCCACTTGCAAAATTTGAAAACATTTTATTGAGCAATAATCTATAGAATTGTGCATAAGTAAAGGTGTCTCACGACTTGAACTTTTACGTAGTAAAGATGATTCAGAATATACTAGAGTAACCATACTTTTGAAATCTATCGCTGAAAACATCCCACACACAACCCTACTTGGATGTCATTCTAATAGGTAGCACGTTACGGCCATGTGCTTCTATCCCAGTATAGTGAACACTTTAGGAATTTGCCCAAAATATTCATAGGAAGCGGCCACACTTTCACATTCACATAGGTGAGTCTATCAAGAGTACTCCTGTAGCTAGGTACCCCACTTAAAATAGATCTATAGAACTTATTAAGAGTTTTAACAACTCATCCTTAACTCGCTTCAGGATATCATGCTTCATAGGGATGGACTCGGAGTAAAACCCAGTTCTATATTAATTGTTAATAGCATGATTCAACCCATATTACTTGTGACTTGTTATTACCCTTTGGACATATTTCTTGGGATCTCCAGTCTATATGTTGGGTTACCATCACAAGTGACTCATGTATCCAAAGGCTTTAGTCCCATCCCTTTCGAGGTGTTCCATACCTTCTCCCTAGCTAGTCCTTTTGTCAAAGGATCAGCTAAGTTTTGTTCAGACCGTATATGATCCACCCTCACAGCACCCGTAGAGATAAATTCTCTAACAGTACTATGCTTACGACGTATTTGTTGTTTTTATACCGTTATAATAATGGTTCTCTACTTTTGCAATAGCCGTGGTACTATCATGTAACAACCCGAGGCCTTGGAGACGAATATTTATTTATTTTGGGAGAAATAAATATTCTTTTATTTGGAGAATAATTAAATTAGCAATGGAGGTCAAAATTTAGAAGCGTTAGAAAGTGTGTCAAATGGGTATTCTGAGGGTACCATCATTTCCGGAAGGGCCGAGAAAGTTGAAATGACTGTACTTGGGGTCTATTTGGGTTTCGAAATAATTTAGAACCGTTTGACTTGAATTAAAGTTACCGGGTCATTTAAAGTGTGTATTATCATTTAAAGATGTGTACCTTGGGATTTAAGGCTTAAAAAGCCTACGGGAGATATTTCTCCTAAGTGAGAAAGAGAGCAAAAGAAAGAAAGAAAGAAATAAAGAATAAGAAAAGGAAGGAGAAAGGGAAGAAAAAGAGGATTTCCGGATAATACGCGATCTCAAGGCGGATTCAGACCCTACGAACCCGAGGCAAGTGATTAAACTTGCTAAATAATTATTGTGTATCATTTATTGCATGGTTTGTGGATTAAATTTGTGGTTTTAGGTTTAGTTGGATAAAAACCTAATTTTTGGGAAAATCTTAGATTTGTAGTGTATAAATGAATTTTAAAGTTAGAAATTGGTTTATATGTGTTCTCGGATGAATATTAAGGTTATATTTGTGATTGGCTTGGATCAAAATAGTTGGAAGATGATTAAAATGATTTTTTGGTATTTTGGGTTAAGAAGAAAACAACCCATTCCGTAGTTTGCTGCACTTGCCGAATCGATTCGCCCTTACCGAATCGATTTGGTTTGTTGCAGATTGCCCAGGTCTTTAGGGCCGAATCGATTCGCCCCTTGGCGAATCGGTTCGGTATGTAGCAGACTCCCAGGTCCATTGGACCTAATCGATTCGGATGGGCTGAATCGATTCGCTTTTGGGGGCAACAGGGGATTTTTGGAGATATTTTTCCAGGAAGAATTTCATCCCGTTTTGTCTAAAGTTATCGATTGGGAACTTCTATGGGAGTTATTTGGATTATGTTTTGGAGACTTTTAGAGAGTTTCCCTTATAGGAAATGATTGAAGTCGTATTGACTAAATTTGAGGAATATCGATCATATATTATGGTTTATTCTAATTGGGGAAGCCCACCTTGATTGGGAGGTTATACTTGGACATAATAAATTCAATTCACATGAAAGAATGTGAATAATTTAGAGATACCGGATCTTAGGATCCAAACCCCAAATGGGATAATTTCAAAGGTTCATAAAATGAATTGAACCACATTATGGATGGAGAATTAAATGTAAATTGAGGTGAATTAGGATAAAGATCATCCTTAACTTAAAAGAATTGAGAGACAATTCATAATTAGAAGCGTCATGAGAGCTTCAAGCGAGAATTAGTATAGCATATACTAAGCAGGGAAAATGTGTGAGTATTGATTATTAGTGTGTCATGAGAGAGATATACTAAACAATGATATTAATCAAATTGCGCCAAAGAGCGTATAATGAAAATGAATATGATGTTGCAGGTATACCTTATATAAAATGGTATATCTTTATTATGTGGGATGTATGTATACCTTATATGATGGTGTATATACATGTTAAGCATACCCCCTCCTTGCTATTATTGGGAAGTTTCGTGCGTAGAGGGTGAGCATCCTGACTAGAAAAGCAGGATGTAGATATTCCCTAGGTCATAGTCGTCCATTGTGGTCAGCAAATGAAAAATATATATACATTAATTTATTTTGGGGGTGAGAGGTCGTGGGTATGTGTCGCTCTCACCTGCCGGTTAGGAGCTATGACCGCTTACCGGACGTTGTGTGCATGAGTAGATCACGAGGTGGGTGTCGTTGAACCCCACCAGGTGGCCCCAGTTTGCTACGTATATGGGCTGCTGGAAGATGATAGCATGTGAGCCCGCGTCCTTCGAGTTATAGCTCGGTTGGATGGTTATTATTGATTGTTCTTGTATTTGAGTATCAAGGGAATAATGGACCTTAATAACCTACATTGCCAGGATTAGTGTATCGGGGGGGGGGGGGGGGGGGTTCCTTGTTTGGATTTCGCCTCGGCGAGACGTCCCACGCACGAACCACAGTGTAATGTTGGAACTTGGGGATAAGTTTAGTCCTTAATGCTCATAATTATTTATATATATATATATCACTTATCCCGACAATCGACAGTGCCAGGAGTAGTGTAACGGGGGGGTTCCTTGTTTGGATTTCGTCTCGGCGAGACGTCCCACGCATGAAACGCCGTATACTATTGAGAATTGGAATATTAATTAATTAAAATTGGAAAATAATTTTGGGTTACATGCATCATGAATTGAAGGCATAATGAGCCTCGAGGATTAATACGGTCAGGAGTAGTGTAACGGGGGGTTCCTTATTTGGATTTCCCCTCGGCGAGACGTCCCACGCACGAAACTCAATGCCGTGTTGAGAATCGAGAGGAGTTTAGTCTTTAATATTCATGACACTAATAACTCATATATAATTACTATAATAATTATATATATATATGGTTTCACGCCTTATAAGGGCATCACTAGAATACAAACATTCTAGTAAATGAGATTGTTGATGTATTGTGATGATGTGGACATGATTGGATTATGTAACTTTATATGTTCAACAAATGAACATTATAAAGATAACTATAACAATTACATTAAATTTAATGTATATAACTTAAAGATAATCGAAATAAATGTAGATTGGGGATTAGGTTAGATGGTTTCACTTATTACTTTTATCGGGTTTAAGTTAGAATCCTCTTACCTAAATAGAATCGGGCATCCATTTGGAGATCACGTGCATACGCTTAGTGCGCGCTTTAGTTGTGAGGCGAGTTGGATTATTGTGGAGAGCTCGATTCCAACTAAATCATGTAATAATGCATTTATAATTATTATGCATTTTAATACACTTGCTATAAAACGTTTTTCAAACTCGGGCTCTGACCCGTTTATATTTTTCCTCCTCTTTGTATATATTGTATTACTTCAGGTGTTCCTCCGCAAGGACGCCTTTAATGTTATCCATCCAGGGTATTTGAGGAGCTGTGGCAGTAGCGGACTGTTGCGGCACTTTGCTTTAGTCGATTCCTATCTTTGTATATCTAGATTAGGATTCAGTTGTATTGAGTTAGTATTCAAGTGTTGTAGATTAACACTTTCACATTTCAGTTCTCAGATTTTTGTATTGTTTGTTACTCGACAGCATATTCGGGTATTTCATTGTTGATATTTTATTGTACAATGTATTGTACTCTTTTATATTTTTGGAGCATGCACTTTTCACTCATCATAGTTAGATGTATATTGTTGGATATGTGCATTATTGGTTTTGTTGTTGTTGTTAAATATAAAAGTTTTAAATTTTTGACAATTCGCACTTAATGATTTCGAGTAGTTAGCCTTATATTATTGTGGTTAGTAAGTTGATGTTGAGACTGTACCATCTGAGATACCTGATTTATTATAGTATAGGGCTGGTCACCCGTTATTATTTGGAGCAGGTTGTCACATATCACAATGAATCAAAACGATCGGTATTGGTCTTTCCCATTATGGGATATCTGATAGGAGGTTTCTTAACCATCCTACCTCTTCACTAGTAGTAGCTAGCGCTATCATCTCAGACTCCATAGTGGATTGAGCCAAAATAGATTGTTTCTTAGATTTCCAAGAAACTGCACTACAAGCGATGCTAAATATATATCCACTAGTAGCCTTAGAATCATCAGATAGGGTGTTCCAATCAACATCACTAAATCCTTCAAGGATAGCGGGATGCTTATTATAGTGCAATCTGAGATTCATCGTCCTTTTAAGGTACCCCATGACCATTTCAATAGCATGCCAATGCTTTATACTAGGTCTACTAGTAAATCTACATAGTACTCCCACAACATAAGCTATGTCAGGTCTAGTGCAATCTGTAGCATAACACAAGCTACCTATAATGCTTGCATAAGCATTTTGATTTACACTGTCGCCAGTGTTCTTAAATAACTTTACACTAGGGTCAAATGGAATACTAGCATGTTTACAGTCAAAGTAATTATATTTCTTTAAAACTTTCTCAATGTAATGAGATTGATCTAAAGAAAGTCCCTTTTCTGACCTTGTAATATTTATTCCTAATATTACACTAGCTTCACCCAAATCCTTCATATCAAAGTTGGTACACAATAATGATTTAATATTTTCTACGGCATGAATATTAGAACCAAATATAAGCAAGTCATCAACATAAAGACATATGATAGTACAAATGTTCTCTACATATTTATAATAAATGCATTTGTCACTTTCATTTATTTTAAACCCATTGAAGATGATTGGGCTATCAAATTTATCATGCCATTGTTTTGGTGCCTGTTTGAGCCCATAAAGAGATTTATGTAATTTACATACTTTATTTTCTTGACCGTGTATAATAAAACCTTCAGGTTGATCCATATAAATCTCTTCTTCTAATTATCCATTTAAAATGCAGTTTTAACATCCATTTGGTGTACAATTAAATCATTTAAGGCAGCTATAGCAAATAGTACACGTATAGACGTTATTCTAGTCACGGGTGAAAATGTATCAAAATAGTCTACGTTTTCTCCTTGTCTAAAACCTTTGGCAACAAGACGTGCCTTATATTTTTCAACAGTGCCATCAGGTTTTAATTTCTTTTTAAGAATCCATTTACACCCAATTGTTTTACACCCAGGAGGAAGGTCTACTAAATGCCAAGTTTTATTTTTTCCAAATATTCCATTTCATCATTAATAGCCTCTTGCCATAAATTGGCATCTAAAGAAGATAAAGCTTCTTAAATGGTGTTAGGATACTCCTCTAAAGTGTAAGCATAAAAGTCGGGAGCAAAATCTTTTTCCACACGAGCCCTTTTACTTTTTGAAGTTCTAAAATTGATTCATTACTTTCTTTATTTTTATTTAAAGAAATATTAGTGGATGACTCGCCCCCACTATTTCTCAATTTAAAAGGAAATTTATCTTCATAAAAATCGGCGTCATTTGATTCAATAATTACTTGATTTTTCAAGTCATAAAATCGGTATTCTTTGCTATTAATAGCATAGCCTATAAAAACGTACTCATATGATCAACTCGCCAATTTAGACCTTTTAGGGTCGGGTATACATACATAGGCTAAGCACCCCCACGTTCTAAAGTATGACACGTTGGGCTCAATATTTTTTCAAATTTCATAAGGGGAAATTTTCATTTTAGTCTTAGGAATTCTATTAAGTACGTGACACACAGTCAAAATAATTTCACCCTACCAATGTGAGGCAGCCCCTGAATTTAATAAAATAGTCACAACTAATTCAATTAATGTCCTATTTTTTCTTTCGGTTTTACCGTTCATTTCGGGCGAATAAGGGACAGTTTTTTGGTGAATAATACCGTGGGTTTTATAAAATTCAATAAATGGTCCAGAATCATATTCGGTGCCTCTATCACTACCTACCCTTTTTATTTTCCGATTAAATTGATTTTCAATTTCATTTAGGAAAATTTTAAACATGCCAAACGCCTCACTTTTATTTTTCATTAAATACACAAATGAATAATGAGAACAATCATCAATAAAAGTTATAAAATAACGTTTGTCATTTCTAGTTGTGACACCATCCAATTCACAAATATCTGAATGAATTAAATCAAGTGGTTCAGATTCTCTAAAAACAGATTTATGTGGTGTCTTATTGATTTTTGCTTAACTACACCATTCACATTTTTCAAAATCATTTAATGAAAATTCTGGAATTAATCCTAAAGTGTTCATATTTTTAACAAGTTGTTTATTAACATGACAAAGTCTAGCATGCCAAACATTAAATGAACAAGCAATATAAGCAAAAGGAGAAATTTTATTCATTGCATCAACATTCAATTTAAACATCCCATCAGTGGTATAACCTTTGCCTACAAAAATTCCATTTTTTATCTAAGTAAATAAATCAGCACCAATAGTTTGAGTAAAGCCAACTTTGTTGAGAAGATAACCTAAAACCAAAATTTTCCTTATCTCGGGAGTGTGAAGAACATCTTTGAGGATAACAGTCTTTCTCGAACTGAACTTTAATTCTACATTTCCAGTACCAACAACCTTAGTGGAGAGAGAATCACCCAACAACACCTTTTTATCTGCAGTCTCAGAATAAGTCTTAAACATAGTACGGTCATAACAGATATGGCGGGAAGCGCCAGTATCCAACCACTACCCTTCGACACCGCTAACCATGCTGATTTCTGAAATCATAGCACATTGGTCCTCTTCGGTCAAATTCCCTTGTGCTTGTGGCACATTGCGACATTTACGAGCCATATGGCCAGGCTTGCCACACTTGAAACAGAGACTGTCCCGAGTTGCTAGACTGTCCATTTTCAGGGTTCTTATTCTTATTCTGAGTTTGAGTCTGGTTTTTAAAATTCTGGTTGTGGCTCTTTTTCTGATTTTTCATATTTTTTCTGTTTTCCTTTAAAACAACTGGAGTGTGATTTTTTTTTCTGATTTTTGTTATTAGACACAACAAGAATTTCATCTTTATAGTCCTATTTTCGGGATTCCTCCTCAATTCTCAATTTAGTAATGAATGACTGACGCGACTTAAAATGTGTCTCAGAAGTGCGTTCACTCTAGGCTCAAGTGTAAGCCTGTCGCTCAAGTAATAATCCCGGTAAGTCGGGTATCGAATCCACAGGGAAAAAGGACAATGGAGTTGTGACGACGGGACGAGACGGAGAGATACTAACCTTGATTCTAAAGAAAAGGGAAAATTGATTTGGTTTTGAGATAGATTAAGCTAAATGCGATAATGAAAATGAGCAGAGATGCAACTAAATTACTCTACCGAAATGGAAAATGACTGATGATTTCAAAAACTTTTTATTTTAAATGATGAGAGAAACAGGTCGGGAATACAATCCCCCAACCCTAGTGTAGTGCGGTGATAATGTTAATCATAAATTTATCCGATTGATCTGACCCGGAATTTAGTACTCCCAAGCATTATGTATACGAGGTTCAAGCCCGCGTCATACCTAATCTGAGGATGAGTAAATCGGTATCGCGATCATGACACTCAAATTGTATTCTAAATCATCATGAGTACCCAAAGGTAAACGAGATATAAAGATCCACAATTATAATGTAATTACGCAATACGATCAAAATCAATCATTAAATTCATCGGATTAACTTTATACACATGCACTAACACATTAGGTTGGGTTCATGCATCTCAACCTTTTAAACCTAGCCGGACATATTAAACTGAAGGATGCATGAAATAATAACGTTGCATGCGAGCAGACTCATGATAATACTAGATCAATATACGTAGCTAAATATTATAAACGCAGAAATTCGTTCAAATCATGCAGAGAAATTACCATGCAAGAATACTAAATATCATAAGAATAAAACGTAGATTATAACTTGAAAACAAACTCGGAAATGTATGGATCTTGCAGCAATTAATCAAAGTTATGTTCCTAGATGTTCTCCTCTCTTTTTCTCTATCAAAAACTACTAAAAAATATCCAGAACGGTTGTTCCTAAGTTACTACCTACGTATTCCCCTCCCTTTTTAGAGTTTTAACCTAAAAGGAGACTTTAGAGCCAATCAGAATGAAGGAGCAAATTCGCGCATCAGTACCCCCAAACCGGTTCGCATGTACCCCGAACCGGTTCGCCCCCCAAACCGGTTTGGCCCTGGGTTCGCGAATGCTTGCTGGTCTGGGGTGCTTTTTCTTCCATTCAACACTTAGAATTTTTTTCTTGTTTTCTTTCCTTTCTTTCTTGGATTTTTCTTCAACTTCAACTAGCCATAACTCATCAACCGTAGATCGGATTTGGATGCCGTTTATTCCAGTGTTCTCGGTTTTTCGAGCTCTTAAACTTTCCAGTTGACTTCTCCTTCGGGATCTGGCTACAGAATTACCAAAATGCCCTTGAACCTTCCTTCTTAGCTTTTCTTTCATTGTCTCGCTTTCTCTTTTGCGCTGCTTGCATAATTAACCTGTATATCCAATAAGAGAAGCACGAAACACGAAATACTTGCCAACGAAGGTTAGTAGCATAAATTTGCGTCAAATCCATATAGGTTACATCACTCGAGTTCACAAAGGCACTGAAATTAGGGGAATAAATATACAATATTTATGCCCAATCAAACCCCCCTAACTTAGAACTTTGCGCGTCCCGAGCAATGTAAAAGAATCCTAACAAGACTTAACTCATGAAAATCACATTTTATTAGGATAGAATACCTTTTTCGCGGTCAAGCGATTGCATTTAGCGCATGCAACAAGCCTTTAAACCCCTAGGTCACCCTAGTAGGACGAGTTATGTCTCGTGAGGGTTTTCAGAAAATATACCCATAAAATTCGACTCAAAGAAAATTCAAAATATGCAAAAATTGTGTAATTCAAACTTTCCAAAAAATAGTCGTCATCAAGTCATATTTACGAGTCTCAAACCTTAGTACGTGTGTGCGAAGCCGGAAATATAACCGTCAATTTCCACCGATTGATCATTACGTTACTTATTCAAAAATTCGTTTTGATTTCAATTTCTCACGGAACGCTCTCACAAACGAATCTGTCAGATTATGGCTATTCTCTTGGTATGCGTGATATAAAGAGTAAATGTAAGGGAAGCAAATTCATGCATACAATTAGAAAGACGAAAACTTTATGGCCTCATCAACGGATTACGATTTTAAAAACGGGAACATTGCCTCTATTTTGCGCACTTAACCTCTTATATTATCTTTTGGTGTCTTAACTCTCCACGCGGTAATAAATTTTCGCAATTTGGACTCGGTTATGACTTTTTCGGGTTGTAGGTTACATTGGGTAAAATGAAGGAGGTATGGAAGGTTGGAATTGGAAAAGTCATTAATGATGTCCGTTTGTGCTTTTTCCGGGCTATTGCTCAAAATTTTTTTTTTCTCTCTTTTTCTGTTTTTCACTTCTTTTCTTTTCTCACTACTTTTTGTTGAGCATATCTATTTTTCTCTTGCCCCTTTTTGTTGCACTTTTCGGACTTAAATTCTGAATTTTCTCGTTTTTCACAATTCCGGCTATTTTGGGTTTTTCGGGTTGTCAAACGAAAGGGAAAATTATTCGGCTCAATTTGGGTTGCAAAGGGTGATTTTTCGCTACTTTTTCGGGCCAAAATTTTGGGTGACAAACGAGGGCCTACTTCATTGTCCAAAATGCCAATTGCGTTACCATATGCGTTTCGAGGTGAATTTAAGTTTAGAGACTAATTTGGCACATTTTTCAAGGCAATATTGCACACATTTTTCAAAACCGATCAAAATGAAAGGATTGAGATCCTTGACAACTTATTAAGCGCTAAAAAGAACTTTGAGTTAACAATTAACTCGGATTGATTTAAAAACTCGCAAAACGTGATAGGCTCGAATCTCACCGGGTTTGTTAATCTCCACATTTGTTCATTAAGTCGTCAATTTTCGCTCAATTTCCATCTTTGGTCAATTTCGGCTTTGTGTATGTTGAATGTTTACAATTTGAGACTCCAATTCGACTTTTAATGATATTTTTGAAAATTTTGAATTCCAATTTTTATTTATTTTGAACAAAAATATTTTTGGATTTTTCAAAATTTTATGATTTTTTTGGAATTTTTTGGGCATTTTGAAATTTGTGAAGTTTTAGAAATACGCACTAGTGACCCCTCCTAACTTAGACTTTTGCATTGTCCTCAAGAAAAAAGGATGAAAATCTAACTCAAACCGAATACTAAGTGCGGAAAAATAAAACCAACAAATATGAAAAATGCAAGATTATATAATAACAATGGGGAAACATGTGTTACATAAGAAATTGGATAGCAACTGTGAGCAATGTTAAATCACTACAACAACTAACATCCACACCAAAATATAAAAACAGTCATGTGTTCATGGTGGAGGTGGTTGTGAGGGACCGGGTGCATTGGGATCATACAGGTCATAAAAGAAGGGATGTGGAGGTCCGCCGAAGTTGAGTTGGTGAAGGTGGACTTGGAGTTGGTACATCATCCGGGTGTCCCTTCGGTAAGACGCTTGATCTTGATTATATTGGTTGATGAACCCGTCGAGGCGGGACTCAACGACTGAAAGGCGGCTCTCGAAGTTTGCCCCCGGGGCTCGAAATCAGAATCCTCCTCGTCATCCTCAAACTCTTCCTCGTCGATGTCTATCATCGGGGCATCATGAGCATCATCGTCCACATCCTTGTCGAGAATGGGACGGTCGGGGTGAGCTACGCGCATTTGGCGTTCGCTCCTAGTGGTGGAGGTGCCTTTAATGGGGCGGGGAAGTCGAATTTGTTGCCCCGGGTCATCTACTCCAGCTTCCATCAAGAGCTCCGTAATGAAACGGGCGTAAAGGAGTGCAGTTTTGCCCCATTCGTCGTAAGCGGCATTGAGGATGTCCGCGTAGAAAAGCTGGGCAAGATTGATGGTACTCTCGGGGTCCAAAAAAGGGTAGAGGAAATTGACGTGACGTAACCGGACCACCGAGTCATATGTGGTTTGGTGGATGGCGCCACAAGCAATGAGGTGCGTGAAGCGCACCGTAGCCGCCAAACCACCAATGGGAAAAGATTCGCGTACCTATTCCTCCCCGGGTGCCATGCGAGAAATGCATTCATCTTTGGTGTGGGGGGTACCATTGGTGGGATATTGGAAAGGCACGGGGAGGATCACCCCTTTAGCACGCATTTTGCGTGCTGTGATGGCCGCCGAAAAAGGAATGGTGATACCGTCAAGGTATGCCTCGTGAAGCGTAGAAGATTTGCGAACCAAGGTCGCATAAAACTGGCGAATGGCGGTGTCAAACACGCGAGTGCTCGTTGGGGCGAGGAAAGAGCACCACCCGCGACGATCAAATAGCGCGGTGACATCGCCCCGAAGTTGGTCCCAATTAACGAAGCGTTCGATGTGAATGGGGCACGTAGCCGAGAAGTATTGCTCGGCCCAATGACGTTCTTGGACACTTCGAAAACCCCCCTTACCCTCGTCATCAAGGACGGTGGTATCATCATATTTCTTGGGGCGGAGATTGGTGCGGCGAGGGCGCGGCATGTTGAAGGAAAGAGAGAGGGAGAGGGGAAAGGATATGGTGGAGAAGAGAGTGAGGGAAATTTTTGGTGTGAGAAATGGAGGAGGGGAGAGTGGGAATTTATAGGCGTGGAGGGGTGGGATTTTGGTGGGAAATATGAATGGGTGGGAAGGAAAAGATGGAGAGAGTGAATTATGATGAAATTTGGAAGGGGGGAAGAATTTGGAGGGAGGAAAAACGAAGAGGGAAGAAGGGAGGGGAAGAAGGGAGGGAAGGGAAATGAATTTGGAATTGGGGGGGATGAATATGCCAGGTACCCCGAATCGGTTCGGAGGTACCGCGAACCGGTTCGCCCCCCGAACCGGTTCTGGATGGGGTTCGGGAAAGGGTGCTGGTTCGAATGCTTAGGTTCTCTCTTCTCGCCAATTCAAAGCGTTCTCTCTTCCTCTAACTTGTGCGTAAGGCCCCTAAAGATGTTCTAGACCCTCGGGCTCCCTAAAAAATTCCTCGAACTCAACCTCGTATTACGTGCTAGCTCCCTCGAAGTACGTGATAACCGATCTCTTTCGTGACTCATGCTCCTGACTCCTAACTAACCTATTCACACACGACTGCTATACACACGAACTCACCCCATACGCGTCGGGGGTGCGACGACCTCACTTTCTCAGCTCAATTGACCCCGTAAACGGGGTCCGACAACCAAATTGTGGCGACCTTTTCCACACACGCCTCTAGATATGGCTTTAGGCGTTGTCCATTTACTTTGAACGTGTTTTCCTCTTTTAAATCGTCTAGTTCAATAGCTCCATGGGGGAAAACGTTCTTCACGATGAACGGGCCAGACCATCATGACCGCAACTTGCCTGGAAAGAGGTGAAGCCGAGAGTTGTAGAGAAGAACTTTTTGCCCCGGGAGAAACTCTTTTCGTCGAATGATGCTATCATGAGCGAGTTTCATCCTCTCTTTTGAAATTTTGGCATTCTCATACGCATCATTGCGTAGTTCTTCTAACTCATTCAATTGAAGCTTGCGGGCTTCACCGGCCTTCTCTAAGGCATAGTTCAATTACTTAATCGCCCAATACGCTTTGTGTTCGAGCTCAACGGGAAGATGGAAAGATTTGCCATACACAAAACGTAAAGGGGACATGCCAAGTTGGTTCTTAAATGCGGTACGATAGGCCCATAGTGCATCGGTCAATCTAAGGGACCAATCTTTCCGGGTAGGATTGACGGTCTTTTCAAGAATGTTCTTGATCTCTCGATTCGCTAGCTCGGCCTACCCATTCGTTTGTGGGTGATATGTCGTTCCAACCTTGTGGACGACACCGTACTTTCTCATGAGCTTCTCGAATGGCCTATTGCAAAAGTGCGTGCCATTATCGCTAATTATCGCTTTCGGTGCACCGAAGCGAGAAAGTATGTGTTCCTGCAGGAACTTTATCACCACTTTGTTGTCATTGGTCTTGGTAGCTATAGCTTCCACCCATTTAGAAACGTAGTCTACCACGACTAGGATGTATAGGAAACCAAAGGACGGGGGAAAAGGACCCATGAAGTCAATACCCCAACAATCGAATATCTCATTGATGAGTATGGGGGTAAGAGGTATCATGTATCGTCGAGAAATGGCTCCCATTCGTTGGTACCTGTTGCATGACTTACAAGCGTCATTCACATCCCGGAATATTGTGGGCCAATAGAGGTCGCATTGCAGAATTTTAACGGTCGTCCTTTTCGTCGAGAAATGGCCTCCACATGCTTTCGAATGACAAAACTGGATGACTTTCGGGATCCCTTCATCCGGTACACATCGTCGGATGATTTGGTCGACGCAATATTTAAAGAGGAAGGTATCATCGTAAAAGAACATGTGCGACCAATTAAGAAACCTCTTCTTATCTTGCAGTGTCCAGTCGGAAGGGACGACTCCCTTGACAAGAAAGTTTACTATGTTTGCAAACCAGGGATACGAAGAGGTAGCAAATAGTTGCTCATCCGGAAAGTATTCGTCTATGGGTATGGGATCACTAGGTACGTCAGACGAAAGCCGAGATAAATGGTCGGCAACGACATTTTCTACTCCTTTCTTATCTTTGATGGAGAGATTGAACTCTTGTAGGAGTAGGATCCACCTTATGAGGCGCGACTTGGCGTCTTTCTTCGTAAGTAGATATTTCAAAGTCGCGTGGTCGGTGAAGACAGTAATAGGAGAACCAATGAGATATGATCTGAATTTATCAAGGGCAAAGACTACCGCTAGCAACTCCTTCTCCGTGGTGGAATAGTTGAATTGAGGTCCGGTAAGGGTCCGACTAGCGTAGTAGATGACATGAGCTTGCTTATCTGTACGTTGGCTCAAAACAGCCCCAATCGCGTAGTTGCTGGCATCACACATAAGTTTGAATGGTAAGGACCAATCCGAAACTTGCATGATGGGAGCGGACACGAGCATGTTCTTCAACTTGTCAAAGGAGCTTTGGCATGCCTTCGTCCACTTAAACGGGTTGTCCTTCATGAGCAGGTTGCTTAAGGGCCTAGCGATGGCGCTAAAGTCCTTAATGAACCTTCGATAAAACCCCGCGTGGCCCAAGAATGATTGCACGTCCTTCAGCGATTTCGGTGGGGGAAGATCAGCTATGACATCTATCTTAGCCCTATTAACCTCTATGCCTTTGGATGATACTATGTGGCCAAGAACTATTCCCTCGGTGACCATGAAATGGCACTTCTCCCCATTCAGCACTAAGTTTTTGTCCACACATCGGATAAGTACTTTTTCCAGCTTGTCTAAACAATGATCGAAAGAGGTGCCAAAAACACTGAAATCGTCCATGAACACTTCGAGTCCTCTCTCGACCATGTCGCTAAATAAGCTCAACATGCACCTTTGAAAAGTCGCGGGTGCATTACACAAGCCAAATGGCATACGTTTGTAGGCAAACGTACCAAAAGGGCAAGTGAAGGTCGTCTTCTCTTGATTAAGCACATCCAATTTGGTTATATCCGGAATAATCATCAAGGAAGCAATAATAAGGGTGGCCCGCAACTCTCTCAAGCATTTGATCAATGAATGGCAAGGGGAAATGGTCTTTCCTAGTTCCCGCATTGAGTTTCCGGTAGTCAATGCAAACGCGCCATCCGGTGGTGGTGCGTTGGGGAACAAGCTCTCCCTTAGCATTCTCAATTACAGTCATACCCGACGTCTTCGGGACGACTTGAATAGGGCTCACCCATTTGCTATCCGAGATTTGGTAGATAATCTCGGCATCCAATAATTTGATGATCTCGGTTCTCACAACTTCTTTCATGTTGGGGTTCAGTCTTCTTTATATTTCTCTAGAGGGCTTGACATCCTCTTCGAGATGGATCTTGTGAGTGAAAATCAAAGGACTTATCCCCTTCAAATCAGCGATGCACCAACCAAAAGCACTTTGGTGCTTCCTCAGAATTTTCAATAATTTACCCTCCTGCCCTTCATCTAGGCTAGAGGAGATAACCACAGGAAATGTCTCATCCTCTCCTAGATATGCATATTTAATATGGGAGGGAAGTTTCTTTAATTCGAGGGTTGGAAATTTTTCACTGGAGGGAACCATGTGTGTATCCCTCGGAGGTAATTCCTCGAACCTAGAAACCCAGTTAACCTCTCTCACGTCCTCGTCCGACGTACGCTCATTGAGGGTTTCTCTCAACTCTACAACCTCCCTCTTGAAGTCGGTATACGTCCCCTCACACTCGTATCTTGTTGCTAAACAGGACTCTAGAGCATCGCCACTGTAATTTTCCTCAAACTACTCTTCTACTACCTCGTCTATGAGGCTCACTGAGCGAAGATCATCTTCCTCCCCTGCATTTTGGGCTATGTGGAAGATGTTAGTTTCTAAGGTCATGTTCCCAAAGGTGAGTTGCATTTTCCCATTCCTTGTGTTGATGATTGCATTAGCCGTAGCTAAGAAAGGGCGCCCAAGGATGATGGGAACATGATTGCTCAAGTTGAAGGAGGGATCCGTGTCCCAAATGACAAAATCTATCGAAAAGTAGAAAGTGTCAACTTGGACTATCACGTCCTCGACTATGCCTCGTGGGATCTTCACAGTTCGATCCACTAATTGGAGAGTGACCTTTGTGGGCTTGAGGTCGCCCAAATCAAGTTGCCTATAAATGGAGTAAGGGAGTATGTTTACACTTGCCCCCAAGTTAAGTAAGGCTTTTTCAATTTTATTTTCTCCAATGATGCAGGATATGGAGGGTGCACTGGGATCTTTGAATTTAGGTGGGAGATCATTTAGTAGAATGGAGCTCACGTTTGGGCTAGAAAGACATTCTTTTTTACCTTCATCTTCCTTTTTACCGTCAATAAATCTTTGATAACTTTGGCATAAGCTGGAATTTTCTTAATGGCATCAAGAAAGGGTAAATTCAGCTTTACTTGCTTAAGCACTTCTAGCACGTCATCACGTGGATTCCCCTTTTGAGCGGGAATCAACCTTCGAGGAAATGGTGCTGCGGAGGGTGATTTCACTACCACCTCTGGCTCACTAGCGTCTTCCTTATCACTCTCGTTCAAGGGAACATCTTCGGCCTCTTTCGTACCGGGCGAAATCTCCTTGTCTTTTGTTGTGTCGTGTGGAGGAGGTGAGAAATCAACGACTCTCCCACTACGAAGAGTGGTCACGGCTTGGCATTGCTCCTGATGTTCAGTGGATGTGGAGCTAACACTAGTTTGACCTTGGGGAGGTCATTGGCCTTGGGCAGGAAATTTTCCTTTCTCTTGAACACTCAATGAAGATTGTATTTTTGACAGATTCACATTTATGTCGCCAATCAGATGATCATATTTGGCATTGGTTGCGATCTGGGTTGCGATGAATTGATTCATGGTATCCTCGAGAGTTCTCCGCTGTGGCGGGATATAATTTCCGTGAGGTGGTGGTGCTTGTACATGTCCTTGCATGTGTGGAGCTTGTTGAAATTATTGTGGTGGAGGAGGGGCAACATGCAAAGAAGGGTTCATTGCGGCATGTTGTTGCCCGTAGATAAAACCGGGATGATTTTTTCACGAAGGGTTGTATGAATTCCCGTGCGGGGCACTGAAATTACCCTTAAAGCCTCCTATACCACTAACTTTCTCCTGCAACATTACTTTGTAGGCGGGTATCGTCGGACGTTCCTCAGTTGAATGTCCCGCCTCACAAATCACACACACTTTCACGACAGGGTTTGGAATGGGTCCAGCTAGTCCTTTTCCATATATCTCGCATAGGTCTCGCAATCCTTTCTCAAGGGTGTCCAATCGACTGTTCGTCATAGAATTATTATCTACATGGAATAGGCCGGACGCCGATGGAGCAGTGGTGGATTGCCAATTTCGATTTTGAGAGTTCGGGGCGGAGGTATCCCAGGATTGGGTAGTCTCGACGACATACCTCATGTGAAGATCAGCATCGTGGGCATCTAAATCGACAAACGGACCAGTTCCCATAGTTTCAACAAGTTGTTTGGAGTTAAGATTCAACCCATTATAGATAGAAGAGATGATTTGCAATGGATCAAATCCATGATGGGGGCATGAAGCAACTAACTCGTTGAAACGTTCATAACATCGATGGAATGGCTCATTTTCATGTTGCTTGAACGCTTGAATTTGAGCCTTTATAGAGATTGTTCGATGTGGTGGGAAGAATTTCTTGAGAAATTTCGACTGTAGCTCATTCCAGGATGGAATCGAGCTTGGAGGTAAAGACCATAACCAGGCTTTAGCTTTATCTTTAAGCGAGAAGGGGAAGAGTTTGAGGCGGATTACCTCTTGTGTGCAGGTTTGATCGTTGAGAGTATCGCACACGTCCTCAAATTCCCTAATATAGAGGTATGACTTTTCAGAATCCATACCGTGGTAATGCGGTAGCATCTGGATCATTCCATTTTTGAAACGGAACTACCCGGCATTATACGGGAGTATAATGCATCCCGGAGTGACAGTGCACTCGGGACATAAGAATTCTCTCATCAGGCGGTATGGGGGATCTTCCTCACTGGTGGGTGCATTACTATGTTGCGACATCTCTCTCTCACTTAACGACTCGGCGCTCTCACTGGGTGTGCTCAAAGTGTGCTCGGAGGTGTGTCCTACGAAGGAGAATGGAGTGTTACTGGAGATTGAGTGTGACGGTGTGGGAGGCGGGATCCAGAACAGTGGGGCGTTTGGAGTGTGGAGACTATCTGGATTATACTCCACTATAGGATTTTCGTGAATGTTGGTTGGAGTATTATGAGGTGTGGAAGGGGTTTCAGAATTTTGCATTAAGCTTGTGAGAGATGGTGATGAATATTTTTTTTTTTTGATTTTTTTTTTGATATTTTTGGTCAAAGCTTTGGATTGACTCGATCTAATCCTAAGTCTACCTAATTCCCTGGCAACGGCGCCAAAAACTTGACGCGACTTAAAATGTGTCTCAGAAGTGCGTTCACTCTAGGCTCAAGTGTAAACCTGTCGCTCAAGTAATAATCCCGGTAAGTCGGATATCGAATCCACAGGGAAAAAGGACAACGGAGTTGTGACGACGGGACGAGATGGAGAGATCCTAGCCTTGAATCTAAAAAAAAGGGAAAATTGATTTGGTTTTGAGATAGATTAAGCTAAATGCGATAATGAAAATGAGCAGAGATGCAACTAAATTACTCTACCGAAATGAAAAATGACTGATGATTTCAAATTTTTTTTATTTTAAATGATGGGAGAAACAGGTCGGGAATACAATCCCCCAACCTTAATGTAGTGCGGTGATAATGTTAATCATAAATTTATCCGGTTGATCTGACCCAGAGTTTAGTACTCCCAAGCATTATGTATACGAGGTTCAAGCCCGCGTCATACCTAATATGAGGATGAGTAAATCGGTATCGCGATAATGACACTCAATTTGTACTCTAAATCATCACGAGTACCCAAAGGTAAACGAGATATAAAGATCCACAATTATAATGTAATTACGCAATACGATAAAAATCAATCATTAAATTGATCGGATTAACTTTATACACATGCACTAACACATTAGGTTGGGTTCATGCATCCCAACCTTTTAAACCTAGCCGGACATATTAAACTGAAGGATGCATGAAATAATAACGTTGCATGCGAGCAGACTCATGATAATACTAGATCAATATACGTAGTTAAATATTATAAACGCAGAAATTCGTTCAAATCATGCAGAGAAATTACCATGCAAGAATACTAAATATCATAAGAATAAAACGTAGATTATAACTTGAAAACAAACCCGAAAATGTATGGATCTTGCAGAAATTAATCAAAGTTATGTTCCTAGATGTTCTCCTCTCTTTTTCTCTATCAAAAACTACTAAAAAATATCCAGAACGGCTGTTCCTAAGTTACTACCTACGTATTCCCCTCCCTTATTAGAGTTTTAACCTAAAAGGAGACTTTAGAGCCAATGAGAATGAAGGAGCAAATTCGCGCATCAGGACCCCCGAACCGGTTCGCATGTACCCCGAACCGGTTCGCCCCCCAAACCGGTTCGGCCCTGGGTTCGCTAATGCTTGCTGGTCTGGGGTGCTTTTTCTTCCATTCAACACTTAGAATTTTTTTCTTGTTTTCTTTCCTTTCTTTCTTGGATTTTTCTTCAACTTCAACTGGTCATAACTCATCAACCGTAGCTTGGATTTGGGGGTCGTTTCTTCCAGTGTTCTCGTTGTTCCGAGCTCTTCAACTTTCCACTTGACTTCTCCTTCGGGATCTGGCTGAAGAATTACCAAAATGCCTTGAACCTGCCTTCTTAGCTTTTCTTTCATTGTCTCGCTTTCTCTTTTGCGCTGCTTGCATAATTAACCTGTAAAACCAATAAGAGAAGCACGAAACACGAAATACTTGTCAACGAAGGTTAGTAGCATAAATGTGCGTCAAATCCATATAGGTTACATCACTCGGGTTCACAAGTGCACTGAAATTAGGGGAATAAATATACAATATTTATGCCGAATCAATGACTCTAGTGAAAATTCTGTAGAGCTATGCCTCAAAATATTTTTAAACTCTTTGAACAGTGGAGGCAATTTATCAATAATCACAGCCACCTGAAATTGCTCATCTACAACCATGCCCTCAGAAATAATTTCATGGGCAATCATTTGCAAATCATGGGTTTGAGCAACAACAGATTTGTCATCCGTCATTTGAAATTTCAAATAACGGCTGACGGCATATTTTTTAGCACCCGCCTCCTCCGTGTCATATTTTTTAAAGAGTGCATCCCAAACATCTTTCGCAGTTTTATAATTGGCATAATAGTCATAAAGTTCGTCACTTAGAGCACTCAGAATATAGTTCTTGCACAGAAAATCATTTTCCTCCCAAGTTCTAATTGTTTTGCTTTCCTCAACAGTAGGTGGATTATTTACTACAGATTTATCAAATTGAACACATGATGCGACATTTTTCGTAGTTAAATAAAATAGCAATTTTTTGCTCCAACGTTGAAACTGGGTGCCTTCATATTTGAAAGACTTGTTAAGGTTGCTAGAGTTAATTTCGTCCATGGCAGAATTTCAGAATCACCTTAAAATTGTAGTAGCAGCAGTAATAAAATTGCAGAATTAAAGGAACAAAATTACCTAATTTTTGAGCAAAAAAATCCGAGACAGAAAAAACAAGAAACCCCAGAAGTAGGTACGGTCTGGAACACGACTGAGTCGCGGACAATGTCGCTCTCTTTAAGGTGTTTCGCGGCTTTGCCCAATGTGTGATGACAGTCAGAAATGCCTCGCCACCCTCAGGATAAAACACCCTCCAATAAATAAAATACGGATTGATAAAGCACAACAATCAATTCGGTCCATATACATCCATTCGTAAAAATTGCTCGAGTCTAATAATAATATTGGGGCCGATTTATTATTCGAGTATAAGAAAAAATTTAGAAGCAGTTTTGTGTTTAGAAAAGTTGCAGAACTGATATCTTAAAAATGGAGATTGAATACCTCTTTTATGGGGCAACAAAAAAAAGACGATGGACAAAAACGTGGAGAGAAAAATCTGAAAAGTAGTGGGCAACTGGGTTGAAAAATTCAACTCAGATCACGTTTTAATTTTTGGAATTAAAAAACTATTAAAAAATAATTTTTAAAGCCAAAAAAACAAATCTGTATTTGTCCAAAAAATTATTTCTTAATGAGCTCTGGCTCAGGCCGGGCCGGACGACGGCGTGTGTGTGTTACTGGGTCCAATAAGTCCCCCACCCATACACACAAAACATCTAATGCCCAAAAAAGTCCATTTATTCCACAAAAAATATAAATATATCCCACCAAAATTTACCTCATGATCGATGTGCGATTAACCAAAATAAGCTGTTACCAAAATAAGACAATTTGACCAAAGTCGTCCTTTTTCAAGGTTTTGCAACACAACTTCAAAGTTGTTCCAACATAGAAGTTTGGTTGCAAATACCAAGAACAACGGTGTAGATATTTTTTAGACGAAATCATCTACAGGTGTTAATATGCACATGGATCCCATGCCATTCCTTGTTACAAGCAGTAAGAAATCAGCAAAAGTTCCTAACGTAGTTCAAGGTATTTTATCTATCTCAGTAATTTTATCTTGCAGTTTAAAAGATTGAGTATCACACGCCTCTCAATAATTGTAGTAACTAATGTTTACTGAGATAATGTGGTCAGTGGAGTTGATCCAAGTTGTAGCAAAGATAATACCTCAGTTTTCAAAGAGGATTCTTGTCTATTCTATATTCTACCCTGTTCCATTTGCCATTAACCAATTTCCACTTTTCATGTTTGTGCCAGTACAAACTCTTGAAACCATAGCCTCGCGGCTACAGAACAGATATTGGCATAATCTTAGTTGACATTCTTGAAGTGGGGGTGGAGGGTTGAATGTGACCATTAATCGTGCGTTTATTATAACTGTTTGCCTATCTTTCATCTTTCCAAGATATGTACACATAATGCATAATTAAGGTTAAAAACATGGCTTTGTGTCGTAGTTAACATTTTATTGTGTTAATTTTACTTTTATATTTGTTGTGTTTTTCATTATATAAGATCATTTTTTCCATAAATTTTTTTGGACAATATTACAGCCAGCTGAAGGGTCTCCATTTAACCGGAGTTCTGCCTGCAGAATTCGCAAACCTTGGTAATCTACGAGAATTGTAAGTGATTCGCTTTATTGTAACGGTAAGGAAGTTCTTAAACTTGTAACATTTCTTGATCCACATAGGACGTGAAAGTAGTCTATTTGCTTCATGTATGATTTGGGAGTTTAAGTGTATACTGCTTTCAATAGCATTCAGTATGAGTCTGTTTTGCTTAATTTGAAAAATAAGGACATTTGGGGATTAATTTGATTATTATGCAAATGTAGACTTGGTAGTCATATTACCGACCTGAGCTTACCAGTTACCATGTTATGCGAAGGGAAGAATATGGTTCGGTCAATTCCCAGAGGAACATTTAGATAGAGATATATTCATGCTAATTTGCATACATATTTGATCACATGTTACCAATTAAATATTTCCCAAAATCCAATGCGAACCAGTAGCTGAGCTTTGTAAATGAATTGGGATGATATTTTTCTCCAGGTCTACATAAAAATAAAATATTTAAGATTTGAAATATTTGTACTTTGTTCTAAAATCCCATGAAAAGCAAATTATCGTTGTTCAATAGCGACTATCTAAACTAGAAAACTAAGTAAAACCTTTCTATTAGTGCAGAGATCTCACTCGAAATTATATTAGTATATCCATTTCCAAAACCTTCGGCCAGCTTCCTCTAACCATTCTGTGAGTTTTATTTTATTGTTTACTATCTACATGTCCTTTCTTTCCTTCTTTTCTTTTTATTAGACTAGTGGTATATACTCTGGTTATTGGGTTACTACAGGTCTCTTTTAGGAAATCGGATTAGTGGTTCGGTTCCCAAGGAGATAGGCGACATTTCTAGGCCTGAATAGCTGCAAGTAATGAAATCATTTATGTATATCTTGTAGGGAATTAAAATCTTTCAAGGGTTATAATTTGAACTCTATTACAGTGTCTTGGAAGATAATCAACTTAGTGGACCACTTCATCCAAAACTTGGAAGTTTGAGTCGCTTGAGGAGACTGTGACACTACTTACTCACATATAGTATTTTTATTTTATCAATGAAATTATTCTCTTCCTTAGAAACAATCTGCAAGATGATATTACTTCACGGTCAAAGAAAAGTTACATTCCAAGTTATATTGTAGCATTTATCAAATTAAGGCCACTATACCTTTTAAAGTTGGAAATAACTTGCATAAACATCATATGGATTTACAGAAACCCATTATTTGATGTTTATTACCTCTTTTTAATATACAGTACAGAGCATGCCCTAACTTCTAGAGGTTTGGAGGTATACATGAAAGAGAAATGAGTCTTATAGTGATACTCATGGATCTGCCGATAAAGAGGTGTATACATTTCAATTATTTCAGATTAAGCTAGGTCATGCGAGCCGATGACTAATTATGTTGATGACATTAATTATGTGTTCATTTGGGTCTTTTGTTGTTGTTGTTATTGTTGAGAATAGTTTTAATGTTAAAACATGTTTGTTTTCACGAATAAACAAAGAAAATTTTGTCGAAATTTTCTAAAAATAACTAGTGGTTTTAAAATAGTTAACATAATGATATACAGATTACTATAGTTGAATATTATACTAAATTATGTTTATTTTTTATTCCAAAGGTCCGAATATCATTTGGTTCAATATGCATATCATTTGGAATAAGTATTGGCCACCTATATGACTTTAGTTTGAATCATATAGCTTATGTTTTAGGTTGGTTATTTTATTTGATATTATGTTGGGAACCTTGAATATGAATAAATGAATTTTGGGAGCTTAAAGCACCCACTATTAAAATATTATTTAGAAGTATTTTGAACCTTGAGAGCAACCTGAACCACAAGGGCTTTGTTGTCTTGCTTAGATACCTAAGATGTAGTAACCTTTTGTTTGCCCTTATCATTGTTGGCTCTAGTCGTAGCATTAGAATAGACATACTTTAAACTCTTTCATTAAGCCTTGCAAAGTCCTGACTATACTCAACTTGCTCTTTAAGACTAGCAAAGTCACTATAGTTGTGCGATGGATTGTGTACATTTGATTCTACCTAACTTGTATTAAAATTTCATAAGGCGACCTATCTATTTGAAATGAGTTCAAACATAGACTTATTTGGATCTACCTTGGTTTGCTCGTTTATGTTGAATTCTCTTTTGTAGTTTAAGTCGAGGCCCATAAGGACCTACCATAAATTCTAAAGCAGGATTGCGGAGCATTTTTATAACCTTCTTCGATGTATCCTCTATAATAACCTTGACTTCCAACGCACGTTTGAGATCTTTCTCAAGTTGGGATATAAGGTCTTCAAGTTTCTCACGAGTCTCCAAAGAAGATAAAACATCTCTCGTAAGATTAGTAACTTTGTTGGTCAAGTCACCATTTTCCATATCCACACAAATGAATCTCTCTCCTAAAGAAACTATCATAGAAGACTCTCTCTCCATATACTCTCTCAACTAATTCTCTAAAGCTAAAACTCTAAGCGCCAAACCTTTATTTTATTTTTTTGTTTGAAATGACTCGGCGTAAGCATATTGAAGGTCACTTTCTCCCTTTTTCAAAATGTCATCTCCCACACTCTCTCTCGAAAGACTAGACTCATTGTCGAGGTCATCATGTTTAGCAACTTCCTCATCATCCTGAGGCGTGATCGATGTACCAACATGACTGGCCATGAACAGGGTAAAGTTATGTCCATGCGGTGATTTGTCCCTGGAATCCACCGACTCGACATCGCTATCACTAAGTGTGGTATTAAAAGCAGCTTTGCCTTATCTCTTTAATCTTGTAGCATACTAGTGAAATTTGTGACCCTTACCCTCTCACTCATAGCATCTCTCCTCATTTTTCTTATGTTACTCTCTTGATTTTTCAAAAGTTTTCTTGCCTGATTTATATTTTTTATCTTTCTCAAAACTTTTGTTTTCTTTGGAAGTATTTTCTTTTATAAGTTTGAAAAAGGTTTTGAAATTCTTTGCAAAAAAGGAAAGATCATCAACATCAAGATCATACTCGGAGTCAGAAGAAAACTTCCTCTTTCTTTTTTGATTGAACTTTTAAAGCAATTTCCTTTTCCTTAGGTTTAACAATTTCGGTAAACATGTCAATCTCATAAGTTTGAAGGTCTCCTATGATTTCTTTTAACCTAAGCGTATCTAAAATTCCCAACAAATTAAGGACTGTAATATTAGGAATAAAATGGGATGGAAGGGATCTCAAAATCTTTTCACTACGCGCGTGTCAGGAAATCTCTCACCCAAATTATAACTAAAGTTAACGATTTTAGAGAATCATGCATAAAATTCATCAAATGATTTAGACCCTAACATAGTCATAGTCTCAAATTGTGTGGTGAGATTTTGCAGCTTGGAAGCTCTCACGGTGATGGTACCCTCGTGAGTGATCCATAATGTATCCCAAGCTTCCTTAGATGTGCATGTCATGATGCAGCGGAACTTGTCAGGGGTGACAGCTCTAAAAATGGCACTTAACCCGTGTGAGTTAAAATTACTCCATTTTAGTTCATCCTCCATCCAAGTGATGATGGGTTTAGGACTTATGACATCACCATTACTCATTGTGGGTGGTGTTTACCCTATTTCACACATAAGCCAGACATGCTCATCAATCACTTTTAAAGGCGACCTCATTTGAGCTTTCTAATAAGCATAATTAAACTCATAAAAAACGTAAACTATTATACAAATTATCTATAAATTCCAAAATTTTAAAGGATTTAAAGTAACTGGCTCTGATACTAATTTGATAAAGCGGGTTCATATAGATAGTTCGTATATTAGGTTACGGACACACAAGATAGAAATTTATAATCCAAATTTTATCTTCATTAGATGAAGGTATACATGCAATATACAATCCAAATTAATTAAATAATCAAACTAACCTAAAGAGAGCAGAAGAAAAGACTGTGAAAATTCCTTTCGGGCAAAATCTATATTTCAACACTATATCAGAAGTTGACATACTCGATGACTCGAAGACTATATAGAGATCCACTAAATATAATGCACTAGCCTTTAATTCTTCTACAGATACAACACAGTCCAACACCATCCACGGGAAGTGGTTTTCCTTCGATATCCACCGATTAGACTCAGGATGCACGATACTTTCTTCTTTAGTCGTAGAGCCTTAACTCCACAAATCAACACTAGAGTAAAACTCTATAAAGGTTTGATGCAATGCATTTGGAAACTAGGGTTGGAATGAACTCAACAAATCATATAAGGGATGTCTGATTTGGAAAAGCAAAGTGTTTTTCTAAAACATAAAGATGAACACTCTTAGAACATACATTAGGAATTCGTTTTCGCTGGAAGTCTTGAGAAAAACTGGTCAAATAGGTTTTTATTAAAAAATATAAATTTTGAGGATGCTATCTCGTTTGAACGAAAATGGCAAAACACTAGTTTCATTCTAACGAGTTCATATCTCAATCAAACAACAATCTTTCTCGTTACGAGTTTGGTTTTGTTAAATAGAGCACAACTCGTTAAATGCTCGTATGAAGCATGTTCGAAAGAAAAGGTCGAACGAGATAAAAATTATTATTTTCAAAATATGCTTTATAAATAATACCTCAATTTTAAAAGAAATATCCCAGAATATAATTTGACTGCGTGATTAAAACCACAAGTGACGTATACCTCTTTAAATGTTCATGACAATTCCAGTGATTTGTATCTCGGACATGAAGTTTGACCAATAACACATCTTCAAATAATCGTGGAGGCAAAGTAGTGTTCGATATAAAACTTCGATTTGTAATGGGATATGCCAAAATACTTGAGCATTATAAAACTTGTTGTTACAGTGAGTCTATAAATGTGAAAGCATGGAGTGGGTGAATGGATACGAGCTTTTTAAATATGTTAGGATTATTTTCCCAAATGCTCACTGCTTATTATCTTTGAAGAATGGCTTAAATAAATTGTTAGTTTAGAATGGGGTATGGAAAGATACACGCATGCCCTAATGATTGCATACTCTTAAAAAAAGTAAAAAGATGCAACTGTATTCCCTACTTATGGAACACCAAGGTATAAGTTTAAAAAGAATACAATCGAGGTGAAGGTGGGTGTGCTTGAATTTATTTATTTTTTTTGTATTTTTCGCCCATTCCTAGGTTTAAAACATGGTTCTAATCTATACAAATCACTAAGACTTTACTATGGCGTGCAAATGAAAGAGAGGTTGATGGTAAGTTATGCCACCCGTATAGTCCCCTGCTGGGAAGCTAGTTGGTGACAAATGGCCAGAGATGGGAAAGGAATCTAGAAACCTTTGATTATCACTTTCGGTAGATGGAATCAACCTACATAGTTCTCTTATTAGTAAGTATAGTTGTTGGTCAGTCATGTTGGAAACCTATAACCTTGAGTCATCATTGAGCACAGAGAGAAATTTTTAAATGGTGACAATGTTGTTATCGGGACCACAATAGCCTGACAATAATATTGATGTTTACTTGGCATTATTAATTGATGACTTAAAAACCTTATAGGATGAAGGTGTTCAAGTTTATGATGCATACCGGAAAGAATTTTTTTCATTGAAGGCTGTATTTTTATGGACTATTAATGATGTCCCTATAAATGAGAATTTGTGTGGTGTTGTAAAGGGATGCATGCTTGTTAAGTTTATTGTGACCAAACTGATTCTATTCCATTAAAACATTCTAGTACAAATATATATACATCCCATAGAAGATTTGTTCCACAATACCATCTGTTTTGAAAGTAAAAGAAGGATTTTAATGGTAAGTCTAACACCCCGTATTTTTTAGAATATTTAAATCATACGTGGACTTAAAATTTAATTCATTTGAGAAAAAAATGATTTAAATATGTATTAATTAGAGATTATTATATTAATATTTATATGTTATTATATTTACTTGTTTAATAAGTAAATGAAATAATATTTTTTTATATTACGTCGTACGTGAGTAAAAGCGATGAGTTGACATGATCTTATTTGGGGCACGCGTGTGGGGTCGTGTTGGGAATAAAATGGTAAACAAATGATAGGGAACTCGGATGACGATTTCGAGTGCATGAATGATTCGGAATGGGCCGAGATAGTTAGAATTAGGTACCCATGGGTTGTAACCGACGAGGTGGATACGAGGGAGAAAGGGGTCCTTAAGTTTGATGAGAGACTCATGAATAGAATTTGCAACATTCATGGGGAAATCTGGCTTGAATGACTTTTGTCGATGTCGTCAATGTCGTACTTTAACTATGTCAATATCAATGCTTCCATGTGAAGTGACCCCAGAGATTAGAGAGTCTAGTCATTAGGGCAATAATAGATATAATCGGTGCGAGGGAGGCACCATAGAGGCGATACTAAGTAGGCGAACCTATTTAAAAGATTCATATCAAACGAATTCTGACCAGTTGATGATGGATTCAAACAGGGCCATCAGGACCAACAACGTGTTCCCCAGGGCCAACGGAGCCAAGGGAACAATTGGGGTAACGATCAGGGCCGAGGCTACTAGGGCCAGAGACTAAGGTAGTCCATACATGGCGAGTGGGTCAAGAGATAGTAGGATTAGACATGGAGGTGTTTTATATGTGGAGATCAAAACCACATGCATTAATTTCATCCATAGAGAGATACGAGATAAGAGGGGGGTGCCTAGTAAGGGCAAGAGTTAGAGTAATTTTTGGTTCAGTTTAGGCGTGAGTAATACATCCAAGAACCATTTGAACAACCAGTACTATTGGAGGTTGAATGTATGAGTTTTATCCATGGAGAAATGGGGTAAGTTTTATGTGATAAGAGTGCGTCACAATATTTTGTTAGCACTAGATTCGCGCGCAAGACGGGTTTAGTGGATGTATCGTTAGTAGTATGATTGTGTATGTATTTACCTTTGGGTAGTGGGTCTCTCTTTAGTTCCAGCTGCAGGGGAGAAGGTGTGAACAACGAAAGGTTATTATTTAATAGATTTTCTCATTTTAGAAAGATGTAATATACGAGTATGATTTTATCCTCGGTATGCACTGGATAGCGATGGTTTGAACGATGGTGGACTTTTATAGTAAGGTTATCATGTTTGCTGCTTTGGGTCAGGAGGTATTGTTTTTGCGATGTCTCACCTGAAAGAGGGTTGAGACCGTGTGTATATATTATATGGTAGAGGAGATTTCTGTGAGTATAGTTGTTTCTTTATATTTGATAATGGTGCATAGGGACTTTACTAATGTGATTGAAAGGATATCGGGTTTATCGCTGAGCAGAGAGATTTATCTCGTTATTGATTTAGCAATAAAGACTAAGTGATAGTGTAAGTGTCGTAGTGTATAATTCCTTTAGAGAGGTAAGAGTTGAAGATTAGACTTATACATCGGGGGGCAGGATATTGAGTATCCCGATTATGTGCTTTCGGTCAAGGGACCTCGATAACCGACAATGACAGGTGATAGGGAATTGAGAGACTTTTAGAGTTGGGAGACATTGTTGGATGATAAGGTATCAGTTTTGAATGTTGATCATTATACCTGCGGAGAAAACACTTTGAGCTGAGAGTTATTATACAATATAAGGCCAGTGGAGGTGGGTAGTGCTCTGTAGGAAGTAATGGAGAAACTTCGGCACCACTAGTTAATAGGTGGAGTAATCTCGAGAAGAATTGAATCACAATTAGTGGGATAATCGAACTTACCTTTGTTGAATAGCCACGCAGAGCATGTGGGTTCAAGTTTAATATACATGTTACTTCTATTATAATTGTGAAGACATTCACGGGATATAGGGTGTATGGGATCCCTAGTTAGGTTGATTTTTAGAAGTGTCCGGGATAAGAGGATGTGGTAATACATTTATTGAACCATATGCCTACGGGGTAGTTAGAAGCAGAATCGGGAAAGTAAGATGGACTCATTTTCGGTTAAGGAAGGAGATAGTCCGGATGGATACAATAAGGAGAGCTATCACACTTGAGATGGTTTGGAAAACTGTGGAGACACAGGTGATGGATCTCTTTAGTCAGAGGAAAGTCTAACAGTTTTGGTGAATAGGGCGGAGTCTTACTTAATCGAATGCTGAGGGTGAATTGGGCATAAATAGGATATTGATTTTACTAGACAAAGAGGACTTAAGAAGTGTTCATTTTTGAAATATACGTGTGGGCCACGAGTTTGGAATAACCAATAAGAAGAATAGGATGTACCACGTGATGGGGGATGTTGAGAGTGTGGATCAGTGTAGAGTGAGACACGGTGAGTTGTCTCTACGTGCACCGCTTTTGGATGGGAAAAGGGTGGTCCGAGGTGATCATCCAAAGTTTTGTAATTAGTAATGATTCTAGTGGAGGAATGGATAAGTAGACTGATGGAGTTCATGGTTGGGTTACCAACATCATGGAAAGGTGAAGATTTCCATTGGGTTTGTGGAATCGGATGACCGAGACAGAACAATTAGTTTCAATTTAGTTGAGTTACACTATTGGGCAGTGTGTCCAACATTTCATTTAAGAGAGGAAATGAACCAACAAAATATTCCGCTCAATAATTATTGTGAACAGGATGAGATCCTTAAGTCCCACCTCTAATTGGGGGTATCAAGAGGTGATGGGGATGAAGTGCATTTTGAATAAGACATATTTCCCATAGACCGAGGAGCAGATGGGAAAGACATGACTAAGATGTGGGTGAATATAGGAGATGTGTATTCCGGGTTGTAAGGTAATTGGGAGGAGTGAGTACGATTGGTAGAGTTACGTGTAATAACTCTTACGAGTTTTTCTTGGCAAGGCACCATTTAGAGACTTGGTGGGGGAGACCTTGTTATTCTCCCTGTGGTTGATTAGTGGTGGGAAGATAACAAGTTTCGCAGGACGAGCGTGATTCACAATTGGCCGACAAGAATCGAGTTAATCGAAGTTATTTTCGTATAGTTCAAGAACATCATAAGAGTTGGATCATCATGAACTTAAGTGTTATAGACTGATGTCACTGTAAGAAAAAGTACTTTCCACGACATATGTTTTACGACACTTCGTAAAAAAGTGTCGTGAAAAGTAGATAAAGAAGACATCTTATAAAAATGTGTCGTGAAGAATAGATAAAGACAACATAATTTTGAAAAGTGTTGTAAATAATTAAATTATAATAAATATCACGATATCTAAAATAAATATGTCATCCTTTTTTTTAAAGACGTCACGTTGTTAGGTGCCGTCAATTTCTTTCCACGACTTTTTGAGAGATGTGTCGTGGTTGTTAAACAAAATTTGCCGCCACTTTTGGTGCTAAGAGTTTTAGTCCTCCAATTATAAAAAATGAAGAAAAAAATGAGTTTGACGCTAGAAGAAAGGAACAATTTTTGGTCATATATGAAAAAAAAGAAAAAAAAAATTAAGATAATATCTCAATCAACTCTCCGCACGATCCCAACTCCCCCTAGTCTCATTCAAACTCTCCACCTCCACCCTGTATACGAAACCTCTCCATCCTCCATTGACATAGCCACATGAACTCCATTGACATACCGCTCCTCCATGGAAACAGAGCCGCACCAGGTGCATTAATATAAGGTAATCTCTCTCTTGCAAGAAATATTTAAGAAAAATATCTAAGTGTTTATATGAATCAAGATTTCACCATTTTTTCTTCTTTTTAAATTCATTCTACTCTCTTCAAATCCAACTCTCTTCTTGGGTCGTACAGGTCAAGTGGTCTCGAATTGGGTTTGGAGGGAGTAATCTGGTTGTGTGCGTGAGTATTTTTATATGTAGATGGTGTGGTGAGGGTAGCTATGGTTTTTAGGTGCTGAATGTGGTGGGTGTTGCAAGGTTGTGTGGGGTTTGGATTTGGGACAGGAACAGGGGATAAGGGATTGTAGGGAGGTCAGGTAATGGGAGGACCGGGTTTGGTCCGGGTAATCCCATTGTTTTTTCAAACCATAAAATGTTCTCAGTAATTAGAAGTTGATTTAGATGGACATTGCCTATAAAGAATTTTCAATGGATTATGCAAAAAAAGGATACCATCAATATTTAATCCTTCATTTACTGAGTTGCTAAAAGTTGAAAACCACAAATTTCAGATTCCCCTCCCCCCCTTTATTATTAGGTTGTTTGAATCATTAAAAATATTAAGCCCACACATAATGTTTGAAAGCCTTTAACATTTAAGTTGAAAGATGATAAAGAGTGGAGGGGAAGATAAGTTCAATATTTTAATTGTTGGTTAATGGTTCATTACTTTTAATTTTATTGCTGGAAGTGACTTCTTTAATTATGCAGTCAATTTCAAAAATCTTTATCTTTTGATTAAATTATTGGAGACGCTATGCAATAATAAAAAAAAAGAACTTAGGACAATTGGAAAGCTTGGGAAAAGATAATTTATTTTTAAGTTACTATTATCATATTCTCTTAATTAATAGTAATTTTTTCCTATGTAGTCATCCCAAATTAATAACTGTGTTTCAAGTAAGCTAGAGTTGGATTCAAAATTTAGGAGCTTTAAAAAAATTAAGGGATAAATTTTCGAATCGTGGATAATTAGTTTAACACACCTTTATGGAAATCAAATTTTCTAATCGTGGATATTAAATTACCCATTGCTACCCACATTTGGGAGATGGAAATCACATTTGGTTAGAGAACATCAATGCTTGCGATGGGCATGTGTGAAATCAAATTGGGTGGGAATGGGTAATTTAATTGTTGGTGTTGATTATTCGGGATGGGTAATTTGATTTCTTTGTTGCTTTGGAATAAATTGTTATTGGTTTAATTGTTGTTGTTGATTATTTGAGATCAAATAGACAAATGCATCTAACATATTCACGCAAGAACAAGGTTGGATGCTAATATATAAGGCATACTTGATTGGAAAAAGGTTCATAATCTATTTAGAATTGAACGGAAATGATTGTGTATAAGTCTTTTGTTTTGTTTAAAAAACAACTTTTTCACTCTATGACATTGGATATATAGTGTGAAATCTGGCAACTTGTGTGTTATTCTTCTTTTCTTTCTTAACTGGGCTACGTGAGTTTTATTTATTTTATCGACATTTGGGTTTATTTATTTTTTCATGGCGAACTCATTAATACTTAATCTGATGTTTTCATTTGCAATATTTTATTGTTCTATTTTGCAGGTGATTATTTTGGGCAGTATTCAGACACTACAAATAAGATTCAATATACGTATATTTATCTTGCTTCATTTGTATATTTCCTACTTTGAAATTATTAAGTGTATATACCTATATTGATATTTTTGAACATATGTATATTATAATAAGTCAACTTGATTTTGGTGTATGAATATGTATTGTTGAGTGTGGGTGTTTATATTACTTCTATGCTCAAGGAAATCATGAATAAGACAAAAATGTCTATAGTCCATTCGTGTTAATTTGTATCCCTAATAATCTAACTACATATCTATTTTAATCTACATTTGTAGATAGTGAGTAATTTGACGTTCTTTAGTAGAATGTGACTAAATTTGAGATTATGTAGAATGTAAATATATTTGAGAAGAACATGACATTTTATCCATTAATTGTTGAAATTTTACCTCTTTTTCAATATTAATATTTGCTGGTGTAAACAGACTAGAAACTAGCAAGTGGGAAACCCAAGGTGGAAAAAGATTGGTTGAGATTTCCAAGGTTTTTTTTTTATTATTACATGCATGCATATACGTTTACATATATTAGAAAAACCTAAAGTATTTTTCTGAATGAACACTGTTCAAAAATTGGGAAGTGATTATGATTTCATACTTATTTTTTATTATTTGTAGACATACCTAGGAGTACTAAGATGGCGTGTACAAATTTATTGAATATGCCAAGAAAACTGCTAGAAATCCTGATATGATAATATGTCCCTGTAGAAAACATGAAAACCTTTTCCAATAAGATGAGGAAGAACTATTTAAACACCTAGTCATTCATGGCTTTGATACTACGTACAAGAAGTGGGTATTTCACGGAGAGCATTCGACTTCTTTGTACTCTAATGATATTGATATTGAATTGTTAGATTTACATAGGATGTATAGAGATGCTTATGTTCAAGATGCAGTTTTTGCTGATGATAGTTTTGAAAGCGGCGATGAAAGTTTTAAACAAAAGTTAAAAGGGTGTCGAGACTCCTTTATATTCCGAGTGTACAAAGTATACAAAGATTATAGCAATTACATCTTTATACAAGCATACAGCTACATACGGACTATCTGATAAAGGATTTAATGAACTTCTTGAGTCTCTACATGAAATGTTGCCTGGGGATAACGTTATTCCTAAGTCTTTATATGCAACGAAGAAGTTGCTAAAGGAATTTGATCTTGGATATGAGAAGATAGATGCATGCAGTAATGATTGTTGTTTATTTAGAAAAGAGTATGAAGATTTGGACAAATGCCCTAAATATGGATCCTCACGATGGAAAGTTGACAAACGCACAAAGAAGGTTAAGAAGGGAGTATTTGCAAAAGTATTGCGGTACTTTCCAATAATCCCAAGATTTTGATGGATGTTTTTATCATCAGATAGAGCAGATCAGTTGCAGTGGCACTTAACTCACATAAGCAACGATGGCAAGATGCGACATCTAGTTGATTCATTAGCATAGGACACGATTAATAAAAAGTGGCCTCATTTCCCATCCGATCCAAGAAATCTTAGGCTTGGACTTGCAGTGGATTGATTTAATCGCTTTAATAATCTTAGCTCGAGCTATAGTTGTTGGCCTGTAATTTTAACTATGTACAATCTTCCCCCATGGTTATGCATGATACATGAAAATTTGATGTTGACTTTGTTTATATCGGGGCGAAAGCAACCGGGAAATGACATAGATGTATATCTGCAACCACTTATAGATGACTTAATCGATTTGTGGAATAATGGGGTGGAGATGTACAATGCATTTAGTCAATCTAATTTTAATTTGAAAGCTATTTTGATGTAGACAATAAATGACTTTCCCATGTATGGTAATTTAGACGGATGTACCACAAAATGGGAACTTGCATGTCCAGTTTATGGTCCTAACACATCCTCACTACGGTTATTAAATAGATGAAATCGGTGTCTATGGGCCATAGACGTTTTCTTCTAATGAACCATCCGTGGAGGGTTACCAAGAAGAGTTGGTTTGACGGATATGAAGATTTGAGGAGGCCATCAAAACCTTTGAATGTAGAAGAAATTTTAGATGCTCTTAAGGGTGTTGAAAATGATTTCGATAAAGGGAAGAAGCGTAAGAGGAAGAAAGTGTTATTGAAAAAGAAGTCAATATTTTTTGATTTACTGTATTAGCATGTACATATATTTTAACTCATAATCTAAGCCACTAACTTAATGCAATTCTATTAAAAGTTTTAAGACATTTATTTTTCATATTAATCCTCCCACATTTTTTTGCCTCCAGGAATTAGATTTGCGTCACAATTTGGATGTGATGCACATCGAGAAGAATATAAGCCATAGCCTCATTTCCACATTATTAGATGTGAAGGGAAAATCAAAAGATGGCCTCGAGTCTTGTGAAGATTTGCAAGAATTGGGAATTAGAAAGGAATTGCATCCTCAACCCAAAAGGAATAAATTTTACCTGCCGGCAGCACCTTACACACTCTCAAAGAAAGAAAAGAAAGTTTTTTTTGTCAAAGACTATATGATTTAAAGTTACCCGATGGTTATACCTCCAACATCAGTCATTGTGTTTCAGTGGAAGAATGTAAGTTATTGGGATAGAAATCCCATGATTATCATGTTTTAATGCAACAATTGTTGTGAGTTGCTATACGGAGATTGCTACCAAAGGCGCTAAGACAAGTGATTTTTCGCTTATCTTCATTTTTTAACGAGTTATGTCAAAGATTGATCGATAAAAGGAGAATGGAAAAATTAGAGGAATATATCGTAGAGATTATATGCATGTTGGAGGGGTACTTCCCTCCCTCTTTTTTTGACATTATGGTTCACTTGCCAATTCACTTAGCTCTAGAAGCTCGATTATGTGGGCCCGTACAATTTCGATGGATGTACCCATTTGAGAGGTAAGTTAGAATTATTTAACTTTTTTCTTATTAACAAGTTAAATATGTATTAAATAAATGTTATATTCATATTCTTTTGCTATTGTTTGTCATTAGGTTTATAAAGGTACTCAATATGTTAGGAACCTTGCGCGACCTGAAGGATGCATAACATAAAATTATTTGGCTGATGAGTGTGTAAGGTTTTGTAGCATGTATAAAAAAAGGCAGAAATAGGTGTTCCGCAATCTCAAAATGAAGAGTTCGAAGATGAGACAATACTGGGAGGTCGACTTATCTCTAAGGGGAAGCCAATAACATTGTCTGATGACATGTTAAAAATTGCCCATCGTCATGTGCTATTTAACAATCCCGAAGTTGAGCCATATATAGAGTGAGTAAAATGATGCTCATCATATAAAATTTATAACTTCTGTTATCATTAATATTGTTATTAAAATTCCTCTATGTTCATATTAGAATGCATTTGAGCAAGCTAAAGCATTCCAATCAAAGGTTATCCCAAGAAGAGACTACGCTACAAAAAAGACATATCGAGACATTCGCTTCGTGGTTTATGAACAAGGTAGGCCAATTTTTACATTGTGCATTGTAAGAGTCTAATGATGTTATGTAGATAAAAATTCATATAATTTTATTTATTATCTTTTAAACATATTAAGGTTCAAGCAAACACAACTGAAGTATCCACAATCCTAAAGTGGCTAGAGGTTGAGCCACGACGTTATGCTTTGTCATATTTAGGCTACATAATAAATGGCAAACGATTTCACACATCAATGGTTGAAAAGTCCATCCAAGATAGTGGAGCTTTTTTCGAGGTAGAGGCTATTTGTAGATCTAGTGCAAGGGATACCACACACGTTGTTGCTAATGTTTCATATTATGGGATTATACGGGATATAATTTTGTTGGACTTTCACAAATTTTGAATGCCTATCTTTCAATGTGATTGGGCCACCATTTCGAATGGTGTTAAATTTGACGATGGATTCACTTTGGTTAACCTCCACCAAGGACAAAATAAACTAAAAAAAGATCCTTTTGTTCTAGCATCACAAGCAAGACAAGTATTTTATTCGAGAGAAAGTGGAACGTCAAATTGGTATGTGGTTCTTAAGGCACCGCCGCGAGGCTTTCATGAGCTGGAGACGTATGAGGAGAGTGCTTACAAATCATATTCGCCGATTGATGTTTCAAAACTTGACAATAACGAGAAAAATGACGATGAGACTCTTATGAGGATAGATTATGAGGGTGTTATTGTGTGATTATTATTTATTTTAGCATGTAGGCATTAAATTTGTTTGATGAATATATACATTAGCATGCTTATGGTAAATTCATTTTTATTTACAAAATTTGTGCATGGTGATGTAAACTTAGATGAATGAAATGTTCTTTTTGTTTATAGAAAATGGAACAATCTCTATAGGTGTACTTTATGTCAATAACCGTAGTAGTAGAAGCTCGTGCTTATGGCACCCGACAATAGTATGTCCGCGCTTATTACTAATGTTAGTTATGCCCCCTTTAAATTTAGTTCATGTTCAAAGATCAACTATATTTGTATCTTCAATTTTTGATTCTTGAAGTTCCATAACACCAATATAATGATGAGAGTTCTTACAAAACATATTCACCAATTGATGTTTCAAAACTTGACAAGAACGAGAGAATTGACTATGACCCTTTTGTGAGGATAGATTGTGAGGGTGTTATTGTGTGATTGTTATTTGTTTTAACATATAGAAATTAAGTTTGTTTGATGAATATATACGTTAGTATGCTTATGGTAAAATCATTTTTAGTTATAAATTAGTTCATGGTGATGTAAACAAGAAATCATTGATAAGACTACATACTAGGTCAACATTATGTTATGAACAAGTTACAACGCTCTAATCAGTATGAATATCCACAAATGGGGAACGCAAACTTTTTTTGCATAATTTCGCTGAATATAATTCTTGTTTGCTCAATATAGAACCAACTGGCATTATTCAACGTGTGTTCTGTTTTTTGACTGAATATGGATGAACTGTCATTCTATCTGTTATGTTTTCTTCCTGTCAATAATATAAATGACTAACTTGGTCATTGAGCATACATTGTCTTTTGATTTAGATAAAACTTAGAAGAATGAACTGTTGTTTTTGTTTAGAGCAAATAAAACAATCTCTATAAGTGTACTTCATGTCAATAACTGCAATAATGGATGCCCGTGCTTACGGAACAAACAAATACCTTTGTAATTCATGTAATGGTCTCATATCAAGACACTTAATGATATTCATAGAGTGGAAAGTGATAGTAGTTTCATTTACTTTACAAATATTTAGTCATGCTCGATTTTATTTCTATTAAACTAATTTGATACCTCAATCATGTATTAATTTGGTATATAGAAGACAATAAGGTAGTTAAGAAGACACTAATCTCCAATAATGAAGATTATTTTTCCTTATCGAAGACAAGGATGCTTTTGTGCTGGTTACTTGATGGTGGAAGTCTATTTAAATTAGAAACATTTTGCTTGTTATTTTTTGCTGATCATATGTATAGGTCACTATCAGTCTGTCATAGCCAAGCATCATGCTCACCTTTTATTTTTTTCCACCACCTATGTTGTATTTGGTGTTTTAAATGCTAATCCAGATCATATTAATGTTTTTGTATCTCTTTCCATTACAAAGGTGTTTTTTTGTTTGCTTTCAGTTAATATTACAATAAGAAAACAAAGCAATCTAGCTAGGAGAAGCCATTGGAATTAATTAAACCTTTGGAGGTGAGTCATGTTGCTGACCGATTGTTCCTTTTAAAGTTTATATGTCATCTCCTAGCATATGTGAAGCTTGTTTTGAATGCTTTGGAATTCGTACAATCTTTGTTTTGTTTTATGGATGCTGACAATTGAGCCATACTTAAATTAATCCAAAATTATTTCATGCGTATTCTTCTTTTCTTTACATGTTTCACTTGTGGTGACATTTTCTTAAATACATTTGTTGTAACCATGGAAGTAATGGTATTGCCTGGTATAACAACTTGAATAAGAAATACATGATCCTTTTGAATATTTTTGATGGCGTTTTGCATTGCTTGAATCATACAATTCCAAAAATGATTTAGGTATGGACATAAATTATTTCGATAAATGGACTGGAGTTACATGATATTCGTAACGTTCCCTCTTTAGCTCATGTGATAAACCTTTGATGTTTCCAGTAGTAGATTGCAGTGGTGAAAAAACCAGAACAATTATCGGAGTAAATGTCAATTCTGAAACTTATATGCTAGATTTGATATTAGTGTCGGGGTGTATTGCACCTCTGCTAGAGGGATCGTATGGGGGTAGGGTCATAATTATGTGTCTATAACGATAAATGTTACGATTTCTTCTAACAGTCTCTCAAGGCTTAAATGATATCAAGAAGAGGTCCTCCCATATCTCACCTTCTAATTGTAGACGACTCTATATTCTTTGCAAATACCAATAACTGATTCATATAAATTTTAGTGTAAATGAAGCAGAAAAATTATGATTATTCCCATTCTATCTTATTCCAATGATAATATCCCTGTATGGTTCTGTTCTAACAGTGGAAATCACTTAATCAAAAGCGAGTACCAAGATTTCTTGACCCACCCTTCAGTAAAAGATTCCCCTTAAAAAGAGATTTGGCAATTTATCTAGGGAACCATTCCAAAGGTGAAAAGTTTTGTTCGGATGGCTTGCATTGGAGCCCCATCGGTTAATTTCTGTTGATATTTAGAGAAGATTACTACCTCCACCATATGCTGTGAAATGTAAAACAATACAATAAAAAATAATTAAATCTGTAGAGAATGCATTTTAATAAGAAACAAATCATATTATTGTTTAAAACCAATATAATGACCTAATAACATTCTAAGAGAAGAACAATTATAAGAGATATGGCTAGCTAAGTAAATACGCTGATCAACCAAGAACAACCAGAAAATGGACTTAATATCACCTTTTCTAAAAATGGGAAGGATGCACCAACACAAAACTCTTCATACTCCAATGTTTTTTAAGTGCAACCTAGGCCTGGAATAGTAAGCTAGGCTAGTGGCTGAAAAGTCTACACAACCATTGCTATCTCATGACACTTTAGTTCACTTGTAGTTCAATTGTCTTCCAATCTGAAAATAGCTCTGTTGATCCTATTTAGAAATAACAAAAAAAATAGAAACAATGTTCTTGTCATACGTGAAACTCAAAAAACTTGCAGCACTTCTAAAAAGTACACGATAAACAGTTTCTTTAAACATGAAGCACTTCTCTAAATTCCTCTTAGATCAAAGAAAGCAATTGGATATGAAACTGGACTACTGTTTAATATTTCCCTCGTCTCCCAATTCTTCCATATATTAATTACCAAAGTACATAGTCATAGTGTCCTTTCTTGACATCAAGAATCGTTCCAAAAGTGGCATAAAATTCCAAAAATTGCAAGGCGCCGCCAACATCTTCTTCCACATCAATTCCAGATATGGTGGTCAACTGATTACCCTGTGGCAATGGCTCAACATCAAGATTTTTAATTTGTAAATTCAAAGAATTAATTGTAGCATTTGCAAGTTCCTGCATTTGCTATAATTTAGGATAGTAACAATCCCCTAAAGCTTCCACCACTTCTACCTTCTCTCCATACCTGGTATAAGGTTCGGTTAATGCATTAAATAAAATAACATACTAGCATCGTTTAAGAAACAACCGATACCATTATGTATAACAATTTGCAACAGTTGCTCTTTTTCATCTTCACAAATTCATTACAAATCACATTCACACATATATCAACGAACAAATACAACAAACGCCCAAGTCCCAACTGTTTAACCACTACAGCTTCCATGAGGAATCCCCAAACCCAATATTTCAAATAATGGTTATAAGAATCCCTTAAAGGATTAGGCAAAAAACATTTAATGAGTTTTTTAAATCAATAAAACCCTTACTTTTACACCTTGTATCGTAACCATCATTTTGTGTGTTTTGACCTCATATTTTAATAGACATTATATCCACACCATGGTTCAAATTTAAAATATCAATTGGGAAAGGGCTTCAATTACCACATATTAATGATCCGATCATTCACATGAGAAAGTTATATTTTTTGTTGGAAATATTAAACGAAATGAAACCTGTTGAAGAGGCAGGTGTAACAAAACTTCATGGTGCAGGGCTTGTTTTGTTTCTGATTCTTGCAAGAAGATGTGGAGTCCATGGTCTTTTAATGACACTAATGATAGCTCTTGCCCTTATAAGAATCATAAATTTGACTATAGAGGACACGAACGCCTAGGGACTTTATGTGTTTGGTCGGCGATGGAAATCCATTAGCATCAGTTACATTTTGTTTATGAGGCTTCTTCTTTTTCTTTTGTTCAGTCTTGGTGCTTGTTTTGATTCAAAATTGTTGATCGTGGGAAGATTTGGTTACAATTAGTTTTTTAGGCTTCTTCTGGGCCTCAATTTGATCTCATTTTCTGCTCTTCTTTCATGAGCCTCATTGATCCTCTTTAAGTATTCTCTCATGATCTGCCCTCTTATAAGTTTCTTTCAATATCCTAACATTTTTAAGATTCGTATAGACTATGAAATATTAAAAGTACAGGATAAAATAAGACCTATACAATTGATTCTAGATGAGATGTTCAATCACATGTCTGCTTATAGTTATCAAGAAATCTCATTTCTCCAAGGAAGCCCATTCCATTTGTACATGTCTTTCTCAAAACAATGAGACCGATTGAATATTATTTTTCATCCAATTACTAATCATCTTATATTGTATCTCTTGAGCCAATTATACACTCTTTAAAAATTAAGGAGAGTGGGTGTATTTGTTATTTGACTTTGCTCATTCCTATATTCAAGGGTTCCTTCTACAGTGGGTGACTGCATCACATCATAGTGTGTAATTGCATCACAGTGGGTGATTGCATCACACTTGGTGACTACATCACACTACAATAGTTCCTTCTACACTCTTGGAAAATTAAGGAGAGTGGGTGTCTTAGTTATTTGACTTTGCTGATTCCTATATTCAATGGTTCATTCTACAGTAGGTGATTGCATCACATTACAGTGGGTGACTACATCACACTACAATGGCTCTTTCAAAATTAAGGAGAGTGGGTGTATTAGTTATTTTACTTTGCTCATTCTTATATTCAATGGTTCCTTCTAAGACTCATCTATTAGAGGAGTACAATTAGTGGTTGTGTGAGAGTGTCAAGGTTTTTTTAACTTTAAGGGATACAAGTCTTTGTTAGTTTTTAAAAAAGAATTCCCGTGGGTAAGAGTAGGTCCATTATATCTTGAAAATAGAGCGCCTAAAGGTTAACATTTTTAAAGAAGTACGGGTAGAATGAGTAGTAGCGTACACGAGTATAGATTAAAAGGACATGATCTTCTCAGAGGAGATTAAGTTCAATTCAATAGGGAATATAAACTTCAATATGCTTTGAATTTACTTATGTGTTCGTGAAGGTTTTTATTTTGATAATGATGAATGTACTTTTATCTTATTTTGTTAATAAAAGTTTTTATTTAATGAAGAGTGAGTATGCCTATAGGTTCCAAACTATTTTCTTTCATCTAGTGAATTTGCGAATAGTTTGTTATTATCCTAAAATGAGATACTGTAAAAGAAAAGATTATTTGTTGAAGTGGTGTTGGGTTGTTGATTTTACCCAGAGGTTGCGTACGTACCTCCATCAAGCTATAAATCTGTTCAAAATGGAAATATGTCTTGATCCATCGGCTGGTTTTCGATATGAAGGATCATGTCATATATAGTTCTTGTCACTAAAAAACTTATTTTCTTAACTCTTAACATTTTTAGGCATATTACTTCTTGAGATGATTTACATTACTTAGCTTAACTAATGTCATTGCATTGAGGGGTGCCTTATTGAGTCTATGACTTCTTATAGAATGTGGTCTTATTACGAGACCCCCTGATATTTGATATTCTTTTGTTAAATCCCACACAGATGCATTTATTATGTCCATTCATATTAGCGATCTAGTAGTAAACATTCATCGAGCAATACCAATTCATTTTGTGTGTTTTGACCTCATATTTAAATAAACATTATATCCACATTTGGTTCAAATTTAAAATATCAATTGGGAAAGGAATTCAATTACCACATATTTATGATCCGATAATTCACTGGAGAAAGTCATTTTTTCCGTTGGAACTATTAAATGAAATGACACCTGTTGAAGAGGCATGTGTGACAAGACTTCATGGCACATGACTTGTTCTGTTTCTGATTCTTTCAAGAAGCTGTGAAGTCCATGATATTTTGATGACACTAATGACAGGTCTTGCCCTTATAATAATCATAAATTAGACCATGGAGGACACGAACGCCTGGGGACTTTATGCATTTGGCCGGCGATGGACATCCATTAGCATCAGTTACAGTTAGTTTCTAAGGCTTCTTATTTTTCTTTTGTTCATTCGTGGCACTTGCTTTGATTCGAAATTGTTGATCGTGGGAAGATTTGGTTACAATTAGTTTCTGATACTTCTTCTGGGATGCATTTTGATCTCATTTTCTTCTCCTCTTTCACGAGCCTCATTCATCCTCTTGAAGTATTCTCTCATGATCTTCCATCTTATAAGTTTCTTTCAATATCCTGACATTTTTAACATTCGTATAGCCTATGAAATCTTAAAAATAAAGGATAGAATAAGACCAATACCATTGATTCTAGATAATATGTTCAATCGCATGTTTACTTATAGTGATAAAGAAATCTCATTTCTTCAGGGAAGCCCGTTCCTTTTGTGCATGTCTTTCTAAAAACAATGAGACTGATTACATATTATTTTTCCTCCAATTACTAATCATCTCATTTTGTGTCTCTTGAGCCAATTATACACTCTATGAAAATCAAGGAGAGTGGGTGTATTAGTTATTTGACTTTGCTCATTCCTATATTCAACGGTTCCTTCTACAGTGGGTGATCGCATCACATTACAGTGGGTGACTGCATCACACTACAATGGTTCCTTCTACACTATTTGAAAATTAAGTAGAGTGGGTGTATTAGTTATTCGACTTTTCTCATTCCTATATTCAATGGTTCCTTCTACAGTGGGTGACTGCATCACATTACAGTGGCTGACTACAACACAGTGGGTGACTGCATCACACTATAATGGTTCCTTATACACTCTTTGAAAATTAAGGAGTGGGTGTATTAGTTATTTGACTTTGCTCATTCCTATATTCAATGGTTCCTTCTAAGACTCATCTATTAGAGTAGTACCATTAGTGGTTGTATGAGAGTGTCAAGGTTTGTTTAACTTTAAGGGATATAGGTCTTTGTTAGTTGTTAGAAATTAATTCCCGTGGGCAGAGGAGGTCCATTATATCTTGAAAATAGAGCGTCTAAAGGTTAACATTTTTAAATAACTACAGGTAAAATGAGTAGTAGCGGAAACGAGTAGCAATTAAAAGGACATGATCTTCTCAGAGGAGATTAAGTTCAATTCAATAGGGAATATAAACATTAATATGCTTTGAATTTACTTGTGTGTTCATGAAGGTTTTTATTTTGATAATGATGAATATACTTTTATCTTGTTTTGTTAATGAAAGTTTTTATTTAATGAAGAGTGAGTATGCCTATAGGTTCCAAACTATTTTCTTTCATATAGTGAATCTGCGAATAGTTTGTTATTATCCTAAAATGAGATATTGTAAAAGAAAAGATTATTTTTTGAAGTGGTGTTGGGTTGTTGATTTTACCCCAGAGGTTGCGTACATACCTCCATCAAGCTATAAATCTGTTCAAAATGGAAATATGTCTTGAACCATCAGGAGGTTTTTGATATGAAGGATACTGTTATATATAGTTCTTGTCACTAAAAAACTTATTTTCTTAACTTTTAACATTTTTAGGCATATTACTTCTTGAGATGATTTACATTACTTAGCTTAACCAATTTCATTGCATTGAGGTGTGCCTTATTGACTCTATGACTTCTTATAGAATGTGGTCTTATTCCCAGACCCCATGGTATTTGACTCTTTTGTTAAATCCCATACAGATGCATTTGTGATGTCCATTTATAATAGCGATCTAGTAGTCAACATTCATCGAGCAATACCAATTCATTTTATGTGTTTTGACCTCACATTTAAATATACATTATATCCACACCATGGTTCAAATTTAAAATATTAATTGGGAAAGGGGTCCAATTACCACATATTTATGATCCGACAATTCACAGGAGAAAGTTATATTTTTCATTGGAACTGTTAAATGAAATGAAACCTGTTGAAGAGGCACGTGTGACAAGACTTCATGGTTGAGGGCTTATTCTATTTCTGATTCTTGCAAGAAGCTGTGAAGTCCGTGGTCTTTTGATGACACTTATGACAGGTCTTTCCCTTATAAGAATCTTAAATTCGACCATGGAGGACATAAACGCCTGGGTACTTTATGCGTTTGGCCGGTGATGGACTTCCATTAGCATCAGTTACAGTTAGTTTATGGGGCTTCTTTTTTTCTTTTGTACACAATCGTGGCGCTTTCTTTGATTAGAAATTATTGATCTTGGGAAGATTTGGTTACAGTTAGTTTCTAAGGCTTCTTCTAAGCCTCATTTTGATCTCATTTTCTTCTCTGCTTTAATGAGCCTCATTCAGCCTCTTTAAGTATTCTCTCATAATCTTCCATCTTATAAGTTTCTTTCAATATCCTGACATTTTTAACATTCGTATAGCCTATGAAATCTTAAAAATAAAGTATAGAATAAGACCAATACCATTGATTCTAGCTGAGATGTTCAATCGCATGTCTACTTATAATTATCAAGAAATCTTATTTCTTCAGGGAAGCCCGCTCCTTTTGTACATGTCTTTCTCAAAACAATGAGACCGATTGAATATTATTTTTCCTCCAATTACTAATCATCTTATTTTGTGTCTCTTGATCCAATTATACAATCTTTAAAAAATAAGGAGAGTGGGTGTATTAGTTATTTGACTTTGCTCATTCCTATATTTAATGGTTCCTTCTACAGTGGGTGACTGCATCACACTACAATGGTTCCTACTACACTCTTTGAAAATTAAGGAGAGTGGGTGTATTGGTTATTAGAATTTTCTCATTCCTATATTCAATGGTTCCTTCTACAGTGGGTGACTGCATCACATTACAGTTGGTGACTACATCACAGTGGGTGACTGCATCACACTATAATGGTTCCTTCTACACTCTTTGAAAATTAAGGAGAGTGGGTGTATTAGTTATTTGACATTGCTCATTCCTATATTCAATGGTTCCTTCTAAGACTCATCTATTAGAGGAGTACCATTAGTGGTTGTGTGAGTGTGTCAAGGTTTGTTTAGCTTTAAGGGATACAGGTCTTTTTTAGTTGTTAGAAATGAATTCCCGTGGGTCAAAGGAGGTCCAATATATCTTGAAAATAGAGCGTCTAAAGGTTAACATTTTTAAATAACTACAGGTAGACTGAGTAGTAACAGACACGAGTAGCGATTAAAAGGACTTGATCTTCTCAGAGGAGATTAAGTTCAATTCAATAGGGAATATAAACATCAATATGCTTTGAATTTACTTGTGTGTTCAAGAGGGTTTTTATTTTGATAATGATGAATCTACTTTTATCTTGTTTTGTTAATGAAAGTTTTTATTTAATGAAGAGTGAGTATGCCTATAGGTTCCAAACTATTTTCTTTCATCCAGTGAATCTGCGAATAGTTTGTTATTATCCTAAACTGAGATATTGTAAAAAAAAAGATTATTTGTTGAAGTGGTGTTGGGTTGTTGATTTTACCCCAGAGGTTGCGTACGAACCTCCATCAAGCTATAAATCAGTTAAAAATGGAAATATATCTCGAACCATCGGGAGGTTTCCGATATGAAGGATCATGTCATATTTAGTGTAACAACCCGCCCTTTTGGAGAAGATTAAATCCCATAATTAAGTGTAAATTGGCAATTTGGAAAATTTCTCGAAATAGTGATTTTTGGGATTTTCGAGGATTTCATGGTTTTCGAAGGGTGTTAAAAATTATTTTGGGACTGTATCCGTCGAAGTAATTTAATTATAGGTCGTCGTGGAGTATAACGACAAAAGAGGTGAGATTTTGAGTAGAAAACCCGCATTTACTTTTATGGGTTAGAATAGTGATCTGCGATCAAGCACCTCGGATGGAAATTTCGACTGCGCCATGAGTCTCGGAATGTCCGAGATAGTCGGAAAAGAGTGTTCGATTGTCGAAATTGAGTTCCGGGAAATTTTGAAATTAAACGAGCTCGTAATTGAGTAAACCAGTCGTTTTTGGGTTTTTAAGGGGTTAAACCCCTTTCTCCTTATAAAAGGAGGGAGAGTGGGAGAAAAGAGAGAATAAAAGAGAAAGAAGAGAGAGAGGAGGAGGAAAAGAGGAGAAAGGGGGAGATTCCGACCAACCTCCGCGGGATTCGGCTCGAGGATGTCGGATTTTATCCACGAGGCAAATGTTTACTTGCTTTATTTATTTTTAAGAATAAATATCTCATATAATTGTTGGTATAACAAACCCTAATAATTTTGGGTGGGGTTTTCGTGGATAAAATGGGTTTTCGGGAGATAAAAAGAATAAACCCCTAAAATTTGATTATTAGAGAAAATTAGAAATTAATCTAAAATTAATTGGTAGTTTAGGGTTCTAGGATGTTTAGAACCCTTTATATATGTGTAGTTGTAGTTGATTGAAGTTGTAGGCCATTGGTTGAAGCGACAAAATCTTGGGAGAAGCTTTAATGGCCGAAACAGCTTCTCGGAGAAGAAACTGCCCGACATGATCGATCGATCGATCATGGGGGCTCGATCGATCAAGCCATCGATCGATCGACGACCAAGAGTCGATCGATCGACCCCTGCTGAAAATAGACAAATTTTCTTAGTGTGAATTGGATGGGTTGAATTCCAATTCAAATTGACTCGAGATCATTTATGTGATGACATAAGGAGTCTTTTAGGACTATATGGTCCTCTAATTAAAGGAATTTAGGAGGGTTAAGTGAGGGTTTAAATGTATAACCCTTAAACTTTATTTTCGAGGAAAATAACTAGGTTGATGATTTAGAATGTTGGGGACCCTAAAATAGGGTGGGGTCCCTAAATGATTTATTTTGACTTGGTGTAGTCTTTAGGTTCGTGGAAATAAAATCCATAACCCATTAAATTTAAGGTTGCTCGGGAGAGATAAATTCCTAGGATATTTCGGTGGGCATTTAGGCCTATATAATTATGCGTATAGGAAGCATAATTATAATCGATTGTGGAGTTAGCATATCCTACGAGATAATTAGGATAATTTGGGAATATAGAGGTATATATATATTTCACTTAGAGTGAAATGGCATCATTCGAGATATCCCATAAATCCTTAGATGGGATTGAGATATATAGTGATTATCAAAGTAATAAAATACTTTGGGTTTAGTATCATGCTTATATGAATGCATGATTATGATTCCTCGAGGGAATCTTTGGGATTATTGGTCATCGCTAGATGCTATAGGCCATTATGGCCGTTTATATGTTCTAGGAGGAATATATGATATTTATATATACTATGTGATTAAAATATATGTATGGTTTGAGATAAATGATTTTGAAAATATGAAAATGAATATTTTCAAAATGGCAAAGAAATGTTTTTCATAATTGATAAAATACGGATTACACACCTCCCTAAATCGCTATCATAAGGGAAGTTGCGCGCGTTGTGGTGAAGTCCCCTGGCTGTTGAGCTGGGTAGATATAGTCCCTAGGCCATATGAGCGATTATATATTTGTTTCTACGCTAGTTAGGGGATTCTGGGTGTGGTCCTAACTTTCCCGCAGGCATATGGCCGCTTCCCGAAGTTGTTAGGTTCCCAGGTTGTCTTGTTTGATAGGCCCTGGAAGATGATAGCCATTTAGGGGCGCGTCCAGTGGGGAAACCCGGAGGGGAGGTCTTAGATTTATTAAAGCAATTCATGATAATGGATTGGCTTTAATTTACATTTCCTGAGTATAAAAAGGGAAATAGGATAAAGGTTTTGGCTTCGGTAACACTCCCGGATGGAAGAAGGGATGTGGAAGCATATGGTATGATCAAAGCATTTTCATGATAATGATAATGTCTTTGGATACATTTCCTGAGTATAAAAAGGGAAATGGTATAACTGAAAAAGGAAAAGCATTTTTATGTTAATAAAATTGGCTTTTAAAAAGAGATATGTTTTGGTAAAGCAATTAATGCTAATGGATTGGCTTTAAATATATTTCCTGAATATAAGAAGGGAAATAGAAAGTTTTGTTATGGTTATAGAATACACCTCAGTCCGGGAGGTAGATCCGGATGTGTATTATAAAGATGAAATTAAAATTGGTAAACCTCAGTCCGGGAGATATTATCCGGATGTATATGGTAAAACGTATATATAAAATGAATGTGACTTGTATATATATAAGTATATATTTATACTTTATATGTGTGCTACGGGCCTAATGGATCAATACCATTAACCCTGCCAAGTAGTAGTGTATCGGGGGGTTTCCTTGTTTGGATTTTGCTTTGCGAGACACCCCACGCACGAACTTAGTGCAGTGTTGAGAATGGAGGGAAGTTTAGCCCTTAGAACTTGGACTATCTTGGGTAGATAGTAGATGGGTAAATTAGACTAGTTAGGCATGGATATATTGACTAGGGTATGTTGTTAGGTGTGCACTACTAGAGGAGAGGTGAGGGGTATCTCATGGGAGTGCGATACCAATTTAAATATGAGATAAAACTATTTTTCTAAAATAAAGCAGTTATGCACTTGCAAAATATTTTCAAATTCGGGCTCTGACCCGTTTATCTACTTTCCTCTCTTGCTGTATATTATATATATAAATATAGGTGTCCAGACACAGGGACGCCTGGATGGAATTTCTTTCGAGTCAGATGTCTGCTGCAGCAGCTGTGGATGCTTGCGGGTTCTTGGTAGTCGCTTCTTTCCTTGTACTCTAGATAGGAGGTATTGTACAAACATTCGGGTCAATGGTCCAACTGATTTTATTTATTCTTTGCACGTTATGCGATATGGTTGGATAATTTGAACCGAGTGTTCGGTTATTTTATTTCATCTCATTTTCCTTTCAGTTTTATTTACGCATTAAATTGTGGATGTTTTATTTTAATCATTAAAAAGAGTAGTTAAATAAAAGTTTTTAACGCTCGCCTAATAAGATATTAGTAATTAAATGGCTTTTCGACAGTGATGCTAAGAATGATCCATATGGGACTCCTGTTTTAATTTGATATAGGAGTGATCGCCCGGTATCCCATTAGGCGGGTTGTTACAGATGGTATCAGAGCATCAGGTTCTAGTGTCCTTAGGAATCTGTGCGGACGTACTACGCTTTCAGCGTTGCTCTCATTTGTTATAGAGCCTCAGGATTAGGATTGTTGATTTCTCTTGTGAGATTTCGTTCTCCTACCATGTTGGAAGATTATATTAATCTTTTGGCGCGCTCGTTGGAAAATCGTGTGCGGAGCTCGGAGGGCAGAAGGAGGTGGAGCTTAGCTGGAGCAGCTAGTAGAAGTTAGGGACGAAGACCTCCATAAAGGTCACTACCCTTATGGAAATTATTAAGGATTGTTGCAACGACTACTAAGTGTAGTAGTTATGAGCATCCAAGTACTGCTATGGTAGAAAGTGGTAGTCAAATTGAACTACCCCGTGGAGATAAGGGTTCAAACAAGGTCTTTGATAAGGACCATATATTAAAGTTGGGGTTGTGCAAAGTGAGCATGGCACTACCTAGTGGACACGGATGGCTCGAGAGATTTGGCTTAGAGCAGGGTATGGAAATACCCAGATGTGAAAATTTAAGGAAGATTTTCACTTATAGGGAGAATGTGGGTGTGTTCAGGTGCCCCTGAATGGACATCCACATGGGGAGATTTGTTGAAACCGATAGTGTACGTTCCTTTTAACGAAGAGGTTAAGAGGATTAGTAAGGTGATTGTAAGGAGTGAGGTTATAGAGTCAGATGGCATTGACAACTTTATCATGGTCAGGAAGGCCAGTGATGAAAATAATGATGTGGAGTGCGGAGCCACATGGTTAGTCCTTTCCCATTAGGAATAAAGGATAATGTTAGGGTGCCCAGATGGGGCGTAGAGTAACAAATTCTAGTAAGAGGTGTGGCTAGAAGAAGCTGTGGTGTTCGATAGCCCTAGACTCGTGTGTGTAATTTGAGCTTTGTTTCGGTCTCGATAACATAATAATGTAAACCTATGTGTTTTCCGCGATAGGGGAATTTTGTTTTCTTTCACTCGCCATATAGGCGGGTGATTATATTTGGTATATATATGTATGATGTTATTGGTTGATCGGAGCGATAGCAGGCTAATGACGGCAAAACTATCGTGTCCACAGTTCCTGGAGGGAACAGATTGTGGTTGTGGTGTCTCATCTGGATACAAGTTGAGTACACCTTTATTATTATGGATTGATGGAACCTCGATGAGCAGAGGCTTCATTTTTTGATGTGAGTGTGTGGCAACCTTATAGATATAATTTAAGGCCCACATGATTATTATTGAGCTGTAAGATTAAGCTCAGTGTTGATTTGCGCAAGGACCTAGAATTAGTGCGAGCGCTGGGTGGTGTGACTCTTAGTTGGAGATAGGAGTTGAGATCACCTTTTGTTGATAAGGAATAGGATTATCCCGGTTGCATGTCTGAAATAACGGAACTTCGTGACCGACGAAGTCAAGTGTTAATGTGTGGAGGGGTTCCTTGTTTGGATTTCGCCTTGGCGAGACGTCCCACACACGAAACTGAGCAAATGTCAGAAGTCGAGAGAGGCCTTGGACACTAGGGATATACTTAGGATTATACTCGTTTCGCATAGGTAGGATAACTCTTAGACCTTAGTATTATTAGGATCTAGGTTCGATAGAGTTAGTTACGCTAAGGTTAGGCGAATGAAGTTAGCGGGTTGGAAGGACCCATAGATGAGTATTACACCGAGGAAAAGAGACCCTTATTGGGAGAGAGTGTTATGTGTCAGACGTTAACCACTGATGTGCAGATGTGCACAAGTTAGAAAGGTGTATGGGAACCTTTGTAAGATGGTTTTATATACCGCCTGAAATAGAATGGGCGTGGTATATAATGTTGAAAATCATGCCGATAGGCATTATAAATGATGGGTATTATGTGATGTATAAGAGTCACTTTACGATCATGGTAGTCATATAGCATTTGGTTAGTAACCGTTGTGTTAGTATCGTTTCCCTTGAGATTTTAGGATTTGTAGTGATCCTAGTTAGATGGTGTAGGTTATATCTGAATTTCGAGGACAAAATTCCGTTTGTAAGTGGGGGAGTATGTAACAACCTGCCCTTTTGGAGATGATGAAATCCTATAATTAAGTGTAAATTGGCAATTTGGAGAATTTCTCGAAATAGTGATTTTTGGGATTTTCGAGGATTTCATGATTTTTGAAGGGGGTTATAAATTATTTTGGGACTGTATAGGTCGAAGTAATTTAATTATAGGTCGCCGTGGAGTATAGCGACAAAAGAGGTGAGATTTTGAGTAGAAAACCCACATTTACTTTTATGGGTTAGAATAGTGATTTGCGGTCAAGTACCTCAGATGGAAATTTCGACTACGCCATGAGTCTCGGAATGTCCGAGATAGTCAGAAAAGAGTGTTTGATTGTCAAAATTGAGTTTCGGGAAATTTTGGAATTAAACGAGCTCGTAATTGAGTAAACGAGTCGTTTTTGGGTTTTTAAGGGTTAACCCTTTTCTCCTTATAAAAGGAGGGAGAGAGGGAGAAAAGAGAGAAGAAAAGAGAGAGAAGAGAGAGAGGAGGAGGAAAAGAGGAGAAAGGGGGAGATTCCGGCCAGCCTCCGTGGGATTCGGCTCGAGCACGTCGAATTTTATCCACGAGGCAAGTGTTTACTTGCTTTATTTATTTATAAGCATAAATATCTTATATCATTGTTGGTATAACAAACCCTAATGATTTTGGGTGGGGTTTTCGTGGATAAAATGGGTTTTCGGGAGATAAAAAGAATAAACCCCTAAAATTTGATTATTAGAGAAAATTAGAAATTAATCTAAAATTAATTGGTAGTTTAGGGTTCTAGGATGTTTAGAACCCTTTATATATGTGTAGTTGTAGTTGATTGAAGTTGTAGGCCATTGGTTGAAGCGACAAAATCTTGGGAGAAGCTTTAATGGCCGAAACAGCTTCTCGGAGAAGAAACTGCCCGACATGATCGATCGATCGATCATGGGGGCTCGATCGATCAAGCCATCGATCGATCGACGACCAAGAGTCGATCGATCGACCCCTGCTGAAAATAGACAAATTTTCTTAGTGTGAATTGGATGGGTTGAATTCCAATTCAAATTGACTCGAGATCATTTATGTGATGACATAAGGAGTCTTTTAGGACTATATGGTCCTCTAATTAAAGGAATTTAGGAGGGTTAAGTGAGGGTTTAAATGTATAACCCTTAAACTTTATTTTCGAGGAAAATAACTAGGTTGATGATTTAGAATGTTGGGGACCCTAAAATAGGGTGGGGTCCCTAAATGATTTATTTTGACTTGGTGTAGTCTTTAGGTTCGTGGAAATAAAATCCATAACCCATTAAATTTAAGGTTGCTCGAGAGAGATAAATTCCTAGGATATTTCGGTGGGCATTTAGGCCTATATAATTATGCGTATAGGAAGCATAATTATAATCGATTGTGGAGTTAGCATATCCTACGAGATAATTAGGATAATTTGGGAATATAGAGGTATATATATATTTCACTTAGAGTGAAATGGCATCATTCGAGATATCCCATAAATCCTTAGATGGGATTGAGATATATAGTGATTATCAAAGTAATAAAATACTTTGGGTTTAGTATCATGCTTATATGAATGCATGATTATGATTCCTCGAGGGAATCTTTGGGATTATTGGTCATCGCTAGATGCTATAGGCCATTATGGCCGTTTATATGTTCTAGGAGGAATATATGATATTTATATATACTATGTGATTAAAATATATGTATGGTTTGAGATAAATGATTTTGAAAATATGAAAATGAATATTTTCAAAATGGCAAAGAAATGTTTTTCATAATTGATAAAATACGGATTACACACCTCCCTAAATCGCTATCATAAGGGAAGTTGCGCGCGTTGTGGTGAAGCCCCCTGGCTGTTGAGCTGGGTAGATATAGTCCCTAGGCCATATGAGCGATTATATATTTGTTTCTACGCTAGTTAGGGGATTCTGGGTGTGGTCCTGACTTTTTCGCAGGCATATGGCCGCTTCCTGATGTTGTTAGGTTACCAGGTTGTCTTGTTTGATAGGCCCTGGAAGATGATAGCCATTTAGGGGCGCGTCCAGTGGGAAAACCCGGAGGGGCGGTCTTAAATTTATTAAAGCAATTCATGATAATGGATTGACTTTAATTTACATTTTCGTAGTATAAAAAGGGAAATGGGATAAAGGTTTTGGCTTCGGTAACACTCCCGGATGGAAGAAGGGATGTGGAAGCATATGGTATGATCAAAGCATTTTCATGATAATGATAATGTCTTTGGATACATTTCCTGAGTATAAAAAGGGAAATGGTATAACTGAAAAAGGAAAAGCATTTTTATGTTAATAAAATTGGCTTTTAAAAAGAGATATGTTTTGGTAAAGCAATTCATGCTAATGGATTGGCTTTAAATATATTTCCTGAATATAAGAAGGGAAATAGAAAATTTTGTTATGGTTATAGAACACACCTCAGTCTGGGAGGTAGATCCGGATGTGTATTATAAAGATGAAATTAAAATTGGTAAACCTCAGTCCGGGAGATATTATCCGGATGTATATGGTAAAATGTATATATAAAATGAATGTGACTTGTATATATACAAGTATATATTTATACTTTAGATGTGTGCTACGGGCCTAATGGATCTCTAGCATTAACCCTGCCAAGTAGTAGTGTATCGGGGGTGTTCCTTGTTTGGATTTTGCTTTGCGAGACACCCCACGCATGTAATACCCCGTACTTTTGACTATATTTATTTTTGGGATTAATTAATTAAATGCGTATTAATTGGAAATTAATCCGAATTATAACTACTAATGAGATGCGAATTGGTATTTGATTATGTGCATATATGATTATATGTGTATTTGGTATTATAAAATTTATCGTGAGATTTATATACGGCATTTTAGAAATTTTGTTGAGACGCGTGGGACCGCCGCGTCACGGTATAATATTTTGATAATAAAAGTGAATTTAAAATATATAATTGGTATGGTCGTTTTGAGTGCGCCAACGCGTCCGGAATGGGTCGAGATAGTCAGAAAACATTAGCCGGGGGTATAGTTCGGGTCCCGGGGTATTTTTAGGCCATACCGGTAACTTAAAGGGTATTTTGGTAATTTTACATTTTTACGAATTAAAAGTGACGAAAATTAGAGATGTAAATCTGATGTGAATTAAACCCATTAAGCCCATTAACCAACCCGTATTAACCTAGAAGGCTACGTAGGTTGTCATTAGGTTTACAATCTTCCCCAAATCAAACCCTAGCCACCTTAAGCCACCATTGGAGAAGGAGCTTAGAGAGAGAGGAAACTCTGCAGAATTTTCACCAAACCTACACCAAAATCAGAAATCAAACCAAGGCAAGTGGTTTAATTATGTTTAATTTCAGCAAATGTTCTTTCCATGTTAGAAAATTCGGATTTATGGGTTGTTCTTGATAAATATGAAAACCCATGTAGTTTAGATCATAGAACTTGAGAAATTGTGAAGAGAATTGCATGTAGTATGATAGGTAGATGATTTCCCTTATAATACTTGTGATTTGAAGGAATTAAAACGAAATAAATTATGGGATTTGATGATGATATAAACCTAGGGTTCATGTTCTAGAGAAAATGGGAAAAAGGGTAGAGATTTGTAAATTTGGTTGATGTTATGATGATTCAATCCTTGAAAACATGTTAGGAGATGATGTAAATATGTTTAGGATGAATTAGAGACCCTAAAACGTTATTGGGATGAACCTTGGAAGATATTAGAAGTGATAAAAATGGTGAAAAAACGAATTGGGGAAAATCTGGGCCGAATCTGGTATCTCGTTAGAAGCAGTCCCCAGGTCGTTTGAACGAACTCGTTCGAACGAGCTTCTAACGAGTTAACCAGTCGTTGCTAACGAGTAGGGATCTCGTTCGATATCTCGTTCGAACGAGATATCGTTAGAAGGAACAGTTCGTTCGAACGAACTGGGATCTCGTTCGAACAGCCTCGTTCGAACAAGACTTCTAACGAGCTGACAACCCAAACTCGTTCGAACACTCGTTCGAATGAGACTTCAAACGAGCTGACAGTTTGGGCTATTTTGGACTGTTTTGAATTTTGGAGTCCCGAAAACTTGTTCGAAGATCTAGTTAACCTTCCTTGATGACGTAGTGATAGGTTTGGGACATTTGGGTATATATGAGAAGGAAATTATATACAAGAGAGTTAAATTAGAATGAACCGTTTGGGTGAGACGCGAGTGTCTACTACGACGTGAGGATGAATTATGGCGCGTATAATTATAAACCGGAATAGTATGAATTGTGATAATTATAGTTAGTACGAGAGTGCAATATGTACTACGATTAAAATATGGTATTACTAAGATGTGTGTTTACTTAGTATTGGTATATGGATTGTGTGTATGACATACCTACCATACTTGCTATCAGGGAGGTTGCGTTCGCTTAGGACCCTCTAATCCTTGTGTGCCTACGGGGGGGATATAGACTGGTACCTTGATGAACATAGGTCATAGAAAGACTTATTGTGATATTAATAAGTCCGCTGATCGTGGGAGCGTAGGTATGTGCGTGACCCACGTGATGGTGACTGTGTTCGCCTCCACTATTTGTGATTTGTGTTATCTGAACTATTCCTGAGAGATTCGGAATGTGTGATCCTTATGTACGTGATGTACCGGGATGGATAGCAGAGTATGTGTGCACCATAGCTTAGATTGCGGGGTGCTTGTATCGTATATTATGATGTGAATAATATACATTTAATTAATGGAAATCCTCATGTTAATATTGTGAACATATTACTGTATTGTTTCGAGTTATATAATGAGTTAACTGATACTTATATATATGGCATATTTAGTAACTGAGTTTACATTAAATCCCTATTTAATTACGAGCGTTATATGTTAATAGAACCGGGTAATAAGGGTAGGAACTATTACAGTCTAGCTAGTTATGATGTCACTTAGCTAGTGGGTATACCATTGTAGATGGGTACTTGCGTTAGGAGTGCACAGTTAGACGAGAGGTGAGAATATCATGTGAGTGCACGTCCTAACATGTACTTTGCATTTAATGTTTTAAATGTTTTTAAAGCACTTGCAGGTTTTTAAAATATAACTCCACATTCGGGCTCTGACCCGTTTGCTTTTCAAATCTTTTTCTTGTAAAACCATTTTTAGGTGCCCAGCCACAAGGACACCAAGCATAGGATACTCATTCAGGTGACGAGCTGTAGCTGCTTGTGGAAGCTACAGGGATTTGCATGTAGATGCTTCTATCTTTTGGATTCCAGAGTCATCATCTATCAGTTGTAGGGCAAGTTGCCCATTTCTTTAGAGACATCTTTTACATTTCAGTTTTCAGACTTTAGCATGTATTATTTCAGTTTATTTATTTCAGTTATGGGATTGTAGTGAGGAGTTTTTCCTCCAGACTTTATTTACTGTCATGTGATGGTTATTCGTTTTACTTCAGTATGGTGAATGGTGTTGTTTATTTCTTCATTACATTTGTTGCATGTTTAATCAGACTTAAATTAAAATTTGGCCACTTGCCTTTTAAATACTAGGTGGTTAGTAATATTAAAATGTTTTCGACAGTGATGCTATTAACTGAGCCAACTTGGCATTTTGAATTAATTTAATAAAGGAGTAGCTACCCGGTATTTAATTAGTCGGGGTGTCACAGGTGGTATTAGAGCATCAGGTTCTAGTGTCCTTTAGGATCTATACGGTTATTATGTTTCCGCTACGTTTCTTTGATATAAAGCCCTATATTTTAGGACTGTTGTACTCTTTTTGTGTATGCTTCGTTCTTCAGCTATTTTAAGTTTATAAACTGCGAACTTATAAACTTTGTTCTTATTTCAGATGCCTCCACGACGTGCACGACGAGTTCCCAGGAATGCAACGCCCGAACCCCATCCCGCTCCAGTTCAGGGCATGATGAACGCCGCTGAGGTTACTGCTATAGTAGCCCAAGCGGTAAATGCCGCGATTGCCGTGATTCAGCAGGCACCGCCTCAGGCGCCGGTTGCCGTGCCATCACAGGTTAATGCATTCCCGTCTGCTTGGGAGCGTGTACGTGACGCTTTTCAGAAAGCGCATCCGCTAGAGTTTGCAGGTAGCTCAGATGTGGTAGTCTCGAGCCAATGGAGGAAGGACATACAGAGGCATTTGAGGATGCATGAGTGCACTGATATTCAGAAACAGGTGCTAGCTACTTTCAAGCTAGTGGGATCTGCACTACAGTGGTGGGAGTCTATTACCATCGCAGAGGAGAGGGATACTCTCACGATTCAGGAGTTCTGGGTGCGGTTCGAACGCAAGTACTTTCCGTCCGCAGTTCATACAGAGATGAGGAGGAAGCTGATGAGTCTGAGGCAGGAAGGCAAGACAGTGGCCGAGTATGAGGCCGAGTTCACTAACCTGTTGAATATCGTTCCAGACGAGATTCCAACAGAGAAGAAGAAGATAGAGAAGTTCACCGATGGGTTGAATTGGAGGATCCGTCAGCATCTACTAGGGAACCTATCGTTGGCCACGTATTCTGATGTGGTTAACGCTGCATTATTGCACTTTCCGGACCACCGTTTTCATATGGCCGAGGGCAAGCGTTCGGGGGAGTCCAGCCATCAGGGCAGGACTGGAGGACATGGTGCCAGCGGGGCACAATCTGGTCAGGGGCAGAGACAGAATGAGCAGGGTACCCAGCAGGGGAATAATAAGAGGTTCCGGTCCGGGAACTACAGGCAGGGTCAGGGAGGTTTTCGTCAGGGCCATCAGGGTCTAAACGGCCATCAGGGCCAACAGGGACAGAATGGGCAGCAGCTTCATTAGGGCCAGCAGGGCCAAGGGAGGAATGGTAACGGCCACCAGGGCCGGGGACAGCAGGGGCAGAGGGGAGGGAACTTCCCAGGGAAGTGTTTCACTTGTGGCAAGACTGGCCATAAGAAATAGGATTGTCCTGATAGGGGCAGGACCCCACAGCAGCAGTAGCAGGGTGCTCGCCAGGAGCTACAGAGGCCTATGTTTCCCACCACTCTTCCCGCACCGCCACAGATGGCAGCATTGCCACCCATTCCAGCAGTCCCAGCTCAGCAGGGGCAGCTACAGTATGGGCGTGTCTACAACGTTCACCAGGCTGCAGTTCCACAGGCACCGCCCACGATCGAGGGTACGTTTCCTATCCATGGCACTATGGGTCGGGTGTTATTTGATACGGGTGCTACACATTGTTTCATTGCTACACACTTCGCGAAAGCTTTAGGATTGTTAGCTACGGCAGAGAGCACAGTGACGTGTGTCGACTCACCATTAGGGAGTGGGTCACTTATTTTCTTTATATACCGGGGAGTGGGGGTAGAGATCGGTGATTTGGTATTTCCTGCAGACATGTTAGTGTTAGACATGCATGTTCACGATGTGATCATCGGTATGGATTGACTCGTAGCATATAGGGCCATGATTGATTGCTTCAGCGGGAGCATTGTTTTTGCCATTCCGGGGCAAGAGATGTTTATAGTGGCGATGCCTCGCCCAGAGGGAGGATCGACCGCTCATCTGTATTACATAGAGGAGGATACCTCTAAGGAGGTTGTTATTCCTTTAGATTCGATCCCGGTTGTCAGGGAGTATTCGGATGTGTTTCAGGAGATACCAGGCTTACCACCCAGTCGAGAGATAGACTTCGTTATAGATTTGCTACCGGGTACGAGACCTATAGCACGTGCACCGTACCGTATGGCTCCAGCTGAGATGAGAGAGCTACGGGATCAGATAGAGCAGCTGTTGGGACAAGGCTTTATTCGCAGGAGTACCTCACTTTGGGGCGCTCCAGTTTTGTTTGTGAAGAAGAGGGACGGTTCACTGAGATTGTGTGTGGACTACCGAGAGTTGAATAAGGTCACGATATGGAATAAGTATCCGTTGCCTCGAATCGATGACTTATTCGACCAGTTGAGGGGAGCTTCTTTCTTCTCGAAGATTGACTTGAGATCGGGATACCATCAGTTGCGTATCAGGGAGGAGGACGTCTCGAAGACTGCGTTCTTGTCGAGATATGGTTCTTATGAGTTTCGAGTTATGCCTTTCGGCTTGACCAACGCTCCAGCAGTGTTTATGGACTTTATGAACAGAGTGTTCAGGGATTTCCTAGATCAGTTTGTCATTATATTCATTGATGACATTCTGGTTTACTCTCAGACGGAGGAGGAGCACGCCGAGCATTTGAGGCAGGTTTTGCAGACACTTCGTCAGAACGAGCTGTATGCAAAATATGAGAAGTGCAGGTTTTGGCTGAAGGAAGTCCAGTTCTTGGGCCACATTATTTCCGACCAGGGAATATCTGTCGATCCGGGGAAGGTATCAGCGGTGAGGGAGTGGGGACAGCCCACGACACCAACGGAGATTCGTAGTTTCTTGGGTTTAGCAGGATACTATAGGAGGTTTATTCGGGGTTTCTCGGAGATAGCAGGTCCTTTGACACATCTTACTCGTAAGGGTGTGCCATACATTTGGAGTGATGCCTGTCAGTTGGCATTCGATGAGTTGAAGGACAAATTGACCTCAGCACCTGTGTTAGCATTGCCGAGACTGGGAGTTGAGTATTTGGTTTACACCGACGCGTCTTTGCAAGGGCTTGGAGGTGTATTGCAGTAGGAGAGACAGGCCATAGCTTATGCTTCCCGTAAGCTTAAGCCTCATGAGAAGAATTACCCCACGCATGATTTGGAGTTGGCAGCGGTAGTATTTGCCTTACGGATTTGGAGGCACTATCTTTTGGGGGAGAAGTTTCAGCTGTTCACGGACCACAAGTCACTACAGTATCTGTTCACGCAGAAGGAATTGAATATGCGGCAGCGTAGGTGGCTTGAATTTGTGAAGGACTACCAGTTCGACATCCAGTACCACCCGGGTAAGGCTAACGTGGTAGCAGACGCGTTGAGCCGCAGACCAGCAGATGAGGTGGCAGAGGTGTGGAAAGCCAAGTGGAAGGAATTGGGACACCAGGATGCAGTGACCCGATCTTTCATGTCTGTGATGACCGTTACACCGCAGATTATCACGAAGGTAGTACGAGCACATGCTAATGATTCGTTCTGTCAGGAGAAGATAATTTGATTACTTGCAGAGGGAGCCGAGTCCTATACCGTTAGTTCAGACGGGGGATTACGCTTCAATGGGAGATTGGTAGTTCCTGAAGGAGAAGAATTACGGCACGATGTGATGGCAGAGTCGCACGGCTCACGGTTCGCGGTACATCCCGGAGGGGACAAAATGTACCAAGACATGAGACGACAGTATTGGTGGAGCGGTATGAAGAGAGATATCGCTGAGTTTGTCTCGAAATGCGCCACTTGTCAGCTCATAAAAGTGGATCATCAGAGACCGACAGGATTGCTACAGCCGTTGGAGGTTCCGGTGTGGATGTGGGAGAGCATATCCATGGATTTTGTCACGGGGTTGCCTACGTCGCAGAGGGGTCACGACTCCGTTTGGGTAATTGTGGACAGGTTGTCCAAGGTCGCTCACTTCTTACATGTAAGGACTGACTACACTACGGGAAAGTATGCCCAACTCTTCATTTCAGAGATTGTGAGACTTCACGGTGTGCCCCTAAATATCGTGTCTGACAGAGACAAGATATTTGTTTCGAGGTTTTGGGAGAGTTTCCAGGAGGCCATGGGCACGGAATTGCGGTTGAGTACGGCTTATCATCCGCAGACTGATGGGTAGACAGAGCGCACCAATCAGATGTTGGAGGACATGCTACGCATGTGCATTACTGACTTCGGGGGTGGATGAGAGCAGTACCTTCCACTGGTGGAGTTTGCTTACAACAACTCCTATCAGTTTACTATTGGCATGGCTCCGTTTGAGGCATTGTACGGTAGGCCTTGTCGTTCCCCAGCATGTTGGTTAGAAGTGGGAGACAACAAACTACTTGGGCCGAAAGTGATTCAGGATACTTCGGTAAGGATTGAGTTGATTCGGAGTCGCATTCGAGCAGCTCAAGACAGGCAGAAGAGTTATGCTGATGCGAAGAGGTTTTTCAGGAAGTTCCAAGTGGGGGACCAGGTTTTGCTCAGGGTATCTCCGATGAAGGGGATTATGCGATTCGGGAAGAAGGGGAAATTGGCACCGAGGTATGTGGGGCCTTTCCTATTATTGAGCGGATCGGACCGGTTGCGTATAGACTCAGGTTACCGGAGCATTTGCATCGGATTCAGGATGTATTCCATATTTCCTCACTGAGGAAATACCTTAGAGATAATTTGGCTCATTCTCACATTGTTGTGGAGGACATCGATCTCCAGCCGGATAGCTCCTACGAGGAGGGGCCAATTGCTATTTTGGACCGAAGCGAGAGGAAACTGCGGTCAAAGATAGTCCCGTTAGTGCGTGTTCAGTGGCGACATCACAATGTCGAGGAGTCCACATGGGAGCGCGAGGATGAGATGCGCGAACGTTATCCAGAGCTATTTTTAGCAGGTACTTTCTAGTTTCGAATTTCGGGACGAAATTCAGTTATTAGGGGGGAAGTATGTAATACCCCGTACTTTTGACTATATTTATTTTTGGGATTAATTAATTAAATGCGTATTAATTGGAAATTAATCCGGGTTATAAATACTAATGAGATGCGAATTGGTATTTGATTATGTGCATATATGATTATATGTGTATTTGGTATTATAAAATTTGTCGTGAGATTTATATACGGCATTTTAGAAATTTTGTTGAGACGCGTGGGACCGCCGCGTCACGGTATAATATTTTGATAATAAAAGTGAATTTAAAATCTATAATTCGTATGGTCGTTTTGAGTGCGCCAACGCGTCCAGAAGGGTCGAGATAGTCAGAAAACACTAGCCGGGGGTATAGTTTGGGTCCCGGGGTATTTTTAGGCCATACCGGTAACTTAAAGGGTATTTTGGTAATTTTACATTTTTAGGAATTAAAAGTGACGAAAATTAGAGATGTAAATCTGATGTGAATTAAACCCATTAAGCCCATTAACAAACCCATATTAACCTAGAAGGCTACGTAGGTTGTCATTAGGTTTACAATCTTCCCCAAATCAAACCCTAGCCACCTTAAGCCACCATTGGAGAAGGAGCTTAGAGAGAGAGGAAACTCTGCAGAATCTTCACCAAACCTACACCAAAATCAGAAATCAAACCAACGCAAGTGGTTTAATTATGTTTAATTTCAGCAAATGTTCTTTCCATGTTAGAAAATTCGGATTTATGGTTTGTTCTTGATAAATATGAAAACCCATGTAGTTTAGATCATAGAACTTGAGAAATTGTGAAGAGAATTGCATGTAGTATGATAGGTAGATGATTTCCCTTATAATACTTGTGATTTGAAGGAATTAAAACGAAATAAATTCTGGGATTTGATGATGATATAAACCTAGGGTTCATGTTCTAGAGAAAATGGGAAAAAGGGTAGAGATTTGTAAATTTGGTTGATGTTATGATGATTCAATCCTTGAAAACATGTTAGGAGATGATGTAAATATGTTTAGGATGAATTAGAGACCCTAAAACGTTATTGGGATGAACCTTGGAAGAGATTAGAAGTGATAAAAATGGTGAAAAAACGAATTGGGGAAAATCTGGGCCGAATCTGGTATCTCCTTAGAAGCAGTCCCCAGGTCGTTCGAACGAACTCGTTCGAACGAGCTTCTAACGAGTTAACCAGTCGTTGCTAACGAGTAGGGATCTCGTTCGAACGAGATATCGTTAGAAGGAACAGTTCGTTCGAACGAACTGGGATCTCGTTCGAACAGCCTCGTTCGAACAAGACTTCTAACGAGCTGACAGCCCAAACTCGTTCGAACACTCGTTCGAACACTCGTTCGAACGAGACTTCAAACGAGCTGACAGTTTGGGCTATTTTGGACTGTTTTGAATTTTGGAGTCCCGAAAACTTGTTCGAAGATCTAGTTAACCTTCCTTGATGACGTAGTGATAGGTTTGGGACATTTGGGTATATATGAGAAGGAAATTATATACAAGAGAGTTAAATTAGAATGAACCGTTTGGGTGAGACGTGAGTGTCTACTACGACGTGAGGATGAATTATGGCACGTATAATTATAAACCGGAATAGTATGAATTGTGATAATTATAGTTAGTACGAGAGTGCAATATGTACTACGATTAAAATACGGTATTACTAAGATGTGTGTTTACTTAGTATTGGTATATGGATTGTGTGTATGACATACCTACCATACTTGCTATCAGGGAGGTTGCGTTCGCTTAGGACCCTCTAATCCTTGTGTGCCTACGAGGGGGATATAGACTGGTACCTTGATGAACATAGGTCAAAGAAATACTTATTGTGATATTAATAAGTCCGCTGACCGTGGGAGCGTAGGTATGTGCGTGACCCACGTGATGGTGACTGTGTTCGCCTCCACTATTTGTGATTTGTGTTATCTGAACTATTCCTGAGAGATTCGGAATGTGCGATCCTTATGTACGTGATGTACCGGGATGGATAACAGAGTATGTGTGCACCATAGCTTAGATTGCGGGGTGCTTGTATCGTATATTTATGATGTGAATAATATACATTTAATTAATGGAAATCCTCATGTTAATATTGTGAACATATTACGGTATTGTTTCGAGTTATATAATGAGTTAACTGATACTTATATATATGGCATATTTAGTAACTGAGTTTACATTAAATCCCTATTTAATTACGAGCGTTATATGTTAATAGAACCGGGTAATAAGGGTAGGAACTATTACAGTCTAGCTAGTTATGATGTCACTTAGCTAGTGGGTATATCATTGTAGATGGGTACTTGCGTTAGGAGTGCACAGTTAGACGAGAGGTGAGAATATCATGTGAGTGCACGTCCTAACATGTACTTTGCATTTAATGTTTTAAATGTTTTTAAAGCACTTGCAGGTTTTTAAAATATAACTCCACATTCGGGCTCTGACCCGTTTTGCTTTTCAAATCTTTTTCTTGTAAAACAATTTTTAGGTGCCCAGTCACAAGGACACCAAGCATAGGATACTCATTCAGGTGACGAGCTGTAGCTGCTTGTGGAAGCTACAGGGATTTGCATGTAGACGCTTCTATCTTTTGGATTCCAGAGTCATCATCTATCAGTTGTAGGGCAAGTTGACCATTTCTTTAGAGACATCTTTTACATTTCAGTTTTCAGACTTTAGCATGTATTGTTTCAGTTTATTTATTTCAGTTATGGGATTGTAGTGAGGAGTTTTTCCTCCAGACTTTATTTACTGTCATGTGATGGTTATTCGTTTTACTTCAGTATGGTGAATGGTGTTGTTTATTTCTTCATTACATTTGTTGCATGTTTAATCAGACTTAAATTAAAATTTGGCCACTTGCTTTTTAAATACTAGGTGGTTAGTAATATTAAAATGTTTTCGACAGTGATGCTATTAACTGAGCCAACTTGGCATTTTGAATTAATTTAATAAAGGAGTAGCTACCCGGTATTTAATTCGTCGGGGTGTCACAACGCACGAACTTAGTGCAGTGTTTAGAATGGAGGGAAGTTTAGCCCTTAGCACTTGGACTATCTTGGGTAGATAGTAGATGGGTAAATTAGACTAGTTAGGCAAGGATAACTTGACTAGGGTATGTTGTTAGGATGCGTTAGGTGTGCACTACTAGAGGAGAGGTGGGGGGTATCTCATGGGAGTGCGATACCAATTTAAGTATGAGATAAAACTATATTTCTAAAATAAAGCATTTATGCACTTGCAAAATATTTTCAAATTCGGTCTCTGACCCGTTTATCTACTTTCCTCTTTTGCTGTATATTATATATATATAAATATGGGTGTCCAGACACAGGGACGCCTGGATGGCATTTCTTTCGAGTCAGACGTCTACTACAGCAGCTGTGGATGCTTGCGGGATCTCGGTAGACGCTTCTTTCCTTGTACTCTAGATAGGAGGTATTGTACAAACATTCGGGCCAACGTTCCAACTGATTTTATTTTTTCTTTTCACGTTATTCGATATGGTTGTATAAATTGAACTGCGTGGTCGGCTATTTTATTTCATCTCATTTTCCTTTCAGTTTTATTTACGCATTAAATTGTGAATGTTTTACTTTAATCGTTAAAAAGAGTAGTTAAGTAAAAGTTTTTAACGCTCGCTTGATAGGATATTAGTAATTAAATTGATTTTCGACAGTGATGCTAAGAATGATCCATATGTGACTCCTGTTTTAATTTGATATAGGAGTGATCGCCCGGTATCCCATTAGGCGGGTTGTTACATAGAGTTCTTGTCACTGAAAAACTTATTTTCTTAACTTTTAACATTTTTAGGCATATTACTTCTTGAGATGATTTTCATTACTTAGCTTAACCAATTTCATTGCATTGAGGTGTGCCTTATTGACTCTATGACTTCTTATAGAATGTGGTATTTTCCCAGACCCCCTGGTATTTGACTCTTTTGTTAAATCCCACACAGATGCATTTGTGATGTCCATTCATAATAGCGATCTAGTAGTCAACATTCATCGAGCAATACCAATTCATTTTGTGTGTTTTTACCTCATATTTAATTAAACATTATATCCACACCATGGTTCAAATTTAAAGTATCAATTGGGAAAGGGCTTCAATTACCACATATTTATGATCCGACAATTCACTGGAGAAAGTTATATTTTTCGTTGGAACTATTAAATGAAATGAAACCTGTTGAAGAGGCATGTGTGATAAGACTTCATGGTGCAGGGCTTGTTCTGTTTCTGATTCTTGAAGAAGCTGTGAAGTCAATCGTCTTTTGATGACACTGATGACAAGTATTTCCCTTATAAGAATCATAAATTCGACCATGGAGGACGGAACGCCTGGGGACTTTATGCGTTTGGCCGGCGATGGACATCCATTATCATCAGTTACAGTTAGTTTTTGAGGCTTTTTTTTTCTTTTGTACAATCGTGGCGCTTGCTTTGATTTGAAATTGTTGATGGTGGGAAGATTTGGTTACAGTTAGTTTCTGAGGCTTCTTCTGGGCCTCATTTTGATCTCATTTTCTTCTCCGCTTTCATGAGCCTCATTCAGCCTCTTTAAGTATTCCCTCAGAATCTTCCATCTTATAAGTTTCTTTCAATATCCTGACATTTTTAACATTCGTATAGCCTATGAAATCTTAAAAATAAAGTATAGAATAAGACCAATACCATTGATTATAGCTGAGATGTTCAATTGCATGTCTACTTATAGTTATCAAGAAATCTCATTTCTTCAAGGAAGCCCGTTCCTTTTGTACATGTCTTTCTTAAAACAATAAGACCGATTGAATATTATTTTTCCTCCAAATACTAATCATCATATTTTGTGTCTCTTGAGCCAATTATATACTCTTTGAAAATTAAGGAGAGTGGTTGTTTTAGTTATTTGACTTTGCTAATTCCTATATTCAATGGTTCCTTCTACAGTGGGTGACCGCATCATATTACAGTGGGTGACTGCATCACACTACAGTGATTCCTTCTACACTCTTTGAAAATTAAGGAGAGTGGGTGTATTAGTTATTCGACTTTGCACATTCCTATATTCAATGGTTCATTCTACAGTGGGTGACTGCATCACAGTGGGTGACTGCATCACACTACAATGTTTCCTTCTACACTTTTTGAAAATTAAGGAGAGTGGGTGTATTAGTTATTTGACTTTGCTCATTCCTATATTCAATGGTTCCTTCTAAGACTCATTTATTGGAGGAGTACCATTAGTGGTTGTGTGAGAGTGTCAAGGTTTGTTTAGCTTTAAGGGATATAGGTCTTTGTTAGTTGTTAGAAATGAATTCTCGTGTGTCAGAGGAGGTCCAATATATCTTGAAAATAGAGCGTCTAAAGGTTAACATTTTCAAATAACTACGGGTATAATGAGTAGTAGCGGACACGAGTAGCGATTAAAAGGACATGATCTTCTCGAAGCCGATTAAGTTCAATTCAATAGGGAATATAAACATCAATATGCTTTGAATTTACTTATGTGTTCAAGAAGGTTTTTATTTTGATAATGATGAATGTACTTTTATCTTGTTTTGTTAATGAAAGTTTTTATTTAATGAAGACTGAGTATGCCTATAGGTTCCAAACTATTTTCTTTCATATAGTGAATCTGCGAATAGTTTGTTATTATCCTAAAATGAGATATTGTAAAAGAAAAGATTACTCGTTGAAGTGGTGTTAGGTTGCTGATTTTACCCCAGAGGTTGCGTACATACCTCCATCAAGCTATAAAGCTGTTCAAAATGGAAATATGTCTTGAACCATCGGGAGGTTTTTGATATAAAGGATCATATCATATCTAGTTCTTGTCACTGAAAAACTTATTTTCTTAACTTTTAACATTTTTAGGCATATTACTTCTTGAGATGATTTACATTACTTAGCTTGACCAATTCTATTGCATTGAGTTGTGCCTTGTTGACTCTATGACTTCTTATAGAATGTGGTCTTATTCCCAGACCCCTTGGTATGATACGTTGAACTGTGTACTACTATCAAATAACTGATGATGATCTCCATTTGACAAGCATTGTTTCATTTCTGAACAAGCAGAAGGATTTGATTCATCAGACAACATTCCGCCCTTGTTCTTAGTGTATACATCTCTAACCATATTTGGACCCTCACTTGGGGCTGATCTATAATTTGTTTATGCTTTGGCATATAGTATAGGAAAATACTAAACTGCAAACACATATATACAAGTACAGAGTATATTTATTACAAACCATCTTGCAAGATTAAAAAGAAACATGAAAATAAAACTAGAACAAAATTATTGCCATATGATTTACAAGGTGTCTGGCCTACAAAATAATACGAACATTGCTACTCACTTACTTCATTGTAGATCTTATGTTTTTTCTATATATTGATTTACTTATTGAGTCCACATCCAATCTATTGGCCCCGGTAATGTCACCCCTTGCTATCATTTACAATTGAGAAGTACATTTCTTAGTAATGCTTCTATTTTCTGTAACACCCCGCCCGCCCGGGGAGAGCGAGCGGAGCGCTACTCATCGATAAAACTAACCAAAACCACAATATAACAAGGTATAGAGCATCTAAAATCCACAATATAAATAAGAGAATCTACTAATCTGAAATATCTTCAAATTACATACAACCAAAAATCTCTCGAAATAAAACATCTAACTACCTCGAAAGAAAATAAATCTCCAAGGCTCTATACAACCAAAATAAATACAATTCTTCTCATGTACTCTTGGATATTCTTCCCAAAATAATCCAAGCTAAAATCCATCTCCAATAAATCCCAAGCGCCCAAAATTCGCGCTAACCTGCCACTAAAAGAAAATATGGGGAAGTACACAATACGACAGGAAGATGCTCAACAATAATGTTAGCGAAGAATAAAGCGCAACAATACGAAATGAATATTCAAATCAAATGCGAATCTCATAAGCAATTATATCAATATAATTTCTCAACATCACATTAACCCGGTCACCAAGCCTCACCAACGTACCGCGCCTATGCATTTTTCTAGCATATCCGAAAAAGGAATATTGGCGGGTGCCCAACTTTAGTGCCATATTAAAATCTCATGACAACATGCTCAACACCAAATATAATACCACATGAATCAAAATTAGATTCCAACAAATATTTCTAGATTCCAATGAACTTAGAAATTCAAATATGAGTCAATAATCACAAGAAAACAAAGGGAATAACACTCGGGAGATTAAGGAGCATATTGTTTAAAACCCCATACCTTAAAATCATCATATAATTCAGCCTCAAAATATAATCACACCATCACGTTCCTCTTGCGAAAATAATCCAATCAAGTTCTAGCCCAAACTCAAGAAAACACCAAATAAGCCTTCTAATCTAATGTTGAAATCTTGAATAAGCTTGGGGCAATGGTTTGTATATGAAAGGGAGTAATTTTTGAGAGGTCTACTGGTTGAAAATGTTGAGAAAAAGTGATTTGAAAAGCCAAGCCACGAATTAGTTGATATATAAAGGATTAAGAGTTTGATTAAGAAAAGAGTTCTAATGAGATACAAGTACTGAAAAGACATTACGGACGATCGGACCGTTAGAATTGGATGAAATTTTACAGAGAATTATCTGAAGAATTGAGGAAGCTACATAAAAAAATTTCAGCTCGATCGGACCGTTCAATATTTTTAAATATTTTTTTTTGCTAGAGAGTTTTATGTTTTGAGGACTCTTAGAGAGTTTTATATTTTGAGGACTCTTCTATATAATAAAAATTCAATTAAAACTCCATTTTAATTCCGATTTCGAAACCGTTTGAAATACTCATCTTTAAAAATAAAATCCAACATATTTGAGCAATAAAAATAATTTTACCAAAAATTTTATTTTCCTCTATATTTTGAAAATACCTCAAAATTACGCGGGTTGTTACATTTTCTTCAAAATGAAGGAGGAAGAAATTGGTCCACTATAGCAAATTATAGGTTTTGTGTAAGAGAAGTCGAGAGAAAAAAAATATGTCAACCTTCATGTACATCTTATAAATTATGAAATATAAAAAGTTTACAAATTAATGTATATCTTACTAGTAAGGTTACTCTGTTTGGACTAAGTTATACTAACTTGTCTAATTTTTTGCTTGTTAAGTTGAGTGAGTACAAAAATTCTGTTTTTGGAGAATATGGTAGATATGTTTAAATAGGTGAGTTATGGGTCCATTATCTCTTCAATTTAAACTTTGTAATAAATGTTATTGAAGTCCATATATTTTACACTACATTCCATCTATATTGCGTGTATCCAAAACAGGTTGTTAGGTGTAAGAGATCGAAATGAATTACATCCAATGAGAATGAGGGTGCAAGAATATCATGTGAAGTCTCTAACTCACATACGGTAGAAGAAATTTATGTGGATGAAGTACCCAACATTGAATCTGTTGATAAGGACAAAAAAAATAAGCCCGGGCCATCAAAATTGAATGTAATTGCAACAGGATAAAAGACCGTAAAGAGGTAGAATTTAATGAGTTTGGGAAACCAAATGGACTCAATTCCATCCAGATTAGTTCTATGATTAGGATTTTAGCATGAGAATGCGTACGTGTAACACATAAAGGTTGGGATAAGGTGACAAGTGGCAACAAGGATCAAATATGGGAGTTTATTACTGTGAGTATTTTATTTCTCTACCCTTTGCACAATTATGTAATATTTTGAATGTAACTTTGTACATATTGAATTGTAACTAATATAGTGTATTTGTTCTGTATGATGCAGCAAAAATATAACCACGAAGAATGTTGAAAGGCCATTATTTTGGGTCAGACGGGTAGATCTTGGAAAGATTATAAGTTAAAATCATCAACACAAATACGAGAAGAAGCTAAAGGACCAAATTCCGCTCTCCATCTTACATTACTCAAGCCCCCTGGAATGAAGTCAAATGAATGGGATGCATTTGTTAAATCTCGTTTGTCACTTGAATTTGATGCAAGTGAATTTGATTATTTATTTTTTATTGTTATTAATAGACTAAAGTCCACTTTTATTATTCTTGTATTTCTCGCAATTATATATGATTTCTCTTATTTTAATAGGAAACAAGTGAAAAGCATAAAGAGGCTAGAGTAAAGCAAATCCATTCACACACAACTAGCCGTAGAGGCTATGCAAGACTTAAGGGAAACATGTTATGTTTCCCCTTTAAATTTGTATACTTCATAAATATCTTACATTATTTTGTAATTCTATCTTTTAAAATTTTGTAGAAAGCCGAAGACCCAAATAAAACTATACGCCATGTTGATGTTTGGATAAGGGGACATTGGAGAGAAAATGGCAATCCGGTTAATCAAGTTGTTGGTGAAGAGATAGTAACGACCTAAGCACTTACAAAACACTTTTTAATTTTTTAAAAACTACATTGTGAATATTATATTTTTTTAATATGTTGAATTGTTGTATTTATTTTAGGAAAAGATGGTAAAAATTCCATCTCATGATTCAACATCGTTGAGAGATGATGCAATAGTAAAGGTGCTTAGTTCTGAACGACCGGGACTTGTCCGAGGTCTTGGATTTGGGATGACACCTATGAAGGTAGATGGGTCGTTACATAGTAATGCAAGGGCAGAACTTGATTCTATAGACCCGAAGTCACTAGTGCACCACCAAATCCTTGGGCGTGATTGCTATAAAGTATGGGTTGTTGAAATTTTAGTGCCCAAAGTGCCAGTTTTTCGATACTCAGATGCATTTTCCGTACTTGATGATGCAAAAAGAAAGTACCATAGCATAGCCGCATCGATACATTCGTTTAGACTAATAATGCAAAAGGAAGTACCATATGCTATTAGTTATTTTTTTAAGGAAGATTGCATTTTAACTTGTTAGGTTAATGTTCGTTTCATTATAATCCCATGTTTTTATGTGGCTTGTAACACCCAAATATTTATTCATTCTACTGTTTTGGGCATGACTTTGATATTATAGTTATGAGTACATATTATGAGTTCCTATTAATTATATAAGTTTGGTTTAAATTTCAGGAATTGTGGAATTACTAATTGTGATGCTATCATATATGTGGTGGATATGTTAATGTTAGTATAAGCAACATGCATTTGAGAAGCTGATTTTTATAAAAAAAAATTATACACTTTTAATGACATATTTTATACATCGTAAAATGATAATAACGACGCTATTTAATCGTGTACAATATTAATGACACGTACGTTCAGTCGTAAAATAACATTCAAGACACATAATAAGTAGTCATGGAAGGTTTTTTTGGGTAATGACTTTTATGACTAGTAACTAGGTGTCGTGGATATTTGTTTCAATGACAATTGGCAGGTGTCGTGAAATAGTTTTACGACACCACAAAGGTGTCGTGGCTATTTACGACTAGTAACTAGGTGTCGTGGATATTTGTTTCAACGACACTTTGGAGGTATCGTGAAAAAAATTTACGACACCACAAATGTGTCGATATAGAAGGTAACTTTCTATGACACCCACCTTCAACGACTACATAAAATGTGTCGTGAAAACAGTTTCACGACACATATCAGGTGTCGTGGAAAGTACTTTTTCTTGTAGTGTGTGAGTGGTCAGAAATTGTTGTGGGTGTCTCCCATGAAGTGAGCCATGTAATTTCGACAAGAAGGGAAATTGGCACCTAGGGAAGTGGAGTCTTTCCCCATCATTGAGATGATAGAGCCACTTGTGTATATGCTCAGCTTATTAGAGCATTGTTAGCGGTTCATGATAGTTTGGCATATCGTCATCAAGGTGAGACCTTCATAATCACAGATCATGTCAATATAAAATAATGTGAACAGATTTGTCGCTAGACTTGAGGTGTGGTGAGTAGGCCATTAAACATGGTAATACCATTAGTGAGGGTATAGTGGAGGCATTATAATGTTATCATGATTTGATTTTTAGGGTACTAGAGGATGTCGCATGATTAAGGATTCAAGGTTTTTGTTACTAAACATATCTGAAATTCAAGGACGAAATTCCTTTGTAAGGGAGAAAGTATTTAACACCCCGTATTTTTAAAAATATTTAAATTATACATGTACTCATAATTTAATTAATTGGAGAAATGAGGTGATTTGATTAATTATTAATTCATGAATATTGGATTAATATTTATATGTTATTATATTTACTTATGTGATAAGAAAATGAAATCGTACTATTTTATATTACATCGTACGTGAGTCAAAGTGATGGGTTGACATGATCCTATTCGAGACGCGCGTGTGTGGTCGTGTTGTGAATAAGATGGTAAACTGATGATAGGTGACTCGGATGGTGATTTTGAGTATACGATTAATCCAGTATGAGTCAATATAGTAAGAATTAGGTATTCGGGGATTGTAATCGAATTTTGGGACTTTTTAAGCTGCACGGGACTCGAATTTTAGTGTTATAATTTAACCTAATTTTGGAATTAGGGGAATATTAAGGATTTTAGATGAGGCCGGCATCCCAATTAATCATTCTAATCACCTAGGCTTAAGATAGAGGCAAAAGAGAAGGGAGAAACTCAAGAGAAATGAGGAAGGCAATCTAGGGAGGAATTTGGAAATTTTTGGGCTAGGATGCTTGGCAAGAAAGATTTACAAAGAAGTATTCAGACTCTACGATAATCTCAGGCAAGTTGTAACACCTCGTGTTTTTATTAGTTGATTTAATTAATTAATTGGAATATTTGAAAAAAAATGAATTTTATAATTTTTATCGGTTAAATACGTTGGTTATGATTTTAGAAGAATAAAACTTCAAGCGGAATTGAAATCGGGGTTAAAACAGATTTTATATGAATTTTAAATATTTGTCCCTTATAATTTTTAAGCGAAACTATCAATTTTTCTGGGCGATCGATCGATCGACCGACGCCAGGGGTCGATCTATCGACCCCAGCAGTTTACGTGCGCTGCAATTTTTTTTTGGCGAGTTTTGTTATAATAAAACTCTTTAACTCTTTTATATAAATGATATTTCGGGGTTAAGTTTTAAAAACTTATATTTTTCCAACCCTAGAGCAACATACTCTTTCTTTGTTCATCATCTTCTACCTCAAAACCCTAGCCACCATTAAAAAAATTACTTTTCAAGCTCAGTTTTGAATGACAAGACTAATCTGTCCCAAGTTGATTCAAGAAGGGTTTTGGATCCGTTTTTCGAGAGGAACTCATATATCTAATCAGATTTTTGTCAAACTAATCACAGACATGTTTACCTTATTCTTTTCCTTTAGTGTTATGTGTCTTGATTGTAACCTTCATTAAACTCATGCTTTCTAAAATAAGTTATGAATATAATTATTAAAGAGATAAATTTTGGGATTATTTTGCATGAAAAATTAACGTTACCGAATACTTATAACTTTGTTGTTCTTTGGATTGTGTTGGTGTAGTCGATTGTGTTATGGGCATGTTCATGTAGAGGAACCCTTAGATAGTAAATTTTGATATTTCATGTGAGAACCCTAGATGAAATTTATTACTTGTGCTAGAAAATAATAACTATGATAGGACTTACATTTAGCTATTACTTTGAAAATCACAATATTTATGTGTCCTTGATTTCCACCACTTAAATGTAAATTATTTAATTGAGAATTTAGTGTTGTAGCAATTGTTGTTATAAATTGTTAATTGTGCCACTTTATGAAAGTATTATAATTTTGATATCTTGGGGACGTTGGGTATCGTAGGTAATTAGTTTTCACCCCTTGTTATAGTACACTTGTTGGGTATGGGACTAGTAAATGGGCCGTAGTTGCGAGTTATGCTAATTAGCTATGGGACTAGTTAGTGTAAGTCTATGCGGGTTAAATAATTTGGGGTGGGGGCAAATTTTCTATATTATACCATTGTTACAATAGCCTAGGATTGATATCTAAGTGGAGTGAAATTTTGATAATTATCCTTTACTTAAGATAGGACAAATTTCTGTTTTAGGAACCCTTAATTGGGACTAAGGGGTATTTTGAGTATTTTCACATCGCTTTTAAGGATGGGGGAAATTAATTTTTTATAATGAGCATAAGAAATTTTGGAAATTAATATTGCAGGACTAAAACGGATATTAAAATTTGTTGGCGACATAATGTGTCTAGGGACAACAGTTTAAACGGATCAGATGATGATTTATATTGTGTCGTGTGTGGAACCTTGTCATATCGCGAGGATCGCAAGATAAAAATGGATCAGACGGCGGACTTGACAAGGGGATGTGTGTGTGTGTGTGTGTGTGTGTGTGTGGAACCTTGTCATGTCGCGAGGATCGCAGGATAAAAACGGTTCAGACCTTGGACTTGGCAAGGGGACGTGTATCTTGGTAAATTATAATTGTGGTTATTTTAAATAAAATTGAATATTGTTGAGAATGTGGGTTAATTAAATAATATTGGTGTCGTACATTTTTAAAGAAGCCTTGCGGGTTGTTAGAAATTTATTTTGGGGAATTAATAACCTTCGTAATTAAAATATTTTATTGTTATGGTCGATATATATAGCACTATTGTCTGGGTTTAGGGACCCTAATTGAGAAGATTAGTCGATTTTCATGCTCGGGGCTTTGGCTCAGACACATGCGTTGACTAATCTTTTTCAGGATTTATTTGAAAGTTGTTGCATAGGATTAATTGGAGATCTTTTGGAGGTGAATCTGGATTAATTTTATTTCTTTAGTAGTTCAATTTCTCTTTCCATCCCGTCGTATTAGTTATGAGACTACTTTTGAGGTTGTTGGGCCTTTCGATTCCAAAGTTGTTTTAAGAGTTCAATTGGATTTATTTATTTAATTATTGAGATTTTCGGAGATCACATGTGATGGATTTTTATCGCACTTTGGTGTTTTTATCAGTTGGATGTAATTCATATTTGGGTTTGATTAAAATAATTTATCTTGTGTATTAAAGTTTTTATGTCTCATATCTGTCACATGCTAAGGATGATATTTAATTTACTCGCACCCGGCTTAATTTTGGTGGCAGCCGTTGCCAAAATTTAGCAAGGTGTGACATAAGTGTTTAAATTGCTTTGATATTATATGCATTTTTTAGTTTATATTATAGTTGGTGACGAAAATGATTTTGGGTGGGATTTATATGTTACCAAAATGGGTTTGGGGGAAAGATTTCCTGAAAATTGATGCTAGTAGTTTATTATATGAAACCTGAGATTAAATCCGATATAAAAGATAAAATTTTGAATGAGAATCTTGATTAAAAATATGAGTATAAATCTTGATGAGAATATAGGTGATCTTGAATTATAAATCTAGGAAGATAATGTAAATGGATAATAGAACTAAGGTGTGAATAAATTCTACAAATTCAATGATTGGTCTGATGTTTTAGAATGAGTTTTAGAGGATTTGAATCCATTAAACATGTTTCCTTATGATTGATATTGATAGAGTAATGTTAGATCATGTTGGGATTAATTTTGGGACTGTTGTGGGAGGAGAAATTGTGTAAAACTTTGTACAAAACGTAACAGCGATGCCTTGGCCTGCACCCAGGGGTGATCTCGCCTTTGAGCTGAACATGTTTGGCCAAGCATGTTTATTTAAATGGTATTTATGATCAGGTTGGATCCAGGTTGTTTTAGAATGTCCGTAAATGAGATTAAGACTTCTAGAAATAATTGTGAATACTGATAAAAGCCTTAGGCTGGTCAGGATCTACCCGGGGTGAAATTTAGAGTATTTTGGGGATGGATAATACTCAAATAATTAAATAAGGGAATGGTGATGAAAATTTGGATAAAAGGGGGATATGGCGAGGTTTACAATAGTTATGTGTCTAGAATATTCTTATGAGAGATAAAATAATTAGATCAGTGAATATTTAGAAATTTAGAGTCAAGTTTCAGACTTGGAATGTACATGTTAGTGCTACAAATGACATGCACGGTTGGTCAAGTGATTGGATATATATATATATGGGGGGTATGTGTGTGTGTGTATGTGTGATTAATATATGTGAAAAATACCTACTCCAGAGGAATGCTAGCGGTGGTGGTAGCGCGCAGTGGGCGGTTTACCCTGGTGTTGACCAACAAATGTAGGATCGATTCCTGAGGTCATAGGTCTATTGCATGACCATTGTATGTGAGTTTTGAGTCTAGTGGGGTAATAAGGTATGGTTATGACCCACGGATGTGTAACTATGACCACCTTCAATTTTACGTTACGATTTAGGTTCTGTGGAGAGATTTTCGACTCGGTGGCCCAGGTTGTGGTATTGTCCCTGGAGCCTGATGGCATGCTAGAGATTGCATCCGCGAGGTATTATTCTAGGGATAGCGGTTATACATCCATATAATAAGATATAATGGTTTTTGAATTCAAAAAAATATAAAAGCACAATAACGATCCTGATTTTGCCACATCTCCACTCATCAATTCAGTGATTGTGATTCAATCTGAAAATCAATTATCCCGCCCATATATTTCAGCTATCCCGCTCAAAAAATTTCACACGCATTTTCACCTTTAATCCAAACATGTTTCTTTGTTTCCCAAATGATGTTAACTCTCTATGACTATTCTTTCTCCAAACAAAAGACAACCCTCTCTCTCTCTTTCCAGCGTTGCCCATCACTGTGATTACATTTCTCACAAATCACCGCCATTACTCTACCACCATGCAAAAACCAATAGGAGATTTTCACGACATAGCTTATTGAAATTTCAGTTGTTCAATTTTTTATGACCGGTTTGTATTTTTACATTTTTTTATTTCTTTGATTTATGTTTTATATTTTGCATTTGGTTTCTCATTTTCTTTGCACATCTGTCTCTTCACTAACAGGTTCACATTTATTTGGTGTGGAGAATCATAAATAGGTATTCTATTTTATGTTCAGATGTTATTTTTGTTTTTGAATCATGAATAGACAACCCTCTCTCTCTTTTTTTCCAAAGCCGACCAAATCTATTGTTGTTTTACCCATTCTCTCTCATGTTTATGTTAAAACTGTGATATTAATTTGTCTCTATTGTTTATGATGGCAACAGGGTTAAGACAAAGAGAGGGATGTTTGTGTTTAAGCAAATGCCCAAGGGCTTGAATCAACTAAGCTTTACACAAATTAGATCCAAAATTGTACAAATTAAACTTCTAATTTTATGGAGGAACAAAGTGAAAATGTCAAGTACATACATTGAATTCATTTCTTTCTATTCCTTTCAAGTGCTGATCTTAAACAATTCAAATTCAAGGTTATATTTTTTGCCTTATAAGGATTTTTACAATTAGAGTTAGTTTGTGGGTATCTAAGTTTATTTTGTTCTTTATCATGTGGATACTTATGTTTTGATTTGGGTTTGTGAACTGAGTTTTTGTTTTTGATATTTTTTGTTTCAAAAGGGGTTTCAGATTTTAGAATGGCATATTTACTTTAAAATCAAGGATTATCAATGTGGATGTTTGGTTCAACATAGAACTTTTTTTAATTTGGAATTTATGATAAAAATAAGATTTCTCCATTTCATTGGATTTAATTTATGTCTTCTAACTAGAACCGTACATAGTTTACATACAGATCGTGTCTCTTTGTTGTTAAAGTTTGTTTAAAATTTAGTTTAAGGAACTAATTTGTTCCTTCTTATATGATAATATTTTGCTGGATGTCGTTAGAAAATTAATCCCAAAATTCTGCCTTACTAATTTTTTGGGTGGTTGTGTGAAATGATCTGGTGCTTTATTTGATTTTTTCCTCAGTACTATTATAGTAATCAAAGATAGTTATGTCACATACTGGAAGCTTAAAATATGTACAATCTATTAGTATATTTAGTAATACGCTTATTCTTGCACTTATATTCATTAGGTTAATAAGGAATCTTACATGATTTTATATTGATTATTGCATTATGAGAGACTCTGGAAATTATAGTTTCTTAGTACTTAGAAGTGTATGTTTCTTTTACGAACATTATATGTTTGATGAAATGCCAATGTGGCGATGTATAAATTGTTAAATTGATTTTGCACTATAAAAGTTCTAAAATATTAATGTTAAGTTTAGAAATATTGATTTGAAGAAAGTAATATGGAATAAACGAGGATGTGCCAAAATAGTTAGTACAAAATAGTTAGTCCATCGGTGTAATATTTGATCAATTTTTTTCTTAAGTATTTTTTTTTATCTTCTATGAGTTAAGGATCTCACATATGTTATTTTTGGGTTTTCTCATTGTTCATTACGTTCCTCCACCAAAATGTTGGTTTTGTGAAATGGTTTGGTGTTTTTCATTGTAGATAATTTGCATTATGACCCATATGCCATATTTTGTTGAATCCCTGCTCGCACTCTCATTTGCATCCTTCCACACCCGCGTGACATAGTATAGCAGGGATTATTTAATATGATACATGACATTTACCATGTCATTTGGATATTTTATCGGATTTACATGCATGCGTATCTTTTGGAAATATAAACCATACATTATTATCTTTTTTTTATCTCTGACAGTGAAGAAGAGACGACCTCGTTAACAGAAAGGTTTTGATATGGAACTAATTAGTGTCAATCCAACATGTAAAGTTACAAAGGGAGGACAAGCGGTTAAGTACACTGCAGTGCTACCTTGTGGAAACTATCACGGAGTGGTTGGTTTTGCAAAAGCAAAAGGGTTAGCAGTTCGTATCTCCCTTCAAAAGTCATATTAGAAATGTGTTTAGAATCTCCACTATGTATAAGGAATATGAGAAATGCTTTCGATGATGTAGAAAGTTAAGCCGGTATTCTAATTCTATCAGGAAACTGAGTTTTTTTTATGATATTTTATCTTGTTTTTTAACATCCAATTTTTGTTGTGAGTTCAAGGGTATGTGAGCGTTAAATCTCAACTAATGCTAAATTTTTTTTCTCTGTTTCGATATTTCCACCATTCTTGGGTGGGGGAAGAATCTCTTTCCAGTGTTTGTGTTTTTTGTCCTTTTGATATAGAGGGGAATAATGTTTTTTCTTATGATATTTTTTGTTTGGGTATCAAGGAAACAGAGAATTGATGGTGGAAATAAAAACAATGACTATGGGAAATAATAGTTTAAAAGATTGGTTCAAATTAAATTCTGTTTTGACCACTTAAAAAAATTCTTCTTTTTTATTTATATTATCAGCAACAAGGAGCGAAAATATATAAGACAAGGGAATGTATAATTTGAAAATATGTAAGTATTTTAGGATACTAACATTTAGGTTCACTTGGATTATAAACTGAATCATTTATTATATCCTCAATAGGTTGTTGGGCGAAGCCTTCTCTTGGATTATATAGACTCACTTAAATTATTGCTACTATATATATATATATTACTTTTTAGTTATTTTTAGATTAACCTTTTTTGGATTACTTGGTGGTTTAATACTAGAATGTGGTGGAGTTTTGTTTGTTATTTCTCTCAACTTATATTTGTAATATTTTTATGTTATTTAAATTATAATTTTGTACCACAGAAATGGTTAAGGGGCATTTGTCATGGAGTTGCAGTTGCAAGGATGGATGCAAACTTGAATGCAGGGTGCATCCATGAACAAATGAGTGGTGTCAGGTTGAAGGCATAGCGCATGAAATGTAGCGCAAGCATCGATATAATGGAAAATAATAAATGTTTTTCATTAGATTGAAAATTCATTGTTGTGTTAGTATTATTTTATCATCATTTTGTTGGTAAAGTTGCTAATAATGATTTTTTTGGTTGGTTTATATAATGTCCGGGACGGGCTATTTGTATAGTTGAGTAGTTTTGGTTTCTTAAACAGGTGAATAATCCTATAGAAAGAGGAAATTACGCCCATTTTTTTAAAAATCATTATTTTTGTGTTTTATAAGAAATTATATGATTACAAGTCTTAGTCGATGCAGGTTTTTGGATTTATAGTCGATAAAAAACTACTTTGGCATGTGATGTATGTATACCATTCACGTCTCAAGAATGTGTTGTATTTTTTTCAATGTTTGAACCGTGCCTTTAGGCACGGGCATGTATGGTTAATAATATATGTTAACAGTTATCTTAAGTACCACAAAATTAAATGTATGGTGTAAAAGAGTTAAGTTACATATAACAGTTATTCACTTATATATACTGGGGAGCGATATATAGATGTTTTGTTGGGGGATGATATTTTTGCCATTTTGCAATCACGTTCTCGATTACGTATTTTAGAAATTTTCGACGTGTCTTCAGGCACGGGCATCAGCTAGTATATATATATATGAATGTGTTTGAGACATGATATGTATATACGTGTCTGTGTGTGTACACACACACTCACATATATATACACTCGGTGGCCCAGGTTGAGGTATTGTCTGTGTTTGTGTGTGTTTTAAATATATATACGGGCGAAATAAAGAATTATGTGAATAAAAAATTTATTTGCGTCCATGAGGACAACTCGGGGATGCTATATGTATACATATAAATGGGTCTTATATGTATAAGTGAACTTAATTAATGTGTGAACGCTGAGTTAATAACTAGCGTGAAATTATGTGAAATGAAATGGTAAGATTATAAATGAGTTTATAATGAATAAGCAAATTTGAAAGCGAAGAGAGAGTTCCAAATTAAATAATGTATACGCATGACACAGACTAGCGTACGAGACTCATATTTGTGTTGAGACTAGTTAGGCTGGGTAATGTAATTAGGGTGTTTAAAATACATGCGTTAGGGCTGCTCTATAGATGAGGGGTAAGGGGTATCTCATGGGAGTTCAACACTAGTTTAAATATAAAATATTATAGTGCATATTTATTGATGTATTTTAAACACTTGCAAAATATTTTCAAAAGGTTTTGGTCTCTAACCCACATCAAAATACTTTCAAAAATTTTAGGTGCTCAACCACAGGAACGTCTGGATTAGCCATTCTTCCAGTCAAACAATGTTGCAACAGCTATAGATGCATGCAGGGATTGATTAGCCACTTCTATCCTCAGATATTGGTAAGACGTAATTCAGAGTTATTTCGATCATGTTATTCAAATAGTTGGCACTTATTTTATTCACATGCTTTCCTTTCTGTTAGTTGATTATTGTATTATGAATATTTATCAATATTTATTGGTTAATTTATTATACCAGTGAATGTGAGTTTAATTATTTGCATGATTGGTTATGTGAATGAGAATTTTGTATAAGTAAGTTAATAAGTTTTAATAATTTGAAACCAAACCTAATAGCTGATAAGTAATTATAATGTTTTCAACAATGATGCTAAGAATGAACCAGATGAGATTCCTATTTTATTATAGTAGAGGACTGATCACCCATTATTGATATAAGCACGATGTCGCAATTAGCAAGAGTTTCAAGAACAACCTAAGCCATTGAGTGGGGGGGGGGGGGGGGATATTAAAAAGTGTTGAAAGTATTAATGCATATTAGGGAAAGAAGATGGGTCCAAAATACACATCAATATGAAAGGGATATGATAAATTGAAACAAAAGAGGAAGCGCATTGAAGAGAATATGGATGTCCGTAATGGCTCCAAATGTTAAAAGAAAAAATCTATATTCCTTAGGTTGGATTATTAGAAATATTTTCTTGTTTAACACAACTTGGATGTTATGCATATTGATAAGAATATGTGTGACAGCATAATAGGAACCCTCCTCAACATTCCCTGTAAGACAAAAGATGGAGTTAAGAATCGTCTTGATCTTCTATACATCGATTTAAGAGGGGATTTGACACCAATTGACGAGGGAAAATGAACATATTTACCACTGATATGTTATACATTGTCAAAAGAAGAGGAAAAAAAGTGCAAATGAGACATTGCTTCAACTTAAGGTTCCCGAACTCGTCAAAATTTAATAACCTTGTTTCAATGCAAGAGTTAAAATTGTTTGGTCTCAAGTATAATTATTTTCACATACTAATTAAAAAAATACTTCCAGTGAGTTTCACCATCAAATCCTAAATCTGATATTGGGAAAGTTTATGAAATTAATAACCAAATTAGTTATGTTTATTTTTAATATTAAAATTTTGTCATTCATTATTGTTTTTATATAGTGCAAGCGATGTGGATTGGCATAGACTTCATATGTGAATCTTGTTGCTACCAGGTTATTTTTTATCGTGTTCCATTCAATGATACCCTGCACAATGTCCGCTTAGGGGATAATTATGTACGTGTGCCCAATACTCATGTTTATTCATTCGAAGCTCATCTTCATGTACCGAATCCTAATGTGGACATGTATATTGTTAAAGATGCATGCAATTCACGTCTTGCTTGGCCTAAAGAGTTTGTGATGTGGGATGTTGAGGTAATTAATTTAATCCCCAACTATACTTATTTGGCATTTTATGTGGATGTGATTTGTTTGTGATTTTATCTCTTTTCATTGTTTAAATTGAATATGTAAAACATAATGAAAAAAAATAAAGATTTTTGTGGCAAAGAGCAATTGTCGCATTTTCTGATATGCTTGATAATATCATGACGGTGGATGTAGCAAAGATTCTAGTAGCTATTTTTATGATGATCATGAGATAACATATATTCCAATACATGAACTTATTCATTTTTATAATATGCAAGAATTGGATGGAGTATATATTATCGCATATATGAGGTTAGACACATTACATTTTTCTTTAAAAAATTAAATGTAGTACTTTATCACATATGTTGGTTTACTGTATAGATTCTTATAAGATAAATTCAGATGGAGTCGTGAAGTTATTACTTTTGTAAATCCCCTCTCTGCTTATAACGATTTTTCTAAAAACAAGGGGCATCAATTTATAATAGAAACATTCCAAAAGGTTTCAAAGAAATATATCCTTTTTATTCCAGTGAATACAGGGTAAGTTTGTTGCATTCATAATTTTGAAATATATATATTCACAATTTTCAAATGGTAATGTAGGTATCCTTGGGTTATGATTATAATCGACTTTATTGCTAATAATGTGTTTTGGATCGATTCTTTACATGAGGAACCAAACTTAGATCTTAAAATCTATATAAACACATAAGTAGTCTTAAAAGTGTTTATGGAAATATTGATTTCTTTTCACATAATTTTAATAATTTTTTATATTGGAGTGAAATCATTGCTATTTTACCAATCAAAAGAGAAATATCATTAGCATATTGGAATAATGTCAAGGTAATTAGATGTTCAGTATATCAAAATTATGTATTTTCACATTGGGAATAAGAATATACTAACTTTTTCATTCTTAGGGCCCAAAATAAGGAGGGACAGTTGTATGCGATTTTATGTATTGAAGTTCATGGGATATTTGTTGCAAGATCCATCTAGATATATTAAAATGAAGGGTGAATGATCTTTCATACTATTTATTGCCCTCATTATTTGGATGTGGTAAATACTGATTGTAACTTCATGGTCTTATTTAGATGAAAGAGTTGAATGGAACGGCTTCATATCGAACTCATGAGACTAATGAACTTCAACATGAGTTCATTGAGTTCATTCAGGCTTATATTCCATGATTTGGAGTTTTGGGGAGTAGTATCATCTTATTTTTGTTGGCCCTAAATGCATTCCTGCATTGAGAGCAGTCTGTCATTTCATCGATTCCCTCTAGTAGTGTGTGGATCACCAATGAATTGGTATTCTTTTTTACATAATGCATCCCTTAATTAAATGAATTTATTTTATTTATCACTTAATGAAAGGGAAGCATGTGAAGGGTTCAATGATAGTTTCTAATTGTTGATTGTTGTGGTCATATGATAGAATCGTATATATGTAGTTCGCATGAAATAATCATCTTATTTTATTGATATTAAGTAAAATGAGTTTAGTTTATGGCCGAGTTGTTGAATCTTAATCTATTATTAAACAATTGTTATATTATTTGTGAACATCTTAACGATGTAGATAATCGTGTTGATTGTCCATGTGCATTCATGGGGGCGAATCTATTTTCATATGTATCTTGTTAGTGCACACGTGTGTTGCACGTGCGACCAATGTGTGAACCATGTTGAGATTTTATATATTTTTTGGGGGACACGATTGATTAAAAGTGAAAATATATGTTTCAAATCTGTTTTTGAACTCTTGTATGACTATTGGAAATTGATGAAAAATATATTTAATTGTGAAACTGGTGACTAATAGATTGCGTTAAATATTAGAATTCTTTTAAGGTGTTCATGAATAATGTAAGAATTTGTAGTTTGTGAAGAGGAGTTGGACCATATGCTTGATAAAAGAGTACTATGTTTTGTTTAAATCGTGGAATCGTCGCCACGAATAATGAAGTATGTATTATCGTGTCCCACTGTGACAGTGTGAATGAACATATTACATAGCGTTATTTGGTGTTTGGTTTTGTTGTCGGGTTCAAATTCGTAGAAAACTTCATTTTCTTATGAGCGCATACAATTTTGAAACAAATCCAAAGAATTTCCTTTTGGTTGAGTTCAAATTGGTAGAAAACAATCGTTTTCTTGTTGGTTAATCAGTTTACTAGTTGTAACTGATGTACTATTTCATTGTTGATAAACGCATATGTCCATGATCATATTTTCTCTTATTTTTTTATTGTTATACTTTATTTGAGTTGTTAGGATATAGATTTTAAGGAGATATATACAAATTTTTTCATTTTACTGCCTAACACCCAAAGATTTCAGTAATATACCTTAGTCCCCATTTTGGATATAGTTTTAAAAATGGCAAGTCGAATCCTAGACATTATTGTTTTAAACACAAATTGGTAGTATGATTAATAATCTTTCTCTTGTTTTAGGTGTTGAATTTCAATCGCTTCCAAAAGAAGCTAGATAGGGACGACGAGGTAATTCTTCAATCATGTGTGTTTATATATGTATGTGTTTATATTATGTAATTGAGGCTTTGATTTGTTAAAGTTAGAGCTTTGTTGAGTTATTGAGAACCCATTTAGGGTGAATTAGAAACCTATGATTTGACTATATTTAGATTCGTTAACTTAATCAAGTCTATATGTGTAAGTGTTTGGGGTGGTGTCAAGGTGGGGAGATGGTCCGACTTGGGCTAGATACAAGTAAGAGGAGTTATTATGTATGTGTGAACGAGATCAATTTTTATTATAGTCATACACCCCTATTGGATAACTTCCAAAGGCGTCAATTGGGCTTCGAACCCCCCCCATAACTTCTCCACTCCTCAGTGTCGATGGAAGAGTAAAGTGGTTCACACCACCCCATCTTCTATGTTGGAAAAACGCTTGCACAACTCGTATCTTCCATACTTGTCACAAGTATGGGAGATACCCGTAACAGTTATCTATGAAAAAATCATATCTCTAAGACTTTAATCCAAGATTAAAAAAAAAAACTCAAATCCATCTCTGAGCCCCGGTGATCATGTTTATTTTTAGTTTATTTTCAATTCCCTTAGGAGTAACATGTTTAGAATTTAGTTATACGATGTTAGTAATACGATGTCAATTTCCATTATCCTTACTCTTAACATCTAGCAATAGTTATATCTCAGTGATTAATTTCCCCAACTTTTTGGATTTGAGCTCTAAAAATTAAAAGTTATGACTCTAAACAAGTATAAATGTTTATCCACTGATTTTTTTATTATTTAAGATCTTTTTATATTTACATTTCATATCATGCTTACACTTGATTTTTTCTACTGTTTATCCACTGATTTTTTGTGTAAAGTATAGTACCGATTAAAAGTATAATAATGGTGAAGTTTTTTTTTACTATTTGTCCACTGATTTGTTGTGTAAATTATAGTTACGATGAAAAGTATAGTAATGGTGAATATTTTTTATTAGTCATATATACCTAACACGCACACCACCATCACACATAAACAAATCCCAACACAAATTTTACATCTCTCCCTCTCTCTCTCTATGTATATATATATATATATATATATTTAACATTATTCTATTAGGAACTTTGACCTAGACCTTTCTTATATGTTTTTGCAGATTTCAATATGATTTCTTTAATCACTTCAATCAAACAAGAGGACTTCGGCGCATTGTTGCCTAAAACAACGAAGCGATTATAACTATGGAGGGATACTTTATTTTGATAGATTAATTAAATTGGTCGATGTGTTAGTTCAATTTGATTTAGTGTAGTTTTAGTTGATGTGAGATGAAAAACATGTTGGTGGGAGTGTTGTTGTATCTCTAGTCTAAATGATATAATCTATAATATATGTTATATCATTGAATGTGGAATAATGATTCTATGCCTTTTGATTTATGATTTGGTGTATTCTTCAACCATTGTTTGAATATAATTTTTACATTATATGTTTTTCATTACAGTTTATATTAAACCTTCATGATATTAAATATTTTACATGACATTTTTTAAAATATAAAAAATAGTTTTATGTCTTTTTTTAAAATCATGCATGATAGTTTGTTAGATCATACATGACAATTTTAACATATAAAATGATTTGGCATGACAGTTTTTATATCATATATGACAATACTATTATACATAATACCCATATAATATGGCAGTTTTTAAATGTATCAATTATGACACCCAAATTTATTAATTCTTTTTTCTAGAAAAACAAAACAGTCATAAAAGGTCTTTTATAACTATTTTTAATAGTCATAAAAAGCCTTTTTCTTGTAGGAATCCTACATGCCGATTAATCAAGACAAAAACAAGGAAATCACTCAGAGTGGCGGAGAATGAAGTTGAGTATCTACTTCATACCAGCACCACAAAGGAGGTATAATTCCCAAATTGAATCTCTAACACTGTTGTGTTCATAGAAAATAGTTAAAGCGAAGGGTTTGTGTTGATTTCACTGATCTTAGTAAGGCTTTCCCAAATGAAGCTATTCGCTCCCAAGGATTGATTAGTTCGTTGATTCCACAACAGGTCATCAGTAAAATAGTTCATGGAATCTAATATTGTCCATAACACATTATCAACTAATGAGTTCATGGAAACCTACTATGGCTACCACTAGATACCCTTGTTCGGTATGGGTCTAGAGAATACCTCATTTATCATGACTTTAGGACTAACTTATCAACACTTAGTAACTAAGATGTTTTAGAAGCGGATGGACTCAACTATGAAGTTTACATTGATGATATGTTCATTAAAAGTAAGCATGTAGTTGATTATATCTAAGATTTTTACAAGACGTTCAAATTCCTTAGGGGATTTATAATGAATTTGATTGCCTCAAAGTGTGTGTTTGAAGTTAAATCTGGTAAATTCTTAGGATAATTGGTAATGCAAAGTGGTATTGAAGTCAATTTGAATCAAATTAAATCTTTACAAGACATCAAGAAGTTGACCGCCATCAAGGAGGTTTAGGTTTTAATCAGGATCTTAGCCTCTATTTATCGGTTCATATCTCATACATGTAATAAATGTCACCCATTTTTCGAAGCTTTTAGATTAGGAAAGCATTACAATCTAGATAGAGGATTGCGATAAAGCACTGGAAAGGATTCAACATGCTTCAGATCTCCTTTATTGATGTGAACTCCCATCAATGGTGAGAATATCCACGCATACATAGTTGTTTCACAACATATGACCAACGGGGCATTGGTCTGACATAAAGATATGAAATATCTATCAGTTTAATGTTCCAGTCACAATTTTATTAATTCAGAAATGAGATATATGCCTATCAGAAAGTTGGTTATGGCATTGGTGACATCTACTAGGAAGCTGCAACATTAATTAGATGCATATATTATAGTCATTATGACCTTCGTTCCCCTTAAATAATTACTCAAAAAGGAAGATATTATAATAGGATGACCAAGTGGTCGTTGGAATTAAAATAATTTGACATGATCTATAAACCACATACAACCATCAAGGGGAAGGTTGGGGATGACTTCATTGCTGAATTATCGTTCACACTATAAGGAAAGGAAGTTCAGATAAGTTCCATTTTAGAGATTCTCACTATCAATCAGGCAGATCAAAAACATAAGTGGAAGTTGTTTATCGATGGAGCATCCAATAGGCGTGGAACCGGTGTAGTAATGTACTTTAGCACCCCCACAAAGTTGCCTCATTGAGCAAGAAGTTCATCTAAAGTACAAAGATATTATTCTTGGACTACAATGGGAAATTATTTTGGGAGCGAAAGATATAACAATCTATTATTATTCCATTATAATAACCAATCAGATCAACGAAGAATATAAGTACATGAATCCAAGGATGCTCGCCATTCATGGTAAATATGATCTTAAAGTATTTCAAGTCAATGCTAGTAGAATAATTGTGGAGGAACTACAGCATTTATGCTAATTCCTTAACTAGATTGACATCATCAATAAACACTAATTAGAAAAGGACAATTTGGGTGGAGTATGTTAACCAACCAAGTATTAATGATCCATATACTAGTCTAAAACTCATGCAAATTTAATCTACCCCATTTTGGATGGATCCTATCGTATCCTAACTAAAGGCTGGATATAGATCCCCAGACAATAAAGAGGCCTACAAACTAAAGATCCAATTAATAAGGTTTGCCTGAACTCGTAAGGAAAACTTTACTAATAATCATTCCCAATACCTCTACTCAAATGTGTCCACCAAGATTAAATATTGGGTATTTTTATCGAGATGCATGAAGGAAGTAGTGGGGCTCTCGCAAGCGTAAGATCACTCTCCTATAAGGAGATCTCTCAAATATGTTGGTGTTCTTTCATTCAGAAATAGGGCATCAAATTTTTTCACAAATGCGCTAAGTTATAGGAATTTTTACCCATCATCAACCAACCGTCTAGGGATCTCAATCCTCTCAGAAGTCCATGGACCTTTTTTAAGTGGGTCATGGACATTGTGGGGCCTTTACCTGTAGCACTAGGGAACATGGATTACTTGATTACTGTCGTCGACTACTTCACCAAAATGGGTGGAGGTAGAACAATTGACGCATATTAAAGAAGTTGATGCTAAACGATTTATATGGAGGAACATCATCACTAGATTCAGAACTCCCAAAGTCTTAGTGATGGGACCCAATTTGACATCAAAATATCTAGACTTTTGCGTAGAATATGGATCATAATTCATTACGCCTTAGTGTTCTTCCTTCAATGCACAGGAAAAAATCACTAACAACACTCTACATTTCAAGAAAAAAGGATGATTGCAGAATGAAAAAATAAGACGGGTGGATGAGCTTCCATTCGTCCTTTGGTTATAAAGAAAAAAACTTGAAATATCAATGGGAAAAACCCAATACTACTTATCATATGGCATAAAGGTCATCATTCCATTAGATTTTGGACTCCTAACTTTGAAAACATAAATCTTTGAGGACGAACACAACGATGACCATGAATACCATAAGCTTACTTCGTAGAAGAATGAAGTGAGAAAATTATGATCCACCTTGTATCATAATAGTAAGATCATCTTTCCAAACATCATGATAGAAAGGTCAAAGTCATAGAATTCCATGTCACTGATATAGTTCTCAAGAAGCTCCTTTAGGCCTCTAAGAATCCTTATGGTAGAAAACCTACACCAAATTGGAAAGGCCAATATAAGGCAATTTCAAAGGGAGGTGGCAGATTATACCACTTAGAATATTTGGATGGTAAAGAAATACCCAGAACATGGAATGTCATGAACCTGGAACTTTTATCATCAAGTAGATAGGTTACTTTTTGTAAATATTTCAATTAAATAAAGATGTTGCATGTTAATAATCTTTTTCTTTATGATTGTGATTTCCAAACTACATTCTTTCATTAAATCCACTTGTAAATGGTGGTACAACCCACGTTAGGTCGGTTGGCCTATAATAGGAATAAAACTGCCTAAAAATGAGTGGTAAAACTTAAAAATAATTTGTTGCTTACATTTCATATCAAACCCACCTCAAAAGGGTGAGAACCCAAGTTGGGTTTTCTCCCTAGAATATGCATAAACCCATGGAAGAATGGGTGCTTCAACTTAGAAATAAGTTGATCATCCTCATTTGGCATTAAACCGACTTAAAAATGGTGGTACATATCAATTTGGGTTGGTCAACCTTGAATATGCATAATCCTATCTAAGAATGGGTGATATAACATAGAAATAAGTTGGTCACCTAATTTTTTTCATTAAACCCACTTGCAAATAATGGTACTGTAATACCCCATACTTTTATGGATAATTATTTATGGGATTAATTAAATTAAATGTGTATTAATTAAGAATTAATCCGGATAAAATACTAACGAGATTTGAGTTGGTATCTGATTATAATGTGTACATATGACGTTATATGAATGTTGAAAATATTAAATTTGTCGTGAGATTGAAATACGGCAATTTGGGAAATTTTGTTGGGACGCGCGTGACAGTCGCGTCAGGGACGTAATTATTTTAATTAAAAATTAAATTTTATTTTCATCAACCGTATGGTCATTTTGAGTGTGCCAACGTGTCCGGAAGGGTCGAAATAGTCAGAAAACACTAGCCGGGGGTTTCGTTTGGGTCCCGGGGCATTATTGGGCCATACCGGCAACTTAAAAGGGTATTTTGGTAATTTTGAAATTTGGGAATTTATGACCAACGAATTTTGGGAATTAAAAATAGGGAATTTAATAACCCACTAACCCATTACCAACACTTAAGTGATTAGAGGGCAACGTGAGTTAGAGGAGGAAGTTAGAGAGAGTTTCCAAAGAGAAAACACAACCTCCATCTTCAACCTTCAACCTTGGGAGAAAAAGAGAGAGTGAAACCTTCATCATTCTACACCAAATTCAGAGAATAATCCAAGGCAAGTGGTTTAATTACGTTATTTACAACGAATGCTTCTTCCATGGGTAGAAATTTATATAATTGCATTGTTTTGGGAGAATGACAAAAACCCATGAAATTGGAATTAGAAACTCATGTTTTGATAAAGAGATTGTATGTAGAATTGTGTTTGGATGATTATACTGTTGGAAATATAACTTTCATGTTACAAGAACGGATTTAATTAGGGATACTCATAAGATTTGGGGGAAAATTGGGAGAGTTGATAGTTGGGTGTTGTTTAGGATGAATTGACCCCATAAATATGTTAAAATAAGAGCTATGTATGTTTAGGAATGATTAGGAACCTTAAAACACTGTTGGTATAATGTTTGGATGAGTTTTGGGAAGAGAAAGTTGGAGGAAAAATGAATTTAGGAATTCTGGGCTCGAAACTGTCACCTCGTTAGAAGACCTGCCCAGGTCGTTCGAACGAGCTCGTTCGAACGAGTTGACAGTTTGACTTCTAACGAGTTGGATATTCGTTCGATGCCTTTCATTCGAACGAGATCTCATTAGATGCCCACTTCGTTCGAACGAACTCTTATTCGAACAAGCCTCGTTCGAACGAGACTTCTAACGAGTTGATAGTTTGGCCTTTTTGGCCTGATTTGATTTCTAATGTCCCGTAACCTGGTTTATTTGTAGAGATAATATTCCCTTGATGACTAATTGATATAGTTGGGATATTTGGGATATATTGAGGAGTAAAACATAGAAGTGTGATTTGAACCAAATGAAAATTGTGGATTAGGACGTGAGTGACTAATTACGATGTGAGAATAATTGACGATTTAAATGTTAGTATTAACTAGGGATATGTGAATTACGTATCATTATAAGTTGGTATAAGAATGAGAAGTATACCACTAATAAATTATGGCAATTACTAAGATGTGTACATGCTTAGTATATGTATATGATTTTATGTGTATGACATACCTACCATACTTGCTATCACGGGAGGTTTGCGTTCGCTTAGGGCCATCTAATCTTCGTGTGCCTACGGGGGGATTTAGATTGGTACCTCGAGGACATAGGTCAGAGAAGGACTTATTGGGAAGTTAATAAGACTGCTGATCGTGGGAGCGTAGGTATGTGCGTGACCCATGTGATGTGACTGTGTTCGCCTCCATTGATTGTGATTGTTGTTATCTGAGAACGATTCCTGAGAGATTCGGAATGCGTGATCCTTATGTATGTGATGTACCGGGATGGATAGCAGAGTATGTGTGCACCGCAGCTTAGCCTCGGGGTGCTTGTATTGTATATTTATGATGTGAATAATATACGGTTAAATGAAAAGGAATTGTTATGTTTAATTGCGAGTATAATTGTAGTAACGTCTTGATAAAGATAAAAGGGAAAACCTGCTGTGAATCGTTTTGCTAATAATTGAGAATCCAAGTTTAAGTAAAGCCTCCTATTTAATTGATAACGTTGGGAATTTATATTGTGAATCAAGTAGAAAGGTTATAACTCATGACGGTTTAGTTAGATATGAATATCACTTAGATGGGTACGGTACGTTAGGAGTGCACAATTAGTCGAGAGGTGAGTATTTCATGTGAGAGCACGTCCTAACATGTATTTTGGATTCATTGTTTTAATGTTATTAAAGCACTTGCTGTTTTTAAAATACTCTCCACTTTCGGGCTCTAACCCGTTTGCTTTCAAATCTATTTTTGTAAAAACCTTTTTAGGTGCCCAGCCACAAGGACACCATGCATAGGAATTCTATTCAGGTGACGAGCTGTAGCTGTTGTGGAAGTTACAGGGCCTTGACAGTAGACGCCTCTTTCTAGTATTGACTCCATATTCAGTTCCATCATTTGTAGGGCATGTCGCCCATTTCTTTTAAAGACATTTTGTATTTCAGTTATTCAGACTTTTGGCATGTACTTAATTCATGATTCAGACTTGTTCTATTATTTCAGTTGTGGGAGTGTTGTGAGGAGTATTTCCTCTAGACTCTTATTTACTTGTTGATTAAACTATTGGGACTTTATTGTGTACGATTATGTTATTCTTTTATTCTTCACTTACTTCATGTTAATCAGATTTAATTTAAAATTGGCATCTCGTTTTTTAAATACTAGGTGGCTAGAAATCAATAAAATATTTTCGACAGTGATGGTATTAACTGAACCAACTTGGCATTTTGTATTAATTTTAATAAAGGAGTAGCTACCCGGTATTTAATTAGTCGGGGTGTCACAGGTACAAGTAAACTTTGGTCTGTCAGCCTCAATTGGTGTAAACTCACCTACAAATGGGTAGTAAAACTTAAAAATAAGTCGTTTGCTTATTTAATACAACAAACCCCCCTAAAAATAATGGTACAACCCAAGTTAGATTAATCGTCATATAATTGGCATAAACCCATATAATAATAAGTATAGCAACTTAAGGATCTTCATTAATTGGTTAATTATTTATCTTTTTCATTAAAATTTTATAAGTCGATGGATTCGGTCATAGACCTGAAACTCATTGACTACCAAATAAGTTAAATAAGAACGTTAACCTAAAAACATTTATTAATTGGTTAATCAATTATCCTTTTATTAAAATTTACAAGTCAATGGAGTCGGTCACATACCTAAACTTCAACGACTTAAGCTTAATAAATATATTAACTTTCAAACTCTTTGCTATAACAGATTTGCAAATAATTGGAGATATTAAGATGTAACGATACATAAAACAACAATAATGGAAGAAGAAATAAATTTTCATTAATATTAAAATGACACAAGGACTACAAAAAAGTGTTCAAACAACCTATAAAAATAAATGCAAAAATGGATAAAAACAAATACAATTGGGGGTTACTTCCCCTAAAGGTAGAAAGAACATTCCTTTGTCTAAAGGCATTTTCCTCTTGGCTGACAACATCAGAAAGAGAAACGGGCTCAATAATAACCTTCTCAACCTCTTGGACAGGTTCTAAGGAATCATCTCCTTCACCTCTGACATATTTCTCTAAGGAAGGGTGATCGACACACACGGGGTCAATCTCGTGGTCATTGCCCCAAAAAAGGCCAGTCGGCCAACTTGCCAGCCAACCAACGTTGAAAGAAATAGATTGATATAGTCTAGTTATGAAGAAAAATCTTACACCACTACCTCAAAGCCCTCCTCATGGGTTTTTTACATATGGCCTCCATTTTAGGGTCAAGAACCCTCTTTTGTTGTTAAAAAGTGAAAATTTTCTAGGCTTTTAGGGTGAATAATGTTGTGAGGGCGTCCAGGTCGATGTCGACCTTGATGAAATTTAATTGGATACATTTAGACTCCTCCATAGCCTTATCCTTGAAAGTCGTGTCTTTTTTTATATTAGCCTTAAGGCCGGTCACAAGTTTATCACTATGCTAAAAATAAAAAATGATCATGATAGTGCGGTCACAATTTTGGATCATGACCAAGGTGGTTATGACCCAAAATTGTGACTATTCTTTTTTATCCATGACCTTACACGTGACCCCATCTTGAGGTAATCTATACCTGTGGCCATCCCTACGCGTCTCTCCCTTTTCGGGGGAGGGGGAGAAAAGGTCACGTGCCCTCTTACTCTAGGAGCGATTCGGTCGTCATTGATGTGGAATGATGTAAAAAGATGGAGTATCCAGCATATTTTGCACAAAATAGGAAAAAGAACATGCTGTCGCCTTGAGAGAGCAGCAGCATCGAAGATAAACTGATGCTTACGAAACCAATAGTTCAAACCTAGTTACGGTATTATTCGCTGATTGTTAGAGAAGGTTGTTGAGATCACTAATATTGATGGATCTAAGGTGTATATTGAGAGTGAGCTCATACCCTCCATTTATACGGTAGGGGTTCCAATTGGCATAGTCTTAGCCCATTTAATTGGAAGGTAACCCTAGACACAGTGTCAATAGGCAGGGATATGGACCTGGCAATTAGTAGTCTCGTGCAGATTTTTTTGAAAAAACGTTCATAGAATAAATCCAAATCTTGCATGGAATATACCGTTAGAAAGTTAATTCAGAGAGATTCAAGAGTCCTTTCGATCACTCCTGGGTCCGAGAGTTGACTTTGGGTTAAATGGGGTTCAGAAGCACTCATCAGTCCTTTGGGTGGAAGAGTGTCAGAGTGTAATGGATCGTTTGTCCAAAACATAAGTCATAATCGTGCACGGGGTAGAACTTTGTAAAGATTATGTGAGTTACTTCCATATTCCAAAGAGCTTCGCTCGGTTCGAAAAGTTGACTTTGGTCAACCGGGCCCAAAAAGCACTCAGTGACCTTTTGGAGTAAAACAAGTCATTCGTTCGTACCCTATGATTGATTTACAAATGAGGTGGGCTATTGGGAATGATATTCAATTCCCTTAGAAGATTCATGCAGTCTCGTTCGAGTTGAAGAGTTGACCTTAGTCAAACAGAGCTCGGGAGCACCCGATGGCCTCCGAATCAATTTTTGGAGGGAAACCAGATCATTTGTCCGAACAATTATGCCTTTTTATGCACGGGGTAGACCATTGGAAAGGGGTTTCAGTGCCCTTAAAGTATTCATTAAGATTTCGCTTGATGAAAAAGTTGATTGGAGTCAAATCGGGGCCGAAAGTGCCCAGTGGCCTTTGGGTTAATTTTTAATGGTCGAATGGTCAATTTGACTGAACTGTTATTCCAATCCATGCACAAGGGAGACCGTTGGAAAGTGTATTTAGAGTCCTTCTTGGTTTTCATGAGCTTTTACTATGAAAATAGAGTTAATCGACGTCAAACGGGGCCCAGGAGCATCCGATGACCTCTAAATTGATACTCAGAGCATGATCTAAGGTTTATAGTGAAATGGGGAGGAGCTAGGGACCTAAGTAGAGACTTAAGGGGTCCTAGAATGTGGTGTCTATAGATCCCATCGCTGGGTGAGATTGGAATAAGTGAAATCCATCGAATAGGCACCACATGATGTTTAGGAATGAGGTCGATTCTACAGACCTAAGAGACGAGGATGACCGATTTAGAGGGTTGAGGCCTATTCTGCGGACCTTAGGTAACGCTGCAGATGAACGATTCTATGGGCCGAGGTCAATCCTAAGGACCTAGGGTAGGGAGTAACTAATATGTGAATTGAAACTAATTCCGAGGGCTTCAAGATGGGATCGACCAATTTTGAAGGACAAAGCCAATTATGAGATAACGACCAATTCTGAGGGTCGAAGCCAATTCTGAGGGCTTAAGTGGAGAGAGACCAATTCTAAGGGTTGACGTTAATTCGGAGGGATTTAAGTGGAGAGTGACCAATTCGAAGGGTCGAATCCAATTCTGAGGGCTTAAGTGCAGAGTAATAAATTTTGATGGTGGAAGCTAATTCTGAGGGCTTAAGTGAAGATGAACCAATTCTGAGGGCTTAAGCTAAGAGTGACCAATTCTAAGGGTTGAAGTTAATTCTGAGGGATTTAAGTGAAGAGTGACCAATTCGAAGGGTCGAATCCAATTCTAAGGGCTTAAGTGCAGAGCAATAAATTTTGATGGTGGAAGCCAATTCTGAGGGCTTAAGTGAAGAGCAATCAATTCTGAGGGTCGAGGCCAATTCTGAGGGCTTAAGCGAAGAGCGACCAATTCTGAGGGTCAAGGTCAATTCTGAGGACCTTGAGTGGAGAGAGACCAATTTTGAGGGTCAAAGCCAATTTTAAGGGCTTAAGTGAGGCGACTGATTCTGAGAGTTAAGGTGAATTATGAGGACCTTGAGTAGAAGAGACCAATTCTGAGGGTCGAATCCAATTCTGAGAGCTTAATTTGGGTGTGGGGTATAGTTTTTCTGAGAAAATTTGGAGAATCCTTTGGGGAAAAGATACTAATCCGAGAATTGGATATAGCCCTACTGGGGAATTTTTTGATTTCTATGGTGTCCCTTGGAGACGTTGCTAAGGAGATATCCAATTGGATTTGAGAATTCAGCTACGGGAATAATTCTACGAGAAAATGTGGTATTAACTCAGTTGGGGATTTGAAAGGCTTGAAAAAAATGTTTTTCTTGGTGAAAAAAGTTCTAAAATTCATTTGGTAATTTTAGCTATTTTTTTTTTGGATTTTCATGTATTTTTTGGGAATGTTTTGTACAAAATTTTAAGAAGGTGCCGATCGGTAGGGTGTAGAGGGTGCCAAATAATAGTGGCACAATATTTTTTACTACCTCGGCCAGGTGAAGGGATACTATCGATCAGTACATGGACGGGGACTATCGATCGGCATGCCCCTTAGCCTCCTGTAAAAGGGGTGAGATTTCATCATTTTTTACAGCTTTCAGATCTTATATCCTACACCTTTCTTTTTCATGAACTATTCTAGCTTTATTTTATTTTTTCTAAGACTAAGAAATGGAAGATTTTTCAAGCAGTGCGGTCCACATGGCGTGGTTGAGTGTTGATGACTAGGCGCATTTGGAGTGGCAGGCTAGGGTGACCCTAGTATTGGGTAATGAGAACTCTTTTGACTCATTTTGGCCGGTTGGGGATGAGTAAACTCCTTCATGTGAGTCTGCGTACCATCGATCATCTAGTGTGGTGAGCCCTAGTGGTTATGTAAGTTTCAATGTGTATTTCGTTCTTTTTTTTTTTGAATTTCGACAAGGGGTTTTCCTTTTGATTTAACAGACTGATATATCTACTGTAATACCCCGTATTTTAATGCTATATTAATTTGGGGATTTATATAATTTAATGTGAATTAATTACTTAATATAAATCCGGAAATTTATTATGTTATAATTATTAACGCGATGAGAGTTAATAATTATGGGAAATTTGTTTAATATTACTAATGAGCAAAGTAATATATAATATTGATTATATTGAATGTCACGAGTGAATAAGATGACAATTTCGAAAATTTAAGTCGGGACGTGCTCGTGTCGCGTCGGGACTAAAGATTGATAAATAAAAGTGAATATTTTATAAGTTGTTCGTATGGTCGTTTTGAGTGTGCCAACGTGTCTGGAAGGGTCGAGATAGTCAGAAAAGTGTACCCGGGGATTTGATTTGGGTCTCGGGGCATTTTTAGGCCTAATTAGTAACCCGGGAGGGCATTTAAGTCATTTTGCATTTTTGGGTAATTAAACCCACGAAAATTAATAACCTATAGAAGCCTTTAGGTTTGCCATTTAGGGTTAGAATACTCAAAACCCTATAACGGCCATTGGAGAAGAGAGGAGAGAGCTCTCAAGGCATTCCAAGGCTCAAAACTCACCTGTTTGCATCGCCGCCACCACCAACGCGTAGATCGTGAGACAGGGAACGCAACCACACCAAATTCGGTGCCAAATCAGACTTCTGAACATCCCAGGCAAGTGTTTATCTTGCTTATTTCATTGGTGCATCTTTCATATTAGTTTATGAATGATGAAGAATGAATTATAGGGAAGAAAAACCCAATTTGAGATAGGAAATTTCATGTAGTTATGGTTTAAATGAAAATTCTGGAAACCGTTGTCATGTAGAGGAATTAACCACGAAATTATGATGTTTATAAGAAGAAAATTCTTGGAAAAATCATATTAGAACCATGTTTAAGATATTTCTAGGGTTCTTGATAATTATATAAATTTTTGGGCTGTTAATCCATGTTTAATGATAGAAATCCACATGCTTTACGTCGGAAATACCTAGTATGATGATATAATGTTAGTAGTATGAATCTTTGGACGTTTGGGAATGTAAAACTTGAATTTGGATGAAGATTCTTGTTAGAACCCGTAACTGCAAAACTGCAGAAATCGAAATACCAGTTTGATCGATCGATCGAGCCTAGATCTTCGATCGATCGAAGGTTCGATCGATCGAGCCCCAGACCTCGATCGATCGACCCCTCCTGGCAGACACCTATTTCCCTTTTTAAATGAGTTAAATTCAATTTATCATGAAATAGTTATTGGACATCCTTAATAAAAGGTTTTAGGAGATATGGAAGACCAGTAGGACATATGAATAACTTTGGGACTCTTAATATGATACGAGAATTATATTTTTGGGATAATTACTTATGGGTCGATGAATTTATGAATTAAAGGGAGAGTTTCGTAAGAGAATTATGTTGGAACATAAAAAGGACACCTACTGAATTTTATACTTGGGAGGATAGAGTCCATGAGAGTTACGTAATAAGTTGGAAAAATCCTTCGAATTAAGGCTAGAGACGAACCCTTATACGCGATATTGATAAATGTGAAAAACGAGGATAAATGGCGTAACTACGGGATTGGAGATATACCCAATATAGATATGGTAATATTAGTATAGTTATATGATTGTGTATGCATATACTATCTATGTGTGAGAAACATACCCACGCTACTTGCTATCCCTGAGGTTACCGCGCTGGGACGATCTTATCCTGTGTTGCCTTCGGGGGGATATTGATTCGTACCCTAGGAGATAGATATCCTTGGTACAGGCTATCGGAATGATAGTTCAGACGGTCCTAAGAGACGCGGGTATGTGCCATCCTCTTAGAGACTTGGAATCTATGCTTCGCCTCAATATTGTTGTGTATGTGTTAATACAATTCGTGAGTGATTCCGAATTTGTATTCCCCTTAATAAGAGTGATATGGGGTTTGGATAGTAGAGTATGCCTGCACCATAGTTTTAATATGGGTGCTGTTGTAATATATATATTATACGAGTAGTTAGTATGTATATATATAAAATTCTGGAATTTGGAACTGCCTACTGTGGTTTGGTAAGTAGGACTTGTTGATGGCTCAAATTGTAAATACTTGTTTTGAGAAAGTATAATATGACACTGGAAAACTTTATTAATTAATAAACTAAAATGAGAACTTTGAATACAAATTGAAATCTTATATTATAAACGTTTGTGTTATTCAGTTTTAAATCTTGCGAAGTTCAGTTTTAAATCTTGCGAATAACCTAAGATAAGATAAAACGTTGGGAGAGATTAGTGCGACATATGTTAGATAATCCGTTGGGAAGGTTAGTACGATAGGCGTGAACATTAGAAGAGAGGTGAGAATTTCTCAAGAGAGTGTCGCACTAATATGTTGTTGCATTGGCCTATATCAATTTAAATACTTGCTAAACGAATTTTAAATCATACACACTATCGGGCTCTGACACGTTGCTATTTCTCTTTCTCTCTTGTATATATATGTATATATTACAGGTGCCCAGCCACAGAGGCGTCTTGCTTAGGATCCCTTGGAAGAAACGTGCTGCAGCTTAGGTGGGAGTTGCAGGCCACTTGATTAGGCGATTTCATTTACTTGATTCCATTCCTATCATTCTCAGACATTGGGGCATGTGTCGCCCTCTCCACTATTTATCTGTTTTATTGGGACAATTGTATTTTAGTTTATTTCTAGTTCTGTTCTTTGGGATTTATTCAGCATGAATGTTTTACTTTAAATTTAAATGTTTGGATTCGATTGTCGAATGTTTTAAATTAATTGGATTATGTTGCAGAGTTATTGTGGTGTGATTCTTACTTATTGAATGTTGTTAAATAAAAAAAAATAAAATAATAATTTTTCTATAAATAAAATTTGGGAAGAAATGTTATAAATGGTTTTGACACTTAGCTTAATTAATTAGGGTGTTAAATTGAAAATTTATTTTTCGACAGTGATGATGAGAATGAACCAACTGTTCACCTTGAATTAATTTAATAAAGGAGTGGTCTCCCGGTTTTTAATTAGGCGGGGTGTCACAGGTGGTATCAGAGCATCAGGTTCTAGTGTCTATAACATCTGTACGGCTTACTTTCCCTTTCAGCTTAACGTTTTCGCTATAGAGACCTATTTTTAGGATTGTTGTATTCCTGCTTTTACGTTTACATCTTCAGCTATTTGAGATTTGATATTGACTTTATACTAATAAACTTCTTCACGTTTCAGATGCCTCCGAGACGTGCACTGAAGGATAGGCGTGCCCAGGTCGAGCAGCCCGCAGCCCCGACACAAGGCACTATGAATGCAAATGAGGTATCCGCCATTGTTGCTCAGGCGGTGAATGCCGCACTAGCGGTAGTTCAGTAGGCTCCACCCCAGATTCAGGAAGTGGCGCCAGTACCAGCACAACTTCCATCCGCTTGAGAGAGGGTTAGGGATGCTTTTCAGAAGGCGCATCCCCCTGAGTTCTCTGGTAGCTCAGATATCGTCACAGTGAGCCAATGGAAGAAAGACATCCAGCGGCATCTCCGTATGTATGAGTGCACCGACGTGAAAAAGCAGTTATTGTCTTCCTTTAAGCTGGTGGGGGCTGCTTTACAGTGGTGGAAGTCCACTACCACCTTGGAGGAGAGGGACACGATCCCGATTCAGACATTTTGGGAGCGGTTTGACCGCCAGTATTTTCCACCCGCCGTACAGACTGAGATGAGGCGGAAACTACTGAATTTGAAGCAGGAAAATTCTACCGTAGCTGAGTATGAGGAGGAGTTCACGAGACTTCTCACCATCGTGCCAGATGAGGCACCCACTGAGAACAAGAAAATTATGTTGTTTGTGGACGGGTTAGCTTGGAGGATCCGTCAGTACCTTATAGGGAATTTGTCCCTGAGTACTTTCACTGATGTACTCAATGCCGCCTTGCTACATTGCCAAGATCACCGCTTCCATCTGCAGGAAAGCAAGAGAGTCCAGCCAGTAGGGCAGGACTGGGGGTAATAGTGCTAGTGGGGCACCATCTCATGGACAGACTCGTCACCACGAGCAGAGTTCCCATCAGGGGACGCTGCTAAGAGATTTCGTTCAGGTGATTCTAGGCAGGGATTTGGGGGTTATAGGCAGGGCCAGCCTAATCAGCAGGGCCATCAAGGCCAACACCGACAGCAGGGTCAGCAGCGTGCACATTAGGGCCAACAGGGCCAGTGGTGGGGAGGTAACGGCCAGCAGGGCTGCGATCAATAGGGTCAGAGGGGAGGCAACTTCAAAGGCCGATGTTTTGGGTGTGTTAAACACGGCCATAGGCGCCAAGATTGTTCGGAGGGAGATAGGGCTCCACAGCAGCAGGGTGCCCGTAATGAGCCACAAAGACCACTTTTTCCACCTGCCCTCCCAACTCCAGCCCAGGTACTAGCCCTACCATCCGTTCCAACAGCTCCAGTACAGCATGGGAAGTTACAGTATGGATGTGTATATAACGTCCATCAGGAAGCAGCTCCACAGGCACCACCTGCGATTGAGGGTATGTTTCCTATCCATGGTGCAATGGGTCGGGTTTTGTTTGATACTGGGGAAACACATTGGTTTATAGCTACGCATTTTGCGAAGGCCTTAGGGTTGTTAGCCACCGCAGAGAGAACAGTGACGTGTGTAGACTCACCACTGGGGAGTGGGTCACTTATTTTCTTTATATGTCGAGGAGTGGGGGTAGAGATTGGTACTTTGGTATTACCTGCAGACATGGTAGTCTTAGATATGCATGAGCACGATGTTATTATAGGTATGGATTGGCTCGCAGCTTATAGAGCCATGATTGATTGCTTCGGTGGGAGCATTGTTTTTGCCATTCCGAGGCAAGAGATATTTATAGTGGCGATGCCTCGCCCAGAGGGAGGTTCGACCGCTCATTTGTATTATATAGAGGAGGATACCTCTAAGGAGGTTGTGATTCCGTTAGACTCGATTCAAGTTGTTCGTGAGTATTCCGATGTGTTTCAGGAGATACCGAGCCTACCCCCCAGTCGAGAGATAGACTTTATCATAGACTTGTTACTGGGTACTAGACCGATAGCGCACGCTCCATACCGTATGGTTCCGGCAGACATGCGAGAGTTACGAGATCAGATACAACAGCTGTTAGGACAGGGCTTCATTCACAGGAGTAACTCACCTTGGGGCACTCCAGTCTTGTTTATGAAGAAGAGAGATGGTTCACTGAGGTTATGTGTGGACTATCGGGAGTTGAACAAAGTCACGATACGGAATAAGTATCCGTTGCCTCGAATCGATGATCTGTTCGACCAGCTCAGGGGAGAAACTTTCTTTTCAAAGATAAATCTGAGGTCGGGGTACCATCAGCTACGTATTAGGGAGTAGGATGTTTCGAAGACTACTTTCTTGACGAGATATGGGTCCTATGAGTTCAGGGTGATACCGTTCGGACTCACAAATGCTCCAGCCGTTTTCATGGACTTGATGAACCGATTATTCAGAGAGTTCTTGGATCAGTTTGTCATCGTTTTCATAGATGACATTTTGATATATTCACACTCCGAGGAGGATCATGCCGAGCACTTGAGACAGGTTCTTCAGACTCTACGAGAGCATCAGTTGTATGCTAAGTACGAGAATTGCGGATTCTGGTTGCGAGAGGTACAGTTGTTGGGGCATGTTGTTTCTGAGCAGGGGATAGCAGTTGACCCGAGTAAAGTGTCAGCGGTGAGGGAGTGGGGACAACCCATGACACCAACGGAAGTGCGTAGTTTCTTGGGATTAGCTGGTTACTATAGGAGATTTATTCGGGGATTTTCCAAAATAGCGGGTCCACTGACGAATTTGACTCGCAAAGGGGTACCGTATGTTTGGGATGATGCTTGTCAGTTGGCTTTCGACGAGCTGAAAGACAAGCTTACTTCAGCACCAGTCCTTGCGTTACCGAAGCCGGGTGTGGAGTACCTAGTTTACACCGGTGCGTCTTTACGGGGACTTGGGGGAGTACTTCAGCAGCAGAAGAAGGCTATAGCTTTTGCCTCCCGTAAGCTTAAGCCGCATGAGAAAAATTACCCCACCCACGACCTGGAGTTAGCAGCGGTCGTCTTTGCATTGAGGATATGGAGACACTATTTATTGGGGGAGAAATTTCATTTGTTCACAGACCACAAGTCATTGCAGTACCTGTTCACTCAGCGAGAGCTGAATATGCGTCAGCACAGATGGCTAGAGTTTGTGAAAGACTACCAGTTCGATATACAATATCATCCGGGGAAGACCAACGTAGTTGCTGATGCGTTGAGTCGTAGACCGGTAGACGAGGTAGCGGACGTCTGGAAAGCAAAGTGGAAGGATTTGGGTCACCAGGACGCAGTAGCCCGTTCTTTCATATCCGTGATGTCAGTCACACCCGAGATTGTTATGAGGGTGATACAGGCACAGACCACATACCCGTTTTGCCAGGAGAAGATTGTACAACTTTTAGCCGAGGGTGCTGAGTCCTATTCTGTTGGTTCTGATGGGGTTTTGCGGTTTAATAGGAGGTTGGTGGTTCCAGAAGGGGCATAACTACGTCATGCAGTGATGACCCAATCTCACGGGTCCCGATTTGTAGTGCATCCTGGAGGGGATAAGATGTACCAGGATATGAGGAAACAATACTGGTGGAGTGGGATGAAGAAGTACATTGCTGAGTTCGTGTCCAAGTGTTCTACCTGCCAGCTGGTGAAGGTGGACCATCATAAACTGTCAGGACTGTTACAGCCATTGGAAGTACCCGCGTGGAAGTGGGAGAGTATTTTTATGGATTTTATTACGGGGTTGCCTACATCACAGCGAGGCCACGACTCTATCTGGGTGATTATAGACCGATTGACCAAGGTGGCTCATTTTCTACCGGTGCGGATAGATTATACCACGGGTCAGTATGCTCAGTTGTTTATTGCTGAGATCGTCAGATTACACGGGGTGCCCCTGAATATTGTGTCAGATAGAGACAAGATTTTTGTGTCACGTTTTTGGGAAAGATTTCAGGAGGCTATGGGTACTGAGTTGAGGTTGAGTTCAGCTTATCACCCACAGACAGATGGACAGACAGAGCATACTAATCAGATGTTGGAGGATATGCTACGCATGTGTGTTCTTGATTTTGGAGGAGGTTAGGAGCCACACCTTCCACTGGTAGAGTTTGCTTATAACAACTCTTATCAGTTCATGATTGGCATGGCCCCATTTGAGGCTTTGTATGGCAGACCTTATCGTTCCCCAACTTATTGGCTCGAGGTGGGGGATAAAAAGTTGCTAGGACCAGAGGTGATTTAGGAGACCTCCGCGAGGATTGAGATGATCAGGAGTCTCATTCGGGTAGCCCAAGACAGGCAGAAGAGCTACGCCGATGCAAAACGGTTCTTCTGGGAGTTTAATGTGGGGGACCAAGTGTTACTGCGTGTATCTCCTATGAAGGGAGTGATGAGGTTCAGGAAGAAGGGGAAATTGGCTCCGAGGTACGTCAGACCATTTCCCATCATCGAGAGGATTGGGCCGATTGCATACAGGTTGGGACTGCCAGAGCATTTACTTCGCATTCACGATGTATTCCACATCTCGTCGTTGAGACGATATCTTCGGGATGATATGGCCCATACTCACATCGCGATAGATGAGATAGACTTACAGCCTGACGGCTCTTACGAGGAGAGACCGGTGGCTATCCTAGACTTTAGTGAGAGGAAATTGAGGTCGAAGATAGTTCCACTTGTACGGTCCAGTGGGAGCACCATAATGTGGAGGAATCCACTTGGGAGCACGAGGCAGATATGCGAGAGAGATATCCAGATTTGTTCTTACCAAGTATGCCTTATTTTCCGAATTTCGGGACGAAATTCCGTTATTAGGGGGGAAGTATGTAATACCCCGTATTTTTATGCTATATTAATTTGGGGATTTATATTATTTAATGTGAATTAATTACTTAATATAAATCCGGAAATTCATTATGTTATAATTATTAACGCGATGAGAGTTAGTAATTATGGGAAATTTGTTTAATATTACTGATGAGCAAAGTAATATATAATATTGATTATATTGAATGCCACGAGTGAATAAGATGACAATTTCGGAAATTTAAGTCGGGACGTGCTCGTGTCGCGTCGGGACTAAAGATTGATAAATAAAAGTGAATATTTTATAAGTTATTCGTATGGTCGTTTTGAGTGCGCCAACGCATCCGGAAGGGTCGAGATTAGGGGTGGCAATTTGGGCACGAACACGACAACACGACACGATCCAACACGAAACTAACACGAAATTAAAACAGCTTGTCGTGTTCGGGTCGTGTTCGGGCCAGACTTTTTTGGCCCACTATCGGGTCGTGTCGTGTTCGTGCCAGGAAATTGACCCGATATTGGCCCGAAATTGTCCCGTTAGAGCCCAATTGCAACACGATAAGAAAATAACCCAATTAAAACCCAATTGTGTCCCAATTACAACCCAATTGTGTCCCAATTAGCCCAAATAAGAAACTCCATCTCGTGAAAAAGAGAACACATCTTCAATTAGCCCAACGGGTTATCGTGTCCAGTCATGTCAATCGTGCCAATTCGGCACAATTTTTTTTTCGTGTTACTCGTGTCGGGTCGTTCTACTAATGGGTCGTGTTCGTGCTAGTAAAAAAAACACGCTAGCGTGTCGTGTCGTGTTCGTGCCAGATAAAATTGTGTCGGGTAGTGTCGGGCCAGACCCAAACACGACCCATTGGCCCGAATTGCCACCCCTAGTTGAGATAGTCAGAAAAGTGTACCCCGGGATTTGATTTGGGTCTCGGGGCATTTTTAGGCCTAATTAGTAACCCGGGAGGGCATTTAAGTCATTTTGCATTTTTGGGTAATTAAACCCACGAAAATTAATAACCTATATCAGCCGTTTAGGTTAGTCATTTAGGGTTAGAATACTCAAACCCTAGAACGGCCATTGGAGAAGAGATGAGAGAGCTCTCAAGGCATTCTAAGGCTCAAAACTCACCCGTTTGCATCGCCGCCACCACCAACGCGTAGATCGTGAGACGGGGAACGCAACTACACCAAATTCGGCACCAAACCAGACTTATGAAAATCCCAGGCAAGTGTTTATCTTGCTTATTTCGTTGGTGCATCTTTCATATTAGTTTAGGAATGATTAATAATGAATTATAGGGAAGAAAAAACGAATTTGAGATAGGAAATTTCATGTAGTTATGGTTTAAATGAAAATTCTGGAAACCCTTGTCATGTAGAGGACTTAACCACGAAATTATGATGTTTATAAGAAGCAAAATATGGGAAAAATCAGATTAGAACCATGTTTAAGAGATTTCTAGGGTTCTTGATAATTATATAAATTTTTGGGCTGTTAATCCATGTTTAATGATAGAAATCCACATGCTTTACGTTGGAAATACCTAGTATGATGATATAATTTTAGTAGTATGAATCTTTGGACGTTTGGGAATGTAAAACTTGAATTTGGATGAAGATAGGTGTTAGAACCCGTAACTGCAAAACTGCAGAAATCAAAATACCTGTTTGATCGATCGATCGAGCCCAGACCTTGATCGATCAAAGGTTCAATCGATCGAGCCCCAGACCTTGATCGATCGACCCATCCTGGCAGACTCCTATTTCCCTTTTTAAATGAGTTAAATTCAATTTATCGTGAAATAGTTCTTGGACATCCTTAATAAAATGTTTTGGGAGATATGGAAGACCAGTAGGACATATGAATAACTTTGGGACTCTTAATATGAGACGAGAATTATATTCTTGGGATAATTACTTAAGGTTCGATGAATTTATGAATTAAAGGGAGAGTTGCGTAAGAGAGTTACGTTGGAACATAAAAAGGACACCTACTGAATTTTATACTTGGGAGGATAGAGTCTATGAGAGTTACGTAATAAGTTGGAAAAATCCTTTGAATTAAGGCTAGAGACGAACCCTTATACGCGATATTGATAAATGTGAAAAACGAGGATAAATGGCGTAACTATGGGATTGGAGATATACCCAATATAGATATGGTAATATTAGTATAGTTATATGATTGTGTATGCATATACTATCTATGTGTGAGAAACATACCCACGCTACTTGCTATCCCTGAGGTTACCGCGCTGGGACGATCTTATCCTACGTTGCCTTCGGGGGCATATTGATTCGTACCCTAGGAGATAGATATCCTTGGTACAGTCTATCAGAATGATAGTTCAGACGGTCCTAAGAGACGCGGGTATGTGCCATCCTCTTAGAGACTTGGAATCTATGCTTCGCCTCAATATTATTGTGTATGTGTTAATACAATTCGTGAGTGATTCCGAATTTGTATTCCCCTTAATAAGAGTGATATGGGGTTTGGATAGTAGAGTATGACGGCACCATAGTTTTAATTGGGGTGCTGTTGTAATATATATATTATACGAGTAGTTAGTATGTATATATATGAAATTCTGGAATTTGGAACTGCCTACTGTGGTTTGTTAAGTAGGACTTGTTGATGGATCAAATTGTAAATACTTGTTTTGAGAAAGTATAATATGACACTGGAAAACTTTATTGATTAATAAACTAAAATGAGAACTTTGAATACAAATTGAAATCTTATATTATAAATAATTGTGTTATTCAGTTTTAAATCTTGCGAAGTTCAGTTTTAAATCTTGCGAATAACCTAAGATAAGATAAAACGTTGGGAGAGATTAGTGCGACATATGTTAGATAATCCGTTGGGAAGGTTAGTACGATAGGCGTGCACATTAGAAGAGAGGTGAGAATTTATCAAGAGAGTGTCGCACTAATATGTTGTTGCGTTGGCCTGTATCAATTTAAATACTTGTTAAACGAATATTAAATCATACACACTATCGGGATCTGACACGTTTCTATTTCTCTTTCTCTCTTGTATATATATGTATATATTACAGGTGCCTAGCCATAGGGGCGTCTTGCTTAGGATCCCTTGGAAGAAACGTGCTGCATCTTAGGTGGGAGTTGTAGGCCACTTGGTTAGGCGATTTCATTTACTTGATTCCATTCCTATCATTCTCAGACATTGGGGCATGTGTCGCCCTCTCCACTATTTATCTGTTTTATTGGGACAATTGTATTTCAGTTTATTTCTAGTACTGTTCTTTGGGATTTATTCATCATGAATGTTTTACTTTAAATTTAAATGTTGGGATTCGATTGTCGAAGGTTTTAAATTAATTGGATTATGTTGCAGAATTATTGTGGTGTGATTCTTACTTATTGAATGTTGTTTAATAAAAATAAATAAAATAATAATTTTTCTACAAATAAAATTTGGGAAGAAATGTTATAAATGGTTTTGACACTTAGCTTAATTAATTAGGGTGTTAAATTAAAATTTTATTTTTTGACAGTGATGCTGAGAATGAACCAACTGTTCACCTTGAATTAATTTAATAAAGGAGTGATCCCCCGGTATTTAATTAGGCGGAGTGTCACATCTACCTCAAACCTGCATTCCTGGGGGATGATGGGATTTAAGGATGTCTGGGACCTTCCTTCGGTGGTGCGCTGGGTGGTCTCATCACCTGGTTTTAGTAGGTTGGTGTCCTCATTGGATGGGACGCCCCGTTCGACGACTGTCTTTTGTGCCTTGGGAGAGAGGTGGTGGGATACTACCCATACCATGAGTTTAGGTTTTGGGGAGATCACAATGACTACCATTGATGTTCAACAACTACTGGGGCTTGACTGTGAGGGGGCCCAGATAGGACCGAACTTTACGGGTGACGCCAGTAGCTGTGGAGGCAGCGTTGGGTGATGTTAGGCTGATAGTCTCAGGGGACTTCATTCATCTCTCTCTTTTGAAGGAGGTTTTGTTGAGTTACCAGATTGATGAGACACACGGGCTGTAGGTGTGGCAAATGTTCCATTTATTCATTCTTTTGTTGTTGGGAGGTTTTTTAGTGGTGATGTCGTCCACTTGTGTTTTTTGCCGTATTTGAGGGAATTTTTGAACATCCCTCTTTTTGACCAATGGAGCCTGACTTTGGAGACCCTTTATTTGTCTTTGGATGCCTTCAACCGGTGATTTCGGCAGACCTTTACCGGTGCCACGTATCTTTTGGAGGTATTCTTTCCTTTTTTGCATTTTATTTCTTTTTTTTATTTCTTTCTTGTTTTATTGTAGTTGGTGACTTTGTCCTTTGTAGTCATGGTTCTATGAGGTGATTAGGCTTAATGCCTACTTGATAGGTTTGAAGGATGAGTCGGTGGGGGATTTCTGTCATATTTACCAGTGATGGAAGTCCAACCGACAGTCAAGGCAATCTTTTTCTTTGGCGGTGGTGCGTCAGGTCTTGAATGGTCTGATGAGCAATCGGGTAAGTTCTTCTTTGCTTTCGAGACCATTTTTTTCTTCGATGACCTTTTTTTAGATTTTGATTTTCCTTTGGGGATCTTGCAGGGGGATGGCCATTCAACACACAGGGGTGGCCGGGGGGAATGGACAACTGCGTCGTCTGTTAGTGCACATGTTTGGCTACTATCAGTATTTGAGAGAGAGATTAGTCCGACAGGTGGATGAGGACAAGGTGATTGTGTACCTACAAGGCCCCTGAGGTGCATGAGGTAGGAGTGGGAGATGACGAAGGAGGCGAGGGTGGAAACAATGGTCGATGAACCTTACTTGTCGTATTCTAACATGACGCTAACCTATGATTTAGGATTTTGTTTCGAGCTAGCTGTTGCTGCCCATCATACATCACATGTGACTTTTCCCCTTGTGGTACTAGTAGGGGCATGAGTTAGCCGGTGGGGTCTGTCCATAGTGCGGGTGGTGCATCAACATCAGCAGTGGGAGCGGCATTAGAGGTTCCATTTTTATGGCTACCTCCTCCCTCCTATAACATTAGACGAATCGAGGAGGATTAGTGCGTATGCTGCATCAGCACAATGCAATGGACCCGGATGTGCTGGGGATGATGGAGGATGTCCTTCAGCCAGAGGTATATCTTTCATTTCTTTAACTTTTGTTTCTCTTATTTCTTTTTTTTTACCTCGGACTGACTAATTTACTTTTTTCTATTTTCCTGCAGTACGTACGGGTGTCGACTACCACGCTGAAAGACATCCGGGAATGGGTGGCTTCCACAACGTCTCATATTTGTGATTCGATCTTAGTTCCTTCCTTCTTGGTGCCATCTTCTTCATCTAAGGAGGGGTCTGGATTAGGTAGCGAAGGCTCTTTAGCTTGTCGACGGGGAAAGCACGTATGCCATGGGGATGGGAGTCTTAGAGAGAGAGAGAGAGAGATTTTTGGGGGTTCAGGGTGAGTCCTGTTATTTTTGTATTTTTCCTGCAAGACATATGTAATAAACCAATATATATGCAATGGGTGAGGTTTTATTTATTTATCTTTGCTTTAATGACTTACTGCACTTTTTACTTTGCTGTTGAGACCTTGAAAAGGATTATTATAACTTAAAAGGAAATGAATTTTATTTTGAGAGAGTATAAGTAAAAATAGGAGGGACTGGCCTGATTTCAAAAATAAAAATAAGTTTTGAGTTTTGTATTTTGACAAAGAAGGAAAAGGAGAATTTTCTAAAAATGGGGGGATATCAATCGACATATCATTTATCTAGCCTATCGACAGGTTAGTCCAGTCCAATCACCCCAAGACTTTATTGAACTTCCTTAAACTATTTTGTCCTTGATAGGGTAGGGTTTTATCCAGATTATGCAAGACCCTCTTATCTAGTCAATGTTTTCAAGTATAAAATGGGTAATGGTGGAGTGTTTTTTTCACCCATCCACATTTCTTTTCTTTTGCTTATTTCTTTCTTCTTGTCTTATCATTTCCAGCATGGCTCTTTCTATAAGCATTGAATTATCCTCTTACCTCAAAATTTTAGATTGAATTAGCCTCTTACCTAAAAAATTTAGAGTCTATGTGCTCATATAATGTAGACTACAATCCTTTAACATGCGTTTGGTTTCATTGTAGCGTAACTGACCTATTAACATGATGATGGTTTCGGGATAATTATGGTACCCGAGGATCATGTCTTTCGTTTTCTCATAGACGGATTCTGCCCCACTTACGAAGAGTTCTCTACTATGATGGGGGTAAACCCTAGTGTTGCGATGGCTATGCTTGAATTTTCTCTATCTCCTTGGAAGTTGTTATTAGGACTTCTCCATATTTCACCCTTGGCGGCTTGATCATTGGTTACTGGAGGAATAATTTCCCTCCCAGCTATACTATACTCTATGTGTTTGCAAGATGTTAGTGATACAGGTTATGCTAAAGCCGTCATCCTTGTCTTAACTTAAAAATTACTGTTAGTAATGAGGGACCTATTGATGGATCCTCAACTTATGGCAATCACTGCATGGATGTCATACCATCGCAAACGTGTGGCAGTGATATTGTCATAGACCCTAAATGGTCTAGGTGCTTTGCGAGAAGGTCGTTCAGACTTTCTAAAAGGCAACCCCATTATGCTGTTGATGTGGTTATCGTAGAAATTTCATTTGGCAGTCCCTCCTGAATAACCTTTGGCAGTTATGCCGAATTTCTTCACTCTCTACTTCATCAGTTTCGACTCGAATATAGAGAACTAGGAGAACTAGTTTGTATAGCATGGGGCTCGATGTCTGTGTTGGTCGATATCCTGGTGGAGGGAGTTACAGCGTATTTTATAACTTGGGTAATACGAGTATGGTCTTTTGGTTAGCCTCCAGCAGACCTCTTTTTACTTTTTGTGGCGGCTCATGCGTCAATTTGGGTGGAACAGATTGTGCCTTACCGTGTTCTGGACTTCTATCCTATGGAGGATTTGACGGAAGGCATGCGCATGCGGCTGGGATCTCTAAGGGAGAATCGTCGGTCGTCGACCTGTCTTTCTGAATTTATTAGTAGAGCTTGGCATGATTCTATGGATTACATGAAATGGTTACGGAGGAGGGTAGTGGCTAAGATGTTGGCCGAGGAGACTGGCCAGATATGGCTTTACATGTTTGACATCATGGAGGGAGATTTTGTGGTTTTCTCTAGTTGGTCAGGGCTTACCGTTAAATGGAGGGACTTCGATATTCCGTCAAAGCAGGGGAAGTTTGGGGGACTCAAGATGTAGATGATTATGGGGCTGGTTTTTCTAGCAACTGCGGGTAGGGCCTTTTATGAAGTTAGTGTTTTAGGTGTTGTTTTGTGAAGCTTTTATGTTTGGTTGTTGGGAATAAATTTGGAAAAGTTGTTTGGGAATAGTTTGGTTTGGACAATAAGGTTAGATTGGCGGGGGAAGATATTTGACCCCTATGTCGATATTTGTAATCATATTGGAATTTTGTATTAAAGGAAAAAAATATCTTAATTATATTGTTGTGCCTCTTGATGAGTTTCTTCATTTGAATTATCTATACTAATCGTTAAGGCATAAATAATCCTTTTGTTCATGTAAATTATAAAATAAACTGTCATTCTCGGGGATAAGAAAAATAATAGCATTTTATTAAAAAGAAGGGAGTCGTTCTCATGTAAATGGTATGATCTGCCTACATACCTCTAGGGGTTTTAAAAAAAATCATTTTTGAAAGTAAAATTATTTTTAGAGGATCAGGCCCCCACCTATTTCTGAGTAGAGGAAAATGAAGATTTTTTTTAGAATAAAAGGGAGATGAGAAGACTCGTAGCACGCTGAGATTTCAAACTAAGGGTAGAATTTCTTGAGATGGTCCAGGTTGACCGGACGGGTCATCTCCTCCCCAACAAGGTCGGTGAGTATAGTGGCGCCACCAGATAGGATTTTCTTTAATATATAGGGGCCACTCCAATTAGGCTTGAATTTACCGCTAGGGTCCCACATGAGCTCTACAATTTCTTTAATGACTACATCCCCTTCTCGGACACCACGTGAAAAATATGACGTATGTGATAATTTATTTAAGATAAATTCACAAGTTTCCAAGTAACTCTTATTTAATTAGAGTCTACTTTTAAATCAAATAAATACAGCCCCTAAACATGCATCTAAATCAACCCACAAAAGGTAAAGCATGCAACATAGTAAATATGCTGAGACACAGATTTCAGGAAAAAACTCATTTCGGGTAAAACCTTTATTTCACTATGAATATATAAATCGCAACTTACAATTACATAGAGAAATATCTGCAATGGATCAACACGCAGCCAACCCACAAAGACACACAGTCTTGAACTAAGTAAGAGAATACACGCAGTACCCTCCAAGGACTCGCAGTCCAAACAACAAAGGAAGAATCATAGTTGTCCTCAATGACACGTAGCCATAACACTTTGTAGAGACTCCCTCAACAATGACACGCAGCCCTTGGTTGCAAAGATCTCCTCACAAAGGTTGAACAATAGCAAATCTTGTGTTCTAGGGTTCCAAAAGATTCACAAAAGTAATTGGGATTTTTGTGTGTAAATAAAAAAGATGTTTGGCACATCAAAAATTGAAGTCTTGTTGTGTTTGAAGTCTTAGAAATGTTTTCTCAAAGACTTGAAAAAATACACCACCGAACAAGGAATATATATAGGAAATATGAATCGGTGGTAAAAAATCTCATGGATCTGTGCGAAATTATCCAAAGCGGATCGGTCCATTTTGGAGGCAGATCGGTCCGACCTCGGACCAGTTCATTTTTAAAAGAGGCTTCATCGGTTTGCATTCGATCCGGGGTATACTATTTCTGGCAAAGAGAATCGGTCCGGCATATAGGCGGATCAGTCCGGAGGCGGATCGGTTCATTTAAAATATGGGCGGACCAGTCCGATTTACCAAAAAATTAAAAATATTTTAAAAGCCTCATTTTGCCAAAAATATTTTAAAAGCCTTATTTTTATAAAAAATCATTTTATAAAAATCTCCCAATACTAAGTATGAAGTTTAAGGGACTTAAAAACAAAACTTTACCAAGTTCATTCTCGCAGAGGTTATGATGTTGAAGACGCTTTGATATTCGGATCCGTTGTTGTAGATGCGATCTTGAATTTCTTCAACAGTGTAACGGCATACGACATATATATTGACAATGGACAAAAATGTCCTTACACCAGGGTACATGACTCTCTTGTTAAATGATCGTGTTATTCGGCGATGGTAACCTTGTATATGATATAGAGATTTTAACCTCCTTTCATCCAAAAGAGATAACTCATCAAAACAACTTTGATGCCAATCTTCTTCGTAGACTTATCTTTCAAGCATTACATGAAATAAAGGTATTTCTAGCTCAACGAGTAGGATTTCTTCCATATCGTATACCCGAGAGTAACGGGTAGCACCAGTAGATGCTCGAACTGAAGTAAGATAGCCCCAGAGGGTGTAAGGGATCCGATCATCCCAATCTCGGTAACTCTCGATCATCTTGTCGATGATTTCTTTGAGGTTCTTATAATTGGCTTTGACTGCACAGTTAATTCAAGGTCAATAGGGAGAAGATTTATGTCTCTGAATTTCATACTCGTTGAACAATTCCGTGACTTCTTCTTCAAACTGCAACTTGTTATCTGATATTAGCTCATGCCGACCCCATATCGGTAATTGATGTATTTTCGAATGAACTTGGCTACCTTTTTAGCATTTATTACTGTATATGACTCGACTTTGACCCATTTGGTGAAGTAATCGATGGCCATCAAGATGAATTCACACCCGATGGAGGCCTTGGGTGTAACTTTCCCTATGATATAGATGCCTCATATGGAGAATGGCTAGAGATAAGTCATATTGTATAATTCTCACGGAGACAAGTAATTGAGATTCGAAAACTATTGTCATTTAAAGCATCTCCAAAAATAAGTGGTCCAATCTTGAACCATGGTAGTCCAATATCAGGATCTTCTTCTATGACGAGCTCAATATGGTATAAGTGGGTAGGTTTATCTTTATTTTGGGTTAGGATGGGGGCCATCATTATTCCTTCGGCATGTTGATCATGGAGTCTAAGGTAGCAAGGACATCGGCTAAGTTGTTGTTTTCTCGAGGCAGGTAGTGGAAGGTGATATCTTGGAATTGGGAGGCCAACTCTTCTAAGTGGACATGGAAGGGTAAGAGTCTCTCTTCCTTAACTTTCCATCTTCTTAGGAATTGACCAATGACGAGGGATGAACAACCGTAGACATCTAGGCATCGAATTCCTTTCTTGAGAGCGACTTTATGGCCCACGGTGCATGCCTCATATTCGTTCATGTTATCAGTGCAGGGAAAATCTACCTTGATGGTAATGGAAGTGTGAGAGTTACCACGCCTAATTAAATACCAGGTGATCAATCCTTTATTAAATTAAAATCAAGGTGAATGGTTGGTTCATTCTCGCATCACTATCGTATAATAATTATTACCAATTTAAACACCCTAAATAATTAAGCAAATGGTCAAAACAATTTAAAGCCTTATTTTTTTTATTAAATACCAATATTAAAACCTTTTTAATACCCAACAGTTAAGAATCACATACATACTAAGGATGACAATTAACACACAAGAATTAAACCATCTAGATAAACCAAACCAGGTTTAAGAATTATAAATGTAATCATCCTGACAAGAGTTAACTCCTGAAGAGTACTGAATACTGGAAATATAAATGTACATACATCTCTGACAAATCCAAACGGAATAGGAAATAGGGCGACACATGCCCTAACTATAAAGAACTAAAGTAAAACTTAATCGATGAAGAGGTCGTCTAAAGAAAGGGCCTGCAACTCCCACATAAGTTGCAGCACGTCAAATCCAAAAACCCTATGCATGACGCCCCCTGTGGCTAGGCACCTGTAATACATACATACATATATATATAGGAGACAGATGTAATACCCCGTATTTTTAAGCTATATTAATTTGGGGATTTATTAAATTTAATGTGAGTGAATTATTTAATAAAAATCCGAAAATTAATTATGTTATAATTATTAACGTGATGAGAGTTAGTAATTATGGGAAATTGTTGAATATTACTAATGAGCAAAGTAATATATAATATTGGTTATATTGAATGTCATGAGTGAGTTAAATGGCAATTTTGGAAATTTGAGTCGGGACGCGCCCGTGTCGCGTCAGGACTAACTATTGTTAAATAAAAATGAATATTTTATAAGTTGCCCGTATGGTCGTTTTGAGTGCGCTAACGCATCTGGAAGGGTCGAGATAGTCAGAAAACTGTACCCGGGAGTGTAGTTTGGGTCTCGGGGCGTTTTTAGGCCTAATTAGTACCCCGGGAGGGTATTTTGGTCATTTTACATATTTGGGTAATTAAACCCACGAAATTCAGCAACCTATATCATCCATTTAGGTTAACCATTTAGGGTTAAAATGTTCAGAACCCTAGTACGGCCATTAGAGAAGAGAGGAGAGAGCTCTCAAGGCAATTCAAGGCAAAAAAGTCACCCGTTTGCACCGCCGTCACCGCCAACGCGTAGATCGCGAGACGGGGAACGCAACCACACCAGATTCATCTGCAAACCAGACTTCTGAAAATCCCAGGCAAGTGTTTATCTTGCTATTTTCGTTGGTGCAATTCCCATATTAGTTTAGGAATGATTAGGGATGAAATAGATGGAAGAAAACCTAAATTTTGATTGGAATTTGCATGTAGTAAAGACTTAAACCTTATTCTGGAAATCTTTTATGATGTAGAAGAATAACCCACGAAATTTTGATGATGTATTAGAAGGAAATTCTTGTAAAATCAGATTAGAACCATGATTAAGAAAACTCTAGGGTTCTTGATGATTAGATAAGATTTTGTGTTGATTATCCATGTTTAATGATAGAATTACACATGCTTTACGTTGAAAACATCTGGTATAATGTTATAATGATGGTAGTAGAATTTTTGGGACGTTTGGGTTTGGAAAATATGGATTTGGATGAAGAAAAGTGGTAGAACCCGTAACTGCAATTCTGCAGAAATCGAAATACCTGCTCGATCGATCGATCGAGCCTAGAGCTTCGATCGATCGAACCCCAAACCTCGATCGATCGACCCCTCCTGGAAGACTCCTATTTCCCTTGTTTAATTAGTTAAATTAAATTTATCATGAAATAATTCTTGGGTATTCTTAATAAAATGTTTTGGGAGATATGAAAGACCAGTAGGACATATGAATAAGTGTTGGGAACTTTATTATAAGACGAGAATTTTGCTTTTGGGATAATTATATAATGAACGATGAAACTACGTATTCCAAGTGAGAGATTACGGCGAATAGTTACGATAGTGAATAGAGGTATACCTACTAAATTTTCTACTTGGAAGGATAGAGTCCACGAGTGTCACGTAATAAGTGAGAAATCCCTTCGAGTTAAGGTTAGAGATGAAACCTTATACGTAATACTAATAACGTGAAATTAAGGATAAATGTTGTAATTATGGGTGACGAGAGGAACCTATATTAATATGATAAAGTGGTATATTATATGATTGTGTGTACATATATTATATACATGTGAAAATCATGCCCACGCTACTTGCTATCCCTGAGGTTTCCGCGCTGGGACAGTCTTATCTCGATGGGACCTTTATGGGGGATATTGACTTGTACCCTAGAAGATAGATATCCTTGGTACAGGATATCGATGTGATAGTTCAGACGGTCCTAAGAGACGCAGGTATGTGCCATCCTCTTAGAGACTTGGAATCTATACTTCGCCTCAATATTGTTTGTGTATGTCTGTTAATACAATTCGAGAGTGATTCCGAATGTATTCCCCTTAATATGAGTGATATGGGGCTTTGGATAGTAGAGTATGCCCGCACCATAGTTTACTTGGGGTGCTGTTGCAATATATATATTGTACTAGTAGAAAATATATATATATATATATATATATATATATATATATATATATATGAAATTCTGAAAACTGGAACTGCCTACTGTAATTTTGATATGTAGGACATGGTTGATGACTCAAATTATAAATACTTGTTTTGAGAAAGTATAATAGGACGCTGGAAAACTTTATTGATAAAGTTAAAATGAGAACTTTGGTTACAAATTGAAATCTTACGTTTCAAATAATTATGTTGTTCAATTTTAATTCAGTTTTAAATATTTCTACTAACTTAAGATAAGTTAAATCATTGGGGAGAGATAGGGTGTTATATGACGAGATAATCCGTTGGGAAGGTTAGTACGATAGGCGTGCACATTAGAAGAGAGGTGAGAATTTCTCAAGAGAGTATCGAACTAATATGTTGTTGCATTGGCCTGTATCAATTTAAATACTTGCTAAACGAATTTTCAATCATACACACTATCGGGCTCTGACCCGTTTCTCTCTCTCTCTCTCTCTCTCTCTGTCTCTCTCTCTCTCTCTCTCTCTCTCTCTCTCTCTCTCGTATATATATATGTATGTATTACAGGTGCCCAGCCACAGGGGCGTCTTGCATAGGATCTCTTGGAAGGAACGCGCTGCAGCTTAGGTGGGAGTTGCAGGTCTCTTGATTAGACGAATTCGTTCATTCGGATCAATTCTTAGTACTTTCATTTAGTTGGGCATGTGTAGCTCTTCCTATTATTCCGTTGTTATTGGACATTTGTATTTCAGTTATTTCCAGTATGGTTACTATGGGATTTATTCAGTTTGGAAGTGTGACTTTAGATTTTGTATGTTGTCATTCGATTGACGAATGTATTAAATTAATTGGACTATGTTGCAAAATTTAATTGTGGTGTGATTCTTACTTATTGAATGTGGTTAACTAATATAAATAAATAATTTTTCTTTAAATAAAATTTGGAAAGTTATGTATGTAAATGGTTTTGACACTTAGCTTAATTATTTAGGGTGTTAAATTGGAAAATTTATTTTTATCGACAGTGATGCTGAGAATGAACCAACTGTTTACCTTGATTTAATTTAATAAAGGAGTGATCGCCCGGTATTTAATTAGGCAGGGTGTCACAACAGAGAGAAATGACAGAAAACGGGTCAGAGCCCGAGTATAAAACAATTTTAAAAATAGTTTAGCAAGTATTTAAAATGCTTACTGGCTAATATAACCACTATGTTAGTATGCGACACTCTCTTGAGAATTCTCCCCTCTCATCTAGTGTGCACGCCTACCGTACTACTGATCACATAAATCTATCTAACATATCCTCCCATAAAGTTCTATCCCGAGAAGTACTAAGTACATAATATTTAGTTTTAGAATACCATTCTCTTCCATATTCTTACGTTACTTAAAACCACTTAGTACCGTTACAATATTCACGAACACTTGTTATAAAGATGAAGCATTTATTCATTACTTAACTACTTATACACACAATAGAAAGTTTTCATATATATATATATATATATATATATATATACTATCGGCACCCCACATAAATCTATGGTGCTGGCATACTTTGTTATCAAGTCCCCATTTCACTCATACTAAGGGAAATACTAGTTTGGAATCACTCTCGAACTGTATTAACACAATACACATACAAATGGAGGCGAAGCATAGTTCCAAATCCTAAGAGGTCAGCACATACCCTCATGTCTCTTAGAACATCTGACTATCATTTTTAGATAGCCTATATCCGGAATACTATCTTCTAGGGTACGAGTCAATATCCCCCATAAAGGACCAATTGAGATAAGACTGTCCCACCGCGAATACCTCCGTGATAGAAAGTAGCATGGGTATGATTTTTGCACAGGTGCGCCCACGACCCATAATTATAATTGTTTGTTCTTAGCACAAATTACTCAATTATCTCGCATAACGGATTTGTCTCTTTTATTCTCATTTATAATTTATTTCCTACTTACTTCTCATCTCTAGAAGTATTCTCTCCCACTAAGTATAATTTCAGCAGGTATATCCTCACTTACCTTATAGTCTAAATCATTCACGAGTCTCAATCTTTTAGTAAACGTATGCACAATTTCCAATGTATGAATAACTCCCCATTAACCCATAATTTCATCCCATATTAATTTCACTCAACGGAGTCTACTTAGACCCTACTGGCCCTCTTCATAACCCATTATACTATTTAAAAGATATTCAAGGGTTCCCATGTATTTTATCCGAATTAAAAAAAAAAAGGGAAAAACATGCAGTTTTTCAGGAGGGATCGATCGATCGTCGATCAATCGATGCTCTTGGTTGATCGATCGATCAAGCCGTTCTTGCCCATTTTTTTGCAAATTTCAACCTACGTGTTCAATAATTCTAAACCCTCCAAATCTCTATAATTTCATCACAAACTCCCATCAAAGTTATTCAGATGTATAAGTAATGTATATAAATAATTTATAACGTAACAACATCAATAAATCCTCAACGAATCACTCAAAAAGGGGTTTAATCTCAGATTTATTTATAAAACCAAATTTTGCATTAATAATCACGACCCTTTATTTTAATCCAGATTTTCTTCCCAAATATCACAACAAATTTGTGGGTAATCCTCTAAATATGGTCACGATTTCAGACTATATGGATTCTCCCTACAACACATATAAATACTATTCTAAAATGTATAATTCTTCTATTAAAACATATGCTTTTCATCCCTAGACTAACATGGAAGGAATACAAACTTGAAATCAACAAGATAGATACTTGCCTGGGATTCAAGGATCTGATTTGTTGATGAAAAAGATAAGGTTGCATTCCTCGTCGTGTGCTCTATATTTTGGTGGTGGCGGTGGTGCAATCGGGTGAGATCTAGGCCTTGGATTACTTGGAAACTCTTCGCCTTATTTTGTAATCTCTTTACCTTCTTCTCTAATGGTTGGGCTTAGGTTTTGTGTTTGTTAACCCTAAGAGAAAACTCAAAATGGCTATATATACTAAGAAAATTTGTGGGTTTAATTGCCCAAAAATAGAAAATGTCTATAATACCCTCCCGAGATGTCAATTAGGCTTAAAAACGCCCCGAGACCCAAACTAAACTCTCGAGTACACTTTTCTGACCATAGCGACCCTTACGTAAACTTTGGTGCACTCAAAATGACCATATGGGTGACTTATAATATATTCACTTTTATAATAATAATTTAGTCCTGACACAGCACAGGCGCGTCTCGACTTAAATTTTCATAATTGCCATTTTTTTCACTCGTGACAATTTTAATAAAAATAAATCTTTTATATTAATTTACTCGTCTAGTAATATTCAATGAATTTCCAATAATTACTAACTCACGTAACGTTGGTAAATATTTAAAATAAAATTTCGGATTAATATTAAATTAATATCTCAATTAAATTTAATAAATCCTCAATTTTAAAAGCCATAAAATACGGGGTATTACATACTTCCCCCTTAATAACAGAATTATGTCCCGAAATTTAGAAAATAAGGTATGCCTGGTAAAAATAGATCTTGATACTTTATCAATACTCAAAACAGACTTTCGGGTAAGGAGAATTTCTATAGTCCTCCCCACCTCACAATAAGCTTATTTATCAGTTTCAATACTATTAGTTATAGAGTTACACCCTAATAATGGCACTTCACATTGCGCTCCAATCCGTTGCTAATCGAATAAGACGAGTCTACACAACATTGGCCCCCATTGTCTCAATATTATTAGGAGGCTACACCTCATTACTTAACAATTACTCGCATTTATCTAATCATAAACTCCCTTTCTTAGAGAAACCATGCAAACATTTGACCACTCTTATCAGTTCTTCGAATCTCGATTATCGGCGACGTAACTCTTACGACATTCAAAAGTCACCTAGAATAGTCGTGGTAATTCCACTATAATCATCAGTCTCTAACTCGGAGGATCGAAATTCTGATTATCCACTCACCTCTAAACAACTAGAGGGAGATTGGTTAAGGTTTTTCCGCACAAAGTTTCAATAAGGAGTTCGTCCACAATAAACAGGTAGGGGTGGTTCCACGGAACTCTACTGTACTAAATGTCACTTGCAAGATACATCCATTGTGGAAATGAAATTATCAGCACGCATTCAAAATTACTTTCACGTGGTTCCACAAATCTTTAATCACCTCACTTACTCCCCGGCTATGGGTGATACAACCTACTCAAAACTAAAAGTTATTTCCCATTTCTTTCTGAAATCTAGGTTTGAAAGTAGGGTTCAATGATCCCATTCTAGTTCAGAATAATACTGCGAAAAACCTCTTACCGGCACGATTCTTATTTTCAAATAAAGGTTGGGGCACACTGTCTAATAGTATATATCACACAAAATAATAATAATCACTTTATTTTAGGTCAAATTATTCCACACATTCTAGAAACTCGTGACCTTACCTTGAAGTTAGCACCCCATCCAAGAAATTTTACATAATTTCTCTTTTCTATTTTAGGAATCGTAGGTTTGCTACAAAATTCTCTAGTTGATCCTCTTGTTCCAACCGATTTATATCTACGAGTGGTGACCACGGAGACTACTCATTATGTCCCTCCCAACATTGACTTCTACTTGTAATTGCTCATATTAAGTGACACTTAACACTCCCCTTCTTTACTTAGCGTCTACCGAAAGTTTCGACCCGTGCACTTTTCTCCATGATGTGAACTGCTGAACCTTTATACCTTATTAACATCATCATTCAATCTACGCGCAAGTCGTTTTACACATTTGACTAGGTAAAACTCCACTCAGAGTGTTTTCCATAATCGTTAAATTTTATCCTTCTTAGGAATACCCCTAAATGGCTTCCCATAGTCTTCCAACTAAATTCGTATTTGCTACTCTAATCGTACATGTATATATGGATTATCATCCTTCGCACCACTCTTAATCCACTCTACCAGGTACACTTCATTATTCCATTCTCACAAAATATATTTCACGCGTCTATTCTCAATTCACTTTGACTTGAATGATTCAAACAACAGCTAACCAGGATGCCCACACACCCTATAACCGTGCATACTGGTATAAGCATCAGCTACGCTTCAAGCATAACACCCAATTATTTATTTCCCTTGTGCTCACAATGTGTTTACATCACTTGGGTACTCTCAATCACCCTAAAAATCAAAAATTTTAAGTCCTCCTCATAATCATTCCACCCTTCAACTCGTCGTGATAAAACAAAACTTTCAATGTTTCCTTACCACATAACTGGCTCCACTGGCCTTAAATCGTCACTTAACTTTAACTTACAATCAATATTATCGGCTCTTATGACAATCGAGGCACTATAATCATGGACTAATGACTAAACACCTCTGTACTTCCAACCTTACACTAAGTTTCATGCGTGGGATGTCTCGCAAAGAGAAATCTAAATAAGGAACGCCCCCCAATACACTACTACCTAGCATAGTCAGTTATCGAAATTCGTTGGTCCACCGTCCATAACCTGTAACCCTTTATTCTGTCTCTTAACAGAAAATCTACATATCCTCTCACAATTGTACTCAAATAAAGAACTTTTCACTAATTGCACTATAGTTCAGTGTTGGTGGTAATCACCTTCCATAAACCTTGTACGTATACAATCGGGACTCTCGAAATCCAGTTCCCAAATATATGAATATAAGTTTTAACTTTCACATTCCAAAAGGATAAATATAACAATGCGCGTCTTATACCACTAAGTCCTAAGCGCTACACATAATAATGAGTGAAATCTTTCCACCCAACGGTAAACCCAATACACACGGGATCATAATATCAAAGTCCCTAAACACCCTGGGATTAAACATTTTCGTACCACTATACCAATCGAAGTCTCTATAATATATAACATGAGTGCGAGCCTGACCCTCTCTCAAGTGAGTTTTTTTTTTACCAGAACAAAACATGTTGCACTAGGGCAGCAACCCCGATAGCCTTGCAATCACTTCTTACTAATGTTTTAACCATTTTTATAAAATCATACTTAATATAATATCGTAGTCGCATATCACATCACTAAAACGAGAAATCTCAATAAAGTATATAAATCACTAACAGTGCACACATTTGTCCTCCGCAGAGAACACTAAAGAAAATCCCACTATACCAGGAAAAACATACACATAATGGTAATTCTATAGATATACGCACTAAATTCTTATCACATGAGAATATAGTAATAAACAAAATATAGTGACTCGCTCGCACCACACAAAACACACCTCAACCTCCGAGGATAAAACTCATACTTCTACTTTGCCAATCGCCTTGGCTACTTAATGGTCTTACGGACATAATGCATCTGTCTGAACTAAATTCGAAAACTACATTAACCATTTACCTTGCAAGCACCATACCCTTGTCCTTTTTCTCGCTTCGATTTTTTTTTTTAATTCATGTGGTTTTACTATCCACAAACTACCTTACCACATAACCCACTTATCTCCTGTTATACTGACCCTATTAGGGTTGTCCTTCTCTCGGACTTAAATAGTCTCAATCCTAATGGCTACACCCGTCGTTCCCTTAGCTTTGTTGGCCCTAAGGAACATGTTACTAGCTTCAATAATACCTACCGAATTCACCATCGCTTGGTGAGAATTTAGCTATCCGAATCATTTAAATGAGCCCCCTGATGGGTCTCCCCTTGTGGTGCATTGCTAATTGTATTTCACCTAGTCTCACTCTCTAATAAATCTTTCGATTAATTTATATCCCTTCACATAAGAGTGTTAACATTTCTACGGATAATGCGTGAGATTATCACCATATGGATTGAATGTTCAATAGACTTCTCTTTAAGTGTTGTCAACTTTACTCACGAGTTCATCTCCCATTTATAATCTGCTCTACCATTGGTATCCACCTTCGCTGATACAAGAGTTGGTAAAAGTTTAAATTCATTTACAAATGGATCCCTGTCGGTCCCTTCCTTGATGGATTCAGAACAACGTTCACATCTTATTCTGAACAACTGATGAAGGAACGTGCGGTTAAACTGTACTTAAGGTCCTTCCATTTACGCAATATTTCACTAGTAAATGTGGTGGTTGACTCCCACTAATATAACTTTGCTCCAACGAGCCAAGAAAATTTTAACCTAAATTTTTCAATTCCAGTTAACCACACTCCTCCATATGCCCAAGCCTTTGAATACATTACTTTCGTTGGGTAACACACACAATTCTCGCATTTCTAGAATTTTTGTTGATGACTCTCCTTAATTTTCCATTTGACCCTCTCCCAAGCATACTACGTTGGGTGAGTCTGATTCGGCTTCTCTTTTGAATATAGCAACATTTGGAAATCTTAAGTTGCGTCCTAGCCGTCTTTACAGTCCTGGCCTATCATGCCATAATAGGGATGACCTCAACTATGGTCATTATACTCGAATATAATTCACAACCTCAGTAATCCCTCCCTCCCGCTACACGCCCAACGGCTCTCATCTTCCATACTTTATTGTTCAAACACTCTCGAACATAAATGAGATTCACCGATATATACGTGATAGCAGGAAAACAAAATCTCACCAAAGAAATCAACAATCCTAAACATAGGTCTCTATATCATAGAAAACTATGCTGGAAGCATAATAAGCCGCACAGATCCTAAATTGAACTAGAACATGATGCTCTGATACCACCTGTAACACCCCGCCTAATTAAATACCGGGTGATCAATCCTTTATTAAATTAAAATCAAGGTGAATAGTTGGTTCATTCTCAGCATCATTGTCACAAAATAATTATCACCAATTTAAACACCCTAAATAATTAAGCTAAGTGTCAAAATAATTTAGAGTCTCATTTTTTTTATTAAATACCAATATGAAAACCTTTTTAATACCCAACAGTTAAGAATCACATACATACTAAGGATTTCAATTAACAGACAAGAATTGAACCATCTAGATAAACCAAACCAGGTTTAATAACTATAAATGTAATCATCCTGACAAGAGTTAACTCCCGAAGAGTACTGAATACTGGAAATATAAATTTACATAAATCTCTGACAAATCGAAATGGAATAGGAAATCGGGCGACATATGCCCTAACTATAAAGAACTAAAGGAAGAACTGAATCAATGAAGAGGTCGTCTAAAGCAAGGGCCTGCAACTCCCACATAAGATGCAGCACGTCCAATCCAAAGAATCTATGCATGACGCCCCCTATGACTTGGCACCTGTAATACATACATATATATATAAAAGAGAGAGAGAGAGAGAGAGAGAGAGAGAGAGAGAGAGAGAAAGAGAGAAACAGAGAGAGAGAAATGACAGAAAAAGGGTCAGAGCCCTAGTGTAAAACAGTTTTAAAAATAGTTTAGCAAGTATTTAGAATGCTTACTATCTAATATACCCACCATTTTAGTTCACGACACTATCTTGAGAATTCTCACCTCTCATCTAATTTTCACGCCTACTATACTACTGATCACATAAATCTATCTAACTTATCCTCCCATAAAGTTCTATCCCAAGAAGTAATAAGGCCATAATATTTAGTTTTAGAAAATCATTCTCTTCCATATTCTTACGTTACTTAGAACCACTTAGTACTGTTACAAAATTTATGAACACTTGTTATAAAGCTAAAGCATTTATTCATTATTTAACTACTTATACACACACTAGATATTTTTCACATATATATATACTATCGGCACCCCACATAAATCTATCGTGCTGGCATACTCTGCTATCAAATCTCCCTTTCACTCATACTAAGGGAAATACTAGTTCGGAATCACTCTCGAACTGAATTAACACAATACACATACAAATGGAGGCGAAACATAGTTTCGAATCCTAAGAGGTTAGCACATACCCTCACGCCTCTTAGAACATCTAACTATCATTTTCAGATAGCCTGTATCTGGAATACTATATTCTAGTTTACGAGTCAATATCCCCCATAAAGGTCCAATCGAGATAAGATTGTCCCGGCGTGGAAATCTACGTGATAGCAAGTAGCCCGGGTATGATTTTTACACAGATACATAATATATGCATAATCACACATCCAAATATATAAATATTCAAAATTTTCAAATTAGGTGCGTCCACGACCCATAATTATAATTTCCCGTTCTTTGCACAATTTACTCAATTATCTCGCATAACGGATTTGTTTCTTTTATTCTCATTTATAATTTATTTCCTACTCACTTATCATATCTCCAAGTAATCTCTCTCACTAAGTATAATTTCAGCAGGTATACCCACACTTACCTTCTAGTCTAAATCTTTCACGAGTCTCAATCTTTTAGTAAATGTATGCACAATTTCCAATGTATGAATAACTCCCCATTAATCCACAATTTCATCCCATATTAATTTCACTTAACGGAGTCTACTTAGACCCTACTGGTTCTCTTCATAACCCATTATACTATTTAAATGATATTCCAGGAGGGATCGATCGATCGATGCTCTTGGTCGATCGATCGATTGAGCAGTTCTTGCCCATTTTTCTGCAAATTTCAACCTACGGGTTTAATCATTCTAACCCCTCCAAACCTCTAAAATTTCATCAAAAACTCCCATCAAACTTATCCAAATTTATAAGAAGTTTATATAAATAAGTTCTAACGTAACAAAATCAATAAATCCTCAATGAATCAATCAAAAAGGGGTTTAATCTCAGATTTATTTATAAAACCAAATTTTGCATGAATAATCACAAACCTCTATTTTAATCCATATTTTCTTCCCAAATATCATAATAAATTCGTGGGTAATCCTCTACATATGATCACGATTTTAGACTATATGGATTCTCCCTACAACACATATAAATTCTCTTCCAAAAACGTATAATTGTTCTATTAAAACACATGATTTTCATCCCTAGATTAACATGGAAGGAATACTAACTAGAAATCAGCAAGATAAATACTTGCATGGGATCTGATTTGTTGATGAAAAATATATGGCTGTGTTACTCGTCGTGCGATCTACGTTTTGGTAGTGGTGGCGGTGCAATTGGGTGAGTTCTAGACTTTGGATTGCTTGGAAACTCTTCACCTTCTTCTATAATATCTTCTCCTTCTTCTTTAATGGTTGGGCTTAGGTTTTGTGTTTATTAACCCTAAGAGAAAACTCCAAATGTCTATATATACTAAGAAAATTCATGGGTTTAAATACCCAAAACTACAAAATGTCTATAATACCCTCCTGGAATGTCAATTAGGCTTAAAAATGCCCCGAGACCCAAACTAAACCCCCGGGTAAACTTTTCTGACTATCTCAACCCTCCCGTACACTTTCGCGCACTCAAAATGACCATACAGGTTACTTATATTATATTCACTTTTATAATAATAATTTAGTCTTGACACGACACAGGCACGTCTCGACTTAAATTTCCATAATTTCCATTTTATTGACTCGTGACAATTTTAATAAAAATCAATCTTATATATTACTTTAATCATCTAGTAATATTCAACAAATTCCCAATAATTACTAACTCATGTCACGTTGGTAAATATTTAAAATAAAATTCCAGATTAATATTAAATTAATATCTAAATGAAATTTAATAAATCCCCAATTTTAAAAGCCATAAAAATACAGGGTATTACCAGAGTCATCAGGGGCAATTAGGAGTATCCCAATGCCATATCCTTTCTTATTGGCAGCACCGTCAAAGAACATTTTCCACTGGAGGTCTTCTTGGGAGATACAATTATATTTTAATCTGGGAATTCGTAGATCCAAACATGAACTTCTTCTATAGGTTGGTTAGCAAGGTAGTCAGATATGGCCCTTCCTTTCGTGGTTTTATGTGTGGCATATATATATCAAATTCAGCTAGCATCATTAACCATCGGTCCATTCATCTAGATAAGGTAGGTTTTTTGAGGAGGTATTTGATAGGATCCATTTGGGACATATCTGATGGGAAAGGCGAGCATGTAGTGCCGTAATTTTTGGGTGACCCGGACAAGGGAGACACATGCTTTATCTAAGGCAATGTAGTTGACTTTGTATCTGGCCAACTTGCAATTGACATAGTATATGGCCCTCTTTTTGTGGGATTATTCAAGGTATTAGGCAAATAAATCCCCAACTATTGTGTCTCTTACGGTCAGGTATAGGATTAGGGGTAGAACAGGTTAGTGTCATAAGTATTGGAGGTTAGATTAATTACTTCTTGACTCAGTCAAAGGCTTCCTAACAAGATTCGTTCCAAACATTGGTTGAATCCTTCAAGAGGAGTTTGAAGATGGGTTCACAGACAGAAGTCAACTGGATGATATATTATAATTCTCCCAAGAATCCCCGAACTACCTTCTCCATTCGAGGTGGTGGCATTTTGAGTATGGATTTCAATTTGGGAGGATCAACTTCAATCCCTTTCTTGCTAACCATAAATCCCAAGATTTTTCCTTTGGTAATGCCAACAACACATTTCGGTGGGTTAAGTTGCATCTGGTATCGCCATAGTCACTCAAAGAACTTTCGGAGAGCAAGAATGTGACCTTATCGAGTTTTAGACTTGATGCTCATATCGTCCATGTAGACCTCGACTTCTTCGTGTATGAGATCATGCAAGATAGTTTTGGCAGCCCTCTGGTAGGTAGCCCTTACATTTTTTAGACCAAATAGCATAACATTGTAATAGAATGTTCACCAAGGGGTGATAAATGAGATTTTTCTTGATGATCTGGGTGAAAATATTGATTTGATTGTATCCAAAAAAATCATGACTAGCTGTATTGTTTATAATCATGTCGTTATTGGGTACAGAATGATCATACTTTTAAGAAGCCTTATTTAAATCTCTATAATCAATGCACATATGAACATTTCCAATGAATTTCGGCAAGGATACAATATTGGCTAGCCGTGTGGGATATTCGATCACCCGGATGAAGCCTATATTCAATTTTTTGACCACTTCTTCCTTAACCTTGAGTGACCATATGCATTCTAGGAGCGTTAGAATCTCTTGTTGAGCTATCTTTGGATCAATATTGGGCACGTCATCGTATAACCATGTGAAGACATTCAAAAATTCCTTCAGTGATTCGTCAAGTTGCGTGCGCTCTTGCTCGTCAAGGGTGGACCCTATTCTAATCTCGCGCAGTTGGTTACTACAACCGATATTAATAATAACGATTCCATCTTTATTTATTTGAACGCGGTTATGTTATTTGTTATTAACCTTTGTAAGATGAGTTAAGGACTATTCATATGCAAAATCATCATCATCAAGAGTTTGATTAGAATCAAGACAATTAATGTAAGGCACAACAAGATACTCAACATCTTCGTTTATTCCATTATTAGGAAAAATAATGCTGAGAACCTCATCGAAGGAGGTCTCGATTACATTATCATCCGAATAGGGAATAATAAAAAAAAATAGGAAATGGGATAAACATGTAAGTAGGGCTTTATCTTAGCGGGTGGAATTAGTATAGCATGCCAATTGAGGAGAGGTGCATCAACAGCTTTGATCAGGCCGGATGGATCCAACGGTGTAACGTCTGAGTGGACCATGCAGAGTGTCAAAACCAATGTTTATAAGTTGAATGAATCCTCAGAGTCACTTTCCTCAAAATCTCTGGTAGCATCTATAGTCTTCTCAATGAGTGGTGATGCTGGGAAATTTTGACCCATGAGTAACTATCTTGGAAAAAGATATACATTCCTAGTATTGACTTAAAAAAAGGAACAGATCTAATTTTCCAACCTTAGATAAAATATAATATGCGATAAAAGAAACACACAAGAGGCAAGGAGTTTTAAGTGTGGTCCGGCTGTGAAGAATAGCCTACATCCACTGTTATTGTATTGATTTTGAAGATTATAGAAATCAAGGTAGTATTGTTAAGATAAGAATGACCTAGAATTCGTTCTATCTTGGTTTTTGTGAAAGGAATACAATATATTTATAGTAACCCAGAGATCAAGGGTTAGAATGCCTTTATATATTCAAGTATTTACACCCGTACATAATGAATGTGATGGTTGATTGTCTTTAACATGTGTGGAAGGATCCTCGATTTTTTTCACAGGTGGTGAATATTTATCTACTTTGATGATATTCATTCTTCACGTTGGTCTGCCTACCTACTAAGTAGCTATCATTTGGGTCGATTAAGTGACTACTGACTACAACTATTGTCATATAAGGATACAAATGTCTATTTTTAATTGATCCACATATATCGATAATTTTTAGTATCAATAAATGCCTCAATGCTTTATTCTTGATATTTTTATTGAAAGCATGGAGTATGATTCCTATAAAGTTGGTCGACAAAAGTAGGACGTGTGAAAATCTTCCATGCCTTGATCAGGTAATGTAAGTTTTATGAATAATTTGAATTTAACAAACCGCCAAAGGGTATATCAGTATTTTCACACCTTTGGAGTGCAGCTGTCAGAACATTAATTGTCAATACAATTAATCATTGCTTGCACTATTTTCTAGGTAAGTTATAAGAGACAAGATTTTTTCCAATTTTTGTACCTTAACTTTTCAAACTTTCAAGCTCTTTTCTTCTCCAAGCTTTTCATCTTCAAGATTTCTTTTGCGTTCATTTCCACCCTTGCTTCTGTCACCACTTTCTCTGTAAGCTTTCTTCTTACCTTATTTTGATTTCTTTCTTTACTGCAATCATGGCGTAGATTTTTCATGGCGACTTTTAGTCACACCCCAAACCCAATATCCATACTAATCATTTATTATTAGAATAATTGGATCATGATCTTCAGCCCATTTAAAATATAATTTATTTATCAATATTTTTCTGCATAATGTGTATAATGAACATACTATTATTCTTATACCATAATGAAATCAATATCAGAGTCATAATTAAGCGGACATACAATACTATGATTAACTATGATAAGATTTCACAATCATTAAATCAATCCATATTACCGCAATATATACAATGCGTGAGTATATTAAAATCTTCAGTGTGATAATGATAAAATCCCCATATTTAAACCCCAGCTCTTTCCAATGGTGCAACTCTCAAAGTTACCGGTCATATGGTATCCTAGCTGGCAGCATATAACCTAAAATTGTTAAAATATAAACCGTAAGAATTAAGCTTAGTGAGGTACTCCTTCCCTGCAAAGGAATGACAATTTTATATCGAATAAGTGGACATAAAATCCAAACGATCCTGCCCATTGGCAATAACAAATCCTGGATTATAAGATCCAAATAATTATGTCCATTGGCAATAAAAAATCTGGGATCATAATATCCAAATAATTTTGCCCATTGGTAATAGCAAATCCTGGATCATAAGATCCAAATAATTTTGCCCATTGGCAATAACAAATCCCGGATCATAAGACCCAAATAATCCTGGATATTTGAATAGCCAAATAAATCCTGAATACCTAAGTATTCAAACAAATCTTGGACTTTAAGCTATATTCATATCTCTATATATGTGAAACAATCATAAGTACACTCACCTTGGAAATTTAACAAGCTTTCCCTTTTCCTTTATATGGCTCTTATTCAGTCGGTTCTTCTTATCTTCCTATCATTCTTACAATATTAGTATCATGAGAATAATATTCACAATTCAAAGAACAACTTTAACATAACTCAATTCATAAGCATCATATGATTCAATTCAAATCATTCATCATAAATGGAGTCCCATCTAAATTCAGGTAATGACATCTAATATATTAAAATTACAGCCCAGAACTACTTTAATTCTTCTTGGTAATCCAATCCTTATCATATTAGGTTTCTAACACAAAAGACGACGCATCATTCTGAGTTTCCTAGAGCAAGATATGGCCATTTCTTTACCACATCGCATATCCGCCCTATAGGCTCATCTATGGTTCGACCATCTTCCAAGAATTTTCATAATTTTTATTCATCGTAACTTTTTATGATATTTCACCAATTTTAAAAAAAATATTTAATACTACAAGATTAAAATTTCATAATTTTTTGAGTTCATTTTCTATGTCAAGCAAAACAGTAAACATACGGTATGTATATTTACTCTTTTGGGGCAGATTTCAAACCTGAACTTCAAATCATCACCCAAGGTTCATTTATCGGTATTTTTACTTTATTTCTGGATATGATATACATATATGAGTCTATTTTAATCTCTAAATTGAATCAATCAATTCAAGTAAGTATACAAAAAGATATGGAAGTCTGAATAAACAAGGTTTCTAAACAAAGCTATTCTAGGGTTTTGTACATTCAACTTAACTTAAACTTGCATATATCCATACATATGCACCCAAGCATGAAAGATCAATAAAAAATCAAGGATTTATATCATATAAATTATAAATACAAGAAAAATAATAAGATTCATGGGTGGAATTACCTTGGGGGATTTTACGTAATTTTCTATGAATTTTTCTTCAATTCCTCCTTACACTTTCTTCATAAACTCCCTAATTCTCTTTCTTTAAGCTTCAAATCTCTCATGGATGAATTTGGATGAATAAGGAGGTAATTATAAGGGTTTGAAGTCGGCCAAATCCACCACCCTTCCCAACCAATGAAAACAAAACATTTGTTGCCATAACAAGACAAAATACTACTTAATGGATGGACTGTTTTGCCCTTATTTCGTTTCTTTGGTATAACTTCTTACTCGAACCACCATTTAACACATTGTTTGTTGTGTTAAAACCCTAACTCACCTGTCTAAAAATATCTAGCTTTCACCTCAAGTCCATTATTACGTTATAAAGGTCAAAACTAGCCTTAAACATGAACATTCCTACCAAAAACTTCAAAATCTCACATTTATAACTAATTCGATATTTCATGCTTTATGACGGTAGGATTAGACTAAATATAATGATTTAACATTATACATACTAATAAAATATTATCCATCTCACATAATCTAATCATGATTTAAACATAATTTATCATAATTATATTCGGGTTGTCACACTTTTGAGATGAATTTTGGCGGGAAATAAATATCTCTGATTGGGCAGACTTAAAAATGCTTATACCACAAGTTGATGTTTCATCACTACTATAGGGTCACTGGAGTCCATCATTATTTACAGTTTAATGTGGTATTACCTTTTCCCCTAATCATTTCTTCCTAAAATTTTATCAATATTTTGACGTTGTTCATGCTAGGGTTGCCCTAATACATGGAGAATACTAAATGGGATTAAAAGGCTTAACCAGATATACATAACCCATATTGGTATCCCTGCGCTAATGTTTTGCTATAAGTGGGTTAATAGTAACAACACCTCTTACCAGAATACTAGGTTTGTAAACAGAGGCTTAGTAGTCAATTTACCCGATTCCAATAAAGACTACTTCGACTATGGGATAATAGAAAAAAATTGAAAACATGATCCTCTTCAAAGAGGAGAAGTGTATGATGGGCCCAGGTGTCCTCAGAAGGTACATAACATGGGTTACTAGCTTTGATTTTGTATATTTTCTTTCTTGTTGACCAACTGTTTGATGATATGTTGACTAATATTTCTCGTCTTATTTTTTATAGTTGAGAGCAAAAAAAATTATCCTAAGGAAGGAGAAATTAACTTCAAAAGCTGAAATTTCTGTGGAGCATCCTGAATCAACCTCCTTCTTACTACAATATGGAAGCTCAATTACTTCTTTTGTTACTAGGACAACCACTACAACACCTTTAGTTCCCATTAATTTAGATGAGGAACTAGTTCCCACCTCTTCGACTGAGGAGTCTATTAAAGCTAAGAAGGATTTAGGAACTTCTTTTTATGAATTGTTAGATATATTGTCTATCCCTACTTAACTTGTAGTAAGTATGGGCAAGAAGAAAATCCCTGATTTGATTACTGGAGCTTTATATCCTACTACCAGTAGGGTTAAAGAGTAAACTGCAAAGGCTAATAATACTCAGAAATCTAAGGTGGATGAAAAGGTATATATGGAAGCTGAAAAAGTGTCTTAAATTATCAATGATAATGAAGTAGATATTTTGGCACCTTAATATAAGAGGTTGAATAAAAGTCCCTCTGAGAAAACAAATAGGAAGAATACTTCTCACTAATAAGAGTTACTCGAGAAAATACAAGTTTACATGGCTACTGCCGGGTCATCCTCTCTAGCTATTAATCCTGGTCTAGATAGGAACTTGATAAAGTTAGTGCTCTCCCTACTAATAGGGCAACTGGTGCTTTCTTGCCCCGATTAAAGTTGGCAAAAATACCTTGCCATAATTTGGCCTTGGTAACCCTTTTCCCTTTATTACTTATTCTTACAGTCATGTTTCTTTTCTTTTAATATAATATTTTTCCTTCGTAAAGTTTTTGGTGAATTTTAAGCAACTGATGGATAAGGATGATCAACTACATTCTTTTTCAAATGATGTTGAAGGGGACTTTAAAGGTCTAAGGAAATCCTTGGAAGATGGATGACAAACTTTGGAGACTAAGAAAAAAGATTAGGAGGAAGAACAACAAAAGGCCAATGATAGGTCCACTACTGTTGAGGGGAAATTAAAGACTTCTGAAACTGATCTAATAGCTGCTGAGGATAGGACCAAGGTGGCTGAGGACAAATTGGTGGAAAATCAAACCCTTCTCATATCTGTCGAGGAGAAAGAAGTTGGTCTGACTACTGATCTTTCTGCAGAGATGGACAAAAATAAGAAAATAAAGGAAAATTCCAATAATAAAGGTTGGAACAAAGAATTCTTGGATGCCTCTACACAGATTGCGTATATTAGGAAGAAGTCATTCAAGGATGGCTAATTGGAGGCACTAAAGGAAGTCGACACTGTTGAAGACTATGAGTTGTTCCAAAGGCACGATCCAATTAGTCCTCCAAACTTGAAGGAAGAATTTAATGATGAAGAAGGATATGGATAATATTCCCTACAGATTGTTGAGTCTGCAGTGGGGCCAGCTGGTGGAGTTATCCTTCCTGCCGAGATGCTTGGTGAAATTAATGCCCAGGATAAAGATAAAGTCTAACTCATTTTTTTGTCTTTTTTCCCCTTTATTTGTAAGTCTCTTTTTTATTCTTATACTGGGATCATCATTTTATAACACCCTTTTGCTTATTAATGAAAAGACTTGTGTATTTTCGTTCTCATCTTGTTTGGTTGTTGTGAAATTATATTTCTTAAAAGATTTTACTTAATCATCATCTTTGCAGTTCTTGTATTCTTACCTTTGTAAACAATAGTTTGATGCAAGGAAGAAAGTAATAGTTTCTGCCAAATCCAACCTACTCAGTCATAGTATAAGTTTTCTAGAAGCTGGCCATATTCCTCTGTCTAAAAAAGATTTAGTCGGATTATTAGGCCCTGATATATTCGATAAGGTCAAAGATAATTATCTTCATTATTTATGGAATAGGGTTGTAGCCAACAATGCTGCCTATTATGAAATGATAGAGAAACTTTAGGAGGATCATAGTTAGTCCAAAGCTTTGATGCATGCTGATTATAAAGCTAAGTATAGAGTTTTAAGTAAAGGATGGGGCTTTGAGAAAAAAACTTGAAGAGTATGCCTCCATGTATAGACGAAAGGAATTCCTTTTGAATTAAGAAGTTGAAGAAGCTCGGGAGGTAGGGAAGTTACTTTAAGAGGAAAATAATCACCTTAGAAATGATCTATATAGATTAAAGCAATCGTCTAAATTTGTCTTGATGAGGGGGTCTCTTTCTTAGAGACTAGGAATGCATGGTTGGTGGAAGAACTTGAAGCATTGCAAAAGACCAAACCTGGACAAACTTCCAGACAAAGGATGGCCATCCGACCAACTGTGGATGAGGAAAGAACTAGGAAAACTCTAGATGACCACAGTGGCCAGTTAAAAGCAAATAGTAAGACCATTATCAACTTGTCTATCCAACTGAAAGTTAAGGATAGAGCTATCGTCGACCAAGTTGCTCAGTTAAAATTCAAGAATAATGTTATGAAGAAACCTCAACATCAAGTAAAAAGTTTCACCTTCCAATTTTGCAAGCAGCCCGGGGAGATTTAAATGGAAGTATATAATGGGGCCTAAGCCATATAGATGAGCATATTGCACAAAGTAATCATGAAGGTTATACATGGGGATGGAGAAACTTACTTACCTTATTGAAATAAGACCAAAACACTGAGTTATGGTATTGGAATGATCCCGATTTGCTAGATTATGAAAATTCTCCATTTAAGTTATACATATCATGGATCACTCCTAATGTCATTCCCAAATGTTTAATTACCAAATATCTAAGAGATTTCGGCCTTCACGCTGTGCATGACATAATTCGTCCTCCTCGTCTGATCAATAGGCCGAGCAATAGAAATAGGCGAATGCTGAGAGATTTTAATTATATAAATTCCCCCTATACCCTGGATGATCCTCCTTCTAGGATGGAGAGAGTGCAATAGACGTCTTCCAAAATGACCAAAGCACAAGGAAAACATCCAACTGAATAATTCTTCTATTTTTGTGTTTGTTTGATTTAATGTAATACCATTAGTATTCTAATAAAAATATATGTACTTGTTATCAACTTATGATTAATTAACCACTTAGTCGAGTAAGTAACATGCTTCATGATGAGTCATTAAAATATGACTGTAGGGCCTTAAATTCTATTAATTAACTTAGATGAAACTTTACATAGTTTTATTGATCTAAGTTGTAGCATTAGTTATCAGTGGAGACCAAGTGTATGAGGAATATATGTGTGCATTCCTGTATTTAGGAATCTATACATGGCTTCCTGCATTTCACCTAGTCGGCTAAAACTTGTTTTTAACTTCTTGAGTTGTACATGAAGTTTTTCAAATTTCTTGTTCTTGACCTATCAAAGACGAAATCATACATGAAGTATGTTATTAGTGGCGACCAAGTGTGTTAGGAATATATTTATGCATTCTTATGTTTAATTTAGTTGAGTAAAGATTCTTGTGTTAATACAATGAGATTTAATGACCTCTTGTTCATGACTTATTAATACGAAGTCATTCATGAAGTAATAACTTGGTCGAATAAGATACGACTTTATGTTAAGATGTTGGTGCATCGCGAACTTCTTGTTAGGATGTTGGTGCATCTCGAATTTCATATGTTTAACCTGATTAAGTATTTAATGTATGTAGTTATTGTCGTTTGTTGATCGACAAGGGCTGAAGACCAAGATACATTATTTGCTTATTATTTCTGGGGAGGTATATCGCCATACTTCGAACAAAAATTAAAAAAATGAGAAACTAAAATCAAGATATTTTATCGAACTGTAAATGAAAGTAGGTTAAAAATAAAGAAAAAAGAAATACAAAAGGGTCATAAAAGCGAGTAGTCCTTTGTTGATACGCAACATTTCTGAGGGCGGCATCTTCTCAGACTTCTTTCACCATGTCCAAATCCAATCGTCTTATTAGGTCACTCTTGGGAGAATAAAATTTTAACACTCTATGAGTTGGTAAACCAATTTCGACTGGTACCACGTCCTGTCCCAAATGCAAGCATATAAGTTGCTTCTCTAGTTGCTATCCTCATCGTGGTTCAATAAGCCCAAAGAATACTGTGAAATTCATTTATCCACTTACCCTTGGCAACATGAAGTCTTTTCATAAATCCATTAAGCAAGGTTCAATTTGTCACTTCTATTTGACCATTTCTTTGTGGATATCCTAGGGCTGAGTGAAGTTTTTAGATATTGGATTGAACACGGTATGCTTCGAATTCATCGTTATCGAATTGTGTGCCACGGCCAGTAATAAAGGCATAAGGCAAGTCATATCTTCATATGATGTTCTTCCAGATGAATTGATATACCTTCTCATAGTTCATCTCTAATAATGACTCTACTTCCACCCACTTCATGAAATAATCGACAACAACAACTAGGTATTTGAACCTACCTTTGGTGGTTGGCAATGGGATGATAAAATCAATTCCCCAAATAGAGAATGACAAGGGAGAAATGATAGGCGTTAAAGTAGTGCTCGATGATTTGTGAACTGCAACAAACCTCTGGAATTTATCACATTTTCTTACGAAGGACCTATAATTTGCCTTTATAGTTGGTGAGTAATATCCTCGTGTGTTGATTCTCTCGACTAATGACCAATCACCTAAATGAGATCCACAATAACCTTCATGTATTTCTTTAATTAAATTAGAAACTTCCAATTGGTGGACATAACGCAATAGGGAAACAGTATATCCCCTTTTGTATAAGATTCATTTCTCTAACACATACCTAGTTGCTATGTACTGAAGTTTTTTGCTTCTTTTGGATCAGATGGTAAGGTTCCTCCTTCGATGTAATCTCTAATTGTATCCATCTAGGATGATCCTAAATCTATAGCATGAAATTGATCATTAGATCCACTTTTATTCTCCTAGTTGCCAATATTTCTAGTGGAATGATCATCCTAAGTTATATTCTTGTTGTTGAAGCCACTCGAGCAAGTGCATCAGCTCGGGTATTTTTTATCCTTGGTATTCTGCTTACTTTAACAACTACAAATTTGGAAAAAACTTCCATTGCCTTGGCCATGTATCTTACCATCGTCTCTCCTTTAACTCAATATATATGAAGCACTTGTTTGATGATCAACTGGGAATCACTATGTGCCATTACTTGCTAATTCAAGTCCAACGATTAAAGCTTCGTACTCGGTCTCATTATTTGATGTTTGGAATGAAACCTGAGGGCATATTCCACATCAATATTTCCAGGAGTGTTATGCATGATACCAGGTCCACTACCAATTGCGCATTACGATCCATCTACTTTCACGGTTAAAGATTTCTGTAAATAAAACTCTATGGCTGAATCTCTTCTTACTCCCTTCTGTATACTTCTGAAACATTTTTTGAGTAATGTATGATTACGGTTGATCGGCTATGACTTTGTCTTGCATTAGAGTTGAGCTCTCTTTCGAATAAGTCTGCTCGATAGGCAAGTCTAGTTGCCCGATTACCTCTGGTTATGTAAATTCTACAATATAATCTTCCAAAGCTTGCCCTTTTAATGATGGTCTTGGGTCGTAGATTATGTTGTATTCTCCTATCTCTACCGCCCAATAAATCAACAAGCCTGACATTTCAGGTTTATGAAGTTCTTACTGAAGAGGTATATCAGTGTATACTACTATGGTGTGCACTTGAAAATAAGGCTTCATTTGCCTGGAAGCTTCAATAAGAGCTAAGGCTAATTTTTCCAAGCGTGGATACCTGGTTTTAGTTCCCCTAAATGCTTTACTGGTATAGTAGACTAGTTTCGGGATCCCATTATCCAGCTAAATTAATGAGAAACTAACTGCGGATTTAGAAACAACTAAATACAAGTTCAATTATTCTCCCCATATTGGTCAAGACAATAATGGCAAAAGACCCCAAATACTTCTTTAATTCTTGAAACACTTCTTCACACTCCTCATTCCATTGTAAGGGCTTTCCAAACACTTTAAAAAATGTTAAATACCTATATATCGCTCGAGAAACAAACCGATTTAAGGCAGTCACTCTACTAGTAAGTTTTTAAGCATCTTTTTTGCAGGTTGGTGATTGCATCTCAGTCAGAGCTTTGATTTTAGAAGCATTAGCTTCAATTCCTCTATAGTTTACTATAAAGTTGAGGAACATTCCTACTTGCACACCAAATATTCACTTGGTCAAATTCAATTTCATTTGATGATTTTCGAATTGGTTGAAAGTCTAACTAAGGACCTTGATATGATCTAAAGCTTTCCTTCTTTTAGTTAGAATATCATCTACATACAACTCCATATTTCTTCCAATCTTCCCTTCAAACACCTTATTGACTAATCTCTGGTACGTTGCTCTAGCATTTTTAATCCCGAAAGGCATTATGTTGGAGTAATAAGTACCTCGATTGGTAATGAAAGAAGTTATTTGTCTCTCCTCCAGCTTCATTTTTATTTGGTTATAGCCAAAATAAGCATCCATAAAACTCAATAACTCATGTCCTGTTGTGGCATCTACTAACTGATCAATTCTAGGCAGAGGGAAGTGGTCCTTTAGGCAATCCTTGTTAAGATTAGTAAAATCTACACTCATGCTCCACTTATCATTTTTCCTCTTGACAATCACAACATTTGCCAACCATACTGGGTATTTGATGTCTTCAATGAATTGAGCTTTTTGTAGTATTTCTACTTCCTCTTGAATGGATTGGTTCTTTTTAGGACTAAACACCGTATGCTTTTGTTTAATCGACTTGACCTCCTTATTAATGTTTAACTTGTGACAGAGGACATTGAGATCAATACTATGCATATCTTCATAACTCCAAGCATATACATTCTTTTGCTCCCTTAAGAACGCAACCAATTCCTATTTGAGGAGTGATTCGAGTATGGATCCAATTTGGGTGGTTCTTTCTGGTTTTTCATCATCCAGGATCAAACTTTCAGTAGCTTCTATTATCTGCCCTTTGACTAGCTCTGGTTTATCTCAGGGATCCAAAGTATCCACGTTTGATTCGCTATTGGGTACTAGAATGTCATCTTGATAAGTCGTATTTTTTATTCAAGTCGACCAAATCTTCTTGCTCGGCTAAAGAGCAGTAGAATTCTCTGGCTCCCTTCTGATCACCCTTTACTCCGTCGACCCCAAAGTGAGTAGGGAATTTTAAGCATTGATGGATAGTGGATGGCACAACTTTGAATTTCTTTAATCCTAGTCTGTCGAGGCTCACATTGTAATCATACTAAATATTTTTATCCATAATAAAGAAATGTCTCTTTTCGGTGCAGCTTGTTGGCCAAGTGTTGAATAACACTTCCTACTTGACTATTCCTAAGGGATACACTTTTTTCCCTAAAAAGCGAATCAATAGTCTGTGGTATGGTTCCAATTGGCTAAGTTTTAATCCCAAGCTCTGAAAATAGGGATAGAATATGATATCATTTGAACTTCCATTATGTATAAGACCCCTAAGAATGATGGCCTCCTAGATTTTAAACTTGATAACCAGTGGGTCATCATGGGGATGTAATACTCCGGAGAGATCATTTTTGGAAAATCCGATGACCAGCTTGTCTTTCTTTACTTTCCTGGGTCAATAATCATCATTAAAATTGAAATGTCATATGTAGGAAAATGTTGGAACTTCGTTCAGATAAGCTTTCCTCTTAGAAGATTGATCTCCTCCTCCTGCATATCCACCTGTGATGATATGGCAATCAAAAGAACCAAATTTATCATAGCTACCTTAATTTTTGGTTTCTATAGCTTCTTTGGTAGGTTTGGATCTTTTTCATAACATCTTCATGGCCTCACTTTATGTCATCTCTTAGTTTATAGGGAGAGTTTGACCTTCCTCCTATTTCTAGGATTTCATTCCAATTAATAAATCTTTTCATCTTTCCTCGATGAATGAGGGACTCGACTTCATTCCTTAAATCAATAAAATTATCAAAGGTGTGTCTATAATCCTTATGGAATTCACAATATTTGGATTTATCTATCCTGATGTGGGTTCCCTCATCTTCTCAGGCCACTTCAAATCTTTATTGTCCCTAATTTCCTCCAGGATATGGTGGATACTGAACATTAATGGATTGTATGCTTCATTTCTTAGGTCTTGTCTTCTTTCTTCTATTTTTTCTCCTTCTTTTTAGGTTTGGTTGTTGGGCTTTGCTTTACATCCATTTCTTCTTCAGTATTCACGATTTTTCCATCCTTAGCCATTATCTTCGTCATGGTTTTGGGAGGATCTTTTGCCACCGCATAATATAACTTTTCTCGAAGTAATCCACTCATTATAGCGGTGATGGTTGTTTTCTATTCATAATCAACCACTTCCAATTTCTCGTTATTAAACATATGATGTATTCTTTGGTGCTACCTGACACTTAGAAGATGAGATACTGTCTTAACTGGCTTCACCCTAAAATAGACTTTGCTGATGAACAGCTCAACGAGTTGATTAAAATTGGAAATTTATCCTCGGGGCAAGTTATTATACCATATCTGGGTAGAACCAATGATGGTGCTTGAAAAATCTCTACATCTCATTTCATCAGGAACAAAATATATGTGAGCACAGCCTAATATTGCTCAATGTGTAAAACTGGGTTCATTTTACCATCATATTTGAGGGTAACCACCATAATTTTGAATTTGGACGGAGTTGGGAAAATAATAATTACTTATAAATATGGAGACCTTTTGACAAAATTTCGCTGCAATGGATTCTTAGCTTTGGCCATTTCCCCAGCCGATCATGTAATCATTGGATAGACCCTTTCCATAAAGGATTACCATCATTAGATCTGTTCGAAGAAGCTCAACCATCTCTTCCATGCATTTGTGTTGAGCTCTCTTCTTGGGAAGTCTGCCCGGTATGCACGGATCCTCGGACACTTGTTTTAGATCTAATTAATCTTTCATGTTGTTCGGTATGTCGTTCTCTTGATCGGGATGGATCTTGATTATGCCATCTATTTACTCATGGTCCTAGGCAATTAAAGGATTATTCTCGGCTTAGTTGTTTCAAGGAACTTGGACGTTTTGGAGTAAGAGAGTAACCATGAGAGTAATTCATAATACATATCACGTGTGGACTTGGAATGACTATTATGATTCTTCTTAGGAGGAGGAGGGGGCATCTCTTTTCTATCAGTTGGGCCATAGTTTTCCTGGAAAGTGACGGATACTTGTCTTATAATAATTGAGGCATTTGCCTCATGGTTTCCTATATGGCCTCTTACCCCCTACAAATATTGGTAAGAATTCCAATTAACTCGGCTATTATAGGCAGAGTAGATGGGATAGCAATATTGCCTTCATTTATGGCACTACTCTCAATGTCATTTATGTCCCTTAGAGTCAATGGTCCAATAAAGATATAAAAGATAGAGAATGGTAATCGACACATGTTCCCATAGATGACGCCAATCTGTTGATGTCAAAATATGGACCAGATCTAATTTGTTTTTATCACATATAATATATAATATGTGATGGAACAAGCATACACAAGAGATAAGGAGTTTTAAGAGCAATTTGGATGTGAAGAAAATCTTACATCCACTAATATTTTATTGATTTTGAAGATTACAGAAAGCTAGGTAATCTTGTTAAGATAAGAATAACTTAGAATATATTTTATCTTGCCTTTTGTGAAAGGAATACAATGTAATTATAGTGACCTGAAGATCAAGGGTTAGAATGCTTTTATATATTCAAGCATTTACACCCGTACATAATGAATGTAATGATTGATATTCTTGAACACGTGTGGAAGGACCCTTGGTTATTTACCAGGTGGTGATTATTTATCTACTTTGATGATTTGCATTCTTCATGTTGGTCAGCCTGCCTGTCGAGCAACTATCTTCTGGGTTAATTAAGTGTCTATTCACTAGGACTATTGCCACATAAGGAAACATGTGTCCATTTCTAATTAGTCCACATAGATGGATAATTTTTAGTATCAACACCAGGCTTCATCTTCTTATCCACGTGACCATACCTCAGTTTAGAAAACCCACAAAAGAGGAATTCTTCATCCTCTTTGATGAATTCTTAGTTCAAGGAATCACCTGACACGGTCTTGGAACTTTTAGTCTTGTTTTCATCTAAAGTTGGCGGAGCATTCTCAGTTCCTCTGATGATGGGTTATAACCCAAGCCACAAGGAGGAAAGGCTTTCTTCGGTACTATGGGTCCAAGTATTCCCTGTTGTCTTCCTAGCTCCAGTTCGAGAAAGAATTTCATATTTTTGAACATATGTATCACATTGACATTGACCTAAGGGTTGTGTTTTGGATAGACTCGTATCTTTAAAATTATCCCCTGCTGGGAGTGAAAGTGGTTCGACTCGAAAACCTGACAGAATCATATCATTTTCCCCATATTGTATATCTAGTACCGAATTACTGTTCTTGTATTATCAATATTATCATCATTACCCAAGATGGTGATGCTTGCCCATTGGAGAAAAACATTTGTTTCTGATGCAGGGAGTAAAACACACCCTTGATACTATGGATCCATGGTCGTCCAAGCAACAGGTTGAAAAAAGTTAGGATGTCGATGACCTGGAATTCGATAATGAGATTTATAGTGCTAGCCCCTATTGTAGGCTTTATGGATACCATCACTTCCTGATGATTATTTTCATAAGCACGAACCATGAAAGAAGTTGGAGCAAGGTCTCTTACGTTCAGTCCCAAGTAGTTGAGGGTTCTTAACGGGCAAACATTAAGTGTTGATCCATTATCGACAAGCGAAAGTCGGACGATCTTTCCCTTGACTTCAACAGAGATATTGAGATCATAGTTATGATTTAGACAAAACTTAGGGATTTCTTATTCGGAGAAGGAGAGCATTCTAGTAGAGGTCAAAGATCCGACCAAATTCACTGCTTATTTTGGCGTGGTGGATGGAGGCACTGTGGTCCCGGTAAGTAGTTTAATCAAGGAAATTTGGTGCATCTGGGAAGTCATAAAGAGTCCCCACAGAGTGATGTTGTCTTGGGTTTTCTTCAACTCGTTGAGGATCTTTCTCTCCTTAGGGGTCATTTTTGGCATAAGAAGTTTCTCAACAACTTTTCCCTTATCGATCGTTGGTGATTATAGGTTCGTAACTTGATAATGCCTCCCTAGTCTAGTCATATGGTTCACAGGTGAGGGGAAATAGAAATCCTATTTACTCATATATTTCGGGTTGTTCAACTACCATTTTAATATCACTTAGCCGCTCCTCAAACGATATCATTCCACTCATAAAAATTACTGGGTTATTCCTTTCAAGGTTTTTCTCTTCATCTGAAGTATAGAATTCGTCTCCCCATTCGCTGGCAATGACATCATCTTTTTACGAAAAGTTAATGAACTCCACAACCTCAATAACCTATTCGTATAGATCCTCCCACTCAATGGAGATATATAGAAGAGAAGGGACCATGATCCCTCATAGTTTCAAAGCATCAAGTAGCTCGGACGTACTGCAAATTTCACCGATCTGTCGAAATAAGTCCGTCGTGATATGGACATCATCTAAGCGGAATTCATCGGTAAGTACCATCTATCTGACTTTTGAAACCATTTTTGAGCTTCCAAGAATAGCGTACTGAATGTTTAGCAGTCAATGGTCATCTCTAAGAGAAATTTTAGCTGTATCCCTAGAAGATGATTTGGGAGTGGATTGTGGGTAGAGTTTAGTTTAGGATTTGCTAGTGGGGCGGTGATAACCCGGTCAATCAGACCTTGGATTACATTTTGGAGGTGAAAGAAAAATCACAATGGTCATCATGTTTGAAATTTTTGGGAAGTGGGTTTGGTAATGGATGGGCGACCAATGGCTTAATAATATTTTTACTTAAAAGGACTTGGTAAACTTTGGAGAGGGAAGCGTGAAGCTTGGTATATTCCTTTTTTATTAGGTTAGAGCGTCTTTTTGGGGCCTATAAAATGGTGGGATGAGTGATGTTATTAGGGGTGACAATTTTAGAAACGACACGAAATTGACACGATGTTTCGTGTTCGTGTCGTGCTTTTGGACACGAAGTCGTGTCGTGTCGTGTTATCGTGTTTTTTAAGCTTGAAATTTAAGAAATTATGGTTGTTGTGCCGTGTTATTTTTTATTTGGGTTGTGTTCTTGTCAGCTAAAAAAACACGAATTCTTGTCGTGTTGTGTTTGTGTCCAAAAAAACCTTGTCGTGTCGTGTCGTGTCGGGCCAAAACACGACCCGTTGGCCCGAATTGACACCCCTAGATGTTATTGATGGTTGAAACTGCGGTATTGACAGGCTTTTTGTACTTTCTGGGAGTAAACTATCCAGATACTTTCTTCGGCTCAACTTCTTTTTTGGCATGACTTTCTTCAATCTCCACTCTTGCTTCCCGAAGGGCTAAAAAATGGGGGTAGTATTGTCCTTCCATTGTTGCTCAGACATGGATTAAGAATTTCTTCTTCACAATACTGACTTGTTCCTCTTCGGAAGGCCTGTTTGTCATGGTCATGTGATGGGAAAACGAGTGAAATTAATGATTTTGCAACATGAACAAGTAGCTCGATATCTATTTGACATATGAAGATGTCGAAGAATGAAAAAAGTAAGTTTAAATTATTTTAAGTTTTACATTATTTTAGAGTATTTTATACATGAATAATTTTGTAATACGTTCGTCACATTAATTGTATGAAGAAAATATGAAGCCTGTTAGAACAATAAAAGATGAAAAATAATGGCACAATCAGACAAATATTTTAGGCAGTGGTTGTCACACGAGGTAATTAATATGAAAACGGGTGATCTAGCATTACAATAAAACTTTACAATTAACCTAATTAATTTATCTATATTCTCATCTCTTAAAGACGGGTGATCTAGCATCAAGCCTTGCTCATCTAGCCACTGGACCCTTGTTTTATGGCACAAGAGTACAAAAAGTATTGATTGAACGGTTACATATTCGGCGTAAGGGTGTACGAGAAAAATACAAATGTACAGAACTCGGGCATTTCATACAAGGCTCTTACTTTCTTTCGAGCGAGCGCCAAAGATAAAAACCTTGTTGAAGCTAAAATGACTTACTATGGTGTAATTCAAAATATATTTGAATTGGACTATGTAAGCTTCAAAGAGGACGTATTGTACTCTGATTGGGTAAGAGTTGAGTATAAAAATGCTTGTAAAGTTGATCCTGACACTAATTTGATCATGGTTGCTTGTCCAAGTTGAAGAGCAACAAACACGTGACCGATGAGCCATTTGTTTGTGCATTTCAAAAGGTCAACCAAGTGTTTTTTTCAGAGTATATCAACAAAGAGTCGTGGTCAATCGTCCTACATGCGCCAAAGTGTCTAAACAGTAGTGTGGATGAATTGGATGTTCCTACCGAATATCAATCCATTTTTTATGATAAATCGAATTTGAAAGAATTTTTTAATTGTAATAAGAATTCCAATTTAGCTCATGTATTAGTGTTTTAGTATTATCGGACATCAGTTTAATTCTATTAATTCATTTGTACTCTATCATTTTCACTCTTTTTCTCTTTATCCCTTTCCTTTGTATACGTGTGTGAGTTAAACAGTAAAAAGTATTCCAATTTTCAGATTAATTCTTTGTATTCATTTGTACTTGATTACATTAGTGTATGTAATATTTAGACTTAATGTCTCCATGTCTTCTTCTAATTCATTTTGAATTTGTACTAATAATAACATTTTTTTTAATAGAAAATGTCTTCTTCAGGGATTAGGGCAAGATGATGATGATGATAATGATGATGTCTTCTGGGCTTGACGGCAGTGGAGGCGATGAAGGCTCCTTGGCCCCTACGCTCCCGAAATGGGAGAAATTGGAAATGTTCGTCGAGAACAAGACGAGGATATTATCTAGATCCCTCGAGCTGGTAAAGACAATTATCATCCCGGGGTACACTAGATGAAGGGAGGTGCCAAATGAGCTCAAGTTATCTATTTGGGCGACACTATAGGTAATGTATATATATATATATATATATATATATATATATATTTATATTTATATTTATATTTCAATTTATATTTATTCGAAACTAACATTGTATTTGTTTGACAGGAACAATTCAGCCTATCCCCAAAACTCCGCGATTCTGTCTTGGAGCAGTTGAGGGAGCAACACAAAACATGGAAGAAAAATTTGAGAGGCTGGTACTTTCAGAAGACCCAAGACTCCATTATCAAAATGCGTGAGTCTGTCCCGTTGAAGGAGCCAATATCATTGGCACAATGGAAAAAGTTCATTGACATTGAGATCGAGGAGCGACAATTGGAAGATCGCCAATCGAGGAAGGAAAATAGGGCAAAAAAGACAAACTTGCACTACTCCGGTCGGAAGTCTTACGCCGAGGTGGATCATACGATGATGGTAAGTTTTTATTTTTCTATAATTACAAAAATATGTTATTCTTCATTATTTTACTTTACGGGCCCAGTACTAATTTTGCATTATTTTATTTCAGGGGATGAGGAGTGGCCCTAGGGGTAGGCCACCTAGGATCGATGCCTATGTGGGAATTCAAATGAACAAGAGGAAGGATCAGGAGGTGTCCCCGAGCATCGCGGTTATGATTGTAAGTAATCCAATAGTTTACTTTTTGTTAGTTACATTATAATTTTTTTTATTTACTTATTTACCTAATCGTGTTCTTTTTGTCATTTCAGGAAAAGCTTAAGGAAGTTCATGAGTCGCAGTCCGATGCCAACAAGGCATCTTTGTAAACGAACACACTCAGCAGAGTGCTTGGTGCTGATCAAAAGGGTAGGACTAGGGGTGATCTCGCGGGTGGCCAAATCTAGGATCATCAGATTGGAGACGAGGAACACTGGGTTGGATCGTCAAGTGTCGCATGAAGCGAAGCTATCAAGGTTGGAGGCGACGGTCCAAGATATGTTCTCATTTGTGAAGTATTCTTTGGGAGAAAAAAGGCAAGGGAAAGGGGAAGTTGAAGGTGTTGGAGGAGGACGAATACGTGGACATCGTTGCTCCATCGCCGACACGTACGGGCTCACAGATTGATGATCCAGTCCCCTAATTAGCTCCCGTCGAGCAGCCTATGTCAATAATTGGTCGGTCGGGCGTGATTATACTGGACGTATTTGATGGCACGCGTATAGGGAGGGGGTTGAGGGACCCTAATACCGTCCAGGTTATGTTGGTTCATGGACGTGTGCTTCAAGAAATCGAGACCAAGGTGCTCATCATGCATGTGATAACCGGAAAGGAGAATGCCCTATTGTGGTTGCACGAACAATGCGGCGTGATGCATATTCAGGGGTGCCTCAATGCGTTTGTTGTGTGACCTTACTCCTCCTCAAACCTACCACATGACATTATTTGTATCTATTTTATTTGGACACTTGGATTATATTTGTATTGTTTTGATTTGTTACATTTTGGTTTGGATATGGAATTATATATGCAATTATTTGGTGAATTCTTTCTATTTTATTTTGATATATGCTCGTTAAACAGGTACAATTTTGCTATAAGAGGTATAAATATATTTTTGGTCAGTGGTAGTGGCCAAACTGCATAACAGATGTTTTTTAAATTTTGCCCAGATTTTCCACGGTCATTGACCGTGACAAGTCCCTGACAGATAAAACTTGTCACGAACTTGTCACGGTCAGTGACCATGATAATTTTTTAAAGATTATCACGAGTTTTTCACCGTCACTGACTATGACAAAAGTTGTCAAGGCCAAAGACCGTGACAAGTCTAATGAACTTATCACGGTCAATGATCATGATAAGTCTGTGACCACCAAAGTTGTCACCCACAGAATTGTCACGACCATTGACCTGGACAAGTCCAACTTGTCAAGGTCAATGATCATGACAATCCGAAAAATTTGGTGTAGTGTACTGTGACATGAATTCACGAACACCATCCTCCCAACTGTGAATTATCGGGTCCTCTAAAGATAAGAACCAGCGAAGAGCGTTGTCCCTCAAAGTCTGTTTGAAAATTTGGGCCATTATTTCCTCGGAGGCACCTAAGAGAGTCATGTCTCGGTAGAAACTTTGGAGATGAACAATTGGGGGTCCACAACCCCCTAACTTCTCAGTGTTAGGCATCTTGAATGTTTTTTATAGCCTTGCTTTAGGATAAGGAGACATATGGGTGTAATCCATGTAGTTACTGGAAATTCAGACTTGGTCAAACTTCTTGGTCAGCATCCTAAGGTCTTTCTTAACATTGTTCAATTCTTCTTCCTTTGAATCAGCAGTCACCAGTAGGTTTACCCCTAGTTAGGTAAGATTCGACATAGGGAGTTGAGTTGGCGATGGCCCATTTGCAGGAGGGGTACGTGGAGCATGCTGATATTCCTTGGGTACTCAAATAGGCTTAGGTGCGGGTGGATTCATAGAGTGAGGGAAGAGGACCTCGTGTTCTTCAGGAACAGGGACCCAATTTCATTGCATCTCATGAACCTCAGTTTGAAGGTCGTCAATCTTAGCAGTGAGTTGGGCTAGAACCGTCATCAAATCAGGCTTCACATACAGTACTTGGTTGGCGTTATCCATGGAAAGCAGATGAAGGTGGATTACGGACTCATAGGAAGTAGCGAGGGTACTGACGGAGCCTCGAGGTGGTTCAACGAAAGATCGAAGCCAATACGGAGCTAGGCCAAGGGTCCGATATGCGATCGACTTGATAAGGATAAATGCTTCTAATTTAATTTTGAACGTGAAGAAGGAAAGTCTTTTATTATAAGAGGAAAATGTTTTTGACATTTTTAGAAAAGAGGATGACAAAATATTTTTGGTTAAAATGGAAGGAAAATGCTTTTGACGTTTATGATAACCGGAAGGAAAATGCTTTTGGTAAAAAAATGTTTTTGACACTTTTGGTAAAGAATGAGGAAAAACGAGAGAAGGGTCTCAGGATAATTATTATTATTATTATTATTATTATTATTATTATTATTATTGTTGTTGTTGTTGTTGTTGTTGTTGTTGTTGTTGTTGTTGTTGTTGTTGTTGTTGTTGTTATTATTATTATTATTATTATTATTATTATTATTATTTTTATTATTATTATTATTATTACTACTACTACTACTACTACTACTACTACTACTACTACTACTCCTCCTCCTATTACTATTACTATTACTATTACTATTACTATTACTATTACTATTACTATTACTATTATTATTATTATTATTATTATTATTATTATTATTATTATTATTATTATTATTATTATTATTATGTTCTCACTTGTATTAGGTTTACTTAAATGCCGAAAGAAATGCCGAACGAGACCCGAGCCTGGGAAAATTGGGTTTGAAAAATATGTAAAACATGGTTGGACTTGTTGCCAGGCTCATGGATAAGGTCCCGTTTAAAAAAAATATGAAATCATGCAAAACTTTGGGTAGCATTTCGACTCATCATTTTAGCAGAGTGATAGCTTGGCTTTTGCCGCGGCGCGAGAGTCACCTGCACGCCGGTCGTTTTAAATTCGTCTCACCAACTCTATACAAAAACCTAAAGTATGACTACACTCTTATAAGGGAGTATATTGGCTAGTCCGGGTATCGAAAATCCACATAGACGAGTTATTAGAATTTAATCGGTTTAATACTTCTAAATAAAAGTGTAAAAGGTGATTTGCTAACTAAAAAAAGAAAAGATAATCTAGGCATGAGTGTATTTAAACTACGTTAACAGAAGGGATAAAAACTATAGGTTGCGACTAACTTCCCTCACATCGAGTTAACGCGTATAAATGTTTACATGGGACTACAAATTCACTAAGATTAAATCTCATTTCAACAGTTAATTAAATCCAGAGTTGTCACACCCCTAAATTCGCATAAAAGTCTAATATAATTTTGGCGTCAACAAATACCCTGAAAATCATGCACGCAAGGTTGTAAATACGGAGCATAGATGATATACCCTATTAAATCTTCTAGGCGTAATAACTGGGACAACCCAATTGAAATAAACGAGTAAAAACTCCATCACCAAATCAAAGCAACCATTCAACCATAGGTGATTTCAATCCAACACAACCTAGAATAAACTAGCCACTAAGCATGATAAACAACATTAATTAAACTAACTAATTAAATTTACACTACAAATTAAACTAGGCTTGGAAATAAAAGGAAAGCATGAAAAACTAGGGCACAAAGCATAAAAAAAGGTAAGACAATAAATAGTATCCACTTACATTAATGGGTGTCAAACCACCAAGAAAATGGAGGAGATGGGGTGCTCTCCACAAAATCCCCCAAATGCACTAACCCTAAGAGAGAGAAGCTCTCAAAAACCAACCTAAAAACTAACTAAAAATGATCTTTCCTTACAAATAAACAAAAGGGTTCCTTTTATACCAAGTGGGAAAAATGAAATAAAGAAATATAGTTTAATTTAGAATTAATGAATAAAAGAAAAACGAAAAAGAAAAGATAAGCGGAAAGTAGCAGCTCTCGGACATAAACAGAGCACCGATCGATCGGTGGCCAAATCGCGTTCGACCGTGTGCATAGGGAAAAAAGATGTTGGACAACTCACAAGGAAAAACTCAAAAACCCAGTCGACTGGTGATAGGGGCACGGTCGATCGATCGCTTCTATACCAGCCCACATGGCTACCAAAAATGGCCAACTCCATTTGTGTTGCAAACTAAAACCAACACTTCAATTATGTAGCATACACCTGCAACTGAAATCTCACCAAAGGCCAAAGACCCATAACTCCTTGTAAACCGAGACCAACATGGTTAATGGCGAAAACCTGAAATCCCATGGCCTTCCATATTGGACCTCCTACAATTATATATGAGGCGAGTTGCGTTTGGACAAAGACCCTCCACAATCGAGATCAATCCGAGACCCAAAATTAGACCCGCTGCTATGGGTGCCGAGACCCAAAAGTCAATTTCACAAACCAAATCTCCAATCGTGTGAATCAAAGACCCGAGCACAAACCCGGGAAAAATCGTAAATCACCATTTCTGTGTTTGCTGCAAAGAGATAAAGGACATGGTCGGTATTATTTAAATTGTTAGTATATAAATTATTATATAAAATAATTAACTTCTAATTGTTCCCCGATTAAAGGTCCGTGTTTCCTTCATTCAGAATCCAATTCAAGCACCGTTCACATCCATGGGAAGTTTGTTCCGAGAGCTATAACTTTCGTGAATACTACGGGCAAAAATCCTGAAGTGTGAAATTACCAAATTGTCCCTCAACGTGCAAACTTCTACAAAACTTCACCGGAACGTGCCCAAACTTCATACTAAGCACTTTAATACCTATAAATCTCAACTATACCTCAAATAACATGTTAGCATATAAAACAAAGATTTTCGGATTAACGAGCATAATTATAGACATTAAAGTACCGAGGGGGTAAAATGTATATGTTAAAAGGGTATAAAGTGCAATATTTGATACGAATCACAAATTTTGGGTAGTAATCGACAAAATAAATATGATTGCCCTAGGTTTGGCACCTATATGAGGGTATGCAGTTGTTAGGTTAATTGGAAGGATTCCCCCTTTGGCATGACCTCCTCGATATATGTCTTGATTTTGAGGGCAATCGGTACGTGTAGACAAGCCATTTGATATACGTGAGTGTACATGAATTGCCTAACTATATACCTTATGGGGAAAGTACGTGTGATAGAGAATTCGATATAATCGATGTACGTGGATGAGTTTCCTGCTATATACCTCCTGTCAGGACTTTGGTCAATCGGTATGATGCTGAGGGAACTGTTCGATATATGTTGAAGGTACATGTCCAATGGAAGGTGAAAGTCATATTTCTTAGGCTAACTGCGATCTGAAGGACCAGCACCCTTAATAAAGTGACCCTCTAGTTACGGGACAAAATTTGGTTAATATCCAAGCTCTTTGGTGATTATTGTGCAAAATGCTTGATTCTTGGTTAGTATATTATGGAGAGAGTGTTTTAGTTAGCATGATGAGCACTATACTAATAGGGAATAATGTAAAAGTATAAAAAAGTAAATCTAGCATGGAGCATGGATATTATACAAATCATGGATATGTGAGAGTGAGCGATGTGTGAATATCTACAAGTGAGGGTGTGGTAGTGAACATAAGCATGTATTAAATACAAGTGGTGTGTGACAAGTGTGAGTTATCATGGATATATACAAGTGTGATAAGTGGAGGTATGTGTTAATGACACCTAAGCATGGATATTCTAAGTGGTGTGTGAAACATGTGGATATAAGTGATCCTACGTGTAAGTAGTGTGAAGTGTATATGGAGATTATCAACAAGTGTGAGAGTGAGTAATTATATAATCAAGAGGTATATATATAAGGAATAACAGAGGAGGAAAAAGGGAACATACAGGTAGGTGTATACACACACAAGAAAAAAATAATAACGCCCATTCAAATAAACTCCAGCCCTTTTAAGAAGATCCACAACGGAGTCGACACTGTGGCCATCCCTATGCATGTCTCCCTTTTGTAGGGGTAGGGGAGAAAAGGTCTCATGCCCTCTTACTCTAGGAATGCTTCGACCATCGTCGATGTGGGGTGATGTAAAAAGATAGAGTATCCATCCAATTTTTCACAAAACAGGCAAAAGAACATGTCGTTGCCTCGAGAGAGCGACATCAAAGACAACCCGATGCGTATGAAACCAATAGTTCAGAGTTTCAGGGGCTAAGTTACGGAATGGGACGATGTTAGTCACCCATCCCGACCTTTTCGGTCTCTCATGGGGTTATGTTACTGTTTTCCTTAATTTGTCCATGGAGTGTGTGTGAGTGTGTCTGTATAAATAGAGATCGAAATCACCCGACTCATATCACGAAAAATATAGAGTGAGGTCATTCATATTAATGTTCCCAAAATAATATTTAGAAAATACGATGTATGCATTTATTGAAATATTGATCGTTATGATGAAATGATAATATGTGTTAGATTAAATGCTAATATGGATAACAAATGTAATATATCTTAAAGTAATGTGTAGATGAAAAGGATGCAAATGCGAAAAATGGAGAATTGGAAAATTGGACTCGAGTCTCGGATTTTAATCCGAAACGCATACGTAGCCATCAAAGTCCACGTAGTTCGCATGCGGCATAAGGGTGGGTATTATCCTATAGTTTCGAATAGGAATTTTATTATATGTGTGTGTGTAAAAAATGTATTTTAGTTTTGAGAAATTATGGTGGATAATCTCGTTGGAATTTATAGGCGTAACCCTCTTTTTCTTTGTTTTGTATTTTTATAGAAAATAAATTATGTACAGTATAACTAATAAAGGATGAAGTATTAATGTGTATGAACTAAAGTAAAGACTAGATTAAGAATTTATGTAACTAATGAGAAAATAAAGAATTTAAAGAGAGAGAAGGATTTTTAAGACCTTCCTTGGAGAATCGAGGCTTGATATTGATCCTTGATGAGATCCCTTCAATGTCGAGATGAATGTTGGATCAGAGAGAATGAGATTTTTCTAAATTGGGTATGAAAATGATGGAAATGAAAGATGGAAAGGGATTTCACACAAGGAAACTTCACTGATTATAAGAGAATTTTTTTTCTGAGATCACTGATATTGATGGATCTGAGGTGTTCCTTGAAGTGAGATCATGCCCTCTATTTATAGGGTAGGGGATGACGATCGGAATAGCCCTAGCCTTGCCAATCAGTAGTAACCCTAGACACACTATTGATAGGTAGGGAAATGGACTTGCCAATCGGCAGTCTCGTGCATATTTTTCTGAAAAAATAGTCGTAGAATGCAATTCATAAATCCAAACCGTGCACAGGGCATACCATTAGAAAGTTAATTCAAAGACCTTCAATATTCCTTTGGGTTTCTCCTAAGTCCGAAGGTTGAATTTGGGCCAAATGGGGCTCAAAAGCGCTTGTCAGTCCTTTGGATCGGAGATTATCGGATGTTAATGGATCGTTCGTCCAAACCCTAAGTCATAATTGCGCATGGGGAGCACCATTGGAAATTTTATGTGAAGTAATTAGACATTCCAAAGAGCTTTGCTTAGTTTGGAAATATGACTTTGGTCAAACGGGGCACGGAATCGCTCGGTGACCTTTTGGGGTAAAATGGGTCATTTGTTTGTAGCGTAAGGATGATTCGTCAATGGGGCAGGCCATTGGAAAGGGTATTCATTTCCCTTCAAAGATTCATTCAGTATCATTCGAGATAAAGAGTTGTCTCATCAAATGGAGCCCAAGAGCGCCCGATGACCTTCGGGTCAATTTTTGGGGGAAACAAATCGTTTATCTGAATGTTTATGCCATTTTATGCATGGGGCATACCTTTGGAAAGGGGTTTTAGTTACCTTCGAGGATTCATTGAGCTTTCTCTTTGATGATTGAGTTGATTAGGGTCAAATAAGGACCCAGGAGTGCCCAGATCGATTTTCAATGGTAAAATGGTTTGTTCATTCGAACCATTATGTCGATTTATGCACGAGGTGGAATACTGGAAAGGGGATTCAGAACCCTTCAAATATTCAATGAGCTTTTGCTCAAACGATAGAGTTCAACATAGTAAAACGGGTCTCGAGAGCGCCCAATGGCCTCTATATAGGTAATTAAAGTACGATTTAGGATTTGTAGTGAAATGGGGAGGTACTAGGGACCTAAGGAGAGACTTAGGGGGTCATAGAATGTGGTGTCTTCATTACCACTAGTTAGTTAAGGTCCAAACCCATGACCATCATGGTCACAGTCCAAAACAGTGACCTAATTATGACCCTAATGGTGGGATATATGGTGCCAAGTTGGTCATGGTCCACAATCATGACCACTGCTAAATGTCCATGACTCATTAGTGTTAAATATGGTCATTCACAATCATGACCCACAATCATGACAACTCTTGAATTTAAAATGGTCACGAAAATAGGGTCACAGTCCTGTTTGTGACCTGCTAGTGGGGATTTTTAGGCTCACAATTGTGGACCTTAACCAAATTAACTAAACCATGACCATTTAAATTAATCCAAAATGGTCACATAATGGGGTCACGGTTCTGAACCGTAACCCCCTTTCGGGTATAAATAAAACTCTAATATGCTTTATTTTCATTTTATTTTCGTCATAACTCATTTACCTTTCTCTATGTGATCATCTCTCTCTCTCTCTCTCTCTCTCTCTCTCTCTCTCTATATATATATATATATATATATATATATATATATATATATATATATATATATATATATATATATATATATATATCGATTCCTCCACCACCACCATGCTAAAAACAAGTGGCCCCTCTCTCTCTCTATAAAGGACCAAAAACCCAGCCATTCACTCTCTTTACTTTATGTATTTGGAATGCAATTGAATAAATTTAGTTTGTGATGAAGTAAAACCCTTATCTTTGTATGTATATATGTACATGTGTGTATATATGTGATGATGCATAACGCTAAAACATTTATTCAATATGTGGTACATTTATGTGAATGTATGTGAAAAAAATTGGATAAAAATCCTTGTGTACGTTTGTTATTGTTAAATGAATTGACCTGACCGTTACAACATGACCCATTTATGACTGGATCAATATTTTACACGAACCCGTTATAATACGACACGACCCATTTAAACATTAAATCAATTAGGTTTAATTATTTATTTGTTAACATTTTTCTTATTGCAATTGTACTTGTGTTAATATTTATTCATACCATTTGATGTGTGCATGAAAATGGAGAACAATTTGTAAAGTTCAACGAATTCTAGGTGCTTTCTTTATTTAGGTAATTTTAAACATCTTTTTTATTTATGTAAATAGGTTGACTGTTGTGGTGGTGTTCACCCGCTCCTCAAGTGGTTGTTGGTTGGATGAATACAAATTGGTAGAAGGGCTTGGATATTGGTGAAGACATGGTAATTTTAGGATTAATTTAACTAAAATTGGACTTATTATCTTTGATTGATTAATTGAAAAATATTAATTAGTTGATATTGGTACTGTGGAGGATATCTTCACTTTAAGGATCATTGAGAGTACGTTTATTATTTTATTTCTTATTAGTGCATATATATATATATATATATATATATTCTTGGCTAACGATTGTGTTTATATTCACCTCTTACATGAGTGGTTGTTATTTGGGTGAATAAAAATTGATGGAAGGACTTGCACATTGGAAGGCACGTGGTAATTTTAGGATTAATTGAAATAAAACTAGACTTGTTATGTTTGATTGATTAATTAAAAAATATTAATTACTTGGTGCACTCATAGTTTTTTTAGGACTAATTGAAGGCTTCAATCCTTGTATTTGTATGTTATCCCACACGTGGTGATATGTTTTATACATTTTTCATATTTTCATTCACGGTAGAAAACACCGGTTATATTCACACCCCTCCTTTTATATATTTTCTCAGGAAAAAAAGATCCATGATAATAGTTACATTTATTAAAAAGTTGAGAGGTCACAACTGGCCCGCACAAAACTCGCTTTTATTACTATGTGCCATAGAGAGGACTCTGATCTACCAGTATTAAAATAGAAATTTGAATAGTTTAATTACCTTATAAATCATGAAGTTAATATCTCACAACCGTACTTGTTCAATCGTATATATTTGCCTTGCCACAGTGCTATGATAAAGAAATTGACCATATATTTCGCATTCATCGTCTCGGCTATGCACTGACCTTGGTGACATTATTAAAAAGGGCAGAAAAAAATATTCATCCATCGTTGATACAATTTCCTAAAAAGAGCATTCACCCAAATTGCAATGTCTCACAACATATGCACATTTAATGTGAGCTTGCAAAAAATTTGAAGAAGAAAGGATTTTGATTTTCTATCATGGACATTTATACGAGAATTTTAGATATACTTTCGCCGAGTTGCCCATGTGCATCTCTTCACAAATACGTAATAAATAATATCATGTGGATGAAAATAAAAAAAAATCGAACATGTTTAAAACGCTCTTGATCAGTGTGTGCATGTGTGTGTGTGTGTGTGTGTGTGTCTCATATGACTGGAAAGTTTTTAAATTGTCTACACAATTCAATATTGCAGATTAATTCCACAACCTTACATATTTTTTTTTTTCAAAATGAAGGGTTGAGATTAAATCTACCTTTTGTTTTTCAAATTTAGAATTTTTAATTCTAGTTTTTAACTTCTTCAAATTCCTCCTAAATTTCATTCCAATTTCATTTCATGTTAAATCCAACCCACCCAAAATTCATTATGTGTCTCTCTCTTAGTTCTGACTTTCTCTCACTCAAAGAGCTCGAAAAATCCGATCACCATCACCGCAAGAGTTACAACTATCTACCACCGAAAAAGTGATTTGTAAAGTTTCTATAACTTCTATTATAGTTAATCTAAAACAATGGAATGGATTTCAAGTTTTCTAAAGTTTGTATGATTTGTAGATTTTATTTATTGATGATGGGAATGTTAAGAATAGTTCATAAGAAACTAATGGGTCAAATTGGTGACCGGGGCAGTCGTGTTTCGATTAATGGTGAGTTTACTTTGATCACGAAAAAAAATGGATCCCTAATTAAAACTTTCAGTTGTCTCATTTGGTATTTAGGGTGTCCATTGGAATTCTATTTATATAATATGGTGTTTGTATTATATTTTGCATATTTTAGATTTTACAAGGTATACCCTCACCTCTTATCTTCTCCTATCTCCTCTCTTTACAATTCTCTCTCTCTCTCTCTCTCTCTATATATATATATATATATATATATATCATAACATTTAGTTTTTTCTTTTGTTCAAATGAATAAGAAAAACATTGGTCTTGAAAGTAATTTGGGGCTTTGATTTTAGTTCGATATTCCTTTTGAAACATGTTGGTTTATGCATTTGAGTTTAAATCTACTCTTTAAAACCCTAAAAACGTTTTTAGTTTTTATATATTAGTTGTGTTTTGGTTCTTTCCTTTAGGTGAGATATTATTAAAGCAATGTAACTTTATGCTATTATATTAGTTTGATGAGGGATTTGCATCATTTCTATTAATTATGTATGTGGTTTAATTTGATGGTACAGTTAGTTTGTATACTATTTGTTTGATCAAAAGCCTACCATCTCTCCTGAACATCAAGGTATATTTTTTCTTTTACACATAATCTGTTACCTATTTTTTTTTTTTTTTTTACTTTTTAATGGAGGGGATGCTATCGATATTTAATTATTCTTATTATTTTTTATTACTTAATCATAAGCATATGTTTTACACTATTTTTAAAACTTCTGGAATGTTGTTACTAAAGTACTATATACTAGAGCTCTATATAATTAGAGAATTACTTCCAAATTATTTGGTGCATTATTATTACTTATATATGCTTTAGTTTAATTTTTGGTGCAATAATATTTGCAAGGTAATTTATGATTAGCTTTGTAGCCCTTTAATTTATTTGTTGTGATTTTAGAGGACTTTGGGAGAAGGTTTTTAATATTATATAAAGTGTCCTTTTCAGATTGAGATAGATTGAATGTGGAGTTAACACCATTATGACAAAATTGGTAGCAACTTATCCTCATGTTTCTATTCGATTTCTAATTATGCATTTGAAAGTAGTCCCCACCTCATGTAACTATTCGATTCCTCATGTTTTATATTAGGTCTATGTTTAGTTTATAAGAGCAAACTTCAGATGATCCCCTGTGTGAAAATAATCAAAGTCCCCACCTTAGATAATCCCTTGTTTTTTGTGCCTCTCTCCAACTATTCTTGATATACTAATTAGAAATGGTTGTTTGAAGCTTACACTTAAATTTCCTTATACTTGCTAATCAAAATGGTCCACATATGTATCCATGATTCTTGTAAGGGTGTTGTCTTAAAATTGAGGTTTTACCGTATCATTGCAATGAGTGACAGCATGATTGGGCATTATATATTGGATGGCTTCAATTTTATGACCTTAAGTCAGGTTGTGTGTTATTAAATTAATCAAATTCATGACTTTATTTGTTGAAACACAATAAAAGTATCATGTCTATTAACATAAATGCATTGTTAGTATATGTTTTGTTTTCATCCTTTCTAAATTTTGTTTAAATATAATATTAAAGTAGTTATTTGGATGACCTATATCTTATTTGTAGGGAATGTTTTATTTTATAATTGGGCGTTAATGTCTAGCATGTCATAGGTAGTGGGTGCCATAAGTATAAGGTACGAGAGTAGGGGTGTTACATGTATGATTTTAACCACATAAAATATATGGTATAACATAGCAACTTTGATAGCTTGGTCAATTTTTAGTAACTTTCTATGCCTATTGAGCTGTGACTTTAACGTCATTATATGAAATTTGAGCGTACGTCAAAGTTTTTGATTTATAATGTCACTTATGTGTCAACCATAAAGTAGGAAGTTCATTGTGTTTTTTCTCGGTATATAACACTGTTCCCTGTCCTTTAATCCTTGTATTGTTTTATTATTTGTCATTCCCATCTCTTTTCAAAAAGAGATCTATGTAGCAGGCAAGCCCCTTGAGGTACTCTGTCAGTGAATATTTTTTTATTATTTGAAGTCAAGATACGTTCATTATTATACGATTTAGAGCAAATTAGAAGAGTTCATATTTGCTAAAAATGTATTGAATGCTATTTATTCCAAGATTTTATTAGTTATGATATTTTCTTCCCTATTCTAGGTAATTTGGTGGTAGTGAAGAGCCATTGATTATGCCCATCTAATCCATCTAAACTATAATGTTAAGTATTAAGGTACTCCAACTACATCGGATCATTTTAAACTATATTGTGAAAGTATTAGATTTCTTGATCTCATTGTTGTCATCTATGTTGGTAGGTAAAATTTTCTCAATAGGAAGGTTTAATATTGGCTTTGCTAAATGATTGATGTTAACTTTTTGTTGTAGTTCTTAAATAGATATTGTTCACATCCATGTTTTGCAGCTTTATATAACATTGATCTTGAATTTTCACTATTGGTCACAAGTTTGTATTAATTGTTTTGGTGTTTCTAAATTGGTGTTCCATTTAATTTCTATGTTTTCAATACTTAATAATCAAAGGAAAAACATTATATTTTATTAAGTTGCTTTAATTTAATTCATTCCCATAGTTTGTACTTGATTCTCCGTAGGTCTGTGAGACTATCATTATATAAGTTTCTTGAGTTTGTACTAGGTGTTTGTTAATTTTTTTCTTTCCCTTATAAGGACAATCTCTAAAAAATTTGGCGAAAGACTTTGCTAAGTTAATTCTTGGTTTTAATAATAATTCCATAATTATAATGTTTTTTGCTTTTGTGATTATGTAGACACATATGATTTAACAAAAAAATTCAGGTTGGATGTACACTAAGTTGTAGGAACATGAACCAGTCATGTATGAGAATAAATATTATTCTCTGACTTTAGTACATGGACGTGATTTGTAGTTGTGCTTTTTGTTCATTTTCTCATAATTTTTTCACTATAGGGAAATGATTTGAGTATTTTAAGAGGCTTTCTTTGGTCGCTTTGGTCGTTTTTGAAAGTGTGTTTTCTATATATCTAACCATTTATATTCCATGGGCACAACTTTGTAAGATAATTATGATATTAAAGACTTGAAAATTATTATTTTTATTATCGTATGGATTTGTATGATAATTATGATATTAAAGACTTGAAAATGATTTTTTTATTATCGTATGGATTTGTATGGGTGTTGGGATATTGTTATTTCTTACTTGAGAATTGTGTTGTTTTTAAAGTTTCATCTAGTATCACTGTAATATTTTTTCTGGAATATATGTTAATTGATACAAACCATTTTCAAATTATTAATCCATTTAAATAATAGTTTTTATCTCAAAGTTTCTAACTCATTTTGGTGTTTTTAATTGTTAAATAGTGGGGTTTTTTTCTTTTAGATTATTGTGAATGATTATCTTGAATGGGTAAGCTGTCTCATTCACTTTTAGTGCTACAAAGAAACTAATCTCATTCTCTTACCTTTTGTTTTTGTTTTTCCTTTTCTTCTTCTTATCTCATTCTTTTCCTTTTTTCAATTTCTTCCTCAGGTGGAAGATTTATTTGGTGGGTTTGTCATGGTTAATTTAGGCATGTGTCAGCATGGTGGTTATTGTGGTCGCGTATACCCGTATTGATGGACAAAAGTGGTGATGTCTACAGAATAATTTATATTCTCAACTGTTGTTTTATCATCATTAATCTCAACTATTAGTTAAGTTTTATTATTTTCAACGGTTTATATTACTATATTTTGACAATCATTTGACCAAATACGTAATCAATGTTTTACTAATTGACCTATGGTTTAAAATTTTCAACGGTAAACAATAGATCGTGGATTCGAGGAAAAATAAGCAAACATGAGAATATTTGGAATGAGACCTTTGGGCAAGGATGCCAAACTGACACTTCAATAGTTAGTGCATAACTGATTCATTCAGTTATTCTCTCTTTTCCATTCTATACTTTTTAATGGTTACTAGGTTTTTACTTTTTTATGGGTTAAAACTCAGTTTTTTTTTTTTTAAATATGAGTTCATATTAGTTAGTTTTTCATTTTTATTTTTTAAACTTCAGTATCTTAATGTTTATTTGTGGAGGTTTAAAACCAGGTAGATTAAGGCCTCTCTATCTCTCTCTTAGTTATGGTCCATAGTCAATGTGGAGTGTGTTACCAATTGTTATCTCAAGGTAGGTGTCTTTTTTTTCACTTACATGTAAATTTATTTCAATTTATTTTGTAAATATTTTCTCCCCCACCTTAAGTATATTTCTTTATCTTTTCTATTTGAGGCATATGTGTTTAACTTGAAATGCCCGGTTTGTTTCCCAATTTTGAACTTTATTATTGGTGTTGGTGTATGATTCTTTGTTTTCTTTTACCATGGCTTGACTGCCCAATATGGTAAGTCTTTTAGCTTGTTAATTTATTTTTTGAATGTCTCTTTTGCATATTATTTCCAATATGGTAAGTCTTTTCTTCATAGGATATATATTATCACTAATTCTAAGTCGATTCATACGTAAATTTTAACGATTTAGTCGTTGGTTTCTGGCCAGTTTGTTATGTCTTTTGTCAATTACAATATGTGTTGGTTTGAGAAGCATTTTTTGTTAATTTCATGCATTATTTTAGAATATTTCTAATTATACTCTAATACAATTACATCAATTTCATGTAATTTAGTTAATTTCATGTATTACTTTAATATGTCAAAGATCCACTCAATTTTGATTTTTTTTTTCTTATCTAAATGCTAACCAATGCTTTAATTAATAGTTTGAAATGTGCTAATTTTCAAGCAGAGACGAATTTGAGTAAATGTCCAAAAGAATCGGTAATAGGCATCAACTAATCATATGTTTAGTGCTATATAGTTTGTTGAAGTATTGACTTGAAACTATCTTATTAAATTCCTTAAAAGCCTTTGCTTTTGGATATCAAGATGAAATTTCTTAGTTTTAACTAGAGTATCTATATCCATATATTCTATATTTAGTGTTCACAGTCAAAAAAGTTATATTTGATTATTTAAAACCAAATTTTCCTTTGAATAATAATTGTTTCTCCATTACATGCTTTGTTGCTACTTACTACATCAAATTTGTTGTCTGCCTCTCCCGAATGCTCCATCATAGAGATGATCAATGGGTTTGTGGACATGAGACTCAACGTTATGTCCCCAAGTTCCTTTTTCCAATAGAAGAGGATTCTGTCCCTATACTGTTCTTCTCAATATAAATAGAATACAACATAAGTAAGGACTGTATGTAGTTTTTTTTCAATGCATATGATTGCATTTTTGTTACTCACGTATTGATTTGGAGGATGATAAAAAATTCAAAATATATTTGTTTTATCAATGCTGGTATGTATAACATGTGTCTTATTTGTTTGTATTTTAAAAATATGGACCAATTCGGTTCTTTTTTAGTTTTGGGATTTTAATTGTAAATCTTATATATCTATGAATAACACCTCAAAACCCTATGTTATTTACTTTGCATTTTATTTATTTAGTCTATATTGTGTTTATTAATTGGATTTATACGTTGTCTGGAGCTATAGTCTATTATAGACATGTGAACTCAAAGTATAATTGTTTATACGAGGTCATGGATGAACTATTAGTATTGTTGGTGGAGTATTTTTTTTATTTTTCAAATAGGGTGGATAGTACTATAAACAGTGGTAATTCTACCTAAATTTTTTAAAATTACTTACAATTATTTGTGTTATATAAAAAAGTCTTTTTGACCTAAAATTATACACGATGTAATACTTTGAAAAATTATCTTCATGCCTTCAAGCACAGGCAATCCACTGGTATATATTTGTGTATGTGTGTGTGTGCGTGTGCTTTTATATATATGTAATCATAAACATAATCATCATACATTCTTCGCTAAATCTTTTTATTTATTTATAAGAAATGTCAAATAGGAACGAAGATAATCAATCAAATAATGGCACTCCTCCTCCATCTCAATCCTTTCTTAATCCTCCACTTGAATTCTTGACACCTGTAAGTTCTCGGTACCCCACTCAATCGCAGGTTCACTCTGCTACTCCATCTACATATTCTTTGAGTCATCTAACTCCATAAACCACTATTAATCTCGCTAACCCAACTCCCATAACCTACGAATCCTAAGATACGAAGAAAATTAGGTTCTCCCCTAATAGGAATCCTACTAGTAACAAAACAATCATCCAGATTTTTAAAGCTCAATGTTTATCTCTCATAGATGATTATGGGCATCGGGGGAAGATAACTGGAAGAATGTTGACCATGTCGTAAAGGATGACTTATTAGATAAACTTTGTAAAAACTTACATCCCCACCTAGTTAGAACACAGTTGTTCTTTCCTGAGTAACTAATAAATTGAAAAAATATAGAAAGAACCTCCAGAACATTACTTCCTGGCAGGGGCATCAAGTTATGATATTTTAGGGTTAAAAGACAAAGTTTCACAAAATATTGAAATACTTATCATCCAATGGGATGACTTCTTTGAGAAAGAGGCCCCGAAAGTAGAACTTTCCCATGAGGGAAAAAAATAAGTAGAATAGGGCAATGAAAGTTGATGTCCACAAACTTGGTCCAAATCATATGACCATTTGAAGGATGAATGTGTGGAAAGGACCATGGTGACTCCGAAATAATGGGCTGACCCTAATCTGATCATCTTGTACTTGAAAGCCCGATGGGATAAATAAACTAATAAACTCATAGACAAGATCACTCTGACTCAAGTGAGTTTGAATTTAATTATCATATACACCCTATAAAAATAATGTCGAAATTATAGTCCTGAATATATTATTATATTATAAGAAACAATCGAAGGCATGAGGAGCATCCGGTCAGAGTACAATCCCTTTAACATTGACTCAGATACCATACCCAAGGTTCTTCGAAACTACTATAGAGGAAGGACAAGAGGGGTAGTCTCTATCATGTCAAGGACCAAATTACAGGACAACGCAACTGTATTATAGAAGCATTCTTCAGTGGGGAGTCATGTATCGAATAAGGTGGAATAAATGGGGATTATGATCATGACTGGGAGTCATGGTTCAAGAGCATGACCAACCACTAAACTTTTAAGTTTCACTAGTCTCGATCAAGAACCATGACCACATAACCTTTAACCATGGCCGGGGTCATGTTAATGAACCGTGACTAGTGAAAATCAGTCATGATTGGGGTTACGGTTCATGAATGTGACCACTGGTCATGGTGCATAACCATGAGTAGTTTCTTAGCATTAATGTAAATGAAATTGACCATGACCACCTAATTGGCACAGTTTTGGATCGTGACCCTTAAAATCATCATGGTTAAGAACTGAGACCCAATCCTTAGTCACAATCCAAAAATGATACAGTTTTTAGTATTTGGTGTAGTGTGGTCTTATAGTATAGATTATTGTTTATGACGTTGGCTTTGTCATGAAGAATATCGTTCCTTCTCACCAAGTGATTAGCCCTTATGTCCATTTCCTACATGGTCTGAAACAAAAAATCAAAGAAGAAAGAAAGAATTAGTATCATGTTAAAAACTTGATTGTTATAAACATCATAGTAAAAATTGGTAATAAAGCATTGTGGCGGATCCCTTACCTGTGAAGGAGATTCATGATAAAATTCTCAAAGCCTACCTGTCAATAGGCAACATGGAAGACTGGGCAATCTAAGAATGACTTTGACACTGTGACACACCAAATCCTTGATTATGAGGGACTTATTGCCCTTCATAAAGTTTATCTCCCAATGGTGGATCCTAGAGATTTTTTTGAGGGGAGTAAGTTGGTAACTCTGTTAGTGTGTGGAAATAGCCACTGGATGGTTATTACCACTGGTTAGAGGAGGGGAAGGATTTTGAGGGGTAGAGTTTTTTATCCTTCTTTTTTTGCAAATTTAGTGTCTCTCTCTCTCTCTCTCTCTCTCTCTCTCTCTCTCTCTCTCTCTCTCTCTCTCCAAATCAAGGGATTATTTCTACCAAATGGAGACTACTCTATTCTTTGGTGCCAGCTCTTCCTTGGAAACTCTTCTCGCTTTGGTCACCCTATTACTTTTGATTGGCATGGATCATTGCAAGATCAATTATTTTGTGAGGACGAGCCTTCATATCTTCAAAGTTATTTGGGATGAGTGGGAAGAGGAAATATCCAACTTATTCTCCTTCTTCAGCTACTTCCGTATAAATACGATCTGAGATGTCAAACTCTCTGTATGATAAAAGAGGAGAAAATTCATGAAGAAAAGTTCTTCTTCTCCTAATTCATCTTATTTATTATTCTAGTCAGCTGGAATGATGTTGGTGGGAGACAATGCTTCAACTACGTATATGCCTCTAGTATGTCCATTGGGAATATAAGTGGATGTGGTATAAAGGAATCAATGATCATATAGTGATCAAAAACATTAAGCTCAAATATTTTTGTAAAGTTCTAAATTCACATAATTTTCAGTTCGTAGCCAAAATAAAGTATGTGGACGACTCTCCAATGAGGTCGGATGTCAGTTTGTGTTATCCTAGCCTAAACTTTATTCAAGTCTACAAGATTCACGTCCTGATCTCTTGGTTTTTCTTGTAATAAGGATCTTCACATGTAATAATTGTTGATTATTCATATAATTGGTGAATTTGACATACTAAGCTACAAATATGGTGGGAAATCTACCAAGAGATCTCACCTTGATAGTCACATGAAGGCCCCGGTAGTCTTCAACATATAATAACCCCCAAAAAATAAGACATCCTTATCGGTGTCTTTATTTATGCAACAAGGTCACTATATTATGGGATTGGTTTATGGTTTGGAAATGGTAGGTGTTATACCCAAGATAAGTCCTTAGATTATAAAAACACCTAATTTCATTTAAACCCGTATTAGTCTTGTAAATCTAGTTAATGGTTATTATACCTTTTATATTGTGAAAGAAGATTATATTTTCTAGGATGTGGAGTATTCCATAAAAGTGGAGTACTTCCTCAAGTAATGGGTGAAGGAGGAAATGAACTTCCATTTTATTATTATGGCGGTTTTAAAGGAGAACTCGTCATCAATGTTATAGATTTCTTCTTCCTGAGGTGAGGTACTTATAATGACATTGCTAGGGGTTAGATATATAGTATGAAATACAGCAAGATTGTTTTCTAAGGTCACCTCATACTTTTCATACACCTAGACATAGTTGTGAAGGGTAACAGATAAATAAATGAAAAAAAAGGAAGCTTGAATGTCAAGAACTCAAGATTTGAGTGATAAAATGAAAAATGGGAGTGTACATTTAAATGATCAAGTAAATGAATATAAAAGGGTGATTTAAACCATTATATCTCTTTTCTGTAAAAAAAAAGGATAAAGTGACAAACCTATTGAGTAAAGTGCTTCACTTCAGTTACCCCAGTTAACACATTTCATGCATCATGATTTCTTGGGGAAGATTATTTATGACGAACGTACTCCTAAACATGGTAATTATGTGGATCAATTACTTTAACTAAGCCTAAATGGGATGCGTGTCAATTTGATAAGAGATGTTTGAGGAATACCATGGCATCAAGTGCATTATTAATTAGGTAGAATTAGGATGACCAGGCCTAGAGACTGACCACCTTAGATTTGGAGGAAATTGGCAAGACATGTGGAGTTGAGGTTAATACGGTCTAGTCGTTCAAATATCATGGATCTGCTAACGGAGAATCAAGAGAGATAATAACCATACTTGGACAAATACAAGTGTAGTATGATTCTAATACTCTAGAGATAAGATCAAAGTTAGTAATCCAGAGGAAGAACAAGAATTATAGGAAGCTCATATGTATAAATAGTAATGACCCTAACGGTTAAGGGTACGATTGACCATATTCTTATATTCATGTCTTGGACTGTCAGATAGCAACCCTAGCACTCCAGTCATCTTCCCTTTCCTCCATTAATAAAGTTTTATCTCCGTTCTATGTGGACATAGTCCGGACGATCTATCGAACCATGTAAATTATTCTTCATTATTTTACACTACATTCATTTTTTGGGCCGAATTATAATATAAAAAATATTATGGGTTCGATATCCCCAAGAAATGGAAATTTTCTAATTCTTCTTTTCTTGTTCTTCTTCTTTTTTCACTCTTTGACTTTGTTGTTATTGAGGTTATTAATGATGAAGTTATGTTATGATCTTTGTTGTTTCCATTAAAGAATTCATGTTGTCTTGAATGGGTTCTTATTACTTGTGGTGATGTTGTTGTAAATGAAGACCTTTTATAATCTATTAATATGTTTAAGGTTTTTGTTGTTGATTATTGATCCTTCTTTAACTATTTTGAGTATTACTCATTGTTTAAGAGGAACTTAAAGATGATGTGATGATCCATGTCTTCATGTGGATGAATAATAAATTTGTTATCTCTTCTATTTGGAATTTCACTCTTCATTTCTTTTGATTTGGTTCTTTTTAGTAATGAACTTTGAATTTGTTTATTGTTTGTGGTGTTAGAATCCTCAAATTTCAATTGATTTTATGTTCTATGTTGTATACATCGAGTCTTAAAGAAAAGTAGACGTTTAGGGGAAATTGGGTAAAGTTACACAAAAATATTTAAAAAATTAGTATTCACTAGACATTACAAATTGAAAATACCTAGTATAGTCGAGTAAAAGTAGATTTGGTCAAACAAAGTAGGCTTGGTAGAATAAACTCCTATAAAGTAAGCTTGGTGTTATTTTCAACATAAGTACTATTTTTTTTTGCAGAGCAACACCTTTTTAAGACAAGAGTTGATATTTTAAAAAAGGCATTGCATGCCTCGTTTTCTTTTATTTACAATAGCGTATAAAATATAGTTAAAAGATACAAACTACTGATAGCAATTGATGGGAAAAAGTACTGATTTTTTTTTATTATTATTATAGCCAAAAGTTATCTGACAAAATTAAAATATTGATAAAAAGGATTGTTTCTAGCTTTCTACGTAGCGTGCACGGCTGAACGTGTATAATTGATTAATAAATATAAATATACATAGCGTGTGTCAGTTGTCAAATAAGAGTCCGACCACACTTAAAAGGGTTGGGACATCACGATTTTCCCACGAATGGTGGAATTTCTCCGTGTTCCTGGTGGCATCTCTTCTTTAGGCCAAAACCGAAGGAACTCCTAATTAGGGGTGTTCGCGGTCCGGTCCGGTCCGATCCGATTTTGGGATATTTTTAGGACCGGGCAGCATTAATCGGTCCTAAAAAATTATGGACCGAAATCGGACCGAAATAATAGGTTTCGGTCCTATTCGGTTTTCAAGCGGTCCATGTTCGGTCTCGGTCCAATTCGGTCCAACCCATATAAAACATCACATATTTTTTTTTATTGAAAACAACACATTTATTTAAATTAAAAAAGCACATTTTTAAAAAAACAACATTTCTCCTTAAAAAACATCACTTACAAAAAAAACAACACTGTTTCAGCACACTTTTTTCTGTTGAGGAAGCACTTTTATATTGAGACAACACTATTTTTTTAAAAAAAATTTAAAAACAGCACTGTTTAAAAAAAACAGCAGTATTACAAAAACAGCACTATTAAAAACAGCATTTAAAAAAACAGCACTACTAATACATCCATACTAAAGTATATCCATAAAAACTAGCAAACAACCAACAACTAGTTACAAACAAATAATAGATTAGGTATGTGACATTTCAATATTCGCAACATTTTAATATTACCCAACATTTCAATAATTACAAACAAATTACAAATAACATATGTTGAAATGTTGAATTAGCAGATCAAATAACCTTCTCACAAAATCACAAATCACAGTCATTTGTATCACAATATCACGAAATGCTAACACATGGATGGTTATAACATATGTGTTTTCAAAACCTTGTCACACACTAAGGCATTTTGTGTTCTCAAACAAATATTATAATAAATATTATAACAGAAACAGATGGAAAGTTTTCAACTATTAGTGGTGATGTGATTAAACATTCTGTGTGCCCTTATTAAATATGGTATAATCGAGTCATATTTATTAATATTAACTCGGTGAAGGAAGGTTTCACATAACTCCCATCCCATTTAATTGTTCTCTATGAGTTGCGTATGGTATAATCGAGTCATATCTCCATAATTGGTTTAGTCAGATTAGTTAATAGGCAATATGTTTAAAAAGGGAAAAATAGAGTTTTTTCTAAGCAAATGAGGGATGTACCTTGTGTGGCGTGTAAGAGATGGTGAGGGGTGTGCCGGATCTCCTCAGAGTCGCAGTAGATGATGAGGGTTGTGGTTGTGGCGTGTAAGAGATGGTGAGGACTGCTGGTATTAGAGTCTAGAGAGATGGGTTGTGCCGAATTTTGAGGGAGATGGGATGTGACCGGACGGATCCAAGGGAGATGGGTTGTGGCCGTCCAGATTTGAGGGAGAGGTAGGGTTGGTTTGTGGTGGCTATTATTAGAAGAGAGAGATAAAGAAGGAAATTAGGTTAGGTTAAATGTTGGGCTTGGGCTGGAATCACAGTTTATGCACTTAACTTATGTGCGTGCGTGTGTGGTTGAACTTGTGGTACTACGTGCGTCTAGGTAAAATTTAAAAAATATATATATATATATATATATATATATATATAATGAAAGCGGTCCGGTTCGGTCCAAAACCGAATTTAACGAGCCAAGACCGAAATCGAACCGAATTATGCGGTCCTGAATATTTTTAGACCGAATTAAAACCGAATTAAAAAAAAAACCCACAAAAGCGTGTTCGGTTCGATTCGGTTTTTTCAGTCCATTCGGTCTATTCGGTTTCGTTCTCACCCCTACTCCCAATGATAAAAATATATATATATATCATAAGTACTGTAATAAAACTTCTCTCGGTACTTTTTAAAAATACTATTTATGTAAGGATGTTGCTTGGGCCGACCAACAACCTGTCCCTTTTTTATTTCTTAAGTTACAAAACAAAGGAGCTCTGCGCTTTTTTTTCGATGAACCAAATGCGGATTGACCCTACTCCGACTGACAAAAACTGTTGGGAATCTTGGGAGCTCCATCGTTTCCTTTTTGGGAGCTTCATTGTGTTGTATTAGGTACATGGGATTTCGTTGTTTTTCAATACAGCCACTACCGAGATATATAGCTAACCCACCCTAACAGACTTTACTGACTTGCGTTAGCAACGGTGTGGGTCTGGGCCACCAGTGATTTTACGGTTCACCATTATTGGGTTGTTGACTGCTAGGCGGTTGGGCCCGGCTTAAGGTTGTGACGCTTCCCTATTTTGGTTTTGTTTGGATTGATGTTGGTCCTATTGTGGTTGTGTTTCTGTGATGTTTGATGACTGCTGGTGCTAGGGCAGTTTGGCAATGCCGATGGTCTCGGGCTCTCTCCCCAATTTGGGCGTTGGTCCATTGGCTACCATTATTTAGTCGAATCTCGATTGTATCTTATAGTACCAGTTGGGATTTTTGTACCAGTTTTTTTCGGGTTGAGCTCACGAGGTTTCGACAGTTTCTCCAAACCCATGAACCATGAAATTGTGACAAATATACAAGACCATTTGGGTTTTCAACTTGCTCCAGTCAAGGAATAAAGCTCGTATGGTTACAACAGTGGGCTAGACTTACGTCATTATATGAAGCAAGGTTTACAATTAACATTCCTCAAGTATTTGTTGAAAACGCCTCTTGAGTTGCTCCGACAATAATAAAAGACATACAAGGGATCCTTAGGCAATAAAGCCAACTCAAGGTTGGTCGCAAACTTAGGTTGGTTGAAAAATCCTGGTCGGGGAATGTCCCATTAACTAGGTACATTCTCTCCATCACCCTACTTAGGCCTAAGGAAGTGTGACGACACAACCTAAAAGGTAAAATGGACAGAATGATATGGCTAAGTCACATTGGACTCGGAGAATGTTCAGAAATGACTTAACAAAAGGTCAACATTATTTATTCAGTTAAAAAGCCTAAAACGATTAAAAGTTACTGTACAAATCATTTATACTATGATCAAATCTCTCAAGTACTTTTTTGATCAACCACTGATGTCAAGAAATATGGTTAACATATGTTTAGTCAAAAGACATAAATAATCAGTTGTATCTTTCATTAATAATCATATGATTACATTTAAATCAAAAGACTAAGAAATACTTAAAGACCTACGATGGACCAGGACGACGAGCAAGGTATTCCGCTACTCGATCTCTCTGACCATCATTAGGATGAGAAACTAAGTCTTCTTTAATGCCCTCTGGGCGTTGCTCCATAAGCTTCACGGGAATAGCATCTAGTGGGATCCAATGATCATCCTTCAAAAAAGGATTCTGCACACCAGATGAGTGAACTGCCTAACACTTTTACCACAAGGAGGATTCTTTGGGAAGTTTCAATTCCTTAAGAGAGCTCAGTCATCCCCTAGCTAAAGCATGGTCTTCGTCCTCTTTCAGTCTTGTTAGGGCATCTGCCCAACCTTGGTCCTAACCATCAATCCAGACCTACCAAGGATCCTTTCGAAATAAATGTCTTAATCGAGTGACATCCCTATGGAGAGCCGCAGCGATAACATAAGCTCGCCTATTATCTCCTTTTATCTCGATAATCTCCCTCCTGGAAGCTTGATTATCAGTTTGAGTAACTCTAGCCGATGATGATGAGGATCCTCACAGCACTAAAGGGGGACCAGATGGAGTGTTTTCTTTGAGACGAACAATTTCTCTTATCAAAGCATCATTCTTCCTCTGTAATAACTTCCCCACCTGGTTGATTTCGAATGCATCCAGAAGTTTTACCTTCAAGACGTCCATATCCTCCTGCACAGAGGCACCAATTCCCATTATCTCCTCGAGTATATCCTTGAGCTTAGCGACTACCTCAGATTGATATTAATAATCCTGGTTCTGTGCCCTGAGGGATTTACAGATCTTTACAAAAGATCCATGTGCTTGAGCGCTTACGTTCAGACCAAGAATCTAGCCTAAACGGGAGTTAACATGAATATAATCATCTAAATTAATGAGCTACATTGAACAAAACAAGCAACAAAGGTATCAAGAAACAGTGATGAAACAAATATTTTACTTTCCATTTAATCAAAAGGCATAGGCCAGTACAAATAAAGGAAAAAAGAAAAAATAAAGTTGATGAAAAAAATAAGAATATAGCTTAAATTCCTAGGAGGCCTCAACCTGGCCAGATGTGGAGGGCCCCTTCCCCTTATTAGCATCTTGATCGACGGTGACATCACCTCCACCAACACCTGAGCCAACAACTCTAGCTGGAACAATGACCCCATCTAGGTTATTCGATGAATCTCCCATAGAAGGGGTAATGGGCTCCATCCCATCTTGAGAATTAGGTTGAGTACAAGGAGATACCTCAACAGGATTATGGTGGGATGATGCTGGGAGAAAAGGGGGGAGTCAGCAATAACCACAACATTAGTTAATCCTTGATCCCATCCTTTTTTGAAGCATGCTCATCGAAGATAGGCAATATGATGCTCGGCGTCAATGTACGCCGCCTCTTAACCTTCATTATACCCTCTCTCTCTCGAATGGTGCTGCTTCCCCCTCTAGCTGGTCCACATTGGTGACCAACTCCTTATTCACCTCTGCCACTGCTATCTTATCTGTGATCATATCACTATAGGCTTCTCGAAGGTCAGACAGCTCCTTAGCTGACTTTTCCCTCTCCTTTTCAAAGGTAACCTTCCTTTTAGAATACAGTATAGTATAGTCAGAGATAAACTACAAAATAAAAGAAACACAGGTTAAGCATGGTATGTTAGAGGAAAATAAAGAACAAAGAAGTATAGATAAATGAGTACTCACCAAAGCAAGCCCTTGGGCAAATATAAGGGCTAACTAGTCTCCCCCATGCTAGATAAGCGCTCGAGGTCAACTGCGAGCCCTGATTTCTCCAGTAAAAAAGGGGCAAGTTGAGGAGGAGCTTCCAGTGAGGCCCCCTCAACATCCACAATTGAAGGCACCATTGAGGGCTTTGAGGCCTATGCCCTTCTATTCTCTCCCTCTCTCTTTTTATCTTCTTCTTCTTCTCTCTCTCTCTCTCTCTCTCTCTCTCTCTCTCTCTCTCTCTCTCTCTCACTTCTCCTCCTATTCTCACTTCTTTCTCTCCACCTCCTTCTCCTAAACCACCATCTTCGAACTACCAATAGAGTCTCCAGCCTTCTACTTAAGGAACTTCATCCTATTGGACAGAAGACCATTATCATCGTCATCCTAGATCAAGTTTCTTCTCCTCGGAGGGGCCATCTCTTCCTCGATGGACACCTCTTCGTTGGACTCTTCCTCGTTACTTTCATTTTCACCACTTCTTTCCTCGCCATATTTTACTAACCCTCTCTCAAACTACTTTATTCCTCGTCCTCTACCTCAATGGGTTCAAAAGTATCACCCAATCCTTCTTTTGGAACATCTGTAAGAGCGATTGTGTCAACTGGGCGAGCAATAAAGATATAAGTAGTATTCCAGTACTCCAGTAAGAATGCAGCAAATCGAGGATTTTCTCCCTCATCAAAAGTCTCTCTTATTCTCCAAGATTTCAAAAGTTCAGCAGCTCGGATCTAGCGATCCGACGAGCGGGCTCTTGATTCTTGGCTTTTGTTGTAAAAGAAAAATAAGTAAATATCATAAAAAAGGTACACATAGGCAGGCAAACAACCAATAAGAAAGAGATGGTGATAACAACCTATGTATTCCTCCCCAAAGGTAGGGATCTGAGGTTCCCTATACCTTATGCCCCCTGATTGGGGCGAATATTATCAATTTTTGGCAATAAAACCTTCTAACCAATAGTCTTTATGGCAATCGAGTAGATTGACTACCAACACCCTATCAAGACTCCTTGATTTATAGTACAAAAGACCCCCACTGGTGCTAGAGAAAGTACAACAATAGTAGATCTCAGTTGATCCTAAGTTGGTACTATAGAGCTGGTTTATCCTATGAACTCCATTTAAAAATATTCCACACATTTGGAGAATACTGGGAAGGAACTATGTTGAAGTATTGAAAAAAATAAAAGAACAAAGGATTAGGGAGAACATTAAACCCCCTTAGGAAACAAATACAACATGAATCCAGTTACCATCTTCTAGATCACGGGCATCTACCTAATCCAGTTACCATTTTCACTTAAGGACTTATTTCATTCTTTCGACATACGTGTTAAAACATACTTTAACATTTTTTTTTCATGAAAATGTTACATTTTAAGTAAATTATCAATTTACCCAATTTACATCAGAATACATAATTTCACTCCTTATTCAAGTGTTATTTTCCAAAAAAAACACCCTTTTAAGATTCAAACTTAACACGTAGGCATTTTATTCACTATGACACCTTTTCAGCTTCTCACTTTGTCAAAAATCACATTTTTGCTCATTACTCCCTTTAATATATAAAATCACACCTTTCACATATTAATGTCTACAAACTTAATTTATGAGTTTTAACACTAAAAATCCATTAAAGTCTACAAACTTAATTTATGAGCCTTAACACATTTGACACTTTACATTTCAAACTTAGTGTTACACACTTAAATTATGATTTTTTTTCATAAAGACCTATACTTAGTCATTTTAGTCACACTTAGTTTTTTATATTTTCATTATTTATATTTTTACCAAAAGTTTGTAAGAACACTACACTTTCACATATCTATAATTTTAACCCCAAAACATAGTTTAACAAACTAGATAGTACACTTTATAAATGAAACTCCATTTGCTCATTTCATAATGATTCATCAACATTAAAATCACTATATTAATATCATAAAAAGGCATAAACATACGAAGTGTTCTTCACATCAAAGAAATCAGTTATTCACCTTAAAACATGAGTTTATACATACCAAGTGTTCTACACATCTAATATCAACAAGTTGTAAAGTAATCATTCTAATATTATCATCAACTTAACTTATTAAGAGATAAGTATTTTCCACCTCAAAATGTCCTCAAATAATGGTAGAGAAGATGGGTGACTCCCCCATCTCGAAAGGTGGCTCTAAAGGGAGTCACAATAGCCCACTCTTCAAGCTCAAAACCCCCTTCTACAACTCCAAATCTCATCAAAAGCTTCTCCAAAACTCTTCCTATAAGTTGTCCTAAAACTCTAAGGTTTTTTAAGGGTGTTTGTGACATCCACAATGGTGCTTTCATAGTGTAAAGATGGTGGGAAAGAAGAGGTACAAATTTGGGGTGAAGAAAGAGTTCTTCCTTGGCCATGGTGATGAAGAAAATATTATGAAAGGAGTGAGATAGAAATGGCCAACTCATTTTCCTCCCATTTCTCTTATTAAACAAAAGGGGTAAGCAAGCTTCCTACGAGCCCATGGTCAAGACCTAAACCTTCTAATTAAGTGAAAAAATCTTCTCAAGGCTTTTACTTCTGATTTTTGTGAGGCGAATTGAGACAACACAAGAATAAACTCACATGTGACCCCTAACATAACCCAAAATAATCCCAAAAATAGTGGTTGCGACACTTTTGGTACCAGCCCCCAAAATAAATTTCTTTTTCTTTTAAATGTTAACTTAAGAATAATGTTCCTTTTATTTTTTTAACTAAAAAATCATATTTACAGTAGTCGTTTGGCCTCCCGGATTGTCCTATATAAGGCGCGCAAGAATCGCGACCTCCATACAAAATATATTTTTTCCGATTTTTCTTTGCATGGTAATATTTCTTATAATTTTATCAGTATAAATATCTTCTCGAAATATTTTTTCTTATCAATTCTCCTAAAGAATTCGCACAAAACTGGACTTTCTCAATGCCGCACACCATCAGACAATTTGTATTACGGTCCGCGTAGCGCTCGTTGCTTGTCAGAATCACATGAAACTTAACCCAAGTACTTGAAATAATTATATAAACTCAAAATAAAACTCATGAAAGCCATGCAATACAAAAATTTCTTATTTAATCCATATTGCGATACTCTATTTTTCGTACCATTTAATTGTCGCTTTGTATTAACCTTGTCCGTGTCACATCCGTTCTTGATATTTTTTCCTCAAAATTAACGGACATCCTATCTAATACTATTGGAGATTAAATACGCATTCATGCGACACATGCATCGGGGGATTTTTCTCTTTTAAACCATTTACGTAATATGTCACCTTACGTATTACTTTACGTGTTACACTTGGATTATTTATTTCTCGAATTTTTCTTTGGACAAAACACCTTAAATAATGTTAAATACCTAATTTCTAGAGCGAGGTATTACATCAAATGCATATTTAAGTCATAAGTTTTTTTACAACACAAAAAATGTAAACATTTAAAAAAATTTGGACAAAAATTCATTTGTTTATATCTGCCCCTGTTGATGTAAAAAACTAGATTGCTCTAATTATTCAATCACAGATAAATAAATAAGACAAAGATTTTTAAAGTGGTTCGGCTAGGAATAAAGCCTACGTCCACTGTTATGTTATTGCTGAGTGTTTTTAGAATTCTTGATTACAAGTTCTCTCAAGAAATTCCGGTCCCCTTGAATGGGTTTGATACGAGGTATTTATAGCCTTGAGGCTGTACATGAAAGGTTCGATACATTAAATGATATACATGTGAAAGGGTAATACATTTAATGCAGCGTGCGCGCAAGAATATAAGCATTCAATGAATATCTGAACTGTTGATTATCTGGCAATTAATGATACGACCGAGGTGCAGCTCGGACCGCCATAGCTGTTCGCTGATCAGGAGTTCATCGGAGAGCTAGAGTTCCTCGTTGCTCGAAAAGAAGCATGGTTGGTCGGGAAATGAACTTCCTCGCTGCTATCGTGCCACGTAGATTGACACGTGTCTTCGTATTATTCGTCCATATCAGCATATTAATTTTGGTATCAACAAAAGCCCCCAATGTTTCATATTTCGAACTTTGAGGAGTATGGAACATTCTTTCTCGGTATATGGCAATATTAAATGACTTTCCTGGGTTTCAGGAACATTGTGTTCAAATTTCCTTCTCATTTCGCAGCCTCTGCCCTTTTTTTGAATTTTTTTTATAAGCGCTTCGATCTTCGTGCAGTTTTTGTCCTTTTCGCTGCCGGAAGTTCAATAGTTTCTTTTTGGTAATCATTTCTTTCGCCGCATCCCAATGCAAAGTATTTAAACTTCTTGGGTAATCATACCGTCTTCTACGTTTTCCAATTTTCTGCCTTCAAGCTTTCTATTCTCTCCTTTTCTCTTGTGCGTTCATCTTTTCCTTCGTTAGTTGTCAGCAGACCTCCTTTCTTCCTGTAAGATCTTTTTCCTTTCTTCTCTTTTATTCAGTATGGTTTATATTGTGGAGTCTATTGAGAAATTTCGTTCTGATTTTTCCATTCCTTCATGGGTAACTCTAGAGGTTCTTTCTGATCCTTTAGATTACTTCCGATTGCCTGAGGGACATTGGTTCCCCAGTCTTTTTATTGCTGAATGTGGTTTTTCCTTTCCACCAAATCCATTGTGTCTTGAGTTTTGTCAATATTTTGATCTTGTCCCTGCAAAAATAGCCCCCAATTCATGGAGAATAATTAATGGGGTGCACAAATTAAATCTAACTCATGGGACTCGTATTGGGATCCCTGAGATTATGTACTGCTATAAGTGGGCCACTCTAGATAATATTTATTATTTAAAAACTAGGTTTCTGAATAGGGCTCTAGTAGTTAACCTCCCTGACTCAAATAGAGATTATTTTGAACATGGGTTGGTTATAAAAAATTGGCAATATGCCCCTTTAGCTGGAAATGAAGTATACAACGGTCCCAGATGTCCCCCATATGGCAATGGGATAGGTTTATTTTTCATTTTATTTTACTTATGAAATTATGCTTTCATCATGTTTGACAAAATGTATGACTGATATCTCATTATGTATTTATTTGCAGTTGATAGCAAAAGAAGAACTCCAAAAGAATCAGAGGTTAATATCAAGCATCTGAAACTTATCTGGGGTTTGCACAAGAACATTGCAGACGAACACATCAGGTCTGCCTCATATCTGCTACAGTATAAGAGTTACACAACCTCTTATACTGCTCGTCCTGTTGAACCAGCTTCAACTCCAGAAGGTTCATCTTCAGATTCTCATCTTCCTTTAAGTCAAAGGATAGGTAAGAAAAGAGCTCCTCCTGCTCTCTTTGATGATGTTACTTCTGTTGCTGGGGCCAAGAAACGTAAAACTGATGCCCCAGAGGGGACTAGAAAAGTGGATGATGGGTCTTCTAAAGCTACCGAGAAGCCCCCAGTGGTTCCGAGCAAGAAAAATGCTCCTGTAGATGTAATTACAATCTCTCCGACCAAGACTTCTTTGGTTGAAAGTTCTGAACTCCCGTTGAGGAGATTGAGGAAATCATCCTCAGTTACTCCGGCTGAAACTGCCCCCTCTCTACCTGCTGGTGGTACTGATGTTCCAAACATCATTCTTCCAAGTTCTGCAATGAGCTCGGTCGTACCCGAGGTCCATGGTATTGATGAAAGAATTCCTAGGGATATGCTGACATCCTTAGCTGCTCGTCACCTTGCTTCAGTAAATTTCTCATACTTTTGGTTTTTCTTTCTTTCTCTGAATACTTGCATTTTGTACTGACTTTACTATTTTTCTCATCTTTCAGTTGGTGAACTGTTTTAATAATATTGTGAAGAAGGATGAAGCTATTAAAGCTTCAAGCTCCTCGTCAGGTGTAGAGGATGCTCTGTTGGGTTTGACCCAGTCTTTAAAGGAATCTCGTCAACAGTATGTTGACGAAAAAGCTGTTTGGGAGAAGAAATTAGCTGAGGCTGAAGCTGAGAAGGTGAAAATGGCCGAAACCTCCAAGAATTTGGAGGAGAAAGTAAAAGGTTTAGAGGTTAAACATCAAGAATATGATGGCCAGCTAAAAAGGGCAGAGGAAGAGTTATCTACCCTGCGAGATATCAAGGTCAAGAAAGAGGAATTGGATGTGAAGCTCTCCTCAGAGAAGTTGAGAAGAAAGGTCGCAATCAAGAAACATTTCAGTGCTAGTTGGGAGAAAGGATGGGATAAAGGGATTGCTGCAATGACATCCCAAGTCCAATATGGGAAGTTGAAATACTTCCAAGAAGGCTGGGTAGCTGCTTTGCAAGAGTTGAAGGTCCAAGACGATTCTGAGCTATTCCAACAACACCTCCCTGATCCTCCTCCAGCAATTGTGGAAGAAGAAGAAGATGAGCCTGTCTCAGATGAATCTTCTATGGCTATGGGTGACCCAGTCTCTGCTTCTCAACCCTCTGTCAACGAGGACATTTCTTCCATGCCTCCTCCTGCCGAGAAGATTCATGCTGATCAAACCGTTGTTACCACCGAGCAACCGAGCTCCTCGTCCCAGCCTCCCGAGAAAGTCTTGGGGGATAAGGAAAAGGTGTGAAGTTGTTCGGTATCATTTCTATATTTCCTTACTTGTAATCGAATAATGTAACTTTTTGATGATCTAATAAAATACATCTTCGTTTCTCTTCTTTGTTGATACTCTGTATGCTCTTATTTATTAACTCCTGCTTCCTCTTCTTTATTAGTTTTTGGCCAGAATGGAATTGATATCTGCTCCTGATACTGAATTGATGCGACAATGCAATGGCTATTATAAAGCTGGTCATACAGACCTAAGTGTATCAGAGATTGTTGACATTCTTGGTCACGATGCCTCAGAACAAGCAGTTGAGGCTTACCAGTACCTGAAAGATTTACTTGATAGATCTGTGGCCAATAATGTGGCATACTACGAATTAATCGAGGAACTTTATTGTTTCTATAGAGGATCTCCAAGGTCAGCACAATGAATCAATGGCTTTGTTACACAAAGATTATGAAAATAGATACCAACAACTTTCTTCTGAAACAGGCCATAAGAAGATCATTGCTGGATATGATATTAGGGAAAGGACCCTAAAAGGTGAAGTTGAAGCTTGCAGGAGATTGCCGAGATCCCGGAACAAGAAAATAATAATTTACAGAAAAAATTGGCTCAATATGAATCTGCAGCGTCATCTTCCGCTGCTCTAGTGCCCGTTACTAACGAAGGTTTCTCTTTCTTAGAGGTCGAAAATGCCAAATTAAGGCAAGAACTGGATGATTTAAGAAGATCTGCTATTTCTGGGACTGCTCGTGGACGAGGAAGAGGTTCTCGGGGGCGAGGAAGAGCTGCTCAAAATGTTGCCGAGGAGCAAAGTTCTCCAGTCGCTTCTCGGAGCCAATCAAGAGTTCTTAGTCGCAATGTTGAAGAGGCTCGTACTCAGTCCACGTTGGAAACTCAAGCGTTTCAATTGAATGCTAAGGATTGTGCTCTGTCAGAAATGTCCAAGAAAAATCTATCGTTGGAAGATCAACTTACTGCAACGAAATCTGCTCTTCATACCAAAGATCTTTTTGCCAAAAATCTTCTCGAACAGTTAGATAGATTAACCTTTCAATTTCACAAGCAGCCCAGGAAATTCTGGATGGCAGGATATAATGAAGCTCTTGTTCATCTGGATGCTCGTATTGAACATGCCAACAATGAAGGTTACAAGCAAGGATGGTTGAATGCACTGGGTGTGTTAAAATTGGAGCAAGGGCATTATTTATGGGATTATCATGCCCCATCATTATTAGACTTGCCTGTACCGCCTTTCAAATTGGACATGGCATGGATCCCAGCTCGTTCCATTCCTCGTAGCTTGATTTCAAAGTACCTTGGTGATTATAGCCTTCATTCTCAGGTTGAATTCTCTCGTCCTGAGCATCTCTTGGATACACCTTCTGTGATGAACGTCAGAATGCTCAGGGATGTTAATTTCATTAATTCTCCTCTTTGCCTAGAGGATCCTCCTGCTGGCGAGGAGCCTGTTTCAAAAAATAAAGGAAAGAAACCAATAGAATAGGTTTTCAATGTAACAGTTAGTACATTCATGTAACTTGTAATTTATTTTGAATTTTTTAATGAAAGACTTCATTTTTGTTTGTAAATCTGTATTGGTATTATCTCGTGTTTATCAAACACTTTACACTAATACATATGTATCTGTTAAAAAGATAACAATAATATTGTTCATTGAGCGACTTAATAAAAAGTTACAAGTATTGGTAACGTTTCTCGATCACTTAATAATAAAGTAATGAGTATAAAAATGTTCAAACTGTTTCCAACCAACCAAGGTGGATAAATAATGTTTGTCGACCAACTACAGTTGATGGATTTTCATCCCTGACCAGCCATACTTGGTTCAATTTCAAATATAAAAATGTGTCCGACCAACTAAGGTCAATAATTTATCCTCGTCGACCAACTACAGTTAGTGGGTCTTTATCCTCGACCAACTATATTTGGTGTATTTTGGAATATTTTGTTTTTCCTAACCAAAGGAGTATTTTTTGGCTCCTTAGAGCGCCTCCTAACCAAAGGAGTATTTTTTGGCTCCTTAGAGCTTTTGGCTCCTTAGAGCGCCTCCTAACCAAAGGAGTATTTTTTGGCTCCTTAGAGCATTTGGCTCCTTAGAGCACTTTTTGGCTCCTTAGAGCTTTTGGCTCCTTAGAGCACTTTTTTTGGCTCCTTAGAGCATTTTTTGGCTCCTTAGAGCACTTTTTGTGTTGGTAGTGTATTACACTAGTATTCCCCGAAAAACTTTCAACAGAAAGAAAATGGTGAAACATCGTTCTTTTTATTCATACTGAAGGAAATGCTTTACATTTTACATTACTGATAATACTTGCGTAGGTGTTCAGCATTCCACGCATTCTTAAATTCTTCTCCTTCTAGAGTCGCTATTCTGTAAGTTCCTGGACGAACAACCTCTGTAACTCGGTAAGGTCCATGCCAGTTTGCTTCCAACTTATTTTGCTTCTGAATGACTTTCTTTAGCACATAATCCCCTTCTTTTAAGTCACATTTCTTCACCTTTTTGTTGTAGAACAGAGCTGTACGTTGTTGGTAAGCAGCGTTCCTAATGGCTGCCTCTTCTCTAACCTCCTCGAGCATATCCAAATCCAGTCTTCTCATCAAATCGCTGACCGGGGAGTTGAAATTCAGCACTCTATGAGTTGGGAGACCCAACTTGGCAGGTATCACAGCTTCACTTCCAAATGCTAACATATATGGTGATTCTCCAGTTGTTGCTCGAGGATTTGTTCGGTAAGCCCATAGTACTGATTGGAGCTCATTGATCCAGTTTGCTTTAGCTTCACTTAACCTCTTTTTCAAACCATCTGTCCATTGCTTTGGGGATGGCCTGGTGCTGAATGATACTTCAAAATGTTCGACTGATGACAATAGGCAGCAAATTCTTCATTATCGAATTGTGTTCCATGGTCTGTGATGAAAGCATGGGGGAGACCATATCGACAAATGATGTTCTTCCAAATGAACTGATATACCTTCTCATACGTCATATCAATTAGTGGTTCAGCTTCCACCCACTTAGTAAAATAATCTACTGCCACGACGAGATACTTAAACCTTCCTCGGGTCATCGGCAGTGGTCCAACCAGATCAACCCCCCACATGGCAAATGGCCAAGGTGAAGTTATGGGTGTCAACAATGCTTGTGGAGTTCTTCGGATGGAGGAAAAACGTTGGCACTTGTCACACTTCTTAGCATAGGCTATACAATCAGCCCTCATCGTCGGCCAGTAATATCCCTGTGTCATTACCCTTTGCAAAAGTGTCCGACCTGCTACATGAGCTCCACAAGATCCTTCATGGATTTCTTCAATCAATTCTTTGACTTCTGATGGATGCACACATCTTTGTAAACCTGCCATAATTACTCGTCTATACAAAACACCATTAGTTAACACATATCGAGCAACTTTATACTTCAATTTCTTGGCAGCTAGTTTGTCCTCCGGTAATTCTCCTTCTTCAATGTATGCCCTGATAGGATCCATCCAAGATGGTCCCAAATCAAGGGTAATTATATTTATCATCAGATCTTCCTCTATACTCCGATTTTCTAATACTTCAATTGGTATCGTTCTTCGCACCTCGGTGCGCGTAGCTGACGCTAATCGGGCCAATGCGTCTGCTCTAGCATTCTCCATCCTCGGTATTCTCACCAATTGAATAGCATCAAATTCTGCCAATAACTCCATCGCCTTTGCATGGTACTTCACCATTAATTCTCCCTTAACTGCATATACTCCCATCATTTGATTCACAATTAATTGAGAATCACTGAAAACAATTATTTGTCGTGCCTCCATAACTTTCGCCAAATGAAAACCTGCTATCATAGCCTCATACTCAGCCTCATTATTGGAGGCTTTGAATTGGAATCTCAAGGCATACTCCATGTCAATATCATCTGGGGTGTTTAAAATAATTCCTGCTCCACAACCAGCTGTGCACGATGATCCATCTACATATAATTTCCATGTAGGTACCTCGTCTTCGAATTTCTTGTCCGTCAGAGTTCCTCGGTAAAATATCTGTTGTTTTGTTTCATCATCCCCGGGTATTCTTCGTTCCTCGTCGGTCAGCTGTTCGCGCCCTTTTACCAACCGTAGTTGATCTGGGTATGATGATTTTTCTACATCCACAAGTCATTTTACCAACCTTGGTTGGTCTGGATCTGTGTTTGTTGATCCTGTATCGTCCACAGGTAGGTCAGTAAGGACCTTTTGTTCCTCGGGAATATCAGGGTATGTGAACTCTGCTATAAAATCTGCTACAGCTTGCCCTTTTATGGATGATTTGGGTTCATACACAATGTCATATTCACCGAGTTCTATTGCCCAATACATCAATCTTCCTGACTTTTCTGGCTTGTGAAGGGCTTGTCTTAATGGCATGTCGGTATACACAATGATTGTATGGGCCTGGAAGTACGGCCTCATTCTTCTACTTGCTTCAATTAATGCCAATACCAATTTTTCTAGCTTTGGGTATCTGATTTCTGCACCTCGGAAAGCTTTACTTGTGTAATAGATAGGTTTCTGTACTCCATTCTCCAATCTGATCAATGCTGAACTAACTGCATTTTCTGATACTGCCAAATACAAGTACAGCTTCTCTCCAGTTATTGGCCTAGACAACAATGGTGGTGCTCCCAAATATTTTTTCAAGTCTTGAAAAGCCTTTTCACATTCATCAGTCCACTCAAAACTTTTTCGCAGTGTTTTGAAGAATGGGAGGCATTTATCAGTTGCTCGGGATACAAATCTGTTGAGCGCTGCAACTCGTCCTGTAAGACTCTGTACTTCTTTCCTCGTCGTTGGGGATCGCAGTCCTAAAATAGCTTTGATCTTTTCTGGATTTGCCTCAATACCTCGTTGATTGACGATGTATCCGAGAAACATTCCTTCTCGTACTCCAAAGGTACACTTCGTCGGGTTGAGCTTCATTTGGTATTTATCCAGTTGATCAAAGGTCTGGCCTAAGTCAACTAGATGATCAGTAGCTCTCTTGCTTTTGGTGAGCATGTCGTCGACATAGACTTTCATATTGCAACTGATTTGTTTGGCAAAAACCTTGTTCATCAGCCGCTGATATGTTGCACCTGCAGTTTTTAAACCAAAAGGCATAACATTATAACAATAAGTTCCCCTTGGGGTAATAAAAGAAGTACTTTCCCTGTCTTCAGGTTTCATTTTGATCTGATTGTAGCCAGAATATGCATCCATAAAGCTGAGTAGCTCATGTCCCGAGGTAGCATCCACTAGTTGATCAATTCTGGGCAATGGAAAATGATCTTTTGGGCATGCCTTATTAAGATCAGTGAAATCAACACACATTCTCCATTTGTTGTTCTTCTTCTTTACCATCACCACATTTGCCAACCAATCTAGATATTTCACATCTTCAATGAATTGGGCTTTCTGGAGTTTCTCGACCTCCTCTTGTATGGCCTGGTTCTTCTCGGGACTAAACACTCTTCTTCTCTGCTTCACAGGCTTGATCTCCTTATTCACATTGAGTTCATGACATAAGAAGTTTGGATCTATTCCTGGCATGTCTTCATGACTCTAAGGAAAAGTATTCTTCCTGTTTCTCAAGAAAGTTATCAACTCCTATTTTATTGAAACATCCAACGACGATCCTATCTGGGTTACTCGTTCAGGATGCTCGTCGTCCAGAATAACATTTTCTGTAGATTCCACCACCTGCCCTTTTACGAGTTGAGATTCATCTCTAGGGTCAAGAGTTTCAATTTCTGTACCTTCCTCCACTTGGTAAGTAGTAGTCTTTTTCCTTGACTCTTCAAGTTCTTCTTGCTCGGCAGACGAATAATAGCATTCCCGAGCTACTTTTTGATCACCTTTCATAATTCCGACTCCAAAATTCGTTGGTAATTTCAAACACTGATGTACTGTAGATGGAACTGCCTCGAACTTCTTCAATCCAACTCTTCCCATGATGATGTTGTAGGCTGACTGCACATTCTTATCCATCACAAAGAAGCGTATTCTTTCTGTTCGACAAGCAGGCCAAGTTCCGATGAGTATATCCAACTTGATCGTCCCAAGTGGAAAAACTTTCTCGCCAGCAAAACCCAGAAGGGGTCTGTGATAAGGTTCCAATTGAGATAATTTTAAATTCAAGCTATCAAAGCATGAATAGTACATGATGTCTGCCGAACTACCATTGTCTACTAACACCCTTGAAATGACCACATCCTTCATCCTCATTTTGATCACCAAAGGATCATCATGAGGGTAAAGAACACCTGCCAGGTCGTTTTTTGAAAAACCAATCACTATCTTCTCTTTGTTTACCTTCCTCGGACGATCATCCTCGGCCAGATTTATTCGCTGAATATATGAACAAGCTTGAGCCTCTCCGAGGTAAGCTTTTCTTTCTGCAGTAAGGTCTCCTCCTCCTGCATCTCCTCCTGTAATAACATTACAATCAAATGACCCAAAATGAATGGAAAATACCTATCGTTCAGGCTGCCTTGGCTTCTTGGGAAGATCAGGGTCATCATCCGGATCATCTTCATGATCCCTCTTCTTTTTCCCCTCTGCACGACGAGGAGATCTAGATCTCTCTCTAGTTCTGTCATCATTCTTCCTTTCACCTCTACGATCTACATACTTTGACAACTTTCCTCTTCGGATGAGTGTTTCAATCTCGTTCTGAAGGGCTATGCAATTTTTAGTCATATGGCCATGATCTTTGTGAAACTCGCAATATTTGGCCTTATTCCTCAAATCGGGATTTGTCTTCAGTTTCTCTGGCCACTTGATTTCCTCGTTATTCTTGATTTCTTCCAAAAAATGATTAATACCCATTTTCAATGGGGTATAATTATCGTACTTCTTTAGGACTTCCAACGTTGTCCTATTATTCCTGTAATGCTTGTCATCACCATTACATTTCTGATCTTTCTTCTTAGACTTGTCGACCTCCACTTTTACTTCTTTATCCATATTCTTCTTCGCAGCCATAGCCTCCTCGGCATTCATAATTTTGGCTGCTTTCGCCATCAACTCGGACATGGTTTTAGGTGGATCTTTGGCCAAGGTGTAGTACAGCTTATTAGGCAGCAAACCACTCATCAAAGCAGTGATTGCTGTCTTTTCTTCGTAATCTACGACTTCCAACTTCTCGTTATTAAAACGAGTTATGTAGTCTCTAGTACTTTCACCTGATTTTTGTCTAACACTTAACAAATGTGCTACTCGCTTTATCGGCTTCGCCCCAAAACAAAAATTCCCAATGAACAACTCGGCTAATTGAATAAAATTTGAAATCTTACCCCGAGGAAGATTGTTATACCATATCTGTGCAGATCCGGTAAGAGTTCCCGAGAATGCTCTACACCTCATCTCGTCGGGGACGGCATATATGTCGGCGGCAGCTTGGTATTGTTCTATATGACGTACAGGATCTGTCTTTCCATCATACTTGGGGGTCACCACAGGTGCTTTGAATTTCGATGGTGTAGGAAAATCCACAATGGCTTGCACAAACGGTGTCCCTTGAACAAAAGTTCTCTGTAAGGAGTTTCTTGCCTTAGCCATTTCGCCTAGTCTATCCTCCAACCGCTGAATGGAACCTTTCCATGCTTCATTTCCTTCCTCAGGCCGCTTAGTCCGAGCAACTGATTGTTCTGACGTAGCTTCCTGAGATTTATCTCGACGAGTAGCTGGTCGTGATTGTGCTGATCCTTCTCTCAAACCTGATGGTGGCCGAAAACTTCTCGATGGAGCTCTAGGTGGACTCTTATTTCTCCTTGGTCCTAATCGACTGAAAGGAGATGCCCTGCTTAATCTTTCCAAAGCGCTGGTTCTCTCCGGAGAGAGAGATATAGGTTGATTTGTATCCGTAGCCTGTATCGATGAAGTTCGCCCAGGTTGATAAGAAGAATCATTAGATTCCCCATTGCGATATGACGCAGTACGTTTGGATTATGATTGCCCACGATCACTCCGTTGTCCTGAATAGGTAGGTGCACCGCCTTGAAGATTTTGAATGAGTTGCTTCATAGATTCTTGCATGGCGGTTTGTCCTTGAGCCAGATTTGTCATAATTCCAGCCAGATCTGGAGTTGCAGATGGATTTGGAGGATTTCCAGCATTTCCAGCATTTCGATTACTGGATTCTGGATTATCTGCCATTGATAACAAATGATTTTTGGTGAAAAACGATTGCAACAGTCGCTTCCCACAGACGGCGCCAATCTGTTGATGTAAAAAACTAGATTGCTCTAATTATTCAATCACAGATAAATAAATAAGACAAAGATTTTTAAAGTGGTTCGGCTAGGAATAAAGCCTACGTCCACTGTTATGTTATTGCTGAGTGTTTTTAGAATTCTTGATTACAAGTTCTCTCAAGAAATTCCGGTCCCCTTGAATGGGTTTGATACGAGGTATTTATAGCCTTGAGGCTGTACATGAAAGGTTCGATACATTAAATGATATACATGTGAAAGGTTAATACATTTAATGCAGCGTGCACGTCAAGAATATAAGCATTCAATGAATATCTGAACTGTTGATTATCTGGCAATTAATGATACGACCGAGGTGCAGCTCGGACCGCCATAGCTGTTCGCTGATCAGGAGTTCCTCGGAGAACTAGAGTACCTCGGTGCGCTAGAGTTCCTCGGTGCGCTAGAGTTCCTCGTTGCTCGGAAAGAAGCATGGTTGGTCGGGAAATGAACTTCCTCGCTGCTATCGTGCCACGTAGATTGACACGTGTCTTCGTATTATTCGTCCATATCAGCATATTAATTTTGGTATCAACATCTGCCCTGTTAAAAAAAATAAAAAGTAATCCAATAAAAACAATACTATCAAAATTATACAATTGTAACAAAAAAATACCAAATGAACATCTAGCTCAATATACACTAATTTGTTTATCAATATTTTCTTCCAAGGGCCAGAGGTAGTTTTCACTGCAAGACAACATCAAGTATTGCAAGTCCTACCGTACGTGAGACACTACACAAAACAAACAAGAAAACAATCAATCAAATAATCAAAAACATAATTTTGTATGTTTTATATACATTTGTATGCTTAAAAAACATCCAACGTATTGAATCATGAATAATTTTAAGTCAAAAAGTTTTTTTTACAACGCGTGTCAACAATTTAGAAAATTTGGATATATTTTCCTTTGTTTATAGTACTACTATCCACAATGTTAAAGAAATAAAGACACTCCAATAATAACAATACTAACATTTCTTCTTGCACCTCGTCATCGATTTAACTCAATTGATGAAAATAACATGAACACATCAATAAATAAATTAAAAAATTGTCTATAATACTCAAGCATAATTTCATAAATGAATTTTCCCCAAACCATAATTGTAGTTAGTTCATAAAAAGTGCCAAACTAATGCATCGATACACATTCACAATACACAAAAGAGAGAAATAGATAAAACTAACAAAGTAAACACACTAAATTGATAGACTATGACAAACTAAAAAAGTATGAGCTCCTACTGTTAGGAATTCAAATGAACCAAAACCTTGTGTGGTTTGCAATCAGATTTTCGATCAAAAACCATAATGCTTTGATAGTAGTATAATACCATGAAATTATTTTAATATAAAAAAGAAAAATATAAGAGTATAATTTAAAACTAGCACCCAATGTCAATGTGAGTACAATTAGGAAACAAAAGCCTAAGAATGCTCAATGATTTTATACAGAGTCAAAGTTACTTTTCTTGAAATAGTATGTCATGTTATATTTTTTCAATTTTAACTACATTACACTACAAACCGTTTTCTTATATATATCTTCAAAAATGTAAATGTTCTACATATATGCACATATATTTAATAAGGATAAGATATTAACAACGTGAGGTAATTACAAATATAACAGAAGCTGGTAGTATGAAGTGGTGTTTTTCATCGAGGTCCTCTCAAAATTAGCATCACATGTAGGGTTAATATAACTTAATTGGCATGGAAATGGGAATTTATATGGAGCAATGTGATGGAGAAATACTCCATAAGAGATATTAAATTCATTACACCCTCTAAACTAATTTTTTTAAGAGAGGCTTCCAATATGAATGGAAAAACAATGGAATTACTAAAAAACTTCAAAGAATACATGTTGAATATTTTCGGTGGTTTGCAATTTCACGTCCAGTGGTCTGGATTAACTGGTTTGCAATTTCAGATCTAAACGTCCAGCCAAACAAAGCTAACTCCTGCTCCAAGGGGCAGTGCAACATCATGGGGACTCCTTGAATATTTCCAAAAAAGGCTTACATTTGAAGAAACTCCAACAATACTTCCTACAACACTGTATGCTATAGTTTCACGAGCTATCTTTAGAGTGCGGTTGTGAACGGGATCGAGGGCGATGAAATCCTATACACCAGCGTCGAGAGAAGATAGGTTGATCACGCTTGATGACCTTGGAATAGTTGTCTAAATGGGAGAAATGTTTGATCCAGAACTCCTTCTACTCATTCCCCTGATTCCTAAAGAACGAAAACTCATATTTCTCCCATCTGATTTTGATTTCAGTTTCTGTTTTGATTTCCCTTCTTTTCATTCTTACATCACCTACCAAAAACAAAAGTCATCAAAAGATTATAGAAGATTCAAGATTGTATCATTCACTCTATGAGAAATTCAAGTATGTACACTAAGACTAAAGAAATAATACACAGAAAAACAAAAAGGTCCATCAAATTGGTGAAATCGAGATTTATTCATCCTGATCCAATTTGACTTTCAGTTTTGAGTAAATAAATGATCGATACTTCACGATATTAAAAAGTGGATCTACTTAGGTGTAATCCATTTAATCAACTTCATCCTTTTGAAAGTTTCCCTGGCAACATTATTTACCTCTTTAGGATTGTGCTGCGTCAGTTCGATGGTAGTTGGAATTCAAAATGGGAGTATGTGCTTGCTGGAGGTCACTCAATGGGTCCAAATAACCCATTAAACTCCTATGAACTCCACATTCCTTTACATGAAGTCTACAATAATTAACACACAACGTGAATGAAAAAGTAAGGCTTAATAATATCAATGTATTCGTGAACACACATAAAGGGCATCTGATTATACACACAAAATATAACATATCCATGACATGCTCCTACGAATTAATAAGCATACACACATTGAAGTATGACAAAACCCTCATACGAATATAATAATTACACATGTTCAGCCCCTGTTTCATGCTGACTAATCTCACCTCAACACATGTTGAGACAATGCATATGTTCAACCCCTTGCTCTGTCGCATATTATATAGTCACATTTTGTGGATCAAGGTATCAAATGCAATGTAGATAATTAAGGAAATTTCATCATGAGATAACTAAAAATTACATATAATTCAACCGTTTACTAAGTCTTTCCACATTGGATGCAGCATGACAAAATCTTAAAGATTTAATGATATTCCTCTTCCTCGTTGCAAAAATAAGTGAATTTGATAAATAATGAATATGTGCATTATTCAACTAAATAATGTAATTAAAAGTAGATATTATTCGTGTGAGTCGGGGTTGGCGGAGCTGTGAAAAGTTGAAACAAAATGGAGGAATAACAATGAAATATAAATTTACTTTCCTTATTCCATTTGTAAAGTCGCAATTTTTTTAAATATAATTCATAACATAATTACAGAAAAAGTTGTATAGTATGTGTAATATATAAATACAATTCATAATATTCACATATCCAAACAATAATTGTGAATAGTAATCTATTTTCCATACATGTCCAAACACCCAATGCAAACATTTTTTTCCAAAAAAAAAAAAAAAACTTTTGTACGAAAATTGAGATCTATGCTTGTGTCATTCATTTATACTATCAAGCAAGTAAACCACCCTCGAAATGTACAAACACAATCCTTTATTAGTCAAATTACTATGGGAAAACATAAATTTCAGTATTATAACTACTACTATCACCTAAATCATATTAAAATTTATAAATTTAACTATGGTACTGTCATTCACATTGTTTTCATGTGTACAAAATACAAAGCGTATTAAGTATCAACAAGCCTATATATAACAAAAGGATTTATAAAATTAAAGCGTCACTATATAAGAAATCAATGAATTACATCTTAACTCACCAAATAACATGCCCTGGACCGAATAAATCAAATTGTCGTAATATGGGAAGGGATAATACTGTACTGATTATTCAATCAGATTAGTTTACCCCGAATTAAAAGGCCATCCATATAAACTACTCATATCCATTTATGCATGCCATAAACACACTGTCTAATCCCACCCTCCTAGATATACTCTTATTATTTATAGCACGCCAACAACGGAACATGTATGTGAAGTGTCGGTAATCTTTTTTACATTGTGCACATGCCTACTCCATTCAACACGTCTATAAAATGCTTGTTCATTGTTCTAGTATGAGTAAAATACTTGTGGTATTGCTTTACTTTATATTTCAGCAGGTCTAGCTGTATAGTCATAGTTGTATATATAAATAAGATATGGAATGTGTTACTGATGTAGCAAATTTCATCTTCTATTTTTCTTTTTTTTGGCTATTACAACATCTCACAAAACAGAGGGGTTGTGACAGTTTGTAAAGAACTTACTACATCTACCAATAAATATACCTCATTGCTTATAAAAAAATATCCTTTCTTTTCAAGTTAATACATAATCACCTAAATACAAAACCCAAACATAACATAGAAAATAATCACATTCATAACAATCAATGGAATTGAAAGTGTATCGAGAACCCATTTGTCTCTGAACATACTTTAACAAATATTCATGGAAAAAATATCATATGTGAAGAAGAGAATATGAGCACATTTGTTTAACCTAAAATCTTAACAACAAGATGTTTTCTTTGATACTCTTTTAGTGTTACGGTAGTAGCTATTGAATTCAAACAATGTATTTATTGAAAGCAAAATGATATTAGAGATTTGTCATATAAAGAAAAAATTTAGTTAATGACCAGTAACAAAATGGCATCAAATGAACTACTTAACATATGCTAAAAGCCATAAAACTGTTAATATCAATGCAAATATAAAACTAAAGGGTCAAGAAATATATCAGTTATCCCTCCTAATTGTAATTTTAAAGATTTAAAATATGAAAGAAGAAGAAGAAAACAATCTAACTTACCACTGGTACACAAGAAGTCAGGGGTATCAGTAAGCTATGATTAAGCTTCGGAGGTGATGTATTGGAATTCTAATAGCAATGACACTACGACAAATAAAAATAGTTGTACTAGCTTTATTCCAAGAGAGTAAATGAATTTTTAGTAGAAACTTGAAAAACTTATGCTTTCAAATCTATGGATATCTTCAATCTTCTCATTAAACCAAACTTTGAAATACTATATCTCATTAGTTTGATGATAACAAATAGTATCCCATATATTAATGGAATATTACAAAACTATAACATAATACATATATAACAGTATACATGTGTTTTTATTCCTAGGAAATGCTTAGACATGTGAATAACATCTACCCTATCCTAAAAATAAAAATAACTCGCAGTATGTACTTGCTTCTTTTTATTCTCCTTACTCTTAGTGAAGACACACACTATACAATAATGATTGAATTATTTCTATTCTCCTTACTCTTAGTGAAAACACACACTGTACAAAACCATTTTTTTCAACATCTCTATGTCTAACATCATCAATATTCTCTTATGCCAAGGATTTCATGTATCACATAAATTTTTAATTTGATTCAATGTAACACATAACCACTACCAATTACATGAAATATTCGCAAAGCATTTAAAGAATATATCCTGAATAAGGAAACATAATTCGGACACTTTATCAAGCATAAGGATGCAAACAAAATATACTACTTTAAATGAACAAAACAACAAGAGAAATAAATGAACATCAAAACAAAAACAAAAAACTCTAATAACTTAGGACAGTTCAAAATGTTAGACGAGAAACCCAAATTTGGTACCTAAAATAGAAATTTAAACACCATTAAAACTAAAGACCATTCTTAGACCAATTTAGATACCTAATTTCACGCACACATGAATCCATACCTTTTAGTTACAAATCCCAAAATAACCATAACCCTAAACTAAAAGAATAAATGAAGTACCTGAAAGAGGGTTGATGAACTGCTACTAACCTCTAGCTATTGAATTCCATTTAGAAATGTTTCAACTATTGAGCCTCAACAAAAAGAGGGAAAACGTCACTTATGAATATCCAACTAAACGTTTCAACTGCAAACCATAAAAAGTACTCACTAAATTAAATTGAAAAATCAATAAAATTAGAGGAAGCTACTAACCACAGATAAATAGAGAATTATAGTCGTCATAACATTTTATAGGGCTCCATAATTGCCTGTATTAAAAAATTCGTTTTAATAGAAAAAACTAAAGAGAGTAAAAAATGGAATAAACAAAATCTCCAATTGCAGAACAAAAAATCCCAATCCTCCAATGAGTACAAATGGAAGAAACAATGAACTACTTAGTATTCTTGAATATTATATGTGTGACAGATATGTAACTTTGAAAAATAACTACTATTGTTAGTAAGTATTAAATGCATACATATCCACTTTAAATTGTATGTTGAAAATGATAAAGAAACGAAACAATTGTCTTAATTTTACTTGTAATGCACCCATGACTAAATAAATAGTTTTTAGAAAACATGTGACTGCAATACAATGTAAAAAAATTATTGCAGGTCAATTGATCTGGTTTTTCCTTTATACCTTAGTTTCCATAGTTCATTCAAATGGTATCTAAAATATGACGTTGTGTGATAATTGATTAAATTCACAAATATCCAATTTAACACACTTATTTAATTAGCGTCTATTTTTAAAACCAAATTAATTCAGACCCTAAACATGCAATTACGTGTGTGCATGTGTCAAACCATAAATAAGATATAGCATGTGACATAAAATTTCAGAAAAAAATCCCCGAAGGGCAAAACCATTTATTTCACTATAATTTTGTAAATCACAACTTACTCGGATTACAATGAAATAATTTGACACACGAATACCCGCAGGTGTCGGTCAGTGTTGTCAGCGATGGAACAACTGCAACTACTCCACAAGAACATACAGTTCTATCTTCAGCAAAGATCCACACGCAGCGAACCTCAATGACTGCAGTCTTTGATTAGCACCAAGAATGGTACCAAAATCACCAGCATAATATTGTAGAAAAATATATGTTGGGTTCCACAAAACAATTCATAAAAATTTATTGGGATTATGAATTAAAATGGACAAAATTTTTGAACCCTTAAAAATGAGAAGAAAACATACTAAAAATTATATAACAGAAAAGAATTTTTCCTCTTAAAAAAATGCTCTGAAAAAAACCAATTTTTCTTCTCTGTCAAAAAATGTACGTGCATGACCTTTTTTATAGAAAGAATTTGGTTTAGAGGAGATAACCAATAAAAAGACGTAAGTCTTAAAAAGAAAGGAGTTACAAGATTTGCCTTTTAAAACTAACTGTATGCAACCCCCTTTTTATTTTATCGCGACCAGAACTGATCCTGGTAAGGGGTTCGGTTCGGTTCCGTCTTGTACAGCCTTTACAGAGACTTCCTTAAGCATGGGACCAGTTCGTTATTTCCCTGCTTCGGTTCGGTTCCATTTCGTCAATTCTTGACATAACGTTTTCCAGGTGTAAGATCGGTTCGTTTTCTCCTCACTTCGGTTCGGTTCTCTAATGTTCAGCATTTACAGAAACTTCTCCCATGACGGATTCAGAGTTTGAAGACGTTAGCTTCCTTGGTTCTTTTATGACTTGTAGCGGTATATGACATAATAAAATGTGATGGACAATGTCCTTACAAATCTCCCCCTATGACTATGCCGGTACAAACAAAAAAAACCGAATTATTAATCACGAGAATGAACTATAAAAATCTACCCTCCCAAGACAATCATGGAATGATAAAATGACAAGTCTTCAAACTCTGCTTCAACAAACAATTTTTCAAAACTCCAAGCTTTTCTCATCAGGGTGTGCAAAAATTTGATCTTAAATCTTCGTACCTACACACATGAGATAAATCAAACACCTCGTGACGTATTGAGTTTGAAATGATATAAACATAATGAATGTTAGCACAATCAAATCTCCCCCATATTAAAACTCCCCCATGACATCATAATTCTTTCTTCCCCTTTTTATTTGTCCGAAATAGACAAGGAAAATAATAAAGCACATAAACCACACCGGGGTGTCACGGTAAACCAAGCAAACAAACTATTTTTCAATTTTTTTATTTTTTATACAAATATGCAAAAAATATGATGTTACAAAAAAAATCACACACCACGAATTTATACTAAGACAACCAAATCATGGAAACGGAATGAGTGGGTGTGAACACATTCGATAGGTAAATCAACTCAATCAACCATATATGCACGATGCATATGTGTACTCCTAACGAATGAATATCAAAAGTAACCTTAAGTGAAACATTTGTTGAATTTAAATGACAACGACTTATGCAAATCAACAAATCAAAGTCAAAGTGATTTTCACCCCAATAATGTCCAAAACTATTTAGCACTTTTTTAAGATTTTCAAGGACGTGCAAACCCGTTTTAATTCTCCATCCAAACTCCCTCATATATATTTTCTTTTAGAGGTGTATAAACTAAATTCTCAAACTTTGAGAGAATTTGTGCAAAAAACCTAAATGGCCCATAATTTGGCATGAATTTCTTTTTATTGCCTTTAAATTTGTTCGGGCTATTTTAAACCTCTTTGGACCCCGGATAATAAAATTCCTCCATTTTTTAGGTCCAATTTAACGGTGGCTTAGTATTCGTAAAGGTCAAATGAAGCTTTTGCAGCGCTTCCCCATTTTCAAATAAAGCACACAATCTCACAAACGGTTCTTATATGCACAATTTTCTTATCAAATTTTATCGCTCTTGGTTCGTTTTAAAGACATGATTGAAGTGAAAACACCCAACCAACATGGGATAAGGCAAGCACAATAATTAAACAAGTCCGTGCATGTGTGCAATAAAGGAAATCATGATTCAAACATATAGGAAATAACACTTAATTACATCTTAATGAATCTAAGCATTATAAAGCACAAAGATGACATGATATATTGTCTCAAAATACTATCAAATAGTCAAATGAAAAAAAAATGGAATGATGTTATGACTCGGTCATCTTAAGTGTCCATCCATAAATGGTGCAAACAAAAAATAAAAATCTTTTTGTAGTTTTCAAAATATTTACAAAAAAAATAAAACATACATAAATGATACATACTAGAAATAGGAAAATAATGATATCATGAAAAATATCCTATGCTAGAAAACAAGCCAAACCTCAGATATTAGGTGCGGAGGGGTTTTTCAAAGGTGGTGTCAACTTATGAAAAACCTACATCAATTCTTGTGAAGTTTTGACAAAAAACTTAACTTGCTCACCTAAATGTGCAAACTCTCTCATGCAGTCTGCAGGAGCATGTAAATATCATGTGTGAATGCATGTGTGTCAGAAACGCGTGTAGTAGAAAAACGTGACACATAACCCAACTTAAAACAAAATTTCCTAAGGAGACATCTCCTCGTACAATGTGTACAAACATAAATAGGCCTAGGAACACCTCTCTCAAAAACTCTAGGATGCACTTTCCTAATAGGGATGGGACGCCTAGGTGGGTTAGGGTGAGATTCACGTGAATTTAATAATAAAGTGGGAATCGGCTCGAGTGCTAATTGGGAAGTAGAAGCACCGTCATGACTTATTCCTAACTTCTCACCTATACCCTTAAGAACCACCTTTTCAACCTTCTTAGGTGCGTTCTCAAAATTGACTTTGACCTCGCTAGCACGTTCGAGATCACTCTCAAGTTGGGATACACGTGTCGTCAGATTAGACAATGTGTTGGTCAAATCACACTTCTCCTTTCTTAAAACCTCCTTCTCTATCTTCAAATTAAAAACCCGACGACCTAAATCTCTATTATACTTCTTTGTTTTCAAGGTCTCGGTGTACAAATATCAAAAAGTTTTTTGTAGCTCACTTTCATCTCCACTCTCCTCCTCGCTTTCTTCCTCACTCGAGGAACATCAATCACTATCATTGCTCTTGTGTGCACTCTCGTGAGACAAAGTGGGTGTGTTCACACGACTAGAAAAGGGTACAAACTTCTCACTACTAGTAACATCACCCTCACCTTCACTACTATCACTAAGTGAGGCGGGCATGGCTATTTTCTTTCCTTTCTTTCTAAGCCACGTGGGTCACTCACACGACTTATGCCCCTTACCCCCACATTCAAAATAAGTCACGTTCTCAAAATCCTCCTCACATTCCTCATCAGAGTCATTCTCTTTTTCCCTCTCACCGCTTTCTTTGGCCTTTCCTTTCTTTTTATTTTTCTCAAAAAATTTCTTTTTATTGGAAGAATTATTTTTATTCATGTTGAGAAATTTTTTAAAATTTTTTGCAAACAAGGCCATATCATTAAAATCAAAGTCTCCCTCAGAATTGGACTCACAAATTTTTTCTTTCTTTTCCTTACAATGAGTCTTTACAGCAATGCCATTATCCTTAGCCTTAATGGTTTTGGGAAATATATTAATCTCATAGGTTTGAAGATATCCTATAAGTTTTTCCAACTTAAGTGATTTCAATGTAATACCCCGTACTTTTGACTATATTTATTTTTGGGATTAATTAATTAAATGCGTATTAATTGATAATTAATCCGGGTTATAAATACTAATGAGATGCGAATTGGTATTTGATTATGTGCATATATGATTATATATGTATTTGGTATTATAAAATTTGTCGTGAGATTTATATACGGCATTTTAGAAATTTTGTTGAGACGCGTGGGACCGTCGCGTCACGGTATAATATTTTGATAATAAAAGTGAATTTAAAATCTATAACCCGTATGGTCGTTTTGAGTGCGCCAACGCGTCCGGAAGGGTCGAGATAGTCAGAAAACACTAGCCGGGGGTATAGTTTGGGTCCCGGGGTATTTTTAGGCCATACCAGCAACTTAAAGGGTATTTTGGTAATTTTACATTTTTAGGAATTAAAAGTGACGAAAATTTGAGGTGTAAATCTGATGTGGATTAAACCCACAAAGCCCACTAACCATCCTATATTAAACCATTAAGCTACGGAGGTTATCTTTAGGTTTACAACTTTCCCCAAAACAAACCCTAGCCACCTTAAGCCACCATTGGAGAAGGAGCTTGGAGAAGGAGAGAAAGAGAGAAAATTCTGCAGAGATTCTTCACCAAATCAACACCAAATTCGGAAACAAACAAGGCAAGTGGTTTAATTATGTTTAACTTCAGTAAATGTTCTTTCCATGTTAGAAAATTGAAGATTTATTATTGTTATTGGAAGATGAATGAAAACCCGTGATTAATTGGACTTAGGTTCTGAAGATTGAGGATAAATTGCATGTAGAATAGTTTAGTGACGATTAATCTGATGTTAATACATGATTGGGTGAAAGAAAAACAGATTAAATTTGATGAATTGAGGGTTCCAAATTCTAGGGTTCATGTTCATGAATGAATTGGGGAAAAGTTTAAGTATTTGTAAATTGATTGATGATTAGGGTGAATTAATCCATAAAAACGTGATAGGATGTGGTTATATTATGTTTAGGATTGTTTAGAGACTTTAAAACAATCGTTGGGATAAATTTTAGAGGTGATTTGAGGAGTAAAAATGGTGAAAAACGTATTTGGAAAAAAATCTGGGCCGAAACTAGCCAGTCGTTAGAAGCAGCCCCCAGGTCGTTCGAACGAGCTCGTTCGAACGAGCTTCTAACGAGTTGACCAGTCTCTTCTAACGAAGGGTAGTTTCGTTCGATATCTCGTTCGAACGAGATATCGTTATAAGGTGCAGTTCGTTCGAACGAACTGGAATCTCGTTCAAACAGCCTCGTTCGAACGAGACTTCTAACGAGCTGACAGTTTGGGCTATTTTGAACTGTTTTGAATTTTGGAGTCCGGTAAACTTGTTCGAGGATATAGTTAACCTTCCAATGATGACGTAGTGATAGGTTTGGGACATTTGGGTATATATGAGAAGGAAATTATATACAAGAGAGTTAAATTAGAATGAACCGTTTGGGTAAGACGTGAGTGTCTACTACGACGTGAGGATGAATTATGGTGCGTATAATTACAAACCGGAATAGTATGAATTATGATAGTTATAAGTTAGTACGAGAATGCAATATGTACTACGATTTAAAATACGGTATTACTAAGATGTGTGTTTACTTAGTATTGGTATATGGATTGTGTGTATGACATACCTACCATACTTGCTATCACGGGAGGTTGCGTTCGCTTAGGAACCTCTAATCCTTGTGTGCCTACGGGGGGGATATAGACTGGTACCTCGATGAACATAGGTCATAGAAAGACTTATTGGGATATTAATAAGTCCGCTGACCATGGGAGCGTAGGTATGTGCGTGACCCACGTGATGGTGACTGTGTTCGCCTCCACTATTTGTGATTTGTGTTATCTGAACTATTCCTGAGAGATTCGGAATATGTGATCCTTATGTACGTGATGTACCGGGATGGATAGCAGAGTATGTGTGCACCGCAGCTTAGTTCTCGGGGTGCTTGTATTGTATATTTACGATGTGATTAATATACATTTAATTAATGAGAATCCTCATGTTAATGTTGTAAATATATTACGGTATTGTTTTTGAGAAATATAACGAGTTAACTGATAGTTATATATATTGCATATTGAGTATCTGAGTTTACGTTAAACCCTATTTAATTACGAGCGTTGTTCTGTTAATGGAACCAAGTATTATGGGTAGGACCTTTGGCAGTCTAGATAGATATGTCGTCACTTAGCTAGTGGTTTATATCGTTGTAGATGGGTATTTGCGTTAGGAGTGCACAGTTAGACGAGAGGTGAGAATATAATGTGAGTGCACGTCCTAACATGTACTTTTCATTTAATGTTTTATATGTTTTTAAAGCACTTGAAGGTTTTTAAAATATAACTCCACATTCGGGCTCTGACCCGTTTGCTTTTCAAATCTTTTTCTTGTAAAACCATTTTAGGTGCCCAGCCACAGGGACACCAAGCATAGGATACTCATTCAGGTGACGAGTTGTAGCGGTTTGTGGAAGCTACAGGGACTTTGCTTATAGACGCTTCTATCTTTTGGATTCCAGAGTCACTATCTGTCAGTTGTGGGGCATGTTGCCCATTTCTACTTAGAGCATCTTTTACATTTCAGTTTTCAGACTTTAGCAAGTATTGTTTCAGTATTCGTTTTACTTATCAGTTGTGGGATTGTAGTGAGGATTTTTCCTCCAGCCTTTATTTACTCTATTGTGATGATTATTCGTTTTACTTCAGTATGGTGAATGGTGTTATTTATTTATTCATTACACTTTTTGCATGTTAATCAAACTTAAATTAAAATTTGGCAGCTTACTTTTTAAATACTAGGTGGTTAGTAATAATAAAATGTTTTCGACAGTGATGCTATTAACTGAGCCAACTTGGCATTTTGAATTAATTTAATAAAGGAGTAGCTACCCGGTATTTAATTAGTCGGGGTGTCACAGGTGGTATCAGAGCATCAGGTTCTTGTGTCCTTTAGGATCTGTACGGCTATTATGTTTCCACTACGTTTCTTTGATATAGAGCCTTATATTTTAGGACTGTTGTACTCTTTTTGTGTATGCTTCGTTCTTCAACTTTATTAAGTTATAACCGTGAACTTATAAACTTTGTTCTTATTTCAGATGCCTCCACGACGTGCACGACGAGTTCCCAGGGATGCAACGCCCGAACCCCAGCCCGCTCTAGTTCAGGGCATGATGAACACCGTTGAGGTTGTTGCTATAGTAGCCCAAGCGGTGAATGCCGCGATTGACGTGATTCAGCAGGCACCACCTCAGGCGTCGGTTGTCGCGCCAGTACAGGTTAATGCATTCGCGTCTGCTTGGGAGCGTGTACGTGACGCTTTTCAGAAAGCGCATCCACCAGAGTTTGCAGGTAGCTCAGATGTGGTAGTCTCGAGCCAATGGAGGAAGGACATACAGAGGCATTTGAGTATGCATGAGTGCACTGATGTTCAGAAATAGGTGCTAGCTACTTTCAAGCTAGTGGGATCTGCACTACAGTGGTGGGAGTCTATTACCACCGCAGAGGAGAGGGATACTCTCAAGATTCATGAGTTCTGGGTGCGGTTCAACCGCAAGTACTTTCCGTCCGCAGTTCATACAGAGATGAGGAGGAAGCTGATGAGGCCGAGTTCATGAATCTGTTGAACATCGTTCCAGACGAGATACCAACAGAGAAGAAGAAGATTGAGTAGTTCACCGACGGGTTGAATTAGAGGATCCGTCAGCATCTGCTAGGGAACCTATCGTTGGTCACGTATTCAGATGTGGTTAACGCTGCATTGTTGCACTGCCAGGACCACCGTTTTCATATGGCCGAGGGCAAGCGATCGGGGGAGTCTAGCCATCAGGGCAGGACCGGAGGGCATGGTGCCAGCGGGGCACAATCGGGTCAGGGGCAGAGACAGAATGAGCAGGGCTCCCAGCAGGGGGATAATAAGAGGTTCCGGTCAGGGAACTACAGGCAGGGACAGGGAGGTTTCCGTCAGGTCCATCAGGGTCCAAACGGCCATCAGGGCCAATAGGGGCAGAATGGGCAGCAGTTTCACCAGGGCCAGCAGGGCCAAGGGAAGAACGGTAACGGCCACCAGGGCCGGGGACAGCAGGGGCAGAGGGGAGGGAATTTCCCAGGGAAGTGCTTTGTTTGTGGCAAGACTGGCTATAAGAAGCAGGATTGTCCTGATAGGGGCAGGGCCCCACAGCAGCAGTAGCAGGGTGCTCACCAGGAGCCACAGAGACCTATGTTTCCCGTCGCTCTTCCCGCACCGCCACAGATGGCAGCATTGCCACCCATTCCAGCAGTCCCAGCTCAGCAGGGGCAGCTACAGTATGGACGTGTCTACAACGTTCACCAGGCTGTAGTTCCACAGGCACCGCCCGCGATCGAGGGTACGTTTCCTATCCATGGCACTATGGGTCGGGTGTTATTTGGTACGGGTGCTACACACTGTTTTATAGCTACACACTTCGCGAAAGCTTTAGGATTGTTAGCTACGGCAGAGAGCACAGTGACGTGTGTCGACTCACCATTGGGGAGTGGGTCACTTATTTTCTTTATATGCCGGGGAGTGGGGGTAGAGATTGGTGGTTTGGTATTGCCTGCAGACATGTTAGTGTTAGACATGCATGTTCACGATGTGATCATCGGTATGGACTGGCTCGTAGCATATAGGGCCATGATTGATTGCTTTAGCGGGAGCATTGTTTTTTCCATTCCGGGGCAAGAGATGTTTATAGTGGCGATGCCTCGCCCAGAGGGAGGATCGACCGCTCATCTGTATTACATAGAGGAGGATACCTCTAAGGAGGTTGTTATTCGTTTAGATTCGATCCCGGTTGTCAGGGAGTATTCAGATGTGTTTCAGGAGATACCAAGCATACCACCCAGTCGAGAGATAGATTTCGTCATAGATTTGCTACCGGGTACGAGACCTATAGCACGTGCACCGTACCGTATGGCTCCAGCTGAGATGCGAGAGTTACGGGATCAGATAGAGAAGCTGTTAGGTCAGGGCTTTATTCGCAGGAGTGCCTCACCTTGGGGCGCTCCAGTTTTGTTTGTGAAGAAGAGGGACGGTTCACTGAGATTGTGTGTGGACTACCGAGAGTTGAATAAGGTCACGATACGGAATAAGTATCCGTTGCCTCGAGTCAATGACTTATTCGACCAGTTGAGAGGAGCTTCTTTCTTCTCGAAGATTGACTTGAGGTCGGGATACCATCAGTTGCGTATCAGGGAGGAGGATGTCTCGAAGACCGCGTTCTTGTCGAGGTATGGTTCTTACGAGTTTCGGGTTATGCCTTTCGGCTTGACCAACGCTCCAGCCGTGTTTATGGACTTGATGAATAGAGTGTTCAGGGATTTCCTAGACCAGTTTGTTATTGTCTTCATTGATGATATTCTGGTTTACTCTCAGACAGAGGAGGAGCACGCCGAGCATTTGAGGCAGGTTTTGCAGACACTCCGTCAGAACGAGTTGTATGTGAAATATGAGAAGTGCGGGTTTTGGCTGAAGGAAGTCCAGTTTTTGGGGCATATCATTTCCGACCGGGGAATATCGGTTGATCTGGGGAAGGTGTCAGCGGTGAGGGAGTAGGGACAACCCACGACACCAACTGAGATTCGTAGTTTCTTGGGTCTAGCAGGATACTACAGGAGGTTTATTCGGGGTTTCTCGGAGATAGCAGGTCCTTTGACACATCTGACTCGTAAGGGTGTGCCCTACATCTGGAGTGATGCCTGCTAGTTGGCATTCGATGAATTAAAGGACAAATTGACCTCAGCACCTGTGTTAGCATTGCCGAGACGGGGAGTTGAGTATTTGGTTTACACCGATGCGTCTTTGCAAGGACTGGGAGGTGTATTACAGCAGGAGAGACAGACCATAGCTTATGCTTCCCGTAAGCTTAAGCCTCATGAGAAGAATTACCCCACACATGATTTGGAGTTGGCAGCAGTGGTATTTGCCTTACGGATTTGGAGGCACTATCTTTTGGGGGAGAAGTTTCAGCTGTTCACGGATCACAAGTCACTACAGTATCTGTTCACTCAGAAGGAATTGAATATGCGGAAGCGTAGGTGGCTTGAATTTGTGAAGGACTACCAGTTTGACATCCAGTACCACCCGGGTAAGGCTAACGTGGTAGCAGACGCGTTGAGCCATAGGCCAGCAGACGAGGTGGCAGAGATGTGGAAAGCAAAGTGGAAGGAATTGGGACACCAGGATGCAGTGGCCCGATCTTTCATGTCTGTGATGACCGTTACACCGCAGATTGTTACAAAGGTAGTACGGGCATAGGCCAATGACTCATTCTGTCAAGAGCAGATAGTTCGATTACTAGCAGAGGGAGTCGAGTCCTATACCGTTAGCTCAGACGGGGGATTGCGCTTCAATGGGAGATTGGTAGTCCCGGAAGGGGAGGAATTGCGACACGAGGTGATGGCAGAGTGGCACGGCTCACGGTTCGCGGTACAACCCGGAGGGGACAAAATGTACCAAGACATGAGACGACAGTATTGGTGGAGCGGTATGAAGAGAGATATCGCTGAGTTTGTCTCGAAATGCGCCACTTGTCAGCTTGTAAAAGTGGATCATCAGAGACCAGCAGGATTGTTACAGCCGTTGGAGATCCCGGTGTGGATGTGGGAGAGCATATCCATGGACTTTATCACGGGGTTGCCTATATCGCAGAGGGGTCATGACTCCGTTTGGGTAATTGTGGACAGGTTGTCCAAGGTCGCTCACTTCTTACCAGTAAGGACTGACTACACTACGGGACAGTATGCCCAGCTCTTCATTTCAGAGATTGTGAGACTTCACGGTGTGCCCCTAAATATCGTGTCTGACAGAGACAAAATATTTGTTTTGAGGTTTTGGGAGAGTTTCCAGGAGGCAATGGGCACGGAATTGCGGTTGAGTACGGCTTATCATCCGCAGACCGATGGGAAGACAGAGCGCACCAATCAGATGTTGGAGGACATGCTACGCATGTGCATTATTGACTTTGGGGGTGGATGGGAGCAGTACTATCCACTGGTGGAGTTTGCTTACAATAACTCCTATCAGTTTACTATTGGCATGGCTCCGTTTGAGGCATTGTACGGTAGGCCTTGTTGTTCCCCAGCATGTTGGTTAGAAGTGCGGGACAACAAACTACTTGGGCCGGAAGTGATTCAGGATACTTCGGTAAGGATTGAGTTGATTCGGAGTCGCATTCGGGTAGCTCAAGACAGGCAGAAGAGTTATGCTGATGCGAAGAGGTTTTTCAGGGAGTTCCAAGTGGGGGACCAGGTTTTGCTCAGGGTATCTCCGATGAAGGGGATTATGCGATTCGGGAAGAAGGGGAAGTTGGCACCGAGGTATGTGGGGCCGTTTCCTATTATTGAGCGGATCGGACCGGTTGCGTATAGACTCGGGCTACCGGAGCACTTGCATCGGATTCATGACGTGTTCCATATTTCCTCGCTGAGGAAATACCTTAGAGATAATTTGGCCCATTCTCACATTGCTGTGGAGGACATCGATCTCCAGCCGGATAGCTCCTACGAGGAGGGGCCAATTGCTATTTTGGACTGAAGTGAGAGGAAACTGCGGTCAAAGATAGTCCCGTTAGTGCGTGTTCAGTGGCGACATCACAATGTCGAGGAGTCCACATGGGAGCGCGAGGATGAGATGCGCGAGCGTTATCCAGAGCTGTTTTTAGCAGGTACTTTCTAGTTTCGAATTTTGGGACAAAATTCAGTTATTAGGGGGGAAGTATGTAATACCCCGTACTTTTGACTATATTTATTTTTGGGATTAATTAATTAAATGCATATTAATTGATAATTAATCCGGGTTATAAATACTAATGAGATGCGAATTGGTATTTGATTATGTTCATATATGATTATATATGTATTTGGTATTTTAAAATTTGTCGTGAGATTAATATACGGCATTTTAGAAATTTTGTTGAGACGCGTGGGACCGCCGCGTCACGGTATAATATTTTGATAATAAAAGTGAATTTAAAATCTATAACTCGTATGGTCGTTTTGAGTGCTTCAACGCGTCCGGAAGGGTCGAGATAGTCATAAAACACTAGCCGGGGGTATAGTTTGGGTCCCGGGGTATTTTTAGGCCATACCGGCAACTTAAAGGGTATTTTGGTAATTTTACATTTTTAGGAATTAAAAGTGACGAAAATTTGAGGTGTAAATCTGATGTGGATTAAACCCACAAAGCCCACTAACCATCCTATATTAAACCATTAAGCTACGGAGGTTATCTTTAGTTATACAACTTTCCCCAAAACAAACCCTAGCCACCTTAAGCCACCATTGGAGAAGGAGCTTGGAGAAGGAGAGAAAGAGAGAAAATTCTGCAGAGATTTTTCACCAAATCAACACCAAATCCGGAAACAAACAAGGCAAGTGGTTTAATTATGTTTAACTTCAGTAAATGTTCTTTCCATGTTAGAAAATTGAAGATTTATTATTGTTATTGGAAGATGAATGAAAACCCATGATTAATTGGACTTAGGTTCTGAAGATTGAGGATAAATTGCATGTAGAATAGTTTAGTGCCGATTAATCTGATGTTAATACATGATTGGGTGAAAGAAAAACGGATTAAATTTGATGAATTGAGGGTTCCAAATTCTAGGGTTCATGTTCATGAATGAATTGGGGAAAAGTTTAAGTATTTGTAAATTGATTGATGATTAGGGTGAATTAATCCATAAAAACGTGATAGGATGTGGTTATATTATGTTTAGGATTGTTTAGAGACTTTAAAACAATCGTTGGGATAAATTTTAGAGGTGATTTGAGGAGTAAAAATGGTGAAAAACGTATTTGGAAAAAAATCTGGGCCGAAATTGGCCAGTCGTTAGAAGCTGCCCCCAGGTCGTTCGAACGAGCTCGTTCGAACGAGCTTCTAACGAGTTGACCAGTCTCTTCTAACGAAGGGTAGTTTCGTTCGATATCTCGTTCGAACGAGATATCGTTAGAAGGTGCAGTTCGTTCGAACGAACTGGAATCTCGTTCAAACAGCCTCGTTCGAACGAGACTTCTTACGAGCTGACAGTTTGGGCTATTTTGATCTGTTTTGAATTTTGGAGTCCCGTAAACTTGTTCAAGGATATAGTTAACCTTCCAATGATGACATAGTGATAGGTTTGGGACATTTGGGTATATATGAGAAGGAAATTATATACAAGAGAGTTAAATTAGAATGAACCGTTTGGGTAAGACGTGAGTGTCTACTACGACGTGAGGATGAATTATGGCGCGTATAATTACAAACCGGAATAGTATGAATTGTGATAGTTATAAGTTAGTACGAGAATGCAATATGTACTATGATTTAAAATACGGTATTACTAAGATGTGTGTTTACTTAGTATTGGTATATGGATTGTGTGTATGACATACCTACCATACTTGTTATCACGGGAGGTTGCGTTCGCTTAGGACCCTCTAATCCTTGTGTGCCTACGGGGGCGATATAGACTGGTACCTCGATGAACATAGGTCATAGAAAGACTTATTAGGATATTAATACGTCCGCTGACCGTGGGAGCGTAGGTATGTGCGTGACCCACGTGATGGTGACTGTGTCCGCCTCCACTATTTGTGATTTGTGTTATCTGAACTATTCCTGAGAGATTCGGAATATGTGATCCTTATGTACGTGATGTACTGGGATGGATAGCAGAGTATGTGTGCACCACAGCTTAGTTCTCGGGGTGCTTGTATTGTATATTTACGATGTGATTAATATACATTTAATTAATGAGAATCCTCATGTTAATGTTGTAAATATATTACGGTATTGTTTTTGAGAAATATAACGAGTTAACTGATAGTTATATATATTGCATATTGAGTATCTGAGTTTACGTTAAACCCTATTTAATTACGAGCGTTGTTATGTTAATGGAACCAAGTATTATGGGTAGGACCTTTGGCAGTCTAGATAGATATGTCGTCACTTAGCTAGTGGTTTATATCGTTGTAGATGGGTATTTGCGTTAGGAGTGCACAGTTAGACGAGAGGTGAGAATATAATGTGAGTGCACGTCCTAACATGTACTTTGCATTTAATGTTTTATATGTTTTTAAAGCACTTGCAGGTTTTTAAAATATAACTCCACATTCGGGCTCTGACCCGTTTGCTTTTCAAATCTTTTTCTTGTAAAACCATTTTAGGTGCCCAGCCACAGGGACACCAAGTATAGGATACTCATTCAGGTGACGAGCTGTAGCGGTTTGTGGAAGCTACATGGACTTTGCTTATAGATGCTTCTATCTTTTGGATTCCAGAGTCACTATCTATCAGTTGTAGGGCATGTTGCCCATTTCTACTTAGAGCATCTTTTACATTTCAGTTTTCAGACTTTAGCAAGTATTGTTTCAGTATTCGTTTTACTTATCAGTTGTGGGATTGTAGTGAGGAGTTTTCCTCCAGCCTTTATTTACTCTATTGTGATGATTATTCGTTTTACTTCAGTATGGTGAATGGTGTTATTTATTTATTAATTACACTTTTTGCATGTTAATCAGACTTAAATTAAAATTTGGCAGCTTACTTTTTAAATACTAGGTGGTTAGTAATAATAAAATGTTTTCGACAGTGATGCTATTAACTGAGCCAACTTGGCATTTTGAATTGATTTAATAAAGGAGTAGCTAGCCGGTATTTAATTAGTCGGGGTGTCACATTCAAATTTCTCAGAGAGTTCAAAACAGCGACTTTAGGAATAAAGAGTTTTAGGAGAGATCTCAAAATCTTTTTAACGACACGCGTGTTATAAATTACCTCACCCAAATTAAATTATGTATTAACAATGTCCGACAAACGTGCATAAAAATCATCAAAGCATTCAGACTCAAACATGGTGATAGTCTCAAATTGGGTGGCCAAATTTTGTAATTTGATTCTGTAACCGCGTTCTTACCCCCATGTGTCAATTTCAAAACATCCCAAGCCTCTTTAGACGTGGTGTACGTCATAATTCGGCGAAACTCATCAGGAGTGATAGCTACAGAAATAGCACTCAGACCATAGGAATTAAAATTAGATATTTTATAATCATCTTTAGTCCAAGCTGACACGAAGAGGAGATGTTGTTAATGGTGACTGTAGGAGGAGTCCACCCATTTTCGCAAAGCAACCAAACACGCTTGTCAATAGCTTTTAAACTAGATTTCATGCGAGCTTTCCAATAGGCATAATTATTTTCATAAAAAATAGTCACCTTATTAAATGACCGTTCCATTGGAAAAATTGCGATTTTTCACAAACTTGATTAAAAAAATCAATATCACACGATTTTGCGAAAAATAGGAATACGCGATAAATTAGCTCAACCTGCTCTGATACCAATTTGTAAAATATGGCGTTGTGTGATAATTGATTAAATTTGCAAATATTCAATTTGTCACACTTATTTAATTAGAGTCTATTTTTAAAACCAAATTAATTTAGCCCATAAACATGCAACTACGTGTGTGCGTGTGTCAAACCATAAATAAGATATAGCATGCGACATAAAATTTCAGGAAAAAATCCTCGAAGGGAAAAATCATTTATTTCACTATAATTTTGTAAATCACAACTTACTCGGATTACAATGATATAATTTGACACACAAATATCCGCAGGTGTCGGACGGTGTTGTCAGTAATGGAACAATCGCAGCTACTCCACAAGAACACGTAGTTCTATCTTCAGCAATGATCCACACGTAGCGAACCTCAATGACCGCAGTCTTTGATTAGCACCAAGAACGGTACCAAAATCACCAGCATAATATTTCAGAAAAATATGTGTTGGGTTCCACCAAAAAATTCATAAAAAGTTATTGATGAATTAAAATGGACAAAAGTTTTGAACCCTTAAAAGTGAGAAGAAGACATGCTAAAAATTGTAGAACACAAAAGAATTTTTCTTCTTGAAAAAATGCTATGAAAAAAATCATTTTTTCTCCTGTTAAAAAATGTGCGTGCATGACCTTTTTTATAGAAAGAATTTGGTTTAGAGGAGATAACCAATAAAGAGACGTAAGGCTTCAAAAGAAAGGAGTTAAAATATTTGCCTTTTAAAACTAACTGTACTCAACCCCCTTTTTTAGTTTATCGCGACTAGAATCGATCCTTGTAAGGGGTTCGATTCGATTCCGTCTTGTACAGCCTTTAAAGAAACTTTCGTGAGCATGGGATCGGTTCGTTCTTTCCCTCCTTTGGTTCGGTTCCGTTTTGTCAATTATTCACAAAACGTTTTCTAGGTGTAGGATCGATTCGTTTTCTCCTCACTTCGATTCGGTTCTCTTCTGTTGAGCATTTACATAAACTTTTTCCATGATGGATCCAGAGTTTGAAGATGTTAGCATCCTTGATTCTTTTATGACTTGTAGCGGTATATGACATAATAAAATGTGACGGACAATGTCCTTACATGGTATGAGACCAAATGAAACTTTTCAAATGGTTCGAAATATAGATATTAGGCCTACGACTTTTACTATTCATTCTCTTGAGATTTTTAATCTAGGCCTAATTTGTGATGTCCTATCATACATATATGGTGTGACATTATCTTGGGTCGAGATTTTTTAGATTCTTGAAGATTTCTTTATATTTTATCGGGGGCGCACATATATCTAGAACAATATATAATGCAATATAATATATATATATATTATGCACACAATGTCAATTTGTTGATATTTTGTTTGCCTATAAGATTAGTATATGTATTAATCTCCCTATTTACATATTCATTTCTAGTTTATATTATTTTTCTTAATTTAAATTGATCTCTATAGTTTCATTTCCATATTAGTTCTTTTATATGTTGTGTATGTATGCATTGACTCATAATGTCAATTTGAGGTTATATCAACATATGGTGGATCCAATCAGAAATGGATGAGTGTTTTTTAATAATGTATTAAGCATAAAACTACAATACAAAATCTGGATTTGTCAAAGAAAACTCAAATAGTAAACCAATCAAACAGGTAGTATGCAACATTTAAACCCCAACTTCGCAGAGATGTAAGGGAAAGGAAAATACCTCGTTGACAATTCGAAAATAACCAAAATAGAGATCCAAACCAAATGACTGTAACAAAAATGCCACACCCGTAAATTTGTGGAAAATTGGGATGGAACAATTTTGGAAAAAAATGGATAGAGTACAGAATAAGTAACTGAAGAAACTTGTATATTAGATTTGTTGAAATCTCTAACTATATAAACAGAGGAATGAACCCTTACATATTCCACAATAATAATGTATCCATACAGAGAGATGGGAGAGAAAACGGTTAAACGCTTTAACAATTTTCATAATTGTGTAGAGACGAAATGAACGACGGTTGGTCTGAGTAGTGGGACAATCGACAGTGGTGTTGAATTGGGATGGATCGGGTCTTATGATGGGAGCTTCTTTAATAAATTAAAGTTGCATAGAAGGAGAGTCGAAAGTCTATTAGAGAGTTATTTATTGCTGATGGAGGGGCTCTTATGTTAGGGAGATTCTTTAATCAATAAAAGTTGCAATAATGACTATTTATACCTCTAATACTACTGTATTAGAGGTATAATATAGATATGTTAGTAGTTTTTATTAACAAAAATATTTAATAAATTTTAGTTGCCAACCCGAATAAAACAAATGCCTAGAAAAGTCATGGAAAAATCAAAGACATTCAGACAAATAGGTGTAAAAATTTGACAAGTCAGTGGATTATTGGCTCAACAAATAATTTTAATTTGCATTTTTTTCATGTATGAGTTTTGGATAGATAAAATGCATAAAAAAGTTACTTTTTTTTACAATGTTATAATTTTTTATATATATTTTCGTTGCTTAATTATTTTCTTTCTTTCCAAGTTGTTATTTTTTCTAAAAATAACATCATCACCAGTTGAAGTAAACCATTAATCGAACCTCACAAATATAGGCTGCAATATTCCCACATTTTCTTCTTTTTTAACACATGTTATCCTTTTCTTTTACTCAACCTCGAGTCACGTAACACCTAAGACTTGCTATATTAAATGTCTACATGGATATGTCTGGTCCCTGTCAACTTTGTGAAGATAAGTTTTATCGTGAGGATCAACATTAAATATCTCAAAATATTTTACGCATGGATTTTTGTTTATCTCTAAGTTGTAAAAGAAGATAATGGGTCTCAATCAAAGCAATTCAAATCCCTACAAAGATGTAATGAATGATAGCTTCACCGACTTTACTCAAACCAAAGGCATAAAATAGATTAAAAAAAGCAAAGTATTAAATGTGTTGAAGATAAAGTATAAAAGTATTTTGAAAAGCTTTTAGTTTTAGGTTCCTGTTTTTTAAGGGTGTGGCTATTGCCACCCTTCTTAAAATCCTCTCTTACACCCTTTTCAAATAAATAAAATACTTAAAATAATAATAAAATCACACTCACACACACACACACACACAGACACACACACACACACACACACACACACACACACACACACACACACACACACACATATATATATATATATATATATATATATATATATATATATATATATATATATATATATATATATATATATATATATATTAAAGTGTAATTTTCTCTTATTTAAAATAATGTTATGTTTTAAAATTATATTATATTTCAATGAAATAGAAAAAGATATTTTTGTACTTGTAATTTAAATATTTGAAAAGGGTTAGGGAGGATGTTAAGGGTGTGTACCCTTTTTCTATTTGGTGAGTAGACCATATTATATCTTATTTTCAAATCGAGTGTAAAGATTCCCACAGTGGGTCATCTCAAGTATACAACTAGCATGTAAACTTGGGTGTAGACCAAAAAACCATTAAAAAAGTGTGGGCCATCTCAGGTGTAAAGATTCCCACAGTGAATATGATAAGACCTCTATAGTACAAAACATAAAACTCTCAAATCACCCTAAAAATCTAACATAACACACTAACAAGCCATGTAGACAAATATAATTTTTGTTTCTCAAAATCATACTAGATGAACATAATTAGTTTACACAAAAGTTTTGACACTATAAAATTAATTAAATATTCATTTATAACATTTACGAGAAAATTTTAATTGTTAAAACTAATTTATGATTTTAGTTAATAAAAATGATTTAAATATAGTCGTTCTATTTTAAAATTACTTTTTTAGGTCTCCACTTTAACTAGATGTTATATTTTTAAGTGTGTTAGGGCCCGTTTGGTTTTCTACTCAGAAAAATCGATTTAAACGATGTTTTTAAATTCTGTTTTTTGTGTTTATAATTATTAGTGTGCATTTGGTAAACTTGTTTTTAAATACAGTTTTATGAAAATTTGACAAAATTGACAATCATGTATATTTATATTGTATATATATATATATATATGTAAGTGTGTGTGTGTGTGTGTGTGTATATATTATGTGTATAATTCACTATAAAATTATATACACACATGAATTGATAATAGTTTTTAATACATATGTATTATGTGTATATTTTATATTATTTCAATACATTAATAATACATTAATAAGACTATATATAAGTATAATATATCTATTGATAATATTATTTAACTTTATATTATTCCATACGTAATTTTATGTACATGTACATATATATTTTTTATTTATAAGAATTAAATACATATTAATGTATTATGCATGTATATTATATATTAAGGTATAACTGCATTAAAATATTAAGAATGAATAATTTTGAGTTGAAAAATAAAAAACTGAAGTTATAAAACATCCTAAATCTGTTTTCTGAAAAACTTGATTATAACACAGAAATCTTAGAATTCTGTGTTTAAACATAAGTTGTCAAATGCAGATTTTTAACAGAATTGTATTTAAATACAGAAAACAAAATTATAGTTACAAACCAAACAACATTTCCTCATTATTAAATTTCTCAAGTTTCAAATTTAATATTACTTGGACAAGTAATCGATTATATAATAAAATATTGAATGAATCATAATTATGTGGAACAAAACATGTCTTCAGGTCACAAAGTGGAATATAAACAAAATTTTGCTAGTATCCGTACAAGTTGTATCTAAAATATTCAATCACTAAAAAAATATTTTGTTATTTGGAAAATTAATTACAAGTTTATAATTTACTATTTAATTTTTCATTACTATCCCCATTAGTTGAGTTTGATTTTTTTTTTGTCACATAAACTTTGTTTCTATAATATCATACCTGACTGTTTCTCACGAAATAATATCAAAATGTTGAAAATAGTTTTTTTTCACGTCGGCGTGGGCACACCTAAATTGTAAATCTAAACTAGATGTTCCTCAGACATAAATGCACCGTATTAAAATTGTAACCATGTCGTAAGTGCATCATGGAATGATCAATAATATTTATATTTGTACTATTTGCGATACAGTAACAAATTTACTACGAAAATACGATTTCTTTTTTGTTTTAGTTTTTTTAGTGTAGTCGAATGTTTGTGTTTGTGTTGGTTTTTCATTTTGTTTGCAGATGTACAATAGTCCCTGACATATCACATGCATTACTCTTTTTTTCTCTCACAAATGCCAACCTCTAAACAAGTATTACTCTACTCTCTCACATAATATCTGGTCTCCCACATGACAAATATTAGAGTAAAAAAACCCACTTTGTGCTAATTCTTTTAGGGTAAACACGTTTATTTATTGCTTTCACATATCTAATATTGTTTTCATTATTCTTCTCTCTCACATATCTAATATGGTTTTCATTATTCTTCTCTATCACATTTCTAATATTGTTTTCATTATTCCCAGGTAGTTTCAGAACTGCAGATGAGTATCTCGGCTAAAAAATTGCATATTTATTTCAGCTTTGGTGGTTGGTGTTGGGAATAATCGCACAATTTACAAGAAAATAGGTGTTTAGCGAAGAAAATTTTTCGTCGCAAAATGCCTTAATTCGTCGCAAAATCGTTTCTGTGACGAAAATATTTCGTCGCCATTTTCATCGCGCTAGAGCCCTCACTAAAGGGTTTTCAGTGACGAATTTAAAGTTCTTCACGAAAATTATCTATTGCGACAAATTCTTTCCTCAAAAAATCCTATTCAATTAGTCGCTAAAAATACAAAAAAAATGTTCTGAATGTCTTTTTGGGACAAATAAATTCGTCACGAAAGGTTGTAAAAAGTGTCCATAATGAATTCGTCGCAAAAGAAATGAATTTTGGTAAATTATTTCATATGAATAATTTTTGTCGCATAAAAATCATCACAAATTTTATTTTAAATTTGAAACGTAATTATTATAACAACTAAAACCCATTACACTCATGTCGTTCAATTAATTGGCAATAATTATAATATGATTTTTGCTACATGTCAGTGTTCCATAAACATAGAATAATATGAATGATAAATTCAAATTGAAATTGAAATTGAAAGACATAAAGATTGAAACAATAGACTTAATATTATAAAAGTTAACTTGAATAGTGCCAGATATATTCAATTGAAATAAACAACGATTAAGACAACCGTTATGTTTGTTACGATGACATAATAAACGAGACACCTAAAACTATGGTTTGTAATAACACAATAAATAAAAAACATCTAAACCATGGTTCAGAGTCACATGATAAACGAAAGACAACTAGATCATGGTTCGACTGAGACCCCCTCGATTCGCCTAAAAGAGGCCTCCGTATCTTGCATAAAGCGCTCAAGAACCTCCTTCTGACTCGCAATAAGATCTTTCAATTGTATGAGCTCAGACTTCAAAATTTCATTCTCTGCCACAGTTTCCCTAGCGAAAATATATCTTGGTCTGTCTGGTCGGGGCCCAAAACCTTGACCCTTCACGTAACTTGACCTTTTTCCAAGAACTCGTTCACATATTTGAGCTTCACTTAATTGTAAATCTGTATTTTGCTTTAACTCATTCATCTCATTCTGCAAAATTAAAAAGAATGGTTTTATTTTGATATAGAAAATAATAACGTTGTTATGACTACACTGATAATTGATATACTCACATAACATGACTCTGCCTCCGAATTACTCCACCCATTTTTGTTGAAATGGGTATCGTGGAAGAGCTGTATCAGTCCCTTTGGGCCAGAATCTGATACTTTACCATTCTATTACCAAAAGCATATCAATGCAAGTATGTATATATATATATATATATATATATATATATATATATATATAACATTAAAGTAAAAATAATATAAATTACCTCCTCATATTTGTGTTGCACAAAAGACTTTGACCCACCGTGATGATTAAAAGGAACACGCGCACGACTCTCGCTACATTTTGCCGACTTACTTTACAATACGATTTTATCTTGTGTCAATTTCACAAAGCTTTCATTATTTCGCAAAGTTTTTCATAGGTTTACTTTAAAATTTTATTATATCAGAAACATGTTTAAATATTATCAGCATATAATTTTTTTTAAAAAAATAACATACCTGCCAGTCATTAGAGTGGAAAAGGTCACAAAGGTAGTCCCAATCATTTTTAGAGGCAACCTTGGGATGTTTGTGTTGTTTAGCCTCTTCCAAAGTTGTGTACTTTAAAACATGCAACTTCAATTCATAGCGGAAGTTAGAATACCGAGATCCCATTGTCACATGCAAATATCTTAGAACATCTGGGTTTGACATTCCAACGTTGAACTTCGTCTACACAAGTTAAAACATTTTCAATGTTGTAATTCAGAAAAAAATAATTAAATAAGAATATAGTGGCCTAACAATTTATACTTACCAAGATTCTATCGATCAAAGTTTCCTTATCATCCATAGAGATTGCTGACCATTTTCGGACCTAAAGAGGCGTCTGGCTCCGTACAACAATTCCAATTTCAGCTGTGAAAGTATCATGATTAAGGCCTGATGGTCTCCCATCTCCGAGAGAAAAGTGCACTAGTATTTTAGACCCTGTTTGTGAGTACAAGGCATCGACTTTCAAAATTCGGGAATATTCACGCTTTTTCTTGGAAGTAGAAGGTGTTGAAAAAAACAAGTATAGATATTTATTAAATTAAAGTGCTGCAATAAGGGTAAAAATGGACACAACAACCCTCTTTCCTTCAAGTTTTGAAACTAAATTACAAGTAATGGTGATTTGAAAAAAATTACATATTAAAAGCAACCAAGAAAACATGATGTCAAAACATGTATAGAGTAATCAAAATGCCCACGTCAGTTAGCAGGCATTAGCATTGTATCGCACTTTGCATACACCAAAGAGCACTGCACTGGGCAGTGGTAGTTCGGGTGTTTGATCTCAACTAGATGGTATATTAATGTTACTAATCATATAATTAGTGTGTTACTAAAATAGTGTTTTGGTGTAGTGTGTGTAGCCAGGGTCTGCGTTGAAATAGATCTCCTCAAGCTTAGGCCTCAAAGAATTTGGATAGAATGTGGTGACTTTGGGTTTTAGTAAATAATTAAATATGAAGCAATTCCCTATCACTGTACTCACTACAGTAAACTATGACATTAAGAAACTCACTGCATTTTGAAGATTAATTCAAGAAAGAAAGAAGTGAAGAAATACCAATAATTTGTGGTGCATGAAGAAGGAACAAGAAAGAAGACACGGGGATATCAAGGACCAATAAAAGTTTTCATATTAAAGGAAAAAACAAAAGAAATTAATCAGAAAAAGAATGGAAAGAAAGGAGACAGAGAATAAACTTCAAGAGAAGATTCATCAGAGGCTCAGGTGAAAGATGTTCAAAAAGAAATTCCAAACTAAGATACCAGTGTTCAATAAAGAATGTGAGAGAGCATTGACAGAAGGCAATAGGTGGAAGAATCTAGACATTAGAGAACTTATAAATTCCACGAAAAAGCACTCTGAAGGTGTGGAAAAGTATTTTAGCTCAGACTCAAAAGTGGAGAAACAAGAAGAAAATTTTTAAAGAGTCAGTTTGGGAGGATCTTATACTTTTCTCTGAGATGTTATCATATAAGATTGCTTCCTACTACAAAGACAAAGAAGAAAAGAATAAGAAAAGTCCTGATAAGCCTATAAAGCATACAATTACAATAAATCAAATTCACCAGTCCTACAGAAGAGGTTCAATAGTTATAATAAGACTAACAATATTAGCTAGCAAAGTAATCAAGAAAGTTTCAGCTTCAATGTCTCAATGATCAAGGGCCTTGTTTACAATGCAAGAGGTATGGGGAACAAGATTTCAAAAAGAAGATTAAAAAAACTTTGTAAGTCTCATAATACTTCATTTTTGGCAATCCTCAAGCTTATGATAGATTGCTCTTATATAAAATATTTGAGGAGAGTACTAATCTTTCAAGGTTGTTTTTATAATAGAGTCAATAAAATTAGGTGTTTTTGGAGACATAGAATCTTAAGTGAGGTGATGGATGATAGAATCCGAAATTTGTAACTTAAAATAAATAATACTCTACTTTAAGTGGATATATGAGTTAATTTAGTCTATACTAAGGGTATTGGACTAGAAGGAAGGGATTTATGGGATGATTTAGCATAAAGTTCTTCTAGATTTCATAATAAACCATTGCTTGTTGTGGGAGATTTTAACATACTTGCCTCCAGTGATAAGAGAGCAGGAGGTAAAGACATAGATGTGGGAGGAGCTGTAATTAAAGGATATATTAGTTCATCGAATACAACTTATAATCAGGTGAGGCACTATAAAAATCATGATTTAGACACTTGGACACTATAAAAACATGCAATTACTAAACTTGCTATATCAGATCTACATAATTACTTCAGATGCATATCATTATGTGATTAATGATATGCAACAAGAGTTTTTAGTAGGCTGACTGTGTATCTGTCATAATTGGAGCATTTTCTATGTGATTACTAAGTTTTTTATATCAGATATGCATAATTACTTCAGGTGCTTTGGCTAGTTTGCTATATCATATCTGCAAAATTACTTCCGATGCATTTGGTTAATCTGAACTGATGCATACCGAAACTAATGCATCTTTTTAATATGATGACAATCTCTTTTTTAGTATACTAACAGTCTCTTTTTTAGTATGCATACCTGAACTGATTACTAAAGGTTAGTGTTTACGTAAAACTTTGAATAAACTTTTAAAATTCCAAAATATATGGGGCCAACGTTAAGGTTTCAAATAAGTGGTTAAGGAATCTTAGGAAGATCCTGCTTCAGTAAGATATATAAAAGTGTTTGCTTTTAAACTGAAGAGATTAAAGAACAACCTGAAATGATTTTTTATGTGGAAGATAAGATCATTTAAGAAGAGCTAGCTTTGGAATTAGACTCTAGTGTATCTCAAAGGGAAAATTGTTCTAAAGCAAGGGTTTATCTTAATTCAGCATTGGCCAAAGAGGAGATCTATTGGTTCCAAATAGCTAAAAGTGAATAGTTAAAAGATTGGGATATGAATACCAAGTTTTATAATGCTCAAGTTCAATAAAATAAAAGGCATTTTTGGATTCATAAAATCAATGAAGAATATGGGAGCATTTATGTATCTAATGAGGCCATTGCTAACACTTTTATCTCTTATTTTAAAAATTTATTTTCTACATGTACTCAATAAGATAGAGATATGATAAAAATGATTCTTAAAATTATCATTGAAGATATGAAAAGTAGCTTGGTTTGAATTCCATAAGAAGAAGAGATCTTGAAGGATATAAAAGACCTCAACCAGAAATGTTTTGCTGGCTCAGATGGCTTCAATAGATTTTTGTACGTGTCTTGTTGGGATATAATCAAAGATAACCTTATTAACGCTATATAAAATTTAAATAGTGATTATCATATCCCACAATGACAAATAAAGAAAATTTCACAGAAATAGAGTTAATAAATCAACATTTAGAACATGATTTTATATCAGGTTTGATGCTTGAGGCTTAAAACCAGTCAGAGAGTAAAGACCACATTTCAAGACTCCCCGCATCAGAGTATACATAAATACAATACATATACAGATGATACATAAATACACACAAACATATGTATACATATAGACAATTGATTTTAGTTTAGTTGGAAAGAAAAGAGAAAGATAAAGAAAAAAAGAGAGTGTCTGCTGCAGAATTTAGTTTAGTTTCAGTTGCAATTTACAGACTGATGAAACACACTGAATTAGTTATAAAAACATAGGAATTAAGAAACATTTCTAACATTAGGCATTCCTACTTTATCCAAATTCAAATGAACTTTATCCAACGTAGGAATATCCTTAAAAAAAGATAAAAATTTAAAGTTTGGGATGAAATGGCAAAGTATGCCATACTGTCTACTGCAGAATTTACCAAGGCAAATAGGTACAAAATTAGCACTATCTTCATTAAACTCATTTATAGCTTTCAAATTTCATTTTCATCTTGGTATTCTCCCAACGAGTGATTATCCTCCTCATTCAAACTCTTAGAAATTACATCCATAAGAAGTCTAATGGTTACAAGAATCAGTACCAAGGTAATTCATGAAGTGGTTATTAAAGGCAACCTCTATATCATTAGGGTCTTCCAAAATTTCTGCCTCCATATTAGTGATTTTATTAATAGGCATGTGCGTCCTTTTAGAGTTAACACAAGAGTGGAAATTTTAGTATTAACATTCCCTCCCTTAAGCCATTTAATACCTGATTTTTGCTTTGGCAGTCGCTCTGAAATAGGTCAAAACACCAGAGTACAAGGCCTATCAAGAACAAGTTCTAAGTAATTGCTCAAGATTTTTCGCAAGTCTGACAGAGAAGGGGTATAAAGTTGTATCTGGTGGAACTCAGAGCTGACAAAACTCTTCTTTGTAACTACTTGAATAGTGAGGCTGCTATGGAGCCATGGATTGTGGGTGGGTGTATGTATGGGGGGGGGGGGGCAATTTTAACACTGTGATTTCTGCCGATGAGAAAATAGAAGGAAATGAATTTAATACTGATGATGCCTCAAATTTTCTAGATTGTATTCTTAATTGTTATCTTAAAGATCATGGATTCTTGGGTTCTAAATACACTTGGTGGAATAAAAGAGGTGGCGCTGATAAAATTTGGGAGAGGATCGATAGATTTGTTGCTAATCTAATCAGTATAGAGGAGGAATATGCTGTAAATTCGTTAATCAAGTGTGCAAAACGAAAAATAAAAACAAAAACAAAAACAAAAACAAAAATGTATTTCCTTGAGAACTATATGCCTGCTATTTTTTTCACATAAAAACTAAAAAAGAATGCATCAATTTAAAAAAAAAACAGTAGTCAATCTTACCATTACTACTGGGAACGCCTACAGAAGTTGTCTCAGACGTGGGAAGAGATGGTGCACGCGCCATCCGAGGAGAATCACTAGAAATGCCTCTAATAGCCCCTCCTCTACATGCTCTGCCTCCAGGTGCCATACTAAAAAAACATAAAAATTCAACTAAAAGAAGTAGCATAATTGTGTTACAAGTTAGAATGTTATACAAACTCGCATACAAATCCAAAAGTGTGAAAAATTACAGTTAAGCTTCCACAACAGCTGCAGCACGTCAAGCAATCCAAATCTCTAAATCTGATACTCCTGTGGCTGAGCACCTAATATAATACATATATATAGCAAAAGAGAGAAGAGATAAAAGAAACGGGTCAGAGCCCGATGTGTAAAAATATTTTAGCAAGTATTTAAACTGGTTCTTAAAACAAGTCTTATACCCATGTTAGTTATCGAACTCTCACATGAGTTTCTCACCTCTCGTCTATTGTGCACGCCTAACGTACATCTAATCTCCCCTAGTTATACCTCCCGATCTAACTAGTCAAAAACCACACTAATACTAACTATGATCACTAGTAGTTTTCCAGTATCGCCCATACAATACGCTAATTAGATAGTTTATCTCACATACTGAATTATATTATTCACCGTTTGAATGGTTAAATCTTTTATTGACTGAGATTATTTTACTTCTCATTTTCATTTTTATCTACTAGTCTCACAAAGTAGAAAGTTACCCAAGTACACTCATACATATATATAGTCTCATCATCCCTATATATATACATTAATCCTGCATCTTAGGTTAAGACCGCTTGGTGCAATGTAATGATTATTATTATTACCAAGTTTACTAATTTCTCACAGTAGCAATATTCACAAGTCCATGTATATATATATATATATATATATAGTCACATCATCCCTATACATATATATACTAATCATGCGCCCCCGGCTAAGCCCCATTAGTGCATATCTCCAGAAAATCATGCATCCCCGGGTTAGGACCCATTAATGCACCTATCAATAATCATTCAGCACCCCTGGGTTATCACCCATTAGTGCGCCTAATAATAGAATATTGCATCCCCGGGTTAGTACCCATTAATGCACCTATCAATATTAATCCAGCACCCCCGGGTTATCACCAATTAGTACAATTAATAATAGAGTTTATGCACCCCCGAGTTATCACTCATTAGTGCTCTTAACTATAATATCACATAATAGGCATACACACATCCTATTATAATCTATAGGTATTTCTCCAACCTACATATATACTTCCCATATGTATTTTAACCTCATTACTACCTATAGTATAAATAATTAGATTACTATCTCTCTCGTAATCTCCAAGGTGCATTCTCTCTATATCGAAATAATTAAATTATTAATTCCCACATACTTTTCCCAAAATTCCTTGTTATTTGAATTTACTATTTGGTAGTTTCTCTCACCCCCAATAAACCAATAAACTCTAAACTGGGCCCTAAGAAAACTCCCCGAAATTCACCTTGTGGTTTGAACCGGAATGATATGTCGTTCGAACCAGAAGACATGTCATTTGAGCCACTGTGACATGTCATTCGAACTAGAATACATGTCGTTTGAACCACTTCGCGCGAGATTCCCATCTCGTTTGAACCACTTCGCGCGAGATCGCGCGAGATTAGACTGTTCGTCTTTTTCACCAAACTTCAGCGTTTTTCACCATTTTTAAACCTAAAAACCTCTAAGATTCAATTCCCAACAACTCATCATCAATACCCATCAACCCCTAACAGGTTACAGATCATTTCTATCCTCCTAGGATCCTTAATTCGTCATTAATCATCATAATTACATAAAATCCCCAAATTTATTTACATGAACCCTAGTTTTCAAAATTCCAATTAAAGAACCTAATCAACCCAGATTCGTTCATCAATATATAATCAAATTCTGTGATTAATCCTCTACATACATGAAGGAAATTCAGCCACTAATTAAACCAATCCTTAATCATAATTTAAATCTCCAATTTTCACCCAATTAACATATAAATCATGATTAAATCCACCTATACTAACATGAGCATGATTATTGCTAAAAGAATTCAAGTAATAAACACTTTCCTTGAATATGATGGTCTGATCCATTGGTGATGTTGGTACATACGCGTTCCTCTCTTCTCGATCTACGCGTTGGTGGTCACGGTTGTGCAAGGTGATGCCAAATGAGTCTTCTCTCTTGGAATTTGGTTCTCCCTCACACCCTCCATGGCCGTTATTGATTTGTGTAACCTGTTAAACCTAATGGAATTCCTAGGCTGATATAATAAATCCCAATTTTCGTCCATTAATTTAGCCCAAAAATACAATTTACCAAAATGCCCTCTCGGGGTGCCGGTTAGGCCTAAAATCGCCCTAGGATCCAAACTAAACACCCGAGTATACTATTTTGACTATCTCGATGCTTCCGAACTCAATGGCGCACTCGAAATGACCATACGAGTTAATAAAAATAAATTCTCTTTTTATTCCATTCAATTAGTCCCGACACAACTCACACGTGTGACAGACTTAAATTACCAAACTGCCGTATTTCTCACTTCCGACAATTTATCAAATATCATAATTCTATATTACATATCACACAATAATATTCAATAATTCTCAACAATAAGTATTAACCCTTGGCACGCTAGTTAATAATTATTTTAATTCGAATTAATAACAAATTAATTTCTCGCATTTTAATTTAATTAATCCAACAACAATAATTAATTGCATATTTATTCCCATAATAATAATTAATCACATAATTATTTAAATCGTCGTAAATATGGGGTATTACATACTTCCCCCCTTACAATGGAATTTCGTTCCGAAATTCGGAAAAAGTATACCAGGTACAGGCAACGCTGTAAAAGTATTGCGCATCGCATCCCAGCGCTCACAAATAATCTACTCCGTACCACCCATATGGTACGCTATCTAATACCCTTAATAATGAACACTACACGTGTTTGCTTTAAACTCCAGGTTACCCTGCCTTAAAGGCTCTTCCCCAAGCCTTTCTGCTTAAGTTTCACTACTTCAACCTTATTTTAGATATTCTCTATCTAGCCTTCTACTATTTGCACCTTAGTAGACTTATCCTCTTTTTATATACATACGACTTCGTCTCGTGTCGTTCATACAAGTAAATTCGCTGTGAAATATATATTTCACACACAATATATAGGATAATATCGATTCTTCTCCGACATTTGTAATCATAACTGGTTCTTCACCTTTAACTATCAAGTAGGACAATAACAAAGTTTACCGTGCCATACTTCCACTGGCACTCTGCCCGAACGTGAACTTATAGGACTTAGTTGGACACAAACTCCACTAGTGGAAGGTGCTACTCTCGTCCTCACCTAAGATCTCAGGGTTCACATACACTTTTCTCTCCCGCATTCGATTAGACCGCTTGTCCGTCCCATCTCTCTGTGGGTATTAGGCCGTACTCAATCGCATCTTAGTACCTATAATCTCACCATCTCAGCTACATGAGAAGATCCTTGGTGATACTCTTCCATTCTCTAGTGGAAGGAACCCCTACCGGTTTCGAATTGTCCACCATTTTTCAATCCGTCAGGTGACCCACTACAAGACTATCCTTACAATATTAACCTACTTCGTAACCCATCACCACTGTTGTTTGTATTCTGATACCTTTTATACTCTCCTGAATAAATTTCAATTTCATTTTTGAACGTAAGTCTCTGACAAAACTTCGTGAATAAGCTTCGGCTTACCCGACTACATGTTATCGAATTCACATGCTAATCATAATCCACTACCTGATTCAATTCCCTTAGGGAGCCCATACACCCTATGCCTCACGCATCATTATACAAAAGACATAAAATTTTCTTACCTCAATTCTTGCACACTCGGTATGCTGATGTGGTAGGGGTACACTCAACCACCCCACTAGTCAAAACTTAATCAATCCTTCAATGGCATCATTCATCTATTCCGAATAATACTAAGGCTAGGCGACTCTATTGGCTTTAAGTCATAAACGAATTATCAACTCTCAATTATATTCCTTTATAGGCGTAATAATTCCACATTCAAAACTTATGTACTATAGACCAAACTTCCCTCCAACTCCCGACGTTCGCTAGTTTCATGCGTGGGATGTCTCGCTAAGCGAAATCCAAACAAGGAACCCCCCCCCCCCCCGATACACTACTATCTAACCTAGTCGGTTGTCGAGGACCGTAAGGCTTTCAGTACTTACTATGTACTTTCCCACAATCTACTTATTGTGACACAAAAGTTTACTCGTTCACTCTCATGTCCCTAACAATGTAACATGAATCATGGCGCCCTCACTATCCCAAGTACTTGGCGCTATAAATATATAACGAGCTATATTTCACCGCTCGATAAGAACACAATGTATTCTAAGTCTTAACAGACAAATAAATCCCTATGCTAGGGAATCGCATACAATTATACACTATACTCGCTGAGGTCTATAATACCATAAAAGTTTCATATATATACTCATATCTAGGCCCAACCCTATTTCAGGTGGCGCCGCACAAAACTAAGATCACTCCTCCCGGAGTATCCGACACGACAGTCATAACACTACATTTTTACTATCGTTTAACCATACTCTAATTAATCACTACACATTACCATAATAAACTCTACTAAAGCTGACTCACTGTTGTAGTAAATTATAATAACAAAACACATTCTTAGGGCCTGCCCGGTTCCCTCACGAGCAATCATCAAAATGCCCTGCTAACAACGAGAAATACGTTTGTAACAAGATTGTTAAAACTAATGTTCCCACTCAACTCGACCCGCACGCTAAGTTTAGGGTTTCTAATTTACATAAAAGTTGTGGCACACCCATGTCACTAGAATCTGTCCGTTACTGACAAGGAAGAAGCAAAACCTCACAAGTCTCGCCAAATCATAGGGTCTCAGCACTTGGCTTCCATCACGACCCATGAACATCTGCAATCATCATACATCCTAGGATTTCATGCTATAGTTTTCCTCTTTCATTATGTACAATTTATTCCATCATGTGGATTTCACGCCCCTTAATAAAACGTTGGCTTAAACTCTCTAGGCCTCAATTATAGCTTTATTAAACTCCCATTTACATCCCGGGTCCCGTAGACTCTGACATACTGTATGATACTATTAACGAGGACTCTATTAGTCCATCCTGAACCCATCATTCTCGAGTTATAAATTTCCTGGGCCTAATTCTCTTGACCCCGAATTCCTTCGCTGGAAGTCTCACCCCTCCAGTTGTTATGCATAACTGGCACGATTTACCATTTCTAATCTCTTCTATCTCACTTCTCAATTGTGGATGCATTCAACACTTGTAGTTATAATTCTTTCACATAAGGATAACTTCACGAACCATTTCCCCATCACTGGTCCCACTGACCATTTTTGGAATGTCCTTCCCTCGGTCCGACAGTCTCAACTCACTATTATTCTTCCATTATCCCTTTGGATACATTAGCTATTCGGAACTATGGTTGGCCTCTACAGCCTGATTGACTTCATCGTCCTCTTGAATGTAATCACTTAAAATCATCTAATTGAGTTCCCTATTGCGTATACTCTCATGTGGGGTTTCACTAACATCGTTAAATTCAGTTTCTGCTCTTTCGCAGGTTCGTTAACCCTCTTTACTCCCTTTTCTTGGAAGGACTGCAATCACTAGCAACCGTATAACTTTGATGACATCAACATTAGTCATCCTAGTTGGATTTCTCATCCATACTGGAATTCTACTCACGAGTCCTTTATCAACTATAAACCCTTTGAATAATTTATACTCCTCTGCCAGGTACGAAGTTCATTATGCAATTCAACCTCTCTCTCATGATCGGTTTTCTATCTTACCCATTGTGATAAACATCAAAACGTCACTCACATTTTGTTACCAAATCGAATGGAAGACTTCACAGTCAAATCGTACTCAAATTTCTCTATAAATTTCAAACACACTTCTTCATATATGGTGATTGCCTCTAATCACTACATGATGCTCCTAAGAGATATAACTTTTAACTCCAAATATAATTATGAGTGTCGTCGCACCCCACTCTACACAATTGCCTTCAAATTTTCTACCTCCGCTGGTTTGTTACACTTTCTCATTTTCTTTTCTGCATCTTCACTGATGGGTTTTCAAAGGAGTTCCTTTGATTTCCCCTTTATCGACTATGCTAGGTGGTCCTGAATTGACTCCACCGTTATCTATGACTGTGTCCTGGGAACCCACAGTTCCCGAGTGATAATTTTACTATCTCTTACTTATGTAAATCTCATTGTGATTTTTGTCCCAATCACTCTTACCCGATTACTCTATGTCTTCGGTTGAGCCTCTTCTCCTGCAGTTTTTCTTACGGGCCTCGCTGGTCGTTCTAAAATGTTCAGTGTTCGAATCACACTGAATTTCATTTAATGAGTCACATCCATTATAATTCTTAGTAGGAGAACGTAAGTCGTATACGTAAGGGAACATAACAATCCTATCATAAGGATCTACATCAAAGAACAATACGCTAAAACGTAATAAGTCGCACAGATCCTAAGGACACTAGAACCTGATGCTCTGATACCACCTGTGACACTCCGCCCAATTAAATATTGGGTGATCAGTCCTCTACCAATTTAAAACTGGATATTCAGTTGGTTCATGCTCAGCATCACTGTCGAAAAACGTTTTTAACATATTAATCACCTAATATCAAATTAAGCTAGGTGTCAAAACATTTCCAATTTTAATAAAACCAAGTAAATCCATTTCTTTCCATCTTAAAATATAAACCATTCACCACACATAGGAATGTAAATAAATACTGAACATGAATCAAGTACTGAAATAAATAAAACTGGATAAAACCTCCCAGTTCAAAACTCCAAACCATACAATAAACTGAATACAATGTCTCTTATGGAAGAACTAGAAGTGGACGTCATATGCCCTAAATAAGAAGTCTAGATGAAACTGAATGGAAATGATAGATGCGTCTACTGCAAGGACCTGCAGCTTCCACAATAACTGCAGCACATCAAGCAATCCAAATCTCTAAATCTGATAGTCCTGTGGTTGAGTACCTGATATAATACATATATATAGCAAAAGAGATCAGAGATACAAGAAACGGGTCAGAGCCCGATGTGTAAAAATATTTTACATGCCTAACGTACATCTAATCTCCCCCTAATTATTCCTCCCAGTCTAACTAGTCAAAAACCACACTAATACTAACTATGCTCACTAGTAGTATTCCCGTATTGCCCATACAATATGCTAATCATATAGTTTATCTCACATACTGAATTACATTATTCAGCGTTTGAATGGTTAAATCTTTTATTCACTAAGATTATTGTACTTCTCATTTTCATTTTTATCTACTAGTCACACAAAGCAGAAAGTTACCCAAGTACACTCATACATATATATAGTCTCATCATCCCTATATATATACACTGATCCTGCATCCTTAGGTTAAGACCGCTTGGTGAAATCTAATGATTATTATTATTACCAAGTCTACTAATTTCACACAGTAGCAATATTCACAAGTCCATATATATATATATATATATATATATATATAGTCACATCATCCCTATACATATATATACTAATCATGCACCCCCGACTAAGCCCCATTAGTGCATATCTCCAGAAAACCATGCATCCCCGGGTTAACACCCATTAATGCACCTATCAATAATAATTCAGCACCCCCGGGTTATCACCCATTAGTGCGCCTAACAATAGAATATTGAATCCCCGGGTTACCACCCATTAATGCACCTATCAATATTAATCCAGCACCCCCGGGTTATCACCCATTCGTGCGCCAAACAATAATCATCTTTGTACCCCCGGGTTATCACCCATTAGTACACTTAATAATAGAGTTTCTGCACCCCCGAGTTATCACTCATTAGTGCTCTTAACTATAATATCACATAATAGGCATACACACGTGCTATTATAATTTATAGGTATTTCTCCAACCTACATATATACTTCCCATACGTATTTTAACCTCATTACTACCTATAGTATAAATAATTAGATTACTATCTCTCGTAATCTCCAAGGTACATTCTCTCTATACCGAAATAATTAAAGTATTAATTCCCACATACTTTTCCCAAAATTCCTTTTTATTTGAATTTACTATTTGGTAGTTTCTCTCACCCCAATAAACCAATAAACTCTAAACTGGGATCTAAGCAAATTCCCAGAAATTCACCCTGTGGTTTGAACCAGAATGACATATGGTTTGAACCAGAATGACATGTCGTTCGAACGAGAAGACATGTCGTTCGAACCATAAGACATGTCGTTTGAACCACTTTGACATGTCGTTAGAACCAGAATGCATGTCGTTTGAACCACTTCGCACGAGATCCCCATCTCGTTTGAACCACTTTGCGCGAGATCCCCATCTCGTTTGAACTACTTTGCGCGAGATTACACTGTTCGCCTTCGTCACCAAACGTCAGCGTTTTTCACCATTTTTAAACCTAAAAACCTCTAAGATTCAATTCCTAACAACTCATCATCAATACCCATCAACCCCTAATAGGTTAAAGATCATTTCTACCATCCTAGGATCCTTAATTCGTCATTAATCGTCATAATTACATAAAACCCCCGAATTTTTTCACATGAACCCTAGTTTTCAAAATTCCAATTAAAGAACCTAATCAACCCAGATTCGTTCATCAATATATAATCAAATTCCATGATTAATCCTCTACATACATGAAGGAAATTCAGCCACTAATTAAACCAATCCTTAATCATAATTTAAATCTCCAATTTTCACCCAATTAACATATAAATCATGATTAAATCCACCTATACTAACATGAGCATGATTATTGCTAAAAGAATGCAAGTAATTAACACTTGCCTCGAATATGATGGTCTGATCCGTTGGTGATGTTGGTACATACGCGTTCCTCTCTTCTTGATCTACGCGTTGGTGGTCACGGTTGTGCAAGGTGATGCCAAATGAGTCTTCTCTCTTGGAATTTGGTTCTCCCTCACACCCTCCATGGCCGATCTTAATTTGTGTAACCTATTAACCCTAATGGACTTCCTAGGCTGATATAATAAATCCCAATTTTTGTCCATTAATTCAGCCCAAAAATACAATTTACCAAAATGCCCTCTCGGGATGCCGGTTAAGCTTAAAATCGTCCCGGGATCCAAACTAAACACCCGGGTATACTATTTTGACTATCTCGACCCTTCCGGACTCAATGGCGTACTCAAAATGATCATACGAGTTAATAAAAATAAATTCTCTTTTTATTCCATTCAATTAGTCCCGACACAACTCACACGCGTGACACACTTAAATAACCAAACTGTCGTATTTCTTACTTTCGACAAATTATCAAATATCATAATTCCATATTACATATCACACAGTAATATTCAATAATTCTCAACAATAAGTATTAACCCTTGGCACGCTAGTTAATAATTATTTTAATCCGGATTCATAACAAATTAATTTCTCGCATTTTAATTTAATTAATACAACAACAGTAATTAATTGCATATTTATTCCCATAATAATAATTAATCACATAATTATTTAAATCGTCAGAAATACGGGGTATTACACTAGAGTGATAAGTATTATTTAAAATATATAATTTTGTGTTTTATCAAATTAAAATATGAAATAAATCCTATGTATGCAGTAAGTAACAAGATCAATAATAAATAAATAAAAAGTTACAAACGAAGAGGATGATCGAATTGAATGTTTGACATTATCTTCTTAGGAAAACATGCACTCCCTTTACGGCACTTACAATAATGAACAATGAGCGTTTGCCTTCCAGGATGAAACGGTCTCGATACACGCATTCACTATGCGTGTCCCACGAACCAATTATGTTTGATACTCTACCCAACTTGATCGGGAATCGAAAATATTGAAAATATTTTTCTCTCTTTAAAAAAATGGAGATAAGTCTTGTATTTATAGAAAGTAAAGTATTTTTTCACAAAAGACGTGTCTTCAGAAAACAGTCACTTTAGAGACGTTTTTCATGAACTTTCACAACTTATGGTGAACAGTCACGACCTTTAGGGACGGTTCTAAAAAACAGTCACTATATAGCGAACAGTCACAACCTTTAGTGACAGCTACATAAATTCTTCCCAGAAAATTAAATAAAATTTCTCAATAATTTTCATACGTAAATGGGGCACTTTGAAACCAAATCGTTTGTCCATTTTTACCAAATGAATATATCACGTAATTCTTTTTGTTATAAGGAACACGTACGTACTTGCTCCCACCACGTTTGAAATGTGGGTCCTACTTTCATAATGGCTCAAAGTTGAACAATATGTTAATTTGGTCATGAAATAATTTGTGTAAAAACACAATATTTTCCAACAATCCCCCACATGAATGAAATTTGGGTAAAGAATCAAATGAACATGGAGACAAATTAAAGAGAGTATTATTGGAAAAGAGATGCATCGGTAAAGATAGCTTTTAGCCTTGAATATTTCCTAGTGAGAGACTATCGGGTCTAATGGTTAATCAATGAATGTGATGTCCTGAATTGATCAACCTTTTGGTGTAAACCGAGATAATAGAATTCACACAATCCTTCTCCGAACATTCTTGGTTTTCATTGTTGTGTCTATTTTGGCCTCGGACACATCCTGATTTCATAAGTGTATTAGAGAATTTAGCAATGTGTCGTTGGTTATTCTCATATAAGTGGCCCCTTCTCACTCACATAGGTGTTTTCTATAAAGAGTACCCTGCTAATACCCCACTTGACCCATATGCTCAAGATATAGAAATCATTAAAAAATTATCATGTTACACGCAACAGATAGTGCACTGACTCATCCTAGGAATGGAAAGAATAATTTATTTTCTTCATAGTGCTAACTGAATTGCGCATAATTAGGTTGTCCTCTTGAACCTTATACTTGGGATCTCTAGTCAGTTAGGTTGGGTTTCCATTGTGGCAATTCTTTTATGTTTTAACCGGCTTTAAGCCCATTCCCCTAGATGGATTTCTTTGACTCTCTTATTGGCGGATTCACATTTATCTTATTAGGCCTAATCTTATCACTAACATATAGAGATTTTTTTATGGTCTTATATTGTGAGTCGTGACTTGCCAAATTATTATATGCCTCTTCAAACAATGATTGCCACTTGCAAACATAGGCATTAGAATTATTTCAAGAATTATTAGCTAGGGTCATCCTCTTTGGTACCTTACTTTCTAAGAAATAATATTCATATTCCATCATAAGAGGATTTCCAAACACTATTACCTCCAATTGTGCTAATATATCACTCGAAACTATGAGTCTCGGGAGTCATAATCTCATTTAAGAGATATTTATAATTTTCTAATGTTTATGTCATTTTCAGTCAATGAAGTATACACTTCTCTACACAAATTCATACTAGAAATACTATAGTACATATAATGCACTTAGATAATCAAATAATACCCATTCGGTAGTTTTTATCATATGTTCAACGGGATTCATCTTTTGTTTTTATTTTTGGACAGAAATCATAAATGTCCCCACATTTACCATGGAAAGGTTCTCAACCTTTACAATAAAATATTCTCGTAGGTTAAAGTGTTGAGAATATAACATACAGAAAACAATGCTTCTCCCATAATTTCAAATTATACAAAATTTCTACGTTTATTCTCAACCACCAAAGGCTTTATTTTTCTTTAAAATGAAATGACTTTAGCACATAAAACCATGTACTACTATATTAATGCTTATTTATACCAACATATATGTCCATTGAGAAGGTAAACATTTATTTCATTCTAAATAAAATTCAGTTGAGATAAGTTTCTCTACTTTAGTAATTTTGACATTAAATGATACATTCCTTACCATCCCATAGGCCAACAAATGAACTTATGTCAATTCTTATCATTACACTCAAGTTGTGCCACGCATATTATATATATCTCAAATCACTTGAATATATTCTATAATTATGGACTTAAAAAAATCATAATAGAAAATATATAATTTGGTTACTTGTACTTCTTTGAGTTCACTAGTTTTGGTGTCTTGACATTACACTATCTCTCTAATGAAAATATAATTTGATTTTACCTTCTTTAAAGCGGTCATGAAACCGCTCAGTTCTGAATCTGTTGACCATTTCTATGGGTTTATGATTTAATTATATATCATCCTCAAAGAAGTCGTTAAACAGCTCGATTCTGAATTTTGAATCATAAATCCAATATATAGATCTATAATCACACCATACTAATTTCTCCATTTAATAACACATTCAACAATCACATAAACAAACGCACTATTTAGAAGTTAAAATTCTTCCATATAAACTTATACATTATGATGAAAGAAATTGTTGCCCATATATTCACTCAAGAGGGGGGGGGGGGGGGGGGGGGGTGAATTGAGTTTAGCAAACTTTTTGAAAATTTTAATTACTAATTAAAATAAATATTTATCCTTTAAAGAATAAAAAAAAGATTAATAACAGAAATAAAATTATGAAGTTCACAATTTAATTTATTTAAAATAAATTATAGTTTTAAGACTCACTAAATAAATTTTCAAATTTAACTTATAATACAAATTTATTTTCCGAATTTTAAATAGATGCTATTATCACATAATAGACCAAATTAATTATTCAAGTATTAATTCAAGCTTATAAGACCCTAATCAAAATTATAAGTAATTTTCGTAAATAATAAAAATCAATATTCTGAGATTAATTAATTATTATGAAAATTAATATTTAAGTTTAAGTCAGATTTTCAGATTTTAATTAACTTCTAAATGTTAATAACATAAATTAAAACTAATCAATCATAAGCTTATAAATAATTTAAATGCTGAAAATAAATAACACCGTAATTTTAACGTGGTTCGGCCAAAAACTAGGCTAGAGCTGCGTCCGTCTCCTTGCGCTTCACTAATTCTGATCCACTTTTACGGAAGGATCAAACCACCACTTTACAACTGAGCAGCTAACGAGCTACAGGTACAACTTCCGAAGCTAAATAATTCAAAGCTTCAAAAATAATAAGTACAGATGTTTGGATGTTGAAACTCTTAAAGTACAAATGTAAGTCTGAGCTTCTTCTTCAAGTTCAAGTAGACTTCACAAAGATTCCAATTTCTAGTCTCAAGTCTTCACTAGAAATCTTGTAGCTGAATAATGAAAGTTAAAAATCAGATTCCTCTCTATTTTTCTACTTTTTTGTTTGTTCAGTTCCAACAACTATGTCTCTCTTTTTTTTATCTGCTGGCCAAATATATTCTAAAAGAAAATAGACGTTGGAGATTTTGAAAGCTGGATACCCTTGATCAATCTTCAGGGCTTCATTAATTGTGAACTGAAAGATAAAGACCATATCTGTTTCTTCTTTGATATCTATCAAAATAATAAATGGTAGACTGATGGAGAGAGAGAACGTTATAAACAAGTGAGATACAAAAGGATTCATATGGAGATAGATACGCAATAGAAGAAATAATTTCAATTCAAAGCGTCACCAGTCAGTCAGAGATAAAGTGAAAAAGAAATTTTCCAAGGGACACTATTTGACAAATATAAATAGTAAATAGTGTGTACAAATATCTGATGCACAATTCATTAAAAGCACTGTGCGTGATAAGTGACAACTATTTAAATTTATATACTCATTATAGATATATGCTATCGGCAAATATAATATATGGAAGTGAACTGTAGATCATTTAAAAATTTGTAAAGGACGAAACTTTAAACTACCAGTCCAAGCAATCATAACAAATAGCTTATATAAGTCTACTTAGTCGTAGGGTCCATAGACAGGAGTGTATGGATAGAAGTGACCTAAGCAGGAATTAAAGATTCAGTTCAAAATTCTATATATATATATATATATATATATATATATATATATATATATATATATATATATATATATATATATATATATATATATATATATATATATATATATATATATATATATATATATATATATATATATCGCTGTAACAGTTTAAACTAGAACTAGAGTATTGATATATTCGTAGCAAAAAAAATTGTACGGACATAAAAAAAATAAGAACAAAATGGCAGTAGAGATAATGAAATCTTGGTTAAGTCAAGTCACCAATAGAAAGCTACTAACCAATGGTTTAGACCGTATATATGTAGTAAAGAAAAGATTCAGATTGTAAGTCTCCAAAACAACTAACATGTATGGCTGTTATCTTTTAACACATATTAGGTCTAGAAGGATAAGTCTAGTAGCAGATATCATGATAAGTGTAAAGGGTCAAATCTCAATTAATAAGTAGCCGAACCAAAAGTCCAATGCATGTAGCGGTCCGGTCATTACACAGTCATGTAGCAGTTCGGTCATTACACAGTCATGTACCAGTTCGATCATTACACAGATGGGACAAGACAAGGGGTGTTAGGATTGAAAAAAAAATGGATAACTTTTATTCTGAAAAGAAGTAACCCATTTGGGTCTCTTAAAAAGCAAGCCTAGCTGTCAAAAGATAATGCACGAATTGTGTATACTAAGTAACTATTATATAAATATTATATATATATAAACATTAGTACATGTGGGGCTATTAAGAAAAACGTATATAAACATTAACACTGGAGCTAAAACATTTGTTAGAGAAACTATTTCACTTAATATAATTAACAATAAAAAATATTTAACATATGGATAAAACGTAAGATTAAAAAGAATTCGGACACAAATGAGTAATGAATAAATAGAATAACAGCAACAGTATTTACCAGTATGACATCTCCAACTGTTGAAGTAGGTGGCACAATCAATCCATATCTCCTCAAGATTTTACACAATTTTATCATTGTACTATATGTCAATCAAGACTTATGCCTTTACATGAGTTCCAAGAGAAGTGTCAAAAACTATGTTCGTTTGCGGTAGATAGGAGTAAAGAAATAATAAGACTAGTGTTCATGAAAGCAAATAGGAGGTATGATTTATACTAAAAATGTATATATATATATATAAACATAGTTTTACAAAATAGTATCGACTTAAAAAGAATATTGATACGAAATTAGCAAAATAAATGAAACGAATTATACATATAATTATACAAATATATTAACTATATTTATAATTATACAAACAATAATAATAAAAGAATGTTTGGAATCATCAAAATCAATTAAACTAAATTAATTCAAGGGTTAATTACATTTTCAATTAACAGAAATATATCACTTTCTATCAACTAAATATTATCACATCTTTTGCAATCTTCATCGCATTTTATAACATTCAATATTGTGTCCAATTCATTGAGAATGTAACACATCTTAAGAAAATATACGTGTAGTGCCTTGTCCACGACTATTTAGAAAAATTTATCATATCCAAAACATTGAGGGGTATACCAATATTAATTATAGTCCCCTCTTTATTTTACTCCCATTGAATTTCCATGCATTTTAAAATTCATACGCATTGTACACTCGTGATATTATAAAACCTTTACATACAATGCCTAAATAGGTTAAACATTATATAGTTGTTAAATGAAGGAGTCAAAAGAATGCATCCATTGCACTATTTAACACACACACCAATATTAATGGACAATTCATTATACTTTTTCTTGACACGGGAGATTAAAACCAAGATAAATATAATATTGAGATTACATGAATTATCACAATAATGAAAGATTATAATTATGCATGAAATGCAACTCAATTTATGTAACTAAATATATCACATTTTCGTTCATGTAATCTCATTTAATTTGGTGCTTAGTACATATATGAATAACTAGTTGTGTCAACGTACTTCACTAAATGTGCTTTAATGTATAGCCTAAAAACTATATAATGACACTAAAATCACACATATACATGTAGCCATACAAGAGGCCATAATATAATCGCATATATTATTTTCACATTACTTCTCATAAAGTGGACTTAAAAACCATGTGAATAAACACATTACTAAGAGCGCACAAAAATTGGTATTTAATTTTGAGTCTTTTCAAGTGAAATTACCACTATTAATTCAAATGAGATAATAAAAAAATGGCTTAGATATTGTATCACACTCCATAAGCTATGCATATGAACCTATATGTAAAAAAAAAAATCTCTACCGTCAATATGTCCTTTTGAACATTTGGACAAATATAATTATAAAATTTATTCAAAATCACTTTATTCGGGACGCACCTTTTCAGTTTTAGACATTCAAAAGAATGTTAATACAAAATAACCAATATTATTTAAACAAATTTCTAATATTGAAACTGCAACATGCAATTGGTATAATATTAAAAAAAAAATGTTACTAAAATTAAACTAGCACATATGAATGTGGCCACACACATGACCATTACATCATTATAAATGTTATTGTCAGTTTACGATACTTATAACATCACACAAGAGAGAACATATGAATATATACATCACCAAAGGTGTGGTAAAACATATTTTATACATGTATATGCACACATGAAACTATCACGTGAATGCACATCACTATCATGTCACTAAACATGTGAGAACATCATTCGATACCAACGTATCTCTACAATATAAGAATTGTGCAAAAGTTTTACATGTCACATTAATATGACTTTTCAAACACATCTTGTTATGTGCATTTAAAAAGGATAATATTTTCTATTTATACATGTCATATAATATATATTCTTTTTCGACCTAAAAATTATGAATATGAAAAAAATAATTAATAAATTTATAATTCAATCAATTATCATGTCCGATCAGGGACGGATCTGGTATAAGCCAAGGAAGGGCGGCCGCCCCTCCTGAATTTTTCGGGAATTTTTTGAGAGAAATTTTTTAGGGGTATTTTGTGTGAAAATACTAAGTTAATAAACCCATACTTTTGTTTATACCTAAAATCGTCCGCCACTTTTATCAAAGACCTCCTGTTTTATTTGGTTTTCCTTACCTTCTTCTCTTTCCCTCTTTTCTTTGTTTTTCCTTCCTCATTTCATTTCCAAATTCCAAAGACCTGCTTCGGTCCGGCACGAATTTTCCAAGACCTGCTCCGGCACTGATTTTTCAGCCTATTTTCGGTTGAGTTTTTTATTTTTATTTTTTTATTTGAAGTTAAATTAATGGTTTGTTTTTAGAATAATGTTATGTTTTTAGAATTAAGTTTTTTTTTATTTGAAGTTATGTTTTTAGAATAATGTTATGTTAAATTAATGGTTAGATTAATGTTTATATGATTTTTAACTAACCACCTGATTTGGGCCTATTAGTTAAGTTATAATATTTTTATATTGTTTTCATTTTATAATGTTTAGATCAGATAAATTAATGTTTATAATCATTTTTTTAGGTATTATATATAAAAATAGAAAGTTAGATGCATAAATAATAAGATTTTGTTATTTTTAGGATAGGAAACGTAAATAATTTGTATAAAATTTCAACTAAAGTCATAATTTGTATAAAATTCAAAGTAATCCTAAAAAAAATCGCCTTAAGAGTTTCCGTCCCCGAACTTCCGATAACACCCAAAAGTTTCACCCCCCTCACCAAAAATCTTGAATCCGTCGTTGTGTCCGATCATGTAAATATATATGCAATAGTTATTGACCATATAACAATTGTTGTGATTAACTGAAGTTATTAAATGGCCACAAGCGACACTACCATTCGAATTATTGACCACGTGGATGCAAATGTTCTTGAAAAGCACTTTAATGTAAGTCAAAGGCCAAGTAACCAATCAAATAAAATCATCCTAACAGTGAAAAATCACTATTACCATCTTGGCTAGAGTTCTGTTTGTCGAATACCTTGTTTAAAATAAAGTAAGAAAAAATCCTTATCGGAGAGAATATATTAACAGTCTCTTTACTTAGCCTTCGAAAAATTGAAAAAATGCCAATTTTTCAACCATTTACATAAATATCCATTCTTTGAAAAATAGGACGTTCTGTGTAAACTTTCTTGCATTAATGGAATTGTCCTTCCTTAAGTAGTATGCCATGAGAAGTTTACTAATGATCAAAATACTTCACAGCAACTGATTAAAAACTGAAATACTAATCATCCATCAGGACAAAGTCAGTTAGAGATTAACTATTTCCTCATGTATAATCATTTATTGATAATTTCAAATTGAATATGTTTTATTTGGTACATACAAACAAGAAGACTTCACAGCAAGTGATATAAATTATTAATAGTTGTAAACAACTTCCAGTAAGGGATAGTGCCCGATTGACAATGTATTCATTGTACTCACTCAGTCCCTTAAAAATGCAAGAGGAATAATTAATGCAATTTTCATTTTTAAATAGTAAATTGGTTAGAAATAACCAAACACAATCGAATTGTACACTGAACTATTAACAGTCACCACTAACTGTATGAAAATTAATTCCACATGTTTTATAATATTATTCTGGACGATAACACACAACTCAAGGCATAAATCTAATTTTGTCTTAAAATTGTTAATTAAAATATGAAATAAATCATATATATATGCAATAAATAATAAGATAAATAATAAATAAATAAAAACTTACCAACAAAGAAGATGACCAAGTCGAATGTTTGATATTCTCTCCTTAAGATAAAATGCGCTCCCCTTACGGCGCTTACGGTAATGAACAATGAGCGTTTGCCTCTCAGGATGAAACGGTCTTGACACAAGTAAGAAGAACTTCAGTGTGCGTGTCCCACGAACCAATTATGTTTGATACTCTATTCGACTCGATCGGGAATGAAAAGTATTAAAAATATTTTTCTCGCTTTTTTCTCTCTTTAAAAAATGAAGACATGTATTGTATTTATAGAATACAAAGTATTTTTTCATGAAAAGACACGTCTTTTAAAAAACGCCGCTTTATGGACATTTTTCATGAGCAATCACAACTTATGGTGAAAAGTCACGACCGTCAGGGACGGTTCTGAAAAACAGTCACTATATAGCGAACAGTCACAACCTTTAGCGACAATTATGAAAATTCGTCCCAGAAAATTAAATAAAATTTCCCAATAATATTCATACGTAAATGGGGCACTTTGAAACCAAATTTATTCATCATTTTTTTGTTTCTACCAAATAAATATATTACGTAACTCATCTTGCTATAAGGAACCCGTACGTATTTTGTCCCACCACGTTTGAAGTGTGGGTCCTACTTTTATAATGGTTCAAAATTAACCAATATATTAATTTGGTCATAAAATAATTTGTCTAAAAATATAATATTTTCCAACAATAAAAACAGACAGAACCAAAGAAGCGAAAATTTAATGGAAGATTGACATGATTGTGGAAACAAAAAAAAGTCATGTTTGAGAACTACATTATAAAACGTGTATACTAACATTCGAAGAGTTGCTAATGTTCACATAGAGAATATTGACAATGAGAAAATTCGTTATGAAATTTTACCTTCAAATTTTTTGGGTTAATTACACTTTATAACCTCTCAAAAATTGTCCCATTGTCACTTTACCACACGTACTTTCATTTTTTAGACTAACCACACAAAATTAAAAAAAAAATCATCACTTTACCCCCAAACCCTAAGAGATTTTCCAAAATTTAAAGGAAAGTACCCAAGATATGTGTTCGTAGTTTATTTTTACTCTCACGTTTATAATTATTGCGCTTAAATTAAAACGTTTAATTGTGGTATTTATTGTGTATAATGCTATTGTTTGGGTTCACAGGCCCTAATTAGGGAGAGTAGATTGTATTCATGCGATGGGCTCTGACCCATTTCATTGACTAACATTTCAGGTTTAGCACTCGAGTGGATGCATAGGAGTGATTGGGGATTTTGGAGGTGCGGCTAGAGTTTATTTTAGATATTTTAGTAGTTATGTCTATTTATAGATTTGGTGGGCCACTTGGTTCCACAGTTGTTTACGATTTTATTCGGATATTTATAGTATTCAGATTTATATATTTATTGGAGATTGGATTTATTTGGAGATTAGCATAGTGATGGATTTTATTATTGCATAATTGGTTATTCTTATTCGGATCAATTTAATTATTATCATATGGAATGAATTTTATCTATCTCATATATGTCACATGCTAAAAATGGTATATAATCTAGTAATGCCAGGTGTAACCTTGGTGGTGGCCGACGCCAGAATGCACGGGGAATTACAGTTTACATCATGTTATTTTAATTCAAGAGGGCATATTATTACTTTCATCGTCTAGACACTCCCACCAAGGAAGAAGGGTCTTTCAACCTAAGAAAAAGAGTCATAGGCCATAGCATATGTTGTAGAATAGTGGAGGGCCTACTTTTTTGGACACCATTTCATAGTGAAGATAGACCATCAAACCTTAAATGATCTTTTGGAGCAAAGGGTTTCCTCCATGATCTAATCAAAAAGCTTAACAAAACAATTAGGTTTTGACTATACTATAGTTTACAAGAAATGGGTTGATAATAAGGTTGTTGATGCACTCTTGAAACTAACAAAATTTGCAATGCACTCACAATTATATAGTCATCATGGTTAAAAGAAATTAGTAAGAGTTTGGAAGGTGATGATCTAGCAAAATAACTCATGTTACTTTAAGATATAATCGAAAGTTTTATATAGAAGATAAAGGGGAGCTAAGAATCGATATCACAAATTGCATGGCACAAAGGCCATGGTCAAAAGTGGGACGATTTTTATTTTGTCCTTAACTTAAAAGTGAATGTGATGTTTGCCTTACAAATAAAAGAGAAAACCTACCTTACCCAATCTTACTCTAGCCCCTACTTATACCCATTAACCTTTCACCAACATTTCTATGGATTTTATAGAGGGCCTTACCAAGTCTAGTTACTATGGGTCCATCTTTGTGGTCACATATATTCTAACTATATATTCCCATTTTATTCCCATTACTTATATTTTCTTCCCAAACTATAGCCCAATGTTCTTTGAATCCAAACACAAGTTTCATAGGACGTCACACATCATTATTATAAATAGGGACTTAGTATTACTAATCCACTTCTAGTCACACTTATTCAAATTAGTGGTGACTCAACTACATTACTCTACTTCTTACAATCCCCAAACACATGAACAAACTGAGAGATTAAACTAGTTCCCGCAGAACTATTTATGATGTATGTCTGGTGATAAACCTAAGAATTTGTCTAAGTGGCTCTCCCTTGCTTAATGGTGGTATAAAACCTCTCACCACTCAGCCATACAAACTGCACCTTTTCAAGGCTTATATGGATAGCCTCCTCCCCACATATTTATCCCCTAGAAACTACCTTAATGCAAACCAAACCTTTATGCATTCCTAGAGGAAAGGATAGTGATGACGCAAACCCTACAAAATAATTTATAGCAAGCTCAATAGCTTATGAAATACTATGCTGATAAGCATAGGAAAAACTAAGTATTTACAAATGAGATGGTTGTATCTCTGTTTGCATCCGTACAAGAAAATGTCCTTATTAATGAGGGGGGATGCTAAATTATCGCCTCATTTCTATGGTCCTTTTGAAATACTTGAAAAGATTGGTTTAATGGGTTACCGACTACAGTTATCTCCAGATTGGAGAAAGGGTCATGCATGAGCCATAGCTCCCAGAGACCACTGATCAAGGATAATTTCTACTGATATCGTTGAATATTTTGGATTGAAGATTGGTCTCTAAAGAGAATTGAGCTATTACACAACTACTGCTCTAAAAGTGTGATATCCTCAACTTTTACAGATTTTGATCCTTGAGGAAAATGATCATTTGATGGGGGGTTATTCTCATGATAAAAAAGGGAATTTATAAGCTCAAAATAACATAGTTTTGAGCAGTTATGTCATTACCAACTGGATTACTATGACAACTTTTAGTATTGTGTCAGTCAGAGAATTAATTGTAAACGATGTTCAGCTCATGTAAAGATAATTATAGAAATTAATAGAAATCTTTGAATTCTTTATCTTACTACTTGTTTGAGAGTTTTTTGAGAGAAAATAAAGTAAAAGAGAGTCTTATTATGAAAGAAAAGAAAATAAGGGAAAATTAATAAGAGAGAAAAGAAGAGAAAAGAAAGGATTTTATGAGAGAAGAGAAGATAACTTTCTTTCTTGTTGTTTGGGAGTTGAGAGAAAAATAATTTTTTTAAGCGACATAAGGTACATTCATTAAAATAATCCTTTTTCTCCATTTCTTTCTGATTCGAAAAGAAAGTTTTGCAGATAAAGGAAGAGAAAGTTTTTTAAAAAAATTCTTTCTTTTCTCTCCTTTTAAACTCACAAACGATAGAAAAAAAATTTCTCTCCTACGTTAACTCCCAAACGAAAGAAAGGAAATGTAATACCCCGTACTTTTATTGATATTTATTTATGGGATTAATTAAATTAAATGTGAATTAATTGAGAATTAATTCGGATATAATACTAACGATATGTGAGTTGGTATTTGATTATAATGTGTATATATGGCAATATATGAATATTGGAAATATTAAAATTGTCGCGAGACTTAAATTAAATGTGAATTAATGGAGAATTAATTCAGATATAATACTAACGATATGTGAGTTGGTATTTGATTATAATGTGTATATATGGCAATATATGAATATTGGAAATATTAAAATTATCGCGAGACTGAAATACGGCAATTTGGGAAATTTTGTTGGGACGCGCGTGACAGTCGCATCAGGAATGTAATTATTTAAATTAAAAAGTGAATTTTATTTTTATCAACCGTATGGTCATTTTGAGTGCGCCAACGAGTCCGGAAGGGTCGAAATAGTCAGAAAACACTAGCCGGGTGTTTAGTTTGGGTCTCGGGCCATTTTTGGGCCACACCGGCAACTTAAAAGGGTATTTTGGTAATTTTGGAATTTGGGGAATTTTGACCAACGAATTTTGGGAATTAAAAATAGGGTATTTAGGAACCCACTAACCCATTACCCGCACTTAACTAATTATAGGGCTACGGGAGTGATAGGAGAAGTTAGGAGAAGTTCCAAAAAGGAAACCCTAACCACCATCACCATCTTTGGAGGAAATTTGTCGAGAGAGAGAAAGCAACCTTCAACAGTCAACATCAAATTCTTAAGATTAATCCAAGGCAAGTGGTTTAATTACGTTAATTTCAAGCGAATGTTTCTTCCATGCTTAGAAATTTATATAATTGCATTGTATTGGGAGATTTATAAAAACCCATGAAATTGGAGTTGTAAATTCAGGTTGTGATATAGGGATTGCATGTAGAATTGTTATTGGGTGATTATACTAATAAAAATACGACTTTGATGATACAAAAATGGATTTATTAAGGGAAATTGTTGACTTTAAATTTCTAGGTTTCATACTCATGAGGGTTGGGTGAAATTGGGGATTGATGATAATTTCATGTTGTTTAGGAAGATTTGATGCTATAAATATGTTGAGGTATGACCTAAGTATGTTTAGGAATGATTAGGAACATTAAAACACTGTTGGGATGGTTTTTGGATGAGTTTTAAGTAGAAGAGAATTTGGAAAAACGAGATAGAAAATTATGGGCTCGAAACTGTCATCTCGTTAGAAGACCTTCCCAGGTCGTTCGAACGAGCTTCTAACGAGTTGATAGTTTGCCTTCTAACGTGTTGTATGTTCGTTAGATGCCCCTTTCATTCGAATGAACTCTCGTTCGAACGACCTCGTTCGAACGAGACTTCTAACGAGTTGACAGATTGGTCTTTTTGGCCTGATTTGATTTCTAGTGTCCCGTAACCTTGTGTAATTGTAGAGATAACATTTCCTTGATGACTAATTGATATAGTTGGGATATTCAGGATATATTGAGGAGAAAAATTTAGAAGAATGATTTGAACCAAATGATATTGGTGGATTAGGACGCGAGAGACTAATCACGATGTGAGGATAATAAATGACTTGAATACATTTAAACCGGGGACATATGATTTGCGTGACATTAAAAGTTGGTATAAGAATGAGAAGTATACCACTAATAAAATATGGTAATTACTAAGATGTGTGCATGCTTAGTATGAATGATTTTATGTGTATGACATACCTACCATACTTGCTATCACGGGAGATTTGCGTTCGCTTAGTGCCATCTAATCTTTGTGTGCCTACGGGGGGGATTTAGATTGGTACCTCGAGGACATAGGTCAAAGAAGGACTTATTGGAAAGTTAATAAGTCTGCTGATCATGGGAGCGTAGGTATGTGCGTGACCCAAGTGATGTGACTGTGTTCGCCTCCATTGTTTATGATTTGCTATTATCTGGGAACGATTCCTGAGAGATTCGGAATGCGTGATCCTTATGTACGTGATGTACCGGGATGGGATAGTAGAGTATGTGTGCACCGCAGCTTAGTCTCGGGGTGCTAGTATTGTATATTTATGACGTGAATAATATACGGTTAAATGATGAGAACTTTCATGTTTATATTGTGTGGTGTAATTATCGTAATAGTCGCTAAAGATAAAAAGGGATAACCTGTAATGAATTGTATTGCTAATAATTGAGAATCCGATTTTAAGTAAAGCTCTCTATTTAATTGATAACGTTGGAATGCATAGTGGGAATTGAGTAGAAAGGTTAGAACTTATGTCGGTTTAGTTAGTTATGATAATCACTTGAATGGGTACGAAACGTTAGGAGTGCACAATTAGTCGAGAGGTGAGTATTTCATGTGAGAGCACGTCCTAACATGTACTTTGCAGTCATTGTTTTAATGTTATTAAAGAACTTGCTATTTTTAAAACACTCTCCACTTTCGGGCTCTGACCCGTTTGCTTTCAAATCTATTTTTGTAAAAACCTTTTTAGGTGCCCAGCCACAAGGACACCATGCATAGGATTTCCATTCAGGTGACGAGCTATAGCTGTTGTGGAAGTTATAGGGCCTTGATATTAGATGCCTCATTTTCTAGTCTTGACTCCATATTCAGTTTCATCATTTGTAGGGAATGTCGCCCATTTCTATTAGAGACATTTCATAATTCAGTTATTCAGATTTTTGGCATGTAATTAATTCAGGATACACTGTTTTATTTATTTCAGTTTGTGGGATTGTTGTGAGGAGTTTTCCTCCGGACTAATTATTATTTGTTGGTTACTTTATTGAGACTTTATGGTGTATGGTGATGTTATTCTTTTACATTTCATTTATCGCATCTTAATCAGATTTAATTTAAAATTTGACAACTTACTTTTTAAATACTAGGTGGTTAGTAATCATTAAATGTTTTCGACAGTGATGCTATTAACTGAACCAACTTGGCATTTTGAATTAATTTAATAAAGGAGTAGCTACCCGGTATTTAATTAGTTGGGGTGTCACAGTTGGTATCAGAGCCAGGTTCTAGTGTCCTTTAGGATCTGTACGGCTTATTATGCTTCCACCGTAATTTTCTTTGATGTAGAGCCCTATGCTTAGGATTGTTGATATCTTTGGTGAGATTTCGTTCTCCTGCTTCGATATATATGATAGTGAATCTTATTTGCAATCAGGTGTGTTCGTGTGCCAAACGATGTATTACATCAGGTGAAGACAGTTGGACGAATAGCAGGTTGCAAGGATCAGTTGAGATTAATAAATAAATTAAGGGAAGACCGTAGTCGAGGTCACCCATATCAGGGTACGGAAGACCTGGACGGTCCAGACGGCCAAGGCGCGACTTGTGACTTCCAAGCACAACAATATTTGAAGGTAGGGTCAATTGAGCCTCACCCAACAAGGTTGGATTGAGAGAGAAAGAGTTGGGTGGGACATCGAGAAAACTAGCGGTGGAAATACTTGAAAGGCGGAGATGGCGTGTGCTAGCCAAACAAACATAATACACCCGAAGGCTTGGACTTGTGTCGGAGTATGGGCAATCGAGAGTGAAAATTTGAGGAAATTTTTTCTTGTTTCGTGAGAGCGGAGTTTCAATGGGTAGAAACAATCACCACACTTATAAGTGGAATGTGACGTCGAGAGAAGGCCTACACGAATGGTTTGACCATAAGTTCCTTGATCAGATGTTTAGGATGGAAACCGAATGTCGTTCTGAACTCACACGAGAGGTCCGGACAGAGGTCACTTTGTGAGAAGAAATAAAATTATTTAGTGAACCCTACACTGGGTGAAGTAGGTGAAACGGAGAAGGGGATATTAAAGGGAGAATTTACATAGAAGAATGGCTAGTCCTTCTGGCAGAATTCTGCTTGGACGGTTAAAGCAAATGATATTGTCGCATAGTGTTAATTTGGAGGTAAACATCCCCGGGTGGGGAGATACAAGAATCGAAGGCTTTATATAAAGTAAGACTGGGGAAAACAGTGCTGGTAAAGCACCACAATAGGAAGACCCAACGGAGAACCAGTTAAAATGATTCGGATAGCTGAATTACTACCGGGCAAAGGTGATTTCAGTGAGAAATGTAGAAATCAGTAGCGTGTTCCTTAGGGCCGTCAAAACTAAGGGAACAACGGAGGTAGTCGTCTGAGTTGATACTACCAACGTCCGAGAGATGGACCACCTTAACAGGATTTGTGAGATAAAAGATGAGTGGAGTATGTGTAGAGGTATTTCTGTGGGGAGTGAAACCCGTGCGTTATAAATTTTTCCCGATACAAGAGTAGGGATCAAGGTATTGTGCCTGGCGAGGGCAACAGTTATTGAAATATTCGGTTTGGGACAGACATGTGGGGTAAGTCCAGGAACCATTTGAGCAGCCGGGACGATTATTAGGATAGAAGTATGAGTTATATCTTCAGATGAGGATGCATGTTATTTACGGCATGAATGAGTTACTACATTTGTTATAATTGTTATTTTCACTTGGGAATCGAGTTTAGTGAGTATAGCAGTAATTTTATTATATATAAGAACATTTTCCCTAATAGTGTGGGGGTTACTTTTATTGTCATCCGCGGAGGATGAATGGGTATATTAATAGCGATTTATGCTTTATCGAAATTACTCATTTTAGTGTTGTGTTATACGAGTATGATATGATCTTAATTATTGTTTTATATATATGATTATACCGATAGTGTGCTGGTATTGCAAGTTTATTGGGATTACTACATCGGGGTAGCATGTTTTGTTCTGGCGAGGCCCCATCTATTAGAGGGTCGGGCTCGCAATTGTACTTTCGTGCATATATATATATATATATATATATATATATATATATATATATATATATATATATATATATATATATATATATATATATATATGTTGTGATTTCAAAGTATAATGGTCTCGGATATTTAATCCCAGTATGCGTAGGGATTTCATTATTATGAGTCGTATGTAATTGATTTACTAGTCAACAAAGAGTTAGTTGGTTTTTATAATTAACGATAGAGAGGTCATAACAGAAAGAGTGCATTGTTTTATCACCCGTTAGAGATTTGGAAGTTTATACTCATAGTTGTGTGTTTGGGGACGGGAATTTGAGGGTCTAAAAATGTCTCACATGTTGTATATGAAATGTGATTTCCATCACTGTAAAGAGAAAAGTGTCTTTCAGAAGGAGTTCTTTGTTTATGTATAATTGCGAACTGAGATGAAACTTTGTTGTTAAAAGACGAGAGTGTAGGGGTACATATTATGGACAGGGCTTAACGGATTCCGATGACCAACAATGTTAGGTAGTAGTGTATCGGGGAGGTTCCTTATTTGGATTTCACTTTGCGAGACACCCCACGCATGAAACTTAGCGTAAGGTTGGTAGTAAGGAAATGTGTGTCCCTTCATTCATGATTTGGATACCTCTATCGTTATGGGAGTACGTAGTTATAACGAGAAGTTACAAGGAGTAAATTACGATGTAAGGCCATTAGAGCCAGTTGTTAGTAAATTACGATATAAGTACTAATAATGTTGGTTTTGTCACGGCACGTTGAAGGACGCATTGAGGATAAGGGGGATTTAGGATTTCTAATTCAGAAGCGACTGAGAACGCCCAAGTGGTATAGCACCGTTATATTTACAGTTACAATAAAGAGTTTGGGATTTGTATGAAGCATATATAATGTTTAAAAACCGTATGGTTGGGTTATAAGGGGCGTAAACATCTTGATTTGCTAAAGTGTAAATCAAAGGAAGAGGGGACATAGACGGGTGAGATTATTACTTATGAGATTAAACGTCATAAGAAAAGGTGTAAGTGAATATCATCTATAGTAAGTGTAGCACGTTCAAACATGAAAAAAAAAGGGAAGTAGAAAGCCATTTAATAAAAGGATATCTCTTGAGAAGGCGAATAAATTATTATGAGCAATTTGGAGTAGAGTTCCGATCAACCGAATGTTGAGGGTGACTCAAGAGTAAATAGAATGAGGATGTCAATCAGGTATAAAGTCCAGATATGCACAAAGTGGTGAAAATTATAAAGTTCCAAACTTTTGGTATTCGTCGGGAGAATAAGATAATTAAGTATCATTTAACGGGGAAAAATTTATGTGAATATCGACATTGAAAGAGGTATAGTAAGTTAGTAGAACAGTTGGGGTTAGATGATCAACCAAATAATTCTGTATCAAGACGACGATTCCATGAATGGGAGGGTCAAGTTGGAGAATTTTCTTGAGAGGTAGCCAAATTATTGATAAGTAATGAGTTCCTTCGATTATGTGGGACATGTTGTCCAGAAGGAGAGAAATTATTATATATGTGGGGTGATTTACAATATTAGATAGTGAACACGCCGGTACATGGTTCGATACAGTACTATTCAGAACTAAGAAGAGATCCCCGAAATACACCTTTAATGTGGGGTAACAAGAAGTAGTGGAAATACGTTTCACTTGGACAAGGCTGTATCACCTATGGCCCGAGATGTAGGCGCAAGGTGATTGATGACTGGTGGACTGTATAAAAGAAATTTTGAATTCATTTCGATATTTTTATTCCCAAATCGAGAAACTGGTAAGCAAGGTACATGGTGGTAATGGGAAGAAAATATTATCTAATAGTAAAGTTGGGTGAAACCACCCGTATCTATTTTATTGTGGACAAGGTGCCGAAAATTGTTTTGTGAAACACCACCCGAATGTATTTTTACCTTGTGTAATTCGCAATGCAGGGAACAGAGATTCAAGGAATGGAAAAGAAGTAGTCAGCTTTGTTATTAATTTCTTCCAGGTGGGAGTTTGGTGTGTTGCTAAACGCGGAAAGTAATGCGTAGAGAGGCACGGGCTAATAATAATATTGAAAGGATGCGGCTAACGATGTATAGGCCATTTTTCTTCGATTGTTGTTTAATAAGAGCGCAACGTGAGGTACATTTGTTGAAGTGTATTCTGATAAGGTATCAAGTATGTTAAACAAGCTTGTTGTGAACAAGGGCTTTAGTGATTGAGATTTTCTTTATATTTTGTTTGAAACACTAGAGGGTACCGAATTTTTCCAGGTATGCCTTATTTTTCCGAATTTCGGGACGAAATTCTGTTATTAGGTGGAAGTATGTAATACCCCGTACTTTTATTGATATTTTTTTATGGGATTAATTAAATTAAATGTGAATTAATTGAGAATTAATCCGGATATAATACTAACGATATGTGAGTGAGTTGGTATTTGATTATAATGTGTATATATGGCAATATATGAATATTGGAAATATTAAAATTGTCGCGAGACTTAAATTAAATGTGAATTGATTGAGAATTAATCCGGATATAATACTAACGATATGTGAGTTGGTATTTGATTATAATGTGTATATATGGAAATATATGAATATTGGAAATATTAAAATTGTCGCGAGACTGAAATACGGCAATTTGGGACATTTTGTTGGGACACGCGTGATAGTCGCGTCAGGAATGTAATTATTTAAATTAAAAAGTGAATTTTATTTTTATCAACTGTATGGTCATTTTAAGTGCGCCAACGAGTCCGGAAGGGTCGAAATAGTCAGAAAACACTAGCCGGGGGTTTAGTTTGGGTCCCGGGGCATTTTTGGCCCACACCGGCAACTTAAAAGGGTATTTTGGTAATTTTGGAATTTGGGGAATTTTGACCAACGAATTTTGGGAATTAAAAATAGGGTATTTAGGAACCCACTAACCCATTACCAGCACTTAACTAATTAGAGGGCTACGGGAGTGATAGGAGAAGTTAGGAGAAGTTCCAAAGAGGAAACCCTAGCCACCATCACCATCTTTGGAGGAAATTTGTAGAGAGAGAGAAAGCAACCTTCAACAGTCAACATCAAATTCTGAAGATTAATCCAAGGCAAGTGGTTTAATTACGTTAATTTCAAGCGAATGTTTCTTCCATGCTTAGAAATTTATATAATTGCATTGTATTGGGAGATTTATAAAAACCCATGAAATTGGAGTTGTAAATTCAGGTTGTGATATAGGGATTGCATGTAGAATTGTTACTGGGTGATTATACTAATAGAAATACGACTTTGATGATACAAAAACGGATTTATTAAGGGAAATTGATGACTTTAAATTTCTAGGGTTCATACTCATGAGGGTTGGGTAAAATTGGGGATTGATGATAATTTCATGTTGTTTAGGAAGATTTGATGCTATAAATATGTTGAGGTACGACCTAAGTATGTTTAGGAATGATTAGGAACATTAAAACACTGTTGGGATGGTTTTTGGATGAGTTTTAAGTAGAAGAGAATTTGGAAAAACGAGATAGGAAATTCTGGGCTCGAAACTGTCATCTCGTTAGAAGACCTGCCCAAGTCGTTCGAACGAGCTCGTTCGAACGAGCTTCTAACGAGTTGACAGTTTTCCTTCTAACTAGTTGGATGTTCGTTAGATGCCCCTTTCATTCGAACGAACTCTCATTCGAACGACCTCGTTCGAACGAGACTTCTAAAGAGTTGACAGATTGGTCTTTTTGGCCTGATTTGATTTCTAGTGTCCCGTAACCTTGTGTAATTGTAGAGATAACATTTCCTTGATGACTAATTGATATAGTTGGGATATTCGGGATATATTGAGGAGCAAAATTTAGAATAATGATTTGAACCAAATGATATTGGTGGATTAGGACGCGAGAGACTAATCACGATGCGAGGATAATAAATGACTTGAATACATTTAAACCGGGGACATATGATTTGCGTGACATTAAAAGTTGGTATAAGAATGAGAAGTATACCACTAATAAAATATGGTAATTACTAAGATGTGTGCATGCTTAGTATGAATGATTTTATGTGTATGACATACCTACCATACTTGCTATCACGGGAGGTTTGCGTTCGCTTAGTGCCATCTAATCTTTGTGTGCCTACGGGGGGGATTTAGATTGGTACCTCGAGGACATAGGTCAAAGAAGGACTTATTGGAAAGTTAATAAGTCTGCTGATCATGGGAGCGTAGGTATGTGCGTGACCCAAGTGATGTGACTGTGTTCGCGTCCATTGTTTGTGATTTGCTATTATCTGGGAACGATTCCTGAGAGATTCGGAATGCGTGATCCTTATGTACGTGATGTACCGGGATGGGATAGTAGAGTATGCGTGCACCGCAGCTTAGTCTCGGGGTGCTAGTATTGTATATTTATGACGTGAATAATATACGGTTAAATGATGAGAACTTTCATGTTTATATTGTGTGGTGTAATTATCGTAATAGTCGCTGAAGATAAAAAGGGATAACCTGTAATGAATTGTATTGCTAATAATTGAGAATCCGAGTTTAAGTAAAGCTCTCTATTTAATTGATAGCGTTGGAATGTATAGTGGGAATTGAGTAGAAAGGTTAGAACTTATGTCGGTTTAGTTAGTTATGAGAATCACTTGAATGGGTACGATACGTTAGGAGTGCACAATTAGTCGAGAGGTGAGTATTTCATGTGAGAGCACGTCCTAACATGTACTTTTCATTCATTGTTTTAATGTTATTAAAGCACTTGTTGTTTTTAAAATACTCTCCACTTTCGGGCTCTGACCCGTTTGCTTTCAAATCTATTTTTGTAAAAACCTTTTTAGGTGCCCAGCCACAAGGACACCATGCATAGGATTTCCATTCAGGTGAGGAGCTATAGCTGTTGTGGAAGTTACAGGGCCTTGATATTAAACACCTCGTTTTCTAGTCTTGACTCCATATTCAGTTTCATCATTTGTAGGGAATGTCGCCCATTTCTATTAGAGACATTTCATAATTCAGTTATTCAGATTTTTGGCATGTAATTAATTCAGGATACACTGTTTTATTTATTTCAGTTTGTGGGATTGTTGTGAGGAGTTTTCCTCCGGACTTATTATTATTTGTTGGTTACTTTATTGAGACTTTATGTTGTATGGTGATGTTATTCTTTTACATTTCATTTATCGCATGTTAATCAGATTTAATTTAAAATTTGACAACTTACTTTTTAAATACTAGGTGGTTAGTAATCATTAAATGTTTTCGACAGTGATGCTATTAACTGAACCAACTTGGCATTTTGAATTAATTTAATAAAGGAGTAGCTACCTGGTATTTAATTTGTCGGGGTGTCACAGGAAAAAAACTTTCTCTCCCTTTCCTTTATTTTCTCTCCAAAATTGAATTCCCAAACAAGATTTTAATCTTTATTTTCTCTCTATATAGTTTTCTTTCTTGATCTATTCTTCCTAAATTCTATCCCAATTTCATTTCTAATTGGAAATTGGTCAGCCAACCCTCATTATCATGTTACTCCCCCCCCCCCCCCCCCACCCCTCAGCTCATTCTTTGTCCCATCAACACCTAACCTACTAAACATACCTCATTTTCTCTCTTGGGAGACAGAGAAATTCATTTACTTGTAGATCCAATTGGGTTACCGATTATACCCATATCGACCCCTAGCTTAGTGTAAATTCATTGGATTTACTAGATCCAAACCAATTTCAGTGTGTGTGTGTATGTATATATATATATATATATATATATATATATATATATATATATATATATATAGAGAGAGAGAGAGAGAGAGAGAGTTCTCAAATATGTTAAAGATATGGTGTTTTAGTAGGTGGCCTTTAAGGGCACCCCAAAAATAACTCCATAATAGCACAAAACGGAAATATTGAACACACAAATAGACCCCACCGTCATTTCATCTCCCTCTTAAACCCTTATCTCTCTCAAACCCTACCCAAACACTCATGAATCTTCACGCTATAACTCGGTATACCAATCAACCATCAGCCAAATCACCCCAAAATACATTCATAACCTTGTATTGTCATTGATTATCATTACTAAGTTGATAATAATACATTTTTGTCATCCATTTTGATACCATTTTCTCCCTTTTCAACCATTAAACTCCATGAAATCTAGACATGAGAATAAAGAAGGTTGTAGTCCAGCAACCCTACCCAAAGGAGTGAAAATAATCAATTTGAGGTAGTTTTATGTTTAACAATATATTTTTTGTGATTATTTTCAATGTTTATGTGAAAGTGGGTGGTCCTTATATGTGTTTCAACTCAAACCAATTTTTACCAAAAATTATCCAACTTTTAATTAGCACCAAACCAAGTTGTGAAAAAAAATTTCTTACTTAAAACTAATTTTATCTTGATTAATCCTAAACAAGCATCTAGTGATTAAAGAAAGTAAAGTAAAACGAAGAATATTCGCAACGCCGGATGTACGAGGAAAAAACCCAAGACGGGAAAACAACCTCGGACGGTCCAAGCTAGGAAATCATTATGAATATGGAATTACAACGAACAGAGAAAAGACTCACTCAACGACTCGATCCCCACGGGTCTTGACGCTCTTTTGATATTCTCTTCTCACAATGCCCATGAAGAAAGTCCTTCCCAGATACCTGTCCACAACGCACGCGTCCACATATGTCTCGGTGTCCACGGAATGGCTTTGATACGTCTGCGATGACGAACACGAAGTCCTTCTCTTTTCTTCACCGCAAAACACTGATTTTTAAGTATAGAACAAAGATTCTTGGCGCAGTAAGATCAGATAAACATATAATAATGATAACTCTAATCTTTGCAAACTCTAAGGATGTGTTTAAGCTTTTAAACCTTAGAAAAATATGTGCAAACACGTTTCTGGATCGTAAACAGTTTTTCCAGAATGCACACTTATTAATTTTGACAAAACCATGCTTTAAATAGGAAAAGATCATCGCCTCAAAAAACGTGTCACTCGAACGAGATTTGCAAGTCGTTTGCACGACATAGCCATCTCGTTTGAACGAGCCAGCTTGTCGTTTGAATGGCGCCGCGTGTTAGTTTGACTTTTTCTTTAAAATGTCTCTTCCAAAAGAGATCCAAATAACTCGAACTCTTTTTCGAGCTTATCAGAATAAAACGTAGTTTAAAACATTTAAAACACTTTTGAAACATTTTTCTTTATAAAATTACATCCTTATTGATAACTAAAAATTTTGTTATCAATAAGGATGTAATTTTTTAGTTACCTACAAAATTATAGCAAAACTAGTGTAGTGGTAAGTAAGGGATTCAATCCATATCTAAGGGTGAAACACAAAATTGGAGAGGACATAAATAGATTCATTTGAATTTTATTATTATTATTTATTTATTTTTGCTTTTTACATTTTTTTTATGGATTTTTCAAGGGATTTTTTAGCTAACTAACTATACTAATTTTTATAACTACTAATTAAGAAGTAAAAGCTAATTTAAGAAAGGTGAGATAAACAAAATTGTCCTAATAAGTAAACTAACAAAATTGGACTCATGAGGGCTTCAAAATTTCATCCCATAAATGGGAGATTAGCCCTCAATAATCATCATCCAAAAATATAAGCTAAACAATTGAAAGCATGAGATGATTAAACTAAAAGTAAAAGAGAGGAATAGATCAAACCCATTTAAGCCTTGAATTGACATGAAATCTTCAATTACATCATCAATCTCTCAATTACAATTCTTCACTCATGTATTTATTGAATCTAAACTAAAAATTACAAACTAAAAATTAAAATGATAGTGGATGAATTCATAATGGACAATTAAATAATTAAAGAGATTTGCTAAAAATGCAAATCCTAAAATTATAAAATTGTACATTAGAATTCACCCTAAGAAATAAATTCTAGATCATTAATTTATATTGAGATAATTGCTAAAAATGCAAAATCTCAACATAAAGTAATGGGTTAGAATTTACCTCCCATAAGGGATAAATTTCACTACATCAATCTATAATGAATTAATGGCTAAAAATGCCAAGATTCATTATAGATGGGTGGGGTGAATTTTATCCTAGAGATAATTTTCAACACACACCTCTATATTGAGGTATTTGCTAAAAATGCAAATACTCAACATAGAGGGGTGGAGAGAATTTTATCACACCTAGCTTAAAATTAATTTTGAGATCCTTGCAAATGGGTCTTCCTCTTCAATATATAGTAGGCATGGAACACATGAAGTTAAGGGGCATTTTTGGATGATTGCTTGGGTGTGCATGGGAATTGTGAGGGGAGCATGGGGTGTGAGGTCATGTGGGTGAGAAAAAATCTGATTTGTGTGCACATGGGGTATTTGGGTAATTGGGGTAGAAGTGGTTGTTGGGGGTATATTGGGGTATTTTGGGTAAAAAGAGGATAAGTGGGTTTATGGCATGTGGGGAATTGTTGACTTAGTCTTTGGTTTTGCAATTGGCAGGTAGAAGTCGTGCAAAGCTAGAAGAAAAAGGAAATGGGATTACAAGGTGAAATGGGTCTTGGATGAAAATAGCTTTGGTGGCTTTTGCAAGAGAAAATCATGGAAGGCTTACATGGGAAACGGGTCTTGGAATTCAAAGTGGGTAAGAGATTGAAAAATGGATTTGGTTGGTTAATGGGTGGAATGGATTCAAGGTTTGATGGGTATGGAGTTGAATAGTAGATCCGGGTTTGATGTTTTCGGGTTTGGTCCGAGAGGAGAGAGAGGGGGGGCTGGTTTGGTGTTGGATGGAGTTTCGAAACCGCCAGGGTTTGAACGCAGGTGGGTCTCGCCGGCGCGAGTAGAGAGAGAGGGTCGGAGTTGGGGTTTTAGGATGAGGTCGCCGGAGGTGCAGGGGCGCGCTGGGATGGATATCGGAGCTCCGGGGTAGAGCGTCGGAGATTGGCAGCGGTTGAGTATGGGGGCGGGAGCTGCGAGGTAGGAGATAGGAGGTTCAGGTATGGGTTTGTTTGGGTAAGAGAGAGATGAAATGTGTGGGTGATTGTTAATGGTGGTTGGAGGAGAGGGAGGTGAGAGAGAGGGTGTGAGGTTGAAGATGATAGGGGGGTGTTAGTGTGGGTGAGTGTGTAGAGTAGTTGAGTGTGGGTGAGTGGGTTTAGGTGTAGGATAAGGTTATGTGGGTTTAGGATAAGTGTAGGATAAGGGGGTTGTGTTTGGTAGTAGTGATGGGTTTTATGGTGTGTGTTTAATTTGGATCCCTAATAAAAACTAAGACTCAAAATAAAATTAATAAAACTAAAACTAAAAAAATAAAATCCAACTAAAAATAAAACAAACTAAAAAATCAATAAGAAAAAAATATTAAAACTTAAACAAAATAAAATAATAAGCTAAAAAAAACTAAACTAAACTAAAATAAAATAAATAAAAACATAAAATTAAATGAAAACTAAAGTCCTAAAAAAAATAGAAAAAAAAAATAAAAATGAACTCCTAAAACTAATCCTAATAAGACTAAACTAAAAACTAATCAAAATCAAAATAAAATAAAATTATAATAATAAAGATATAAAAATAGAAATTAAAATCTAAAAATTCTTAATAAATCTAAAATAAATCCTAAAAATAGAAAAGACTCAAACTAAAAATCTAAAAAATAATAAAAGGGCAAATTAGACACACACGGGGTTCGGGGGTAGGTTTAGGCTAGGGTTTAGGCTCAGGTTAGGGTACGGAAGAGGTATTAGCTCCATAAAATGCGCAATTGCCTTGAAATATAGCTTTTGACACCGCAATTGACGTTAAGCCTGCATGATAAACATTTAAGCACATAAGACCCATATTGTCGAGAAATAGCAACTAAAGTACGACTATTCGGGGTATAAAATGTACAGTTTTGGGTGCTTATCACACCACCCCCAAACAGAGCGTTTCTAGTCCTCGACCAATAAGATAGAGAGACAGAGAAAGATAAGAAACCAAAAGTGTACCACTTTCGCGGGCACTTGCGATTGCACTTAGCATGTGCAACAAGCCTTTAAACCTATAGGTTGGCCTACAGGACGAGTTGTGTCTCGTGAGGTTTGTAGGGAATATACCCACAAAATTCTTATTTGCAAAAATTTATTAAAAGGCAATCAATCTCTTATTAGATGTAGAATAATCGCACAATCCATCATGAGAAATATTTTCAGAAATACAAGCTAGAAATGTAAAAGTTTAGCTAAGTAAATACTCAAGGCACATCCTTCCTAGAACTCAACGTGTGTAGTGTGAATCAGTCAAAACGGGTCGAGAATCATAAGAGTAATTGCTAGATTGCCTTGTCGGAATCAACGCTTCAACTTCAAATCTCACTAGATATATCACTCTCAAACGAACTCTCGAGATATGGGTCAGTGTATCGCTCTTGTGTGTGAGGAGGTGAGTAAATGTAATCAAGTTCAAACGTCTCACACACGCATAAGAAAGAACGAACATATAGAAATAAAATTGATCTCATGAAAGAATGCTAATCACTATAGTGAGAACGTCGAGTTATTCACCACGTTGACTTTCATTTGCCCGAACACCTAGGGGAATATATGGATGATTGGGTGAGGGGAAATGAAATGAAATAGGAAGGATATGATGATGTGGGTTGTTTGGGATGAGGTAGGTAGGATAGGATGGGATGATGATATGATGGATGGATGATGGATATTTGAGAAGAGTGTATCACTCATAGACGAACAAATGTCTTTATTTCTTGACTGCAACTTTCTCTTTTTCTTCTTTTCCAAATACACACCAATGTATGAGATAAATCTGCTAAAAATACAAATAACCCCAACATAGATTTGTATTTAATTTTTCTCTATCTGAATCGTCTTTGGGAGAGATATCCGCTAAAAATGCAAACACTCTCTATGATAGATCATCTCCTTTTTTTTTACTTACTTACTTTTTTTTTCTTTTTTTCTTATATATATTTTTTTCTTTTCCAAATACGCATCAATGTATGAGATAAATCTGCTAAAAATACAAATAACCCCCAACATAGATTTGTATCAAATTTTTCTCCATCTGAATCGGCTTTGGGAGAGATATTCGCTAAAAATGCAAACACTCTCTATGACGGATCTTCTCCTTTTACTTTCAACACTATTCTCTGTGGATATGGAAATGGGCGGTATGGTATATGGTGATGATATGGAAAATGGAAGGTGTATGAATGTATGATAAATGAAATTTGGTTGGTGTATGAGTGAAGGTGTGGTGAAAATCTAGTGATCGGGACAAATTTTAAGACATGTGTTTCTTACAACTCGAAAGTGAGGTCGTTCTCGGTGATTGACGCGACTTAATATTTGCCTCAAAAGTGCGTATTTATCTAGGCTCAAGTGCAAGCCTTGTCGCTCAAGTAATAACCCGGTAAGTCGGGATCGTCTCCACAGGGATCAAAATTGCCAAATAATAACAAGGAAAATTACCAAACCGTGAAATGATTTCTTAAAAGAAATGAAAAGATGATTGATTTTTGGGAAAATTTCTAAAACTTACTTATGAAAAACGATTGGAAATTAACAGCAAAACTAGGTTTTAACAATTTAGAGAAAATTAGGGTAGGGTACAATCCCTTAATCCTTAACAAATTATCCTTTAGAATATTAGAATTATAAATCAAAATTCTTGATTAAATCCAGTCCTTATCATCACTAAGCATTACATATATGAGGGTCAAGCCCGCATCATATGAAATCAAAGATCAATATAAGGCGGTGAACGATAAATTATACATACAAAACATTCTTAAACATCCCAAGTACCTAGGGTAAGAGAGATTAAAAGATATGACAATGCATCTATAATTTTCATTCACGATTCAACCAATATTTTCATTTATTTTCTAATTTTCCATACACATAATTTGCCGTGGATTGAGTTCATGTACCCCAACCCTTAAGAAATTAGCTACTCATGATTTTATTGAAGAACAAAAATGAAATTATGAGACTGCAGAACATTGTAAGAAATTTGCAGAAATTAAAGCAAAAGAGAATAGAATGATATTACTTGAATTCAGCACAAAAACGGAATTGAGATTCAGACTACAAACTAGGGTTCATGCAAATCTTGAAGGAAATGGAAATTTAACCTACAAAGCTGTTCTAAAAACTCTCTCTAAAATTCCTAACCCTAGCCTCTCTCTAGCCTCCTTGAACTGATGTAGAACTTGGCATTTTATAGCACAAATCCTCCAAAGTCGGTTTCCAATTGTGCTTGTGGAACAAGGTTCACAGCTACGCACTCATCAAATCTGCACAATAAATGAGAAATTAATTTCAGGATTTCGCATTCCCGGATCGGTCCGGGTCTTTATCGGATCGGTCCGATATCCATCGGATCGGTTCTTTTATTTTCTTCCGGATCGGTCCGATAGTGTCCGGATCGGTTCGAATTTTTCTTCCATCGGTTTGCCATCCATCCGGGGTACACTGGCCTTGGGCAAATCGGATCGGTCCGGATCCTACCCGGATTGGTCCGAATTTCTTCTTCTTTGACTTTTTCCTTACAGCTTTGACTGGCCATATCTTCTTATCTAGACCTCCGATTTGGATGCCGTTTCTTCCTATGCTCTTGTGAACTCATTCTCTTCAACTTCCCTTTTGGTGTCACTTTCGAATTCTGAATGGAATTACACTTTTGTCCTTAGACATTTCTTGCTTGTATCCTTTCTTTTCTTTTGGATTCTTTCTTGCATTCCATTCCTGAAAACTTCATCCAACTTATACAAAATCTAGGGAAAGTTGTTAGGAATAGACAATGGAGTGATATGGCATAAAAATGGCTCAATTACATTGTTCGAGATATTAAAATCACTAAATTAAGGAGATAAATTCTGAAGAATTTATGCTTGGTCAGTGATCAAGCCAAAATTTTATGAAAGATAATGAGATCATATGAAAATTAAAGTGCGGACCCAAAAGAAGTTGAATCAACTTGTGACTCGGAGATTGCGTAAAACACTCAAAAAGGGTGAAAGGCACAAATCTCACGGTCTAAAGTCTCTACTAGTGATCCTTAAGGTTCTCTTTAGAATTGTAGTACTCCTCAACTCTAAACGTAATGACGTGATAAGTGCGCAAATTTTGTTGAGTCTAGAAATTCATGGTGCAAAATGCCTTATTACGTATTACATAAGCTATTTATAAAAGATATTCTCTAGCTTGATTCCTAGACTTTTGAAAGATGGATGATTGAAAATTCACATCAATGATTGAGATGAAAGAAACTGCACGAAAATTTTAAAAATCAGGTTTAAAAATCAAAATTTTCAAAAGAGGTACGATTTTGATAAAATTCCCCACCCCCAAACAAAAAGGAACATCATCCTCGATGTTAAGTAAAATGATTTTTAAAATTGAGAGCATAAGATAGGAAAGAGATTACCAGAATGAACCGCTAATGAAGTGGACATGTGAAGCCAAGAATAAACCTGAATAAAAGATGTACAAGTATATAAGCATGATAAAGCATAGGGTGATGTGAAACACCACCCCCAAACAGGATGAGACTAGTACAAGAAACGCGGGCTGCCTCCCGGTAGCGCTAAGTTTAATGTCTTCAGCCAGACCGATGAAATCTCACCCTAAAGATAGGATCTATGAAAGCGTAGGGCGGCAGAAGAATCAGGTGATGAGAATCACCCCCAAACAAGACTGAAGCGTCAATCTTGCTGGAAACAGGCTAAAGTGGTCAATGCACCTGTATGGCGAAGTGCATCACGTGATGCAAAGCATCGGTGGACCAAGGATGGGTGGGAAAAAAGGTAAGGGTGAAGGTGAATATGTATCGGTCTCAGGCCTTGTTGAGCGTAAATTTGAGGACAGCAAGGGCCCTATAAGCATAGTGCTCTAAGTGGTGAGGGAGGTGAAATGGTGTGGAAATTGTAAGGGGATGGGCCTCATAAAAATCACACTACCGTTCTATGAATGGGCGATGATAATGGTCGCGTTGTGACACACCAGGGAGCTGTTGAGAAAAATCAACACCACAAGAGAGTGGCGGTCATGGAGGAACAAGCTCGGTGTCACGGAAGTGGAGAGTATCACCACAAATACTCTCATAGATGGTGGATGATGGTTTCAGGTTAGGATCTAAAAATGTTGATGGAAACTTGAAATGCGTAAAATCAAGATCCAAACCAGGTGGTGGGGTAAAAGGGACAATGGGTGGGTTGGGGGGGACAAACGGTGTATCGGGTGGGATAAATGGTGGAGGAAGATGATCCAACTCAAGCGTGGGAGACACACACTCATTGGGAGGAGTAAAGGAATACTCACAAGGGAGTGTGGTTTCTAAAGATGGAGTGATCAACTTCTCCAAAAAAGTATCATCGGTAAATGGGGTGGGTGGATAAAGCGAGGCACCAATCTTAGAGATAGAGGACTCACTAGAAATATCAGGCTCAATGGGAGCCATGCATGGTGGGATATCATCCATATCCGGATAGTTAGGAACTATCACGGATTCTATCTCGGGAAAATGGTGAGCACTCGTAGCCGGAGCGAACCTAAAAGATATGGTCATGTCAGAGACATAGGCAATTGGGGCATAAGGTAAAAGCTCGGGCATGTTTTTGGATATCTTGGGAGTGGGAACCTCAAGGTGGGGTTCATTTGGACATGGTGGGAGTGGATCAGTCTCAGTAATGAAAGGTAAGTCAACACATTTCTTGACTTGGGACCCGAACCATGGAATGGTCTCAACTTCGAGATTCTCGAGGTGGTAGGGTTGGTCACACTCAAATTTCGTGTCACAAGGGGACACATCATCATCACACTCGGTTGGACCGATGGGTGGATGCATGGGAATATCCGACTCTCGCGCACACTCCGATTCATTTAATCTTTGTTCAAGCCTTTGGAGAGCTTGAGTTTGAATTGCTTGCTCTTGCTCAAGTATGAACTTTTGCAAGAGGGTTTCGAGAGTGGAGGTGGATGAAGGTGTTGGTGGAATGATGGGTGGTGGCGGTGGGTGAGGTGGACACAACCCGCTATAATCAGGACTATATGGAGAATACTCAAATGAAGTGTGTGGGGTGGGGCCATGTTCATCATACACGAAAGGATCGCTTTCGTGATGGAGAATTGGTTGAAATTCAGTGGGTGCGTAGTGAGGAAACTGATCGTGAGTGAGTGCACAAGGTTGCCGTGATGACTGTTGGAATGTGTGAGGATCCACAACATCGGGTTGGGATACGTATTGCATGGAAGGGTGATCAGGCCTCCAAGAATAACTGGGGTACTCACACAACTCGGGATTAGGTATAGCAAGGTAGTAGGCCGAGGTGGGTTCCGAAACAGTGTCATATGGATACACATGTTCCATGGTGGGTGCGTAGGGATATGAAGAGTATGGGCACTCATGGGACATGTGATCGGCATAAGAACAGTGGGTGCACAACAAGGGAGGAGGCACAGTGACACTTGACACCGAGGGTGATGGAATAGGTGGTGCGTGCATAGATGGGTCAAGAGTACCAATGGTACTCGTGAGAGAGGTGAAATCGTGAAGAATATCATAAAGAGATCGCTCGAGATTACTCTCACACGTGTCACGTGTCAATGAAAAATGACCAAAGTAGTCCCGTAAAGGACGTTCTTCGGCCATGAGGTGAGAAATATTTTTTTTGATTTTTTGAAATTTTTTCAAAAGGAAAGAAAGTATTTTTGGGATTTTCTAAAAATTAAAGAAAGAAAAATATTTTTGGATTTTTTTTTTTTTTTTGAAGAAAAGGTGGGGCAAATAAATATGGACTCTTTGAATTGGACGGACTAACTAAAATCGACTACCGAAAAATGGAATTGGACACACACACAAGTCAAGAAAAATTCCTAACTAGCACATAGCCAATTTTTATCTTTAAATTTTGTGAGAGGGTAGTCAAATTTTAATTAAGTCCGCGGGTGATAAAAATTCACGGAATTATCTGAGTGATCGCCTTTGCAAAATGTTCTCCTAGTGGGCTACCTAGTTGATTGATTTTAAATTTAATGATGGCTAGGGTAGCACACAATGATAAGCGAGTGAGCCAAGTGATGAAATCCCTTCTCGTGAGTGACCGGGTGTAGGTCTTAGTAATTTAATTCATCACACCATTCAAAAAAATAAATGCGAGAATAAAATCACACAAGAGCACACAAAAGAATTGACTCGCTAACAGGAGAGGCGCGAGGGTTTAAGAAATATACCTCCCACGGTTTTTAGGCCGTGGGGTGCCGAAAAATTTGATTCGACCGGGGGGAGATCACGCCTATCTCAGTCGTCCCCGGGAGTCCTACCGACCCAAGGTAGAGAGGCTTCTAAATCCTTGCCAATAGGCTCCCTCCATTAATTATACGCATCCATACATGTGTGATCTTGGAATGCAATTAACTTGAAGACGAATAAACTTGCACCAATTAAACTTCGGCATGATTAATTCTTTGAAGCTTTGCCGCAACGTTTTCAATCTCTTCAATACGTCATAGACTAAGTGGGATCGTGAAAATATAAAATCTGATTATGACATATTACAAGCACAGTTTTGTTCACGAAATTAAGTCAAAGCAATACAAGGACTCAATTAAAAATTTATGTCCTTACAAATCTCCCCCTTTGATTATTCCGGGACAAAACTAAACCAGTGAAATGCCTAAGACGGGTCGTCAAGTCGTATGATGCCTAAATCCCATCCCATAAACCCAAAGTAAAAAATTACAGGACACAGACTAGTATATGAAGCACTGGTAAGCATGAACTGTCTGAATGTGTTGTAGATTTAAAATCTCGAATCACTGAAGCATACCTATACACATGAAACAGACAAACAAATACCTAGTGAATTATGGAGGAACAAATGAAACCAATATATATATATTCAAATGATACCAATTTTACAATAGATACTAATATGAATAAACTCTGAAAAATCATTTGTTAAACAATTGAGCAAAATGATACCAATTTGTACTACCGATTTGTAATACCAATGAGCAAAATGATGCCAATTTGTACTACCGATTTGTAATACCAATTTGTAAAATATGTAATCCAAAACATGATCAAATCTCCCCCTCCATCACATACATCTCTCCCCCTTTTTGTCTTGAATAAACAATCCGGTGAAAAGATAAACCAATCAAAAAGTATCTATCATGAGAATATACCAATTTGATACTAACTTAAAATATCTAGATAATAAGAAACAACCATCTAAATATGATTAATAGATGATAAATCTGTAGCTAGTAAACCAATGAATCACACAAAGAATATAGCAATCTAATCAGGTGTGATAACTGGACTATATGCAAAATTCCAATATGAGACAATAAAACCTGTCTATAAATAATTTAGTCCAGAAAGCTTCCAGCAGTACCAAAAAATATACCACAATAACCAAATTCAGGTTGTCATTCAAATGAGCTAGGAACGTCGCTCAAAGGAGATGAGGATGTCGCTTGAACGAGACTTCGCGTGACATGGTAATGTCGTTCGAACGAGATCTCACGACATACCAAATTTTCCCAGATTCCCAAAAATATCTTATACTTTTGCCCAGTGAAAAAAATTTCGGAAAAAAATACCAGGAAGGGCCTGACAGCAGAAAAATAGTGCTAAAACAGTAAGCTTTTAACACAAAATGCAAAAACGCATAAAAACTAACAATGCGAGTTACATGCAAACATAGTACCGATGTGCTAAAATATGGACATGGAATTTATGGGCGTGAAACTACAACAAATGCGTCACAATTCCAACACATCGAAAAGATCAAGAAGATCTAATTGATAGAGATAAATCATCAAATTTTATCATAGCCATATGAAAATTAAAGTGTGAGCTTAATGAACTAAGCATACTACATGCACACAAATCTAGAATTTTGACGTTCTACAAACAATAGCGTCAAATTGCAATGTTTCAACACTAGAATTAGTTGTGCAAACCTGTTTAAATTTTCTCCAACCAAACTCCCTCATATATACATACTTTTTCAAGTTCTTTTGAGGTTTATAACATTCTCAACCTTAGAGAAAATATTATTGGCCCTTTTTCTTCGCATTTTTCCTTTTCTTTTGGGCTATTTTTAACGGTGGCTTTCACGACGAGTTAATTTTGAACTCTCGCAACCCTTTCCCATGAATCACTCTCAATTAGGAACCAATCAAATCCTCACGGTAAAAGATTCTTACATGCACACTTCTCCTTAAGTCTACCTACACATAGATGACAAGATTGAGATAAGAATGCCTCACCAAATTCAAATATGCAAGAGAAGTCAAACATCCATATATACTCGTGTATGTGTGCAATGATGGCATATATACAAAGTCGAATCCAAAAGCGTATCAACTTTGAAACAACCCCATATAAACAATGGTTAAGATCATTCTAAGCATCGATAATAATGACCAGATGTCCTAGCCACATGGATATGAAATGATGGGGGATGGGGTCTAAGCATACCAACATGCCACATCAAACATGTAAAATTAAAAACAAAAACAGAAAATCTTTTTGGATTTTCAAACATATTTTGATTCAATTAAAAGTAAAATCTTTTTGAGTTTTCAAAAGTTTTCTCAAAAATAAAATATTTTTGTATTTTTTTCAATAGGACTCAAACAAATTAAAAAACTATTATACAAATTGATGCACAAGTCATTATACTAGCAATGAATAGATCATGAAGCAAACTAGCATATGAAAAACATGGAAACACTATTATCCTTTAGATTTAGCATGAGAAGAATCAAGTGCACCCAAACGAGAATCATGAAGTATTATTCCTAAAGCCACTAAATCCGATTTCCTAACCCAAGTAGGTGTAAAACGACGCATGGGGGTTTGGGGAACCGGGGCAACTTTATTCCTAAACTTCCTAGGAGCTTGTCTAAAGTCGTAACAATAACGCCTAAGGTGACCTTTCTCACCACAAAACGTGCAAGTGTAGTGATGGTGGGAATGATTACCTATATGTGGACCTTTTCTAACCTTCCTAGTGTTTCTCACACATGCGGAGGGAATGGGGACAACTTTCTCATTAAAACCAATACCTCTTATATCTCCCTTAATTTGGACGGTGCCGAAGATCTTATCTAACTTCTCCGACCTAGCCTCTAAATCAAACTTAACTCTAGACGTGTCTTTCAATATCTTTTCCAACTCATGAATCCTAAACTCAAGCAAATGCCTAGACTCCTCAAACGCTAAAATCTCCTTTTTCAATGACTCCATCAACCACGGAGATTATCTCTATCCTTCTCCACATACACTAGTTTCTCCTTAAACTTCTTCTCTCGTGCCCTAAGGTCCTCAATCAAACTATCATTATTTTCTATGGAACGCTCATTCAACTTATCTTGTAATTTTGAGTTATCCTTTTTCACTTTCACCATTTCGGCATACAACTCATTAAACACATTTTGCAATTCTTCCACATCTTTCTCTTCCTCGTCACTCTCTTCACCCACATTAACATGGGATTTACTCAAGGCATCCTCAGAAGTGTCATTCACATGATAATTTTCGTCGCTCACATGACATGACATAAACGCAACAAAGTTACGATCAATGGAGGAACTATCTCCCTCTTTTGGATCATTATCACTTAAGGTGGCACTACAGACAATGGGCTGCTTGCCCTCTTTCTTAAGTCTAGTGGGACACTCCTTAACTTTTTTACCGTACCCCTCATACCCAAAACACTTATCCAACTCATCTCTTTTAGGCGTCTCAAACTTATCCTTAGAGGTGGGATCAACTTTGTTGTTCTTGAATTTTTCAAAATTCTTGGAATCTTTCGATTGCTTTTGAAACTTATATTTTTTTTAAATTTCTTTTCCAATAAAGAAACATCCTCAAAATCAAAATTAGAATCAGAATTCGAAACTTTGATTTCCTCCTTCCGAATTTTCAAAGCAATACCCTTTTCTTTCTTAGGCACTTGCTTGAAGGTAATCATGTTTATTTCATAGATTTGTAAGTCACCGACAATCTATTCTAGTTTCGTCGACTCTAACTTACCCAAGGAGTTTAAAATAGTCACTTTTGCATCAAACCTACTAGGCAACGACCTAAGTATTTTCTTAATGACGCGGTTATCAAGAATTTTCTCACCTAGGTTAAACGACGAGTAGACAATTGTTGATGTAAAAAATTAGATCGCTCTAATTATACAATCACAGATAAATAAAATGAAACAAAGATTTTTAAAGTGGTTCAGCCTTATAAGAATGGCCTACGTCCACTGTTATGTTATTGCTGAGTGTTTGGGAATTCTCGATTACAAGGTTCTATCAAGAAATTCCGGTCCCTTTGAATGAGGGTGATACAAGGTATTTATAGCCCTTAGGCTATACATGAAAGGGTTGAATAATTAAATGATATACATGTGAAAGGGTAATACATTTAATGCAGCGTGTGCGTTAAGACGATAAACATTCAATGAATAGTTGAACTGTTGATATTCTGGCAATTAATAATATGGCCGAGATGCAGTTCGGACCGCCTCAGTTGCTCGTTGATCAGGAGTTCCTCGGAGCGCTAATGTACCTCGGAGTACTGAAGTTCCTCGGTATATCCTCGTTGCTCAGAGAGAACATAGTTGGTCGGGGAAATGAAACTCCCCGTTGTTATTGTTCCACGTAGATTGACAAGTGTCTTTGCATTATTCGTCCACATCAGCATATTAATTTTGGTATCAAAAGAATCCTCCAATGTTTCATATTTCGAACTTTGAGGAGTATGGAACATTCTTTCTCGATTAATGGCAATATTGAATGATCTTCCTGGGTTTTAGGAGCATCGTATTTGAATTTATTTCCAAATTCAAAGAATCCTCCTTTTTTCGAACTTTTAAGAGCGCTTCGATCTTAGTGCCCTTTTTGTCCTTTTAGCCGCCGGAAGTTCAATAGTTTCTTTTTTGTAATCATTTCCTTTGCCGCTTCCCAAGGCAAAGTATTTAAACTTCTTAGGTAACCATACCATCTTCTTCTTTTTCCAATTTCCTGCATTCAAGCTTTCTATTCTCTCCTTCTCTCTTGTGCATTCATCCTTGTTTTTGTTCGTTGTCAACATACCTCCTTTCTTCCTGTAAGATCTTCTTTCTTTCTTCTGTATATCTTTTATTCAGTATGGTTTATATTGTGGAGTCTGTTGAGAAATTTCGTTCCGATTTTTCCATTTCTTCCTGGGTAACTCTAGAGGTTCTTCTGAGCCTTTAGATTATTTTCGATTGGCTGAGGGACATTGGTTCCCCAGTCTATTTGTTGCTGAATGTGGATTTTCTTTTCCACCAAACCCATTGTGTCTTGAGTTTTGTCAGTATTTCGATCTTGTCCCTGCAAAAATAGCCCCCAATTCATGGAGAATAATTAGTGGGGTGTATAAATTAAATCTAACTCATGGGACTCGTATAGGGATCCCTGAAATTATGTATTGCTATAAATGGGCCATTCTAGATAATATTTATTACTTAAAAACTAGGTTTCTGAATAGCGCTCTTGTAGTTAACCTCCCTGATTCAAATAGGGATTATTTTGAACATGGGGTGGTTATTAAAAGTTGGAAATATGCCCCTTTAGTTGGAGATGGAGTATACAACGGTCCCAGATGCCCCCCATATGGCAATGGGATAGGTTTATTTTTCATTTTATTTCTTTTACTTATGAAATTATTCTTTTATCATGTTTGACAAAATGTAAGACTGATATCTCATTGTGTGTTTGTTTGCAGTTGATAGTAAAAGAAAAACTCCAAAAGAATCAGAGGTTAATATTAAGCATCTGAAACTTATCTGGGGTTTGCATAAGAACGTTGCAGACGAGCACATCAGGTCTGCATCATATTTGCTACAGTATAAGAGTTATACAACCTCTTATACTGCTCTACCTGTTGAGCCAGCTTCAACTCCAGAGGATTCTTTTTCAGATTCTCATCTTCCTTTAAGTCAGAGAATGGGCAAGAAAAGAGCTCCTCCTTCTTTATTTGATGACACTACTTCTGCTGTTGGGGCCAAGAAAAGCAAAACTGATGTCCCAGAGGGGACTAAGAAGGTGGATGCTGCACCTTCCAAAGCTACCGAGAAGCCCCCAGTGGCTTCGAGCAAGAAAGTTGCTCCTGTGGAAGTGATTACTATCTCTCCAACCAAGAGTTCTTCCTTGGTTGAAACTGCTGAAGTCCCTTTGAGGAGATTGAGGAAATCATCCTCAGCCAATCTGGCTGAAACTGCCTCCTCTCTACCTGCTGGTGGTGTTGGTCTTCCAACCATCATTCCTCCGAGCTCTGCAATGATCTCGGTAAAAACTTGGATCATACCCGAGGAATTGATGAAAAAATTTCTAGGGATATGCTGACATCCCTAGCTGCTCGTCATCTTGCTTCAGTAAATTTCTCATACTCTGGGTTTTCTTTCTTTCTCTGAATTCTTGCATTTTTGTATTGACTTTATTGTTTTTCTCATCTTTCAGCTGGTGAATTGTTTCAATAACATCGTGAAGAAAGATGAAGCTATTAAAGCTTCCAGCTCATCGTCAGATGTTGATGATGCTCTGCTGGGTTTAGCCCAATCCGTGAAGGAATCTCGTCAACGGTATATTGAGGAAAAAGATGTTTGGGAGAAAAAGTTGTCAACAGTTGAGGCCGAGAAGGTGAAGATGGCTGAGATCTCCAAGAGTTTGGAGAATAAAGTGAAAAATTTAGAGGTCGAGCATAAGAAATATGACGACAAGCTCAAGAATTTTGGAGAGCTTGAGGATAAGTTGAAGAAGGCAGAGGAAGAATTGTCCGCCCTGCGAGATATTAAAAGCCAAAAAGAAGAATTGGATGCGAAGCTCTCCTCGGAAAAAATGAGAAGAAAGGTCGCAGTTAAAAAATCCTTCAGCGCTGGCTGGGATAAAGGATGGGACAAGGGGATTGCTGCGATGACATCCCAAGTTCAATACGGGAAGTTGAAATACTTCCGAGATGGCTGGGTTGCTGTCCTACAGGAATTGAAGATCAAGGACGACTCTGAGCTATTCCAGCTACACCTCCCTGGTCCTCCTCCACCAATTGTGGAAGAAGAAGAAGATGAGCCTGTCTCTGATGAATCTTCCATGGCCATAGGAGATCAATTCCCAGCCTCTTTACCTTCTGCCAACGAGGACATTTCTTCCATGCCTCCTGCTCCTGAAAAAATTTCAACTCCTGCAGACCAAGTCGCTATTACCACCGAGCAACCAAGCTCCTCATCCCAGCCTCCCGAGAAAGTCTTGGGAGACAAGGAAAAGGTGTGAAGTTGTTCGGTATCATTTCTATCTTTCCTTATTTGTAATCAAATAATGTAATCCTTTTGTGATCTAATAAAATACATCTTTGTTCATCTCTGTTGTTGATGATTTGTTTTTGTTGATTGTTGTCTTTTCCTCATCCTTAGTTTGTTGCTAGAATGGAACTGCTATCCACCCATGATACAAAACTGATGCAACAATGTCACGAATACTACAAGGCAGGTCACACGGAACTAAATGTGTCAGAAATTGCTGACATTCTTGGCCATGATGCCTCAGAGCAAGCAATTGAGGCTTATCGGTACTTGAAGGATTTACTCGACTGAGCTGTGGCTAACAGTGTGGCCTACTATGAATTGATCGAGGAACTTCATTGTACCTTAGAAGATCTTCAGAATCAACACAATGAATCAACTGCTTTGCTGCACAAGGAGTATGAAAATAGATATCAACAACTTTCTTCTGAAACAGGCCATAAAAAGATCCATGTTGGATACAATGTTAGGGAAAGAACTCTAAAAGGTGAAGTTGAGGACTGTAGACAGATTGCTGAGTTGCTGGAACAAGAGAACAATAATTTGCAGAAAAAGTTGGCGCAATATGAATCTGCAGCAGCATCTTCCACTGCTTTAGTACCAGTTACCGATGAAGGTTTCTCATTCCTAGAGGTTGAGAATGCCAAATTAAGGCAAGAACTGGATAACTTAAGAAGATCTGGTGTTTCTGCTACTGCTCGGGGACGAGGAAGAGGTTTTCGGGGGCGAGGAAGAACTGTTCAAAATGTTGTCGAGGAGCAATGTTCTCCAGTTGCCGCTCGGAGTCGATCAAGAGTTCTCAGCCGTAATGTTGAAGAGGCTCGCACTCAGTCTACTTTGGAAACTCAAGCATTCCAATTGAATGCAAAAGATCGTGCTCTATCTGAAATGTCCAAGAAAAACCTATCTTTGGAAGATCAACTTACTGGAACAAAATTTGCTCTACATACCAAGGATCTTTTTGCCAAAAACCTTCATGAACAATTGGATAGATTAACCTTCCAATTCCATAAACAGCCCAGGGAATTTTGGATGGCAGGATATAATGAAGCCTTTGTGCGTTTAGATGCTCTTATTGAACACACCAATAATGAAGGTTATAAGAAGGGGTGGTTGAACGCCCTGGGTGTATTAAAATTGGAGCAAGGGCATTTTTTATGGGATTATCATTCTCCAGGGTTACTAGACTTGCCTGTGCCACCTTTCAAATTGGACATGGAATGGATCCCAGCTCGTTCTATTCCTCGAAGTTTAATTTCAAAATATCTTGGTGACTATAGTCTTCATTCTCAGACTGAATTATCTCGTCCCGAGCATCTCTTGGATACACCTTCAATAATGAATGTCAGAATGCTGAAGGACTTGATCTTTATTAATTCTCCCCTTTGCCTGGAAGATCCTCCTGCTGGCGAAGAGCCTGTTTCTAAAGCAAAGGGCAAGAAACCAATAGAATAGGAATATCAATGTAATAGTTAGTATATTCATGTAACCTGTAATTTATTTTGAATTTTAATGAAAGACTTTCATTTTCTGTTTGCAAATTAGTACTGTTATTATCATGTTCATATCAAACACCTTATATTTGTGCATATGTATCTGTTAAAAAGATAACAATTTTGTGTTGTTCATCAATAAACAGTTACAAGTATAAAAAAATATTGCTCGATCACTTAATAATAAGGTGATGAGTATAAAATGTTTAAAATGTTTCCAACCAACCAAGGTTGTTAAATAATGTTTGTCGACCAACTACAGATGATGGGTTTTTATCCCCGACCAGCCATACTTGGTTCAATTTGAAATATTTTCATAAAATGTGTCCGACCAACCAAGGTCGATAATTTATCCTCGTCGACCAACCGAGATTGGCGTTATAAGAATGTTGTTCTTGCCCTTTTACCAACCGGAGTTGGTCATGGGTTTGAACTATCGTGTTCTTTCGAACTATCTTGTACACTAGTTATTTTACCAACCGAAGTTGATCACGCCAGTGTACGCCTCCTAACCAAAGGAGTATATCAGTTGTTCTCGCCCTTTTACCAACCGGAGTTGATCGTGGGTCTGAACTATCGTGTTCTTTCGAACTATCTTGTACACTAGTTATTTTACCAACCGAAGTTGATCACGTCAGTGTACTCCTCCTAACCAAAGGAGTATATCAGTTGTTCTCGCCCTTTTACCAACCGGAGTTGATCGTGGGTCTGAACTATCGTCTTCTTCTTGCTATCAAGCAGCGTAGTGTACAACACTAGTATTCCCCAAAAAACTTTCAAACAAAGGAGAGAAAAATTGTGAAAAACATCATCGTTTTATTCATATTGATGGACCCGTTGTACATTTTACATCATTAATAATACTTGCGAAGGTGTTCAGCATTCCAAGCATTCTTGAATTCTTCTCCTTCTAGAGTTGCTATTCGGTAAGTTCCTGGTTGAACAACTTCTGTAACTGGGTAAGGTCCATGCCAATTTGCTTCTAATTTATTGTGCTTCTGAATGACCTTCTTCAGCACATAATCTCATTCTTTTAGATCGCATTTCTTCACCCTTTTATTGTAGAACAGAGTTGTTCGTTGTTGATAAGCAGCATTCCTAATGGTTGCCTCTTCTCTGACTTCTTCGAGCATATCCAAATCCAGTCTTCTCATCAAGTCACTGATCGGAGAATCAAAATTCAGTACTCTGTGTGTTGGTAGGCCCAACTCGGCAGGTATTACAGCCTCACTTCCAAATTCCAGCATATATGGTGATTCTCTAGTCGCTGCTCGGGGAGTTGTTCGGTAAGCCCACAATACTGATTGTAGCTCATTAATCCAGTTAGATTTAGCTTCACTTAGCCTTTTCTTCAAACCATTTACCAGGGTTATGTTCGTTACCTCAGTCTGCCCATTGCTTTGAGGATGACCTGGTGCTGAATGGGTCTTCAGGATGTTTGATTGTTGACAATAGGCAGCAAACTCCTCGTTGTCAAATTGTGTTCCATGATCTGTGATGAAGGCATGAGGGAGACCATATCGAAAAATGATATTGTTCCAAACAAACTGATATACCTTCTCGTACGTCATATAGATAAGCGGCTCAGCTTCTACCCACTTAGTAAAATAGTCCAGTGCAACGACGAGGTACTTGAATCTTCCTCGGGTGGTCGGCAGTGGTCCAACCAAATCAATTCCCCACATGGCAAATGGCCAAGGGGAAGTTATTGGTGTTAGCAATGATTGTGGAGTTCGTCGGATGGAGGAAAAACGTTGGCACTTGTCGCATTTCTTAGCATAGGCTATACAATCAACCCTCATCGTCGGCCAGTAGTATCCTTGAGTCATTACCCTTTGCAAAAGTGTTCGACATGCTACATGAGCTCCACAAGACCCTTCATGGATCTCTTCAATCAATTCTTTCACTTCGGAGGGATGTACACATCTCTGCAAACCTGCCATAATTCCTCGTCTATATAAAATACCATTAGTTAATACATACCGAGCAGCTTTATACTTCAATTTCTTGGCAGCGAGCTTATCCTTTGGCAATTTTCCCTCTTCAATATATACCCTGATGGGATCCATCCAAGATGGTCCTAAATCAAGAGCAATAACATTTATCGTTAAGTCTTCATCTATGCTCCGACTTTCCACTACTTCAATTGGTATTGTTTTTCGCAGCTCGGTACGAGTAGCTGATTCTAGTCGGGCCAGTGCGTCTGCTTGTGCATTTTCTATTCTGGATATTCTGATCAACTGAATCGCATCAAATTCCGCCAATAACTCCATTACCTTGGCATGATATTTGACCATTAATTCTCCTTTAACTGCATACGTTCCCATCATCTGATTCACAATCAATTGAGAATCACTCAATACCATCAGTTGTTGCGCTTCCATAATCTTTGATAAATTAAGACTTGTTATCATGGCCTCATACTCAGCCTCATTATTGGAGGCTTTGAATTGGAATCGCAAAGCATATTCCATGTCAATCTCGTCTGGGGTGTTCAAAACAATTCCTACCCCACAACCTGCTGTGCAAGATGAGCCATCTACATATAATCTCCATATGGGCAACCCGTCTTTAAATTTCTTATCTGATAGAGTTCCTCGGTGAAATATTTGTTGCTTCTTCTCATCCTCCCCTGACACTTTTCGCTCCTCGCTGACCATCTCTTCTCGTTCTTCATCCAACCGGAGTTGGTCCGAGTTTGAAGTTGATGATCCTTCTACATCCACAAGCCCTTTTACCAACCGGAGTTGGTCTGGACTTATGTCTGTTGATCCTGTGACATCCACAGGTTGGTCAGCGAGCAGCTTTTGTTCCTCGGGGGTATCAGGATATGTAAACTCTGCTATAAAATCTGCTACAGCTTTCCCTTTCAATGATGATCTGGGCTCATACACAATATCATATTCACCGAGTTCTACTGCCCAGTACATCAGTCTTCTTGACTTTTTTGGCTTATGAAGGGCTTGTCTCAATGGCATATTGGTATAAACGACGATGGTATGGGCCTGGAAATATGGCCTCATTCTTCTACTTGCTTCAATTAATACTAATGCCAATTTTTCCATCTTTGGGTACCTGATTTTTGCACCTCGGAAAGCCTTACTTGTGTAATAGATTGGTTTCTGGACTCCATTCTCCAATCTGATCAATGCTGAACTGACTGCATTCTCTGATACTGCCAGATACAAATACAACTTCTCTCCTGTTATTGGCCTGGACAACAATGGAGGTGCTCCCAAATACTTTTCAAGTCTTGAAAGGCCTTCTCACATTCATCTGTCCACTCAAAAGTTTTTCAAAGTGTTTTGAAGAATGGGAGGCATTTGTCAGTTGCTCGGGACACAAATCTGTTGAGCGCTGCAACTCGTCCTGTAAGACTCTGCACTTCTTTCTTTGTTGTTGGAGATCGCAACCCTAAAAGAGCTTTGATCTTATCTGGATTTGCTTCAATGCCTCGCTGGTTGACAATGTATCCGAGAAACATTCCTTCTCGTACTCCAAATGTGCACTTCGTCGAGTTAAGCTTCATCTGGTATTTATCCAGTTGATCAAATGTCTGAGCTAAGTCAACTAGATGATCTGCATCTTTCTTGCTTTTTGTCAGCATATCATCGACATAAACTTCCATGTTACAACTGATCTGTTCGGTGAAAACCTTGTTCATCAGCCGCTGGTATGTCGCTCCTGCATTTTTCAAACCAAAAGGCATAACATTATAGCAATAAGTTCCCCTAGGGGTAATAAAAGAAGTACTTTCCCTGTCTTCTGGTTTCATTTTGATCTGGTTGTAACCAGAGTAAGCATCCATGAAGCTAAGCAGCTCGTGCCCCGAGGTAGCATCTACTAGTTGGTCAATTTTGGGCAATGGAAAATGATCCTTTGGGCAGGCCCTGTTAAGATCAGTGAAATCAACACACATTCTCCATTTGTTGTTTTTCTTCTTTACCATCACCACATTCGCCAACCAGTCCAGGTACTTCACATCTTCAATGAATTGAGCTTTCTGGAGCTTGTCGACCTCTTCTTGAATAGCTTGATTCTTCTTGGGGCTAAATACCCTTCTTCTCTGCTTTACAGGCTTGATCTCCTTATCACATTGAGTTCGTGACATAAGAAGTTTGGATCTATTCATGGCATGTCCTCATGACTCCATGCAAAAGTTTTCTTCCTGTTTCTCAAGAAAATTATCAACTCTTATTTTATTGAAGCATCCAACGTTGAACCTATCTGGGTTACTCGTTCAGGGTGATCATCATCTAGAATAACATTTTCTGTAGATTCCACCACCTGTCCTTTTACAAGTTGGGTTTCATCTCTGGGATCAAGAGTTTCAACATCTGTATCTTCTTCCACCTGGTAGGTAGTAGTCTTTTTCCTTGATTCCTCAAGCTCTTCTTGCTCGGCAGATGAATAATAGCATTCCCGAGCTACATTTTGATCACCTTTCACAACTCCTACCCCAAAGTTTGTTGGGAATTTTAAGCATTGATGTACTGTAGATGGAACTGCCTCGAACTTCTTTAAACCAACTTTTCCCATGATGATGTTGTAGGCTGACTGCACATTCTTATCCATCACGAAGAAGCGTATTCTTTCTGTTCGACAAGCAGGCCAGGTTCCAATGAATATATCCAACTTGATCGTCCCAAGTGGAAAAAATTTCTCACTAGCAAAACCTAGGAGGGGTCTGTGATACGGTTCCAACTGAGATAATTTCAGGTTCAACCTGTCAAAGCATGAATAGTACATGATGTCTGCCGAACTTCCATTGTCTACCAACACCCTTGGAATCACTACTTCCTTCATCCTCATTTTGATCACCAGAGGATCATCGTGAGGATAAAGAACACCTCCCAAGTCATTTTTTGAAAATCCAATGACCAGCTTCTCTTTATTTACCTTCCTCGGACGATCGTCCTCGGCTAGATTTATTCGCTGAATATATGAACAAGCTTGAGCCTCTCCGAGGTAAGCCTTTCTTTCTGCAGTAAGGTCTCCTCCTCCTGCATCTCCTCCTGTAATGACATTACAATCAAATGATCCAAAGCGTATAGAAAATACCTCTCGTTCTGGCTGCCTTGGCTTCTTGGGAAGATCAGGGTCATCTTCTGGATCATCTTCATGGTTTCTTTTCTTTTTCTCCTCTGCCGCCGAGGAGATCTGGACCTTTCTCTAGCTCGGTCGTTATCCTTTCTTTCACCTCCCCGATCAACATATTTTGCTAGCTTTCCTCTTCGGATGAGTGTTTCAATCTCGTTCTGAAGAGCTATGCAGTTTTTGGTCATATGACCATGATCTTTATGAAATTCGCAATATTTATCCCTACTCCTCGAATCAGGGTCTGACTTCAGTTTCTTTGGCCATTTCACCTCCTCGTTGTTCTTGATTTCCTCCAAGACATTATTAATACCCGTTTTCAAAGGAGTATAATTATCATACTTCTTCATGACTTCCCATTTATTCTTGGAATGTTTATCTCCACCATTGCTTTTATGCTCTTTCTTCTTAGATTTGTCGACTTCCACCTTGGTTTCTTTATCCATATTCTTCTTTGCAGCCATAGCCTCCTCGGCATTCATGATTTTGGCCGCCTTTGCCATCAATTCTGACATAGTTCTAGGTGGATCTTTCGCCAAGGTGTAATACAATTTATTGGGCAACAACCCACTCATCAAGGCGGTGGTTGCTGTCTTCTCTTCATAATCTATGACTTCTAGCTTCTCGTTGTTGAAACGAGTTATGTAATCTCTAGTACTCTCACCAGATTTTTGTCTAACACTTAACAAGTGTGCTACTCATTTTACTGGCTTTGCTCCAAAACAGAAATTGCCAATAAACAACTCGGCTAACTGAAAGAAAGTTGAAATCTTACCCCGAGGAAGATTGTTGTACCATATCTGGGCAGATCCAGTAAGATTTCCTGAGAAGGCCCTGCATCTCATCTCGTCGGGAACAACATAGATATCGGCAGCAGCTTGATATTGTTCTATGTGAAGAACAGGATCTGTCTTTCCATCATACTTGGGAGTCACCGTAGGTGCTTTAAACTTTGATGGTGTAGGAAAATCCACAATGGCTTGTACAAAAGGTTTTCCTCGAACAAAAGTTCGTTGTAGGGGGTTCTTTGCTTTAGCCATTTCTCCCAATTTATCCTCCAACCGTTGGAGAGATCCTTTCCACGCTTCATTTCATTCCTCGGGCCTATTGGTTCGAGCAATCGATCGTTCTGAAGTAGCCTCCTGAGATTTATCCTGACGAGCAACTGGTCATGATTGTGCTGATCCTTCTCTTAGATCTGATGGTTGTCGAAAACTCCTTGACATGGTCTTAGGTGGACTCCTATTCCTCCTGGGGGCCTAATCGACTGAAAGGAGACGCCCTACTTAGTCTTTCTAAAGCACTGGGTCTTTCTGGAGAGAGGGTGATATGTTGATCAGTATCTGTCGCCCTTATTGACGAAGTTCGCCCAAGTTGATAGGAGAAATCATCAGACTCCTCATTGCGACGTGACTCAGTACGCCTGGATCGTGAAGAAAGTAAATAAGTTTGCCTCTGACCACTTTGCTGTCCTGAACGTGCAGGTGCACCACCACCATGAAGGGTTTGTATGAGTTGCCTCATTGTGTCTTGCATGGCGGTTTGTCCTTGAGCCAGATTCGTCATAATTTCGGCCAGATCTGGAGGTGCAGAGGGATTTGGAGGATTTCCAGCATTTCCAGCGTTTCGATTGCTAGATTCTGGATTATCCGCCATTGATGATGAATGATTTTTGGTGAAAAACGATAATAATAATCAATTCCCACAGACGGCGCCAATCTGTTGATGTAAAAAATTAGATCGCTCTAATTATACAATCACAGATAAATAAAATGAAACAAAGATTTTTAAAGTGGTTCAGCCTTATAAGAATGGCCTACGTCCACTGTTATGTTATTGCTGAGTTTTTGGAAATTCTCGATTACAAGGTTCTATCAAGAAATTCCGGTCCCTTTGAATGAGGGTGATACAAGGTATTTATAGCCCTTAGGCTGTACATGAAAGGGTTGATACATTAAATTATATACATGTGAAAGGGTAATAGATTTAATACAGCGTGTGCGTCAAGACGATAAACATTCAATAAATAGTTGAACTGTTGATATTCTGGAAATTAATAATATGGGCGAGATGCAGTTCGGACCGCCTCAGTTGCTCGTTGATCAGGCTCTAATTATACAATCACAGATAAATAAAATGAAACAAAGATTTTTAAAGTGGTTCAGCCTTATAAGAATGGCCTACATCCACTGTTATGTTATTGCTGAGTGTTTGGGAATTCTCGATTACAAGGTTCTATCAAGAAATTTCGGTCCCTTTGAATGAGGGTGATACAAGGTATTTATAGCCCTTAGGTTGTACATGAAAGGGTTGATACATTAAATGATATACATGTGAAAGGGTAATACATTTAATGCAGCGTGTGCGTCAAGACGATAAACATTCAATGAATAGTTGAACTGTTGATATTCTGGCAATTAATAATATGGCCGAGATGCAGTTCGGACCGCCTCAGTTTCTCGTTGATCAGGAGTTCCTCGGAGAGCTAATGTACCTCGGAGCACTGAAGTTCCTCGGTATATCCTCGTTGCTCGGAGAGAACATAGTTGGTCGGGGAAATGAAACTCCTCAATGTTATTGTGCCACGTAGATTGACAAGTGTCTTTGCATTATTCGTCCACATCAGCATATTAATTTTGGTATCAACAACAATATTGGACAACCTAGCATAAAACTCATCAAAAGTTTCACTTTCTAACATCCTAATGGTCTCAAACTGTGTAGTGAGATTTTGAAGTTTTGACGCCCTAACCGTGCTAGTCCCCTTGTGAGTAAGTGCTGAAATATCCCAAGACTCTTTTGATATTTCACAAGTCATAATTTTATTATATTCTTCCGGTGTGACATGTTCAGTTTCGGTCCATGACTAGACAGGTTTTAAATTAGTGACCTCACCTAAAATAGTGACAGGGGGTGTCTAACCTTTCTCAACTGCTAGCCACACATGCTCATCAATTGATTTTAATGCACTTTTCATTATCATCTTCCAATAGGTGTAATTAGTTCCATAAAAAATAGGAGTTCAAAAAAGTTCGTTATTTCCAAAATTCATCTTTGAAAACACACGGGATCACAAAATAAATAAATTATATACTCTAGCTCTGATACCAATTAGTGAAAGTGGGTGGTCCTTATGTGTGTTTCAACTCAAACCAATTTTTACCAAAAATTATCCAACTTTTAATTAGCACCAAACCAAGTTGTGAAAACCAATTCTTACTTTAGACCAAATTTATCTTGATTAATCCTAAACAAGCATCTAGTGATTAAAGCAAGTAAAGTAAAGTAAAGAATACCCACAACTCCAGATGTACGAGGAAAAAATCCAAGACGGGAAAATAACCTCAGACGGCCCAAGCTAGACAATCACTATGAATGTGAAATTACAATGAACAGACAAAATACTCACTCAATGACTCGATCCCCACGGGTCTTGACACTATTTTGATCTTCAACCACCCCTTTCACAGTGCCCACGCAGAAAGTCCTTCCACGATACCTGTCCATAACACACGCATCCACTTATGTATCGGTGTCCACCGAATGGCTTTAATATGTCTACGATGTAGAACAAGAAGTCCTTCTCTTTTCTTCACTGCAAAACCCTGATGTTCAAGTATAGAACAAACCTTCTTGGTACAAAAAGATTACATAAACGTATAATAATGATAACTCGTATCTTTACAAACTCTAAGGATGTGTTTAAGCTTTAAACCTTAGAAAAGCATGTGCAAACACGTTTCTGGATCGTAAACAGTTTTTCCAGAATGCACACTTATTAAAACGAAACCACGCTTTAAATAAGAAAAGATCATTACTCAAAAAACTTGTGGCTCGAACGAGACTGGCAAGTCGTTCGCGCGACCTAGCCATCTCGTTTGAATGATCCAGCTTATCGTTTGTACGACGTCGCGTGTCAGTTAGACTTTTTCTTTAAAACGTCTCTTCCAAAAGAGATCCAAATAAGTTAAACTCTTTTTCGAGCTTATCATAATAAAACGTAGTTTAAAATATTTAAAACACTTTTAAAACATTTTTCTTTTTATAATTACATCCTTATCTTTTATAAAAATAATTCCGAGCACCATTAATTATACGCATTCATACATGTGTGATTCCGGAATGCAATTAACTTGAAGACGAATAAACTTGCACTAATTAAACTTCGAAATGAATAATTCTTTGAAGCCTTGCCGCAATGTATTCAATTTCTTCAATACGTCATAGACCAAGTGAGATCGTGACAAAATAAAATCTCCCTATGACTTATTACAAACACAGCTTTGTTCACAGAATTAAGTCAAAATAATACATGGAATCAATTGGAAATTTATGTCCTTCCAGTTTGAAACATTTGGAAGCCATAAATGTCTGAACACAGTGGTTAGTTATTAGAATAAAAAATAATAAATTTTGGTATAAGGATACCGAACCACTATATATTTTTTTTGTTCAAAAAGTCTCATTCAAGGTACTTATACTGAATAAAATGCATATATTCCGGATTTAGGTCCGGAATGAAGGATACCAAACCACTGTATACTATTTTTGTTAAAAAGGTCTCAGTAGGGATACTTATATCGAATGTAATGCATATATTCGGGATCTAGACCCCAAAACGGGGCCAAATTCACAGTACATAGGTCTTGAGTGAATTTTAAATTCATCTTTTTTAATTAATTAACTCGGGTTATATATGACGAAAAATGGGGTTGATTCGGAGTCGGGGCAAAAAAGGTACAATGTACGAAGCTTATATTTTTCAAAACATTCATGGCTTGTTTAGGGGCCATTAAAATGGCTCTGGATCTTTTTTCTTGTTTTCAAAGGTTCATATGTTATTAACATCTCTCATTCCATAATTTTTCTTGTAAATACATGTATATTAAAAGTTTGACACTAATGAATAGTATAAACCCTAGATTAAAGGTGCATTTAGTGAGTACCATTGAGATTTTGTCGTGTCTAGTAATATAAGGTTGAAATTTGGATTGTTGTAATATTAATCTATGTAAATTTTGAGGTTTATAGGCTTAGAGAGATGAAGAGAGGAGAGAAAATTGAAAGTAAGAAATTTGAACATCATATTATTGGTGGTAACATTAAGTCAATTTATCTTGGTGGTATTATGCAGTTATTTTGGGGGTGCCCTTAGGAGCTACCTTTTAGTAAATAAAAGTAGTAGACATAACTCTAACATTACTTGATTTTTATCGAGAAATCTAATTATTAATTAAAATTGGGATTATGTCATAATAGAAGAAAAGACAAAAAAAGTTAATCATCAAAGTTGTCCCGGTAAAGTTTTGGTTTGCTTTTGTCCGTTATATGTGAATCTGAACCATTCATACTTATAGGTACCAAATAGTATTTGTTTTTAAGAAAAAATAAAATACTAACGATTATATTTTACTTTGAATGGTTAAGAAATAAAATCATTTTTGAATTTTAACACTAAATATGAATATGACCCAATTAAAAGAGTATATGTCTTCAAATTGACTTGTAATCTTTGTATGGATGAATTTTACTTTAATACATTACGAATCTTCTATTTTAGACTTATAGAATTTTGTTTAAAAATTAGACTTTATACAAAACGTCAAAAAATCTGCTAACTGTAATTGACAAGTGACTTTTATTAATTAAAATAGTTTAAAGCCCAAGAAAATATCTTAAAAAGGAAAAAGAAAATGAATTACTAAATAAAAACTCTAATTTTACTTCTAATTATAGTAAATCATAAAAAAAAGGAAAAAAACTTTCATTTCTCTTCTCCCATCAAAACCATCACCCCCCACCCCCACCCTCACCCCGCCATTACACACAGTCATCCAGCACTACCACCACTCACCCCACCACCACACACCAACATCACTCCCCCCGTTGTTTGCAACCTTCTCAATACCATACATACCATAAACCTCAACCCAACTCTCTCTCCACCCCAATGCTCACTATTGGCGTCTATTTTCACCCATACAAATCTCAAAAAAGAAAATATCAAAAACTAAAAATAAAAAACCTAAACAGAAAATACACAAACTATAAATTAGACCTTAAAAACAAGATATTTTACGATTCAATTTTTGTCATTTTGGGTTTAGTTGATTGGTTGTTGTGGAGGTGGTGTATGTGGGTTAGTGACGTAAACTACACGTCAAAATGCTTCTAAAAATATCAAACTCACACTTTTAGAGAGAGAAATATTGTTTTCAATTCCAACTTCAAGTCCCTTAAAAATGATTACAAACATGGGTATTTAGAGTTATGTAGGGAAGGTTCTAGGGTCATTATACAAATATCTACAAGTGGGTGTAACTAACTAACTAACTAATCATATGTGCTCCCACTTGTTAGATGCTTATAAAATGTTCTAGAACTAATAAGTATATATACATTACTATAGTAAAAAATACCTAACAAGTACAAAGTAACAAAAAGTACAAAGACACAATTCACTAATTCTCCCCTTCTCATTTCCATAATTTCCCCATACTTAAGAGAGATCGTCCCAGGCGAAAAAGTGTGTGTTAGGCCATCATCCACAGGCTCCCCTAATTGAAAAGGGAGTCGTCCTTCAAAACTTCCCGCATATCGACTGACAAAAAAACTTCGAAGAGAAACCACAGATTCACGTCATGGCTAATAAATTGGATTTCGGACTTTAAAGCACCCAAATGAAAATCTAATACATTATTGATACGAAGATGGCCATCGGTACCAAATGCTATCCAAATTCCCCATGATGCGCCTCCGTAGCATCAAAACAGTAAATGAGTCGTGGCGCGGTCCTCAAAAGTAATCCAAAAGGGATCTATAAATTCCGTATTAATTGTGGTTACCCCGAACAGCGTATACTCAACTATTGGATTATCATCACAAACCTCGCCTTCATTTTCAAAAAGTGGACAAAAATCTGTTAAATCAAATACCTCTACCTTACAGTAGTGAGTGCGAGTCTCCCAACCTTCTTCAATAAATAAGTGAAAAAAATCCCATAGAAAGTACCCCTCATCTTATACCCCAAAGTTGGAAAAGAAGTCATCAATCTCAAATGCCTACAAACCTCTATATCAAGTGTGAGTGATCTACCCATCCTCCTTGAATATGAGAATCAAACACCGTCATAGGCTCAACAACCTCGAAGACATCTTCTTAAAGTATGATGAAGTGATAGTATCATCAGTGTGCACGAAAATGACATCGGATGTAGTAAGAGGTACATTGATGGAAAAGTACTCAAAAAATTGACCAAATGTCTCACTCGTGCACGTACCCATTGTTCACGTGTCGTCTCCATCTTAAGATACTCATCTTGACACCTATTTAGGTATTGATGATATATTTCATACTCCGAGTAAGCACAATATTTGAATGTTTGAAGCTTTTAAGATAAATATGACTTCGTTGCAGCCCAAAAATCTAAAAAACTTTAGAGTTTCTTGATGACGGCACAACTTACCTTGTCAAAATTGGCACATGCATTCATATGGAGCCCTATTTATAACTATTACATGATGATTTGGAATAAATGTATTCTTCGAACGATGGAGGGATTAAATCGTAGGGTCTTGATAGATTCGTGATAAATTTGTAAGTTTTAGAAGATTAAGGGGCTAAATTGTAATTTTAAGAAAGTGGTAGGATATCAATGTGTTGAAGAGATTTTGGTGATGAAATTTTTTGATTAGGGTATGTGATGTGGTGGGAGGTTACTGGGGTTGACCATAGATGTCTACTAGGGTTAGAATTTCGAAAATTATGGGTAATTGGGTATTTTGGATTTGGATTGATTTGATGACGAAAATTTTATTGTTGAATATGTGGGTATGTGTTGAGTTTAATATCATCTTGTCAGTTCATCTTCTTAGGATCCATTTGAGACGTAGGATGTGATTTGAATATCTACACAATACTACACACCAAAGTTTGGAGCGACACCCGCTCTGATACCAATTTCATGTAAACTACATGTCAAAAGGTTCCCAAAAAATCTAACTAAGACTTTTAGAGAGAAAAATACTATTTTTAATTCAAAAATTGAGTCCTTTATAAATGATGACATACATGGATATTTATAGTTATGTAGGGAAGGTTCTAGAGACATTCTACAAATATCTACAAGTTGGTCAACTTGCACAAGTGGGTCGAAGTAAATAATCAATTAGATGTTCTCCCATTTGTTAGATGCTTCCAGTATGTTCTAGAACTAATAAGTATCTATACATCACTAAAGTACAAAATACCTAACAAGTAAAAAGTAACAAAAAGTATAAAAATAAGATTAACTAATTTTCCCCTTCTCATTTCCATCAGTTAGGTAGAGATAAGGGGCGGGGGGGCTTCCGGTGGTTGATGGGTGAGTGGGAGGGGGTCTGTCGGGGTTAGGGAGAGGGTTTGTGGTTGCAGAGTGGGATGGCAGGGGTTTGGGGGGGTGGGGGTGGATGGACGGTAAGTCTCAAGTTTGTGGTGGATGGTCGGTAGTTTGGGGAGGGAGTGATGGGGGTAGTGGTGGTGAGAGTGTTTTCTTTTTTATTTTCCTTATGTTTTTTGGGGGGTTTTAATTTATGTAAACATTATTTTTTTACCTTTTCATTTAATTCTTAGGTTTTAACTTTTGTTTTTCATTTTAATAGTTTTTTCCAATTTTTGAATTATTTTAATTAAAAAAAGTTACCTGCCACTTACGATTAATAGATTTTTTTAATGTTTTGTATTAAAGTTTAATTTTTAAATAAAATTTTAAGTATAAAATAAAATATTAGTAATGTATTAAAGTCAAATTCATCATTTTTTTTTATTAAGGAGAGGATGTTCTTTTGTTTTACTTAATTATCAACTAGTTAGAAAAATAAAATTAACCTAGGCCTCTCTCTCCTTATCGGTTTCTTCCCATGATTTCGAGTGAATGGTGCATGCTTGTCCCCGCGTCCTTCCTCATTTTGGAAGAATTATATAAGTGCCTAAGATAGGAGTATTGGACTACAAGTACCTTAAACTACATGTAAAAGGCTACTATTATTACTATAACTAGTACCACTTTATGATGTGAATAAAGAATTAGGGGTTATTTTTAGTATTTTTAGCCATTAGTGACATTTTTATTATTTTCTTTATTTTGATGTATTCTTTTTTAGTAATTGTTTTTTTAGTATTTAGAAAAAGGAAGGTTATTGGCTATTAGGGATGCAATTGTAATTAAATTGTTATCTTAGAGGTCAAGCAACTTCCTTCCTATAAATATTCATTTGTAGCCTCATTAGAGGCATTCTTCCATTTGATGAGATATTAATTAGAGAGAGTTGAGACAAGAGTTATCTTTTCTCGTTCCCATTTGGTGTCATTTACATCAATTGGTATCAGAGCCTAGCCGGTTATACCCGATATTGTTGTTGTTGTTGTTGTAAAAAAAATAAAAACTCGTAAACAATGTCAAGATGGGTTCAAGAAAGGTGCAAACCCTCATGAAAACTTCTAACGATCATCTCATGGAGGCTATCAACTGATTAATAGCCGGGATGGATGAAATTGACTTGCACATTCCTCCACCAACAACCACCTCGCACCACGACCCTCTCCTCCTCCAAATTTTGACCTATCCCCACAACCACCCCCAAAGATAACTTGAGCCACCCATGACCATTAATCCTAACCCTATATTCCAATACTTCTCTACCAACGCTTTCGCAACACACTCTACACCTCTTCCACACATAAAAAAAATAATTTCACAAACACTAGCCCCATTTATCTCCAAACCAGCACCACGACAAGTGGCAGGGCCTCACCGCCAGTGTTCATTTACCAGACTACCACAAACCACTGCCCGAAGCAATGATTCTGCCCGAAAGATTATCAAAATCCCCGATGGTCTCTTCTAGCCTATCTCTGACCCAATACATCATAAAAAAGCCCTTCTGATGACCGACGGCCCTTCTTAGTCCATTGATCTCCATGTACGAAGCTAGAAACATCAAGAAACCCTCTAAATAAACCCAGAGGTCCAAATCCAGCCCCAAACCCATGATCGGACCACCATACAGGTCCCAAAAGCTCTCGCTCCATTTTCCCAAGCCCAAAGCCCTACCGATCTGACCCAGCAAGACCCGATTTCCTTTTCCAGTATATGTTCGACCCTAACCAAGGGTTTTAAACAATTTTTGTCTTCAAAAAACTCAGGTCGACCTCAATTTTCATTCACGGGACAAATCTGACCTAGATCCAATTTGGCGTCCAAGAACCGATAAGAAACAGGGGTGACCTGCTCTAATCAAGGCCTATCGGTTCCTTTGGCTTGCGTCCGGACACTTTCAACAAATTCGACCAGTTTTCGGTGGAAAAATAACCCGGACAACCTCAGACAACTCCAATGTCAGTATGTGAACAATTTATGGATCCGATTGGCATAATTTCTACACTGAATTTCATCAGGCAAAATTCTCGCCCGTCGTCCCTTGATTGGACGACCCAAATAGTGGTCGCTGATAAATTTTATGATAAACAATTAGTAGGGTTTTAACCAACACATGAACAAAATCCTCAAATTGCAAACCCTAACACCACCACATACCCCATTTTGTTTGGATTCTCTCAAGAACAAGTGCAAGAACTAGGGTTTGACATCCAAAACTATGTTTTTGATTCGGGCAGTAGATATTTTTGATGTTGGACATGAGCGGCATGAGGAAGAAGATGAAGATTACGGTAAGGATTAAAGAATCTTCCTCAAAATTTTTAGCAAATTACAATTTGGCCCCACAATTTTTGCCTCTCTTCCGCACATTTTGAGAATTTTTGCATTCGACCTCAATTTTAAAGTTCAGGGATGAGGCTATCTGCTTCTATCCAACCCCACTGGATAAGAAGATCTCTGTTTCTATCTCATACCCTCCCAAGTGCAGGTGCGATTTAAAGTTCACATCAAACAATACGAAATTTTGAATACTAGGATTGATTTCCCTCGCAGTTGTCTTCATTATAGAGGATATGAAGAATAGGCCACAGGATTTTCCATTCACTACATTGTATGAAAATCTTCCTCTTCAGCTTCGGTACATATAGCGGCATCTCATATATGGTAGAACTAATTTTCAATTCCCAAGGATAGCCAATAATTAGAGTAGTTTCTCATTTCATGTGATGTATTTCCATACCCTGTAACTGCAATAACATTGGCTTTACGAGCTTCTTTTATGTCCGTGATGCTTTACTAGGTACTTTTCCTATTAGAAAATCCCAAATATTCCTCTTCACAGTTCCCTTACTACGTTCTAGTCGATATAAAATGAACACTGGAACATCTTACACAGACTTTCATCTCACATAAATATCATAGAATAAAATTCTTCTTTCTCCTTTTAACCCCATCAAAGGGGTTTGTGTTAACCTGATCCAATAGTTCTTATTAGCCAATTTAGTAATAAAGTAGTGATTTATCAAAAATTTCACAAATCCGTTTGACTTATTTTTTTTGTTATGTTTATTGTTTGGAAGATTGTTTCCTTAATGTCCCCAATTAATTTTATTACAATTTGGAGAAATACTGAAACAAGTTTCATATTTATGACAAGTTGAAAAAAGAGATAAGTAGCCTACTAGGCTGAGCCACGTTTGAGCATCTTATGTTAGGAATCAAGAGGAGAATATATTTGTCAATTACATATTGATAATTGGTGCTATGACATAAAAAAAAGGAGTAAGAAAACATGTTGATGGATTCGAGCTTCTTATCTTAGGAATCGCGATATAGTTTTAATCTAGCCAGAAAAAAAACAGTCAAAAGAATATTTTTCTATTATGAAAGTTAGTATCAATTTAAAAACACACTTGATTATTATATATGATGTGAGTCTACCAGGCTGAGCCACATTCACGCTTCTTATCTTAAGAATCAAGAGGAAAATATATTTGCCAATTACATATTGATGGATGGTGCTATGACAACAAGGCACATAATTATTGGGTTATCCCTCCTATATAAGGAAGACCAATTTATTTGGTAGTTAGCCCAATTGGATGTTAGGCCCAATTAGAGTATTTATTTTAATTATGGATCCAAAAATGTTTGGCCCATAATCTACTTAGCTTTGACTTTGTCAAAGCTTACTAAAGAAGAAATGACAACCCCAAAATAGAGTAATACTCTCTCAGCTAATGCAGTAAATAAAGGCAGAAGAAAAGAAATACTATGAAGAAAAAGTAGCGTTTGCTGCTACTGTTTTTTGCTCTAATCGCAGTAGCAAACGTGGTTCGATCTTCCTCAAATTTTAGCTTCCGATTCATAAGGTTAAAAGCTTCAGATTCAACGTTCAGATTGTCGATTTGAGCTGCAGAGACCAAAAATTGCGGGATACTCATTTTGGGTCATTTTGGTTAGTTTTTGTTCTAATCCACCTTTGATTGGTGAAGACTTGTTGTTGTGTTGAACCAAGAGTGAAACTCTCTAGATGATGTATATTTATGTAATCCTCTAGTTTTTTCTAGAGAAGAACTTTGTAATCCCATTTGTTATAGTGGAAGAAATTGATCGGAGTAGGCTCCTGTGGACGTAGGCTAAAGTTTAGTCAAACCACATTAAATCTTTGTGTTCCCTGTTTTCTTGGTTGATTTGTGTGATTCAATTTCTGCTCATTATTGCTTCTTCATATTGTTTATCTCTAATTCCCCCAACAAGTGGTATTAGAGTTGTGTTAAAGCATTAAACTTGTGTTTAGTCATGGAGTTTAATATAAGCAGAATGATTAATCTGAATGGGAATAATTATCAACTTTAGAAGGGGAAGATGGAAGATCTCCTGTATTGCAAAAAGTTCCATGCTCCTATTAAAGGTGATTCAGCTAAACCAGCTGATATGTCAAATGGAGATTGGGACTTGTTAAATAGACAAGTTATTGGTTGTATTCGTACTTGGCTAGATGATAAAGTCTATCACCATGTGTCAATAGAGACTTCTGCCTATTCTTTGTGGAGAAAATTAGAAGAGCTTTATGAAAGAAAAACAGATGGGAATAAGTCATTACTAATGAGGAAGCTCATGAATCTGAAATTTAAAGAGGTCACTCCTATGACAGATCATTTGAATGAAATGCAAGGCATTGTGAATTAACTATCCTCTATGAAAATTGTGTTTGATGATGAAGTGAAAGCTCTAGTTCTCCTTGGTTCATTACCCGACAGTTGGGAGACATTGGTTGTGTTAGTTAGCAATTCAGACCCAGATGGCGTTGTCTCTATGGGTCAAGTTAAGGGCAGCTTGTTAAATAAAGAAACAAGATGAAAATCATCAGGCACTTCTTCTCATTCAAAGGCCTTAGTAATAGAGAAACGGGGGATGAATAAAAGCAGGGGTCCTCAAAATCGCATAAATTTCAGAAGTAGATCAGAAGATATTAAATGCTATCATTGTGATAAACCGGGCCATATGAAAAAAGAGTGCAGGAAATGGCTACAAGAGCAGAAAAGAGAAAGAGATGAAACTGGAAGTGTTGCAGTAGCTGCTGAAGATATTCTCACTATTTGTGATGAGAATGTGGTAAATCTCACATGTCATGAGTCAAGCTGGGTAATAGACAGCGGTGCATCCATTCATGTTACTTCAAGAAGGGATTTCTTCTCATCGTACACATCGGGAAATTTTGGGACTGTCAAGATGGGAAATGATGGTGGGAGCAAAGTCATTGGCTTGGGAGATGTATGTCTAGAGAGTAGTATAGGCTGCAAGTTAGTACTCAAAGATGTGAGACATGTTCCAGATATCCGTTTCAATTTAATTTCAGCAGGAAAGCTCGATGACGAGGGATACAACAATCAATTTTTTTATGGTCATTTGAAGCTCACTAAATGTTCATTAGTGGTTGCTAGAGGAAATAAGTGAAACACCTTATACATGATGCAAGGAAAGCTTACTAATGAGGTGGTGAATACAATATAGAAGGCCGCCTCCACCGAGCTATGGCACAAGAGGGTCGGTCACATGAGTTTAAAGGGACTTGATCTTCTAACCAAGAAGCAGTGGCTACCGGGAATGAAAGGTATATCTATAAAGCCTTGTGTTCATTGTTTAGATGGGAAACAACATAGAGTTTCTTTCAAAAGAACACTTTCATCTAGAAAATCTAATGTGTTAGATTTGATACATTCTGATGTTTGTGGTCCCATGAAAATTAAAACCATTAGTGGAGCACTTTATTTTGTTAATTTCATCGATGATCATTCCAGGAAGGTGTGGGTTTATATTTTGAAAACTAAAGATCAAGTGTTTAATGGCTTTAAACAGTTTCATGCTAGTGTTGAAAGAGAAACAGGTAGACTTTTGAAGTGCATCAGAACAGATAATGGAGGTGAATATAAAGGGCCATTTGATGACTATCTCAAAATTCATGGCATCCGACACAAGTTCACACCTCCAAAGACCCCTCAACTCAATGGTGTAGCAGAGAGAATGAACCTCACTATTGTAGAAAGGACCAAGAGTATGCTCTCACATGCAAAATTGTCAAGATCATATTGGGGTGAAGCTCTGAGGACAGTCGTAGATTTAATTAATCTTTCACCGTCTATTCCTCTACAACTTGAATTCCAGAAAGAGTATGGACCGGGAGAGATGTTTCCTATGATCATTTGAAAGTGTTTGGTTGCAGGGTCTTTGTGCACGTCCCCAGAGATGAGAGGTCTAAGCTTAATGATAAAACCAAGCAATGCATTTTTCTCGGCTATGGGCATGATGAGTTTGGCTATAGATTGTGGGATCCTATGAACAAGAAGGTGGTGAGAAGCAGAGATGTAGTATTCTTTGAGGATCAAACCATTGAAGACTTTGAGAAATTGGTTGAGAAGTCAGAACCTTTTATTGATGATTTGATTAATTTGGATCCACTCGCCTGACCTACAGTTCAAGAGCAACTAATGGAAGATGTCCAAAAGGATCTAAATGAACTAAAAAATATTGATGATTCCGTGAGTAATGATGTACCAAATGAGCAGCTAGAAGTACCACCAGCAATTGAGAGGAGTACTCATTTGAGAAGATCTACTAGAGAGCGTCAACCTTCTAGGAGATATTCCTCAAATGACTTTGTGATGTTAGCAGATAGAGGAGAGCCAGAGAGCTACCAAGAGGCCCTAGGACATGAGCAAAAGTACAAGTGGGTGGGAGCTATGCAAGAAGAGATGAAATCATTGCATGAGAACAACACTTATGAGCTGGTGAAATTGCCTAAGGGTAAGAGAGCATTGAAAAATAAATGGGTTTACAGATTGAAGATCGAAGAAAATAGCTCACATCCAAGATATAAAGCGAGGCTGGTTGTGAAAGGTTTTACTCAAAAGAAAGGTATTAATTTTGAAGAAATCTTCTCACCGGTGGTGAAGATGTCCTTTATTAGAGTTGTTCTCAGTTTGACAGCTAGCATGGACTTAGAGGTTGAGCAGCTTGATGTGAAAATGACCTTTCTTCACGGTGACTTGGAGGAAGAAATCTACATAGAGCAGCCAGAGGGTTTCTAAGAAAAAGATAAAGAGAACTTAGTTTGCAGATTAAAGAAAAGTTTGTATGGGCTAAAACAAGCACTTAGGCAATGGTATAAAAGGTTTAAATTATTTATGGGGAAGCATGGGTATGAGAAGACCACTTCAGATCATTGTGTATTTGTCAAGAAATTATTTGACAATGATTTTATTATTCTCTTGCTTTATGTTGATGATATGTTGATCGTTGGACATAATAGTGAGAAAATTGACAGGTTGAAGAAAGAACTTAATGAGTCCTTTACTATGAAGAACTTGGGGCCAGCAAAGCAAATCCTTGGCATAAGGATCATGCGTGATCGAAAAGCCAAGATGTTATGGTTATCACAAGAGAAGTATGTTGAGAAGGTGCTAGAAAGATATTTAATGGATAAGTCCAAGTCAGTTGGATGTCCCCTTGCTAGTCACTTCAAGTTGAGTTCCAAGCAATGTCCTTCTAGTGAAAAAGAAAAAGAAAAGATAGCGAAGGTTCCTTATGCTTCAGCGGTGGGTAGTTTGATGTACGCGATGGTATGTACAAGGCCCGACATAGCACACACAGTTGGTGTTATTGGCAGATTTCTCTCCAATCCTGGTAGAGAACACTGGGCTGCTATTAAATGGATCTTCAGGTATCTCAAAGGTACTTCCAATGTCTGCCCTTATTTTAGGAGTGGCAAGCCTGTTCTAAAATGATTTACAGATGCAGATATGGCAAGAAACATTGATTATAGGAAGTCCACATCTGGGTACTTGATTACATATGCAGGGGGAGCTGTGTCATGGCAATGTAGATTGCAGAAATGTATTTCTTTATCTACCACTGAGGCTGAGTTTATTGCAGCCACTGAAGCTTGTAAGGAAATGCTATGGATGAAAAGATTTCTATATGAGCTTGGGATTAAGCAATAGAGGTACGTACTATATTGTGACAGTCAAAGCACAATTCATCTCACAAAAAATTCCACTTTTCATTCTAAATCAAAACACATTGATGTGAGGTATCACTGGATTAAACATGTGTTGAATTCCAAGTTATTAGAACTTGAGAAAATTCATACCAATGAAAATGGATCCGATATGATGACCAAATCATTACCCAAGGAGAAGCATGAGTTTTGCAAAAACACAACAGGTATGGTGAAAACCCCCACATTGTCGGGAGGGGGAGTTTGTTGGGTTATCCCTCCTATGTGAGGAACACCAATTTATTTGGTAGTTAGCCTAATTGGATGTTAGGCCCAATTGGAGTATTTATTTTAATTATGGATCCAAAAATGTTTGGCCCATCATCTAGTTAGCTTTGACTTTGTCAAAGCTTACTAAAGAAGAAATTAAAATCCCAAAACAGAGTAATACTCTCTCAGCTAATGCAGTAAAGAAAGACAGAAGAAAAGAAAGTGCTGTGAAGAAAATGTAGCTATTGCTGCTACTGTTTTTTGCTGTAATCGCAGTAGCAAACGTGGTCCGATCTTCCTTAAATTTCAGGTGCTGATTCATAAGGTTAAAAGCTTCAGAGTCAACGGTTAGATTATCGATCTGAGCTGGAGAGACCAGAAATACGGGATACTCATTTTGGGTCATTTTGGTTAGTTTTTGTTCCAATCCACCTTTGATTGGTGAAGACTTGTTGTTGTGTTGAACCAAGAGTGTAACTCTCTTGATGATGTATATGTATGTAATCCTATAGTTTTGTCTAGAGAAGAACTTTGTAATCCCATTTGTTAGAGTGGAAGAAATTGATCAGAGTAGGCTCCTGTGGACGTAGGCTAAAGTTTAGCCGAACCACGTTAAATCTTCGTGTTCCCTGTTTTCTTGGTTGATTTGTGTGATTCAATTTCTGATCATTATTGCTTCTGCATATTGTTTATCTTTAATTCCCCCAATAATAATTTTTGTAGTTTCATATAGGTTAATGCTTCATACATAACTTGATTAGGTAAAAACCTAAGAACTTGCAAATTTATCAAGGATCTGCCAAAACTGCTTCATCAAAAATTCAAATGCCGATGTATTGATTTACCATGCGATTTCAAGAGATTGTATATTTCAAAATTTTGTCAAACACAAGTTTACAAATCACAATTATGAAAGCATTTGTATGAAAAAACTAAAATTATCATTTAAAGTTTCTAGCTATCTTCTCATTCCTGAGACATGGAATTGATTCCTACCATCACCAGGGATTGGGTATCATAGAGGACACATTAAATAAAAATACATACATGATTGTATATTTAGTTTTGTACTCAATATATGTACATCGAGGAACCCCAAAGAAAGTGGAAGGAAAAAAAAGATAAAAATTTGAATGCTAACGGCCTTCAAGACCTGTAACAGTGACAATGTTTACAGAATATTTTGGGTGCAGAAAATCTGCCTCAAAAGAAGTCTGCCCTTCAGTAAATGCAGGTTGTTTCGGAGTAGGAAGATCTGCAATTTCACTACTTAGCATTGACAGCACGAGAGAAACAGTTGGTCTATCTTTTGTGAATTCTTGCACACAAAGTAATCCTACATGTATGTATCTCACAATCTCCATTTCGAAATATGGATCATATATCCTTCGATCCGTTAATTTTACTGCATTATCTTCATTCCACAACTTCCATGCCTGGAAGTATCAATACAGGTATGAATTGTCATAACTTCTTGAATAGCTAGGTTTTTATTTTTAGTAAGTAATTGATAAAATTTTGATGCTAAGAAAATATCAAACTCTGCGTGACAGAAATAATGGTTCAAATGAACTTACAAATCCTAGAAGGCTCAAAGCGTATTCATCATCATAAAAACTAGTGTTCCTTCTTCCGCTTACTATCTCTAATAATAGGACCCCAAAGCTGAAGACATCAGATTTTTCTGAAAATCTCCCCTCCATTGCATATTCAGGGGACATGTAACCGCTGCATTATTTCATATCAGCCCAAATCTTAATGAATAATCCCATCAAAAAAAGGATTAGCATCATGTGAAAAAATGAAGAATTTGGATAAAAGAGGGTCTACTTACTAAGTTCCAACAACCTTTTTAGTGTTGGCATGATCTTGGTCACCTCTAAAAATCCTTGCCATGCCAAAATCTGAAATCCTCGGGTTTAAATCCTCATCCAACAATATGTTACTTGCCTTCAAATCTCTATGAATGATCCTCAATCTTGAATCTCTGTGAAGATACAAGAGGCCTCGACCAATCCCTTCAATAATTTTAACACGATTACTCCAATCTAGACATGGTTGTTTGCATCCATCTGAAAGTGTCATTCAAAAGAAGAAAGAAATGCTTAAAACAACCAATAAAAAAGCAGGTATATATTTAGGTAAAGATAAATTTTTTAAATTACTTCCTAACAAAGAATTTTAGTTTCCTAATTCAGTACGTTGATGCAGATGAGAAAGGCAAAAAAAATGAACAAACAATACATAACAAAGGAATTTAGCCCCAACGAACCGAATAGAAGGGCATCGAGACTTCTTTTTGGCATGTACTCATATACCAATATCTTTTCTTCACCTTCTATGCAACAGCCAAGGAGTCGAACAAGATTACGGTGCTGAAGTTTAGAAATCACCACAACCTCATTCATAAACTCCTCCAACCCTTGTCCTGAGGATCTTGAAAGCCTCTTCACAGCTATTTCTTGTCCATTTGTCAATTTTCCCTGCATATAAACACCAAATCATTATCAAGTTGCTCCAAACGGCATAATGTTCTAGATGAACAAGCATTTTACCTTGTACACCGGACCAAAACCACCCTGTCCAAGCTTATTGGTTGAATGAAAGTTCTCTGTCGCATTTGACATCTTCTCAAAGGTAAATAGTGGCAGTTCTTCAAGTTTAACTTGGTTTATAGAATCTCGGGGTGTGGCCCTTGTAGACAACAACAGCTCCCTTTTTGTTTCTCTTCCTGATTTACAAACAAATTTTACGTATGTCATACAAACTAAATAATTCTGATCTTTTGAGTTGATTCTTGTAGGCATATTACCTTTTCTTTTATACATCCATTTGCAACAAATATATGAAGTGATGACAATGGCTATTGACCCTATTATCGCAGCTACCAAGATAACAACTTTCATGCTTCTCTCCTTATCTGTAGAATGGAACAAATATGAGGAGACCAACTAAAATAAAGCAATTAACCTACATTGAAAACAATTTTGTATGATTTTGGAATCAGGGACGGACCCGGGGATTTTGGGAACAGAGGTGAATCTTTAAGATGTGGTCTCTAATATAAATGAAAACTGTAAAGGGGGGAGGGGGTATATTGAATTTACCCCACATTTTTAGCAGAAGTTCTGCAATACATACACCCTTGTTTTTCTAAATTTGCAAAAGCCCCCTACTTTGTTAACTTTCAATCGAATCTGTTAGTCAAACCTACTAACAATGTTTGAGTAAGCTTCATTAAGTCAATTGAATAGACAAAACAATATAAAACTTCTTTCCCTCTCTCTCCATCCTCCATCCATTGCCATGTTATTGGGGCGGCAGAGGCGAGAGAGAGAGAGAGGTTTTTTTTTCTTCTTTGTTATTGATTGGTCTATTTAATTAAGTTTAACCGACCATGTTATATGTCTTCAAATGAAGTAAAAACATTATAACCCTGTCTGGAATACCATTACTGGCAAATGGAACTAAAGATAAACTCAAGAAATTTTGAAATATTAAAAAAAAAACATATTATAAATGTATTCAGAATCTTCAATGAATTGAATTTGATTTATATATACTCAGTCGGCATCATTTAATAGAAGTTCAAAGAAAAAAAGCGTAATTAACATGATGAAATAAATTGCGAGCAACATATTACCAAGATCTGAGTATGCCAGACGAATGTAAAGATCCACTCCCTCACTGGGGAACTTTTGTATGTCAATTAGGCTACGACTCCAATGCATACACCCAATCCCCGTGTAAAAGGCATAAGCTATGCAGGAGCAATTATTCAAGCACTGGCTCCTACAGTTGTCTCTTATAGCAGTTGACAACTCAGCAAAATCTGGTACTTTCACTGGTGTAAGCTTAAGAAATCCATCTTCTTTGCCAATGCTACTGTTTCTATCACACAGCAATGGTGTCCTCCTCACACACCCACTAGTCCAATTTCCTCTACTCCACTCCTCCATATGCTTTGGTTCAAACCCTTTCAAACAGCTACAAATTGGCAAATCCTGCGAATTACAACTTCCAAATGGCCCACACTTACCATAAACATCACACTCATCCTGTGGAGCCCACCAATCCCTCTCCCAATCGTCCTTCCCATCGAACAAATACTCTTCAATAAGAGTTCCTTCTGAGTTCAAAGTAAAGTAATACAAATAAGACTCATTTGCATAGGTGAAGGATAAGGAAGCACTTCCTTCTTTGTCATCTACAAGACTAAATCCACTGAGATATAAAGAACTCCTGGTGGGTACCCCAATAAACATCTGACCATTCCAAGGACCGCTACGCCAGTATGGTTTACTACCATTCCATACAACGACTTGTGGAATGCTTAGCGGTTCAACTCCAGCTGAGAATCTCCCAATGGATGGATCCGAGTGACTTTTCCATGACGTCAGCAATGTATTCTCATCACTATTTAGACTGCTACTAATTTTCATCTTCCGTAAAAATGAATCAGTAGGATTTTGAAAACTCTCCCACAGTATCCGCCCGTTAGAAGTATCTCGCAAGACTAGGTTCCCAGTATCCAAAAGCTGGGCACTTGAATTCGCCATAGAATTTGAAACATTGGTTGACCAAATGACCTCTTTATTTCCATCCAAGACTACAAGATTTCCATCATCTGAGATGGTCACATTCCCAGAAGAATCATACAGAGGCTTGTCTCTATTAGCTACCCATACCACAGTGCTTAGAGGGATGTTGTACATGATACCAAGATAACGATGTGTGGTATTCACAGGGCTAAAGAATCCCAACTTAAAAATCGTGTCATTGGAGACTAACGTTCCAGGGTCTTTGATGAATTGAGTTGATGTGATGGAGTCTGTACAAGTACAAAAGTCAATATAAAAACAATGTAGTACTAAAACAAGGGCTCGAAGAAGAGAGATTGGATTTGTTTTGTTTGCCAGTCTCATGACTGGTTGAGTCCTTCTTGGTGAAAGCTGAAGGTATGGTGTATTGTGATACGTTCTCAGGTATGTCCTGCTTAATATTACATTGACAACACAAATGGTGCGTGTTGGGGTGGGCAGAACAAATTGAAGAAATCTAGGGGGAAAAACACAAATGCACATTTCTTTCACAATAATCTGTATACCAACTGAGTTTACATGTATCACAGTCCGTTTATTTTTTATTTTTTTATAAATGAAAAAATGTACTCTTAACAATATTTATTCCTAAAAATATGAAAGTCTTCGCGTACTTGCAAGATACACTAAGATTTATTTGATTAAACTGAGTCCATATTCAAACTCAACCTATTATTCAAGTCAAACCTATAGAGGACATTAAATTCCTATTTTATCAATGATCCGATGACTTTTGAATATTAATAACCTAATAACTTCTAATCCATTAGTCAGCTTCTTTTCTCTATCATTACGGTCTATAAAACAAATGGAGCTGATGTTGTTTGCCTACAGAGTACATGAATTCCAATTTGATTAATGATGTGTTGACTTTGTCATTATGATGTTTAACAAATGAACTGATGTTATGTTTTAATAAATTAAAACAGCAAATCGCAAGGCAATAGATTCGAGTAACATAAAAGAAGAGGCTGCAAGGCACAACCTATTATGCCAAAATAAGATAGCCAGCTTAGGACTTTTGTGTTTAATTATGACATTTAAATCACCAATTTACATAAATCTTGTGCACTTCGTTGGTTTAATACACAAAAACGAACGGGGAGAGAGAGAGAAGACACATACCGTTCACATGAAAATCATAATAATCCCTCTCCATTTCCTGGAATCTTAAATATTCCTATGATAAAGTCTCACACCATCATATTGCCTTTATTGTCCGTTTAGTTCGAGTTTTTCGGCTTTCCCGGAATCTCAAATTTGTAAATTCACATGAGTTTTAGTAAATAAATGGGTATCATTTGATTCAAACACGAGATGAATTGTGAGATGTTAGATATGAAATTACAAATTTGGAAATTCAACCAAACATGAAAGTAAAATCAAATGAGCACTAAGGTTCCATTTGATTTGTCTTGGCAAATGTCAAATTTTACCCTCAATTTTATTTTTTGGGACGTTTGATAATGTTAATTTGGATAGGAAATGAATTCAAGTTTTGGGTCACGTGACCTTATTTGCCTGAAATATCAGGAAACAATTTCTTCAACCCCGCAAATATATGAACGGCTGGTACCAGCCAATTGATTATACCGAGGCAGACTTGACAGAAGTGATGGGAGAGTTGCAGGAGCAACTCTTCTTCTACCAAAGCAAGACAAAAGTAAATCAAAGAAAAGCCAAAGCTCATCAGCTCATACAATCCGAAGCCCAAGTATGTTCTTCGACCTTTTTTTTTCATTTTTTGTTCTATTTTTTTCATCAATCATGGACTCGTCTTTTTTCCATTCATGGAGTGTTTTTTCATCATTAATGGACTGTTTTTTTTTTCATCATTCATGGACTCTTACAAACCGGGGTTTCGGACTCGGAGTGTTTTTTTCATCAATCATGGAGTGTTTTTTCATCATTCTTGGCGTGTTTTATTTATATATGGACTCTTACAAACCGGACTGTAATACATATACCTTCATCACTCCATTCAAGGACTTTATGTGCATATGTTCATCTTTTTCTTCTTTTACATCAAGATCAGTACGATATTAGCCGATCCACCCATTTATTTCATTTTTCTATTCCCTGTATATTCAGATGGACCAACATAGTTGATTCCATTTTTTCTTTATCTAGTTCAGTTCTTTTTTCTATTTTTTCATTTATTTTTATTTTTTCATGTATATTTGGATGATCCAATGTACGTGATTTCATTTTCTTTTTCATTTTACTTCTCCTTGTTCAATATATTTTTTCTATTTTCTCATATTTTTTCTGTTGGCCCTGTATACTTTAAATGATCCAAAATAGTTGTGCTGATAAAGAAACCTTACTAGTTATAAAAGCTACACTGTTTATTCTTGTTGTAGTGGTTAATATGGTTATTATTTATTTTCGTAAATTTTTTGTGCAAAAACCAGGTTTGTTCTGAAATAAATTTTTTAGCAAGCTTCTCAATCTGTATATTACCTCCCTTCTCATATGATTTATTGAATAGATGAGACCACATTCCTATGATGTTGGGTTTTATAAAGTTTTATTATCAAAAATATAGTTTTGGTGAAAAAGTAGACGTTGTTAACTAAAATGCTCATAAAGCTTTATTTAATTTTGGTTGATATAGGGTTTTAATATCTCAATGCCGAGCATTGTCTCAAAGTGGTAGTGACACCAACGAGGGTTGTTCTAGACCCTCGAGATGCAAGCAATTTCAATTTCAATATATGAGGAGTCATGACCATCTCCTTCTTAGGCCTCCCCATAGAAACTGGGATGCTGATCGCGAAATAACATTATATCGTTTATTTAAAATGAATGATCGGTTATGACACGCACAACTTCGAATGAACATAGCCTTATTTGAAGGACTTTGTACTAGGCTACACACATATGGACTAAGTGACAATCGATTAGTTAAGGTCGAGGAACAAGTTGCCATGTTCCTTAACACCATGGGACAAGATGAACGACGTGTCTCCGAGTAGTTGACTTTCTTCAGATCTGGTCAAACCATTTGTTACTACTTCTATAGAGTTTTACGAGCATGTCTTGATTTGTTCAATGATCTCATTACTAATTCCACCCCTATAAATTCCCCTCACGATAACGTCAAGGGCCTACCATGGTATCATTACTTTGAGGTTATGATAGTTTCATTAATTAATTTAATTTATTTAGCATGGATACTAACTACGCAATCTTTCATCTGCATAACAAAGATCGAGTATGTCCATTCAATCATCACTTTTTGTACGAGAACCCCATAATGGCCATGAAAATGATGTTTTGTGTACCTTGGTGACTGTGAAGAATCTTCAAGTTCTAACTATGTTGCTGCTTGTTGCTTGTAGTATTTTCATTACTTTTATTGTAATGTAATGGTGTTGAATCATCTCGGATATTGTATGTTTATGCCCTTGGATTATGTAAAGTAATGGTGCAAATTTTTCACGGATATTTTCTGAATCGAATTAAGATATTATATGTTTATGTCGTAATAATTTTTGTTTGTGGTAATACTGTTGTAGCTATTGCTTTTGTGGTTATTTTATACTGCTGCTGCTGCTGCTGCTGTAAACATTAACCATACTGATTAGCTGTTGTGGTTATTCTATATGTTTATGTCATAATAATTTTCTGAATTGATTAAATATATTGTTGCTACTGCTATAAACATTAACCATACTGATTAGTTGTATGCTGATGTATATCGATTAGATGTTGTATACTGATTAGCTGTTGTATACTGGTTATATACTGATTGTGTTGGTCAGCTGATTAGATGTTGTATACTGGTTATGTTATATACTGATTAGCTATAGTATAATCAGTATTGTATACTGGTTATATATTGATTGTTGTATATGATGAATAAATGAATGGTTACATGTTCATGCTGCATGGTTATATTCTTGTTTATTGATTGTTGCTGCAAAACTCAATAGCTAACTGATATTGTGATTATACTGATTATAACTCAATAGCTAATTGATAGAACTAAATAGCTAACTTATATAAGTTGACTGCTTATAGATATAACACTGATTATACCAATATAACACTGATTATAATGATTATACTGATATAACACTTAATACTAATTATACTGATATAATACTTAATACTGAATAAGCATGCATAACATAAATGAAGCTCTGCTCCGCCCACAATAACCACATAGGACCAATGTGGAGCGAGTAGATGTGCAATCTCATCAAGACGAAGCGAGCTAATGGATGGGTTCCTAATCCATTCTCTTTGTGCCCAGGTGCTCGGCGCATCAGAGGGTTGACAATGGATTCACTCCCGCCCAAATTAAATTCGTAATAGATACTGTTGAAGACGGATGTCATATTCGCATGACGAAAAAGAATGTCAGATCCAAGTTGAAAAAATTAAAAAAGGATTATGTTGAATTTCATAAGCCGTTACAGGTAAGTGGTTTCGGTTATGACATAAAAGCGGTGTCCTAATGGTAGATGCATTTGTATGGTCTGACTACATTGTGATGAGTACGACACTTTTCTATGAAATTTACTCCTCAAATTTACATCTCATATATAAAAAAACTTACTTATTAAATATGGTTATTGCAGGGTAAACCGGATGCTGGGATAATGAAAGGAAAGAAATGTATGTACTGTGACGAGTTCTAAATAATCTTTGGCAATGACACGATTACGGGTGATAATGTTATCTTGGGCGCAGATCAGTTCTCACCCATGAATGGTACACATATCTCAATGATCATTTTCTTTTACAGTGACAGAAAAAGTAGATGCACAGATCAGTGCATCAAGTTAGGTTGTTTTATCGGTCTTTATTAATGATAATTTTCTTTTACAGTGACAGAAGAAGTAGAAGTAGAAGTGGAGTTAAATGATGAACCGTACGTGGAGATCGAGACTTAAACAACGCCTGGGCAAGAGATTGATACACAAATGGCGATTGAGCAAGAGACTGACACCCAAATATTAGCTGGGAACGCCATAAAGTGCAAGGATTAGGCACCTAAAACAAAGTCTCGTTGTCATTGTGTAAACCCTCAGGAAGAATGTTCCCAAGAACTTGTTGTTATTACTGAATCGTCGAAGAAAATTGCCACCGTAATGGAGCTTCAGGTTGCCGTGGACTCTCAGGCTCACATGAACTGGCAGGGTTTTCTTAAAAGGCTAGCAAGTATGGATATGAACGATGAAAATATCATACGCATGATCTCGTTGTTTGAGGCCGACAATGGACTAGGCCGAGTCTTCATGAGTTTCTCTGACTTTACCTTCTTAGGTACACGGGCTTACAACAAGCTCCATAATCTCCCTTAATCACTTCAGTTCATAACTAATGTAATGTTTTGTGTACAAATTGTGGACAGTTATTATCGGATCTAATGTTGTGTAAATATCCTTTCTATAGGTGGTGGATTTTTTGTAGAAGGTGGTGGCCTTTTGTTAATTAGCTCATTATGCATTTTGAATTTAAACTTAATGGGCAACACATTACGTCTTTTTATGTAGTCGTAATGGTAATTGTCGTATTAATGGTATTATGGAATTTTCGTTTATATCTCAAAATATGTCATGATGGGATTTGACTAGGGGTGTTCAGAAAATCGAATGGACCGGCGGACCGAGTCGGATCGAACCGGATCGCCTTAATTTTATCATTTTTTTAATCGATCCGGTCCAAGTTTTTTTTTTTGACAAATCGGTCTAATCGGTCCGGTCCTCGGTCCCCCTTATTAAATACCCGAAAAAAGCTGAAAGAAATCCAATTTTAAAACTTATTTTTCGGTAAATCACTTGCGGAATGCTTTTCTAGAATGCCCAATATATGTTTTACATCTTCTATGCGAAAATGTTCAATTTTGATAAGATCTTCTTGACTGTTATTCAAAAGGTCCAATAATGTATCTATATTGGACCTTTTGAGGCAATTATAGATCCTGAGAGGCAATTCTGATTGGTCAATAAAAATCGATTTCAATGCTATTTTTTTTTTATTTTTTTCTTAGTTTAGTCAATTTCTCATGAAAGGAATAGTCGCTTCCAAGTGAATTCTCCCTACATTTATTCAATTAAATTCTGGATCTATTTCGATTCCGAATAGATGGATTGTGCTTACTATTAATATATATATATTTAATTATAATTATATTTATGTATAAAACAAATATTTAAAGAAGAGAAAGAACTTCAGCAGCTCAGGTCAGGGGTACGCTCATCACTATTCAAAATAGGAGAAAACACAAAAAAAAACCTAGGCACAACCATTCTTCTACTCTTCTTTTTCTCTCTCACAGGCACAACCGCTCTATCTTCTCTACTCTTTCTCAAACTTTTCACTTCTTTCTTCTTTCAAATCAAAACCCTCATCCATTTGCGCCTCACACAACACTGCTAGAACACCGTATTTGCGCCGCATACAACCCTCATCTATTGTGTCGCTCATCACATCACAACACAGCACGGAGGCTGCTCTACCGTATTTGCGCCGCACAGAGGCTGTTCATCTCTGCCAAAAATAGAGGATGCGCTACCCTCTACGGTATTCCTTTTTTTTTAAATATTGAAAGTTTTCATCTCTGCCAAACACGGAGGCTGCAATCCATGCATAATTACATAGTATATTAACTTTTAGTAGGGGAAAGAATAATGTAGTATGTGTTGTATCTTTTCAAACATGTTAAGTGTTAGCAATGCAGACACATAAAGGTTTAGATAGTCATGTATAGAGACAAGCAACTGAAAAATAAAAGTTGAAGCAGTCTAATCTCAAGACCTTATAGCAGATTATCTCTGCTTGTTATACTCTGTTTTGTACACAGGCTGGACATTTTTTAAACGTAATTTTAATTTAAAAAAAAATTATTTTAATAAAATTAGGACCGATAAGTTAAACTGGACCGACCCTATAAAAAGTCGGACCGACTAGGCCCGAAAGAACGGTACAATCGATTCGATATTGGTCCCTTTTTTGGGACCGATTTAATCGGTCCGGTCCCTAAAAATCCTAAAAATCGGATCGGACCGGACCGCGAACACCCCTAGATTTGACCACGCGCTATCTTAGCCATGTCTATGTCGGTCATTATTTTTCTCAAAAAATCAGATACGATTTGACCAAGCATTATCTTTGTTATTAATTACTTTACAGCCATAAAAGTTGTTGCTATTTGATGTCACACTATCCGATAATATTTTTAGACATTTGGGTATTCCTCTATTTTTTACCCTATAAATATATCATCTCTTTATTAGTTATTAGAGCATCAGCAACTGAGTTCATTTTGTCATATATATATATACCACAACCCTAGTTATACTTCCTCATACCGTAAACTTCACAATGCATAACCATGTCTACATGTCTGATGAAGATTCACCCTTCTTAACCCATATTCCTAAAAAACCTCTGTCAGATAAAAAATTATGTATTATAACTCGTCACCGCCTAAAAGAGTAGTGCGATGTGATTACCTCTTAATAGGGGGCTATGCAACAGGCCGGGAGGACAAAGTGTAAGTCTCAAGCATTAACATCATTTGGTGTTGAACATGTTGAGGCAATGCGTAGTAATGTTGAACCAGTGTTGACTAATCCAGAGATCTACCAAGATCCCCATGGAGGTAGTTGGTTTGGCAGGAAAAGGGTTTTTGAAAACATCCCTAAATTCACACTCCATTCTTTAGGCGATATTAATCATGTGATGAAATGGTTAGGGGCAGCGACAAAAGAAAATATTCCATGGGATGATCATTTAAGATGGCCTAGGTTATTTGATAGACGTTGCGATTTGGAGTGCTACTGTCAGTGGCATGGTTTACCGGCGCTACGGGCAAAATCGGTAAGATATTAAAAAGATCCAAATAAAGATAACGAAATTCCAATGCGAAATTGCACAGATGGAGAAAAGGTTAGAACAGTGGCATGCTAAACATTTGGTAAATACTGAACTTGACGATCCAATATAAGCATCAAATTTGGACCTCTCAGATTACAAAGGGGTCGATTCGAACATGGATTTAGTAAATAATTTACCTAACATGTTGATGGGGGATGAGAATGCCTTATGTTGTGTTTCGTGGTTGCCTAAGAAACCTAGATGACAAAATTATGTTACTTTTGTATGTTTTTTTATGTCTCAAACCACATTTTGAATCACGAAGGGGATGGGAATGCGTTATGTTCTTGAAACATTTTGTTTTTAAAGTGGAATTCAAATATTATTAATAAAAAAATGATATAATTGGTATTATGGAATTTTCGTCTACGATTTTTTTTAATTTACATGATAGTAAAATAAAATAGTTAATGGTATTAACTTGAAAAATCAGTCATTATTAATATTAAAAAACTACAAAATAAGTCAAATATAGCATGGCAAAGTTTTCATTTACCAACCCAAATTTTAGCTATCAAACAACATAAGTACAAAAATAATTGTATTCGAGTAGACAAATTTGTCTATTAAACACAAAAAGAAGACAAATATCATATTTTCTAGCATGCAAACATAGCCAATCAAATAGCAAAAAATTATATTTTCAAGGCAAATTTAGCCTTGACAAAACTTACCTTGGCAAATTTTGCCAATCCAACTCAATTCACACTTTTCTATCAAATGGACCCTTAGTGTTTATGTTGAATAAAATAATAGTACAAAACTCTTAATATTCTCATTTAGAAGAAATATGCACTCTTGATATTGAAAGCTCACGTCTCAAACACTTTTACAACAGTTAAAACACCACACTCAAACTAAGAATACAAAGGGGGCTTATTGCCTTATTTTATTTTTGCTACTTATTGGATGATATTAACCAAATGAGAAGCTTGCCTATTTATAGGCTAAGTAAACAAATTGTAGCAAAAAAATTGCTTCTTTTTCCTTGCACCACAGGTTCAATTTCTGGTGGCCTAACTTCTCCATTATTAATAGAAAACTTTAATAGTGGACTCAATTAGTGGTGGCATTATTTCTCCACTAGTCAGTGTTGATCTCTTAACACTCGCCCTCAACACCAGCTCCCATTCTTTTCACCATGCCGAACTAATGATGACAGTTTTTAAACTTACTGGTACTCACCCCTTTTGTGAACAAGTTTGCAACTTTATCATATGTCTTTATTTGTTTCATCTCAATCTCTTCTTGCGAAACATTCTTTCTGATAAAATGACATTGCACTTAAACATATTTAGGTCTTGCATGAAAGACTGGATTCTTTTTCGAGTGAACTGTTGACTAGTTATTAAAGTATAACGGAATTACATATTATATTGGTTAATGTATATCGTTCATTAACTGTATCAGCCACATACTCTATTGGGCCGCAATTGCTATTGTTTGATACTCTGCTTTCGTAGTTGATAGAGATACTATCGGTTATCTCTTAATGCACTAAGAATTCGCTCCAAATCTAAACTTAAACACGTACTCGGTAGTTGATCAATGAGTGTTGTGATCTCCTACATAGTCAGCGTCACATAGCTAACTAACTTGCAATCTTCACATTTCTTGTACAAAAAACCATAGTCAGTTGTACTCTACACATATCGTAATGTTCTCCAAATTCCTTCCAAATGATACTTCTTTGGATTTTACATGTAACGACTTATCACACCAACTCCATAAGAAATGTCAGGTCAAGTCAAGGTTAAGTGGATCAGTCTGCCTACCAATTATTGATGCATCGTCACATCTTCCAAATCTATTCCTTTATGTGCACACATCTTGGTGTTTGGTTCCATCGGTGTCGAGATCCGCTGGCATCAGAGCATCCCGAACGTCTTTAAGAAATCTTTGGAATATTTTTAGTGACACAAAATCTTCCTTCTTGCCTACGATCAACCTCTAGACCAAGAAAGAGATTGAGTTGTCAAAGTTCCTTCATCTGAAAAAAAACTGATAAATTCTCCTTTGTTCGAAGAATTTATGCCCCATCATCACTAGTTATGATTAAATCATTTCCTTATACCATCACAATAGCTAAATTTACTCCATTAGCTTTGACAAACAAGCTAAAATCTACATATGTTACTAAATAACCACTTTGAGTCAGAAATTCAGCAATCTTACCATACCATGCCCTTGGTGCTTGTTTTAATCCATAGAGTGCCATTTTTAGTTTACACGCATGCTCGGGATGACATTGGTTCTGAAAACCCATTGTTTTAATCATGTAGATCTCCTGATCTAACTCCCCATGAAAAAAAAAATACATTTTTCACATCCATCTGCTAGGAGTTCTAGTCTTTGTTGGTTGCAAGTGCAAGTAGGAATTGTACAGTTCTAAGATTTGTCGCTAAAGTAAACGTTTCATCATGGTCTAGTACATATTATTAGGAGAACCCTCGAGCCACCAAATGAGCTTTGTACCCCTCGATCGATCCATCTGGATGGTAATTTATTTTAGAAACCCATTTACAGGGTATGACTTTCACATCTCTTGGCTTCAACACGAGATCCCTTGTTTGATTTTCTCTAACGTTGTAATTTCTCCTTCCATAGCTTTAATCAACTCAGAACTCTGTGATGCTTCTTCAAACGTCTCAGGTTATTTTTTAATTGCTTCTTCTGTTATGGTTGTGTTGGCGTATTTAAAAATTAACTTTCGAATTCTTATTGACCTTTTGAGTTGTGATTATGGAGTTGATACCCGTGGTACTAGATCCACCTTAGTGTGGTTTTTGATAAATACCAGTTTTCCAAGGATTTTTAGTTACTTCATACTCGAAATTAGCGTCATTATATGAATCTTCATTTTCATCTGCACTTGATAGTATTTGTGCAGTTTTCTCCCCATTTTCTATTGCATCTTATCTTTAAACCTTCGAGTCTGCACCTCCCTTCTCGAGGACCACCAAGATGATGCTTCATTAAACATCACATCTCGTTATATGTAACACCTTCCAATCGTAGGATCTTAATATTTCCACACTTTCATCTGACTATCGTATCCCACAAAGATACATCTGATTTCTTTCTTATCAAACTTTCTATGTAAATGGTTAGGAATACATATATAACATACATAACTGAATACTTAAAAACAATTAACGGTAGGTTTCATGTCCCAAAATTTCTCAAATAACATGGGCTGCTGTTGTTATAGCTTCAACCTAAAATCATTCCAGTACATTCTTAGCGTGTAGCATACTCTAATAAATTTATGCAAGATGTCGATTCTTTCTCTTTAATACTCCATTCTTTTGGGGGGTGTTAGCACAAGTAAACTGATGACGTATTCTACAATCTCGTAGGTACTGGTAAAACACATTTGAGGTACATTATCCTCCATTATCTGTGGTAGATAAATAATTGTCTTCTCTACTTCTCTTTTAACCCTCTCTCTGAAATCCTTAAACTTGGAGAATGAGTCAGATTTTTCTTTCGTAAAAAAAACATACACATACCTGGAGAACTCATCAATAAACATCACCATATACTCTAATGGTTCCTTTGCTATAAACTTTGATTCCTCATATGAAAATTGATGTGTTTTACCATACTGGCATCCCTCATAGACAGTATCTCTTCTCATGTCATAATAAGGAAGTTCTTTGAACATTTACTTCTTCACCATCACACTTAGCTTAGAATAGCTAATGTGGCCTAATTTCATGTGCCATAACTATGTTTTCTCATTTTTCTTGTCTTGTCTACATATATAGACTCTGCTAACATCACATAGAATGACTTTAATTATCGCCCCTCCATTAACATACTATCTTTATTCCAATGAACAAAGTTCTTCATTCCCAGTTCCCCCTCTTTTTTAGGTAAGAGAATGCTTTTCCCACAAACCTAATGCCCTCTTTAGTTGCGAAAAATTGTTTTTTGTTTTCTATTTCTAATTTTCAACTCCATTTCCAATTTTTCATTTTTATAAAATTTTCGAAAACTAGAAATTGCATTCATATAGTAGATAAATTATTGTTTTTAAAATGTAGTTTACAGAAAATTTAGCGGTCAAATATAATTACACGAAGTTTAGACTCATAATGTAATTACAAAAATTTCAGGATCCAAATGTAATTTATAAACAGTCAAAAATGATTCATTTTGTGGTAAATATAGAATTTCTTCCATTATACTTTATTAGCTTCCCTCGATTGAGAGCAACATGAAGTCTCCCTTTTGGTTGGCTACTCTCTGTGCTCTTTCAACCAACCTCGATTGTAGTGTCTTTCCTTGTATTAGTTGAGAGTATTAGAGGAAGTATACTATAGGTCCACTCCTTCTTGTGTTATTTGGCACAATAAAAGATATAGAAAGTTCAAGAGCCAAAATGTAATTCTCATAAAATCTCAAGGCCAAAATGTTATTTTTAGGAAACTAAGGGCCCGTTTGATTATGTATTCAAAAAAGTTGATTTAAATATAGTTTTAAATACCGTTTTAAAATTTAGTTTTTTGTGTGTATTAATATTAGTATGCGTTTGGTAAACTTGTTTTTAAATATAGTTTTCTAAAATTTGACAAAATTGACACACACACACACACACACACACACACACACAGATATATATATATATATATATATATATATATATATATATATATATATATATATATATATACATATAATTACATAAAAAATTTAAACATACATGATACATGAATGTATACATAAATATATGCATACATACATGCATACAAATATCATAAATGCATAAATATATCACTTGTTCTTTATAATGTAATTTACCAAATGGTTAAGGATCTAAATGTAAGTCATAGAAAATTCAGGAATAAAATGTAATTTTGGGGACATTAAAAATTGATGGAAGACTTACTAAGGTTTTTTTTCCAATTTTTTTTGAAATCTGAAAATTTTGGAAAACTGTTTTTTTAATTTTCTATTTTGGAAAAATATCAAACTTGAACACATTTTCTAATTTTTCATTTTCGTGAACAAATCTTGAAATTTTTTTCTCGAAAAGAACCTAGTTTTTCACAACTAAACAAAGCCTAAATGTTCTCATTTCTATTCTGATTCATGAGAATAAAATTTTTATAGGCCTTATGAAAATGTTTCTCCAACAAATTGAATACCATATAAACCTAAAATAATAAATTGAAGAAGACTAATATATCTTATAGGAAGTTTATTCCATTTGCATATATAAAAAAGAACTAAGGCCGTATTTATCCTATTCTTTAATTCCAAAAAATTATAACAAGTTGGGTAAATCAGATATTCTATTGATATGCTTGAATATATGAGGCTTCTTATTGGACCATCTTGTTATAAAGTAGTAGCTATAATGTAGTATCTATAATTAATTTGTCTAATCTCCATTTTATGATTTTATTTATTTCTTATATTTTTCTTATCTATTAATATTGTTGGTTGTTTGGAAGATTTTTCAGCCATTTTCCCAGTTACCTTTCTCTTAATGGTTTTTAATGTTGTGCTCGACGAGCTAAAAAATATTCTAATAATAAAAAAGGATGAATATCTGATATTCACTCAGAAAGTCACAATTATTCTTTCTCTATGCAATTCTCAGCCAAGGCCAAGAGCAAGCTAGGGTTATCAGCAACTCACTATTGTCTCGTTTTGGCACCCCGCAAATAATGTCTAAAGCATTACAAAACAAAAGGTTGGCTTAAAATCCTAACTTACCCAAGAAGTTAAAAATGTTTGGACTATATGCCCATAATAGAAAACAACATAACAAGTTAATAACAAGGAAAAAATTAATAAATTAAAACTCCACACCATAAGCCCTCTTGATTTGATCAATCTTGACATCTTTTTAGAGTTTATATAGCCACAAATATTTAATGCTTGTGGAATTAACATGTGATTGATCATAGGCTTCAATTTAAGAAATATATTCCATTATAGAGTCTTGACATATTTCATTAACTTTGTCAATTTGTGCTTTGTCTCCACCTTTGTGTCGTATTGCGATCTTATAAGATAATATATTTTGTGAATTACAATTTGACGATGGTTCTTTAAAAGCAGCTTAAGTTTGAAGCCACATTTAATGAGTTTAGTATCTATTCACATTGAGAATGGATGATGTATACACCGATTGTAATTAGAACACATTTGTAGTTCTAAGGCAAATCTTGTTTCATAGAGTTTATAATACGAAATTTGGTGCAATGCCCAAGACTATTGACAACAATTTATGGGTAAAGAATAACTTATCAAACCATCTAAACTACCAATCAACGATTAAATTTAAATAACAAAGAATTAGGAATAAAAAATAAGCATATGTACAAATTTACATGGTTTGGCCAGAACAAGGCGTACATAAACTGAAATGATATGTATCTACATTATATCTACGTTGAGTTACGCATGTGTTCTGACGGGCCTAAGATGCCATGGAAGTGCTACAAAGCTCTCGAACTCTCTATAACAAACTCACGTTGTCTATAATAGCATGCTGAAAATGAAGTATATCAACCTTTCTTCCCTTGTGCTAAGGGATATTAACAGGACATGTGAGGTCTCTTGTCCAAGTCACGTAATTTGAGAAGAATATTCTGAAATGTTCAAGAAGGTTCTAGAAGTGTTGAGTCCATTATTTATGCCACTAATGCAATATCTTATTGGATGCATAATATTTGAATGACTCTTAATGTTCAATCACCTTTTTTGATTCAATCTGTTATGACCCTTATTACATTTGGTGGTAACCATATCCCATGGAGGTCTTAGGCATTAGGCAACGCATGTTTCGAGACCTGCTGGCTCAAAGTACGCTCATTGTGATGAAAACTAGTGTTCCTTCTTCAACTTACTATCTCCAATAACAATACTCCAAAGATGAAGACGTTAGATTTTTCTGAAAATCTCCCTCCCATTGCATATTCAGGGGCCACATAGCCAATATATTTTATCACATGCGACCAAATTGAGAAGTTAATTTATTTGTTAGGATTTATAGACATTGATTTACCATCATATGAGGATAATGTAAAGTCTGGATAACGACAAATCTACTTACCATGTCCCAATGACCCTTTTAGTATTGCTTGATCTTGGTTGCCCCCAAAAATTCTTGCCATGCCAAAATCTTATATTTTGGAATTGAACTCCTCACCCAACAACATGTTACTTGATTTCAAATCTATATGAATGATCCTTAATCTGGAATCTCTATGAAACGGTCTTCGATAAATCCCTTCAATAAAATTGATCCAATTCCTCCAATCTAGATGTTCTTGTTTGTGTGGATCTGAAAGTTTCATTCAAAAGAAAGAAAGGATGTTAAGAAAAAAATATATATAGATTTTAGTAAAGTTGTATGTCGAACACAAAAAAATAAGATAACAAGTATGTCACTTTCCTAATTGGATCACATTGTGCCATATGAAACAGCCCAAAAAATTGAACTGATAATATATGATCAAAAACATTTTGGCATCAACTAAACGAAGAGAAATGCATTGAGTTCTTTTTGGCATGTATTCATATACACACATCTTTTCTCCTCCATATACACAATAACTAAGGAGTGTAACAAAATTACAATGTTAATGTTTAGAAATCACTATAACCTCATTCATAAACTCCTCTAGCCCTTGCCAAGAAGATATTGAAAACATTTTCACAGCTAGTTCTTGTCCTTTTTGCAATTTTTCCTCTAAATGAACACGAAATGAACATCAATATAAATCTAATAAAAAACATTGATAATGCCATGGATGGACAAAAAACATTTTACCTTATTGGCTGAATGAAAGTTCTCTATTGCATTTGCCAACTTCTCAAAGGTACCTAGTGGAACATTTTCGAGATTTATCTTGGTTCATACCATCTAAGGGTGTCCTTTCATATGAATACCATATACTAGTAGGCATGTTACATTTTCTTTTGTCCATCCACCTCCAAGAAATGTACGCAAATATGGCAACGACTATTAACCCTATTACCCCTATACTGCGATAACTACTTCCATTCTTCTCTTTTTATCTGTAGAATGGAATAATTATGATTAGATTTTATATAAATTATATAAGAATACTAAACTACATTAAAAACAATTATATGCTTTGAAAACATCAATCCTAAATTATTTTTATGACAATGCCTGTAAGTAAATCAGAGATAACCTTTTACTAGGAAAAACTATAATCCCAAGGCAAGGTCTAAACTAGATAAGTTTACCACGTTGTTTCATTTATTTTGTCGGTGTGTGTTAGTGCTAATTAGGTATAAATCTTCAAGCCCATATTTTATTTTCCACTACTTAGGGTAGTGTTGGTAAATAATTTATGCAACTATATTCCCCTCCTTTTTCATATTTATAGTCTCTTATTTAATAAATAGGTAGGGATTTTTTTTCGTTTCGTATAGAATAATATATGTATTAAATCAAAAATGATTAATATTAAAATCAAAGAGATATTACAATGAAAATGATGAATACAATTACAAGGAAATTATTACCAGGCTCTGAGTATGCAACTCAAATGTAAAGATCCAGTCTTATACTAGAGAATTTTTGGGTTTAATAAGGCTACCACTCCAATGCGTACACCTCATCCCCGTGAAATATGCATAAGCTATGCAAGAGCAATTATTCAAGCACTGCTTCATATATTGGTTTTCTGTAAAATTTGACCACTCAGCAAAATATGACACTTTCATTGATATAGGATTAAGAAATCCATCTTCTTTGTCAATGCTATTGTTTCAGTCACATTAGAAATTTGTCCTCTTCTTACCTCCACTAGTCCAATTTCCTTTATTACAATAAAATCATATATATGAAATACATATGAATTATAGACTATCAAATAAATTTAGGCCATTAAAAGTGATTAATTTAAGTTTTGGGGCCTTAATAATGTACTATTAAAGTGTGAGTTTTAATGTGTAGAGACAGACATAGTTTCTATTTTTATGATGGGTTAAAATAAAAATATACGAAATATGAAAAGACACGATTATCTTATAAATACGGGTCATGGTCCCAGATCACACAACTCTCTTCTTCTGATTCCCATTGTCAGAGAGAAATTCAGTCATAAAATAAACATGTTGATCTGAAAGATCATAAGACCTCAAACTCAAGTATTTTACTTTTGTCATTATGGATTCAAATACGATTATGCAAATTCAATATTTTTATTTATTGATGATTCAATATAAATGTTCCCGTTTGTGTGATGGTTTTCACAAAATAGAATTTAATCCAACATGTGGTATCAGAGTTATTTCACGAGGTTATCCAACATACTACCCAAAATAATTTCTGACAATCAAAGTAGTCTTGTAAAAACTAGAAGTATACAAGATAACATCTTAATTGCTCAAGAAATGGTCCACAGCCTCCCCAAAAAAATTTGGGGGGGGGGGGGTAATATTATACTAAAGTTGGAAATGTCTAAAGCATATGACATGCTAAAATCGATGTTCCTCATTAACATCTTAAGGAAATTTGGCTTCGAGGAAACCTGGATTGACCTCATATGGAGATCCATCTCAAATGTTTGATTCTCTAATTTAATTAACGAACAATTAAAAGGATAATTTAAATCCAGTAGAGGACTCAGACAAGGTGATCCTCTATCCCCCATCTTGTTTGTATTCACATCAGAAATATTAAGTAGAGGATTAAACTCCCTGATGGATAAGGGCCTTTTCCGACCATATTACCACTCACCGAGATGCACAATCATCACCCACCTCGCATTTGCTGATGACATGATTATATTTTCAGGGGCTGATAAAAAGAGTCTTAGACAAATTATGATGTTTCTTCATGATTATGAAACAACTTCCTGTCAACTTATAAACATCTCTAAAAGCAGTTTCACTATTGACAAGTCAACTTCACACAAAAAGACAATGTCTATCGTAAAACTCACAGGCTGAATCTAAAGTATCTCCCCATAACCTATCTAGGATGTCCCCTCTTTAATGGCAGAAGGAAAATAAGCTTTTTCAACCCCCTAGTGGAAAAAATTAGACATAAACTTCAAGGATGGCAATCTAAGTACCTATCATATGGGGCAAAATGGACTCTTATCAAATATCTACTCTACTCAATACCATGCTACATGCTTTCAGTGCTACAACCACCCAAGGGCATAATAAAAAAGATTCACTCTATTATCAATAATGTTTTTTTGGAGAGCAAACGAACAGATCAGTTGGAAACAACAATGGCACAGTTGGGAGACCTTGTGTTTCCAAAAGAATTTGGTGGGCTATGTTTTTCTAGTTTAGAAATCCTATCAAATGCCTCAAGCCTGAAATCCCTATGGAGACTCAAAACCTCAAATTTATTATAGAGCAAGTTCATGAACTCCAGGTATAGATTACAAAACAACAATTTTGGCCAATCGGGATCCATATCAATGAAAAGAATGAGATCAGTAGCTCACACTGCCAATGAGAATATGATCATAAAGGATGACAAATGGTCTTGGTCGTTATCCAAAAATGGGTAATTCTCCCAAGCTTCTACAGTAGAGATTTTGAGCGTCACCCCCCTGTGACACCCCACCTAATTAAATATCGGGTGATCAGTCCTTTATTAAATTAAAATCAAGGTGAACGGTTGGTTCATACTTAGCATCACTGTCGCAGAATAAAAATTCCAATTTAAACACCCTAAATAATTAAGCTAAGTGTCAAAACAATTTTAAATCTCATTTCCATTTTATTAAATTCCATTAGGAAAACCTTTTCAATAATTAATAGTTTACGAATCGTATAAATGTTAAAGATGGCAATGAACACACAAGAATTTAACAATTCAGATAAACCAATACCAAGTCTAAAAACTACAAAGGAAATCATCCTAACACGAATTACATCCCAAAGAGTACCAAATAAAGAAAATAAATGAATAAAAAAAATCTCTGACAAATCCAACTGAATAGGGAAACGGGCGACACATGCCCTAACTAATCAGAACTATAATAAGAGTAGAGTCAATCAACAAATTCGTTTAAGCAATGGCCTGTAACTCCCACCTAAGTTGCAGTGCGTCCGTTCCAAGGAATCTAAGCATGACGCCCTTGTGGCTGGGCACCTGTAATATATACATATATATGCAAGAGAAGAAATAACCGGAAACGGGTCAGAGCCAGAGTGTAAAATAGTTTAAAAATAGTTTAGCAAGTATTTAAAATTCTTACCGGCTAATGAAACAACCATGTTAGTGTGCGACACTCTCTTGAGAAATTCTCACCTCTCATCTAGTGCGCACGCCTACTGTACTATTAATCTCAACAGTTTATTTTAACTTAACTTTCCTATAAGGTTTCATTCCGATAAATACTGTGTCTAAGATAATAATTTTTTGAAAATTTAGCTCTCTCATATATCCTATGTTATTTAATATAACCCAGTGATGTCACAAAATTCCCAAACAGTTATAATAAAGTTGGAGTATTTATTCATTACTTAACTACTTTTATGCACAGTAGAAAGTTTCATACTTAAGTATATATATATTAGTCACTCATATAATATATGTACTATCGGCACCCCACATAAAATCTATGGTGCTGGCATACTCTGCTATCAAGTCCCCGTATCATTCGTACTAAGGGAAATACTAGTTCGGAATCACTCTCGAACTTTATTAACATAAAACACATACAATTGGAGGCGAAGTATAGTTCCAAGTCACTAAGAGGTCAGCACATACCCTCACGTCTCTTAGGACCATCTGACTATCACTCAAATAGCTTGTATCAAGGATAATATCTTCTAGGGTACAAGTCGTTATCCCCCATAAAGGCCCAATCGAGATAAGATTATCCCGGCGCGGAAACCCCCGTGATAGCAAGTAGCTCGGGTATGATTTTTATACAGATATATAATATGTGCATAATCACGCAATCATATATATATATATATATATATATATATATATATATATATATATATATATATATTCACATTTCTAAATTAGGTGAGCCCACGACCCATAATTTTAGCTATCCGTTCTTAGCACATTTTACTCGATTATCTCGCATACGGACTCGTCACTTTTATTCTCATAATAAGTTACTCCATACCTACTTCACATCTCTCGAAGTATTCTATCTCCCTAAGTATAATTTCAGTAGGCATACTCTCATTTACCTTCTGGCCTAACTCCCTTACGAGTCTCGATCTTTTTTATTAAATGTACGCATGATTTCTCATTGTGTGAATAACTCCCCGTTAACCCATAATTGTATCCTACATTAAACTCCACTCAACGGGGTCCACCTAGACCCTACTGGTCCTCTTTATATCCCATTATGATCTAAATTTAATAATCAAGGGTTCCTATGCATTTTAATCGGATTAAACAAAAGGAGAAAAATACGCAGTTTTCCACGAGAGATCGATCGATCGATACCATCGATCGATCGATGTTCTTAATCGATCGATCGATCAAGCAGTTATGACGAAACCTGCCATTGTCCAGTTACGGGTTTACCTCTCCAACCTCAACCAAATCTCCATTAACGATCCCCAAACTCCCAAACAATATTACTACAATTACTATATACCTAACTACATGATTTTCTACATAAAATATGTTTGAATTCATCAAGTATAACGATTTAATGGAGTAAAATTGACATAAACTTGAAGAACCCTAATTTTTCTTTTAATTTCCATTCTTCCAATTCTTTTCCAGATTACTTGATTATAAATCCATACAAGTTCGTGGCTTATCCTCTACATGTGATTCAAATGTCCAGAATATGACTACTTCCTCTACAACATATGATTTTAAATCACAAAATAGTAATTTCTTCCATGAAGCATGTTCTTAACAACCCTAGACTAATATGATTGAAACATTAACTAAAAATAAAGCAAGATAAATACTTGCCCGGATTTTGAATTTCTAATTTGTGGACAAAAGAGGTATGATTGCGTTCCTTATCACGCGATCTACGTTTTGGTGGTGGTGACGATGCGAACGGGTGAGTCTTTAGCCTTGAGTTGCTTGAAAAGCTTTCCAACTTCTTCTCTAATGGACGTTCTTTGATTTTGTGTTTGTTAACCCTAGAAGGCAACTCCTAAAGTCTGATTTATCCTTAGAAAATTCGTGGGTTTAATTACCCAAAAATGTCAAATGTCTATAATACCCTCCCGGGATGCCAATTAGGCCTAAAAATGCCCGAGACCCAAACTAAATCCCCGGGTCCATTATTTTGACTATCTCGACCCTTTTGGACACATTGGCACACTCGAAATGGACATACGGGTGACTTATAATTTATTCACTTTTAATAATAATAATTTAGTTTTGACACAACACAAGCGCGTCGCGACTTAAATTTTCATAATTGCCATTTTATTCAGTAGTAGAAAGGAAACATCAGCATTTGTTTAATGTTGCTCGTGCTTTGTTTTTCCAGTCCGGGGTTCCTATGAAATTTTAGGGAGAATGTGTGCTCACTGCTACCTTCTTAATCAACAAGACTCCTTCACCTGTTATACACAATGACACTCCATACCAGTTGCTATATAATTGTCCAGTGGACTATAATTCTCTCAAAGTTTTTGGCAGCTTGTGCTTTGCATCCACTCTGCCTTCTCATAGGACAAAATTTCATCCCAGACCCAGACCCAGACCTTGTGTGTTTGTTGGCTATCCTCCCGGTATCAAAGGCTACAAGTTATATGATATTGAAACCAAAAATTTCTTTATTTCTCCACATGTCATCTTTCATGAACATCTCTTCCCTTTTCAATCTATTCCACATTCTGAGGATTTAATTGATCCATTTGTTGACCTTGTTTTACCAAATTCTACCCATGATTTTGATCAATCCACTTCATCCCATTCTCAATCTACTACTTCAGTTCCCAATATTACTATATCGCCTCATGTCCAACCTTCACATGCCACTTCTCAAACTGATATTAATCCTTCTTCCAGTATTTCTTCTCCTCTTCTTCTTAGGAGATCAAATCGACCCATAAAAGCTCCAACTTACTTGAGAGACTTTCACTGTAATCTCTCACTTAACCAGTCACCACCTGATTCAAAATATTCTTATCCATTAGATAACTACTTATCCTATAACAAATTCTCTTTAACTCACCAAAAATACTTAATGTATCTTATACGTTTGAACCTCAATTCTACCATGAAGCTGTGAAATTTCCTCATTGGAGAGCAGCTATGCAAGCTGAGTTAGACGCCATGGAAGATAATCACACTTGGTCAATTACTACTCTTCCTAAAGACAAGAACTCAATTGGTTGCAAGTGAGTTTATAAGGTCAAATACAAATCTGATGGTTCTATAGAAAGATATAAGGCTCGGCTTGTAGCAAAGGGTTACACTCAAAAAGAAGGGTTAGATTTCATTGAGACCTTTGCACCAGTTGCTAAGCTAGTTACTATCAATGTCTTATTTGCTGTTGCTGCCGTTAATAATTGGCCTCTTATTTAACTTGATGTGAACAACGCCTTCTTAAATGGAGATTTGTTTGAAGAGGTGTATCTAGACTTGCCGTTGGGATATCATAAGTACAGTCATTATGATGCACAGGGGGAGAAACTTGTTTGCAAGCTTCACAAATCCATATATGGATTGAAACAAGAATCCAGACAGTGGTTCTAAAAGTTTTCTCAAGTTTTACTTCTTCATGGTTTTTGTCAATCCAAATCAGATTACTCTTTATTCACAAAGGGATCTGGTTCTTCCTATGTGGCCTTACTTGTCTATGTGGATGATATTATCATCACTGGCTCAGACCCTCATGAAATTGACAAGTTGAAATGTTTCCTTCACAGTCAATTTAAACTCAAAGATCTTCGAAAATTGAGGTTCTTTCTTGGCTTAGAGATTGCTCGGTCTACTGAAGGAATACTTCCTTCTCAAAGGCATTATGCATTACAGTTACTTGAAGATACTGGGTTTTTAGGCCGTAAACCAGCAACTCTGCCCATGGATCCTCAAACTAAACTCAGTTATTTTGAGGGTTTGAGATGCTTCTTCTTATAGAAGACTTGTTGGTCGCTTGTTATATTTAACTATATCTAGACCCGATATTACTTTTGCTGTCCACAAACTCAGTCAGTTTGTTTCAAAGCCTAGACAACCTCATCTTGCAGTAGCAAATCACTTATAATAGTACCTTAAAACTCATCCTGGTCAAGGTCTTCTATTTTCTGCTACTTCTTCCCATCAACTTCGAGCTTTCTCTGATGCAAACTAGGGGTCTTGTTTGGATTCTCGAAAGTCTGTCACTGGTTTCTGTGTTTTTCTTGGTTATTCTATGGTGTCTTGGAAAGCCAAGAAACAAAGAACTATCTCTCGCTCATCTGCTGAAGCTGAATATCGTGCGTTGGCTTCAACAACATGTGAATTAACTTGGTTACACCAACTCCTCAAAGATTTTCAAGTAAGCATTTCTTTTCCTGCTTTGGTGTTTTGTGATAATCAAGCTGCGGTTCATATTGCCTCAAATCCAGTATTTCATGAACGCACCAAGCATATAGAGATGGATTGTCATTTTATTCGTGACAAGATTGTTGAAGGCTCCATCAAACTTCCTCCCGTTCGAACTCAACATCAACTAGCTGATGTGTTCACCAAAGCCTTACCTGCCAAAATATTGTTTTCTCTGTTGTCTAAGATGGTAGTTCTTGATCTTCACTGTCCATCTTGAGGGGGAGTAACAACACCTGTGTATTCGTTTGTTATTTTTAGTTAGTTAGAATAGTTACTGTATGTTAGTTTATTATTTTTAGTTAGTTCGAATAGATACTGTTTGAATTGTTTCTTTTAGTTCTCTATTTATACTCGATGCATCTCTCGCAAAGTTATAGAGAATAAGAAAATGTTTTTACATTCTCTTGGGTCAAATACCTCGTCCTAGATTTTCTTCGTCATCTAAAACAACATTAAAATCCCCTAATATGATCCAGGGATTATTTTTGGATTTCCCAAACATAAGTGATCCCACAAACTCTGCCTCTCCCTCCTTGTGCATTTATCATAGATACATGAGACAGATAATGAAATCAAATTCTTGAGATTTAACTGAAATGTTGATGTTTTGATTTCTAAAGCTAATCACAGACACTCCAATATCCTCTTTCCACAGTAACCAAAGAAGAGTGTTTGGCGGATTACAATGAGTAAAACCACAAGATTTAATTTTCTGTGAAACATTTAGGCCCGATTTGGTTGCGCAAATTGTTTGATTATGTAAATTGGTTCATTGTAAATTAGTGAACTGTAAATGAGTGAATTTGAAATGACTTAAATCCAATTTTACACAATGTTTGGTAATTTGAAATTGATGTTAAGGTTCTATGAAAAAAAAAATATAAAAAAAAAATCAAGAGAGAGGGGGGGGGGGGGGGAAGAGAGAGGGAGTGGGGGAGGGGGAGAGGGGGGAGGGGGGGAGAAGGGACATGCACTTTATGTTACTCCTATTCAAATAGATTCATTTTACGTTTTTTTGTGAAGTGATCCAATTTCAAATTTTTTACATGAGATAAAATAGTGCAATTAATGAATCATTTGATTAATAAAATCAAACACAATTAATAGGTCAATTTGTAAATTAATTAATTTATTAATGATCCAATTTACAATTTTGGGACAACAAAATGAGACCTTAGAATAGTCTTCCCAGCAACCTTAGTTCAGAGATAATAATCAAAGAAGGATTCCATAAACTAATCATTCTCTTAATATTCGGTATCCAAAATACCCCTAATATTCCAATAGAGACAACTATTCATGAGCTAACACCAAAATAATATTACCAATCTGCCTAGTTTTAGACCTGGTATTTCTTTGTTGCAAATCTTGTGATTTCTTCTTAACTGCATCTTGAGCTTTGACTTTGTGTAATTTGTCAAAAAATTTGGGCTCCTTTATTTGTTTGGAAAAATTCTTCAAAACATACATTGCTTCCTTGTTATTTTGATTTAACAGTTCTTGGAAAATTTGGGGAGTCAAATTTAGAACTAGGTAGATAATCCTTGGCATACCTATGATCGTTGAGACCATGTCTCTCTTCTCCACTCTCTGCTCTAACATTTATATTTGTTGCATTTCCTCATACACTTAGGTGTCATCGTCAGTGATGTGATTTATATTGATACCTTCATCAATAGAAATATCGAAGGCATTCAAGTTATCTAAGTTTTCGTTCATAATTTGACCATCCACCAAAGTTTGTATATAAAAATCATGCCTCTCTACTTTGCTTATTAACGAAGTCTATCATTTTCCTCTTTTGATTCACAAGTTTGAGCTTTTTGTCCAACTGATTAATCATTGTGAATGACATCCACCATATTTTTTATGTTTTTATAAATTATTTTGCATTCTTTCCACTGCTAGGTCTTCACTTTTGAGTATGGGGAAAAATGAGTTGTTTAGCAAATGGACAACTGCCGTAACAGCTGCAAAAGTTTGAGGTTTAGAAGAGGACGATGGACGAGGGGGGTAGTCAATGATTCCCGGATATTCTCCGTCGTCCTCCAGGGGAGGAGGAACTACGAAATTAAACAAATGATTAGGTCAGCTAGGTCAGAAGATAGATAAAAAGTTTCTTCGAGGCGAGGGAAATAATAATTAGTTGAGTATAATCCTCTTTCGTGCTAAAGCGAAAATATGCAAATAATTCTACTTTGCAAATGATTCTAAGGTATAGATCGGTAATGGATTGCATCAAGTCGTCGTGCTCGCATGAATTTTTATCCCAAACGAATTTTATTGAGTTTGTATTAAAATGAGTAACTTTTTTATCGTGTAAAAATATTATATTCAAATTCGTTCTTTATCGGTTTCGTATTTATCATTTATTATTCATTAAAAAAATGATTTATTTTGAATTTTATACAAATTGACATATTAACTCATTTTTAATTCAATTAGACCGAATAATTGATTAACATTATTAACTCTCTCATTTATTAAAAATAGTTATGATTAAATTAACATTAAGCGATATATGTAGAATTATGTTATATAATTCTCCATTATGTGCTCCATAATTATATTTATTCTAAGAGTCACTTTGGTTAATAAAAGGGTACTCCAAATACCAAGAGTCAAAAGAACTCTTGGACATCTACCTTGATGGCCGGTTGATATTAAGTGACTGTTGACGATTTAGGTCATGTCTCTGCCTATAAATAAGTGACTGATTTTCATCATTGAGACACCAAAAGACAACATAATGAAATTATAGGAAAGGGAGAGAAATCTAAATCCTCAATGAGAGTAAATTTTGAAATAGTGTTTTTTCATACTGGGAGATCTAACCATTTGAATGCGTTAAAATTGGAGTATGTTCTGGCCGTATAAAAGATGAAGCCATGTTCCAAAATTCAACTCAATTGGACATCGTTACGGTTGATTGCTCCAACCATTTTTCTAGTTTTGACAATTATGGAGGTATGTTATTCGAATACCATTTTATGTTCCGCATAATGTTTAAATGTGATAATCATGAAGATCCAAGATACTTTTATTAAGAACATTTGTATGCGAAAATATAAATAAATTAATGTTTCTTGATTAATAATATGGTGTTGTTGATACCAAAATTAGTATGCTGATATGGACGAATAATAAGAAGACACGTGTCAATATACGTGGCACAATAGCAACGAGGAAGTTCATTTCCCCGACCAACTCATGTTCGCTCCGAGCAACAAGGATTACACCGAGGAACTCCATCACTCCGAGGAACTCCAGCGCTCCGAGGAACTCTTGAGTAACGAGCAACTAAGGCGGTCCGAGCTGCATCTCGGCCACAACATTGATTGCCATATAATCAACAGTTCAACTATTCATTGAATGCTTATCATCTTGACACACACGCTTAAAGGGCATTAAATGTATTACCCTTTCATATGTATATCATTTAATGTATCACCCTTTCAGAAGATAGCCTCAAGGCTATAAATACATTGTACAACCCTCATTCAAGGGGACCGGAATTTCTTGATAGAACTTGTAATCGAGAATTCCCAAACATTCAACAATAACATAACAGTGGACGTAGGCCATTCTTATAAGGCTGAACCACTTTAAAAATCTTTGTCTCATTTTATTTATCTGTGATTGAATAATTAGAGCGATCTAATTTTTTACATCAACAGATTGGCGCCGTCTGTGGGAACGATTGTTATTATCGTTTTTCACCAAAAATCATTCATCATCAATGGCAGATAATCCGGAATCCAGCAATCGAAATGCTGGAAACGCTGGAAATCTTCCAAATCCTTCAGTACCTCCAGATCTGGCTGGAATTATGACGAATCTGGCTCAAGGACAAATCGCCATGCAAGAGACAATGCAGCAACTCATCCAAACCCTTCATGGCGGTGCACCTGCACATTCGGGACAACGAAGTGGTCAGAGGCAAACCTATTTACATTCTTCACGATCCAGGCGTACAGATGCGTATCGTAATGAAGAATCAGATGATTTCTCTTATCAACCTGGGCAAACTTCATCAATACGGGCTACAGATACTGAGCAACGTATTACTCTCTCTCCAGAAAGGACCAGTGCCTTAGAAAGATTGAGCAGGGTGTCTCCTTTCAGTCGATTAGGCCCCAGGAGGAATAGGAGTCCACCTAAAGCCGTGTCGAGGAGTTTTCGACAACCATCAGATCTAAGAGAAGGATCAACACAATCGCGACCAGTTGCTCGTTAAGAAAGATCTCAGGAGGCTACTTCAGAACAATCAATTGCTCGAACTAATAGGCCCGAGGAGGGAAATGATTCTTGGAAAGGCTCCATTCAGTGGTTGGAGGATAGATTGGGAGAAATGGCTAAAGCAAAGAATCCCCTACAACGAACTTTTGTTCGAGGGACACCTTTTGTACAGGCCATTGTAGATTTTCCTACACCGTCGAAATTTAAAGCACCTGTGGTAACCCCCAAATATGATGGAAAAACATATCCTATTCTTCACATAGAGCAATATCAAGCTGCTGCAGACATCTATGTTGTCCCCGACGAGATGAGATGCAGAGCATTCTCAGGAACTCTTACTGGATCTGCCCAGATATGGTACAACAATCTTCGTCGGGGTAAGATTTCAACTTTCTTTCAGTTGGCCGAGTTGTTTATTGGCAATTTCTGTTTTGGAGCAAAGCCAGTAAAACGAGTAGCACACTTGTTAAGTGTTAGACAAAAACCTGGTGAGAGTACTAGAGATTACATAACTCGTTTACGAGAAGATGGAAGTCATAGATTATGAAGAAAAGACAACAATCACTGCCTTGATGAGTGGGTTGTTGCCTAATAAGTTGTATTACACTTTGGCCAAAGATCCACCTACAGCTATGTCAGAGTTGATGGCAAAAGCGGCCAAAATCATGAATGCCGAGGAGGCTATGGCTGCGAAGAAGAATATGGATAAAGAAACCAAGGTGGAAGTCGACAAATCTAAGAAGAAAGAGCATAAGGGCAATGGTGGTGACAAGCATTCCAAGAATAATAGGTCGTCATGGTAAGTCGTGAAAAAATTCGATAATTATACTCCTTTGAAAATGGGTATTAATCATATCTTGGAAGAGATCAAGAATAACGAGGAGGTAAAGTGGCCGAAGACACTGAGGTCAGACCCTGACATGAGGAACAGGGAGAAATATTGCGAGTTCCATAAAGATCATGGACATATGACCAAAAATTGCATAGCTCTTCAGAACGAAATTGAAACACTCATCCGAAGAGGAAAGCTAGCAAAGTATGTTGATCGGGGAGGTGAAAGAAGAAATAATGACCGAACTAGGGAGAGGTCTAGATCTCCTCGTCGAGCAGAGGAGAAAAAGAAGAGAGACCATGAAGATGATCCAGATGATGACCCCGATCTTCCCAAGAAGCCAAGGCAACCAGAACGAGAGGTATTTTCCATACGTTTTGGGTCATTTGATTGTAATGTTATTACAGGAGGAGATGCATGAGGAGGAGACCTTACTGCAGAAAGAAAGGCTTACCTCGGAGAGGCTCAAGCTTGCTCGTACATTCAACGAATAAATTTGGCTGAGGAGGATCGCCCGAGGAAGGTAAACAAAGAGAAGCTGGTCATTGTCTTTTCAAAAAACGACCTGGCAGGTGTTCTTTACCCTCACGACGATCCTTTGGTGATCAAAATGAGGATGAAAGAAGTAGTGATTTCAAGGGTTTTGGTAGATAATGGTAGTTCGGTAGACATCATGTACTACTCATGCTTTGACAGTTTAAATTTAAAATTATCTCAATTGGAACCTTATCACAGACCTCTTCTGGGTTTTACTGGCGAGAAAGTTTTTCCACTTGGGACGATCAAGTTGGATATATTCATTGGAACTTGGCCTGCTTGTCGAACAGAAATAATACGCTTCTTTGTGATGGATAAGAATGTGCAGTCAGCCTACAACATCATCATGGGAAGAGTTGGTTTGAAGAAGTTCGAAGCAGTTCCATCTACAGTACATCAATGCTTAAAATTCCCAACAAATTTCGGAGTGGGAGTGGTGAAAGGTGATCAAAAAGTAGCTCGTGAATGATATTATTCATCTGCCGAACAAGAGGATCTTGAAGAGTCAAGGAAAAAGACTACTACCTACCAGGTGGATGAAGGTACGAAAATTGAAACACTTGATCCCAGAGATGAATCCCAACTTGTAAAAGGACAGGTGGTGGAATCTACAGAAAATGTTATTCTGGACGACGAGCACCCTGAACGAGTAACCCAGATAGGTTCAACGTTGGATGCTTCAATAAAATAAGAGTTGATAACATTCTTGAGAAACAAGAAGAAAACTTTTGCATGGAGTCATGAAGACATGCCAAGAATAGATCCAAACTTCTTATGTCATGAGCTCAACGTGAATAAGGAGATCAAGCCTGTAAAGCAGAGAAGAAGAGTATTTAGTCCCGAGAAGAATCAAGCTATACAAGAGGAGGTCGAGAAGCTCCAGAAAGCTCAATTCATTGAAGATGTGAAATATCCAGACTGGTTAGCCAACGTGGTGATGGTAAAGAAGAAAAATAATAAATGGAGAATGTGTGTTGATTTCACTGATTTAAACAACGCATGCCCAAAAGATCACTTTCCATTGCCTAGGATTGACCAGCTAGTGGATGCTACCTCGGGGCACGAGATGCTCAGCTTCATGGATGCTTACTCTGGTTACAACCAGATCAAAATGAAACCTGAAGACAGGGAAGTACTTCTTTCATTACCCCTAGGGGAACTTATTGTTATAATGTTATGCCTTTTGGTTTGAAAAATGTAGGAGCGACATACCAGCGGCTGATGAACAAGGTTTTTACCGAACAATTCAGTTGCAATATGGAATTCTATGTCGATGATATGCTGACAAAGAGCAGGAAAACTGCAGATCATCTAGTTGACTTAGGTCAGACCTTTGATCAACTAGATAAATATCAAATGAAACTCAACCCGACGAAGTGCACATTTGGAGTACGAGAAGGAATGTTCCTCGGGTACATCGTCAACCAACGAGGCATTGAGGCGAATCTAGAAAAGATCAAAGCTCTTTTAGGGTTGCGATCTCCAACGACGAAGAAAGAGGTGCAGAGTCTTACAGGACGAGTTGCAGCGCTCAACAGATTTGTATCCCGAGCAACTGATAGATGCCTCCCATTCTTCAAAACACTTCGAAAAAATTTCGAGTGGAATGATGAATGTGAAAAAGCCTTTCAAGACTTGAAGAAATATTTGGGAGCACCTCCACTGTTGTCCAGGCCAGTAATGGGAGAAAAGTTGTACTTATACCTGGCAGTATCAGAGAATGCAGTCAGCTCGGCATTGATCAGATTGGAGAATGGAGTCCAGAAACCAATTTATTACACAAGTAAGGCTTTCCGAGGTACAGAGATCAGGTACCCAAAGTTGGAAAAATTGGCATTGGCATTAATTGAAGCAAGTAGAAGAATGAGGCCATATTTCCAGGCCCATACCATCGTCGCGTATACCGACATGCCATTAAGATAAGCCCTTCATAAGCCAGAAAAATCAGGGAGACTGATGTACTGGGCAATAGAACTCGGTGAATATGATATTGTGTATGAACCCAAATCATCACTAAAAGGGCAGGCTGTAGCAGACTTTATAGCAGAATTTACATATCCTGATACCCCCGAGGAACAAAAATTGCTCACTGACCAACCTGTGGATGTTACAGGATCAACAGACATAAGTCCAGACCAACTTCGGTTGGTAAAATGGCTTGTGGATGTAGAAAGATCATCAAATTCAAACCCAGACCAACTCCGGTTGGTAAAAGGGCGAGAAGAGATGGTAGACGAGGAGCGAAAATTAATAGGGGAGGATGAAGGAAAACAACATATATTTCACCGAGGAATTCTGTCAGATAAGAAATTTGAAGACGGTTACCTATATGGAGATTCTATGTAGATGGATCATCTTGCACAACAGGCTGTGGAGCAGGGATTGTTTTGAAAACCCCAGACGAGATTGACATGGAATATGCCCTGCGATTCCAATTCAAAGCCTCCAATAATGAGGCTGAGTATGAAGCTATGATAGCAGGTCTTAATTTAGCAAAGATTATGGAAGCACAACAAGTGATGGTATTCAGTGATTCTCAATTAATTGTGAATCAGATGATGGGAACATATGCAGTTAAAGGAGAATTAATGATCAAGTATTATGCAAAGGTGATGGAGTTATTGGCAGAATTTGATTCCATTCAGTTAATCAGAATACCAAGAATGGAAAATGCACAAGCAGACGCACTGGCCCTACTAGCATCAGCTACTCGTACCGAGCTGCGAAGAACGATACCAATTGAAGTATTAGAAAGTCGAAGCATAGATGAAGACCTGATGATGAATGTTATTACCCTTGATTTAGGACCATATTGGATGGATCCCATCAGGGCATATATTGAGGAGGGAGAATTGCCAGAGGACAAGCTCGCGGCCAAGAAATTGAAGTTTAAAGCTGCTCGGCATGTACTAACTAATGGTGTTTTATATAGACGAGGAATTATTGTAGGTTTGCAGAGATGTGTACATCCCTCCGAGGTGAAAGAATTAATTGAAGAGATCCATGAAGGGTCCTGTGGAGCCCATGTAGCAGGTCGGACACTTTTACAAAGATTGATGACGTAGGGGTACTACTGGCCAACGATGAGGGCTGATTGTATAGCATATGCCAAAAGATGTGATAAATGCCAACGTTTTTCTTCCATCCGACGTACTCCACAAGCATTGTTGACACCCATAACTTCCCCTTGGACATTTTCCATGTGGGGAATTGATCTGGTTGGACCACTGCCAACGACCCGAGGAAGATTCAAGTACCTCATCGTGGCAGTGGATTATTTTACTAAGTGGGTAGAAGCTGAGCCACTTATTGATATGACGTACGAGAAGGTATACCAGTTCGTTTGGAAGAATATAATCTGCCGATATGGTCTCCCTCATGCCTTCATCACAGACCATGGAACACAATTCAATAATGAGGAGTTTGATGCCTATTGTTGACAATCAAACATTTTGAAGACTCATTCAGCACCAGGCTATCCTCAAAGCAATGGATAGACTGAAGTGACGAACAGAACATTACTAAATGGTTTAAAGAAGAGGCTAAGTGAGGCTAAAGCTAATTGGATTAATGAGCTACAATCAGTATTGTGGGCTTACCGAACAACTCCCCGAACAACAACTGGAGAATCACCATATATGCTGGCATTTGGAAGTGAAGATGTAATACCTGCCGAGTTGGGTCTTCCAACACATAAAGTGCTGAACTTCAATTCCCCAATCAGCGACTTAATGAGAATATTGGATTTGGATATGCTCGAGGAGGTTAGAGAAGAGGCAGCCATCAGGAATGCTGCTTACCAACAACGAACAGCTCTATTCTACAACAAGAGGGTGAAGAAATGCGACTTAAAAGAAGGAGATTACGTGCTAAAGAAGGTTATTCAGAAGCACAATAAATTGGAAGCAAACTGGCATGGACCTTACCGAGTTACAAAAGTTGTTTGACCAGGAACTTACCGCATAACAACTCTAGAAAGAGAGGAATTTAAGAATGCATGGAATGCTGAACACCTACGCAAGTATTATCAGTGATGTAAAATGTAAAGCAGTTCCATCAATATGAATAAAACGATGATGTTTCTCCATCTTCTTTCTTTTTATCGAAAGTTTTTCGGGGAATACTAGTGTATAACACTACGCTGTTCAGCAATAGAAGTAACACCGATAGTTCAAACCCACGACCAACTCCGGTTGGTAAAAGGGCGAGAACAAACTATACTCATTTGGTTAGGAGGCATACACTAGCGTGACCAACTCAGGTTGGTAAAAGAACTAGTGGACACGATAGTTCAAACCCACGACCAACTCCGATTGGTAAAAGGGCGAGAACAAACTATACTCCTTTGGTTAGGAGGCATACACTAGCGTGACCAACTCAGGTTTGTAAAAGAACTAGTGGACATGATAGTTCAAACCCACGACCAACTCCGATTGGTAAAAGGGCGAGAACAAACTATACTCCTTTGGTTAGGAGGCATACACTAGCGTGACCAACTCAGGTTGGTAAAAGAACTAGTGGACACGATAGTTCAAACCCACGACCAACTCCGGTTGGTAAAAGGGCGAGAACAAACTATACTCATTTGGTTAGGAGGCATACACTAGCGTGACCAACTCAGGTTGGTAAAAGAGCTAGTGGACATGATAGTTCGAACTCAGACAAACTCCGGTTGGTAAAAGGGCGAGAACACCCCATACTCCTTTGGTTAGGAGGCGTACATTAGCTCAGACCAACTCCGGTTGGTAAAAGAGTTAGTGGAAACATGATATGCTCTCAAATGCCAACTTATGTTGGTCGGGAGGTAAGATTATCACAGAAAATACAAAAGTTCCTCGAAGAACAAAATATTCCAAACTGAACCAAGTATGGTTGGTCGGGGATAAAAACCCACTAATTGTAGTTGGTCGACGAGGTAAATTTATTGACCTTAGTTGGTCGAACATATTTTATGAAAAAGATAAAAATTTACCAAGTATGGTTAGTCGGGGATAAACTTTCATTAACCATAGTTGGTCAACAAACACAATTTAACAACCTTGGTTGGTTGAATTTTTTTTTTAAAACTGATACTTGTAACTTTTTATTACTAAGTTGGTGGATGAACATCACAATATTGCTATCTTTTTAACAGATACATATGCAAGAATATAACGTGTTTGACAAGCACAAGACAATAGCAATACAGATTTGCAAACAGAAAATGAAAGTCTTTCATTAAAACTCAAAATAAATTACAAGTTACATATGTGTACTAACTGTTATATCGAAAATTCCTATTCTATTGGTTTTTTCCCCTCAGCCTTCGATACAGGTTCCTCTCTAGCAGGCGGATCATTTAAAGTATGAGGAGAATTAATGAAGTTCAAGTCCTTCAGCATCCTGACGTTCATCACAGAAGGTCGATCTAGGAGATGCTCAGGACGAGATACCTCAAACTGAGAATGCAAACTGTAGTCACCAAGGTATTTAGCAAGTAAGCTCCGAGGAATTGCACGAGCTGGGATCCATTCCATTTACAAATTGAATGGTGGCACAGGAAAATTAAGCAATCCAGGCTCATAATAGCCCCATAAATAGTGTCCCTGCTCGAGTTTCAACACACATAAGGCATTCATCCAACCTTGTTTGTAGCCCCCATTATTGGCATTATGGATACGAGCATCTAAATGGAATAATGCCTCGTTATATCCAGCCATCTAAAACTCCCTGGGCTGTTTATGGAATTGGAATGTTAACCTCTCAAGCTTCTCATGAAGACTCTGGATGAAAAGTTTATTAGTCTCTAACTCTGATTCTTTTGTAGAGATTTCTAGTTCCAAGTCTCTAACTTTCTTGGACAGTTCAGACAAAGCCCGATCTTTTGCATTCAATTGGTACGCTTGAGTTTCCAATGTTGACAGAGTACGAGCTTCTTCAATACTATGACGAGGAGTTCTTGATCGACCCCGAGCAGGTGGAGTACTTCGTTCCTCGACAACATCCTGGGAAACTCTTCCTCGCCCACGAGAACCTATTCCTCTTCCCCGAGTAGAAGTAGAAGTACCATACCTTCTCAGTATATCCAACTCTTGCCTTAATTTGGCATTCTCAACCTCTAAGAAGGAAAATCCCTCACCAGTCACTAGGATTACCGCTGTTGAAGAAGAGGCTGCAGACTTATATTGTGCTAGCTCTTTCTGCAAATTATTATTCTCTTGCTCCAGCAGCTCAGCAATTTGTCTACAAGCTTCAACTTCTCCCTTTAGGGTCCTCTCCCTGACATCATACCCAGTAAGGAGTTTGTCATAGCCCTTCTCGGCAGAAAGCTGTTGATACTTCTTTTCATATCCCTCATGCAACAAGGCAGTTGATTCCTTGTACTGATTTTTAAGGTCTTCTAAGGTACATTGAAGATCCTCGATCATTTCGTAATAGGCCACATTATTGGCCACAGCTCGGTCAAGTAAACCCTTCAGGTATTGATAAGCCTCAACCGCCTGCTCAGAAGCATCATGACCAAGGATATCAGCAACTTCAGATGCACTTAGGTCTGTGTGACCAGCCTTATAATATTCATGGCATTGCTGCATTAACTTTGTATCATTGGCAGATAGTAATTCCATTCTAGCCATAAACTAGTAAAGAAGAGAGGGCAAGAGTTAATAAAAGAAGAAGACAGAACATTAACAACGCCGAGGAACAAAAAAAAAAGGTGATTTTATTACATCATCAAAAGGAGTACAGCGTTCAGAATACAAAGTACAAGTAAAAGAAAAATGAAAGAGAATACCGAACAACTTCACACCTTTTCCTTGTCTCCCAAGACTTTCTCGGAAGGCTGGGACGAGGAGCTTGGTTGCTCGGTGGGAACAACAATTTGGTTGGCAGAAGTTGGGGCTTGTTCAGGAGGAGCAGGCAAGGAAGAAATCTCCTCGGTGGCTGTCTGATTGGGTTGTGGAGCAAGGACTTGATCACCCACTATCACTGAAGACTCCTCGGATGCAGCTTCATCCTCTTCGTCTTCTTCAATAGATGGAGGAGGACCGGGGAGATGTTGTTGAAATAGTTTAGAGTCCTCACTCACCTTCAATTATTGCAAGGCAGCAACCCAACCATCTCGGAAGTATTTTAAACTCCCATACTGCACCTGAGTCATCATTGCTGCTACCTCCTATCCCATCCTTTGTCCCAATCGGTTCGAAAGGATTTTTTCACAGCCATTTTTCTCTTCATTTTTTCACAGCCATTTTTCACCACCTCCTCCTTCTGGCGATTTACTTCTCGTAGAAGGGACAGCTCTTCCTCGACCGATTTCAATTTATTCTCAAGCTCCCCAAAACTTGTGAGCTTCTCGATGTATTTTTTATTTTCTCTCTCCAAGTCCTTCACCTTCTTTCCCAACTGCACTTTCTCTGCCTCAGACGCAGTCAACTTCTTCTCCCATTCACCCTTATCCTCGTCGTATCTTTGACGGGATTCCTTCAGAGATTGGGAAAAACCCAGAACGGCATCCTCCACTCCAGACGAGGAGCTAGAAGCCTTGAGTGCTTCATCTTTCTTCACTATAGTGTTAAAGCAACTCACCAACTGAAAAAGAAGGTAATGATAAGTCAGTGCCGAGATACATATATTGACTGAAAGAAAGAAAAATTCAAGATAAGAGAAACTTACTGAAGCGATATGACGAGGGATGTCAGCATATCCCTAGACATTTTTTCTTCAATTCCTTGGACTTCAGGAATGGTCCAAGTCTTTACCGAGCTCATTGCAGAACTCGGGGGGATAATGGTTGGAACACCAGCTCCACTAGCCTGGAGCTAGGGAATGGCTTCAAAAAAACTGACTGAGGAGGATTTCCTCAGTCTCCTCGGTGGTGTCTTTTCAACAACTTCAACCAAAGAAGAACTTTTGGTTGGAGAGATGGTGATTACTTCCACAGGTGCATCCCTCTGCACAGGAGCCACTGGGGGCTTCTCGGCAACCTTTTGAGGAGCAACAAAAGGGGCAACATCCATTTTCTTTGTCCCCTTTGGGACATCAGCCTTGTTTCTCTTTCCATCTCCAGCAGAGGAGGTCTCCTCGAAGAGAGCAGGAACTCTTCTTTTGCCCATTTTTTGACTCAGAGGAATGTGAGAGTCTGGTGAAGAATCCTCAGAAGCTGGAAATGGTTCACTAATGCTCACAACAGGACGAGCAGTAAAGGAGGATGTATAGCTCCTATACTGCAACAAGTATGAAGCAGACCTGACGTGCTCGTCTGCAATTTTCTGATGCAAACTCCAGATATGTTTTAAATGCTTTATATTAACTTCTGATTCCTTAGGAGTTTTTCTCTTGCTGTCAACTGCAAACAAATACATATTGAAATGTCAATCATATATTTTTTCAAACATAATGAAATCATAATTTCAGAAATAAAATAAAATGAAAATAACCTATCCCATTGCCATATGGAGGGCATTTGGTTCCTTCATATACTTCGTCTCCGACTAAATGGGCATGTTGCCAATTTTTTATAACTACCCCATGTTCAAAATAATACCTCTTAGCATCAGGGAGGTTGACTACTAAAGCCCTATTCAAAAATCTAGTTTTTAAATAATAAACATTATCTAGAATAGCCCATCTATAACAGTACATGATCTGAGGAATTCCTATACGAGTTCCATGAGTTTGATTTAACCTATGCACCCCATTAACTATTCTCCATGTATTGGGGGCTATTTTCACAGCAACAACATCGAAGTGGTGACAGAACTCTAATCATAAAGGGTTTGGTGGAAAAGAAAATCCACATTCAGCAATAAAGAGGATGGGGAACCAATGTCCCTCAGCTAAACGAAAGTAATTTGAAGGCTCAGAAATATCCTCCAAAATTACCCAAGATGGAATGAAATAATCAGAACGGAATTTTTCAAGAGATTCAATAATATAAACCATGATGAATAAAAGAAATGAAGAAGAAGGAAGAAGATCTTACAAGAAAAAAGGGAGATTTGTTGGCAACGAACGAAAACAAGGATGAACGCACAAGAGAAAGAAAGGCTATGGAAAACTCGAAAGCAGAAAATTGGAAAAGGTAGAAGACGGTATGACTACCTAAGAAGTTTAAATACTTTGCCTTGGGAATCGGAGAAAGAAATGATTACAAAAAAGATACTATTACGCTACCGGCGGCTAAAAGGACAAAAAGTGCACGAAGATCGAAGCACTTATAAAAATTCAAAAAGGCGGATTCTGCGAATTTGGAAGGAAATTTAAATACGAACAAAAAGCTCCTAAAACCCAGGAAGGTCATTTAATATTGCCATATACCGAGAAAGAATGTTCCATACTCCTCAAAGTTCGAAATATGAAACATTGGGGGCTTCTGTTGATTCCAAAATTAGTATGCTGATATGGACGAATAATAAGAAGACACGTATCAATCTACGTGGCACAAAAGCAACGAGGAAGTTCATTTCCCCGACCAACTCATGTTCGCTCCGAGCAACAAGGATTACACCGAGGAACTCCATCACTCCGAGGAACTCCAGCGCTCCGAGGAACTCTTGAGTAATGAGCAACTAAGGCGGTCCGAGCTGCATCTCGGCCACAACATTGATTGTCATATAATCAATAGTTCAACTATTCATTGAATGCTTATCATCTTGACACACACGCTTAAAGGGAATTAAATGTATTACCCTTTCATATGTATATCATTTAATGTATCACCCTTTCAGAAGATAGCCTCAAGGCTAAAAATACATTGTACAACCCTCATTCAAGGGGACCGGAATTTCTTGATAGAACTTGTAATCGAGAATTCCCAAACATTCAACAATAACATAACAGTGGACGTAGGCCATTCTTATAAAGCTGAACCACTTTAAAAATATTTGTCTCATTTTATTTATTTGTGATTGAATAATTAGAGCGATCTAATTTTTTACATCAACAGGTGTTCTCAAAAATGGTTTTATATGTGGTATTACAGCCAAAGTTTAAGATCTCGTGATTTTCCTTTATTAGTGTTTGCCTATCATGGAGTCTACATTAAATCAATTTTTATGTGTGCCTTGGAATTTTTTTGTGACAATTTTCTTCTGTCGCCTTTACTCACTAGCCGGAATTTGAAAGGTCAAAATTTGATCGGAATTTTTTGAAACTACCATGGTCGGCTGAGGACATTGAAATAAATAAAACGTATTGTAAACAATGGGCCCCACCCCAGTTTTGGATTTTGAAGAGTGATCCGTGAATTGGAGAGTGATCCTGGAGTAATTCTCTACATCCCCGTGGTGCTAACTTAAATTTTCTACTTTTGACAAAAATTACGATTTTTTTCAAATATGATGAATTTTTCCATCACGAGAGTTGTTTTCTTTGTTCATGGTTTTTCTAATTTTTATGTTATGTATTATTGTATGGACCAAGAGGTTCAATATAATGTTTTGAATATTAGATGTATGATTATGTGTTTGTCAATAACATTTCGGTAAATTAGATTATTGTGTGTAATCTATATTTGGTAGCTCAAATGTCCGAATTGATGATTCGACACTAATATTTATATGATGTTAAAGAGAAAAGACATTAAAGTTTCTTAATCTATAATTGTAAATATTAGATTATTATGTATGTATCTATATTTGGACACTTAATTATACATTAATTTTTTAGTATAATGTTTATTTTTCGGGGGGCATTGATTTTACATAAATAATGTTTATGATTTTCAGAAAAAATATTTTTGAATTTCGTCAAATGTTTTGAGATTATGGAGTAGTTTTCTATAGTTCCATTGATGTTAACTCATTTTTCGTTTTTTAAACCAAAGAAAAAGTTTTTCCATATTTCATGTATGTTTTATCTAGAACTGGTGTAAAATATTTTTTTAATGATCCTATTTTAGTTGACTATTCGTATCAAACACAGGCCAACATATTTCATATGGAAGGATACTAGACTTGTGTTATTGTTAATATTCATATTTTTATGAGTCTCGTGCCAAACACAGACTAACGATTCATATTATTGAATATTATGTTTTATTAATATTCATATTTTTTATGAGTATCATACCAAATACACGCCAACGATTCATATTATTGAATATTATGTTATAATTAATATTTATATTTTGACGAGTCTCGTGCAAAACACATTCCAACGATTCATATTGTTGAATATTGTGTTATTGTTAATATTCGTATTTTAATGAGTCTCGTGCCAAACACATGCCAATGATTCATATTGTTGAATATTATGATATTCGTATTTTAATGAGTCTCGTGCCAAACAGAGGCCAATGATTCGTTGAACATTACGATATTCGTATTTTAATAAGTCTCGTGTCAAACACAGGTCAACGATTCATATAATTTGAATATCATAATTATTATTTATTCCAATGCTAGTACTCCCATTAAGTTGAATTAAATGCCAAACGAAAGCTACAATTCATATGTGTGGATACAAGATTTATGATTTTGATACATGCATGCATATTTGAATGCCTGATTTGCAATTTTGAGACACATAAGTACCTATTTACTCAGTTTAATGAAAGGCCAAATACAAGCCGAGATTACTGTGACACCTCGCCCAATTTAATATTGGGTGATCAGTCCTTTATAAAATTTTACAACAGAATGTTCGGTTGGTTCATTCTTAGCATCACTGTCGAAAGTATTAACTTTATTAATCACCTAATATAAAATAATCTAGTGCCAAAATACCTTCCTTTTTAAATTGTAACCAAAATTGTATCTATAAAGTTCAAGAATTTAAATATAATCCATTCACCATTCAACTAAATAAAATAAATAATAAATCTGAATCATGTACTAAAATAAATATGACTGGATTAAACATTCCAGTTCAAAACTCTAAACCAGAGATCCATAGTAAAACTAAATCCAACTAAAATCAATTAAAGTAAATTAAATACAATCTCTGATAAAATGTCTCAGGAATGGGCGACACATGCCCTAAATGAAACATCTAGATGAACCGAGAGAAATGATAGGAGCGTCTAATACAAGGACATACAACTTTCACATCAGCGGTAGCACGCCAAGGAATCCAAGTCCCTAAATCTGGTGTCCCTTTGGCTGAGCACCTGTTATAATACATATATATATAGCACTACACCAAAAACAGGAATCTGGCACGGTTTAAAACTGTGCCAGATCAAATCTGGCACGATTTTGAACTATGCCAGAATCAGGTGTTCCAAAATAGCCATTTTTTTCTGGCACGGCTCAAAAGTGTGCCAAATTTGGTCAAACAGGAACACTTCAGGCACACTTTTAAACCGTTCCAGAATTTGATATTTCTGGCACACTTTTGACACAGTTTTTAACTATGCCAAATTCAGCACAGTTTGAAAAAAATTTGGCACAGTTCAAAACCGTGCCAAAATATGATACACTTTTGCCACGGTTTTGAACTGTGCCAAATTTTGTATAAAAAGATAAAAAAAATTAATTATTTGAAAGAACGAAAATTCACAAATTGAAAATATTGCACGTTGTTGACAAACTAATGTACATACAAACTTTAAAATATTACAAGTCTTTAATAGTTCACAGGCCAAAAAAAAATTGGGCAGAGTTTCCTCTATTTTCAGGACATTCCAAAACCTGCTAATACAAAACCTGCCTAACATAAAGCCCGCACGACCACAAAATATAAAAAATAAACTTACAAAAGCCCGAACGGCTATAAAATTTAACAATAAAACTACTAAAGCCTGCACGGTCATAACACAAAAAAATGGAATCATGAATAAACCCCTTGTTGTAAACCATTGAGTTCTCTGTGTGTTCCGTCGTGAATAAATGCCAACGATAAAATGTTATCCTGCAAAAAAATAGGATACAAAAAAGATACGATATTAGTAACCCAGTAATTTACAAAAAAAACTTACTCAAACTAAAAACTTACATATAATAGTGAAAATTATCGTCATATTCACAAACCGGGAGACCCGGGACTACGGGGTCAGTTCTACAAGTTATATTGGTCCTGTGCGAGGTGTTCGTGCCTCCTATGGGTCGTTTGGGGGCTGGTTTGGGTTTTCACCCTTTAACGGCTTGTTTTTAAGTTTAAGTGTTAATTTTTGCAAATTATCATCTTATTCACAAACCGGCAGACCCGGGACTATGCGGTCAGTTCCTACAATTTACATTGGTCCAGTACGAGGTGTTCGTGCCTCCTACGGAGTCGTTTGGGGGCTGGTTTGGGTTTTCACCCTTTGACGGCTTGTTTTTATGTTTAAGTGTTAGTTTTTGTAAATTATCATCATATTCACAAACCAGGAGACCCAACACTACGCGGTCAGTTCCTACAAGTTACATTGGTCCCGTACGAGGTGTTCGTGCCTCCTACGGGGTCGTTTGGGGGATGATTTGGGTTTTCACCCTTTGACGACTTGTTTTCATGTTTAAGTGTTGATTTTAACAAATTATCATCATATTCTCAAACAGGGAGACCCAAGACTACGCGGTCAGTTCCTACAAGTTACATTGGTCCCGTGCAAGGTGTCCGTGCCTCTTATGGGTCCATTTGGGGGCTGGTTTAGGTTTTCACCCTTTAACGACCTGTTTTTAAGTCTAAGTGTTATTTTTGAAAATTATCATCATATTCTCAAACCGGGAGACCCGGGACTACGCGGTCAGTTCCTACAAGTTACATTGGTCCCATGCGAGGTGTTCGTGCCTCTTACGGGGTCTTTTGGAGGCTTGTTTGGGTTTTCACCCTTTGACGGCTCGTTTTAAGTTTAAGTGTTGATTTTTTCAAATTATCGTCATTTTCACAAACCGGGAGACCCGAGACTACGCAGTCAGTTCCTACAAGTTAAATTGGTCCCGTGCGAGGTGTTCGTGCCTCCTACGGGGTCGTTTGGGGGTTGATTTGGGTTTTCACCCTTTAACGACTTGTTTTTAAGTTTAAGTGTTGATTTTTGCAAATTATCGTCATATTCACAAACCGGGAGACCCGAGACTATGCGGTCAGTTCCTATAAGTTACATTGGTCCCGTGCGAGGTGTTCGTGCCTCCTACGGGGTCGTTTGGGGGCTAGTTTGGGTTTTCACCCTTTGACGGCTTGTTTTTGAGTTTAAGTGTTGATTTTTGCAAATTATCATCATATTCACAAATCGGGAGACCCGGGACTACGCGGTCAGTTCCTACAAGTTACATTGGTCCCGTACGAGGTGTCCGTGCCTCTTATGGGGTCGTTTGGGGGTTGGTTTGGGTTTTCACCCTTTAACGACTTGTTTTTAAGTGTAAGTGTTGATTTTTGCAAATTATCATCATATTCACAAGCCGGGAGATCCGGGACTACGCGGTGAGTTCCTATAAGTTACATTGGTCCCGTGCGAGGTGTTCGTGCCTCCTACGGGGTCGTTTGGGGAATGGTTTGGGTTTTGACCCTTTGACGGCTTGTTTTTAAGTTAAAGTGTTGATTTTTGCAAATTATCGTCATATTCACAAACCGGGAGACCCCGGGACTACGCGGTCAGTTCCTACAAGTTACATTGGTCCCATGCAATGTGTTCGTGCCTCCTACGGGGTCGTTTGGTGGTTGGTTTAGGTTTTCACCCTTTAACGACCTGTTTTTCAGTCTAAGTGTTATTTTTGCAAATTATCGTCATATTCTCAAACCGGGAGACCCGTGACTACGCGGTCAGTTCCTACAAGTTACATTGGTCCCTTGCTAGGTGTTTGTGCCTCTTACAGGTCCGTTTGGGGGTTGGTTTAGGTTTTCACCCTTTAACGGCCTGTTTTTAAGTTGAAGTGTTGATTTTTGTAAATTATCATCCGATTCTCAAACCGAGATACCCATGACTACCCGGTCAGTTTGTACGAGTTACATTGGTCCAGTACGAGGTGTTCGTGCCTCTTACGGGGCCGTTTGGGGGCTGGTTTGGGTTTTCACCCTCAAAAGGCTTGTTTTCAAGCCTAATCTACGTATTATAAAATTATCGTCATATGCTCAAACCAGGAGACCCGTGACGACACAATTAATTCCTATAAATCATATTGCTCTAGTGATTTAGAAATTATCGAGTTCCTACGAGTCACATTGGTTATTATCTAAGCCATTCAATTAGTTCTACATAAATAGTAAAGATCTTTACAGATTCATTAAATAATACCTTAAGTGCGGCCATTTCCAAAGGTGCTTGCAAAGAAAACTTCCATCTTTTACTTCCTGTTATGATAACATATAAACATAGAAACATAAACATTAAACGTTTAAAAATTAACATTGTAGAACCGACATCCTATTTAACCTTGAAAATGAAATCGAACAAAAAACATGAACATAAACAAAACAATAATAGATCTAAGGGATAACACATTTTGATCTAAGGGCTAATGTACACGAGACTAAACGAGAACGTGTAAAAGAGAAATGAAATGATTACGCATAAACACATTTTGATCCTACTTTTGCACAGAACATGGATAAAATTCTTGTCCCAGTGCCTACATCAAGAACAACCTTGTCTTTAAATAAAAATGAATTTGTATATATGTCATTTTTAGTAGGTCTTAGTTCTTACTACATCCTTCAACATTTATTGCAATGTACAAAAGTTATTATATATGGCATTTTGGCAGTTCTTTGTGGATTAATGAAAGCACCCTCAAATTCCAAGTGTAGCATAAATGAGGAAAATGTTGGCATTTAATATGATCGAATATCAAGCTATGTTAATATATTTTAAGATATCCCAAATAATTGGGGATTGAGTCAAATGATTATGAAAAGAAAGAGGCATCTCAAATTTTGCAAATAACATGTAAGTAAATAGGATGAGGTGAAGGAAATAATTACCTCATGAAGAAAGTTCTCGAGAATAGCGAGTTTGCCCATTGCGATGGCCATTTATCCCATGTAATCAGCCACATTTCCAGAACCAGCAAGGCTAAGAGAATTGGAAGAAAGTGTCTCTACAAAGGATTGTTGCAAAGCATCCATCCCTTGAGATGAGGCATCCTCGACCTGCTGATAATAGGTCCATGAGTTTTCTGACTTTTATTTACCCCTTGAGACAAGGCATCCTCGGCCTGCTGATAATGGCCTCCATCATAATATATCCTGTCTAGCCACTATTCTATGCCTAAGTTATGGCAATTATGTTCTTTCACAACAAATAAGAATTAAATGTGTTAGTTGTGGGAATTCAGTACTTTTCATTGAAGGCATCTAGCTTGTCATCCTTAGAGTAAATAATTACAAATTAAGTACCGAACATTACTAATTAAATCATTTTAAAGATATAATTCTGTGTCCAAATAAATTAATGTCCAAATACACCTGAATGAAAACATGAGAATTCTCAAATAATCACTCCACGCTCGAGCTTGTGTATGGGATAGAAAAAAGTTACTTCGTAACTTATGATGTTCACTACTTGGAAAATTCGAAGATTGAGCAAAGTAAGTTTGGCCTATTAAACAGAAACTCCTAGATGCCTTAAAAGTTGTTATATGCACTATAATATGCATACTACAATTGTAATATCCATATTACAATTGTAATAAGCAGAAAGAGGGCCCTGATACGCCATCGCATTATCATGTTCTATTATATATTTTAGATTTAAAAGAGCCTTTGAAATGACAGTAATAATTTTAGTTCAGAAAAATAGACTTTCATAAATAATTAAATCACGTAAATGAATATATTATAACAATATTACCTCCAACATGAACTTTGAACATAGATCCACCCAACTCCGCACAAATACCAATTCCACATGCAACTCTGCCTGGAAATAATTTCAGTGAAATTAGATAAATGCCTCTTGTAATAAACTTAGTGCAAACAAGTCCTAGAAACTGATTAGTGTAAATCAATAATAGCAACCGATGAAAACCTATTAGTGCAAACAATTCATGACCTTCCTTTTAACATAAGTGGGAATGTTAAAATTAGTCATATGCAACTGATTAAATCAGCAGGTAATTTGATTAATTGATTGAGACTGATTTACACTAATCAATTATGTAAACTCAATCATATGAAATTGATTATAGAAACTCAGTCATAGGCAATTAATTTACACTAAACAGTCATAGAAACTTAGTCACATGTAACTAATTATAGAAACTCAGTCATATACAACTGATTATAGAAACTCATTCATAGCTTTAAGTTTGCTTCATCAGCTGTTGTTTGAAAACTGAACAAGTACCTTAACAGAAATCATACAATATGAGCAAAATTTCTTGTCAAATAGTAACACTGAATAAGTACTTAACCGACCATAGATGTACCAACTTAATTCTGGTCTCAGTCCTCTTCTTCAGATGCCTCATTTAGCCAGTGGATGAATTTCTCTGATTATTTGACAAAAACTTTGTCCGATTTATCATCCTCTTCTTTCTCAGAAGCCCAATTGAGAACAACCTCTTCTTATATGATATCTTTGTTATAGATAAGATGTAAAATCCGTACAAACAAGGGAGAGTACTCCTTAGAAGATTCCAGGAAAATTTCTTTGGATTTCATTATCACTTTAATCTCCTCATTTATGCTTGGCAGGTAATACTTCAGAAGTTTTTTCTATTTGGCAAGTACGTTGCCAGAATGTTTAGCCAAATCACTAGCTGAACTATATGGTGTATCTACCACCAATTTCATCATTGAATAGAATAACGCACTAGCACAGTCTACAGATGTCATATTATACGACAACCGTAGTGAGTTCACTTCTAAGATTACATGTTCTTCTTTCATATTTTCATCAACAACCCTTAGAAAAGTTGCTTCGACCTCTTTCTCAAAGTAGACAAAGTCATCCATTATATCTTCAATATCATCATCATCAAAATCATTTACGACAAAATCAAGTTCCAACTCTCCCGAGTGTGGAAGAACATTACTATCCTGAGTTAACATATTCGGGTCAACATTTGAAGCTTGTGTGACCTCAACGAGTTTCTCTACAGGAATGGGTGCAATTGAATGCCTCCATTCTTCTTCATGCCATCCTTCAGAAACTGACCAAATGAAACCAACTCCACTATTACCAACCTCAGATGCAGACCGACAATGTGTCTCAGATAAATTGTTCATTAATTCCCCATTCATCTTATCCGAGGCTTTAGTGATCCCTTGAATTTCTATTGTCGCACTGCTATTCTCATCATATTCCAGTTCCTCATCACTATCTTGCTTGATGAGTTGCTGAAGTAGAGACACTTTTAAGTAACCAGGAACAACACATTGTTCTCCCACTACAACCTTAAAAGATAAAATAACATCAGGTTCCAAAACTGATCCAGACTTCACTATCACCCCATCATATACTATTGCATGCCGTAGTCTACATCCATATTCAATGGTGCATCATTCCATATATAACAACCCTCTATCGAGGCATTTGATCCAATAATACAACCTTCCCCAACCACCGAATTTTATATTATAGAGTTGTTATCGATAGTAGTGCCATTTCCAGTAATAGTAAAAGGACCAATTTGTGCAGAACGTGATTGCCCTATATCAGATGCCCGGTACATTCCCTATCTTTTCACAAATGAAATCAAATAAAAAAGTAAGTATTTTCACATCCATAAACTCATTCACATAGTGTCTAAATCAATACAATGAAAAAATTCCAACCAATAATCCCAATATTTACTTGCCCATTTTATCAAGAAGTTGATGTTCAACAAAGTACGTATCATTTATTTGAAACCAAAGTCATATAAATCACCTCCTCTCTTGAGGATAACTTTTGATCAAGGCACTCACAAGTTGTACGGGAATTAAATGTGATAAAGGTAATATACACGCATAAAGTGTAAATTTGAAAAAGAAAATGCAACATGAGGATTAAGTACACTAGGATCTCTGAAGAACGATCGAAACTGTTTTCAGTGAACTGAATAATATTTTGAAATTGTAAAACTTAGTATAGGTGACAAAAACTTACGGAAACATTAAGCATGTATAAGTGGTCCTACAAATTACAGATATATCATATTGGGAGATAAAGGTGTGTATGCTCGTGAGCATGTTAGTGGAATGGCTGCCGAATCTTAAAAAAAATAATATCGTACACGAAGTATAGAAAATGGATGATTATATAACAATGCGTGAAATAACAATTTATTTCTTAAACATGGATGCTAGGTAAGCTAATAATCAAGTTAAAAGAAATTGCCCTTATATTAAGCCAACATTTAATTTAGGCACAATCTGCTCAGACTTCAACACTGAGAAAAAAACTCTCAAATCTGCCATCAATGATCAAAATCAACCCCAAATTCCCTACTATTTGAAATCAAGATCGTTAAAAATATATTGAATTTTACAATAGGAATGCGTAAAACTGAACCGGGCAAACAAACTTTATCTATGTATCACTCGCCAAGTGTTTGGAATGTATATCCTGACACTTTTCTTGACCAGGTACCTGCTTTAATGTGATAAAATAGAGGGACCTTTTAATATTAAATTAATATCATTACTCGATTTAAGTTAAGAATGCATTGATTTAAATATTGCATTGATAGAATTTATAATTCATCCATCTAGTTGGAAAGCTGCTTTGAAAGCTGTCCAATCGCTCTAAGTCAGTTGTTGAAGTGAGTTAAGGTCTTTCCGAGTTCGGGTCTTCCAGATTTCATGAGTTTAGGAGTGAATGAGCTAAGCCAGATCGCTATTCCTTACTTGAGAGTCCTGTTTTATTTCGAATTTTCTTATGAGTAAGGAAGCAATCAAAGGGATGAACAGCCGATGACCCGGATTCCAATCGCTGTTACATATGTATTAATGCATGAAAGCTCTTCATAACGAGATCTTGTAGCACTTACCAATGAGGCCCTATCAATTAGTATTACACAGAAGAAATTAATTATAGACACTAATACAATTAGATCCTCTCTTTATAGACAAACTTGGGATTTGCGATCCCAGGTAAGATCGGTTCAGGATCATGGGATCCTTTTCTATCAGATAGGAAGGGCTGTAGCACAAAATGTACTTCTAAGTAATTGCCCCATAGATCCTATATCTATCTATATGAAGAAGAAATCATGTAACGAAGGGGATTCTTATTTGTACAAATGGTACTTCGAACTTGGAACGAGCATGAAGAAATTAACGATACTTCTTTATCTTTTGAGTTGTTCTGCCGGATCGGTCGCTCAAGATCTTTGGTCTCTACCCGGACCTGATGAAAAAAATGGGATCACTTCACATGGACTCGTTGAGAATGATTCTGATCTAGTTCATGGCCTATTAGAAGTAGAAGGCGCTCTGGTGGGATCCTCACGGATAGAAAAAGATTGCAGTCAGTTTGATAATGATCGAGCGACATTGCTTCTTTGGCCCGAACCAAGGAATCCCTTAGATATGGTGCAAAACGGATCTTGTTCTATCCTTGATCAGAGATTTCTCTATGAAAAATACTTTTTAATAAAAATAAGGTAAGCCTCATAGCTCCAACCTAGTAAAGGGGCTTTGATGCCCTTTGTATAGGTTGGGTTGCTGAATACGGGATCCTCGTAGTAGGCTGGACCAACATCCAGCCGAGAGATGGCAGTCTTTAGAAGCAACAGGTTGGGAAACCAAGAGAACGCTTCTCGTTTTCTTATCTTCTTCCCGCCCTAGGAGTAGGAGTCGCACAAAAAGAGGGATTAGCATTATTGACCTAATGATAAACCACTAACACCTTCCTCGCGTAACAACGAAACAAAAGTCCATACCGGAATCGAATTACCTTATTCCTAGAACGGAATATAGACATTGGTACAACAGGAGGCTCGAGAGACCTCGAGCGACACATCGTAATTTACGCTAACCTCAGCGTACCATCGGAGAGACTTTATCCACATCTTAACCCATGGTTGAAGAATGAGGCGATCAATAAAGTCCTCCCCCTGAACTGGATAAAATGTCCGAAGACCTTCTCTTTCCTTTTCATTACAAACAAAGCGAAGGCACTACTTATCCCAAGAATGAAGTCCCGTGCAACACCCGGCGTTAACACTCCCAAATCTTGAAATGCTAACCACAGTTTCAATGAGGGAAGGAAATAGAAAGAGGTCTCCCTTCCTCCCTCTGTTTGTCTTCTTCTCGTCGCTTTTCTCGTCCATCCTGCCCTGCCGCCTCTGCTCTCGTTCGGGCCCCAGGAATCTTTACTTTTGGCTACGGTCTTTATTTACCTTTTTGCACTCCCCCCTCAAAACGACTCATTCACAAACACTACTGGAACGGCACGGCACGACAGCAATACCACAACCGATATAGTTACCGACAAGAGAGAGCGAGACTGACCTCTATTGTCCCAAGGATCAATGAAATCATCATTATTAACGCACTGAAGAACAGATAAAGAATCCACTTCCAACCATATATAATGACAATTATAAGACCAAGAAAATCCAATCCCTTAAATAACAACTAAAAGCTCAGTATAAAAGATGAATTAAAAGCAACTTTCTTACAGAAGGCAACTTTAACAAAGCCTCTGCAGTTTCTAAAAACTACTCTAGTTGAAGATATGTTACCATCCTTATATGAAAGACCGTTTGTATTAAGTCTAGTCTATAAAATGAGGGGAGAGAACCACCTAACTTCAATGATCTTGGGATCTTTTCTCAGTTTAGGAGTAACATTTAAAGAATGAATAATTAACAAATCAGCAATGTCATAATGAATATGTCCTTTCAGCAAATTACTCATAAATCTAATAATATTAGACAGATTTCAAATAACCACTGATTGTGGGAATCTTATTCTCAAATATAGCTTGATTCCTAACCATTCAAATGGTATCAAAAGCTCCTAAAATAGAAGCATACCAGATTCTTATAATGAGAGTATTGCCTTTAAATAACATAGCTTGATTACAAAAAGAGGATATGGTGTCTACAAACTTGTTAAATCTAAAGAAGATACGATGCCAAATAGACTTAGTGTATGCGTACTCCACAAAAAGATGATTCAAACTCTCCATCTCACATTACATAGAACACATCCAGAACACAATCGATAACAGAAAGAAGAATAGACATAATATTTGAATAAATTGAGGGGAAAGAAGTGATAAATGATTGCGGGAAGTCTATTGACCTGTTTGATTGAAGTCTTATATGATATGTAATGAAAATCGTTGAACTTATATGAGAAGAGGGGTCAATGCCTTCTTAAAAATACCAATCTCATTATTGCAGTCGAAATCGCAGTAGAGAAAGAGAGATGGAGAGAGATGCTTAATAGAAACCAAATTACATAAGCACCACCGGGGTGGGGGTGGGGGTGTGTGTGACCTAGAATATCACATTTGCCTTTTTCAAATGGCTTTAACCTTCGAGTTGTTGTGAGGACCCTGAATGCTAGGTCTGGTTGCGACTTCAGGTTTCAAATGGCTTCACCTCTCTTTTAATAATGCATATAAAAATCAATAAATTGTCAAGTAAACTGTAAGAAGATCATGCTATTTTATCTACCGTACAAGGAACTATTTATCCCTTACCTCACCAGTAATCTTTGCAGGAACATGACCCATCAATGAAGCAATGAAAACGGTTAGTGTCCCGCACAATTATCTCTCTACCCGTAATTCTCGAGCTGAGCGTTATGGCCGTATGACAATCACCACACACACGGAGGTTTATCACTATTCGGATTACATCATTCGGTTTGGTACTGATCAGAGAAAATACAATAGCGAGCTTCTCACTGTGGCATCCAAGAAAATGCTCCTTCTCCTCCTCTTCAATGTCAAATAGCACAAATTCAGTTGTTGGAGCATAACCCACTGCTTTCAATTCTTCGGCCATTTCATCAAGTTTAGCATAAATCTTATCCGACAATGAATAGGACTTATCTCCCACGAGAAACTCGTGAACAATACCATCTACTTCGATCCAACTATATACCCTGGTGTTTTTTAGATGCCGTATTTATTCATAATTGATCTTAGCTTTACTGCATCATCCCATTTATGATTGGTCGAATATATATTTGATAGGAGAACATAATTCCCTGAGTTCCAGGGTTCTAACTCAATCAAGCGCTTTAATACGTGTTCAGCCAACTGTTATCCCAATGTAACCTACATCCACCTAACAAGGCTCCCCAAACAATGGCATTGGCCTCCATTGGCATATTTTTTATCAACTGATGGTCTTCATCTAATAAATCGACTCGTCCAAGAAGATCGACAAGACATCCAAAGTGTTCGATAGTAGGAGTCAATGAATATACACGACTCATACTATTAAAATATTTTCTACCCTCACCAACAAGACCAGCATGAGTAAACCCATAGATCAGGCCAATGAATATGTTCCCATCGGGTCGTACCCCAATTTTTCCTACTTGGCCAAAGAGATCGGATGCAGCTTTGACATGATCGTTCATTGCAAGCCCACATATTACAGCATTCCAAATAACAAGGTCCTTTACTGTCATTCCTTTGAAGACTCTCCAAGATGAATCCATCTCCCCACATTTTGCATACATGTCAATCAATGCTGTGCTCAAAACAGGGTTGGACAAAAGCTCGCTTTTATTGATTAGGGTACTAGCCCATTCACCTAATTCTAGAGCTCCCAATCTTGCACAAGAAGAAAAAACTCCAACCATGGTATAACAATTCGGCTTGAAATTCTCTCTCTGTATTCTATAAAAGAGGTCTAAGTCTTCTTTCGGAAGCCCATTCGATGCATAACCCTGGATCGTAGCACTCCACGTAACAACATCCTTTTCTGGCATATCATCAAACACTCTCCGAGCTCTCTCCATGCTTACACATTTGGCATACACATGGACTAATGAAGTACCCACAAAGACATTTTCCACTATGCCAATGCCTGATATATAGTTATGTACCCACTCTCTAGTATTAAAATTCCTTAACTGAGTACACGCAAACAAAATCGAACAAGTGTAAAGCTATCAGGCCTCAAATCCATCCCCATCATCCCATGAAACATATTAATGGCTTCCCTAAATCGACCAATGCCAATGTACCCACTTATGATGGCAGTCCAAGAAACACATTTTTATTCGGGATATCATCAAAAAACGATTCATTTCTTGTTCGTGGTAAACAAAAAACTAATAGTTTCAATTTTATGAATCTGACAACTACAAGCACAATAAGAAAAATAATAAATGAATCATTCTAACAATTATAAACATTTAGTCACAAATAAAACAATATTTTAGAGACTATTATATACTAACTAATTAGATAGTAGAGATATAAGCAGAACCGAAAATAATCCAAGATCTAAAAGTCATGATGTCTCAGCCATTTAATATTAGAGAAATGAAAACGAGATGGAGAAGAGAGTTACCGGTTGGGTGGAGGTGGGAGACGATGGGCAGGGCAGTGATGAGAGATATGGCGATGAGAGAAATGAGAGACGAGCGTGAGAGAGGGAGTGAGAGGGAGTGGGATACCTGAGAGAGAAGATAGCGGGAGACCAAAAAAATTGGAAAGTTTGGTATTTTTTTAGGGCATTTTATATTTTAGTTAAGTGTGCTCAATTTTGGTACATTTTTAAACAATGCCAAATTTTGGCACTGTTTTAAAGTGTGTCAAATTGCTATTAAACCGTGCTAAAATCTGGCACAGTTTTTAATATCAGGGTGTGCCAAATTGCTGTTTTTGGTGTAGTATAGCAAGAGAGAAAAGAGATGCAAGAGACGGGTCAGAGCCCGGTGTATAAAAATATGTTTTAGAAAGTATTTGAAACTACCTTAAAGCAAGTATTATGTGCATGATAGATTCGTACTCTCACATGAAGTTCTCACCTCTCTTCTATTGTGTACTCTTATCGCATATTCTATTTAGTACTAGTAATTCTACCCAAGTTAACTAGTTCAAAGTCACGTAACACTATCTACATTCAACAATAGTATTCCCGTATCGCCCATACAATGCCCCATAAGTAGTCTATCACATTTTACTACCTTTCATGTTCACTCTTAGAGTATTTAAATCTTTATCTCATTAAGATTGTTTCCTATGTCATTGTTTCCATAACTACTAGTTTCTCTTAGTATAATTTCTCATAAATACACACACACACACACACGCACACACACACACACACACACACACACACACACACACACACACACATATATATATATATATATATATATATAGGAACAACATCCCTATACATATATATTCCTGTCCTGCACCCCTGATTTGAATTCCCATTAGTGATATAAATAAAATGATCCTACACCCCCGAGTTAGCACCCATTAGTGCACTTAATACAATATCCTAGCAGCTCCGGGTTATCACCCATTAGTGCACTAAATAAAAACCTTGCACCCCAGGGTTATCACCCTTTAGTGTATTAAACAACATAACCTTGCACCCCCCGGGTTATTTCCCATTAGTGCACTTAACAAAAACATCAAATAATAGGCATACACACATCCTATTAAAATTTATAGGTATTCTCCTATCCTAGTTGCATACTTACCATACATATTTTAATCTCAATGTTACGTATTGTATAATATTATTAGATTACCATAACTCTCTCGTAATCTTCAAGGTAAGTCTTCTTCCCAAAATATTTAAAGTATAAATCTCACACACTTTCTCGTAAACCTGCCTCGTTTTAAATTCATTAACTGGCAGTTCCTCTCACTCCAATAAACTGAAAATTTCAAAACTGGACTTTAAGAAAATTTCCAGAATTTACCTCATCGCTCGAACCAAATGGCAACATCGTTCGAACGACTTTCATGTGTCGCTCGAGCGACTTTGCGTGACATCTCTATCTTGCTCGAACGACTACGCGTGACATCGCGCGAGATGCACTGTTTCGTCTTTTTGCCAGATTTAAGTGTTTTTCCACCATTAACACCTCTAAAACCTCTACTGTTCATTCCCAAACACCTAAACAACAAACCTAATTGATGATCTAACATATTTAGATGATTTCTAACAACCTAGAATCACTAATTCTTCACAATACATCAATTAAATACTGTATCCCCAAATTAAACCATTAAAACCCTAGTTCTTCCTATTTCAATTCAAGAACTAATATAACCTAGATTTGTTCATGGAAATTATTATCAATTCGTGGATGATATCCTATCTACATGAAGGAAGTTAATCTCTTATAATCTCAGACCCAATATTATGTAAGAAACCCCTCTATTTTTCATCATAATTATCATCAATTTCATGGGGAAATTTATCTACTCTAGTATAAACACAATTATTGCTAAAAAGGAACAAGTAATAAACACTTGCCTCAAATCAACCGTCTGATCTCTTGATTTTGTTGATATGGGTGTGTTCCTCTTGTTCCGATCTATACGATAGTGGTGGTGGTTGTGCAAGGTGGTGCTAATTGGGCCTTCCTTCTTGGAATTTGTTCTTCCTCACACACTTCGTAGCCATTCCTTACTTTTGTATGTCTTAACCCTAATGAACATCTCGTGAATGATATAATAAACTCCCATTTTTTTTCCATTTAATTTCACAAAAAATTAAAATTACAAAATTACCCACACGGGGTGCCGGTTTGGCCTAAAAATCTCCCAGAATCTAAATAAAATACTCGGATAGTGTTTTCTGACTATCTCGACCCTTCCGGACTCAAAGGCGCACTCAAAATTACCATTCGAGTTACTTAAAAATAATTTACCTTTATTTTCCATTCAATTAGTTTCGACACGACTCACACGCGTGTCCCGACTTAATATACCAACTGTGATATATTTCATTCTCGGCAATTTATTAGATTCAAGAATTCCATATTACTTATTCACTCAGTAATATTCAATAATTCTCATTAATATGTATTAACCCTTGTCACGCTAGTTAATATTTGTTTTTAAATTCGAATTAATCACCAATTAATTCTCGCATATTAATTTAATTAATCCCACAATAATAATTAATCACATAATTATTTAACTTCTAAAAAATACGAGGTGTTACATACTTTCCCCCCTAATAATGGAATTTTGTCTCGAAATTCAGAAAGTAAGGCATACCTGGTACAAATAAATCTGGATACTTCTCTTGCATATCCGCCTCTCATTCCCAAGTGAACTCCTCCACATTGTGATACTGCCACTGAAGCCGCACAAGTGAAACTACCTTTGACCTCAGTCTCCTCTCAGTGTGATCTAGGATAGCCACTGACCTTTTCTCATAAGAATTGTCGGGCTACAAATCGATCTCCTCTATCACGATGTGAGTGTGGGCCAACTCATCCCGAAGATACCGCCTTAGTGACGATATGTGAAATACATCATGAATACGGTGTAAGTACTCTGGCAACCCAAGCCTATAAGCCATTGGTACGATCCTCGCGATAATAGCAAATGGTCCTACGTATCTCGGAGCTAATTTCCCTTTTTCCCAAACCTCATCACCCCATTCATAGGAGACACCCTCAACAAAACGTTTTCCCCCATTGTGAACTCTCTAAAGGACCTCTTAGTATCGTCATAGATTTTTGCCTATCCTGGGCTACCCGTATGCGACTTTGAATCATCTCGATACTGCTCGATGTATCCTGAATTACCTCAGGCCCAAGTAACTTATTGTCTCCTACCTCTAGCCAACAGGCTAGAGAACGACAAGGTCTCCCATATAATGCCTCGAAAGGGGCCATGCCAATCATGAACTGATAGGAGTTATTATAAGCAAACTCCACTAGTGGAAGGTACTACTCCCAACTTCCCCCAAAGTCAAGGATACACATGCGTAACATGTCCTCAAGCATCTGATTAGGTTCAGTCTATCCATCAATTTGCGGATGATACGTTGTACTCAACCGCAACTCGGTACCCATAGCCTCCTAAAAACTCTCCAAACAATGAGACACAAATGTCTTGTCTCTATTCGACACAATATAAAGAGGCACACCATGCAGTCTTACTATCTCTGCAATAAATATCTGAGCATACTGTCCCGCTATATAGTCTATCCTTACTGGCAGAAAATGGGCTACTTTTGTAATCCAGTCCACAATAACCCATATAGAATTGTGCCCCCTCTGCGAAGTAGGCAACCTAGTAATAAAGTCCATGGAAATGCCCTCCCATTTCCATATAGCGATCTCTAACGGCACGGCTGAAGTAAACCTGGTGGTCTCTGATGGTCCACTTTTACTAGCTGACAAGTGGTACACTTGGGTACGAAGATCTGCGATATCCCTCTTTATCCCACTCAACCAGTACTGTCGCCTCATATCCTAGTACATCTTATCCCCGCCAGGTTGTACCATAAATCTAGACCCATGCGACTTCATCATCACTGCATGTCGAAGGTCCTCCCCCTTTGGAACCACGAGTCTCCCGTTGAAACGCAAGCCTCCCTTAGAACTTATTGAATAAGACTCAGATCCACCGGCTAAGAGCTGTCTAATCCTCTCCCGGTAAAAAAGGTTTGTCGCCTATGCCTGGACCACCCTTGTCACTATCTGCGGTGTGACGGTCATAACTGACATGAATGATCTGGCCATAACATCCTAGTACCCTAGATCCTTCCATTTTTCCTTCCACACCTCGGCCGTATCATCTATTGGCCTACGGCTCAACGCATCTGCAACTACGTTAGCCTTTCCCGGGTGATAGTGTATCTCAAAATGATAATCGTTTATAAACTTTAGCCACCTGTGTTGATGCATATTCAACTCCTTATATATGAGCAAGTACTGTAGTGACTTGTGATCTATAAATAGGAGAAACTGTTCACCCAACATGTAATGTCTCCAAATCCTGAGTGCGAACACGACTTCCGCCAACTCTAAGTCATGTGTGGGGTAGCTTTTCTCAGGAGGCTTAAGATTTTGGGAAGCATAATCTATAGCTTGTTCCTCCTGTTGAAGCACACCCCCAAGTCCTAATAAGGACATATCAGTGTAGACTAGATACTCCACTCCCAGCCTGGGCAGTGCTAACGCTGGTGCTGAAGTCAACTTGTCCTTCAGCTCATCAAAAGCCAACTGACAAGCATTATTCCAGATAAACGACACTCATTTGCGAGTCAAATGAGTCAATGGACCCGCTAACTTCGAGAATCCCCGAATAAACCTTATGTAGTATCCTACTAAGCCCAAGAAACTATGTATCTCCGTCGACGTCGTGGGCTATCCCCACTCCCTCACTGCTGACACTTTCCTCGGATCTACGGATATCCCTCTATCCGAAATAATGTGCCCTAAAAACTGAACTTCCTTCATCCAAAATCCACATTTCTCATATTTTTCATACAACTCGTGCTGTCGCAGTGTCTGCAAAACCTGCCTCAAGTGTTTGGCATGACCCTCTTTCGTCTGAGAGTAAATCAAGATGTCATCTATGAAGACAATGAAAAACTGATCCAGGAACTCTCTAAACACTCTGTTCATCAAGTCCATAAACATGGATGGGGCATTGGTCAGCCCAAAAGGCATAACCCTAAACTCATAGGAACCATATCTCGTCAAGAAGGCAGTCTTCAACACATCTTGCTCCCTGATCCGTAACTGATGGTATCCCGACCTCAACTCAATCTTCGAGAAGAAATAAGCTCCTCTTAACTGGTCGAATAAGTCATCGATTTGGGGCAACAGATATTTATTCCGTATCATGACCTTATTCAACTCACGGTAATCGACACACAACCGTAACAATCTATCTCTCTTTTTAATGAATAGCAATGGGGCACCCCAAGGTGAAGTATTCCTACGAATAAACCCCTGACCCAACAGCTATTCTATCCGACCCCATAACTACCTCATCTCCACTAGAGCCATACGGTAAGGTGCGCGTCCTATAAGTCGAGTGCCTGGCGTCAAATCTATAATAAATTATATCTCTCTGCTAGGTGGTGATCCCGAAATATCCTGGAACAAATCAGCGAATTCTCAAACCATCGGTATCGAATCAAGAGGTATCACCACCTCCTTAGAGGTCTCCTCCTCTATATAATAAAAATGCATTGAAGATCCTCCCTCATAACGAGGCATTGCCACTAGGAACATCTCGTGACTAGGCATAGCAAAAATAATACTCCTACTAAAATAATTGATCATGGACCTAAATGCAACAAGCCAATCCATATCGATAATTGCATCATACTCGGACATCTCTAATACAAGCATGTCGGCAGGTAAAGTAAGTCTCCCAATCTCTATACCCACCCCTCGACATTTAAAGAAAATCAGTGAGCCATTACCCAAAGGCGAATCTACACATGTAACAGTACTCTCTGTTGTATCTAATAATCCCAAAGAACGTGCAAACTTCATGGTAATAAAACAATGTGTGGCCCCCATGTCAAATAAAGTACGCCCCATAGTCCCCCGAATAGAAAAGATACCCTCAATCGCGGGTGGAGATTGTGGGACCGTGGCCTGATGGAGGTTATATACCCGTCCATACTAAAGTCTCCCCTGCTGAACCGAATCATCGGGAAAGGTTGGAGCTGGTAGGGCGACGGGAAAGATGGGTCTCTGGGGCTCCTGGTGAGAACCTTGCTGCCGAGGGACTTTGTCCCTATCGGGGAAATCCTGCTTCTTAGGTCCAGTCTTTCCACAAGTATAACATTTGTCGGTGAAATTTCCTCCCCTCTATCCCTAGTAACCTCGGCTTTGCTGGACGTTACCACCCCTACCTTGGCCCTGATGGCCCTACTGCTGACCCTTCTGTTGGCCCTACTACTGACCCTACTACTGGCCCTTGTGGCCCTGTCTGATGCCCCCATGACCATGCTTGAAACCCCCTGAATGAAACCTCTTAGCAGAATCCCCCTATTGGAAACTCTGTTTCTGACTCTAATCAGTTGGTACCCCACTAGAACTACCTCCCCCTATCTTGCCCAACTGGCTGGGCTCTCCTCCCCGCTTGCTTCCCTTAGCATGGAAGCGATTGTCCTGATAATGCAATAATGCTGTATTTAGGACATTTGTGTAGGAATGTAGGGAAAGGTTACCCAAAATGTGTTGTCATATCCTCCAAGTCAACCCATCCATGAACATCTGAATTCGTTTCTCCTCGGTCGGTACCTCGTCTCGTACCATATTAGTCAACCGCATGAACTCCTCCTCATATTTCGCAACTGTCTTCCCTTCTTGGGTGAGGTCTAAAAGTGTTTGCCTCATATCTGTCTTGACGGAAGAAGTAAAATACTTGCGGTTGAACCGCACTCAGAAATCGGCAATCGGCATCACATCCCTCTCCTCTGAAGTAGTAGTGGACTCCCACCACTATAAGGCTGCCCCAGCCACCTTAAAGGTAGATAAAACTTTCCTCTGAACCTCAGTGCACTCGTACATATGAATGTGTCTCTATATATCCTTTTTCCACTGACTCTCCATCACTACATCAGAATTTCCACATGTCGCTCCAGCGACTTCATGAGACATCTTTCTCTCGCTCGAACGACGACGTGTGACATCGCGCGAGATTCACTGTTTCGTCTTCTTGCCCATATTTCAGCATTTTCCCACCATTAGCACCTCTAAAACCTCTATTGTTCATTCCCAAACACCTAAACAACAAACCAAATTGATGCTCTAACATATATAGATGATTTCTAACAACCTAAAATCACTAATTCTTCATAGTACATCAATTAAATACTAAATCCTCAAATTAAACCATTAAAACCCTAGTTCTTCCCATTTCAATTCAAGAACAACTATAACCTAGATTTGTTCATGGAAATTATTATAAATTCGTCGATGATATCCTATCTACATGAAAGAATTTAATCTCTTATAATCTCAGACCCAATAATATGCAAGAAACCCCTCTATTTTTCATCATAATTATCATCAATTTCATGGGGAAATTTATCTACTCTAATATAAACACAATTATTGCTTAAAAGGAAGAAGTAATAAACACTTGCCTCGAATCAACCGTCTGAACTCTTGACGTTGTTGGTATGAGTGTGTTCCTCTTGTTCTGATCTACACGATGGTGGTGGTGGTTGTGCAAGGTGGTGCTAGTTGGGTCTTCCTTCTTGGAATTTATTCTCCCGCACACTCTATGGTCGTTCCTTACTTTTATATATCTTAACCCTGATGAACCTCTCGTGACTTATATAATAAACTACCAATTTTCATCCACTTAATTTCTCCAAAAATTAAAATTATAAAATTTCCCCTACGGGGTGCTGGTTTGGCCTAAAAATCTCTCGGAGTCTAAATAAAATACCTTGGTAGTGTTTGCTGATTATCTCGACCCTTCCGGACTCAACGACTTACTTGAAATTACCATATGAGTTACTGATAAATAATTTACCTTTATATTCCATTCAATTGGTCCCGACACGACTCACACGCGTGTACCGACTTAATATACCAATTGTCGTATATTTCACTCTCGAAAATTTATCAGATTCAAGAATTCCATATTACTTATTTACTCGGTAATATTCAATAATTCTCATTAATAAGTATTAAACCTTGTCACACTAGTTAATATTTATTTTTAAATTCAGATTAATCACCAATTAATTCTCGCATATTAATTTAATTAATCCCATAATAATAATTAATCAAATAATTATTTAAGTTCTCAAAAATACGGGTTGTTACAATTATATATGAAGATATTATACTTATAGTCATTTCACATTATCCTAATGCTTGTTATAAAGTTAAATTGCAGCGCAGCACATGATAAAATTTGAATCAAACAAACATTGGAATTTTTGTAAATATTAAATAATTGACATGAAGGTTATATAATAATATTTATAGATGCTAATAATTTGGTAGTTGTGATTATAACCGAATTGCGCATTAGTATGGCCATAAATGATTTGTGTTAATATTTCTGATTTGTTACTCACACATAAGTGATAAGACGAAAGTAAATGATTCATGTTTTTTATTTACTATTATTCGTGTAAAATCTCATGTGAACTCCTTGTCTATTTGATTTTGACATTATGTATAATTTTATTTGCGAATTTCAAATTATGAAATAGATAATTATATAATTTACTGGTGTATTACGGGTATTTCACACATGTATGTTTATCTCTAATATTTATATAATGTAAGGATTGGTGTTCGTTAAAGTACTTCATTCCATAACAGGTAAATATTGGACTGATGCGTTCATATCATGCATATTTTGGATTGCCTATTGGTCCATGTATGATATTAAATGCTAAAATTTATGATGTTGCATACATGGTGATATATATTTTAAAAAGGCAACAGTGGTCATCAAATGCAGATATCATTATTTCTTTCATCATGATATGACCAATTAAGTTTATAAAACCCAAACATGAATAATTTCGTTCATTGCTCATGCCATATTCAATGAACAAAAGTGAAAATTTTATTAACTTGTGTATGTAAGTCTTTACTTAATATTATATTTATATTACGAAATATTTGGTAGTCACCACATTGACTAAGCTATAATAAAAATGAATATTAAGTGTAAATATGATAGCAGTAGTAAACAGTGATGCTTATAACAGTGGAGTATGTTGAGTTTAATCATCATCCAATTATTCCTTACTGGGAATTGATTTTGATTGATTGAATGAACTCTATATATCATATACATTATTCAAGTATATATCATGTATATATAATACTGCATTGTCTACAAGCATTATATAATTGCTAATCAGTGGTTACTAATGAGAAAAATAAAATGCACATTAGGTATTAGAGCGATATTAACATATGTGTTGTCTAATCAAAGCATTAATGTAGTGAGCAATTTATCTCATATCTTTAACAAATTATGATTTGATTTTATTTCTCTCGATTACTATGTTGGATTATTTTTTTTAGCTCACTATTGATCCTCAATATTATATAGAACACTCCATATAAAGTTTGACAAAATTAAAAAAATTAAGTTTGTTTACATTTTGCACACTCGAACTAATAATGATAGAGAGAATATGTATCCTTTATGGTTTGAAACGAGTTTTTATCTTAGTAGAGTTTGCAAGTGAAACTTACTCTATAAGTATTTACATTTGATGCAAGGATTGTTTAAAAAACAAACTAGAAATGAAAAAACGATTTCTTCTCTTTCATTCTTAGGAAATCAAGTCATTTGTTTTTCATAAACCCTCAATGCTTCCAATTTTCTTGAAAAATATTTTTCTAAACTTAATTATGAGGGATATTTTTCTTAAAGCATTTTTCAGTCATTCTCAGAGGTTATGGTATTCCTTTGATGTTTTTGTATAAAACAATGTTTGGAAATATTTCTTTTAAATATTATTTTGATCCCTCATCATAATCATAATATTATTGATAAAAGTCTTTAATCTTGTACCAAATTAGATCTAGACTCCCTATAATAATTTTTATGGACAAATTTTTTGTAATATCTCTTATAAATATTTATAGTTGAGTTATGCCTTGAAGTATTACAATATCTTACACACGGATGACCTATGTGGCCTAAGTGGGAGATTATGAGAAAATTTCCTTAAAGTGGACCTACATAGATCTTATAACCGCCATTGACATGTAACTTATTGCATTAAAGAAAATCGAATGTCAAATTCATTATGAATGGTGAAATTAGTGGGAGTTGAAAATCATGAAATATGGTTTTAAAGGAAGCTAGGGTACTTATCCCATTTCCGATAACTTTATTCAATACTCGTTCTTTTAGTTGTTGGCACTACACCAAATATGTCGAATTGTCACGATCATTGACCTTGACAAGTTCAACTTGTCAAGGTCAATGACCGTGAAAATTCTGGGTGACACAACTTTTTTTATCACGGTCATTGACCTTGATAAGTTTAATAGACTTATCACGGTCATTGACCTTGACAAGTTTTGTCATGGTTAAGGACCATGACAAACCCGTGATATTTAATAAAAAGTTGTCACAGTCAATGACCGTGACAATTCTGAGCAGAATTGAAAAAAAATATGTTGGGCAGTATGGCCTCTGCCACTGCCCAGCAGTATATCTGTACCTGTTATAGCAACTTTGTACCTATTCAAACATCATATATCCAAATAAACTAGAGATAATGAAAATATACATTCAAAATAAATATAATATGCAAATGGGACAACTTCGTGTCATGCTATATTTTAGTTGTTTCAATGTTCTTATTAATTTACTTATTTTACTAATCATGTGCTTTGAACACTTTGGAAGCTTTAACTGTTCAACACCACCCTTAATTTTATTATAGTCTTCTCCAAAACTTTGGCATTCTCCAAAAAATACCTCAACTGTTCAACTCCATTGTTCGACCCCAATCTCGTAATTTCGATTGTCTTTAGGTGTAATCTCAAACAATCAGGTACATACCATTCCAACCATGATGTCCCGATTTGTTCACAACAAAATGAAAAACCCTAATATAAAAAGAAACAACATCACCATAAATTATCTCAAATCTACAAACTATTTAGCTGAAAGTGCTGTTATGAACCCTTGACGTACCTCAAAGATAAGAACCTCTAGAAGAGGACAACTTTTAAGAAAATCCAGCACCAATTTCCAGTTCCAGTTCCACTATAAGAATCAGCCACTACAAGACACTGCACAGGAGAGATTTTATAAATGAATTGAAAAGTAATAAATCTAAAAAATATAGTCATTTATGCAAGCAACAATAGGAGAGATATTATAGCTTACCATCATGGTTGAACATGATAATGAAAGAGACTTTACGTTGGAAATCCTTCGAAGAAGCTTAAATAAACATGTGGCATAACCAAGGGCGGAGACAGGATTATCACAAGGGGTGGGCTAATAATAAGCAAATTGAAATCAGAATAATATAATGTAAATATAAAATGAAATCAAAATCAAAATTGAAATTGAAATCGAAATCGAAATCAAAATTCGAATTCGAATTCGAAATCGAAATCGAAATCGAAATCGAAATATTCATATAAATATAAATATAAATACATTACTTGTAGTGCCACCCAAACAGCTAACTTGAGCTCATATGGAACCTCCTTCCAACTAATATACCCTAGGAAATCGTGTCAAATATAATTCCCTTCATATCTTAACACTAAGAAATGCCATAATCCTATGGAGTTATGCTCTGCAAATTCTTTCCAACCCTTGTGTAGCCAAACATCACCAGTTGAAGTTGTCAATTCCACTTTCAATATTTTCCCATGTTTTTCTAGAGGCATGTGGTGGGGTATGGAAAGTGGAATTAAGAACTTCAACTGGTGATGTTTGGATACACAACGGTTGGAAGGAATTTGCAGAGCATCACTCCATAGGATTATGGCATTTCTTAGTGTTCGGCTATGAAGGGAATTCTCGCTTCATTTTTTGAGCTAAAGGATAGACGAAGAGATTCAGTCTCCTCCCCACAAATAGGACACCCCAAATAATTATGTACTAATCACCTATTAAAGGTGAGAAGCGTATATTAATGGATTAGTATAAACAAAACTGAAATTTCAAATTCAAATTCAATTTATAATAGAAAGTTCCTCCAAAAGTAACAACTTTAAGTCACTAAGAATATTATACAGAATTTATGCAGTCCCAAACTTTCCAAACGCATTGGAATATTTCGGTACAAATTGGAATATTTATTATAAATTGAAAAATTATTTAAAATTCGGGTTATCATAAAAAATGGATTAATATTCGGTAGGAGCAGCCAAGTCATCCACACTACTATTTAGACGTTTTGGCACGTGCTGGATAATTGACCATGACTCGTTGTTGATATACTCTGAGTAAAACACATGGTTAACCTTTTGAAATGCACAAACAAATGGCTCATCACTCACGTGGTCGTTGCTCTTCAACTTAGACAAGTCAACCATGATCAAATTGGTGATAGGATCAACTTTACAAGTATTTTTATCCTCAACTCTTACCCAGTCACTGTAAAATACAACCTCTTTGAAGCTTATATAATCCAATTCAAATATATTTTGGATTACACCATAGTAAGTCAATGCAGCTTCAACGAGGTTTTTATCTTTTGCGCTCGCTTGAAAGAAAGTAAGAGCCTTGTATGAAATGCTCGAGTTCTGTACATTTGTACTTTCCTCGTACAATTTAGCACCGAAAATGTAACCGTTCAATCGATATTTTTTATACTCTTGTGCCACGAATAAGGGTCCAGTGGCTAGACGAGCAAGCCTTGATGTCGCATCACCCGTCTTTAAGCGCTGAGAATATATATAAATTAATTATATTAGTTATAAAATTTGAGTGTAATGTAACGTTATATAATGACCATTTTCATTATAATTACCTCTTGTGTCAACCACAACCTAAATTCGCTGTCTGATTGTACTATTGTTTTTCTTCTTTTATATTTCTCACAGGCTTCATATTTTCAGCATATTACAAAATTAATCATGTATAAAATAATCTAAAATAATGTTAAACATTATAATAATCAAAACTTACTTTTTCCATTCTTCGACATCTTCATGTGTGTCCAATAGATAACGAGTTACTTGTTCATGTTGCAAACTCGTTAATTTCACTCATTTTTTCATCACATGACCAACATCATCAACGAACTCATCAGTGTCATCAATGCTAGTCGAGTCAGGCATATATTCCTGAGTATATATTGATGACTCCACGGTTATGTATTCCTCTGCAATTGATCCTGCAATGTATCGCGTATTCTTGACGTAATCTTTAAAAACTTTCATTAATCTTTCAAACGGATACATCCACCGATATCTAACTAGACCACAAAGAAGTGCCTCGTCGTATAGGTGTACCAACAAGTGAACACTTATGTCAAAGAATGTTGGGGGAAAGTACTTCTCCAACACACAAATCGCTTCGGTCACCGCCAATTTCGCGGTCACTATGTGTTCTCGATTGACTACCTTCTCACACAAGAGTGAGAAGGTAATACTAATTTGCATAATAGCCCTCCGTAAATTCTTGTCCTTGGATAAACAGTGCTTAAACAATAGAGGAACCAATTACATGATCACATGCCAATCGTGGGACTTACACTTATGTAAATAATGAGTAGCATAATTCACAATCCTTTGCAAGTTGGATGAAAAAGTAGATGGGCCCTTAAAATTATATATTCTGTCTAAAAGCACTTTCCTTTCCCCACTCATCAAAGTAAACGCACCAGGGGGAATTATTGTCCTTCCTCTACTGTCCAAACGGGACAATTCGAGAGATCTCATTACAGGGGTAATGACTCTCGAATGGGTCTAAGGGCTATTGAATGTGTACGCATAAGAACTAGAAGGCTAGTATCTATGCGCACTATATGTAATTTCAAGTATGTTTCATTTAATTATCATACTATATATATATATATATATATATATATATATATATATATATATATATATATATATATATATATATATATATATTGTTCGATATACAAAGTAATTTTCAAAAAAAGTTGAAAAATCCCACCCCCATATGGAGAATAATTCAGTGGTCATGCCACTTTTAAAACTAACCAACCCAACATCGATCCACTATAATCCAACAACAATGTCAACAACAAATGTGTATCCCATACTCCTTCTAATTCATCTACTCAATTAATTATTTTCATCAATTAAACTAACAATTAAAGTATACAATTATTAATTTACTAATTTACAATGAGGGGCAATCCTACTTTCATAATTAATCATATATTAATTTACTAAAAAAATTAATAACCAATCAATTCGTTTACAAGGGACATTACGCACAAACACGCACATGCACGTACACTACACACGCGCACATACACACACACACACCCGCACACATTCACACACACACCCGCACACATTCACACACACACACACACACACACGCAGCCCCCTACCCCACCACCCACCCACCCATCCCTTCCCCCTCCCCCCACCCTTCCCTACCCCCTTCCCCCTCTCCCCACCCTGCCCACCCCCTCCCCCCTCCCCCCGCCACACACACACACACGCATACACAACACTACACACACAGGCACACACACCACACACACACAAATATCTCCCCACCCTGCCCCACCCCCACCCACCACACACACGCACACACACACACAGATATATATATATATATATATATATATATATATATATATATATATATATATATATATATATATATATATATATATATAAATGGAAGAGAGAGAGAGAAAAAGGGAGGGAACAATCGGCGGGGGGAAAAAGAAGGGGAAAGAGTTTTTTACTGGGACATTTGTCACAGACGTGTCACGGTCCTTGATCGTGACAATATTATACGAATTGTCACGGTCATTGACCGTGATAAGTACAGTTGTCACGGCCTTGTCACAGTCATTGACTGTGACAAGTCTTTGTCACGGACTTGTCATGGTCAATGATCATGACAAAAAATGCATGTTTTTTTGTCACGGTCAATGACCATGACAAGGCTAGCCGCTGGAAGGGTGCAAATTTACCCATTTTGGTGTAGTGTGGATTATTTAAATAGAAAAGAACAAATAAATAATCAACCACTAAATTATGGTATTTGTCATTGTGAGAAAAATGTAGATAAAATCATAAAGAATAGTATTAAGAAGATCTTAAATGGAGTCTACTATTCTAAATGATTATGTGGTGTATCTACATGAATAAGAATTTGACATAAGGATAAATATTTGTTTTTTTTTTCACAAAATCATAAGAAGTAAACTTAGTGGACAACGATATCTCCTTGAATTGCGTCAAATATTTTGTGTGTAATGACAAAAGGGTTATAAATGAACCTTATCCCCTTTTCCAAGGACGTCATTTTTTAAGGACGTAAAATTCTTATGAGATGAGTAACTCATTATGATGAGAGTTACATTTAGTGTATGTGAAAACTATTACTCTTATGATATTTTACACATGTTATAAAGAAATGATTGTATAGACTTAATTATGTTTTCCAATGTAACAACTCGAGGTCTTGGAGACAACGAGTTATTTATTTTGGGAGCAATAAATAATATTTTATTGAAGAAATAATTAAATTGGCAATTGAGGTCAAAATTTGAAGTTGTTAGAAAGAGTGTCGAATGTCAATTATGAGGGTACCATTGTTTCTGTAAGGGTCGAGAAAGTCGAAATGACTGTACTTGGGTTCTATTTAGGTTCCGAAATGAATTAGGACCGTTTGACTCGAATTAAAGTTACCGAGTCATTTAAAGTGTGTATTATCATTTAAAGATGTGTATCTTGGGAGATTAGGCTTATTAAGCCTACGGGAGATATTTCTCTAAAGAGAGAAAGAGAAAAAGAAAGAAAGAAATAGAAAAGAAGAGAAAGAAGGAGAAAGGAGAGAGAGTGGAGATTTTTGGCCAATACGCGATCTCAAGGCGGATTTAGACCCTACGAACCCGAGGCAAGTGATTAAACTTGCTAAATAATTGTTGTGTATCAATTATTGCACGATTTGTGGATTGAATTTTGGGTTTTAGGTTTAGTTTGATAAAAACCTAACTTTTTGGAAAAACCTTAGATTTGTTGTGTAGAAAATGAATTTAGGGTTAGAAATCAATTAAAATTTGTTCTTGGATGATCATTAATGATGTATATATGATTGGGTTGGATAAAAATGGTTGGTAGATGATAAAAACGATTTTTGGGTATTTTGGGTTTATATAGAAAACAACCCATTCTTAGCTTGCTGCATTTACCGAATCGATTCGCCCCTTCCGAATCAATTCGGTCTGTTGCAGAATCCCCAGGTCTTTAGGGAAAAATCGATTTGCCCCATTGAGAATCGATTCGGTATGTAGCAGACTCTCAGGTCCATTGGACCGAATCGATTCGAATGGGCCGAATCGATTCGCTTTTGTGGCTGAACCGATTCGGAGGGGCCGAATCGATTCGGAAACAGGGGATTTTTGGAGATGTTTTTCTATGGAGAATTTCTTCCCGTTTTGTTCGAGGTTATCAATAGGGAACCTCTATAAGAGATATTTAGAGTATGATTTGGAGAATTTTAGAGAGTTTCCCTTATAAGAAATTTTGGAGTCATATTGATTATATTTGAGGAATATCGATTTGATATGGTATTTCCTAAGTGGGGAAGCCCACCTTGTTTTGAGAATTCTATTTGGAGATAATTATGATATTAATGGGAATAATTTAGAGATAATGGATCTTAGGATCCAATCCCAAATGGTATAACTTTAAAAAGGTTCATAAACTAAATTGAACCCTATAATGAATGGAGAATCATAAATGCTATTTGATGTGCAAACGGATATAGGAATATCCTTATTGATGATCGATTTGGGAGATATCTCACATAATGAGAAATGCTAATTGAGGTGCATTAGGATAAAAGAATATCCTTAACTTAAATAGAATTGAGAGACAATTCACAATTAGAAGCAACATGTGAGCTTCAAGTGAGAAATAGTATAGCGTATACTAAGTGGGGAAGAAGTGTGAGAATTGGCGATTAGTATATCTAGAGGGAAATATACTAAACAATGACATTAAATCCATTGCGCCTAAGAGCATATAATGAATATGAAAATGATGTTGCATGTATACCTTATATAATGGTATATCTTTATTATGTGGGGTGTATGTATACCTTATATGATGGTGTATATACATGTTAAGCATACCCCCTCCTTGCTATCATTGGGAAGTTTCGTGCGTAGAGGGTGAGTATCCTGGCTCAAAGAGCAGGGTGTAGATATTCCTCAGGTCATAGTCGTCCATGGTGGTCAGCAAATGACATATTCATATACATTTATTTGTTTTGGGGGTGAGAGGTCGTGGGTATGTGTCCCTCTCACTTTTCGGTTAGGAGCTATGACCGCTTCCAGGGACGTCGTGTGCGTGAGTTGATCACGAGGTGGGTGTCGTGGAACCCCACCAGGTGACCCCAGTTTGCTACGTATATAGGGTGCTGGAAGATTATAGCATGTGAGCCTGCATCCTTCGAGTTATAGCTCGGTTGGATGGTTATTATTGCTTGTGTTTGTATTTGGGTATCGAGGGTATAATGGATCTCAATGACCTACATTGCCAGGATTAGTGTATCGGGGGGTTCCTTGTTTGGATTTTGCTTCAGCGAGATGTCCCACGCACCAACCGCAGTGTAATGTTGGAACTTGGGGATAAGTTTAGTCCTTAATGCTCATAATTATCTATATATATATCACCTATCCCGACGATCGACAGTGCCACGAGTAGTGTAACAGGGGGGTTTCCTTGTTTGGATTTCGCTTCTGCGAGACGTCTCACGCATGAAACGCCGTGTACTGTTGAGAATTGGGAATATTAATTAATTAAAACTGGATAATAATTTGGGTTACATGCATATTACATTGAGGTCATAATGAGCCTCGAGGATCAATACAGTCAGGAGTAGTGTAACGGGGGGTTCCTTTTTTGGATTTCGCCTCGGCGAGACGTCCCACGCACGAAACGCAATGCCATGTTGAGAATCGGGAGGAGTTTAGTCCTTAACTCTTGATGCTAATAACTCATATATAATAATTATATATATATATATATATATATATACATACATACATATATATATATATAATAGGGTATGCCCGTGCCTGAAGGCACGTTGAAAATTTCCCATGTACATAATCTCGAAGTGGCAAAAATTTTGAAAGTACATAATTGCAAAAAAAATTTGATTATAATCTCTCTACCGAGACAAAAAAATTGACATTTTAAAATTTTACCAAACATATATTTGATATTTACATATTTGTATTCACTTGGTTCCTCCAACAAAGTTTTTCGACTTTGTGGTCATTTCTACTATAAATGGATACTTAGATTATGTGCAAAAAGTCGTAAAAGATAAAATAAAATAAAAAGATCGGGTTTCAATCTGATTTGGAAATAAGGCCATTTTTAGCCAAAACCTCATTCTTAATAAACATAAATAATCAACAATACACAGAGAACATTAAAAATGGAGAGACCATGGTTAGTGATCGAGTAGGTTGTTCAATAATCAACAATACATAAACTTAAATAATCAACAGTACTCTTTTCTTGAGACTTTTTAAAAATTCAGATCCTAAGTCTAGGCTAAAATAAGAAACTAACAATACAACACCATATTAACCCATTAAATATAAGCACACGCACATACATTCATTATAAAAAATCAAAGAGTGAACTCTCTTAACAATTGAGATGTGTTAGAAACCCAATCAAGACATAGGTTCCGATTAATTTCATGGCCCATTTTTGTTAGCCTGATTACATATCCAAGACAGGGACAACTAATTTTGTTCTTTGAAATCCCAAATTTTACGGACAAAAGCTTCAACATCCCAAGGTGTGTCATAAAATTTCGCAAATTAAAGTCTTAATTTTTTATGAGCAAGAACACTCATTTCTATAACAATGTGGAGAGTTGAGGACTGGACAATGAGTGTGACCCCTGTCTTTTCAACTTTGGAAAGTGAGGGGTTCATCCTTACATAGTACTTTTAACACTGATTAGAACTCAGCCTTATAGATTTGTTCCTCCAAAATCTTTGTGAGGCTCTAGGAGAAAATACTGGCAACAAAAATAACATATCCAATTATAAAAAGAAAAATGTTAATAAACTCAAATGGCTTTAGGTCATACATCAAAGAATAATACCCACAACCAATTTGAGCTGTCAAAGAACAATACACATATTACTGTGTGAGTTTCCAAAAAAATGTATGAGTTTCACAAATCAAAATCACAATCCAACCACATAAACAAAAAATACAGATCTAAACAGTATGAGCACAAAACTTACTAAAACAAAAGCAAATGAGTTAATGTCAACATTTCCCACAATATTTTTTATCGCATCCATCTTCCTTTTATCTACATTTTCACCTGACAACTTTCAACAAAATTTCAGATTAAAATTAATAGAACTTCAAATATACAATAGTCAAAATAGCTGGTAGATTGCGAGACGGTGATGAAAAACAAACCTCAAAAGCTCTGGATTGTGAAGGTCGGTTGACGGTGAAGGTCCTGAAAATGTCTTATTTTACCCGATATAAACAGTGATGAAAACAAATTAAAACTTGGATATAAAATTAACATCAGTCGATTGTGAAGGTCGGTGATGGTGAAGCACTTGAGAGACTGAGGCAGACTTCAAACTTTATGTTTTCTAGAGTTCTAGGCAAGTCGCGAGCACCACCTTAGGACGCGAACCCGTTGGGTTATGAGAACAGTAGCTGAAAATGCAAAAAAGAAGCAACAGCAATATAGAAAAATAGAAGCCTTACTGGATCTGAAAATCTCCAACACCACGAAGGGAACCCAGATCTGTATTAGTTCATGCCTCCGAAGATCAAAATCGAACATCTCGTAGATCAAAACCGAATGAAATAAAGGAAAGCAAGATCTGTTGAAGAAAAGGACAACTATTGTATATGAGAGAGAGACGGTTTTACTGAATGAAATAAAGGAAACCCATATCCGTATTGCAATCCGAAGATCAAAACTGAACATCTCTGATGTATGTTTTTCCTGCTGAAAAAACGGACACATATAACATATGAGAGAGAGTCAGTTTTACTGAATGAAATAAAGGAAAGCCACATCTGTATTTCAATTAATAGATTATTTTTACTGAATGAAATGAATGAAATAAAGGTAAGATATAGTATATGAGAAAGTCGGTTTTTCTTCCGATCTATGTTTTTCATGTGAATCCATGAATATCTTTTCGATCTAGTATGTGTGTGTGTGTGTGTGAGAGAGAGAGAGAGAGTTTCAAAATAAAGCTGAAACCTTCTCTAGCCACGTGATGAAGAGTGAACATCTACTCATTTGTGTGACAAATGAAGGAGGGCATGAGCAAGAGATAAGTAGGGAAGTATTTTTGTTTTCACCAAAATACCCTCCATTTTGAATTAAAGTGCAAGTTTGGGAAGAATTAAAAGAGGAGGGAATCCAAATTTGTAAGGGGTAAAATAAACATTGTAGGATAAAATTATATTGTTGACATCACCTTTTCATCTTATGACATATATAAGTTTTCAACTTTATTATATATATATATATATATATATATACTGTTTACATGCCAAATAAGGGAATCACTAGAATATAAAATATTCTAGTAAATGAGAATGTTGATGTATTGTGTTGATGTGGTCATGATTGGATCATGTAACTTTATATGTTCAACAAATGAACATTATAAAGATAACTATAACTATTACATTAAAGTTAATGTTTATAATTTATAGATTATGGGAATAAAAGGTAGATTGGGATATAGGTTAGACGGTTTCACTTAAATACTTTATTTGGGTTTAAGTTAGATTCCTCTTACCTAAATAGAACTGGGCATCCATTTGGAGATCACATGCATACGCTTAGTGCGTGCTTTAGATGAGAGGTGAGTTGAAATTATTATGGAGAGTTCGATTCCAACTAAATCATGTAATAATGCATTTATAATTATTATGCATTTTAATACACTTGTTATAAAATGTTTTTCAACTCGGGCTCTGACCCGTTTATATTTTCTCCTCCATGTATATATTGTACTACTTCAGGTGTTCCTCCGCAAGGACGCCTTTGATGTTCATCCATTTAGGATTCGTGGAGCTATGGCAGTAGCGGACTGTTGCGGCGTTTTGTTTTAGTCGATTCCTATCTTTGTATATCTAGATTAGGATTCAGTTGTATATTGAGTTAGTATTCAAGTGTTGTAGATTAACACTTTCATATTTCATTTCTCATATTTTTGTATTGTCTGTTACCCGACAGCATATTCGGGTATTTCATTGTTGAGATTTTATTTGTACATTGTATTGTACTCCTTTATTTTATTGGAGTTTGCACATTTCACTCATCGTAGTTAGATGTATATTGTTGGTTATGTGCATTATTGGTTTTGTTGTTGTTATTAAATAAAAAGTTTTAAATTTTTGGCAATTCGCTTTTAATGATTTCGGGTAGTTAGCCTTATATTATTAGTATTGTCTATTGATGTTGAGACTGTGCCATCAGAGATACCTGATTTAATGTAGTATAGGGATGGACACCCGTTATTATTTAGAGCGGGTTGTCACATCCAACTATGGTATTTTTAGAAGTAATACCATTATATTTTCTAATCATTGTATATTCAATTTATACAACTTATGATCCGTGGGAGTAAGTTTATATATTCAATTTATTGTAAAGTAGAGAAACAAAATGTTACATGAATTTTTAATATGTAATGGATGAATTTGTGAGATACTAAAAGATTATATGCTTACATTAAGGTTGATTCTTCATTTTTAGGACGATCAGTTATTACAACTCAGATTTACTGGTTTTATGGAAAGTATGAAGTTCACTCATATCTACTTATGTTTATTTTGGTTTAGCGACTAATATAGTGAAGGAGTGCAACACAATCCATAGAATATTATGGATATTTGAATTTTTAGCTTTCTTTGATGCTATAACTTATTGATTATGTTAACATAACTTAAATTTCAGGACTTGGAGTTGTCGACAATATTGCCAAGCCGCTGAAATATTATGATACTATCATTGCACTCTTCTGTATTAAGATACATTATGTATTATATGAGTAACTAAGCACATTTAATGCAAATACCTTTTTAATAAGATTCTAAAACAAGTGTCATTTAACACATTTATACAAGTGTTAACATAGAAAATCCACATGGTTAGGCTATCACGAAAGACACTAATAAATCATGCTTAAGATACGAGTCTTAAAGTATATCCGATAGAATCTTGATGTGGTGGATTTATTAGTGCTTATTTTGACACTACCATATGATATCATACAATGTTTTAGAATTATTTATTTCCATCGTTATTGTACATATGCATGTGAATGAAAGAATGTGATAAAAACAGTCTTTTACAAAGCATTAATAAACCATTATTAAACAACCCTATTTCTAGACTTTATTGGATGAGTTGTTAATGTTGTGACACATGGAAGCGACCATTCTCTTGAATTAGTATGTAAGCAACATGACTCGCATTGATGAGTTATTTGATGAAGGTCTTTATGGAAAACCATTTAAGGATAACTCAATAATTATTGCACACTTTATGATAATTATGGATCAAGTGGGTGTGACAACCCGCCTACTAAAATAATAGGTGGCCAACCCAATACTCCAATAATCACAGGAATCATAGATGGTCCATTCTTAGCATCACTGTCGATTAACATAATAGTATGAGATAACCACCAATCATTTTAGAAAACGGATTGTCATATACAAAAAAAAATTTGAAAGTAAAAGAGAAACACTTAGACAATCCCATTGGTAAAAACGGTGGGTATCAAAAATCGATGAATAAAGTATGACAATACAATAAACAATCACCGAATAAGCTGTCGGTGCACAGACCAATACAACAATATATTAAGTATTACAATTCAATATTTACAATATAATGAATGAGTTCTAAACCTGGGCAAACACGCCCGAATAAAATATACTGAACATAACTAGAGTACAATAGAGGGAAGCGTCTACAACAAGTATCCTACAACATCCGCAATATGCCGTAGCTCCATGACAACTGGAAATGGAAATGTAAACACGGGTGTCCATGCGGAAGAGCACCTGTAACGGCAAAGAATATGCAAAAACAAGGAAATATAGAAACCGGTCAGGGCCGAGTTTGATATGATTACCATGTGACTAAAATGCATGGCAGGAAAGTGCGTAAATCTCTCGCAAATAATAATATTCCTCACCTCTCAATCTAGCAGCAACCTAACGCAATATCGTGAGATGTTCTAGTTAACCCTAAGTACTAAGGGCTAACTTTTCCCCATTCTCAACACTATGCCCTATTCGTGCGTGGGGTGTCTCGCAAAGCGAAATCCAAACAAGGAACCCCCCCGATACACTACTACTTAGGCAAGGTTGATCGTCGAGAACCATTAGACCCTAAGCACGAAATAATAAATAAATACATGTGTGTGCATAAGTGTTTGAGGTCACATCTACAGCTACACAAAGAAAATATAAAAGTAAAACCCATCCATCATCTATTGGCACAATCCCTAATTCTATCTTTAGGAATATACATATAAATGGTACAACACTTTATCAAGTGTTTACCAAATTAATTTCATCATACACTAATTCATTTCATGAATTTGTTCCTTATCAGGAAATATAATCATCATCATAGGCTCTTTATGGCCTTGCATCGTGCTCTTTATGGCACTTTCATCATGCTCTATATGGCATTTTACTGTGCTCTTTATGGCACCCGTCAAACATCAAGTCCAACTTGATTTAGAATAGTTATATTCATATATATATATATAACGATTCTAAGACCGCCGGTCCGGGTTTCCCCACTGTGCGCGCCCCTAAATGGCTATCATCTTCCAAGGCCTCCAAGACAACCTGGGATCCTATCGAAACGTCGGGAAGCGACCATGTGCCTGCGGGATAGTCAAGACCACACCCGGAATCTCCTAACCAGCGCAGAAAATATAAACAAATGCTCACATGGCCTAGGGACTATATCCACCCTGCATCATTAGCCAGGGGGCTTCACCACAACGCGCGCGACTTCCCTTATGAGAGCGATTTAGAAAGGTGTGTATCCATAAATTATCATTTATGAAAAACATTACTTTTTCCATTTTTGAAAACTCATATTTTACATTTCCAAAAATCATCCATTTAGCCATTAAGCACCAAGCTTTAGAAGGTTCATACTCTTCTTATTAAGTCATACATTTTATTAATGACCTAAGACCCAAAGTGCCACTAACCTCAAAATAGCCTCAAATAGTTCATATAATTCATAAACCCTCAAAGTGAGTCTCCATAATGGAGTGTCTCTCAAAATCTTAACATTAATATTTCAACTTCAAATATATCTTTAGGTTAACCTCCTATATCAGTTGGACATTAACCTAATTCAAACTAGTCCTCGGGTAAAATTAAATCTCCACTATTAGCCTAGGACATTAGTCTACCCAATACAACCCTCTAGGACTCCCCATTACTTCCCAAAGAAGGTTCCTAAACCTTGGACCTAATAAGAAAAAGGGCAAAAAAATCAAAATAAGAAAATCTCACAAAAACAGGGGAACCGAATCGATTCGCCCCTTGGGCCGAATCGATTCGCTTGACAGTCGAATCGATTCGGTGAGCAAAAACCGACCTTCTGCAATTGCCGAATCGATTCTCTTTAAATCCGAATCGATTCGGTCTGCAAGACCTGTATCCATCTCCTTATCCGAATCGATTCGCCCATAGGGACGAATCGATTCGGTCCTGGGATTTTGCCCAGTTTGGGCGACGGGTTACATAAACCCTAAAATCCCAAAACCTCCATTCTTTGCTTTTACCCAACATCGACAACATCTAATTCTACCAAATCATTCCTACACCACTTACAACTAATAATTTATCCCCCAAATCAAATTAAAACTAAGATTTAAGGGTTTAATCATCAAAATCAACAAATACCCATTTATGGGTTAAATCTCCCAATACCTAACTATACATACAATTTATCACATTAAATCAATATCTAGCAAGTAAGAAACTTGCCTCGAGGTTCGTAGTCTCTGAACACCTCCGGTAACGACGGATTCTGGCCCAACTCTTCCATCTCTCTCTTTCTCTCTACTTTCTCTTCTCTCTCTCTCTCTCTCTCCCCTTTGGCTTCTCTCACACAAATGAAGAAAAAGAAAGGGGGTGGGGGATTTATAAGGGTCAAAATATAAACCCCCACTCCTAATTGCTAATACACCACTAAAATGACTCGTAACCACTTAATTGAGTCATAACCCCCTTAAAATGCCTAAATCTCAAAAATTACAACTGGGCACTTATTTCGACTATCTCGACTATTCTAAAAACAACCGCACCCCCTATTTGGCATTCGGGAAAGTGTGAACTATTTTTACGTTCCAACTCCATTTTAATTCATTAATTATACCCGATTTAAATATAGGTCACAACCGTCGTTTTACATATAACGACGCAAAATACACAATATAACACTATTTACCTTCTCATAACGGTAAATAGTCAGAACATAGTAAATATTATCCCTAAGTCTCACGGGAAATAATATTTACTCCAACATTCCCTATTTTATAAAAATTAGCCCATCAGGCAAAATAGTATAAAATAGTCGCTCGAAAACCTGGGTTGTTACAGTGGGAGACTGTTAGAATTATTTTACATAATTCTCCATTATGTCCTCCACAATTATATTAATTCTAAGAGTCACTTTGGTTAATGAGAGGGTACTCCAAATACCAAGAGTCATAAGAATTCTTCGGCATCTACCATGATGGACGGTTAATATTAAGTGACTGCTAAAGATTTAGGTCCTATCCCACCCTATAAATAAGTGACTAATTTTCATCATTGAGATACTTAAAGACAACATAATGAAATTATAGGGAAGGGAGAGAAATATAAATTCTTAATGAGAGTAAATTTTGAAATAGTGTTTTTCCATACTTGGAGATCTAACCGTTGGAATGCATCGAAATTGGAATATATTCTTGCCATATAAAAGATGAAGCCATTTTTCGAAATTCAACCCGTTCGGACATCGTTAAGGTTGACTGCTCCATCAATCTTTCTAGTTGTGACAATTATAAAGGTATGTTATTTTCATACCATTTTATGTTTCGCATAATGTTTAAATGTGATAATCATGAAGATTCAAGTTCCTTTTACTAAGAACATTTGTATGTGAAAATTTAATCAAAAATTAATGTTTTCTTGATTAATATTATGATGTTCTTAAAAATGGTTTTACAATATATACTCTTTATAAATTACAATAATATATCTCATTTTATTAAATTAATGGGTCTTAATGGATCTTATCGTGTATTATTGGGTGAAGGGGGTCAACACTAACCTAACCCATTAACTATCGTGTCCTTTCGAGTTAACAATAAAATAACCCGATCTACTAAAGTAGATGATTCTAGGATAAATAATTTCAAGGTAAATCGGTATTTTTCAATATATGTATTTAGTATAAGTTAAAAATCATTAATTTTTTACCTTTCGTTATCAAACACAAAAGCTGAAAATTAAAAATAAGTGTGAAAATTTGATGTACGAAATATATATGTTATATATATTATATATATTATTTGTGGAATATATACAGATTTTACAATATATATATGAAAATACAAAAATAAATATATACATATATGAAATAAGAAACATATAAGAAAATTTTGAAATATTTAAAAAAAATACAAAATATATGAAATATAAAAAAAATTAAAAAATATGAATTATATGAAAAATGAAAAATATTTAATATATATACCTAAATTATGAAATATTTGAAAAATATGTACAATATATGAAATATTTAGAAAAATATACATTAAAGATACGAAATATATTTAATATACAAAATATGTAAAATTTACGCAATATATTAATTATAGGTAGAATACAAAATATACAAAATATACATATATACTAAAATATATGAAATATATAAATGTACAAAATATATAAATATATGGAAAATATTAAATACATGAAAAATATACATGTATGAAATATAGGCACTATATATATATATATATACACACGCTAAAATATATGAAATTTATAAATATATGGAATATATTAAATATACAAAATATATACATATATGGAATATACGCAATATACATATATACTAAAATATATGAAATATATAAATGCACAATATATATATATATATATATATATATATATATATATATCACTGTTCTAAAAAACCCGTCTAGGCACGCCTAGGCTTGAGGCTTGGGAGAAACGCCCCGCCTTAAGCTTTTCACGCCTTATTCTCAGTAAAACCTTTAAGGCACAATTTTTTCTAAAAACAACAATACTTTAGTGAAACGATATCGCATTTTAAAGATTTTTTTTACAAATCGAACCATTAGATCATCCAAAATAATCAAATAGTATTTTAATTTGTAAATATTCAGAAATATTTTTATGATATGTACAATTTTAGTATTTTAATAGCCTTGTTACAGTTAAAAAATATTAAAATATATCAAGAAGGCCTAAACGCCTTTTCATGCCTTTTTATGCCTAAGGCCCCCCAGGCTTCTAAGGCTTAAGGCTTGACCTCCACGCCTTGATCACACCTCGCGTTTTTTAGAACCTTGATATATATATATATGTTTACGAAATATATATAGTTTAAAAAAAACACTTTGAGTGATTTTTCACCCAAAGGTGGTAAACAAAACCCTGCCCTCCCCAAAGAGTTAGTTTTTACCTTAATGTGGAAAATTGTTCTTAAAGGTGTTGTACATGGAAAATAAATCGCAAGGCAAATTGAGGCTAACAAATGGTCAAAAAGTTGAAATTTTTTAACTTTTTGGAATTTTCCTTGGAATTTAAGTGGTATCAAACACAACCTTATTTCAATTTAAATAACACCCGCTTTAAACAATTCACTTATTTCACCAAAATTCCTGGAATCATGACTGTATAACTTCTACTAACTTCTCCCATCATCTATCCACGTGCCAAAAAATATTAGGATATGAACCCCGTAAATTATGGTGCAAACACATGTAATCGTTGCCACTCTAAAGATCAATTAAACTACTCCCCCTCTAATTTTTCCCTTGGACGTGGATCATCAAGGCTGAATCACGTACATATTGTGTTCATAATACACTCATTAAAATTCAATGTATTGAATTATTATTGTTGTGTTGCATGTGCTCCAATTTTTACCTCAACATGATTGGCGTTGTCTATGGGAATGGCAAGTTCCAAAATCATAAATATACATTAGGTTACACAGGCTATCACCAATATTATAGAGGAAAATGAGTCCCTTAGGAGAAATAAGCCTACATAGTGGATAAGTTACAACCCAACTCCCTCCAAGATCATGAACAATAGGTCGACCATGAGGTCCATGATGATCAGAATGCATAAGATGAGGTTCTCGGCCTCAATCCATTATCTCTTCTATTATTTTTTTCATAAACTATCCAAATAGCATCGATACTTCGAAGAACTAATCCTCCTCTTGCACATGTCAATGACAAAGGCATCGATCGTGTGTACCCATTGTACAGTGAGGTATATTATTGCCCCATGCCTTTAATATATAAGATACCTAAGATGGACTCCTTTGAAAACACATAAAATTAACAGGACTATATAGATAATTATGAAGAGTATATGGATTTTCTAGGTAGCCCAGATCCAATTAGATATAGATCCTTGGATACCATGCTAAAAGGATTGGCTAGAACTTGGTTTAATCGGCTACCTCAGAACTCAGTTAACTGATTCAAAGAGCTTATCAACTGTTTCATCAGTATTTGCCTCCACAAGAAGATAGCCAACTATCTATTCAATGTTCTCCATATCAAAGACAAATCCATGAGGGAGTTTGTCAAATGACCTAATAACGATCATCTCCAAGTTGACCATTTAAATGAGCAGGTGAATGTATCAGCCTTAGTGTGAGGCCTCTATAGTTGGAGTACCATATATTCCCTATCTAATAACGATCCAACCAACACAAGCAATATGATGAGGAAGGCAGAAAAGAACATTCATGTCGAATATGTAATCAACAATTATCTTTATCCTTAAAGGGAATAAAAGACGCGAGAGAGAAGATCAAGAGATCGACCGACCAAGAAAAAGGCTCCCCAAAAGTATAAAACTGTAAGAGACAAGTCCTTTCCACCATGACAAACTCAAAAATATTGAACGGTACAAACATACCGAGACACCGGCCATCCATAAAGATATCTAACATGTATTATAACTTTCACCGTGGCTATGGTAATGACATGAACAATTGCTTTCTCTTAATGAGTGATATAAAGTCTCTAGTGAATAAAGGTAATTTAAGGGAGTACGTTGTAGAATGGCAGGGAAAGTCAAATAATCAAGTTTATTAAGGAAAATCGAAATCATTGTAGAAGACGATAAGGGGAGAATGATCGGATAGAAAAGAGGCTGGATGAGTTTAACTCCATAACGAGAATCGATATATTAAAATGATATTAGGGGGTTTGCAATCGAAAGAGAATCTACCTCCACCCATAAGTCCTATAAGGGATAAATGGTAGCTAGTGTAGGTCCAAGCACCCAAGCCTCAAGAAGATTGGGAAAATACAACCTTCATATCAAAGGAATGTCATAACCTAACTAAATAGACCATTGGGAGAATTATGATAGACGCGATAAACTCAATCGATATCATATACTTATGGGTTTCATCGGTAAGTAAATATACACAAAAGGGGAAATTGACGTACCCCTCGCCATGGGCAAAAGCTAAAAATTCACCATATTGAAATTAGAGTTTCAAGTAGTGAGATAACCATCAACATGCAATGTTCTTATTAAACGAATGGTCCTGAGATGATTAGATGCAGTACTTTCATTTAAATCACTAACCCTATAATTTTTAACACTAAATAGAATAGGAATAGTGTGCAAAGCCAGTCTCGCACCAAGATTTATTAATTTAGACTCTTGAAGAAGAGGAAAGAATAATTTCACATTAATGGTTTAGACCCAAGACAAGGGCCAACAAACGGGTTACCGAATGAAGATATGTTCCTTATTTTTTTTTATCTAATGCACGACCATGACGGGTGGTCTATGTGCGTTCTTCTTTGACTGACCGCCAGAGGGAAGAATTTATTAATTTTCTTCGAAATCACCATAACACTTTCTTATAGAACTATGGAGATAAGTCAGGTGTAGATGCCTCGATAATGACTCACTGTTTGAAGGCTGATCCAAAAAGTCATAAAATCAAGGCATAAGAAGATACCCTAGAAAGGAACCAAGCAACACATAAAAAAAATGACAAAGCTAGTTGATGCCTAACTCATTTGTGAGGTCAAGTAATCGGAGCAGTTATCCAATGTTGTAATGGTAAGAAAGCCCAATGAAAAATAGAGGCTATGTGTGGAATATTAAAACTTGAATGAGGCCTACACTATAGTTTATTATCCACTCCTCAGGATTGAGGCATTGCTTGACATGATAGATGATCATGAGATGTTATCATTTATGGATGCATACTCTTAGTACAATTCGATCCGAATGCACTAAGCTGATGAGGTGAAAACCTCGTTTATAGACAATTTATGGTCTTAAACTATAAGGTAATTATATATGGGCTGACAAACTTCAGAGAAAAGTATCAAAGATTTATCAATGCTATGATTGAGAAGCATATAGGTAGATATGTGTAAGTGTATGTAAATGACATTTTAGTTAAAAGTTCTAAGCAATAATAACGCATAGTAAATTTAGAGAAGACATTTGTTATCCTCAATAAATATGAGATGATGTTAAACCCGTAAAAGTGCGCATTCGGGGTATCCTCTAGGAAGGTTTTAGGTTTCATTGTTACCTTCAGGTGATAAAGGCGAACACCTCAAGAAATCTAAGAAAATTTGAACATGAAATGTCCTAAGACAGTTAAAGAAGTGCAATCACTGGCAAGATAAATCGTTCCTTGAAGTAGGTTTATCAATTTGGCGAAGGACAAGTGTTTTCCATTCTTCTAAACACTAAATAAATAATTTTTCTGGACGAAAAAGTGATAACAAGCCTTTCAAGAGATGAAGACATACCTGAACAATGCTTCACTCAACTTAAAACTAGTTCCAGGAGAAAAGTTATAATTCATTTGTTCGTCTGATCAACAGTTGTTAACCCAACCTCATTTAGGATGACAACAGAATATAAAAACTGATATATTATTCAAGAAGGTGTTCGGAGGGGAAGAATCATGGTAGGTTAAGGTAAAAAATTTGGCATTCACACTTATCATATTTTCTCAAAAGTTGAGGTCAATGCTTTCAGGCCTATATGATAGTCATCCTTACCAACTATCCCCTTAGAAACATACTTCACGAACTAAATGTCTCTAGCATGTTGATGAAGTCATCAGTGGAGTTGAGGGAGTTTGACTTCAAGTACAAGCCACATGTATCTCTCAAGGGGAAGAGGTTTATAAATTTCCTTGTATAATGTTATAACCCAAAATATAGTGAATTCATCTAGAGTGTAAATAATCAATAGCCTTTTTGGGTCATCTATATGGACTATAAGATAAAGTTTTATAATTGCTCAATTTGATCTTTATTTGGTTTATCGTGTTACACACCACTGCACCTTCATGATTACTTCCACGTGCTCTAAGATAAGAAGTTGATGACATTTGTAATATTGAAGATCGTTTGTCACAACTTTATCCAGGAAAAGTTACGAGGTAGTTTGGTAAAGACTATAATTTTCCAGGGGTCATTTTTAAAATTTTGCATTTAAAAGTATTTAAAAAAATAATTCAAAGAATTTTTGAAATATCGCTAACTCGTTAAAACGAGATTGACATGTCATTCAAACGAGTTTATACGGTGTTTTTAGAATGAGACTCCTTCGTTTAAATGAAATCTGGGATGACTATTTTTAGTCCGTTCTAAAATGTCATTAAAAGTTTTGTTAGATGTCATTCAAACAAGATTGAGTACATCGTTAAAAGAATTTTACCAATTTAGAACAAGATCTAAAGTGATGCCTATTTGGTCAGCTCTGTAATGTCGTTTAAATTTTCATTGAAAACTTATTCGAATGAAAAAGGGTACACTATTCGAATGAGGTACCTGTTCGTTCGAACGAGCCTGCAATTTTTTATTTTTTAAACAAATATTATCCAAATGTCTAATGCTTACCATTTTTCAACATCTTTCCTTATAAATAGAGACACGAGATTAGAGTTTTAAACAACTCATTTTAGACTTTTATGAAGAATTTTTAGAGTTCCTTTTGTTGTCTCTACACTTTTTCAATCCAAACATGGATTTTTTAGGATCACTTTGTCAGATCAAGAAGAACATGTTTCATAATCAATAACACTTGTAGAGAATTTCTCTATTGCTAATTTGTGGAGCCGAGGCTCTAGTGCTTAAGAAGAATGTTGATCGGTGGATATAAAGAGACTATCGCTTCCTATGGATAGTACTGAACTGTGTTATATCTGTACAAGAGTTAAAGAACTGTATGTTATACATAGTAAGCTAAGTAGTTTGTAAGTCGTATAGTATCTGACAATTCTAATATAGTGATGAAATAAAGGTTTTTTCGGAAAGAGGTTTTTCCTTACTTCTTCGCATGCTTAGGTTGTTTATATTGATTTTCTTATTTAATTTAGACTTTATTGCATGCACATTAAATTAAATTAAGTTAAAATTTGTTAAAAAATTGAATTTGTGTGTGTTTGGACTAAGATATGAATATTCCATACGAATCTGTATTCTCATGGATAAATCATCCAATAGGAGTTGAAGCGGAGCAGAGAGAAATCAATTATTAATACACCTATCGGTTCGAGCATAGAGTATGCCATAAAGTTCAATCTTGAAACATCCAATAATGAAGTCGAATACGAGGCACTCATCAATATAGCATGACTTAGACTATCCCTTAGGGTTAATCATGTGTAGTGTTTTAGTGCCTCAATAGTGATCATTGGATAGGTAAGGGGGAACATTTAGCTTAGGGGAAGAAAATATTATCCTATCATAGATGTTTTTTGGAGTTGGAAAACCATTTTAAGACTCACAATTTGACATATACCAAGAGAGGAAAACATGAATGGATGATCAGTTGGACAGATTAGCATCATTAGATGATAGGAATCACCTCACGAAAATTCTTGACCACCTTAGCATTCAGCTAGAATAATCCTAGGAGATCAATGTGGTATACTATAGGCTGCGCTAGATTGAAAAGATTGTGAACTATATTAGGAATGGGACCTTTTGATAAAATCATTCAGAGGCCAAGAAGATGTGAGGTAAAGCCCTGAATGCATACTTTATGATGAAGTCTTGTACAGGGGAGGGTATACATGGTCGATCCTTCACTATGTCCACCCGATAAAAGTAAAAATAGTCTTGAGGAGTCTATATGAAAGGGATATGCGGGATAGGGGACCCATGAAAAGTGATCTTAATTCATAGAGGACTGAATTAAGGATATTAGTTATCGACCATGACAAAAGACATCAAGGGGTATGTATAAAGGTGTGATTTGTTCCAATGAACAAAAAACTTTATCAACCTCCCTGGCAAAGAACTCTTAGCAATCATATCCCAATGGACATTTATTATATAAGGAATGGGAATTTGGATAAATTCCCAATAGAATAGGGGCAATTGAAGATGTTTTTGGTGTCCATAGATTATTTCACTAAGTGGGTGTAATTTGAACCATTAGAATGGATTACCGACCAGAAAGTCCACTCCTTCATCTAAAATTTCATTGTAAGCCTCTATAGTGATCCCTATGCCATCATAATGGAAACAAAAGGAAATTTAACACTGTTTGCATCCACGATAAGTGGAATTAGTTCACAATAAAATATTTTTTCTTTGTTCCTAGGCAACCTAAGTATAACGGGTAAGTGGGGGTTAGCAATCGTACTAGACTTCAGGGATTGAAGACATAAATGGAGGATTCGAAGGAAATGTTAGTCGAGTTATTTCTCTATGTAGTATTTCAATATTAAACCACTGATTAGGGGCCGACTAGGGAAAAACCGTTCTCCCTAACTTATGGTACAAAAGACTTCATACCAGTTAAGTTCGAACAAACAAGTTTTGGAGTGTACATATTTGAACGAGAAGAGAACGATTAATCGATGAAGGCTAGTCTAGATGCCATTGAAGATAAAAGAGAGTAAGCATCCACAAGAATGGCCTCCATGAAAAAAAATGGTCATCTGGTACTATAATCTGCTTGGAAGGACCTAATGTTAAAAAGAGGAAATCTTGTTCTTTAAAAGGTGATATAGTCAACAAATAATTCCAACCATGGGAAATTAGCAAATAACTTAGTGTAACACCCCGCCTAATTAAATACCGGGTGACCAGTCCTTTATTAAATTATAACAAAATATATACAGTTGGTCCATTCTTAGCATCCTTGTCGAAAACCTTTTATTTAGTAACCACCTAGTATTTAAAAAGTTTTTGTTAAAATTTTATCTTTTTAATTAACATAAAATCAAATGACAAAGAATATCCCATTCCACCATTTAAATATCAAACGCACAATGAATAATGATAGAATAATAATTATGTCTGAATTATACAATCTAATCTAAAATATCCATACAATATTCTGAAATAAAATTAACTCCACAGTCTAACACATTATAATGGAATTCAACATCTCTAAATAATAATAGAATAAAATGGACAACATGTCCAACTGGAAAGAAAGTTTATAATGAAGAACTGAATCAAAACTGAGGCATCTAATATTAATAACCCGCAACTTCTTTTGTAGCTGCAGCCCGTGATAAGATAGAATATGCTAAACCTAGTGTCCTTGTAGATGGGCACCTAAAATGTTCTACGAAAAGAATAGATATTTGGAGAAAAATGGATCAGGGCCTAAGTAAAATAGTTCTAAAAATTTAGCAAATATTTAAATGTAAAATTTTCAAATACTATATTCATGTTAGGTTCACGTGATCTCACTTGATATGATCACCTCTTATCTAATGTGCACACCTAAAGTGCATCTTTAACTTTTCCTGATTATACTACTCCGACTAACTATTTCAATCCAAGTCTATTTCTATACCAACCAACTCTTTATTTTTGCCCGTATCGCCCATTCAATATTTTACCAAACAATTTATATCAAAGAGTCAAACATATATTTCTCATCTTATATTTAATCTTTCTTGCACTAAGATCATGTCAAATGTCACTATTTTCTCATCTACTAAATACACACAATAGCATAAATCGCAAGTATATACATATATCACTCTAACTATATATATACTACTACAACACCCCTAGGTTGAGACCTGCGGTGCATGCATACTCTGCTATCATGTTCCAGTACCTCACGTATTAAATAAAGAACTATTGGTTCAGTTTCTCACTCGAACCATAAATAAAAATCACATATTTTGGAGGCGAATATAGTTTCAAGCCTATGGGATACGCACATACTTACGCACCCATATGATCGCCAACTTATCATTCTCACAGATAGGCCTTTCCTAGGTTCTATATTCTGAGGTACAAGTCAAAAATCCCCCTGAAGGGGGGTCATCAAGATATGACCCTCTCAACGCGAAAACCTCCCGAGATAGCAAGCAACATAGGTATGTCATACACATAATATTACAATCAATATAATATATGCATACACTCATCCTATACATACATAGAATATATTTCAACTTTATCCCACAAACTAATAATTCACATTTCTCATTACTCCTAACATCTCTTGTTAACCGAAAGGATATAAAGAATTCAATTAATTATTTCAGTAGCTACCTTAAACCCACACTTATTGGTCGAAAAACCAGACTCATTATAACTAGCCCGGATTATATTTTAATTCTCAATAATCCATTTTGTTGATAAAGTTACATTCTGCCCAGAAATATAAAATTATAATTTGAGGCTTTTTATCCGATTTTGAAAAAACTTAACTACAAAATTGTGTATAACATGATTGATTATAAGAACTCGCCAGCACACTACCAATTTCCACTTAAACCAGTCCTAAAATTATCACACAATGTTCGTCCTTTTTCTAAAACATTTTTTATGCGTTTTCTCCATTATTTTTTATGTTCAATCTTTCCTTCGACAAATCCAAACCCCAAAATGAATATCCCCAGCAATATACTAATCTATATACATAATTTTTAATATTTTTTATTCATCAAAAACTCAACTTAAATTGGATTAATTCACAGTTGTTCTCTAAAATAATATTTTACCATTTATCATTAAGAACGCATGTAAAACCCATATTTCTCCCAATTTTAATTATTAGAATTTCATCAATAGTCATCTTCTAATATACGAATTATACACTATTATCAATTCTCCAAAAAATATAATTTTCAATTCCTTAATTTATCATAACCTTTCATGAATTCCAAAAATAGTAAACATCCTATTCTAACATGGATATGACATTTAACTAAAATTCAACAAGATAAACATTTTCCTTTTAATGTAAGTCTGATCCGTTGAAGAATAAATGTATGGTTGTAGTCCCCTCTCTTTGATTTACACTGTTATGATAATACTCCATGTATGTTCTTGCACAAATTCTTCAAATCTTCCCTTAGACTATTGAAATTCCTTCTCAATTCCATTTACTATCTCTCTAATTCTTTGTATAACTCTCCTAAACTTTGGTTTTATGAAAATGACTCTTCTCTAAGCCCAAACTTTTCATTTTATAAGTGTAATCCTATTTTTGACTTTTCAATTACCATTAAGAAGGCCAAAAGTCAACTAAATAAGTCCCAATTAATCTCAAAAGTCCCTAAGACTCAAACATAACCCCCATGTACTCAATTTTAACTATTTGACCCTTCCGGACACACTCGCACACTGAAAATGACCATATGAATTACAAAAATAAAATTACATATTATTTCCCAATTTAAGTCCCGACATGATTGACACGCGCGTCCCGACTAAATTTATCATAATTGTCATATTTGTCACTCACGACAAGTTTATCTTCTCTCATCATTATTATTACTCATTCACTAAGCAATATTAAATATAAATAAATATTAACCCTTATCTCTCTAATTAATATTTGTTTTAATCCTGATTAATCTCCAATTAAAATTTTCTCATTACTTAAATTAATCCCAGAATTAAAAATCATTAAAAATTACGGGGTATACGATCTCACTTGAGTCGTCAAACTAGAGACATACGATCTGAAAGACTAAAAAGGCTTAACTCTCCCATGTCCATGTAATGTGGATAGTCTGAGGATATACCATCAGTGTATCATTCAAAATTTAGTTTATCTATCTGTTTAACTATATCATCACACTTTTTCCTTCTATTTTGGTTTTGTTAATCAACACACACAACATTAAAACTACTATTTTAATAAAATGTAAGTTTCCTTTTAAGATTAGTTTCACACATTTACTAAAATGGTCAGATGAAGGCTAAACATTGATGTTATCCTAAGCGCTTCACCCCGAACTTACAAATATCAAAATGCTAAACATCGAATAAGATTTCGTACGCCTTTTAAAAATAATTCTAGAAAAAAGTTCAATGGATCACTGAGTTATTTGATCGACCCCATAGAATCTGATTCATCTAATTAGCGCAACCTGGTATGCAAGGAATGAGGATGTAAACACTTTAGGTTCAGAAGTGATAGACCAGTCACTCAGTTAATAATCTTTAATGGAATTATACAACCATGTTAATTCATTAGCCTCTCCTAAAAAAGATAATGAACTGATGATAGGTCCTAACTTAGTGATGACTGGTTAACAGTGAACACCTCAACCTAGTCACCCTTTAAAAATTTATTAACTTATTGAGTAGTGGCTTACAGCGAGTCGTTAATCACCAAATTCCTTAACCTAGTCACCTTTCAAGAATGTTCTAAGCTGCGACTTATTAATGGTCAGTTAACATCAAATACTTCAACCTAGTCACCTTTCAAAAAAATTATTAAGTTATGACTTACGGATGGTCATTTCAGACCGAACATCTAGGCCTAGTCACCCTTCAAAAACTTGAAAAACTATAACTTATTGATATTCAGTTAACATCGAGCACCTCAATGTGATAACCATTAAAAATTTACTAAGTTATGAATTACTAATTATCGATTAAGACCGAACACCTAAACCTAGTTACCCTTCAGAAATTTATAATGTTATGACTTATTAATGATGGGTTAACCAAATACCTCTCCCTAGCTAATAATATATGGTTAATTTTTATATTAATGGTCGGTTGAACCGATCCTCTAAGCATCAGGCGAATAATTATTCATTCAAATACAAAACATTTCATTAATACAAGTAGAATACTAGAAAGAATGACAAATCATCAATCATTCATTCAACCTAATCAAAACAAGTTATAAAGACATTTTAAAAATATTACAACCGTCATTTGAATGAATAAATGTTTTGGCAAAAACTAACCAAAGTGTTTAAGGAGTTAGAGTAGAAGGAGAAGGCGACCGCCCAATTCTTTTACGCAAGGTCTTTAATGGTGGATGATCGAACAAGTTCCAAATGCTAAATGATCAACCCACATTATTTTTCAAAGCTGACCTGATCCATGAATGATATAATAGGCATGGGATCCTCATCATCTCCTTCGTAGTCAGTCGGATCATAACTGGATAAGTGTACACCAGGACGATTAACTTTCACCCTATTCAGAACATCCTTATACCCATTCAGAAATTATTAGAACTTCAGTATCCCCAGGTATGAGGAGTCTAGGAAGGATTTGAGGTACCTGAGTCGGATGAGGAGTGTTAGTGTCCTTTCGACTTGTGTTGCTTTCTTCAGTTGCTGTCCTTATACCTTAGCTATTTCTTAATCTCGGTTACCTTAATTCGACGATTGTTAGATTATTTATTAGTTGTAGACATGGTGATAAAAGAAGTTTCATTATCTGTGACACCCCACCTACTAAAATACCTGGTGGTCAGGCTGTGATCAAAATACAAAGTTGGTCTCATATGGCTCATTCTTAGCATCACTATCGAATACCATTTCAATGTTGCTAACCACCTAGTAATTTAATTAGATCGGTGCCAAATTTTATCTTGCAATAATAAATAACTTGTGGAAATAAATAATAATTAGACCATCCATACAAATTGATAACTGAATCCAACACAGATGAATAATATAAATAAAGATGACCGAATCAACTATCGGTTCAACAATAACATACAATAGTAAACCGAAACTATGACAACCCAAGTATAATTATGATAAATCATGTTTAAATCATGCTTACCTTATGTGATGGGGATAATGTGTTATTTATTTATATAATTTTAAGTTATCATGTTTAGTCTAATCCTACCTTCATAACTTATGAGATACCGAATTAGTTACAGACATAATTTTTTAAAGTTTTCGGTAGGAATGTTCAAGTTGGAGACTTATTTTTACTATTATAATATAACAATTGAATTGAGGTAAAAACTAGATAGTTGTAGATATGTGAGTTAGGTTTGTAACACCACAAACGGTACATCAAACGAACATTCGAGTGAGAAGATATCATCTTTTTATGAACACGGGGTAAAGTAGTCATTTAGCCATAAATGATATTTTGTCTTACATAGTGCCACGTGTAATATTTTGATCGGACCAAGGGGAGATCATCCCCCTTATTCATAAAATAAGACTTAGTTCAAATTGGAGAGATTATCTTGAGGAAAGAGACTCGGGAAGTTCGGGAAGAAGAAAGTGAGGAGAAAAATCCGTAGAAATTACGTACAAGTTGCTAAGGTAATTCTAATCGTAAATATTTTTATATTTTTTTGAATTATTTATTTAAATGATAGAAATCATCATTTTTTACTAAACTTCCGTGTTTTGAGGTATACGCATGGATAGATGTGAGTTGAAGCAAAGTTGAACGTGTAAATCATGTATATTGCTTCAATTGGAAACCTTATGTATTCAAACTTTTATATCTTTTCTTATATTTATTGGAATTGAATAATTCTAGTTGGATATGAAAATAGATCATATATGTATAATATATCCGAAAATTATGTGAAAATACCAACAAATTAATCTTTGGTGATAGTTTGAAGTTCAGCTATAAAATTTGTCCCAAAAGTGTAAGTATGCACATCATGTGTTCGATGTTTTGCTTGACATAGAAAATTAAACTTAAAAATTATGAAACTTTAAATTTGTATTTTTCAATACTTTGTTGATGTTGAGAGAAATATCATAGAAAGTTATGATACAAAAAAATTATGAAAACCCTTGGAAGTTGATGAATGATAGAGGTGCCTATAGGGTAGATTTTCTATGTAGCAAAGAAATAGGCATATCTTGCTCTAGGAAACTTGAAATGATATGTCGTATTTTGGATTGGGAACCAAATATGCTTACGATGAAACTAATAAGAAGAAATTAAAATATATTGGACCTATAATTTGGGTATGGTAAATATCTTACCATGAATATTGATTGGACTCCATTTGCGATATATGATTTGAATGGGGTTATATGACGCTTATGAATTGGGTTATGTTTAAGTTATTCTTTGGATTGTTAATATCCTTATGATGATACTAATATTGCAAGAATTTATATGTGAAAGGTAAGAAGAAATGCTTGAACAAATACCAGACAAAGTCAAGGGAAAAACACATGAAGTGGCCAAAGTGAGTGTACTCATTGGAAATATATGTAATATACATGGTTATGGAGATGATTTGAATATCACTCATGGGTAAGATTATACGATCTGAATATCACTTATTGGTAAGATATATTATACATGGTTACAGATATGATCAAAATAATATTCAATATGAATTTTTTCATTTTGGTTTACCGAAATGGGAGGTTACTCCCTGACCCGGAATGGGGGAAAATTAGTCTATTAAAGGAACGGGTTACTCCTCGACCAGGAATGAGGGAGAATTGTCTATTGCAGATAGGATATGTGAATCATGATTCGGAAAAATTGGTCATTCTTTATGAATGAGCAAGATAAGTATATAATTGGTCATTCTTTATGAATGAACGGGATAAGTATATACTTGTTCATTATTTATGAATGGGGCAGATAAGTATGCATATATCATCACGGGGATATGATTTAAATTTTATGCGATAGTGTATTAATGATTCATTTGCTGAGCTATTTTGCTCATGGTTCATATGTTTATGTTTTTTGGGTATTGTGATATCACTGTCAAATCTGGGAGGTTATTGGTGTTAGCAAGGGATGCATAAAATCATGATTTTGGTTAAATGTAAATGGAGTAATTTAAGACCACTTATATTTTCAGTAAGTTTGAATAAGCATAAATACCTTAAACGTTGTCAAAAGTTTTAGTTGTATTGATTCATGTTAATAACTAGAAAAGGATACTCGTGTTTATGGTTTGCTTAAGGTAATTATGATTTGACTCACTTTAACTTTCAAGATTATTTATAAGTAATTGGGTTGGGGTGTGTCAACTTTGGTATTAGAGCCAAGGTTTTAGAAGTTCTGGGGGGAGGTGCGTCTAGATTTAGTAGTGGAAGTAGAAATTATTTTGAGTCATAAGAAAATTGGCTTTATTGACTAACATATGTTAGTTATACATATATATTGTTGTATGGGATATTAAATGTAAGGATATTGCAGTAAAGGAAATGAGATGTTAAGGTTTATTCGGGGATAACTGCGAATACAGGTATTTTAATATGAATCATTGCATTATTTTATTTGTGGTATGGACAAACATGACATTAAAGGAAAATTTCTAAAGACAAAATGTGGTATACAAAAATTGTGAAGTATTGGAAGTAATCTCTTCTTATACTGGAATATGTAGACTTGAGTTGTGTCACTTATTAAACCATGGTTTGGTGTGTGCCCATTTATATGGGAGGGTGAGGTATGGGAACCGATATTCCGTTGAAGGATGAGATGGTACATTGTTAGAGTGTGAATAAAATGAAGATTCACATGGTAAAGGTGAAGTCAGAAGATTAATAGTTGTATATATTTAAATTTAACATGTGAAATGGTCTGAAATTCAATTACTAGTCAATATATCACAATTGATCCGAATATGGGTTCATACTGAATTATGATAAGTAGAAGAAAAGAGTAATAAGAGTTGAGATGTTTTTTTTAATAGTATGAGTATATGTAGTGAATATTACTCTTGTGATGTTTTGAAATGCTTATATGAATAGTAAAGTTGAGACGAGGTGTTTAAGAGTTGGAAGTTTAAAAATACTGGGGATCCCTATTAAGAGTATGTGTTGTGTATGAGTATGGGAAAGATGATAATCGGGTTGGAATATCAATAACGGGTTTGGGTAGATATTTAGTTGTATTTGTCACTGTACGTACGTGTTATCACTAAGAGTGTGGCATACAATGAATATGATTGACATTATACAGAGTCACCAAGAAGTATGTGTGAGGATAATGTGCTATGTGTGATACTGTAAAGGGATATATTAAGGTATTTTTATAGGTTATTTGAAAGAAATACGACATATAATAGTTAATAAAGTATTATGGGGTTGATAATGTGACAACCCGCTGACCAAAATAAGGGGTGGCCAGCCTAATACTCCAATATAGCAGGAGTCCCGGATGGAATCATTCTCAGCATCACAATAAAATATAGAGTAGCCAATTTTTTTTGAAGTTAAAGAAAGAAATTAAACAACCTGATTATGAAAAGAAAAGGTGGGAACCTTAAGATTTTATATATATAATAACAACAAGTATACAATAAAATGGACCGAATATGCTGTCGGTCCACAGAATCTACAATAGTATTAAACCAATTCAATAATTTATATAATACATTACATTAAACATTTACAAAATCTTGGTCCACTCACCCGAATAAAAGACTTTATCTTAACTAGAATGTAAAAAGAAAGCGGTTATGCAATATAACCCGTAATACCCGCAAAGCATCACGGCTCGTCAAAAACCACCGGAATAGGAAGGTCAGAACAGGCATCCTTACGGCGGAGTACCAGAACGGATAAAAGATGCAAGTACAACAAGAAATATAAACGGGTAAGGGCCCGGTTCTATATGATTACCAGATGAATAAAGAGTATGACAGTTATGAATGATAATCATGAGTAAATAATGAGAATCTAGCTACAAAATTTTGCAGAAGTTAAGACAATTTAATATTGCAGGAGAATAATTAACATTTAAATTAAAAACTTACATCAAAACCTTGTTCCATTTTATAGTCCATTCCTTAACAGGAAAATATAGTCAAAGTTTTAAGCTCTTTATGGCTTTTATATCAATTGCATGCCCTTCCCGGCATTCCATTCCTTAACAGGAATATTAACATCAACAAATGATCTTTGTCGCATTTCATTGTGCTCTTTATGGCACTTAGTCATGCTCTTTATGGCATATCTCATACATCAAGTCCCACTTGAATATGAATTGTTATATTTATTTACATATAACATTTCTAAGACCGCCCCTCCGAGTTTCCCCACTGGGCGCGCCCCTAAATGACCATCATCTTCCAGGGCCTATCTATACAAGACAACCTGGGCACCTACAACGCAATACGTCGGGAAGCGGCCATATGCCTGCGGGAGAGTCAAGACCACACCCGGAATCTCCTCACCAGCACAGAAAATATAACATAATCGCTCATATGGCCTATGGACTATATCCACCCTGCATTCACTAGCCAGGGGGCATCACCAAGAGTGCAAACTTCCCTTATAATGTCATTTAGAGAGGTGTGGTCAAGTAAATTAGCATTTACCATATTCATGATTTAGTAAATTATCATTTACCATCATCATTACCATTTCCAATTCATTTTCAATTCCAATTTACGTTGTATGTTTCTTTTTATTCGAAACCATAATCATTTACATTTTGTAAATAATTCACCTCATTATCCGGAGCCATACGATAAATTTTATCGTTACTACAACCTCAAGGAGTAGATAAACTCTTAATAACCTCCAAACATTTCAGGGTATTACTTTACAACACCAAGACTAGCGTACCTCAAGGGAACGAATAACTTTCAATTTTATTCTCCCAACATTCGTTTATGGTGTTATTATAAACCATCAAGGTTAAAATAGCTCCACCGAGCTTCTATAATCTCCCAAACATAACACTATAACTCCTAGTTTTATAAAAATTAACTAGAAGAAAGAATGCCCTAATATCATTTGGCATATCCCCGAAAAACCACCACATAACTCATTCCTAACATAGGGAAATCCCTCACTCATCTAGGACTCTAGGACCCTAAATTTACTTCATATAAGAAGGTTCTTAAGTCCTAAACTTAAAGAAAAAGAGTTGGAATTAAACTAAAAAAATCACTCAAAAGTGCAGGGCTTCCGAATCGATTCGGCCTAGCCGAATCGATTTGGGTTCAGGAAAGCGAATCGATTCGGACCATCTGAATCGATTCGGTCAGAAAAGCTTGACTTTTGCATAAATTTCCGAATCGATTCGGACCATCCGAATCGATTCGATCGACCCAGACCTGGAAACTGTCTCAAGGCGAATCGATTCGGCCAGACCGAATCGATTCGGTTCTGCAGATTGCCTAATTTTGTCTTAAGGGTTATGAACCCTAATTTTCCCAAACCTCAAATCTCTTCCATTTTACCCACAACCAACAACATCTATCTATCCAAAATTTATCCTACATGATTTATAACTACTACAATCCATAATTTCATCATCAAAATTAAGATTTGGGTTTAATTCCCATAAATTCCATTTTTGATCTCCAAATGCAAATACATAAATATCATACAAATTATTCATCTTAAATCACATATTAGCAAGTATAAAACTTGCCTTGAAGTAGAAATCTCAGATTCCTTTGTGTAGTAGCAACAATCCATCTTCAATCTCCATTTTCTCCCTTCTTTCTCCACTTTTCTCTTCCTTTCTCTGTCTCTCCTTTTTCTCTCTATGTTTAAGACATAAAATGGGGTAATTAGGGGATTTGGAAGATTAAAATCGGGGCTTAACATAAGTCTCCCAACTTAAGTAGTTAATACCACATTAAAATGACTCCCAAATACGCGTTAAGCTAAAACCAAGTAAAAGTTCCCGAAATACCAAAATACAATATGGCACTTATATTGACTGTCTCGCACATTTCGGGACTAACTACGCCCTCTAAAATGGCATCCAAAAATTTTATAAAATATTTTAAGTTCCGGTTTTAATTAAACCATAATTTCATTTAAATCATATGACACCATAAAACACACAATCAAATGATATTTACTTTTGCATGTAGTAAATATGAAATAACCCAGTAAATATTAATCTTCAACTCATCAAATTAATATTTACTCCAATTCCAATATTTTATATAATTACCTCATACGGTAAATTAATATAAAATTAGCCTCCTAAAAGCGAGGGTTGTTACATACTCCCCCCCTTATAAGGGAGTTGTGCCCTCAAAATTCGGGCATACCCTACATGCATAAAGGGTATACTATCCTAAACTACTATTTTATCGCCCTTAACAAACCCTCGTTATTACGGCATCCCAAACTGGACTCGGACTAAGGTCGTCTATATCGATCTCAGTCTACATCCTTAGTGATCAAACATAGCACCAAATCATTCCTCACGAACCATCAATCCTAATGTCTGACAACGGAAGGATATACCCACACAACTCGGCATAAACCGCTTTACTACCTAATTCTCTTTACATCCCTCCTCGGGGAAAGTTACACCAATACTAAATGGCTTAACCCCAACACTACATAACTTCTCTTCACATAGGCGTAGCCCTTCAAGCATAAGGCTTAAAAGCCCAATCTTTAAAGAAATGTTTTGGAACTAATTTAAGTTCAAGGAACAAATGATCCAATGGTTCTATCCATCGAGTATGCGAATTACTCAATCGTCTACACTAAGGCACTCACGGTGCCATAACATAGGAAAGATCCATAAGGCCATTCAAAAGCTTAATGGTTGTACGGGAATTTCCATCCATACCCACTATAGTTTCATCAGTCATGTATCCTAAGGCACACATTCAAGATATGCCTTTCAGCACAAATATCTAGTTTTGGTCCATGACCAGGGGCACTTCATGCATCTCTATCATTCTTCCATATAGAGCGGGGTGCACTATTCTAAATATAGCCCACCCATAATGGCCGAAAAAGCGATAATTTGGTCGAACGATCAATAATTTTCTCAATTAGGATCACGACCAGTTTGGTGCCGGCAATTCAAAGAAAATATCTATGAATATTCCCTTCTCCGTTCCACCACTACTCTCTTTTGCACGAGTAGGTGAAATGTCAATTATAGACGGTTGATGTAAAAAGTTAGACTATCTCTAATTATATAAACAGAGATAAAAATAAATATGAGACAAGAGATTTTAAAGTGGTTCAGCCTTGAACGAATGGCCTACGTCCACTATTTGTGTTTTTATTGACTGTTTAGGAATTCTCGAAGTATGATTATCCTCCAAGAATTCCGGTCCCCTTACAATGAGAATGATACAATGTATTTATAGCCTTGAGGCTGTACATGTGAATGAGTAATACATAGCTATTCAACAAGCGTATACATCCGTATGATAATAATCAGCATTTAATGTGCATTTAATCCTCTTAATTGTCTGATAATAAATACTCTGATCGAGGTGCAGCTCGGACCGCCTAAGCTGCTCGGACCGCCTAAGTATCTCGGTATCCATGAGTTTCTCGGTGCAGTAATGTTCCTCGGTGAGCACCTACTGCTCGGAGTATCTGAGTTGGTCGGGGAAATTGATTTCCTCGAAGTCAAGGTATTGTTCAGAAATGTTTGTTAATGCCATGTAGATCGACACGTGTCTCCACTTCATTGTGCTATGTCAGTAGACAAAAATTGGTATCAACAGAAGCCCCCAATGTTTCACAGTTCGAGACTGAGGAGTGTGGAACATTCTTCTCGAAATATGGCGGGATTAAATGGTCATCCTGGATTTTAGGAGTGTTTTCTTTGCATTTTTCGAATTCATAGAATCAGACTTTTCGAATTTTCTTAACTGCTTCGATCTCCGCGCCCTTTTTATCCTTTTAGCCGCCGGTAGCGTAAACGTCTCCCTTTATAATTATTATTTTTACCTTTTCCCAAGGTAAGGTATTTAAGCGTTACAGAAAATCATATCGTCTTTTACTTTTTCAAATCTGAGATTTTAAAGTGGTTCAGCCTTGAACGAATGGCCTACGTCCACTATTTGTGTTTTTATTGAATGTTTAGGAATTCTCGAAGTATGATTATCCTCCAGAAATTCCGGTCCCCTTACAATGAGGATGATACAATGTATTTATAGCTTTGAGGCTATACATGTGAATGAGTAATACATAGCTGTTCAACAAGCGTATACATCCGTATGATAATAATCAGCATTTAATGCGCATTTAATCCTCTTAATTGTCTGATAATAAATGCTCTGATCGAGGTGAAGCTCAAACCGCCTAAATATCTCGGTATCCATGAGTTTCTCGGTGCAGTAAAGTTCCTCGGTGAGCAGCTACTGCTCGGAGTATCCGAGTTGGTCGGGAAATTAAGTTCCTCGAAGTCAAGGTATTGTTCAGAAATGTTTGTTAATGCCATGTAGATCGATACGTGTCTCCACTTCATTGTGCCATGTCAGTAGACAAAAATTGGTATCACCAAAAGCCCCCAATGTTTCACAGTTCGAGACTGAGGAGTGTAGAACATTCTTCTCGAAATATGGCGGGATTAAATGGTCATCCTGGATTTTAGGAGTGTTTTCTTTGCATTTTTTGAATTCATAGAATCAGACTTTTTGAATTTTCTTAACTGCTTCGATCTCCGCACCCTTTTTGTCCTTTTAGCCGCCGGTAGCGTAAACGTATCCCTTTGAAATCTTTATTTTTACCTTTTCCCAAGGTAAGGTATTTAAGCATTGCAGAAAATCATATCGTCTTTTACTTTTTCAAATGTGTATCTTTGAGTTTTGCATTTTCTCTCTCTCTTGTGCATTCATCCTTTTCATCGTTCATTGTCAACAGATCCATCCTTTTTCTGTAAGATCTCCTTCCTTCTCTTTTATTTCCTTTATTCGCCATGGTTTACCCTGTTGAGTCGATTGATAAGTTTTGTTCTGATTTCTCTATTCTTTCATGGGTTGTTTTGGAGGAACTTTCTGAGCCTTCAGATTATTTTCATTTGGCTGAGGGACATTGGTTCCCCAGTCTTTTCGTTGCTGAATGTGGCTTTTCTTTTCCCCCAAACCCTTTGTGTTTGGAATTCTGTCAATATTTTGATGTGGTTCCTACAAGAATAGCCCCCAATACGTGGAGAATAGTTAACGGAGTTGATAGATTAAATCAAATTCATGGAACTCGTATAGGAATTCCAGAAATTATGTTTTGTTATAGATGGGCTGTTGGTGATAATACTTTTTATTTAAAAACTAGGTTTTTAAATAGGGCTTTAGTGGTCAATCTCCCAGATGCCAATAGGGATTACTTCGAGCACGGGGTTGTTATGAAAAATTGGCAACACCCTCCACTAACTGGAAATAATGTGTACCAGGGTCCTAGATGCCCTCCTTCTGGCAATGGGATAGGTAGTTTTTATTTTATTTTTGAAATTATGCTTCCTTTGTGTTTGATAAAATGTGTCACTGATATTTTAATTTTCATTTATTTGCTGTTGATAGAAAAAGAAGGTCTCGAAAAGAGACAGAAGTTAACTTAAAACATCTGAAACTTATCTAGGGTTTGCATCAGACTGTTGCCAACGAGCATATCAGATCAGCTTCATATCTGCTGTAGTATAAGAGTTACACCTCATCTTTTACTGCTCGTTCGATTATAAGCGACGTAGAACCAATACCAGCTTCTATAAGTTCTTCACCCGAGTCACATATTCCTTTGAGTGAAAGGATTAAGAGAAGAAGAGCTCCTTCCCTCTTCGAGAAATATGCCTCTGTTGCTGGAGAGGCAAAGAAAAGCAAACGTGATGTCCCAGAAGAGGGGACAAGAAAAATTGATGCACCTCCTCCGGCTGCTCCTGTGAAGGTTGCCGAGAAGCCCCTAGCGGCTCCGAGCAAGGTCGTTGCTCCAAGCGAGGTGATAGTCATATCCCCGACTAAGACTACATCTTTGGTCGAGACTATTGATGCTCCTCTAAGGAGGATGAAGAAAAGCTCCTCGGTCAATTTGGCTGAATCCATCATTCAGCCCCCGACTACTGGAAGTGGTGTTCCCACTTTTTTTTCCCCGAGCTCTGCCATGAGCTCGGTGAAGTCTTGGATCATTCCCGAGATCCAAGGTATTGAAGAAAATCTTTCTCGGGACATGGTTACCACAATAGCTGCTCGTCATACTGTTTCTGTAAGTATTATTATCCTAAACTTTCATTTTTCCCCGTTATATCTGTGCACTGACTTGCTATTATTTTCTTTTCCAAGTTGGTGACCTGTTTTAATACAATTGTAAAGAAGGATGAAGCTATTAAAGCTTCAAGCTCCTCGTCAGGTGTAGAGGAAGCTTTTGTGGGTCTAACGCAGTCTCTGAAGGATTCTCGTCAGAAGTATGATGATGATAAAGCTAGTTGGGAGAAGAAGCTAAATTCCATCGAACAGGAGAAGGATCAGGTTGTTGAGGTCTCCATAGGGTTGGAGAAGAAAATAAAAGACTTAGAGGATAAGAATAAATAGCTCGAAGGGAAGCTCCAAAATGCTGGGGAGCTTGAAAGTAAGCTCAAAGCTGCTGAGGAAGAGTTGGGCTAACTTCGTGAAATAGGTCGTCAGAAGGAGGAAGTGGAGAATAAATTGAAAGTTGCCGAGGATTTTCTTTCCAAGAAGCTTTCCTCGGAGAAGGAAAAAAGGAAGTTGGCTGTATAAAAGTCCTTCAGTGCTGGATGGGATAAGGGGTGGAATAAGGGTCTGGCTGCCATGATGTCACAAGTGGAATATGGTAGCCACAAATACTTTAGGGATGGCTGGGTCGCTGCTCTGCAAGAGATGAAGGTTGATGAAAATTTTGACCTGTTTCAGCGACACATCTCGGGCCCCCCTCCAACTCCTGAAGAAGAAGAAGAGGATGAAGATGCCTCTGAGGAATCTTCCATGGTGATGGGAGATCAAATTTCTCATCCCATAGTTGTCCAGTCTTCCTGCGAGCAACTTTAACCATCCATTATTTCAAATGAGCAACTTCCAACACCCCCCGAGCAACCATCTGTGCCATCCGAGCAACCTACTTCCTCGTCCCAGCCTCCCGAGAAATTTTTGGGAGACTAGGAGAAGGTGTAGAGTTGTTTGGATTTTTCTCTTTATTTATTTTTGTCAATTGTAATTCTGAACTATGTACCTTTATTTTATGATATAATAAAATTTGAAGTTTTGCCTATTCATAATATTGTTTCTCTTCCTCTTGCTCCTTATTTATTCTTGCTCTTTCTTCTTTTTACTAGTTTATGGCCAGGATGGAATTGTTATCTGCTCATGATACAAAATTAATGAAACAGTGCAACAAATATTTCAAATCTAGCCATGCATATTTAACTTATGCTAAAATTGTTGATATACTCGGTCCAATTGCTTCAGAACGAGCAGTTGAGGCCTACCAATATTTGAAGTGCCTGCTCGATCGTGCAGTGGCTAACAATGTAGCGTATTATGAAATGATTGAAGACCTCCAGGGCACTCTTGAAGAGCTTCAGCAATAATATAAGGAGTCTGCATCCATTTTGCACGAGGGATACGAGAAGAAGTATCAACAACTTAGTGCTGATAAGGGGTATGATAAGTTGTTCGCCGCTTACAATGTGAGGGAGAGAACTTTGAAGGCTGAGGTCGAAGAGCACAGACAGATAGCTGAGTTGTTGGAGAAAGAAAATAATAATCTGCAAAGAGAGGTATCTCAGTTGAAATTTGCAGCTTCTACCTCAAACACTTTGGTTACTGTGAACGACGAGGGATTCTCTTTCTTGGAGGTCAAAAATGCCAACCCGAGGGATGAATTAGAAACCTTGAAGAGGATTGGGACTTCTACCTCTACTCGGGGATGAGCAAGAGCTCCTCGGGGATGAGCAAGAGATGCTTGGATTCTTATTGAGGAACAAAGAACTCAATCAGCACTGGAGAATCAAGCAGTTCAGTTAGTTGCGAAGAATAAAGCTTTAGCAGAGATGTCCAAGAAGATCAGGAATCTGGACGAGCAGCTCTCTGCACAGAAATCTACCTTGAAGAATAAAGAACTTTTTATAAAAAATCTTCACGAGCAGCTGGAAAGGTTGACTTATCAATTCCACAAGCAACCTAGAGAATTCTGGATGGCTGGCTACAATGAGGCTCTCTACCATTTGGATGATCGGCTCGAAAATACGAACAATGAGGGTTACAAACAAGGGTGGTTGAATGCCTTGGGTGTACTGCAACTGGAGCAGGTTCACTACTTGTGGGATTACCATAATCCTGGGTTACTCGACCTTCCAGTGCCTCCATTCAAACTCGACATGAGCTGGATCCCTGCTCGGGCAATCCCTCAGTGTTTGATTTCCAAATATCTTGGCGATTACAGTCTCCATTCCAATGTCGAAATATCTCGCCCAGAGCACCTAATCGATCGGCCATCTGTGATGAACATCAGGATGCTCAAGGACATTAATTTCATAAATTCCCCTTATGCCTTAGACGATCCTCCTGCTGGAGAGGAACCTGTTTCAAAAGCAGAGGGGAAGAAACCCATAAAATAGGATTTCTGATGTAATAATTTTCATTTATTTTATTCTCAATGTACTATGTTTTGGATTTAATGAAAAACTTCTATTTTTATTTAAAATCTTGATTGCCATTGTCTTGTAGATATTTTGTAAAACACTTCACATATGTGTATGTATATCTGTTAAAAAGATAACAACATTGCGTTATTTGCTGGTCAACTAAAGCTGGTTAAAATTTATTGTCGACTATCCCGAATTTGTGGTAATCATTTGACGATTAACCAAAATTGATGATATTTTGTTTCTCGACCAACTTGGTGGTAATTTAAAATGTTACGAGTATAAAAAATTTATGCTTGATCACTTTTTAATTCTAAGCTATACCCATGCTTTAAAATGTTCCCAACCAACTGTTGTTGACAGTTTCTTATTCCCGACCAACCTGAGTTGGTGGATTTTTAGAAATATTTTTTCTTCCCAACTAACTTTAGTGGGTATTTCTGGGAAATATTTTTTATTCCCGACCAACCAGAGTTGGTGGATTTTCTTCCCAACCAACCGGAGTTGGCACTTTTGAGAAATATTTTTTATTCCCGACCAACCGGAATTGGTGGATTTTCTTCCCAACCAACCGGAGTTGGCACTTTTGGGAAATATTTTTTTATTCCAGGCCAACCGGAGTTGGTGGATTTTCTTCCCAACCAATTGGAGTTAGCACTTTTGGTAAATTTTTTTTATTCCCAACCAACCGGAGTTGGTGGATTTTCTTCCCAACCAACCGGAGTTGGCACTTTTGGGAAATATTTTTTCTTCCCGACCAATCGGAGTTGGTGGATTTTCTTCCCAACCAACCGGAGTTGGAACTTTTGGGAAATGTTTTTTATTACCAACCAACCGGAGTTGGTGGATTTTCTTCCCAACCAACCGGAGTTGGCACTTTTGGGAAATATTTTTAGTTCCTGACCAACCGGAGTTGGTGGATTTTCTTCCCAACCAACCGGAGTTGGCACTTTTGGGAAATGTTTTTTATTCCCAACCAACCGGAGTTGGTGGATTTTCTTCCCAACCAACTGGAGTTGTCACTTTTGGGAAATATTTTTAGTTCCTGACCAACCGGAGTTGGTGGATTTTCTTCCCAACCAACAGGAGTTGGCACTTTTGGGAAATATTTTTTATTCCTGACCAACCGGAGTTGGTGGATTTGCTTCCCAACCAACCGGAGTTGGCACTTTTGGGAAATATTTTTTATTCCCGACCAACCGAAGGTGGTGGATTTTCTTTCCAACCAACCGGAGTTGGCACTTTCGGGAACTATTTTTTATTCCCGACCAACCGGAGTTGGTGGATTTTGCTGAGTAGTGTGTAACACTAGTATTTCGCGAAAAAATTTCAACAAAAGGAGAGAATTGGGTAGAATATCCACATTTTATTCATACTGATGAAACTACATTACATGAGAGTTTACATTACTGGTAATATTTGCGCAGGTGTTCTACATTCCATGCATTCTTAAACTCCTCTCCTTCTAAAGTTTCTATTCTGTAGGTTCCTAGTCGAACAACTTCTGTAACTCGGTAAGGTCCATGCCAGTTCGCTTCCAGTTTGTTGTGCTTTTGAATCACTTTATTTAGCATATAGTCTCCTTCTTTCAGGTCGCAATTCTTCACTCTCTTGTTGTAGAACAAAGATGTTTGTTGCTAGTAAGCAGCATTCCTGATGGCTGCTTCTTCTCTAACTTCCTCGAGCATGTTCAAGTCTAACCTTCTCATTAAATCACTGACATGGGAATTGAAGTTAAGCACTCGGTGTGTTGGGAGACCCAACTCGGCAGGTATAACAGCTTCACTTCCAAATGCCAGCATATATGGAGATTCTCCAGTTGCTGCCCGGGGAGTAGTACAATAAGCCCAAAATACTGAATGTAGCTCGTTGATCCAGTTTGCTTTCACGTCATTCAGTCTTTTCTTCAAGCCATTTTGCAACGTTCTGTTTTTCACTTCAGTTTGTCCATTGCTTTGGAGATGGCCTGGTGCCAAATGGATCTTTAAGATATTTGACTGATGAGAATAGGCAGTGAACTCCTCATTGTCAAATTGTGTTCCATGGTCAGTGATGAATGCATGGGGAAGACCATATCTATAAATGATATTTTTCCAAATAAATTGGTTCACCTTTTCGTATGTCATGTCGACAAGAGGCTCGGCTTCTACCCACTTAGTAAAATAATCCACTGCGACGACGAGATATTTAAATCTTCCCCTAGTAGTTCGAAGTGGCCCGACTAAGTCAATTCCCCATATGGAAAATGTCTAAGGGGAAGTAATGGGTGTCAACAATGATTGGGGAGTTCTTCGGATGGAGGAGAAGCGCTAACACTTGTCACATTTCTTGGCATAGGTTATACAATCAGCCCTCATCATTGGCCAGTAGTATCCTTGCGTCATTATTCTTTGCAGAAGTGTTCGACCTGCTACATGGGCTCCACCAGACCTTTCATGGAGTTCTTCAATCAAATCCTTCACCTCGGCGGGATGTACACATCTCTGCAAGACAGCTATGATTCCTCGTCTGTATAGAATACCATTAGTTAATACATAACGAGCATCTTTAAACTTTAATTTCTTGGCCGCGAGTTTGTCAATCAGTAATTCTCCCTCCTCAATATATGCCCTGATGGTATCCATCCAAGATAGCCCTAAATCAAGGGTAATAAAATTCATCGTCAGCTCTTCATCTATGCTCCGACCAACTAGAATTTTAATTGGTATTGTTCTTCGTAGCTCGGTACGAGTAGTCGATGCTAATCGAGCTAAAGCGTCTGCTCTTGCATTCTCCATTCTTGGTATTCTAACCAGTTGAACAGTAATAAATTCCAATACCAACTCCATCGCTTTTGCATGGTACTTAATCATCAACTCTCCTTTCGCTGCATATACACCGACCATTTGATTTACAATCAACTGTGAGTCACTGCACACGATTACCTGCTCTGCCTTCATGGTTTTTACCAGACTAAGACCTACAATCATCGCTTCATATTCATCCTCATTATTAGAAGCTTGAAATTGGAAGCGCAGGGCATATTCTATGTCGATCTCGTTTGGACTTTTCAATGTAATCCCGGCTCCACTACCCGAGGTGCATGATGAGCCATCCACATATAGGTTCCATACAGGTATTTCATCCTCAAACTTCTTATAGGACAAAATTCCTCGATGGAATATTTATTGCTCCTTTATCTCCATTTCTACCACACCTCGTTGCTCGTCGACCTTCTCCTCTTGCTCTCCGACCAGCTTAAGTTGATCGGGGTTTAAATTTGATGATCCTGTAACATCCACAGGTTGGTCGATGCTCAGCTTTTGCTCATCGGGTGTATCAGGATAAGTGAACTCTGCTATAAAATCTTCTACTGCTTGCCCTTTGAATGACGATCTAGACTCATAAATTATATAATATTCACCGAGTTCTATTGCCCAGTACATTAATCTCCCTGATTTTTATGGTTTGTGAAGAGCTTGCCTTAACGGCATATCGGTATATACGACTATGGTATGAGCCTGGAAGTATGACTTCATTCTTCTACTCGCTTCGATCAGTGCCAGAGCTAACTTTTCCAGCTTTGGATATCTGATCTCCGCTCCTCGAAAGGCCTTACTAGTGTAATAAATTGGCTTTTGTACTCAATCCTCTACTCTTATTAATGCCGAGCTAACTGTATTTTCCGAAACTGCCAAGTACAAGTACAACCTTTCTCCCATCCCTGGTGTGGACAACAGTGGAGGTGCTCCTAAATATTTCTTCAATTCTTGAAAAGATTTCTCGCATTCTTCATTCCATTCAAAAGTCTTTCGGAGCATTTTGAAGAATGGGAGGCATCTATCAGTTGCTCGCGATACAAATCTGTTAAGTGCTGCTACTCGCCTTGTAAGACTTTGCATTTCTTTCTTCTTCATTGGAGATCGCAGCCCTAACAGAGCTTTGATCTTTTCAAGGTTTGCTTCAATGCCTCGTTGATTGATAATGTACCTGAGAAACATGCCTTATCGTACTCCAAATATGCACTTGGTCGGGTTCAGCTTCATTTGATATTTATCTAATTGATCAAAGGTCACTAGATGGCCAACAACTTTCTTGCTCTTTGTCAGCATAACATTAACATAGACCTCCATATTGTAACTAATTTGTTCTGCAAACACCTTGTTCATCAGCCTCTGATATGTCGCACCTGCATTCTTTAAACCAAAAGGCATAACATTATAACAATAAATACCCTTAGGGGTAATAAAAGAAGTACTCTCCCTGTCTTCAGGTTTCATTTTAATCTGGTTGTAACCAGAATAAGCATCCATGAAGCTCAACAGCTCGTGCCACGAGCTAGCATCCACTAGTTGATCAATTCGGGGCAAGGGAAAATGATCCTTTGGACATGCTTTGTTGATGTCGGTGAAGTCTACACATACCCTCCATTTGTTGTTCTTCTTTTTTACCATCACCACATTTGCTAACTAGTCTGGATACTTAACATCTTCAATAAAGCAATCTTTCTGGAGCTTCTCGACCTCCTCCTGTATAGCTTGATTCTTCTCGGGCTGAATACTCTTCTTATTTGCTTCACTGGCTTGATTTCCTTATTCACATTGAGCTCGTGACATAAGAAATTTGGCTCTATTCCGGGCATATCTTCATGACTCCAAGCAAAAGTTTGTTTTCTGCTTTTTAAGAAAACTATCAACTCCTATTTTAATGGAGGATCTAACGACGAACCTATCTGAGTTGTTCGTTCAGGGTGCTCATCGTCTAGAATGATGTTTTCAGTGGCTTCTACCACCTGACCTTTCACGAGTTATGACTCATCTCTAGGGTCCAATGTTTCAATTTTTGCACCCTCATTCACCTGATAGGTAATATATTTTTTCCGAGATTCATCTAGTTCCTCCTGCTCAGCAGATGAATAGTAGAATTCTAGAGCTACTTTTTTATCACCCTTCACAACTCCTACTCCAAAATTGGTTGGAAATTTTAGGCATTGATGTACCGTAGATGGTACTGCTTTGAACTTCTTCAATCTTACCCTTCCCATGATGATGTTATAGGCTGATTGAACATTCTTATCCATTATAAATAAGCGTACTCTTTCGGTTTGACAAGCAGGCCATGTACCAATGAACATATCTAACTTGATCGTCCCAAGTGGAAAAACTTTCTCGCCAGCAAAATCGAGGAGGGGCCTATGATAAGGCTCCAACTGGGATAACTTTAGATTTAAGCTGTTGAAGCACGAGTAGAACATAATATCAGTTGAGCTACCATTATCAACCAGTACTCTCGAGATCATTACTTCCTTCATTCTCATTTTGATCACCAATGGGTCATCATGGGGATACAACACACCTACGAGGTCATTTTTTGAGAAACCGATGACCGGTTTTTCTTTATTGACCTTCCTCGGGCGATCATCTTTAGCCAAGTTTATTCGTTGAATATATGAACAGGCTTGAGCCTCTTTGAGGTAAGCTTTTCTTTCTGCAGTAAGGTCTCCACCTCCTGCATCTCCATCAGTAATAAAATTACAATCAAATGATCCAAAACGTATTGAAAATACTTCACATTCTGGCTGCCTTGGTCTTTTGGGAAGATCGGGGTCGTCTTCTGGATCATCTTCATATTCTATTTTCTTGTTCTCCTCTGCTCGATGAGGAGATCTAGATCTCTCTCTTTCTCGGTCGTTGTTTCTTATTTCATTTTTACGATCAACATACTTTTCCAGTTTTCCTCGTCTAATGAGTGCCTCGATCTCAGTCTGAAGAGCTATGCAATTTTTGGTCATGTGGCCATGATCCTTATGGAACTCGTAATATTTGGCCTTATTCCTCTTGTCAGTGTCTGACTTCATTTTCTCTGGCCAGTTTAACTCCTCCCTGTTCTTGATTTCTTCTAAAACATGGTTGATGTCTACCTTCAAAGGAGTATAATTTTCAAATTTCTTTAACACCTCCCATGATGGCTTTGTTTTTGAGTGATTATCACCACCATTGTTTTTATGTTCTTTCTTTTTGGCCTTATCACCCTCCACTTTGGTTTCTTTGGTATCCATATTCTTTTTTGCAGCCATAGCCTCCTCGGCATTCATGATCTTGGCCGGTTTTGCCATCAATTCCGACATGGTTCTCGGTGGATCTTTAGCCAAAGTGTAGTACAACTTATTGGGCAATAGCCCACTCATCAGATCAGTAATTGCTGTCTTTTCCTCGTAATCAATAACTTCGAGTTTCTCATTTTTGAAGCGAGTTATATAATCCCTATTGATTTCACTTGCCTTTTGTCTAACACTTAACAGGTGTGCTACTCGTTTAACATGCTTTTCTCCAAAACATAAATTTCCAATGAAGAGCTCGGTGAGTTGAAAGAAAGTTGAAATCTTACTCCGAGGAAGATTATTGTACCATATTTGAGCAGATCCTGTAAGAGTTCCCGAGAATGCCCTGCATCTCATCTCATCTGGCACATCATAGATGCCGGCAGTAGCTTGGTATTGCTCTATATGAAGGACATGGTTGGTTTATCCATCATATTTGGGAGTCACAACAGGTGCTTTGAACTTTGAAGGTGTGGGAAAATCCATAATTGCTTGGACAAAAGGTGTCCCTTGGACAAAAGTTCTTTGTAGAGGATTCTTGGCCTTGGCCATTTCCCCTAATCTATCCTCCAACCTCTGAATAGAGCCTTTCCACCCATCATTTCCTTCCTCGGGCTTATCGATTCGAGCAATTGATCGTATTGAAGTAGCTTCCTGGGACCTATCTTATCGAGCAGCTGGTTGTGATTGGGCAGAACCCTCTCTTAGATCAAATGGTCATCGAATGTTTCTCGACATAGCCTTAGGAGGACTTTTGTTCTTCCTAGGGCCCAATCGATCAAAAGGAGAGACCTACTCAATATTTCCAGTGCACTGGTCCTTTCCGGGGAGAGAGTGATATGTTGTTCAGTATCTGTGGCTCGTACTGACGAAGTTCGAACCGGTTGATAAGAAAAATCTTCAGATCTATCAATGTGATATGAATTGCTTTGCCTAATGCGTGAAGAAAGTAAATGAGTATTTCTTTGATCACTTCGTTGTCCTGAATAGGTTGATGCTCCACCTTGGATGGTTTGCATGAGTTGTCGCATTGTTTCCTGCATGGCTGTCTGGCCTTGAGCCAAACTGGCCATGATTTCAGCCAGATCTTGGATATTTGGAGGAGCGGATGGAGTTGGGGGGTTTCCAGCGTTTCAATTGCTGGATTCAGGGTTATCAGCCATTGGTGATGAACTATTTTTGGTGAAAAATGAAAATTACCGTCGTTTCCCACATACGACGCCAACGTGTTGATCTAAAAAATCAGACTATCTCTAATTATTTAATCAGAGATAAAAATAAATACGAGACAAGAGATTTTAAAGTGGTTCAGCCTTGAACGAATGGCCTACGTCCACTGTTTGTGTTTTTATTGAATGTTTAGGAATTCTCGAAGTATGATTATCCTCCAGAAATTCCGGTCCCCTTACAATGAGGATGATACAATGTATTTATAGCCTTGAGGCTGTACATGTGAATGAGTAATACATAGCTTTCCAACAAGCGTATACATCCGTATGTTAATAATCAGCATTTAATGCACATATAATCCTCTTAATTGTCTAATAATAAATGCTCTCATCGAGGTGCAGCTCAAACCGCCTAAGCTACTCGGACCGCCTAAGTATCTTGGTATCCATGAGTTGCTCGGTGTAGTAATGTTCATCGGTGAGCACCTACTGCTCGGAGTATCTGAGTTGGTCGGGGAAATTGAGTTCCTCGAAGTCAAGGTATTGTTCAGAAATGTTTATTAATTCCATATAGATCGACACGTGTCTCCACTTCATTGTGCCATGTCAGTAGACAAAAATTGGTATGAACATAGACATAAATACTTTTACTACAAAGTCTTCCAAGTTATGCATGTTCTAATTGGCTTTCATGCCTTCAAAAATTTCCAACTAGTTTTCTACTTGATGTATCTACTACCCCAATCGCATTCCCTTAGCAAAAGGAAATTTCGAATCGATAGTCCTTTATGAACTTTATACACCAACTCAATTCCTCTAACTACACATTGCAACAACTTATCACTCGCGAGAAAGATCAGATTTCCTGCCCAGGAAGTGGTGCCTTATTTCTTTAAGGCGATCTCTACCACAATGAATTTCAATTCAATCGTGGAGTAATACCTCCCATAAAATTTAAGCTTGCGAGACACATAGACAATGGGTCCATGCTCCAGTACTATTACTCTCCATTCCTGGCAGAGACTGATTCATTGAATCTACCCACGAGTTTAACAACACGGGTTCAGGAGCACAAGTCAACTTATCCTTTCAACTCCCCGCGAGTTAAGTTACCAACGTAACACTCTATCTAAGAAAGGCCTCATCTCCTTGGTCTAACCTACCAAATCACTCAGGATTCCATACTACTCGCTCCTGGAGACCTAATCCCTCTTAGAGTTAACCCACGACCTAACTGTGATTAACTCCCTATAGCCTTTCTAAATCAATAGTCACATGCCCTAAAGGCCTTACATCCTAATAAACCTAAGGTCGATCTATATCTATCCTATCTAAGTCATAGACGTAGAATACTAAGTATATCCCTAGTGCCCCAGACCTATCTCAACTCCCAAAATTCACTCTGTTTCATGCATGGGACGTCTCGCCCAAGCGAAATCCAAACAAGGAACCATCTTGTTACACTACTGCCTCGCATCGTCGGTCATCAAGATATCACGGTCTAAGACACATAATCGGGACCGGTAAATTCTAATTTACAACTTTACTAATAAAATTTTACTTCTATGTCTTACCATACTAAAATTTAGAATTTCAACAAATCGGACATTTACTTTCTTTAAAGTCTTTCAAATATATATTCTATTATATAAACATGGCCTTCTCATCAAGGCATAATCCAGAAGTCTCAATTCGACTTCATATCACAGGCTCCCTCGCATCGATCAGAGGAGAGAACTATATCCAGTGCTTTTATCTCGCACTTTAGTAGCCCTTAATCACTCTACTACGTGATTCTCGGCTCAACCTTTTAACCCAACTTCTAACAACAAAAAAAATAAATAAAAGAAAAAGAAAAGAATAGCGCCTCTCCACTCACAACATCGTTAAGTGTTCATGCGAAGGAGTGTCTCGCAAAGCGAAATCCAAACAAGGAACCCCTCTAACACATGCCTACTTAACTATTTGGTCATGGAGATAAAGCGTAACAAGCATAAACAAGGCAAACGAACAATTAAACACTCACGCAAGATAATAAAACAAATAAAAAAAATCTCATATCTACCTCGATATACCTCTATAAAGTCTCAACTTGTATCCAGGAGAGATATTATAGAACCACTAGTTCCATTCTGAAACTAGAAGTGAGATAGCCTTGCAATTTATTTGCCAGCTATCACCCCAACCAAGCCAAAATATCTTTACTCGCATTTGATATATAAAATAAGATAAAGGAAAAGTGGCATCTCTCCACTCCCAACGTCGTTAAGGTTCACGCGTGGAGCGTCCCGCAAAAACGGAATCCAAACAAGGAACCCCTCCTATGCATTACTACTTAACCTTGTTGGTCGTGGAGATAAGTCATAACAACTACATACAATGCAAACAAACCGTAAAACACTCAAACCACGTAACCCTAATGCAAGTAACACATATTCCACATATACATTTAAAATATCATCACTCGCTTCATGAAGAGTGAAGAAAACATAAGACTTCCCTACTACGGAAGTCATATAATTACTCTATTATAATATCGTCAATACTACTACAAACTCGATATACACACTCGAATCTAGAGTCAACACAATACTACTCTATCACTTTATGGGGGACGCACCACCCACTACTACGGTGGAATTCCCACCAACATTCTGGCCAAATCACTCCGGTCAATACTAATGGTTCACAGACACCGTACTCGAGTCTTATCCGAACCAATATTCCTTCCATCAACTCCCGGCTAGGCAATCTATCATTGCCCTCGTTCCCCAATGAAAAAAATCAATAAGAGTGATTGTACACCCTACATCATAGCCATTATTCCAACCCTAGCCGATAATAATTTTCCACACAACCCCCTTTCTTGTCCAACAAAAGAGAGCACGCTATCGGCCTCCCCTTTCCTTATTTCAATGAATCCTCCCCGGGTGGATAGAGAATATCCACCAAAGGGGTTTCATGAACGTTGCTCATTCAGAAGTGTTAGCGACACTTATTCTGTAACCTATCGTTTTATGGTGCACGGTCTTCCTAACCATACAACACTTTATTCACTGTCAGCCTCTGATCGAACCTCGTGTGAATATTCAAGAATCCACCTTCTCCTCAGTCCAGTTATCCCAGAGAAACTCGACGTTGCAAGTATCCACCGGGCTTCTCCATGGGTCAAACTTCCTTCACCCACAAATGTGGTGACTACGTTCTCACCACTTCAACACTACTCCTACGGTGAAAGACTTGGGCACTTCTACACCCCTTCCTTAGGGCCAAAGCTTTTAGACCTCATGCATCCACCAAGTGGGGATGCAAGTCTTCATCTTACTCTAATATTTAGCCCTTACTATGGCTCTTCTCCACTTCAATTTTAACGTTGCTTGGAATCCCAAGCTTAGTACCACTCTTTATTCCAAGCGGTAGTGGGAAAACTACATCCACTGTAATTAGTAGTCGCAATAGCAAAATAAGAAAATGCCACAAAAAGGTAGCGACCTCCAAGGCGGTCCTCATCCCCGACCACAATTTACAGTTCTTAGTAACCCTTCCCATGACGCCTTCGCATCGACCTTCTATGGCATCCTTCTTCAATCGACCTAAGAATCTAACACGAATGCGGAAAAGATTCTATAGGTTCTACCTCATGGCAGAAGAACGAAATCTCACAAGAGAAATCAACGATCTTAATCCTAAGGCTCTATTTCAAATCGAAAGCAACGCTGAAAACATAAGGCATCCACATAGATTCCTAAGGACTCTAGAACCTGAGGATCTGATACCATCTGTGACAACCCGCTCACCAAAATAAGGGGTGGCTAGCCCAATACTCCAATATAACAGGATTTTCAGATGGAATCATTCTCAGCATCACAATAAAATATAGAGTATCCAGGATAACCACCCAATATTTCAGAAAACGGGTTGCCAATTTTTTTTTTCGAAGTTAAGGAAAGAAATTAAACAACCCGATGATGAAAAGAAAAAGTGGGAACCCCAAGATTTTATATATATAATAACAACAAGTATACAATAAAATGGACCGAATATGTTGTCGGTCCACAGAATCTACAATAGTGTTAAACGAATTCAATAATTTATATAATACATTACATTAGACATTTACAAAATCTTGGGCCTCTCGCCCGAATAAAAGACTTGATCTTAACTAGAATGTAAAAAGAAAGTGGCTATGCAATATAACCCGTAATACCCGCAAAGCATCACGGCCCATAAAAAAACACCGGAATAGGAAGGTCAGAATAGGCATCCTTGCGGCGGAGTACCTGAGCAGATAAAAGATGCAAGTACAACAAGAAATATAAATGGGTAAGGGCCCGGTTCTATATGATTACCAGATGAATAAAGAGTATGACAGTTATGAATGATAATCATGAGTAAATAATGAAAATCTAGCTACAAAATTTTGCATAAGTTAAGACAATTTAATATTGTAGGAGAATAATTAACATTTAAATTAAAAACCTACATCAAAACCTTATTCCATTTTATAGTCCATTCCTTAACAGGAAAATATAGTCAAAGTTTTAAGCTCTTTATGGCTTTTATATCAATTGCATGCCCTTCCCGGCATTCCATTCCTTAACAGGAATATTAACATCAACAAATGATCTTTGTGGCATTTCATTGTGCTCTTTATGGCACTTAGTCATGCTCTTTATGGCATATCTCATACATCAAGTCCCACTTGAATATGAATTGTTATATTTATTTACATATAACATTTCTAAAACCGCCCCTCCGAGTTTCCCCACTGGGCGCGCCCCTAAATGACCATCATCTTCCAGGGCCTATCTATACAAGACAACCTGGGCACCTACAACGCAATACGTCGGGAAGCGGCCATATGCCTGCGGGAGAGTCAAGACCACACTCGGAATCTCCTCACCAGTGCAGAAAATATAACATAATCGCTCATATGGCCTATGGACTATATCCACCCTGCATTCACTAGCCAGGGGGCATCACCAAGCGTGCGAACTTCCCTTATGATGTCATTTAGAGAGGTGTGGTCAAGTAAATTAGCATTTACCACATTCATGATTTAGTAAATTATCATTTACCATCATCATTACCATTTCCAATTTATTTTCAATTCCAATTTGCGTTGTATGTTTCTTTTTATTCGAAACCATAATCATTTACATTTTGAAAATAATTCACCTCATTATCCAGAGCCATACGATAAATTTTATCGTTACTATAACCTCAAGGAGTAGATAAACTCTTAATAACCTCCAAACATGTCAGGGTATTACTTTACAACACCAAGACTAGCGTACCTCAAGGGAACGAATAACTTTCAATTTTATTCTCCCAACATTCGTTTATGGTGTTTTTATAAACCATCATTGTTAAAATAGCTCCACCGAGCTTCTATAATCTCCCAAACATAACACTATAACTCCTAGTTTTATAAAAATTAACTAGAATAAAGAATGCCCTAATATCATTTGGCATATCCCCGAAAAACCACCACATAACTCATTCCTAACATAGGGAAATACCTCACTCATCTAGGACTCTAGGACCCTAAATTTACTTCATATAAGAAGGTTCTTAAGTCCTAAACTTAAATAAAAAGAGTTGGAATTAAACTAAGAAAATCACTCAAAAGTGCAGGGCTTCCGAATCGATTCGGCCTAGCCGAATCGATTTGGGTTCAGGAAAGCGAATCGATTCGGACCATCCGAATCGATTCGGTCAGAAAAGCCTGACTTTTGCATAAATTTCCGAATCGATTCGGACCATCCGAATCGATTCAATCGACCCAAACCTGGAAACTGTCTCAAGGCGAATCGATTCGGCCAGACCGAATCGATTCGGTTCTGCAGATTGCCTAATTTTGTCTTAAGGGTTATGAACCCTAATTTTCCCAAACCTCAAATCTCTTCCATTTTACCCACAACCAACAACATCTATCTATCCAAAATTTATCCTACATGATTTATAACTACTACAATCCATAATTTCATCATCAAAATTAAGATTTGGGTTTAATTCCCATAAATTCCATTTTTGATCTCCAAATGCAAATACATAAATATCATACAAATTATTAATCTTAAATCACATATTAGCAAGTAGAAAACTTGCCTTGAAGTAGAAATCTCAGATTCCTTTGTGTAGTAGCAACAATCCATCTTCAATCTCCATTTTCTCCCTTCTTTCTCCACTTTTCTCTTCCTTTCTCTGTCTCTCCTTTTTCTCTCTATGTTTAAGACATAAAATGGGGTAATTAGGGGATTTGGAAGATTAAAATAGGGGCTTAACATAAGTCTCCCAACTTAAGTGGTTAATACCACATTAAAATGACTCGCAAATACGCGTTAAGCTAAAACCAAGTAAAAGTTCCCGAAATACAAAAATACAATATGGCACTTATATTGACTGTCTCGCACATTCCGGGACTAACTACGCCCTCTAAAATGGCATCCGAAAATTTTATAAAATATTTTAAGTTCCGGTTTTTTTTAAACCATAATGTCATTTAAATCATATGACACCATAAAACACACAACCGAATGATATTTACTTTCTCACGTAGTAAATATGAAATAACCCAGTAAATATTAATCTTCAACTCATCAAATTAATATTTACTCCAATTCCAACATTTTATATAATTACCTCATTCGGTAAATTAATATAAAATTAGCCTCCTAAAAGCGAGGGTTGTTACGGATAAGTATGGTTAAGTTTTAAGTGGTGATGGTACGTTTAACATCCATGTTACCAAACGGGTAAGATGAGTGTATTAATGATATTGCATAAGAATATCATGTTAATAAATATTAGGATAAGATTATGATTGTAAAGTTATTGTGTTGGATAAATGACTTACTAAGGTCATTGCATGTCTAGTTAAAGAATAATCAAATGATACTGAAAAAGGGAATATAGTGAGAAGTTAGATTGAGCTCATAGTGCATGACTTCACAATATACATGACTGTGAATATAAAATCTTGGTTAAGAATAAACATTTAGTGAATGATTGTTCAGTTTTGATATATGAATAGTAGGGAGGCTGTATTTAAATTAAGAAATTTTAAGGATGATATTTAACAAATTCTTAAACTTCAGAAATGATACAGAAAATAGTTGAGGACAAACACATGTATTTGGTGTTGGATAGAAGATGGAAATCTGATGTGTAATAATCTAGTCTGGTAATATGATATTTATGGTTCGATATATTACACGATGATAAGGATAGACTATAGGAATGAAGGGAGAAAGGTAAAGAATGATACTAGGTTTGTTAAGAATGTTCACTCATTGTGAATATATGCTGATACAATTGATAATCTATTATATGTGAATGTTTGACATAAGTATATAAAGGTATGAAGTAATATATGTGTTGGGAATTGGTTTTCATTGATAACAAATCATTAGATGATTATCCTTACGTGTAAATGATAAAGAAACTAATGATATTATGAAAGAAGATTTGTTGTACATCAAAGAACCGGTGGAAATTATTAATCGAAAGGAGCAAGTATTAAGGAATAAGGTTAGCCCCATAGTTAAAGTGTTGTTGAGGATCAATGAAATTAAATGATAAACTTGGTAAAGGGAATATAGCATGAGTAAATAGTATGCTCAATAGTTAGGTAAGTGAAATTCATTTTAAATTTCGGGGATGAAATTTTCTAAGGAGCGAAAGTTGTGACAACCCGAATACAATTATGATAAATTATGTTTAAATCAGGCTTAAATTATGGCAAGGGGATACTGTGTTATTGGTGTATATAATCTTAAGTTATTATGTTTAGTCTAATCCTACCTTCATAACTCATGAGATATCGAATTAGTTACAAACACAAAATTTTGAAGTTTTCGGTAGGAATGTTCAAGTTGTAGACTTGTTTTGACCATTATAATATAACAACTGACTTGAGGTGAAACCAGATAGTTGTATATATGTGATTTAGGGTTGTAACACAATAATCGGTGCATCAAATGAACATACGAGTGAGAAGATATCGTCTTTTTACGAACAGGGGATAAAGTAGTCATTTAGCCTTAAATGATATTTTGTCTTACATGGTGCCACATGTTATATTTTGATCGGACCAAGGGGAGGTGCCTTATGCCGGCTTATAACCCTTAAAAACCATCCCCTTTCTTCATAAAATCATACTTCATTCAGATTGGATAGATTAACTTGAGGAAAGAGACTCGGGAAGAAGAAAGTGAGGAGAAAAAATGGAGAAAAACTGTAGAGATTAAGTAAAAGTCCCTAAGGTAATTCTAACCGTAAATCTTGTTATGTTTTTGGAATTATTGATTAAAATGATAGAAATCATAATTTTTTTACAAAACTTTCATGTTTTGAGGTATACGTATGGATAGATGCGAGTTTAAGCAAAGTTGAATGTGTAAATCATGTAAATTTGCTTCGATTGGAAACCTTATGTATTCAAACTTCTATATCTTTTTTTTATAATTATTGGATTTGAATAATTATAGTTGGATATGAAAGTATACTCGTATATGTAAAATATATTCAAAAATTATGTGAAAATACCAAGAAATTAATATTTGGTGATAGTTTGAAGTTCAGGTATAAAATCTCCCCCAAAAGTGTAAGTATGCACAACATGTGTTCGATGTTTTGCTTGACGTAGAAAATGAACCTTAAAAATTATGAAACTTTAAATTTGTATTTTATTGATGTTGGGTGAAATATTATTGAAATTTATGATACAGAAAAATTGTGAAAACTCATGGAAGTTGACTGAATGATAGAGGAGCCTATAGGACAGATTTGCTATGTAGCAAAGAAATTGGCATATCTTTCTCTAGGAAACTTGAAATGATAGGTCATATTTTGGATTGGAAACCCAATATGTTAAGTATGAAACTGCTAAGAATAAATTAAAATATATTTGGCCTATGATTTGGGTATGGTAAATATCTTACCATGAAGATTGATTGGACTTCATTTACGATATATGATTTGAATGGTATTACATGATGCTTATGAATAGGGTTAAGTTTAAGTTATTATTTGGATTGTTAATATCCTTATGATGATACTAATATCTGTAAGAATTTATATGTGAAAGGTAAGAAGAACCGATTGAACAAGTGTCAGACAAGGGCAAGGGAAAAACACATGAAGTGGCCAAGGTGAGTGTAGTGACTAGAAAGAGATGTAATACACATGGTTATGGAGATGATTTGAATATCACTCATGCGTAAGATGTATTACATAGGTTTATGGATACGATCTGAATATCACTCACGGGTAAGACGTATTACACATGGTTATGGATATGATCTGAATATCACTCACTAATAAGATGTATTATACATGGTTATGGATATGATATGAATATCACTTTATTGGTAAGATGTATTATACATGGTTACGGATATGATCAAAATAATATTGAATATGAATTCGTTCATTTCAGTTTATCGAAATGGGAGGTTAATCGAAATGGGGGAAGATGTTTCTATTAAAGATAAGGGGTTACTCCTTGAGCAGGAATAGGGGAGACTTGTCTATTGCAGACAAGATATGTGAATCATGATTTGAATAAGTTGGTCAGTCTTTATGAATGAGCCGGATAAGTATATAATTGGTCATTCATTATGAATGAGCTAGATAAGTATATAATTAGTCATTATTTATGAATGGGGTGGATAAGTATGCATATATTATCACGTGATCGACTTCTTATATTTTTTTACACTGCAGGTCCTAAGCCCGAATAAAGGAGGAAGGTTACGTTAAGTAGCTGACAGCCAGCGTAAAATTTTTTAAGATCCTTGTGAAGATGAATCCTATGAATATACATGCTAATGTTAGGGCATTCCCCTTAAGCGATGCATTGCGCCTGCCATCGGGTGCCTCAAAAAATAGGCAAGGGGCACTGCGCCTACCACCGGGTGTCTCGAAAAATAGGCAAGGGGCGTTGCATCGGCGCCCTAATGGGACGATAAATACGCAAGGGTTCCTGCAACAAGCTGGACATGTGGGGGTAAAGAAGCTAGTCCTGGATACTAGATTTAGGTTAGCGATTTGGAACATAGGGACTATGACAAGAAAATGGATGGAGTTAGTAGATACCATGATAAGAAGAAAAGTTAACATAACTTTTTTCAAGAAACTAAATGGGTCGGTGAGAAAGCTAGAGAAATAGAAAATACAGGATTTAAATTTTATTATACAAGAAAACATAGAAATAAGAACGGAGTTGAAATAATAGTAGATATGAACTTTAAGGACGATATCGTAACCGTTATTAGGAAATGTGATAGACTTATACTTGTAAAATTGGTATTAGGTGAAAACATAATTAATATTGTCAGTGCTTATGCACCTCAAGTAGGATTAGATGAGCACACTAAAGTACAATTTTGGGAACAAATGGATGAACTAATTCAAGAAATACCCGTAGGTGAGAAAATCTATATAGGGGAAGATTTTAATTGCCATGTAGGAGAAGATCGTGTAGGATATGAGATAGAGCATGGAGGATATGGTTTTGGAGATAGGAACGAAGGGGGAGAGTCTATCTTAGATTTTGCGATGGCTTATGATTTTGTACAGTAAATACATGTTTTAAAAAGAGGCTTGAACACTTAATAACTTGTAAAAGTGGAACGCACAAGAGCCAAATAGATTTTTTCATTACTAGAAAAAGAGACCGATTAATGTGTAAAGATCGTAAGGTTATCCCAAGAGCAACATAGTATAATGGTGTTGGATATAAATATTAAAAATCAATCACGACGGCGAAAAGTGAAGATTAACCCACGAACTAGGTGGTGGAACTTAAAAGGAGAGAAATTAGAACTATTTAAAGATAAATTATTAAATGAAGCAACATGGAATACTGAAGAAGAGACTAACATAATGTGGAATAACATGGCCATATGCATTAGGAGAATATCAAAATAAATTCTTGGAGAATCAAAAGGGAAGGGGCCACAGTCTAAAGAAACTTGGTGGTGGAATGAAGAAGTACAAAATATAGTAAAAATTAAAAGGGAGTGCTTTAAAACATGGCAAACAAATAGAAATGAAGAAAATTTTGAGAAATATAAATGGGCTAAAAAAGAAGTTAAGAAAGTGGTAAGAGATGCTAAGTTAAAAGCGTATGATCATTTTTATACAAAATTAGGTACACAAGAAGGGGAAAAAGTATTATAAGCTTGCTAAACTTAGGGAAATGAAAACAAAAGATTTTAATAATGTTAAGTGTATCAAAAGTGATGATTCGAGAGTCCTAGTCAAAGATGATGAAATTATGGAAAGATGGAAAAACTACTTTGAGAGGTTATTAAATGGAGATAATGGAAGTAGATTAGATATAGAGGAACTTAGGGAGACTCGAGAAAATATATTTTTTCACAAAATTAGGACAACAGAGGTTAGGATTGCTCTAAAAAAGATGAAAACAGGGAAGGCTTTAGGACCAGATGGTATCCCGATTGAGGTTTGGAAGTGCTTAGGGGAGGATGGAGTATCATGGCTTACAAAATTATTCAACGGAATTTTAATGACTAATAGGATGCCAGATGAATGGAGAAAAAGTGTTTTAGCACCTATTTATAAAATAAAGGGGACATACAAAGTTGTACGAATTATCGTGGTATTAAGTTAATGAGTCATACAATGAAACTTTGGGAGAGAGTGATTGAATATATATTGAGATTAAAGACAACAATATCTGAGAATCAATTTGGGTTTATGCCTGGGAGGTCAACAATGGAAGAAATCTATTTATTGAGGAGATTAATGGAGAGGTATAGGGAGAAAAATAAAGATCTTCATATGATTTTTATAGATTTGGAGAAGGCGTATGATAGGATACCCAGAGATATAATATGGTGGGTTCTACATAAAATAGGAGTGACTCGCAGATCTAATGATGCAATCAAGGATATGTATGATGGTGCGATGACTACAGTAAGAACATCAGCTGGAGAAAGTAGTGAATTTTCAATTACGGTAGGTCTACACCAAGGTTCAGCATTAAGTCCTTATCTCTTTGCACTTGTTATGGATGAGTTGACTGGACAAATACAAGATGAGGTGCCATGGTGTATACTATTTGCAGATGATAATGTTTTAGTGGATGAGACTAAGACAGGGATTAATGCTAGGTTGGAATTGTTGAGAGAAACTTTAGTTACAAGAGGATTTAAAATAAGCAGAACTAAAACAGAATATGTGGAGTGAAATTTTAGTAGTAATAGGAGGAAAAATGGAGATGTGGTGAAATTGGAGGGTCAAGAGATACCTAGAAACGATCATTTTCGTTATTTAGGATCGATTATCCAAAAAGATGGAGATATTAGTGATGATGTTACTCATAGTATTAGAGCAGGCTGGGTTAAGTGGAGAAGTGCTACCGGTGTTTTGTGTGATAGGCGTATACCTTTGAAGTTAAAAGGTAAATATTATAGGGTGGCCATTAGACCCGCCATGTTATATGGGACAGAGTGTTGGGCAACCAAGAAACAAAATGTGCAGAAAATGAGTGTGGCGGAGATGCGAATGCTAAGATGGATTTGTGGTAAAACTCGAAAGGATAAAATTAAAAATGAACAAATTTGTGAAACGATAAAAGTAGCTCCTATAGAAGAAAAATTGAGAGAAAATCAACTTAGATGGTTTGGACACATCAAGCGTAGACCAATGGATGCTCCTGTAAGGAAGAGTGATTTAAATAGTATTGATGGTAACACAAGGGGTAGAGGTAGGCCTAAATTGACTTGGTGGGATATTATAAAAAATGACATGATGTCATGTGGTTTAACCAAAGATATTGCACTGGATAAAATGGAATGGAAAACTCGGATTCATGTAGCCAACCCCAAATAATTGGGAAGAGGCTTTGTTGAGTTGAGTTGAGTGTAGTAGTGATGCATTTGCTGAGTTATTTTGCTCATGGTTCCTATGTTTATGTCTTTCGGGTATTGTGATATCACTGCCAAATCTAGGAGGTCTATGGGATTAGTAAGGGATGCATAAAACCATGATTTTGGTCAAATGTAAATGGGGTGATTTATGCCCACTTATCTTTTCAGTAAGTTTGAATAAACATAATTACCTTTAAGGTTGTCAAAAGTTTTAGTTTTATTGGTTCATATTAATAACTAGAAAAGGATACTCGTGTTTATGATTTTCTTAAGGTAATTATGATTTGAATCACTTTAACTTTCAAACTTAGTTATAAGTAACTGGGTTGGGGCGTGTCAGAAACAATAACTGGGATACACAAGGTCAAATACATAACTGAATACTAAATCTGAGGGTGACATGCAGAAATGAGTACTGAAGTCAAGATCCTACACTAGGAATAAATGAACGAAGCATCTATAGAAAAATCCTGCAACTTCCACACGAGATATATCTGCGCATCCCTAGATGAATCTTCAAGTTGGGCGTCCCTGTGGCTGGACACCTAAAAGGTTTTGGAAAATATTTTGACACGGGTTAGGGCCCAAGTAAAATATTTTGAAAATATTTAACAAGCAGTTAAATTGAAATAATTAAATATGCATGCACACTCTTCATATTTTAGCTAATGTAGCACTCTCTCGAGGTATAACTCACCCCTCATCTAATGTGAACAATTAGCGCTTGCCTTCTAACCTTCCCAGTTAAGAAACCCCACCTAAATAGTTGTATAACACCTTTTTCGACCTCACTACACTAACCCGATTATTCTTACTTTGATTATTAATCTATCTACTCATTAACTTATTAATCAGTTCAACTATATTAAATTATATCATGTTCACACTAGTAATGTAATAAATCCCCTTTAAAATTCATATATAGTTCACACTAGTTATATAAGAAACAACTTTTTAAATCATATAACTTTCACACTAGTTATATATGAAATACATTCACACTTATGTATTAATCCTCTATATAATTATCTACACATATTATATACGTACTAGTATACTAAAACATTCACACACATATCACTTATAATATAACCATCCGTTCCCGAGTAATAACTCACCGGATGCTTTCTCTAAAATGTTATCATGTTCCAGACATGATCACTATAACTCGGCCACCTCAAGTCAGACTAGCTCACACCGAACATGGACAAAAATATCGCAAACATAGTGGAGGTGGTCATAGCTCCATAAAAGTAAAAAATGAATCATACCGAAAGCATCTCACCTCGAAAAATAAATCACAATAAAAATAGGCGATATGACTTGGGGACTATACTCTCCCTGCTCCTCAAGCTAGGGGATTCACCCACATCATGCAACCTCCTATGATAGCACTAGAGGGGTATGCTTTCACATAAATATCATTCACACTGATATCTATGATTCACACACACACACACACACACACACACACACACACACACACATATATATATATATATATATATATATATATACTATCACACTAACCGTATAAATATATTTAATAAAAGTCCCGCCAACCCGTGCCTAACACCGGTAGCACTAACCCAAAATACCCAAGTCTATATCTTGACTTGTAATTCAATTAATCACAGATTAATTATCTTGTTATTTAAGTAGTGTCACCCAACTACAATACTCGGACTTACTCATTCAGTCTATATCTTCACCCTTTAGAACTTATTACACGAAGTCCCACTATTAAGGTTAACATTCCTTGTTAAATTAAATACTCGATAATTTATTATATATACCTATAATAAATTGAAATGGCAACCCCGTGCCTAACTCCCGTCGCACTAGCCTGAAAAATATCCGAATTTAATTAATTTCACCTCCATTAATTTTATCCAAATGGTGTCACTCAACCAAAATGTCCGGACTCCCTTACTTGGTTCGAAATTGAACGATTTGAATTTATCTAACCCAATATACTCTATTTCGATTGGAACTCTATCTAAATAAAATCTAACTTAAAATTCGCCTCCCAAGGCTCCAAATATTTTATCCCTTATCTTTATCCTCACACTAATTAGATCCTTAAAAATATTACAAAAGGGAACAAAAGAAAAATTGATATTACATAAAAGTTCTTATCGTTATTCAAATGACGTCTGGTGTCATTCGAACGACTTTCCAGCTTCATTTGAATGGCCTACCTGGTCATTCGAACGACCTTCTATGTTTTCAGTCCCTCTATCTTCCTGATGTTGTTGCTTTCTGCCATTAACAAACCTCAACCTTGATGATTTCAACCCAACCTCAATCAACAATAATCCCAACGTTTACTACTCGTCTTCCCAAATAAGAATATTTTTTACAACCTTTAATCATCAATAATTTATAAAGATCACCACTCAGTTCTTAATTTGAGTTTGCATAGGTTTTAGAAAATTTCTTCCCAAATCTGATTTCACTAATATTAATCACATAAGATAAATTCATGGGTTTCGAATCATGGATCAATTTCTAATAATAATACATGAGGGTTCATAATCCATTACGTATCAATTTCACACATAGTACCCAATTTCACAAAAACCCATTTCATGTGTCATCCCACTCCCCAAAGCGAATTTCTTTATCACACCCACTATTATATGAATTGAAATACTACAGTTAAATTGAAAGCACGTCTAACTACTTTCCTGAATAAATTCGTAGGGACTGATTTCCTTTGATGTAAACGAAGATTTGATGAAGAACACACCCCTCTTCTTGATTTGGATCCACAAAATCTCCCCCAATTTCTCCATATTTTCTCCTTTGCAAAACTAGGATTTTCTTATTGAGTTGTGTCTGCCACAAACTCCCTAAATCAAGAAATTAAGCCTATGGGCCAAGCCCAAATGACCCAAACACCCCCGTGTGAGCCCGATTATGCCTAAAAATACCCCGAGATCGAATTACTACCCCGGGTACTCTTTTCCGACTATCTCGACCTATTCGGAATCAACCATGCACTCAAAATCATCATTCGAGTTACTTTACTAAAATTCTCCAATCTCGACCTCAAATTTCGACACATGTGAATTTTAAAAATAACCCGAATTAATTAAATTTTAATTCACTAAATTAATTAAATCCTCCAGATTAATTAAATCCTATATCACCAAATTAATTATTTCTATATACTTATAAATACGAGGTGTTACATTATGTTTCCATTCTCTAATATTGTCTAAGTATCATGAAAAGCAGAGCAGTGGCCTTTCGAAGGTCTTTTTCCTTCGTCGGATTAACATTCAACTATTGGAATATTTTCACGTCCTTCCCCTTGAAGCTCATCTTTAAGGCCATGTAGGCAACAATGATCCCCACCTATGGAGATAGAAGAAATAAGAATTCAAATTTAAATATAGATATAGTGTATGAATCCGAACATAATCGTACCTTGGTACCCAGGTCTATAATCTGCTTAAAACAAGCGACTGGACCACCTTCTAGGCCTTCAATATCTCAATCTACTAAGATTTCCATGAAATATTTGTACAATTATTCTAGGTCTTGATAGCACAGACGATCATGCCTATAAATCCCCTTCGATCGTAATTGGTTCCTTAGTAATGATTTGCCTTCGACGAGTGCAGATCGACATAGATTATTTTGAGATGAAATATTTTACCACCTCTCATATCTAGAGGCTAATCTTCAATAAGTTCAAGGGATGAAGCTCCTGAACATCCCACCTCGGGAATCATATTTAATAACCCCATCAATCCTAAAGTCATGGCTCCAAGGGATATGGTCGGCAGCAAGTACAAAAGGTGGTGGCAAAATAAGTGGGGCTATTAGACTTGGGATATGAGGGCATTCGACCCTGATGAGACCTATGGAGGGATACTCAAAATGAAACCCGAGGCATTACTTCACTACTTATAGATAAAAACATTGAGCAGTTGATGAATAATAAAGTGATAATGATAAAGAATAAGTAAAGTGATCGTACTTGAAGATTGAAGGAAATGTGTTTATTGAAAGACAAGTAATATGTGACCTTCTTCGTTCTGATCTTGGAGACGAGCGATGTATCACTTACAAACCTCTTTGCCTATTGACATGAATAAGATCTCCTTTATCTTCTTCAAATCATAAATCTCTCTCAATAGGCGATCCTTTTGCAGTGGTTGCTGAACCCTTGCCTTCCTTGTTTTTGAAATTTTGAGCAATTTGTTAAAGAATTCGATAAACAAACACAACCATCAGTTTGTACAATTCAACAGAAGAAAAGTCAAGATCATAAAAATTGAGGAATCATTTAGATTTGGTTCATTCAAAACTAAAGGAATTGTGAAAAAAATGACTGATGTGGTAATTATGATCGTCATCTTCCCATCCATCTTCTCTGATAAAGAAAATGATGCCTCTAGTCATGGTTGGAGGACGAGAGTGAGGTTGGAAAACCCCACATTATTCTTTTAGAAGACGAGGGTGTACCAACCCCATTGCTAATATGTTAGGGGGTGAACATTCAAGAGTTAATCCAAGGTCATAGGGTCATTATTGTAACACCCCATAATTTTATGCATTTAATAGTTAATTAATTCGGGAAAAAATTAAATTACTTGTGTGTCGTAATTTAATGAAATTAATTATGAATTTTTTATATAAATATTAATCGGGAGAATAATTGTTTAATATTTAAGGGAAATCAAATTTACTAGGTAAATAGTAATATTTAATTACGTCTTAAGAGTATTAATGACGTGAGGCTTACTTATCTCATTCGGGAGTCGGTTCCAGACTAACTTAGGTGGGAGATGAGAAATTTTATAAACTTATCCGGATGCCAATTATGAGTGAACGGTTTAGTCTGGAAGGGCCAAGATAGTCGGAGTAGAGTACGTGGGGGTAGTAAATAGGTCTCGTGGCATTTTTAGGCATAGTCGGGCCCACACGGGGATATTTGGGTCACTTGGGCTTGGCCCATTAGGCTAAAAATGGGATTAAGCCTAATTAATTAATTAAATGAAAAAGGGGAATGACTGATTTCATTGTCGAAAACTTATAGTGGGAGAGAATACCCTAAGGAGAAGTTAAAGGTACTGGGAACCAATTTGGGAGACAAAGGAAAGAAGCAAAGAGAATTTCATCATCAACCTTGAGAATCACAACTCCGAATCAGAACCTAAGAAGCCAAAAGGCAAGTGGTTAACTTGTTGTAGCATTTATTTGTATTACAATTCATATTTGTGTGATGTGGGATGTAATACCCCGTAATTTTAAATGACTTTTAAAATGGGTTATATTTTAAATTAATGGATTAATTACATTTTATTATTAATTAATTCATTCGGGTTTTATCCGGATGGTGGATATTATAATGGATGATTCTGAATATTACTTAAAGATATTTAGGTAATATATGAATGTGATGTCATTGATATGACTGTATGATATAAATTCGGTAATTTATATTTTTCGTCAGACGCGGTATGGGACGTGTCGGGACTAGTTTATTAAATTAAAAAGGAAATTTATTTTCTATCGACCTTATAGTCATTTCGACTGCGTCGTTGCGTCCGGAAGGCTCGAAATAGTTAGAAAAGTATATTTGGATGTTAATTTTGAGTCTCGGGTCATTTGGACATGAATAGACAACCCGAAAGGGCATTTTGGTCATTTTCCTAGGGGGATGAATATTTCGGATTTTGGCCTATTATAAGTATTGGTAGATTAAGTGTATGTGATTTAGTATGGGGCCTATTGATTTTTGTAGTGATTGATATTGTGTGGGCAAAAGGGTTGCTAAACTTAGCCTATAGCATCGTTATTTACGTAGACTCACTGAGGGGTGTAAGACACCTTTATATTCAGTGTTATCACGTGGGTTTGATTTTTATCATGGGATTACTTACCTTGGGCATGTCCGAGCGTGATGAGACTATCGGCATGCATTGACTTGTGGTATATGAGAGCATATGTCTGCATCTTGTCTTCTATAAAAGAGTAGATGCGTAGACACTATTTGAAATCGATAAAAACCAAATTTTTGTGTTAAATCGATAAACCTGATATTTTTTTTTAAACCAATTTTTTTTTATATATTATTGACTAAGGACCTTAGAAGTTTCGATGACCGACAACTTTAGAAAGTAGTGTATCGGGGTGGTTCCTTGTTTGGATTTCGCTTGCGAGACACCCCACGCATGAAACTAATAACCGTTGGGAGTCGAAATAAGTTAGGTCTTTGGGAAACGAGTTTATAACCTTTGCAAAACTTTTAATATTGAAAGCGGTACGAGAGGGTGTATGGATCCCCGGATGATTGGATTGTAGTATTTTTCATAATTGTGAAAAAGGTAAGTAATTGAGACTTCAGGATTTATTTGTTCGCTACGAGAGGATCATTTTTCCCAAAGTTTGTCACGAGGACGGTATAGGGAAGATTAGGTAAATTCTAAATTTGATTCAGTTGAAACTATATGGTGAGGTTTGGCGTATAACATCGATAGGGATTTTGTTAATGTACTGTATGGGCGGTACATCTTGGATTTCTTGCGATGTGCAATTTATACTCGGAGTTGACCTTATCGGTATGACTTATATTCCTGAATTTCGGGACGAAATTCTGTTATAAGGGGGGAAGTATGTAATACCTCGTAATTTTAAATGACTTTTAAAATGGGTTATATTTTAAATTAATGGATTAATTAGATTTTATTATTAATTAATTCATTCGGGTTTTATCCGGACGGTGGATATTATAATGGATGATTCTGAAAATTACTTAAAGATATTTAGGTAATATATGAATGTGATGTCATTGATATGACTGTATGATATAAATTCGGTAATTTATATTTTTAGTCAGACGCGGTATGGGACGTGTCGGGACTAGTTTATTAAATTAAAAAGGAAATTTATTTTCTATCGACCTTGTAGTCATTTCGACTGCGTCGTTGCGTCCGGAAGGTTCGAAATAGTCAGAAAAGTCTATTTGGATGTTAATTTTGAGTCTCGGGTCATTTGGAAATGAATTGACGACCCGAAAGGGCATTTTGGTCATTTTCCTAGGGGGATGAATAGTGATTTCAGATTTTGGCCTATTATAAGTATTGGTAGATTAAGTGTATGTGGGTTATTCATCTCCTCTACACAAAATAGAGAAGTCATCTTCCTAGAGAGAGTGAAAGAGTGCTTGGGAAGGGAAAAGCCAACTTGGGAAGGAAAAGAACAGGAACCAAGGTTCACCACCACTAACCACCACCGGAGTTTGACCGGAGAAGGGACAACCAACTGAGATACACTACACCAAAGGATCAGACCTTCAGTAAAGGCAAGTGTTTGATAATGGCAATTTAAGTTTGTATATTGTCCATGTTATAATAGTATGAAAAGAGAAGATTATTTATGTTTGGAAGAAATAATGGAGTATTAAATGGATTTCTGGAAACTGAAATGATATAGGAATTAAACTCATGTTTTAGGTTGATAATAATCCACGAAATAGTCATGAATCTGTTGAATAAATTATGAAAACCATTGATGTGTTCTTGAAGATGATATGTTGATAAATTTCTGGAAATAAGGAGATAAACATGCTTTTTAATCCAATCCCTTGATGATTCTAGGATGTTTAGAGTATTGGAAATCGTTCATATATGTTGATATATCATGTAGTAAAGCTTATAAGTCATTTAGGATGTTTAGATGAAGGTTTAAATGATCATAAGTTGCTAAACCCATAGTTGCAGAAAATGCAGAAAACCAGGCTTTGACCTGAGGGATCGATCGATCGACCCCTGCCTTCGATCGATCAACCTCCCCAGAATATGTAAAGTTGTTTCTTTTTAAATGTTGATTCTTATCCCAAACCTTTTGTGGATCTTTGGTGATTATTATTTGGATATTATGGGACTTAGAAAATATGAGTAAACCCTTGATAAGGTTTGAATTAATTTGATTTGGATTCAAGTGATTAAAATGTCGAAAATTATATCGAATGGAATTTCGGTTGCTAGATTCATTTGTTAAATTCTAAATGGATATGTATTAGGATTAAAGATAGGACCAGTAGGGGTGATTGAATATAACACCTGGGTATCCTTATGTTTACAAGAGGGTTTAATCCATAGTGAAAGAAGATGTGTTTATAAGAGATTTGAAACTATCGATTTTAACCTTAATTAAAAGGAGAAATAAACTCATAGTAATTCGGGAGAAATGATGTTATGGACCAGTAGGATATTAGTGAATTCTTACTGAATATATGTTGACGGAAAACCTATTTAAATATTGTGTATTGAGTGAGGGTAGCCTTAGGGTTACAATTTGAACATCAAGGACTGAGTTTAAACTCAATATTGATTTCGCAAGGACGGAGTGTAATACAAGAGCGTAGTGGTGTGTCTCCTGGATAGAGATGGGAGTTTAGAACACATTTGGTTGAAAGAGGGTATGAGGTTATCCCGATCGCATAGTTGAAGTTGTCGGACCTCATCGATCGACAAAGTTAAGTAGTAGTGTATTGGAGGGGTTCCTTGTTTGGATTTCGCTTTGCGAGACGCTCCGCGCATGAACCTTAACGACGTCGGGAGTGGAGAGATGTTATAGGATGCGAGGATAATTAAATTATGAAGTAAAGATATGATATTTTAATACGTGGAATTTAAAAGGGATATAATGCTACGTATGGGAAATATCTTAGGGTAGTGATATTACCTTATTGATATTATAGTATAGGTATGATAATACCTATTGGATTGATTGATGATTTATGTGTATGACATACCTAGCTTACTTGGTATCGGTGGGAGGTTTGCGCGTGAGGGCAGTCATATCCTGATGAATCCATGGGATATTTGATTTGTCGCTCGAGAACATAGGTCTATGAAAGACTTATCGGGGAGTTGATAAGTCCGCTGACTGTGGGTACGTAGGTATGTGCGTGACCCATGGATATGAGAACTATGTTCGACTATAATTTGTTTGTGGTTCGTGGTTCGTGGAATATTACCGAACCTTTAGTCCCCTATTCGGCGACCTGCGATGATGGGACATGATAGCAGAGTAATGCATTGCACCGCAGCTATGACTCGGGGTGCCGTATTATATATGAATATATATATATATATATAATGGATTAAATGATTGAATGGATGTATTGTGGTTAAATCTATCTACGATGATAATTGTAGATAACGGTGAATAGAGAAAGATAATGGAATTAAGTTAATGAATGTTTATGCTTATAGAATTGAAAAGCTTAACTCATGTTAATGAGAAACGATTCATATTAATGAGTAATGATTCATGTAAATGAGAAACTAATCATATAAAGGAGAAATGTAAATGAATAATAATGTGACGTATGGTATGGGACATACGGGGATTATGATATGGGAATGGAATTATAATATGGAGACTAGAAAAGAGGAACCATTAACTAGGAGGTTAATAGGAAACGTTAAGTGTGCACTCTAGTTGAGAGGTGAGAATAGCAAGTGAGAGTTGGATCTAACATATACATAATAAATGCTTTATTGCACTTGTTAAATACTTGTTGTTTTAAAAATCATCTACACATTCAGGCTCTGACCCGTTTCCTTGCATATTTTCTTTTCTATTGTATCTCTATATCAGGTGTCCAGCAACAGGGACGCCAACCATAGTTGATTGTGACGAGCTATGGAGCTATGGAGTTTTGCTTAGACGCCTATCTTCATTTGATTCACAGTATTCTTAGTTAGGGCATGTCGCCCAAAGGATTTCAGTTATCTTTTCTATTGAGGTCAAATACTATTGTATTCGGGTCTTTTTAATACAGTTGTTATTGATGGGATTACTGTAATGAATTAATATTATTTGGGAATGTTTATTCCAATTGCATTTAAATTCTTTTGTGTTAATTATTGGGTTATCAGTGTTTTAGAATAAAATGTGTTGTGTTATTCTTAAACTAAAAATGGTTTTGTTGAAATTTAAATTTGGAAAGTTTTTAACACCAGCTTAATTGGGTATTGGGTGAGTTGTAAATGTTTTCGACAGTGATGCTAAGAATGAGCCAATTGTATATTCTGTTTTAATTTGGTATGGGACTGGCCACCCGGTATTTAATTAGGCGGGGTGTTACAGGTGGTATCAGAGCATCAGGTTCTAGTGTCGTTTAGGATCTGTATGGCTTACTGTGTTTTCAGCTTAGCGTTCTTTGATGTAGAGCCCTATGAGTAGGATTATTGCTTTTCTATTTATGCCAACAAAGGTACGTTGACTGCGGCCGAAGTTGCTGCAATTGTCGCTCAGGCAGTCAATGCTGCTGTAGCTGCTGTTCAGCAGGCTCCCGCATCGGCACCAGTTGTGCCACCCGCGCAAGGTAAAGTGTTTCCTACTGCATGGGAACGAGCGAGGGATGCCTTTCAGAAATGCACCCACCTGAGTTTCCGGGTGGATCAGATGTTGTGACTGCTAGCCAATGGAAGAAAGATATCCAACGGCACTTGAGAATGATTGAATGCACTGAGGTTCAACGTCAAATACTAGCCACATTCAGGCTAGTAGGGGCAGCTTTGCAATGGTGGGAAGCTACGACCACTATGGAGGAGAGGGACATAATGACTATCCAAAACTTTGGGATACGGTTTGAGGGGAAGTATTTTCCTTCCGCCATCCAGACAGAGATGAGGCGGAAACTACTTGATTTGAAACAGGGAGAGAAAACTGTGGCGGAATATGAGGAAGAGTTTATGCTATTAACTAATTTGGTACCAGCTGAAGTACCTACTGAGGAGAGGAGAGTCCTAATGTTCACTGATGGGTTGAACTATAAAATTCGCCAACATTTATTGGGGAATCTTTCATTACGTAGGTATGGAAGATGAAGGCCATTAGACGGATAGCGGAGATCGTACTTAGGAGGTTATGAAGTATGTTCAAGTATGATGACCGTAGTCGAGGTCACCCCTATTATGGAAAAATTGAGGAGAGTCATCAGTAGAAGTTCTTGAAATGCGTGAATTGTGTATGTTCCCTAACGAAGGCAATATATTGAAAGGCTTGGGTATATAGTGGAGTGTGGTTAACTAGAACTGAAAATTTGGGGTAAAATTTTTCTTGACTCATCAGAGCAAAGTTATAATATTGGGATTCAACAACCATCACCCGCAAATGAGGGTATGTTTCCTATCTAAGGAAGTATGGGGCGTATTGATTTTTGTAGTGATTGATATTGTGTGGGCAAAAGGGTTGCTAAACTTAGCCTATAGCATCGTTATTTACGTAGACTCACTGAGGGGTGCAAGACACCTTTATATTCAATGTTATCACGTGGGTTTGATTTTTATCATGGGATTACTTACCTTGGGCATGTCCGAGCGTGATGAGACTATCGGCATGCATTGACTTGTGGTATATGAGAGCATATGTCTGCATCTTGTCTTCTATAAAAGAGTAGATGCGTAGACACTATTTGAAATCGATAAAAACCAAATTTTTGTTTTAAATCGATAAACCTGATATTTTTTTTTAAACCAATTTTTTTTTATATATTATTGACTAAGGACCTTAGAAGTTTCGATGACCGACAACTTTAGGAAGTAGTGTATCGGGGTGGTTCCTTGTTTGGATTTCGCTTGCGAGACACCCCACGCATGAAACTAATAACCGTTGGGAGTCGAAATAAGTTAGGTCTTTGGGAAACGAGTTTATAACCTTTGTAAAACTTTTAATATTGAAAGCGGTACGAGAGGGTGTATGGGCTCCCCGGATGATTGGATTGTAGTATTTTTCATAATTGTGAAAAAGGTAAGTAATTGAGACTTCAGGATTTATTTGTTCGCTACGAGAGGATCATTTTTCCCAAAGTTTGTCACGAGGACGGTATAGGGAAGATTAGGTAAATTCTAAATTTGATTCAGTTGAAACTATATGGTGAGGTTTGGCGTATAACATCGATAGGGATTTTGTTAATGTACTGTATGGGCGGTACATCTTGGATTTCTTGCGATGTGCAATTTCTACTCGGAGTTGACCTTATCGGTATGACTTATATTCCTGAATTTCGGGACGAAATTCTATTATAAGGGGGGAAGTATGTAATACCTCGTAATTTTAAATGACTTTTAAAATGGGTTATATTTTAAATTAATGGATTAATTAGATTTTATTATTAATTAATTCATTCGGGTTTTATCCGGGCGGTGGATATTATAATGTATGGTTCTGAATATTACTTAAAGATATTTAGGTAATATATGAATGTGATGTCATTGATATGACTGTATGATATAAATTCGGTAATTTATGTTTTTAGTCAGACGCGGTATGGGACATGTCGGGACTAGTTTATTAAATTAAAAAGGAAATTTATTTTCTATCGACCTTGTAGTCATTTCGACTGTGTCGTTGCGTCCGGAAGGTTCGAAATAGTCAGAAAAGTCTATTTGGATGTTAATTTTGAGTCTCGGGTCATTTGGAAATGAATAGACAACCCGAAAGGGCATTTTGGTCATTTTCCTAGGGGGATGAATAGTGATTTCAGATTTTGGCCTATTATAAGTATTGGTAGATTAAGTGTATGTGGGTTATTCATCTCCTCTACACAAAATAGAGAAGTCATCTTCCTAGAGAGAGTGAAAGAGTGCTTGGGAAGGGAAAAGCCAACTTGGGAAGGAGAAGAACAAGAACCAAGGTTCACCACCACTAACCACCACCGGAGTTTGATCGGAGAAGGGACAACCAACTGAGATACACTACACCAAAGGATCAGACCTTCAGTAAAGGCAAGTGTTTGATAATGGCAATTTAAGTTTGTATATTGTCCATGTTATAATAGTATGAAAAGAGAAGATTATTTATGTTTGGAAGAAATAATGGAGTATTAAATGGATTTCTGGAAACTGAAATGATATAGGAATTAAACTCATGTTTTTGGTTGATAATAATCCACGAAATAGTCATGAATCTGTTGAATAAATTATGAAAACCATTGATGTGTTCTTGAAGATGATATGTTGATAAATTTCTGGAAATAAGGAGATAAACATGCTTTTTAATCCAATCCCTTGATGATTCTAGGATGTTTAGAGTATTGGAAATCGTTCATATATGTTGATATATCATGTAGTAAAGCTTATAAGTCATTTAGGATGTTTAGATGAAGGTTTATATGATCATAAGTTGCTAAACCCATAGTTGCAGAAAATGCAGAAAACCAGGCTGTGACCTGAGGGATCGATCGATCGACCCCTGCCTTCGATCGATCGACCTCCCCAGAATATGTAAAGTTGTTTCTTTTTAAATGTTGATTCTTATCCCAAACCTTTTTTGGATCTTTGGTGATTATTATTTGGATATTATGGGACTTAGAAAATATCAGTAAACCCTTGATAAGGTTTGAATTAATTTGATTTGGATTCAAGTGATTAAAATGTCGAAAATTATATCGAATGGAATTTCGGTTGCTAGATTCATTTGTTAAATTCTAAATGGATATGTATTAGGATTAAAGATAGGACCAGTAGGGGTGATTGAATATAACACCTGGGTATCCTTATGTTTACAAGAGGGTTTAATCCATAGTGAAAGAAGATGTGTTTATAAGAGATTTGAAACTATCGATTTTAACCTTAATTAAAAGGAGAACTAAACTCGTAGTAATTTGGGAGAAATGATGTCATGGACCAGTAGGATATTAGTGAATTCTTACTGAATATATGTTGACGAAAAACCTATTTAAATATTGTGTATTGAGTGAGGGTAGCCTTAGGGTTACAATTTGAACATCAAGGACTGAGTTTAAGCTCAATATTGATTTCGCAAGGACGGAGTGTAATACAAGAGCGTAGTGGTGTGTCTCCTGGATAGAGATGGGAGTTTAGAACACATTTGGTTGAAAGAGGGTATGAGGTTATCCCGATCGCATAGTTGAAGTTTTCGGACCTCATCGATCGACAAAGTTAAGTAGTAGTGTATTGGAGGGGTTCCTTGTTTGGATTTCGCTTTGCGAGATGCTCCGTGCATGAACCTTAACGACGTCGGGAGTGGAGAGATGTTATAGGATGCGAGGATAATTAAATTATGAAGTAAAGATATGATATTTTAATACGTGGAATTTAAAAGGGATATAATGCTACGTATGGGAAATATCTTAGGGTAGTGATATTACCTTATTGATATTATAGTATAGGTATGATAATACCTATTGGATTGATTGATGATTTATGTGTATGACATACCTAGCTTACTTGCTATCGGTGGGAGGTTTGCGCGTGAGGGCAGTCATATCCTGATGAATCCATGGGATATTTGATTTGTCGCTCGAGAACATAGGTCTATGAAAGACTTATCGGGGAGTTGATAAGTCCGCTGACTGTGGGTACGTAGGTATGTGCGTGACCCATGGATATGAGAACTATGTTCGACTACAATTTGTTTGTTGTTGTTTGTGGTTCGTGGAATCTTACCGAACCTTTAGTCCCCTATTCGGCGACCTGCGATGATGGGACATGATAGCAGAGTAAGGCATTGCACCGCAGCTGTGACTCGGGGTGCCGTATTATATATGAATATATATATAATTGATTAAATAATTGAATCGATGTATTGTGGTTAAATCTATCTACGATGATAATTGTAGATAACGGTGAATAGAGAAAGATAATGGAATTAAGTTAATGAATGTTTATGCTTATAGAATTGAAAAGCTTAACTCATGTTAATGAGAAACGATTCATATTAATGAGTAATGATTCATGTTAATGAGAAAATAATCATATAAAGGAGAAATGTAAATGAATAGTAATGTGACGTATGGTATGGGACATACGGGGATTATGATATGGGAATGGAATTATAATATGGAGACTAGAAAAGAGAACCTTTAACTATGAGGTTAATAGGAAACGTTAAGTGTGCACTCTAGTTGAGAGGTGAGAATAGCAAGTGAGAGTTGGATCTAACATGTACATAATAAATGCTTTATTGCACTTGTTAAATACTTGCTATTTTAAAAATCATCTACACATTCGGGCTCTGACCCGTTTCCTTGCATATTTTCTTTTCTATTGTATCTCTATATCAGGTGTCCAGCAACAGGGACGCCAACCATAGTTGATTGTGACGAGCTATGGAGCTATGGAGTTTTTCTTAGATGCCTATCTTCATTTGATTCACAGTATTCTTAGTTAGGGCATGTCTCCCAAAGGATTTCAGTTATCTTTTCTATTGAGGTCAAATACTATTGTATTCGGGTCTTTTTAATACAGTTGTTATTGATGGGATTACTATAATGAATTAATATTATTTGGGAATGTTTATTCCAATTGTATTTAAATTCTTTTGTGTTAATTATTCGGTTATCAGTGTTGTAGAATAAAATGTGTTATGTTATTCTTAAACTAAAAATGGTTTTGTTGAAATTTAAATTTGGAAATTTTTTAACACCAGCATAATTGGGTATTGGGTGAGTTGTAAATGTTTTCGACAGTGATGCTAAGAATGAGCCAACTGTATATTCTATTTTGATTTGGTATGGGACTGGCCACCCGGTATTTAATTAGGCGGGGAGTTACATGGGAATCAAAATTCGTTTTTGGTAAAGAGGGTACAAAAACTGGGATTTTGTAAATCAACCTCCTAATTAGAAATTCTTGTAGAGATTCATGATATAATCTGAGATTTATGTGTACTGGTCAGATGTGAAAACCCAGACGAATTATAGACGAATTTGAGATGGTAATTTCATGTTGAGACTAATTAATGAATAACATAGGTTTTTCCCTAATTCAGAAAATAGGAGAGAACGGAAATTAAACGGGGTTTGGGCACTTTATAGGGGTTTTTTATGATGTTCTTGGTGTATTATATTCATGAGAGGACTTGGGTTAGACTATAGAACGAGTTGAAAATTGAAGGTTTTCGTCCATGGCAGAAACAGACTTTCGGAGAAGTCGAAGACCTGTTCGATTGATCGATCGATGGCGGATGGTCGAGGATTTTTGGAAGTTTGGCTAGTTTTAATATATAAGGGAAATTTAATTAAAATACTCTTTCCACACCTTATTTAGTGAGAAATAAATATAGGACATAAATTCTAATCAATTATGAGGGAAAGTAATTTGGATTTGGAGGGAATTTATGGGTGACACATTGTAGTTAATTTTGGAGAAATATAATACAAATTATTAAATTTCGGATCAAGTGGGGGAGTCCGGGTATAGTGGTTGAGTGATACAAAAGTAATTAAATTAATTAATGTGAAAATTAATTAATAATCTGAGTTGCACTATAAACTCAAGTTATGACGTATAGGCTAGTGGTACAGGTTTAGTACACGGTATTGCCGAGATTATTTTAATTATGTATATATATATATATATATATATATATATATATATATATATATGGTGTGTGCATTAATATTAGTGGCTAAATATTATTATTATTATTATTATTATTATTATTATTATCATTATTATATATAATCTAGTGCTATCAGGGAGGTTGCGCGTAGAGCGTGAATCCCCTAGCTTGAGGAGTTGGGCGAGTCTATCCCCAGGTCATAGCGTCCATTATATGGGTGAGGAGCATCTCACTTTTATGGAAGGAATATGACCTCCACCAATATTTATGTTATTAACCAAGTTAGTGAGCGATTCTGACTTTGGGTAATTAGGGTATGTGAATACACCTAGTGGGATAGCACTTCAGAGAATATACATTCGATGAGTTATTACTCGGGAGGATGATTATTATCATTTATTATTTATTATTCCAACATATGTGCGAATGTTGTAACGTGGTTATATGTATTTAATGAGATAAATAATTATATACGGGTAAATTAATACAGGTCTTAAATTGTATTATATGTATAATGGGTGGGAAAGTTATATGAATTTAAAAAGGGGAATGATTAATTAAGTTAATGTTGATAATAACTTCGAAATCATAGTTTTTGCATACTCAGTTAGAGTAGGGTGGCTGTAAGAGGTTATATCGGTTATCTAGTTATGGGATAAATAAATAGGGTAATTAATTAAGGCGTTAGTCATGCACATTAGAGGAGGGGTGAGGATGTCCTCAAGGGAGTCCGACACTAACTAAAATATGAAGAGCACGCATACATATTTATTACTGTAAGTTAGTCTTTTGCTAAATAATTTTCCGAATATTTTGGGTTCTAACCCTTGCTATAAATATTTTTAAAAACCTTTTAGGTGTCCAGCCGTAGGGACGCCAAACTTGACTCATTACAGGGATCCGTTGCTGCAGCATATGTGGATGTTGCGGGAGATTGATAGATGCCTCGTTCCTTTTCATTTCTACTTTAGAAATTTCCTATCAGTTACTCAATCATGTTGCTCACAACTTTATTTAGTTTATGTTAGACTTGTTGAGATTTATCTTTATCTGTCTTTACTTTTGTTGAATTTGAACCGATGGTTTATTTGGTCAGTTTATTTAAATTTTGAATGGTTGATTTCAATTAATTGTGATTGTTTAAATTATTTTGTATCCGCAAGAGTATTTCATTAAATTAATGAAATATAAAACTTGGCACCAATCTAATTTTCTCACTTTGGTGGTTAGTAGTTAAAAAGGTGACAATGATGCTAAGAATGAACCAACTGAGAAACGTGTTCAAATTTAATTTAGGACTGATCACCTTGGGTTAATTAGGCGGGGTGTCACAGATGGTATCAGAGCATCAGGTTCTAGTGTTCTTAGGATCTGTGTGGCATACTGCGTTTCAGCGTAGCGTTCGGTTGTTATAGAGCCCTATTATTATGACTATTGATTCATTTTTCGCTTTTGAGATATCATTTTTCTGCTATTAGATTTTTGTATAATTGTGTATTTATACGATTCAATCTATTTTCAGATGCCACCGAAGGCATAGAGAGTGGAGAGGGATGAGGCTAGGAATGATTTAAGGGAGGCTCATCAGGATCCATCCCCACCCGAGTTGATCTCCACTACTCAGGTGGCAGTGATAGTAGCCCAGGCAGTTGAGACAACAATGAAATCTATGGAAGATCATTTCCCACAGCCCGAGGCACTAACTTCAGTGATACCAGCAGTTCAGGCTCCACTGGGACCACCTTCTTCGGAGTGAGTTAGGGAGACCTTTTAGAAGGGTCACCCACCAGAGTTTCGGTGTAGCACCGATGTAGTAGAAGCCTGTGATTGGAAGAAAAATATTCAATCACACCTGCGCATGCTAGAGTGTACTGATGTGAATAAACAGATGCTTTGCTACCTTTTGTCTGTCGAGGGCAGCCTTACAGTGGTGGGTGTCAGTTACCACTGTTGAGAAGAGAGATTTGATGACAATATTCGAGTTCTAGGTGCGGTTTGACCGTAAATACTTCCCACTGGAGGTAGAGGCAGAAATGACGAAGAAGTTGAGCGAGTTAATTGAGGCTGACCGTTCAGTGGAGGATTATGAGGAAGAGTTCACCCGTTTGGCAAACTTTGTGCCAAATTATGTGAGCGACGAGGAGCGAAAGAAGTCGAGGTTCATGGATGGCCTAGCCTGGAGGATCAGGAAGCATTTGATAGGTAATTCAATGTTAGTGACGTATACAAATTTCGTAAATGACGCTCTTGTACATTTCCAAGATCATCGCTTCCATGCGAAAGGGAGCAAGAGGGTAGGGGAGCCGAGCAAATAGGGCAAGGCAGTTGTTGGTGGTGACACAAGTGGTACTCAACAGCAGACTAGTAGTCAGCAAGAGAATCAAGCTAAGAAATTAAAGCCTGGTGGGTTCCGACCGGGAGGACAGGGATTTAGGCAGGGTCAGCCAAGCCCAAATCAGTAGCAACAGGTTCCTCAGGGCCATCAGGGCCAAGGGAACAATGGGGGAGGCTAGCAGGGTCAACAGGGCCAACGATAGGGAGATGGTCAGAGACGCTATTTTATTTGCGGCCAGATAGGACACTTTAAGAGGGAGTTCCCACAGAAGGGCAGAGGCCAAAAGCAGGGTGCCAATAGGGGCAATAGGTACAGATATCGCCAGCAACACCTGCTTTACCAGCCCCACAGCAGCAAGGGCAAATGCACTATGAGCGTGTGTATAATGTCTAGGATGTTCCCAATCCTCCAGCACAGCAGGAGCGACCAGCGGTTGAGGGTATGTTTCTCATCCATGGTTATGAGTGTCGGATACTTTTTTATACGATAGCATATCATTCATTCATTAAATTTAAATTTGCTAAACTATTCGGGTTACTAGAGACCGCGAGTAGTCTCTGTATGTATGTAGACTCGCCAATAGGCAGTGGGTCATTAATTCACTCAATTTATTGGGGGGTGGACATTTTTATTGGGAGACTGAGTTCATCGGAGGACCTCTTAGTGTTATATATGGAGGGGTACGATGTCATCCTAGGTTTGGATTGGTTGGCCGGTTATCGGGAGATAGTAGATTGTTACGAGAGGACAATGGTGTTCTCCATTTCGAGACATAAGATGTTCCTAATAGCGATGCCTCTACCTTAGGGGGGTCACGCACACACTTGTATTATATCGAGGAGGAGACCTCACAGGAGGTGGTAGTTTCATTGGATTCGATTTTGGTAGTGAGGGACTTTGAGGATATGTTCCAGGAAATACCAGGGTTACCACCTAGCAGGGAAATCGAGTTTGTAATCGAATTAGCACCTGGGATGAGGCCGATTGCTCGAGCACCTTACCATATGGCCCCTTCAGATATGCATGAGCTGAGAGAGCAGATTCAGCAGCTCCTGGGTTAGGGTTTCATTTGGCGGAGTACATCGTCGTGGCGTGCATCGATGTTGTTTATAAAGAAGCGGGTAGGTTCACTTTAATTGTACGTGTACTATGGGGAGATGAACAAGGTGAGGATACAGAATAAGTATTCGTTGCCTATGATTGATGATTTATTTGACCAATTGAGAGGGGTGTCTTACTTATCCAAGATCGATTTTAGGTCAGGGTATCATCAACTACATATCTGAGAGGAGGATATTTCTAAGACCACTTTTTTATCGCGGTATGGATCTTACGAGTTCAGCGTGATGCCATTCGGGCTCACCAATATGACATCAGTGTTCATGGATCTCATGAACACGATTTTCAGAGAGTATCTCGACCAGTTTGTCATCATGTTCATTGATGACATCCTTATCTACTCGCGCACTGAGGGGAACACGCAAAGCATCTGCGTATGGTTCTACAGATGCTACAGGATCATCACCTTTATGCCAAGTTTGGGAAGTATGGATTTTGGCTATGGGAGGTACAGTTTCTTGGTCATGTGGTGTCAGACCGGGGTGTTTCTATGGATCCGAGTAAGCTGTCGGTGGTAAGGGAGTGAGGGCAGCCCACGACACCGACCGAGGTGCATAGATTTTTGGGATTGGCAAGTTATTTTAGGTAGTTCATTAAGGGATTCTTCAAAATTATAGGCCCTTTGAAGAATCTGACTCGGAAGGGAGTGCCTTTTATTTGGAGTGATCATTGTCAATTAGATTTCGACGAGCTAAAGGAAAAGTTGACATTTGCACCCGTACTTGCTTTGACGAGGGGAGGATTAGAGTATCAGGTTTACACCGATGCATGCTTAAAGGGACTTGGGGGTGTGCTTCAGCAGGAGGACATGCTATAGCTTATGCGTCAAGAAAGATAAACCCCCAAGAGAGGAGTTACCCCACTCACGACCTAGAGCTAGTAGTGGTCGTTCTTTCTTGGAGGATATGGAGACATTAACCTTATTCACAGATCACAAGTTACTTGAGTATCTCTTCACACAGAAGGATCTGAATATGAGACAGAGGCAGTGGATAGAATTTATGAAAGCCTACCAGTTTGATATTCAGTATCATCCTGGTAAGGCTAATGTGGTGGAAGATGCATTGAGCCAGAGACCGACTGGGGAAATTTTAGAGGTTTGGAAAGTGAAGTGGAGAGAGCTTCGATATGAGGAAGATGTATCCAGGGCCTGCATGTCAGCATTATCCATCACATCGGAGATTATTATGCGAATTGTGAGGGGCTCAGGCAGAGGACCAGACCTGCCGAGATAGGAGGCCATGGGCATAGAACTACGTTTAAGTAAAACCTATCAGCCATAGACCGATGGGCAGACTGAGAGGGTCAATCATATGCTTAAAGACATGCTCAGGATGTGCATTTTAGATTTATGGTAGTGTTCGAGTATAACAACTCTTACCAATTCACGATTGGCATGGCATCGTTCGAGGCACTGTACGGGAGACCTTATTGTTCACCCGCTTGTTGGTTAGAGGTGGGGTACAACAAATTATTGGGATCGGAGATTGTCCAGAAGACATCTGCTAAGATAGAGACGATTCGAGGGCGGATTCAGATAGCTCAGGATAGGCATAAGAGTTATGTTGATGCTTCGCGGAGACATGTGGAGTTAGAGGTTGGGATCAGGTATTAGTCCAGGTGTCCCTTATTAAAGGGGTGATGAGGTTCGATAGGAAGGGAAAACTAGTACCGAGGTACATGGGACCCTTTCCTATTATTGATAGGGTGGTACTAGTAGCATATAGACAGGTATTTCCAGAGCACCTTCAGCGGATACACGACGTGTTCCATGTGGCATCACTGAAGAAATATCGAATGAGCGAGAGGGCCTTCTGGCCTATTCCAGTTGAGGAAATTGATTTATAGCCAGACATCTCTTATGAGAAGAGATCGATGTCTATTATCGACTGTAGTGAGCGCAAGCTATAATCCAAGGTTGTTCTACTAGTTAGAGTGCAATGGAGTCATCACAGCTGATGATGCTGAGAACAACACCACCAGATAAGGTGTTGACAAGCTCAAGCAGGTGATAACAATGGTAGCACAGGAGAATATATATATATATATATATATATATATATATATATATATATATATATATATATATATATATATATATATATATATATATGTAGAAGGAGGTGAGGAGAAGAGGATGAACACCAATATATAAGTGGTTCAGCCAATTAGGCCTACGTCCACTGTGCACGTGAGTGAGGTCATTAAAATAAGGCACTAACGTCCATGGATATAATCTCTCAAACTTTCTCTCTCTAGTGTATAATTTGATAGAGTTTCAGCTAGGGTTGTAATCTTGGATCTTATACAAGGTTAGGTATGATCCCGATATATAGTGTTTGGGGGCTGTAAGTATGCAATGAGCATGTGTGTGGTGATTTAGCCAATCCAATGAGGACATCTATCACTGTCACATGTAGAGAATGGTGATGAAATATTCCCCCACATGAAGGGGTTGATTCGGTTACAACTTATTTTGTCCACATGTTCCTTCCCCTGCATATGCTCGTAAATGCTCGGCCCTGTCCATGACAAGTACAACCTCGAACTGGAAGAGTACAAGGTTGGTGAAGTCTGATTGTTGCTTTATCCGAGGTTATTCATGATGATCTCATCCCATTAGAAAAGCCGAGGTAAGACTAGTGGAGTTGTAACTCTGGCGTGGGTCGTGGTTACGCAAGAGTAGTTAGAACGTCGCCTGCCCAACCGAGGTTGATTATGATGATGGTGGTAGTCCTTACTGACCTCGACTGATACCCAGCCGAGGTTGATGTATAAGATAGACGTGATGTTGGCTGTGGATGACATGGTGGATAACTGACTACATGATCCATGAAAACCTCACCCGTTGCCTGATATTGGGGTACTAATAAAATCGGCCATAGATGACCTTATGTTAGATTAGATCGCCAATAGCCAATTTGGAGCCCTTGCTACCTCGGCCCCTATCCTGGCTGATGTTAGTGCCTCTGAGCTGTAAGGTATATTTTGGGCATATCAATCACCCCCTAACCCTTAGTTACGTACGTAAATAGGTGACTATGGGGTATGTAGCTCCGAGGCCTTCCTTCATGGTGTGCCAATATTCCCTTGACAAGTGTAAAGTACTTTAGTAGGTAGCGTGTTGGGAAAGTGTAATGATGATTGCCTTTTAGGGTCCCAAGGTAATGATGGGCCTTGGGATTTGTGCCAGTATGGCTATGCGGTTTAAACCCCTTTTCTCTCTCTCTCTCTCTCTCTCTCTCTCTTCCCTTCTCATTTCTCTTATTTTCTTGCCTGAGTTTCCTATGCTCGCTCTCTCTCTTCAAGAGTTCCTTTGCTAGTGAGGTTTCTGAGTTTTCATTGTCCTTAATCATCCTATTTCTCATCTCACACTCCCTCAGGTACTATCTTCATCCCATCTTTCCATTTTCAGCCTTATTTCTCTATTTCTTGCATTTTTTATATCAATTTGAGTTTTTCGGTGGTAGTTTAGGTTTTTCGGTGAGCTTATGAGTTTTTTGATGAAAATTTCTTGACTATTATTGGTTATAAATATTTCAAATAACCACGTTTGATCTTTAACTTAGGTGTTGTCAAGATATTTATGGTTTAGAGTCCAAAGTGTAGTCTCGTCCTCTTATGCCCAGACCTCTTTACCAGCTCTTAGAAGAATTCCCTTCTCTTAGATAAAAGACCATAGAAAAGATTAGACAAATAGAGCGAGCCCATGAGGAAGCTCGTAGGGCTGGGTCCTTCCCCCTTAGGCCAATAATTCCACCCCGTTTGAGGGTAATATACCCTAAGACAGTCGAGCCTACGAGTGCCGAGAAAGAGGAGGCCTTATTGGAACCTAATCCCATGTCTGAGTCTGAGTCATCCACCTCAGACCCTATGTATGTGGATTCTTTTCAAGAGGCCATGGACTTCTCCATTAGGCAGGATCAGGTCCCTGATCAAGCCAAAGTATCAAGCCGTGTCTCGTTCCATAATGAGTCTAGCTTTTCACAAACCTCTTTAGACATTGAAGTTGTTAGGACAAGTGTTGCCTTACCTCCACCTATTTACGCTATCCCCCTATCGTCCGCTACTGGGGATAAGTTTTCTAAGAGGTTCCCTGGTGGTGCTCCTACACCTGCTGACGTTTGTAGAGATGAGGATGATGGTCACGAAAGTGATGTTGACACCTCGGAGTCAGTCGAGATAGAGAGCTCTGTGAATGAATTTGACCTCATAGCCTTTAGGAATCTTTACTCCATAGGCCCCTCTATCAAACTTAGGAGACCTCTGAGGGATGAGAGGGCCTTTGGCCGTCGAGATGGTGAAATCTGCCTGTATGAATAGATGTTTAAGTTAGGATTCCGTCTTCCCATTCATCTAATAATTAGGGACATATTGTCCCACATTAACTTGGCTCCCTCCCAATTATCCCCCAATTTCTGGAGGGTGATGATTGGAGCTATCGTCTTGTGGAGGGCAGTCCATCGTTCATACCTTCCCGTCTAGGTCTTTACAGGGTGCTACTTACCCTCCTCTGCTAGGAACCATCTGAGTTACTACCACTTCCTAGCTAGGAAGTATAATAAGAAGATGTTGCTGGTTACCCAGACTTCAAACCACAACTGGAAACCATGATATTTCTTTACTTCAAGGGTATGGGAATTTGGTCCCTGTGCCACCTCTTCATCTTTAGAGCCGAGAACACCTCTGAGGTGGGGGAAGGTGTCAATGGTTGCCAGGGCCAACCCTGAGTTAAGCCAAGATAACCATCAGAAGGCCAAATACCTTCAAGATCAAGGGTCCCTTGGAAAGCTGGTCAAGTATGAGCATTTGATGACCCCTTACTACCTCTCTGAGACTGGTCTTGGGGAGAGTCCCCTGACTGAGCTTCGTAAGTTACTTTACTTTTTCAACAAGTTATACTTCTAAATTTACTATGTCTCTGATCTTTTAACATACACCTTTCTTTTTGCAGAATTCCCCAAAGGAATCTTGGACGACCTCTGGGAAATATCGGCCCCTAGTTTAGTCAAGCTGGTGAAGAAAGCAGCCTAAATGCACCTCCTCCTCCCCCAACCTCTTCTAAGTTCGATGCTTTAAAGAAGAGAAAATCCACCGCTGCTGCCCCTGAGGATCAGAGGAAGAGCAAAGCCTCTAAGGGAGATCGCGCCATCCCTATTTCAACTGATGACACTCTAGCTTCTTATCTGGAGCAGTTGAAAATAGGCGATAACCTCATAGGTCAAAGTATGAAGACTATGGATTCCATCGGCTCTGTGATGACCGATGCTGACAAATGTTTCTACCATTCTTTGGATACCCCTCTATTGGTCGAGTTTTGCTTCCATAGGTCAATCTAGGTAATACAAGAGACTTTTATACTCCAAGTGTAACCTCGGTCTTGAATTTAATTAACTCCTTAACTCATGTATCTGATTCTATTTTGTAGGGTATTATAACCATGCACCAGTTTATTGATTAGACTCTGAGAAAGCTACCCCTCATTGAGAAGGGGAAAGAGGCCCAGAAGGTGAAGGCTTCTTTGAACACTGAGTTGGAAAGTCTGAATACTGCTTTTGAAGGGTATGAGACTATGGATAAGCAGATGGAAAAAGGAGATTTCCCAACTAAAGAAGGACCACAACTCTACTATGAAGGCCAAGGATGATGCTCTGTAATAAAAGGTTGACGCTGCAGTTAAAGACGCTTCAGAGAAGATCTTGGCTGACTACAACGTATCTGATGAATTTATCAACTTTTTCTTTGAATACCTCGAAAAAGGTGTTAAGGCCACTAGTAAATGGACGACCGTGAAAGAGAAGGAGTCAAGGAGCTTGGCAGCTTCGGATTTCATTGGTATGGGCTATGCTGACCCTCAATTTGCTCAATCCCTATAAGAGGTGGAGGAGGAAGGAGGTGTTGCCCCTACAAAGACTCCTCAGCCAGAATTTGCAGAGACTGAGGATGTCAACCCCCAAGGCGATGGGGCCGAGGTTACCAATGTCGGCCAAAATGATCAGGTCGAGGTTACCAACCTTATGGCTACAGACCCTTAGGCCATAATTTGTGAAGCTTTGTAATTTTTGTTAATCTGTAACTTCATAACTTTTGATAACATTCTCTTTCACATTTTGACTTGTAATTCTTAACTTCTTCATACTATATCATCCTCTGAAGAGGGCTTTGCTTATTTTGATGAATGTTCCTTAAATGGTTTTATATGTCATGTAATGGTGTTTGCATTAAGGTCTGAAGCCTGAATATAATGGTGTCTTCATCACTAAACTATGATTTTATCCTTGTAACTTATCACAAAATTATTGGTTTAAAGGTCTAAGGTCATCCAAATATAATGTTTCACCTCAGACCCTATCACCAAATTATGATGTTTAAGGTCCGAGGTCATCAAACTAGGATGTTACACCCAAAATTTTCACCAAATTAATGATGTTTTAAGGTTTGAGGCCATCAAACTAAGATGTTACCCTCGAAATTTTCACCAAATTAATGATGTTGAAGGTCTGAGGTCATCCAAATATGATGTTTCACCTCAGACCTTGTCACAAAATTATGATGTTTAAGGTCTGAGGCCATCAAACTAATATGTTACCCTCAAACTTTTCACCAAATTAATGATGTTTAAGGTCTGATGTCATCCAAATATAATGTTTCACCTTAGACTTATCACCAAACTATGATGTTTTAAGGTCTGAGGCCATCAAACTAAGATGTTACCCTCAAAATTTTCACCAAATTAATGATGTTTTAAGGTTTGAGGCCATCAAACTAAGATGTTACCCTTGTAACTTATCACCAAATTAATGATGTTGAAGGTTTGAGGTCATCCAAATATGATGTTTCACCTCAGACCTTGTGACCAAATTATGATGTTTAAGGTCTGAGGCCATCAAACTAAGATGCTACCCTCAAAATTTTCAACAAATTAATGATGTTTAAGGTTTGAGTTCATCCAAATATAATGTTTCACCTCAGACCTTATCACCAAACTGTGATGTTTTAAGGTCAGAGGCCATCAAACTAAGATGTTACCCTAAAAAATTTCACCAAATTAATGATGTTGAAGGTCTGAGGTTATCCAAATATTATGCTTTACCTCAGACCTTGTCAACAAACTATGATGTTTTAAGGTCTGAGGACATCAAACTAAGGTGTTACCCTAAAAAAATTCACCAAATTAATGATGTTGAAGTTCTGAGGTCATCCAAATATGATGTTTCACCTCAGACCTTTTCACCAAACTATGATGTTTTAAGGTATGAAGCTATTAAACTAAGATGTTACCCTCGAAATTTTCACTAAATTAATGATGTTTAAGGTCTGAGGCCATCCAAATATGATATTTCACCTTAGACATTGTCACCAAACTATGCTATTGTAAGGTCTGAGGCCATCAAACTAAGATGTTACCCTCAAAATGTTCACCAAATTAATGATGTTTAAGGTCTGAGGTCATCCAAATATGATGTTTCACCTTTAGACCTTGTCACCAAATTATGATGTTTAAGGTCTGAGGTCATCCAAATGTAATGTTTCACCTCAGACCTTGTCTCCAAATTATGTTGTTTAAAGTTTGAGGTCATCCAAATATGATGTTTCACCTCAGACCTTGTCACCAAATTATGATGTTTAAGGTCTGAGGCCATCAAACTAAGATGTTACCCCTAAATTTTTTACAATTAAAGCATAATGAATAAACAATTGACACATGAAATGATCTTCTCATTAATATTCTCTTCATAAAATGATACATTTACACAGAAATAATTGCAACATCATATGTAGTACTTCTTTAGATGATCAACATTCCATGGATTGGAGAAAGGTTACGCTTTAAGGTTTTCTAGCATGTAGGTCCCAGGTGCAACCTCATCAATTACCCTATAAGGACCATGCGAATTCGGGTGAAGCTTGTTTGTCTTATGCAACGTCTTCTTCAGCACTAGGTCTCCTACAACTATGGGTCTTGATTTCAACCTTTGGTTGTAGAACTTTATTGTTCTCTACTGGAAGGCGGTCTGTTTGATCTTGGCATCTTCTCTTCCTTACACAATCAAATATAAGTCAAGTATTCTCTCCTCCCCATTATTCTCGGGGCCATAGGTCTGAACTCTGTGAGTAGTGAGTCTTACCTTTATTGGTATGACGGCTTCTGAGGAATGTGCTAACATAAATGGTGTTTCCCCCGTTGGTGTCCTAGCCATTGTTCTGTAGGCCCATAACATAGCATAAACCTATTCAATACATATCCCCTTGTCTCCTTCCAACCTCTTCTTAATCCCATCGAGGATGGTTCTGTTCGTGACTTCGGTCTGACCGTTTACCTGAGGTCGGCCTCGAGAAGAGATAAATTGCTTAATCCTAAATCTCTCGCAATACTTCTCCAAGGAAGAATTCTTGAACTGTGTTCCGTTGTCTGAGATGCGGGTGTTCGGAAGGCCATGCCTACATATGATGCTCTTTCAGATAAATTGGAAGGTCTTCTTCTCTATAATCATGATCATCGGCTCGGCCTCTACCCACTTAGAGAAGTAATCAATTGCTACTATCAGAAATTGATAATTGTTAACAGCCCTTGGCAAGGGACCCACCAAGTCAATCCCCCATACTGCGAATGACAAGGGGAACTGATTGATGTCATAAGTTGATGAGGTTGATGGGGAATAGTGGATAATCTTTCGCATTTATCACACCTCCTTATGTAGGCTGCAACATCCTTGGCCAAGGTAAGCCACTAATATCCCTTTGTGATTATCCTCTTAGCCAAAGGTCTTCCTCCTATGTGACTGGAGAAGGAACCCTTGTGTACCTCCTATAGGACGCTAGGGACCTAAGTGGGATTGACACATCTGAGGAGAGGTAATAGAAATCCCTTCTTATATAGGACATCTCCTATTGTTGAGAACATTGCAGCTCTATGCCTCAGCTTCCTCCTCTCTAGCTTCAATTCTTAAAGCTCTCCCTCTCTGACATATATAATAAGGGGGTCCATCCATGAGTCACCTAGGTTCAAGTTGAGGCAGGAGCTGGCAACCTCTTCTTCCTCAATGGTCGGTTTGAGTAGGATCTCGACTGGTACTATAATTTTGATGCCCATCCTTGTTGCTGACGCCAACCTTGCTAGTGCATCTACATAGATGTTATTTTGTCGAGGTACCCTCTACATCTTCACCTTTTTGAAGCCTTTTATCATCATTCTTACCTTCTTCAGGTATTTGGACATCCTTTTATGCTTGGCCTCATAAACTCCAAACACTTAGTTGACAACTAACCTCAGTCACTATGCAGTAGGAGTCGACCAACCCTAAGGGTATTTGCGAAGGAGAGGCCTGCTATCATGGACTCATATTCTAACTCGTTGTTTGATGCTTTGAAGTTAAACCTTAGTTCATATTCAACGTTGGTACCATTCGGAGCTGACAGTATCAGCCCTGCACCGCTTCCACTTTCCCAAGAATACCTGCCAACAAAGAGGTTACAAACATCTTCTTTCGAAGAGAATCTTCCCTCCGATAGGGTTCCTCATTTGAAAAGTTACCTGTCTTCCTCATTCTCAACTATTCCATTTTTGGCTCTGCTGTTTACAATCTCTTACGGGTTTCGAAAGACGGTATTATTTTATTCCTCTGTGATCTTTGAATTATTCTCAACATCAGCCTCTTCCAACGTGAACTCAGCAATAAAGTTCGCGAGTGCCTTCCCTTTAATGTCCACCCTGGGTTGATAAATGAGGTCATACTCTCCCAACTCGATGGCCTAAGTCATCAATCTGCCTGATTTCTCAAGCTTGTGGAGGACTTGCCTTAATGGGGAGTCAGTGAGGATGACTATAGAGTGAGCTTGGAAATATGGTTTCATCTTCCTGGAGGCGTGTATCAAAGCGTAGGTCAACTTTTACATTCTAGGATAGTTCTTCTCAGTCACTTGAAGGGCCTTACTATTGAAGTATACATGCCTCTATACACCATCGTCTTCTCATACTATGGCTGCGCTTATAGCTGACTCTGAAACTGCTAGATAGACATACAACTTCTCTCCCAGGATGGGCCGAGATAAGAGCAGTGAGGATTTTAGGTAGGACTTGAGCTCCCTAAAGGCCTTATCACACTCTTCATCCCATTCGAAGGCCTTTTTAAGCACCTTAAAAAATGGAAGACACTTGTCCGTGGCTCTGGAAATAAATCTATTGAGTGCAGCTACTCTTCCAGTGAGCCTCGGAACATCTTTTATACTCTTTGGTGTCTTCATATCAAGCAAAGCCCTGATCTTCTCGGGGTTAGCCTCTATTCCCCTTTGATTGACAATGAACCCAAGAAATTTTCCAGCTCCTACTCTGAAGGCACACTTTGCGAGATTAATTTTCATTTTATATAAGTCCACGGTGTCGAAAGTTCTCTCTAGGTCTGCCAGGTGAGTGCAGAACTTCAATCTCTTCCTCAACATATCATCTACATATACCTCCATAGTTTTGCCAATTTGATCTTAAAACATCTTATTTACAAGATGTTAATACTTGGCCCCTGCATTCTTCAAGCCGAAGGGCATAAGCTTATAGCAATAGGTCCCCTTATTTGTGATGAAGGCTGTCTTCTCTGAGGCTTCAGCATCCATGAATATCTGATTATAGCCTGAATACGCATTAATAAATCTCATAAGCTCATGCCCTGCCGTGGCATCTACCATCTGATCAATCCGAGGTAAGGGATAACTGTCTTTTGGGCAAGATTTGTTCAGGTCATTTAAGTCTACGCACATCCTCCATTTTCCATTGGATTTAGGCACAATGACGGCATTTGATAACCACTCTGGGTATATGAACTCCCTGATGAAATAAGCCTCTTCCAACTTCTTGACCTCTTCCCTTATGATGTCAAACTTTTCCCTAGAGTAAACTCTTCGTCTTTGATTGATTGGCTTAGCATCTTCTGCAACGTTAAGTTTATGGCACATAACCTCTGGGTCAATTCCAAGCATGTGTGGCTCCAAGCGAAGACACTCTGCCTCTCCTTTAAGAATCTTATCAGCTCCTCCTTGATCTCTGGTTTTAAGGCTTTACCTATTGGGACGGTTTTTTCCTGTTCATCCTCATTGAGGATGATGGATTCTACCTCTTTCGCGACCTTTCCTTTCTTTAACTTTATTTCAACTCTAAGATCAAGTGTATCAATGTTATACGTGGTGGTGGACCTTTTATAGGGCTCTCTCTCTTCTGCCGAGTTGAAGTAGCATTCTTATGTCGATGTTTGATCCCCATGAACTTCCGCTACCCTATAGGGAGTCGAGAATTTTAACCTTTGATGGACTGTAGACGACACTTCCTCAAACTCCTTAAGGGCAACTCTTCCTATGATGAGGTTATACGCCGAGAAGAAATTTTCATCCATAATAAAAAAAATTGATTATCTAGGTCAACCTCTTAGGCCACTCGTCTCCCATTCGTACATCCATCTCATACATTCCCAACGGATGGACCTTTTTACCGCTAAATCCCATCAACAGATGATGGTAGGGAACCAACCTTACTTTACTAAGGCCTAGGATCTTAAAACAGGGCAAGAACATCACATCTGCTGAACTTCATCCATCTACGAGGATTATTTGCACCTCACATCCATGAACTCTTGTTGTAATTACCAAAAAGTCATCATGCGGAGCTAAGATACCTTTGAAATCGAGTTGGGAGAACCCAACTATAAGAATGTCCATATCCACCTTCTTTCTCTTCTGCTTAGCCTCTGAAGATGCAAAATTCACAACCTCTACTTTGGTCACTGACTTAGCCTCTACTATATGGGCTCTACGGTCGGCTACTTCAGAGCCTCCCCCTGTAAGTCCTCCACATATGGTGTTAACTACAAAAGAGATAATTCTAACCCTCTTCATCGGGGCATTGTAGTCTTTTAGTGGGAGTTTTGTATCTTCTTCATCATCTCCATTCGAGTCATCATCCCTTCTTGTTGGGGTATCATCTCGACATCTGCCGTTTCTCTTCTTTTTAGGGCCACATCTTCCCCTCTTAGGGTCCTTACCATTGACATATTTCCTTAAATTTTTGGATTTGAACATCTTCTTGATCTCATCCTTTAAGACGAAGCACTTATCTGTCATATGGCCGTGGTGTTTAGGGAACTCACACCACAAGTTCTTGTTCCTCTTATGCAGAGGAGCCTTTAGCTTCTTCGAACATCTTAGAGACCGGTTATTCTTGATCTCGTTGAGGATGTGCTCGCAGCTCACAGTTAGAGGAGTATAGCATGCAAACTTATCGCCGGTCTTTCTTTCTTTGGAGTTTCCCGCTGCCACTTCCATTCTCATCCTCATATTTTGCTACCATAGCCTCTTCGGCATTCATGACCTTTCCTGTAATTGTAAATAGCTCTGCCATATACTTAGGAGGGTCTTCCACAATCTTCCATAGAAGCTTCCCCTTCTGGAGTCCTCTAATGAGGCATGTCATGGCTATATTCTCTTCATAATCCTCAACCTCCAACTTCTCCTTATTGAATCTAGCAATGCAGTACCTTAAGCTCTCACTATTGCCTTACTTGACATACAACAGATGTATGGTCTTATTTTGAGGTCTTAACCCAAAACATAAATTATGGATGAAACGTTCAACCAAGACCTTAAAGTTCTCAATTGAGTTCTTCGGGAGAGAGGTAAACCAGATTTGTACAGCTCTTTTCAATGTCCCGAAGAAGGCCCGGCACTTTATCTCATCTGGTATTGAATAAATGTCCTCCTCAGACTGGTATATCTCAATATAATCTACAAGGCTGGTGCTACCATCATAGTTGGGAGACGCCGTAGGTGGTTTGAACTTGGCAGGGGTTGGGAAGCTCACTATCTTAGCCACGAATGGGGAGCCTTCTGAGAAACCTCTTTGTAGTGGGTCTCGACTTTTGATGAGGTCCCCTATCTTTTCTTTAATACGTTGGATAGAGTCATTCCATGGATTTGCAATGTCGTCTTGGCCAAGGTTATCCCCAGCCACCTCCAAGGGGTGGACTGAGGGTTCCCCAGCCATAACGCAACATCAAATGTTAACCTCCTCTTGATCACTGCCTCGGATATAATGAGGTCGGCCATGATGAGGACGATGTTCCCCATCTTCCCTTTGTGAGCCTACAACACTTCTTGACCTGGATAACTTCTGCCTCAGGTCCTTGACTGGACGAAGCCTTTCAAAGGCCGACCCTCTGCTCAAGTGATCAGAAGTTGATCCTTTTGGTTGGGCAACACCGTCTCTTCTGTCCCCACAACCTCAACTTTAGTGGATAGGACTTACAGTGTTGTTTGAAACCTCATACGGCTCCCAGGAGTCTTTCGGATCATCTTCTGCCTCCACATCGTTATACCTTTCCTCAGGGAAAAGGTGTCCTTGCCTCCCCAGACGTAAATGCCTAGGGCCAGCAATGTCCCTTCTCTGTTGAGGCGTAGTTTGGTCTTTCTGAGGTGCCTAGGGTGGTCCTCTGGCTTCAGGATGGGGCTGAGCAACTACCGGAGTAATCATCTCCGGTGAGACCCCAGGTGGCCTCATCATATTTTGACTGAGCTATGCAAATTGCTCCTTCATCGCTTGATGCATTGCTTCCAACGACTTCAAGGCTGCCACCACCTAAGCCATTTCGAACTGGGGTGGTTCCTGACTGGAACTATGCTCTCTAGAACTAGGTGGAGGTGGAAGAGGAGGTGGTAGTAACTCCGATGCCATATGTTAAAACAAAAGAGCTTGTGAAGAAATGATCTTAGTACCTTAAATGACCTCTTTCAATGGTGAAACAGCTCCACGCAAGGGGGATGCCTGGTTAACCACCAGAGTCTCCAGTGAGTTTAAGCAAAAAAGAGTAAGAGACTGCTTCTCGTTCCCACAGATGGAGCTAAAATGATGATACTGAGAACAACACCACCATATAAGGTGTTGACAAGCTCAAGAAGGTGATAACAATGGCAACACATGTGAATATATATATATATATATATGTAGAAGGAGGTGAGGAGAAGAGGATGAACACCAATATATAAGTGGTTCAGCCAATTAGGCCTACGCCCACTGTGCACGTGAGTGAGGTCACTAAAATAAGGCACTAACGGCCATGGATACAATCTCTCAAGCTTTCTCTATCTACTGTATAATTTGACAGAGTTTCATCTAGGGTTGTAATCTTGGATCTTATACAAGGTTAGGTATGATCCCTATATATAGTGTTTGGGGGGTGTATTGTACCCCCCAAGCATGAAATGAGCATGTGTGTGGTGATTTAGCCAATCCAATGAGGACATCTGTCACTGTCACATGTATAGAATGATGATGAAATATTCCACCACGTGAAGGGGTTGATTGATTTACAACTGATTTTATCCGCATGTTCCTTCCCCTCCATATGCTCGTAAATGCTCGGCCCTGTCCCTGATAGGTACAACCTCAGCCTGGATGATTATGAGGTTGGTGAAGTTTGACTGCTGCTTTATCCGAGGTTATTCATGATGATCTTGGCCCATTATAAAAGTCGAGGTAAGACTAGTGGAGTTGTAACGTCGGCTTGGGCCGTGGTTATGCAGGAGTAGTTGGAACGTCGCCTGCCCAGCCGAGGTTGATTATGATGACGGTGGTAGTACTAACTGACCTCGGCTGATACCTAGCCGAGGTTAATGTATGAGATTGACGTGATGTCGGCTGTGGATGACCTGGTGGATAACTGACCACATGAGCCATGAAGACCTCACATGTTTCCTGATAATGGGGTACTAATAACATCGACCATAGTCGACCTTATGTTGGACGAGATCACCAGTCGCCAATCTGGATCCCTTGCTACCTCAGTCACCATCCTGGCCGAGGTTGGTGTCTCCGAGCCGTCAGGTATATTTTGGGCATATCAATAGCATTGACGAGTCTGCCTGGGGGCGGGAGGAGGATATGCGAGAACAATATCCCGAGCAATTCACCACAGGTACGACCTAATTTCAGGTACAAAATTCCTTTGTAAGTGGGGGATTATATAACACCCCATAATTTTATGCATTTGATAGTTAATTAATTCAGGAAAAAATTTAAATTACTAGTGTGTCGTAATTTAATGAAATTAATTATGGAATTTTTATATAAATATTAATCGGGAGAATAATTGGTTAATATTTATAGGAAATCAAATTTACTAGGTAAATAGTAATATTTAATTACGTCTTAAGAGTATTAATGACGTGAGGTTTACTTATCTCAATCGGGAGTCGGTTCTAGACTAAGGTGGGAGATGAGAAATTCTATAAACTTATCTGGATGCCAATCCTGAGTGCATGGTTGAGTCCAAAATGTCCAAGATAGTCGAAATAGAGTACCTAGGGGTAGTAAATAGGTCTCGGGGCATTGTTAGGCATCACCGAGCCCACACGGGGATATTCGGTTTACTTGGGCTTGGCCCATTAGGATAAAAACGGGATTAAGCCTAATTACTTAATTAAAGGGAAAAGAGGAATGACTGATTTCATTGTAGAAAACTTATAGTGGGAGAGAATACCCTAAGGAGCAGTTAAAGGCACTGGGAACCAATTTGGGAGACAAAGGAAAGAACCAAAGGGAATTTCATCATCAACCTTAAGAATCAGAACCTAAGAAGCCATAAGGCAAGTGGTTAACTTGTTGTAGCATTTATTTGTATTACAGTTCATATTTGTGTGATGTGGGAATCAAAATTCGTTTTGGGTAATGAGGGTACAAAAATGGGGTTTTTGTAAATCAACCTCCCGATTAGAAATTCTTGTAGATATTCATGATATAATCTGATATTTATGTGTACTCGTCAGATGTGAAAACCCAGACGAATTATGAACGAATTTGAGATGGTAATTTGATGCTAAGACTAATTAATGAGTAACACGGGTTTTTCCCCAATTCAGAAAATATGAGAGAACGAAAATTAAATGGGGTTTGGGGACTTTATGGGGGTTCGTTATGATGTTCTTGGTGTATTATATTGATGAGAGGACTTGGGTTAGACTATATAAGGAGTTGGAAATTTAGGGTTTTCGTCCATGGAAGAAGCAGGCTTTCAGAGAAAATGAAGACCTGTTCGATCGATCGGTCGATGGCTGGGATCGATGGTCACGAATTTTTGGCAGGTCGGCCAGTTTTAGTATATAAGGGAAATTTAATTAAAATTCTCTTGCCAAATCTTATTTAGTGAGAAATAAATATAGGACATAAATTCTAATCAATTATGAGGGAAAGTAATTTTGATTTGGAGGGAATGTATGGGTGACACATTGTAGTTAATTTTGGAGAAATATATTCCAAAATATTAAATTTCGAATCAAGTGGGCAAGTCCGGGTATACTGGTTGAGTGATACCAAAGTAATTAAATTAATGAATGTGCAAATTAATTAATAATCAGAGTTGGACCATAAACTCAAGTTATGACGTATAGGCTAGTTGTACAGGTTTAGTACACGGTTAAATCGAGATTGTTTTAATTATGCATATATATATGGTGTGCAATATTATATATATATGGTGTGTGCATTAATATCAATGGCTAGATATTATTGTTATATATACTCTAGTGCTATCAGGGGAGATTGCACGTCGAGGGTGAATCCCCCAGCTTGAGGAGTAGGTTGATTATATCTCCAGGTCATAGTGTCCATTATATGGGTGAGGGGCATCTCACTTTTAGGGATGGAATATGACCGCCTCCAATATTTATGTTATTAACCAAGTTAGTGAGCGATTCTGACTTGGGGTAACTAGGGTATGTGAATACACCTAGTGGTTGCAAGAGGTTATATCGGTTATCTAGTTATGGGATAATAACTAGGTGAATTAATTAAGGTGTTAGTCATGCACATTAGAGGAGGGGTGAGGATGTCCTCAAGGGAGTGCGCAACACTAACAAAAATATGAAGAGCATGCATACATATTTATTACCGCAAGTTAATCTTTTGCTAAATAACTTACCAAATGTTTTGGGTTCTAACCCTTGCTATAAAATTTATTAAAAACCTTTTAGGTGTCTAGCCACAGGGACACCAAACTTGGCTCATTCCAGGGATCCATTGCTGCGTCATATGTGGATGTTGCGGGAGTTTGATAGACACCTCGTTCCTTTTCATTTCTAGTATAGAAATTTCCTATCAGTTACTTGAGCATGTTTATCACAACTTTATTTTGTTTATGTCTGACTTGTTGAGATATATCTTTATCTATCTTTACTTTTATTGGATTTGAACTGATGGTTTATTTGGTCAATTTATTTAAATTGTGAATGGTTGATTTCAATTAATTGTGATTGGTTAAATTATTTTGTTTCCGGAAGAGAATTTAATTAAATTAATGAAAAATAAAACTTGGCACCAGTCTAATTTTCTCACTTAGGTGGTTAATAATTAAAAAGGCGACAATGATGCTAAGAATGAACCAACTGAAAAACCTGTTCTAATTTAATTTAGGACTGATCGCCCAGGGTTAATTAGGCGGGGTGTCACAATTGTCTCCGAACAGATTGTAGATCTGAATCGTGGAGTCGACCAAAATCTTCCACGAATTTAGAATAAAATGATATAGTGTGAGGTTAATAAAGGGAAATACGTTTGGAATGAGATTTTTCGAAAGGATGTTGAGTCCATCCTAGAGCAGTGTTAGTAAACACACACTTCACCTTCGTGGGGGTTTAGAGCCCGATGACTTTCGTCAATTGGAAGAATGGAAAGTAAATTAGGGAGAGCAAGATATTCCACCCACTCGCTCGTTCTCTCTTCATACATAAATTTTACCGTCTCCCTCGGGCTTTGAGGGTTTTTCCTTGATTTGTCCAATGTAGAAGGGTGATTTGGAGGACCGATAGGTTGACAATTTATTGACCCCTACTTATTTGTGCATACTTCACAGTATGGAAGAAGAAGCACCTTATGTAGTTCCTTTCCCTTTATTGTGTTCTGGACAAAAATCGTCCATAACTTGGACTATATTGGCCAAACATTGTTATCATTGGTGTCTTCCTATATGGGCTAGCATAAGCTTTTGACTCAATGTTGGGAGACAACACTACTAGAAAAAGGCTTTTTATGACATTTTTTTACTATTGTAGAATGCCTTTTATTGCCATTTTTTTTAATCAAAATCGCCACATGTTTGGGTGTTATAATTGATACCCATACAAACTATGATATTAGGTTAACAATTATACAAGAATGTTTTTTTAAAATAGTCATATCTTCTACCAAAAGAGTTATAATATATTCTACAAGTTTTTATATTTGATATAAAAAATGTCATCATAAACAATTTTCAAATATTAAAAAAGGTCATATGAAATATTTCATCACACAAAGGCTTAACATAAATTGCTATAAACTAAACATATAATAAAAAAATTAATACCCAATATTAATGTCATAGTTGAGAAATAAATCCAAACACAAATCAAAATTCATGGAAACATAAAAATTGTCTTTGAATTTTTTGTATTTGAACTCACGTATATCTAAAATGCACCAAACGAAGTAATTTGTCCGCGTCAAAAAAATAGTAGGACATAATTAGATATACCCACATGTACATCATTCACAAAATATAATGACCTATAACATGTGTCATAGCCAGATATACCAACTATGTACAAAATTAGAAAAAATGTCGCTATTACATCCAAAAATCACGCATATATGCGTTGATCTTCCTTTAGCTTTTGCAAAATAGTTTCGACACCTCAAAAACTCCAACCACTAACCTAATACACCTACCACATCCCCCCCTTTATAGACGTCGATTTGGACTTGGGTTGCTATAGTCCTTTATTTCTCTCTGCACTATTGATGGGTCAATGAGCTCTTTCTCATTCGGACTTGTTTTAACAATCACTAACCTTAGTGACAACGAAATGACACTGATCAATAAAATTCAGACATGTTCTTGACATATATGTTTGATGTCTACACTCAAAGTTAAATAATAAAGAATCATTTACTACAATAATGAAATGAAATATAAGTAGAATTTAAAAAGCTACGAGGAGGAAAGTGGGGGATTATAGCATCTGGGATTTCGAGATTTGATCCTTTTTTTGTTCATCAAATCGTGGATGTAAAATTTTCTCACTCTCGACTTTTTTTATGCCCTAGATACACACATAACCATTGAACCTATTCAATAACCAAAGTAAAATTAGTTACGTAACCTACTTAGTGTATTAACCTCAATAAATGAACATATACACCCAACAGGTTGCGATCCATTCATGGCCTCTATTGCCTTTAAAGAATCACCAGGCCAAATCCAAAACCTCCGAAATCTCCATTGTTGTCCCTTGATATATCCAGGCTTACAAATTTCCCGAAGGAAGAGAACTTCTCATTAAAAATTTCTTTTGTGACATCCTTATCCAGATTCTTTACGTACATATTTGTATATTTAGCACCCATAGTGGGTCTAGACCGCTCACTCCTCCTTAAAAATTTACCTACATATATGTTCCCAAATTATCAAGAAATAACATATGAATCACTTAAAATAGTTCATATTGACAGATGAATTAGGGGTTGCACCAATTATAGACTAGATAAAAAAAACCAATGCTTGTTATTTAGCCTCGCAAATTGATGAAAAATATTTAAAAGTTTCAAGTTCAATCAATTGAATTCATCAATTATTTGGTTTATTGATGACAACTGCTCGAGACATTCTGGGAACTTAAATGGAAGGATAGAGAGCTTGATGTTGGAAATACCATAAGTTTCTTTAGCTAATGTATGTCGTAGTGCCTAACTAAAGATCGGGTCAGATAAAACAAAGACAAGTGATAAATTCAACTAAATTCTTTAACAAAGTAATAAACACGTATAACATGAAAAGGCACGCAAATTGGTAACAAGGACATAACAGTAAAATAAACCCATGTAATAAATATTGGATAAAGAATAGCCAATGCTAAATGATCCAAATGCTTATGCAAACTTTGCCACAAGTACATGTGTTTTTCTTCAAGGAACCAATACTGTTCTTAATATTTTTCTGATGTAACCTTTATGTGTTAATAATATTGAAAAAAATGGGATAATGAAAATAATAATTGTGCAAAACATGCATTCGAGTCCAAACTTTAAAGAATAATTTTATACCCTTTCCATGTGGACTTAAAGTAAGGGACTTGTTGACGTGGAAACGTGTACTAGTTGGTGTATGTGGTCCATTGTCTATCACATATACTAATATTCAATATGATGTCGCTATGTCAATGAGTCCCAAATTTTAATCTTCCATTAAAAGTTAGTGAGGAAACACACACTTCTAGTAAAAAATCAGCCACTTTTTCTCTGTCTGGACAATGAAAACCTATGGACGCGACGAATTCCAAAGAAGTCTCGCGAGGTCCTTAATATACAATTTGTACTTCCCTTAAAGAATTAAATCATCAAATAACTCATAAATTTTGGGATTTGGCTACAACAGAGAGATAGATATGGTCCCATCAAGAGCATGAGTGACATGCCTAAGATAGTTAACAATCTGATATGTAGTTAAGCTATCTAGCCCGATTGATATCTCTTCCATGAGGAACACTCTAGATGACCTCGTTAGCAATTTTCTTGCCTAATGAATCAAATTTTCATCATTCTAATCCTCATGAGTCTAATCAATAAAACCTTTAAACTTAAATCTCACTGGTGAGCCTGTTCAATACATTCTTAGGATGTAACGAATATTATCCTCTATCTAACAATCAAACAAGTTCTCAAACCATCAAACAATTTCTCATTCTTTGAGATAAACAACTAGGATTGCATTACAACCATTTCGTTAGGATGTGAACTCCCTATCTTGGATGTTAACATTTCAGTAGTGCTAAAATTAGAATATCAACCTCTTACTGATTAACCCAAAACCCACTCATCGAAATTCCTATTGAGCTCTATTGATCGACATGTATACATTATATTTAAATGAAATATAACCATTATCATTGTAAGAATTCGGACCCGATTCACCTCTCATCATGCCCCCATGCATATGCATGTCCTTTCGGGATGAAATATAGAGGATCGAGGTAATTGGAAGTGAATTATGTCCATTGTTGTGCTCACTTTGAAAAGAAACGATGTTGATAGTCTATTTCATCCTAAATAGACAAAAGAAGAGGTAGGAATCCATAGAGACCTCATGATGGCAAGTGATCTTACATGTTAATAAGATAATTAAAGGTTCAAGGACTCGATTACGGATTGGGAAGGTATTATACTACACCAAAACTATCGGATTGTCACAGTCATTGATCGCAAGAAGTCCAACTTGTTAAGGTCAATGACCGTGACAAGTCTAGGGGTGATGACTATTTTTGTCATGAACTTATCACGGTCAAAGACCGTGACAAATTCATTAGACTTGTAACGGTCTTTGAGATAGACAAGGATTGTCACGGTTAAAGACTTTGGCAAATCTTAAAAAATTATCACGATCTTTGATCGTGATAATTCTGGGCAAAAATTTTAAAAAAATCTGCTAGGTAGTATGGCCACTGTCACTGTCCAATAGTATATTTATACATGTTATAGCAAAATCGTACCTGTTCAAACAATATATACCCAAATAACCTAACCAAAAATACTTTAGAACCTTTGGTAGCACCTATTATATCTGAAAGGACAGAGAACATCTGTTTAAATTCAAAACCAGAGGAGATAAATCCATTTTCTTAGGATATTCTCCAAATAGTAGATCCCACCGTGTCTACAATCTTCGTATCAAAACCATGATGGAATCCATTAATTTGGTTGTAAGTGGCACTAATGTAGAAAGTAATACCAAAGAACCAATTATTATGGATGAGTCCGAAAACAATTTAAATTATGACTCTTTAAAAATAGTTGAATCCTTACCAACTCAGACCCCTGAAGTACCTAACTGGGTTTCCAAAGATCATCCTTTAGATAGTGTAGATGGTAATCCTGTTGAGCCTGTTCATACAAGATCTCAACTCTGTAACATAGCTCATTTTGCATGCTTTGTGTCTCTTATTGAGCCAAAAACTGTAAATGAAGCATTGAATGACATTGTGGATAACTGCTATGCAGGAGGAACTTCTTCAATTTGTCATTCATGATGTATGGTATCTTGTGCCCAAACCTGAAAATAAAAGGGTTATTGGGACACGTTGGATTTTTAAAATAAGACTGATGAATCTGGGATGATTATTCAGAATAAAGCTAGATTAGTTGCCCAAAGCTACTCTCGGATTGAAGGAGTAAATTTTGAGGAAACTTTTACTGCTGTCACTCGCTTCGAATCTGTTCGCTTACTTGTTGCAATAGCTTGTCATTTGCACTATACACTATATCAAATGGATGCTAAGTCAGCCTTACTTAACATAATTATAACTGAGGAAACCTATGTAGAACAACCGAAAGGGTTCATTGACCCTCATCACCCAAATTATGTCTATGATCTTAAAAAAGATCTTTATGGGATAAACCAAGCTCCTAGAGCTTGATATAAGCATCAATCCACCTTTCTTTTAAACAATAGATTTTGGAGAGGAGGGAATGACCAAACCTTATTTTTCAAAGATTTTAACAAAAATATTACTATAGCTCAAGTTTATGTTGACGATGTGATTTTTGGATCCACCTTCCCTTTAAAAGTTAAGACCTTCTCCGACATTACGCACAAAGAATTTCAAATGTCACCTATGGGGGAGTTACAATTCTTCCTAGGGATCCAAGTTAAACAAAATTCAGATGGATTATTTATATCGCAATCCAAATACGCTTTAGAGATTGGCAAGAAGTTTGTCCTAGAAATAACTAAAGATGCTAGGACTCCTATTAGTACTTCTGTCAAACTTTTTAAAGATGACAATGGGAAATCAATTGATTCTACCTTGTACCATAGTATGATATGAAGCTTACTTTACCTTACTGCCTCCCGTCCTGATATCATGTACTATGTCTGCATGTGTGCCCAATATCAAAACAATCCTAAAGAGAGTCATCTATTGTGCATTAAAACAATTATCTTATATATTAAAGGAACTCTAAACTTAGGTCTTTGGTACACTAAAGACACTTTTAGTACTATAGTAGGTTACACGGATGCTGATTGTGATGGGTGTACCGAGGATAGGAAAAGTACTTCAGGATCGTTGAAACAAAACTACACTTCCTTGTCTACCGTCGAATCCGAATATATTGCAGCAGGAAGTTGTTGTGCTCAAATACATTAGATAAAATAAATGTTGAAAGATTACGATATAACCGAAGATAAGTTACAACTCTATTGTGACAATCAAAGCGCAATTAATATTTCTAAAAATCCAGTTCAGCACTCTCGTACCAAACATATTAAAAACGGATATCATTTCATATGTGAGTTAGTTGAATCTAAGGAGTTAGAAATTAATTACATACCTACTGAATTGCAATTAGTTGACCAGTTTACTAAACCATTAGACTTTCTTCGATTTGAATCTTTGCACAAATCTATTGGTATGCTTATGGCAAAACAATGATTTATTATTTCATACTTGTTTACTTCAATGATTTCTTATTTCATACTTGTTTACTTTGCCCTTTGTAAATTTGAGACAATGTGGGGAAGAAATTTGAGTCCTCTTGGACATTTTGGTGTATTCTCCACTAAAATGCTTGATCATAGTTATGTTATTTTCAAGAATCAGTACCTTTATTTGAAATATAATTTTGATAGGGTATTGGTTTGTATCTAGTTGAGTTATGTAATTTTCTCTTTCTAGGATGTTGGATACATAGAATTTTTGCATAGGACTAGGTTTTTCTTATTATTTTGTATTCCTACGAGTCATAGGTGACTCAACGGAGATTTTATCTCATATTTCCAAAAGGGGAGATTTAAGCCACCCTATATCTTTGGCTCACTTGAGTCTATATTTTATAGGTGCTGATCTATTTTGGAAATAGTGATAAAATTGAGTCATACCCTTTAAAACCAACAAGCCTTCAGACTCTATATTTTGATTTCCTCTAATATTCCAAAGGTATAAACACCAACACCACACCTAGGATCATTTATGTGTTGCATATCAGATTGCATTCTTCATAATATGAGGGTGTGTGAGTTAAATCCCTTTAAAATAATTTTTCCATAATTTTGGGGATATTTTTAAATAATTTCTAATATATTTTAAACAATTTTTAGAAATTTGAAATTGGCTTTTACAAAGTTTATGGGTTGATTTGTAAATTCATTAAGATGTTAAAAACTTGCTTGGGTAGAAACCAAATGCTCTTGATAATTATGTGCGTACAAATTGTAATTTTGAAAGTTCAAAAACACCTGTTTTGTACGCCATCACATCTATACATGTGTTAATCTCACAACAGTTGGATTTATGTTTTCTTGCCCTCAAATTCCTGTGTTTGATTGTGAACCGTTGGATCATTTTAACTTACGACCTATATGCATTCTTACATGATCCTTATTTTTTTAAAACCAATCAGAGGCTTTATAACTTCGGTGCACTTTTAGCCATCAGATTTACCTTGATCACTTAAGACTTAATCGTGACCATTCATTTTCTTCAAAGTTCCATAGGCTTCCATGGCTTAGTATAAATACATGCCATATGTATTGCGATTACAATCTTTTGATTACATCACTTTTGAGAGAAAATAAAGAGAGAAGAGAGAAGATATATATATATATATATATATATATATATATATATATATATATATATATATATATATATAGAGAGAGAGAGAGAGAGAGAGAGAGAGAGAGAGAATAGAGAAAAATAAAACCTTAAACTAAACTCCATAAAATCTCACCAGAAAAATATTTCTGAGAGTGTTAGTTCGAGAGTTGTGAAGATCATTCCTCTTCTATCCTTAATCTCTTTTCTAACTTAATCACAATAGTTTGATCTCGTTTTCTTTCATAAAAATCTGAGATTGACATTCTGTGATACATTCCACATTTATCTCTCTTTGTTTTGATTTCTTATTTCGAGAAATCAAAGTTTTGTTGGTTGTTTTCAACAGTTATGTTTTCAAACCCTAAAACTAACAAAATAGTTTCTGATTTCAGTTTCTTTGAACATTCGGACTCAGATCTAGTTTAAGAGCTTGATTGGGCATTTAAACTTTCACATATTTCACATTTTGTGAAATAGTTTGTATATTTTCAAAATAAGAAAGTGTTTAGGATCTTGGGTCATGTTTATAGAAAGATTCCCTCTTGATCCATGGATATATTAAAAGATCAAAAGTCTGATAGTTTCGATTAAACTGATTTTTGAAATCTTTACATATTTGTGATATGTTTGTAAGTTGATGAGAATTCTATCTGTAATTACGTGTGTGTGAGTTGCATGCATGTGATTTAGAGCACATCACCACTTACACCTTCACACTACTACACCGAAAAGTGTTGGTATTGAGATCTTGGACTTTTGAGTCGATGTAAAGATAAAATGAGTGGAGTTACAAAGCTGAGAGAACATCAACAACATGAGAGCCTTGGGAGAAGTCAGAAAATCCAGAGGAGTTGGTACATTTCTGAGCTTAAAATTAGGTTTGATTGTGTGTCGTGATTGTTATATAGTTTGTAAACTGTTACTCTATTTTAGTGGATTTTTATTTTCGAGTTTTAGAGACCTCCGTGGATGTTTCCCCAATTGGGTGGGGTTTTACACATTAAAATTGTACTTGTATACTTCCTCTTCCTCTCATCGCTTTCTTGAGGCTGTGTTGATTTAAGTTCCTTATAGGTTTTGGTTTTCAAAGCTGGTAAACCTATACCTTAAATAACTCGTTCATACTGTTTTACACATGTTGTGTTAAAAAAATTGTTTTAAGAAAAGAGTTTCTTCAACAAACTATTCGGAGTCATTTAGATAGTTTAATCTTGAATTAAACGACTTAAGTGGTGTTTTTTCCAATTGGTATAAGAGCTTTGGTCTTTAAAAATTCTTTAGATCCTGAGTTTCTAAAATGATTTTCTCAAAACAAATTATGGATGAGAAATTTGAGAGACTAGGTAACTTGTCTGAGTCCTCTCTCTTTGATGGAACTAATTTTCCTTATTGGAGGGTAAGGATGTTTGCCTCCATCTAAGGGACATTGGGAGATGATGTCTGGAAAGTTATTCAAAATGATTACACTTTTCCTACTAAACCAGTTGCTGAAGGAAGTAATGTGAGGATTAGAAAGTTACTAAGGGAATTTACTAAGGAAGAGAAACAGACTTCCCTTAACACTAACAAAGGCAAAAATGCTATATTCATGTCTATTAATGAACATGAATTTAAGAGGATATCATTATGTTCTAAGGAATCTTGGGACACCCTAGTGGATGCACATGAGGTTCATACCAGAGTTAAAGCTTCTATAACATAAATGTTAATTCAGCAGTACAACTCCTTGATCATGACTGAGACCGAGTCATTTGATGGCTTCTATATTAGACTAACAGACATTGTGGACAAATTTCATAATAATGAGATTGTTTATGATAGAAAGGAAATTGTGTCTAAAATACTAAGATCACTTCCACAAAAATTTGATAATAAGAGATATGCAATTGAGGAGATGGATGATCAAAATCTCACACCTGAACTCGTCGGTAGAAAATTGGGAACTATGGAAGTGGAATTATAATTTAAGAAACAATTAATCCAGTCCCAAAAGAGACAGTCTGCCACCAATCTTTATTTTTCATCTAAGTTGACTTCACTTGAACTTATCATACCTAACATTGACTTAGACTCTGATGAGGACTGTAATTTAGATACTTTGGATAATCAGATTGCCTTAATATCTAAATAGTTTAAGAAAATTATGAACTTTTGAAATAAAATAGCAAAAATAGAAGGCAAACCTACTTATCCAAACCAATCTAACAATAGGACTCATGAGAGAAGACAAGACAAACACTAGAATGATATTCACAAGAGACCCGAGACAGGCCTTAAAAATGTTAAATGTTATAGATGTGGGAAATTAGGAGACATGGCTAGTGACTGTAGAGTTTACTTAGACAAAATTCACAAACATAATAGGTCTCATTTATGCAAGACTTGGGATGACTCAAGTGACTTTGAAAATTATGAACCTGCATCATCTAACACTTTTGAACCTTGTATGTCATTATTTGCTAAGATAATCTACACTAATGATGAGGAATCTAATGATGCTATGTTAATTGATACTATGACTACTGGTTTATCTGCCTTATTTCCTAGGAATACTGATAATGCTTCAAATGATATGTGTGTGGGTCAAAGAGAACGCTCTATTATTGATGTCAATGGGTGTGTGATCCCTAAAAATGAACCGCTAAGGGACACTGTACACTTAGTGACTCCTACAATGATGACCTTCCTGACATTAACACACTGTACACAAAAACTTTCAAGAAAAGCACTAGGTTTGAAAAGATTGTCAAGGATCTTACCCATAAGATAGAAAACCCTAAGTCAGATGATCAATAGAATGTTGAAGAGTACAGTTCTCAATGTAAAACTCATGAGAATGAAACCAAATTTTTTTAACAGAACTGAAAGAGTTGTCTAACTCAAACGAAATTATGATAAAGAAATACAAAGGAACCTTGTTAGAATAGGAAGAAACAAAAGAAAAGACATCCCCAGTATAAAAAAAATTTACAAAATTTTAAAATAATTCTACATGTTTTGAAGATTGTGTTGCTTAAAGTAAAACCAATTCTGATTACAAAACTAGAATAGGATTTTTTCCCAACTCTAAGACCCAAACTAAAACGTTGAAATAATAAAACTTGTGTCTAGTGTCAAAAGACCTATTGAAACTTGTCCTGACTTTCAAAGTTTGAAAAATGAGTTTTATATAAAACAACTTAAGTTAGACATTGGTGAATCAAGTAACTCTAAGAATAATTTTGAACAAAAGGCTAAACACATATTCCCCCTATTCGATAAGCTTATTTGACATTTCATCATGTGCCACATAGGAACAAGACTAAAGCTTAAAACTTAGACAAACCTTTGAAAAATCATTTTCCTAAGGTTATGAGTTTACGTGCCATCTTTACAGCTCATATTGTCATGTCTATGGACATTCCCTTGATGTTTACTATTCCAAACATCTATGTAATCCAGTCTATAACTTTCTTGTTTAGCATAACTTCAACTATTATAGGAGAAGTCAAAACAACTATGTCCTTCCTAGACAGCCAAACAAGAATTCTAACTATCATAATAAAAGGAGAAGGAATAATACTAAAAGACCATCAACAAGAAGGAATCCTAGATTATTTTCTAAACCAATTGCTCAAACTGTTTATAATACTAATAAATATGCACAAAAATATTTTAAAGATAAGACAAAAGCTCGCAAGTTTTATCAAATACAAGCTAGTAAGCGCAAATTGAAAACTAGAGCAATTTGGGTTAGAAAATATGATCGTTTACCCCAGTTGAAATGCAATATTGTGATAAGTTATTTTAAAGCTGAACACACGACAACATGATGGTATTTAGACTCAGGTTGTTCCAAACATATGACCAGGGATGGTTCCAAACTTTCAAACAAAATTAACTTTTTTGGAGTAAAAGTCTTGTTTGGAGATCGTGTATCAGCCGAGATCATTGGTAAAGCAACACTCCATAAAGAAGGATTACCCACTCTTGAAGATGTTCTCTTGGTAAAAGTTCTTAAAGCCAATTTACTAAGTATATCACAGTTTTGTGACTCAAACCATAATGTCAATTTTTCAATGAATAGTTGCAAAATTTTAAATAAAAAAGGTGATTGCATTATTACAGGACTCTGTACTCTAGATAACTATTAGACAGTCAATCCAAGTACAGAGATTTGTAACATTACCCGAATGGATGCTAATGAGATATGGCATAATAGGTTGGGTCACATCAATTATGATAGTCTTGGAAAATTGTGCTCCCAAGAGATAGTTATATGTCTTCGTAAGATTAAAAAAATTTCAAACATTTTTTGTGTTCCATGTTAAGAAAAGAAAATTATTAATGCTCCCTATAAGAAAGTTAAAGAAGTTCAATCCACTAAACCTATATAACTCATCCATGGACCTAATGGGTCTTTATGGAAACAGTTACATCCTTGTCATGGTTGATGACTTCACTCGATTTACTTGGGTTACTTTTTTAAAACACAAATCAGAAACCTTCTGCAAGTTTTTGAAAATCTTAGTTCGTATAGAAAATGAAAAGGACTCACAAGTAGATAGAATTCGTACTGATAAAGGAGGAGAATTCATAGATTCAGTTGTCATTGAATATTGTGACTATAATAGTTACAAACATGAATTTAGTGCTCCTATGACACCTCAATAAGATGGAATTGCTGAGCGTAAAAATCTCACTCTTCAAGAAATGGCCCAAGTGATGATTCATGCGAAGAACCTAGTTAAATTTTTTTGGGTAGAATCCATTCGTACCTCCTGTTATATAATCAATCGAGTCTACTTAAGAAAAAATACCAAATAAACATCCTATGAGCTTTAGTATGGGAAGAAACCTAACCTAAAATACTTTATAACCTTTAGTAGCACCTTTTATGCCTGTAAGGAGAGAGAACATTTGACTAAATTCGAAACCAGAGGAGAGAAAGCCATTTTCTTAGGATATTCTCCAAATAGAAGGTCCTACCATGTCTACAATCTTCGTACCAAAACCAATATGGAATCCATTAATATGGTTGTAAGTGACACTAATGTAAAAAGTAAGACCAAAGAACCAATTATTGTGGATGAGTTCAAAAAAATTCTAAATTATGACTCTACAAAAATAGTTGAATCCTAACCAATTGAGACCCCTGAAGTACCTAACTAGGTTTCCAAAGATCATCCTTTAGATAGTGTAATTGGTAATCCTATTGAGCCTGTTCGTATAAGATCTCAACTTCGTAACGTTTCTCATTTTGCATGCTTTTTGTCTCTTATTAATCCAAAAACTATAAATGAATCCTTGAATGACACTTTTTGGAAAACTGTTATGCAGGAGGAACTTCTTCAATTTATCATTCATGATGTATGGTATCTTATACCCAAGCGTGAAAATAAATGGTTTATTGGCACACATTGGATTTTTAAAAGTACGACTGATGAATCTGGGATGATTATTCAGAATAAAGATAGATTAGTTCACAGGGCTACTCTCAAATTGAAGTAATAGATTTTGAGGAAACTTTGGTTCCTATCACTCTCCTTGAATATGTTCGCTTAACATTTTACAATAGATTGCCATCTGTACTTCACACTATATGAAATGGATGTTAAGTCAGCCTTATTTAATGGAACTTTAGCTTAGGAGACCTATGTAGAACAACCCAAAGGGTTCTTTGACCCTCATCACCCAGATTATGTCTATAATAATAAAAAAGCTCTTTATGGGTTAAAAAAGCTCATAGAGCTTAGTATAAGCATCTATCCACCTTTCTTTTAGACAATGGGTTTAGTTAAGGGGGAAATGACCAAACCTCGTTTGTCAAACATTATGACAAAAATATTACTATAGCTCAAGGTTATGTTGACGATATCATTTTTAGATCAACCTCCCCTTTAGAAGTTAAGACCTTCTCGGACATTATGCACAAATAATTTCAAATGTCACTTATGGGGGAGTTACAATTCTTCTTAGGGATCTAAGTTAAATAAAATTCAGATGGATTATTTGTATCGCAATCCAAATACGCATTAGAAATTGTCAAGAAGTTTGGCCTAGAAATAACAAAAGATGCTAGGACTCCTATGAGTACTTATGCCAAACTTTCTAAAGATGAGAGTGGGAAATTAATTGATTCTACCTTGTACCGTAGTATGATAGGAAGCTTACTTTACCTTACTGCCTCCCGTCGTCATATCATGTACTCTTTCTGCGTGTGTGCCCGATAATAAAACAATCCTTAAGAGAGTCATCTATTGTGTGTTAAAAGAATTATCAAATACATTAAAGGCACTCTAAATTTAGGACTGTGGTACACTAAAGAAACTTTTAGTACTACAGTAGGTTAGACCGATGTTGATTAGGTAGGGTGTACCGACGATAGTAAGAGTACTTCAGGAGCGTGTTACTGCATTGGTAACGATTTGGTAGGATGGATTATTAAGAAACAAAACTGCACTTCCTTCTCTACTGTCGAATCTGAATATATTGCAGCAGGAAGTTATTGTGCTCAATTACTTTGGCTAAAACAAATGATGAAAGATTAATGTACAACTAAAGATAAGTTACATCTCTAATGTGACAATAAAAGCGGAATTAATATTTCTAAAAATACAGTTCAACACTCTTGTACCAAATATAATAAAAATCAGATATCATTTCATATGCGAGTTAGCTGAATCTAAAGAGTTAGAAATTAATTACCTACATACTGAATTGCAATTAGCTGACCTGTTTACTAAACCATTAGACTTTCTTTGATTTGAATCTTTTTGCAAATCTATTGGTATGGTTATGGAAGAACAAGGATTTATGGTTTCATACTTGTTTACTTTTCCCTTTGTCTTTGAGATAAAATGGTGGAGAAATTTGAGTCCTCTTGGACATTTTGGTGTATTCTCAACTAAAAAGCTTTATTTTAGTTATCTTATTTTTAGGAATCAGTACCTTCATTTGCAACAGAATTTTGATAGGGTATTGGTCTATATCTAGTTGAGTTATATAATTTTCTCTTTCTAAGATGTTGGGTAGATAAATTTTTTGTATAGGACTTGGTTTTTCTTATTCTTTTGTATCCCTATGAGTCCTAGATGACTCAAAGTAGATTTTATCCCATATTTCCAAAGGGGGAGATTGAAGAACCCTATATCTTTGACTCACTTGTGTCTATACTATATAGGTGCTAATCTAGTTTGGAAATAGTGACAAAAATTAAGTCATACCCTTTTAAACCGACAAGCCTTTAGACTCTTCATTTTGATTTACTTTAATAGTCCAAAGGTATAAACACCAACACCACACCTAGAATCACTTATGTGTTTATTATCAGATTGTATTCTTCATAATATGAGGGTGTGTGAGTTAAATATCTTTAAAATAATTTTTCCATAATTTTTGAGATATTTTTAAATAATTTCTTAGATTTTTTAAATAATTTTTAGAAATTTTAAATTGGCCTTTACAAAGTTTATAGGCTGATTTGTAAATTCATTAAGCTGTTAAAAACTTGCTTGGGTAGAAACCAAATGCGCTTGATAATTCTGTGGGTACAGATTTCATTTCTGAAAGTTCAAAAACACGTGTTTTGTACCCCATCACAGCCTTCCACGTCTTAATCTCACAACGGTTGGATTTGGGTAGTTCCAGAGGCTTCTCTGGATTAGTATAAATACATGCCTTATGTGTTGAGATTATAATCTTTTTATTACCTCACTTTTGAGAGAAAATAAAGAGAGAAGAAAGAAGAGAGAGAGAGAGAGAGAGAGAGAGAGAGAGAGAGAGAGAGAGAGAGAGAGAGAGAGAGAGAGAGAGAGAGAGGAAGAAAGAAATAGAAAACCCTAAACTAAACTGCGGGAAAAATATTTCTGAGAGTGTGTTAGTTCGAGAGTTTTGAAGATCATTCCTCTTAGTCCTTAATCTCTTTTCAATATTAATCACAACAGCTGGATCTCATTTGCTTTCATAGAAAACTGAGATTGACGTTCTGTGATACATTCCACGTTTATCTCTCTTTGTTTTGATTTCTTATTTTGAGAAATCATAGTTTTGCTGGCTATTTTAAGCTGTTATGTTTTCAAACCCTAAAACTAACAAAATAGTTTCGGATTTTAGTTTCTTTGAACATTCCGACTTAGATCTAGCTTAAGATCTTGATTGGGGATTTTCACTTTCACATATATCACATTTTTTGAAATAGTTTGTATATTTTAAAAATAAGAAAGTGTTTAGGATCTTGGCTCATTTTTATAGCAAGATTTCCTATTGATCTCTGGATATATTGAAAGATCCAAAGTCTGATAGTTTCGATTAAACAAATTTTGGAAATCTTTATATATTTGTGATCTGTTTGTAATTTGATGAAAATCCTGTCTGTAAGTAACTGTGTGTGGGTTGCATTCATGTGATTTAGAGCACATCACCACTTACATCTTCACACTACTAAACTAAAAAAGTGTTGGTATTGAGATCTTTGACTTTGAGTTGATGTAACGCTAAAAGGACTAGATTTACAAAGCTAAAAGAACATCAACAACATCACAACCTTGGGAGAAGTCAGAAAATTTAGGGGAGTTGGAACATTTATGAACTTAGAATTAGGTCTGATTGTGTGTCTTGATTGTTATATAGTTTGTAAACTATTACTCTATTTTATTGGATTTTTACTTTTGAGGTGTAGAGACCTTCGTGGATGCTTTTCCAATTGGATGGGGTTTTACCGCATTAAAATTGTACTTATATACTTCCTCTTCCTCTCATCCCTTTCTTGAGGCCGTGTTGATTTAAGTTCCTTATAAGTTTTGGTTTTCAAAACTGGTAAACCTATATATTAAATAACTTGTTCATACTATTTTTGACATCTTTTGTTAAAAAAAATATTTTAAGAAAAGAGTTTCTTCAACAAACTGTTCGGAGCCATTTAGATAGTTTAATCTTGAATCAAAAGACTTAAGTGGTATTTTTTTCACATAGAGTCTGGGGTAAGTTGGAGGAGGAAGGAAGGCCACACAATATACTCATTGAGACACCCTTCAATATTCATCACACCGTATTATTCGCACAAGCACAATGCGGAGTTCTCCTTTTTGGGTATCACATGCGTGACGAGCACCTTGGCCTCGATGTCTTGAAGGACACGTCCATGAACCGGCATACCCAGGAGGGATCTTAACTCCCTCAACCCCCTCGATATCCGTTGTCCATCATATATGTCGAATAAAAACACGCTCGACCCTCATATATGTCCATCATAAGATGTTACACAACAGCTGGGCATTTGGTCTAGTGGTTTGATTATTGCTTAGGGTGCGAGAGGTCCTGAGTTCCATTCTCAGAATGCCCCAATTTTTTATTGCCACCTTCGAAATTGCTATCCCAGTATTTAACCCCGCAGAATTTTTTTTGATACATTATCATCAAGTTAAAATAATTGAATCTTAAGATAATGAGTGATTATTGACATAGGTCGCTGGACGGGAGGAAAAATGGGAACTGGATCATCAAGAGGCAAGTCTACGCGTATCGACGTTGAAGTAGTGACACCCACATCCTCGTCCTCGTGCAACTCCTCCTCCACTCTCTTCTCCTTTCCCTTTTCCAACTTACGCCTCATGAAGGCGTACATATCTAGGACCGTCGCCTTCAGTCTTGATAGCTTCTCGTCATGCGTGTCCACCTGACGAGCCAATCCAATGTTGCTCGTCTCCATTCCGATGATCCTAGACTTTCCCACCAGCGAGATCACCCCCTAGTCCTCCCCTTGTGATCAGTGCAGAGCACTTAGCTGAGTGCTTCCGTAGCCAAAGATGCCTTGTCGGCATCAGACTGCGACTCATGCACTTCCTTAAGCTTTGCCTAAAATGAGAAAAAAGCAGACTATTTGTTAAATAAATAAATTATAACTTAATTAACAAAAAATAACCATTTATTACTTACAATCGTGGACGTGACACTCAGGGACACCTCCTTGTCCTTGCCCTTCTTCGTTCGAATTGCCACATAGGCATCGAGCCTATGTGGCCTACCCCCAGGCCCACTTTCTTTCTCCTGAAATAAAATAATGCAAAATTAGTAAGTAACGCAAAATAAAATAATGCAGAATAACATAAAACTATAATTATTGAAAAAAAACTTACCATCATGCGCTCCATCTCGACATAAGACGTCCTTCCGGAGTAGTGCACGTTTGTCTTTTTCTTTCGATTTTCCTTCCCCAACTCGTGAGATGCCAATTGTCGCTCCTCAATCTCATTTTCGATCATTTTTTCCACTGTGCCAATGCGATCGGCTCCTTCGGTAGGACGATCTCATGCAGTGTAAGGATGGAGTTTAGGGTCTTCCCAAAGTACAGGGCCCGTAAATTTTTCTTCCACATCTTATGCTGTTCCCTCAACTTCTCTAACATGGAATCGCAGAGTTGTGGTTGCAGACATAATTGTTCCTGTCAAACAAATACAAAAAAAGAGGTGTTAGTTGCTAATAAATATGAATATAAATATAAATATAAATATAAATATAAATATAAATACATTAACTGTAGTGCCGCCCAAAATAGCCAACTTGATCTCATTTGGTACCTCCCTCCAACTAGTGTACCTCGGGCCGATAATCGCCTTCACAAAATCAAGGGATCTAGCTAATGTTCCCATCTTGTTCTCAATGGCCGATCCAAATTTGCCCCATTTTGCGAGCCTAGGGGTCGAGGAGCCCTCGTCGCCTCCGCTGCTGCTAAGCCCTGAAGAAGATATTAGTATAAATCCAAATGAACTAGAAGAATACAAAGAACTAACCATATTATAACAAAACACTGACAACTTTGAAATAATGCTCTAAACTTATCTAGTACAAATGAATTAAAAGCATTAAAATGATCTGCGATAACAATAAAACACTAGAATAATACACCCACTAGATATAGACTTTCAATTAATGCTTAAGAATTAAATCTAAATATTACATGCAGTAAATTGATCAAGTACAAATGAATTAAAAGCATTAAACTAATGTCAGATAATTGGAATACTTATTACAAATCTAAAAATTGTTTCAAATTTGGGTTATCATAAAAAATCGATTGAGCGGTGACCTCGTATATCTTCAAAAGCACTAGAACCTTGTACATTCTCAGTGAGCTCATTCTCTTGAAAAAGTGTTACTAAAGTCGTTTAATAAAAGATTAAACTATTTAAGTAGCTCCGAACTATTTTTTGAGGAAACTCTTTTTTTTAAATCAAATGAGTTTTAATCATAAGATGTGTTTAATAAAACATGCATGAGATCATTTTAAGATTTGTGACAAGTTTTGAAAAACAAAACTTAAAAGATTAAATCAGCACACAAGCAAGAATGAGATGAGGAGATGTAGAAAGATTAATTACAAGATATTTTTAACGGGGTAAAACCTCACCCAACTGAGGAAATATCCACGGTGACTTCTAAGTCACAAACCAAAAATCCACTAAAACAAAATATATCAGTTACAAACTATATAACACACATGCACACAAATCAATCCTATATAAGTTTAGGAATGTAACCACTCGTGTCCTTCTAACTTTTCTACAGTTCTGATTGCTGACGTGGTTCTCCTAGTTTGCTAACTTCCACTTTGTTCCAATCATTACGTCGACTCTTGTTGAAGATCTTATTACCAACACTTTGAGTTTTGTAGTGTGTAAGTGTTTGGTGATCTAACTTATGCATGCACACACTCACACTTATTTTTACAAATAGTCCTAGAAAATTATAGATTAGATCTATATGCTGTGATTTTAAGTTTCTCTCTTCTTAGGAAACTTAAACCTTATTTGACCTTTAAAAATAACCCAGAATCCACAGCTATCTTGCTCGGAAGACGTTTCAAGATCTTATTCAATTTCAGGGTTTTGAAAATGTTTTTGAAATTGAAAACTCCCAAATTTGATTCCAACTAGGTCAAAAGTTTTGTTTCGAAAGAACTAGAAACAAGAAATGATTTTGTTGATTTTGAATATGAAAACAGTTACAGAAAATAATCAATAAAAGATTTCTCAACGGGAGAAACTAGGAATGCAGATCTAGGTGTAATATAACATAAAAATACTAGATCTATGATTTCTAGAAAATAAATACAAATCTTACCTAATGTATAAGTTGGACACAAGATCTTAAAGAGAAAAGGTTACAGCACGAAACAACTTTCAAACCAACATTAAAAAACTCTCAAACACTCAAGGTTGGTGTTTGGTATATACTGGTTTTTGGAAAAAAATGGTTAGGGTTTGAAGAGGTGTTTGGAAGATTTAGGGTTAGGGTTTCTAATTATGTGGTTTCTCTCTCTCTTATCTCTCCTCACTTGGACTGACGAAGTGGCAAAAGTCACTACATGCTAAGGGTTGGCCTCTTTAAATACAGGGCTGAGAAGGATCGAGAAGGGGGTTTGAAATCAATGGATGAGATTAAGTCTTGGCATATTGACTTCCATCCAACGGTTAAAGATAAGCGGTTGGTTAAACGCTTTCTCATTGGCTAAGAGAGGTTCACAGGGATTGGGACCAAGACGCATGCAGGTCATTGATAAGCTCAATCCAAGGGCTGTTAATAAACATCGGTTTTGTCTCTTAAAAGAAACACACAACCAACCAATAAGAGGGTAATAGGTGTAGGGAAAACAACGGACCACAAACGCGCCCCCCAAACTAATTACATAGACACCCTTGCAGTCTCCAGCGCTTTCGATTTCTACCCAAGTCAACTTAACAGAGATAAAACCAAGAACCAGAAATTATAGAATGACATTCCAATTTTATTTAAGAAAAAAATTGTTTTAAAATCATTAGAAATTCCCAAAAAATTAATAATTTTTTTAAAAGGGAAATTAACACATACAACACACACACACAATCAATTTAATGCAAAAAATGAACAAAGTATGCAATCATAATGTTTGTGAGTGTTTGTAAGTATACCTTTGATCAATCAAACAAGAGGAATGAATTGAATAGAAGGGCCTTGAGGATCTTTGGTATATAGGGGAGGGACTCAATTTTGTCACTATTTCCAAAGTAGATGAGAACTTATACAACGTAGACTCAATAGAGTCAAGAGTATAAGGTGCTTCAATCTTCGCCTTTGGAAATATGAGAGAAAATCTCCTTTGAGTCATCTTGGACTTGTAGGGCAACAAATAGAAAAGGAAAAATATATTCATATACAAAAAGTCTATCTACCCATTTCCTGGAAAAGAAGATTACATAACTAAACTAATTACAATTCATTACCCTATTACAACTGTTGAGAATAACTGTAAAGAATCCTGCAAATAATCATTAAGATCAAGCTTTTTAGAATATATCCAAAATAAATGAACTCTCACAAGACACAAATTTCTCCCCCATTTTGTCTCAAATGGACAAAGGAAAAAAATATGTAAGCCAAGGAGTTTAATCATCAAAAACCATTCCTATCGATTTACGTAAAGAAATAAACCTATTGAAAAACTGTTATTAAAGGAGTTTAATATAAGATTAAACTATTTAAGTAAATCTGAACTGTTTTTTGAGGAAACTCTTTTCTTTAAATCAAATGAGTTTTAATCACAAGATGTGTTTAATAAAGCATGCACGAGATTAGTTTAAGATTTGTAAAAGTTTTGAAAAAAAAAACTTAAAAGATTAAATCAACACACCAGCAAGAATGAGATGAGGAGATGTAGAAAGATTAATGACAATAGATTTTTAACGTGGTAAAACCTCACCCAACTGAGGAGACATCCACGGTGACTTCTAAGTCACAAACCAAAAATCCACTAAAAGAAAATATATCAGTTACAAATTATATAACACACATGCATGCAAATCTGTCCTATACAAGTTTAGGAATGTACCCACTGGTGTCCTTCTAACTTTTTTGTCATTCTGATTGCTGATGTAGTTCTCCCAGTTTGTTAACTTCCACTTTGTTCCAGTCTTTACGTCGACTCTTGTTTCAAGATCTTATTACCAACACTTTGAGTTTTGTAGTGTGTAAGTGTTTGTGATGGTGATCTAACACATACATGCACACACTCATGCTTATTTTTACAAAAAGTACTAGCAAATTACATATTATATCTATATGTTGTGATTTTCAGTTTCTCTCTTCTTAGGAAACTTAAACCTTATTTGACTTTTAAAAAGAACCCAGAATCCACAGCTATCTTGCTCGAAAGACGTTTCAAGATCTTATTCAATTTCTGGGTTTTGAAAATGTTTTTGAAATTGAAAACCGCCAAGTGTGATTACAACTAGTTCAAAGGTTTTGTTTCAAAAGAACTAGAAACAGAAAATGATTTTATTGATTTTGAAGATGGAAACATTTAGAGAAAATAATCAACAAAAGATTTCTCAAGGCGAGAAACTAAGAATGTAGATCTAGGTGTAATATAACATAAAAGACTAGATCTATGATTTCTATGAAATAGAAATACAAATCTAACCAAATGTATAAGTTGAGCACAAGATCTTAAAGCGAAGCAGTTACATAATGAAATAACTTTCAAACCAACATTCAAAAACTCTCAAACACTCAAGGTTGGTGTTTGGTATACACTGGTTTTTGGAAAAAAAATGGTTAGGGTTTGAAGAGTTGTTTGAACGATTTAGGGTTAGGGTTTCTAACTTTGGGTTTTCTCTCTCTCTCCTCTATCTTTTCTACAGTTCCTATTGCTGATGTGGTTCGCCCAGTTTGCTAACTTCCACTTTGGTCCAGTCTTTACGTCGACTCTGGTTTTAAGAGTCGACATAAAGTAGTCATTTAGCCTAGATATTTATAGATATATGGGTTAGGTTTGTAACACAACAAACGGTTCATCAAATGGAAATCCGAGTGATAAGATATCGTCTTTTTATGAACAAAGTAGTCATTTAGCCTTAAATGATATTTTGTTTTATATGATGCCACATGTTATATTTTGATTGGACCAGGGGGGGGGGGATGACCTTATTCCGACTTATAACCCTTGAATTAAGCTCTTACTTTAGCATATTTCAGCCATGGAAGAGTTTTAACCTAAGGAAAGAGAATTTTGAAGTTTAGGAAGAAGGTGTGAGGAGAAATTGAAGAAAAATTCAAAGACAATTACGTAAAATCCCCTAAGGTAATTCCATCCATAAATCTTTTTTATTTTTTTATTACTTATTTAAATGATAAAAACCATAATTTCTTTACTGAAATTCCATGTCTTGATGTCTACATATGGATAGACGCAAGTTTAAGAAAACTTGAATGGGTAAACCCTTGAAAATGCTTCGTTTAGAAACCTTGTGTATTCAAACTTCCATATCTTTTTCTATACTTACTTGAATTGATTGATTGTATTTGGATATTACAATAGACTCATATATGTATATCATATCCGAAAATCATGTAAAAATAGAAAGAATTGAATCTTGGGTGATGGTTTGAAGTTTAGTGTAATACCCCGTATTTTTGGCTATATTTATTTATGGGATTAATTAATTAAATGTGAATTAATTGAAAATTAATCCGGGTAAAATACTAGCGAGATGTGAGTTGGTATTTAACTATATTGATCATATATGATGTTAAATGAATATTGAATTATGAAATTTGTCGTGAGATTGATATACGGCAATTTGGTCATTTTATTGGGACGCGTGTGACAGTCACGTCAGGATATAAATATTTTGATTATAAAAGTGAATTTAAATTCTATAAACCGTATGATTGTTTTGAGTGCGCCAACGCTTTCGGAAGGGTCGAGATAGTCAGAAAACACTAGCCGGGGGTTTAGTTTGGGTCCCGGGGTATTTTTAGGCCATACCGGCAACATAAAGGGTATTTTGGTAATTTTGTATTTTTGGAGAATTAAAAGTGACGAAAATTAAGAGTTTATATCTGATGTGGAATTGACCCACTTAACCCATTAACAACCCATATTAACCTAGAAGGCTACGTAGGTTATTAGAATTAGGTTTTCTATTATCTTCCCAAAGAAAACCCTAGCCACCATAGCCACCTTTGGAGAAGAAAGCTTGGAGAGGGAGAGAAGGAGAAGGAATTCTGCAGAAACCTTTACAAAAATCAACACCAAATTCAGAGACAATCAAGGCAAGTGATTTAATTACATTTAAATTCAGAGAATGTCCTTTCCATGTTAGAAAATTGAAGAATTCCAATTGTTCTTGAAAGATGAATGAAAACCCATGTTAATTGGATTTAGAACTTGAATATTGAGGACAAGTTGCATGTAGAATTACATAGAGATGATTATTCTGGTATTAATGTATGTTGGTTGTAATAAAAACCGATCTAGAATGGACTAATTGATGATTACAAATTCTAGGGTTTATGTTCTTGAATAATTGGGGAAAAAGTGTAGAGATTTGTATATTGATTGATGTTAGGGTGATTTAATCCTTTAAAACGTGTTGGGAGGTGACTATAATATGTTTAGGATTGATTAGAGACCTTAAAACAATCATTGGGACTAATTTTAGAGGAGATTTGAGGAGTAAAATTGATGAAAAACGAAGAAGGGAAAATCTGGGCTCGAACTGGTCGTTCGTTAGAAGAGCCTCCCCAGGTCGTTCGAACGAGCTTCTAACGAGTTAACCAGTCGCTTCTAACGAAAAGGAATTTCGTTCGATACTTCGTTCGAACGAGATCTCGTTAGAAGGTACAGTTCGTTCGAACGAACTGGAATCTCATTCGAACAACCTCGTTCGAACGAGACTTCTAACGAGCTGACAGTTTGATCTCGTTCGAACAGCCTCGTTCGAACGAGACTTCTAACGAGCTGGCAGTTTAGGCCTTTTTGGCCTGTTTTGATTTTGGGAGTCCCGTAAACTTGTTCGAGGATAGAGATAGCATTCCTTTGATGATATATGGATAGATTTGGGACTTTTGGGTTATTATGAGGAGTAAACTATACACGAGTGATTTAAATCAATGAACCGTTTGGGATGAGACGTGTGTCTACTACGACGTGAGAATAGATTATGGCGCGTATGATTATAAACCGGAATCGTATAAAGTGTGTAAATTATAGATTGGTACGAGAATGAGAATAATACTACAATTAAACTACGAGATTACTAAGACATGTGTTTACTTAGTATTGGTATATGAATTGTGTGTATGACATACCTACCATACTTGCTATCACGGGAGGTTTGCATTCGCTTAGGGCCCTCTAATCCTTGTGTTGCCTGGATTTAGACTGGTTACCTTGATGAACATAGGTCATAGAAAGACTTATTGGGATATTAATAAGTCCGATGATCTTGGGAGCGTAGGTATGTGCGTGACCCATGTGATGTGACTGTGTTCGCCTCCATTATTTGTGATGTTGTTATTTGTGAACTATTCCTGAGAGATTCGGAATATGTAATCCTTATGTACGTGATGTACCGGGATGGATAACAGAGTATGTGTGCACCGTAGCTTAGTTCTCGGGGTGCTTGTATTGTATATTTATGATGGGAATAATGTACACTTAATTAATGGAAATCTTCATGTTAATGTTGTGAATATAATTACGGTACTGTTTCGAAAAAAAAATAAAAAAAAAATAACGGGTTAGCTGGTAGTGTTACATATTGCATATTGAGCATCTGAGTTTACGTTAAACCCCTATTTAATTACGAGCGTTATATGTTAATTGAACCGAGTAATAAAGGTAGGACTTATGACAGTCTAGCTAGATATGATGTCACTTAGCTAGTGGTTTGTGTCGTTGTAGATGGGTACTTACGTTAGGAGTGCACAGTTAGACGAGAGGTGAGAATATCATGTGAGTGCACGTCCTAACATGTACTTTGCATTTAATGTTTTAAATGTTTTTAAAGCACTTGCAGGTTTTTAAAATATCTCCACATTCGGGCTCTGACCCGTTTGCTTTCAAATCTATTTTTTGTAAAACCATTTTAGGTGCCCAGCCACAAGGACACCATGCATAGGATACTCATTCAGGTGACGAGTTGTAGCTGTTTTTGGAAGCTACAGGGATTTGCTTGTAGATGCATCTATCATTTGGATTCCAGAGTCATTATTTATCAGTTGTAGGGCATGTTGCCCATTTCTTTTAGAGACATCTTTCCATTTCAGTTTTTAGACTTTGTCATGTATTATTTCAGTGGTGGGATTGTAGTGAGGAGTTTTTCCTCCAGACTTTATTTACATTATGTGATGGTTATTCTATTTACTTCTTTATGGTTAATGGTGTTATTATTCTTCATTACACTTGTTGCATGTTAATCAGACTTAAATTAAAATTTGGCAACTTAATTTTTAAATACTAGGTGGTTAGTAATCATTAAAATGTTTTCGACAGTGATGCTATTAACTGGACCAACTTGGCATTTTGAATTAATTTAATAAAGGAGTAGCTACCCGGTATTTAATTAGTCGGGGTGTCACATTTAGGTATGAAATCTTCCCCAAGGGTGAAGGTATGCACGCCATGTGTTCGATGTTTTGATTGACATAGCAAATGAACCTTAAAAATTAGGAAACTTTAATTTTGTATTATTCAATATGTTTAATGATATTGGGCAAAATATCATAGAAATTTATGATGGATAAAAATTGTGAAAATTTCTTAAAGTTGATCAAACAATAGAGGAGCATATAGGGCAGATTTGTGACGTAGTAAAGCAATGGACCTATCTTGCTCTAGAAAACATGAAATGATGCTCTATATTTTGTATTGAAATCCTAATATGATAAGGATTGAATTACCAAGATGAAATGAGTGTATGTTTGATCTATGATTTGGATATGTCAAATACATTAACATGAGTTGGATGGAACTTCACTTAGATAAATGATTTGAATAGAACCATATGAAACTTATGAACTGAATTATGTTTAAGTTATTCCATGGATTTTTAAGATTCGTATGATGATACTAATATTGTAACAATGATAGGAAGAGAAGAAGAACTGATTGAACAAGTACCGGATAAAGGCAAGGGAAAAGCTAATTAAACTGTCAATGTGAGTGTACGTATGATTGTTTCATATATACAGATATATGAATATAACTCTACGAGCTAGATTTATTTGAGTACTTTGGTATTCAGGATTTTTTTGGATATTCAGATATCGAGGATTTATTTAGGTATTCTGATCAAGGATTGGAATTGGACAAAGATCCAATGATTTGATTTGTCTTATGATAAAGATTTATTGGAACTCGTGTTCCAGGATTTGTTATTGCCAATGGGCAGAATTATTTGGATCTTATGATCCAGGATTTGTTATTTCCAATGGGCAGGATTGTTCGGATTTTATATCCACATATTCGATATATAATTTTTATTTCGTTGTAGGGAATGAGTACCTCACTAATCTTAATGCCTACGGTTTATATTTTAATAATTTTAGGTTTATACGCTGCTAGCTAGGATACCATATGATCAGTAACTTTGAGAGTTGCACCGTTGGAAATAGCTGGGGTTTAAATATAGGGATTTTATCTTTGTCACACTGAAGATTTTAATATACCCACGCATTGTATATACTGCGTTAGCATGGATAGTGTTGATGATTGTGAAATTTTATCATATTTAATCATAGTATTGTATGTCCCCTTAATTATGACTCTATTATTGATTTCATTATGGTATAAGAATAATATTATTTTCATTATGCACATTATGTAGAAAAATATTGATAAATGAATTATATTTCCAATGGGCTCAAGATTATGATCCAATTATTCTAATAACAAATGATTAGTATGGATATTGGGTTTGGGGTGTGACAATTAGTGGTATCAGAGCGTGGTTATTAATTCTGGACGTGTGTGACGATTAGATAGTTGTATTGAGTTAATTTGATATTTATGAATTGTTTATGTACTAACCAATAGTTTAGTATTATAAACTATTTATATTGGTTGTTCGAACTTTGTTGTATTACATATAATTCTATATGGAACCTGGGAATGGACAACATAGAGAAGAGGGAGTAGATTCTCGTACAGACAATACTGAAGTAGAGCAGAGTGTTGCTAGAAGGTCTAGAGAGAATGAGAAGCCTACAGAAATGAAAATAATGGCACTTGAAATATTGAGGATGGCATAATAATAAGAAAGAAATATGGCATTAATGGCAAAGCAACAGGCTAGATATCTAGAATCAAAGACTGTGGCCAAGATTGAGAAAGTGGCAAGGAAGGAAATGAAGGATTGAATGCATGAGAAGTTTTTGAAGTTGAATCCTCCAGAATATTCAGGGTCAGTTGAACCTACAGAAGATGCGATGTGGGTCCGAAATCTAGAAACTATCTTTGCAGTTATGAAGTTTCCAGATAACCAGAAAGTGAATCTAGTTGTGCTTAAGCTGAAAGAAGAGGCCAAATATTGGTGAGAAGCCAGCAACCATTTGGTGCCTAGGATGGAAGGTACTAATCTTATTAATTGGGCTGAATTTATTAAAGCTTTGTATGTTAAGTATTTCCCTAAAGTTTATAGAAGGGATAAAGTGAGGGAATTTATAAATTTAACCCAAGGAAAAATGTCTGTGAGGGAGTATGAGGCTAAATTTACTGCTTTGTCTAGATTTGCTACTGAGTATGTGGAGGATGAAGAAAATAAATGTAGTAAGTTTCAAGATGGACTGATTTAGCCTATTCAAAATAGAGTGGCCACTTATAAGTTAGAAGATTATGCTTCTCTAGTAAACAAAGCCACGATAGCAGAAAGGAAAATAAACCAATGGGTGGCGAGTAGAGAGAGTTGTAAGAAAAGTAGATTCGACGCATCTCAGTCTAAAGGAGGTGAGGGTGGAAGTGTTAAGATGGAACCTCATAAAGTTCAGAGAGGTGGTGGAGATAGTGGTAGAGGTCAGGGGAGATTTGGTAGAGATACTAGTGGTGGATAATCTTCTAGTCTGGTTAGGAGGTCAGGAAAAGATAAGGCACTCGCGAGAGTTGTTACATGTTTCTTTTGTAAAGAGGAGGGGCATTATAAATCCTAATGTCCTAATCTTAAAGGAGTGGAATGCTGCCATTGTCATCAAGTGCGGCATGTTAAGAAGAATTTTCCGCAGTTGGCAGAGACTCTAACAACACCTAGTGGAGTAGCAAGCAGGGTGTTATCTCCATACAGTGCAGTGAAAAATATGGGCAGAGGACAAGGTAGTAGTTTCAGGATAGGTGGACGAGTCTTTAAAATGTAAGAAGCTCAGATTACTCCAGATGTAGTGACATGTACACTTTCTGTTACAGATAGAAGTGTTTATATTTTGATTGATTCTAGTTCCACACATTCTTTTGTATCCTATGCTTTTGCTTACCTGAATAGACCGTGTACTCGTTTAGATGTGGGGTTGGGTATTTATATGCCTATGGGGGATATGGTTGTAGCCGAATATGTTTTTCGTGATTTTGTTTTGACTGTGGGGGTTAGAGATACAGTTATAGATTTACTTCCATTGTATATTTCTGATTTTGATATAATTCTGGGAATGGATTGGTTATCTAAATATCATGCATCTATGGATTGTTTCTGTAAGGAAGTTGTTTTTAGTATGCCTGGCGAGCCTGAATTTAAATTTGTGGGGGAAAGGAAAATTGTTCCCAGTTGCATCATTGCTGCTATTCAGAAGAGTTTCCCAGTTGCATTATTGAGTAAGGTTTGTGAGGGTTTTATTGAATATGTTCTTGACACTAGGAAGGGGGCTTTACAGTTACTCGATGTTCCTATTGTACGAGATTTTCCAGAAGTGTTTCCTAGTTAGTTTCCTGGGTTACCTACATAAAGAGAAGTTGAATTTAGTATTTAAATAGCACTGGGGATATACCCTATTTATATGGCACCGTATAGAATGGAACCTATTGAATTAAAAGAACTTAAGATTCAGTTGCAGGATTTACTTAATAGGGAGTTTATACGACCTAGTGTAACTCCATGGGGTGCACCAGTTTTATTCGTAAAAAATAAAGATGGCACTATGCATTTGTGTATTGATTACAGGCAACTAAATAAAGATACAATTAAGAACAAATATCCTTTACGTCGTATAGATGATTTGTTTGATCAGTTACACGGTGCTAAAGTGTTTTCGAAAATAGACTTGCGATCGGGTTATCATCAGTTGAGGGTCAAGGAGAGTGATATTTCTAAAACTGCTTTTCGTACTCGATATGGTCATTTGAATTTCTGGTGATGTCTTTTGGGGTGACTAATGCTCCAGTTGTATTTATGGATCTTATGAATCGGGTACTGCATCCTTTTGTTGATTCATTTGTGATAGTTCTTATTGATGATATTCTGATTTATTTACGTGTAATGGCTGAACATGAAAATCATCTCATAACTATTTTGAATTTGTTGAAAGATAAGAAGTTGTATGCTAAGTTTAGCAAGTGTGAATTTTGGTTATCACAAGTTGTATTTTTAGGCCATGTTATTTCTGTAGATGGTATATGTGTTGATCCTAAAAAGGTAGAATCTATTGTAAAATGGGAGAGGCCCAATAATGTGACTGAGGTAAGGAGTTTTTTGGGTTTGGTTGGGTATTATAGGAGGTTTATAAAGGGATTTTCTTCGATTGCTTTGCCAATGACTAAACTAACCTGTAAAGACGTTAAGTTTGAATGGAATTCGGATTGCGAAAATAGTTTTGATGAATTGAAAAAGAGGTTGGTAACTACACCTATTCTTACTATTCCGCATGGTGGAGATGGTTTTGTTATTTATACTGATGCTTCACATCAGGGGTTAGGTTGTGTTTTTATGTAGTATGGAAAAGTTATTACTTATGATTCTAGGCAGTTGCGTACACATGAACATAATTATGCTAGACATGATTTGGAACTCGCTGCTATTGTGTTTGCTTTGAAATTATGGCGTCATTATCTATATGGTGAGGCATGTGAAATTTTTATTGACCATCAAAGCCATAAGTATTTATTTACTCCGAATGAGTTGAATTTGAGGAAGAGGTGGTGGATGGAGTTAATTAAAGATTATGACTGTACAATTCACTACCACCCAGGGAAGGCAAATGTAGTTACAGATGCTCTGAGTAGAAAGGCTTAGGGAAGGTTATCTTGTGTTCGGTGTGCTAGAGTTGCCCACATCATGGAGTTGATATTGATGGGAGTATAATTGAAGCTAGCAGATGGGGACATGTTCTTTGCTCATGTAAGCGTGAGACCTTTGTTAGCTACCCGTATTCGTGATTTGCAAAGTCAAGATCCTTTTTTTAGAAGAAACGACAAGATGTCTAAGATAGTAAGTCTAACGATTTTTATACTGTGAATGATGGAACTTTATTGTATAAGCAACGATTATGTGTGCCTAATATGGGTGGATTGAATGAGGAAATTTTAGATAAGGCTCATAATTCCATTTATACTATGCATCCTGGTAGCACTAAAATGTATAGGAATTTAAAGGAGAATTATTGGTGGAATAATATGAAGAAGGAAATAGCTAATTTTGTTGCTAGGTACCTTATATGTCAGCAAGTGAAAGTTGAGCATCAGAAACCTACTGGTTTGCTTCAGCCATTGCAAATACCGAAATGGAAATGGGATCACATAATGATGGATTTTGTGGCTAGGCTTCCTCGATCTCAGAAGGGTTCAGATTATATTTGGGTAGTTGTGGACAGATTGACCAAGTTCCTTCATTTTCTAGTAGTCAAGACTACGAATATAGTTGATAGGTATGTTAGATTGTATGTTAATGAGATTATTCGATTGCATGGAGCACCGGTATCTATTGTTTCAGATAGGGCCCCTACTTTTACATCTAGATTTTGGGGTAGCTTGCAGTATGCTATGGGTACTAACTTAAAGTTTAGTACGACTTTTCATCCTCAGACAGATGGGCAGTCTGAAAGGACAATACAGATTATGGAAGATATGCTTAGAGCTTGTGTGCTTGATTTTAAAGGAAATTGGGATGAATATTTATCTTTGATAGAATTTGCATATAACAATAGTTTTCAATCTACTATTGGTAAGGCGCTATATGAAGGGTTGTATGGTAGACAGTTTCATACACCCGTATGTTGGGGCGAAGTTGGTGAAAGGAAAATAGAGGGTCCAAAGTGGATTGAAGTCACCACTGAAAAATTGAAGATTATTCAAGATACAATGGGAACGGATCAAAGTAGACAAAAAAGTTATTCAGATAAGCGACATAAAGATTTAGAATTTCAGAAGGGGGATTATGTGTTTCTTCGAATATCACCATGGAAAGGCGTTATGAGGTTTGGAAATAGAGGTAAATTAAATCCACGCTATATTGGACCTTATAAAATTCTTGAGAATGTCGGGATAGTTGTCTACAAGTTAGATTTACCACAGGAGTTAGCTCGATTACATGATGTTTTACATATTTCTATGTTGATAAAGTATGTAGGGTACCCTTCACATGTATTGGTGGAACAACCTATTGAGTTGCAGGAATATTTGAGCTATGTGGAAGAACCGCTTGCTATCGTGGATAGGAAGGAACATATATTGAGATCCAAAGTGATCCCACTTGTGAAGGTTGTATGGAGAAGGCATTCCATGGAAGAAGAAACATGGGAGAGTGAGGATAGCATGAAAGTGTGTTATCCATATTTTTTCGATTCGGACAACCAAGGTATGTCACTTTCGGGGACGAAATTTCCTAACAGGGGGAGAATTGTGACAACCCCAATATAAATATGATAAATTATGTTTAAATCATGATTAGCTTATGTGTTATGGATAAAATGTTATTAGTATATATAATGTTAAGTCATTATATTTAGTCTAATTCTACCTTTATAAAGTATGAAATATTGAATTAGTTACAAACACCAAAATTTGAAGTTTTGGGTAAGAATGTTCATGTTGGAGGCCAGTTTTGACCATTGTAATATAATATATGACTTGAGGTATAACTAGATATTTGTATATATATGAGTTAGGTTTGTAACACAACAAACTGTTCATCAAACGGACATCCGAGTGATAAGATATTGTCTTTTTACGAACATGGGTAAAGTAGTCATTTAGCCTTAAATGATATTTTATTTTACATGATGCCACATGTTATATTTTGATTGGACCAAAGGGGGGGTGAACTTATGCCTACTTATAAACCTTTAATTAAGATCTTCCTTCATCCATGGAAGAGTTTTAACCTAAGGAAAGAGAGTTTTGAAGTTTAGGAAGAGGGTGTGATGAGAAATTGAAGAAAAATTCATAGAAAATTACGTAAAAGCCGCTAAGGTAATTCCATCCATAAATCTTGTTTATTTTTTTGTATTACTTATTTAAATGATATAAATCATAATTTTTTTACTTAAATTCCATGTCTTGATGTGTACTTATGGATAGATGCAAGTTTAAGCAAACTTGAATGGGTAAACCCTTGAAATTGCTTCGTTTAGAAACCTTGTGTATTCAAACTTCCATATCCTGTTCTATACTTATTGGAATTGATTTATTCCAATTGGATATTACAATAGACTGATATATTTATATCATATCCTAAAATCATATAAAAATAACAATAAATGAATCTTGGGTGATGGTTTGAAGTTCGGGTATGAAATCTGCCCCAAGGGTGAAGGTATGCATGCCACATGTTCGATGTTTTGTTTGACATAGCAAATAAACCTTAAAAATTAGGAAACTTTAATTTTTTATTATTCATTATGTTTACTGATATTGGAAAAAGTATCATAGAAATTTATGATGGATAAAAAATATGAAAATTCCTGAAATTTGATTGAACAATAGAGGAGCTTATAGTGAAGATTTGCGATGTAGTAAAGGAATGGACCTATCTTGCTCTAGAAAATTTTAAATAACTCTCCGTATTTTATATTGAAATCCTAATATGATAAGGATTGAATTACCAAGAAGAAATGAGTGTATGTTTGGTTTATGATTTGGATATGTCAAATATATTAACATGACTTGGATGGAACTTCACTTTGATAAATGATTTGAATAGAACCATCTGATACTTATGAACTGAGTTATGTTTAAGTTATTCCCTGGATTTTTAAGATTCTTAAGATGATACTAATATTGTAAAAATGATTGGAATGGAAGAAGCACTGATAGAACAAGTACCGGATAAAGGCAAGGGAAAAGTCAGTTAAACTGTTAAGGTGAGTGTACTTATAATTGTTTCATATATATAGATATATGAATATAGCTTTAAAAGAAGGATTTGTTTGAATACTTTGGTATTCAGGATTTGTTTGGATATTCAGATATCTAGGATTTGTTTGCGTCTTATGATCTAGGATTGGAATTGGACAAAGATTTAATGATTTGATTTGTCTTATGACAAGGATTTGTTGGAACTCATGTTCTAGGATTTGTTATTGCCAATGGGCAGAATTATTTGGATCTTATGATCCACGATTTTTTTATTGCCAATGTGCAGGATTATTCGGATTTTATATCCACATATATCGATATAGAATTGTTATTTCATTGTAGGTAACGAGTACCTCACTAAGATTAATGCTTACGGTTTATGTTTTAACAATTTTAGGTTTATACGCTGCTAGCTAGGATACCATATGACTGGTAACTTTGAGAATTTCACTGTTGGAAAGAGCTGGGGTTTAAATATAGGGATTTTGTCATTATAACACTGAAGATTTTAATATACCCACGCATTGTATATATTGTGTTAGCATGGATTGAGTTGATGATTGTGAAATTTTATCATAGTTAATCATAATATTGTATGTCCGCTTCATTATGACTCTGATATTGATTTCATTATGGTATAAGAAAAATATTATGTTCATTATGCACATTATGTAGAAAAATATTGATAAATGAATTATATTTCCATTGGGCTCAAGATTATGATCCAATTATTCTAATAACAAATGATTAGTATGGATATTGGGTTTGGCGTGTGACATTTCATGTCCTAAAGTAAAAAATAAAAATACCCAATCACTATTTATAATTACTAAAACCAAATTGAATCCCCCCCAACACCCCCCTCCACCACTCAGCCCCTGCCCCACCACCCGCACCCAGACCCCCCAGACCCACCACCCCTTTCCCCACAACCCCCCACTACCCCCTTCCCCCCACCAGACACACATGCATACACACACACACACACACTTGCACACATACAAAAACACACACACTACCTCTTGCCCCCTTCGCCCACCATACACACACATACACACGCACCACCACCCACCTGGACATAAACATACACATATATACAAAGGAAATGTGACACCCCGACTAATTAAATACCGGGTAGCTACTCCTTTATTCAAATTAATAAAAAATGCCAAGTTGGTTCAGTTCATAGCATCACTGTCGAAAACATTTTTATAATTACTAGCCACCTAACATTTAAAAAGTGAGTTGTCAATTTTAATTAAATCCGATTAACATAACACCCATTTAAATTATGAAATACTCATATCACAACCACATCACAGTCGCAAATAAATAACGATGTAATAAACTAAATCTGGTGGAATACACCTCACAACAATTCAAATACTGAAGTAACAAATACAAGCCTGAACCAATAATTTAATTACAACCCAAAATATGAAATAAAAACTGAGTAAATGAGATGTCTCTAAAATAAATGGGGCTACATGCCCTACGGATGAGTAAATCTGAAATAGAGTCAACATAAAAAGTGGAGGCGTCTACTATCGAGATCCTATAACTTCCACATCAGGTACAACACGTCACTGGAATAGAACTCCTATGCTTGGTGTCCTTGTGGTTGGGCACCTAAAAAGGTTTTTACAAAAATAGATTTGAAAGAAAACGGGTCCGAGCCCGATTGTGAAAACAGTTTAAAAATAGTAAGTGTTTAATATCATTAAACAGTGAATATAAAGTACATGATAGTCTGTGCACTCACATGAGTTCCTCACCTCTGAACTAATTGTACACTCTTATCGTACCCGTATCCATTCTAGTTATTCCCATATCTAACTAGTCCAATACAAAATCTAACATTACCATACGATTCACAATTTAATTCCGACATCTTAATTTAAACAGAGAGTTTTACTTTTCATCGCAGTTTCCCATATTATTAATACTAATTAAGAGAGATCTTCCATTTTATCTTTACAAAACATTGCTATAATTTATACTCACATTTATACATGACAAATCATTTCAATTAACAGTATATTATTCTCATCATCAATATACAATACTAGCACCTCCGAGACTAAGCTGCGGTGCACACATACTCTGCTATCCAATCCTGGTACATCACGTACATAAGGACCACGCATTCCGAATCTCTCAGGAATAGTTCTCAAATAGCAACAATCACACATAATGGAGGCGAACATAGTTCACATCACATGGGTCACGCACATACCTACGCTCCCATGATTAGCAGACTTATTAACATCTCAATAAGTCCTTCTCTGACCTATGTCCTCGAGGTACCAATCTAAATCCCCCCGTAGGCACACAAAGATTAGATGGCCCTGATCGAACGCCGACCTCCCATGATAGCAACTACGGTAGGTATGTTATACACAGATAACTACATATACTAAGTATTCACACATCTTAGATATCTCAAAATATTAATAGAGGTAAACTTCTCATTTTTATACCATCATTTAGTGTTATACATTTACAAGTCCTCGATTTATGTACATTAAAGTTGTCAACTCTTCTCATGTCGTAATTAGGTACTCATTTCCTAATCCACAAGTGTCATCGAGTTTACTTCAAGATTCTAAGTTTTACCCCTCAACGTGCTCCAATCTCACAATTATACTCACTAGTCAATAGGGGAAGGTTATTACTCTATTATATAAGTCTACGGAACATTTGAAATAAAATCTGGCCTAAAAGGTCATTCTGTCAACTCGTTAGAAGTCTCGTTCGAACGAGTGTCACTTCTAACAAACTACCAACTAGTTAGAAGGGGTACTGTCATCAGGTTAGAAGCTCGTCCGAACGAGGTCGGTCGAACGCCCTAGGCAGGTCTTCTAACGAGATCGCAGAATACGCCCAGAAAATCCCAAACTCGTTTTTTTCTTTATTCTCCTCTTCTCTAAATCCACCCTAAGACTATCTAACTACATTTTAATTGCTGGTAGACCATTTTTAGTCACCCTAGATCATTCCTAAACATGCTTTCGAGGTCAAATCTTACAAATTAACATGCCAAAATCATAAATCCCCAATTCTTGTTCCAAACCCTATGAACTTGAACCCAGAATTTAATTTCATCAAAAGACTCCTTATTAATCCGTTTTCAGATCATCAAAAGTTATGTTTTGCATATTAAATTTGTCCATAATCATCTACAAGTAAATTCCTACCCAAAACCACAAGTTTCACAATAATTTCATTGGGTGTTCTTCATAAAAATTTCAAAAACATAAACAGTTTTCTACACTACACATGGAGGAAATATTCATTGCAAATAACGCAGAACACTTGCCTTAGATTTGTTTCTTCTGAATTGATGTTGGTGAATGAAGGCTGATTTCTCCCCTTTCTCTACAGAATATTCCCAAGGATAGTGATGGTGGTTGGAGGTTTCTTTTGGAACCTCTTCAAACTCTCCCTTTAACACCCGTAGCCCACTAACTTACATAATGCTGATAATGGACTTAATGGGTTCATTAGTAATATATTATTTAACCCTAAAATTCGTGGGTTTTAATTCCCATATTTTTAAAATTACCAAAATACCCTTCTAGGTTGCCGGTCTGGCAAAAAAATGCCCCGGGACCCAAACAAAACCCCCGGCTAGTGTTTTTTTACTATTTCGACCCTTCCGGACACGTTGGCGCACTGAAAATAACCATTCGGTTGATTAAAATATAATTACCTTTTTTTAATTTAAATCATTTCGTTCCTGATGCGACTGACACGCGCATCCCAACTAAGTTTTCCAACTTGTCGCATTTCTGCCTCGTGACATTTTAAATACTTTCAATACTCATGTATTATTAAATTTTAATATCATAACCTAATACTAACTCACATCTCGCTAGTATTTATATCCAGATTAATTCCCAATTAATTTAATTAATCCCTTAAATAAAAATCAATAAAATTACGGGGTATTGCATACTTCCCCCATAATAACAGAATTTCGTCCCGAAATTCGAAACTAAAGAGTTCCTGGTAAAACTAACTATGGATAACGCTCGCGGATCTCATCCTCGCGCTCCCATGTGGGAACCTCAGCATTATGATGCCCCCACTGAACACGTACTAATGGTACTAGCTTTGACCTCAGTTTCTGCTCGCTTTGGTCCAAAATAGCAATCGGCCCCTCCTCGTAGGAGCTATCAGGCTGAAGATCGATATCCTCTAAAGCAATGTGAGTATGGTCCAAATCTTCCCTAAGGTATTTCCTTAGCGAGGAAATATGGAACACATCATGAATTCTATGCAAGTGCTCCGGTAATCCGAGTCTATACGCAACTGGCCCAATTCTCTTGATGATAGGAAATGGCCCCACGTATCTTGGTGCCAGTTTACCCTTCTTCCCAAAACGCATAATCCCCTTCATAGGAGATACTCTGAGTAACACCTGGTCCCTCACCTATAATTCTCTGAAGAACCTCTTGGAATCATCGTATCTCTTCTGCCGATCCTGAGCTATATGAATATGACTCTGTATCATCTATATCCTTATCGAAGTGTCCTGAATCACTTCCGGCCGAAGAAGTTTGTTATCGCCCACCTCTAACTAACATTATGGGGAACGACAAGGTCTACCATACAACGCCTCAAATGGATCCATGCCAATGGTGAACTGGAAGGAGTTATTATAAGAAAACTCCACCAGTGGAAGGTACTGCTCCCAACCACCTCCAAAATCTAATATGCACATACGCAACATGTCCACCAACATCTAATTTGTCCGCTCTGTTTGCCCATCAGTCTGTAGGTGATAAGCCGTACTAATCCACAACTCCGTGCCCATGGCCTCCTGGAAACTCTCCCAAAATCGTGAAACAAATATATTGTCTCGATCAGACACGATATTTAGAGGTACACCGTGAAGTCTCACTATTTCTGCAACAAAAATCTGGGCATACTGTCCCGTAGTGTAGTCTGTCCTCAAGGGTAGAAAATGAAAAACTTTGGTCTACCGATCCATAATTAACCATATGGAGCCGTGACCCCTCTGTGACGAAGGTAACCCGGTGATAAAGTCCATGGATATGCTCTCCCATATCCACATCAGAACCTCTAACGACTGTAGAAGTCCTATCGATTTCTGATGGTCCACCCTTACTAGCTGACAAGTGGTGCATTTAGAAACGAACACAGCGATATCTCTCTTCATCCTGTTCCACCAGTACTGTCGTCTCAAGTCTTGGTAAATTTTATCCCCACCAGGGTGTACCGCGAATCGTGAGCCATGCGACTCTGTCATTACCTCGTGTCGCAAGTCTTCCCCTTACGGAATGACCAGTCTCCCATTGAAGCGTAATCCCCCTATGATCTAATGGTATAGGACTCGACTCCCTCAACTAGTAATCGAACTATTTTCTCCTGACAGAACGAGTCATTTGCCTATGCCTTTACCACTCTTGAGGTGTAATAGTCATCACAGACATGAATGATCGGGCCACTGCATCCTGGTGTCCGAGCTCCTTCCACTTAGCTTTCCACACATCGACTACCTCATCTACTGGCCTACGGTTCAAGGTGTTTGCTACCACGTTAGCCTTCCCTGGGTGATACTGGATATTGAAATGATAATCCTTTACAAACTCAAGCCACTGACGTTGATGCATATTTAGCTCCTTTTGCATGCAGAGGTATTGTAGAGACTTGTGGTCTGTTAACAATCGAAATTTCTCCCCCAGGAGATAGTGTCTCCAAATCCGAAGAGCGAATACGGCTGCCGCTAACTCCAAGTCATGTGTGGGGCAATTACTCTCGTGAGGCTTAAGCTTACGAGAAACATAAGCTATTGCCTGACTCTCTTGCTGCAGCACACCTCCAAGTCCTTGTAAGCACGCATTGGTGTAGACTAAATACTCAACTCCCAGTCTAGGCAATGCTAACACCGGCGCTGAGTTCAATTTGTCCTTTAACTCATCAAATGCCAACTAACAGGCATCGCTCCAGATGAATGGCACACCTTTGCGAGTCAGATGTGTCAAAGGACCCGCTATCTTTGAGAAACCCCGAATAAACCTTCTGTAATATCCTGTTAAGCCCAAGAAACTACTGATCTCAGTCGGCGTCATGGGCTGTCCCGACTTCCTCACCATGGATACCTTTACCAGATCAACAGATATCCCCCAGTCTGAAATGATATGCCCCAAAAACTGAACCTCCTTCAGCCAAAATCAACATTTCTCGTACTTTGCATATAGGTTGTTCTGACGTAGCGTCTGTAAAATTTATCTCAAATGCTAGGCGTGCTCCTCTTCTGTCTGGGAGTAAACCAGAATGTCATCAATAAAGACAATGATGAACTAGTCTAGGAACTCTCTGAACACCCTATTCATAAAGTCCATAAACACGACTAGAGCATTGGTCAAGACGAAAGGCATAACCCGAAACTCTTAGGAACCATACCTCGTCAAGAAAGCAGTCTTCTAGACGTCCTGTTCCCTGATACGCAACTGATGGTATCCCGATCGCAAATCAATATATGATAAGAAGAAAGCTCCTCTCAACTGGTCAAATAAGTCATTGATTTGGGGCAACGGATACTTATTCCATATCGTGACTTTATTCAACTCCCGGTAATCTACACATAATCTCAACGATCCATCCCTCTTCTTTACGAACAACACAGGGGCACCACGCGGCGAAGTACTACTTCGAATAAACCCATGACCCAACAACTGTTCTATCTGATCCCTTAGATCTCTCATCTCCGCTGGAGCCATACGGTACGGTGCGCGGGCAATGGGCCGAGTGCCCGATGTTAAATCAATAACAAAATCTATCTCCCTATTAGGAGGTAATTTAGGTATATCCTGAAATACATCAGTGAACTCTCTAATGACTGGAATCGAATCAAGTGGTATCACCACTTCCTTATAGGTCTCCTCCTCTATATAGTACAAGTGAGTGGACGATCCTCCCTCGGGACGAGGTATCGCCACTAAAAACATCTCCTCCCTGGGAATGGCAAAAATAATACTCCTATTGAAATAATCAATCTTGGCTCGGTACGCAACTAGCCAATCTATACCAATAGTCACATCATACTCAGTCATCTCTAATTATAGCATATCAGCGGGTAAAGTAAATCTCCCTATCTCTATACCCACACCTCTACAAATAAGTGAAATCATGAAACCCCTACTCAACGGTGAATCTACGCAAGTAATCGTGCTCTCTGCAGTGTCTAACATTCCCAAAGTGCGTGCAAATCTCATGGCAATGAAATAATGTGTGGCCCCCGTATCAAATAAAATACGCCCCATAGTCCCCTGAATAGAGAACATACCCTCAATAGCAGGTGGATCCTGTGGGACTGCGGCATGCTGGAGTTGATAAACTCGCTCGTAGTGTAGTTGTCCCTGTTGGAATAGGACTGCTGGGATGGGTGGCAAAGATGGCATATGTGGTGCTTCTGGGAGGGCGGCGGAAAACATAGGTCTCTGGGGCTCCTGTAGAGCACCCTACTACCGCTGCTGTGGGGCCCTGCCCCTATCAGGACACTCTTGGCACTTGTGGCCAATCTTGACACAAATGAAACATTTTCCTAGAAAGTTTCCCCCTCTCTGACCCTCCCGCCCATGGCCCTAGTGGTTGTTGCCATTCCTCCACTGGACGTACTGGCCCTGCTGACCCTGATGGCCATGATAAAAACCTCCCTGTCCATTTGAAAACCCCAGATCTGAACCTCTTAAAATCCCCTTGCTGGGAACCCTGATCTCCCTGCCTATGCTGACCCGTCGCTGGCACCATTTCCCCCTATCCTGCCCTGATGGCTCGACTCTCCTGATCTCTTACTCTCAGAAATGTGAAAGCGATGATCCTGGCAGTGAAGCAGTGCTGCGTTAACCACTTCAGAATAAGTGGCCAATGAGATATTTCCCAACAAGTGTTGTCGGATCCTCTAAGTCAATCCGTTCAAGAACTTATGAATCTTCTTCTCCTCAGTCGGAATCTCATCGGGAAAAATGTTCAAAAGATTAGTGAATTCGGCCTCATACTCAGCCACGGTCCTCCCCTCCTTCTTGAGGTTCATTAACTACCTCCTCATTTTAGTGTGAACGGCTGATGGGAAATATTTACGGTCGAACCGCACCCAGAACTCCTGTATGGAAAGGGCATCTCTCTCCTCCAGGGTGGTAATGGACTCCCACCACTGCAATGCTGATCCTACTAGCTTAAAAGTAGCTAGTATCTGTTTCTATACCTATGTGCACTCATACATCCTCAAATGTCTTTGAATGTCCTTCTTCCACTGGCTGAACACAACAACATTGGAGCTACCTGCAAACTCCGGAGGGTGTGCTTTCTGAAAATCATCACGAACACATTCCCAAGCAGACGGGAATGTATGAGCCTGAACTGGTGCTACTGTTGGCGCCTGGGGTGGTGCCTGCTACACAACTGCGAGGGCGACATTTACCGCTTGGGCTACAATAGCAGCAACCTCCGTGGCATTCATGGTGCCCTGTACTGGTGCAGGCTGTGGCTCGGGTTGAGCATCCCTAGGAACTTAATGTGCACATCGTGGAGGCATCTGAAATGAGAGTAAAGTCTTATTATTATCTCAAAATAGATGACGACCAAAACATATACAAAAGAATACAACAATCCTAAAATATAGGGCTCTACATCAAAGAAATCTCAGCGGAAATATAATAAGCCGTACAGATGCTAAGGACACTAGAACCTGATGTACTGATACCACCTGTGACACCCCGACTAATTAAATACCGGGTTGCTACTCCTTTATTCAAATTAATACAAAATGCTAAGTTGGTTCAGTTCATAGCATCACTGTCGAAAATATTTTTATAATTACTAGCCACCTAATATTTAAAAAGTGAGTTGTCAATTTTAATTAAATCCGATTAACATAACATCCATTTAAATTATGAAATACTGATATCACAACCACATCACAATCGAAAATAAATAACGATGTAATAAACTAAATCTGAAGGAATACACCTCACAACAATCCAAATACTGAAGTCACAAATTTAAGCCTAAACAATTAATTTAATTACAACCCAAAATATGAAATAAAAACTGAGTAAATGAGATGTCTCTAGAAGAAATGGGGCGACATACCCTCCAGATGAGTAAATCTGAAATAGAGTCAACATAGAAATTGGAGGTGTCTACTATCGAGATCCTATAACTTCCACATCAGATACAACACGTCACTGGAATAGAACTCCTATGCTTGGTATCCTTGTGGCTGGGCACCTAAAAAGGTTTTTACAAAAATGGATTTGATAGCAAACGGGTCAGAGCCCGATTGTGAAAACAGTTTAAAAAAAGCTAGTGTTTAATATCATTAAACAGTGAATATAAAGTACATGATAGTGTGTGCACTCACATGAGTTCCTCACCTCTCAACTAATTGTGCACTCCTATCGTACCCGTACCCATTCTAGTTATTCCCATATCTAACTAGTTCAATACAAAATCTAACATTACCATACGATTCACAATTCAATTTCGGCATCTTCATTTAAACAGAGAGTTTTACTTTTCTTCACAGTTTACCATATTAGTAATACTAATTACGAGAGATCTTCCATTTTATCTTTACAAAATGTTGCTATTATTTATAGTCACATTTATACATGACAGATCATTTCAATTAATAGTATATTATTCTCATCATCAATATAAAATACTAGCACCCCGAGACTAAGTTGCGGTGTACACATACTCTGCTATCCAATCCCGGTACATCACGTACATAAGGACCACACATTTCGAATCTCTCAGGAATCGTTCTCAAATAGAAACAATCACACATAATGGAGGTGAACATAGTTCACATCACATCGGTCACGCACATACCTACGCTCCCATGATCAGCAGACTTATTAACTTCTCAATAAGTCCTTCTCTAACCTATGTCCTCGAGGTACCAATCTAAATCCCCCCGTTGGCACACAAAGATTAGATTGCCCTGATCGAACACCGACCTCCCATGATAGCAAGTACGGTAGGTATGTTATAAACAGATAACTACATATACTAATCATTCACACATCTTAAATATCTCAAAATATTAATAGAGGTATACTTCTCGTTCTTATACCATCATTTAGTGTTATACGTTTACAAGTCCCCGATTTATGTACATTAAAGTTGTCAACTCTTCTCACGTCATAATTAGGTACTCGTTTCCTAATCCACAAGTGTCATCCGGTTTACTACAAGATTATAAGTTTTACTCCTCAACGTGCTCCAATCTCACAATTATACTCACTAGTCAATAGGGGAAGGTTATTACTCCATTAAATAAGTCTACGGAACATTTGAAATAAAATTAGGCCTAAAAGGCCATTCTGTCAACTCGTTAGAAGTCTCGTTCGAACGAGGTCGTTCGAACGAGTGTCGTTCGAACGAATGGCTTCGATTGAACTACCAACTCGTTAAAGGGGTACTGTCATCTCATTAGAAGCTCGTTCGAACGACCTGGGCAGGTCTTCTAACGAGATGGCAGAATACGCCCAGAAAATCCTAAACTCGTTTTTTTTCTTTATTCTCCTCTTCTCTAAATCCACTCTAAGACTATCTAACTATGTTTTAATTGCTGGTAGACCATTTTTAGTCACCCTAGATCATTCCTAAACATGCTTTTGAGGTCAAATCTTACAAATTAACATGCCAAAATCGTAAATCCCCGATTCTTGTTCCAAACCCTATGAACTTGAACCCAGAATTTAATTTCATCAAAAGGCCCCTTATTAATCCGTTTCAAATCATCAAAAGTTATGTTTTGTATATTAAATTCGTCCATAATTATCTACATGTAAATTCCTACCCAAAACCACAAGTTTCACAATAATTTCATTGGGTGTTCTTCATCAAAATTTACAAAACATAAACAATTTTCTACACTACACATGGAGGAAATATTCATTGCAAATAACGACATCAAAACACTTGCCTTAGATTTATTTCTTCTGAATTGATGTTGGTGAACGAAGGCTGATTTCTCCCCTTTCTCTACAGAGTTTTCCCAAGGATAGTGATGGTGGTTGGAGGTTTCTTTTGGAACCTCTTCAATCTCTCCCTTTAACTCCCGTCGCCCACTAACTTACCTAATGCAGATAATGGACTTAATAGTTTCATTAGTAATATATTATTTAACCCTAAATTTCGTGGGTTTTAATTCCCATATTTTTATAATTACCAAAATACCCTTCTAGGTTGTTGGTTTGGCCTAAAAATGCCCCGGGACCCAAACTAAACCCCCGACTAGTGTTTTCTGACTCCCTTCCGGAACGTTGACGCACTCAAAATAACCATTCGGTTGATAAAAATATAATTCACTTTTTTTTTAATTTAAATCATTTAACGCGACTGACACGTGCATCCCAACTAAGTTTCCCAACTTGTCGCATTTTTGCCTCGTGACAATTTAAATACTTTCAATACTCATGAATTATTAAATTTCATGAATTATTAAATTTTAATATCATAACCAAATACTAACTCACATCTCACTAGTATTTATATCTGGATTAATTCCCAATTAATTGAATTAATCCCTTAAATAAAATTCAATAAAATTACAGGGTATTACAGGAAAGAGAAAGAGAGGAAAAACTAACCGAAATCGTAGAGAGAGACAGAGAGTAGTCTCTTAGAGAGAGAAAAGTAGAGTGAAGTGAAAACAGTGGGAAAAAATAAAAGGGAAGGGTGTTTTTACCGACAAATTTATCACGAGTCTATTACGGTCTTTGATCGTGACAACTTTATAAGGTTGTCATGGTCATTGACCGTAACAATTTTGTGACAACTCTACTTGTCACGATCATTGACCGCGATATAAAAAAATGCATGTTTTTTGTCACGGTCAATGACCGTGACAAGGTTGGCCGATTAAAAGGTGACAATTGGCCTCTTTGGTGTAGTGTTAGGCATGTGCTTCCCCCTTTTAGTCTAAAATATCGATATAAAGTATGTGTGATAGCATGTTATTATGTAAAATAATGAATGAAATGAAATAATTAGTATATAATTGAACTATGCAGTGCAATGTGGGATGTGTCTACAGATAATAAAGACTAAGGATAAATTTATATCTGAAATATGCCGTTCAATGACTAAGAGAACCGTGGCATGGAATTCCACGTAAACACAATGACGATATGCTCAAGTAGTGGTAAAAGGCCTAGAATTGAAGGAGGTCCACAACCTAGTACATTACCAGGCTGTAGACTGCTATCCATTTTCTCCCTTATAAATAATACCAAAGCCTGGTACACAGACAAGCCGAGGACAAAAGGTACAAGGCTACAGAAAAGGGCAATGTCGACTACCTAAAAATCCACAACCCCTCAGCCTTTACATAACCCTATATGTGCAGGCCATGTACCCTTACACGTCAGTGATGGATTGCCAGCTATCCACCTTCTAGAAATATTCCCTCACATGATACTTATCTATAAGTCACATGCATGTGATGATCATAACTCACTCCTATAAATAGAGGTTCTCACCTCCTCACCTTGATAAGAAAAAATTGGGTAGTGAAGCTCTGTACAATTAGCTCTAGCTTCTCTCTACGCCAGAGTCCACATTCCACTGCACACTATGTTTATGTTTATACATTTAGCATTTTTCTCACTTCTTGTATGCCTCCAAATCCCCCAAATATGTACTCAATGAATATAGATAATGAGAACCAAGAATAAAAGTGAACGTAGGGTCATTCTTTTATCCGAACCACTCTAAATCTCGCGTTATCTCTATTTATCTCCCTTTTACTCTATTTTATATGCTTTGGCTGTTGTGTATTGATTTGACGATATAATTTACTTAGGTAAACCATAATTATTCAAAAAAAAATTGATGTTGTATGTGGGAATGGGGTGTTCTACCAAGTTTCTCTCTAATAGGGTTGATTATGCTTTGTTCAATCAGGGGGATATCCAGATCTATATCCTATGGATGAAATTTTGATTTTTAGGCCCATATTTTCATATAAACCCTAGTTATGGTTTCTTTTTATTTTCTGATTTATCTCCCCAAACCTGTTTACAGTTTTTTAAGCAGATCCATCTCCCACAATAATGTTTCCATGTCTATATCATGCTAAGCAGCTTGACCTCCTAAAGACTGGGAAATAGGGTTGAGCATATTTTCTGATTATCTTTGCACTTTTCAGCGTTTTCCATGTTATGACCCATATAGTAGGTAATTACTTTTAAAATTATGTTATTTTTCACATATGGATGCCGTGTATTAACACCTCAAATGTATTTTTAGTCTAATTATTAGGGTGGAAAATCACATTTAAGCAAAATTTTGGGATAGAATCTGCATTCTTCCCCCAAAAGTCCATAACTTTACATGTTGTCGTGTTACAGGTTGTGGCCTTTAGGTGAAAGCTTAATCAAAATCTTTATTTTTGGCATATTTAGCATTACTTATTAAAGAATTGTTTTCTTGAGACCGAAGATGCAACACAATGCTTAAAAATCCCAATAACATGTTTTACACATTATGGTTCAGTTTAATTTGCATAAGGCTAGGCTGTAGGATCGAAAAATGATGATTTTATGGGAAAACTTCGACAGGGTTATTACCTTAGGATCATAAAATGACCCGAGATATGTTAAAATGTTTTACTAACTTTTCAGTTACCATTATATTCAGGGGAATGTGTTTAAAAAACTATGCATGAGACGGAATCATCCCTAAAGAAAAATCGTGTTCAATCGTATCAATTGAGCTAGAAAAAGACATTTTAATGGACAAAGGCCACAATCCCATCCTTTATTTTCTTGACAAGCCATGACCTTTATGGAACAAGCCATTTGTTACTCCCTGTTAAATGTTTGATTTTCCTTACTCTATGACTCTTAAATTTCTCACTATCCTTAGTTCGTCTTAGAGAAAAGATTTTCTAAAGAACTAACTATTTAAAAAATAGGCATCATGGAAGGTAGTTCAGGATCAGGTCACACACAAATTAAAGATGAGGCACACCTAATGAGGTCTATCAATTATCTCTACGAAGGCAATGTGTTACTCCTCGGCCATATAATCCTTCTCAGATAGAGAATTATTATGACTGTGTCCGTGGATTTCACTAATACATTGAAGGATAAAGACACTGAAATGAAGACAGAGGCCGCAACCTTTATAAGGAAAACTGGGCAAAACTAGTAGAGTGGAAAAGGAGGAAGCACGCTGATCATCCAAAAAGTTCGTATGAGGAATTTACCCCTCGTAACTACAACCTAGAAACAATTATCAGTATCATCAAAAAGGAAAACCTCCTTAAATGTATGTAGAATCTTAAAACTCCCCTTGGTTAGAGGGATAAAAAAAATGGTGAAACTTCCATAATAGCCACAACCACGTAACCAACAAGTGTCAAAGCCTAAAGAATGAGGTTAAAATATTTATCAGGGAAGGGATGTTACAAAGGTTAACAAATACTGCATCCTTCAACTGAGGAGAAAGGAGGCCACAACCTAAAAGATGGTTTGATGATTTTTTTGCTAATTTTTTACTTTTGTAATTACTACAAAACCATAAAAGTAAAATTTGTATTCCTCATGTTCACATCAATGAAAAGTTAATGGTTCACCTTAATTCCTTCGTAATTTTTGTTAAACATGTTTTACTAAAAAGCTAATAGAATTAACACTTAAAGATAACTATAATGGCTTAGATCATCAAATCAAAAGAGAAGACCACGTAGTTTCCCATACCTTCAATTACAAGAAGATAGTAGTTGCAGAGGATAGAAGAAAATTTTATTGATTAAAAAATAATTCATTACAAGAATTTCAAAAATTACAAGTCCAACAAAAGTAAAAGGAAAGTATAATCCCTAGAAACGCCTTTAAGACTTCGCATCTTCTTCCTCGTCGTCTTCTTCCTCCACTCCACATAGAGTCTCTTCAGCCTCTAAAGCAGACGAAATTATGACCTTTTCCTCTCATTGAGGCTTCGCTATTCATTTTCTTTCATCTCATCTCATAGTGAGAGTGATTGGCAACATCAAACCTCCAGAAAAAATAATGTCCTTGACCTCGGCAAATTCCTTGCAAACTTTGTACCTCATTTACTTATAGACGCGAATGTAGGCCTTATTATAGTCGATACAAAAGTCTCTTAAAGCCTTGAAAGTGGCCATAACCTCATCAGCAGACTTATTTAAAGCCACGATGTGTTCATCAACCATTTTTATAAAATCTACACATTTTCATCAGTCTCCTTTTGAATGACCAAGGCACGAATTTTAGATATGGAGGTAAGTTACACCTCAAGGCTCACAACCTTCTCTTAGTTTTTCGCAACTTGTTTGGCAGGAATTTGGCCTCAAACACCTTGAGGGATTATGTGGCCTATTTGAAATTATCCTTAGTATTGATCTTCTCTTTTTCACTAGCCTCCACCTTAGTCATTTTCGAATGTCTGGAAATTTTAAATAACGTAACCACAAACTTCTTCCTATCTTTAAATGATTCATATTTGGCTTTGTATACCTCAGCCTAAGTAGACAGTGATGTTGATAATTCTCTAAATCCCCAGCATCTTCCTCAAATAAACGTTTAAGGTCTTCGGAGTTGGCAACCTTTCTCATTGCTTAGACCACGGTGGCCTCAGTGTTCCACTGGGACTCTAGATCCTCTGTTATGAGCTAAGGTAGTGTCCTAAATGCTCTATTTACGGGAGTAGGAAACTTGACAGTAATCGATGTGGATTTCCACAATGGATAATCACTATAACTTATTGGTCCCTATCCACATAACTAGGATAAATGGTCACTTCAATTACTAATGTCGTGGTATTATCAACCTCTTGTAAATTTGGGCAATAACATATTTGTCCACAGCCTAACACGGTGCTTCAATTAAGAGAGAAACAATATATTTTCCCGTAACCCTATTTTTCTTATTACCCTTGGACTTCTTGTGAGCCTACTTTAGGGCTTGGGTATTTTCCTCTAGCTCATCAAGATGGAAAACAAGAAGCTCTCTATTAATTTCCATGATTGGTTCGTTATCCATGTATGTACCCACACAGTAAGATATTTTCAACAATAATTTACGACACTTAACTAAAGGAAGACTAGGCCACGACCTAGAGACATATATTACCTCCAAATGGTCTGAAAGGAGTAATGTGCATAGTATACTATCTAAGCCTATACAAGGTACTTAGATTGACCACGGGAGGGAAGTCTTTCTTATTGTTATGTATATTTATCATGGCCTTAATTCTCTCCCTTTGATGCTTTGATGGGATTCGATCTTATATGAACTGCAACAACATAAAAACGACACAAGTTAGACAAATTCCAAGTTTAAAGAATAAAAGCCACGAGTATGTTAGAAGATGTTTCTACCTTACAAGGGGGACCACTCCATGTCCGCGAAATCTTATAGGACATGTCCCTCTCAGAATTCATGAAGTTTATTCCATAATTTTCCCTAGAGATAAAAAAATGCTTCTCTTTTCAATTTTTGGTATTGGAAGGCCTCCCCCATGAGATATTGACTAGAATTGTGCGTAGCCATATATTAGTACCTATCAACGGTGTTCGCTTTTGATATGTAAATGTCGAATAGATACACAACCGTTTCATCTGTTTAAAGGTTTTTCATTCAATACCGCGTGAGGAGGCACCCTAAGTTGCTTTAGAAACATTCCAAGATATCCCAAGTATTCTAATGAATAAGGTCAGAGAAAGTATCTATAAAAGCAAGAAAGAACTCCATAGTTAAAGAACCGCGACCTTTATGAATAATATACAATGTAATGACAAAGAAATTTCAAGGACTATGACTCCATGAATAAAGGGTGCAATAAAAAAAAGTAAGAAAGGACTCCAATAAGTATGGCCAAGGACTCCAGAGTTAATTGTACAAGACCGTGACTTAGTCAATATCTAAATATTTCTAACAATGCAGGTCCAAGTGCATATCTAAAGACAAAACATCACATGTTAATCTTAGAACTTTGATTCAAGGCTACAACCAACTAAAAAACACTGCAATCACCAGTTCATATACGTGGACAAAATAGACAAACACCAAAACTCGTTTGGTAGATAAAGAAAATGGATCAAACTTAGAAATTCCAGGGCTTTAGCCAAGAAAATGAGTTTATATTCTAGGCCAAAACTAACCTAAAACCCTCAAAATATTCCATCTTTAACCTAAAAACACAATCCAACTTCAATCCATACAAAATCTTGCCAATAATAATGAAACAATAAAACTGGTCAATAGATGTATAGGCCGCAGACCCTCACACATCATCGATGGATTGGCAACTATCCACTTTCTAAAAGGATTCCCTTAAATCATACTTATCCACAAGTAAGGTGCATAGTGCACGCGAGGTTTATAACTGACTACTATAAATAGAAGTCCTCACCTCCTCATTTTATAAGAAACAACTGGATAACGAAGCTCTTCTAAATTATATCTAGCTTATCTCTACACTGGAGTCCTCATTTTGGTCACCTTCTTCGACAACCCAAGAAAGCACCGATCGCGACCTCTAATTATTAGCACTATAAGGTCCATAATACGTGTATGTTTATGCATTTATCCCATTTCTCTTATCTTGTATGCCTCTAAGTCCATTAAACATGTACTCAACATATATAGATAATGAGAATAACGCACAAAGTGAACGTATGCTCATTTCATGGCCATATACTTTAAATCTCATGTTATATATATGTATCTCTCTTTTATTATATTTTCTATACTTTGAATATTATTTATGCTCTCGTGTTATCTCTCTTTATCAATAAAATGTAGATTTAAATTATGTGTGCTAGTATGTTATTGTGTAAAATTAATAATGAAATGAAAATAGTCAGTATATAAGTAAACTATGAAGTGCATCATGGAATGTGTGCATAGATAATATAGATAGAGGATAAATATATACAAATATGGAGTTGATCACTCGAACAACGATCTGAGTGAGCCCACATACTCACGCGGAGCGATTCAAAGTCCATGTAGTTCGTGAACTAGTCGAGAGAGATTTCAGGAGGCTCAATGTCAGAGATGTAATATTATTCTGATCATTCGAGATGTTTAAGAATGAAATAGAGTCAGATATGAAAATGTATACGATTTGAGTTCATGAAAAAACTTGGATAAGGTTGTAAGAGTATAACATACTTGATATGATCCATATAATAGATTGTTGAAATTCTTCGACCAAAACATATTTGAATCTTTGTCCAAAATGTCAGCCGAAAGCTTAATTAATAAATCGGATTCCTTAATACTGAACCTCAAGCACACCACTTATGAAAATGTATAAGACTTAGTGTACTTAGATTCACCTGGGTTAATCTAATTTTATAATTAAAAAATCTTTTTTAATTAACCTTGGGCTCATAATTTTGTCAAATACACATGGAAATATATTTTTCACATAGAAAAATATATTTTATAAAGAATTGCATCTACTTGTGTATTTTAAATATTTATGTTCATGCGGGAAACAAAATATGTTCATGTGAGAAACAAACATACTTGGAGTTGGCTCAAAATGTTTTGAAAAATCTTCTAAAGCAAACTGGACAAAATCTGGACAGATGCTTAACCTTCATTGCCTCGGCTTCACTACAGCGACGGTTTGCCTCGCTGTAGCAAAACTTGTCACTAGAATTTTATTATCCATAGTTAAAAAGATATGGACAAAGGTGTGACTTCCTTCGTAGTATTTTTTCCACAACGATGATCCTTCTCGCTGCATTGTGTCCCTGTGTAAAATATCTGAATTGATTTTCCACTTGGATCACTTTTGTGATGCCGAAAATCTGGGTGTCAAAACGAAAATCTTTATACATTTTGATTTCATTTCAGAAAATCTCCTTTTGAAATAAACACTTGACGTATTGATTTGTTTCGAAGAATATATTTAATTTAATTTGTGATTTGATGTCTAACTTATGAAATTCATAAGGATACTTGAAATAAAAGAGTTATGCAATTTCGTGGAATAAATAAAAACCAAAGTGGAATTCATGCAATTATTAATTATTTCAATCCCAAATTAAAGTACTAGAGATAAAGTCAAATGACAATACCATTTGTTGAAATTAAATCACATAATCAAATTGACTAGTGACATAACTCTAATTACGTTAATAACTCTCATTTCCTTTCCTGTTATCCTTGTCATTTCCTCTACCTTAAGTACTTGGAGGGGGTGGAAAATGGTGGGGTATGAGTGTGCGTCCAATTGGAGAAATACTAGCAATGTATATATCGTACAAAGAGATTTCTATCCATATAAAAATATGTTTTAAAAATTATGAAATCATACTTTATTTGATTAAGTATTCTCATGTAAGATGTATCGTAATAAAAAAATGTGCATTATAACCATGCAACCCGGGTGATGATCCCACTCACACTTAATATTTCTTTTAATACTACTTATATCCCGCTAATTTAACCATTAATGCTATTTCACATTTTTCAAGTTGTTTCATAAACATGTATTTACATTAATGAGAGTCGTGCTCAAAATCATTTTTTCAGTTTCTTAATCGGGGAACCAATCCTCTGTATGTCTACGACCTTTTACCGATTGGCAGAATGATGCAATATGCTCGTGATTACTGGTCTTGGGTCTAAGCATAAGTTGCACCCTAAGGCTCCGATCCCACCTTAAATTTCTCGATTACCTACAAATATCTTTTACTTGTTACATTAATGTAACATTTTGCTTTAATACTTTTTATCTACTTTTAAGCATTTTCCATTATTTATTTTTACCTTGCTGATGAGGCCAAATACCAGGGATGAGACAAGTCCCAATACTTAATTTCCAAGTTTCACACTTAATCAAGAGTCCTTTTTCATTTTACCTTTCACCCGTTATTTCATCTTTGAAAACAACCTCATTTATCATACCTTGTGAAACTTAACCTTTATGTTCAAATACTAGTTTTATACATTTTAATGTGATTTTTACTATTCACTTGCACTTTTAAACTTGCGTTTTATATACTTTTTTAAAAATGCTTCTTTTCATCTGTAATTTATGAAACATGAGTTTTCATCACATAAAATCTAACTCTTTAACTAGACTCCTTTAGTTTGGAGAATTTATTCACAAGTCTAATTTTCACAAAAAATAATACTTTAAACTAAAACATTACTTTTGTCATTTCAAGGCTTATATTTTCAACTTGTTATATTGCACTTTCTACCTTATTTCTTATCATTTTATGTGTTCATATTACACCATTTCATATATTTACCCTAAACACTTTGATATTGTCACTTTTAATCCATTATTCCATGCTCTTAAAGGACATTCCTCACATAAATATTACAATTTCATGCGATTAACATTCTAAACTATCATGTTTATCAGTTAATTTTCAAAACCTCATTTTGATGCACTTTAAACATGTTTAGCCTAATAACTTGACTTTGTGTATAGATGTCGTTGTTGAATAAGCCAAGCTAATCAAAATCTCTTGAATTACCTATAAAAATTGTTAAACAACTTGTATTGTGGTAAGCACGGGTATCTGTTCAACTTTTAAGAGTGATACATGCTAAAATGAGAAGATGAATGCAATTCACTTTCAAATATTTTTATTTCTTTTTTTAATTTTCTTTTAAAATAATTTTCAAGGGTAATTACGCTATTCAACTAAGTGACTAAAATATGAACTAAATCAAATAATAAAATAAAAGAAATATGAGGTAAATAAATGTGAGCACGGACAAGGAATGAGATTACGCCACATATTCTCGTTTTTCAAATTAATCAATTCATTAATTTTTAATGCTCGAGTTAGTATTGAAATTACAAATTTAACTCTTGTCAAAATTATATTTCTAACACTAACTTTTTATAAAATTAAATTCAATCTCCCACAGCTCTTCGAAAGTAGACTTGAACTCCTTTTAATAAATCATCCGTTATGATATCGATTCACCAAAATTCGTTTATGACATAGAAAATACAATTTGAGTTGAAATTTAATGAATAATACCACACTTGAGAAACTCCTATCTCTTGTTCAATTTTTAATGGGTATTATATCTCGAATTTTGATTTTCTCTTAAAAATCATTACCCTATCTCGAGGCGTAAATTAAAAGGTGAAGGATCAAAATTAATATTCAAGGGGATCATCAAATAATCAAAGTAATTAATTACAGCAATATTAAATATGGGTTCATCCTACTCTTTGAAAGTGGTTTTTAGCCTATCATGATATGAAACATGACAATCAAATAAACAAAGGCATAAAAATATTACGAGTAGAGAAAAGATCAAGCAAACCAAATCTATTGAAATGCAATTGAACTCTAATCCTTGCAACAAAGATTACAACCAAACAAAATTAAATGAATCACTCAACTCAAATTGATTCTCACTGGTATTTATTTTCCCTCAAATTAAATCTAAAAATAAAATCAGAAAAATAAAATAACTACTTAACATTAAAAATTATTTGTACCTAAAATTTTTCTTTACTTTCTTCTCTAGAACTATATCTCTCTCTACATCTAGCATCCTAAAAATAAATAGTCTAAAAAGAGAGAAAATACAAAATAAGAAAAAGAAACTATTTGCAATATATACAATGGATGAATTCTTAATGGACTCTTAAATAATAAGAGAGATTTTCTAAAAATTACAATTCCCCTCATTATAACTTTGTACATTAGAATATATCCAAAGAAATAAATTCTACACCATAACTTTATAGTGAGATATTTGCTAAGAAAGCAAAATACTCTCCATAAAGGGATAAAGAAGAATTTACTTCCAAAAAGGATAAATTCAATCACATTACTCTATATTGTAATATTTTCTAAAAATGAAAATACTCTTTGTAGAGAGATGGAGAGGAATTATCCCAAATTTAAAATCAAAACGAAGATTCTTTTTTAAATTAAACTAAGGGTCCGTTTGGAAGGCTAATTTCAATCCCGTGGAACTATAATTGACCTTCCAATTTCATTTTCATAGCGTAGAGTTTGATTTCCAAACAGACCATGACTCTTCAATTTATCGGTGAATGACGCTAGGAATAAATTAGGAAGTTGTAAGAACATGCCTGAATGATAATGGTGAGGTAGTTAATCGAGCGTATTTTGATAATGCACATAAATGTGTGTGAATTCAGACCGTGTGTGAGGGTTATTTTAGGTAAATGGGATAAAAGGTATTAAAAGACATGTGGGGTTTATTTTATTAGAGAATTAATGTAAAGGTCATGTTCCTTCCTATATTTGGATTTTTAGGAAAATGCTTTTCAAGTTTATAAATCTACTCCCTATGATACAATAGCATTTATAAATCTAGTCCCTGTGGTACAATACCTTTATTTTTTTGGTCCGCGTCAGCGGCACTATTTTTCACTTTTTTCCATTGTATTTTTAGTACAGGGACTAAATTTATAAAATTATATGGAGTGTCCTATTTTTATACACTTTGAGTATATTATGAGGAACTTTTCCCAAAACCCCCTTATTTTATTGTTGGTTTGTTTTGGGTTGTTTTGGGTTGTATGCAGAATCGTGCAAGGGAGGTGGGTTTTGTTTTGGGGTTGCCGGACTTCGGATTTAATGTCGCTGGTCAAGGGTATGGGGTTGGTTCAGACTCAGTTTATGGTTCAGGCAAGTTAAATGAGATGGAAACTTGTTGGGTTCGAGCTTTATTGGAGGTGGAATTAAACGGGTTCCGAGTTTGACAGCTCCGGGTATGGAGCTGGTGCCCGGGGTTTAAGGGTTGCTGCCAATTTCGGGTTTGAATGGGTATTTTGGTCGGATTATTGATCGCTGACGGGGGAGATCGGGTTTGTTTTCATTTTAGGGAGCGCGGAGGTGTAAGGGGTTGGCCAGACAGGAGGTGTAATGGGAAAGGGTAAGGGTCGGCTCCGGATTAAACCCGGATCGCCGCCGATTTCGCTAGCCGGTCTGACTTAAATGGGTATTGGGGTTGAGGTTTCTTTGGCTACGGTTTTGGAGAGAGGAGTATATATGAGGGAAGAAGATGGTGAGGTTATCTTAGGTGTGGGAAGGTATGGGTGTGAGGGGGATGTGTGTGGGTCCTTCTATACTGACATATAAAATTGACATATTTTTTAGATACATTGACATGTCGTATTTGTATTAATTCTTGTCTAGGGTCCACATGGGTTGCATTGACATGAAACCTAGACACGAGTCAATACAAATGCGACACGTTAGTAATGCTAAAAAATGCGTCCAATTTTGTGTGTCACTATAGAATTTTCCATGTGTGTGCTGTGCACTTAAAAATAAGAACAAAACTTTAACACACAACAAAAAGATAAGATTAAAATTAAAAAATAAAATCTATTAAAATACTAATAAAAAAATTAAAAATTAAAATAAAAGAAAATATGAAATCTGTTAAACTTAGAAAATTATATTCCTAATCTAAAAATAATTGAGTAATAAACCTAACCTAATAATAATAAAATTAAACTAATAATAACAACTAAAAACTAAATAAAAGGAAACGCACACCTATTATATTTATAGATACGGACATAACGACACTCACACAATATATAATATTTACATAAACTAATAATATACTAAAACTAAAAACTCTAAAATAAAAATAAAAAAGAAAACAAAAAGAAATAAAAATGACACAACCTAAATATATATATATATATATATAATTTAACAAAAATACCACACACACTAAACAATTGTAGGATAGTCTAGGGAGGTCTGGGATCAATTAGGGGACAAGGAAATTGATACGAGAATTTGGGTTTAGGTTATTTTTAACGCGCATTTTCCTTGACTTGAAGCGTTTGAAACCGCGAATGACATTTGACTTATAAGATAGACACGAACGCACATAAGACCAATTTTACTGAGAATTTGCAATTACGAATTGTCTATTTGCGATTTTATTTTAACACTTTTGGGTGCTTATTTTGATACACATTACACATATTTAGCTCATTTATCCTAACTATATAAGTTCATGTTCTTGAAAGTGAGTTTTCTGTAATTAAAACCCAACAAATGAATCCTACTATTTTTTCCTAAGTTCAATATAACATTTTCTCATGAATTAAACACGTTTACATGATTTATTGAAGAAATAGTTAACTTAAAAATCTTAAATTTGTGCTTCTTTCAAGCTTTAATGTTCATCCATTGAAATCACATATTTTCAACATATTATCGTATATAGTGATAAATAGGCATAAATAAACAAGTGCCTCATACATAGATATACACATATATCTAGCATGATTTCATCCAAGCTTGAAATTAGTCTAGATACCCCACCTCTTGAAGATAGTAAATTTTGAATAAGAGGTAGGAAAGAAAACCCAATATGTTTAAACATTTTGAAATTAAGTTCTTCTAGCAGTCCTCTTCCACAAAAAAAATAACACTTCTATAATACTTGGAAACCTTAAACAATGGAAGGATAATTATATGGGAAACTATGAGTGAACTATAGAGGGAATAAGAAATCTTTTGGGGACTGCAAATGGCGGAGATAATGAGTATTTTTAAATTGGACTCAATGCATATTTACATTCTGCATAAATGGAACACATGGGGTATGTTATGCCCTTTAACCTACTTAGACGGCACCTACACATCTCAAATGGCTTCAACCCATTAAGGGTTGCTTCCTCACTACATAAGGGTATAAAATCTAATAGAAAATGGTCAAACATCTAAGTAAAGATGATGATACCAGAATGGGTATCACAAGATCAGAATGATGCGTGAGCTTATACCAATACAACAATGGCAGAAATAAATCAATATAACAGTAAAGAGAATGAAATGAGGCTAGGGGAAAACAACACCAGAATTTAAGTGGTTCATCCTATTGAAGGCCTACGTCCACTGTACAAGTGTGTGAAATCCACTAATGTAGGCTCTAATAGCCCAAATATACATGCACTCATTCTTTCTCTCTCTTACAATCAGTTTGACAGAGTTTTCTAGGGTTTCTAGACATCGATCCCCTACAAGGTAGAATATGAAAAGTATATATAGTGCTTGGAGGGTGTATTACACCCCCGAAGCATGCAGTTGGCATGTGAGCATGGAGGCTCACAATAAGATCATGACACTTATCCATGGGACATGTAACTAAGATGATGAAATATCATCTCACGTTAGGTAGTAATCTGGTTGTAACTGACTTATCCACGCATGATATTTTAATTTGGAACCTCGTGCTACTCGTATAGTAAAATTTATCTGCAAGGGTCTCGGCTTGGCCGAGTATGAGGCTGCTGATGTAGTGTTAGATTATATATTAGCATATGAGAAGTGTGGTCTCAGACGAATGCGTCAGGACGAGACATGTGTACAAATACCTATCTAGTGTCGGCGAATATAGAGGATGAGTCATGTTCTTATTGATGGAGTGCTCTCCTGGGGTCTCGAATTATGACAAGTCCGAGACAATGAAAAGATGAGGCCGACTCTAATCAATACGAATCTTAGCTCGACCCTATTGAGGTCGTTAGTGAACTTGACTATGGATTTTGAAAACCCTCATCCCAGATGTGGCCACACTTGGGCATATTAATTACCCATAGCCCTTGGCCATCTATGTGAAGAGATGGCTGGAGGGATATGAGTCAGTTTAGTCCATTTTGATGAGGTGATGATACGAGAAATCATCTACTTTTTATTTTCATACCAGCAAGTCGAGTATAATATATGTAATGAGCAGATAAAGCAAGTAAAGAGAGATAAAAGACAAGATATAGAGTGGTTCGGCTATAAAAATGAGCCTACGTCCACTTTGGTGCTATACTCTCATTTTATATGTTGGTTGGAATATAATAATTAGGCCTAAGGAGGCGTATAAGCATGAAAATATAATGTAGTACATGACTATGATGATTCCGGTGGCTCCGGAATGTCGGATACGATGCTAGAGAGAAGCCCCCAAGCTATGCTGAGCGATGTCGAGAGGATAGCTGGCTCTGAGCTAGGACTTAGTGTAATAAATGAACCCGAGATAGGATGAGGAATCCCCTCCTATCTTGAGGTGTGGACCTCTATTTATAGGTGTAGATGTTGTATCGCAGGTGGATGAAAGGGGTTACGGTCCAGTTAATATGATCAGACTGGGGCCGCACCCTGTAACAAGTAGGGGCCGCACCATGTAGCAATTAAGGGACGCACCTTGTGTATGAGAGGTTGTAGTAGTAAGCCAGTAAGCCATATAAAAGGTAAGTTCGTGCCCTATACGTGATAGGCTTAGGTCGAAAGTCTTCGACACATTCCCATTGTACTCCTTCTGCGGTAGGGTATTATATTTGTCATATCAATAAGCCCCCAAGTAGTAGTGCCAAGAGATTATGATTGGGGTTGCGGTTGAGTAATCAAGTCTTCTCAAGCTTCTGCGACATTTCAAAGGCGACGCTTCATCTTCCCGTGACCTCTTATATAAATGACAACTGGTCATGGTCTTTATTACGTTTCTAATTCTCTGAGAGCATATCAAAAGCGAAACTCTGTTCATTTCTCCTCTTGATTTTTTCGGCGACCTTCCAAGGCGATGCGTGGTGGTTCTGAGGCGGTGCAAGGCAGTTTGAGTCTGAGCAACCGATTTTCATCCTTTTTCAGGTAATTTTTTCAATAAAAAACCTCTTTAATGGATTTTTCAATTCAATTCATCCTTGTAAGCCATGTTACCAACTGAACCTTTGAATTTTTGAATTTCTGCATTTGTGAATCACCTAATCTTGAATTATAATGATTCATATCTGCTAAACTCACCACGAATTGGACTTATTTGAAAGTGTTTAATTTAATTGAATTGTAATCAACAAATGATATTATAATCGTGTTTGTTTCTTTCTGAATTCTCAAATTATAATAATACTACAAATCATATCACTTATTCTTGGTGTTCTAAGGAGAAACTCTTCAATTTCTAGGGCTTTGATCTTTGAATTTACCAACATCAAATACAAACCTATTTGAGTATATGTTGGTGGTATAAGGAATACCTGGTTGCGGCATAATAAAAACCCTTCTTAGGTTAATGTCTGCAGTCCTAAAATATCAAACAATTTTAACAATTGTCTGCGGCATGTATACATATGGCTACGACCTGTAGTAACTCTACCTAGGTTCTCAGATTAGTGTTCTCAACACTTTTCCTATAATCCAATGACTATGGCATGTAAGAATATAACTGAGCTCTTTCCCCAAAATAATATGCTGCGACAGATGTTAACTTCTAGGCCCAACACTTGGAATGGTTAATGGCCTCTAAGAGTCCTGTATGACCATATTGGCTACGAAACCTAACTGTAGACTCTTTCTTCTTTTTAGGTCTCACTGCAACCATATGAATTTCGATCGTGACGAATTTCTCAAAGACTTTTGGAACAAACACTTTAGAGTTTCCCCCCCTGAACTTGCTTCTGTTCGTCCCTTAAAGACAATAAGGCCTTGTCAGCTCAAAGATTGCCCAAATTTTGTCGTTCTAGATTTGGATTCTGACTCCATGGAAACAACTTGTAGGAAAGATACTAACTTCGTGGACTCCTATTATAGGGCAGGCATTGATTCCTCAACAATGGAAGTTGAGGCCAACTCTAGTAATAACCCAGTAGATATTGATGCCACGACTATCTGTAGGTAGGGACGCGCCTGTTGGTCCCTCTAACAGAGCTGAGAGACCTCCTGCAGCCTTGAGCATCCGCAACATTATGACTCAGGAGTGGGTTGATTAAGTTGCTGAGGCACTTGAATTTCTTAAAGATTTGATTCACTCAGCACCCGCCGCGGAACAAAGGCCCCCTCGCGGCACTTGCTGATGATTGGGTCTGCTTCACCCTTTATGCGTTTGTTTACGGGATGCAACTGCCAGTTCCATTCCCTATCAGAAGAATATTTCAAACCATGAAGTTATCCCCAGTCCAACTAGATCCTAATGGATGGAGGGAAATTCTTGCCTTAGTGGTGTTATGGAAGAACAAGTTTAATAAGGACATAAATCTCGCGGAACTTTTCCATTTTTACAGACCCAACGAAAATTTTATAAAGTTTGCATGGTACCATTACTTTACCATCCGCAGCAATGACGAAACCCTCTATAGTGGTAGGACCACAAGTGTGAAGAATAGAAGAGAAAGTACTTCTATATTTTTGGAGAAGGGTGGGAAATTAACCCAGATGAGACAGAGAGGTCCTTTAGGATGCCGTGGCAGTGGGGATGACCCTCAAAGCTCTGTAAATAAAGTTGTGTCCCTTTAAATTATAGCCGCGTCCTGTTGTTTAAAGTTGTATTCTTCCCTTTACTTTTGTATTAATTTTGAACTTTCTATGCAGCTCTTGACAACTTGACCCCTTAGTGAGCGGCAAGAGAGTAGGATAAGGCGGGTCATGGTAGTTAGTGCTAACAATAAGAAGTTTATCACACTTGTGACTTCAGCCTCCATTTTTTAAGCAGGCTACTTCACCAATAAATCTATTCCCAAGGACATGGCCGCGGAAGATAATAACCCTTTCTTTTACTAATTCCATGACAATTATTTTTAAACCTTTCAATTTTAACACTGCTTCATTTCATAGGGGAGGAAGTTGATAGGGAGATTTTGGCTTCCCAACTGGAAGAGATGGATGAGGATAGTTCTACCCTCAATAAAGCTGCATGGTAGAGGAAGAGGAAAAATAAGTTCAAGCGTCCTACCGTGGTTCCTGCTGGTGATCAAGTTGATCCTCCCATGCCTTCGACTCAGGCTAAAGATCTTGCTCCCAAGAAAGGCCTGAGGGTACATTTGATGATGATATTGGCGCCAACTTGGCCGCGGCAGGGTGATTGTTAACTTTTGAATGGCTCAAAGGCCACGACACCTCTCTAATCCATATAAATTCACCTCCTCCAATAATTATGGTTGTCAATGCCAACCTGGAACCTCCTCAATGTCATGTTAGTGTTGGTCATGATGGCCATCTGTGGCCACAACTTAGGCAACCCAACCCTTAATCCTCTTGGGACACAACTGCGAGGGTTGTCCGTAGAATAAAGAGGGTTCCAAACGTCGTGGACCTTGATCGTAACGTAGATTAATATCACAATGACTTGGAAGATTATGGCCTCCATAGTTTGTTGTGGGTAAGTGCAAGTTTACCTTCTCAACATCATTTTCACACTTCATATTTTGCTTCGAACATCAACTCCTCTTTCAGGACGCGGACCTTATGATGTCTTAGAAGCGGAAGTAAGAATCCCTTTATAAGCTAAAGGATGTCGCAGAGAGGGTTCATTTGGCTGACTTGGAGAATGCCAAGAAGTCATCTTTTGAGGCTGGTAAAGCGTTTTCTACCATGACACTTCAAGCAGTGCAATTGGACCTTGAAGCTGCTCTTAAGCCCAATAATGATGCTGAGGCAAAGCTATCAGCGGTTGCGGCGTCACTTCAGGTTGAACAAAATAAGGTCACAGAAGCCTCTCTTTATGCCTTCAATCTTGAATCCCATCCGAAGGAGCTTCAAGAAAAATCTACCCAGTAGGAGAAAGACCACGCCACGACTTTGAATCAAATGGAGGAAGACCATTTCACGACTGTTGTGAAAAAAGATAAGGAACATGGTGAGGCCCTTCAATTAGCCATTGACAGTGCTGTGGACTGTTTCAAAGTCTCGAGAGAATTTTTTTGATCAACAATAAAGCCTACCTCTGCGGCTACCAAGAGATAGGCAAAAATTTATAAAAAACTTCCCTCAATCTAAAGAGAAATTTCTTGCCTGGAGCCTTGGTGATCGCCGCAGAAGGAGAGGATGGGGATGAAGAAGATGATGCAGCCAACTGACCTTCTTTTAATTTTAAACATTAGGATGTGTCCCCTTTTCATATATATACAAGGCTGCAGATTTTTGGAACTTCTGATCAAGGCTGCGACCTATTATCTATATAACTTTAATACTTTCATTTTTTGCCACGACTATAGCCTTTGATCTTTCTACTTTTCTTAACTGCTCCTTTACTTTCTCTTTTATTTTTTTCTTTGATACTTGAATGAGCTTGCAAAATTACATTAGGAATTGCAATGGACATAAGGCTATGGTGATATTATATAAATGGTTTCTCCAAAAAGGCTACGTACTGTTGTGCTTTGCCTCGGACTTTTCACAACTTGTATTTTGCCTTAAGGGATTCAAATTTTTCTCACCATATATGGTTATAACCCCCAAAGCCGCGGTGCTAAAGTGAAATGGCTTTTGGGGATGCGGCTTAACTTCCTTGTCTCATTTAACTTTCCACTTTGCAGCCCTTTAAAAAGGTTCCGCATAATAGGCTGCGACCTGTTACATTTTGCCTTAACTTCTTTTATTTTTTTAGCACTTTTCCAAGTCCAGATGCCGTAATACTGAGGCTGCGACTGGTTTGCAACCCAGTCACGGCATTTTAGCAATACACATTGCCCACTTTTTCTATCTACTTCATATTTTAAATGATCGAGTGGACTCCTTGATGGTTGCAGCCACATTGATAGGGCTGCGGTGCCTTTTAGACCTTTGATAGAAAATTGATGACATCATAAAGGGCTGAGGTCATCCTTTTTTATAACTTTGGCATGATTCATGATGTCAATGTCACAGCATCTTTCACTCACTTTAACTTCCTTTCATAGCTTTCCTTTAGTCACCTCGATTGGGTTATTATCAACCCCCCCCCCCCTCCCCCCCCGGGCTAGGTATTATAAAGCTTCCCCAAGCTATGTTTAGATATTTATAATGCCTTCCCAGACTATAATTGGATTATCTGTAAATAATTAAGTCTTCCACCCCTTCAAATATAGGATTATCCCTAGACAATTAAGTCTTCGACCCCCGTGGGTTATTATCAGGCCTTATTCGGCTAGGTATCATGAAGCTTCACCAAGATAATATGAGATTACCAAGTTAATGATGTTTTGTCTCTATTTACCAAGTTAATGATGTTTTACGGGGGACTAACCTCCTTGGGCTAATGACGCATTCCAAAAGCTATGAATGGGAAATGTAACCCCTTACAGCTAATGACATATCCCAATAGATGCTTTTAAGAATGTAATCATCATATGCTGAGATATAATATCCATGTGTGGCCTTATAAGTCAATCTTTCCTGCCACTCTCAATAGTTGCTTTCACAATTTTTAATTATCATTTGCCTTCATATAGTCAGGCGTCACGACGGGCGTTATGGGCCCATTTAGATATATTTTTTCTCGATATAATACGTTGTCTCATCTTAGAATCTATTTAAGAGAAAAGTCTTTCATAAGATATCATTTAATGGAATCGAGAAATCAAAATATGGTATATTCATTTATTAACATAATCATGTTCACAAAAAGTCAGAATGAAATTATTTTAAAAGACAGAGTTCGGTAAGAACATAAACAAAAGAGAAAAACATATGGGAATAAAAAGGGGGGGGGGGGGGGCAGCCTGTCATACTAGGCTGCATCCCTTAGGCATCCTTGAGGAAGTGCTGCAGCATTCCCTTCCTTATGAACCTCTCAATTTCATCTTTCAGAGCATAAATTTTTTTAGTGTTGTGGCCTTGATCCTGGTGGAATTTACACCACCTGGCTTTGTCCTTTTTGTGGGGTGGAGCCCTAAACTTCTCTGGCCATCTGAGCAGCTATCCTCCTTTACGAATTCAAAGATGTCATCAATTTGAAAGGCCAAGGTGGTGTAGGACTTGAAGCATCTTTCAGTTTTCTCCACCTTCCTCTTCTGGGTCTTGCTAGCTACCTCTAGGGCTGGAGCTTTTGGTACGACCGCAGAAGTGATGGTTAATGCAGCAGTGATCCTAGGTGGTGCACCCATATTGGATGAGGCTGCGACCTCTAGTATTTGACTTGGGTTTGGAGTGAAGCATGACTGTCTAGAGATGGTTAAGGTGATTGTATAATTTCACAATCTCATCTTTGACTTATAAGACCTGGCTGGATTCTCCTTCCATTCTCTGCTTTGTTAGTCTTTAAAAAATATATAATCTGACACAAAACTAACATAAGTGAGTAATCATAGGTATATTAGATTAACACAATATAAAGTTGTGATGCGGCATTTGCACTGCTGCATGATATTACTGATTAAGTGGCCGCCTGCAAGGCACATAACTGTACTGTTGTGGCTCTTTGAATAATGGGATTCACCAAGGTTGAGCTCGAATCCATTTCCTTAATTCTTTTAAGCTTCTGTGACCAGACTGCACTTATTGGGGTCATGGCGAGAAGGATAGTTGAACTACGTGGTCGTACCCCTTTCTAGGCAATAAAGGGAACATACCTCATGGAATCGAAACCCAGAAGCTGAGTTTTTCTCCCAAAACATATAGAGAACATACCTACTAGGGTCTATCCATGAGAGAATACCCTGAGGGTGAACAAAATGGCACAATTCTAATGATAAACCCTAGATCAAAGGCAGAAAATAGTAAAAGGGAGTAAATATCACTCTTCCCTAATCATCGACCTTTACGGGTCTAGAGGCCATCAAGCTTTCCAGCATTATCTAGGTGAGGCGATCTCACATGGGTATGTAAAATAGATCTAAGGTCATAAAATGGAGACCCAAAAATAGATCTGAATATATGAAATACCCATTTAAGGGTGTAAATATAAAATAAATCTCAATAACCAAAATTTACTCATGAGATGACGATCCAAAGGATCCCCATGAATAAAATAAGGTGTTTAAGAACTCAAAACATAGAGACACAAGATTGAAATACCTCGTCTTCCCACAAATGACGCCAAATTAATGATACGAGAAATCATCCACTTGTCGTTATCATACCAGCAAGTCGAGTATAAGATATGTAATGAGTAGATAAAGCAAGTAAAGAGAGATAAAATACAAGATATAGAGTGGTTCGGCTATAAAAATGGGCCTACGTCCACTTTGGTGCCATAGTCTCATTATATATATTGTTTAGTATATAGTAATTCGACTTAAAGAGGTGTACAAGCATGAGAATATAATGTAGTACATGACTATGATGATTTTGATGGCTCCGAGATGTCGGCTATGATGCTAGAGAGAAGCCCGAAGCTATGCTGAGTGATGCCGAGAGAATAGCTGGATGTGAGCTAGGGCTCAGTGTAAGAAATGAACCCGGAATCAGATAAGGAATACCCTCCTATCTCGAGGTGTGGACCTCTATTTATAGGTGTAGCTGTTGTATTACTGGTGGATGAAAGGGGGTGCGACCCAGTTAATATGATCAGACTGGGTCCGCACCCTTTAGCAAGTATGGGCCGCACCCTGTGTATGAGAGGCTACGACAGTAGACCAATGGGGCATATAAAAGTTACCTCTGAGGCCTGTAAGTGATTGGCTTAGGTTGAAAGTCTTCAACACATGCCCATTGTACTCCTTCTGTGGTAAGGTACTATATTTTTCATCTCATAAGGCATCAAGTGTGACACATGCCTCTTGTTTTGATTGGGTAGCGTTAGACCCAAGTCAATTTTGATAGCGTGAATGCTTAGGATTTTATGGCCCAAATGAGGAGTTTTGGGATTTTGCGCATAATCATTTGTGGCACTTAAAACCTTCTCAAACCTATAAGACCACCATTTTCCTTATTTCTTTAAAATTCCCATTTACTTCTATAACCCTTTCCCTTCTATTCTCAGGCGATTTCCACCTTCCCTTAGTTTTTTCTGGCTGCAACCATGCTCAGGTAACTTCTTACCTCTTCCTGGTTTCATTTAATAACTATAATTAGGTTTTAACATCTTCTAGTTTTTTGGTGACTATTTGGTTTTTCGGTAAGGGTTTTAAGAGGATTAGGGATAAAACCATCCACTCGCGGGGTGGTTTTAGGTTTCCAGTGATGGTTAGGGTAAACTTGCCAAGATTTTAGGGGTTTACCAGCCATTATTGGTTTTTTCTGGTGGCCAGATGCAAAAGTGGAATTCTTGGTGTTATTTGTTGAGATCGATTCACATTCCTTTGTTTGATCTTTAGTCAACTGGAGTCAATATTTCATCTTGTTTTCTCTGTTTCCTATTTTTACCCAATTTGAGTCTCGTCCTTTGATGTTGTAACTAATATATAAGATGGACAAGGAGTTTCCCAGTCTTAGAGCGAAGTGTTTTGATTAGATTAGGAGGGTAGAGGTTGAGTAAGCCAAGAGTCGTAAAGTAGAGGCCTTCCCATATCGTCATATTTATCCACATCCACTACCTTTCATATACCCCCAAGTTGTTGAACCCACTGACCCAATGTCTAAGTTGTCCTCTGCATCACGCGACCCTATGTCCACTTCTCATTCGGCTTAGAGTGTGGATTCATTTGAGTAAGCCATGGCCCATTCTGCATATCAAGATGAAGGGTCAGAGGTGGACGGGGCATCTTCTCTTGTCTTGTCCTCTCACAGGGGCGAGACATCAGATCAATATGACTCTGTCCAAATACTTGAGGCTAATGTAGCAATTCCTCATCCAATAGACGCAATTCCTCTCTCAGTAGCAGCTAGAGGTGAGTTTTTTCTTCAATTCCCTAGTGGTGACCCAAATAATCCTTAGGCTGAGGCACTAGAAGATTGTGGTGAGGAAAGTGAACTTGATACGCTTGTTGCTGAAGAATATGAGAGCACTATCTCTGAGGCCTACCTTTTACCCAGCTAGCAGAGGGATGAGGACGTCGCTACCCTCAATAAAGCTGCAAGGGAGAGGAAGAGGAAAAATAAGTTCAAGCATCCTATCGCGGTTCTGGATAGTGATCAAGTTGATCCTCCTACGCCCTCGACTCAGGTTCAATATCTTGCTACCCAAGAAAGACCTAAGGGTACATTTGATGATGATATTGGCGCCAACTTGGTCGTGGTAGGGTTAATGTCAACTTCTGAACAACTCGAAGGCCACAACACCTCTCCAATTCATACAAATTCACCTCCTCTAGTAATTGTGCCTGTCAATGCCAACCTGGCATCTCCTCATTTCCATGCCAGTGTTGGTTTTGAAGGTTGTACGTGGCCACAGCTTAGGCAACCCAACCCTGAATCTTCTTGGGACACAATTGCGAGGGCTGTTCGCTGAATGAAGAGGGTCCAGATGCTATGGACCTTGATCGTCTCGTGGATGAATATCATGATAACTTGGAAGATTATGGCCTCCACAGTCTGTTGCAGGTAATTGTAAGTTTAACTTCTCAGCATCATTTTCACACTTCATATTTTTCTTCTAACATCAACTCCTCTTTCAGGATCTGGATGTTATGATGTCTCAGAAGCGAAAGTATGAACCCTTTATAAGCTAAAGAAGGCCGCAAAGAGGGTTCATTTGGCTGACTCAGAGAATGCAAAGAAGTCATCTTTTGAGGCTGGCAAAGCATCTTCTGTCGTGACACTTTAAGCAACACAATTGGACCTTGAAGCTACTCTAAAGGCCAATAGTAATGCTAAGTAAAGCTGTTAACGATCACGACATCACTACAGGTTGAACAAAATAAAGCTATAGAAGCCTCTCTCCATGGCTCCAATCTTGAATCCCAGTCGAAGGAGCTTCAAGAAATATTTGCCCAGTTGGAGAAATACTACGTCGCGACTTTGAATCAAATGGAGGAAGACCATTTCACAAACTGTTGCAAAAAAAGATGAAGAACATAGCGAGGCCCTTCAATTAGCAATTGAAAGCGTTGTGAACTCTTTCAAAGGCTCGAGAGAATTTTTTTATGATCAACAATAAAGCCTAACTCCGCGGCTACCAAGAGCTCAGGCACAAATTTATAAAAAACTTCCCTGAATCTAAAGACAGAGTTCTTACCTAGGGCCTTGGTGTTTCCTAGAATTTGTAATGTGTAGCTGAGATGAAGGCTACAGCTGAGGAGAGAGATATGCTAAGGGCTGAGGCCGAGGGTGCGACAACTGAGAAAGAGATCGTGATCATCGCAGAAGTAGTGGATGGGGATGAAGAAGATTATGGAGCCAACTAGCCTTCTTTTAATTTTGAACATTAGGATGTGTCCCCTTTTTATATATATACAAGGCTGCATCTTTTTGGAACTTCTGAATCAAGGCTGTGACTTATTGTCTGTATAACTTTAATACTTTCATTTTTTGCCAAGGCTTTAGCCTTTGATCTTTCAATTTTTTGTAACTGCTCCTTTACTTTCTCTTTTATTGTCGTCTTTGATACTTAAATGAGCTTGCAAAATTGCATCAGGAACTGCAATGGACATAAGGCTGCGGTGACATTATACAAATGGTTTCTCCAAAAAGGTTGCATCTTGTTGTTATTTGCCTCGGACTTTTCACAACTTGTATTTTGCCTTAAAGGATCCAAATTTTTCTCACCATATATGGTAATAACCCCCACAGACCCGGTGCCAAGTGAAATGGCTTTTGGGGATGCGGCTTAACTTCCTTGTCTCATTTAACTTTCCACTTTGCATCCCTATAAAAAAGGTTCCCCAGAATAGTCTTTGGGCTATTACATTTTGCTTTAACTTCTTTTATTTTTCCATCACTTTTCAAAGTCCTGATGCAGTAATACTAAGGCTACGGCTGGTTTGCAACCCAGTTGTGGCATTTTTGCAATACTCAGTGTCCACTCTTTCTATCTACTACATCTTCTAAATGATCGAGTGGAATCCTTGATAGCTGCGTCCACATTGATAGGTCTGTGGTTCCTTTTAGACCTTTGACCTAAAATTGATGACAACATGCGGGGCTAAGGTCATCCATTTTTTGTAGCTTTAGCATGCTTCATGATGTCAGTGTCACGACATCTTTCACTCGCACTACCTTTAATGGCTTTCCTTTAGTCACTTCGATTGGGTTATTGTCAGCCTCCACGGGATAGGTATTATAAATCTTCCCCAAGCTATGTTTATATATATATAAAGCCTTCCCAGAATATAATAGGATTATCTGTAAAAAATTAAGTCTTCGCCCCCTTCAAATATAGGATTATCCATAGACAATTAAGTCTTCGCCCCCTGTGGGTTATTATCAGGCCTTCTTGGGCTAGGTATTATGAAGATTCCCCAAGATAATATGAGATCGCCAATTTAATGATGTTTTGTCACTATCTACCAAGTTAATGATGTTTTTCGGGGGAGTAACCTCCCTGGACTAATGACGCATCCCGAAACCTAAGAATTCGAAATGTAACCCATTGCAGCTAATGACATATCCCAATAGATGATTTTAAGAATGTAATCATCGTACGCTGAGATATAATCTCCATGTGTGGCGTTGTAAGCCAATCTTTCCTGCCATTTTCAATAGTTTCTTTCACCATTTTTAATTATCATTTGCCTTCATGTAGTCAGGCGTCACAATAGGCGTTGTGGGCCCATTTAGATATAATTTTTCTGGATATAATACGTTATGTCAGCTTAGAATCTATTTAAGAGAAAAAGTCTTTCATAAGATATCATTTAATCGAATCAAGAAATCAAAATTTGGTATATTCATTTATTCACATAACCATGGACAGAAAAAGTGAGAATGAGATTACTTTAAAAGACAGTGGTCACTAAGAACATAAACAAAAGAGAAAAATATATGGGAATAAAAAGGGGGAGGCAACCTGTCATACTAGGCTGCGTCCCCTTAGGCATCCTTGAGGAAGCGCTGCAGCATTCCCTGCCTTATGAACCTCTCGATTTCATCTTTCAGAGCATAGCATTTCTCAGTGTCGTGGCCTTGATCCTGGTCGAATTTACACCACCTAGCTTTGTTCCTTTTATGGGGTGGAGCCCTCATCTTCTCTGGACATCTGAGCAACTTATCCTCCTTTATGAATTCAAAGATGTCCTCAATTTGGAAGGCCAAGGGGGTGTAGGCCTAGAAGCATCTTTCAATTTTCTCCACCTTCCTCTTCTGGGTCTTTCTAGATACCTCTAGGACTGGAGCTTTTGGTATGACCGCGAAAGTGATGGTTAATGCAACAATGATCCCGCGTTCCGCACATACATTGGATGAGGCTGGGACCTCAAGAATAAGGACCCTCTGGGTCAAATATTTGAATTGAGTTTGGAGTGAAGCATGACTGTCGTAGAGATGGTTGAGGTAATTATACAATTGCACAATCTCATCTTTGACTTATATGCCCTGGCTGGATTCTCCTTCCATTCTCTGCTTTGTTAGTATTTAAAAAATATATAATCTGAGACTAAACTAACATAAGTGAGTAATCACATGTATATTGGATTAACACAATATAAAGTTGGGATGCGGCGTTTGCACTGCGGCATGATATTACTAATGAAGTGGAGGCTAGTAAGGCACATAAGTGTACTACCGTGGCTCTTTGAATAATGGCATTAACCAAGGTTGATCTTGAATCCATTTCCCTGATGCTTTTAAGATGCTATGACCAGGATTCACATAAGGGTTGTTAAACTACCCGGCTGTACCCCTTTTTAGGCAATGAAGGGAACATACCTCATGGAATCGAAACCAAGAAGCTCAGTTTTTCTCCCGAAACATATGGATAACATACCTATTAGGGTCTATCCATGAGATAATACCCTCAGGGTGTAATACCCCATATTTTTATGCTATATTAATTTGGGGATTTATTAAATTTAATGTGAGATAATTATTTAATAAAAATCCGAAAATTAAGTATGTTATAATTATTAACGTGACGAGAGTTAGTAATTATGGGAAACTTGTTGAATATTACTAATGAGAAAAGTAATATATAATATTGGTTATATTGAATGTCATGAGTGAATAAAATGACAATTTTGGAAATTTGGGTCGGGACGCGCCCGTGTCGCGTCGGGACTAAATAGTGAAAAATAAAAGTGAATATTTTATAAGTCGTTCGTATGGTCATTTTGAGTGATCCAACGCGTCCGGAAGGGTCGAGATAGTCATAAAAGTATACCCGGGGGTTTGGTTTGGGTCTCGGGGCGTTTTTAGGCCTAATTAGTACCCCGGGAGGGCGTTTTGGACATTTTGCAATTATGGGTAATTAAACCCACGAAATTATTAGGGTTATATCAGATGCCTAAGGTTGTCTTCTAGGGTTAAAACAACCAAAGGCAAGTGACGGCCATAGGAGAGGGAAGAAGAGAGCTTCCAAGGCAATCCAAGGCTCAAAAGCCATCCGTTTGCACCGCCACCACCACCCACGCATAGATCGCGCAACGGGCTACGCAACAACACCAAAAACGTCTGTAAATCAGAATACCAAAAATCCCAGGCAAGTGTTTATCTTGCTTATTTCGTTGGTGCATCTTTCATATTAGAGTAGGAGTAATTAGAATGAGTTTTTATGGAAGAAACCTAAGATATGAGTTAGGAAATTGTATGTAGTAATGAATAAATTGATAATTCTGGAAACCCTTTCCATGTAGAGGAATTACCCACGAAATTATGATGTTTACAAGAAGGAAATTTCTGGAAATACTTGTTAGAACCATGTTTAAGATAATTCTAGGGTTTTTGATAATTATAATAATTTTTGGTTGGTTAATCCATGTATAATGATAGAATTCCTCATGCTTCACGTTGGAAATACCTAGTAGGATGATATAATGTTGGTAGTGCAATTTTTGAGACGTTTGGGATTGAAAAATATGGATTTGGATGAAGAAATGTGTTAGAAACTGTAACTGCATTTCTGTAGAAATCGCAATACCTACTTGATCGATCGATCGAGCCCAGAGCTTCGATCTATAGAAGGTTCGATCGATCGAGCCCCAGACCTCGATCGATCGACCCCTCCTGGCAGACTCCTATTTCTTTTTTAAATGAGTTAAATTCAATTTATTATGAGATAATTCTTGGGCATCCTTAATAAAATGTTTTGGGAGATAGGAAAGACCAGTAGGACATGTGAATAGATTTTGGGACCCTTGATGTTGGGCAAAGATTGTATTTTGGGATAATTACATAAGGGTCGGTGAATTTATGATTTAAAGAGAGAGACACGTAAGAGAGTTACTTTGGGACAAATGTGTATACCTACTGAATTTTATAATTGGGAGGATAGAATCCATGAGCGTTATATAGTAAGTGGAAAAGTTCCTCAACTTAAAAGTAAGATGTGAATAGTTATACGTGATAACTAAATAATGAGAAATAAATACAAATGTCGAAATTATGGGAATTGAGAATTTACCCATTATTGATATGGTAATATTAGTATAGTTATATGATTGTGTATGCATATACTATCTATGTGTGAAAATCATGCCCACGCTACTTGCTATCCCTGAGGTTTCCGCGCTGGGACAGTCTTATCTCGATGGGACCTTTATGGGGGATATTGACTCGTACCCTAGAAGATAGATATCCTTGGTACAGGCTATCGAAATGATAGTTCAGACGGCCTTAAGAGACGCGGGTATGTGCTTTCCTCTTAGAGACTTGGAATCTATGCTTCGCCTCCTATTGTTTGTGAATAGATATCCTCGGTACAGGCTATCGCAGTGATAGTTCAGATGGTCCTAAGAGACGCAGACATATTCCATCCTCTTAGAGACTTGGAATCTATGCTTTGCCTCAATATTATTTGAGTATGTGTTTATACAGTTCGAGAGTGATTCCGAATTTGTATTTCCCTTAGTACGAGTGATACAGGGATTGGATAGTAGAGTATGCCCGCACCATAGTTTTATTTGGGGTGCTGTTATGATATATATATATATATATATATATATATATATATATATATATATATATATATATATATATATATATATTTTTTTTTTACGAGTAGTTAATATATATATGAAATTTTGAAATCTGGAACTGCCTACTGTGATTTGATATGTAGGACATTGTTGATGACTCAAAATGTAAATACTTGTTTTGAGAAAGTATAATATGACACTGGAAAACTTTATTGATTAATAAAGTTAAGATGAGAACTTTGGTTACTAATTGAAATATTCTTTTCAAACAATTGAATCATTAAATTTTGAATCCTTCAAATAATCTAAGATAGGTTAAATCATTGGGAAAGGGTAGCGTGATATATGATGAGATAGACCATTGGTAAGGTTAGTGCTATAGGTGTGAACATTAGAAGAGAGGTGAGAATTTCTCAAGAGAGTGTCGCACTAATATGTTGTTGCATTGGCCTGTATCAATTTAAATACTTGCTAAACAATTTTTAAATCATATACACTATCGGGCTTTGACCCGTTTCTCTCTCTCTCTCTCTCTCTCTTTTGTATATATATATGTATGTACTACAGGTGCCCAACCACAGGGGGGTCTTGCTTAGGATCCCTTGGAAGAAACGTGCTGCAGCTTAGGTGGGAGTTGCAGGCCACTTTCTTAGACGATTTCATTTACTTGATTCCATTCCTATGATTCTCAGTTACTGGGCATGTGTCGCCCTTTCCACTATTTATCTGTTTCGTTAGGACATTTGTATTTCAGTTATTTCTAGCACTGTTAGTTTGGGATTTATTCAGCATGTATGTTTTACATTAAGTTTTAAAAGTTGGGCCTTTGGATGTTGAATGTTTAAAGTAATTGGATTATGTTCCAGGTTAATTGTTGTATGATTATTACTTATTGAAAATGTGGTTACTAATTAAATAAATAATTTTCCTTTAAAAATAAAATTTGTCAGAAATGTTGAAAAATGGTTTTGACACTTAGCTTAATTAATTAGGGTGTTAATTTGGGAAAAGTTATTTTTACGACAATGATGCTAAGAATGAACCAACTGTTCACCTTGACTTTAATTTAATAAAGGAGTGATCGCCCGGTATTTAATTAGGCGGGGTGTCACAGGTGGTATCAGAGCATCAGGTTCTAGTGTCCATAGGATCTGTACGGCTTATTTCGCTTTCAGCTTAACGTTTTTGCTATAGAGCCCTATTTTAGGATGGTTCTTGCTTTCAAGTTTATGTCTTCAGTTATTTGAGATTTGATAATGACTGTTGACTAATAAACTTCTTCACGTTTCAGATGCCTCCGAGACGTGCACCGAAGGATAGGCGTGCCCAGGCTGAGCAGCCAGCAGCTCCGGCATAAGGCACTATGAATGCTAATGAAGTAGTCGCCATAGTTGCTCAGGCAGTGAATGCCGCGCTAGCGGTAGTTCAGCAGGCTCCACCCCAGATTCAGGCAGTGGCGCCAGTACCAGCACAGCTTCCATCTGCATGGGAGAGGGTTAGGGATGCTTTTCAGAAGGCACATCCCCTTGAGTTCTCTGGTAGCTCAGATATCGTCACAGTCAGCCAATGGAAGAAAGACATCCAGCGGCATCTTCGTATGTATGAGTGCACCGACGTGCTAAGGCAGTTATTGTCTTCCTTTAAGATGGTGGGGGCCGCTTTGCAGTGGTGGGAGTCCACTACCACATTGGAGGAGAGGGACACGATCCCTATTCAGTTGTTCTGGGAGCGGTTTGACCGTAAGTACTTTCCACCCGCCGTGCAGACTGAGATGAGGCGAAAATTACTGAATTTGAAACAGGAGAATTCTACCGTCACTGAGTATGAGGAGGAGTTCATGAGACTTCTCACCATCGTGCCAGATGAGGCACCCACTGAGGGCAAGAAGATTATGTTGTTTGTGGACGGGTTAGCTTGGAGGATCCGTCAACATCTTATAGGGAGTCTATCTCTGAGTACTTTTACTGATGTACTTAATGCTGCGTTGCTACATTGCCAGGATCACCGCTTCCATCTGCAGGGAAGCAAGAGAGCAGGAGAGTCCAGCCAGCAGGGCAAGACCGGGGGTAATAGTGCTAATGGGGCACCATCTCATGGACAGACTCGTCAGCACGAGCAGAGTTCCCATCAGGGGGACCCTGCTAAGCGATTCCGTTCAGGTGATTCCAGGCAGGGATTTGGGGGTTATAGGCAGGTTCAGTAGGGCCAGCCTAATCATCAGGGCCAGCAAGGCCAACACTGACATCAGGGTCAGCAGCAGGGCCAACAGCGTGTTCATCAGGGCTAGCAGGGCCAGTGGTGGGGAGGTAACGGCCAGCAGGGCCGTGGTCAACAGGGTCAGAGGGGAGGAAACTTCAAAGGCCGATGTTTTTGGGTGTGGTAGACATGGACATAGGTGCCAGGATTGTCCGGAGGGAGATAGGGCCCCACAGCAGTAGGGTGCCCGTAATGAGCCACAGAGACCACTTTTTCCGGCTTCCCTCCTAGCTCCAGCCCAGGTGCCAGACCTACCAGCCGTTCCAGCAGCTCCAGTGCAGCAGGGGCAGTTACAGTACGGACGTGTCTATAACGTCCACCAGGCAGCAGCTCCACAGGCACCACCTGCGATTGAAGGTATATTTCCTATCCATGGTACTATGGGTCGGGTTTTGTTTGATACTGGGGCGACTCATTGTTTTATAGCTACGCATTTTGCGAAGGCCTTAGGGTTGTTAGCCACAGCAGAGAGCACAGTGACGTGTGTAGACTCACCACTGGGGAGTGGGTCACTTATCTTCTTTATATGCCGAGGAGTGGGGGTAGATATTGGTAGTTTGGTATTACCTGCGGACATGTTAGTCTTAGATATGCATGAGCATGATGTTATTATTGGTATGGATTGGCTCACAGCTTATAGAGCCATGATTGATTGCTTCGGTGGGCGCATTGTTTTTGCCATTCCTGGGCAAGAGATGTTTGTAGTGGCGATGCCTCGCCCAGAGGGAGGTTCGATCGCTCATTTGTATTATATAGAGGAGGATACCTCTAAGGAGGTTGTGATTCCGTTAGACTCGATTCCAGTTGTTCGAGAGTATTCCGATGTGTTTCAGGAAATACCAGGCCTACCCCCCAGTCGAGAGATAGACTTTGTTATAGATTTATTTCCAGATACTAGACCTATAGCACGCGCTCCATACCGTATGGATGCGACGGAGATGCGAGAGTTACGAGATCAGATAGAGGAGCTGTTAGGTCAGGGCTTCATTCGCAGGAGTACCTCACCTTAGGGCGCTCCAGTTCTGTTTGTGAAGAAGAGAGATGGTTCACTAAGGTTGTGTGTGGACTACCGGGAGTTGAACAAGGTCACATTACGGAATAAGTATTTGTTGCCTCGAATCGATGATCTGTTCGACCAACTGAGGGGAGCAACATGCTTTTCGAAGATGGATCTGAGGTCGGGGTACCATCAGCTATGTATTAGAGAGAAGGATGTTTCAAAGACTGCCTTCTTGACAAGATATGGGTCTTATGAGTTTAGAGTGATGCCATTTGGTCTCACCAATGCTCCAGCCGTATTCATGGACTTAATGAACCGAGTATTCAGAGAGTTCTTGGATCAGTTTGTCCTCATCTTTATAGATGACATTTTGATATATTCACACTCCGAGGAGGAGCACGCAGAGCATATGAGGTAGGTTCTTCCGACTCTACGAGAGCATCAGTTGTATGCTAAGTACGAGAAGTGTGGATTCTGGTTGCGAGAAGTACAGTTCTTGGGCCATGTTGTTTCTGAGCAGGGGATTGCAGTTGACCCAAGTAAAGTGTCAGCGGTGAGGGAATGGGGACAGCCCACGACACCGACGGAAGTGCATAGCTTCTTGGGGTTAGCCGGATACTACAGGAGATTCATTCGAGGATTCTCCAAAATAGCGGGTCCATTGACGAATCTGACTCGCAAGGGGGTACCATATGTTTGGGATGACGCTTGTCAGTTGGCTTTCGATGAGCTGAAAGACAAGCTTACTTCAGCACCAGTTCTTGCTTTACCGAAGTCGGGTGCGGAGTACCTAGTTTACACCGATGCCTCTTTACGGGGACTTGGGGGAGTAATTCAGCAGGAGGAGAAGGCTATAGCTTTTGCCTCCCGCAAGCTTAAGCCACATGAGAAGAATTACCCCACCCACGACCTGGAGTTATCAGCGGTCATTTTTGCATTGAGGATATGGAGGCACTACTTATTGGGGGAGAAGTTTCGTTTGTTCACAGACCACAAGTCACTGCAGTACCTATTCACTCAGCGAGAGCTGAATATGCGACAGTGTAGATGGTTAGAGTTTGTGAAGGACTATCAGTTCGATATACAGTATCATCCGGGGAAGGCCAACGTAGTTGCTGATGCGTTGAGCCGTAGACCGGTAGACAAGGTAGCGGACGTCTGGAAAGCGAAGTGGAAGGAGTTAGGCCACCAGGACGCAGTAGCTCGTTCCTTCATATCTGTTATGACAGTCACACCCGAGATTGTTATGAGGGTAATACAGGCCCAAACCACAGACCCGTTTTGCCAGGAGCAGATTGTACGACTTTTAGCTGAGGGTGCTGAGTCCTACTCTGTTAGTTCTGATGGGGGTTTGAGGTTTAATGGGAGATTGGTGGTTCCAGAAGGAGCGGAATTACGTCATGCAGTGATGACCCAGTCTCACGGGTCCCGATTTGCAGTACATCCTGGAGGAGATAAGATGTACCAGGATATGAGGAGGCAATACTGGTGGAGTGGGAAGAAGAAGGACATTGCTGAGTTCGTGTCCAAGTGTTCTACCTTCCAGCTGGTAAAGGTGGACCATCAGAAACCGTCAGGATTGCTCCAGCCATTGGAAGTACCCGTGTGGAAGTGGGAGAGTATTTCCATGGATTTTATTACAGGGTTGCCTACATCACAGCAGGGCCACGATTCTATCTGGGTGATTATAGATCGTTTAACCAAGGTGGTTCATTTTCTGCCAGTGCGGACAAACTATACCACGGGTCAGTATGCTCAGTTGTTCATTGCTGAGTTTGTCAGATTACATGGGGTGACCCTGAATATTGTGTCAGATAGAGACAAGATTTTCGTGTCACGTTTCTGGGAAAGCTTTCAGGGGGCTATGGGTACTGAGTTGAGGTTGAGTTCAGCTTATCACCCACAGACAGATGGACAGACAGAACGTACTAATCAGATGTTAGAGGATATTCTACGCATGTGTGTTCTTGATTTTGGAGGAGGTTGGGAGCCACATCTTCCACTGGTAGAGTTTGCTTATAATAACTCTTATCAGTTTACGATTGGTATGGCTCCATTTGAGGCTTTGTATGACAGGCCTTATCGTTCTCCAACTTGTTGGCTCGAGGTGGGGGATAACAAGTTGTTGGGACCAGAGGTAATTCAGGAAACCTCCGTGAGGATTGAGATGATTAGGGGTCGCATTCGAGTAGCCCAGGACAGGCAAAAGAGCTACGTCGATGCGAAACGGTTCTTCCGAGAGTTTAATGTGGGGGACCAAGTGTTACTACGTGTATATCCTATGAAAGGAGTGATGAGGTTCGGGAAGAAGGGGAAATTGGCCCCGAGGTACCTGGGACCATTTCCCATCATCGAGAGGATTGGGTCGATAGCATACAGATTGGGACTACCAGAGCATTTACATCGCATTCACGATGTATTCCACATCTCGTCGTTGAGATGGTATCTTCGGGATGATATGGCCCATACTCACATTGCGATAGATGAGATAGACTTACAACCTGATAGCTCTTACGAGGAGAGACCGGTGGCTATCCTAGACTAGAGTGAGAGGAGATTGAGGTCGAAGATAGTTCCACTTGTGCGAGTCCAGTGGGAGCATCATAATGTGGAGGAATCCACTTGGGAGCGCGAGCCCGATATGCGCGAGAGATATCCAGATTTGTTCTTACCAGGTATGCCTTGTTTTCTGAATTTTGGGACGAAATTCCGTTATTAGGGGGGAGTATGTAATACCCCGTATTTTTATGCTATATTAATTTGGGAATTTATTAAATTTAATGTGAGTTAATTATTTAATAAAAATCCGAAAATTAAGTATGTTATAATTATTAACGTGATGAGAGTTAGTAATTATGGGAAACTTGTTGAATATTACTAATGAGCAAAGTAATATGTAATATTGGTTATATTGAATGTCACGAGTGAATAAAATGACAATTTTGGAAATTTGGGTTGGGACGCGCCCGTGTCGCGTCGGGACTAAATAGTGAAAAATAAAATTGAATATTTTATAAGTCGTTCGTATGGTCGTTTTGAGTGCGCCAACGCGTCCGAAAGGGTTAAGATAGTCAGAAAAGTATACCCGGGGGTTTGGTTTGGGTCTCGGGGCGTTTTTAGGCCTAATTAGTACCCTGAGAGGGCGTTTTGGACATTTGGCAATTATGGGTAATGAAATCCACGAAATTCTCAGGGTTATATCAGATGCCTAAGGTTGTCTTCTAGGGTTAGAACAACCAAAGGCAAGTGATGGCCATAGGAGAGGGAAGAAGAGATCTTCCAAGGAAATCCAAGGCTCAAAAGCCATCCGTTTGCACCGCCACCACCACCAACGCGTAGATCGCGCAACGGGCTACGCAACCACACCAAAAACATCTGCAAATCAGAACACCAAAAATCCCAGGCAAGTGTTTATCTTGCTTATTTCATTGGTGCATCTTTCATATTAGTGTAGGACTAATTAGAATGAGTTTTTATGGAAGAAACCTAAGATATGAGTTAGGAAATTGTATATAGTGATGAATAAATTGATAATTCTGGAAACCCTTGCCATGTAGAGGAATTACCCACGAAATTATGATGTTTACAAGAAGGAAATTTCTGGAAATACTTGTTAGAACCATGTTTAAGAGAAATTCTAGGGTTCTTGATAATTATAAAAATTCTTGGTTGGTTAATCCATGTATAATGATAGAATTCCTCATGCTTCACGTTGGAAATACCTAGTAGGATGATATAATGTTGGTAGTACAATTTTTGAGACGTTTGGGATTGAAAAATATGGATTTGGATGAAGAAATGTGTTAGAACCAGTAACTGCAATTCTGCAGAAATCGCAATACCTGCTTGATCGATCGATCGAGCCCAGAGCTTCGATCGATCGAGCCCCAGACCTCGATCGATCGACCCCTCCTGGCGGACTCCTATTTCCTTTTTAAATGAGTTAAATTCAATTTATTGTGAGATAATTCTTGGTCATCCTTAATAAAATGTTTTGGGAGATAGGAAAGACCAGTAGGACATGTGAATAGATTTTGGGACCCTTGATGTCGGGCAAAGATTGTATTTTGGGATAATTACATAAGGGTCGGTGAATTTATGATTTAAAGAGAGAGACACGTAAGAGAGTTACTTTGGGAAAAATGTGTATACCAACTGAATTTTATAATTGGGAGGATAGAATCCATGCGCTATGTAGTAAGTGGAAAAGTTCCTCAACTTAAAAGTAAGATGTGAATGGTTATACGTGATAACTAAATAATGAGAAATAAATACAAATGTCGAAATTATGGGAATTGAGAATTTACCCATTATTGATATGGTAATATTAGTATAGTTATATGATTGTGTATGCATATACTATCTATGCGTGAAAATCATGCCCACGCTACTTGCTATCCCTGAGGTTTCCGTGCTGGGACAGTCTTATCTCGATGGGACCTTTATGGGGGATATTGACTCGTACCCTAGAAGATAGATATCCTTGGTACAGGCTATCGAAATGATAGTTCAGACGGCCTTAAGAGACGCGGGTATGTGCTTTCCTCTTAGAGACTTGGAATCTATGCTTCGCCCCCTATTGTTTGTGAATAGATATCCTCGGTACAGGCTATCGCAGTGATAGTTCAGATGGTCCTAACAGACGCAGACATATTCCATCCTCTTAGAGACTTGGAATCTATGCTTTGCCTCTATATTGTTTGAGTATGTGTTTATACAGTTCGAGAGTGATTCCGAATTTGTATTTCCCTTAGTACGAGTGATACGGGGATTGGATAGTAGAGTATGCCCGCACCATAGTTTTATTTGGGGTGCTGTTATGATATATATATATATATATATATATATATATATATATATATTACGAGTGGTTAATATATATATGAAATTTTGAAATCTGGAACTGCCTACTGTGATTTGATATGTATGACATTGTTGATGACTCAAATTGTAAATACTTGTTTTGAGAAAGTATAATATGACACTGGAAAACTTTATTGATTAATAAAGTTAAAATGAGAACTTTGGTTACTAATTGAAATATTCTTTTCAAACAATTGAATCGTTAAATTTTGAATCCTGCGAATAATCTGAGATAGGTTAAATCATTGGGAAAGGTTAGGGTGATATATGATGAGATAGACCATTGGTAAGGTTAGTGCGATAGGTGTGCACATTAGAAGAGAGGTGAGAATTTCTCAAGAGAGTGTCGCACTAATATGTTGTTGCATTGGCCTGTATCAATTTAAATACTTGCTAAACAATTTTTACATCATATACACTATCGGGCTCTGACCCGTTTCTCTCTCTCTCTCTCTCTCTCTCTCTCTCTCTCTTTTGTATATATATGTATGTACTACAGGTGCCCAGCCACAGGGGCGTCTTGCTTAGGATCCCTTGGAAGAAACGTGCTGCAGCTTAGGTGGGAGTTGCAGGCCACTTGCTTAGACGATTTCATTTACTTGATTCCATTCCTATGATTCTCTGTTACTGGGGCATGTGTCGCCCTTTCCACTATTTATCTGTTTCGTTGGGACATTTGTATTTCAGTTGTTTCTAGCACTGTTACTTTGGGATTTATTTAGCATGTATGTTTTACATTAAGTTCTAAATGTTGGGACTTTGGATGTTGAATGTTTAAAGTAATTGGATTATGTTCCAGGTTAATTTTTGTATGATTCTTACTTATTGAAAATGTGGTTACTAATTAAATAAATAATTTTCCTTTAAAAATAAAATTTGTCAGAAATGTTGAAAAATGGTTTTAACACTTAGCTTAATTAATTAGGGTGTTAATTTGGAAAAAGATATTTTTACGACAGTGATGCTAAGAATGAACCAACTGTTCACCTTGATTTTAATTTAATAAAGGAGTGATCGCCCGGTATTTAATTAGGCGGGGTGTCACACAGGGTGCACAAAATGACACAGTTCTAATTATAAACCCTAGATCAAAGGCAAAGAACAGTAAAAAGGGAGTAAATATCACTCTTCCCTAATCATCCACCTTTATGGGGCTAGTGTCCATCAAGCTTTCCAGCATTTTCTAAGTGAGGCGATATCACAGGGGTATGTTAAATAAATCTAAGGTCTTAAAATGTAGACCCAAGAGCAGATCTGAATATATGAAATACCCATTTAAGGGTGTAAATATAAAATAAAACTCCATAACCATAATTTACTCATGAGATGACAATCCAAAGGATCCCTATGAATAAAATAAGGTGTTTAAGAACTCAAAACATAGAGAAACAAGATTCAAATACCTCGTTTTCCCCTAGACGACTCCAAATTAATGATACAAGAAATCATCCACTTGTTGTTCTCATACCAACAAGTCAAGTATAAGATATGTAATGAGTAGATAAAGAAAGTAAAGAGAGATAAAAGACAAGATGTAGAGTGGTTCAACTATAAAAATGAGCATATGTCCACTTTGGTGCCATACTCTCATTATTTATGTTGTTTAGTAAATAGTAATTAGGCTTAAAGAGGCGTAGAAGCATGAGAATATAATGTAGTACATGACTATGATGATTCTGGTGGCTTCGAGATGTCGATCACGATGCTAGAGAGAAGCCCCCAAGCTATGCTGAGCGATTTCGAGAGGATAGCTGGCTCTGAGCTAGGGCTCAGTGTAAGAAATGAACCCAAAACCAGATAAGGAATACCCTCCTATCTCGAGGTGTGTATCTCTATTTATAGGTGTAGCTATTGTATTGTTGTGGATAAAAGGGGCTGCGACCCAGTTAATATGATAAGACTGGGGCCGCACCCTGTAGCAAGTAAGGGGCGCACCCTATGTATAAGAGGCTACGACATTAGTCCAGTGGTGCAAGTAAAAGTTAAGTTCACGGCCTTTAAGTGATAGGCTTAGATTGAAAGTCTTTGGCACATTCCCATTGTACTCCTTTTGCGATAAGGTACTATATTTATCATATCACAAGGCATCAAGTGTGACACATGCCTCTTTTTCTGATTTGGTAGTGTTAGACCCAAGTTAGTTTTGATAGCGTGAATGCTTAGGATTTTTTGGCCCAAATGATGAGTTTTGGGATTTCATGCATAATCATTTGCGGCATTTAAAACCTTCTCAAACCTCGAAGCCCGCCATTTTCCTTCTTTCTTTAAAATTGCCATTTACTTCTGCAACCCTGTCCCTTCTATTCTCGGGCGATTTTCACCTTCCCTTAGTTTATTTCGGCAGCAACCATCCTCAGGTACTTCTTCTTACCTCTTACTGGTTTCATTTTATTGTTATAACTATGTTTTAACATCTTCTAGTTTTTCGGCGACTGTTTAGTTTTTCAGCAAGGGTTTTAAGAGGATTAGGGATAAAACCACCCACTCGTGGGGTTATTTTAGGTTTCTAGTGGTGGTTAGGGTAAACTTGCCAACTTTTAGGGGTTTACCTACCATTATTGCCTTTTTCTGGTGGCCAGCTGCAAAAATGTCATTCTTGGTGTTATTTGTTGAGATCGATTCACATTCCTTTGTTTTATCTTTAGTCAATTGGAGTCAAAGTTGCATCTTATTTTCTCTGTTTCATTTTTTGACCCAATTTGAGTCTCGTCCTTTGATGTTGCAACGCTTATATAAGATGGACAAGGAGTTTTCCAGTCTTAGAGCGAAGTGTTTTGATCGGATTATGAGGGTAGAGGTTAAGGAAGCTAAGAGTTGTAAAGCCATGGCCTTCCCAACTCGTCATATTTATCCACCTCCACTACCTTTCATATACCCACAAGTTATTGAACCCACTGACCCAATGTATGAGTTGTCCTCTGCGTCGGGCAACCCTATATCCACTTCTGAGTCGGCCTAGAGTGTGGATTCATTTGAGGAAGCCATGGCCCATTCGGCATATCAAGATGAAGGGTCAGAGGTGGACGAGGCTTCTTCTCATGTCTTGTCCTCTCAGAGGGCTGAGACATCAGATCAATATGACTCTATCCAAATACTTAATCCTAACGTAGTAATTCCTCCTCCAATAGACGTAATTCATTTCTCAGTAGGAGATAGAGGTGAGTTTGTTCTGAGATTCCCTAATGGTGACTCAAACAATCCTTAGGCTGAGGAACTAGAAGATAGTGGTGAGGAAAGTGAGCTTGATACTTTTGTGGATGAAGAATATGAGATCACTATCTCTGAGGCCGACCTTCTTATTTGGAGACACCTATATGTCTTATCTTCCTCCATTTATATGAGAAAACCCATTAAGGATGAAACAACCTTTCATGATCGAGAGGGTGAAGTTTGCATTTATGAGCAGATGTTCAAGGTAAGCTTATGACTACCCATTCACTCAACTATTCTCCCCATCTTATCTTGTTTAGGACTCGCCCCCTCTCACCTTTCTCCAAATACCTGAAGGGTTATTCTCAGCTTTATTTCTCTCTGGAAGATCGTCCACCAAATCGAACTTCCAGTTAATATTTTCATGGGTTGTTATGCTCCCTCATCTTCGAAAACTCAACTAGATACTATCATCTCGTAGCTAGGAAATCTGAGAAGAAGGTTCTATTAGTCACTTAGACCTCAAATAGTAACTGGAAGCCCTGATACTTTTTTGTTTCTAGGGCTTGGGAATTTTGTCCCAATGAAGCTTGTGGAACCTCTGACCTAGGACTACTCTAAGATGAGCTAAAGCCTCTGTACGGGCCAAACTTGATCTTGGATTGAACCCCGAGGCCTTTGAGAAGGTTAACAAATTTCATGATCAAGGTGACATAGGTCGTATCGTTAAGTTTAAGAATTTAATGACCTCCTATTATTTGGATCAGATAAGTATGGGGGTTGACCCCTTAACCGAGCTACATAAGTAATTATTCTCATTAACTTCTGTCTTGTATCTCATAGTTATTCATAACCGACTTAGTCTATCTCTTGTAGAACATCCAGAAGGGATACCGTACTACTATTCATAAGTGACTTATTCATGACTGACTTAGTCTATCTCCTGCTGACTGAATTCGCCATCCATAAGGTCGTCTATGTATTTTTAAAACTCACCAACTTTAACCTATTAATAATTTTTATCTCATACTGACTTATCACCATATACTTTTGTAGAGTGCAGTCTCCCTGCATTGTATGGGAGATTGGATCAATAAGAGGTTGCCCTTAATTCAGAAGGGAAGAGATATAGAGAACACATAGAAGGGGCTTAAGGACAAGCTTTCCAAATCAAATTAGGCTCTGAAGAAGTCTCGGGAGGAAAATACCAATTTGAAGACAGAGCATGCCAATGTCCTGAAGAAAATAAATGAGAATAAGAAGGCCAAAATTGATGCTGCCGTTAAGGCCGCCCTTGAGGAAGCTAAAACCAAAGCTATAACTGAGTTCAAGGAATCTGATGAGTTCGGAAGCTATGCCTTTGAATATCTTGAGAGGGGTACTAAAACTGCTGGCCAATGGGATGCCCTTAAACGTGCTGAGGATGGGAACATATCCCTTAATGACTTCATAGGCCTTGACTTCAGCGATCCTCCTATCAGTAATACGTTGATCGACGTTGAAAGTTTGGTTGACCCTCTGGATACCAACCCCTTTGAGGTCACCGAGGACAATGATATGGCAACTAGGACTAGTAAAAATGATGACGTGGATGAGACTACAAATATGGAGGCCGAGGTTACTCCTGGTGATAGGACGACTCAACCAAATGCTGATGTTAAGCTCTTGTCATTTTTTATTTTGATGGGGACGACCCTTCGTGGCCTTGTACTTTTATTTGCACTTGAATGTCTTTAACCTCATTTTTATGAATGAAGCTATTTATTTTTATCATTCTCCTTGTGTTGTGTTTTCTTCGATCTTTTTATTAGTCACATTATTTGAATGAAGTGCTCTCTTGTCTTCGTCCATGAGGTGTCATTTTAGCCAAGATAGGATTTCCACCAAGTTAATTATGTTTAATAATGAACCATAACCAAGTGATTTCTAAATTTGAATCCACCAAATTAAGGTGTTATATCATAAGTACCATCTCATCGTTTTGAGAGTGTATGTATGAGTGTCATCTCGTCCATACATTATCATCTCAAACGAGAGAGTATTACACCAATTTAATGATGTTTACATAAATGAACCATAACTAAGTGATTTTCAATTTGAATCCACCAAATTTTGGTTTTGTATCATAAGTCCCCTCTTGTCATTTTGAGAGTGTATGGATGAGTGTCGTCTCATCTATGCATCGTCGTCTCGAGCGAGAGAGTATTTCCACCAATGTAATGATGATTTAATAAATGAACCATGACTAAGTGATTTTTCATTTGAATCCACCAAATTATCGTGTTGTATCACAAGTTCCCTCTCGTTATTTTGAGAGTGTATAGATGAGTGTTGTCTCTCCCATGCACTGTCATCTCAGTCGAGAAAGTATTTCCACCAAGTTGATGATTTTTAATAATGAACCACAACCAAGTGATTTTTAATTACTCTTGATGTTATTGAGAGTCCAAGGATGTGGTCAACCCCATATGGGCTATCATGTCACCGACAGAAACTTAAAGCTATTTGACCACAAATGATGTTCTATAACCTAAGATGAGTTGAAACATACAAATAATAAATACACAACAAGTTGTCAAGCTATGAGGGAACATTTGGAAATTTCATTCATATTAATTCATCATCTGAATCTCATATACATGTATTACAATGGAACCACGTATATTATAAAGGAACTAAAAGGAAATAATAAATAATGAAGTCTTACTGGTAATATGTTTTGAGATGGTCGGCGTTCCATGAGTTGGAGAATGGCTCTCCTTCAAGATTTTCCAATAGATACATCCATGGAACCACCTCTTTAACCACTCTATACAGACCATTCCAATTCGAGTGAATCTTGTTAGGCTTATGCCATGTATTCTTTAACACCAGGTCTCTTACCTTCAGTAGTCGAGCCTTTAACCTCTCATTATAGAACTGCGCTGTCATTTGCTAGTAGGTAGCTTGCCTAAACTCAACATCTTCCCTTCTTTCTTCCACAAGGTATAAATCAAGTCTTCACTCAGTAACGTTCACTTTTAGGTCATAGTTGTGAACCCTGTGGGTTAGGAAACCTACTTTTGTCGGCACTACTATCTATGAGCCATATGCCAACATGAATGGAGTTTCCATAGTAGGAGTACTCTCCGTCATCCTGTAAGCCCATAGGACAACATACACCTCTTAAACCCATCTCCCATTGGATTCCTCCAATATCTTCTTCATTCTTTTAAAAATTGTTCTATTTATTACTTCGGTCTGCCCAATTGATCAGGGTCAGCCAGGAGTAGAGAAGAATTTATTAATGCCAACCCGTTCACAATATTTACTTAGGGAGACATTCTTGAATTTTGTTTCATTATCAGAAATTAAGGTATTTGGCAGGACATACCTACGGATGATATTTTTCCAGATAAACTAAAATGCCTTCTTCTGTGTGATGCTTAACATCGACCCAACCTCTACCCACTTCGAAAAGTAATCAATCTCCACAATCAAATAATGATATCTATTCACGGCTCTCGGTAATGGCCCAACCAAGTTTATCCCCCAAACTGCAAATGGCCAAGGGCATATAATGGAACTAAGAGGTTAATGAGGAATGGTGGAAAACTAACATATGCAACTGCATCCTTTGTCAATGTCGGACACCAGTAACCGTAAGTGATTATCCTCATAGCCAATTACCTCCCTCCAATGTGGCTGGAAGACGACCCCTCATGTACGTCTTTAAGGATATACTCTACCTCAGATTGATAGACACATCTAAGGAGAGGGAGTAGGAGCCCTTTTTTATATAAGACATCTCCTATAAAGGAGAACTTGGTGTCTTTGTACCTCAACTTATTTCTTTGAACTTTAAACTCAGGTAACTCCCCATATTTGATATAACGGACGATTGGATCCATCTATGAAGCTCCCATATTCAAGTTAAAACTAAATTCCATGGTATTCTCCTCTCCTTCAATTGTCGACTGATGGAGGATCTCTACTAGAACTGTTCTTTTGATTTTCATTTGAGTGGCTGAGGCTAACCTAGCCAAGGCATCGACTCGGCCATTGTCCATTTGAGGTATCCTTTTCAGCTTCACTTTACTAAAATTCTTTAAAGCTACTCTTACCCTTCCCAAGTACTTTTGCATTATATCATCTTTGGTTTCATACGCAGCTAAAATTTGGTTTACAACCAACCTGGAATCACCATGGACCAAGAGTTGGCCGATATTTAGTGCTCAAGCAAGGGTGAGGACTACTAGAACAGCCTTATACTCTGATTCGTTGTTCTAAGATTTGAGTTGAACCTCAACGCATACTTTATATCAATTCCATCTGGAGCTAACATTATCAGTCTTTCCCCACTTCCATTTTCACATGAGGATCCATCAACGAACAAACTCCATACAATAGTTTTTAAAAAAAAATACCTTCTCTAAAGCTCCACTCTTGAGAAGTTATAGACGCTCTTCATTTTTGGCCACCTTGCTTTGTGTTGTGCTAGTCTCGTCCTAGTTTGATGGGAGGAATACCCTTTTCTCTTGCTCATCAGCTACAATATCAACCTTCTCTACGTCGGCCTCGTCCCATGTGAACTCGGCCATAAAATTAGCTAAGGCTTTCCCCTTAATAGCCATTATAAGTTGGTAGATAATGTAGAACTCCTTCGATTAGATTGGATAAACCATTAGTCTTCTTGACTTTTTTATCTTGTAAATGACTTGTTTGAGGGGTGAGTCTATAAGGACCACCATGGTATGTGCCTAGAAATAGGTCTTTATCTTCCTCGAGGCATGGATCAGAGCATAGTCCAGTTTCTCCATTTTGGGGTATCTTTGCTCATCCCGTTGGAAGGTCTTGCTATTGAAGTACACCGGCTTTTGAATTTCATACTCTTTTCTTATAATAGAGGCACTAATGGCTTAGTCATACACAACTAAATAAATATACACCCTCTCTTGTTGAACGGGTCTAGACAATAGGAGTGGAGAGCTGAGGTAGGACTTCAAATCTTGGAATGCCTTATCACACTCGTCATCCCACACAAAATATTTTCTCAATACTTTAAAGAAATGAAGGCCTTTATCAGCGGCTCCAGACAAAAACCTATTTCATGCAGCCATCCATCTAGTTAGCTTTTGCACATCATTTATTATTGTAGGACTCTTCATCTGCAATAAAGATTTGATCTTCTCGGGGTTGGCTTCAATCCCCCTCTGGTTCATAATGAATCCTAATAATTTTCCTGTTCCCATGCTAAAGACACAATTAGCGGGGTTGAGTTTCATCTTATACCCATCCATCGTGTCCAAAGTGAACTCAAGGTCGGCCATGTGAGCATCAACCATGAGGCTCTTTATCAACATGTTGTCGATATATACTTCCATTATCTTCCCAATCCAGTCCTCAAACATTTCATTGACTTGCCTTTGGTACATTTCCCATCATTCTTCAACCCAAAGGGCATGACCTTGTAGCAATGGGTCCCCTTATCAGTTATAAAAGAGGTCTTCTTTTCATCAGTTGGGACTATGAATATCTGATTGTATCCCGATTAAGCATCTATAAAGCTCATCATCTCATGGTCGGCAGTAGCATCCACTATTTGATCAATTTTTTAACAATGTAAAGATGTCTCAGGGGAATGCTTTATTTAGATCTATAAAGTCAACACTCATCCTCCATTTGCTATTGGCTATAGGGATAATGACAAAATTTACAAGCCATCCGGGATAAATAACCTCCCGAATAAAGTTGACCTTCTCTAATGTTTTAACCTCCTCTCGAATGACATCATACTTCTCCCATGAATAGACCCTTCTTCTCCATTATATCGACTTTGCATCATCAGGCACATTCAATTTATGGAAGAGAACACCTGGATCAATGTTGGGAATATCCTCATGGCTCCATGCGAAGATACTCTGCCTCTTCCTCAATAGATCTATCAATTCTTTTTTGATTTCTTCTTTTAGGGCTTTGCTGATTTGGACGATTTTTTTTTCTCGTTCTCACTGAGGCCGATGGATTCTACCTCCTCAGCGGCCTCTCCCTTCTTTAGTTTAGTGTTATATTTGGGATTCAAGGATCAATGTTGTAGATTCTGGTTTCCCTCTTATATGCTTCCTTCTTGGTCCACATGAACTTGGTCCCCCTGAACTTACCCTACCCTATACGAGGTCGATAATTTAATTATCTGGTGGATGGTTGAGGGTACGACCTCAAATTACTTATGGTATACCCTTCCAAAAATTATATTGTAGGCCGAGTAGACATTGTTGTCCATAATGAAGAAACTGATCTTCCTTGTTAGGCATATTGGCCAGCTATTTCCCACTCTTACTTCCATCTCATATATACTCGAGGGTTACACTTTCTCACCACTAAGGTCGACGAGTGGTTGGTGGTAGGGAATCAACCTCTTCTTGCTCAGACCCCAACCTTTGTAACAATCCCAAAATATAATGTCGTTCGACCTACCGCCATCTACAAGGATTCTTGGGACCTCATACCCGTGCACCAAAGTAGTGATTACTAAGGGATCGTCATGTGGTGATAAAATTACTTTGAAATATAATCTTGAAAAACCAACAACTAAGGTATTCATATTAACTTTAGCTCTCTTACCTTTCAAAGACTCTACTGCAGCTAAATTAATAGTCTTAGGCTTTGGTGCAAGAGCTTTAGCCTCGACCACATGCGCCTTCCTATGTACAATCTTGTTTCCTCCTCCAGTAAGTCCTTTGTAGATCATTTTGACCTCGTGTGAGATCGTATGTAGCCGACCCTTTGGATCAACAAATTTAGGAGGGAGGTCAGGGCCGTCTTCGTTATAATCGTCTGATTCATCGTCATCTCGGGTGGCTGGAGAATCTGGCTTACATTTATCTCTTTTCTTTTTATTCTGGGTGTCGTCTCAGGCACCCATAGAGTTATGATTGTCTACATACTTTCTCAATTTACCTGCTTTCAATATCTTCTCAATTTTAGCCTTAAGAGAAAAACACTTGTCAGTTAGATTCCCATGGTCTTGGTGGAACTCACACCATATATTTTTGTTCCTGTTATAGGGATGAGCTTTCAATTTTTTTGGCTACCTTAGGGACCGATCATTCTTGATCTCATTCAATATATGTTCGTAGCTGAAGATCAGAGGAGTGTAATCAATAAACTTCTCGTCCACTAATCTCTTATTTCCATCTTTGTTCTTATTTTGGAACTTGCGCCCACTACTAGTATCCTTCTAATCCTTGAACTTTGCTTCCATAGCATCTTCAGCATTCATGACCTTTTCGACCATTGCCAACAGCTCGACCATGGACTTTGGAGGTTATTCAGTAACTTTCCAGAGTAACTTTCCTTTCTGCAGCCCTCATATCAGAGCTGTCATAGTAATGCTTCCCTCATAATCTTCGACTTCTAGCTTCTCTTTGTTGAACATTGCTATGTACTCCCTAAGGATCTCATTTTCCATGCTTGGCATAAAACAAGTGTGTTGTCTTCTTTTGAGGTCTTACACCAAAGAACAAGTTATGTATGAATATCTACAAGCTGTTTGAAAATTTCAATTGAGCTATTTAGGAGTGAGGTAAACCATACATGGTTTGCTCCGGTCAAAGTGTTTAAGAAGGTGCAACACCTTATATCATCAGAGACTGAATAAATATCTGCAGCCGACTGGTACATCTCTATGTGATGGATTGGATTAGTGCTCGCATTGTATTTTGGGGTGACCACTGGTGATTTAAACTTGGTTAGGGTTGGAAAATTGAAAATTTTAGCCACAAATGGTGAGCCTTCCGAATAACCCCTCTACAAGGGATCTCAGCCTTTCAGGATGTCTCCTATTTTTCTGCCATCCTCTGAATTGAATCATTCCAGGGTCTGTCGACCGTCGTTATAGCATCGGTTTGGGACACATTATCTCCGGTACTCTCTCTGACATTAGAACTTACTGATTGCTCCCTAGGAGCCATCTTTTATCGTCTATTAAGTTCTTTCTGCTCCTCATCTCGACCTCTTTAAGGCCGATGGTCATCAACTCTCTCATTTCTTCTAGAGCTTGCAATACTCTTAGACCTGGAAAGGTGGTTCCTCAGATCATTTGCCCTTGGAAAGAGCCTATCAAAGGCCGATGCCTGCTCAATCTATCCAATGTTGATGCCCTTGGTCTGCATTCTCGACTCGTCTTACAGTACTCAGCACGACTGGGATGAACTAGTCTCATAGTGCCTTTAGAGATGTCATAAGACTCCCGGTATTCCCTTTCATCCCCATTATCATACTGGTCATCTTCATCCTCAGGGCATTCATGGCCCAACCTCCCTAGACGTAAACGCCTAGGGCTAGCCATGTCCGTATGATTGTATTGAGGATGGAGATCCCTTTGTGGAGGCAGGGGTGGTCCCATGGATGTCTAATTCATAGTGCCATCCCTTGCGACCTGTGTTATCAACTGATCCTTAGCGCTAAAAGGCCTAACCGTGAAGTTCTGCTAAAGTGACAAGAGTTTCTTTCATCTATCATTGACTGTCCACTAAGGAGCGTAGATCCTCCGCCGCCTCAGCCATTTCTAACTAAGGAGGGGCTTGGCTGGTGCTAGGTTCACCCATAATTTTGGGATCCGTTGTCATTGGGAGGGTTTTTGTCACCCCCTAACCTCATTAGGATATAATTAACTAAATAGTTTACAAACCACAATTATAATTTATTTATTATTTTAGTAATACATATTGAAACAACTTCATGGTTAAAATGCGGAATACTAAAAATCCAATCGTTTTAAGGAGACATAACTTCAACATAACTCACATATCATTTAACTTATTTACAACTAGTACACTGTATAAATCAAACTAACAAGACCCTACTTCTATTTACTCAACCTCCTAGACGTGGCAGTGGCAGTTGGAAAACCTGAAAATGTAAACATATAAAACCATGAGTTTAAAAACTCAGTGAATGTACTAGAGCTATCTATAGTAAAAATACTATATTAACATCTCAACATATCAATATATACTTCTCTGTGCCAAATTAGGCCATATACATATCTGGAGTTAATAAACCCCACATCTCTTACCCGTAGGTAATAATCATATCCATAGGTTTTAATAACCTAACATCTCCTGAATTGCATAGCAACTCAATATATCTTGGCTTTTAATATGCCATAACATCTCAAAATCTCTTGGATTTTAATAAGCCATAACATCTTAACATCTCATGACTTTTAATAAGTCATATCATCTCAATTTATAATACATACACATCATATCCCAAATCAACTCAGTAAGTACACTCACCTTGTGTTGTCAACTATGTATTCACGTTTCCCTCGGGTGGAGCTGAACTTGGTTGATTTGACCTTACACCTGTTAATCCAACTAAATAAGTACAGAACTCAATCATAAGTATTATCTTAATATAATTATGTAATTTTAAATGAGTACACAACCACAATATGATTCTACTCAAGTCATATTCCATGAAACATATGTGAAGACGAAACGATGGTATATATGTTGATAAGGTCATGAACATTCAACTCTAGAAACCACCTCGTAAGGAATTTATAACTAAATTCAAGTAAACGTAAAATTATACTTCTAAATATATATACACATGAAACATATACTCAAAATACCCTTGGGAAGGAGCAGATAAAAATATTCTTTCATGGGATATCCAGTATGGCCTGAAATTATTGTCCTCCATACTTAACCTTCCCATATTCATTAATTGCACACATACAGGTGTCCAACCTTATCAATATGAAAACATATATGAGTATACTTTCCAGCACAAGTGACGGTGTAATTTTTTGAGCTCCCTAGGGCAAGTTATGACTTTTTTTTACAACACAAGAAATCTTCCCTACAAGCTCCTCTATTGTTTCTTCAAATTCCAAGAATTTTCATAATTTTTTCCAGCATAAATTTACATGATTTTCAACACACTTTTAGTACACATACTGAATAGTACATAATTAAAGTTTCATAATATTTGGACTTCATTTGCTATCTCACAATCTTGACCAAACTCAAGGCATACCGAAATGAAATATACAAACAGTAACTATATACCAACTTGCAACCATCACTAAGGCCTAACTATAAGGAGTTAAATTCTAAGTTTCAGATATGATATGAATATATGAGTCTAATTTCATATCCAATTGGAATTTATTAATTCCAGTAATCACACAAAGAGATATGAAAGTTTGAATACAAAGGGTTTCAATACAAAGCAATATGACCTATAACACCACTTATCTCACATATGAACCAATACATATTATCACAAAGGAGGATGGAATTTTAATCAATACTTCATGATTTATATACTTTGAAATAATAATAATAGAAGATTAAAACAATATGAACACATAATTTTACCTTGGAAACACCTTAAGAATTTCCTTGGAATTCTTTTCCTAGCTTTTAATGAAACCCTTTCTTCCTTAACTTCTACTTTCTCTTTCCTCAAGCCAAAAACCCTTAAAACTGAACTTAGGCTTAAATTGGCGTAAGAAATATGTTAGAAGAAGAGTTTTAAGTCGGCCAAGGCTGCCTCCCAATCCATCCAATCAAATTAAAACATTTGGTTTAATAAAAGACAATTTACCACTTAAGGGAATTGACAGATTTGCCCCTTGTTCGTAATTGCGGCCTAACTTCTTAATCGAACATCCGTTTGATGCAACGCTTGTTGAATTACGACCCTAACTCATATGTATACAACTATGTAGTTTTCAACTCAAGTCAGTTGTAATGTTATAAGGGGTAAAACTAGTCTTAAATAGGAACATTTCTATCGAAAATAACAAAATCTTGTGTTTGTAAATAATTCGACATTTCATGATTTATGAAAGTAGAATTATACTAACCATAATCACTTAACATTAGATAAACTAATAACACATTATTCATATCACATAAGATAAGTATGATTTAAATATAATTTATCATAATTATATACGGGTTGTCACAACCTGCCCCCTTAGAAAATTTCGTCCCCGAAATTTAATACAAATATCACTTACCAAACAAATGGGGATACTGTTTCTTCATGCTATCCTCCATTTCCAATTTTTCTTATTTAATACCGTGGCTCATCCACATAACTTTAACTAAGAGAATAACTTTATTCCTCAATACTTTCTCCTTACGATCAAGAATTTCCACTGGTTCCTCGATGTACAACAAGTCTTCTTTCAATTCAATAGGTTGGGTTTTGAGTTTATGAGATGGATCTGCCAAATACTTACGAAGCATCGATACATGGAACACATCATGCAAATGAGATAACTCTGTAGGTAATGCTAATCTATATGCCAGGGTTTCAATTATTTCCAACACTTCATATGGTCCTATATATCTTGGACTTAGTTTCCCCTTCTTTCCAAATCTCATTACGCCTTTCCACAGTGAAATACGTAGGAATACAAAATCCCCCTTATGAAATTCCAATGGATACTTACTCTTATCTGCATAAAATTTCTTCCTACTTTGCGCTATCTTTATTCGTTCCCGAATCATTTTGATCTTTTCAGTTGTCATATCTATCAATTCAGGACCCAAAAGTTTCCTTTCACCTACTTCATCCCAACACAAAGGCGTTCTACATCTCCTCCCATATAACACTTCATACGGAGCCATACCAATGGTGGACTGATAACTATTATTATACAAGAATTCCATCAATGGAAAATGATCATCCCAACTACCCTTGAAGTCAAATACACAAGATCGTAACATGTCTTCTAATATTTGAATCGTCCTTTCAGATTGCCCATCGGTTTGTGGATGAAATGCAGTGCTGAACTTCAAACTTGTGCCCATGGCATTCTGTAAATGAGGCCAAAACTTAGAAGTAAACGTTGGATCTCTATCTGATACAATTGACACTGGTGACCCATGTAAACGGATAATCTCATTAACGTACATAAGTGCATATTTGTCAACAATGTAGGTCGTCTTAACTGGAAGAAAATGAGCTGACTTTGTCAGTCGATCTACAATCACCCAAATAGAATCATTCCCCTTTGGAGATCGTGGTAATCCTATAATAAAATCCATCGTTATATGTTCCCACTTTTATTTTTGAATATGCAATGACGACAATAATCCTGTCGGCTTTTGATGCTCCGCCTTCACTTGCTGGCATACTAAACATTTAGCTACAAATTTTGCAATCTCACGTTTCATATTATTCCACCAGTAATACTCTTTCAAATCTCTATATATTTTGGTACCCCCAGGATGCATAGAGTAAATAGAAATATGTGCCTCGTCCAATATATCCTTCTTTAAGAACGAATCATTTGGTACCCAAATTCTATTTTTATAACACAATGATTCATCCTTCTTAATTTCAAAGTCACTCTCTTTACCATCCAGTATTTCCCATTTTTTCTTTTTAAGGAATGGATCACTGACTTGCAAATTTCATATGCGTTCTGCCAGTAAAGGTCTCACTGTAACGTGTGCAAATAATCCCCCATTTTATATGAGTTCAACTCGACTCCCATTAGTCTTAATTCCATAATATTGCCAACCCGTGCACATTAAATGCAAGATAACCTCCCCAATGACTTTCGACTCAGAGCATCTGCAACAACATTGGCCCTCCCGGGATGATGGTGAATGGTACAATCATAATCTTTAATTAACTGCATCCAACGTCTTTGTCTCAAATTCAAGTCTCTATGTGTAAATAAATACTTCAAACTTTGATGGTCAGTGAAAATTTCACACGTCTCTCCATACAATTGATGTCTCCATAATTTTAAGGAAAAAATAATAGCCGCATGTTCTAAATCGTGCATAGGATAATTACGTTCATGCGTCTTTAATTGTCTAGATGCATAAGAAATTACCTTTTCAAGTTGCATAAAAACCCAACCCAGACCCTGATGTGAAGCGTCAGTATAAATCACAAAACCTTCTCCACTGGCTGGAATAGTGAGAACTGGAGCTGATACTAGCCTATTTTTCAACATTTCAAAGCTATGCTGACATTCATCACTCCACACAAATTTCACTTCCTTTCGGGTCAATTTAGTCAACGGCGAGGCTATAAATGAAAACCCCTTTATGAATCTTCTATAATATCTAGTCAATCCTAGGAAACTCCTTATCTCCGTTACATTCCTCGGTCTTTCCCATTGCACAATTGCCTCTACGTTCTTAGGGTCAACATAAATTCCATCTCTCGAAACAATATGCCCCAGAAATACTACCTGATTTAACCAAAACTCACATTTGCTAAACTTCGCAAACAATTGATTATCTCGCAAAACTTGTAATATAACTCTTAGATGCTTCTCATGTTCCTCTGGGTTAGGTGAGTATATCAAAACATCATCGATAAATACAATCACAAACGAATCTATGAAAGGATGAAATACTCGATTCATTAAATCCATAAACACCGTAGGAGCATTTCATAACCCAAATGGCATTACCAAAAATTCATAATGACCATAGCGAGAATGAAAAAGCTGTCTTAGAAATGTCACAATCTCTCACCCTTAATTGATGATAATCCGATCTCAAATAAATTTTTGAAAACACTTTAGCACCTTGTAATTCATCAAAGAAATCATCAATACGAGACAATGGATATTTATTTCGAATAGTCACCTCGTTCAATTATCGATAATCAATGCAGAGTCGCATGGTTCCATCTTTCTTCTTCACAAATAATACTGGAGCGCCCTATGGTGATACACTGGGTCGAATAAAACCTCTATATATCAAATCTTACAGTTTAACCTTTAACTCCTTTAGTTCCACAGGTGCCATTCTATATGGAGAAATAGAAATTGGAGCTATACTAGGCCCTAAATCGATAGTAAACTCTACCTCTCTGCTAGGTGGTAATCCTGGTAATTCATTTGGGAACAGATCTGCAAAATCATTAACGACTAGGATATCTTCTAATTTTTCTAGCCTGAGGGGATGAAATAAGACTGTTCGGAACCACATTTCTTTCCCCAGTAAATTTGAATTCTTCCCCCCCCCCCCCCGACATATTAAATGTAACCTCCTTACGAAAATAGTCAATTGAGGCATGGTAGGAAGATAACTAGTCCATACCCAAGATAATATCAAAATCTCGAATATCTAGTGAAATTAAATCAATGGTCCACTCCCTCTCCCCCATATACAATACATAATTTTTATACACAAGATCCACTAACATCACATCCCCCATAGGTGTAGAAATATATAAACCACAATCTAGATAAGAACATGGTATACCCAAATGCATGGTAAATGACAGTGCTACAAATGAATGAGTAGAACCTATATCAATAAGCACGTAAGCATGTTTGTTCATGAGAGAAAATGTACCTGTCGCCACCTCTGTAGTAGCCTGAGCATCCTGTAAAGTCATATCCTTCTCGGAGCCCTGGATCCACTAGCATGTCCTCTACCTCTTCCTCTCCCTGTGCCTCCAGGTGATGAGCCTCGACTAGTAGTAGTTGATCGAATCCCTCCCAGTAGCATAGGACAGTTCTTTTTGGTATGACCAATTTGATGGCAGTGATAACACTCTACCCCCTTTAACTTGGGACAATCTGGACTGATATGGCCCTCAGCTTGGCAAAAATAGCATGTAACAGGCTTGGACTGCCTATTGTCATTCTCCTGCTGTCTATTATGTTGGCTCATCGATCCTACACCCCTAAAACTACTTGGTGTCCTGTTATGAACATAATTTCCAGTCCCTCTACCGCGCTGAAATCTTTGACTCCCTTGTTTTGAGTATTCTACATTGTCTTCCTTTTAATGATATGTATCAAATCTACTCCTCTTTACCCTTTGTTCCCTATTCCTTATTGCATCGTTAAAATATCCTTCAACCATCATAGCTTTGTTAACTAAAGAAGTATAATCTACCATTTCAAGTGCAGTGAGTCTAGACTTAATAACCAAATTCAACCCATCCTGAAATCTGGTGCATTTGTCCTCCTCATTGTGCAAGAATCGTAATGAAAATCGAGACAAAGATATAAATTTAGTTTCATACTCCCTAACCGACATATTCCCTTGAGTCAATGATAAAAACTCTCTCTCTTTCTGCTTCCGATACATGCGAGGAAAATACTTTTCATATAAGACTTTAATAAAGGAATCCCAAGTAATTACCTCACCTCCCTCCGGAGTAAGCAATAAATGTTTGGAAGACTCCCACCAATATTTAGCTTCACCCTTTAATCTGAAAGTAGCCAAAATTACCTTCTGCGCGCCAAGCACATTCATCACCCCGAAGATATTTTCAGTATCTCTAACCCAAGCCTCAACTTCTAAAGGATCTACAGAACCTGAGAATGCTGGGGGGTTCAATTTGATAAACTTCTCATACAAAGTATTCTTATCCTCTCATTGTATTTCCCTTTCTCTTCTGGCCAAAGTCTGCTCCTCCAAGTACTTGGCTTGTTGTTCTGCTATTTGCGTCATAAATATGTTTTGTTGTTATGCCATTAAAGTCATGGAACGATCCATTTTCTGCATATCTGTAAGTTGTTCAGGATCCCCCTATACATTATTTGGATTTTGTTTTTTACTGTATTTGAAGACTCCTCATCCACCCTCTCATGAACATTTCCTCCTTCCATAGCTTACTATCTGTCATAAACCATAATTATAGAAACAAGAATACAACATTTATTTCTAACATAATGGTTAGTATTTCTCACAAATTAATATAAATGACCCACACAACTCTATTTCTGCCACTTCCATATCTAGACTCTCTAACCCCAAAATATAAAAACCTAAAGCTATGATACCAAGTTGTCACCCCCAAACCCCATTAGGATATAATTAATTAAGTAGTTTACAAACAACAATTATAATTTATTTATTATTTTAGTAATACATATTGAAACAAATTTAAGGTTAAAATGCGGAATACTAAAAATCCAATCGTTTTAAGGAGACATAACTTCAACATAACTCACATATCATTTAACTTATTTATAACTAGTACACTGTATAAAGCAAACTAACAAGACCCTACTTCTATTTACTCAACCTCATAGACCTGGCAGTGGCAGCTGGAAAACCTAAAAATGTAAACATATAAAACCATGAGTTTAAAAACTCAGTGAATGTACTACAACTATCTATAGTAATAGTACTATATTAACATCTCCACATATCAATGTATACATCTCTGTGCCAAATTAGTCCATATACATATCTGGGGTTAATAAACCCCACATCTCCTGCACGTAGGCAATAATCATATCTATAGGTTTTAATAACCTAACATCTTCTGAATTGCATAGCAACTCAACATATATTGGCTTTTAATAAGCCATAACATGTCAACATCTCTTGGATTTTAATAATCTATAAAATCTTAACATATCATGACTTTTAATAAGCCATATCATCTCAATATATAATACATACACATCATATCCCAAATCAACTTAGTAAGTACACTCACCTTGTGTTGTCAACTATGTATTCACGTTTCCCTTGGGTGGAGCTGAACTTGGTTGATTTGACCTTATACCTGTTAATCCGACTAAATCGGTACTGAACTCAATCATAAGTATTATTTTAATATAATTATGTAATTTTAAATGAGTACACAACCACAATATTATTTTACTTAACTCATATTCCATGAAACATATGTGAAGACGAAATGATGGTATATATGTTGATAAGGTCATGAACATTCAACCCTAGAAACTACCTCATAAGGAATTTATAACTAAATTCAAGTAAACATAAAAGTATACTTCAGAATATATATACACATGAAACATTTACTCAAAATACCCTTGGGAAGGAGCAGATAAAAATATTCTTTAATGGGATATCCAGTATGGCCTGAAATTATTGTCCTCCATACTTAACCTTCCCATATTCATTAATTGCACACATACAGGTGTCCAACCTTATCAATATGAAAACATATATGAATATAATTTTCAACACAAGTGACGGTGTAATTTTTCAAGCTCCCTAGGGCAAGTTATGACTATTTCTTTACAACGCAAGAAATCTGCCCTACAAGCTCCTCTATTGTTTCTTCAAATTCCAAGAATTTTCATAATTTTTCTCCAGCATAACTTTACATGATTTTCAACAAACTTTCAGTACAGATACTTAATATTACATGATTAAAGTTTAACAATATTTTGACTTCATTTGCTATCTCAAAATATTGACCAAACTCAGGGCATACCGAAATGAAATATACAAACATCAACTATATACCAACTTGCAACCATCACTAAGGCCTAACTATAAGGAGTTAAATTCTAATTTTCGGATATGATATGAAAATATGAGTCTAATTTCATATCCAATTGGAATTTATTAATTCCAATAATCACACAAAGACATATGAAAGTTTGAATACAAAGGGTTTCAATACAAAGCTATATGACCTATAACACCACTTATCTCACATATGAACCAATACATATTATCAGAAAAGATGATGGAATTTTAATCAATAATTGACGATTTATATACTTTGAAATAAGTATAATATAATATTAAAACAATATTAACACATAATTTTACCTTGGAAACACCTTAAGAATTTCCTTGGAATTCTTTTCCTAGCTTTTAATGAAATCCTTTCTTCCTTAACTTCTACTTTCTCTTTCCTCAAGCCAAAAACCCTTAAAACTGAACTTTGGCTTAAATTGGATGAAGAAATATGTTAGAAGAAGGGTTTTAAATCGGCCAAGGCTGCCTCCCAATCCATCCAATCAAATTAAAACATTTGGTTTAATAAAAGACAATTTACCACTTAAGGGAGTTGATAGATTTGCCCCTTGTTCGTAATTTTGGCCTAACTTTTTACTCAAACATCCGTTTGATGCAAAGATTGTTGCATTACAACCCTAACGCATATGTATACAGACATGTAGTTTCCATCTCAAGTCAGTTGTAATGTTATAAGGGGTAAAACTAGTCTTAAACAGGAACATTTCTATCGAAAATAACCAAATCTTGTGTTTGTAAATAATTTGACATTTCATGATTTATGAATGTAGAATTATACTAACCATAATCACTTAACATTAGATATAATAATAACACATTATTCATATCACATAAGATAAGTATGATTTAAATATAATTTATCATGATTATATACAGGTTGTCACAGTTTCGATGACCGAAAAATCAACTAGGTACTAGTAATAAGCTCGAAGAGCACAAAATGAGCTAACACTCACCCAGAGCTCTTTAAATGGTGGTTCAAACTCACCAAAGGATGAGATAGGACCACCACCAGATAATCCAATAGAGTAGATATAGTAAAAGGGAAAAGAATGACTATCTTATTCCCATAGACGGCGCCGGACTAATGATACCAGAATGGGTATCACCATATCAGAATGATGGGTGAGCTTATACCATCACAAAAGATAATGAGATGAGGTTAGGGGAAAACAACACCGGAATTTAAGTGGTTTAGCCTATTTAAGGCCTTTGTCCATTGTGGGAGTGTGTGAAATCCACTAATATAGGCTCTAATGGCCCAAAGATACATGCACTTAAGATTTATCTCTCTTACAATCAGTTTGACAGAGTTTTTATAGGGTTAATAGACATCGATACCCAACAAGGTAGAATATGAAGAGCGTATATCATAATTGGGGGGTGTATTACACCCCCGAAGCATGTAGTAGGCATGTGAGCATGGAGTCTCCCAGTTAGATCATGACACCTATCCATGGGACATGTAACTAATGATAATGAAATATCCTTTCACGTGAGGGAAAAATATGGTTGTAATAGACTTGTCCACGTGTGATATGTTAATTTGGAACCTCGTGTTGATCATACAGTAAAGGTTATCTGCAAGGGTCTTTGCCTCGTGTTGATCATATAGTCAGGATGAGGCCTATTTTAGAAATACCTATCCATGGTCAGACAATACAGAGGATGAGGCATGTCCTTATTGATGAAGTTCTCTCTTGGGGTCTTGGCTTATGATCTATTCGAGATAATGAAAGGACAAGGTCGACCCTAATCAGGAAGAATCTTAGCTCGAACTTGGTAAGATCTTTAGCGAACTCGTATATGGATGTTGAAAACCCTCATCCTAGATGAGGTCACACTTGGGCGTATCAAAATCCATCCAAAAATATCCCATAAACTTACACACTCTACTATCCTAAAATTGGATAGACTACATATTGCTAGTATCGATCCAGAAACATTTCAAATTGGTTCGAAATTGCAATTTTAAATTCCTTTAATTACTTTGAATTTCCTCTCTTTCCCTTTACACTTATAACTTTATTTAATTATATAAAACCTTTTAAAATTAATCCCATTAATTCCCTCATAAATCCATGGCCACATAATTTACAAACTACGCTTCTCCAAAAATATCGCCACTATATTAATTTAATAGAATTGAGTGTTATAACTTTAGGTTTTTCACAATGACCCAATAGCTCTCTATGAAAGTCTTGCGACGACACACGTCTGACAAAGCCGAATGTCATTTAAGCCAAGATATTTCTTTAACATCTTTTTGCTTAGCGTGTCGAGTATAACTTTGGGGTGACATAGGCCCTGATGTGACTACTTAACACCTTAAGAGTGTGATACCTAGCATTTAGGACTTTCAACATTTTCAAATCAAAAGGCTATAAGTTAAGGTGTTTTATTTTCTTCCAAACCAAAAGTGAGAGCTTTGGAAAAATATTTTTGCTGATAAAAACATTTGATATATTTAAGATAATATTTTTCACTCCCATTCAATGAGTTCTTTCAAGCCATTGTTTCCAATAGAGGCATATTTGGTCATCCTATTTTAAAAACCTAATCTTCATTAATGAGTAAATATTTTCTCTTCCTTGTCTTGGAAAAAATCATTCTGAGATATAAAGAACAACACCCTTATAAATAACCCAACACACATATCTATAATATTCCCTTAAAAATCCTGGGTGTATAATTTCAGTTGCTTGAAGGTTTCGTCCCGAAACAACAATGTTTTTCTTCAAACTATAAAAGAAGAAAGTTTCTTCTACTATGAAGAAAAAATATTTGGTCGGAGGATTCAAACGAAAACCAGCTATGGTAGTGTAGCGTACTCCAACTTTTGGCGCTCTCTATGAAGAATATGGTGGGAAAGAGTGTAGTTGGTTGTAGCATTATGAGGTTTTTAGTTTATTTCTTCTAGTTGTAAAACTCTGTCATATTGCATTTGTCATTTTTCTTGGCTCGAGATCTTTTTCATTAGTGGATTTTTCCTCATACACTCGATTTTGTGCTTATCTAACTCTTTTCGGTTCTTTTAAAATCACTATCTTAAATAAGAATATAAAACTTGAAAGATTCTTAAATTTAGTAATATATTTTGTCATGTAGCCTTTTGGATTGTTAAACCATTTGTAATAATAAATTAACAAACATTTTTCTTCAATTAGGGGAATTAATTTTTATTTGGGTAGCTATTTTGGAGATGCATATTTTGAACTTGTATCAAAGTGAGTATCCAAGTTTTTGGTATAAAAACCTAGGTATATATACTTTTTTTGTGTGCAATGTATGGAAGTTCAACCATCTGACCTCCTCTATTTAATGGTAGTAAATTTTCCTATCGGAAAGCTCATATGGCAATATATTTACTGTATATGGAATAATGAGCTTCTGGGATAGACTTATCCCAAAACCATATTTAAAGATGTATAAGTTGATAAGATTAAATCTAGTTGGGAAAACAATAATTTAAGGATAGTGGGAGGAACATGAAGGGACTTGACACTATTTTTAATTGCGTATTCCTAAGTGAGTTTGGGCATATATCCACATTTACAATGTCTAAGGAGGCATGGAAAGTTTTACAAATGACCTATGAAGGCACCTCTACCCTAAAACATTACAAGCTTTAACGATTTACTAGTCATTTCAAACTTCTTACCATGAAATAGAACAAAATGTTTTACAAGTTCTATGCCGAGCTGAATAACATAGTTGCCTTTTTCTTTGCTTTGGGGAACACTATAAAAGATAATAATTTTTTTGGTAAAATCTTACAGTCTTTTCTCCCTAAGTTTCATGGCAAAGTGGTAGCTATTGAAAGAGGTTAAAATCCTAGATATCAAAGCCAATGCATGTTCAATAATTGGTTGGCCCTCTCCAAAACTATGTTGTGAATTTATCTTAGTGCCAAGGAGTTCCTTCTAAAGAAAAAGAAAAAAATCTAGCTTTCATGGTTAAAAAAGATTCTCCCGATTTTAGTTCTCATGATGTTAGTAAGGATGATATGGAATTTCTCACTAAAGTTTCCAAGAAGTGACTAAAACAACTCCATTCTAGCGGCGTTCCTAAAACCTATCTGCCTATAATTTATTTTAGTCATGAAAGTGGAGAAGAGAAAGATGAATCTCCAGGGACCCTGACGGGATTTACTTATGTTAGTTAAGGGCATATATCGAAGCAATGTCCCTTAAATATGAGTCCTGTTGTTGGAAAAAATGCATATCAAGACCCTTTTAGTGATTAATACTTAAATTGCGGAGATGAATTTCAAGAATGAAACTATGTCTCATTTATGGCAAGAAACAAATTTGATGAGTTAAACGATTTAGAGGATTTTGATGTTCTTTTTCTTCCTAGTGAAAAAATGACTATTCATAGCTCCTCTTTGAGAACTATTGATGAGGAAGAGGAGAATGATTTTGAAAAGGACTATGTTAGTACTTCTAAGGATTCCATAAACCTCTAATGACATAACATGGAACTGTCCACCAAGTTAACTAATATCGAGATCCAAATGACTATGGTGAGTGAGAGTTTTGTGAGTGACTTTATTTCTTCACACGTGGTGAGTAGTGCACTACATTTTGAAGGAAGTTCCAATGACTTTATTCATATAGAGATTAAGTTCCTTATAATGTCCCTACATGAGAGTGAAAAATCAAGAATTCTCCTAGAGAATCAAATCTCTTTTCTCGAGACCAAACTATTATCTAGGATAACTTTCAGGATGAATATGGAGGGTAGGACTCAAAAGTTGGATAAGATGATTTTGGGTGCTAAGTTTTCCACTGTGAATAAACAAGGATTAAATTTTTAAAGTGACGGTTCTATATATAACTGATCCTTCATATCGTATTCATCCATTTTTTAATCTCCTATTGATCAATCCTCAACTCATTCTCTAAACAAAGAGAGCCAAAGAAATGTGACTTTTTTGTGTTCTTATTGCAATATAAGGATGCTTGAAGGAGTTTTTGTTTAGACTCAAAAAGTAATAACTTAGTCTCCTTTTAGGCACACACATTTTCATAAGTTAGGAGATCTTAAGGATTTATGTGTTTTTGATTCAAACCACATCACATTAGGTGATTTTGTTAAAGGTAGAAAGGTAGATAAAACGGAAAGAATAAGATGGAAGCCCCTCAAAAGGTTTCTTCTAAAGTAAATGGTAAAGGAAAAGTTTTGATAATCCCACACTTCCCATTTTAGTTCATAAATCCAACTCTATAAGAATTGATTCTGATAGGGTTCCGAAACAAGCTACTGATAGAGAAGAACTAGAATCCCTAGCAAAATGCGTCAAGGCTTGACCCTTCTTTGAGAAGAAATATGATTATTTAGGTGAAGGTGTCTTAGAGTATCTGATTTAATATTTTTTAATAAACATTTGATTTCTCTCTATCACTGTTTTTACTCTTCAAATATGCTCTTTATTTTTGGTCATAATATTAGATTTTTTTGGCCTTGCACAATATTGGTCTTCTATGATTATTAGGTTTTATTTTATTCCATAAACTTAAATGCAAACCTACATACTTAATTATTATACTCATGCTTAATACTCCATGCTAACTTGCTAAATTAAGCTTCCTTTTGAGACTATTTGCCATAATTCACCCATTTTTACACTCATAATAAACTTGATCATTTATATAAAAAGCATAATGAAGGGAATTTTCTTATACTTTTCTCTAAGACTAAACGTTTTATGCGATGATTTGATAAAAGGGTGTCATTGTTAACTATTTTTATGTATCAGATTTTCTATCATCATGGTTGGAGTTGAAAATATTATACATGTTCAAAATCATGAGTGATGATCTGGTTAGGGCTACAACTTTGGGTTGTGAGAACTTCTTTTGAAAGATAAAAAATAATTCCCCACCTTTTGTAATGAATGAGAGAAAGCCGACACGTGTATTTTTTTTAATTAAAAGTGATTCTCAAAGATTTTTATCAATTCAAAAATTGAGTAACTTAAGGGGTGTAAGAATTAAAAGCTTTTAATCATAAATCTCTATTTGAGGGAGAAAATTGATACTTGAAATTTTTATTTGTTTTCAAGGTAAAATGAGGTTTTCCATATATTACATAAAGTCAAAAATTTTCAAAGTAAGTTCAAACATTGATATTTATCCTTAGATTTTATGGGTTACTTTTCGTTTTATTCACTTTCTATCACATGTTATGTGTTTTAATCACTTTATATTTTATGGATTTAATGTGGCCTTAGGCTATTGAATGCTAAAATCATTTTTTTGTTGAGTATTTAACATAACCAATAACTATTGTATAATATTTTTGTAGCTTGTTTAGTCATTCAAAATGTTATTTTATGGATTAACATGTACCTGCATTTTAACTAAGAATTTATATGTTCATTTCCTTTTTAGACTATACTATTTCTACACAATTTTTTATTGTTGGAATCTAGAACGAACCACATCTCTAGAGCGTTGCTTAAGCGATGATAATGAAACGTACAAGAACTTGTTCGCTACGGTGACATCGCATGGGAGTAATAAAATGCCCAAATTGTGAATATTTTAGTACTTTTCCCATTTTCCTCTCAAAACATCTTTCACCATTAATATAAACTCCTTTCATTCCTACATATTTTAGCATCTTGGAAGTCTTTTAGGGTTTCCTCACCTCACTCTAGTGGATTAATCGTTATTTTGGTAAGTCTTAGTTCCATATATTTTTTTATTTACTCCTTTTGAGAGTTAAGGCTTGGTGATAATTATTTTGGATAGATTTTGATGAAATCTTTATATGATTAATGAGCTTCTACTTATCTTGAGTTTATATTGAATCTTTTAAGTATATACAGTTTGTAAAGCTTTTGATTTTCATTTTTAGGGTATGTCTACTCATAGTTTTAGTATAGGATCCTTGTATTTAATTTCCATATCTAATAGGATTTATGTGCTTAGGTCTTGGTATGTGATCTCTGGATATCTTATGGCTCCAAAATGAAGCTCATGTGCCTTCACTTCTAACAAACACTCTAGATTTGATGAACTATTTGTCACACACTCCTATGCATTAGGAAAGGTCAATATACTTGGAATCTTATTTCGATACACTTTTATATGAGTTTTTGGATAAAATAGATTGGTTTTGTATATCCTATCAAATCGAATAATGTTATCCTAACATGGTGAGAGAATTTTATTCTACTATTGTAGATAAAAAGGATGACGATGGCTACAAATTTCATTGTGCCAAAGTTAGTGGAATTCAAGTAAAACTTTTTTCTAAGTGGATAAGCAACAACTTTATTGTTCGAGAAGAAACGTATCCCAAATGTCCTTGCAAAAATTATTTCAGTAGACCATGTAACCAAGATGCTATCTTTCTTTTGAGCGATAACTGTTGTGAGGTATGGAACGATAGGAATTTTCGCATGTTTATCTTTCTAATGACCTTTACATCTAAATATGGATGTTTGTTCTTGTATTTCTCATATACCAACCTCGCAATATAACTTTCAAAGATGGACGATTTATGTACGCTATTAGTACCAATGTTGTTATGTGTTTGCATGACTTAATATTGGACTCAATTTTTTTATCACACTAAGGACAATCTTAAGTCTCATGCTTTTCTTTACGGTCGTTTGATCATGCGTTTGCTTTTGAAGTGTGGAGTTCTTTTGTTTCCAAGGTAAGTTGAGGAAAATCTAATTTTAACACTAACTATTCATTCTTATCCTAAGTCAATTGCTCAACTGAATAACCTTGATAATCCCACTATAATACCATATCTTACTTCTCCACCATCTCCTCATCCAACCCCCACATCACGAGCATTTAGTTCATGCCTTCTAGTTGAAAATGAGTTGGATCACTCCGTCTCTTGGATATATACTCAATTGGGTTCATGTTTTCTATCATCATTTGATCCGATAAACTATTCTTTCTATGACGATACTCAACAATAGTTTGATACAAATGGTCATAATGTTAAGGATTCCTTGCAAAACTCAAATAATGAGCTTATCGGTTTGTGTGTATTTGGGATGCTCAAAAAGGAACAAGAAGTGACATAATTTGTTTATTTTGGTTTGGGTTTAGTTTAGTGTGTGGTGTTGCGTTCCATGAGCGACGGAATTACATAAGCCTCAGGGGAACTTAGGCAAAGATGTTGGATGTCTGAGAGTTTTTGTCTCTCGATCCTCCATGTCCTCCAAGGTAAGGCTATAAATTCTATGTGGGTCGATGACTTGCCCCTGAAAGATGTTTGAATCCAATTCCATTTTGAATCGCACGCCCCTAGTTTTAGACCTAGGCCTAAGTGTGTTTTGTGGTATAATGGGTTTGATTAGTTATTTAGAGTTTCCAGTTTATTTTATACAAAAAAAAAAGAATATTTGATTTTTCCCTTTCGGGCTAATCTTAAGGAAGGTTTAAATCTTTCGTTAGTCCAGAGATTCTTATTATTCGGGTTAGGTAATTGGTCCATGAGTTGTGAAGATGTTAGTCACCCTTCTTGTTCTTTATTATTCCTTAATTATATGGTTATTATCGCGCTTAACATTAATTAAATACTTTTTAGTCATTTTTAGAACTGGGTTATATACCTTAGGTTGAGATTCTTTTGAACGTATATATGTTCTTAGGTATGAAAATATTATTAGTGAGAGGTGTAGGGACATCACTTCATCCAATTAAGGTACACAAGGGAGCTTGTTTATGACTTTGTGCTTATGTAATGGGTGTACATTTAGTATGTATTCAAGTGAGAGAGAGAGAGAGAGAGAGAGAGAGAGAGAGAGCTCGGCTTTGAGATAGTTTGATATCTCTTTCGAGGTTTAAGGTGAGATATAAAGGTAATACAGGATATGGGTGGATATATGTTATGGCATATATCAATATATATGTTATTAAGGTTTGTGCTCATGAGAAAGACTTGGTATTATGCCTACATACCCAAGAAGACTTGGGATCAGAGACTGCTTAATTCAATTATGTATATTATGTATACGTGTTTGCACACTTGTGTGGGGTGAACAAAAGATAACAACTTTGAGATAGTTTGATATCACATTTGTAGTATGTACGAGAAAAGGCGCATGCGAGGAGATAGACAATTACATATCTGTCGGGATAATACATCAAGAGATGTATTGTCTAGGTTTATGCTCATGTGAAGGAATCGGTATTGTGCCTACATACTATTCTACCCACAAGATTAAAGCCAACATAGTTTGGTCATTCATGTGTCCAACATGATGCATGTGTAAGTATATAACTTGACCTGGGAGGGAGAGAAACTATCTGTAGGATAGAGGGTAGATTTGGTGGTAGATAAGAGTGGGAGTTGACCCGAATTCATCGACAAAGGAACAATTTAATATAATTTTTAAGCGATCATTAATCTAAAGGTATTGTCCTTCAAAATAGGTTGGAGGTTTAATGTTAAGGATGATATATTGTAGTCATCCTTGTCTATAAAGGTAGATGTAGAAGTTGGGGGGGGGGGGGGGGACAAATGCATCCCTGAGAAGTAATACTTCGAGCAACGTATTATGAGGCTTGGGCGTAATGGTTTTAGTTTAGTATAGAGACTCTATGTACCCAAGGAGACTTAGGATCAAAATCAATATAGTTCCAACAAACGGTGCATTTTTACGAGTGTAGAAGCCGGGATACATAGTATACAACATACAAAATTATAGTAATTTTGGAGTCTAGTCATTAATATAGCATTTTCGTTGTATTAGACTGATATATTTATATGTTAAAAATACGTTAATCGAAGGTAGATATTTTAACACGTATTTGATAAGAAAACACATATTTTAACAAGACTGATATATTTATTTAGAGGTGCTGACTTTCACGGAATACACACAGAGGTTTGCCTATGTTTTTCTTTCGAAGGAAGCTTTTTAGAAGTACGAACCTCATTTGGGACAAAAGGGACATTTTAGAAGTATGAAATTTCTCGGGGGAAAGTGACTTCTCTGATGTATGAAATTTTTGAGACTTTTAGAAATAGGCTTGACTTCCCCAAACATTCGATTATCCTAGATGTAGGTCGAGTTAATTTAGTGCCCTTTTGAACGTTGGTGGATACTTATAATTATATGGGCCTAGGTTGGGCCTTTGAGTGAACGAGGGAAGGTCTTGGACCATTGATGTTGGATAGGATGACACTCTGATGGTGGTGGGGGGGGGGGGGGGGGGGGGGGGATACTTGGGATTTTCTAATCATTACTGTGGAGGGGTATGAATGAATGATAAAAGGTCTTATTGACTGAATGATAGAAAGTCCTTGGGGCAATTAGCCGGTTAGCATAAGGTTCGAGGGAGAGATTTTCGACCTTTTTTTAATTTTTAGTTTCTTCCAAATTGACCCTAATAGGTTTTATTTTAGAGGGATTTGATCCACTTGGTTTACCTTTGGGGTAGTTTACCTCTGTGATTTTGGTGAGGTTAAGCCTAGGCTATTTCATTGGGTGGGATAAAATGAGCTGCACCTAGGTTGTAAATCGGTGTGGCCACATATATTTATTTAGATTTTGGTTCACATTGATCATATTCATTTTAATCCTTGTAAACTCTTAATTTTTTTTTTATCTCCTATCATATTTTAGTTCCTTATATCTTTGCATGATATATTTTATGTTCCCATGTGTAGTTTAAATTGTTGATCTTAGCCCTATGACTCTCATGATTATATTGTGGCTAGACTAACATTTTAATTATCCACTCACTATATGATTTTTATCTATTTGTTAGTTTGATTATCATGTTTTAATCTCTTAAAATTCTTCAAGAATTTGGTACAACTATGTGCTTAGTTCTTTCCTTTGTCGCTTTTCGTGAAATAGGGTGATAAGTTTGTATATATGAGGAGTACAGTTATAAAAGTATGCTATGTTTCTTAGATTTAATGTTCACGATATTACATTCACATGTTCATATTTATCATATTTCTTCTCATTGGTACCTTGATAAGTTTGCTAGTGTGTGACATGAGAGTTTGAATAAGAGATACTTGAAAATGGATTGTGTATATTGTAGTGATTAGTTACTTGGAACAAATGTAATTTTCTATTTTTATATTTGCCCTTGGATAGGAGAGTCGTAAAATGGTAGATTTCTTTAGTTGCTTGTAAATTTTCCTTTTTATGTTTTGTCTCGGAATTCGACAAAGGGGGAGATTTTAAGAGTATAGTATATTTAATTTTCACCATATAATAGATTATCTGAATTCCTTGAACAAAACATGTTTGATCCTTCATCTAAAAGTTCATTGGAAAGCATCATCAATAAGCAATATTTATTCAATACCAAATCTCAAGCACACCACTTAGGAAAATGTATAAGACTTAGAGGACATAGATTCACATTGGTTAATCTCTTTTTCTAATTGAAAAATATTCTTAATTAACCTTGTTTTTGTTATTTTGTCAAATACACATGGAAATCTACATTCCATATAGAAGAATCTATTATACATAACTGCATTTATTTGTGTATTTTAAGTAAGCATATTCACGCGAGAAATAAACATAGTTGAAGTTTGCCTCAAAGCGTATTCAAAAAAATATTCTAATGAAAATTGGAAAAAATTTGGACACATGCCCTGCGCAGCTAGACTCAGCTTTTGCACAACAACGACTTGTCTTACTGCTTCAGAACTTATTGCTGGCATTTTTTTCTCCATAGTTCAAAATATCTAGACAAAAGCGCGAATTTCTTCGCTGTAGTTACTTTATAGAGATGATCCTCCTTGGTATAGGGGAACTGTCTCATTGGCTAGTTGTATCCCTATGAAAAATGTATGAACTGATGCGTCACATGGATCACTTCAATTTTTTCGCAGTGACAAAATAACTCGCTACAAAAACCTTCTAGCAACACTAATCTGACAGTGCCAAAAGTCACTTTTTTCACTAGATCTTTATTTTATATCTTCTTAGTTAGTGTGTCAAATATAAGATACCGGGTGACTTAGACCCTAATGTGACTACTTGACACCATAAGAGTGCGACACCTAGCATTTGGTCCTTTAAATATTTTCAAATTAAAAGGCTATTGATTAAGGTGTTGTCTTCTCTTCCAACCCAAGAATGAGAGATTTGAAAAAATAACTTTGTTGATCAAAGCATTTGATATATTTTATAGAACATTTTTTCACTCATCTTCTTTGAGTTCTTTCAATATATTATTTCTAATAGAGGAATATTTTCTCATCTTGTTTCAAAACAAAATCTTCTTTGGTGAGTAAAAATTTTCTCTTCCTTGTTTCGGAAAAACTCATTTTGAGATTTAAAGAACCACATCCTTGCAAATACCCCAAAACATATCTATAGGATTCCTTAAAAGATCCTAGGTGTATAATTTTGGTTTCTTGAAGGTTCTATCCCAAAACAACAAAGTTTTTCTTCAAATTCTAAACGAGGAAAGTCGATTCTAGTTTGAGGAAGAAAGATTTGGCAAGAGCATTTAAGGCATTAGTTGCTGACTAAAACCGGTTGCGGTTGTGCAATGTACTCTAACGTTTTGCATTCTATATAAAAAAATATGGTGGGAAAGAGTTTCAAGTCGGTTATTGCATCATGAGGTTGTAAGTTTATTTTTTCTAGTTGTAAAACTCCACAATAGTGATTTTTTTTATCTTATTGATACAAGATTTTTCCCATTAGTCGGACTTTCCCTCATAAATCTGGTCTTATGAATATTGTACTCTTTTCGCATATTTTATTATCACAGTCTTATATAAGAAGCTAAAACTTCAACGATTATAAAATTTAGTAAAATATTTTATCACGTAAACTTTTTGATTGTTAAGCCGTTCCATAATAATAAATTAACAAATCTTTTTATTGAATTATAGGAGTTATTTTTTATGTGGGTAGCTATTGTCGACATAAACACTCTCAAAAGTGAATTGACCCATAAGTTCACTCTATGATGAAATAATGAACACACCTCTAACATTAAGAACACAATAATAGATGAAGTCCCCGATTCTACTGATTGTATAACTTATATGATAATATTCCATGATTTTGAGACTTTTGTTTACCTTCATTGAGAATGAAAATGACGGTTTATGAATGTGTACATGATTTGACTTGACTGTTAGAGATCGAACTTTTCCAATACACCCATGTATCTGCCATAGGCAGAATCAAAGTTGATGTAATTTGAAAATGACCTTTAGAGAAAGATCAGGCATTACAATACAAAGAAATGCATATATAGTAACTTTGGGGTGGTGTTATAGAACAAAAACATCCTTTTTGTATCAAAACTTCAAAATAAAAGGGTGAGATCATGTACCTGTAAAATTATGCGAACTCCTTTTGGTTTCGACAACATTCGGTCTTAGGATCGAACCTTTTAGAGGTATATACAAGGGTACTTTAAAAAAAATCTCAAAGAAGAAAAAGGTAGGAAAAAGGGAAAATGGGTTTTTTGGTTATTTTTTGACGTGGATGATGAAAAAGAAACCAAGGCTGGAAGTTAAAGCACTAGGTCTAAGCGTCAATGGGGTTTTGATGACAAATGGAGAGAGAAAGGCTTGCGTGTGCCACCAGTTGGTAAGTAAAACCCGCCTTTTATAGGAAAAATTATAAAGTTCATTACTAATTGGTCATGGCTATTGCGTGTGCATTGTAATAACTCATAATTTAGTGGTATTTATAAAATAATTAAACATCAAATTTGGAGAAATTTTTATTGATTATTTAAATGGAAATTTAGATGAAAAAGTAAAATGTGTGAAGTGAATGGTAAATAAGTAAATTTGGAAATGTGAACAGTAAATGTCACTAGTAATAATTAATAGTAATTTAGTAATCAAGTTAAAAAAATGTGATGGTACCTCCCCATGTTTTAAGGCTTACTATAAGCCATGTTATAAGACTTATAAGCTACGTTTCAAGGATCACTTTAAGATACATTTTAAGGATTACTTTAATCCATATTTTAAGGCTTACATTAAGTCATGCTTGGATATTAATATAAGCCATTTTTATGGGTAGCCTCATATATATGTCTATTAATGCACTATATACACATGTGTATTATGCAAGGTAGAAAAAGATTTGAAGTGAACTCTCTCTTTTCCATAGCCTTACTCTCCCCCTCTACTACACGTCTCTTTCTCCTCATCTCTCATAAAAAAACCCAACATAATTAGAGAAGATTAATTTATCATAATTAAAAACTAATATTCTCGCCACAAAATTATATTTTTCTAAAATTCTTTTGGGAGGATTTTGTGTAGTCATTTTGGTTCTATTTTTAGGAGAAATCGACGAAGATTTTCAAAAGGATATTCTTCTACATTTCTTCTTAAAATTTTATGGAATTTCGTTATGAGGAAATTTAACATGCTACTCCTCCCCTTTTTTATGCATTTAAATATTAATTTTACCTTAACCAAATTTTAATGATTAAAATCAATTAGAAATAATTAGGGCTTATAAATTTCATCCCTAGACATTATTGTTGAACTCACAAAGTATCCTTTAAAGTAGGAGGAGTTTATAGTCTAATATCATGATCTAAATAATTTTATTAAAATATAATAAAATGAGATATGTTAGTAATATATGGAAGTAGTAGTTTTGATTTAGAATTGGAATTTGGTGGCCAGAGAAATTAATTATTCAAAATTCATGCACGGGTAAAAACTGATGCTGGAAAGATTGTAAATCTCTTTTTAAAACTTGAAAATCTAAAAAAGTATAAATGAGTTGTACGCAATTATAAGTTCATATGAAATTAGATTCTTATACGTCTTCAATGATGTATGGTACACAACCTAATTAGTTCACAATTAAGATATATTTATCTGCAAAGTTAATTGGAAAACTAACTGTATCTGGCCCTACTGTATTAAACTATACATATATCCTAATGTATAACTTACCACCATGTATAGTACCTAGTTAGTTTCCAATTAGTATATATTGAACTTCGAAGTTGACATAATAACTTAGATTGTTTTCTCGATAATCTAACCTTAATGTACTAAAATAAAAATATCTCCTAGGGTATAAAAGAGTGTTGGGTGATTGCAAGTTTATATTAAACTAGACACACATACCTTTCCAACCATATATGGTAAAACACCTCACAAGTTCCCAATGAGTATAGATTAAACTTTAAAATAGATAGAAAATATAGACTGCTTTCTTGACAATTTGACCTCAAAGTACTAAAATACCAATATTGCCAAGAGTATAAATGATTTTTAGTCGATTCTAAGTTTACTTGAAATTAGACTCACATACTTTTTCGACCATGGATGGTAAAAATATTAATCTGCAAAGTTTACATAAAAATATAGGCGATTTTCTGGACAATCTAACTTTACTGTATTAAATTACAACATTTCATAAGCTGTCAACCTAATTAAGGCAATTCAAGTTATGAACTAGATCACAAATATAAATTTTCATGTATAAAGTGAGGTTGGGTCTATCTGAATGTTTTAATTTATAATAGAGGTGTTGTCTTAAGTTAAATCCGATGTTGGTATTTTTTTAATGAATGGTTTAGAAACATGATTGTTGAGATGAATTGTAAATTTGGAAAAATGTGGAAATAATATACTTCACATTTGAATTGATTTTTTTACCTTTAGATTTAGTGTATGCTATTTATGCCTCACTTCATTCTCTATCAGAAGAATAAATTTTTTATAGAAGAATCAACAAGATAATAAATTGAAAAGAGAAAGATGTTCAATTGATTAACGGCATTAGAAGCTAATTAGTTATAATGAGATGAGAGGGGACACACACACACACACACACACACACACACACACACACACACATATATATATATATATATATATATATATATATATATATATAGCCACTTTTGTTATATTTCTATTACAGATATCCTTCGGTGGATAAGTTTGGTTGAGTATAATGGGATATAATTATTGGTGATGTTTTTGGATGTATAAAGTGAGGTTGGATTTATTTTTACGATGGGGATTTATTTTTGTTATGATTTATTTCACTCGCGTTAGGTACAAGTTACACATGGGTTATAATTAAAAATGACTATTATCATCTAAAGCTAGTATATAGATTTGGAATCAACATATTTAATCAAACTATAAAATTAAGAGATATAGAGATACAATAATAGAAATACTAATCTAGATAAAATGGTATATAGTGGTGAGAGAAACATAATGAAATCGAATTTACGTGGTTCGGCCCAAAGAGGTGCCTACCTCCACATGTGTTAGTGTTGATTGTATAGATTTAATAGGCAAAAGTCATGGATGAAGACTACATACAAGCTCTCAAGTTCACTCTAGATTTGGACAGCACAATGATATGAAAAATATCTTGATGCCCACCCAAGAGGGTATAATGGGCTATTTATAGGCTTATAAAAGAGAGATAACAAAGAGATACATGTGTCATGTATTTATATATTAGGAAGGTATACCATTATATGCAAGTAGGAGAATAATAATTAAGTTAGGTACACACATGGAATATCTGCATATCTCCACCACGTGAGGTGTGTTACTGACATCATATACTCACAAACTAAATGTTTTCCTTGATGGTGTTATATGAAAGTGTTAAATGATGTGAGATGGATGGGTTAAATTCACTGCCAATGATACTAGGGTCGACCATAATTGCATTGGCCGACTAGATGGGTAATAAAGACGAACTCCTTCAGGAGATAAATCAATTCAGCTGTCATCTTTTAATTGGTTAACGGGCCATACCATATTTACAATACCAAAAAAGTCCCCAACACTTTTCTCATGAATAAGGTGTGCAATGGATTCTATAAAGTATTACGTCTTTAGGGTATGTGCTGAGCATATTGAGTGAGTGAAGTGTTAACAGTGGAAAGTTGTTAACCTTCGTAATTCTAGTCATCTTTGAAGCTTCTCGACGCACGTTGTGCAAAATCACTTATGAAAATTTTCCTTTCGTTTTAAACTTGCCACACGTTAAACACTGAGAATGGCATCTGGTGCAATTATGATGTTCGTGCCTAGGGAAGTATGTCTCTGTTTGCATCACATCATTCTACTTTCCCAAGTGTGATGTCATTTTAAATCATTTCAAACTTTACACAACTATAAAATGTTAATTTTTAAATAATTTCAAACTTTACACAAGAATTTTCTTTGTGCGATTACTTTCTAGAGAGATAAAAGTATTTCGTTTCCCAAACCCTTTATTCCCTCGACAAAACCTACTTACTCTCTGCCATTTTTTACTGGTTCTTGTCTAGAAAACTCTTTTTTGATAATTTTCTTCGGTTTTCGATTTCCTTCCATCTTCAAGGGCTTTAGGGTTCCAGTTACAAACTTTCCCTTGTGTACCTTCTTAGGGTTTCGTTTTGAGTTTTTCAATTATTTTTCCCCTTTGGGGTTGTATTTTGTCAATGTTGTGGGAAGTTGTTGGGTGAATTAACTTTTGGTTGGATTTTAAGTATATTGGGTGGCCATTGAGTTAGTTGGACTAGGTTTTAAAGCCTTTTTAGGTGTTCCAAGTTGTTTTTCCTGAATCTTTGATTTCCAAAGTCAAATATCCCCAAACCACTATTTACCAAAAATTCCATCTTTCCTGCCACTGATAAAGCCGCCAAATCCAATTTAACTATTGTGAGTGACCACTATTGGATCACTAGGTAGTTAGTTCAAGTTAGAAGGCTAGATAATATTTTCCCTTGGGTTCAACAGAGAAGTTTGTTTGTTCCCTTCAGTGTAATCCAACCTCAAGATAGTTCTACCTATCCTACGTATTCCCCTCAAGCTTAATCTTTTATCGGGTCTACTCCATAACCTTTTACGTGGAGCCTCATGATCCTAACTTCCTTGGGTAGATATAATTGATGAGGTTGAGCACTAAACCGGTGGTAGAAAATTTTCTAATATGGTCTTAGACATATCGATCATTGATGTGGAAGCTTCGACCGAGATAGTAATTTTGATTAACCCGCGCCTTCCATCTCTCATGTTAAGTTATCTTCTACTAAGGAAAGCACTTTTGGTAGTTCTACCGACTCTTATGACCCCTCCAATAGTGATGCTATATGGAATGCTTGTGATACTCTCGAGGATAAATTTGATGATTTGAACGTGAAGTATGACATCCTCATTAAAATCACTAATAAGCTGCCATATTATGATGAGAGAGTTTACGATCATCCTAATACATATGAGATTTTCTTCCCTTTGTGGGAAATCCAGGTTATGTTCCTTCTTCCCTTACACACAAGATTTTAAGTTCCATCTTAAAGGATTATAGAGTTGCTCCTACCCAACTTCCCATAATAATATTAACAATTATTGGGACAATGATGTTTTGGCACTCACAAACTGATCTTCATCTTATTGGTGATATATTTAGGTTCGTAAATGGCATAAAAGATAATGCCAAGGATCTTGGGTATTATTACTTTGCCCCCAGGAAGTCACATCTCATAATGGTAAAGGTTATCTAGATGAACAACCATAGTTGATTTTTTTATGAATGGTGATTAGGAGTTTAGAGACCATGAGAATAATAGCTCGTTTAGGGTTCCTCGCGAATGGTGTGTGCTGAAAACTCTGATCACAGTTTTGAAGCCAAAGTCGATTAGAGTTTTGTTCATGCACTGTAACTATGACTAATTTCTATTTTCTTGTGCAACTCCTAATCAAACTAACTCAAGATTTATTACCCAGCCATATAGGGGATATGACATTAGGTATTCGAATGTGATACTATAGATATTGATTGTGTAAAAAACTTGAGGAGGAGGTAAAGAGGAACGATGATGATAGTTATAAGGCCAAGAAAAAGTTTGATGGTCAAAAGAGATCCTAAGATAAATCCCTAAAGAAAGACAACATTAATACTCGAAGGAAGGTTAAAGTTGAGGCCGATGCCCAAGTAAAATCCTAAGGTAAGTCCTAAATGGCTTCTAACCCCCAACTCCAGGTGAAAAAGGTCCCTTGAGGCCCTCATTATCCACGGCGACTTAAAAATTCCTAGGTGAGTGAGTCTAGGAAAAATGGGGCTATTGTGGATAGGATTCATATTAGTGAACGTCCATCTCATTTTATTGTTTATGGATGTGTCTCATATCCCCAATACGACGAGGTGGAGGATTTCAATTTTGATCCTGACCATCCCATCTCTAATCAAGAGATATAGAATTACCCCAAAACTATTTTACATAACATGAACAATGCAACGAACTTGATAGGCTATCAGAGACATATAAAAGTCTTTAAATTTATGAGGGGATATGATCACTATGCTCTATAAAAGATACTTAAACAAAGTTTATTGTGGTAAGTTTGGTAATTTTTTTCTCATTTTCCTTAGCCAAATTCTTAATGACTTGTTGATCTCTTTACCTTTTCATTGAAGGCATAATCGTTGCTACTATCCTATAACAACAAATCATCACCATACACATGCTTATGAGGAGAATTCTTAAACCATCATAGTACTTATACAACATAACCCTAAAATGAAATATTAATTAAAAGAGTCTATCGATGAGCTGTAGAAAACTTGTAGTGTTCTCCAAGAGAGTGATAATCATCTGGTTGCCAAAATGTTGGCCCTTGGATTTCCAGAAGATAATATCCAAAAGCTGAAGGATCTAGTGACACTAATGACAAGAAATTTCAAAGTTTTGAGAAGGCGGTCTGTGGCCACCCCGTCTCCTGGACGATGCACGTGTTTTGGAGGGTCTCACACCTTCCTCGGGGCACTTCGACTGTCGTAAAAAAATGTTTGGGGATATGTTTAGAAATAGAGTTGTCTGTTTGTTTTGCACAAAATAGGCAAAAAATGATGCCGTCTTTAGATAATAGCATCATAGACATACTGCTTCTTACAAAACTAATTAGTTCAAGGATTATGGGGCTAAGTTACGAATTGGGAAGGTGTCAGGCACCCATCCTGCCCTTTCGATCTCTCATGGCCATGTGTTATTCTTCTCCTTAATAACTCTGTGAAGTGTGTGTGCATGTACATATAAATGGAGATGTAATTACTCGACTCGTGTCTTGGAGAAGGGAGAAGTAAGGGCAGGATTTATACCATAACTCCAACCGGGGATTTTATTATATGTGTGTGTGTAGAAAAAAGATGTTTTTGTAAAACGTATGACTGTGTGATAATTGATTAAATTCGCAAATTTCTAATTTGTCACACTTATTTAATTAAAGTCTATTTTTAAGCCAAATTAATTCACCCCCTTAAACATGAAACTACGTGTGTGCATGTGTCAAACAAAACACAAAACATACGACACAAAATTTCAAGAAAAATCCCCGCAGGGAAAAACCTTTTATTTCTAAAACTTTGACAAGTTTACAAGACCATTGACGTACATACTATGTTGCTTTCTCCCACAAGAGTAACACACACTGTCTTCGTCAAACCTTCAAAGCAACTGCTAGAAATCAGCAGTGGTTCACATGCAGCTATACCACAAGGACGATCAGTCCAGACACACATTCTTCACGGTGTAGGTTATCCTCTCCACAAGAGTAACTTTATAGAGACTCCCTCCATAATAGCACGCAGCTCTCCGGTTGTAGAGTTCTTCCCACAAAGAATAAACAAAAACAAAGTGTATTCTTGAACACCAAAACAATTCACCAAAGCATATGGGATTTTTGTGAATTGAAAACAAAAATGGATTAAACCCTAAAAGAAGAAGCCAAAATAATTCTGCAGGTTCGCATTTTTCTGTCTTTTAAAACACTAGGACTTCTTAATAAAAACGAAGCCATTTAATGAGTATTTATAAAAAACACGTCGCCTCAGTCTCTTTAGAGAAAGAGGGATCTCGCTCTAACGACGTACACGTATCGTTTGAACGACATCGCGCAACATCTCCACATCGCTCGAACGAGATGGGATCTCACTTGAACGACCTGGGTGTCAAAATCAAGGTATGCTACAAGACTTAGAAAAATTACTTATTCTCAAATTTTTACTAAAAAGTCTGCTCCAACACTTAGAAAATATTTTGTAAAAATATCTCAAAGCTCTAAATGAAAAGTTAAGGTATTTAAAAGACAATCTAACCAAAGTAAACTTTGCGGAGTATTTTTTATGAAGAACCTTGATATATTAGGATCCTTCTTGATGTATATTTCTCTTGAACTTCTTCAACGGTTGTAACGGTATACGACATAATTAATTGATAACGGGCTTATAAAATAATGTCCCTACAAATATCCCCTATGTCTATGCCGGTACATACACAAAAACATCTGAATTATCAAATACCAAAATGCCTATTAAAATCTACCCTCCCATGAATAAATTTGCAAGATCTCAAACTGTTCTTCAAAAATCTTCATCAAATCTCAAACCTTTTCTCCTCAGGGTGTGCAACATGTGATCATCAATCTTTGTACCTACACACATGATATAAACAAAAACCTTTGTGATGCATCTAGTTTGAAATGATATAAGAGTAAATCATTAATAAATCAAATCTCCCCCATAATGCAAAAACTCCCCCATAACATGATAATTCTTTCTCTCTCTTTCTATAATGTTTCCAAATAGACAGAAAAGAAGAAACAATCAAAACATGGAGTGTCACAATAAAAATTCATAGCAAACAAGGATCAAACTACGTGCATGCAAAGGTATATCTCAAAAAAAATTCCACAAACTATTTTTGGATTTTTAAAATTTTTCGTACAAAAATAAGATGCCAAAACACCATGGATTTAAACTCAAACAACGAAGATATGGAAATGGAATGAATGGGTGTGAACACAATCGATAGGTAAATAAACTCACTCAATCATATGTACATGATGCATACGTGTACCCCTAACGAATGAACATCAAAAGTATCCTTAGGTGTAAAAATTGTTGAATTTAGATGACATTATCTTATCCAAATCAACAAATCAAAGTCAACGTGATTTTCACAACATTAATGTCCAAACTATTTAACGCTTTTTCAAGACTTTCAAGGACGTGCAAAGCCATTTTAAATTCCCTCCAAACTCCCTCATGCATATTTTCTTTCAGAGGAATCTGAATTCTCAAACATTGGAGAATTGGTGCAAAAACCTAATGGCCCCTTTTTGGCATGAATTTCTTTTTATTGCCTTTAATTTTTTCGGGCTCTTTTAAACCTCTTTGGACCGCAGAATGTAAAATTCCTCAATTTTTTAGGTCCAATATAATGGTGGCTTAGTATTCACAAAGGTCAAATGTGAACCTTTCCTAACCCTTCCCCGTTTTCAAATAAAGCACACAAACTCACAAACGGCTCTTACATGCAAAACTTTCTTATCAAGTTTTATCACGCTTGGTTCGTTTTAAGGAAATGATTGAAGTGAAAATACTCAACCAACATGTGATAAGATAAGCACAATAATCAAACAAATCCGTGCATGTGTGAAATAAAGGAAATCATGAGTCAAACATGTAGGGAGTAACACTTAATTACATCTCAATGACTCCAAACATTATAAAGCATAAAGATGACATGATATATTGTCTTAAAAACACTATTAAATAATCACATGAATAAATGGAATGAAATTGTGACTCGGTCATCCTAAGTGTCTATCCATAAAAGGTGTAAACAAAATACAAAACTCTTTTTGGATTTTTCAAAAAATTTATCAAAATAAAATCTTTCTGTATTTTTCAAAAATTTATACAAAAAGTACATGTCACAACGTTAACAAACATAAATATCATGAAATAAAAAACTAGCGTATGACAAACATGCGAACACAGTCATCTATATGATATGACAAGAGAAGAATCATGTGCGAGCAAATAGGAATCAACTTGTCTAAAATCAAGTGCCTTTAAAAGTGATTTCCTAACCCAAATAGATGTGAAACGTCATGTGGGGGATTTAGGAACCAAGGTAACACTAGACATAAACTTCCTAGAACTTTTTTCAAGATCAAAATAAAAATGCCTAAGGTGATCTTTCCTACCACAATATGAACATGTGTAAACGGGAGGAATTTTACCTAAAGTGTGATATTTTCTAACGTCCTTGGGATTGATTGACCATATAAAACAAATAATGGTTTTGGCTTTAGCACTAGAAGCATGAGAATAAGATGAGCCATTTCCATCACTATCAAACCTACTTGAATCGTTTAAATCATTTTTCAACTTCAAAATATTTGATTCAAGCAACAAATTAGACTCTTCCAAAGACAGGGATTTTTTTTTTCAAATTTTCAATTAAACTTAAGAGTTTATCTTGCTCCCCCTCAATTAAAACAAACTTATCCCTAAGAGTCTTTTCACGTGCCGTAAAATCATCGATTAATTTTTTATCCTCGACTGCACAAACTCAACCACTAGAATTTATAAAGTCCTCTAATTCTTTTTCTAAAAATATGACTCTATCGTCACTCTCCTTCTTAAACAATTTTAAAGCATTAAATTCATGGTCCAAAGAAACAATTTTTTCACGATAAAAACCTCTTTGATTTTGAACCGTTTGCAAAAGATCCATCGCGGATTTAAAACGAGAATTTTCTTTTTCCAAAAAATCAATTCTTTTAGCAAACGTTAAATTCAAATGATTTATATCATCAAAACTCTGACTCGTGTCATCAAAGGGGGGCATCTGATTACATAAGTGCTCCATAGGAAAAATTGCGATTTTTCCCAAAACTGATTTAAAAAAAAATCAATATCACACTAATTTTGCAGAAAATAGGAATACACAATAAAATAGTGTAACCTGCTCTGATACCAATTTGACTATGTGAGAAGTCAAAGTGTATCAAAAAAATAAATCCTTGAAAAATCAGGATCACTCGATAAATTAGCGTAACCCGCTTTGATACCAATTTGTAAAACGTATGACTGTGTGATAACTGATTAAATTCGCAAATTTCTAATTTGGCACACTTATTTAATTAGAGTCTATTTTTAAGAAAAATTAATTCAGCCCCTTAAACATACAACTATGTGTGTGCATGTGTCAAGCCATAAATAAAACATGCGAAACAAAATTTCAAGAAAAATCCCCGAAGGGAAAAACCTTTTATTTCTAGAACTTTGACAAGTTTACAAGACCATTGACGTACATACTATCTTGCTTTCGCCCACACGAGTAACACACGATGCCTTTGTCAAACCTTGAAAGCAACGGCTAGAAATCATTTGTGGTTCACATGCAGCTATACCATAAGGACCAGTAGTCCAGTCACGCAGTCTTCACGGTGTAGGTTATACTCCCCACAATAGTAATTTCATAGAGACTCCATCCACAATAGCACGCAGCTCTCCGGTTGTATAGTTCTCCCCAAAAAGAATAGATAAAAGAAAAGTGTATTCTTGAACACCAAAACAATTCACCAAAGCATATGGAAGTTTTGTGATTTGAAAACAAAAAGGGATTAAACCCTAAAAGAATAAGACAAAAGAATTTTGCAGTTTCACAGTTTTCTGTCATTCAAAACGCTCGAACTTCTTAATGAAAATAAAACCATTTAATGTGTATTTATAGAAAAACGTGCAGTCACTTGAACAAAAGAGGGATCTCGTTCGAAGGACGTACACGTGTCATTTGAACGACATCGCACGACATCTCCATGTCGCTCAAACGAGATGAGATCTCGCTTGAACGACCTGGGCATCAAAATTAAGGTACGCTACAGGACTTAGAAAAATTACTCATTCTCAAATTTTGACGAAAAAGTCCGCTCCAACACTTAGAATATATTTTGTGAAAATATCCCAAGGCTCCAAGTGCAAAGTTAAGGTATTTAAAACATAACCTTACCAAAGTAAACTTTGCGGAGTCTTTTTGATGAAGAACCTTGATATATTAGGGTCCGTCTTGTTGTATATTTCTCTTGAACTTCTTCGACGATTATAACGGTATAAGACATAATTAATTGATAAAGGACTTATAAAATAATGTCCTTATAGGTTTAGTGTGAGAAAATTTAGTGAGAGATCCCCGTTGGGAATTTACAAGCAAACCATCGTTTTCCTATTTTTGTTTTTTTATAGAAAATATAGTATGTGCAATACTACTAATAAAAAAGTTGGATATTAATATGCATGGTCTAATAAAGATAAAATACTAAAGTAAGAATTGAATAACTAATAAGGAAATTTAAAGAGAGAGGAAAAGGTTTGGACCTAATGCGAAAGCTTTGAGATTGATTTTGATTGTTGAAGGGTTTCTCTTGCAAGTGGATGGAGGAAGTAAGAGGAGAGGGAATTGAATTTGTTAAATTGGGTAAGAAATGGAATGTGGGGGAGAGGTTTCAATATGGAAATCATGTTAAATTCGAGAGAATATTGTTGAGATCACTAAGAGGGATGTTTCTAAGGTTTCTTTGTAAGTGAGCTCATGTTCCCTTTATATATGTTCAAGATGGTGCCTATCAGCACTGTCCTTGACCTGCCTATCGGCAGGCAACCCTTGACACACAACCGATAGGCAGGTAAATGGGTTGGCCATTCGTTAGTCTCATGCTAATTTTCCAAAAAAATAGTCATGAAACGCAATCCATAAGTCCAAATCTCACACAAGATATACAGTTTCAAAGGGTATTTATATCCCTTTAAAAATCCATTAGTTCATTGCCCAGTTCGGGCTCAGAAGTTCCTGACGGTCTTTTAAACAAGAGCTTCTCAAAGAAAAACTAATCGTTCATCCAGATCGTAAGGTCGATTCGTGCACGGGATAGACCATTAAAAAGGGTATTCAGCTACACTCGAAGATTCATTTTGTCTCATTCATTTTGGATATTTAACCTTAGTTAAATGGGGACCAAAAGTGCTCGGTAATCCTTTGGAGTAAAATAGGTCGCTCGTCCATACAATAAGGCTGATTCGTGCACGGGGTGGATATCTGGAAAGGGGATTCAGAACACTTCAAAGATTCATTTATTCTTATTCGAGATAAAGAGTTTATGTGAGTCAAATGGTACCTGAGAGAACTCGGTGGCCTCTAGATAAGTTTTTGGGGGATAATGGATCGCTCATCTGAACCGTAAGGCCAATTCACACATGGGACCAAACCATTATAAAGGTTATTTAGTGACCTTTAATGATTCATTGATATTACGCTCAGATGAGGAAGTTGACTGGGGTTAAAATGGTGTCCAGGAGTGCCCGATGTCCTCTTGATTGATTTTTGATAGTAAAATAATTTGTTCATCCAAATCGTAATGCCGATTCGTGCACAAGGATGACCATTGGAAATGGGATTTAGAGCCCTTCAAAGATTCATTAAGATTTTTCTCTGACCAAAAAGTTAACTGGAGTCAAATGTGCTCGAGAGTTCTCGATAGCTTCTTGATCGGTACACAAAGTATGACCTAGGGTTTATGCTGAAGGAGGAAATGATAGGGACCTAAGAAGATGCTTAGATGGGTCATAGAATGTGGTTTCTATAGATCCCCTTGACGAGCGAGCTTGGAATAAGTGAAGGCCATCAAATAGACACTACATTGACATTTTGGGGAAAGAGGTCAATTCTGAGTACCTAAAAGGATGAGGATGAACAACTTAGAGGGTTGAGGTCGATTTTGAGGACTTAAGGTATGCTGGGGATAACTGTTCTAGGGGTTGAGGTCAATTTTAGGGACCTAAAGTTATGGAGACCAATTCTGCTAGTTGAGGTCAATTTTGAGGACCTAAAGTTGAGGGGACGAATTCTACGGATCAAGGTCAATTTTGAGGATCTAAATTGGTGATGATCGATTATGAGGATTGAGGTCAATTCTTAGAACCTAAAGTGGTGACAATCGATTCTGACGGCTGAGGTCAATTTTGAGGACTTAAAGTTGTGATGATCGATTCTGAGGGCCGAGGTTAATTTTGAGGACCTAAAGTTGTGAGGAACGATTCTGAGGGTCGGGGTCAATTTTGAGGACCTAAAACCCCATTTGATTCATGGTAATATTTTTGATGGATTTTGATTACCAGAAAAGTGATTACGAAGAAACCTTTTTGCAGGATTCTAAATCCTTTCGTTCTGTTTGGTTAACTAATGGATTCTTATTGGGAATCAAAAGTTTATGTTTGGTTCATGCATGGAAAGTGACATGGGAATGTACAATATATACCAATAATACCCTTTAGTGTATATATATATATATATATATATATATATATATATACACACACACACACACACACACACACACACACATACACATATATATACACAATATTACGGTTCACAATTTATAAATGTAAGAACTCAAATATGCTTTTTGTTTTAAATATATATTTTTCAATATTTAACAAATATAATAATTTATTGTAGACATGTGTGTATTATATTGTAAGTTAATCAAATTAAGTATTACATGAGTAGAAAAAATGCCTAAATATAATTTGTTCGACTTTAAATTTAATACAAACTAACATAACAAAATTGTCTTCATAAAAAAAATACTTAGAATTTATGGGTAGTTTTTATAATTTAATATTTTTAAAGGCATTTTTCTCTTCACAAAAAATATTTGTTAGGATTCCCATGGTAAAGTAAGAATCCCACCTATATTGGATGGATTTTGATTCCACCCACTTTCCCACAATGAAGCTAATCTGATTCCATTGGGGCCCACATTCCCATACAACTTAACCTCACACCAAACGCAATAATCATACACTTTCCTAGGAATGTTTTGATGGAATAAGGTTCCACCAAACTTTACCGTCAACCAAATGGGGCCTAAGGTTGGGGTGAAATATTCTGAGGGTTGAGGTTAGTTCTGAGGACCTAAGGTTGTGACGACCGATCTAGAGGGTCGAGGTTAATTATGAGGACCTAAAATTGAGACAAATAATTCTAAGGGTTGAGATCAATTCCTAGGACCTAAAATTGTAGCAACCAATTCTGAGGGTCGAGGCCAATTCTGAGGACCTAAGTTTATGGAGACCAATTATGAGGGTGGAGGTCAATTTTGAGTACCTCAAGTTGTAGAGACCAATTCTGAGGGCTGACGTCAATTCTACGGACCTAAAGTTGTGACAACCGATTCTAAGGGTCGAGGTAAATTCTGTAGACCTAAAATTATAGCGACCAATTCCGATGGACGATGTCAATTCTAAGGACCTAAAGTTCTAGCCACCAATTTCGTGAGTCGAGGTCAATTCTGAGGACCTAAAGTTGTGAAGACCGATTCTAAGGGTCAAGGTCAATTTTGAGTACCTAAAGTTGTAACGATTGATTATGAGGGTTGAGGTCAATTCTAAGGACCTAAAATTAGAGATTCAGGGAACTTTTCTTCTGAGGAATTGGGGATGCAAATGCACCAATCATTCTGTTGAAGATCTTGTTTTTAAGACTCTTCTAGGTAAGGTTTTACCTTTTTTTGAGACATCCAATTGGGGATAGTTTTATTGGTGAAACTGTGAAGGATTTTAAGTGCGCATATATCCTAGCATTTTGATGAAGGATTAGGAGAAAGATTAGATTGGAAATAACTCTAGGTATTGGGAAGGTATTATTTTTCAATCTTGCTAGGGAGGTATTTTGAGTTTCTTTAGGGAAGACTTGAAGTTTGAGATTCTGTTGGGGAATTACAGTTGGACTTAGGATGAAGGGGCATTATTGGTTCTGTTTGTGGGATATGTTTAGGATTAAGTGTGTAATATCAATCTTGCTGGGGTCTTCATTAGTATTTAAGGGATTTATCATCCCTAAAAATGGTTTTCTTAATGACAAGATGTTCCAGTGTTTGTTTGGAATTTTTAGGATTTTTTTAGGTAAATTTTTGATTTTTCTGGCATTTTCGTCTACTGGGTAGATGTTCACTCTCTATTTGGGATTATAGGTGACCTTGTATTCTTTGGGGATGACTCTGCGGGGGTTATGTGCATGAAGATGCAGCTGAGGAGGTAGAAATCGTATGAGTTTGGGTATGTTTGGTACCTAGGAAAGTGGGTTGCGGGGAAAATTAGGTGACATCTGATTCTAGTTCTTTCTTGATAATTCATCGTTGACTGGGGAGCTTGGCGTTTACCACATTGCGTGATTACGTAGCGACATTGCACCTAAAAAGACACTTGATTATCTTGCTTTAATGGCTTACTCTACATGCACTTTAGTTTGCTGCTGAGTTTTTGCTTTAAGAAAGAGTAGGGAGAATGTATTTTTTGGGATTTTTGAATATGTTTGAGTAGAAGATATCCTCGGAGGCTTGGTCTAAAAAGTGCTTCCTGAAAGTGTCGTGTGCGATATTTATTCTAATAGATTCGCAATTTACAATTCAGACTTATTTAATTAGATGTATAAATTTGAACAAACCAAAATTCAATTTTAGTTCAGCCACCAAAACATGCAACTATGTGTCAAAATAAATCAAGTAAGCATGCGACACAATAATTTCAGGTAAAAAACTTTATTCTAGAACTTTGAAAAGTTTACAAGACCATTGACTTAAAAATAACTTAATAATCGCATACAAGTGTAACACATGATGCCTTCGTCAAACCTTTAAAGTAATGGTCTAGAAATCTGTAGTGGGTCACACGGAGCTATACCACAAGGACACACAGTCCTGGACATGCAGTCCAGAAATTTTTCAGAGTCTCCCTACACAATAACACGCAACTCTCGATTGTAGAGATCACCCGACAGAGGTTGAATCAATAAAACACCCAGAAAACTATGTTTTGGGTTCCATAAAATAACTCACACAAAAGCATTGGGATTTGTGAATTGTAAAGCAAGTTTTGAACCCTCAAAGTGATGGAGAGTAAACCAAAAAAACACTCAAATACTATTATGTTAAAACCAGTGTTTTCTCCACCCAAAATTTTATAGCCTGGAACCCTTTATATATTAAATATAAGGCGATGACGTGTAGGCTAAAAACACATTTCGTTCGAACGAAACACGACGTCGTTCGAGCGACATTCCATCTCATTCGAACGAGATGTGAAGTCGTGCGAACGATAGTCACTGATCCTCCTTAAAAAGACTTTTAAATATTAAAAACTTGGAATCCTTAAAAATCAAAATTGTTTATGGGATCAGGAGCATATATCCAAAACATTTTATGATTAAAATCATTTAAAAACATTTTATGAATTATTTAAACTTTTATGAAAATATCCCAACACTTTTTATGCAAAATGTAAATGGAACAAAAACACATTTTACCAAATTCATCCTTATTGGGCAGGAATGATGAAGTCGTCCTGAAACTCAGATTGTCGACTATAGATGTAAGCTTCCCAATTATTCGACAAACTTGTAGCGGTATACGACATACTAAATGTGATGGACAATGTCCTTACACTTCCCATTTCAAGGGATTTAATTTGAGAAAAAGTTGGAAAAATGAGTTTTTTGGAATTTTTTGAATAGAGGAAGGCCTTAGCAGCTTGGTTGGTGTATGGATGAGGGAATATGAAGCTTGGTTGTAAAGTGGGGCTTATCGCCTTCATTGATATATGTTGAATCTGGTGTGTTGAACATACAGAATTGATGTTGGTTTTGCTGGAGTTGTTGCTTTGGATGAGACGTCGCGTTCTACTATGGTGTTATGTGCTTTGGGAGTGAGGTGGTGGGACACTCCCCATACTTTTCATCTTGGCTTCGGGGAAGTAATTTTCGCTCTCATAGACATTCAGCAGATGTTATTAATTGATTTTAAAGGGTTTTGTTGATGCTGGCATTACCGGAGCTACTGCATTGGGCCTAACTGCGAGGATTTTTTCGATGATGGGAGACTTAAGGGTGGATCCCCAGCTAACTGCTATAACGTGGATGTCCTACTGTCGCAGTCCTGTGACAGTGATACTGGTAGAGAATCTGAATGGTCTTAATGCTCGGAGGGAAGGTCGCTCCGATTTTTTGAGAGGGAGCCCGGTGATGTTGTTCATGTGGCTTGTTGAGAGGTTCCGTCTATCGGATCCTCTTGAGTACCCCTTGATTGGTATGCCGAGTTTCTTTACTCGGTACTTTTTTAATTTTATCCCATTTGTAGAGAATTAGGTCAACTAGTTTATGGAGTATGGATCCTGGTGGCTTCGTTGGTCAATTACAAGGTAGGGAGAATTATAGCCTATTTTGGAGCTGGGAGAGAGGTTAGTTGGCCTCTGACAGACTTCATTTTATTTCCCTTAGAAGCTTATGTGCTATGTTAGATGGGAGCAAATAGTTCCTCCTCGGAAACTAGACATCTCTTCGGTGGAAGACTTGACTAAATCCATGCAGATGAGGTTAAGTTCTTTGTGCGAGAATCGTCGGCCGTCCACCTGTCCATCTCAATCCATAGAAAGGGCCTGGCATGTGTTCGGGGACTATCTAAAATGGTTATGGAAGCGAGTAGTGTTGAATATCCTGGAGAAGAGATTGACCAGAGGTGGTATGTTATTTTTGACACCATGGAATGAGGGGTAGTGGTCTTTTTCAGGAGGGTCAGGGCATACCACTTTATGGATTGCATTTGAAATATCAACCGAGCAGGAGAATTTTGGGGGCCTTAAGGAGCTGATGATGATCAGGCTAGGTCTTTCAGAAGCTGCTAATATGGTTTTTGTGAAGCTCGTATTATTTTATCTGAAGCGTTTGGTGACTTTCTGGGATGTTTTAGGGATGTGTTTATATTTTTGGGTTTGGGAATAATTTTGTGAAGTTTGGCTAGGCTTATTTAAAAATAGTTTGGTTAGCCAAGATGTTGGTTTTTTTGATTCCATTTGTTGATACTTCATGTAATGGTATCGAACTTCATTATTTGAAATAAAAACTATTTTGATCGTATTGTTGTTCCTCTTGATGAGTTTTATATTTAAGTTATCTATATGAATAGCTAAGGCATACATAATATTTGTGTTCATGTAAATGATAAAATGAACAACAGTTCTTGGAGATTAGAAAAGAATAGCATTTTCTAAAAAGAAGTGGAACATGACCATGTAAAGTGTGTGAGTTTCCTACATACCTCTGGGGTTTAAAAAAAATTGAGTTCCATTTTGAAAGAAGAAGGTTTTTTAGATGATTAGGCCCCATATAATTCTGGGTAGAGAGAAATGAAGATATTTTTTTAAAAATAGAAGAGATATAGGAGGACTCGTAGTGCACCAAGATTTCAAATTAAGAGTAGAACTTCTTGAGACGGTTCATGTTGAATGGATGCGCTATTTGTTTTCCTCTTCACTGAGTAGGGGCCACTCTAGTTTGTCTTGATTTCCCCCTGGAGTCTTAGGCATGTTCTATAATATCTTTGAGGGACAAGTGACCTTCCAGGACACCATGATCCTTGAATCTTTGGTTGAATGATTGTTCTATCTGATGATGGTACCATTGTATGTGGTATAAAGCCTTTAGCTTTTTTTCATCCAATAGTGACAGTTCATCAAAGAGACTTTGATACCATTCTTCCTCACCAACTCTAATCTTGAGCATAACGCATATGGAAGGCATTTCTAGCTCAACGAGTAGGAAAACTTCTCTAGTAGATGTCCTAACTGAAGTGTGGTAGCCCTAGAGGGCGTAGGGGATCCAAATGACCCAATCTCAAAAACTCTTGTTCATTTTGCTGATGATGGCTCTGAGATTGTTATTGGCATCTCTAACAGCAACATTGGTTTGAGGTTAGTATGGGGAAGATTTATGCCTCTGGATCCCATACTCATCGACCAGTTGTTTGACCTCAGCCTCAAAATATAACCCATTATTTGATACTATCATGTGAGGAACCTCATATTGATAGATGATGTTCTTTTGGATAAACTTAGCCATCCTTTTGTCATTCAGTGATGCATATGACTCAACTTCGACCCATTTAGTGAAGTAATCAATGACGACTAAGATAAACTCATGCCCATTCGAAGCTTTGGGTGTGACTTTCGCTATGATGTCGATGCCCAAGGTGGATAATGGACTGGAAGAAGTCATGTTATACAATTCATAAGGAGGTAAGTATTAGAGATTGGCAAATTGCTAGCATTTGAGGCATGTTCATATGTAAAAGGTATAATCCTAAACCATGGTCGTCCAATAATTCCCTTGATATATATTCTTTTTAACAAGCATATGACCGTTCATGTGGGGTCCGTATTCCCCACCATAGATCTTCTACATCATTTCTTGAATACCAGATCTTGCAATACAGTGCAAATGGGTTCCATAAAAGTTTCTCTTTAACAGAGCTTTATCGCAGATGATGTATTGGGTTGACAGTTTAGAGGGTCACACGGTCTTTTTTATCGACGTCTTGGGTATACCTACCATGTTGGAGGAGGCACCAAATGTCGTAGTACTAGTACTCGACCAAATCAGAATCTTCCTTTGTAGCTAGCTCAATGTGGTAGAAGTAGGTTATCATAGTCTATTTTTGGACTAAAAAAGGGGCTATAGTTACTCCCTTAGGCATGTCGGCCAAGGAAGCAAGGGCGTCATCTAAGCTGTTCTTTGCGTGGGGAAAGAAGTGGAATGTGATATCTCGAAACTGGGAGTCTAACCTATTGTAGGTGGGTGTGAAGGGTAAGTGCATTTAGTCTTTGACTTTCCATCTTCTAAGGACCAGGCCGATGACGAGAGAAGAACCTCCATAGACATATAGGTGTTTAATACCTTTCTCGAGGGAAACTTTGAGGCCTATAGTGCATGCCTCGTATTCAGTCATATTGTTGGTGCTAAAAAAATCCAACTTAATGGGAATAGGAGTGTGAGATTCATCAGGGGCGATCAACAGTATCTCAATGCCATATCCTTTCTTGTTGGGAGCACCGTTAAAGAACATTTTTCATCGGAGGTCCTCCTGAGAGGTGTATAGAATATCTTCATCCTATAATTCAGAGACCCAAACATCAACCTCTTTCATGGGGTAATTAGCAAGGTAATCAGAGATGGTTATCCCTTTCATGGATTTCTGTGTGACATACATGATATCAAATTCATCTAGTAACACCAACCATCGGGCCATTCTTCTAGACATGGCATGTTTCTCAAGATGGTATTTGGTAGGATCCATTCGAGACACAAGTCTAAAGAGAAAATTGAGCATTTATTCCCGTAACTTTTGAATGACCCAAACCAGGGTAGGGCAAGCTTTTACCAAGGAAGTTTAGTTGATTTTGTACACTTAGATCGGCACAGTAGATGGCCTTTTCCTTAAAGGATTCTTTGATATAATGGGTTAGTAAATCCCTTACTGCAGTGTCTGTTACGAGAAAGTATAAGAGAAAATGGAGACTTAGTTCCGGAGGCATAAGTGCCGAAGGTCGGGTAAGGTATTACTTGATTATGTTGAAGGCTTATTGACCTGCCTCATTCCATACATTGGTAGAATCCCTTAGGATGATTTTGAAGAAGGGCTCACAAATAGAAGTTAGTTGGTTGATGAACCAGCTGATGTAATCAAGTTTTCCCAAGAATAGTCGGATTTTCTTCTCTGTCTGGGGTGGTGACATTTCAAGTATAGCTTAAGCTTGGCGGGGTCTACTTCGATTCCCTTTTCATTGACCATGAATCCCAAAAGCTTTCCTTTTGTGACACTGGAAACATATTTTTGTTGTTTTAACTACATTTTTTATTGCCATAATCATTCGAAGAACTTTCGAAGGGTGAGCACATGACCCTCCCATGTCTTAGACTTAATAATCATGTCGTCTACATAGATTTCAACCTCCTTGTGTATCAAATTATGTAGGATGGTTATGGCATCCGTTTGGTAAGTATCCCCTGTGTTGTTGAGCCTGAATGGCATAACTGTGTAATCAAAAGTTCCTTAGGGGATCATGAAAGCAATTTCCTCTTCATGCGGAGAATGCATCTTCACCTGATTGTACCCTACGAATCCATCAATGAATTACTTAATGTGTCCACAACCAAGTCGATGTTGGGCAATGGATAATTGTCCTGCAGAGATGCTTTATTCAAATACCAGTAGTCGACGCACATATAGTCTTTTTCGCCTGATTTTGGCACGAACATAATGTTTGCTAGCCATATGGGATATTCAATCACCCAGATGAAGCTTACATTTAACTTCTTGATTACCTTTTTCATGACTTTGATATACCATTTAATACGAATCTTTCACAGAGTTCGTTTAATCGGTTTGCACTCTGGGAGAGTTATGATCTCTTGATAAGTTATTAAGAGATCGATGTTGGGCATGACATCGTAGTACCATGAAAAGACGTCCATAAATTCCTTCAGAAGCTCTTTTAATTGGGGGCGCTCATGCTTGTTAAGGGTGGACCTTATCCTAATATCATGCTGTCGGCTACTGGAACCGAGATTGATACCAACAGTTTCATCCTCATTAATTGAAATGTGATTATGTTTTTTGTTATTAACCTTATTAAGATGAGTTAAGAATTGTTCATCTGTAAAATAATTATCATCAAGAGTTTGATTAGAGTCGAGACAATTAATGTAAGTAACAATAATATACTCAAAGTCCTCATTTATTTCACTTTTAGAAAAACAGCGTGATAACCTCGTCAAAAGAGGTCTTGATTACATTGTTATAAAAAAAAAGGAACAAAAATAGGTGAAGATATAGGGTATACAACAAGGTTGGGCTGCATCTCGGGAGGTGGGATTGGTATAGCATTCCAATTTATGAGAGGTGTGGCACCCCACATAAAATAGTAACGGGTGGCTAGCCCTATACTAAAATAAATCATAAATCTCAAGTGGATCATTCTCAGCATCTACTGACGATACTAAAATAAATATAGCTAACTACCCAATACCATAAAAAGAGTGTGCCAATTTTTTTTAAAACACACAATTCAATAATCAACCAAGAACATACTAACTACTGAACATGATAAAGTACACACACATGCTAAGATAGAAGAGAATAGTACTAGAAAACATAAAAAATATACAAAAGGAAATACTCGAATATGCTGTCGGGTCACAGACAATACAACAATCTCAGAAAAGAAATATAAATAAGATGCTACAAATACAACTCTTGGGTGTAAACCCGATATACAAACTGAATCCTAATCTAGATATACAAAAGATAGGAAATGGCTATATCAAAATCCCGCGACAGTCCTCTACTACCACATCTCTATAAATACGCTGGATAGAAAAGAATCATTGGCATCCTTGCGGTGGAACACCTAAAATAATACAATATATATAGCAAGAAAAGAATATAAACGGGTCCGTGCCCAAGGTGTGAAAACATTTTAGAAAGTGCATTAAAATGCATAATAATTATAAATGCACTATGACATGATTAAAGTGGAGTCTCACTCTCCAGAAAATCCAACTCACCCCTCAACTAGAGCGCGTACCTAAACGTATACCCATGATTGTCAAATAACTACCCAACACTTCGTAGCGACAACTCAATCTAACCTACGCCAAAACCATTCTCGAGTAAATCTTCATCCATAACAAATCCATAAACTTCTTATTCTAACTTACCCCACGCGTGCTTCTAAATTTTTTTATCATAATTATCCATACACAAAACTCTTACTAGAATTTATCGAATTCTAAATATTAACTACCAGGGGTTATTAGCATCTAAATGCAAAGGACTAAACTTCTCCCAAATCTCAACATTGCACTGTGTTTCTTGCATGGGACGTCTCGCAAAGAAAAATCCAAACAAGGAACCCCCCTGATACACTACTCTCCTTGGCACTGTTGATTATCGAGATTCATTATGCCTTCAATGCACGACGCATATAACATCAACTATCCAATTAAAATAGTATCCAGTTTATTCCCATAAAGCATTATTTCTCTATAACATATAAACTTGATTACAAAGGATAAAACTTCTCCCCACTCCTAACATTGCTTTGCGTTTTAAGTGTGGGAAGTCTCGTAAAGAGAAATCCAAACAAGGAACCCCCCGATACACTACTCCTTAGCACTGTTGGTCGTTGAGGTCCATTATGCCCTCGGTACCCCTCACACAACTACGAATACATATAAGGAGAAATAATATCTAATCACATAAATAAGATAATTTTCTGAACCTTTTAGGGGTCTATATAACATCAATCAAGTTATAAAAAACCCAATCACTTATGGATATAAAATACAACCCTAAAAATCAAGTACAAGTATAAAAAACCAAGCACAACCCTAACAATCAAGTACACATAACATGCTTAGCGTACAAGTAAGTATAAAAAATCCAATCACTTATGGATATAAAATACTTCACAATTCTATCATCTTCCAGGAATTACTCACTTTATCCCGGGTTACCATATATCAGATTATTATCACACCGATATGGTAATAAAACAAATCACAACGTAAAGAAGCAGTCATAGTTCCAAATTTTAAAGTGACAACGAATCATACCCAAGACTTCTCACCCAGAATAAAATCACACAATAAATAAAGGATGACTATGACCTGGGAACTATACGCACCCTGCTCCTCAAGCCAAGGGCCTCACCCACATCACAAAACTTGCCATGACAGCACTGGAGGGTATGCCCACACAAAAAGTATATATAGTGTGACACCCTTACTAACTAAATACCGGGTAGCTAATCATTTATTCAATTTAATACAAAATGTCAAGTTGGTTGAGTCCATAGCATCACTGTCAAAAACATTTTTAAATAATTACTAGCCACCTAATATTTAAAAAGTGAGTTCTCAAATTTTACTAAATTAAATTAACATGCAACCAATTAAATTATTAGCTAATGATACCACAATCACATCACAGTCACAACGGAATAATAATGGAATAATAAATGAGTCTGGAGTAACACTCCTATGAATAATCCAAATACTAAATAAAACTAAATACAAAGTTTTAATAGTTCAATAACTCCAAAACTGAAATGAAACTAAAAGTATGAGAAAGTTGTCTCTAAATGGAAAGTGGCGACATTCCCTAAGAGATGAATGAATCCAAAATAGAAGCAATATAGATTGTGTAGGCGTCTACTATCGAGATCATGTAATTTCCACAACAGCTACAACACGTCAATGGAATGGAACTCCTATGCTTGGCGTCCCTGTGGCTGGGCACCTAAACGGTTTCATAAGAAAAATAGATTTGAAAGCAAACGGGTAAGATCCCGAGGTGAAAACAGCTTAAAAAAATAGCAAGTGTTTAATTGCATTAAACAGAGAATATTATATACATGTTAGTTATGTGCTCTCATATGAGTTCCTCACCACTCAACTAATGTGCATGCCTAATGTATATCCTCAACCCGTCCTAGTTGTCGTTCACTATATAGTCTGTACCACTTCCTGTTCTCACATTAAAAATATAGGGGTTTATTCACATCGTTCTAACTTATCCTACATGTAATTCACCTTTTCCCTGATACGATTAAATTATAACAATTACAATAGAGAACTCTTATTTTAAATCCAATTCAAAATGTCTCAATAATTTATATTCACACTTTAACAAAGAGTCTATTATAATCACTAGTTTATTATTCTCAGCACAAATAAACAAACATGGTACCCCTAGGCTAAGCTGCGGTGCACACATACTCTGCTATCGAAGCCCGGTACATTACGTACCTAAGGACCACGTGTTCTGAATCTCCCAAGAACCGTTTTAATAAGAAAAATCACACATATTGGAGGCGAACATAGTTCACATAGCCATGGGTCATGCACATACCTATGCTCCTATGGTCAGCTGACTTATTAACTAATAAATAAGTCATTCACAATCCTATGTCCTTGAGTTACCAGTCTAAATCCCCCCGTAGGCACATAAGGATTAGATGGCCCTATTCCGAAAGCCGACCTCCCGTGATAGGAAGTATGGTAGGTATGTCATACACATAATAATCCATATACTAAGCATTCACACAACTTATATAAACTATAATATTATTAAAGGTATGTTCTCAACCCTATTCCATTAATCCAATTCGTACACTATCATACTTCCGAATGATATATAATATATTTTGCCGATACGTCTCATGTTGTATAGTTTCAAGTACTTAAAACCTAACTGAAAAGGTTAATAAATCTCCTATTATTCTCACATATTAATTCAATACTCTTAAGGTCCATATTTCTGTCTCTAACCATAAATTATCAACTATATAGATTAAATTCATTTACTCGAAATATCTAATTGTGATTCACTCGTTGGACCCTAGTAAGTCTAACATAAAGTCCCAATTCAATTCTGGTATAATTTGGGCCCCATATACACCCCTACTGGTCTTCCTTAAATGTAACTGTGTTCACAAGGTCCCCACGGATAACTTTCAACGGTCGGAATTTCTTAAATTCAAACAGGGGGAAATATCACAATTTTTGGGGAGGTCGATCGATTGATTATGAATGTCGATTGATCGATCAGGTTAATCGATCGACTATGAATGTCGATCGATCGATCAAGTAGTTACATCCCATATTTTTCTGCGTTTTTAGCCCTAGTTCTCTCTCCAAACTCCATTACATGAATCCATTCTCCAAACTAAATGTACTACATGTTATACCATCCTAATTACCATCTTTCTAACGTTCCAGAACAATCAAATCATCTCAAGAACAACATATATATCAATATATTCATCAAACTTTTCACGTTCAACCCTAGTGTAGTTTCTTCAAATTCAAGGCAACCCAAAACTAAATTTTAATTCGGGATTTATATTGCTAAGGTTATGATTTCAATCTTTATTAATTCCAGAATTTAACTACATTCAAATCCTACCCATATTCAAGATTTACTTATCCCAATTCATGAAATTATCAATCTTTCAAGTCTATCCTTCAATTCTAATCCACATGTATAATATATTTGTTGAAACTTAATGAAATCAAATCACTTGAGTTATAATTGGGATTTTGATCCGCTGGTGATGTTAATGGATGGTTGTCTCCCTTTCTCCGATCATAATTTCCGTCGAAAAGTGGGAGTGGGTGGTGGTTATGGCTTGCAACCCTCCTGTAACCTCTCCTCTTTCTCACATTGCCCACTTATTTATTTTAGGCTGATAATGGCCCTAATAATAGATGCTAAATAAACCCTAAAATTCGTGGGTCCAAATCCTTTAAAATTTAAAATGACTAAGATACCCTCCCGGGTTGCTGGTTTGGCCTAAAAATGCCCCGGGACCGAAACTAAACTCCCGTCTAGTATTTTCTGACTACTTCGACCCCCACAAATACGTTGGCGCAGTCAAAATGACCATACGGGTGATAAAATTATAATTCACTTTTAAATCTAATTCAATTGATTCCTGACGTGACTAACACGCGCGTCCCAACTAAATTTCCCGAATTGTCGTATTTATGACTCGCGACAATTTTAATAAATTCAATAATCATATATTACCATATATACCTAGTAATATTCAACATTATCATCATAATCAAATACTAACTCACGTCTCACTAGTATTTAAATTCATATTAATTCCGATTTAATTTAATTTATCCCATTAAATAAAATCAATAAAATTACGGTGTATTACATACTTCCCCCCTAATAACATACTTCCCCCTAATAACGGTGTATTAAATACTTCCCCCATAATAAAATATACTTGGCAAAAATAAATCTAGTTAACGCTCGCACATCTCTTCCTCGCGCTCCCAGGTAGACTCCTTGGTATTATGATGTCGCCACTGAACACGTACTAACAGTACAATCTTCAACCTCAATTTCCTCTCGCTATGGTCTAGAATAACAACCGTCCCCTCCTCATAGGAATTATCTTGCTGCAGATCTATATCTTCTAACGCAATGTGGGTATGGGACAAATCGTCTTGAAGATATCTCCTCAGTGAGGAAATGTGGAACACGTCATGGAACCTATGCAAGTGATCTGGTAGCCCAAGTCTATACGCAACTAGTCCAATTCGCTCGATAATAGGGAATAGCCCCACGTATTGGTAACATGTCTTCCAACATCTGATTCGTCCGCTCGGTCTGCTCATCTGTCTGCGGTTGATAGGTTGTACTCAATTGCAACTCCATTCCCATGGCTTCCTAGAAACTTTTCCAAAACTGTGACACAAATATCTTGTCCCTATCGGACACAATATTGAGAGGCATCCCATGGAGTCTCACTATCTTAGCTATGAATATCTGGGCATATCATCCCGTAGTGTAGTCTGTTCGGGATAGCAGAAAGTGAGCAACCTTTATCAACCGATCCACGATCACCCATATGGAGTCGTGACCTCTCGGCGATGTTGGTAATACCGTGATGAAGTCCATGGAAATGCTCTCCCATTTCAACATAGGAATCTCTAATGGATGTAAAAGTCCTACCGGCCTCTGGTGGTCCACCTTTACTAACTAACAAGTGTCACATTTAGAAACGAACTCGAAAATATCTCTCTTCATCCCGCTCCACCAGTACTGTTGCCTCATATCCTGGTACATCTTATCCCCACCAGGATGTATTACGAATAGAGAACCATGCGACTCTGTCATTACCTCGTGTCGTAATTCCTCCCTCTCAGGAACAACTAACCTCCCATTGAAGCGACTCGACCCTCTATACCAACAATCGTACTATCTGCTCTTGACAGAACGGGTCTGATGCCTGGGCCTATACCACTTTCGTAATAATCTGGGGCATAACTATTATCACAGACATGAATGATCGGGCCACTGCATCCTGGTTCCCTAACTCTTTCCACTTTGCTTTCCACACCTCGGCCACCTCACATACTGGCCTACAGCTCAATGTGTCTGGTACCACGTTAGCCTTCCCTGGGTGGTATCGGATATCGAGCTGATAATCCTTCAGGAACTCAAGCCACATACATTGATGCATGTTCAACTCCTTCTCTGTGAAGAGGTACCGTAGTGACTTATGGTCTGTGAATAAATGGAATTTCTCCCCGAGGAGATAATGTCTCCAAATTCAAAGAGCAAACACGACTGCCACTAACTCCAAGTCGTGGGTGGGGTAATTCTTCTCACGAGGTTTAATCTTACGGGAAGCATAATCTATAGCCTGACTCTCAAACTACAGTACACCCCCAAGTCCTTGTAAGGACGCATCCTTGTAGACTAAATACTCCACTCCCAGCCTGGGTAATGCTAACACTGATGTTGAGGTCAACTTGTCCTTCAACTCGTCGAAAGACAACTAACATGCATCGCTCCAGATAAATGACACACCCTTACGAGTTAGATGTGTCAAAGGATCGCTATCTTAAATAACCCTCGAATAAACCTCCTGTAGTATCCTTCTAAGTCCAAGAAACTATATATCCCAATCGGTGTCGTGGGCTATCCTCACTCCCTCACCGCTGATACCTTCCCTGGATCAACAGATATCCCCCTGTCTGAAATGACATGCCCCAAAAATTGAACCTCCTTCAGCTAAAACCCACACTTCTCATATTTTGCATACAATTTATTCTGACGTCGCGTCTGCAAGACCTATCTCAAGTGGTCGGTATGATCCCCCTCTATCCGAGAGTAAACCGGAATGTCACCAATGAAGACAATGATGAACTGGTATAGGAACTCTCTAAACACCATATTCATCAAGTCCATAAACACGGCTGGGGTGTTGGTTAGGCTAAAAGGCATAAACCTAAACTCGTAGGAACCATACCTCATCAAGAAGATGCTCTTTGAGATGTCTTGATCCCTGATATGCATCTGATGGTATCCCGATCTTAAGTCAATCTTTGAGAAGAAGGAAACTCCTCTCAATTGGTCTAATAGATCATCGATTTGGGGCAACGGATACTTATTTCGATTCATAACTTTGTTCAAATCCCGATAATCGACACACAATTGTAAATGTCTATCCCTATTCTCTTCACAAACAACATGAAAGGACCCTTAGGTGAGGTGTTCCTTTTGATGGAGATTTTACCTAACCGTTGCCCAATCAGGACTTGTAACTTCGATTGTTTGATAGGGTTAGGCTAAATTAGTCTAATAATTGCAGCCATAATCATCCTTGTCGCTTCAATTCATTCATGAGGAAAGACATTCGGCGACACTTAAGTTATTGTTTCCTTTGTGGATGACAACTAGGGTACTAATCCGTGTACTAAAGGCCAAATATTCCCATCTCCCAACGTTCACTAGGTTTGATGCATGGGATGTCTCACAAAGCAAAATCCAAATAAGGAAACCTCGTTACACTACTAACTTGCCTACTCTCATGACTCAACACATTCCTCCTACTATCTTGGCATTAGACTCTAATATATACTACGGGATAATCCCAACACTCAGAAACATTTTAACAAATCTTAAATTTCCTTAATAGACATCCCTATCCACCGAAATTAGATATAAACAGACGACGTACTTTACGAAGTCATTATATGCCACCATAAGAAAATATATAAATATGTATATGGCCTTGACTCCTCGCAAGTGACACTTAGTACAATTTCTAATGAACAACAAAATATCACTATAATGGTCTATTAACACTCAAACCATCCTTAGCTAATTCGAAACATAATAGGATAAAAATGCATTTTATGCCTATGTTTCTCAATGTATAGTAATAAATTGTAACGCATCTAAGTTATTCGAGATTTCTCTTTTATCTTAGAGGATGCTATTTATAACGAAGTATCGTACCTCCAAATGCATGTGATAGTTGCGATACTAATGGCATAACCGCATATCGGGCATTATAGATACATCCATACTGTACTCCTTGATGTTGTTGTGGTGCCTGCGATGTTGGGGTAACTATCCGGGCTTCCTCATGTTGGGCATCCTATCCTGGTACTTTATTTGGTTGTGGGCAGTCACTCCACCTATGACCCCGCTGATCGAACTTATGACCCTAATGCTGAAACCCTTTCCTTCTTATGCCTTGTTGTCCTTGTCGATTAGGACTAGGTTCCTCACCAACCGAATCTGGGCAGTCCCGATAGGTATGGCCAATTCTCCCACATTTAAAACACCTCTTGGTGGTAGTCCTCTTATCCTGGATTTGTTGGTTTCGGGTGGTTTTACTCTTCTCACCATTTCTATTGTCCTCCTGTTTTAACTACTTGGAAGCACTTGTCGCTGTTGTGGCAGTATTTTCCCTTTGTTACTAACTTTAGCAACGCCATATTGATCAACTTCTCTCATTATATTTCCTCCTACAAGTTGCACACTACTATTTTGGTGCTGCAATATTGTGGTAGTCACTACTTGTGCCACGGTTTTCGCTATCCCAGTGATTTTTGCTCTTTCTTGGTGTACCTCAGATACTTGTTGGTCTTGTCTCGCATTTGCTCCCTCAGCACTGTTAGTTTATACCTCCCTTGTGAGCGACATCTGAAATTCAAATGAATTATATAAGTCCATCGAACATAGATAACATTGTAGCAGAAGAACGTAGTCTAAAAATTGTAATCAAGGAGTGCAACAATCCTAATAATAGGTATCATATCAAAAGACGCTACGCGGAAAGCATAACAAGCCATATAGATCCTAAGGACGCTAGAACCTGAGGCTCTGATACCACATGTGACACGCTGACTAATTAAATACCGGGTAACTACTCCTTTATTCAATTTAATACAAAATGTCAAGTAGGTTCAATTCATAGCATCACTATCGAAAACATTTTTAAACAATTACTAGCCACCTAACATTTAAAAAGTGAGTTGTCAAATTTTACTAAATTAAATTAACATGCAATCAATTAAATTATTAGCTAATGATACCACAATCACGTCACAGTCACAACAGAATAATAATGGAATAAAAAATAAGGCTAGAGTAACACTCCTATGAATAATCCAAAAAACTGAATAAATCCAAATACAAAGTCTGAATAGTTAAATAACTCCAAAACATAAATGAAACTAAAAGTATGAGAAAGTTGTGTCTAAATGGAAAGGGGAGACATGCCCTAATAGATGAATGACACCGAAATATAATCAATATCGAATGTGGAGGCGTCTACTATTGAGATCTGATAACTTCCACAGCAACTACAGCACATCAATGGAATGGAACTCACATGCTTGGCGTCCTTGTGGTTGGGCACCTAAAAGGTTTTAAAAGAAAAATATGTTTGAAAGCAAACGGGTCAAAGCCCAAGGTGAAAACAGTTTAAAAAAAATAGCAAGTCATGCACATAGCAAGTCCGAATCTCCCAGGAACCGTTTTAATAAGAAAAATCACACATATTGGAGGCGAACATAGTTCACATATCTATGGATCATGCACATACCTACGCTCCCATGGTCAGCTGACTTATTAACACATAAATAAGTCATTCACAATCCTATGTCCTTGAGTTACTAGTCTAAATCCCCCCGTAGGCACATAAGGATTATATGGCCCTATTCCGAAAGCCGACCTCCCGTGATAAGAAGTATGGTAGGTATGTCATACACATAATAAACCATATACTAAGAATTCACACAACTTATATAAACTATAATATTATTAAAGGTATGTTCTCAACCCTATGCCATTAATCCAATTCCTACACTATCATACTTCTGGATGATGTATAATATATTTTGCCGATACGTCTCATGTTGTATAGTTTCAAGTACTTAAAACCTAACCGAACAGGTTAATAAATCTCCTATTATTCTCACATATTATTTCAATACTCTTAAGGTCCATATTTCTATCTCTAACCATAAATTATCAACTATATAGATTAAATTCCTAGACTCGAAATATCTAATTGTGATTCACTCGTTGGACCCTATTAAGTCTAACATAAAGTCCCAATTCAATTACGATATAATTCGGTCCCTATATACACCCCTACTGGTCTTCCTTAAATGTAACAGTGTTCACAAGGTCCCCACCGATAACTTTCAACGGTCGAAATTTCTTAAATTCAAAAAGGGGGAAATATCACAATTTTTGGGGAGGTCGATCGATTGATTATGAATGTCGATTGATAGATCAAGTTAATCGATCAAGTATGAATGTCGATCGATCGATCGAGTAGTTACAACCCACATTTTTCTGCGTTTTTAGCCCTAGTTCTCTCTCCAAACTCCATTACATGAATACATTCTCCAAACTAAATGTACTACATGCTATACCATCCTAATTACCACCTTTCTAATGTTCCAGAACAATCAAATCATCTTAAGAACAACATATATATCAATCTTTTCATGTTCAACCCTAGTGTAGTTTCTTCAAATTCAAGGCAACCCAAAACTAAATTTTAATTCGGGATTTCTATTGCTAAGGTTCTGATTTCAATCTTTATTAATTCCAGAATTTAACTACATGCAAATCCTATCAATATTCAAGATTAACTTCTCCCAATTCATGAAATTATCAATCTTTCAAGTCTAGCCTTCAATTCTAATCTACATGGATAATATATTTGCTGAACCATAATGAAATCAAATCACTTGATTATAATTGGTGTTCTGATCTACTGGTGATGTTAAAGGTTGGTTCTCTCCCTTTCTCCGATCATAATTTCCGTCGAAAAGTGGTGGTGGGTGGTGGTTATGACTTGTAACCCTCCTGTAACCTCTCACCTTTCTCACGTTGCCCACTTATTTCATTTTGGCTGATAATGGCCCTCATAATAGATTCTAAATAAACCCTAAAATTCGTGGGTCCAAATCCTTTAAATTTTAAAATGACTAAAATGACAAACTTATCGTAGCCTATATAAGGGTTTCAAATCAATAAACCCAGACGAAATGGAGCGGAACTCGCTCTAGAAAAACCTCACAAAACAACCTTGTTTTCGAATCGATTCGGCCCCTCTGAATCGATTCGGTACTAACAGCGAATCGATTCGGCCCAAGCGTAAGTCTGCTACATACCGAATAGATTCATAGGGGGCAAATCGATTCATCCCTAAAGACCTATAGGTTCTGCAACATGGTGAATCGATTCGCAAGGGGCGAATCGATTCGTCCTGTTCAGCAAGCTACGAAATGGGCTATATTTCTCTAAAACCCAAAATCCCAAAAATCATTTATATCACTTTCTCTCCATCATTCTTCAACCCAAATATATATATAATATCAAAACTCATTATATAACTCAACCCGACTATTTATAAACCCTCAAATCCATATACACACCTCAAATGCAAGATTTACCCAAAATCTAGGTTTTCATATTTTTAACCCAAAATCCGTAATTTTAAATCCACAAATCATGAAATAAAAGATGCACAAGAATTATTTAGCAAGTTTAATCACTTGCCTCAAAGTTGTAGAGTCGGAATCTTCCTCAAAATCGCGTAATAGCCAAAATCCTCAAGTTTTTCTCCTCTTTCTCTTCTTCATTTCCTCTCCTCTCTCTCTCTCTCTCTCTCTCTATATATATATATATATATATATATATATATATATATATATATCTTGGGCTTTCTCTTTCTCTTTCTCTCAAATGAGATTGTTATCTCCCGTAGTCTTTTTAAGACTTAAATCCAAGATACCCAACATTAAATGATAATACACACTTTAAATGACTCGATTACTCCAATTCGAGTCAAACGAACTTAAAAAAATATTCTGAAGCCCAAATAATACCCAAGTATAGTCATTTTGACTATCTCGACCCCTCTGGGATCAACCGCACTCTTAGAATCATCATTCGAAATACTTTCTAACATCCTCAAATTTTGACCTCAAATGCCAAATTAAAATTTTCCAATTTAAATAAATATTATTTCTCCCAAAAATAATTAAATTATTAGCCCAAAAATCACGGGGTATTACAGACTTCCCCCCTTACAAGAATTTCGTCCTCGAAATTAAGCTAAGACTATTACTCCAAATTTCAACTAGCTCCCACAACACCTATCCTCATGATTTCTATATATATTCCTCCCACTTCTCAAAGCAAATCATTTTAATTAAAAACCAAATCTGCTAACCTGGGTGCCCATACACCCTATACCTGAGCTGAACTCGTATAAACATAACCCGACTTCACTTAGACTAAAATCGTAAAATAACTTGAATCAAATTTATCCATAATAATATACTAATCATATAAAAGTTTTGAAATGTCTGAAGATTTAACTCTTCTCAATTTCTGACATTCTCTACCTTCATGCGGGGGAGGTCTCGCAAGAGAAATGCAAACAAGAAACCCTCCCAATACACTACTATGTAGCTTTGTAGGGTATTGAGATCAGTTAAATCGGGACTAAAGTTCAAAAGAAATATTTTTGAAATCATTTTGATGTTGCCCGAAGGCATATAAAAAAAATATTTTAAAAGCATTTTATGTCTTTTGACATCTAAATCAATTACCTTATGCCCAAGAAATAAGGCCCCAACAAATACAATACTCTTACAAGCCATTTAGTTCTCAAAACTAACATAAACATGAGCTTAAATCCCTAGCTCAACAGTAAGCAGCTCAATCTTGAATCTCTTCAGTAATAAGAATCCCTTACATCCTAACAAAACATTGCCATACACAACGCCATTCCATCACTTGAGCATTACAAATACATAAGTCTAGCACGACTACAAAATAATAGCTTTACCGTTACTACTCAACGCATTTAAACGATTACTACAATCAAAACAAAGTCGTAACTCTCTACTAGCACATCACAAGACAATCTATTCTTCCAAAAGATATCATCTAAGAGCCTCACTTGCTCAAGCCTCCCTTCCGGGTCATTCTATATGTAATAGGGTTATAACAACTGACCACTCATTAAAATCTTACTTGCGATACTTCCAATACCTCTCAAAGCATAACGTAATCAAAAAGAAAAATAATTTACATATTACCTCACTAATCCGACTGCATCGCTTCATCGATGGGTTCCTGCTCAAAGTCCTCCATCCCAAACCGGCCTATGATCTGTTGTAGGGGTTGCACATCCAAAACCTCCTCAAAAAGTGTCCCTCTACCTCTTCCGGTACAATCCCTCTTCCTATGGCCTATCTCTCTACAAAAGAAACATCTACCAGTAAATCCTCCCTGCCCAACCTGAAGAACAAAATGTTGTTGCGGCCCTTGATATTCCTATTTATACCATCTTGCTCCACTGGTATCTTCTTCTCTGGACATACTAGATGAACCCAAGTCTCTAAATTTCTTACTCCCATGCGAATGAAGATGATATTCCTGACACTATAATAATGTCGCATTCACTACCTCGGTGAAAGTCAATAATGTTGGGTTCCCTAACAAATGCTACCGAATTTGCCATTCTAAACCTCATACGAACCTCGCAATTTGCTTCACCACTGTATTTACCTCATTGGGAACTAAATTTCCCAATCGAGTACATTCTTCTTCATACTCGGTCACTGTTCGTAATGCATCGCTGAAGGAAAATACTTTCGATCAAAGAGTTCCCAAAAATCTTCTATGGGCATCGCATATCTCTACTCCGATGTGGTGATTTAATCCCACCATTGGAGACCTACTCCCTTTAACCTAAAAGTGGCTAGAAATTTCTTTTGCACCTCACTGCATTCAACCACACGAAGGTGTCTTTTCATACCCTTCTTACAATAACTTGCAACCATTGCATCAACTCCCCATGAAAATTCTGGAGTATTACCCTTCCTAAAAGCTTCCCGTACTCTTTACCACATAGATAGCCCCGGGTGGACTTGGGCTTCTTGAACTGCAGGTTGATGTGCCATTGCATAAAGGGAAGCAGTTACCGCTTGTGCCACAATATTGGCAACTTCGCTTGTGGCCATAGTCCCTTGAGGCATTTGGGGTTCCATATTCTCATCCCCTCTGTTTGCCCTGCCTGGATGACCTCTCTTCGGTGGAATTTGAAACAATAACAATTGTATTAGAACGCCGTTCAAGTGATTTCTCATCGTAGAAGAAAATATTGACGTAACGAACACAACAGTCCTAATAATAGGGATCTACATCAAGAACGTTTACGGAAGAATGCAGAAAACCCACACAAATCCTAAAGACACTAGAGCCCGATACTGTGAAACCGCCTATGACACCCCGCTTAAAATAGTAACGAGTGGCCAGCCCTATACTAAAATAAATCAGCAATCTCAAGGGGATCATTCTCAGCATCTATTGATGATACTAAAATAAACATAGCTAACTGCCCAATACCATAAAAAGCGGGTGCCAGTTTTTTTAAAACATACACTGCAATAATAAACCAACAACATACTAACTTATGAACATGATAAAGTACACACACATTCTAAGATAAAAGAGAATAGTACTAGAAAACACCAAAAATATACAAAAGGAAATATCCAAATATGTTGTCGGGTAACTGACAATAAAACAATCTGAGAAAAGAAATATAAACAAGATGCTACAACTACAACTCTTGGGTGTAAACCCGATATACAAACTGAATCATAATCTAGATATACAAAGGATAGGAAATGGCTATACCAAAATTTCATGACAGTTCGCTACTACCACAACTCCACGTAGAAAAGCATCATTGGCGTCCTTGCGAAGGAACACCTAAAATAATACAATATATATAGCAAGAGAAGAATATAAATGGGTCAGAGACCGAGGTGTGAAAACATTTTAGCAAGTGCATTAAAATGTATAATAATTATAAATTCACTATGATATGATTAAAGTGGAGTCACACTCTCTAGAAAATCCGACTAACCCCTCAACTAGAGCACGCACCTAAACGTATACCCAAGATTCTCAAATGACTGCCCAACACTTCCTAGGGACAAGTCAATCTAACCTATGCTAAAACCACACTCGCGTAAATCTTCATCAATAACAAATCCATAAACTTCATCCATAACAAATAAACATGAGTACTAAGGACTAAACTTCTCCCCACTCAAAACATTGCGATGCGTTTCGTGCGTGGGAGGTCTCGCAAAGCGAAATCGAAAAAAAGAACCCCCAGATACACTACTCCTTGGCACTGTTGGTCCTTGAGGTTTATTATGCCCTCGGTACCCCACACATAACTACGAATACGTATAAGGAGAAATAATCCCTAATCACATAAATAAGATAATGCCCTGAACCTTTTAGGTGTCTATATAACATTAATAAAGTTATCAAGCACAATCATACAACCCTAACAATCAAGTACACATAAGACGCTTAGCGTACAAGTAAGTATCCAAAACCCAATCACTTATGGGTATAAAATACTTCACAATGCTATCATCTACTAGAAATTACTCACTTTATCCTGGGTTACCATATATCAGATTATTATCACACTGACATGGTAATAAAACAAATCATAATGTAAGGAAGCGATCATAGTTTCGAAACTGAAAGTGAGAACGAATCATACCCAAGACTTCTCACCCACAATAAATTCACACAATAAATAAAGAACGACACTGACATGGGGACTATATGCACCCTACTCCTCAAGACAGGGGCCTCACCCACATCACGCACCTTCACATGATAGCACTCACAATAAGTATATATGTATATATATATATCAATCACACTAAATATATATACAATCACATCATATAAGTGCAAACCATCACACAAGTTATATACAATTATGCCATATAGGTATATATACTATATTACGGCCGTATGTAAGGGAAGTGAATTCATATTTAAGTATATAACTCTCGATATACTAACTGTTGCTAACTCGCATACCTTCCCATTATTTCATAATATGATCCCTCACTTGAAGCTCATCCATTACACATTTAAGTATGAAAAGTCTCCCAATTCAATCTACCTTAAGGATACCATCTATATTTGAATACACATCGATCAACAACCATTATCCCCAATCCATATTATGGCTCAATCGATCATATGAACCATTATCGTTATCACATTTTTTATTCATTCAAAAAGCCCAACATCGCTAAGCGCATCCTGACTCTCTTTTATTTTCTCTCAAAATAACTCAAGACGAACCCATCATTTCCAAATAGAAATCTCGATGATAGTGGGATTTCCCACTTGGATATACGATAATCCTCAATTTATTTTCTCTCGAAATAACTCAAGACGACCCCATCATTTCATCATAAAGGAAACTCCCTAAAAGTCTCCAAAAAAAACTTATCGTAACATATATAAGGGTTTTAAATCAATAAACCCAGACGAAACGGAGTGGAACTCACTCTAGAAAAACCTCGCAAAGCAGCCCTATTTTCGAATCGATTCGGCCCCTCCGAATCGATTCGGTCCTAACAGTGAATCGATTTTTCCCAAAGGGACCTGTAAGTCTGCTACATACCGAATCGATTCTCAAGGGATGAATCTATTCAGCCCTAAAGACCTGTAGGTTCTGCAACATGGCGAATCGATTTGGCCTGTTCAGCAAGCTACGAAATGGGCTATATTTCTCTAAAACCCAAAATTCCAAAAATCATTTATATCACTTTCTCTCCATAATTATTCAACCCAAATATATATATAACATCAAAACTCATTATATAACTCAACCTGACTATTGATACACCCTCAAATCCATATACACACCTCAAATGCAAGATTTACCCAAAATCTAGGTTTTCATATTTTTAACCCAAAATCCATAATTTCAAATCCCCAAATCATAAAATAAAAGATGCACAAGAATTATTTAGCAAGTTTAATAACTTGCCTCAAAGTTGTAGAGTTTGAATCTTCCTCGAAATCGCGTAATAGACAAAATCCCCAAGCTTTTCTCCTCTTTCACTTCTTACTTTCCTCTTCTCTCTCTCTCTCTCTCTAGGGATTTCTCTTTCTCACAAATGAGATTGTTATCTCTAGTAGGCTTTTTAAGCCTTAAATCCAAGATACCCAACTGTTGATACCAAATTTAGTCCGCTGACATGGCCCAATTGAATGAAGACACGTGGCAGTCTACGTGGCGACAACAAACACTTCCGAGGAACTCACACGCTCCGAGGAACCATACTACAACGAGGAATACTGCTTCCCCGAGGAACTCATATGCTCCGAGGAACCAGAACTCTCCGAGGAACTCTTAAGTACGGAGAAGCTTAGGCGGTCCGAGCAACTCAGGCGGTCCGAGATGCACCTTGAACAAAGCATTAATAGCAGGATAACCAACAGTTTGATTGTTCATTAAATGCTTAACATTCAGACGCACACGCTTAAGGGGCATTTAATGTATTACCCTTTCACATTACAGCCTCAGAGCTATAAATACATTGTACAATCCTTATATTAGGGGACCGGAATTTCTTGATAGAACTTGTAATCAAGAATTCCCAAACACTCAGTAATAACATAACAGTGGATGTAGGCCATTCTTATAAGGCTGAACCACTTTAAAAATTCTTTGTCTCATTTATTTATCTATGATTGAATAATTAGATATGATTTAATTTTTTACATCAACAGATTGGCGCAGTCTGTGGGAAACGACTGGTAATATCATTTTCCATCAAAAACACTTCATCACAAATGGCTGATATTCCAGAATCCAGCAATCGAAATGCTAGAAACCCTTCAAATCCATCTGCTCCGCCAAACATTCCATATCTGGATGGAATAATGACAAATCTGGCTCAGGGACAGACCATCATGCAAGAAATAATGAGACAACTCATCCAAAGCCTCCATGGCGGTGCATCAACCCATTTAGGACCATGAAGTATTCAAAGAAATATCCATGCACCTTCTTTGCATACTAGGCGTACTGATTCGTATCGCAATGAGGAGTCTGAAGATTTTTCCTATCAACCTGGATGAACTTCGTCAGTGCGAGCCACAGATACTGAACAACGTGTCACTCTCTCTCCAGAAAGGACTAGTGCTCTAGAGAGGTTAAGCAGGGTATCACTTTTCAGTCAATTAGGACCTAAAAGGAGTAAAAGTCGTCCTAAAGTTGCATCAAGAAGTTTTCGACGACCATCAGATTTAAGGGAAGGATCTGCCCAGTCGCGACCAGCTGCTCGTCAGGATAGATCCCAAGAAGCCACATCAACGCGATCAGTTGCTCGAACCAACAGCCCCGAGGAAGGAAATGATGCGTGGAAAGGCTCTATTCAGAGGCTGGAGGATAGATTAGGGGAAATGGCTAAAGCCAAGAACCCACTACAACGAACTTTTATTCGAGGAACACATTTTGTCCAGGCCATTGTAGATTTTCCAACACCATCAATGTTCAAAGTACTCGTTGTGACCCCCAAATATGATGGAAAGACTGAACATGTCCTTCATATAGAATAATACCAAGCTACAACCGACATCTATGCTGTCCCAGATGAGATGAGATGTAGGGAATTCTCGAGAACTCTTACCGGATCTTCTCAAATATGGTATAATAATCTTCCTCGGGGTAAGATCTCAACTTTTCTTCAGCTGGCCGAGTTATTCATTGGGAATTTATATTTTGGAGCAAAGACAATTAAACGAGTAGAGCATTTGTTAAGTGTTAGACAAAAAGCTGGTGAGAGTACCAGAGATTATATAACTCATTTTAATAACGAGAAACTCGAAGTCATTGATTATGAGGAGAAGACAGCGATTACTGCCTTGATGAGTGGATTATTGCCCAACAAGTTGTACTACACTTTGGCCAAAGATCCACCTCGAACCATGTCAGACCTGATGGAAAAAGCGTCCAAGATTATGAATGCCGAGGAGGCTATAGCTGTGAAGAAGAAAATGGATGCTAAAGAAACCAAGGTGGAAGGTGATAAAGCTAAGAAGAAAGAGCATAAGAACAATGGTAATGACAAACATTCAAAAGCTAGGTCGGTATGGGATGTAATGAAGAAATTTGATAATTATACTCCTTTGAAGAAAGACATCTACCATGTTCTAGAGAAAATTAAGAACAACGAGGAGTTAAACTGGCCAGAGAAAATGAAGGCAGACCCTGGCAAGAGGAATAAGGCAAAGTATTGCGAGTTTCATAAAGATCATGGACATATGACCAAAAATTGCATAGCTCTTCAGAATGAGATTGAAACACTCATCAGACGAGGAAAGCTGGCAAAGTATGTTGATCATAGAAGCGAAAGAAGAAACAACGACCGAACAAGAGAGAGGTCTAGATCTCCTCATCGAGCAGAGGAGAATAAGAAAAGAAACTATGAAGTTGATCCAAAAGACGACCCCGATCTTCCCAAGAGACCAAGGCATCCAGAACGAGAGGTATTTTCAATACGCTTTGGGTCATTTGACTGTAATGTTATAACAGGTGGAGATGCAGGAGGAGGAGACCTTACTTCCGAGAGAAAAGCTTACCTTTGTGAGGCTCAAGATTGCTCATACATTCAACGAATAAATCTAACTGAGGAGGATCGCCCGAGAAAGGTAAATAAAGAGAAATTGGTCATTAATTTCTCAAAGAATGACCTGGAAGGTGTTCTATATCCTCACGATGACCCATTGGTGATCAAGATGAGAATGAAGGAAGTAATGATTTCCAGAGTACTGGTAGATAATAGTAGCTCGGCAGACATCATGTTCTACTCGTGCTTCGACAGTTTAAATCTAAAGCTATCTCAACTGGAGCCTTATCATAGACCCCTCCTCGGTTTTGATGGCGAGAAAGTATTTCCACTTGGGACGATCAAGTTGGATATATTCATCGGTACGTGGCCTGCTTGTCGAACAGAAAGAATACGCTTCTTCGTGATGGATAAGAATGTTCAATCATCATACAATATCATCATGGGAAGAGTAGGATTGAATAAGTTCGAGGTTGTACCATCTACGGTTCATCAATGCCTAAAATTTCTAATAAATTTTGGAGTAGGAGTTGTTAAAGGTGATCAGAAAGTAGCTCGGGAATGCTATTATTCATCCACCGAGCAAGAGGAACTGGAGGAATCAAGGAAAAAGACTACTACCTATCAAGTGGATGAAGGTGCAGAAATTAAAACATTGGATCCTAGAGATGAGTCGCAACTCGTGAAGGCTCAAGTGGTGGAAGCTACTGAAAACATCATTCTGGACGACGAGCACCCTGAACGAACTACTCAAGTAGGTTCATCGTTGGAAGCCTCATTAAAACAGGAATTGGTAACTTTCCTAAGAAGCAGAAAGCAAACTTCTTCATGGAGTCATGAGGATATGCCCGGGATAGATCCAAATTTCTTATGTCACGAAGTCAATGTGAATAAGGAGATCAAGCCAGTGAAGCAGAGAAGAAGAGTGTTCAGCCCCGAGAAGAACCAAGCTATTCAGGAGGAAGTCGAGAAGCTCCAGAAAGCTTGTTTCATTGAAGATGTTAAATATCCAGACTGGTTAGCCAATGTGGTGATGGTAAAGAAGAAAAACAACAAGTGGAGGATGTGTGTAGATTTCACCGACCTCAACAAAGCATGCCCAAAGGATCACTTTTCACTGCCCCGAATTGATCAACTGGTGGATGCTACCTCGGGACACGAGCTGCTGAGCTTCATGGATGCTTATTCTGGTTACAATCAGATTAAAATGAAACCTGAAGACAGGGAGAGTACTTCTTTCATTATCCCTAGGGGAACTTATTGTTATAATGTTATGCCTTTTGGTTTGAAAAATGCAGGTGCGACATATCATCGGTTGATGAACAAGGTCTTCGCTGAACAAATCAGTTTCAATATGGAAGTCTATGTTGACGATATGCTGACAAAGAGCAAAAAAGTTGTTGATCATCTAGTTGACTTAAGTCAGACTTTTGATCAACTGGATAAATATCAAATGAAGCTGAACCCGACGAAGTGCATATTCGGAGTACGAGAAGGCATGTTTCTCGGATACATTGTCAACAAATGAGGCATTGAGGCAAATCCTGAAAAGATCAAAGCTCTATTAGGGCTTCGATCTCCAACGACGAAGAAAGAGGTGCAAAGTCTTACAGGACGAGTAGCTGCACTCAACAGATTTCACTACAAGAATTTGCACCATCAGCAACATACAAATTATGTTGCTAAAGTTAGAATTTTGTTGCTAAAAGGTATCGGCAACAGATTTCACTCTGTTGCCAGCTTGTGGCCCATTGCCTGTCTAGGAAACCCTTTGGCAACACAGCAGGCTTGTGTTGCTGAAACTATACTTTTGGCAACACGCAATTGTGTTGCCAAAAGTATTTTTTAATTTGTCAAATTTATAAATAAAAAATATTATTTGTGTTGCCAAAAGTCACTCAACAGCAACAAAAAAAGTTGTGTTGCCAAAAGCTATAGCTTTTGGCAACACATGAGTTGTGTTGCCAAAACGCTATACTTTTGGCAACACAGGTCCTGTGTTGCCAAAAGCAATATCTTTGGCAACACAAGAGCTGTGTTGCCAAAGGTACGACTTTTGGCAACACAAGAGCTGTGTTGCCAAAGGTATAGCCTTTTGGCAACACAGCTCTTGTGTTGCCAAAAGTCGTACATTTGGCAACACATCTCTTGTGTTGCCAAAAGCCATACCTTTGGCAACCAAACATGTGTTGCCATATCCAAAGTGATAGATGTAGATGATAACTTTTAGAGACAAAAAATTGTGTTGCCAAAAGTACAATATTTTTATTTATTACCTATTATTTTTTTCGCAATTGTAAGCACTTTTAAACCTGCACTTTTTTCATCAAACATGCAACCTTCAAATCCAAAATAACATTACGCATTTTCATACAATCATAAGTAATACAAAATTCCGCAATTTTCACCAAATCTGATAAATATGAATTACCAATAATATTTCATCACAATCCAAGTATAAAGGTACAAAATAAATGTCTCCCAAATAAGAACGTAACAAAAGATGTAAACATGATCTAGCCTAATACATTAACACATTAAAATATGTTAAAAAATCCACGTAAACTAAAACGACGACAATATCGCTCCCCTACACTATAAGAAACCGCAGCTCCAAGCCAACACAAACATAATAACTCCAAGCAAAATCCATCATAACCTGCACAAGATACAAAAATAAATTACTACATGGGTTTGTATAACTTAAATGCATGTATGTTTGACTTGACCAATTTAAAACACTATTTAATTTCAGAAAATTTCGGCAGAGTTTTCTTTGTTTATTCATGAAATCCAACATGTTTTTAACATTAAAATAAACCCAACAGCAAAAAGCGCAGCAAAACCACCATTAAATACCTTTCGCCAATTTAATATCTAAAAATAGTATCCGAGTAGCTACATAAACTTAAATAAGTATCCGAGTAGCTACGTACCTCGATCCTCCGTATCCATTGACGTTTCCATGTGTCGCAAATCCATTTTCATTCTACACAAAATACAAAAATAAATTATAATCTATCCGACTTCAAAAGATAATAATAATTTATAACTATTATAGTTATATATATATATAAACATTTATATATAACTATAAAAACAAAGTGTCTAAAAAAACATTTATATATATATAACTATAATAATCAAATTCACTGTGTCTAAAAAAACAAAGTGTCAATTTTTAAAATAAATTGGGCATAGTCTTCTTTGTTTATTGGACTATCCACCCTTTTTAAGGGGTAACGACAAATCCAACAATATAAAAAAAAATCCCAAATTCGTCTAACAAAAGGTTCAATGAAAAAAAATTCTTATTGGACCGTGTTCGATGTGAACTAATCAACTATCACGTGTTCACTTCCATGGGGACATCACCATGGTACATCAAATAGCACTCCATAGCTTCATTTTTTTCCACGTGGAATGGGACTAGAGAGAATCATTTGAAAAACCATAATGTATATATATACTGGGCAAAAAAGCTACAAAACCATTGAAATTCCAAGACACATGTTAACATTACATTCTGGACTGCAATGGAGAAACAAAAATAACAAGCATTATAGTCAACGAGAGGGTCCCGACTTGCTTATGTGTCGACAAAACTACAAGTATCGTACATGTCGTATTATATATATATATATATATATATAAAACAGTGTATATAACTGGTTTATGTATGTGTATATATATACATAAAACAGTGTATATAACTGTTTTATATATGTATATATATACACATATATAAAAAAATTATATACACTGTTTTATATATATATATATATATATATATATATATATATATATATATATATATATATATATATATATATATATATATATATATATATATACATAACAGTTATATATAAACTGTGTGTATATATATATACATATATATACATTTATATATATATATATACATAACAGTTATATATGTGTATATATATAACAGTTATATATAACTGTTATGTATATATATATATATATATACATAACAGTTATATAATATATACATAACACAGTTATACACAGTCTGTGTATATACTGTGTATAACTGTGTTATACACAGTATATACACAGACTGTGTATAACTGTGTTATGTATATATATATTGTGTATAACTGTGTATATATATATATACACAGACTGTGTATAACTGTGTTATGTACATATATATATATATATATATATATATATATATATATATATATATATATATATATATATATATATATATACAGTACGTATATATATATATATATACATAACAGTTATATATATATAGCCCCTTAGTGTTGGAATGCTATGGGGGGACCTTAATGGGATCACTGATCCCTTATTAGTTTTTTGAGGTCTATTCCTAGTCAGTACTTCATCTTTTTCATCATGTGTGTAACGTTGTAGCACTCGTACATGGATTAGAGCGATGGAATATGTTCCTTAGTTCCGTTAGAGATGACTTGTACATGCGGTTCTAACTGGAAACCACTAATGTAAATGTCCTTACCTTTGCGTTGAATTTACAGGACTAAAGTATTGGTTCCTTCTCCTAAGAGTAGGTATCACATGACAAAGCGATTAAGTTTTCAACATAGAAGAATTTTAACTTTTGATGTAATGAAGAAGCAACCTCCCTGATCGCATTAAGCCATGACCTACCTAATTATAGGTTGAAGCAGGTCGGTATTTTAATTACTTGAAACTCTGTGAGGCTGTCAAGCGGGATAATTGCTAGTTCCTATGAGTCGCATTGGTCCCGTGCGAGGTGTTCGTGACTCATACGGGACCGTTTTGTGGCTATTTAACGTTTTCACCCTTCGATGGCATGTATTTATGCATAAGTCTAATTTTTTGCAAATTTACATCATACACTCAAATCGAGAGCCCAGTGACTACGAGGTCGGCTCCTATGAGTCACATTGGTCCCGTGCGAGATGTTCGTGACTCTTACGGGACCGTTTTGTGGTTGTTTTACGTTTTCACCATTTGATGGAAGGTTTTTATGCTTAATTTTAATTTTTTGCAAATTTATGTCGTACACTCAAACCGGGAGCCCTGTGACTACGCGGTCGGTTCCTACGAGTCACATTGGTCCCATGCGAGGTGTTCATGAGTCTTACGGTACCGTTTTGTGGTTGTTTTACGTTTTCACCCTTCGATGGCATGTATTTATGCATGAGTCTATTTTTTTGCAAATTAACGTCGTACATTCAAACCGGGAGCCCCGTGGCTACGCAGTCAGTTCCTACGAGTCGTATTGGTCCCGTGCGAGGTGTTCGTGAATCTTATGGGACCGTTTTGTGGTTGTTTTACGTTTTTACCCTTCGATTGCATGTTTTTATGCCTAAGTCTATTTTTTACAAATTCACGATGTACACTCAAACCGGGAGCCCCGTGAATACGCGGTCGGTTCCTACTAGTCCCATTGGTCCCGTGCAAGGTGTTCATGACTGTAACGGTACCATTTTGTGGCAGTTTTACATTTTCACCCTTCGATGGAATGTTTTTATACTTAAGTCTAATTTTTTGTAAATTCGCGTCATACACTCAAACCGGGAGCCCCGTGACTACGCAGTCCGAATTCTACGAGTTGCATTGGTCCCGTGCGAGGTGTTCGTGACTCTTACGGGACCGTTTTATAGTTGTTTAACGTTTTCACCCTTCGATGGCATGTTTTTAAGCATAAGTCTAATTTTTTTGCAAATTCACGTCGTACACTCAAACCGGGAGCCCCGTTACTACGCGGTTGGTTCCCACGAGTCACATTGGTCCCGTTCGAGTTGTTCGTGACTCTTACGGTAGAGTTTTGTGGCTGTTTTATGTTTTCACACTTCGATGACATGTTTTTATGCTTAAGTCTAATTTTTTGTAAATTCATGCCGTACACTCAATTCGGGAGCTCTGTGACTACGCGGTCGGTTCCTACGAGTCACTTTGGTCCCGTGCGAGTTGCTCATGACTGTTACGGTACCGTTTTGAGGTTGTTTTACATTTTCACCCTTCGATGACATGTTTTATGCATAAGTCTATTTTTTCAAATTCACGTCGTACACTCAAACCGAGAGCCCCGTGAATACGCGGTCGGTTCCTACGAGTCGCATTGGTCCCGTGCGAGGTGTTCGTGACTCTTACGATACCGTTTTGCGGCAATTTTACGTTTTCACCCTTCGATGGCATGTTTTTATGCACAAGTCTAAATTTTTGCAAATTCACGTCGTACACTCAAACCGGGAGCCCCGTGACTACGCGGTCCGGTTCCTACGAGTCGCATTGGTCCCGTGCGAGGTGTTCGTGACTCTTACGGGACCGTTTGGTGGTAGTTTTATGTTTTCACCCTTCGATGGCATGTTTTTATGCATAAATCTAATTTTTTGCAAATTCACATCGTAGACTCAAATCGGGAGCCCCGTGACTACGCGGTCGGTTCCTACAAGTCGCATTGGTCCCGTACGAGGTGTTCGTGACGCTTACGGTAGCATTTTGTGGGTGTTTAACGTTTTCACCCTTCGATGGCATGTTTTTATGCATAAGTCAATTTTTTTGCAAATTCACGTCGTACACTCAAACTGAGAGCCCCGTTACTATGCGGTCGGTTCCTATGAGTCACATTGGTCCCGTGCGAGGTGTTCGTGACTCTTACGGTACCGTTTTGAGGATGTTTTACGTTTTCACCCTTCGATGGAATGTTTTTATGCTTAAGTCTAATTTTTTACAAATTCACGTCGTACACTCAAACCGGGATCCCCGTGACTACGCGGTCGGTTCCTACGAGTCGCATTGGTCCCGTGCGAGGTGTTCATGACTCTTACGGTAGAGTTTTGTTGTTGTTTTACGTTTTGACCCTTCGATGACATGTTTTTATGCTTAAGTCTAATTATATCAAATTCAATCCGTACACTCAAACCGGGAACCCCGTGACTACGCGGTCGGTTCCTACGAGTCACATTGGTCCCATGCGAGGTGTTCGTGACTGTTACGATACCGTTTTGTGGCTGCTTTATGTTTTCACCCTTCGATCACATTTTTTGTGCACAAGTCTAATTTTTTGCAAATTCACGTCGTACACTCAAATCGGGAGCCCCGTGACTACGCGGTCGGTTCCTACGAGTCGCATTGGTCCCTTCGAGGTGTTCGTGACTCTTACAGGACCGTTTTGTGGCAGTTTTACATTTTCACCCTTCGATGGCATGTTTTTATGCACAAGTCTAATTTTTTGCAAATTCACGTCGTACACTCAAATCGGGAGCCCCGTGACTACGCGGTCGGTTCCTAGGAGTCGCATTGGTCCCGTGTGAGGTGTTCATGACTCTTATGGTACCGTTTTGTGGCAGTTTTACATTTTCACCCTTCGATGGCATGTTTTTATGCACAAGTCTAATTTTTTGCAAATTCACGTCATACACTAAAATCGGGAGCCCCGTGACTATGCGGTCGGTTCCTACGAGTCGCATTGGTCCCGTGCAAGGTGATCGTGACTCTTACGGGACCGTTTTGTGGCAGTTTTACGTTTTCACCCTTCGCTAGCATGTTTTTAAGCTTAAGTCTAATTTTTTTCAAATTCACGTTGTACACTCAAACCGGGTTCCCCGTGACTACGCGGTCGGTTCCTACGAGTCGCATTAATCCCGTGCGACATGCTCGTGACTCTTACGGGACCGTTTTGTGGCATTTTTACGTTTTCACCCTTCGATGGCATGTTTTTATGCATAAGTCTATTTTTTTGCAAATTCACGTCGTACACTCAAATCGGGATTCCCGTGACTACGCGGTCGGTTCCGACGAGTCACAATCATCCCGTGCGAGGTGTTCGTAACTCTTACGGTACCGTTTTGTTATTGTTTTACGTTTTCACCCTTGGATTCCATGTTTTTATGCTTAAGTCTAATTTTTTTCAATTTCACATAATCCCGTGACTACGCGGTCGGTTCCTACGACTCACATTGGTCCCGTGCGAGGTGTTCGTGACTCTTACCGAACCGTTTTGTGGTTGTTTTTCATTTTCACCCTTCGATGGAATGTTTTTATGCATAAGTCTAATTTTTTGTAAATTCACGTCGAACCCTCAAACCGGGAGCCCCGTGACTACGCGGTTCGGTTCCTACGAGTCGTATTGGTCCCGTGCGAGGTGTTCGTAACTCTTACGGTACCGTTTTGTGTCTGTTTAACGTTTTCACCATTCGATGGAATGTTTTTATGCTTAAGTCCAATTTTTTGCAAATTCACGTCGTACACTCAAACCGGGAGCCCTGTGACTACGCGATCGGTTCCTACGAGTCACATTGGTCCCATGCGAGGTGTTAGTAACTCTTACGGGACCGTTTTGTGGTTGTTTTACGTTTTCACCCTTCGATGGCATGTTTTTATGCATAAGTCAAATTTTTTACAAATGCACGTCGTACACTCAAACCGGGAGTCTCGTGACCACGCGGTCCGGTTCCTACGAGTCGCATTGGTCCCGTGCGAGGTGTTCGTAATCTTACGGTACCGTTTTATGGCATTTAACGTTTTCACCATTCGATGGAATGTTTTTTTACTTAAGTCCGATTTTTTGCAAATTCACGTCGTACACTCAAATCGGGAGCCTCGTGACTACGCGGTCGGTTCCTAGGAGTCACATTGGTCCCGTGCAAGGTGTTAGTAACTCTTACGGGACCGTTTTGTTTCTGTTTTACGTCTTCACCCTTCGATGGCATGTTTTTATTCTTAAGTCTAATTTTTTGCAAATTCACGTCGTACACTCAAACCGGGAACCCCGTGACTACGCGGTCCAGATTCTACGAGTCGCACTGGTCCCATGCGAGGTGTTCGTGACTCTTACGGGACCGTTTTATAGCTGTTTAACATTTTCCCCTTCGATGGCATGTTTTTAAGCATAAGTCTAATTTTTTGCAAATTCATGTCGTACACTCAAACCGGGAGCCCCGTTACTACGCGGTCGGTTCCTACAAGTCACATTGGTCCCGTACGAGGTGTTCGTGACTCTTAAGGTAGAGTTTTTTGGCTGTTTTACATTTTCACCCTTCGATGACATGTTTTTATGCTTAAGTCTAATTTTTTGCAAATTCATGCCGTACACACAAATCGGGAGCTCCGTGACTACGCGGTCGGTTCCTACGAGTCAATTTGGTCCAGTGCGAGGTGCTCATGACTGTTAAGGTACCGTTTTGTGGTTGTTTTATGTTTTCACCCTTCGATGACATGTTTTATACATAAGTCTATTTTTTGCAAATTCACGTCGTACACTCAAACCGAGAGCCCCGTGAATACGCTGTCGGTTCCTACATGTCGCATTGGTCCCGTGCGAGGTGTTCGTGACTCTTACGGTACCATTTTGCGACAATTTTACATTTTAACCCTTCGATGGCATGTTTTTATGCACAAGTCTAATTTTTTTCAAATTCACGTCGTACACTCAAACCGGGAGCCCTGTGACTACGCGGTCTGGTTCCTACGAGTCGCATTGGTCCCGTGCGAGGTGTTCGTGACTCTTACGGGACCGTTTTGTGGCAGTTTTACATTTTCACCCTTTGATGGCATGTTTTTATGCATAAGTCTAATTTTTTTCAAATTCACGTCGTACACTCAAATCGGGAACCCCGTGACTACGCGGTCGTTTCCTACGAGTCGCATTGGTCCCGTGTGACGTGCTCGTGACTCTTAAGTGACCGTTTTTTGGTTGTTTTACGTTTTCGCCCTTCGATGGCATGTTTTTATGCATAAGTCTATTTTTTTGCAAATTCACGTCCTACACTCAAACCGGGATTTCCGTGACTACGCGATCTGTTCCTACGAGTCGCATTGGTCCCGTGCGAGGTGTTCGTGAATCTTAAGGGACCGTTTCGTGGTTGTTTTACGTTTTTACCCTTCGATTGCATGTTTTTATGCCTAAGTCTATTTTTTACAAATTCACGACGTACACTCAAACCGGGAGCCCCGTGAATACGCGGTCGGTTCCTACTAGTCCCATTGGTCCCGTGCAAGGTGTTCGTGACTGTAACGGTACCATTTTGTGGCAGTTTTACATTTTCACTCTTCGATGGAATGTTTTTATGCTTAAGTCTAATTTTTTGTAAATTCGCGTCATACACTCAAATCGGGAGCCCCGTGACTACGCAGTCCGGATTCTACGAGTTGCATTGGTCCCGTGCGAGGTGTTCGTGACTCTTACGGGACCGTTTTATAGCTGTTTAACGTTTTCACCCTTCGATGGCATGTTTTTAAGCATAAGTCTAATTTTTTTGCAAATTCACGTCGTACACTCAAACCGGGAGCCCCGTTACTACGCGGTTGGTTCCCACGAGTCACATTGGTCCCGTGCGAGTTGTTCGTGACTCTTACGGTAGAGTTTTGTGGCTGTTTTATGTTTTCACACTTCGATGACATGTTTTTATGCTTAAGTCTAATTTTTTGTAAATTCATGCCGTACACTCAATTCAGGAGCTCTGTGACTACGCGGTCGGTTCCTACGAGTCACTTTGGTCCCGTGGGAGGTGCTCATGACTGTTACGGTATCGTTTTGAGGTTGTTTTACATTTTCACCCTTCGATGACATGTTTTATGCATAAGTCTATTTTTTGCAAATTCACGTCGTACACTCAAACCGAGAGCCCCGTGAATACGCGGTCGGTTCCTACGAGTCGCATTGGTCCCGTGCGAGGTGTTCGTGACTCTTACGATACCGTTTTGCGGCAATTTTACATTTTCACCCTTCGATGGCATGTTTTTATGCACAAGTCTAAATTTTTGCAAATTCACGTCGTACACTCAAACCGGGAGCCCCGTGACTACGCGGTCCGGTTCCTACGAGTCGCATTGGTCCCGTGCGAGGTGTTCGTGACTCTTACGGGACCGTTTGGTGGTAGTTTTACGTTTTCACCCTTCGATGGCATGTTTTTATGCATAAATCTAATTTTTTGCAAATTCACGTCGTAGACTCAAACCGGGAGCCCCGTGACTACGCGGTCGGTTCCTACAAGTCGCATTGGTCCCGTACGAGGTGTTCGTGACGCTTACGGTAGAATTTTGTGGGTGTTTAACGTTTTCACCCTTCGATGGCATGTTTTTATGCATAAGTCTATTTTTTTGCAAATTCACGTCGTACACTCAAACTGAGAGCCCCGTTACTATGCGGTCGGTTCCTATGAGTCACATTGGTCCCGTGCGAGGTGTTCGTGACTCTTACGGTACCGTTTTGAGGATGTTTTACGTTTTCACCCTTCGATGGAATGTTTTTATGCTTAAGTCTAATTTTTTGCAAATTCACGTCGTACACTCAAACCGGGATCCCCGTGACTACGCGGTCGGTTCCTACGAGTCGCATTGGTCCCGTGCGAGGTGTTCATGACTCTTACGGTAGAGTTTTGTTGTTGTTTTACGTTTTGACCCTTCAATGACATGTTTTTATGCTTAAGTCTAATTATATCAAATTCAATCCGTACACTCAAACCGGAAACCCCGTGACTACGCGGTCGGTTCCTACGAGTCACATTGGTCCCGTGCGAGGTGTTCGTGACTGTTATGGTACCGTTTTGTGGCTGCTTTATGTTTTCACCCTTCGATCGCATTTTTTGTGCACAAGTCTAATTTTTTGCAAATTCACGTCGTACACTCAAATCGGGAGCCCCGTGACTACGCGGTCGGTTCCTACGAGTCGCATTGGTCCCTTCGAGGTGTTCGTGACTCTTACGGGACCGTTTTGTGGCAGTTTTACATTTTCACCCTTCGATGGCATGTTTTTATGCACAAGTCTATTTTTTTGCAAATTCACGTCGTACACTCAAATCGGGAGCCCCGTGACTACGCGGTCGGTTCCTAGGAGTCGCATTGGTCCCGTGTGAGGTGTTCATGACTCTTATGGTACCGTTTTGTGGAAGTTTTACATTTTCACCCTTCGATGGCATGTTTTTATGCACAAGTCTAATTTTTTGCAAATTCACGTCATACACTAAAATCGGGAGCCCCGTGACTATGCGGTCGGTTCCTACGAGTCGCATTGGTCCCGTGCAAGGTGATCGTGACTCTTACGGGACCGTTTTGTGGCAGTTTTACGTTTTCACCCTTCGCTAGCATGTTTTTAAGCTTAAGTCTAATTTTTTTCAAATTCACGTTGTACACTCAAACCGGGTTCCCCGTGACTACGCGGTCGGTTCCTACGAGTCGCATTAATCCCGTGCGACCTGCTCGTGACTCTTACGGGACCGTTTTGTGGCATTTTTACGTTTTCACCCTTCGATGGCATGTTTTTATGCATAAGTCTATTTTTTTGCAAATTCACGTCGTACACTCAAATCGGGATTCCCGTGACTACGCGGTCGGTTCCGACGAGTCACAATCATCCCGTGCGAGGTGTTCGTAACTCTTACGGTACCGTTTTGTTATTGTTTTACGTTTTCACCCTTGGATTCCATGTTTTTATGCTTAAGTCTAATTTTTTGCAATTTCACATCATCCCGTGACTACGCGGTCGGTTCCTACGACTCACATTGGTCCCGTGCGAGGTGTTCGTGACTCTTACCGAACCGTTTTGTGGTTGTTTTTCATTTTCACCCTTCGATGGAATGTTTTTATGCATAAGTTTAATTTTTTGTAAATTCACGTCGAACCCTCAAACCGGGAGCCCCGTGACTACGCGGTTCGGTTCCTACGAGTCGTATTGGTCCCGTGCGATGTGTTCGTAACTCTTACGGTACCGTTTTGTGTCTGTTTAACGTTTTCACCATTCGATGGAATGTTTTTATGCTTAAGTCCAATTTTTTGCAAATTCACGTCGTACACTCAAACCGGGAGCCCTGTGACTACGCGATCGGTTCCTACGAGTCACATTGGTCCCATGCGAGGTGTTAGTAACTCTTACGGGACCGTTTTGTGGTTGTTTTACGTTTTCACCCTTCGATGGCATGTTTTTATGCATAAGTCAAATTTTTTACAAATGCACGTCGTACACTCAAACCGGGAGTCTCGTGACCACGCGGTCCGGTTCCTACGAGTCGCATTGGTCCCGTGCGAGGTGTTCGCAATCTTACGGTACCGTTTTATGGCATTTAACGTTTTCACCATTCGATGGAATGTTTTTTTACTTAAGTCCGATTTTTTGCAAATTCACGTCGTACACTCAAATCGGGAGCCTCGTGACTACGCGGTCGGTTCCTAAGAGTCACATTGGTCCCGTGCAAGGTGTTAGTAACTCTTACGGGACCGTTTTGTTTCTGTTTTACGTCTTCACCCTTCGATGGCATGTTTTTATTCTTAAGTCTAATTTTTTGCAAATTCACGTCGTACGCTCAAACCGGGAACCCCGTGACTACGCGGTCCAGATTCTACGAGTCGCACTGGTCCCATGCGAGGTGTTCGTGACTCTTACGGGACCGTTTTATAGCTGTTTAACATTTTCACCCTTCGATGGCATGTTTTTAAGCATAAGTCTAATTTTTTGCAAATTCATGTCGTACACTCAAACCGGGAGCCCCGTTACTACGCGGTCGGTTCCTACAAGTCACATTGGTCCCGTACGAGGTGTTCGTGACTCTTAAGGTAGAGTTTTTTGGCTGTTTTACATTTTCACCCTTCGATGACATGTTTTTATGCTTAAGTCTAATTTTTTGCAAATTCATGTTGTACACACAAATCGGGAGCTCCGTGACTACGCGGTCGGTTCCTACGAGTCAATTTGGTCCAGTGCGAGGTGCTCATGACTGTTAAGGTACCGTTTTGTGGTTGTTTTATGTTTTCACCCTTCGATGACATGTTTTATACATAAGTCTATTTTTTTGCAAATTCACGTCGTACACTCAAACCGAGAGCCCCGTGAATACGCGGTCGGTTCCTACATGTCGCATTGGTCCCGTGCGAGGTGTTCGTGACTCTTACGGTACCATTTTGCGACAATTTTACATTTTAACCCTTCGATGGCATGTTTTTATGCACAAGTCAAATTTTTTTCAAATTCACGTCGTACACTCAAACCGGGAGCCCTGTGACTACGCGGTCTGGTTCCTACGAGTCGCATTGGTCCCGTGCGAGGTGTTCGTGACTCTTACGGGACCGTTTTGTGGCAGTTTTACATTTTCACCCTTTGATGGCATGTTTTTATGCATAAGTCTAATTTTTTTCAAATTCACGTCGTACACTCAAATCGGGAACCCCGTGACTACGCGGTCGTTTCCTACGAGTCGCATTGGTCCCGTTTGACGTGCTCGTGACTCTTAAGTGACCGTTTTTTGGTTGTTTTACGTTTTCGCCCTTCGATGGCATGTTTTTATGCATAAGTCTATTTTTTGCAAATTCACGTCGTACACTCAAACCGGGATTCCCGTGACTACGCGATCGGTTCCTACGAGTCGCATTGGTCCCGTGTGAGGTGTTCGTGACTCTTATGGTACCGTTTTGTGGCTGTTTTACGTTTCCACCCTTCGATTCCATGTTTTTATTCTTAAGTCTATTTTTTTACAAATTGACGTCGTACACTCAAATCGGGAACACCGTGACTACGCGGTCGGTTCCTACGAGTCACATTGGTCCCGTGCGTGGTGTTCGTGACTCTTACGGGACCGTTTTGTGGTTGTTTTACGTTTTTACCCTTCGAATGCATGTTTTTATGCCTAAGTCTATTTTTTACAAATTCACGACATACACTCAAACCGGGAGCCCCGTGAATAAGCGGTCGGTTCCTACGAGTCGCATTGGTCCCGTGCGAGGTGTTCGTGACTCTTACGGTACCATTTTGCGGCAATTTTACATTTTAACCCTTCGATGGCATGTTTTTATGCACAAGTCTAATTTTTTGCAAATTCACGTCGTACACTCAAACCGGGAGCCCCGTGACTACGCGGTCCGGTTCCTACGAGTCGCATTGGTCCCGTGCGAGGTGTTCGTGACTCTTACGGGACCGTTTTATAGTTGTTTAACGTTTTCACCCTTCGATGGCATGTTTTTAAGCATAAGTCTAATTTTTTACAAATTCATGTCGTACACTCAAACCGGGAGCCCCGTTACTACGCGGTCGGTTCCTACGAGTCGCATTGGTCCCGTGCGAGGTGTTCGTGACTCTTACGGTAGAGTTTTGTGGCTGTTTTATGTTTTCACCCTTCGATGACATGTTTTTATGCTTAAGTCTAATTTTTTGTAAATTCATGCCGTACACTTAATTCGGGAGCTCTGTGACTACGCGGTCGGTTCCTACGAGTCACTTTGGTCCCGTGCGAGGTGCTCATGACTGTTACGGTACCGTTTTGAGGTTGTTTTACGTTTTCACCCTTCGATGACATGTTTTATGCATAAGTCTATTTTTTGCAAATTCATGTCGTACACTCAAACCGGGAGCCCCGTTACTACGCGGTCGGTTCCTACGAGTCGCATTGGTCCCGTGCGAGGTCTTCGTGACTCTTACGGTAGAGTTTTGTGGCTGTTTTACGTTTTCACCCTTTGATGACATGTTTTTATGCTTAAGTCTAATTTTTTGCAAATTCATGTCGTACACTCAAATCGGGGGCTCCGTGAATACGCGGTCGATTCCTACGAGTCAGTTTGGTCCCGTGCAAGGTGCTCATGACTGTTACGGTACCGTTTTGTGGTTGTTTTATGTTTTCACCCTTCGATGACATGTTTTATGCATAAGTCTATTTTTTGCAAATTCACGTCGTACACTCAAACCGAGAGCTCCGTGAATACGCGGTCGGTTCCTACGAGTCGCATTGGTCCCGTACGAGCTGTTCGTGACTCTTACGGTACAGTTTTGTGGTAATTTTACATTTTCACCCTTCGATGGCATGTTTTTATGCACAAGTCTAATTGTTTGCAAATTCACGTTGTACACTCAAACCGGGAGCCCCGTGACTACGCGGTCCGGTTCCTACGAGTCGCATTGGTCCCGTGCGAGGTGTTCGTGACTCTTACGGGACCGTTTTGTGGCAGTTTTACATTTTCACCATTCGATGGCATATTTTTATGCATAAATCTAATTTTTTGCAAATTCACGTCGTAGACTCAAACCGGGAGCCCCGTGACTACGCGGACGGTTCCTACGAGTCGCATTGGTCCCGTGCGAGGTGTTCGTGACTCTTACGGTACCGTTTTGTGGTTGTTTAACGTTTTTACCCTTCGATGGCATGTTTTTATGCATAAGTCTAATTTTTTGCAAATTCACGTCGTACACTCAAACCGGGAGCCCCGTTACTATGCGGTCAGTTCCTATGAGTCACATTGGTCCCGTGCGAGGTGCTCGTGACACTTACGGTACCGTTTTGTGGATGTTTTACGTTTTCACCCTTCGATGGAATGTTCTTATGCTTAAGTCTAATTTTTTGCAAATTCACGTCGTACACTAAAACCGGGATCCCCGTGACCACGCGGTCGGTTCCTCCGAGTCGCATTGGTCCCGTGCGAGGTGTTCATGACTCTTACGGTAGAGTTTTGTTGCTGTTTTACGTTTTGACCCTTCGATGACATGTTTTTATGCTTAAGTCTATTTTTTTCAAATTCACGCCGTACACTCAAAACGGGATCCCCTTGACTACGCGGTCGGTTCCTACGAGTCACATTGGTCCCGTGCGAGGTGTTCGTGACTGTTACGGTACCGTTTTGTGGCTGCTTTACATTTTCACCCTTCGATGGCATTTTTTGTGCCCATGTCAAATTTTTTGAAAATTCACGTCGTACACTCAAATCGGGTGCCCCGTGACTACGCGGTCGGTTCTTACGAGTCGCATTGGTCCCTTCGAGGAGTTCGTGACTCTTACGGGACCATTTTGTGGCAGTTTTACATTTTCACCCTTCGATGGCATGTTTTTATGCATAAGTCTAATTTTTTGTAAATTCACGTCATACACTCAAACCGGGAGCCCCGTGACTATGCGGTCAGTTTCTACGAGTCGCATTGGTCCCGTGCGAGGTGATCGTGACTCTTACGGGACCGTTTTGTGGCAGTTTTACGTTTTCACCCTTCGCTGGCATGTTTTTATGCTTAAGTCTAATTTTTTTCAAATTCACGTCGTACACTCAAACCGGGTGCCCCATGACTACGCGGTCGGTTCCTACGAGTCACATTGGTCCCGTGCGACGTGCTCGTGACTCTTACGGGACCGTTTTGTGGCATTTTTACGTTTTCACCCTTCGATGGCATGTTTTTATGGATAAGTCTATTTTTTTGCAAATTCACGTCGTACACTCAAACCGGGATTCCCGTGACTACGCAGTCGGTTCCTACGAGTCACAATCGTCCCGTGCGAGGTGTTCGTAACTCTTACGTACCGTTTTGTTACTATTTTACGTTTTCACCCTTCGATTCCATGTTTTTATGCTTAAGTCTATTTTTTTGCAAATTCACATCGTCCCGTGACTACGCGGTCGGTTTCTACGACTCACATTGGTCCCGTGCGAGGTGTTCGTGACTCTTACCGAACCGTTTTGTGGTTGTTTTACATTTTCACCCTTCGATGGAATGTTTTTATGCATAAGTCTATTTTTTTGTAAATTCACGTCGAACCCTCAAACCGGGAGCCCCGTGACTACGCGGTTCGGTTCCTACGAGTCGTATTGGTCCCGTGCGAGGTGTTCGTAACTCTTACGATACCGTTTTGTGTCTGTTAAACGTTTTCACCATTCGATGGAATGTTTTTATGCTTAAGTCCAACTTTTTGCAAATTCACGTCGTACACTCAAACCGGGAGCCCTGTGACTACGCGGTCGGTTCCTACGAGTCACATTGGTCCCATGCGAGGTGCTAGTAACTCTTACGGGACCGTTTTGTGGCTGTTTTACGTTTTCACCCTTCGATGGCATGTTTTTATAGATAAGTCATTTTTTTTACAAATGCACGTCGTACACTCAAACCGGGAGTCTCGTGACTACGCGGTCCGGTTCCTACGAGTTGCATTGGTCCCGTACGAGGTGTTCGTAATCTTACGGTACAGTATTATGGCTGTTTAACGTTTTCAGCATTCGATGGAATTTTTTTTGCTTAAGTCCAATTTTTTGCAAATTCACGTCGTACTCTCAAATCGGGAGCCCCGTGACTACGCGGTCAGTTCCTACGAGTCACATTGGTCCCGTGCGATATATTCGGGACGCTTACGGTAGCGTTTTGTGGCTGTTTTACGTTTTCAACCTTCGATGACATGTTTTTATGCTTATGTATAATTTTTTGCAAATTCACGTCGTACACTCAAACCGGGATCCCCGTGATTACGCGGTCGGTTCCTACGAGTCGCATTGGTCTTGTGTGAGGTGTTCGTGACTCTTATGGCAGAGTTTTGTGGCTGTTTTACGTTTTCACCCTTGGATGACATGTTTTTATGCTTAAGTCTAATTTTTTGCCAATTCACGCCGTACACTCAAACCGGGAGCCCCGTGACTACGCGGTCGATTCCTATGAGTCACATTGGTCCCATGCGAGGTGTTCGTGACTGTTACGGTACCGTTTTGTGGCTGTTTTATGTTTTCACCCTTCGATGGCATGTTTTTATGCACAAGGATAATGTTTTGCAAATTCACGTCGTACACTCAAACCGAGAGCCCCGTGACTACGCGGTCGGTTCCTACGAGTCGCATTGGTCCCGTGCGAGGTGTTCGTGACTCTTACGGGACCGTTTTGTGGAAGTTTTACGTTCTCACCATTCGATGGCATGTTTTTATGCATAAGTCTAATTTTTTTCAAATTCACGTCGTACACTCAAATCGGGAGCCCCGTGACTACACGGTCGGTTCCTGCGAGTCGAATTGGTCCCGTGCGACGTGCTCGTGACTCTTAAGTGACCGTTTTTTATTTCTTTTACGTTTTAGCCCTTCGATGGCATGTTTTTATGCATAAGTCTATTTTTTTGCAAATTCACGTCGTACACTCAAACCGGTATTCCCGTGACTACGCGATCGGTTCCTACGAGTCGCATTGGTCCCGTGTGAGGTGTTCATGACTCTTATGGTACCGTTTTGTGGCTGTTTTACGTTTCCACCCTTCGATTCCATGTTTTTATTCTTAAGTCTATTTTTTTACAAATTGACGTCATACACTCAAATCGGGAGCACCGTGACTACGCGCTCGATTTCTACGAGTCATATTGGTCCCGTACGTGGTGTTCGTGACTCTTACGGGACCGTTTTGTGGTTATTTTACGTTTTTACCCTTCGATTGCATGTTTTTATGCCTAAGTCTAATTTTTACAAATTCACGACGTACACACAAACCAGGAGCCCCGTGAATACGCGGTCGGTTGCTACTAGTCCCATTGATCCCGTGCAAGGTGTTCGTGACTCTAACGGTACCATTTTGTGGCAGTTTGACATTTTCACCCTTCGATGAAATGTTTTTATGCTTAAGTCTAATTTTTTGCAAATTCACGTCATACACTCAAGCTGGGAGCCCCGCGACTACGCGGTCCGGATTCTACGAGTCGCATTGGTCCCGTGCGAGGTGTTCGTGACTCTTACGGGACCGTTTTATAGCTGTTTAACGTTTTCACCCTTGAATGGCATGTTTTTAAGCATAAGTCTAATTTTTTGCAAATTCATGTCGTACACTCAAACCGGGAGCCCCGTTACTACGCGGTCGGTTCCTACGAGTCACATTAGTCCCGTGCGAGGTGTTCGTGACTCTTACGGTAGAGTTTTGTGGTTGTTTTACGTTTTCACCCTTCGATGACATGTTTTTATGCGTAAGTCTAATTTTTTGAAAATTCATGCCGTACACTCAAATCGGGAGCTCCGTGACTAAGCGGTCGGTTCCTACGAGTCACTTTGGTCCCGTGCGAGGTGCTCATGACTGTTACGGTACCGTTTTGTGGTTGTTTTACGTTTTCACCCTTCGATGACATGTTTTATGCATACGTCTATTTTTTGCAAATTCACGTCGTACACTCAAACCGAGAGCCCCGTGAATACGCGATCGGTTCCTACGAGTCGCATTGGTCCCGTGCGAGGTGTTCGTGACTCTTACGGTAACGTTTTGCGGCAATTTTACATTTTCACCCTTCGATGGCATGTTTTTATGCACAAGTCTAATTTTTTGCAAATTCACGTCGTACACTCAAACCGGGAGTCCCGTGACTACGCGGTCCGGTTCCTACGAGTTGCATTGGTCCCGTACGAGGTGTTCGTGACTCTTACGGGACCGTTTTGTGGCAGTTTTACGTTTTCACCATTCGAAGGCATGTTTTTATGCATAAATCTAATTTTTTGCAAATTCACGTCGTAGACTCAAACCGGGAGCCCCGTGACTACGCGGTTGGTTCCTATAAGTCGTATTGGTCCCGTGCGAGGTGTTCGTGACTCTTACGGTACCGTTTTGTGGATGTTTAACGTTATCACCCTTCGATGGCATGTTTTTATGCATAAGTCTAATTTTTTTCAAATTCAAGTCGTACACTCAAACCGGGAGCCCCGTTACTATGCGGTCGGTTCCTATGAGTCACATTGGTCCCGTGCGAGGTGTTCGTGACTCTTACGGTACCGTTTTGTGGATGTTTTACGTTTTCACCCTTCGATGGAATGTTTTTATGCTTAAGTCTAATTTTTTGCAAATTCACGTCGTACACTCAAACCGGGGGCCCCGTGACTACGCGGTCGGTTCCTACGAGTCGCACTGGTCCCGTGCGACGTGCTCGTGACTCTTACGGGACCGTTTTGTGGCATTTTTACGTTTTCACCCTTCGATGACATGTTTTTATGCTTAAGTCTAATTTTTTAAAATTCACGCCCTACACTCATACCGGGAGCCCCGTGACTACGCGGTCGGTTCCTACGAGTCACATTGGTCCCGTGCGAGGTGTTCGTGACTGTTACGGTACCGTTTTGTGGCTTCTTTACTTTTTCACCCTTCGATGGAATTTTTTGTGCACAAGTCTAATTTTTTGCAAATTCACGTCGTACACTCAAATCGGGAGCCTCGTGACTACGCAGTCGGTTCCTACGAGTCGCATTGGTTCCTTCGAGGTGTTCGTGACTCTTACGGGACCGTTTTGGGGCAGTTTTACATTTTCACCCTTCGATGGCATATTTTTATACCCAAGTCTAATTTTTTGCAAATTCACGTCGTACACTCAAACCGGGAGCCCCGTGACTACGCGGTCGGTTCCTACGAGTCGCATTGGTCCCGTGCGAGGTGATCGTGACTCTTACGGGACCATTTTGTGGCAGTTTTACGTTTTCACCCTTCGCTGGCATGTTTTTATGCTTAAGTCTAATTTTTTTCAAATTCACGTCGTACACTCAAACCGGGTGCCCCGTGACTACGCGGTCGGTTCCTACGAGTCGCATTGGTCCGATGCGACGTGCTCGTGACTCTTACGGGACCGTTTTGTCGCATTTTTACGTTTTCACCCTTCGATGGCATGTTTTTATGCATAAGTCTATTTTTTTGAAAATTCACGTCGTACACTCAAACCGGGATTCCCGTGACTACGCGGTCAGTTCCTACGAGTCACAATCGTCCCGTGCGAGGTGTTCGTAACTCTTACGTACCGTTTTGTTACTGTTTTACATTTTCACCCTTCGATTCCATGTTTTTATGCTTAAGTCTATTTTTTTGCAAATTCACATCGTCCCGTGACTACGCGGTCGGTTCCTACGACTCACATTGGTCCCGTGCGAGGTGTTCGTGACTCTTACCGAACCGTTTTGTGGTTGTTTTTCATTTTCACCCTTCGATGGAATGTTTTTATGCATAAGTCTAATTTTTTGTAAATTCACGTCGAACCCTCAAACCGGGAGCCCCGTGACTACTCGGTTCGGTTCCTACGAGTCGTATTGGTCCCGTGCGAGGTGTTCGTAACTCTTACGGTACTGTTTTGTGTCTGTTTAACGTTTTCACCATTCGATGGAATGTTTTTATGCTTAAGTCCAATTTTTTGCAAATTCACGTCGTACACTCAAACAGGGATCCCTGTGGCTACGCGGTCGGTTCCTACGAGTCACATTGGTCCCATGCGAGGTGTTAGTAACTCTTACGGGACCGTTTTGTGGCTGTTTTACGTTTTCACCGTTCGATGGCATGTTTTTATGCATAAGTCAATTTTTTTACAAATGCACGTCGTACACTCAAACCGGGAGTCTCGTGACTACGCGGTCCGGTTCCTACGAGTCGCATTGGTCCCGTGCGAGGTGTTCGTAATCTTACGGTACCGTTTTATGGCTGTTTAACGTTTTCACCATTCGATGGAATGTTTTTTTGCTTAAGTCCGACTTTTTGCAGATTCACATCGTACACTTAAATCGGGAGCCTCGTGACTACGCGGTCGGTTCCTTAGAGTCACATTGGTCCCGTGCGAGGTGTTAGTAACTCTTACGGGACCATTTTGTTGTTGTTTTACGTCTTCACCCTTCGATGGCATGTTTTTATGTATAAGTCTAATTTTTTGCAAATTCACGTCGTACACTCAAACCGGGAGCCCCGTGACTACGCGGTCGGTTCCTAAGTATCACATTGGTCCCGTTCGAGGTGTTCGTGACTCTCACGGTACAGTTTTGTGGTTGTTTTATGTTTTCACCCTTCGACTGCATGTTTTTACGCATAAGTCTAATTTCTTGCAAATTCACGTCGTACTCTCAAACCGGGAGCCCCGTGACTACGCGGTCGGTTCCTACGAGTCACATTGGTCCCGTGCGAGGTGTTCGGGACTCTTACGGTACCATTTTGTGGTTGTTTCACGTTTTCACCCTTCGATGGCATGTTTTTATGCTTATGTCTAATTTTTTACAAATTCACGTCGTACACTCAAACCGGGATCCCCGTGATTACGCGGTCGGTTCCTACGAGTCGCATTGGTCCCGTGTGAGGTGTTCGTGACTCTTACGGTAGAGTTTTGTGGCAGTTTTACGTTTTCACCCTTCGATGGCATGTTTTTATGCATAAGTCTAATTTTTTTCAAATTCACGTCGTACACTCAAATCGGGAGCCCCGTGACTACTCGGTCGGTTCCTACGAGTCGCATTGGTCCCGTGCGACGTGCTCGTGACTCTTAAGTGACCGTTTTTTGGTTGTTTTACGTTTTCTCCCTTCGATGGCATGTTTTTATGCATAAGTCTATTTTTTTGCAAATTCACGTCGTACACTCAAAACGGGATTCCCGTGACTACGCGATTTGTTCCTACGAGTCGTATTGGTCCCGTGTGAGGTGTTCGTGACTGTTACGGTACCGTTTTGTGGGTGTTTTATGTTTTCACCCTTCGATGCCATGTTTTTATGCACAAGTATAATTTTTTGCAAATTCACGTCATACACTCAAACTGGGAGCCCCGTGACTACGCGATCTGGTTCCTGCGAGTCGGATTGGTCCCGTGCGAGGTGTTCGTGACTCTGACGGGACCGTTTTGTGGCAGTTTTACATTTTCACCCTTCGATGGCATGTTTTTATGCATAAGTCTAATTTTTTTGCCAATTCACGTCGTACACTCAAACCGGGAGCCCCGTGACTACGCGGTCGATTCCTATGAGTCACATTGGTCCCATGCGAGGTGTTCGTGACTGTTACGGTACCGTTTTGTGGGTGTTTTATGTTTTCACCCTTCGATGGCATGTTTTTATGCACAAGTATAATTTTTTGCAAATTCACGTCGTACACTCAAACCGGGAGCCCCGTGACTACGCGGTCGGTTCCTACGAGTCGCATTGGTCCCGTGCGAGGTGTTCGTGACTCTGACGGGACCGTTTTGTGGCAGTTTTACGTTTTCACCCTTCGATGGCATGTTTTTATGCATAAGTCTAATTTTTTTCAAATTCACGTCGTACACTCAAATCGGGAACCCCGTGACTACGCGGTTGTTTCCTACGAGTCGCATTGGTCCCGTGCGACGTGCTTGTGACTCTTAAGTGACCGTTTTTTGGTTGTTTTAAGTTTTCGCCCTTCGATGGCATGTTTTTATGCATAAGTCTATTTTTTTGCAAATTCACGTCGTACACTCAAACCGGGATTCCCGTGACTACGCGATCTGTTCCTACGAGTCGCATTGGTCCTGTGTGAGGTGTTCGTGACTCTTATGGTACCGTTTTGTGGCTGTTTTCCGTTTCCACCCTTCGATTCCATTGTTTTATTCTTAAGTCTATTTTTTTACAAATTGACGTCGTACACTCAAATCGGGAGCACCGTGTCTACGCGGTCTGTTCCTACGAGTCACATTGGTCCCGTGCGTGGTGTTTGTGACTCTTACGGGACCGTTTTGTGGTTGTTTTACATTGTTTTACCGTTTTGTGGGTGTTTTATGTTTTCACCCTTCGATGGCATGTTTTTATGCACAAGTATAATTTTTTGCAAATTCACGTCGTACACTCAAAACGGGAGCCCCGTGACTACGCGGTCAGTTCCTACGAGTCACATTGGTCCCGTACGAGGTGTCCGGGACTCTTACGGTACCATTTTGTGGTTGTTTTAAGTTTTCACCATTCGATGGTATGTTTTTAGGCATAAGTATTATTTTTTGCAAATTCACGTTGTACACTCAAACCGGGTGCCCCGTGACTACGCGGTCGATTCCTAGGAGTCGCATTGGTCCCCTGCGAGGTGTTCATGACTCTTACGGGACCGTTTTGTGGTTGTTTAATGTTTTCACCATTCGATGGAAGGTTTTTATGCTTAAGTCTATTTTTTTGTAAATTCACGTTGTACACTCAAACCGGGAGCCCCGTGACTACGCGATCCGGATTCTACGAGTCGCATTGGTCCCGTGCGAGGTGTTCGTGACTCTTATGGGACCGTTTTATAGTTGTTTAACGTTTTCACCCTTCGATGGCATGTTTTTAAGCATAAGTTCAAGTCGTACATTCAAATCGGGAGCCCCGTTACTATGCGGTCGGTTCCTACGAGTCACATTGGTCCCGTACGAGGTGTTCTTGACTCTTACGGTAGAGTTTTGTGGCAGTTTTACGTTTTCACCCTTCGATGACATGCTTTTATGCTTAAGTCTAATTTTTTGCAAATTCATGTCGTACACTCAAATCGGGAGCTCCGTGACTACGCGGTCGGTTCCTACGAGTCAGTTTGGCCCCGTGCGAGGTGCTCAAGACTGTTACGGTACCGTTTTGTGGTTGTTTTATGTTTTCACCCTTTGATGACATGTTTTATGCATAAGTCTATTTTTTGCAAATTCACGTCGTACACTCAAACCGAGAGCCCCGTGAAAACGCGGTCGGTTCCTACGAGTCGCATTGGTCCCGTGCGAGGTGTTCGTGACTCTTACGGTACCGTTTTGCGGCAATTTTACATTTTCACCCTTCGATGGCATGTTTTTATGCACAAGTCTAATTTTTTACAAATTCACGTCATACACTCAAACCGGGAGCCCCGTGACTACGCGGTCCGGTTCCTACGAGTCGCATTGGTCCCGTGCGAGGTGTTCGTGACTCTTACGGGACCGTTTTGTGGCAGTTTTACGTTTTCACCATTCGATGGCATATTTTTTTTCATAAATCTATTTTTTTGCAAATTCACGTCGTAGACTCAAACCGGGAGCCCCGTGACTATGCGGTCGGTTCCTACATGTCGCATTGTTCCCGTGCGAGGTGCTCGTGAGTCTTACGGTACCGTTTTGTGGCTGTTTAACGTTTTCACCCTTCGATGGTATGGTTTTATGCATTAGTCTAATTTTTTGCAAATTCACGTCGTACACTCAAACCGGGAGCCCCGTTACTATGCGGTCGGTTCCTATGAGTCACATTGGTCCCGTACGAGGTGTTCGTGACTCTTACGGTACCGTTTTGTGGATGTTTTACGTTTTCACCCTTCGATGGAATGTTTTTATGCTTAAGTCTAATTTTTTGCAAATTCACGTCGTACACTCAAACCGGGTGCCCCGTGACTACGCGGTCGGTTCCTACGAGTCGTATTGGTCCCGTGCGACGTGCTCGTGACTCTTACGGGACCGTTTTGTTGAATTTTTACGTTTTCACCCTTCGATGACATGTTTTTAGGCATAAGTCTAATTTTTTTTTCAAATTCACGTCGTACACTCAAATCGGGAGCCCCGTGACTACGCGGTCGGTTCCTACGAGTCGCATTGGTCCCGTGCGAGGTGTTCGTGACTCTTACGGTACCGTTTTGTGGTTGTTTAACATTTTCACCCTTCGATGGCATGTTTTTATGAATAAGTCTAATTTTTTGCAAATTCACGTCGTACACTCAAATCGGGAGCCCCGTTACTATGCGGTCGGTTCCTATGAGTCACATTGGTCCCGTGCGAGGTGCTCGTGACTCTCACGGTACCGTTTTGTGGATGTTTTACGTTTTCACCCTTCGATGGAATGTTTTTATGCTTAAGTCTAATTTTTTGCAAATTCACGTCTTACACTCAAACCGGGATCCCCGTGACTACGCGGTCGGTTCCTACGAGTCGCATTGGTCCCGTCCGAGGTGTTCATGACTCTTACGGTAGAGTTTTGTTGCTGTTTTACGTTTTGACCCTTCGATGACATGTTTTTATGCTTAAGTCTATTTTTTTCAAATTCACGTCGTACACTCAAACCGGGATCCCCGTGACTACGTGGTCGGTTCCTACTAGTCACATTGGTCCCCTGCGAGGTGTTCGTGACTGTTATGGTACCGTTTTGTGGCTGCTTTACGTTTTCACCCTTCGATGGCATTTTTTGTGCACAAGTCTAATTTTTTGCAAATTCACGTCGTACACTCAAATTGGGAGCCCCGTGGCTACGCGGTCGGTTCCTACGAGTCGCATTGGTCTCTTCGAGGTGTTCGTGACTCTTACGGAACCGTTTTGTGGTAGTTTTACATTTTCACCCTTCGATGGAATGTTTTTATGCATAAGTCTAAATTTTTGTAAATTCACGTCGAACCCTCAAACCGGGAGCCCCGTGACTACGCGGTTCGGTTCCTACGAGTCGTATTGGTCCCGTGCGAGGTGTTTGTGACTCTTATGGTACCGTTTTGTGTCTGTTTAACATTTTCACCATTCGATGGAATGTTTTTATGCTTAAGTCCAACTTTTTGCAAATTCACGTTGTACACTCAAGCCGGGAGCCCTGTGACTACGCGGTCGATTCCTACGAGTCACATTTGTCCCATGCGAGGTGTTAGTAACTCTTACGGGACCGTTTTGTGGCTGTTTTACGTTTTCACCCTTCGATGGCATGTTTTTATGCATAAGTCAAATTTTTTACAAATGCACGTCGTACACTCAAACCAGGAGTCTCGTGACTACGCGGTCCGGTTCCTACGAGTCGCATTGGTCCCGTGCGAGGTGTTCGTAATCTTACGGTACCGTTTTATGGCTGTTTAACGTTTTCAGCATTCGATGGAATTTTTTTTGCTTAAGTCCAATTTTTTGCAAATTCACGTCGTACACTCAAATCGGGAGCCTCGTGACTACGCGGTCGGTTCCTAAGAGTCACATTGGTCCCGTGCGAGGTGTTAGTAACTCTTACGAGACCGTTTTGTTGCTGTTTTACGTTTTCACCCTTCGATGGCATGTTTTTATGCATAAGTCTATTTTTTTGCAAATTCATGTCGTACACTGAAACCGGGAGCTCCGTGACTACGCGGTCGGTTCCTAACTATCACATTGGTCCCGTTCGAGGTGTTCGTGACTCTCACGGTACCGTTTTGTGGTTGTTTTATGTTTTCACCCTTCGATTGCATGTTTTTAGGCATAAGTCTAATTTTTTTGTAAATTCACGTCGTACTCTCAAACCGGGAGCCCCGTGACTACGCGGTCGGTTCCTACGAGTCACATTGGTCCCGTGCGAGGTGTTCGGGACTCTTACGGTACCGTTTAGTGGCTGTTTAACGTTTTCACCCTTCGATGGCATATTTTTATGCTTATGTCTATTTTTTTGCAAATTCACGTCGTACACTCAAACCGGGATCCCCGTGATTACGCGGTCGGTTCCTACGAGTCGCATTGGTCCCGTGTGAGGTGTTCGTGACTCTTACGGTAGAGTTTTGTGGCTGTTTTACGTTTTCACCCTTGGATGACATGTTTTTATGCTTAAGTCTAATTTTTTGCCAATTCACGCCGTACACTCAAACCGGGAGCCCCGTGAGTACGCAGTCGATTCCTATGAGTCACATTGGTCCCATGCGAGGTGTTCGTGACTGTTACAGTACCGTTTTGTGGCTGTTTTATGTTTTCACCCTTTGATGGCATGTTTTTGTGCACGAGTATAATTTTTTTCAAATTCACGTCGTACACTCAAACCGGGAGCCCCGTGACTACGCGGTCGGTTCCTACGAGTCGCATTGGTCCCGTGCGAGGTGTTCGTGACTCTTACGGGACCGTTTTGTGGAAGTTTTACGTTTTCACCCTTCGATGGCATGTTTTTATGCATAAGTCTAATTTTTTTCAAATTCACGTCGTACACTCAAATCGGGAGCCCCGTGACTACGCGGTCGGTTCCTACGAGTCGCATTGGTCCCGTGCGACGTGCTCGTGACTCTTAAGTGACCGTTTTTTGGTTATTTTACGTTTTAGCCCTTCGATGGCATGTTTTTATGCATAAGTCTATTTTTTTGCAAATTCACGTCGTACACTCAAATCGGGATTCCCGTGACTCCACGATCGGTTCCTACGAGTCGCATTGGTCCCGTGTGAGGTGTTCGTGACTCTTATGGTACCGTTTTGTGGCTATTTTACGTTTCCAACCTTCGATTCCATGTTTTTATTCTTTAGTCTATTTTTTTACAAATTGACGTCGTACACTCAAATCGGGAGCACCGTGACTACGCGCTCGATTTCTACGAGTCACATTGGTCCCGTGCGTGGTGTTCGTGACTCTTACGGGACCGTTTTGTGGTTATTTTACGTTTTTACCCTTCGATTACATGTTTTTATGCCTAAGTCTATTTTTTACAAATTCACGACGTACACTCAAACCGGGAGCCCTGTGAATACGCGGTCGGTTGCTACTAGTCCCATTGGTCCCGTGCAAGGTGTTCGTGACTCTAACGGTACCATTTTGTGGCAGTTTGACATTTTCACCCTTCGATGAAATGTTTTTATGCTTAAGTCTAATTTTTTGCAAATTCACTTCATACACTCAAGCCGGGAGCCCCGTGACTACGCGGTCCGGATTCTACGAGTCGCATTGGTCCCGTGCGAGGTGTTCGTGACTCTTACGGGACCGTTTTATAGCTGTTTAACGTTTTCACCCTTGATTGGCATGTTTTTAAGCATAAGTCTAATTTTTTTCAAATTCATGTCGTACACTCAAACCGGGAGCCCCGTTACTACGCGGTCGGTTCCTACGAGTCACATTGGTCCCGTGCGAGGTGTTTGTGACTCTTACGGTAGAGTTTTGTGGCTGTTTTACGTTTTCACCCTTCGATGACATGTTTTTATGATTAAGTGTAATTTTTTGCAAATTCATGCCGTACACTCAAATCGGGAGCTCCGTGACTACGCGGTCGGTTCCTACGAATCACTTTGGTCCCGTGCGAGGTGCTCATGACTGTTACGGTACCGTTTTGTGGTTGTTTTACGTTTTCATTCTTCGATGATATGTTTTATGCATAAGTCTATTTTTTACAAATTCACGTCGTACACTCAAATCGAGAGCCCCGTGAATACGCGATCGGTTCCTACGATTCGCATTGGTCCCGTGCGAGGTGTTCGTGACTCTTACGGTACCGTTTTTTGGATGTTTTACGTTTTCACCCTTCGATGGCATGTTTTTAGGCGTAAGTATTATTTTTTGCAAATTCACGTCGTACACTCAAACCGGGTGCCCCGTGACTACACGGTCGATTCCTAGGAGTCGTATTGGTCCCCTGCGAGGTGTTCGTGACTCTTACGGGACCGTTTTGTGGTTGTTTTATGTTTTCACCATTCGATGGAAGGTTTTTATGCTTAAGTCTAATAATTTGTAAATTCACGTCGTACACTCAAACCGGTAGCCCCGTGACTACGCGGTCGATTCCTACGAGTCACATTGGTCCCGTATGAGGTGTTAGTAACTCTTACGATACCATTTTGTGGCTATTTTATGTTTGCACCCTTCGATGCCATGTTTTTATGCTTAAGTCTAATTTTTTGCAAATTCACGCCGTACACTCAAACCGGGAGCCCCATGACTACACAGTCGGTTCCTACGAGTCGCATTGGTCCCGTGTGAGGTGTTCGGGATTCTTACGGTACCGTTTTGTGGCTGTTTTACGTTTTCATCCTTCGATGGCATATTTTTATGCATAAGTTAATTTTTTGCAAATTCACGTCGTACACTCAAACCGAGAGCCCCGTGATTACGCAGTCGGTTCCTACGAGTCGCATTGGTCCCGTGCGAGGTTTTCATGATTCTTACGATAGAGTTTTGTTGCTGTTTTCCGTTTTGACCCTTCGATGACATGTTTTTATGCTTAAGTCTATTTTTTTCAAATTCACGTCGAACCCTCAAACCGGGAGCCCCGTGACTACGCGGTTCGGTTCCTACGAGTCGTATTGGTCCCGTGCGAGGTGTTCGTAACTCTTACGGTACCGTTTTGTGTCTGTTTAACGTTTTCACCATTCGATGGAATGTTTTTATGCTTAAGTCCAATTTTTTGCAAATTCACGTCGTACACTCAAACCGGGAGCCCTGTGACTACGCGGTCGGTTCCTACGAGTTACATTGGTTCCATGCGAGGTGTTAGTAACTCTTACGGGACCGTTTTGTGGCTGTTTTACGTTTTCACCCTTCGATGGCATGTTTTTATGCATAAGTCAAATTTTTTACAAATGCCCATCGTACACTCAAACCGGGAATCTCGTGACTACGCGGTCCGGTTCCTACGAGTCGCATTGGTCCCGTGCGAGGTGTTCGTAATCTTACGGTACCGTTTTATGGATGTTTAACGTTTTCACCATTCGATGGAATGTTTTTTTGCTTATGTCCGATTTTTTGCAAATTCACATCTTACACTCAAATCGGGAGCCTCGTGACTACGCGGTCGGTTCCTAAGAGTCATTGGTCCCGTGCGAGGTGTTAGTAACTCTTACGGGACCATTTTGTTTCTGTTTTACGTTTTCACCCTTCGATGGCATGTTTTTATGCATAAGTCTAATTTTTTGCAAATTCACGTCGTACACTCAAACCGGGAGCCCCGTGACTATGCGGTCGGTTCCTAAGTATCACATTGGTCCCGTTCGAGGTGTTCGTGACTCCCACGGTACCGTTTTTTCGTTGTTTTATGTTTTCACCCTTCGATTGCATGTTTTTAGGCATAAGTCTAATTTCTTGCAAATTCACGTCGTACTCTCAAACCGGGAGCCCCGTGACTACGCGGTCGGTTCCTACGAGTCACATTGGTCCCGTGCGAGGTGTTCGGGACTCTTACGGTACCGTTTTGTGGCTGTTTTACGTTTTCACCCTTCAATGGCTTGTTTTTATGCTTATGTCTAATTTTTTGCAAATTCACGTCGTACACTCAAACCGGGATCCCCGTGATTACGCGGTCGGTTCCTACTAGTCGCATTGGTCCCGTGTGAGGTGTTCGTGACTCTTATGGTAGAGTTTTGTTGCTGTTTTACGTTTTCACCCTTGGATGACATGTTCTTATGCTTAAGTCTAATTTTTTGCCAATTCAAGTCGTACACTCAAACTGGGAGTCCCCTGACAACGCGGTCGATTCCTATGAGTCACATTGGTCCCATGCGAGGTGTTCGTGACTGTTACGGTACCGTTTTGTGGGTGTTTTATGTTTTCACCCTTCGATGGCATGTTTTTATGCACAAGTATAATTTTTTGCAAATTCACGTCGTACACTCAAACCGGGAGCCCCGTGACTATGCGGTCGGTTCCTACTAGTCGCATTGGTCCCGTGCGAGGTGTTCGTGACTCTTACGGGACCGTTTTGTGGCAGTTTTACGTTTTCACCCTTCGATGGCATGTTTTTATGCATAAGTCTAATTTTTTTCAAATTCACTTCGTACACTCAAATCGGGAGCCCCGTGACTACGCGGTCGGTTCCTACGAGTCGAATTGGTCCCGTGCGACGTGCTCGTGACTCTTAAGTGACCGTTTTTTGTTTGTTTTACGCTTTCGCCCTTCGATGGCATGTTTTTATGCATAAGTCTATTTTTTTGCAAATTCACGTCGTACACTCAAACCGGGATTCCCGTGACTACGCGATCGGTTCCTACGAGTCGCATTGGTCCCGTGTGAGGTGTTCGTGACTCTTATGGTACCGTTTTGTGGCTATTTTACGTTTCCACCCTTCGATTCCATTGTTTTATTCTTAAGTCTATTTTTTTACAAATTGACGTCGTACACTCAAATCGGGAGCACTGTGACTACGCGGTCGGTTCCTACGAGTCACATTGGTCCCGTGCGTGGTGTTTGTGACTCTTACGGGACCGTTTTGTGGTTGTTTTACGTTTTCACCCTTCGATGGAATGTTTTTATGTATAAGTCTAATTTTTTATAAATTCACGTCGTACACTCAAAACGGGAGCCCCGTAACTACGCGGTTGGTTCCTACGAGTCACATTGGTCCTGTGCGAGGTTTTCGTGACTCTTATGGGACGGTTTTGTGGCTGTTTTACGTTTTCGCCCTTCAATTCCATGTTTTTATGCTTAAGTCTAATTTTTTGCAAATTCACGTCGTACACTCAAATCGGGAGCACCGTTACTACGCGGTCGGTTCCTATGAGTCGCATAGGTCCCGTGCAAGGTGTTCGTGTCTCTTACGGTACCGTTTTATGGCTGTTTTACGATTTCACCCTTCGATGGCATGTTTTTATGCATAAGTCTAATTTTTTTCAAATGCACATCGTACACTCAAACCGGGAGCCCCGTGACTATGCGGTCCGGTTCCTACGAGTCGCATTGGTCCCGTGCGAGGTGTTCGTAACTCTTACGGTACCATTTTGTGGTTGTTTAACGTTTTCACCATTCGATGGAATGTTTTTATGGTTAAGTCCATTTTTTTTGCAAATTCACGTCGTACACTCAAACCGGGAGCCCCGTGACTACGCGGTCGGTTTCTAAGAGTCACATTGGTCCCGTGTGAGGTGTTAGTAACTCTTATTGGACCGTTTTGTTGCTGTTTTACGTTTTCACCCTTCGATGGCATGTTTTTATGCATAAGTCTAAATTTTTGCAAATTCACGTCGTACACTCAAACCGGGAGCCCCGTGACTACGCGGTCGGTTCCTACCAGTCACATTGGTCCCGTGCGAGGTGTTCGTGACTCTTACGGTACCGTTTTGTGGTTGTTTTACATTTTCACCCTTCGATTGCATGTTTTTACGCTTAAGTCTATTTTTTGCAAATTTACGTCGTACACTCAAACCGGGAGCCCCGTGACTACGCGGTCGGTTCCTACGAGTCACATTGGGCACGTGCGAGGTGTTCGTTACTCTTACGGTACCGTTTTGTGGCTGTTTTACGTTGTCACCATTCGATGGAATGTTTTTAGGCATAAGTCTAATTTTTTGCAAATTCACGTCGTACACTCAAACCGGGAGCCCCGTGACTACGCGGTCGGTTCCTACGAGTCACATTGGTCCCATGCGAGGTGTTCCGGACTCTTACGGTACCGTTTTGTGGATGTTTTACCTTTCACCCTTCGCTGGCATGTTTTTAGGCTTAAGTATTATTTTTTGCAAATTCACGTCGTACACTCAAACCGGGTGCCCCGTGACTACGCGGTCGATTCCTAGGAGTCGTATTGGTCCCCTGCGAGGTGTTCGTGACTCTTACGGGACCGTTTTGTGATTGTTTTATGTTTTCACCATTCGATGGAAGGTTTTTATGCTTAAGTCTAATTTTTTGTAAATTCACGTCGTACACTCAAACCGGGAGCCCCGTGAGTACGCGGTCGATTCCTACGAGTCACATTGGTCCCGTATGAGGTGTTAGTAACTCTTACGATACCGTTTTGTTGCTATTTTATGTTTTCACCCTTCGATGCCATGTTTTTATGCTTAAGTCTAATTTTTTGCAAATTCACGTCGTACACTCAAACCGGGAGCCCCGTGACTACACAGTCGGTTTCTACGAGTCGCATTGGTCCCGTGCGAGGTGTTCGGGATTCTTACGGTACCGTTTTGTGGATGTTTTACGTTTTCATCCTTCGATGGCATGTTTTTATGCATAAGTTAATTTTTTGCAAATTCACGTCGTACACTCAAACCGAGAGCCCCGTGACTACGCGGTCGTTTCCTACGAGTCGCATTGGTCCCGTGCGAGGTGTCCGTGACTCTCACGGTACTGTTTTGTGGCTGTTTATTATGTTTTCACCCTTCGATGGCATGTTTTTATGCTTAATTCTATTTTTTGCAAATTTACGTCGTACACTCAAACCGGGATCCCCGTGACTATGTGGTTTGTTCCTACGAGTCACATTGGTCCCGTGCGAGGTGTTTGTGACTCTTACGGGACCGTTTTATGGCTGTTTTATGTTTTCACCCTTCGATTGCATGTTTTTATGCTTAAGTCTATTTTTTGCAAATTTACGTCGCACACTCAAATCGGGAGTCACACACACCACCTTACACAACACACAACATTATAATAGTTAACAAAAAATGATCTAAAGCTTGCACACTATTAAATTATAACTGTTAACAAAAAATGACTCATTACAAACAATACAACGAACAATATAACAATACATACAACGAACAATATAGCAATACGTGATATATATATATATATATATATATATAACAATATATATAATCAGATATATATATCAGTATATATTATATAAATATATCAGCATATATTATATCAGTATATATTTATATGATTATATATATATATCAGTATATATTATATGGTTATATAAATACATCAGTATATATTATATCGATATATTATATCAGTATATATTTATATGATTATATATATATATATATATATATATATATATATATATATATATATATATATATATCACAGCCGTTTTTGAAACCTAAAAATCGAGTGCCAAAAATCGATTAAACCCAAAAATCGATTAGGCAAAGATTTGAAAAATTGATTAAACCAAAAAATTGATTAGACAAAGATCTTAACAATCGATTAAATCCAAAAATCGATTAAACAAAGATCTGATATATATATATATATAAAGAGAGAGAGAGAGAGAGAGAGAGAGAGAGAGAGAGAGAGAGAGAGAGAGGGGTACCCCGTAAAAGATGGAGCGGTGGTGACTGGTGGGGCGGAGCAACGGTGACGGTGGTGGCCGGTGGGGCGCCAGACTTTGATCGCGACGGAGAGGTTTCAGAAAGGAGGGTTCGTGTATTTGTTTTTGATGGAAAGTGTTTCGGAAATAAGGGTTTGGAAATTAAATCTTATTTGACAAAAAGATAAAATACATTTGGCATCACAATTTTTGTTGTTGACAAAAGTCTTCTATTTTTCTCAACACACTCTTGTGTTGCCAAAAGTCACCATATATTTGGCAACAAACAATTATGATGCTAAAAGATAATATTCTCCCCCCTTTTATTTTGATACCTTCCCGCTTAAAATTTTAACCTTTGGCAACAAAATTTATTTTATGCTGCCAAAAGTACCCTTTTAAAATAGTCTTTTGGCAACATAAATAAGATTTTGTTAACAAAAGAGTATCTTTGGCAACAAAAATATCTTGTGTTGTTAAATATTGTTGCTAATGGTGTAAATTCGTGTAGTGTTTGTATCACGAGCAACTGATCGATGTCTCCCATTCTTCAAGACACTCCGAAACACTTTTGAGTGGAATGATGAATGTGAGAAGGTTTTTCAAGACTTGAAGAATTACTTGGGAGTACCTCCACTGTTGTCCAGGCCGGTGATGGGAGAAAAATTGTATTTATATCTAGAAGTATCGAAGAATGCAGTTAGCTCGTCATTGATAATAGTGGAGAATGGAGTACAAAAACCAATCTACTACACAAGTAAGGCCTTCCGAGGAGCAGAGATCAGATATCCAAGGCTGGAAAAGTTAGCTCTGGCATTGATTGAGGCGAGTAGGAGAATGAGGCCATACTTCCAGGCTCATACTATAGTCATATATACTGATATGCCGTTGAGGCAAGCCCTTCATTAACCAGAAAAATCAGGGAGATTGATGTACTGGGCAATAGAGCTCGGTGAATATGATACAGTCTACGAACCAAGATCATCGCTAAAAGGGCAAGCTGTAGCAGATTTTATAGCAGAGTTCACCTATCCTGATACCCCCGAGGAGAAAAAGTTGCTCACTAATCAACCTGTGGATGTTAAAGGATCATCAAACACAAGCTCAAACCAACTCAGGTTGGTAAAAGGGCAAGTGGATGTTACAGGATCATCAAATTCGAGCTCAGACCAACTCAGGTTGGTAAAAGAGCAAGAAAAGATGATCGACGAAGAGCAAAAAATATCAGGGGAGGATGAAAGGAAGCAACAAATATTTCACCGAGGAACTCTGACAGATCAGAAATTTGAAGACGAGTTACCTATCTAGAGGCTATATGTAGATGGCTCATCTTGCACTACAAGATGTGGCGCGGGGATAGTTTTAAGCACTCCGAACGAGGTCGACATGGATTACGCCCTATGTTTCCAATTCAAAGCTTCCAATAATGAGGCTGACTATGAGGCCATGATTGCAGGTCTTAATTTGGCAAAAATTATGGAGGCGCAGCAGGTTATTATTTTCAGTGACTCTCAATTGATCGTAAACCAAATGATGGGAGTATATGCAGTCAAAGGGGAATTAATGATCAGATATCACGCAAAGGCAAAGAAGCTGGTGTCGGAATTTGCTGCTATTCAGCTGGTCAGAATACCAAGAATGGAGAATGCGAGAGAAAACGCCCTAGCTCGACTAGCATCAGCTACTCGTACCGAGCTCCGGAGAATAATCCCAATTGAAGTTTTAGCTGGTCGGAGCATAGATGAAGATCTGACGATGAACTTTATTACCCTTGATTTAAGACCAACTTGGATGGATCCCATCAGGGCATATATTGAGGAGGGAGAATTACCAATTGACAAGCTCGTAGCCAAGAAATTGAAGTTTAAAGCTGCTCGATATATATTAACTAACGGTATTCTATATAAACGAGGAATTATGGCAGGTTTGCAGAGATGTGTGCATCCCAACGAGGTGAAAGAATTGATTGAAGAGGTCCATGAAGGGTCCTGTGGAGCCCATGTAGCAGGTCGGACGCTTTGTAAAGGGTGATGACGCAGGGATACTACTGGCCGACGATGAGGGTTGATTGTATAGCCTATGCCAAGAAATGTGACAAGTTCCAGCGCTTTTCCTCCATCCGAAGAACTCCACAAGCATTGTTGACACCCATAACTTCCCCTTGGCCATTTTCCATGTGGGGAATAGATTTGGTTGGGTCACTGCCAATGACCAGAGGAAGGTTCAAATACCTCGTCGTCGCAGTGGATTATTTTACTAAGTGGGTAGAAGTTGAGCCTCTCATTGATATGACGTATGAAAAGGTGTACCAATTTGTTTGGAAGAACATCATTTGTCGATATGGTCTTCCTCATGCTTTTATCACAGACCATGGAACACAATTTGATAACGAAGTTCGCTACCTATTATCATCAGTCAAATATTTTGAAGGTCCAGTCAGCACCAGGCCATCCTCAAAGCAATGGACAAACTGAAGTGAGAAACAGAATGTTGCTAAATGGCTTGAAGAAAAGACTGGATGATGTGAAAATGAATTGGATCAACGAGCTACAATCAGTACTCTCGGCTTATCGAACTACTCCCCGAGTAGCAACAGGGGAATCTCCATATATGCTAGCGTTTGGAAGTGAAGCTGTTATACCTGTCGAGTTGGGCCTCCCAACACACAGGGTACTAAATTTTAATTCCCATGTCAGCGACTTAATGAGAAGATTGGATTTAGACATGCTCAAGGAAGTTAGAGAAGAAGCAGCCATCACGAATGTTGCATACCAACAACGAACAGTTTTATTCTACAACAAGAGAGTGAAGAAGTACGACCTGAAAGAAGGAGACTATGTGTTAAAGAAAGTGATTCAAAAGCACAACAAACTAGAGGCAAATTGGCATGGACCATACCGAGTTACAGAAGTTGTTCGACCAGGAACTTACCGAATAGCAACTTTAGAAGGGGAGGAGCTTAAGAATGCATGGAACGCAGAGCACCTACGCAAGTATTATCAGCGATGAATAAAATGAAGATATTCTGCCGAATTCTTTCTTCTTATTGAAAGTTTTTTGGGGAATACTAGTTCTACACACTACTCGGCAAAACTCGGCAAAGCTCAGACTACTAAAATTTATTCTCGAAAATGCCAACTAAGGTTGGTCGAGAAACCTATATTCCTTCGGGAAGTAAAGCTACCTGTATTCCTCCGGGAAGTAAAGCTACCTATATTCCTCCGGGAAGTAAAGATACCTATATTCCTCCGGGAAGTAAAGCTACATGTATTGCTCCGGGAAGTAAAGCTACCTATAATCCTCTGGGAAGTAAAGCTACCTATATTCCTCCGGGAAGTAAAGCTACCTATATTCCTCTGGGAAGTAAAGCTACTTGTATTCCTCCGGGAAGTAAAACTTGTATTCCTACGGGAAGTAAAACTATATGTTCCTCGGGAAATAAAAGTATTCCTAAAAATGCCAACTTACGTCGGTTAGGAAGTAAATATATTCTCAAAAAGGCCAACTTGGGTTGGTCGGGAGGTAAAATTATTCCAAAAAGTGCCAAAGTTGCTCGTTAAGAAAAAAATCTACTATGGCTGGTCGGGGATAAAAATCCACTAACTGTAGTTGGTCGATAAGGAAAATTTACCGATCTTGGTTGGTCGGAAACATTTTATGAAGACGAGAAAATGATCGAGCAATATTTTTGATACTCGTAACTTTTTACTAAGTTGGTCGAGAAACAAAATATTATTTTTGCCAAATAATTACCACAAATTCAAGCTAGTCGACAATAACTTGATCGACAAACAACACAATATTGTTATCTTTTTAACAGATATACATGCACAGATGTAAAGTATTATAAGACAATAGCAAAGTCTTTAATTAAATCGAAAAATAAATTACATTGATAATGAAATGTAAATTACATTAATAATGAAATGTGTACAAATTTATTACATAAATATTCCTATTCTATTGGTTTTTCCCCTCTGCTTTTGTAATAGGTTCCTCGCCAGCAGGCGGATCATTTAAAGCAAGAGGAGAATTTATAAAGTTTAAATCTTTTAACATCCTGATATTCATCACTGATGGTCAATCTAGGAGGTGCTCGGGATGAGATATCTCGACATTTGAATGGAGATTGTAGTCACCGAGATATTTGGAAATCAAGCATCGAGGAATGGCTCGAGCAAGGATCCAACTCATATCCATTTTGAATGGTGGCACAGGTAAGTCGAGCAGCCCAGGATCATGGTAGTCCCACAGGTAATGACCCTGTTCAAGTTGCAGCACACCTAAGGCATTCAACCATCCTTGCTTGTAGCCCTCATTATTGGCATTCTGGATACGATCGTCCTAGTGGTAGATAGCCTCGTTGTATCCATCCATCCAGAACTCCCTAGTCTATTTATGGAATTGTTATGTCAATCTTTCCAGCTGCTCGTGGAGAATTTTGATGAAGAGTTCCTTGTTCTCCAAGGTAGACTTCTGCGTGGAAAGTTGCTCTTCCAGGTCCCTGATCTTCTTTGACATTTCAGCCAATGCAAGGTTCTTCGCCATCAGCTGGAAGGCCTGGTTTTCTATGGCAGATTGAGTCCTCTGTTCCTCGACAGGAATCCGAGCAGCTCTTGCTCGTCCCCGAGGAGCTCTTGCTCATCCACGAGATGATGTAGCGGGGCCACCTCTCTTCAAGGTCTCCGATTAGTCCCTCAAGTTGGCATTCTCGACCTCCAAGAATGAGAATCCCTCATCAGTCACTGGGATCAAGGCTTTTGAAGTGGACGCTGCAGACTTCAACTGTGACAACTCTCTTTGTAGGTTGTTTTTTCTTTCTCTAATAATTCATCTATTTGTCTGCAGTCCTCGACCTCACCCCTCAGAGTTCTCTCCCTCACATTGTAGCCAGCGAAATGCTTCTCGTACCCCTTGTCGGCAATGATTTGTTGATATTTCTTCTCATACCCCTCGTGCAAGAGGGTAGTGGATTCTTTATATTATTGCTGAAGGTCTTCAAGAGTGCCTTGGAGATCCTCGATCATATCATAATAATCAACATTATTGGCCACCGCACGATCAAGCAGACACTTCAAGTATTGGTAGGCTTCAACTGCCTGTTCCAAAGCATCTTGGCAGAGGATGTCGACGATTTGTGCTGCACTCAGATCTGTGTGACCAGCCTTAAAGTATTCATTGCATTGTCGCAACAGCTTTATATCATGAGCAGAAAGTAATTCCATCCTGGCCAGAAACTAGAAGAGGAAGGAAAAGCATTAATCAATAAAAGTACCAACAGAGCAGGAAAAAGAAACGATTACGCTACCGGCGGCTAAAAGGACAAAAAGTATGCGGAGATCGAGGCGGTTATAAAAATTCAAAAAAGTCTGATTCTACGAATTTGGAAGGAAAAAAAAATACAAAGGAAACACTCCTAAAAATTAGGAGGACCAATTAAAACTACCATATTCCGATAAAGAATGTTCCATACTCCTCAAATTTCGAACTATGAAACATTGGGGGCTTCTGTTGATACTAAATTTAGTCCGCTGACATGGCCCAATTGAATAAAGACACGTGGCAATCTACGTGGCGACAAAAAACACTTTTGAGGAACTCACACGCTCCGAGGAACCATACTACAATGAGGAACACTGCTTCCCCGAGGAACTCATACGCTCTGAGGAACCAGAACTCTCCGAGGAACTCTTAAGTACCGAGAAGCGTAGGCGATCCGAGCAACTCAGGCGGTCCGAGCTGCACCTCGAACAAAGCATTAATAACAGGATAACGATTGTTCATTAAATGCTTATCATTCAGACGCACACGCTTAAGGGGCATTTAATGTATTACCCTTTCACATTACAGCCTCAGGGCTATAAATACATTGTACAATCCTCATTGTAGGGGACCGGAATTTCTTGATTGAACTTGTAATCGAGAATTCCCAAACACTCAGCAATAACATAACAGTGGATGTAGGCCATTCTTATAAGGCTGAACCACTTTAAAAATTCTTTGTCTCATTTATTTATCTGTGATTGAATATTTAGATATGATCTAATTTTTTACATCAACACCAACTTTAAATGATAATACACACTTAAAATGACTCGGTTACTCCAATTCGAGTCCAACGAACTTAAAACATATTTCGGAGCCCAAATAAGACCCAAGTACAGTTATTTTGACTATCTCGACCCCTCCAGGTTCAACCACACTCTCAGACTCATAATTCAAAATTCTTTCTAACATCCTCAAATTTTGACCTCAAATGCCAAATTAAAATTTTCCAATTTAAAAAAATACTATTTCTCCCAAAAATAATTAAATTATCTGCCCAAAAATCAAGGGGTATTACAAGAGGCTCATCAGTTGTAATGATTAGAGTGGATATGTTCGATAGTGTAACGTCTGAATGGATCATACAGAGGGTCAGCCCTAGCGTCTGTAGGTTGAACGAGTCTTTGGATTTACTTTCCTCAGATACTTAGGCAATGGCTACAGCTTTCTTGGTGGAAGCTTTCACGCTATGATGGCAGTCTTCAGCCAAGGAATAATTATCTTGAAAGAAGATTTCCATCCCCGACTTCATCTTTTTATCCACATGGTCATATTATGGCTGAGGAAAACCATAAAAGGGGAAGTCTTCACCCTCCCTGATGAATCTTCTGTTTAGATAATCGCTCGAAATAATCATGGTATCTTCTAAACTCTTTTTCAACTGTGGTTGTCGAAGAATTATGAGTTCTTTTAATGAAGGGTGATAACCCAAGGCATACAGAAGAAAGGCCTTTTTAGGAATATTGACTCTATTATCCCTTATTGATGTCACCCCAGCCCAGTTCGATCATTAAATGCATATTCTTAAACATTTATATCACATTGACATTTTCGTGAGGGTTGTTCTCGGGACATACTCGATCTTTTAAATTATCCCCCGTTAGAAGGGGAAGTGGATCAACCTTGAAGCCATATAAAATCATATCATTCACCCCATGCTGTATTTAGAGTACCTAATTGAGGGTGATGTAAATTTTTGTACCATCATCATCCCCCAAATTGGTAATGACTTATCTTTTGGTGAAGAATTTCAACTTCTGATGAAGGGAGGAAGGTTACCCATGCACGGGGTCTATGAAGCCACAGTTAACCAACCAGTAGGTTGAAGCATGCGAGTTTGTCAATAACTTGAAACTCATTAACGTGATTGATAGGGCTAGCCCTTATTGTGAATTTTATGGATCTCATCACTTCTCAGCAAGTATTTTCATAGGAAAAAACTAAAGCAGAATTAGGAGTCGAGTCACTTACTTTCAACCCCAAGTAATTTAAGGTTCTTAGTGGGAAAACATTGAGGGTAGATCAATTGCTGAGGAGTGAGAGTGGGACTGTCTTTACCATTACTTCAACAAAGATGTTGAGGGCATAGTTGTGGTCAAGGCCAACCTTTGGAATTTATTCTTTGGAAAAGGAAAATAATTTAGTGGTGGTCAAGGTTCCAACCTGGTTTACAACTTCTTTCGGAGTGGTGGAATTAAGGACTGTGGTATCGTTGAGAAGCTTTATTAGAGAATTTCAGTGTAATGAAAATATTTAAATATTCCTAACAAAGTGATGTTTGCTTAAGTTTTCTTGAGGTGGTATAGGATCTTTCTTTCCTCAATGGTCATTTATGGCATGGGAAGTTCCTTGGCAACTGCTTTTCCTTATCTGTTCCAGATGACTGAGGATTCAAATATTGGTATTGTCTTCCTAACAACCTTGTGTCTTTATCTATTTCTGGATGAATGGTTTCTTTATTGATTTCCCCTAACAGGTCCTCAAAAGTTATTACCCGTACATGCTAATTACAAGAATCAATTTTTCCTAACTTGGTTCATCATTTGAGCTGTCAAATGCATCTCCCATTCGGTGATGACGATGTCTTCTTTCTAAGAGAAATCGATGCATTCAATAACTTCAATGGCTTCCTTATATAAATCTTTCCACTCAACGGGGAGGTGCAAGAGTGAAGGGACCAACTTCCCTTGAAGCTTTAAAGTAGTGAGTAATTCAAAAATGCTACATATCTCGTTTGTCTATCAAAATATGTTAGCCATAATTTGTACTATGTAATCTTGTAATACCTCGTAATTTTATTGATTTTTATTTAAGGGATTAATTAAATTAAATGAGAATTAATTAGAAATTAATCTGGGTACAAATACTAGCGACAGATGAGTTGGTATTTGATTATGAGGTTAAAATTGAAAATTTCATGTATTGAAAATGTTAAAATTGTCGCGAGGCAGAAATACGACAATTTGGAAATTTAATTGGAACACGCGTGTCAGGAATGTAATTATTTGAATTAAAAAGTGAATTATATTTTTATCAACCGAATGGTCATTTTGAGTGCGCCAACATGTCCGGAAAGGTTGAAATAGTTTGAAAACACTAGCCGGGGGTTTAGTTTGGGTCCCGGGACATTTTTGGGCCATACCAGCAACCTAGAAGGGTATTTTGGTAATTTTAAAAATAGGGGAATTAAAACCCACGAATTTTAGAGGTTAATTTTATATTATAAATAAACCCACTAAGTCCAATATCAACATTTAACAAGTAGTGGGCTGCGGGAGTTATAGGGAGAGTCTTAAGAGGTTCCAAAAGAAACCCCTAGCCACCATCACCATCTTTGGGAGAAATCTGTAGAGAGAAAGAGGAGAATCAGCCTTCATCCTTCAACATCAAATCAGAAAACCTAAGGCAAGTGGTTTAATTACATAATTTTAAGCGAATGTTTCCTCCATGCTTAGGATTACATATATGTCTTGTATTGAAAGTTTGATGAAAAACCCATGAAATTGGAGATATAACTCATAATCCTATATAGGGATTGCATGTAGAATGGTAATAAATGAATTCCATATCCAACATGTATCGTTTCATGATTTAAAAACGTATTTATAAGGAGAAATTGCAGACATTAAAATTCTGGCTTCATGTTTATAGGGTTTGGGATAATGTTTGGGAATTATGATGATTACATGTTAATTTAGGAGGCATTGACCCCAAATATATGTTAGAGGGTGACTTAGGAGGACTAAGAGTTGTTTAAAAACATTAAAACTTAATTAGGATGATCTTAGTGGGGATTTAGAGGAGAGCAATCTGAAGAAAAACGAATTGGGGGAAATTCTGGGCGCAGTCTGCCATCTCGTTAGAAGACCTGCCCAGGTCATTCGAACGACCTCGTTCGAATGAGCTTCTAATGAGATGACAGAATCCCTTCTAACGAGTTGGTAGTTCATTTAAAGCCTTTCATTCGAACGACACTCGTTCAAACAACCTCGTTCGAACGAGACGTCTAACGAGTTGACATAATGGCCATTTTGCCCTGATTTTATTTCAAGTGTCCTATAGACTTAAGTAATTGAGAATTAACCTTCCCTTATTGAATAGTGGGTAAAATTCTGAGAATTGGGGTACGTTGAGGAGTAAAATATAGGACCTTATAGTAATCCGGATGACATTTGTGGAATACGAAATGAATACCTAATTACGACGTGAGAGGGTTGACAACGTTAATATACAAATCGGGGACTTGTAAACGTATAGCATTAAATAACGGTATAAGAACGAGAAGCATACCTACATTAATAATTCGAGATATCTAATATGTGTGAATGCTTGGTATATGTGGTTTTATGTGTAAAACATACCTACCATACTTGCTATCACGGGAGGTCTGCGTTCGATGAGGGCCATCTAATCTTTGTGTGCCTACGAGGGGATTTAGATTGGTACCTCGAGGACATAGGTCAGAGAACGACTTATTGAGAAGTCAATAAGTTTGCTGATCATGGGAGCGTAGGTATCTGCGTGACCCATGTGATGTGAACTATGTTCACCTCCACTTTGTGTGATTGTTGTTATTTGAGAACGATTCCAGAGAGATTCAGAATGCGTGGGCCTTATGTACATGATGTACCGGGATTGGATAGCAGAGTATGTGTGCACCGCAGCTTAGTCTCGGGGTGCTAGTATTGTATATTTATGATGAGAATAATATACTATTAATTGAAATGAACTGTAATGTATAAATGTGAGTATCTATAATATCAACGTTTTGTAAAAGATAAAATGGAAGATCTCTAGTGATTAGTAGTGCTAAAATGAAAAAATGTGTAGAAGAGCAAAACACTCTGTTTAAAATAAGATGTAGGGAATTAAATCATGAATCATATAGTAACGTTAGATTTTATATTGAACCAGTTAGATACGGGCATAACTAGATTCATTTATGGATATTTTAGGAGTTCACAGATAGTCGAGAGATGAGTATTTCACGTGAGAGGACGTCCTAACATTTATTTTGCATTCATTGTTTTATATCATTAAAACACTTACTATATTTTAAACTGTTTTCCACAATCGGGCTCTGACCCGTTTGCTTTCAAATATATTTTTGTAAAAACCTTTTAGGTGCCCAGCCACAAGGACACCATACATAGGAGTTCCATTCAGGTGACGGACTGTAGCTTCCGTGGAAGTTACAGGACTTTGATAGTAGACGCCTCCACTTTCGATCTTGACTCTATGTTACTAGATTTTCCTCATTTGTTGGGCATATCGCCCCATTTCTTTTAGACACTTTATTTATTCAGTTATATCAGATTTTTGGGTTGTAATTAATTTAGTGATGCAGACTTAGTATTTGTTTATTCATGTATTTGGATTGTTGTGAGGAGTATCCCTCCAGACTCATTACTATTTTACGGTTATTCCATTGTCATTATGTTGTGGTGGTTATGTTAGCATTTCATAATTTAATTATTGCATGTTAATCGGATTTAATTAAAATTGACAGCTCACTTTTTAAATATTAGGTGGCTAGTAATTGTTAAAATGTTTTCGACAGTGATGCTATGAACTGAACCAACTTGACATTTTGCATTAATTTAATAAAGGAGTATCTGCCCGGTATTTAATTAGTCAGGGTGTCACAGGTGGTATCAGAGCATCAGGTTCTATTGTCTTTAGGATCTGTACAACTTATTATGTTTCCGCTGAGCTTTCTTTGATGTAGAGCCCTATATTTTAGAATTGTTGTATTCTTTTATGTATGTTCCGCTCTTCAGCTATTTTGAGATAATAACTACGAACTTATAAGACTTTACTCTCATATCAGATGCCTCCACAACGTGCACAGTGAGTTCCTAAGGATGCACAGCCCGAGCCACAGCCTGCACCAGTTCAGGGAACCTTGAATGCCGTCGAGGTTGCAGCTATTATAGCCCAAGCGGTGAATGGCGCCCTAGAAGTTGTACAGCAGGCACCACCCCAGGTGTCGGTAGTCACGCCAATTCAGGCTCATGCATTCCTGTCTCCTTAGGAACGCGTTCATGATGCTTTTCAGAATGCACACCCTCTGGAGTTTACAGGTAGCTCCGATGTTGTAGTGTCCAGTCAGTGGAGGGAGGACATTCAGAGGCACTAAAGGATGTACGAGTGCATGGATGTTCAGAAAAGATACTAGCTACTTTTAAGCTAGTAGGATCAACATTGCAGTGGTGGGAGTATATTACCACCGGGAAGGAGTGGGACGCCCTTTCTATTCAGGAGTTCTGGGTGCGATTCGATCGCAAATATTTTCCATCAGCTGTTCACACTGAGATAGCAGGAGGGGAAGACCGTGGACGAGTATGAGGTTGAATTCACAAATCTCTTGAATATTGTTCCCGATGAGATTCTGACTAAGGAGAAGAAGATTCAGAAGTTCATGGACGGATTGACTTGGAGGATCCAACAACACTTGTTGGGAAATCTTTCGTTGGCCACTTACTCTGACGTGGTTAACGCAACACTACTTCACTGCCAGGATCACCGCTTTCACATATCTAAGAGTAAGAGATCAGGAGAGTCCAGCCATCAGGGCAGGACAGGGGAAAATAGTGCCAGCGGGGCATAATCTGTTCAGGGTCAGCACAGGAAGGATGATCAGGGTTCCCAACAGGGGGATCTTAAGAGATTCAGATTTAGGGGTTTCAGGAATAGTCAGGGAGGTTTCAGACATGGCCATCAGGACCAGTAGGGCCAGATTGGTCAGCAGCAACAGTTTCAGCAGGGCCAACATGGTCAAGGTAGGAATGGTAACGGCTATCAGGGCCGAGGGCAGCAGGGACAGCAAGGAGGAAATTTCCCGAGGAAGTTCTTCGTTTGTGGAAAGAATGGCAATAAACTCCAGGATTGTCCTAATAGGGGCAGGGCCCCACAGCAGCAGCAAACGAGTGCTCGACACGAGGCACAGAGGGCTATGTTTTCCCATCGCCCTCCCAGCACCACCACAGGTGGCAGCATTACCACCCATTCCAGCGGTCTCAGTTCATCAGGGACAACTTCAGTATGGGAGAGTGTACCAGCTCCAGCAGGCCTCCATCCCACAAGATCCACCTGCTATTAAGGGTATGTTCTCTATTCAGGGGACTATGGGGCGTGTTTTATTTGATACGGGGGTCACACATTATTTTATTGACACGAGATTTGCACGCACTATTGGGTTGTTAGACACTACAGAGAGCACGATTTCTTGTGTAGATTCACCGTTGAGTAGGGGTTCTATAATTTCCCTTATTTGTAGAGGTGTGGGTATAGAGATCGGGAGGTTTACTTTACCCGCTAATATGTTAGTATTAGAGATGACTGAGTATGATGCGATTATTGGTATGGATTGGCTAGTTGCGTACCGAGCCATGATTGATTGTTTCAGTAGGAGTATCATATTTTCCATTCCTGGGCAGGAGATGTTTTTAGTGGTGATGCCTCGCCCTGAGGGAGGGTCGTCCACTCATTTGTACTATATGGATGAGGATACCTCTAAGGAAGTGGTGATACCACTTGATTCGATTCCAGTCGTGAGGGAGTTTGCTGATGTATTCTAGGATATACCTGGATTACCTCCTAGTAGAGAGATATATTTTGTTATTGATTTGACACCGAGCACACGGCCCATTTCCCGCGTACCATACCGTATGGCTCCAGCGGAGATGAGAAAGCTAAGGGATCAGATAGAGCGGTTGTTGGTTCAGGGGTTTATCCGAAGGAGTACTTCGTCGTGGGTTTCCCCTATGTTGTTTGTAAAGAAGAGGGATGGATCGTTGAGATTATGTGTAGATTACCGGGAGTTGAATAAAGTCACGATACGGAATAAATATCCGTTACCCCAAATCGATGACTTATTTGACCAGTTGAGGGGAGTTTGCTTCTTCTCAAAGATTGATTTGCGATCGGGATACCATCAGCTGCGTATCAGGGAACAGGACATCTCGAAGACTACTTTCTTAACGCGATATGGTTCTTATGAATTTCGAGTTATGCCTTTTGGCTTGACCAACGCTCCAGCCGTGTGTATGGACTTAATGAATAGGGTGTTCAGAGAGTTCCTATACCAGTTCGTCATTTTCTTTATTGATGACATTCTGGTTTACTCCCAGATAGAAGAGGAGCACGCTGAGCATTTGAGATATGTTTTGTAGATGTTGCGTCAGAATGAGCTTTATGCAAAGTATGAGAAGTGTGGGTTCTGGTTGAAGGAGGTTCAATTTTTGGGGCATATCATTTCAGACCAGGGGATATCTGTTGATCCGGGGAAGGTATCCGTGATGAAGGAGTGGGGACTTCCCGGTTCAAAGTTTTTAGTTTGAGTCTTCAAATTGGGGAAAAATCCTATTCCAGTTCGATCATCAGAATTAGTTTTGGAATCAGCAACAAATCCATCAAAACAGTTTGAATTCTTTTTAAATTTTGCAAATTTTTTGAAAACTATTGCTATCTTTTCTTTGGATTGTTCCAATTTTAATAATGTCCCTTTATATTTTTTCTCTAGAGTTTCATTTTCTTTAATCAAATTCCTCAACTCTGATCAAATATTTTGACTTCATTTTCATGAGTTAGACATTGGGTAGTATACTCTTCAGCGTTAAGTTTAACCATCAGACTTAGGTCATCTAATTTCTGAGTGAGATCTTTCACTATATTCTCTAGTCTAGTGCTTTTCTTGAGGGTTTTCGCATAAAGAGTGTGAATATTAGGGAGGTCTTCAGTGTCTGAGTCACTAAGTGTAGTGTGTGAAGTGACCCCTAAGGATTTAATTCTTGAACTCACGCACCTATTGACATCGTCATTATCGCATTCCCTTTGACTCACACACCCCGTGGTAGAACTAGCAATATTCTCAGAAATTAAAGCATCTAAACTAGTAGCAGTATGATTCATAACAACAGAAGTAGAGTTACTAGCATCATTCTCATACACAGGCATATGCATATCATCAGTATATATTATCTTAGCAAAGAAAGACATGCAAGGATCAAAATCATCAGAAGATTCAGGTTCATCATTTTCAGAATCACTTAAATTATCCCATGTTTTGCAAATGTTGGCCTTAGTATGTTTATTGTCAGTGTTCAGTTTCACTATACAGTCTTGTGCTATGTGTCCTAATTTTCCACATCTAAAACACTCAATGTTCTTGACGTCTTTATTGGGTATCATGCCCTTGTAATGTTTATCTTGACCTTTCTCATGAGGTTTGTGGTTAGACTGAGTTGGATAATTTGACTTGCCTTAATTGTTTGCTAATTTATTTCTAAATTTGACAATTTTCTTAATTCTTTTGACATCAAGGAAATTTGATTATCCAAACTATCTATATCACATTCCTCATCAGAATCATCAGTGGGAATAGTAAACTCAGGTTTCATCAACTTAGAGGAAAAACTCAAGTTGGAACAAGTCTATTTCCTAAGGGAATTGGTTATCCTCAATAACATATCTTTTGTTGTCAAATTTTTGTGGCAATGATCTTAGAATTTTAGATATAATTTCATGTATGTCATATGTTATACCATTAGCATGCAGTTTGGTCACAATGTCAGTCAATTTCATGTAAAAGTCATCAAAAGTTTCTGAATTTGACATAATTAGGGAGTTATACTACTGAACAAGCATTTGAGTTTTAGAAGCCTTAACTCTAGTGTCACCTTCATGTGCAGTGAGCAGTGTAACCCAAGTTTCTTTAGAAGTGGCACAAGAAGAGATCCTTTTGAACTCATGTTCATTTATGGACATAAAGATGGCATTCTTGCCTTTGTTATTGTTTTGAGAAGTTTGCTTCTCTTCCTATGTGAATTCACTTAATGCTTTCTTAATCCTCTCATGACTTCTTTCAGAGGTTGTTTTAATAGGATAAGTGTATCCATTTTCAACAATATCCTAGACATCATCTCCTAAGGTTCCTTGTATGAAAGCAACCATTCTTACCTTCCAGTAAGCAAAGTTGTTTCCATCAAAGAGTGGGGGTCTAGTCAAGTTGCCAAATCTTTCATTTTTCTCGTCCATTGTTTTGACTTTAAGAAAACAATTTCAGAAACACAAGATATTTTAACAAAGATTTCCAAGGCTCTGATACCAATTGAAAAACTGTTACTAAAGTCGTTTAATACAATATTAAACTATTTAAGTAACTCTGAACTATTGTTTGAAGAAACTCTTTTCTTTAAATCAAATCAGGTTAATCACAAGATGTGTTTGAAAATATGCACGAGATCAGTTCAAGATTTGTTAACAAGTTTTGAAAAACAAAACTAAAACAGTTTTAAATCAACACACAAGCAAGAATGAGATGAGGAGATGTAGAAAGATTATTGATAAGAGATTTTTACTGTGGTAAAACCTCACCCAACTGAGGAAACATCCAGGACTCCCTCTACGGAGTAAAAAGAAAAATCCACTAAAACAAAATATAACAGTTATAAACTATATAACACACATGAATACAATTCAGTCCTATAAAAGTTTAGGAGTGTACCCACTGGTGTCCTTATAACTTTTCTGCAGGTCTGATTGTTGATGTGGTTCTCCCAGTTTGCTAACTTCCACTTTGTTCCAGTCTTTACGTCGACTTTTATTTCAAGATCTTATTACCAACACTTTCAGTGTTGTAGTGTGTAAGTGTTTGTGATGGTGATCTAACACATGCATGCACACACTCACGCTTATTTTTATAAACAGTCCTAACAAACTACAAATCTGATCTATATGCTGTGATTTTTAGTCTCTCTCTTCTTAGGAAACTTGAACCTTATTTGACCTTTAAAATAAACCCATAATCCATGGCTATCTTGCTCAGAAGACGTTTCAAGATCTTAATCAATTTCGGAGTTTTGATTTTTTTTTTGAAATTGAAAACTACCAAGAGTGATTCCAACTAGGTCAAAGGTTTTTTTTCAAAAGAACTAGAAACATAAAATGGTTTTGTTTATTTTGAAGATGAAAACATTTACAGAAAAAAATCAACAAAGGATTTCTCAAGGCGAGAAACTATAAATGTAGATCTAGGTGTAATATAACATAAAATAACCAGATCTATAATTTCTATGAAACATAAACACAGATATAACATGATGTTTAATTTGGACACAAGATCTTAAAACGAAGTGGTTACAGCACAAAAAACTCTCAAACACTCAGGGTTGGTGTTTAGTATAAACTAGTTTTTGGTAAAAGGGTTAGGGTTTAAATTCGTGTTTGGAACGATTTAGAGTTAGGGTTTATAACTCGGTGATTTATCTCTCTTCTCTTTTCTCTCTCTAAAATACGAAGTGGAAAAAGCTTTCGAAATCATGGTCTAAGATGAAGTCTTGCCACATTGACTTCCATCCAATGGTTAAAGGTAAGCGGTTGGTTAAGAGGCTTCTAATTGAAGGATAGAGGTTCACAGGGATTATAACAAGGACGCGTGGAGAGAGTCGATAAGCTTAATCCAAGGGCTGATAATAAACGTTGGTTTTCTCTCATAAAAGAAACACATTCAGCCAATAGAAGGATGACAGGTGTAGAGCAAACAACGGATAACAAACGTGCATCTCAAAATTAATTACACAAGTACCCTGTTGTCTCTAGCTCTTTCGAATCCTACCCAAGTGAACATTTCAGGGATAAAACCAATAACCAGAATTTATATAATGACGCTAAAACTTTTTAATTCCATTTTTAATTAAGAAAACAATTGTTTTAAAATTATTAAAAATTCCCCAAAAAATTATTAAAAAATGTTAAGGGAAATTAACACACACATCACACAAACAAACAAATTATGCAATATATGAACTATGTATGCAATCCTAATGTGTGTGAGTGTTTATGAATATACCTTTGATCATTCAAACAAGAGGAATGGATTGTATTTAAGTGTCTAAGGCTTTTTGTAATCTAGGGTAGGGACTCAATTTTGTCTTTATTTCCAAACTAGATGAGCACTTATACAATGTAGACTCAAATGAGTTAAGAATATAAGGTTCTTCACCGTGTTTCAGTAGTGTTCTGACCTGGAACCTATCGAATTGAAACCTTGGAAGGTGAAGAATTCAAAAACCCATGGCATGCAAAGCATCACCGAAAGTATTATCAATGATGGTGTAATCAATTTTCAACTTGCAATATTAAGAAACTCTTTAGTTTCTTTACATTTTTGTTATTCATTTTTTTGGGGAGTACTCGTGCTATACACTAAACTAGCTTTGCTAAAAAGTTATAAATTGTTGCTTGATTAGTAAATTTATAGCTCGGTTCAGAAAATTATTGCTCGATTCAGCAAATATTTCCCTAAAAGTTACTCGATAGAAGCAATAAGTTGCTCGGCGAAGCCAGAAACATGATCATTGATACACGAAGTCCAAGTCAACAGTATGATAAATCCTCAAGAAACTTGGTCCAGAAACATAAGGATAGAACAAGATCTTTATCTTACTAGGAAAAGTATAGGAAGAACATTGAAAAGGTTCCTTAAGAGGGACATAGGCACATATTCACAAAATGCCTGGTCACACCACTGGTATTTAATGCAAAAATACAATACTTGGGTGAGTTAGTAAAACCTTTGCAGATACATAGGCAACTAACTCTAAATTTAGATTTTAATCTAAATATTCTCTTAGAACCTATGTATCGATCTAATTATCTCTAAATTTAGATTTTAATATAAGTACGCTAATATAACATTTGCACTCATTGATCATTGATACTCAACTTAATCAAAATGTATTAATAGAACTAATGATAAAAAAGAGGATTAACATTCAACATAAGATAAGTTAATCAAATTTCCTTTTCATTCAATCAAAGTAATTACATGATCGTGTTAACAAAACAAAGTACAAAGCTTCATTCTTCAGGACGTTTCCCTTCAGCTTTTTAAACAGGATTCATTCCAGTAGGAGGATCATCTAAAGTATAAGGAGATTTGGATGAAGTTTAAATCCTGAAGCATTCTGGTATTGCTGCTACTAAGACAATCAAGCAGGTGAGGAGGTCAGATGATCTCTATTTCATTATGAAGCTTTTAATCTCCCAAGTATTTTGAAATAAAGCATTGATAAATATGATGAATAGGATTCTATTTTCCATCTAATTTAAAAGAAGGATTGTAAGGCTCAATCAAGCCTGGATCATACCAGTCCCACAATGAGCTATTTTGATCCACTTTCATCACTATCAAAGAATTTATCTAACCCCATTTATAGCTCTCATTCTTAACTTTCTGTCCATTATCATCAAGATGCCCCAGAGCTTCATATACCCGTTTATACATACTACCCATGGTTGTTTATGGAATTGAAAGGTTAAATTTTCAACGTGAGAGTGAAGTTTATTCAACACTCCATCCTTAGCTTGTAATTGAGAAAACTGAGTGGATAGTTGTTCAGACATGGTCTATAGTTTCTAGGACATCTCAGCAATAGCTTAATCTTTAGCTTTTAATTGCGCAGCTTGATTGGTAAGGATCGGTTGGGTCCTGAAATTGTCTGTAGTACCTCGTCCAGTACCTCTGCCAAGTTTGACTCTAGCTTCGAATGATGAAGAAGTAAGTTTTATTTTCTTTAAATCCTCACTCAACCTTGTGTTTTTAGCCTCTAAAAAGGAATTACCCTCATTTGTAGTAGCAAAAATAGACGTGAATGACTTCAGGGTATCAAGTCCATCTCTTAAGTTGTTATTCTCTTTATCTAGAAGCTTGGCGATGTACCTTGCTTCATCTACTTCACATTTCAGTAATAATTCTTGTCTTCGAAAATGAGAAGCAAATTTATCCAACTTTTGCTCAAAGCCCCATCCTCCACTAAGGGCCATGAATTTCTTCTCATAATCCTCATGAAAAAGTGTCCTACCTTCATTATGATCCTCTTTTATCTCTTCAATCATTTTAAAGTAGGCAAAGTTGTTAGCCACTACACGATCAAGAAGACACTTCATATGAACATAGGCCTCTTTAGCTTTCTTGGATACCCCTTCCTCGAGTAACTGCAGTAGGATGGCATTTTTCAGAGATAAGTGACCATATTTGAAAATCTAATTACACCTATGGAGTAGTTCGGAGTCAGTAGATGAGAAGTATTCCAATTTATCCATAAACTATTAACAAGAAGAAAGTCATCAATCAAAAAGTGCAAAGTATTGAAAAACATAAGTAGAGGAACAACAATATCTCTCTTTTCATTAATAAAAAGGGAAGTAGAAATACATCTTTAAAAAAGAAAAAAAGTACAACTATTGAAAAAAGGAAAATAAAAGCTGCTTGATTTTACACCTTCTTCTTATCTGCTTCAGGATTAGCTAAATAAGAAGCAGGAGTTGAAGGAGGAGGAGGATTAACTTTTGAGTGCGCAGTAGAATCAACATCCTGGTGTTGATCGGCATACTCCACCATTATCAAAGATTCACTGGAACCCCCATCATCAACTTCCTCACCCAGGTTCGGAGGAGTCCCAGGATCATGTCGCAAAAATAGCTTGAAATCCTTTGGAGTACTGACCTCCACCAGAGAAGCAGACCAGACATCCTTAAAGATTTTTTTCTTCGCAAAGTTAATTTGTGAAGAAACTGCACCAAAGGCCATATCCCAACCTTTATTGAAGCCTAACTCTATATCATTGACCCTCTTCACCTTCTCAACACCTAGGTTCTTCTGTAGCTGGGCAGACTTGACTTTCTTGGCATTTAAGTCCTTCTACAACTTATTATCCAGACCCCGAGCAGTTTTAGCAGCTTCTTCAGTAGTTTTCATCCTTTCATCCCATTTTTTTTGTTCAGTAGCCAATGGTTGTTGGGAATCAAGCAAATACTTTTTTAACTCCTTAAAAGCTTCTTCAACTTCACCAAAGGAAGAAGCTCTCAAAGGCTCATCTTTCTCCAACATATTATTGAAGTTAGTGAGGAACTACATAAGAACAATAAGGAAAGTCAATATTATAAAAAATAAATTAAGAGATAGAAAAAAAAAAGAATATACCAGAGCAAGGCTTTGAGTAGCCCTATCAGAACTCTTTGAGCGATGTAATGCAGCAACAACACTCATATAGTTTAGAAAAGTCCCAGAATGTATTAATTGTCTATCCAATACAGGGATAAGGACCACTGGAGAGGCAAAGAAGATATGTCGACCAACTCACATTGGTCGGGATAAGAAGAAGAACCTTTTGCTAACTTAGAAGGAAAACCTTCCTTTATTCTAGTGAGGGAGCTCTCTTTAATTTACTTGGTTGAGGGCTTATTCCCAGTCTCATTTTTATTTTTCACCCCTGTATCAGCTCATTTGGAAGGGGGAGTGGAAGTTATGTCTCCCAAAATATTGGGAATCTTACTCTTCCCCATGGATATAGCAAAGGGAAAATTTGAATCCAAGGAGGAAGGGGAAAGGGAAACAAGATCACCACTGCCAGATGCAGTGGATGAGGAAATAGAAGGAGGTTCTTGTTCAAGGCCAATTACTGGAGAAGGAGTTGGAGGAAAAATAAAGGAAGAGGTTGTATTCTTATATTGCAGCAAATAAGATGCAGACTAGACGTGGTCCTCACCAATCCTTTGTTGAAGTCCCCAAATAAACTTTAACTCCCTCAGATTCACTTCACTTTCCTTTGGTCATCTTATCTTCTGATCAACTGCAATAAGAATTTACATAGCAACAACTAGTGTAACATTTAAACAGATATGTACAAGGCAAAGCATTTAAATGAGGAATAACATATCCCATTGCAAAAAGGAGGACCCCTAGGCCCCTAGTACTCATCATTTCTAAAAGGGCATATTTTTAGTTTTTTAAAACAACCCCATACTCAAAATAATCCCTATTGGAGTTTGGAAGATGAGCTAGTGATATTTTATTTATAGCTGTGGGTACCCTGAATTTAGTATCATAGGCCTGGACGAGTAGCCTCTCCTTAGCAGCCCAAAGCCCAGGCCCATCACCTTTTGTATTAATCCGATTACCCCACGATCCCATGAAGAGAAGTTGTGGGGGAACGCGATCCCATGTAGGGGAGATGGCAAATAAGGTGGAACCCATCACCCCCACTACTCCAACATATACATGTATAAATTAAACCCTAAGTCCGGGGCAAAGGACAAGTTGTATTCTCTGTACTTATTCTTCAGAATATAGAGAATAAACACTGAACCACCGTGGACGTAGGCACTTCTTTGTAACTTTTTTTTTCTTTTTTTGATCTGATGTAACATCGCTCATTATCAATGAAAAGACTTCATTTTTGTTTATGTTGATCTCTTTCTTTTCTCTTTCTTTTACTTGTAGTTGGTTGATGTGGATGACTATATTCCTGTTACCTCCCAACTAGGTAGGACTCTGGGTCCTAATGCAAGCCCTGCAGTTCACCAGGCCTTTGCTAGGCTTTGCAGGTTTGCTAAGTCAAGGAACCAGAAATATAAGGACCAGTCCGAGCTGGTGGCCAAGTTGAAGGACAGGCTCCAGTAAATGGAAGAGATCGGTGCTTTAGTGCAAGAAGAAGTTAGCGAGCTGAGAGCAAAGTTACTAGAGTCCACCGAGATCAACCAAGTCGTGGAGTTTCTTCAGCGGGAGAATGAAAACCTGAGGCGGGAGGTCTCGAAGCTTAAGGAGCATTCGCTGAGCACCTCTTTGGCAGTCCTACAAGGATCTTCCTCGTCGCGAGCTGCTCGGCCTCCTACAAGGGGTAGGAGTAGGGAAGTCGAGGAGCAGCGTGAGAGGGAAATGGAGGAGATGCGCGGCGATGTTCAGCGAGCTTATGTGACTGCTGCTGGGCTCCAGAGGGACGTCACCCGACTGCGGCATCTATTCAAGAAGGGCCCTCGCCAAGTGTGGACTGATGGCTATGATCAGGGCTGGCTGGATGCTCCCACAAGATTATCAGAGTTCGAGGAGCTTTCCTTCATCAGGGGGTGGTTGAGTGCTCTCAAAGAGCTGCAGGTCCCGAGGAACTCGATATTGTGGTATCGGCACGAGATGTCCCCCTCTACTCTGATGCCCAATCCATTCAGGCGAGATGATCGATGGATCCCCATCGATGCTATTCCCCGGCGACTATTGGAGTTGGACGCAAATGAGGTCGTGGAGGAGTTCGATCCTGCTCCTGATGATGGGAGGAGAGCTAAAGTTGCTGACTACCTTGCTCGGAGGGTTCCACCTTCTTGATATTTTGTTTTTTAATAATTGTAAATGCTTTGGGCGATCTTTGCCAACTAAACATGTACTATTATTGTTTGTAAATATAAAAGATCAATGGAAAGTTTGAGTTTTGGGCGATTTTTCCGACTAAACGTGTTCATCCAATCTTTTTATATTTTTGCAGCTTCACAATCCTTTTTATCTTGTCATGTGAGTGTCCGCCCAGTCCATTATTAAGAATACCATTGTGCCCTTCCTTTACCTTTTAGGTCGTGTCGTCACACTCCCTTAGGCCTAAGTAGGGCAATTGGCGAGGACACACCTGTTATTGGATGTCTTTATCCGGTCAAGATTTTGTTTAACCAAAGTAGGTTTGATTCCTAAGAATACTCTGTAGGGCTTCATATATTGCCATGGGCAATGCTATGAGGTCTGTCGTGCTTCATGACGATGACCTGAGGAGGGGTATTCCCCTGCTATGCCAACCATTATACCTGTGATTTGAAAAGGATGTGCAATAAGATATAATTGTTACTTTTTAGAGAGTGATCAACTGAGAGATTTTTATTGGTGAATTGAGAAATAAACTGTCTTTTTCCATAATGAGTACAATAAAAGATCTAACAATAGAACCCCTAAAAATAGAATTTCTTGAGATTAGCTGCGTTCCATGCTCGTGGTATCTCTCTGCCCTCCATCATTTTCAAATGATAGGCACCTTGCAGATCGTTTCTAATTAATTCATAAGGTCCTTCCCAGTTCGGGCCCAGTTTACCGTTTGATGGCTTCACTGTGTTGCCCAGGACCTTTCTTAGAACATAGTCCCCAACTTCAAATTTCCTCGGATTAACCCTTTTGCTGTAGTGCTTTGCGATCTGTTGCTGATAGCTAGCTAGTTTTACTAGGGCAAGTTCCCTGCGCTCGTCGGCCAAATCGAGTTCAGCGAGCAAAGCCTGATCGTTCTAACCCTGCTCGACCAGGTCGGATCTCATTGTAGGCAATCCTGCTTCTAGTGGGATGACTGCCTCCATACCATATGCTAGTGAGAATGGAGTTTCTCCTGTGGCTCGCCTAGGAGTCGTTCTGTACGCCCATAGGATATGCGGTAGCTCGGTTGTCCATGCGCCTTTGGCTTGTTCTAACCGCTTCTTCAATCCAGCGATCACTGTCTTGTTGGAAGCCTCATCTTGTCCATTGCTTTGAGGGTAAGCCACCGAGCTGAAGTGGTGCCTGATCCCGTGTTGGTCGCAGAAGTCTTGAAAAGGGCCACTCTCGAACTGTGTTCCATTGTCAGTGATGATGGTTATGGGGATCCCGAATCGAGTGATTATATTTCTCCATATGAACCTCATCATGTCAGCATCTCAGATGTTCACCAGTGGTTCTGCCTCGATCCACTTGGTAAAGTAATCAGTTGCGACCAACAGGTATTTGCGATTGCCAGCAGCGGTGGGCAGTGGTCCCACGATGTCCATTCCCCACTGGGCGAAAGGCCAGGGGCTGGTCAGGGATTTTAACTCGCTGGCGGGCTGGTGGACCATAGGGGCGTGAAGCTGGCATTTTAGGCATCTGCGGACATATGATGTGGAGTCCTTTTGCATATATGGCCACCAATAACCTTCCTTCATTGCTCGGAAGGCTAGAGACCTTCCTCCGATGTGACTCCCGCAGATTCCTTTGTGAAGCTCGTGAAGCACTGTCTTGACATCGCCTGGGTGGACGCATCTAAGGTAGGGGCCGGAAAAAGATCTTTTATACAAGTCGCCTCCCGTGGATAAGTGAAAGCGAGCAGCTTTGACTCTTATCTGGTGGGCAATCCTCTTATCCTCTTGGAGCGTTCCGTTCTTCAAATAGTCTCTCAAGGGATCCATCCAGTTGGGGGCTGGTTCCAATTGGAGTATTGGTTTCACTTTGGCCAGCTCACAGTTGGGGTAAATGCTCGGGCAGCTGAGGAAATCGATAGGGATGATCCTTTTAAGGCTGGAATCAACTGCCGAGCTAAGGGCTGCTAAGGCGTCAGCGTGGTTGTTCTGCCCCCTGGGAAACTGTTGGATGTTGATTTCTTCAAAGTTTGTCATTAAGTTTTTTACTAGGGAGAGGTAGGCTACCATCCTCTCATCCTTTGCGTTATATTCTCCACTTATCTGATTGGAAACTAGTTGCGAGTCTCCGAATACCTGTAAATGCTTTGCTCCAAGAGTTTGCGCCCTTTGAAGACTTGCTATTAAGGCTTCGTATTCTGCTTCGTTGTTGGAGGCTGCAAATCCCAGCCTGATTCCTTGCTCGAGGATTGTGTTTTCTGGAGTGATGAGAACAATTCCTACTCCTGCCCCCTTTGAGTTGGAGGCTCCATCAACGAATAGTTTCCAGCTTCCCCCTGTAGCCTCGGTGTTTTGTTCTCTTGGCTAAGGCTGGTCGAAGGGTTCTTCGCCTGTGAATTCAGCTATGAAGTCAGCAAGGATTTGACCCTTGATAGCTGTCCTTGGTTGAAATTGGATGTCAAACCGGTCGAGCTCGACTGACCATTTAGACAGTCTGCCCAACAAATCCGCCTTCCTTAGGACAGCCTTAAGGGGGTGTGATGTAAGGACGATGATCGTATGAGCTTCGAAGTAATGCTTCAGTTTCCTCGAGGACATTACTAGGGCAAAAGCGAGCTTTTCCAATGGCAGGTAGCGCTGCTCGGCGTCTAGTAAGGTTTTGCTCACGTAATAGACTGGATGTTGGATCCCTGTAACTTCACACATTAGCGCTGAGCTGACAGTATGGCTAGATACAGAGAGGTAGAGGTACAAAGAGTCCATTTGCTGTGGTATGACAAGCAGTGGTGGGGAGCTTAGGTAGGATTTGAGCTCGTCTAATGCTTGTGAGCAACCTGGGGCCCATTCTACTGTTTTACTGCCTTTTAAGAGTTGGAAGAAGGGCTTGCATATCTCGGAGGATTTAGAAATGAAACGATTTAGAGCAGCGAGCATTCCAGTGAGCTTCTGTACATCGCGGACTGTGCGAGGAGGTTTCACTCTTTTGATTGCATCAATCTGGTCCGGATTAGCCTCTATGCCATGCTTGCTGACAAAATACCCAAGAAACTTTCCTGACTGGACACCGAGGGAACACTTGCTCGCGTTGAGTTTCATTCGGTACTTCCTGAGGATTTCGAAGGTACTTGACAAGTCAGAGAGGTGATTTTCCTTCTCCTTGCTCTTGATGAGCATGTCGTCGATGTAGACCTCCATTGTGTCTCCCATCTGATTCTTGAACATTTTAGTAACCAGCCGCTGATAGGTTGCCCGTGTATTTTTTAGCCCAAAGGCATGACCTTGTAACAGTATAAACCAACCGTCGTGATAAACGGCGTTTTGTCCTGATCCGGGGCATACAGGGGAATCTGGTGATAGCCTGAGTATGCGTCTAGGAAACTCATTCGTTCGTGAGCTGTAGTGGCGTCTACTAGTTGGTCTATTTTCGGAAGATGGAAGCTATCCTTGGGGCAGGCTTTGTTGAGTTCAGTGAAGTCTATGCACACTCTCCACTTCCCATTGCTTTTTGGAACTACCACTGGGTTGGATAACCATTTGGGGAATTGCACTTCCCGTATGGACCCTGCATCCAGCAGTTTTTCGACTTCTTTTTCTATTGCTCTGGACTTCTCGGGAGCAGTTCGTCTTGCCTTCTGCGCTATCGGCTTGAATGTGGGATTGACGTGCAACCGATGGCAGACCATATTGGGATCGATTCCTGGAAGCTCATAGGGTTCCCAAGCGAAAACATCTATGTTGCTTCTGAGTAAGGTTAACAAATCCTTTTTCTCTTGGTCAGTGAGTGAGGTCCCGATCAGGAAGACTCTGTTGTTGTCGCCTTCTTTAGCAATTACTTCTACCAGGTCCTCTACAACACGCTCGGAGGGGAGGATCCTGGTCTCTTCCACTCCGGGCCTTCCATATTTTAATTGCTATTTGGAAGGGATTGCACCTTCCTCCACTTTCTCACTGGTTTGAACGGCTTTTTTCTCTGGCTTTGGTCGGATGGCCGCTATGAAGCACTTTCTCGCCATCGCCTGGTCGCCATGTATCTCCATCACTTCCCGCTCGGTGACATATTTGAGTTTCTGGTGGTAGGTCGAGGAGACTTCCCTCATTGCATGAAGCCATCCCCTTCCGAGGATGGCTTGATATGGTGAATCGATGTCGACCACCAAGAATTCAATCATTTTTGAAACATTTCCAGCGAGCACTGGTAGTACAATCTTGCCCAGAGGCATGGTCATTTTCCCAGCGAAGCCGACCAGAGGAACAGTTGTTCCCTTTAGGTCGGCGATGTCCAACTTCAATTTTCTGAACAGGTCAATGTAGATTACTTCGGATGAGCTCCCTTGATCGACGAGCAGCCTGTCGATATCAAAGTTGGCTATCCTGAGTGTAATGACTAAGGCATCGTGATGTGGGGTCCTCACTCCCACAAGATCTTCATCCGTGAAAACAATATGCTTGTTGTAGTTGATGTCCTCTGCTCGCCGACGTTTTCCTGCCTGTGATTTTGCTGGATCAATCTGAAAAGCTTGCATTACCGCTGTCAGCTTCTTTACCTCCATTCGAGCTGAGTTACCCTTGATTTGCTTAACATCGGATACTCCATGGATTACTGCGAATTCGTGTCCTGCGTCGTCTTCCAATATGTTGTCGGGTTTTGCCTCCTTATGGACAGTCACTCTCTCTACCTTCCTTTCCACAAAGTCATTCAAATGTCTGGATTGGGCCAACTCCTTGAGGTGGGACTTAAGATCCTTGTAGTGCTCGGTCTTATGCCCTCCCTCTTTATGGAAGGTGCATCTCAGTGCATTGTTTCTTTTCGATGGGTCTCCTCCCATTTTCCGGGGCCATTTGATGAACGGCTCATCCTTGATCTTCGTGAGAATTTTGTAGATTGGTTCTTTGAAGACGGTGTTGATCGCCTGGAACGAATTTGCAACGTCAGGGTTCCCTCCATTCTTGGAGCCATTCTTGCTCCCATTATTTCCTCCTTTTTCTGGTTATCTACTTTCTCACTTCCCTTGGTAGCGAGCTTGGCTTGACCGTTTTCTCCTACGTTAAGGCGGGTGACATCTTCCACCTTTGCGTATTTCTCAATCCGGGCCATCAGGTCATCAATGGTGGTTGCTTCCTTCTTTGTCAAGGACTGGTAGAGGAAGGAAGAGCTAGGTAGCCCAATTTTGAATGAAGCCACTGCCACCTCTTCCGCGCAGTCCTCGACTTCGTTGAATAACTCCCAGTACCTCTTTGCGTAGTCTCGGAGTGTCTCCTGAGGCATTTTCTTCATTGTTAATAGGGCATCCATCCTTTTGGGATGGGAGCTGCTGGTGATGAAGCGGGCCGTAAAGAGCTCAGCCAGGGATTTGAAATTTCTGATGGATCGGTGAGGGAGTTTCTTGAACCATTTTTGGGCCACGTCATGAAGGCTTGAGGGAAAAATACGGCACATCAGTGCATCTCGGTGATTCCAGAGGGTCATAGCCTACCGGTACTGCCTGACATGATCAATGGGATCAGTCTTCCCGTCGTAAATTTTGAACCTTGGAATAGCAAACTTTTTGGGAGCTTCTTCTTCTTCAATTTCCCTCGTGAAGGTATATTTCATCTGGGTCTTGAGGGCTCTCCTGGCGAGTTCTCTGGTCGACCTGGTGCCGTGGTGAGCTGGATATTGGTCCATTTCTCTGCGGACTAGGTTTCGTATGTTGTCATCGCTGCGAGCAGGGCTCTGATGGCGGCGAGCTTTTCTCAATTGCTCGTGGAGGTCGTCGTCTGAGTCGCCACCTTCGAACCCTTGATATTGCTGCCTAGGGCTCCTTCCTCGGCTTCGAGATTTGCTCGCCTGAGGGCTAGGAGTGCGATAGGGGCATCTCCTGGTATCAGGACGTAGTTCTTTCTCCAGTCTTCTTTTCAAGCGAGCATTCTCAGCCTCATATCTGCGAGAAGACTCCCTCTGCTCATGGAGCCTTGCTTCGTATGCATCAATCAATCTGGATATCTGAGTGGACCTTGCTGGTCCTTGACTTTCTTCTGAGGCTGGCCTTTCTAAGCGAGCCCCTTGATCTGATCGTCGGACTTCAGACCTCATCCTGCGAGGAGCGGGTGGCTCCTGAATATCTCCTGCTTGAGGAGCGCTGCTGCTGTGACCAGACATCTTAGATTTTTTCTCGGTGTGGGATCTTCTTAGGGAAAGATAAACGGTTCCCACAGACGGCGCCAGGTCGACCAGAGAACTCGCCAGGAGAGCCCTCAAGACCTAGATAAAATCTCCCTTCACGAGGGAAATTGAAGAAGAAGAAGCTCCCAAAAATTTTGCTATTCCAAGGTTCAAGATTTACGATGGGAAGACTGATCCCATTGATCATGTCAGGTAGTACCGGCAGGCTATGACCCTCTGGAATCACCGAGATGCACTGATGTGCCGTATTTTTCCCTCGAGCCTTCATGACCCTCAAAATACCCTCAAGGACTTCTCTCTCGAGCAGCGCAGGGGCAAGCTGAGGAGAGGTGGCCACCGAAGCCCCCTCAAGCAAGGCAGATACTGGGACCAGGGCTTGACCAGTTTTGGTCCTCAGTTCCATCTTCCTCCTCTCCTCCTCTTTTTCTCTCTCCATTCTCTTTCTCTCTTCCACCTTCTTCCTCTCCTCCTCCTTTTTCTTCTCTCTCTCTCTCGCCTGCTCCTCCTCTCTCTTCTTCTTCTCTTGCTCCTGAGAAGAAGGCCGAGAACCAGTAGCTATAGCCCCGGATGCAGTTTTCGATTTCTTGGACCTCTGTGCAAGAAGCACATCATCATCATCATCTCTGATTAAATTCTTCCTGGGAGAGAAACAGGACGTGAATCCAATGTGCATCCTCTATATCCCTAACATTCCTAGGAGGCGAGGCACAACACTCAATCTCTACCCACTCAGGAATACTATAGAATTTTCTAAACTCAGTTACTAACCTATTTCCAATCTTCGCCATTGGAAAAATACAAGAAAAACTACAAACCAAAGAGAAAATGCAAAGAGCACGAGAGACTTACAAGACAGAAGATCAGGTCAAACGGCGAAGAAGCAACGAAAGTAGAGATCGAAAATAGAAGGTACAAAGCGTAAGAGTTCTCAGAAGATAGAAGATTGCTGGAAAAGACTGAAGCGACAAAAAGAAATGCGCATTATTCCAACGAGCCTTCAAATCTAATCATAGCGCACGGATAGCAAAGCGAGTGCCGCCAAAGCAACTTCACAGTTTTCAAAGAAATCAACCATAATAGCGGATTATTTAAATTCATTGGACCTGTAAAAATGGCCCAACAAATTTAGGGGCAATTGTGGGTACCCTGAATTTAGTATCATAGGCCTGGACGAGTAGCCTCTCCTTAGCGGCCCAAAGCCCAGGCCCATCACCTTTTGTATTAATCCGATTACCCCACGATCCCATGAAGAGAAGTTGTGGGGGAACGCGATCCCATGTAGGGGAGATGGCTAATAAGGTGGAACCCATCACCCCCACTACTCCAACATATACATGTATAAATTAAACCCTAAGTCCGGGGCAAAGGACAAGTTGTATTCTCTGTACTTATTCTTCAGAATATAGAGAAATAACACTGAACCACTGTGGACGTAGGCACTTCTTTGTTGAACCACGTATACCCGTTGTTGTGTGATTGGCCTTTTATTTATCTTTTCTTGGTTGTTACCTCTTTTATATTTATTTGTGTGGCATAATAATTGTCTCCACAATAGCCATAGTCTTTAAATAAAAAATGGTGTCTCTAGTTACCCACTTATAACAAAACATTATCTCTAGAATCCCTAGATGGGTTCCATGAATTTGATTCAACCTATACAGTCCATTCACAACCCTCAAAGTATTAGGGGCTAGCCTAGCTGGGACAAAGCCAAAGTGTTGACAAAATTCTAGGCACAATGGGTTAGGAGGAAAAGTAAACCCATATTCAGCTATAAAAATAGATTGAAACTACTAACCCTCATAAAGTGAGAAAAAATCAGCAGGTAAAATAGCGTGTTCCAGAATAACCCAAGAGGGAATCTTAAATTCATTTCTGAATTCATCAAGAAAATAAACAGAGTAAACCATGATGAAGAATAGAAGAAAAAAGAAAGAATTCTTACAAGAATTAAGGATCCAACAAGAATGAAAGAACATAAATTGATGGTTCGAGAAAGAAAAAGAAAGCTTAAAGACACTGTAGCCCAGAAACACTCAGAAGATTTGAGGTAGTAAAGGTTCATGGATTTTCCCGCTCTTTATAGGTTCCCTCTAAAATTGGAAAAATAATGATTAAAAAGCAACGTCGATTGAACTGGCGGGGGTTAAAAGATAGAAAAAGACGTATTTGCCCAAAAATGATTCGTTGAAGCTATGGATAATCTCAAAAATGTCGCGCGCATTATATTTCCATAATAAAAATATAAAGTTTTAAAGTAGGGAAAGTCGAAAACCGATCAGGGCTAAAATTGTTACCCGAGCAACTTTAAGAGCCAAATGCTCCATACTCTTGTAAACACTTCAAGCATAAAACATTGGGGGCTTCTATTGATACTAGAAATTCACCATCTACATGAACCATTCAGTTACTGAGACGTGTTATACAGTGGAAGATTAATCCTAGTCATTAAGGATGAAATACCTACCAAAGCCAGGGATACCGACCAACTCCGGGGATGCCAACCAACAATGACAGGCAAACTCCAACAGTTGATACATTAATGGCTGTACAGATGTAAATGTCTATGATATAATGACATTACATCCATTGATATTCCATCTTGTGTACACCCCATGGGGGCTATAAATACATTGCAAAACCTACATACAATGACACACGAAAAGAGAGGCAATTGAATAATCCCAAAGAAATACACAACAGTGGACGTAGGCTCTTCCACCAAGCCGAACTACTTTAAAAATCTTTTATCTATTTTATTTCTAATTATTTGTGATCAACTAATGAGCCTAGTCTAGTTTTTTTCATTTACAACCCTAAAGTAGGGAATTTATATTTCTATCATTATTAGCACCACATCGATACCATATACAAATGAGAATGGAGTGGGCTGAGTGGGTGTCCTAAGAGTAGTCATGTGTTCTTGTAGTGTGTACAAATAACCTAGCCTAATCATACCTCTATAATTTTTCTCAATATTTCTTACATGATCCTTTTTATTGATTCCTCAACGACCTTGGTTTGAGGGAAATATAAAGGTTATCCATGCCTCTGGACAAGATATGAGACTCGTACTTCGAAATCCATCCCATTGTCAGGTATTGGTTCAAACGAAACCATATACCTAGATATGATATTCTTTCATATGAATTAAGAAACCTTTTTTTTCATATCATGTATGATGAAAGATTCCTCTTCAAACCATTTGGTGAAATAGTCTATGGAAACCAAAATGAATTCATGTTCGTTCAAAGCTTTTTGCGTTACATTCCCAATTACATCGATCCCTCAATGTAAATGTGCAAATAAACCAAGGTGGTTCCAAATAAAGATTGCAACACCTATTTTAAATGCGAAAGCCAATTTTAAATAGATTTTATCTTTTTATCCTAAGCATGCCTATATTGTGATAAGAAAGATAAAGAAAACAAGTATTTAACTAAGCCCAAGTTTAAGGAAAAATCCCCACAGGGCAAAACCTTTTATTCCCTTAATAATTCTCAAATCACAACTTACAAGAGAAATACAACAATGATTCTCGTAAGAACCACAATGATCGCAGTCGACAACAATGATTCCCTCGAGAACCACAAAGACCTCAGTCTTCCTCCGTCGGCCTTAACCTTAGTCTTCACCAGTGAATCCCCGCAGGTATCACAAATTAGCAATGTGGATCCTCTCCGCAAAGGTGTACGCAAAGGATACAAAATTTTCTAGGGTGTAAAAGAATTCCCAAGAATAATATTCAAGGATGTTTTGTTGAGAATTAAATAGTATTTTTACAACACAAAAGGTGAAGAAATATCTCAAAAGTTATGCTAAAATGAATGTGGTAAAATTCTTAAACGTTCTAAACACAAAATAGGTATTTAAACAAAACTTAAGGCGGAGTGTCATTCGAACGATTTGAATAGGTCGTTCTAATGAGATATAGATCTCATTCAAATGAGATATTCACTCGCTTCTAACGATGTATAAAAACTCAAAATAGAAATCTTATTTTGATGCACGTTTGAACACAAGATTTGAACGATATGGAGATATCGTTTGAACAAACCAAATGAAAATTAAAACTCCACCTACAGTATACTCATAAAAAAATTCAAAATAAATTTTTTTTTTTTATCTTTTGAAAAAATAAAACATCCCAAAATATTATTTCGTAAATTAATTCAAAATCTAAATTGTTTTATACCTTATTGGCATGTCGGAAAGTCTTCAAACTTGGAGATGCTTGAGTTTGGTTTGTCTTTACGGTGCGTGACAATATATAATGTGATACGCCAAACTATCCTAAAGCTATGCTATGGAAAATGCTAGAAAAATTGTTCTTACAAATCACCCCTTTTGGCTATTCCAGTACAAAAGAAACAAACATGATCGAGCACCAAATTAAAATCAAAATCTCCTATAACAAAAATACTAACACCCTTCCTAACCCTAGAACGAAACTGCGTAAGTCTCTTTGTCTTCAAACTTCTTCTTCTTCCTTATTTGGAAAAAAATTGTCGCCATCCGTGTGTCTTGAATTTTTACTTTAAGTAACTACACATATGAAACAAAAACATATACCCTCGTGACCCATCAAGTTTGAAACAAAGTAAAAATCATAAATAAATTCTCCAAAGTAAAATTCATAAATAAATTCTCCCCCATAAATCAAAATTATTTTAATCTGCTCTCCCCCTTTATTTTAATCTGAAATAAACAAAGAAGTAGAAACATAAAAATGAAATACGAAGCATCACGTAGAAGATAAGATATGATCACAAAAATGATATAAATGAGGCAAACAACCGAATATTTTAGAAAATTTTCCAATATTTTCAAAAAAAATATAAAACTTACCAAAATAACATACAATACCATATATAATATACGCAAAATATATCAAAGAAAATTCGACAAATATATATAGGTATAAATGACCACAAAACATGACACAAAACACATAAGCTTTACACACTAGCCTAGTATCAATGTGTCCAAACATATGGGGTGGAATGAATGGGTGTAAACTAGACACAAATGAATTACAATCCAAACACTCAAATATATTCAAGAAGTTCTAATTGATAGCAAAACTTTATTAAAGTAATCTTTATCCTCAAGTGACAAATAAAGTTTAATTTAATGAAAAAAAATAAGCCCAATGCACACAATCCTAGAATATTGATGATTCTATAAATCAATAGCATCATGACAAAATAAGCATACTAGGTATCATTTTGTAAATCCCTTGATCTACAACTTAAATCCCTCAAAAGATAAACATGATCATATTTTATTCTTTTCTTTTCTTTTGAAGTGATTTCTTTTGAATGACCAAGAAAACTAAACTATGTTGGAGCCTTCTTGGCATAATTATTCTTTTTATTGCCTTAATTTTTCTTGGGTTCTTTTCAAACGGTGCCTTTCATGACGAGTTCACTTACCTCTCGTAGCCATTTACCGTGAACACTTATATTTTTTTAATAATACACAAATGCTCACGGGTAACGGTTCTTACATGCACAAATCCCCCATAGTCAAATAAAAATGTAAAAAGCTCAAATATACACCATGAAGTCGAAATCCAATAAGCTCGTGCATGTGTGTGTTGTGTCATATAAAAATTTGAATCGGTCAAGCAAGTCAAGTTCGAGACAACTCCATAAACATGGTTAAGATTCATCTAAGTATCTAAAGTCATAACCAAATGTCCTATCCACATGGAAGTTGCATTGTGAATTGGATTCAACACACCAATATTCCACACCAAATGTGTAAAACTAAAATACACAAAAACTGAAAATGTTTTTGTGTTTTTCAAAAATTTGATAAAAATAAAATATTTTTGTATTTTTCAAATATGACTCAATAAAAGAAAAATATAAAATAAAATATGCACATATCATAACACTAACAAGAATATATAATAAAGCACAACTAGAGTATGAGAAACAAAATCATGCAAGCAATCATCCATAAGATATATCATGTGAAGCATCATGTGCAAGCATGTGAGAATCAACCAACCTATCCATAAGATATATCATGTGAAGCATCATGTGCAAGCATGTGAGAATCATCCAACCTAACATTTAGGGCCCATTTGGTTCTATATTCAGAAAACTCGATTTAAACGATGTTTTTAAATTCAGTTTTAAAATTCAGTTTTTTGTGTTTATAATTATTGTTGTGCATTTGGTAAACTTGTTTTTAAATACATTTTTTTTGAAAATTTGACAAAATTGGCAAACATATATATTTATATCATACATACATATGTGTGTGTGTGTGTGTGTGTGTGTGTGTGTATAAACATACATAAAACTTTCATATCTACATACATGCATCATAAAATATATACACGTACATTCAATATCATGTATTTTTAGGTATATATATATATATATATAAATACATAAATTGATAATATTTTCTAATACATATGTACTACATGTATATTTTATATTATTCCATACATTAATAGTACATGTATAAAACTATCTATAAGTATCATGTATCTATTGATAATATTGTTTAACTTTATATTATTCTATACGTAATTTTGTGTACATGTACACATATATTTTTTTATTTATAAGAATTACACACATATTAATGTATTACGTATGTATATTATATATTAAGTTATAACTGCTTTAAAATATTAAGAATGAATAATTCTGGGTAGAAAAATAAAAAATAGAAGTTATAAAACACCATAAACCTATTTTCTGAAAATTTTGATTATAACACAGAAGTATTATAATTATGTGTCTAAAAATAGGTTCCCAAACGAAGACTTTTATCATAATTGTATTTAAACACATAAAATAGAATTATAGTTGCAAACAAAACAGACCCTTAACGTCCCCAAAACCTATTTTCTAACCCAAACGGGCGTGTACTTAACTCGAGGGGTTATGGTAATGGAGGGGACACTACATTTAAACTTTTAAGGATATCTTTCAATATCTAAATAAAAACACCTAAGGTGACCTTTCCTACCACAATGTGAACATGTGTAAACGTGCGGAATATTACCTATGGGTTGGCCTTTCCTAAAATCCATAATTTTGGTCGATCCTCTCAAATAAACGATGGTCTTGTCATTGTTATTGAAAACACTAGAAAAATGTGAGCCACTACCATCGCTACCAATAGTACTCGAGTCTTTTAAATAATCTTTTAACTTCAAAATTTTAGACTTAAGCAAAAAAAATAGACTCTTCCAATTTTAGGAACTCCTTCATATTTGAATTATTCCTATAAGGTTATCTCTATCCCCCTAATAAAAGAAAAGTCATCCCTAAGAGTCTCTCACATGCCTTAAAATCGTTAATAATTTTTTTTATCCTCATTGGCACAAACACAAACCCTCTAATTTTTCAAGTCCTCTAATTCTTTCTGTAAAAAACAAAATATTTTATCACTCTCTTTCTTGGACAATTCTATTTTTTTAAAATCACGGATCATGTTCACAAGTATCTCACGAAATAAATCTATTTGATTTTGAATAGTTTTCAAAAGTTTCAAAATGGTTTTAAAACAAGAATTTTCTTTTTCAAGCATTTCAATTCTTTTAGCAAACTTCAAATTCAAACCATTTAAGTCCTCAAAACTATGAGAATATATCAAGAGAAAATAAAACATCCAATAAGAACCTTATTGAAAAAAATCAGGATCACTCAATAATTGGGAGCAACCTGCTCTAATACTAATTTGTAAATGCGCAAATAAACTAAGGTGGTTCCAATTATAGATTGCAACACCAATTTTAAATGTAGAAGTCGGTTTTACACATATTTTATATTTTAATCCTAAACATGAATGTATTGTGATAAAATGGATAAATCAAAAAAGCATTGAACTAAGGCCAATTTTAAGGAAAAATCCCTGCATGGTAAAACCTTCTATTCCACTAATAATTTCAAAAGAGCAACTTACAAACTTACAAGTGAAATACAACAATGATTCTCGTAAGAACCATAATAATTTCAATCAACAATAATTATTCCAATGAAAACAACAAAGACCTCGGCCTTCCTCCTTCACCCTCAACCTTCGTTTTCAGTAGTGAATCCCCGCACGTATCATAAGTCAACAATGGAGATCCTCTCACAAAGGTGTATGAAAAGAATACAAAACTTTCGAAACCTTAAATGAATTCACAAGAACAATATTCAAGGATTTTTTTATGTGAATTAGACAGTGTTGTTACAATATAAAAGGTTAAGAACTTTCGCAAAAGTTATGCAAAAATGAATGTGGAAAAATCTTAAATGTTTTGAACACGAAACAGGTATTTATACAAAACTTAAGGCAGCATATCATTCAAAGATTTGAAAAGTTCGTTCCAATGAGATATAGATCTCGTTTGATTGAGATATTCTCTCACTTCTAATGACGTATAAAAACTCAAAATAGAAAGCTTTGTTTGATGCTCGTCTAAAAAGAGGCTTCAAACGACCTCGATATGTCGTTCGAATGACATGGAGATGTCATATGAACAAACTAAATGAAAATTAAAACTCCTCCTACAGTAAACTCTAAAAATATTTTTGAAAATAAAAAGTTCCTGTTCGTGTTTTAAAAAATAAAACATCCCAAAAATAAAATTCCATACATTAATTCAAACTGTAAATTTTTTTATAACTTATTGGGATGTTGGGAAGTTTTCAAGCTTGGATATTCTTCAATTTGGTTCGTCTCTAAAGTGTGTGACGATTTGTAACGAGATACACCAAACTAGCATAAAGCTATGCTATAAACAATGATATAATGTTTTTCTTACACTCATGTCGAAACGTTCCCTAGCGACATCATGTTGTAGAGTTCTCATGGAGGTAAATGCTATAAATTTGAATCGATTAAATTTCAATCATCTTTATAAATATTTTCTATAGTTTTGTTGAATAGTATTCCAATAGTACCCTTATCGGATAACCTTTTCTCGTGAGCATGTAACCATTTATTTGGGGTCCATATTCCTCTTCATGTACTTCTTCCATCACGCCTTTTGCTCTACTTTGATCAAGACATCGGTGCCTTTAGGGTGTCTCTTATACAAATGTACTTCTCACATAATGAATTGAGCAACCCATCGTTGGAGTTATATTTTATCATTTTTGATAGATAGAGAAGTGTACTTTCCATTTTAGAGCAGTTACGTTATGTCTTCGTACTAAGGCCCTTGATCTATGGACTCAGTCATCCTGATTTCATACATGAAGTCGATATGTTCTTCGTTTCATACGTCTATTTGTACTTTATCGACATATTTCAGGATGTCCACCATGGAGTCTAGTGTAGCCAATTCATCGACGAATCTATTATGAGCTCTTGGAAGACAGAATAATTGATCATCATCAAATATGATAGTGATTTCCTCTAAGTACTTATGATGGAATGAACTTTTCCTCTCTGATCTTCTAATGTCCCTGAATATGCTATATTATAAAAGTTGAGTCCTCGTATATGTTGACCTTTTTGATTACTCTCATGTGGTATATCTTTATAACCACTATGCAGGATCGTATTCGGCGATGTTGTGGGTGAACTCATACTTAATCTTGATGGCTGTAGGCTAGTGCCTCCCATCTATTGAAGTCAGCAACATGCCGATGACGAAACCCTTTTTATTTGAATCTTAGGAAAAGTATAATTTCCATTTGTATTCTTTTTCACTATCTGTTACTAGAATATATTCTTATCGAATGTGGGAAGTGATTTCCTCTTTTTCATTCAAAGGGGATTCATCTAAGTAGTGCGCAATGGTCATCCTTTTGATGGTCTTCTAATGTACGTACTCGATTTCAAAATCTATAAGCAGGAATAGCTATTTGGCAACCCTTCTTCTTATTCTAGGTTTTTTGAGAAAGTATTTTATAGGATCCATGTGGGATATTATTTTGATTTCAAAAGAGACAATGTAATGCCTTAGATTTTATGTCACCCATGCTAGTGATATGCAATATTTTTCCCAGGGTAGTATATCACTCTTCACATGCATTGAGATTTCGATTGGCACAGTATCTATCATTTTCATTTTAGGATTCCTCAACATATTGTAATACCCAGTAATTTTTATGACTTTTAAAATGGGTTATATTTTAAATTAATGGATTAAATTGGATTTTATTATAAATTAATTCATTTGGGTTTTATCCGAATTGTGGATATTAAAAATGTATGATTCTGAATATTACTTAAAGATATTTTGGTAATATATGAATGTGATGTTATTGGTATTACTGTGAGTTATTAATTCAGTAATTTGAATTTTTAGTCGGACGCGGTATGGGACGTGTCGGGACTAAATTGTGAGGTTAAATAAGAAAATTATTTTTCTATCAATCGTATAGTCATTTTGACTGCGTCGTTACATCCGGAAGGGTTGAAATAGTCAGAAAAGTATATTTGGATGTTGGTTTTGGGTCTCGGGTCATTTGGAAATGAAAAGACAACCTAAAAGGGAATTTTGGTCATTTTTACAAGGGGTGAATAGTGATTTCGGATTTTGTCTTATTATATGTATTTGGAGATTAGTTGTATGTGGGTTCATTCATCTCTTCTACACAATATTTAGAGGTCATCTTCTTAGAGAGAGTGAAAGGTTGCTTGGGAAGAGAGAAGCTTGCTTGGAAAGGAGAATAACTAAAGACCAAAGGTCACCACCACCAACCACCACCGGAAGTTGACCGGAGAGGAGAGAACCACTTGTGGTACACCACCCCAAAGGATCAGACCTTCATTAGAGGTAAGTATTTGATGATTGTAATCTAAGTTTGTATATTGTCCATGTTAGAATAGTTATAAAAAGAGATGATTTTTCATGTTTGGAAGATAAAGATGGAGTTGTAATGCATTTCTGGAAATATGAACATATATAGGAATCAAACTCATGTTGTAGGTAGTTAGTAATCCATGAAATAATCATAAATCTGTTGAAGAAATTCTAAAAACCATTGATGTGTTCTTGAATATATTATGTTGATAATTTTCTGGAAAAAGAGGAGAAAAACATGCTTTTAATTCAATCTCTTGATGATTCTAGGATGTTTAGATCATTAGAAATCATTTATATATGTTGATATATCATATCGTAATGATTATAAATCATTTGGATTGTTAATATGAAGGTTTGATTGATCAAAAATGGTTAAACCTGTAGTAAAAGAAATGCAGAAAAACTGGGTTGTTACTTGGGCGATCGACGATCGACCCCCTTCCTTCGATCGATCGACCTCCCAAGAATTTCTAAAGTTGTTTCTTTTTAATGTTGATTCTTATCCCAAACCTTTTGTATATCTTTGGTGATTATTAATTGGATATTGTGGGTACCCAAAAATTAGAACTATGGGCCTAGACGAGTAGCCCAGACCTGGAGGTCAAAAGTCCAGGCCCCTCATCTTTTATATTGATCCGGTCTCCCCCCACGATCCCATGAAGGGAAGTTATAGGGGAGATGGAAAACATGGAGGAAACCATCACCTCCACTCATCTACATGTACATGTATATATTAAACCCTAGGTCCGGGGCAAAAGGACAAGTTGTATTCTCTGTAATCACTCTCCGAAGTATATAGAAATAATTTCGACTATACCATCGTGGACGTAGGCACATCTTTGCTAAACCACGTACATCCTTTGTTGTGTGATTGGCATCTTGTATTCCTTGTTCTTTTCTTGATAATTGTTTCTCTCATATTTATTTGTGTTGCAGAATAATTTCCGCCGTCTGTGGGAATCGTTCATCTTTCCCTGAGAAGAGCCCATGTCAAGAAAGGAGTTTAATATGTCTGGCCACAAAAGCAATGCTCCCCAAGCAGGAGATATTTAAGAGACACCTGCTCCTCGCAGGATTAGGTCTGAAGTCCGACATTCAGATCAGAGAGCTCGCCTGGAAAGACCAGCCTCAGAAGAAAGTCAGGGACCAGCGAGGTCCATGCAGATATCCAGGTTGATTGATGCGTATGAGGCAAGGCTCCACGAGCAGAGGGAGTCTTATCACAGATACGAGGCTGAGAATGCTCTCTTGAAAAGAAAAATGGAAAGACTAGAGAGGGAGCTTCGTCCTGATAATAGGAGACACCCATATCGCACTCCTAGCCCTCAGGCGAGAAAGTCTCGTAGCCGAGGAAGGAGCCCTAGGCGAGAATCTCAAAGGCACGAAGGAGGCGAGTCAGACGACGACCTCCACGAACAGCTGCGAAGAGATCGCCTCTACTAGAGCCCTACTCGCAACGACAAAAACATACAAAATATGGTCCGTAGGGAAATGGACCAGCATCCCGCTCACCACGGAACAAGATCAACCAGAGAGCTCGCGAGGCGAGCTCTCAAAACCCAGAAGAAGTCACCTTTCACAAGATAAATCGAAGAGGAGGAAGCTCCCAAGAAATTTTCCATTCCAAGGTTCAAGGTTTACGACAGAAAGACTGATCCCATCGATCACGTCAGGCAATATCGACAGGCCATGACCCTCTGGAGTCATCGAGATGCCCTGATGTACCGTATTTTCCCCTCGAGCCTTCATGATGTAGCACAAAAGTGGTTCAAAAGGCTCCCCCACCGGTCGATCAAGAATTTGGAATCCCTAGCCGAACTTTTTACGGCCCGATTCATCACCAGTAGCTCCCATCCCAAAAGGATGGATGCTCTACTAATAATGAAGAAAATGCCTCAGGAGACCCTCCGAGAATACACGAAGAGGTACTGGGAGTTATTCAATGAGATCGAGGACTGCGTGGAGGAAGTGGCAGTGGCCTCCTTCAAAATTTGGCTCCCTAGTTCTTCCCTCCTCTACCAATCCCTGACGAAGAAGGAAGCTATGACTATTGACCATATAATGGCCCGAATCGAGAAATACGCAAAGGTGGAAGATGTCACCTGCACTAATACAGGAGAAAACAGTCGAGCTAAGCTCACTACCAAGGTAGGTGAGAAAACTGAGAACCAGAGAAAAGGAGGAAAGAACAGAGGAAAAAATAGCTCCAAGAACGGAGGGAACCAGGACGCATCGAAAGCATTCTAGGCGGTCAACACCATCTTCAAAGAACCAATTTACAAGGTTCTCGCGAAGATCAAGGATGAGCCATTCATCAAGTGGCCCAGGAAGATGGGAGGAGACCCCTCGAAGAGGAAGAATGCGTTAAGATGCGCTTTTCACAAAGAGGGAGGACACAAGACTGAGCACTGCAAAGATCTTAAGTCTCACCTCAAAGAGTTGGCCCAGTCCGGGCATTTGAACGACTTTGTGGAAAAAAGGGCAGAGAAAGTGATTGCCAACAGAGAGGTGAGACCCGAAAATGTGCTGGAGGATGATGCTGGACACGAGTTCGCAGTAATTCACAGAGTATCTGACATCAAGCAGATACAAGGGAACTCAGCTTAAATAGAGGTGAAAAAACTTACAGCGGTAATGCAGGCTTTTCAAATCGATCCAGCAAAGTCACAGTCAGGAGAGCGTCGACGAGCAGAGGACGTCAATTATAACAAGCATATTTTTTTCACGGATGAAGATTTGATGGGAGTAAGGACGCCACATCATGATGCCCTGGTCATTACACTCAGGATAGCCAACTTTGACATCGACAAGCTGCTCGTCGATCAAGGAAGCTCATCCGAAGTAATGCACCTCGACCTATTCAGAAAATTGAAGTTGAGTGTCGCCGACCTAAAAGAAGATACTGTTCCTTTGGTCGGCTTCGCTGAAAAAATGACTATGCCCCTAGGCAAGATAGTGCTGCTAATTCGTGCTGGGAACGTCTCCAAGATGATTGAGTTTTTGGTAGTTGACATTGAATCACCATACCAGGCCATCCTCGGTAGAGGATGGCTTCATGCAATGAAGGCGGTCTCCTCGACCTACCATCATAAACTCAAGTATGTAACCGAGCGACGAGTAATGGAGATCCACGGTGACCTAGCAATGGTGAGGAAGTGCTTCATAGCAGCCATCCGACCAAAGCCAGAGAAGAAGGCCGGTCAACCCAGTGAGAAAGTTGAAGAGGGTGTGATACCTTCAAAATAGCAATTAAAGTATGGAAGACCTGGAGTAGAGGAGACCAAGCTCCTCCCTTCCGAGCGTGTCATCGAGGATCTGGTAGAAGTTATAGTCGAAGTTAGTGACAGTAGCAGAGTCTTCTTGATTGGAGCATCTCTCACAAACCAAGAACAGAAGGAGTTGACGACCTTGCTAAGGCACAACGTAGATGTTTTTGCATGGGAACCATACGAGCTGCCCGGCATTAATCCTAATATGGCCTGTCATCAGCTGCACGTCGACCCCACATTCAAGCCAGTCGCGCAGAAGGCACGAAGAACTGCACCCGAAAAAGCTAAAGCGGTCGAAAAGGAAGTCGAAAAACTACTGGATGCAGGATCCATATGGGAAGTGAAATTCCCCAAGTGGTTATCCAACCCAGTAGTAGTTTCGAAGAATAATGGGAAGTGGAGAGTTTGCATCGACTTCACTGACCTCAACAAAGCATGCACTAAGGATAGTTTCCCCCTCCCAAAGATAGACCAATTGGTAAATGCCACTGCAGCTCACGAGCGAATGAGTTTCCTAGATGCATACTTAGGATATCACCAGATCCCCTTGTATGCCCCAGACCAGGACAAAATGGCGTTCATCACGACAGTTGGGCTATATTACTACAAGGTCATGCCATTTGGGCTCAAAAATGTGGGGCAACCTATCAGCTGCTGGTTACAAAAATGTTCAAGGATCAAATGGGAGACACAATGGAGGTCTACATCGAAGACATGCTTGTTAAGAGAAAGAAGAAGGAAAATCACCTCTCAGACCCGTCAAAGACCTTCGAAATCCTCAGGAAGTACTGAATGAAGCTTAATGCGAGCAAGTGTTCCTTCGGTGTCCAGTCAGGAAAATTTCTTGGATACTTGGTCAGTAAGAGAGGCATATAAGCTAATCCAGACCAGATCGATGCAATAAATAGGGTAAAACCCCCTCGAATAGTCCGAGACGTGCAGAAGCTCACTGGAATGCTCGCTGCCTTAAATCGCTTCATTTCCAAATCCTCCGAGAAGTGCAATATTTTTTCCAGCTTCTAAAAGGGAGTAAACCGATAGAATGGAGCCCAGACTGCTCGCGAGCTCTGGATGAGCTCAAGTCCTACTTAAGCTCTCCACCGCTGCTTGTCATACCACAGCAAATAGATTCTCTATACCTGTACCTCTCGGTATCCAATCACACTGTCAGCTCGGCATTAATATGCGAGGTTGCAGGAATCTAACACCCGGTTTACTACACAGGCAAGACCTTATTAGACGCCGAGAAAAGGTACCCGCCATTGGAGAAGCTCGCCTTTGCACTGGTAATAGCCTCGAGGAAGCTGAAGCATTATTTCGAAGCCCATACTGTCATCGTCCTTACATCTCATCCCCTTAAGGCTGTCCTAAGGAAAGCGTATTTGTCAGGCAGATTGTCTAAGTGGTCAGTCGAGCTCGGCCGGTTTGACATCCAATTTCAACCAAGGACAGCTATCAAGGGTCAGATCCTTGCTAATTTCATAGCCGAATTCACAGGCAAAGAACTCCCCGACCAACCTCAACCAACAAATCAAAAGGAGAACCAAGCAACAGTGAAAACCTGGAAACTATTCGTTGATGGAGCCTCCAACTCAAAGGTGGAAGGCGTAGGCATTGTTCTCATCACCCCAAAAAACACCATCCTTGAGCAAGGAATCATGCTTGGATTTGTAGCCTCCAACAACGAAGCAGAGTACGAAGCCCTAATAGCCGGTCTCCAAAAGGCGTAAACTCTGGGAGCAAAATGTTTACAGGTGTTCGCCGATTCTCAACTAGTCTCCAATCAGATAAGTGGAGATTACAACGCGAAGGATGAAAGAATGACAGCCTACCTCGCGCTGGTGAGAAAACTAATGACGAGCTTTAAGGATATTAACATCCAGCAGTTTCCCAGAGGGAAAAATTGTCATGCCAACGCCTTAGCAGCCCTAAGCTCGGCAGTTGATTCTAGCCTTAAAAGGGTCATTCCCATCGATTTCCTCATTTGTCCGAGCATTAACCACAACAGCAAGCTGTCAAACGTGGAATAAATACTCCAGGTGGGATCAGCCCCCAGCTGGATGGACCCCTTAAAAGATTATTTAAAGGAGGGAGCGCTCCCAGAGGATAAGAAAACTGCCCACCAGATAAGAGTCAAAGTTGCTTGCTTTCACTTATCTACAGGAGGCGACTTATATAAGAAGTCCTTCTCCAGTCCCTACCTTAGATGCTTCCACCCAGGAGATGTCGAGCAAGTGCTGCGCGAGCTTCACGAAGGAATCTATGGAAGTCATGTCGAAGGAAGGTCTCTAGCCTTTCGAGCAATGAAGGAAGGCTATTGGTGGCCATATATGCAAAAGGACTCCGCAGTATATGTCCGCAAATGCCTGAAATGCCAACTTCACACTCATATGGTCCACCAACCCGCCAGCGACCTAAAATCCCTGACCAGCCCATGGCCCTTCGCCCAATGGGGAATGGACGTCGTGGGACCACTCCCCATCGCTGCTGGCAATAGTAAATACCTGTTGGTTGCAACTGACTACTTCACCAAATGGATCGAGGGAGAACCATTGGCAAACATCCGAGACTGTGATATGATAAGGTTCATATGGAGGAATATAATCACTCGATTCGGAATCCCCAGAACCATCATCACTGATAATAGGACACAATTCGAGAGTGGCCCCTTTTAGGACTTCTGTAATGAACATGGGATCAGGAACAACTTTAGTTCGGTGGCCTACCCTCAGAGCAATGGGCAAGCAGAAGCTTCCAATAAAACTGCGATCGATGGATTGAAGAAGCGATTAGAGCGAGCCAAAGGAGCATGGTCAACTGAGCTACCCCATATCTTATGGGCATACCGAACAACTCCTCGGCGAGCAATAGGAGAAACCCCATTTTCGCTAACATATGGCATGGAAGAAGTCATCCCACTAGAAGCGGGTTTGCCAAGAATGAGATCCGAACTTGTCGACCAAGGCCAGTATGGTGAGGCATTGCTCGCTGAACTCGACCTCGCCGACGAGCGTAAAGAACTTGCCCTAGTAAAGCTCGCGAGCTATCAGCAACAGCTCGCAAAGCACTACCACAAAAGGGTTATTCCGAGAAGATTCCAAGTTGGGGACTATGTTCTAAGGAAAGTCCTGGGCAACACAGTAAAGTCATCAGACGGCAAGTTAGGCCAAAACTAGGAAGGACCCTTTAAAGTAACTAAAGACGACCTGCAAGGTGCTTATCATTTGGAAACGATGGAGGGCAGAGAGATAACACGAGCATGGAACGCAGCTAATCTAAAGAAATTCTATTTTTAGATTCTCGAGGAATTCTATTGTTGAATCTTTTTCTTGTATTTGTTATGTGAAAGGACAGTTCATTTCCTTTATTACTAATGAAATTAGTAACAGTTGCATTTTATCACACATATTTTCCAAATCACAGGCACGATGGTTGATATAGCAGGGGAATACCCCTCCTCAGGTCATCGTCATGAAACACGAGAGACCTCTTAGCATTTCCCCTGGCAATATATAAAGCCCTACCGAGGATTCTTAGGCAACGCGACCACATTTTATACTGGCCATCAAACCTACTTTGGTTGAGCAAAATCCTGATCGGATGAAGACATCCAATACCAGGTGTGTACTCGCCAATTTCCCTACTTAGGCCTAAGGGAGTGTGACGACACAACCTAAAAGGTAAAATGGGTCATAATGGTATTTTGGTATTATACTGGACTGGGGGGACACTTGCATGACAAAACAAAAAGGATTATGAAGCAGCAAGAATATAAAAAAATTAGATGAACACGTTTAGTCGGCAAAATTGCCCAAAACACTTACTTTTCATTAATCTCTTATATTTACAACAATGATAATACATGTTTAGTCGGCGAAGCTCGCCCAAAGCATTTACATTATCAAAAAAGACAAAATAATAATAACTTGCAAAATCTCAAGAAGGTGGAAGCCTCCGAACAAGATAATCTGCCACTCTAGCTCTTAGTCCATCATCAGGAGCAGGGACTAGCTCTTCCACAACCTCATCTGCATCCAACTCCAATAGCTGTCGAGGAATAACATCAATGGGGATTCATCGATCATCCCCCATGAATGGGTTGGGAATCAGAGTGGAGGAGGACATCTCGTGATGATACCATAACACCGAGTTCCTCGGGACCTGAAGCTCTTTCAAGTCACTTAACCATCCTCTAATGAAAGAAAGTTCCTCAAACTCAGATAGTCTTATTGGAGCATCTAGCCAGCCTTGATCATAACCGTCAGCCCACGCTTACCGATGACCTTTCTTAAATAAGTGCTGCAATTGGGTAACGTCCATTTGAAGCCCAACAGCAATTACATATGCTCGACGGACATCATTGCAGAGCTCTTCCATCTCCTTATCACGTTGTTCTTCTTCTTCCCTGTTCCTGCCCCTGGTGCTCCTACCAGCTCGCAGGAGGGGAGGACGAGTGGAGCCTCGCTGCATAGGAGGAGTATATCCAGCTCGCGACGATGAGGAGCCTTGCAGAACCACTAAAACAGTGCTCGGCGCATGCTCTCAAAGCTGTAGGAATTCCCTCCTCAGGTTTCCATTCTCCTTCTGTATGAACTCCCCAACTTGGTTGATCTCGGTGGCCTCTAGTAACCTTGCTCTCAGTACATTGACTTCCTCTTGCACTGAGGCACCAATGCCTTCCATCTCCTGGAGCCTGTCCTTTAGCTTAGCCACGAGCTCGGACTGCTCCTTATACTTTTGATTCCTTGACCTGAGAGATTTGCAAAGCCTAACAAAGGCCTGATGAACCTCAGGACTGGCATTGGGACCAAGAGTCCTATCCAATTGAGATGTGGCAGGAATATACTCTTCTACATCAGTTAACTACAAGACATAAAAGGGCAATGGAAAAAAAATCAATCAATGCACTGGAAAAAGAAGCCTTTTCATTTCATTGATAAAAGTCAAGTACATCGAGAAGAAATTAGAAAAATTACAAGCAGAAGTACAAAAATAGTCCTAAAAGAAGATTAACTAGCAACCTCAGGCTGCCCAGAGGTGGCTGGCTGCTTCCCCTTGTCAGGAGCAGCAGAGGCATCCCCCTCTACAGGGATGCCCTCATTCTCCTGGGCAGGACCAGCATCGACAGGAATTGTCTGAAAGGCAAGATCAACACCCTCGATGGCTGGGGCAGGGGCTTCTTCGTCCACAGTTGGCCTCGGACCAGGGTCATGCTCGTCGAACTGAGGAGATTCAACATCAACACCAGCAGCTAAGAGGGTCTTGTTCCAGCCCTTCTTGAAGTTCAAACGGCTGATGTATCCTATCTGAACTTCGGCATCTTCATAAGAAGCAGTCCACCCGGAGTTGTATGAATCCTCCTTGATGGTGGCCACCTGGGACTCTTTCTCCTTTAACTGCTCTCTCATAGCCTTATTCTCCTCCACGACACCCAACTTTCTCTAGCAGACTAGGTCATAGGCCTGCCTCAGCTCGTTCAGCTCCTTAACCACCACATCCCTCTCTCGATTAGAATTGATGAGGGCCAAATCAGAGGAAGCTCGAGCGGCATCAGCAGTCTTTAAATCAGCCTCCAGCTGAGAACCCCTGACTTCCAGAGTGGACTTCTGCTGCTCTAGCTCACCATTCCTTCTCACCAACTCGTCGCGAGAACGGTAGAGCACGGCGAAGTCAGTCACAAAACTGGCAAAAATAAAGAAGAGATCAAGAAGGAGAAATAACTAAAACTTGTTAAAGGATTGAATAATGGAGAGGATATTACCAAGGCTAGCCTTTGGCTAGCTTGTAGGACCAATTGATTAGACCCCATCACCCTCTGGCGATCTGCTAGAAGAACTGCCCTCTCGAGCAGCGCAGGTGCCACCTGAGGACAAATGGTAACTGAGGCCCCCTCGAGCAAAGCAGACACCGGGACCAAGGCTTGCCCAGCCTTCGTCCTTTACTCCATCTTTCTCCTTTCTTCCTCTTTCTCCCTTTCCATTCTCTTCCTCTCCTCCATCCTCTTCTTTTCCTCCACCTTCTTTCTTTCCTCCTCCTTTTTTCTCTCCCTCTCTCTCACCTGCTCTTCCTCTCTCCTCTTCCTCTCTTGCTCCTGAGGAGAAGACCGAGAACCAGTAGCCACGGCCCCAGAAGTGGACTTTTGTTTCTTTGACCTTTGTGCAAGAAGCACATGGTCCTCATAATCATCATCTCTAATCAAGTTCTTCCTTGGAGGCATCTTTTCACTCGAACTGTTGGAAGTGCTCGACGATCCTCGAGCTTCAGAATCCTCCTCACAGTCAGAGGAACTGCTACTGTTAGATCTCCCTTCACCCAAATTGCTCGCAGCTCTTGCAGGCTCACTCTTAGAGCTGCTCTCCTCTTCGTCCAACTGGATAGGCTCAGCAGTAGTCTCTCTGAAAGAATCAAACTCTGGTACACTATCCACAGGCCGTGCTATAAAGCTGGAGCCTACGTTCTTATACTCGAGCAAAAAGGCAGCAGACCTGGGATGCTCGTCGTCACCCAGAGGCTCTCTTATATTCCAAGCTTTACAACTCCGAGATCCGAACCTCGCTGAGAGCAGGCTCCAAATTCTTTGACCTCGCTGTGGAAGAAAGAGCAAAGAGGGGTTAGAAAATTCACAAATCAGTAAAGGTTGGAACAACAGTATAATGTCTACCTATATATTCTTCCCCGTAAAAAGGAACAGGGAACCTCTCAGACCTCAACCCTTCAAACTGGGGAGGGAACTGCCAATTCCTAATGAGGAAACCCTCTTGCCAGTAGTCCTTATGGGAATCAGGTAGGTTTACTACCAATACCCTATCAGGGCTCCTAGCTTTGAGGTATAAGACACCTGAACTAGTTCGAGAAAAGGAATAACAGAAATAGATCTCGGAAATTCCTAACCTAGTACCATACAACTGATTTATTCTATGGACGCCATTTACTATTTTCCACACATTGGGCGAGCATTGTGCGGGAACAATATTGAAATAGCCAAAGAAATACATAAACAAATCATTGGGAGGGAAAGTGAGTTTCCCCTGGGAAAGTAGCAGAACATGGATCCAATGGGCATCCTATATATCCCTAACGTTCCTAGGAGGGGAGGCACATCATTCAATATCTACCCACTCAGGAATGTTGTAGAACTTCCTGAATTCAGATATTGACCTATTTCCAATCTTTGCCATTGAAAAACTCATGAAAATCTACAAACCAAAGAGAAAGTGCAAAGAAAGGGCACGAGAAAGTTACAAAACAGAAGATCGGTTCAAGTGATGAAGAATCACGAGCTCAAGACGACTAAGAAGCAATGGGAATGGGGATTAAGAGAAGAAGGTACGAGGCACTAGAGTTATCAGAAGAAGGAAGAGTACTAGAAGGGCTGAAGCGATGGAAGAAAAAGTGGCTATCCCAACAAGACTTCAATTCTAATCATAGCGCACAAATAGTGAAGCGGGTGCCGCCAAAGCAATTTCACAATTTTTGAAGAATCGCAAATTAGCCATAATGGCTGATCATTTAAATCCATTGAACCCATAAACATGGGATAATAAATTTAGGGGCAATTGTGGTTACCCAAAAATTAGAACTATGGGCCTGAACGAGTATCCCAGCCCTGGCAGCCCAAAGTCCAGGCCCCTCATCTTTTATATTGATCCGGTCTCCCCCCACGATCCCATGAAGGGAAGTTATAGGGGAGATGGAAAACATGGAGGAACCCATCACCTCCACTCATCTACATGTACATGTATATATTAAACCCTAGGTCCGGGGCAAAAGGAAAAGTTATATTCTCTGCAATCACTCTCCAGAGTATATAGAAATAATATCGACTGCACCACCATGGACGTAGGCACATCTTTGCTGAACCACGTACATCCTTTGTTGTGTGATTGGCATCTTGTATTCCTTGTTCTTTTCTTGATAATTGTTTCTCTCATATTTATTTGTGTTGCATAATAATTGCCTCTACAGATATTATGGGACTTAGAGAAGATCTGTAATCCCTAGATAAGATTCAAATTAATTTGATTAGTATTTAATTGATTAGAATGACGATAATTATATTGAAAGGTATTTCGGTTGCTAGATTCATTTGTTGGATTATAATTGGTATGCATGAGGATCAAGGATAGGTCCAGTAGTGGTTATTGAATATAACACCTGGGTAGCCTTAAGTTTACAAGAGGGTTCATTTCTAAGTGATAGAAGATGTGTTTATAAGAGAGTTGAAACTATCGATTTTAACCCTAATTAAAGGGAGAGTTTAATTTGTAGTAATTTGGGAGATATGATGATATGGACCAGTAGGATATTAATGATTTCTTACTGAATATACTATTGAGGAAAACCTATTTGAACCTTGAGTAATGAGTGAGGCTTGAGGATAATTGAATTAAAGAAGTAAAGTCATAATATTTTAATACGTAGGATTTGAGAGATATAATGCTACGCATGGGAACTATCTTAGGGTAATGTAAGTACATTGTTGATATTATATTATAGGTATGATAATGCCTATTTGATTGATTGATGATTTACGTGTATGACATACCTAACTTACTTGCTATCGATGGGAGGTTTGCGCGTGAGGGCAGTCACAACCTGATGAATCCATGGGATCTTTGATTTGTCGCTCAAGAACATAGGTCTATAAAAGACTTATCGGGGAGTTGATAAGTCCACTGACTATGGGAACGTAGGTATGTGCGTGACCCATGGATACGAGAACTATGTTCGCCTCCAATTTGTATGTTGTTGTTTGTGGTTCGAGGAATTCTTATCGAACCTTTAGTCTCCTATTTGGTGACCAGCGATATTGGGACAAGATAGCAGAGTAATGCATCGCACCACAGCTGTGACTCGGGGTGACATATTATATATGTATATATATATATAATGAATTAAATGTGTGCTTTGATTAATCTACTGTGTGATAATTGTAGATAACAGCGAATTGAGAAAGAGAATGGAATTAAGTTAATGAATGTTTATTCTTATATAATTGAAAAGATTAATTCATATTAATGAGAAACGATTCAGGTTAATGAGAAACGTATATGAATAATTGTACGACATATGGTATGGGGCATACGGGGTTATGATATGGGATGGAATCATATTATGGAAACTAGTGAAGAGGAACCATTAACTAGGAGGTTAATAGGAAACGTTAAGTGTGCACTCTAGTTGAGAGGTGAGAATAGCAAGTGAGAGTTGGATACTAACATGTACATAATAAATTCTTTATTTCACTTGTTAAATTCTTGTTGTTTTCAAAATCATTTTCACATCGGGCTCTGACCCGTTTCCTTGCATATTTTCTTTTCTATTGTACCTTCTATGTCAGGTGTCCAGCAGTAGGGATGCCAACCTTAGAGGATTATGACGAGGTATGGAGCTATGGCGTATTGCTTAGACGCCTATCTTCAATTGATTCACATTCTGTAGTGTTCTTTTATTTAGGGCATGTCGCCCAAAAAGGAATTCAGTTATCTTATTTTCTATCTGACTCAAATACTCCTGTACTCGTGTCATTTTAATACATTTACTATTGTTTGGATTACTGTATTGGATAATTATTTGGGAATTTTTATTCCAATTGCATTTAAATTATTTTATGTTATATGTTCAGTTATTAGTGTTGTAGAATAATATGTGTTGCGTTATTCGTAAACTAAAAATGGATTTTGTTGAAATTAAAATTTGAAAAGTTTTTAACACCAGCTTAATTGGGTATTGGGTGAGTTGTAAATGTTTTCAACAGTGATGCTAAGAATGAGCCAATTGTAGATTATGTTTTAATTTGGTATGGGACTGGCCACCCGGTATTTAATTAGGCGGGGTGTTACACATATTAATATAACATGTCTCATGATGCAGTGTTAATAATTATGAGATATAAGATGAGATGATGTTTGGTCCATAGGGGAGATGATACGGGAGGGTTGGTCAGATGCTGCTTAATTCTATAGAAGGTTTATAAGCAAGCATAATTCCATATGTGAGTGGAGTCTTTGCGGAGCATCTTGAAAATTTATTCACATATAGAGGTCATTTGAGAGATTAACCTACTGATATACTGTAGTCTCCTTAGGAACCCCCTATTCCTTTTCAATGCGTGGTGGTGGCATCTACAGGATGGCCTTAACTTTGGCTAGATCTACATCGATTATATTCCACTGATAAGAAACTATAGTAGCTTCCCCTGGGTGACACCGAAGACACCTTTTAGGTATTTAAATGCATTTGTTACATCCTTAGTCTTTCAAAGGACTTCATTATTGCCAAAACATATCCTTCTCATATTTTGGACTTGATAGTCAAGTAATCCACTAGACCTTAACTTCTTTACGGATCATTTCATATGTTAAGGTTGTAGGTCTTCTTTGTTTTGTTGAACTGCATTCGTGAGATGGAATGACATTACTTTGTAGCAAAAATTTACCCACGGGTTGTAAAGCCATTTTCTCTTAGTCCTCTGGGTGCATTTTGATCTGATTGTAGTCGATAAATCCATGGTTCTAGAAATATGTAGAAAATGAAGTTGTCCCCTTTCTTGACAAAGTTCCCATTTAGATCGTTGTGCCTTTTTGCTAAAGCAACCCCTAACTTCTTGTATTTTGGCTTCTTAACTTTTGGTCTCTGGAGATAAGATTGTCACTTTTTTATTTGTATCCTAGTACCTTACTGTTGGATTTTTGTGGTATTGTGATGGGTTCACTAATTGCTTATTGATTTATCCCGAGCCCCATTCTTGGCAAAAACTTCATTCTTTTCATCAAGTGGGTAACATTGCAACACTCACATCTAGAGTACAACCGTGGGATATCTACTTTCGTGCCTACTGATAGAGTATATATTGGTAGGACTAGCTAGAAATCACTGATATATATATATATATATATATATATATATATATATATATATATATATATACTGGATTTCGAGGATAAGAGTGCTAGGCTCTTCCTCTTAGAGTAGTTTGGAGTCTCCAAACAGTGTGAGGAGGTTCTCTCCATAAATTAATTTAGTTTTTTATGTAATGATGAAGAAATTTCGTTAATCTCGTTGTGACACAACCTTCCAAGAAGGAAGTTATATAATCAAGGTATATCGATTACTTAAATCTTGGGCGTGCTATTAAGCGAAAAGATTCCAATGTTGAGTTGTATGAATCCCACCACTTTTCGACGGGTATTATCATATGCCCTCCCAACCCGAGTGGTAGGCATGAGATATTCAGATTTGATTCGTAGCATGTAATAACTAAGTGTTAATTGAGGCAATTTGTATGTATTGGCTTAATTCTGGACAAAACATTCTAAGTCATAGGTTAGGATTTGTGTTGTTGACATTTAAAGCCTATGATGTGTTTGATTGAAGACATCGTGGAAAAGCTTTAAAGATTACACATCATGTTGTGTTTCGTGCCACATTTTGTGTTCGTGTTTTTTAGGATCATTCACATATTAATGAATATGAATTTTGATCCTTGGAAGTTTATTTTGGGTGTTTGTTTTAAAATGTTTGGAGAACATTTTAAATAAAAAGTATTCTTTTAAAGTCATTTGAACGGCATTATGGATTTCGTCCAAACGAGAAGGGCAGTTCATTCAGACGAACTTCAAATGAACATCAAAAGGGGGTTTTCTTTTTACAAACCTAATATCATTTAAAGTTGGTTCGAATGAGTTTTGTTGTCCCCTTGAAGGATTTTTGAGTTTGTTCGAACGAGTTTGCAGTTTTGTTCAAATGAGGTCTATTCTCGTTCGATTGAACTTTCTCAAAAATTATGCTCCATTGAAAATCCTTTTTTTAAATTTAAATGGGTTCTAGCATTAGGTTTTAGAGAGACATTGGGAAAAAAATGTCTTCCCATAAATATCCAAAAGATCCAAAATCCTAGTTTCACCTAAAGTGTTTAAGATCCAGGTTTAATTTTTCTATATGCTTTGGGATCTTATTTTTTGGGCGCAAAGAAGGCTTCTCTCATCATCATCTTGTTTAATTACATTTCATATGGTGGATTTCATGTTTTTTGTTTATAGGTAGTGGAATCTATGGTATGGTGTTGCAGTGAAAATGTGTTGCGTTTGTGTTCTTCATCCGTATATGGTAGTCAAGCCATTTGTATTTATACCGAGTTGAATGTGGCCTCATATGTTGTGGCAGCTTTCGTGGTGACCGGGCGGAAAAAGTGTGTTCGTGTGAGGACACAATCGTCATGTGTTTCGCCGCCCCAATACAAATAAAACCTAAGCTACTACTACACTTGACAAGCAAGCACAGCGGTAAGTCGGGTATCGTAAGAAATCCACAGGGAGTGATTGAATTTTAGATGTTAATAGTTTAATTACTTCAGGAATAAAAGTGTAAAATAAATAAATGAAAAGGTGATGGTTGGTTGTCGTGAATAAATAAAAAGAGAAGTTAACGCTAAATTAAAGGAAAGCGAGGATCGGGATCGCATCCTACCACACGGATCAAAACAACTTCTAACTAGAGTTAAGGCTCGAAAGCAATTTAATCGAGCATATCCAATTAAGCATAAACATCACACAATAAGGAATTTAAGCCAAAGTTGCGAGATTAAACATTTAATGGAAAATGGTCGCACGCGGATTAAATTCGGATTGTCGCTATAAACACTAAAGTTGCGTGACAAATAAAGTTAAACGCATAACATTCCAACTTTAATACACGCGGTTTCAATTAAACGCGATTTTGCACAAAACCTAGTTTTCGGAGCTCGGGGCCCGAAAATGGCGGAAATGAAATCCCGACCCTATTTATCTAAGGGTGCATGGTGAGTTAAACTAAATTATGTTAATTAGACTAGGAAAGCAAGAATTAAAGCAAGTAAACTAGTTAGAAAGCATGGAAACTAAATTACAAGGCAAGGAAAGATGAAGAACAAACTATATTACTGGAGAGGAAGTGAATAGTTCAATCTTACAAAACCACATGGGTTGTCAATCCAAGAAGAAAAGAAAATGAACTCCCCAAACCAAACCCTAACTAAAACTATCTAATTCAGAATATGAGAGTCCCCTTTTATTACAACAAAAGATATCTTATATAGTAAGTTGGAATAAAAGAAAAGAAGAAAGAAAAGAGAGAAAATATCTGCAGGAGAAAACAGGGGATCGATCGATCGACCCCTGTGGTCGATCGATCGACAGTGTAAATTGTGGCAAAAATAAGAAGGCTCGATCGATCGACCCTCAGGCTCGATCGATCGATCAAGCAGTGGCAGCCTGCAATTTCCCCTGCATTGGCATACAATCCATCGTCGCTCAAATCGCCGTAACTTTGTCATACGGACTCGGAATTACGCACCGTTCACGGCCACGCGAAGCTAGCGAGGAGAGCTACAACTTTCGTGTAGATGTCGGGCCAGGTGCCTAATCTTTTGAAAGACTAAAATGCCCTTGCGCGTGCGATAGTGTACGGAAATCGAGCAGAATGCGTCCGAACTTCACACTTGGCATCTAAACACCTACAAAAGCTCAATTAGCCCCTGCAAAACATGTTAACATAGAAATCCGAGGTTGTCTGGTTAACGAGCATAAATATAGGGAATAAGATACCCGAGGGGGCTAATAACGCGTAGGTTAACGGGTGAAATACGCAATATTTGTGTCGTATCACACCCCCTAACTTACACATTGCTAGTCCCTAGCAATGAAATAGGATGAAACAAGAAGAACAAGTAAACCAACACAGTAGAGAGTACAAAAATATGGTATAAAATCAATAAAAAGATAAGGCCACTTTCGCGGGCGATTCGATTGCATTTAGCGTATGCAATAAGCCGATAAACCCCTAGGCTACCCTAGTGGACGAGTGTCGTCTCGTGAGGGTTTTCAGTGATGGAACCCACAAACATCATAAAGTTTCCTCAAAATATGCCCAATCAAGTAAGACAAACTCATCAGTGCGAACAAGATTTCAACATGTTATTAGCATAGAAAACGAATTCGCATGAGAAGTCCGTAGTTATTAACATTATCGAATGCACCTCAATGAATTGAAACTCTAACATGTGGGAGGGGAGTGAGCATATGCAAGGTATGATTTGGCGAAAAACTTAAATAACTCGGATACTAAATATCAAAGCATGCATAAAAGTCAATCCTCATGGGCATTACACTCATTAAATGAATTCATTTGAAAAAAGGAGGTAACACACGGGACATGCGGGCATAAGGAGTAAATGTAAATGGAAACTAGGCCGCACACATGTCACAAATGAAGAACGCTATATAGGAAATAAAAATTGCAATCTCAGTGAAAGGATACCGAACATATAAAAGAGGCGAAATGCATTTTCACAGATTATCAACACTATTTAAACATTTGAATTACATCTACTTAAGATCACATAGGACTTGAATAGGGTTGTAATGTATTGCTAGGTTAAGGTACGAAATGAAAGGGATGTATATACGGATTCAAAGTGTTTGGGGATGAAACTCGGAATAATGTGAAAAAGTGGGCAATATCAAAAGTTGGACAAAGATGTCCAAATGAGCATTAGATATAACAATCGAGAGATTAATCAAAGCTTATTGAAACACTACAAACAATATAAACAACTTTCTCTTTCTTTTTCTTTTCTTCCTTTTTCTCTTTTGTTTTCTTTTGTTTTCAACTGTCTCTTTTTCACTCTTTTTCTTTCTTTTTCTTTTTCTTTTCACTTCTTACTCTTTTCATACTCAAATTGCAACCACACAACAATAATAACATTCAATTCCAAGAAACAATCCAAACAAGGGTATGTAAGGTAATATATATGGTATAAAACTCCAATTTGGAGTTGGATATGGGATTTTGGGTAGTGAAAAGAAAGGCTAGTATTTAGGCTCAAGTGGGTTAACTAGGGAACATATAAAAGGTGAGGTAAAGGTCATATGGGCGATAAAACAAAGAAGGCCTATGATCATTTCACAAAGTATACGCAATTCACGAGTCAAAACAATATATGAAAATCATGCTCAAGTAACACATTTCAAGGATGAACTCAATTAATGAACGGTCAATGAAAGAATAAAGAGATTACCGATGAATTCAACGTTTATAAAGAGGAAAGAATAGTGTATACACTCACAAATGAAGATAAGTATCTAATCTCACTCGGTGTAAGTATATACAAGGCAAGAAAAGCATACTGAGTTATCAAAATCTTAAACCAAATCAATATAACAAGAATGGTGCATGTGCTCACGGATTAAAGTTTAATTCATGAAGTTATTCATAATATCAATAATTTAGGGACTAAAATCTAATAACTTCTAAAATCGAGAACATGCATCGTTGAATTGTCTATTTGATCGGGAAATTATTAAAATTTATCATTGGAAACAAGGGCAAAATGCCCAATAAAGGAGAAAAAAGAAAGAAAATATTTTTGAAAATTTTCAAATTTTTAACAAAAACATGCTTTGTAACTAAATTGTAATCAAATCAAAGGACTAAACAGCAAAATGGATAGAATATCCTACACCCCCTAACTTAAATGTTGCATTGGCCCCAATGCGTCCATTAAAGAACACAACACAAAGCTAGGAAAAGAATGATATTACCCACATGTGGAGCGATCTCTATAAGTACAAGTCCAAATGAAGATGCAAAACAAGTTAGTACAAAGCATATGAAGAATATGTACCGATGTATTAAGTTAAGAGAATCTATGTCACAAGTCACAATAATATAGAGGGGCTGAAGTGCAAATACTAGATAAATTGATGGTGAAGTTTTTGATTTTATAAAATGGAAGGTCACACACATCAAAATCCAATAAACAACCACAAACTACATTTTCATTTCTCATTTCATACGTTCAATAAAAAATTACTTAATACATTACAACTACTGAAATGAAAGAAATACAAATACAAATAAAAATAAAAATAAAAATAAAAAGTACAATATACTATCCGATCCCAGAATACAAAAATAACCCAGTACAACAACAGCCTAGTGGCCAGAACCACTAGGATCAGAGGGTTCCTGAAAATGAGGAGGCAATGGTGTGTCGGAATCACTGCGCTGCAGATAAAGATCTCTCATCATCCGCTGCATCATCCGGTAATCCTGTATGTGTTGTGCCCTCGCCTGCCTCTGCACGGCCCACTCCTGCCGCTGCTCGGCATAAAACTGCTCTTGCTGAGTCTGTTGCTGGTCCAGGCGGGACTCCCAAGTCGCCCACCTGAGCTGGGTCTCCTCCCAGCGCTGGTCTTGCAAGGCCTGGAATGCCGCAAAGCGGGCATCATCATCGGTGTGTGGCGCGTGAGAATCCTCACCCATCTCCATCTCCCTGATCTCATCCTCCTTATCGTCCGGCAAGTCATCCCTCTCTTCCCTCTGTCTCTTACCCGCCGGTTGCCCCCACTCGTGCTTTAGTATTTTCGAGATGTTGTCCTTAGAGAGAAACCCGAGTGGGTCATGCCTACGATCAGCGTCCATCTCCGGGCAACCGTGTGAAATACATATCTTCGTGATGTGGGCAAGAAAAGGAAGGGAATATCTCCATGCGACCTCCTTCACAGTCGCGCACATCATGTTTAGAAAAATACTGGGCAAGCTGATACTGCCCAAGCCATTGATCATCGTGTAGATCAATGCGGCATGCTTGTGACGAACCTCAGACCGGTTGTTCGTCACCATGAAGGAATGGACATTGATGTAGTGTAATAATAGAGGAAAGTCCTCCATCGCAGTCGAGCGGAAAGCACCCTTCTTCCACGCCTCGCCCGGTGCAAGGGCCTCTATCAATGTCCCTCGGCCGAAAATAGTCCCATCTAAAAAACTGACTGAATCCGTGGGGAGAGGAACATCCATAAAATCTGCCAAATCTGATATGCTGAAGGGAATCCTCACCCCACGAACCATGGCCTCATATGTACTCGGCCCACTGTTGCCCTTTACCTCCACTAACGTCGCGTAGAATATACGGACCAATTCCTCGTTGACACGCCCGTTAGTAGCAAGAAAGGGCTCCCACCACTGACGGAGCAACAGAACACGCGCCTCCCTCGGTATCTCCTCAAGGACCCATGCAAAGTAAAAACCAAGCGGTCGCTTGAAAGTATGAAAGTGCGCACGGAACCAACCCCGCTCCTGCTCGGAGCGGAAACCATCAACGCCCCCGGCAGGCACACACCTAGTAAACGAGTATTTCTTTGGTGCCATTTCAACCTACAAAACAAGAATTACACCATACAAAGCAAAGTGTAAGCACAATTTATGGTTAGTAGTGTAAAAGTTGAAATGGTGGTGCAAGTGCGCAAAACCGAGGTGAAAATATGCAACATTGCGATGAAGAATGTCGGAATGCGACAAGGCATGAAAATCACCCAAGAGTGCGTCAAAAATTGGATAGAAATCTGTTTTAGGCATTTTGACGAACACTTGGCGTGCGCAATGTGCGTCAAGGTTCAAAATACCGAGTTGAACCAACGAAATCACCCCACTCATGAACAAACAACAATGCAGCAATATATACTTGTTCATGAGTGGATTTACAACAAGAAACATGAGAAAATACAGTTGGAACAATACAAAATCAGGGGGGAAACAACACATTCAAACAATGTCAAGAAATGATTTAAACATGGAATTAGTGACACAATTCTAACAAAAACTACAAAATCATGTAAGAGTAATGAAGATTATACCTTGGATATGTAGAAATTGGAAGAAAAGGGAAGAAATGTGTGTGGGAAGAAACTAGGGCAAAATCGGTTTGAGAGAGGAGAGGAGAGAATAAGAGAAAAGAGGGAAAAAAGTAGCAGCCCTCGGCTTTAACCTGCTCGATCGATCGATCGAGCCTGGCCTTCGATCGATCGATCAAGCAGGGCCAGGCACACTGCATTCCTTTTATAAAATGGGGGGGGGGGGGGAATTGCAAATAAGGGATAAATATGGGGTCTAAATATAAAATAACTATATATATAGTATATATATATATATATATATATATATATATATATATATATATATATATATATATAAATATATATATATATATATATATACATATATATACATAAAAATATGAAATAAAAATAGAAAAATAAAAATAAAAATAAAATAAAAACAATTACACATAGGAATACATATACACACAAAAAGGCCTATGCTAAAAAAAATAAAAAATATGTACAATGAGCAACACACACGCATGGTCACGAAAAAATGAAAAATAAAAGAAAATAAAAAAGAAAAACAAATGCAAATGCGTGAGAATGCGTGTGTGAAAAACAAAGGAAAAAATGTTTTTGCGACTTTTTTTATTATTTTCTTAAGAAATGCGTGCCGGGATGCGTAGTCTCTGCAAATTCAACTCCGTTGAACCTACAAAAGAGTCAGAACCAAGCATACAAAAAGAAATAAAAAGAGATTAACTAATTATACTAGGCTAAAATTAAGAAAAAAAAAAATGAAGAAGTTAGTATATACAACCTACAATTGGGATGTGCAATTAACTATATACCAAAAGTTTAAACTTTTTAGGGTCCATCGAAAACACAATTTGAATTTGGCAGATCAACGGTGGACCCTCCCGAACATGCATGCCTCCCGGAAAATAGGAATTCCGTGTGAACAACAGAAGGCATGTGGGCGGTGAAAGAAATGAACCATCGCCAATTTGAAATTCTGGGCGGACGATGGGGGATTTGGATAACAAGGGGGAAAGGTACACCTGAGGTCCAAGAAAAGTTAACTCATCTCCCAAAGATTTTTCAAACGGAATGGGAGATGGTGCAGACGTCGAGATACCATCCATCGAAAACAAGTCCTGTAAAGAGTCCTCATCGGCAAAAAGTGTAGTTTTAAAAGTTTCTACCGACTCATAAGAATCAACCAGTAATTCTAATGGTTCGATCACGGAAAACGAATATGGTGATGAAACAAATTCAATCTTAATCGACTCATCTTCGGAAGGAGATATAATTTCGGGGGAGAAAGATTCACATTCGATGAGAGATTCTTTGAAAAATTGAGGTGAAACACAAGTTTCCACCTCCTCGTTGTTTTGTGCATAAGAATTCATCTCATCGCAAAGTGCTCCAAGTCTCATTCCAGCACCATTTAGGCTTTCCAAACCTTGGGAGTAAATAAGCAAAGTTTCTTCCAAAGTAGGCTTCCTCGGCTCAAGAGCCTCGGACTCCTCATTTGGTTGAAACTCGTCTTCGAAAGTCATGAAATAAGAATCGCCATTGGATTCGAATAATGAATCCAACTCAAGCTCCCAATAAAGATTTTCATTCCGATAAATGTTTTCAAGTCTTTCATTTTCAAGAAAATCTTGAAAATGAAAAACTTGAAAACTATCCCCAAAGTATGAATCATTAGAATAATCGTGATAACTATAATAATAGGACATTATTACCTTGTTGTTTGCAGATGGAGAATCCGAGCAAGAAAGTGAGCAACCGCGAAACAAAGTTTCTTAGCGCTCAAATATGCTATCCTGCAAAAAAGGTTAAAACAAAGAATACAAATACAAAAGGGAAAATACTACGAAATATTAAAACAATTACTATCTAAAACAAACAACCCGGCAACGGCGCCATTTTGTGACCGGGCGGAAAAAGTGTGTTCGTGTGAGGACACAATCGTCATGTGTTTCGCCGCCGCGATACAAATAAAACTTAAGCTACTACTACACTTGACAAGCAAGCACAGCGGTAAGCCGGGTATCGTAAGAAATCCACATGGAGTGATTGAATTTTAGATGTTAATAGTTTAATTACTTCAGGAATAAAAGTGTAAAATAAATAAATGAAAAGGTGATGGTTGGTTGTCGTGAATAAATAAAAAGAGAAGTTAACGCTAAATTAAAGGAAAGCGAGGATCGAGATCGCATCCTACCACACGGATCGAAACAACTTCTAACTAGAGTTAAGGCTCGAAAGCAATTTAATCGAGCATATCCAATTAAGCATAAACATCACACAATAAGGAATTTAAGCCAAAGTTGCGAGATTAAACATTTTATGGAAAATGGTCGCACGCGGATTAAATTCGGATTGTCGCTATAAACACTAAAGTTGCGTGACAAATAAATTTAAACGCATAACAATCCAAATTTAATACACGCGGTTTCAATTAAACGCGATTTTGCACAAAACCTAGTTTTCGGAGTCGGGGCTCGAAAATGGCGGAAATGAAATCCCGACCCTATTTATCTAAGGGTGCATGGTGAGTTAAACTAAATTATGTTAATAGACTAGGAAAGCAAGAATTAAAGCAAGTAAACTAGTTAGAAAGCATGAAAACTAAATTACAAGGCAAGGAAAGATGAAGAACAAACTATATTAATGGAGAGGAAGTGAATAGTTCAATCTTAAAAAACCACATGGGTTGTCAATCCAAGAAGAAGAGAAAATGAACTCCCCAAACCAAAACATAACTAAAACTATCTAATTCAGAGTATGAGAGTCCCCTTTTATTACAACAAAAACTATCTTATATAGTAAGTTAGAATAAAAGAAAAGAAGAAAGAAAAGAAAGAAAATATCTGGTGGAGAAAACAGGGGATGGATCGATCGACCCCTGTGGTCGATCGATCGACAGTGTAAATCGTGGAAAAAAATAAGAAGGCTCGATCGATCGACCCTCGGGCTCAATCGATCGATCAAGCAGTGGCAGCCTGCAATTTCCCCTGCATTGGCATACAATCCATCGTCGCTCAAATTGCCGTAACTTTGTCATACGGACTCGAAATTATGCACCGTTTGCGGCCACGCGAAGCTAGTGAGGAGAGATACAACTTCCGTGTAGATGTCGGACTAGGATCCCAATCTGTCAAAAGACTAAAATGCCCTTGCGCGTGCGATAGTGTACGGAAATCGAGCGGAATGCGTTCGAACTTCACACTTGGCATCTAAACACCTACAAAAGCTCAATTAACCCCTGCAAAACATGTTAACATAGAAATCCGAGGTTGTCTGGTTAACGAGCATAAATATAGGGAATAAGATACCCGAGGGGGCTAATAACGCGTAGGTTAACGGGTGAAATACGCAATATTTGCGTCGTATCACGTGGGTGGACTCCTATGTTGCACTGTGGTGGAGAGATTGAATATACAAGATGCGTCAAGGCTTACGAGGGTGCCGAGTCATTGCGTAAGTCATTTGTCGACTTTTGTAAAACCTTATCATAGTTAATTTATATGGATGGACCATTCGAGGTTTTTTCCTTTGTGGATTTTCATCGTACATCGTCATGCTCAGCGATTTATTTATTTATTTTGTCTTCAATTACCTAGAGGCATGTTTTAGGTAAAGATAAAAATTGGTAAATCTTTTTTTCATAAAAACTTGTTTAAGCTTGGTGCAAAGTTTTACTTGGTATAATTATGTTCAGACTTGAAAGTGAGAATCCCCTGCCTGTTGAAAATTTCTAAAAATGGAGTTTACAAAAATAGTCAATAGATAGAGATTCCGATTCTCCTCCACCTGATGAACCCGGTGTTCCTAACTAGGTTAAGGCAAATCACCTGAACAAAAATTCTCAGGAGTCACTAACGAACTAATTAGGATCATATCCTAATCTATAAATGCATTATTTTCTTCTTATGTGTCGTTAGTTGAACCTAAATAAATAAAAGAATATTTAATAGATGAGTCGTGGTTGCTTGCAATGCAAGAAGAACTATGACAATGTAAATTACACGTTGTGTGGTATATAGTGCCTCATCCCATTCACACTAACGTAATAGGAACAAAATAGATATTTAAAAACAAGTGTGATGAATCTGGTACCGTCTTAAGAAACAAAGGTAGACTAGTTACACAAGGGTATTCTCAAATTGATGGAATTGATGTTGATGAAACCTTTGCACCTGTTGCTGGATTAGACTCAATTGGATTGCTACATTTTATTTCTTTCCTTTTAAACATTAAGATATATGAAATGGATGTTAGATATTCATTTTTAAATGGTAATTTAAATGAGTAAGTTTATGTTGAACAACTTAAAGGCTTTCTTAATCCTTCGTTTCCTAATCACTTCTTTAGACTTAAAAAATGTCTTTAAGGTTTAAAACAATCCTTTTGTGCTTGTTATGAGAGATAAACTTTTCTAATAGAAAATGGTTTTAATCGAGGGGGATTAGACGTAACAATATTTGTTAAACGTTATAAAAATTGTTTATTAATTGCTCAATTTTCTGTTGAAGACATCATTTTTAGGTCCACCCCTCCCTTCGAAGATGAAAACTTTGCTAATATCATGATATATGAATTTCAAATGTTTATGATGGGGGGGGGGGGGGGGGGAATTGAAATATTTTTTGTCCTCCAAGTAGCTAAAAAACCCGATCATATTTTTATTCGTCAATCAAAATATTCTTTGGATTTAATTAAACGTTTTTTGTTTGACCACTGTGAAAAATGCTAGAACACCTTTGAGTTAGTCTTTCAAACTTTCTAAAGACATATTCGGTAAAAAGATAGATGTTATGTTATGTTGCAGTATGATAGGCAGTCTTCTTTATTTAACTTCTAGTATAGTCGATATCATGCATAGTGTGTGTGTGTTTGTGTGTGTGTGTTCACTAGATACCAATGTGAACCTAAAGGGTCCCACTTACATGCGGTTAAACACATTTTAAAACATGTAAGGGAAATAATAAATTGTGGTATTCTATTCACTTTTGACCCTGACTCTAAAATTTATTACATATCAGGCTTATGCGTTCGTACTTTTATCCATATATCTTTTTGTACAAACCTATGTTTTGCAGGATTTTTCCCCACACTTTGTCCCTTTAAAACAAACCGGGGTAGAATTTGAGACACCTTATTTTGTGACTCGTTTCATTTATCTTTATTGTATGTAATTGAGTCATTTAGGAACACATGTAGATAGTTGAGTTTGTACTCCTCTTTTTAGGACACATGCTATTAGTGGAATTATGTACTCCGTCATTTTAGGAATCATGTGTATAGTTAAGTTATGTACTTGCTTGAGTTTGTTTTTCCAGAGTCTTAGTTTAGTTTGTCTCAAAATTGGCTAAAGGGGGAGATTGAAAGCACTCCTATATTTTTTGCTCAAATTAGAAAAACTCTCTCTCTCTCTCTCTCTCTCTCTCTCTCTCTCTCTCTCTCTTTATTATCCTGCATTTTATTTTTGGCTAAAAAATAATTTTTAAAACCTATATAAAATTATTTAAATTGAACTAGTGTTTAAACTATTTTTGATAATATACATGTTTTATGTATTTGAACTCAAATAATTTTTATATTATAATTTATGGGATTTAATATGTTTCAAACAGTATAAATATTTTTTTTATGTTTTTATAAATATTTTCTAGATTTAAAATGCTAAATTAATCATTTGATTAAACATTTTATAGTTTAATTAAACAAATTTAACAAAAATTTAAATGGCAGAGTTTTGGTTTTAAAGGGGCGATCTGTGTGATCTTCTATGGGCCAACAGGGATTGAGAATTTGACACATGCGATTTCACCACACATGTGTTTGTTTAGATATCTGCTCGATAAAGTCTTTGTTTGGGTGACATTGGCACTTTTGCCCTTACTTTTCCTCTGGCAAATTACGTATGTACTCTAAAAACTGCATTTACTCTGAAGCCTTCAGCTGCCCTTAGTCTGTTACGCTTATGCCCTTTTGTTTTCTACTATTTACGAGTTTACCAATCTATTTATCAATCCTTTCAAGCTCTCCTATGTATATGATGCTTGCGTCTATTAAAAAATCAAAGTTTTTATTTACCAAAAACAAACAAAGTTCTAATGAAACTCTCTATCATTTTTCTCTCTCTAAATCCTAAGTATTCTTTACCTTTTTAAGACCGGTTTTCTTCCACCTTACCCCTAAACACAAAATATTTATTTCATATACACATCATGAGGTTTTAATGTTTTGTTTTTAGTGTAGGGTTTAAGGTTTGATTTTTTCCACGTTTGGAGTTTGGGAAATTTGTATTTTGAAGTTGATTTTAAACTTTTAGGGTTTCAAGGGTTGTTTTGGCTTGCTGAGTTGGTCCTGACAAAGTCGTTTAGAGATATGTCTTTCTTCTTCTATTTTTGGCATTTGTTTTGAGATCATCGTTGAGGTTGTTTTGGCTTGATGAGTTGGTCATGACAAAGTCATTCGGAGATCTTTTGTTCTTCTTCTATTTTTCGCATTTGTTTTGCGATCATCAACGGATATATTTTCTAACCCTGAATTTGATATTAATTTTTATATTTATGTCCTTGATATCCTTTTATGCACATATTTTGTTGGATATTATGAATGCAAATACAGAAATGGAACTCTTTATATATCTCAAAAATGTCAACTTCAATACAACAATGTAATTTCTGAATAGTCACTATAAAACTTCAAGGCGTGATGTCACTTTCCTAAATACAGTATTTGCCCCACACGAAGAATTTCGGTATACAAACGGGAATCAGCAAATCCGTACTCAAGATACAATGAAGCACTTGCACTGTCTGCAACTTGTATATTTGAAGACAGCCATTGGATGTAGCAGCGAAGAACAGTCAATCAAGTTCTTATTCTGTTTATGTGCACAAAACAGAATAAGAGAATTTATATCTCCTGAAAACTGTAAGAGAGTAATAGCAGGGTATGGAAATCTGAAACTGGTTTTTGGTATCAATGTCATTCCGTTTTTAGGCAGCCTTTATTTATAGAAAATGAAAGGCTTTGTCTTCAAGAGTCATGACTGTTGAATTAAGTCATTTCCGAACAGGTATAATAATACCGAATCGGTTTTGCACGGGTCAACCAAAAAGTGACCGCGCCCGAGCTACCGCGATCCGACCCGGACGAATCCCGGCAACCCGCTACCACTGCGGACACGCAGCGTGCGAAGTGCAAAGTGCGCCACTAGCGCCTCTACAGCCCACTGCCCCGCACCCGCACGCGCGCGCGCGCGCGCGCGTGTGCGTGTGCGTACGGTGCTTCGCACCGTATTGAGGTCTCTTGAATAGCCTCTTAAATGCTAGATGAATTAACTCTTCATCTTCCATTTGTACTTATTAAGTGTACAAATTCTTAACATTTTTCCAATGTGGGACTCAAAGGTTGCCCACCCCTTTTATAGCTTAGTGGTGACACTTAGCTTTGTACATTTTCCAATGTGGGACACTATACCCTTTTATATTTGGGTTAGCTTCCCACCTCTTCCTCACACTTCCAATGTGGGACAAGCTTTTAAGGCTTTTACACCCAAAAAACTCTTACTCTCTTATTTTAAAAATCTCCAACATTCCTCCACCATTTTCAAAATAAGTTTTGTAAATCTTTGATTGTCTGTAAGACTGTGTATAAGCATTGGTGTCTCACGACTTGAACCAATACCCTGTGAAGGTTCGTCAAGGTTAACCATGAAAGTATAGTAGACTTGTCTTTGAACTATCAATCTATATTGATTATCCGGATTTGTCTTCACACACAAATCTTTTAGTCACTGATTATCCATATAAGCCGACACATGAATTAGGCCTTGTGTCTGTACCTTGATTTCATGAGTGCTTTAGAGTCAAGCCCAATACTCATAGGAAGCGGCACCACTTCCACACTCATATAGGTAGATTATCATAGGTGTCCATGTAACTTAAAACACCATAAATCTATTAAGGTTAAATCCATCCTCTTTCATTATTCATTACATGTTCTAAGCACTTATCCTTGGGATGTTAAATTTCATAGTGCTTACAATCACGTCGTATGATGTACTTTAATCATTGAACTTGAGACTTGAATATATCAAGTTTCAAGTTGAGTTTCCATCAAGAGTGATTATTATTAATGGGCTTTAGTCCCATCCCTATTGATGTCTTAGACACCAGTCCTCTTGCAAGACCTTTTGTAAAAGGATCAGCTAAATTTTGACTTGATTTTACATAATCCACTGTGATTACACTATCTGTAATCATTTGTCTGACATAACTATGTCTCAGGCCAATATGTCTAGACTTTCCATTATACACTTTACTATAAGCTCTGGAAAGTGTAGACTCACTATCACAATGTATAGATATTGGAGGCATTGGTTTTGGCCAAACTGGAATTTCAATTAATGAATTCCTTATCCTTTCTGCCTCTTTACTAGTTGCAGCTAATGCTACAAACTCAGCTTCCATAGTAGAGTCAGCTATACAAGTTTGTTTATTTGATCCCCAAGAAACAGCTCCTCCACCAAGAGTGAAAATCCATCCACTTGTTGAGGAATGATCCTCCCGCTCAGTTATCCAACTGGCATCAGAAAACCCTTCTAATACTGAAGGATATCCACTATAGTATATACCATAGTCCATAGTTCCTTTCAAATATTTTAATATTCTATTGACAGCATGCCAATGCAATAAACTTGGATTACTAGTATATCTACTTAATTTACCAACAGCATAAGCAATATCAGGTCGAGTACATGTCATGGCATACATTAAACTACCAATTACTCGTGCATATTCCAATTGTGAAATAGCTATACCATTATTAGGGATCATCTTTAGCTGTGGTTCAAAAGGTGTACTAACAGGTGTGCAATCAAACTGATTAAATTTCTTTAAAATTTTCTCAACATAATGAGATTGAGTGAGAATTATATTTTTATCTTTCCTTATTATTCTCATTCCTAATATGACATCAGCTACACCCATATCTTTCATATCAAGTTTAGAAGACAAAAAACTCTTAGTATTATTAATGCTTTCTAAATCAGTACCAAGAATTAACATGTCATCTACATATAAACAAATGATCACACCTTTACCATTAGCAAATTTACTATAAACACACTTATCAGATTCATGAATTTTAAAACCACAAGAAATAATGACTTTATCAAATTTTTCATGCCATTGTTTAGGTGCTTGTTTTAGGCCATATAAGGACTTAATAAGTTTACATACTTTGTTTTCTTGTCCAGGCATAACAAACCCTTCAGGTTGTTCCATGTAAATTTCTTCTTCTAAGTCACCATTTAAAAAGGCAGTTTTCACATCCATTTGATGAATCTCAAAATTATATATAGATGCTAATGCAATTAAAATTCTAATAGTGGCGGTTCTAGCAACAGGTGCATAGGTATCAAAATAATCAATTCCTTCTTTTTGTGTAAAACCTTTAGCAACCAATCTAGCCTTGAATTTATCAATTGTTCCATCTATTTTCATTTTCTTTTTAAAAATCCATCTACACTTAATGGGTTTAGATCCTGGAGGTAAGTCCACTAATTTCCAAGTTTTATTTCCCAAAATTGAATCCATTTCATCATTTATAGCTTCTTTCCAAAATGCTGAATCTACAGACTTAATTGCCTCACTATAAGTTTGTGGGTCTGTTTCAATGCTAAGAGTCAAAGCATATTGATTACAAGATGTGTCTCTAGTTCCTTCAACAAGATAGACTACAAAATCGGGACCAAAGCTTTTTTCTTTCCTAGGTCTTTTACTTTTTCTAATCTCTTCTTGTTCTACTAGTGGAGTTTCAGGTAACTGTGAAGGAGTGCTTACTTCTTTTTCATTATTAATTCTAGGAATAGAAGAAAACCTTTGTTCATAAAAAATTGCATCTCTCGATTCAATTATTGTATTTACCTCAACAGAATCATTAGGTTCACTAACCAAAAATCTATAGGCTTTACTATGTTGTGCATAACCTATGAAAATACATTCAACACCTTTGCTTCCTAATTTCTTTCTCTTAGTTTCAGGTAGTCTTACAATAGCTCTACAACCCCAAACTTTAAGATAACCTAAATTAGGTTTTCTATTCTTCCATAATTCGTAAGGAGTTTTCTTATTATCTTTAACAGGTATTCTATTCAGAATATGACATGCAGTTAAAAGTGCTTCTCCCCAAAAACCCTTACTTAAACCAGAATAAGAAAGCATAGCATTAACCATTTCAGTTAGTGTCCTATTTTTTCTTTCTGCTACTCCATTTTGTTGTGGTGTATAAGGTGCAGTAACTTCATGTATAATTCCCATATCTTCACAAAATTGAGGAAAGTGATATTCACCACCTCTATCAGATCTAAGACATTTTATTTTAGAATCACATTGATTTTCAACTTCATTTTTATATGTCTTAAATCTATTAAGCACATCATCCTTAGAGTTTAAAAGATATACGTAACAATATTTTGAAAAGTCATCAATAAATGTAGCAAAATATTTACTACCACCTCTAGTAGGCGTTCCATGCAAATCACAAACATCACTATGTACTAATTGCAACAAAGATGTAGTTTTTTCTATTTTAGGAAAAGGCAATCTTGTAATTTTAGTTTGCATGCATATTTTACACTTTTCATTCATATCATTCTCATATTTAGGAATCAAATTTAAATTAACCATGAAATGCATTTTCTTTGTATTAACATGTCCTAAACGACTATGCCATAATGAAAGACAATCAACGATATAAGCAGAAGAATCCTTTTCATTGATATTGAGCTTAAACATGCCCTCATACAAATATCCTTTGCCTACAAAGGTACCATTCTTAGTCAGAATAAATTTGTCTGACTCAAATACAAGCTTAAAGCCAAATTTGTTAAGAAGACTTCCAGAAACTAAATTTTTCCTAACATCAGGAACATGAAAAACATTGGTGAGGCTAAGGATTTTCCCGGAAGTGAATTCGAGATCCACTGTCCCTTTGCCTTTAACCGCAGCTGTAGATGAATTTCCCATATAGAGAACATCTCCTTCCACTGTTTCATAGGCAGAGAACAAGTTCTTGTCCTTACAAACATGCCTTGTGGCACCAGAATCAACCCACCAAGAGTTGTCTTCTCCAAGCATATTAGCCTCGGATATCATAGCAGCAAATTTTTGCTTTGTGTCTGATGTCCCTCCTTTTTCCTTTAGTTTCTTGAACTCACGACAATCCTTCTTGAAGTGACCTGGTTTGTTGCAATGAAAACAATTTCCTTTCTTCTTTTTGTTTGCTTTAGAATTATTTGAAAAATTCTTCCGCTTGTTATTTTTTCCAAGATTGCCATATTTTTGCTCCTTTCCTTCCTCCACCACATGGACCTTAGAAACAGAATTTTCGTGTTCCTCTTTACCATCTAGAATTCGAGACTCTTGTTCAATTCTTAAATGAGTCTCTAATTCTTCAAGTGAAAGATCCTCCTTTTTGTGTTTGAGTTCTTTCTTATAGTCTTTCCAAGAAGGAGGAAGTTTTTCAATTATGGCAGCAACAATTACATTATCATCCATATTTAATTTTTTCAGTTTGCAATGATTTATGATGCGTTGGATGTCATGAAATTGTTCTAGCACAGGCCTATTATCATGCATTTTAAAGCTTAGAAACTGACCGATAAGGAACTTCTTACTTGTAGCGTCTTCCGTTAGATATTTGGTCTCCAATGTTTCCCATAAAGTTTTTGCAGTCCCAACATTTTGGTACAAGTCGAACAAATTATCAGCAAGTGCATTGAGAATGTGACCACGACACAAATAATCATCGGTCTCCCATTTTGTGCGTTGCCTAGTCTGTTCCACGGTTTCATCTTCATCTTCATTTGGTTTCGGTTGTGACAAGACATATACAATCTTCAATGTTGTTAGAAGAAAATGAACCTTTTTCTTCCAACGCAGAAAATTACCACCATCAAAACGGTCCAACTTGACAAAGCTTTCTGTTATTTGTCGAAGTGATTTGGAAGAGTCGGCCATTTCCAATAAATACTGTATTTAGATTGTTGGATATTATGAATGCAAATACAGAAATGGAACTCTTTATATATCTCAAAAATGTCAACTTCAATACAACAATGTAATTTCTGAATAGTCACTATAAAACTTCAAGGCGTGATGTCACTTTCCTAAATACAGTATTTGTCCCACACGAAGAATTTCGGTATACAAACGGGAATCAGCAAATCCGTACTCAAGATACAATGAAGCACTTGCACTGTCTGCAACTTGTATATTTGAAGACAGCCCTTGGATGTAGCAGTGAAGAACAGTCAATCAAGTTCTTATTCTGTTTATGTGCACAAAACAGAATAAGAGAATTTATATCTCCTGAAAACTGTAAGAGAGTAATAGCAGGGTATGGAAATCTGAAACTTGTTTTTGGTATCAATGTCATTCCGTTTTTAGGCAGCCTTTATTTATAGAAAATGAAAGGCTTTGTCTTCAAGAGTCATGACTGTTTAATTAAGTCATTTCCGAACAGGTATGATTGTTAATTACTAACAGTCTTAAGTCCTTTCCGAACAGGTATAATAATACCGAATCGGTTTTGCACGGGTCAACCAAAAAGTGACCGCGCCCGAGCTACCGCGATCCGACCCGGACGAATCCCGGCAACCCGCTACCACTGCGGACACGCGGCGTGCGAAGTGCAAAGTGCGCCACTAGCGCCTCTACAGCCCACTGCCCCGCACCCGCACGCGCGCGCGCGCGCGCGCGTGTGCGTGTGCGTACGGTGCTTCGCACCGTATTGAGGTCTCTTGAATAGCCTCTTAAATGCTAGATGAATTAACTCTTCATCTTCCATTTGTACTTATTAAGTGTACAAATTCTTAACATTTTTCCAATGTGGGACTCAAAGGTTGCCCACCCCTTTTATAGCTTAGTGGTGACACTTAGCTTTGTACATTTTCCAATGTGGGACACTATACCCTTTTATATTTGGGTTAGCTTCCCACCTCTTCCTCACACTTCCAATGTGGGACAAGCTTTTAAGGCTTTTACACCCAAAAAACTCTTACTCTCTTATTTTAAAAATCTCCAACATATTTATATATGATCCGTCCTATATAAGTTTTATGACTTTTTCTTGTCTCAACACACAACTCGGGTTTCCACATCTAAACGAAGTTGTTTACCTTTACAGGATTTAACTCCTATTTCCTATTTATAACAAAACTTATCTCTTTAGAAACCCTGAGAATGCGAGGACACTTGAAAATGGTGATTTCAACAAAAAAATTGTAACACCAATTTTAAGTATGAGGAAAAAAAATTTTAAACCAATTTTATCTTATTTATCTTAATCATGCAACTATGTGATAAAATAGATAAATTAAACATGTAAATACGATAAGGCTCAATTTTAGAAAAAAAACTTCAGAGGGAAATACCTTTATTTCCCTATGAACAGTAAATCGCAACTTACAAAGAACGTAATGAAATTTGCAATGGATTAACCGCTATAAACCCACAAGAACATACAATTTTGTTTTCATTCAGGAACACCCCCCGATGACACGCAGTCGTCAGCCAACCTCAAACTTCGTCAACAATGAATCCCCGCTGGTATCACAAATCAGCCATGGAGTGCCTCTCCACAAGTTGTATACAAATAGATACAAAACTTTCAAGAATTATATTCAAGGATTCTTTGTTGCGAATTAAAAATGTTTTCGAATGCAAAAACTTCTAGAACGTTTGCACCAGATATGCAGTATCGTTTTCATCAAAAGTCTTAAACAAACTTGATCACAAAACAGGTATTTATAACAATTTTGAGTCAGCAGGGTAGTTCGAACGAGATGTGTATGTCGTTTGAATGACGGTCACATTTCGTTTGAATGGCATCAAATATCGCTTGAATGACCTAAATGCCAAAAAAATATTTTTAGAACTCCACCTACAGGTCTTCCAAAAACATATTTTTTCTAAGTAAAATAGTCATGTTCATCTTTTTGATAAAAATTAAACATCATGAATATGAATCATTCAAACTATAAATCGTTTTATACCTTTCGGGATGTCGGATGCTTGAGTTCAGTTCGTCTTGACAATGCGTGGTTATTTTTAGCGAGATATGCCAAACTAGCCTAATGCTATGTTATGAAAAATGACATAAAAATTGTACTTACAAATCTCCCCCCTTTTCTATTCCGGTACAAAACAAACAAATAGACCTAGCACCAAATAAAACTAAAAATCTCCTATTACAAATTACAAAAAGTAGTGACACCCTTCCAAACCCTATAACAATGGAACGACATAAGTCTCTTTGCCATCCAACTTCTTCCTTTTAAACTTTGTGTTCATCCTTGTGTCTTGAAATCCGAAAATAGTTACCTACATGCATGAGAGAATAAACATATATCTTCGTGACACATCGAGTTTGAAACAAAGTAAATCATAAATAAATACTTCCCCATTATTCATACTTATCAAAAACTCCATTTTAATTTTCTCTCCCCTTTGTTTTTATCGAAATAGACAAATAGACAAAAAAGTAGAAATAATAAACATGAAATACGGAGCATCGCGACTAAGAAAAGATATCATCACAAAAGATCTAAATCAAGCATGTGTAATAATCATCTCAAAGGCTAACAAACAACAACTACTTTTTAAAAAAATCAACTTTTTAAACAAAAAGAAATTTCATAAACACAATAAATAAATCATATACAATATATGAAAAATATATTAATGTCAATACGGCACACATATATAGGTATAAATGACCACAAACCATGACATAAAGCACATAATCTTTACACACTGGCATAGTATCGATGTCTCCAAACGTGTGGAATCGAATGAATGAGTGTGAACTAGAAACAAAAGAATTATATCACAAACACTCAAATATGTTAAAGAAGTTCTAATTGATCACAAGACTTTATCAAACTAAGCTTTTAGCTTCATGTGACAAATAAAGTTGAACTTAATGAACAAAACAAGTAATGATAATTTTACAGGACGTGATAATTTTACACTTGCAGCCATTTCTCGGGCACTCAACATATTTTGAATTAAAAAAAAAATCCTCACAGACAACGTTTATTACATGCACAAATACTCCATGGTCGAATAAACATGTATATGACAAGATTGATAGGAGAACATCTCACGAATCTCAAATGTACATCATGAAATCAAAATCCAATAAGCTCGTGCATGTGTGTGTTGAGGCATGTACAAACTTGAATCCATAAAGCAAGTCAAGTTCGAAACAACTCCATAAACATGGTTAATAACAATATAAGTATCCAAAGTCACAATTAAATGTCCTAGCCATATGGATATTGCGTAGTGAATTGGATTCAAACACACCTCTACGCCACAAGAAATGTGCAAAATTAAAATACCTAAGGAATCAGAAATCTTTTTAAAATTTTAAAATATCACTCAATATAATACAAATGTGACAACCCGCATTCCGAAATAAGGGGTGGCCAGCCCGATACTCCAATAAATACGGAAATCATGGGTGGGAATTATTCTCAGCATCATAAATAACACGAGTAAATGGGAAAACCACCCAATAATTCCGAAAACGGGTTGCCAAAACATTTAATTTGATTAAAAGATTAAGTTAAGAAAATAATTTAAGCAAACCATTCTAAAAGATAGTGGAATTTCCAAGATAACATACATATATATCAACCTCCATAATAAATATACAAGAAGAGGACCGAATAAGCTGTTGGTCCACAGCTACACAAAATGAATCACAACAGTATAATATGATACATATTACATCCATTAAATAAGTACAAAGTTGGGCCCCACGCCCGAATGACGGACCCGATCATATCTAGAATTACAAAAATGAGGGCGTCTAACAAAACATCCTGTAATATACACAAATCTTACAGCTCCTCGAAAACATAAGGGTGGAAATATCAACACGGGCGTCCTTGTGGAGGAGCACCTGGGAGGATATAATAGCATGCACAACATGGAAGAAATGCACGGGTCAGGGCCCGGTTTTTATATAGTTCCCAGATGAATAAGAAGCATAATAGATATGAACAGTTAGTCATGAATGATGAAGAGAAAATATCTAACACCCTAATCATGGATCATAAATGGGACAGTTAAAATGACATGCCTACAATTAAATTATGTAAGAGAATTAAATTATGCATGATTAAACTAAAAGATTCCATCTTTCATAGCCACTTTAATCCACTTTCCATTCCTTAACATGAATATAATATCATTATTATTCTGATTTCTTTTCAATTCTTATTCCTTAGCAGGAATATCATTACCATCATACATTAGGTGGTAATAAACATATCCCAAGTCCCACTTGAATTTAGAAAAGTTATATTCTTATACATATAACGATTCTAAGACTGCCCCTCCGAGTTTTCCCACTGGGCGCGCCTCTAAATAACTATCATCTTCCAGGGGCCTATCAAACAAGGCAGCCTGGGCACCTAACACACGTTGGGAAGTGGCCATATGCCTGCGAGTGAGTCATAACCACAACCGAAATTACCTCACTCGCGCAAAAAAACATATAATAAACCCGCATATGGTCGAGGACTATAGTCTACCTACATTCACTAGTCAGGGGACATCACCTCATGCGCGAGCTTCCCTTATGATAGCATTTAGAGAGGTGTGTTTAAGTAAATTAGCATTTACTATAAAAATCCCATTTTTCATCTCCATTAACATATGTGCGTTTCATTTTATCTGAAACCGAAATCATAAAATATTTCAATAATATCCATCCTAGGGTATGCCTCGAATAATTCTCTAATGGATCACAATCAATCCCAAACCTTAAGGTCTTATACACCTCAATTTAAGCCCCTAAAGTCTCCAAACATGGGCCTACAACCCCTATCCTCATATTAAGAAGTAACTAGAAGAATGATGCCTAAACATCACTTTAGAACACCCCCCCTTGGACTTAACCCCAAGTGAAATCCATTCCACTCTAGGGTGACAACCAGACTCAACTAGGACTCTAAAAGCCAAAGTTTACTTCATTCAAGAAGGTTCCTAAGTCCCTATGAAAAGAAAAGATTTAAAAGAAAAAGTAAAATTTTAGGCCTCAAATCTCAGATTTTGATGAAGAAGAATGCAAGATCAAACCCCAAATCTTCAATCCCTCTCTTCTCCACAAGTTCTCTTCCTCTCTCACTCTAAATCTAGGGCTAAAAATTCACTTGGGGAAAAAATGAAAGACTTAAGGAGACTAAACCGTGGCCTTAAGCAAAAAGTCTCTAATCTTTAAATGTCAATACCGCAATAAAATGATTTCTAATACGCGATATGCCAAAACCAGTCAAAAGTGCCCAAAACATCAAAATACAATATGGCACACAATTTGACTATCTAGCACCTCCCAGAACTAACTACACCCTCCAAATTATCATTTGGAAATTTTATAACACATTTTAAGTTCCGGTCTCATTGTAAACCATAATGTCATTTTAATTCTCATGACTCAATATAACACCACATGGTAATATTCACCCACACGTAAGGTAAATATGTAACATTTTGGTCAATATTAACTTATCTTATGAAATTTATATTTACTCCACAACCAATCACATATATATATAAATACACCATGTGGTAGATAAATATAAAATAGGCTCCCAAAAGTGAGGGATGTTACATACTCCCCCCCTTATGGGGAAATTTTGCCCCCAAAATTTACACGTACCTTGGATAAAGAGATGCGGATAATTTTCCCGCATATCATCCTCACGTTCCCAAGTAGATTCCTCAACGCTGTGTTGACTCCATTGTACTCTAACCAAGGGCTCCACTCGAGACCTTAACCTACGCTCCCCATGCTCTAGAATAGCAAAGGGTTATTTTTCATAAGAAACATCGGATTGCAACTCAATATCCTCAAAAGGAATATGCCAAAGGGAACCTTCATGCCTCTTGTATTTCTTTAAAGAGGAGACATGGAAGACATCGTGAATTTGTTGTAAAGGTTCTGGTAGGGCAAGTTGGTACGCCACTGGACCCACTTTAGCAATCACGGGAAAAGGTCCAACAAAACGGGGCGCACGCTTCCCTTTCTTTCCAAAACGCTTGATACCTTTCATAGGTGACACACGTACCAACACTTGGTCTCCAATCTTTAACTCCACATTCCTTCTACCCACATAGACATAGCTCTTCTATCTATCTTGGGCTATCCGAATGTGATTTCTAATGAGCTCGATCTTAGAAGAAGTATCTTGGATCATTTCAGGTCCGAGAAACTTATTATCTCCCACCTCCAACCAACAAGTGGGAGATCTATAGGGACTACCATATAAGGCTTCATAGGGCTCCATCCCAATAGTGAATTGGTACGAATTATTATAAGCAAACTCAACCAATGGTAGATATTGTTCCCAACTACCTTTAAAATCAAGCATACACATACGGAGCATATCCTCCAACATTTGGTTTACCCGTTCGGTCTGACCATCTGTTTGAGCATGATAGGAAGTGCTTAACCTCAATTCGGTTCCCATGGCCTCTTGGACACTTTGCCAAAAGTGGGAAATGAAGATCTTATCTCTGTCAGAAATAATGTTCAAAGGCACCCCATGTAGTCTCACAACCTCATCAATGAACAACCGGGCGTAACGAGCGGTGTTGTAATCGGTACGGACCGAAAGAAATTGCGCCGACTTCATCAAGCGATCAACGATAACCCATATAGAATCATGACCTTTCTGTGACGTTGGTAAGCCAGTAATAAAATCCATTGATATGCTTTCCCATTTCCATACCGAAATCTCCAACGGTTGCAACAAATATGTCGGTCGCTGATGATCAATCTTAACTAACTGACAAGTAGTGCATTGAGATACAAACTCAGATATATCTCGCTTCATGCCTGGCCACCAATATTGACGGTGCATGTCTTGATACATTTTATCGTTACCCGGATGCACTGAAAATTTAGAACCATGGGATTGTACCATCACCGCCCGTCTCAAATCCCCCTCCTCCGGAACGATAAGTATTCCATGGAAGCGCAATCCACCCCCCAAACTTATCGAGTAGGATTCTGGTCCCTCAGACACCAATCGGCGTATATGGTCTTGAAAATCCTTATACCTTCCTTGGGCTTCTACGACCCTTGCCATAATTGTAGGAGTAACGGTAATCAAGGACATGAACGCCCTAGAAACCGCATCCTCATGACTGAGCTCTTTCCATTTAGCCTTCCATACATCAGCTAATTCTCCCTCGAGTTTTCTAATCAAGGCATCCGCCACGACATTTACCTTGCCCGAATGATAATGAATATCAAATTGATAATCTTTCATGAACTCCAACCATCGGCGCTGACGCATATTCAAATCTTTATGAGAAAATAAATATTGCAGCTACTTATGGTCCGTGAAAAGACTGAACTTCTCCCCGAGAAGATAATGCCTCCAAATCTTTAAGGCAGAGACAACTGCGGCCAATTCTAAGTCATGCACCGGATAGTTTCTTTCATGAGGCTTGAGCTTTCGGGAAGCATAAGCGATAGCCCATCGCTCTTGCTGAAGCACACCTCCCAAACCTTGTAGAGATGCATTGATGAAGACTAAATATTCCAATCCCGGATTTAGTAAAGAGAGGACGGGAGCCGAAGTCAATCTATCCTTGAGCTCATAGAATGCTACTTGGCAAGAGTCATTCTAAACAAATCTCACCCCTTTCCGGGTCAAATTTATCAAAGGACTAGCGATCTTTGAGAAACCCTTAATAAATCGACGGTAATAACCCGCCAAACCCAGAAAACTGCGAATTTCGGTAGGTGTCATGGGATGATCCCACTCCCTCACCGCAACCACCTTATTCGGATCCACCGATATACCTTGTGAAGTCACAATATGACCCAGATATTGCACTTCCCGTAACCAAAAGCCACATTTCTCAAAATTAGCATACAATTGGTGATCCCTTAATCTTTGCAGGACCAACCTCAAATGAATAGTATGGTTAGCTTCAGTTTAAGAATACACAAGAATGTCATCGATAAACACAATAACAAATTGGTCCAGGAAGTCTCGAAATACCCTATTCATGAGATCCATAAATACGGCAGGGGCATTGGTCAGTCCAAAAGGCATGACCAAAAATTTATAAGACCCGTACCTCGTCAGAAAAGAAGTCTTGGATACATCCTGTTCCCGTATCCTCAACTGGTGATACCCCATTCTCAAGTCTATCTTAGAGAAGTATTTCGCTCCCCTAAGTTGATCAAACAAATCATCAATACGAGGCAAAGGGTATTTATTACGGATGGTGACTTTATTCAATTCTCTATAGTCAACACACAACCGAAGAGAACCATCTCTTTTCTTCACAAATAACACAGGAGCAGCCCATGGCGATGTATTACGCCTAATAAATCCCTGCTCCAACAACTGCTGAACTTGATCTCTCAACTCCCTCATTTCAACAGGAGCCATACGATAAGGAGCTCTAGTAATCGGTCGAGTTCCCGGCACTAAATAAATCACAAACTCAATCTCCCAACTCGGAGGTAAACCCAGTATTTCATGGAATACATCCTTAAAATATCGAAAAACCGAAAAAGAATCCAAGGGAACAACTACATCCCGAGAAGTCTCTTCCGCAATGCAATACAAATAAGTACTAGTAGCTCCTTCCAAACGAGGCATAACCATCAGGGGCATATCTTGTCCTGGAACGGCAAAGACTATACTCTTCCCGAAATAATTAACTATAGCATGATACTTAACAAGCCAATCCATGCCCAAAATCACATCATACCCAACCATGTCTAGGACGAGTAAATCGGCCTCAAAGCATAAATTACCAAGAGAAATTCCTATATGTTTACAAACAAGGAAAATAAGTGAACCGTCACCCATAGAGGACTCCACACTAGTGAAAGTGCTCTCTGCAGATTTTATCAACTCTGTGGACTGAGCAAAACTTCTAGAAATAAATGAATGTGTCGCACCCGTATCAAACAAAACGCGACCCATATGTCCCTGAATAAGGAACTTACCCTCAATCGCTGTCGGCGCTGGCGGAGCAGGAAGTACCGCATCCTGGATATGATAAACTCTCCTATACTGTAATTGACCCTGTTACGGAGGGACAACTAGATTTGGTGCCTGTGGTGGAAACTAAACATAAGGCTGCTGAGGAACTCTAGGAGGTTGTCCCCCAACCACTTGAGGACAATCCTTCTTATAATGACCCGCTTCCCCACATTGGAAGCACTTCCCCACCATATTCTTCTGGCCTCGACCTCTGTTATTTCTAAACTTCCCGAAACCTTGGCCCGGATGGCCTCTACCTCTATGACCACCACGACCTGTCTGTTGCTGCGAGGCACCCTGTCCTTACCTATTAGCATTACCACCGGGATTAAACCCACCAAAGCGTTGTTTCTTCGACAAGTCCCCCTGTCGGGGATCCCTTTCTCATTGCTTATTACCCGAAGATTGGGACGAAGGAAAAGCTCCACCTCCATTCCCACTTAATCCTGGCTTCCCTACTTTCCCCATCCTTGTAGCTTTCTTGCTACCCTGCATATATAACCGATGCTCTTGGCAATGGAGCAATGCCGCATTCATTACCTCACCAAAAGTTTGTAAAGCCGGATTACCCAGCAAATGTTGTCGGATTCTCCAGTTTAGACCTCCCATGAATTTTAAAAATTTCCTTTCTTTCGGAGTCACTTCATCCGGTACAAAACTTGCCAACCGGGTGAACTCATCTTTATATTCTGCAACAGATCTCTCTCCCTGAAACCAGATCCTGAAGTCTCCTTCTCATCTCCCTCTGATTCGCGGGAGGAAAATACTTTTTGTTATACAAGACCTAGAAATCAGTAATCGACATAGTGTCCCTCTGTTCTAGTGTCGTCATCGACTCCCACCAATGTAACGCGGCCCCGACAAGCTTGAAAGTAGCAAGGACTTGTTTTTTTTCCTCACTGCAATCCACCATTCATAAATGGCGTTGCATATCTTTCTTCCATTGATTTGCTCGAACAACATCAGAACTTCCATCAAACTACGGGGCATGACCCTTTAAAAAGGACTCCCTAACTCTTTCCCACGGAGAAGGTCTCGTAGGAGCTTGGGCATCCTGCGCCCGCTGTTGAGCTTGGGGCATTTGTTGAGCTACTGCGTTCATGGCAGCATTGACCGCTTCGGCCACAATATTGGCTACATCAGCAGGATTAAACATTCCTTTGGCGGTGGCGGTGGAGGACCAACATCCTCTTCTACAACTCTATTGCGTCTCGGAGGAAGACCTCTCTTAGGCGGCATTAGAGATGGTGTAACAATAGAGTTAGAATACTATTCAGAATAATCTACATTGCAGAAAATTGCAAACATAAGCAACAAAGTAGTCCTATCATTAGGCTCTATATCAAAGAACGCTACGGTAGAACGTGACAAGTCCACATAGATCCTAGTACTCTAGAACCTAATGCTCTGATACCATCTGTGACAACTCGCATTCCGAAATAAGGGGTGGCCATCCCGATACTCCAATAAATACGGAAATCATGGATGGGAATCATTCTCAGCATCACAAATAACCCGAGTAAACGGGAAAACCACCCAATAATTTAGAAAACGGGTTGCCAAAACATTTAATTTTATCAAAAGATTAAGTTAAGAAAATAATTTAAGCAACACATTCTAAAAGATAGTGGAATTTACAAGATAACATACATATATATCAACCTCCATAATAAATGTACAAGAAGAGGACCGAATAAGCTATCGGTCCACAGCTACACAAAATGAATCACAACAGTTTAATATGATACATATTACTTCCATTAAATAAGTACAAAGTTGGGCCACATGCTTGAATGACGGACCCGATCATATCTAGAATTACAAAAATGAGGGCGTCTAACAAAACATCGTGTAATATCCGCAAATCTTACAGCTCCTCGAAAACATAAGGGTGGAAATATGAACACGGGCATCCTTGCGGAGGAGCACCTGGGCGGATACAATAACATGCACAACATGGAAGAAATGGACGGGTCAGGGCCCAGTTTTTATATAGTTCCCGGATGAATAAGAAGCATAATAGATATGAACAGTTAGCCATGAATGATGAAGATGAAATATCTAACACCCTAATCATGGATCATAAATGGGACAGTTAAAATGACATGCCTACAATTAAATAATGTAAGAGAATTAAATTATGCATGATTAAGTTAAAAGCTTCCATCTTTCATAGCCACTTTAATCCAGTTTCCATTCCTTAACATGAATATAATATCATTATTATTCTGATTTATTTTCAATTCTTATTTCTTTGCAGGAATATCATTACCATCATACATTCGGTGGTAATAAACATATCTTAAGTCCCACTTGAATTTAGAAAAGTCATATTCTTATACATATAACAATTCTAAGACCGCCCCTCCGAGTTTCTCCACTGGGAGCGCCCCTAAATAACTATCATCTTCCAGGGGCCTATCAAACAAGGCAGCTTGGGCACCTAACGCACATCAGGAAGTGGCCATATGCCTGCGAGTGAGTCATAACAACAACCGTAATTACCTCACTCGCGCAGAAAAACATATAATAAAACCGCATATGGCCGAGGACTATAGTCTACCTACATTCACTAGTCAGGGGACATCACCTCATGTGCGAGCTTCCCTTATGATAGTATTTAGAGAGGTGTGTTTAAGTAAATTATCATTTACTATAAAAATCCCATTTTTCATTTCCATTAACATATGTGTGTTTCATTTTATCTGAAACCGAAATCATAAAATATTTCAATAATATCCATCATAGGGTATGCCTCGAATAATTCTCTAATGGATCACAATCAATCCCAAACCTTAAGGTCTTATACACCTCAATTTAAGCCCCTAAAGTCTCCAAACATGGGCCTACAACCCCTATCCTCCTATTAAGAAGTAACCAGAAGAGTGATGCCTAAACATCACTTTAGAACACCCCTCTTGGACTTAACCCCAAATGAAATCCATTCCACTCTAGGGTGACATCCAGACTCAACTAGGACTCTAAAAGCCAAAGTTTACTTCATTCAAGAAGGTTCCTAAGTCCCTATGAAAAGAAAAGATTTAAAAGAAAAAGTAAAATTTTGGTAAGAAAACAGGGGACCGATCGACCGGTCCCAAGATCGCGGTCGACCGCGTCTCAAGTTTTTGCCTAAAAAGAAAATCAGAAAGATCACTTCGACAGGGCCGATCGACCGGTAAGGGGGATGCGGTCGACCGCGCCTCAACATTTATGCCTTTGAAAGAAAGCAGTGTGCCCTCTCCCGAAGGCCCGGTCGACCGATCTGAGAACCGCGGTCGACCGGTCATTGCAAACCTAGACCAAAACTCTCTATTTACAAGCTAAGCCAAAAAACAACTTCCAACCAAACCAACCACATTTACTGATACTAAATGATCATAAATGCTTCCAACTACATTATTCTACATCAATCCATAATCAAATCTCTTTCAAAGAATTCAAAACTCATAAATCCCAACAAAACCATAACTACATTAAACCAAAACTATCACATATCTACCAACACTAATTATCCACCTTAAACCATATAATAGCAAGTAGAAAACTTGCCTTGGGGCCTCAAATCTCAGATTTTGATGAAGAAGAATGCAAGATCAAACCACAAATCTTCAATCTCTCTCTTCTCCACAAGTTCTCTTCCTCTCTCACTCTAACTCTAGGGCTAGAATTTCACTTAGGGAAAAAATGAAAGACTTAAGGAGACTAAACCGTGGCCTTAAGCAAAAAGTCTCTAATCTTTAAATGTCAATACCACAATAAAATGATTTCTAATACGCGATATGACAAAACTAGTCAAAAGTGCCCAAAACATCAAAATACAATATGGCACACAATTTGACTATCTCGCACCTCCCGGAACTAACTACACCCTCCAAATTATCATTTGGAAATTTTATAACACATTTTAAGTTCCTGTCTCATTTTAAACCATAATGTCATTTTAATTATCATGACTCAATATAACACCACATGGTAATATTCACCCACACATAAGGTAAATATGTAACATTTTGGTAAATATTAACTTATCTTATGAAATTAATATTTACTCCACAACCAATCACATATATATATATAAATACACCATGTGGTAGATAAATATAAAATAGGCTCCCAAAAGTGAGGGTTGTTACAATAAAAAATACACATGTTATAACATTAGTAAAAATAAATCATGACGCATAATTAGGGTATGACAAACATGCGAACGCAATCATCTATATGGTATAGAAAAAGAAGAATCACGTGAAAGCAAACATGAATCAACAAATCTACCATCTAGTGATGCTAAAAGTGATTTCCTAACCCAAATAGATGTGCAACAATGCATGGGGGTTTTACAAACCAAGGAAACATTAGGCTTCAACTTACTAAGACATTTTCAAAGATCGAAATAAAAATGCCTAAGATGACCTTTCCTACTATAATGTGAACATGTGAAAATGGGTGGAACGACACTTATGGGTTGACCTTTTCTAATGTCCTTGGGATGGGTCGACACTCTGAAAAAATAATAGTCTTGGTTTTGACAATGGAAGCATTAGTACACGATAATACACTACCATTTCTACCAGCACTACTCGAGTCTGTCAAATCATTTTTCAACTCCAAAATTTTTTACTCAAGAAAATAATTAAGACTCTTATATTTTTAGGGACTCCTTCTCTAAATTTTAAATTATTGATAGACGGGTTATCATGTCATCCCTTAAAATATTCACACGTATCAATAAGAGTCTCCTCACCTGCCATAAAATTATCGATTAAAATATTTTTATCCTCTTTGGCACAAACACAAACCCAAGAATTTTTAAAGTCCTCTAATTCTTTCTCTAAAAATAGGACTCTATCACCGATCTCCTTTCTTGAGAATAAAGTAATAAAGTCATGGTCCAAAGCAACAAATTTCTCATGATATAAGTCTTTTCGATTTTGAAGTGTTTACAAAAGATCCACAGCGGATTTAAAATGACAATTTTCTTCTTCCAAGAATTTAATTCTTTTGGAAAATGCCAAATTCAAACTATTTATATACTCAAAACAAGGAGAAACCATCAAGAGTAAAAATAAGCACATGAGTGATGAAAAAACACAATCACCCCAAAAGAAGGTAAACAAGATCAAACATAATAAATTAATAAAACCCGCTCTGATGCCAATTGGAGAATGCAAGGACACTCGCAAAGGGTGATTTTAATAAATAAATGCAACACCAATTTTAATTATGCAGAAGAGACTTTTTAAAACAATTTTATCTTGTTTATCCTAATCATGCAACTATGTGATAAAATAAATAAATCAAACATGCAAATATGAAAAGGTTAAGTTTTAAGAAATAAACCCAAATGGAAAAACTTTATTTCACTATGAGTAGTAAATCACAACTTACAAAGTACATAATGAAATATGAAATGGATTAACCACAACAAACCCCCAAGAACATGCAGTTCTATTTTAAACCAGAAACACCCACAAGTACTCCCAATGACACGCAGTCGTTAGCCAGCCTTAGCCTTTATCAGCACTGAATCCCCGCAAGTATCACAAATCAGCCATGGAGTTCCTCTCCATAAGATGTATGTAAATAGATGCAAAACTTTATAGGTTTCTAAAATAATTCACAAGAATCATAGTAAGGATGGTTCTTTTTAAATTAAAAAGTGTTTTAGAATGCAAAAACTTGAAGAACTTTTGCACCAGATAGGCAGTAATGTTTTAGTCAAAATTCTTAAACAAATCTTATCACGAAACAGGTATTTACAAAAAATTTGAGTCGGCGGGGTCGTTCAAACGATATGTGTATGTCATTCGAATGATGTAGCCATATCGTTCGAACGATATGTCTATGTCCTTTGAATGACATCAAATGCCGTTCGAACGACCTAAACATAAAAAAAAATATTTTTAAAACTCCGGCTACAGGTCTTCTAAAAACATATTTGTTTTCTAAGTAAAATTGTCTGGTTCGTCTTTTTAATAAAACTTAAACATCCCGAATATGAAGCCTTAAATTAATTCAAACTCTAAATCATTTTATACCTTTCGGGATGTCGGGAATTCTTCAAACATGGAGATTCTTGAGTTCGATTCGTCTTGATAATGTGTGACGATTTGTAACGGGATATGCCAAACTAGTCTAACACTATGTTATGAATAATGACAAAAACATTGTTCTTAAAATCCTAAATTGATTTTACCCTTGTTTTAGGTGTAAAACTCATTTTAAGTACCGTGTGCATGTTAAATATATACTAAATTGAGTTATAGCAAAGTTAATTTTTTTAAACTCTAAAATTGTTATTATTTCTCTCTCTCTCTCTCTCTCTCTCTCTCTCTCTCTCTCTCTCTCTCCCTCAATATATATATATATATATATATATATATATATATATATATCTGTGTGTGTGTGTGTGTGTGTGTGTGTGTGTGTGTGTGTGTGTGTGTGTGTGTGTGTGTGTGTTTGTGTAACTATTACACTTCTTTCATGTTTCATTAGATCTGTTTATATTAGCCTAATTCCTTGTTAAACTGTCATTTATATAAAACTAGTCTTGAGGTGCTTAATCTCAGTTTTAGTGTTGTTTCTACCATAGTATATTACTTGTTGTTCTTAATATGGCCTTGACAGAGAAATGATTTTTTTTGTTAGTTCGTTAACTTCTGTTGATTTTATCTACTAAAGAAGAACTCTTGTGTGTTCTAAGACTTAGTATTTATAATCTTTTCTGACTTGATTAATCAAAATCTTACATTATTATTTTGTTGTGTTCATCTTTGTTGATACTCTGCTTTTGGAGTGTTGAGCTATGAGTGTGTTTCCTAAGTTGTCACTGCCTTGGTTTGTGTAGTCAAATTCAATTGTTGTGGGGTTATCTAGAGTTAGCCTTGGAGTACTGTTTGTATTGGATAATATATTTTATTTACAAATTATAATGTTTAATTTGTATTGAAACAATAGTTATAGTAGACTTGGGTCTGTACGTGATCCTGAAACTAATGTACCCGAGGTTTTTCAGTTAGTTGGTTTCCTTGTGATCAAATATTGTGTTTGCACCATTTATCCCCATTCCATTCAAATTAATTTTTTATTAACTATAGAGGACATCACACCAAATAGTAACAACTTTTTATGTGTGTGTATTTCAACTATTGAAATTTGAAAAGGTTTTTACTAAAGAGCTAAAATAGTTTTAGTTAATCTTGACACTTTTGTGTATTATATTATTTCAATTATTCGAGTGTGTAAAGCTTATGTATATTGTTCCTTTTGTGTTATATATACCTATATATGCTTGTGCATTATTGGTATATTGGTATATTTGCATATTTATATATATGGTATGTGTGTTTTTCACATTTTCATATGCATAATCATTGATTCAATTGTGACACCCCACCCAATTAAATACCGAATGATCAGGCTTTTATTACATTAAACAGGATTCCCATATGGTTCATTCGTAGCATCACTGTCGAAAACATTTTTAAGCATTTACTAACCACCTAGTATTCAAAAAGTTGGTGCCAAATTTTATCTTTTTATTTAAACAACAACAATAACAGAACATGATTACCATAATTAACATCCCATGCAATAGTAATATAAATACATCCACAATATAAATGATTGAGATAAAATTATACCGAATAAACCATCAGTTCGAAAATCCGATATAAAGTCCAACATGAATAAAATTCTCTGAGTACAAAGTCTGACTAATATAAATGAAATAGCTGAGACCAACAAGACCTCATGAAATGCCAAACTGCACCCTACACTAGGAATGAAGTAACTAAAGTGACGAAGTCCAATCCCGAAAGCATTCACAAGTGTTGCAACTACACATCCATGGAGAAGATCATCCTGCTTGGCGACCCTATGGCTGGACACCTAAAAGGTTTTGGAAAAAGTGTTGCAACTACGGGTCAGAGCCCAAGTAAAAATCATTTGAAAATATTTAGCAAGCATTTAAATTTCAATTTAAATGAATAATTATTAGATACACATGTTAGGCTCTGAACACTCCCTTGAGTTCCTCACCTCTCTTCTATAGTGAGCACCTAGCGTTTCCTACTCAACCCCGCCTAGTCATTCTCCCCAATACAACTAGGTTACTAGTATCTAATAAACCTCAACTCATTCTAGCTCATTCGTACCGCCCATATAGTACGCTACCGAATACCCTTAATTACCATTAAAATCCTTAGTTACGATCCTCCTTAACTTAGCCGTACCACCACCCATACAGTATTCTACCAAATACCCTTAATAATTAACATCTCTCTTATGTTATTATTAAACCCAAGTTACCATTTCATGTATGTTATTGTTTAAGCCTTACCATTGAAGTTTCTCTACTTAAACTTTATTTTAGATATTTACTATTTATTTTCCTACTATTCACACATAAGTAGATTCATCATTATTTAGATGTATACTATCTAATCTCCCTACTATTTACTCTTTAGTAGATTAATTGTTCTTTAGATACATACTATCTTGTCTAACTACTATCATACATAACTAGATTAATCTTTGTTTAGATACACACTATCTAAACCCACTACTGTCACACATAAGTAGTACAAAACATTCATATATATATATATATATATATTGTGGCCATCCCCGATCCTCACGACGGGCGGGCGGCGTGAGGGAGGATCCTAGGTCCCACGTGTCCCTTTCGGGAGCGCTTCAGCCGGCGTCATTGGGTGAGGTGAAAAATGTAGAGTGATGGAGTCTCCAGTCTATTTTACTAAAAATAGACAAAAGAAAGGGAGCCATCCCGACGGACAGCATCTAAATACATACAAACGCATACGAAACCAAAATGATTCGAAAAGGGTCCGGAGGCTAAGTTACGAAATGGAAAGGTGTTAGGCACCATTCCGCCCTTACGGTCTCTCATGGGCTTTTGCTATTTTCCTTTATTTCCCCGTGATATGTGTATATATAGTGGAGATAGGAATTATCGACTTATACCATGGAAGAGGTAAAGCGAGTCATCCGTAGGAAGTATAAAATACTAGAAAACAGGATTTACACGATTATCCTTATGTTGATCGTTACGATAAAACGACGACGCATGTGGAATAATACGCCACTAAGGACAAATATATGTATATATATGTAATATAGGAGGATTGAATTTAAATAGAATAGGAGATGAGAGAAAAAGTAAAAATAGGACTCGAATCTCGGATTTTACCCCAAGATGCCTACGTAGCTTATAGAAGCATCAAAGTCCACGTAGTTCGCATGCAAAAAGAGGGGTGGGGTTTATCCCATAAATCCAACAGGGGACTCTCTTATTTTTTTTTTTGTGTGTGTGTGTGTAGAAAAAGTGTTTTAGTTGTGAGAAAAGTGTGAGAATTCCCGTTTGGAATTTTGAGCAAACCCTCTTTTTCTTATTTTTGGGTTTTTTATTTGTATGAAAACAAGAGATGTGCAATAATACTAAATAAAAAGTATATTAGGATATGTGGGATGATAGAATAAAAGTGCTAAGTAATAAAACAAGTTAATGCGAATTTATGAGAATTTAAGGAGAGAATTGAGAAAATTGGACCTTCTTGAAGATCTTGAGCTTGATATTGAATGTTGGAGAGAATCCATTGCACTTGGATGATGATGGAGAGTGGTTAATTAACCAAGTTTGATGAAAAGGGTGATGAAAAGTGAGGGTTGGAAAGGCATTTTGATGTGGAAATCATGTCGATTTCGAGAGAGGTTTTTTGGATTTGCTGAGAGTGATATCCTTCTGATCTGGGCTCCCTTGTAATGAGGTCAATGCCTCATTTTTATAGGCCCATGGAATTTCCAATTGGCATATCCCTGGTCCTGCCAATCGGCAGGTGCGTTTAGGCACACTAACGATAGGCAGGGTCTGGGACCTACCGTTTGGCAATGTCTTTGAGGCCTTTTCGAAAAATCGACCGCAGAGAGCAAACCGTTGATCTGAATCACACACGGGGCAGACTGTTGGAAAGGTAATTTAGAGGCCTTTTGAAAATCCTTGGATCGCTCTCGGGTTTGAGAGTTGACTTTTGGTCAAATGTGGCTCGAAAGCATTCGTCTGTCCATTGGACGGGGAATCGTCGGATGCAAACGAATCGTTCATCCGCATGGTCAGTCCGAATCATGCATGGGGAGGACCATTGGAAAGGTTAGGAGGTGTACTTCGACATTCCAAAGAGTTTGATCTGCTTCGAGGAGTTAACTTTTCAACCAGGCCCTGGAAGCATTCAGTGACCTTTCAGAGTAAAACGGATCGTTCGTTCGTATCGTAAGTCAGAATCACACACGGGGCAAACCGTTGGAAAGGGGTTTCAATTCCCTTTGAATATTCATTTAGTCTCGATCGAGCTGAAGAGTTTACTTAGGTCAAACAGATCCTGGGAGCGTTTGGTGGCCTCTAGATCAGGTTTCAGAGAAAATGGGTCATTCGTCCGCATGGTAAGTCAGAATCGCGTACGGGATAGACCGTTGGAAAGGGGTTTTAGGGCCCTTCAAGGATTCATTCAATCTCGATTGATCTCAAGACTTTGATTTTTGGTCAAACGGAGTTTGGGAGTGCCCGATGGCTTCTAGGTCAGTACTCGGGGTATAACCTGGGTTTGTAGTGATGAAGGGAGGTGCTAGGGACCTAAGTAGAGTTTAGGGGGTAACATAATGTGGTGTCTATAGATCCCCTTGATGGGTGAGTTTGGAACAAACGATAGCCGTCGAATAGACACCACATGATGATTTTGAGGGAGGATGACCAATTCAGAGGGTCGAGGCCGGTTCTGAGGACATGAGGGAGCGAGGATGACCAATTCAGGGGGTCGAGGTCAATTTTGAGGACCTAAGGAAATGAGGATGACCAATTTAAGGGGGTTGAGGTGGATTCTAAGGACCTAAGGGATGGTTTAGAGGAAAGGTTTAGGCCAATTACTGAGGAGGTGTTGGGGATGATCGATTCTGTGGGTCGATACCAATTCTGAGGGCTTAAAGATGAGGGAAACCGATTTTGCGGGTCGAAGACAATTCTGAGGGCTTGAACATGAGGGTGATCGATTCTACGGGTCAAAGCCAATTCTACGGGATTAAGTTGAGATGACCATTTATGCGTGTCGAAGCCAATTTTACGGGCTTAAGTAAAAGAGGACCAATTCTGCGGCTCGAAGCCAATTTCGCGGGCTTAAGTAGAGATGACAAATTTTGCGGGTCGTGGCCAATTCTGCAAGCTTAAGGTGAAATGACCAATTATGCGGGTCGAATCCAATTTTGCGGGCTTAAGGTGAAATGACCAATTTTGCGGGTTGAAGCCAATTTTGTGGGCTTAAGTAGAGATGACCAATTCTGCGAGTCGAAGTAAATTCTGCGGGCTTAAGTAGAGACGACCAATTCTGCGGGTTAAAGCAAATTCTGCGGGCTTAAGGTGAGATGACCAATTATGCGGGTCGAATCCAATTATGTGGGCTTAAGTAGAGATGACAAATTTTGAGGATCGAAGCCAATTCCGCGGGCTTAAGTAGAGATGTTCTTGGGGAACTCTACTAGGGAGATTTATCTTGTGGTTTTGTTTTCGGTTGGGGAGCCAATTGCTTGGGGAAATCTTTTGCAAAAATTCCACTGGGGAGGTGATTAGGTGGCCTAGGGCTTGGATGTATTACTTGGGGAAAATTTAGACCTTTGGGGTATAGGGGGTGATCATTAGAGATCCTCCCGGGACGTTGCCGGGAGGAGTTTTACTTGGTTTTGGGAGTTCCGTTGGGGAAAAAGGGGTTCCATTTGAGGGAGTGCAAAATTTTCTTGGTGAAAATGTTCTAAATCCTTCCTGGGATTTTTAAGAATTCTCTGAGAATTTTTCAGGGCTTTCTAGTATTTTCTGGGAATTTTTGTACGAAATTTTAAGGGGGGTGTCGGTCGGCATGATACAGAGGGTGCCATTCGGCAGTGGCATGGACTTTTGGACTGCCTCGGGAAGGTAAGGGGTCACTGTCGATCGGTGGGTGGGGGGTCAATGCCGATCGACATGACCCTTGACATCCTATTTAAAGGGTAGAATTCCCTTCATTTTTCACAGCTTCTTGCTTTCTTCGATTTTCCTCTGCAAATTGTTCTAGCATTCCGATCTCTAAGAAATGGCCGCCTTTGTGAGCACTGCAGCGAATATGGAATGGTTGACTGTTGATGACTGGGTAAACGTAGAGTGGAGGGCCAGGGAGCCTCTTGCTTTGGGGAGTGATAACTCATTTGACGCATTCGAGTCGGTTGCGGATGAGTGGACCTTGTTACGAGAGACGTCGCGTCATTTCTCCTCGAGGGTGGTGAACCTTGGCGGTTATGTAAGTAAATACTTATAGCATTCTTCTCTTTTTGATGATTTTTTCTTCCTTCTTGAATTTTTGACAAGGTTTTTTCTTTTGACAGTCCCATATCTCTTTGAAGAACATGCGTGCCCTTGGGACGATGGGGCTTAAGGATGTCTGGGAGCATCTTCCACCTGTGGTGTGTTGGATGGTATCCTCAGCATGTTTGGGGAGGTTGGCGTATGCACTGGATGAGACGCCTCGTTCGATATCGGTCCCGTGCACTTTGGGGGAGAGGTGGTGGGATACAACCCACACCTTCCATTTTGTATTTGGGGAGATGACTGTGACTCCCATAGATGTGCAGTAGTTGCTGGGGATGGATTACGATGGGGAGCAGATAGAGGTATATCGTTCTCTACGGGTGAGGCCGGAGGCGGTGAGGGCGGCGCTCGGCGATGTAGGGAGGATAGTGTCTGGGGATTCCATCTGGCTATCCTTGTTGATGGATGTTTTGTTGATCAGGGTAATTGATGTGGAGGATGGGCTTCAGGTGAGGCAAATGGCTCGGTTATTCATATTGTTGGTGCTGGGAGGTTTCATGGTGGCGGCGAGCGGCGACGTCGTCCATTTGTGGTTCTTTTCGTGTTTCCGGATGTTTTCGAACATCCCTCTCTATGATTGGGGGATCCTAACTTTGGCGACCCTTTATTTTTCTTTGGACGCATTCAGCCGGTGCTGCCAACAAACTTTTACTGGAGCCATGTATCTCCTTGAGGTATTCTTTAATTTGCGCATTTTCTTTTCATGCATTCGCATTTTCCTTATGCGTCTCTTTTTATTGTGAATTCTTGTTTTTGGCAGACGTGGTTCTATGAGGTGATTGGGTGCAATACACCACTAATTGCCTTGAAGGACAACGCTGTTGGGGAATTTTGCCAATTATATCAATGGCGTACGGCCAATCGGCAGTCGATGGGATCTCTCTCTCTAGAGGCGATGCGTCAGGTATTGAACGGCCTAACCAGTGGTAGGGTGAGACTCTTTCTTTTCAGTCTTGATTTTTGCACATTCTGATTCTGTATTGACTTATGCCTATTGGGGATTTTAGGTGACTTTTTATCCTTGGGGGATAGGCATTCAGGATACGGGGGCGATCGGGGTGAATGCGCAGATGAGGCATTTTTTGGCGCATGAGTGTGGCCATTTTTGGTATCTCGGGGAGCGGGTGGTTCGGTAGACTACTGAGGAGGAGGTGGTGGTGACACCTACGCAACCTCCTATGTCTATGAGGCGGGAGCGGCTGTTGCCGGAGGATGCGAGGATCGCGGCGATGATCGATGAGTCCTACATATTATATACTAATACGGTTGCGACGTATGACTATATGGATTTTGTGACGAGCTGGTTGATGGCGCCTAGCATATATGATGCCTTACCTTTTCCTCCTATGGGTTTTAGTCTGGCGGTGGGGTCTTCTAATAGCGGTGGTGGTCCGTCGGCGTCTGCGATGGCGATGACTTTAGAGGTCCCCTTTTTGCGATTACATACCCCTTCATACAAGATTCGGTGGGCTGATGGAGGGATGGTACCTATGTTACACCGTCCTCACGCGATGGATCCGTAGGAGTCAAGTTCAACAGAGGAGGTTCTTCGTTTTGCGGTATGCCTTTATATTCTTTTCTTTTATTCTTTTCTGTTTTGATCCTTTCCGCTTTGATGCTGATTTTTCCTTTTACTTGCTGCAAGTTCGGGTGTCGACTACTTGGCTGAGGGATATTAGAGACTGGATATCTTTGGTGACTGCCCATATTCGGGATGCAGTCCTAATTCCTTCCTTTTGGTGCCATCTTCTTCATCTGGGAAGGACTCTGTCTCGAGTAGTGGTGGTGCGTCATCTCGCCATAGAGGAAAGACAACGCGTCACATGGGTGGAAGCTCTTAAAGAGTGGGGTGAAGGGTAAGTGAGAGAGAAAGAGAGAATGTGGGTTCGGGCTGAGTCCCGTTATTTTTTGCTTTTCTTGTGCTTCTGATTTTGACAAAAAAGGAAAAAGGGAAATTTCCAAAAAATAGGGGGTTGCCAATCAGCAAGCCCCTTGTCCTGCCTATTGGCAGTCAAGTCTAGTCCCATCAATTCAAAGCTTCGATTAGTGCCCTATTCATCCTCTTGTACTTTGTGGGGTAGGATTCCCTCCGATAGGGGTCATGTTTTTTGTGAGGGTTTTCAAGTATAAAAAGGGGTAAGGGTGGAGTGTTTCCATCACACTTTCACTTGTCTACTTGCCTACTTTTTTATAGTCTTGCAAGATGGATCTCCCTGGTATAATTGAGTTTACTAACTACCTCAGAGACTTAGAAGCAATGTGCTCTTATAATGTCTAATACGATGCTTTCAACATGCATCAAGTCTCTTTGTGGCACAATCAGTCCATTGAGTGGAACCTGCTGATAGCGGCGGTACAATTTTGGTACCCCGAAGACCATGTATTCGGCTTTGGGTTGGATGAATTTTGTCCTACCTATGAGGAATTTTCTTCCATGCAGGGTACAAATCCTAGTGTTTCCGCGGCTTTACCAAAAATTTCCCATTCTCCCAGGGATTTACTGGCTGGGCTTCTTCGCATTTCGCCTTCAGCGGTCAGACCATTGGTTACTGGAGGAATGATCTCCCTTTCGGTGGTGTTATAGTCCGTGCATTTGCAAGAGATTGGCAATGTTGGATACGTCGGAGCCGTTATTCTGGGCTTAGTATCAAATTTTATATTGATGACTGGGGAACTGCTGGTGGACCCACAACTTGCAGCCATTACTTCCTGGATGTCGCACAATCGCAATTCTGTGGCGGTGATACTGGCGGAGACTTTGAATGGCTGGATGCCTGGTGAGAAGGTCATTCTGCCTTCCTGAGGGCTAGCCTCGTGATGCTGTTCATGTGGTTGTCTGAAAGAATCTGCCTGGTGACTCTTCCAGAATATCCTTTATCGGTTATACACAACTTCTTTTCGCGCTACTTCATCAGCGTTGGCATGGACATTGAGATCTAGGAGAATTGGCTTGTGGAGCACGGGGCTCTAAATATGTATTGGTCAGTGCCTTGGTGGGGACAATTTCTGCCTATTCTGAAGCTGGGAGAATACCCATATATCCGGAAAGTTGGTCTCAGGAAGGCCTCTTTCTATTTCCCTTGGCGGATTTTGTGTCAATTTGGCTGGGAGAAGGTCGTGCCACCTCTGACACTAGACTTCTTTCCGGTAGAAGATTTAACTGAGTGTCTGTGCATGCGGCTTGGATCTATGTGGGAGAATTGGAATTCGTCGACCCGTCCTTCTCATTCTGTTAGGAGAGTTTGGCATATCCACGGGGATTATATGAAGTGGTTATGGAGGAGAGTAGTTAGCAAGATGTTGGCAGTGGAGACTGGACAAAGGTGGTTTGTTATATTTAATACCATGAAGGGAGGTGTGGTAGATTTTTCAAAGTTGGTTCGAGCTTATCGGTCTATGGAGCATTTGCGACACTCTGTTCAGGTGGGGGAAGCTTGGGCCCCCCAGGATGTAGATGATGATGATGATGATGATGATGGAGAGGGCTCCTTTGGTAGCTGTGGATAGTTTATTTTGTGATGGGGAATATATGTGGGGGTTTTATTTTGGCTTTTTTTTAAGAAGGTATGGGGGGAAGGGAGTTATCCGTTCCTTTATGTGATTGCACTGCAATTTCTTATTAATGAAATAAATAAGTTTTTTATCATCCAGCTGTGCCTTTTGATGAGTTTTGTATTTTTGAATTATCAATACCGATCGCTAAGGCATACATAATCCTTTTGTTCAAGTATATGTTAGAATGAAGTGTCATTCTCGGAGATAAGAAAAGATTAGTATTTTGTGAAAAAAAAGGGTAGTGCTCATGTAAGGTGTATGAGTTGCCTACGTACCTCTGGGGTTTTTGAAAATTTTAATGGTTTTTTGTAGAGGATCAGGCCCACGTAGTTATGGGTAGAGGGAAATGAAGAGATTTTTTTTTAGAATAGAAGGGAGATGAGAAGAGTCGTAGCGCGTCGAGATTTCGGACTAGGGGTAGAACTTCTTGAGACGGTCCAGGTTGACTGGATGAGCCATCTCTTACCCATATAAATCAGTGAGCATGGCAACACCACCAAACCAGATCTTCTTAATAATGTAGGGGACGCTCCAATTGGGATTAAATTTCCCTCTAGGGTCCCAGATGGGTTTTATGATTTCTTTGAGGGCTAGATCTCCTTCTCATACACTATAGTCCTTGACTCTCTTATTAAATGATCGTGCTATTCGGCGATGGTACCCTTGTTTATGGTGTATCGCTTTTAATCTCCTTTCATCTAGGAGGGTCAGCTCGTTAAGACAGCTTTGGCACCAGTCTTCTTCGCCAACCTTGCTCTCAAGAATGATGCACAATGAGGGTATTTCCAACTCCATAGGTAGTACTACTTCCATGCTGTAAACTAGAGAGTAAGGAATATCCCTAGTAGAGGTTCGAATTGAGGTTCGATATCCCAGAGGGCGTACGAGATTTGATCGGCCCAATCCTGATAGCTTTCGGTCATCTTACTGATGATGGCTTTGAGGTCCTTATTGGCGTCTTTAACTGCACTGTTGGTCTGAGGTCGATAGGGAGAAGATTTCAGTCTTTGAATCCCATACTCGTTGAACACTTCAATGACTTCTACCTCGAAATGAAACCCGTTATCTGATACTAACTCGTGCAGGACCTCATATCGGTAGATGATATTTTTCTTGATGAATTTGGCCACTTTCTTGGCATTCAGTACTGGGTATGACTCAACTTCGACCCATTTAGTGAAGTAATCAATGGCAACTAGGATGAACTCATGCCCGTTGGAAGCCTTCGGTGTAGCCTTCCATGTGATGTCTATGCCCCAAGTGGAGAACGGCCAGGGAGAAGTCATGTTGTATAATTCATGTGGAGGCAGATGCTGAAGGTTAGAGAATTACTGGCACTTGAGGCATCTCTGGACATAAGCGGTGCAATCCTCGATCATGGTGGTCCCGTAGTAACCTTGTCGAATGATCTTCTTGGCAAGAATGTGACCGTTCATGTGGGATTTGCATTCCCCACTGTGGATCTTCTGCATTGTCTTTTCAATTCCAGTCCCTGTGATGCACTGCATATGGATTCCATCAAAGTTCCTTTTGAGCAGTGCTTTGTGACAGATAATGTACTGGACAACCAGTCTTTGAAGGGTTGCTCGCTCTTTCTTGTTGGAACCCTAGGGATACCTACCATGCTTGAGGAGGTGCCATATATCATAGTACCAATAATTGGCTAGTTTAGGATCTTCTGTGGTGACGAGCTCAATGTGGTAGTAGTGGGTTGGTTTGTCTTGCTTTTGAACAAGGAAGGGGGTCATTGTTATTCTTTCGGGCATGTCGACCATTGAGGCCAAGGTATAGAGTGTATCGGATAGGGTATTCTTTACTCGATGTAGGTAATTGAAAGTGATTTATTGGAATTGGGAGGCTAGCTCTTCTAAGTGGGCATGGAAGGTTTGGAGCTTCTCGTCATTAACTCTCCATTTTCTCAGCACTTGACCGATGATGAGGACGGAATCCACGTAGACGTCTAGGCATTGAATACCTTTCTTGAGAGAAACTTTGAGGCCTACCGTTTATGCCTCATATCCAGGCATGTTATTAGTGCAGGGGAAATCCAGCTTGATGGCGATAGGAGTGTGAGAGTCATCTAGGGTGATCAGAAGTATCCCAATGCCAGGTTGTGGTGGCATGAGTAGTGGGGGTTGGGTCAAATATTATTTGATTCAGTTAAAAGCTTCTTGGAATGCCTTGTTCAAAACTATAGTTGAATCCTTTCGGAGTAGTTTAAAGATAGGTTCATAGATGGAGGTTAGTTGGCTGATGAAGCGACTAATGTATTGTTATTTCCCAAGGAAACATAGGACTTCTTTCTATGTTTGGGGATGTGGCATCTCAAGTATGGATTTTATCTTGGTGGGATCTGCTTCTATTCCTTTCTCACTGACCATGAATCCCAAGAGTTTCCCCTTTGTAATGTCGAAAATATATTTCTGTGGATTGAGTCTCATCTGATACTGTCGTAGTCATTCAAAGAACTTTCAAAGAGAGGGAACATGACCTTCTCTAGTCTTGTATTTGATAATCATATCATCCACATAGACCTCAACCTCTTTGTGAATCAGATCATGCAGGATGGTTGTGGCAGCCCTCTGGTAGGTAGACCAAGCGTTCTTGAGACCAAATTGCATAACAGTGTAACAAAAGGTTCCCCATGAGGTGATGAATGGGTCTTTTCTTGATGGTCTAGGTGCATTTTGATTTGGTTGTATTCGGCAAACCCATCGATGATTGGCTTAAGACTATGACTGGTAGTATTATCCACGATCATGTTGATATTGGGTAACGGATAATCATCCTTTGGAGAGACTTTGTTCAAGTCTCGGTAGTTTGCACACATCCGAACATTTCCACCTGATTTCGGCACGAGTACTATGTTGGCTAGCCATGTGGGATACTCGATCACATGAATGAAACCTACGTTTTACTGTTTGACCACCTCTTCTTTAACCTTGAGTGACCATTCAATGCGGAGCTTTCTCAACATTTGTTTAATCAGCTTGCAATCTAGGAGAGTGGGAATTTCATGCTGATAGGGGTTGCAATTCGGGTTAGTCGAGTCATTTTTGGGTCACGTTGATTTTTATTTTAGTATAATTTTTAGGTACTCTTAAATCTATACAAGCTAATCGGTTCATGTTCGGGTCATTTCGGGTTATTACCGTAACGGGTTACCGGGTCAAAAATTGTCAGGTCTACATGCTGAGCTTCAGGATCAATGTCGGGCATATCATCATAGGACCATGCGAAGACATCCACGAATTCCTTTAGAAATTCTTCGACTTGTGCATGCTCATGCTCGTTAAGGGTAGCCCTTATCTTAATTTTGCGCAGTTGGCTTCTAGAACCGAGGTTAATAACAACAGTCTCTTCTTCATTAACTTAAACGCGATTATGTTATTTATTATTAACCTTATTTAGATCAGTTAAGAATTGTTCATTTGAAAAATCATCATCATCAAATGTTTGATTAGAATCTAAATAGTTAATGTAAGGCAGGACAAGATACTCAAAATCTTCGTTTATTTCATTAATAGGGAAAACAACATTAAGAACCTCATCAAAGGAGGACTCGATTACATTTAAACAAGGATAGACAACAGAAGAATAAATGGGGTAAACATTAAGATTAGGGGAGGTTTTAGCAGGTAGAACTGGCGCGGCATTCCAGTTGAGGAGAGGTGTATCAACAGATTTAATCAGTTGGGATGGATCCATTGATGTAGTGCTTGAGTGAACCATATAGAGTGTTATCCCCAGTGTCTGTAAGTTGAAGGAATATTCGGACTCACTTTCCTAAGTCTCTTCTGTATCTTTGATGAGCGGTTGTACATGGTATTAGGAAATTTCGGCCTATAGGTAGCTATCTTAAAAAAAATCTCCATTCCAGGCTTCATCTTCTTATTTGTATGGTCATAGCATGGTTCTGGAAAGACGCAAAAGGAGAAGTCTTCACCCTCTTTGATGAATCGTCCATTCGAGGAGTCACCTGGGATAGTCTGGATGCAGTCTAGTCCTCTCTTTAGTCAAGAATGGCAGATCATTCTGAGTTCTTGTTCTGATGGTTGATACCCCAAGCCACAAGAAGGGAAATCTTTTTTCAGTTCAATCGGCTCGAGTATCCCTTGATGTCTTTGTCCTATCCCCAGTCAGGGCATGAAGTGCATGTTTCTGAACAACTGAATCACATTGACATTGCCATGAGGGTCGTATTCTGGATAAATCCTTTCTTTGAAGTTGTCCCATGCTGGGAGTAGGAGTGGTTCAACTCGGAATCCTTATAAGAGCATATCATATGGCTCGTGTTGTATCTTAAGAATTATACTGCTGGTACTTACACACTCGATATTGTCGTTGTTTCCCAAAATGGTGATGACTCGTCCGTCGATGAAGAATTTTAATTTTTGATGGAGTGAGGAAGACACACCCTTGATACTGTGGAGCCAAGGTCGTCCTAGCAACAGAATAAAACAAGTTGGGATGTCAATAACTTGGAATTCGACGATAGGGCTTATAGGGCAAACCCCTATTACAATCTTTATGGATCCCATCACCTCCCGATGGGTATTATCCTAGTTAGGCACAGCATCAGATGTTGGAGTGAGGTCACTTTATTTCAGTCCTAAACATTTGAAGGTTCTCAGTGGGAAGACATTCAAGGCGAATTCATTATCGACAAGAGAGAGTGGTACAACCTTACCCATAACTTCGACGGAGATGTTGAGTGCATGATTGTGATTTGGCCTAATCTTGGGGATTTCTTCTTTGGAAAAGGATAGCATTCGGGTAGAGGTCAAAGATCTGACCAAATTTATCGCTTGTTCTGGTGTGGTAGAAGGAGGAACTGTGGGTCAAGTGAGCAACTTGATCAAAGAATTTATGTGCAGCTGAGAAGACATGAAAATCCCCCATAGAGTGATGTTAGCTTGAGTTTTATTTAGTTGGTCGAGGATCTTCCTCTCCTCGAGGGTCATCGCTAGAATAGGAAGGTTTTCCACGCCTTTACCCTTGTCATTGGCTGGTAACGAGCTCGGGATCTGGTAATGCCTCCCTGATCTGGTCATGTAATTTACTGAAGGGAAGAACACGAATCTCGTTTCCTTGTCAACCTTGGGTTGTTCTCCCACCTTGTTTATTTCTCTTAGAAGTTCTTCAAATGATATCATCCCACACATGTCGGCTACCGGGCCAGTTTTATCTGAAGCTTGTTCTTCATTCGAATCTTTAAATTCTTCCCCCCATCTGGTGGCAACAATTCCATCTTTCCATTTAAATTTGGTACATTCCATAACTTTAACGGCTTCTTCATACAGATCTTCCCAATCGGTAGGGATGTGTAAGGGTGAAGGAACCAGGCTCCCTTGTAGCTTCAAAGAAACGAATAACTCGGTAATATTACAAATGTTATTGGTTTATCTGAATAATTCTGCCATAATCTGGACAACATCATCCAAGATGACTTTATCGATCGGTACTACCCAAATATCTGACTCTAGGGCCCATTTTCGTGCTTCGAAGAACAACGTACTGAACCTTTGACAATCAATGATCATCTGTGAGGGAAATTTCATCCCTAACTCTAGGAGGTTGTTTAAGACTTATGATAATTCCATACTTCCATTTTTAGAACGGTTACGGAGGACGATGCATGCTCTGGTAGCGAGGCTAGCGGGGTATAGGAGGAAATATGGGCATATTTGGAGAGGTTTAGGAGAGTATATGGCTATGATTTGAGTTGAAAGATCGAATTCTGGGTTCTCTTCTAGAAAGATGGCATTGACATGATTTGGGAGTGGGTTGTGAGTAGTGTTTGGATTAGGATTGGCTGGTTGGGGAATGGTACCCCGGTTAATTAGACCTTGGATTATGTTCCAGACGTGAAAGCATTGGTCAGTGGTATGGCCAGCTGTTTGGTGAAAGGCTCAATAGGCATCTTCCTTGAAGTTTCTTGGGAGTGGATTTGGCAATGAACAAGGATCCAAGGGTTTGATAAGGTTTTGGCTTAGTAAGGCTTGATAAACTTTGGAGAGAGGATCGTGGAGCTCGATGTATTCCTTTTAGATTGGGACATGGCGGTTTTCTGGTGCCCATCAGGTGGTTGGTTGATATATGTTGCTGATGGTTGAGACTAGGGGTGGCCGTGGGCCGGGCCTGGGCAGGCCCGGTCGGGCTCGGGCCGGGCTTGAAAAATTAAGTGTTATCCCAAGCCCGCTCGGGCCTAGATCGGGCCTTATTATGTAATCCCAAGCCCGCCCAGATTTGAAAGCTCTTTACCCAGGCCCGCCCGATCGGGCCCTATTATGTTAATTAAAAGATTTTTTTTAAAAATTAAAATACCTATTTTTTTTATTTAAAGACCAATTTTTTTAATTCAAAATCTGTTTTAAACTCCATATATTACAAAGTCCATATATAAAGTTTCTCACTTTACATGAAAAGACTTGGTATACGTTTTTATATTTATAGAAGTCCCCCCCCCCCCCCCACATATATATATATATATATATATTTCGGGCCTCGGGCCGGGCCGGGCCTCATCGGGCTTAAGAACTCATGCCCAAGCCCGCCCGAAAAAAAATCGGGCCTATAAAATTTTGCCAAGCCCGCTTTGCGGGCCTATTTACCTTACCCAAGCCCTATTTTTTCATTGGGCGGGTTGGGCGGGCTTGGCGGGCCTCGGGCCTATTTCACCCCTAGTTGAGACTGCATCACTGGTAGGCTTATCATATTTTCTGGGGGTGAACTTTCTGGACACCTTCTTAGGTTCGACATATGATTTAGCAAGACCTTCCTAAATTTCTACTTCTACTTCTCTAAGAACTCAAAAATGGGGATAGTATTGTCCTCCCATCATTGCTTGGACATGGGGCAAGAAGTTCTTCTTCACTATGCTGACTTGTTCTTCCTCGGAAGGCCGATTGGTCATGGTTGATTCTTTTTCCCTCCATTGGGCTATGAAGTTATTGACTAATTCCCCAGAGTTCTATTTGAGCTGCTCTAAACTACGATGGGTGACCTAAAGCTCTTCATTGTATTTGTACTACGACCTGAATTCTCGAGCCACATCCTCCCAACTACTAATTATGGACTTTTCGAGAGACAAAAACCATCGGAGGGCGCTATCTTTCAAAGTTTGTTGAAACATTTGGGCCATAACTTCTTCAGAAGCCCCTAGTAGATTCATGGACGGTGATATATACGGAGATGAACAATCGGGGGTCCACTTCCTTCGAATTTCTTGATATTAAACATATTGAAGTTCTCGGGTAACCTCGCTTTAGGATAAGGAGACATGTGGGTGTAGTCCATGTAATTCCTCGAGATTCTGACTTGGTCAAACTTCATGATGAGCATCTTGACATCCTCTTTGACTTTGTTCATCTCTTCTTCCTTTGGATCAATGATCATAGGCAAGTTAGCCATATGCTGGGCAAGATTTGGCATCGAAAGCTGGGTAGGTGGAGGCCCATTAGCAGAAAGGGCACGTGGAGCGTGCTGATACTCTTCGGGAACCTAGATAGGCTCAGGTGGACCCATAGCGCGATGAAATAGGTGTGACACCCCACCTAATTAAATTTCGGGTGATCAGTCCTTTATTAAACTATAACCAAGGTGAACGGTTGGTTCATTCTTAGCAACACTCTCGCAAAATAACTTTCCAAATTAAACACCCTAATTAATTAAGCTAAGTGACAAAACCATTTAAAACATTATTTCCATATTTAATTTAATCCTAGTAATAAAACCTTTCATAATTCATAGTTTAAGAGTCACACAATAACTAGACTAGAAAAGATCATCCAAATAATTTAAGCATTCAAATAACTAATTCCAACTTTAAAACCATGAAGGAAAAACATACTGACAATAACAAATCCCAAAGTAAAAATACTAAAAGTAACTGAATCACAATCTCTGACAAAACCCACTGAATAAGGAAAAAGGTGACACATGCCCAACTGGATAAAACAGAACTAAGAGTGGAGTCAATAATGAGGTCGTCTAAGCAAAAGGCCTGCAACTCCCACCTAAGCTGTAGCACGTTCCTTCCAAAGAATCCTATGCATGACGCCCCTGTGGTTGGGCACCTATAATATATATATATATATATATATATATATATATATATATATATATATATATATATATATATACAAGAGAGAAGAGATAACAGGAAACGGGTCAGATCCCGATTGTAAACATTTAAAAATTTAGTTTCGCAAGTATTTAAAATGCTTACCGGCTAATACAACAATCATATTAGTATGCGTAACTCTCTTGAGAAATTCTCACCTCTCTTCTAATGTGCACACCTACCGCACTATTAATCCCCACAAGTTAAGCTTATCTTAATTCCTCGTAAGGTTTCATGCCGATAATTACTAGGGCTAAAATAATTAATTTTTGAAAATAAGGTTTTCACATAAATCTCATTTCATTATAAAGTCTATCAGTATTTCCTCAAATTTTTTAAACACTTACAATAAAGTCGAAATATTTATCCATTACTTAACTACTTTTGGTCGCAATAGAAAGTTCCAAATTTTAAGTCTATATATATATTAATCACTCATATAATATATATATACAATTGGCACCTCACATAAAATTTATGGTGCAGACATACTCTGCTATCAAGTCCCCGTATCACTTGTACTAAGGGATATACTAGTTCGAAATCACTCTCGAACTGTATTAACACAAAACACATACAAATTGAGGGGAAGCATAGTTCCAAGTCACTAAGAGGTCAGCACATACCCTCACGTCTCTTAGGACCATCTGACTATCAATCAGATAGCCTGTACCAAGGATTCCTATGTTCTAGGGTACAAGTCAATATCCCCCATAAAGGTCCCATCCAGATAAGACTGTCTCGGCATAGTAACCTCAGTGATAGCATGTAGCGCGGGCATGATTTTTTTACATGTATATAATATATGCACAAACAGAGTCATATATAGGTATACTACCATTCCCATTTCTAAATTAGGTACGCCCACGACCCATACTTATGATACTCGTTCTTACTACACATTTCTAGATTACCCTGTATAACGGCTCGTCTCTTTTATTCTTAATTATAGGTTATTCCATACTTGCCTCATTTCACTCGTAATATTCTATTCCCCAATGTATAAATTCAGTCAGTACTCTCCTATTTTCTAATGTAACTTTGTTAGGCGTCTTACTCCAATAATTACACGTTATCATAATTTCCTATGTATAAATTACTCCCCGTTAACCTTAAATTTGCCATACTTTAAATGCTCCATTTTTTTACTAAGTCCTACTAGTCCTCTTTATATCACAAAATGTTCTAGCAATAAGGTTCAAAGGTTACTACTCATTCTAATCGAAATAACTATTTAAAGGAGGAATATGAGTTTTCCAGGAGGGGTCGATCGATCGATGAAATGGGGTCAATCGATCGATCGATGCTCTTTGGTCGATCGATCGATCAAGTAGTTATGACGAAACTACAGAAAATCCAGCTACGGAAATCCTTTTACAAACTCAACCAAATCATCATATCTCACTCCCAAACTCCCAACAGATCAAACTACAAGGATTATATACCCAAATAAATAATTTCCTATGTAAAACATGTGAGTTTTCATCAAGTATAACAATTGACAAGGGAAAAATCTATATAAACCTCAAGAACCCTAATCTTTTCTTTAACTTACTTCTTCCAATCCTTTTTCCAGATTTTCTACTCCTAACTCAATGAAAATTCGTGATTTAACCTCTACATGTGAAATAGATTTTCAGAACATGATTACTACCTCTATAACATGTGAATTCTAGTCTCTAATATATGCTTTCTTTTATGAAATTGGTTCTAATCAACCCTAGACTAATATAATTGAAGCATTAACTAAAATAAAGCAAGATAGATACTTGCCTGGAAATCTTTGTTTCTGATTTGTGGAAGAAATTGGTGTGGTTGTGTTCCTCTTCGCGCGATCTATAATTTGGCGGTGACGGCGGTGTAAATGGCGGAGTTCTTTGCCTAGAACTCCTTGGAAAGCTTCTACACTTCCTCTCCAATGGTCGTTCTTGGTTTTTGGTTATGCTAACCCTAGAGGACAACCCCTAACATCTGGTATAACCTTAGCAAATTCGTGGGTTTCCCTGCCCAAAAATATAAAATGTCTAAAACGCCCTCACGGGATGCTCATTAGGCCTAAAAATGCCCCGAGACCCAAAATAAACTCCAGGGTACATTATTTTGACTATCTCGACCATTATAGATACGTTGACGCACTCAAAATGACCATACGGGTGACTTATAATTTATTCGCTTTAAATAATGCGAATTTAATCTAGACACGATACAGGCTCGACCCGATAAAATTTCTACAATTATCAAATTATATTCTCATGCCAATTTTACTAAATTTAATTACACATCTTACTTTACCCGTAAAGTAATTTACAACAAAATTCCAATAATTACTAACTCTCATCACGCTAGTAAATATTTAAATGATTTTCAAATTAATATTAAATTAATATCTCAATTTAAATATAATAAATCCCCAAATTTAAAAACCATAAAAATACAGGGTATTACATACATCCTTCCTAATAACGAAATTTCTTCCCGAAATTCGAAAAATAAGGCATATCTGGTAAAACAATTTGGGATACCTTATTAGTATGCAAACTAACTTCAAAATAAGGTGCCCAATCACTATAGCCCCAGTTTCACATCACGCTTGTTTAACACTCTCATTAATGACACTTCTACAATATGCTCGTATCCGACAACATTCGCATAAGACGAGTCTATACATCATTGACTCCCATTATTTCAACATTATTTGGAGGCCGCACCTCACTACATGACAACTACTCGTATTTATCTAAACAAAAATCTCCCATTCTGAGATAAACGACATGAAAATCTGACCACAACTTACTTGCCTAAAACAGCCGTGGTAATTCCACCATAAACATCAGATTCTAACTCAACCAATCCAAAATTCTGATTAACCGCCCATCTCTTAACATTCATAGTGTTAAAAGTTAAGGTTTTTCTACACCAAAACCTCAATAAGCATCTTGTTCACAATAAACAGGTACAAGTGATCCCACGGAACCCTACCATTAGGTAATATCCACCCCAATTACCGTACTATACTCCACTTGTTAGCTAGAACCATTGTGGAAAAGAAATGATCACCATGAATCCAAAATTATTTTCACAGTGCTCTACTAATGGTCAGTCACCGCTCGCTTACTCCCCGAATCATGGGTGATACAACCTGCTTAAAACGAAATGATATCCCCGCTGCTTCCTGAAATCCCATATTGAAGTTGGGGTCCAAAATCTCAACCTAATTCAGAAAAATACCGTGTAGGACCACGTACCGGCGCGATCCTTCCTCTCGAAGGAAGACTGGGGCACACCAGCTAATATTTCAAATCACTCCAAGGAGTGTCAATCACTTCCTTCTTAGGCATATTATTCCACATGTTCAAAGGAACTCTTGATTTACCTTGAGATTGGCAAAACTTTATAGACTTTACCGGCCTCTTCCACTATAGGAATTATCGATAGCCATAAAATACTCTAGTTAATCCCCTTGTTTCAACCGATTTCTATCTATGAGTGGTGTATGAGTAGACCACTCAATATGCCTTTCTCAACATCGACTTTCAATTGAAATGTCTCACATTAAGTGACACTTAATACTCTCCTACTTTCCTTTGCGTATACTGAAAGTTCTGATCCGCGCATTTTTCTCCACGATGTGCACTTCTGGACCTTTTATACCATACTAACATCTTCACTCTTTGTACGCGTCGGTTTCTCTCAACATTTGACTAATTACAACTCAACTCCGGGTGTTCTCCATAATAATTAAATTCTAACCTTCTCAAGGAATACCCCTTTTTAAATGGCCTCCTACAGCCTTCTAATAAAATTCAGGCGTGCTACTCTAATCGCACACGTATATATGGATCATCCTTCTTCACGCGACGCTTAATCCACTCTACCACTTACACCTCGTTATGTTAGTTCCATAGACATATATTCCACACGTATATTCCCATATCCCTACAACTCGGACAATTCTATAATCAGCTAACCAGGATGCCCACATTCTGTAGCACCCCGCTCACCCGGGAAGAGCGAACGGTGTACTACTCATCGATAGAACTAACCAAATTCATCAAAATACTAGGTATAGAGCATTTACATCCCACAATAACAAAAGAGAAAACACTAATCTCGAATTTCTTCAAATAAGCAGAACAATCCTCCCGAATAAATACAACAACTAAAATAAATTACGAATGCTCTATATATCAAAATAAATACAAGTCATCTCTGTTGTATTAATAATTCTTCTCAGATACTCCACGCTAAAAATCATCCCATCACTTTATTTCCCTTGTGCTCAGAACGCGTTTACAACACTTGGGTATTCTCAATCACCCCTAGAAATCGCAATTTTAAATTCCCGTTATCATCGTTTCATCCTTCAACTCGTAGTGATAAAACAAACCTTTCAATGCTTTATTACCACACCAGTGGCTCCACTGGCCTTAAATCATAATTTAACTCCCAACTTATATATTTAATTACCTGCTCCTATTATGACATAGGTACCGAACCCATGGACTAATGACCAAACATCTCCCTATTTCCTACATTACGCCAAGTTTCATGCGTGTGGTGTCTCGCACAACAAAATCCAAATAAGGAACCCCCCGACACACTACTACCTAGCATTGTCGGTTATCGAGATCCGTTAGGTCCTCCATCCATAGCATGTATCCCCTTATTCCGTCTCTTGACAGAAAATTTACATCTCCGCTCGTAATTACACTTAACAAAGAACATTTCGCCAATTGCACTATCGTTCAGTTTTGGTGTTACATGCATTCCATGAACCTTGGATACATACAATCGGGATTATCGAAATCTTGTCCCCAAACATATGGGTATAACTCTTAATTCTCACATCTCTCAAGGATAGATATATTAATATGTTCTTCCTATCACCAAATCTTGAGCGATAAACAAAATAATGAGTAAAATCTTTTCACTCAACAATACCCAATACATACTGAATCATAACAACAAAGTCCTCGCACACACCGAGATCGAATATCTCGAGCCCACTATCCCCTCCAAAGTCTCTAGAATAGATAATATAAGTGCGAGTCTGACCCTCTCGTAGGTGAGGTCTCGCCAGAACCAAAACATGTTGCACTAATGCAACCATTTCGATAGCCTTGAAATAACTACCTACTATCGTACTAACGATTACTATAAAGTTGTAACTAAAATAACATCATACTCATGTCTCACATCACTAAAACGAGTACTCTCAATAAATTATATAACACTAGTAATACACCCCTTTCCTCCTTCGTAGTTAGCACTAAAGATAATTCCGCTACACTAGGAAAAAATATTCACATAATAGTATTGTTTATAGTTGTACACATTAAACTCATCTCACATCCTAATCTAGCAATAAAAAAAATATAGTGACTTGCTCGTGTCACCTAAAACACGCCTCATCCTCTGAGGATAAAAGTCATACTTCTACTTTGCCAAACACCTTGGCTAGTCCTCCCTCTGGGCGGGGCATTGCCACCAAACACATCTCCTGTCCCGAAATGGCAAAGACAATACTCCTATAAGAAAATCTAGCATGCCAATAAGGACATTGTGATCATGCATATTTAATACCAGCATATCTGCAGGTAAAGTGAAGTTACACATCTCTTTGTCGTGTTTAATAACCCTAAGGCTCGTGCACAATGAGTAGCTATAAAATAGTGTGACACCTCAGTACCAAATAAAACTTGATACATAGTACCATGTATAGGAAACGTACCCTCTATCGCGGGTGGTGACTGAGGTGCTGTTTCCTGGTGGACATTATAGACATGTCCATACTGCAATTACCCCTGCTGGAATGGCTGGTATAGTTGGCCTCTTCGGTTTATTACGGGCACCCTGCTGCCGTGGGGCTCTATTCCCTTCTGGGCAATCGTGACATCTATGGCCATTCTTGCCACATTTGAAGCACCTACCTCGAAACTGTCTCATTTTACCACGCGGTTGTCTAGTTTCACCTTTTCCTTTGCCTTGTTGGCCTTGCTCAGCAACTTGAGGGAAAACGATGTCAGGTTGAGGACAATCCTTCCATTTATGACCCAGTTGCACACATTTATAGCAGAGTCCTAAAATTTCTCGTTGGTCAGGTTGGAGTTTCTCTCCCATCTGATTTGGAGAAGATTGACATTTATGACCGTCCATTTCACATTTGAAACACCTCTTTGAGACTTCATTCCGACCCTGACTTTGTTGGCCTTGGCGTTTTTGGCCCTCTACGTAAATTTTGTTACCTATGGAGCCGTCTTGGTCTTGAGGGGTTTGTTGTCGCAATTTTGGTGTTTTCTCACAATTGTCAATTCTAGTCATATGAAATTGACTAATCTCTCTAGGTCTTTTGCCTCCTCTGAGCTGAATACTGTGATCGTGGTACTGTAAGACTGTAGTGGTAACTACTTATGCCACAATGCCAGCAAATTCGGCGATTGATACCCTCTTTGGAGACACCTAAGGTGTGAGTTGTCATTGCTCATTAACTTCCCCAGTGGCATATGCTTTTTCGTCTTGACAGGCCATTTGAAAGTTTAAAATAATCTGGATAAGTTCTACATTCACATTGACAAATTGCAGAAGCATGGATTTCCAACGCATAAAGATGAATACAACATTCCTAATGTTAGGGCTCAAAATCAAAGACGTTAAGCTGGAAACGAGATAAGTTGTACATAACCAAAAGGACACTAGAACCTGATGCTCTAATACCACTTGTGACACCCCACCTAATTAATACCGGGTGATCAGTCCTTTATTAAACTATAACCAAGGTGAACGATTCGTTCATTCTTAGCATCAGTGTCACAAAATAACTTTTGAAATTAAACACCCTAATTAATTAAGTTATGTGACAAAACCATTTAAAACATTATTTCCATATTTAATTTAAGCCCAATAATAAAAACTTTCATAATTCATAGTTTAAGAGTCACATAATAACTAGACTGAAAAAGATCATCCAAGTAATTTAAGCATTCAAATATTTAATTCCAACTTTAATACCGTGAAGGAAAAACATAATGATAGTAACAAAACCCAAAGTAAAAATACTAAAAGTAAATGAATCACAATCTCTGACAAAACCCACTGAATAAGGAAAAAGGCGACACATGCCCAACTGGATAAAACAGAACTAAGAGTGGAGTCAACAATGAGGCCGTCTAAGCAAAAGGCCTGCAACTCCCACCTAAGCTGTAGCACGTTCCTTCCAAAGAATCCTACGCATGACGCCCCTGTGGTTAGGCACCTATAATATATACATACATATATATATATATACAAGAGAGAAGAGATAACAGGAAACGGGTCAGATCCCGATTGTAAAACATTTAAAAAATTAGTTTAGCAAGTATTTAAAATGCTTACCGGCTAATACAACAATCATATTAGTATGCGGCACTCTCTTGAGAAATTCTCACCTCTCTTCTGATGCACTATTAATCCCCATAAGTTTAGCTTATCTTAACTTCTTCATAAGGTTTCATGCCGATAATTACTAGGGCTAAAATAATTAATTTTGAAAATAAGGTTTTCACTTAAATCTCATTTCATTATAAAGTCTATCAATATTTCCGCAAACTTTTTAAACACTTACAATAAAGTCGGCATATTTATTCATTACTTAACTACTTTTTGTCACAATAGAAAGTTCCAAATTTCAAGTCTATATTTATATTAATCACTCATATAATATATATATACAATCGGCACCCCACATAAAATTTATGGTGCTGACATACTCTGCTATCAAGTCCCCGTATCACTCGTACTAAGGGAAATACTAGTTCAAAATCACTCTCGAACTGTATTAACACAAAACACATACAAATTGAGGCGAAGCATAGTTCCAAGTCACTAAGAGGTCAGCACATACCCTCACGTCTCTTAGGAACATCTAACTATCAATCAGATAGCCTGTACCAAGGATTCCTATGTTCTAGGGTACAAGTCAATATCCCCTATAAAGGTCCCATCCAGATAAGACTGTCCCGGCACGGTAACCTCAGTGATAGCAATTAGCGCGGGCATGATTTTTTACACATATATAGTATATGCACAAACACAGTCATATAGAGGTATACTACCATTCCCATTTCTAAATTAGGTACGCCCACGACCCATACTTATGATACTCGTTCTTAGTACACATTACTAGATTACCCTGTATAACGGCTCGTCTCTTTTATTCTTAATTATATGTTATTCCATACTTGCCTCATTTCACTCGTAATATTCTATTCCCCAATGTATAAATTCAGTCGGTACTCTGATATTTTCTAACGTAACTTTCTTACGCGTCTTACTCCTTTAATTACACATTTCCATAATTTCCTATGTATAAATTACTCCCCGTTAACCTTAAATTTGCCATACTGTAAATGCTCCCTTTTTTACTAAGTCCTACTAGTCTTCTTTATGTCCCAAAATGTTCTAGCAATAAGGTTCAAAGGTTACTACTCATTCTAATCGAAATAACTATTTAAAGGAGGAATATGAGTTTTCCAGGAGGGGTCGATCGATCGATGGAAAGGGGTCGATCGATCGATGCTCATTGGTCGATCGATCGATCAAGCAGTTATGACGAAACTACAGAAAATCCAGCTACAGAAATCTTTCTCCAAACTCAACCAAATCATCATATCTCACTCCCAAACTCCCAACAGATGAAACTACACGGATTATATACCCAAATAAATAATTTCCTACGTAAAACATGTGACTTTTCATCAAGTATAACAATTGACAAGGGAAAAATCTATATAAACCTCAAGAACCCTAATCTTTTCTTTAACTTACTTCTTCCCATCCTTTTCCAGATTTTCTACTTCTAACTCAATGAAAATTCGTGGTTTAACCTCCACATGTGAAATAGATTTCCGGATCATGATTATTACCTATATAACATGTGAATTCTAGTCTCCAATATATGCTTTCTTTCATGAAATTGGTTCTAATCAACCCTTGACTAATATAATTGAAGCATTAACTAAAATAAAGCAAGATAGATACTTGCCTGTAAATCTTTGTTTCTGATTTGTGGAAGAAATTGGCGTGGTTGTGTTCCTCTTCGCGTGATCTACAATTTGGCGGTGACGGCGGTGTAAACAGTTCAGTTCTTTGCCTAGAACTCCTTGGAAATCTTCTACACTTCCTCTCCATTGGTCATTCTTGGTTTTTGGTTATGCTAACACTTGAAGACAACCCCTAACATCTGATATAACCTTAGAAAATTCGTGGGTTTCCATGCCCAAAAGTACAAAATGTCTAAAACGCCCTCCCGGGATGCCCATTAGGCCTTAAAACGCCCCTAGACATAAAATACACTCCCGGGTACATTATTTTGACTATCTCGGCCCTTATGGATACGTTGACGGACTCAAAATGACCATACGGGTGACTTATAATTTATTCGCTTTAAATAATGCGAATTTAATCCCGACACGATACAGGCTCGACCCGATAAAATTTCTAAAATTATCAAATTATATTCTCATGATAATTTTACTAAATTTAATTACACATCTTACTTTACCCATAAAGTAATTTACAACAAAATTCCAATAATTACTAACTCTCATCACGCTAGTAAATATTTAAATGATTTTTGAATTAATATTAAATTAATATCTCAATTTAAATATAATAAATCCCCAAATTTAAAAACCATAAAAATACAGGGTATTACATACCTCCCCCCTAATAACGGAATTTCGTCCCGAAATTCAAAAAATAAGGCATATCTGGTAAAACAATTTTTGATACCTTATTAGTATGCAAACTATCTTCAAAGTAAGGCGTCCAATCACTATAGCCCCCGTTTCACATCAAGCTTGTTTAACACTCTCATTAATGACACTTCCACAAGATGCTCCTATCCGACAACATTCGCATAAGACGAGTCTATACATCATTGACTCCCATTATTTCCACATTGTTGGGAGGCCGCACCTCACTACATGACAACTACTCGTATTTATCTAAACAAAAATCTCCCATTCTGAGATAAACCACACGAACATCTGACCACAACTTACTTGCCTAAAATAGCCGTGGTAATTCCACCATAAACATGAGATTCTAACTCAACCAATCCAAAATTCTGATTACACGCCCATCTCTTAACATTCATAGTGTTAAAAGTTAAGGTTTTTCCACATCAAAACCTCAATAAGCATCTTGTTCACAATAAATAGGTACAAGTGATCCCACGGAACCCTACCATTTGGTAATATCCACCCCAATTACCGTACTATACTCCACTTGTTAGCTAGAACCGTTGTGGAAAATAAATGATCACCAGGAATCCAAAATTATTTTCATAATGCTCTACTAATGGTCAGTCACCGCTCGCTTACTCCCCGAATCATGGGTGATACAACCAGCCTAAAACGAAATGATATCCCCGCTGCTTCTTGAAATCCCATACTGAAGGTGGGGTCCAAAATCTCAACCTAATTCAGAAAAATACCGTGTAGGACCACGTACTGGCGCGATCCTTCCTCTCGAAAGAAGACTAGGGCACACCAGCTAATATTGCAAATCACTCCAATGAGTGTCAATCACTTCCTTCTTAGGCATCTTGGTCCACATGTTTGAAGGAACTCTTGATCTTACCTTGAGGTTGGCGAAACTTTACAGACTTTACCGGCCTCTTCCACTATAGGAATTGTCGATAGCCATAAAGTACTCATGTTAATCCCCTTGTTTCAACCGATTTCTATCTATGAGTGGTGTATGAGTAGACCACTCACTATGCCCTGCTCAACATCGACTTCTATTTGAAATGTCTCACATTAAGTGACACTTAATACTCTCCTTCTTTCCTTTGCGTATACTGAAAGTTCTAATCCGCGCACTTTTCTCCACGATGTGCACTTTTGGACCTTTTATACCATACTAACATCTTCACTCTTTGTACGCATCGGTTGCTCTCAACATTTGACTAATTACAACTCCACTCCGGGTGTTCTCTATAATAATTAAATTCTACCCTTCTCAAGGAATACCCCTTTTTAAATGGCCTCCTACAGCCTTCTAATAAAATTCGGGCGTGCTACTCTAATCGCACACATATATATGGATCATCCTTCTTCATGCGACACTTAATCCACTCTACCACTTCCACCTCATTATGTTAGTTCCATAGACATATATTCCACACGTATATCCCATATCCCTACAACTCGAACAATTCTATCATCATCTAACCAAGATCCCCACATTCTGTAGCACCCCGCTCACCCAGGAAGAGCGAACGTTGTACTACTCAACGATAGAACTAGCCAAATTCATCAAAATACTAGGTATAGATCATTTACATCCCATAATAACAAAAGAGAAAACACAAATCTCAAATTTCTTCAAATAAGCACAACAATCCTCCCGAATAAATACAACAACTAAAATAAATTACCAATGCTATATATATCAAAATAAATACAAGTCATCTCTTTTGTATTAAGAATTCTTCCCAGATAATCCACGATAAAAATCATCCCATCTCTTTATTTCCCTTGTGCTCAGAACGCGTTTACAACACTTGGGTATTCTCAATCACCCCTAGAAATCGAAATTTTAAATTCCCATTATCATCGTTTCATCCTTCAACTCGTAGTGATAAAACAAACCTTTCAATGCTTTCTTACCACACCACTGGCTCCACTGACCTTAAATCATAATTTAACTCCCAACTTTTATATTTAATTAACTGCCCCTATTACGACCAAGGTACCGAAGTCATGGACTAACGACCAAAAATCTCCCTATTTCCTACTTTAAGCTAAATTTCATGCGCGGGGTGTCTCGCAAAGATAAATCCAAATAAGGACCCCCCCCCCCCCCCCGATACACTACTACCTAGCATTGTGGGTTATCGAGATCCGTTAGGTCCTCCATCCATATCATGTATCCCCTTATTCCGTCTCTTGACATAAAAGTTACATCTCATCTCGTAATTACACTTAACAAAGAACATTTCGCCAATTGCACTATCGTTCAGTTTTGGTGGTAATCGCATTCCATGAACCTTGGATACATACAATCGGGATTCTCGAAATCTTGTCCCCAAACATATGCGTATAACTCTTAATTCTCACATCTCTAAAGGATAGATATATTATTATGTTCTTCCTATCACCTAATCTTGAGCGCTAAACAAAATAATGAGTTAAATCTTTTCGCTTAACAATACCTAATACGTACTGAATCATAACAACAAAGTCCTCACACACACCAAGAACGAATATCTCGAGCCCACTATCCCCTCCAAAGTCTCTAGAATAGATAATATAAGTGCGAGTCCGACCCTCTCGTAATTGAGGCCTCGCCAGAACCAAAACATGTTGCACTATTGCAACCATTCCGATAGCCTTGCAATAACTACCTACTATCGTACTAACGATTACTATAAAGTTGTAACTAAAACAACATCATACTCATGTATCACATCACTAAAACGAGTACTCTCAATAAAGTATATAACACTAGTAATACACCCCTTTCCTCCTCCGTTGTTAGCACTAAAGATAATCTCGCTACACTAGGAAAAAATATTCACATAATAGTAATGTTTATAGTTGTACACATTAAAATCATCTAACATGCTAATCTAGCAATAAAAAAATATAGTGACTTGCTCATGTCACCTAAAACACGCCTCATCCTCTGAGGATAAAAGTCATACTTCTACATTGCCAAACACTGCAACCAAACACATCTCCTATCATGAAATGGAAAAGACAGTACTCCTATCAGAAAATATAGCATGCCAATAATGACATTGTGCTCATGCATATTTAATACCAACATATTCGCAGGTAAATTGAAGTTTCCCATTTCAATATCTACACCCCGTCAAATATAGGAAATCAAAGACTCATTCCCCTATGGTGAGTCTACGCACGACACTGTATTCTTTGTTGTGTTTAATAACCCTAAGGCTCGTGCACAATGAGTAGCTATAAAATAGTGTGATGCCCTAGTACCAAATAAAGCTTGATACATAGTACCATGTATAGGAAACTTACCCTCTATCGCGGGTGGTGACTGAGGTGCTGTTGCCTGGTGGACGTTATAGACATGTCCATACTGCAATTGCCCCTGCTGATCTGAGGCTGGGGGGATGGCTGGTAGAGTTGGCCTCTGCGGTTTATTATGGGAACCCTGCTGCCGTGGGGCCCTATTCCCTTCTGGGCAATCCTGACATCTATGGCCATTCTTGCCACATTTGAAGCACCTACCTCCAAACTGTCTTATTTTACCACACGGTTGTCTACATTCACCTTTTCCTTGGCCTTGTTGGCCTTGCTCAGCAACTTGAGGGAAAACGATGTCAAGTTGAGGACAATCCTTCCATTTATGACCCAGTTGCACACATTTATAGTAGAGTCCTAAAATTTCCCGCTGGTCAGGTTGGAGTTTCTCTCCCGTCTGATTTGGACAAGATTGACGTTTATGACCGTCCATTCCACATTTGAAACACGTCTTTGTGACTTCATTTTGACCCTGACTTTGTTGGCCTTGACGTTTTTGGCCCTCTACGTAAATTTTGTTACCTCTGGAGCCATCTTGGTCTTGAGGGGTTTGTTGCAGCAATTTTGGTGCTTTCTCACAATTGTCAATTCTAGTCATATGAAATTGACTAATATCTCTAGGTCTTTTGCCTCCTCTGAGATGAATACTATGATCGTGGTACTGTAAGACTGCATTTGTAACTACTTGTGCCATAATTCCAGCAAATTCGACGATTGATACCCTCTTTTGAGACACATAAGGTGTGAGTTGTTATTGCTCATTAACTTCCCCAGTGGCATATGCTTTTTCGTCTTGACGCGCCATCTGAAAGTTTGAAATAATCTAGATAAGTTCAACATTCACATCGACAAATTGCAGAAGCATGGATTTCCAATGCATAAAGATGAATACAACATTCCAAATTTTAGGGCTCTAAATCAAAGACGTTAAGCTGGAAATGAGATAAGTAGTACAGATCCTAAAGGACACTAGAACCTAATGCTCTGATACCACCTGTGACACCCCACCTAATTAAATATCGGGTGATCAATACTTTATTAAATTATAACCAAGGTGAACGATTGGTTCATTCTTAGCATCCGTGTCGCAAAATAACTTTTCAAATTAAACACCCTAATTAATTAAGCTATGTGACAAAACCATTTAAAACATGATTTCCATATTTAATTTAAGCCCAATAATAAAACCTTTCATAATTCATAGTTTAAGAGTCACACAAACACTAGACTGGAAAAGATCATCCAAGTAATTTAAGCATTCAAATAACTAATTCCAACTTTAATACCATGAAGGAAAAACATACTGACAGTAACAAATCCCAAAGTAAAAGTACTTAAAGTAAATGAATCACAATCTTTGACAAAACCCACTGAATAAGGAAAAAGGTGACACATGCCGAACTGGATAAAACAAAACTAAGATTGGAGTCAATAATGAGGTCGTCTAATCAAAAGGCCTGCAACTCGCACCTCAGTTGCAACACGTTCCTTCCAAATAATCCTATGCATGACGCCTCTGTGGCTTGGCACCTCTAATATATATATATATATATATATATATATATATATATATATATATATATATATATATATACGAGAAGAAGAGATAACAGGAAACGGGTCAGATCCAATTGTAAAACATTTAAAAATTTAGTTTAGCAAGTATTTAAAATGCTTACCAACTTTTTCAACAATCATATTAGTATGCGGCACTCTCTTGAGAAATTCTCACATCTCTTCTAATGTGCACACCTACCGCACTATTAATCCCCATAAGTTTAGCTTATCTTAAATTCCTCATAAAGTTTCATATCGACAATTACTAGGGCTAAGATAATTAATTTTTGAAAATAAGTTTTTCACATAAATCTCATTTCATTATAAAATCTATCTATATTTCCTCAAACTTTTCAAACACTTAAAATAAAGTCGGAATATTTATTCATTACTTAACTACTTTTGGTCGCAATAGAAAGTTCCCAATTTCAAGTCTATATATATATTAATCACTCATATAATTTATATATAATATCGGGACCCCACATAAAATTTATGGTGCTGGCATAATCTTCTATCAACTCCCCGTATCACTCGTACTAAGGGAAATACTAGTTCGGAATTACTCTCGAACTTTATTAACACAAAACACATACAAATTGAGGCGAAGCATAGTTCCAAGTCACTAAGAGGTCAGCACATACCCTCACGTCTCTTAGGACCATCTGACTATCAATCAAATAGCCTATACCAAGGATTCCTATGTTCTAGGGTACAAGTCAATATCCCCCATAAAGGTCCCATCGAGAAAAGACTGTCCCGACATGGTAACCTCAGTGATAGCAAGTAGCGCGGGCATGATTTTTTTATACGTATATAGTATATGCATAAACACAGTCATATAGAGGTATACTACCGTTCCCATTTCTAAATTAGGTATGCCAACGACCCATACTTATGATACTCGTTCTTAGTACACATTACTAGATTACCCTGTATAACGGCTCGTCTCATTTATTATTAATTATAGGTTATTCCATAGTTACCTTATTTCACTTGTAATATTCTATTCCCCAATGTATAAATTCAGTCGGTACTCTCTTATTTTCTAACGTAACTTTCTTACGCGTCCTACTCCTTTAATTACACATTACCATAATTTCCTATGTATAAATTACTCCCTGATAACCTTAAATTTTCCATACTTTAAATGATCCCTTTTTACTAAGTCCTAATGGTCCTCTTTATGTCCCAAAATGTTCTAGCAATAAGGTTCAAAGGTTACTACTTATTCTAATCGAAATAACTAGTTAAAGGAGGAATATGAGTTTTCCAGGAGGGGTCGATCGATCGATCATCGATCGATCGATGCTCTTTGTTCGATCGATCGATAAAGTAGTTATGACGAAACTACAGAAAATCCAGTTACGTAAATACTTCTCCAAACTCAAATAAATCATCATATCTCACTCCCAAACTCCCAACAGATGATCCTACACGGATTATGTACCCAAATAAATAATTTCCTACGTAAAACATGTGAGTTTTCATCAAGTATAACAATTGACAAGGGAAAAATCTATATAAACCTCAAGAACCCTAATCTTTTCTTTAACTTAGTTCTTCCCATCCTTTTTCCAGATTTTCTACTCCTAACTCAATGAAAATTCGTGGTTTAACCTCTACATGTGAAATAGATTTCCAGAACATGATTATTACCTCTATGACATGTGAATTCTAGTCTCCAATATATTCTTTCTTTCATGAAATTGGTTATAATCAACCCTAGACTAATATAATTGAAGCATTAACTAAAATAAAGCAAGATAGATACTTGCTTGGAAATCTTTGTTTCTGATTTGTGGAAGAAATTGGTGTGGTTGTATTCCTCGTCGCGCGATCTACAATTTGGCGGTGACGGCGGTGCAAATGGTGGAGTTCTTTGCCTATAACTCCTTGGAAAGCTTCTACACTTCCTCTCCAATGGCCGTTCTTGGTTTTTGGTTATGCTAACCCTAGAAGAAAACCCCTAACATCGATATAACCTTAGAAAATTCGTGGGTTTCCATGCCTAAAAATACAAAATGTCTAAAAAGCCCTCTCGGGATGCTCATTAGGCCTAAAAATTCCCCGAGACTCAAACTACACCCCCGTGTATATTATTTTGACTATCTCGACCCTTCCAGACACGTTGACGCACTCAAAATGATCATATTGGTGACTTATGATTTATTCACTTTTAATAATGCGAATTTAATCCCGACACGATACAATTGCGTCCCGATAAAATTTCCAAAATTATCAAATTATATTCTCATGATAATTTTACTAAATTTAATTACACATCTTACTTTACCCATAAAGTAATTTATAACAAAATTCCAATAATTACTAACTCTCATCACACTAGTAAATATTTAAATGATTTTCGGATTAATATTAAATTAATATCTCAATTCAAATCTAATAAATCACAAAATTTTAAAACCATACAAATACGGGGTACTACAATAGGGACTCAGACTCTTAAGGAACATGAACCTGATTTCATTGCATTTCTCGAACCTCAGTTTGGAGGTTATCAATCTTGGACACGAGCTGAGATAGGACTGTCGTCAGATTCGACTGCACAACGTGGACTTGATCTGTTTTATCCATGGAAAGTGGATGGAGACCGAACTCGAAAGAAGTAACAGGGAACGAACAGAGCTCCGAGGTGATTCTACTGAAGATCGAAGCCAATAAGGAGCCAGGCCAAGGGTTTGCGATCGACCCGAGAAGGTGCAAAAATGGGATTTACTTTGAGAAAAAAGGGATGAAAATATTTTTGACATTTTTTTTCTTTTTTCTTTTTGAGATTGGAAGACAAAATATTTTTGGCTTTTTGATAAAGAGAGGAAAAAATAATTTGGATTTTTTTGATAAAGAAAGGAGAGACGGTCTCAGCATGATTATTACAATTATTATGTTTTCAGTTGTATTAATTCTCCTAAATGCAAAATGAAATCCCGGATGGGACCCGAGCCTGGAAAAATTGGGTTTGTAATATATGCAAAGCTATGGCTGGACTTGTGACCAAGCTCACGGATAGGGTCCCGTTTTAAAAATGCATGAAAATTCGGGTGGCCGATCGACCCGGAATTTCGGCAGAGTGGTTGAAATCAGCAATCTTATATGTGTGTCCTAGGCTTGACACCTATACACGGGTATGCAGTTGGTTAGGTGAATTGAAAAGGGTTCCCCCCTTTGGCATGACTTCCATGATATACGGCTTGCTCTTGCGGGTAATCGGTACGTGTGGACAAGCCATTTTGATATACCCGAGTGTACGTGAATGAATTCCCTGCGATATACCTCCCATCATGACTTCGGTCAAGCGGTACGATGTGGGGGAACCGTTCGATATACGTCGAAGGTACTTGGCGAATGGAAGGTGAGAGTCATATCGCTTAGGTTGACTGTGCCCTGTCGGACAAGCGCCCATCACGAAGTGACCCTCCAGTTACTGGGTAAATTTTGGTCAATCAGAATGCTCTTGGGTGATGTCGTGTGAATCATGCATGATCCTCTTATTAGTATCTTATGAGAATGTATTTCCTGATTATGCCAACAGGGAGCAAAGTACAAGTACCAATGGTACACCAAGTATGGATGGGTGATGCGTGAAACATGTGGATATATGTAACCCTAGGTGCACGTGGTGTGAAGTGTACATGGAGAATTTTCTACAAGTGTGTGAATAGAAGCATAAGCATGCGGTACACATGAGTAATAAATGGGGGACATGCAAATAGGGGGGAAATATAAACAAACATAACACCCACGTAAATAGAGTTTAGCCATCCTATTTCCCCAGTAGAGTTTCCACTGTGGCATCCCCGAACCTCGCGGTGGGCGGGAGGCATGAGGGAGGATCCTAGGTCCCGCGTGTCCCTCTCGGGAGCGCTTTGACCAGCGTCACTGTGTGAGGTGAAAAATGTAGAGAGATCGAGTAGTCAGCCTATTTTACTCAAAACAGATAAAAGAAAGGGAGTCATCCCGAAGGACAGCAACTAAAGACATACAAATGCATATGAAACCAAAATGATTCGAAAAAGGGTCCAGAGGTTAAGTTACGAAATGGGAAGGTGTTAGGCACCCATTTCGCCCTTACGGTCTCTCATGGGCTTTTGCTATTTTCCTTTATTTTTCCCGTGATATGTGTGCATGTGTATATATAATGGAGATAGGAATTATCGACTTGTACCATGGAAGAGGTAAAGTGAGTCATCCGTAGGAAGGTATAAAATATTAGAAAATAGGATTTACACAATTATCCTTACGTTGATCGTTACGATGGAACGACAACGCATGTGGAATAATATGCCACTAAGGACAAATATATATATATATATATAATCTAGGAGGATTGAATTTAAAGAGAATATGAGATGAGAGAAAAAGTAAAAATAGGACTCGAATCTCGGATTTTACCCAGAGATGCCTACATAGCCAATACAGGCATCAAAGTCCACGTAGTTTTCATGCAAAAAGAGGGGTGGGGTTTATCCCATAAATCCAACTGGGGACTTTCTTATTTGTGCGTGTGTGTGTGTGTGTGTGTGTGTGTAGAAAAGTGTTTTAGTTGTGCTAACTTTGAGAAAGGTTTTCTACATTTGCTGAGAGTGATTTCCTTTCTGATCTGGGCTCCCTTGCAATGAGGTCAAGGCCTCCTTTTTATAGGCCCAGGGCATTGCCTATCGGCATAGCCCTGGTCCTTCTAGTCGACATGTGCGTTTAGGCACACTGCCGATAGGCAGGATCTGGGACCTGCTGTTTGGCAGTGTCTTTCAAGTCTTTTCGAAAAATTGGTCGCAAAGCACAAACTGTTGATCCAAATTATGCATGGGGTGGATCGTTGGAAAGTTAATTCAGAGACTTTCGAATGTCCCGGATTCGAGAGCTCACTTTGGGTCAAATGTGGCTCGGAAGCATTCGTCGATCCATTAGACGGGGAATCATCGAACGCAAACGGATCGTTCATCCGCATGGTAAGTCCGAATCTCGCACGAGGAGGACCGTTGGAAAGGTTAAGAGATGTACTTTAACATTCCAAAGAGTTTGATCTGGTTTGGGGAGTTGACTTTGGTCAACTGAGACCTGGAATCATTCGGAGACCTTTCAGAGTAAGACGGATCATTCGTCCTTACCGTAAGTCAGAATCGTGCATGGGGTAGACCGTTGGAAAGGGGTTTTAGTGCCTATTGAAGATTCATTCATTCTCGATCGAGCTGAAGAGTTGACTTTGGTCAAACGGGGCATGGGAGCGTCCGGTGGTCTCTACATCAGGTTTCAGAGAAAATGGGTCGTTCATCCGCCTGGTATGTCAGAATCACACACAGGATGGACCGTTGGAAAGGGGTTTCAGGGCCCTTCAAAGATTCATTCAGTATCAAGTTAGCTGAAGACTTTGACGTTTGGTCAAACGGAGCCTGGGAGTGCCCGATGGCTTCTAGGTCAGTACTCGGGGTATGACCTGGGTTTGTAGTGATGAAGGGAGGTGCTAGGGACCTAAGGAGAGTTTAGGGGGTAACATAATGGGGTGTATACATACATACATACATATATATATATAGAATCCATCGAACTAACCACCGTGATGCACATTTGCGTACTTTTCTATCAGTCCAAGTACCTCTAGTACAAAATCAAGGACTATAAGTTCGGTAATATCTCCTTGAAACCTTAATCAAAATAACACATATTGTAGGTGCACATAATGCTAAGTCTTAGGGGGTGCACATATACCTAACGTACCCAGATCACCTGTCGACTTCACTATTCATCTCGCATAGCTATCCACTAATAATACTATACTCTGGGTCATAAATCCAGACCTCACTGGAATCATCAAGGTCGGATTTCCCACTACGTGGGACCTCCGTGATAGCAAGTAGCATAGGTATGTTCACATATACACAACACATACTAGGCATACACACAACCTATCCATATGTATGTTCTGTATAGATACATATAATAATAAATTAATTTAGGTATACACCCAATATATAATAATCATCTGTACGTAGTAGTTATCTCTAGAATACTCACCGTAGAATATATTCACAATATGACTCTCTATCGTGTATTCCCGAGCATTATTCTTTACCCAAAGGGCCTATTGTTACCCCTTATGTTAATTTAGTAGTTATTATACTTATACCCTACTAGTTATCATCTAATATTATGGTATATTCTTCCCATAACCCAAATCCAAATTTCCCGCTATAAGATTCACTCGATTCGCTACCGTTTTATAATTATCCCAACTTAACCCTTATCAATATCAATAAAACCAAAATCCCCTCCCTACTTACCTTCCCCAACACTTCTCATAATTACTAAACTATCACCAAAGTTCCTAATAATTAAATTCATGGAGTTATATAAACAAAAAGGCAAAATTGTGGTTTTCTGGGTAGTCGAATTGATTCGCAAACCGAATCGTTTTTCCCCTGGGCTGAATCGATTCGATTTATAGAAGGCTTCTTCTTCCCTACATTTTTACAAATTTCACACCCAAATAACTTTCTGAAATCTTCATGAAACTTCACCAAATTTAAAAATAACATGTATAATCATTATATAAACCTGTGAGAAGGATTTCCAATGTAAAAATTATCATCAATTCATCACAAATTCAATTCAAAATCAGATTATCTTTAAAACCCCTATAAAAACCCTAGTTTGTGTGTTCTTCAAGTTTGTTAATCAAGAACTCAGATTTAATTCATTTTAATCACCCTAAATCCTCTGATTTCGTTTCATAAACATAAAGGAATATCTCTACGTTCATTCTTATCTCAATTCATGCATTAAACCCACCAAAACCCATATTAATTCTTCCAAAAATATGAAATCAAACCCTATTCTATATGGGAATTGTAACATTCTTAAAATAAATTGCCATTTAAATACTTGCCTCTCAATAATAGGTCAAAAATTTATTTGGATGATGGCGTGGTGGCCCCCCGTCACTCCAATCTTGATTATTTCGCATTCGGGGTGAAAAATGGTGTAAGAAGCTTGGTTCTCCCATCTTCTTCCTCTCCTATGGCCTCTCACCCTTTAGATTTGTGTTAACTCTAGTTCCCTATCTCTAATGGAAGATATAAACTTAATATTTTCTAAGTTCTCTATAACTCAAACTCCCAAATGACCAAAATTCCCTTAAACAGTGCTGAGTTGGTCCAAAATCACCCCGGGACCCAAACTATACACCCAGATACACTTTTTTGACTATTTCAACCCTTTAGAAACCACCCGTGACCTCAAAATCACCATCCGATTCATGTTATAAAATCATCTTATTTCCACCTCCAAATATGGCACACATGAAATTAAACTTAAATCGAATTAATTTAATCTAAATCACCGAATTAAACAATTTCTCCCAATTAAATAAATACCTAAATCATCAATTTTATAAATTTCCACATTTTCCAAAATATGGTTGTTGCATCAAACTGCCATGTTTTATGATAACATTGGTATATTTTGTTGCATCATTCGATTGGTATCTTATGATTCAATTTTGTCATCAAAATTGTTATCATATGTTTCGTTGTTTAGATTACTTGTTCTTTTTTTTCGAGTACTTTGTCGCTACTTATTTTAATTCACACCATCTCATGATTTACTTGCTTTCCTTTTGTGCTTTCATGTGTTGCATTTGAGAGGAGTTTGTTTATATTTTGCACCTTATTCTTTGTCTATTCTTTAACAAAAAAAGGGGAGAAATGGTATCTAACTCTTTAACTCGAATGAAATTTTTTACCTTAGGGGGAGTCGTTCTATCTTAGGTGGAGTTTTTTAGACATAGGGGGAGGTTTTTTATATGCTATGTAGATTGTTGTATAGTCAAGTTTCAGTTGAAAGTTATGTTTAAGTGTTCACGTTTTCAATGATGTGAGAACGTTTCACAAGAGGAAAGCTACACAGTGCTTGAGTGTGTCAAGTCTTTATTTATTTGTTTTTGGGTTAGGATTCTTTAAATGGTATTGACGACCCATAGTTTTTGCCTTTGGGTGTTTTCCTGTAATAACTAAAAGGGACGATTTGTACGGAGAATTTTTTTAGTCAAGTCAATTTGTATGTATCGGCTTAATTCCTTTGGGATAAAACCATATGAGTCATAAATTAGGGCTTTCATGTTTATCATTTAAAACATGTGACTTATTTTTTATTGAAGATCATTGAAACAAAGTAAAGAGTTTACATCATGGTGTCGTGTTTCGCGCGACATTTCATCTTCAACGTTCAAGGATCTTAGGAGGTATGAATGTATATAGTTTTTACCCTTGGTATGTTATTGGGTGTTGTTTTAAAATAATGTTTGAGGGTATTTTTCATAAACAGGTTCTTAAAGGAAAAAAATATTTATTTGTGAAAACTCTTTCGAATGATCCATTCAAATTAAATAATAATTTTCAGTCAAATGAGATTTTATATTGGTCCAAACGAGTCAGTTAATGTTGTTCAAATAACATTTAAATGTAGTCTAAAGAAGTTTCCTTTAATTATCAATGTATTCTCATGTGGATCTCGTTCAAATTATGTTCGAATGATATTAGACATTATGTTTGAACGAGGTTATTTTTTGTTCAAACGAGATTATGAACTTCATTCGAATGAACCTATTTTTTCATTCGAATGAATTTTTTCCACCTTAAAAATTGTGTTTTGTATAAATAGGCATGCTGGCAAGAGTTTTCAATGAGAGTTTTGGCAAAAATTAATTTCTTGTTCATATTCAAAAACCTCCAAAACCAAGTTTACACCCAAACACTTCGAGATCCAAGTTTCAATCTTTATATGATTTGAGATCTCCAAATTGAGAACAAAGTTTACATTTCTCATCATCTTTATTGAGAAAAATTTCACACAACATACTTCATGCATCATTTTTCATTTACATATGGTGGAGTCCACGTGTGTCACGGTTTGAAGCAGTGGACTCTTTATTCATTCCATTAACAGTTTTTGAGCCTGGATCAGTGGACACTGAGGCGTGTGTGAACTCACGCATTATGTGAGTGAATAGTTGGACTACTACATAACGTTGTGCAGAATGTAGAAGAACCAAAGACGCATAAAGTCTTAAATGAGTCGAGTAGGTTATGTAAGTCTTTTGCTGCGTCCTTGTGTAACATATTAAATTGCGTTGGTTGGAACATCCTAGGTTTTTCTCATTTTTGTTTTCCTCATACATTTGGGGTTGTGTGATTATTTTTACTTTACTCTTGAAATATCTCACCTAGATACATGATTGGGCAAGATTAAATTAGGCAATCTGTTTAATTTAACGATCTGTTTCATTTTGGTAATTAGTTTTAGTAAAAATTTGTGTTTGTGTTTTGTACCATCCATATAGAACCCATGGTGCTTTTCACTTGTGACAAGGTTAGACACACAATATGATAAGAAAAATGGACTAGGTAAACACATCGTTATCATCTAGGTACCAGCACAGTCAACATCATATGTGCCCAATAATTGTTTTCTAATATGTTCCCTATGAGCACACACAAACCCAAGGTATGCTTACACAAAAAGTCCAATATAAAAAAATCCAATCTACTCAGATTATTTAAAGCATCATATATCATAGATTAATTATCTCTAACAAATTCAAAATTAATAACCAAATTGTGTCAAATTCATTTGAACCAAACCCTATTATGTTAGAATAAAACTTAACTCGGTATAATGAAAACAAAACTTGTTTGCAAGAATTCAGTATCTCATTTGAATGAAAACCGAATCTCATTCAAACGAGATCCACGCATAAGTATTTTTCCCCAAATCCTAGTACAACCATTAGCGCCTAAAAACCTTTGTTTCAAGCCTCTAATCAGTTTAATTACTATCCTTATTCGATTATAAGATGTTTACTAAAAATATAAACCCGTGATAACAAGTTTTAGGCGATGATAACAATGATTCAAGCATCAACTTCAGATTTTACATTTTAGAAACCTAAGTTCACAATTTTATCAAATCCACCTAAGATTATATTCAATTGCATATTAAACAATAGGGATATTGTAAGAATTATTACTATGATTTAGAATATGAAATATTCAATCATATTACATGATTAATTTAAAGGATTTATCACCAAACTACTCTAATTCAACAACATGCCTAAAGCTTAATTAAAGAACTAATGTAATTATGGAATTAGGATTTTGTGATTATGTCACACCTTGCTTTTGGTATGAATGAACAAGAAGTAAACATAGAGCAATGATTTAAATTTAAGGAGGAATAACATAAATTTATTCATTATTAATGTAGTTTACATAGGGTAGTACCATCCCCAGGGTGAGTTATATTTTTTTAATACAAACTATAATGTAAAAAATCGAAAAATGCCACTCCATTCTCCCATCTGGCTTATTCTCTGCAACCGTACAGTCACGTATGCAAACAGGTAACCGATATCTATCTCTAAAAGGGAAGAGATATTATCCTCTTTATCTAAGTTCATCTGTAGAAAAAAGGAATTAGAATAATATGCTAAGCTTTACCAATTCTATAATAAATATACGTATAGATGAGAGTTGGGGTGTGAGTTGGAGTGTGTATAGAATGAGTGTTTTAGCAATGCTAGATAAATAAATATGATAATACCATACTTATCAATTTGTAAAGAACATTAAGGTTATTGAACTAATAGTCCCATACTTACCAGTTCAACAAGAAATAAGGTTCATTGAATTAATAATCTCATACTTACCGGTTCATTAAGGATTATGTAAAAAAAATAAGGATCTTTGAATTAATAATCCCATATTTACCAGTTAACTAAGGGTTATAGAAATAATTAAGACAACATTAAAATCAAAATACTAATAATCAACCCAAAATCTTTGGGACAAAGTAGGTGGCTAGGCACACAATTAAAGTGCCACACATACATATGTAGCAATAAATCTAGGCTCTTAATCATCTGAGACCATTAGGCCAAGTAGAAAGTTTCATTGGATAACAAATCATTTTACTTCGTAGTTAATACTGATGCTTATTATATATATATTTGCACAAGTTGCAGGGGTGAACTGAATCAATAAGTACCATGATATAAGTTATTAGATGAGGAGGGTTAAATTGATCCACATTCAAATTCAAATACCAATGATATCTAATAAAATATATAGTATGGAAGTATTATAACATGCACATACTAAGAGTAAATAGGATGTATCACTTAGTGATATCAATAACAGTATGCCAAATGTACAAAGGTCTACTATTGAAAAGATAAAAAAATCCTACTTGCTAGGCATATCGTACGACTTTATACATCACAAGAGGATATCGGGAGGAGATGATACTTAATTCTCTATATACAATATTTGGTTACATAAGTGGGGTTATATAAGTATTCTGGATTAGGTCAATCAGTTTATACAACAATTGTATCTATTGAAGTTTCGGTGGTTTAATTATAAATATTTTAGGACATTAAAATATTGGATCTAAGGTCATTTTTTAACTTTGGTGCAAGAGAATTTTTGTCTTAAAATATTTTCAAGTATTCATAGACAAAGTTCGGGGATCCAATTCAAAAGTTAAAAAAGTCAGGATGTGACAAATTGCAATTTAGACAAATGTTTCCAAGTTAAAACCTCATTTTTTCACAACTTAGGCTAGGTTAACCCAATCATGGTCTTACTTTATATCATTTTGACCAATAAATTAAAATAGATTTTGGAATTTTTTTTTAGAAAATTCTAATTGGCCACGCATCCTCATGCGTTAGGTCAAGGATCTGGTCAAAAAGTTCATCTTCTTCCCCTCGGCAATTGACTTTAGGGTTTCTAATTTTTTACCATGAATAACTCCTTATTTCTAAATTATTTGAGATAATTTCTTTACAAACGCAACCTAATTTTTCATAAGGAATCCATATATATAGGTTTTGTGGATTGAGATGGAGTATATCTCAAGTTCCATAACAGTGTGTTATTTTAAAATTTGGACTTGAAATTCATGGATTTTAAGGATATGGTGGGGATTCTTATGAACATGGTTTTTTCTTCTATGTGTGGGAATAATTTGGTTTTGATTTCAAAGGTTGAGATGGATTATACAGGGGTAATTTAAGATTTTCAGTTTTCTGGTTCAAAATACACTTTCAATCAATTCGAGCTTATTTGGCACATTCATGGCATTTGATCATTACATTCGAGTTCTTAAGATTATAATGAAGACATTAAAAGCTTAAAACGTAAGTTTTGATCGATATTTGGAAGTTCACCATTGAAGGTCAAGATTTAATGCTGGAAACTTCATAATTTTCACCTAAAGCTTTTTTTTCTACATAACATTTCCTACTATTTTAATTTATTCTAGAATTATAACAACACAAAAAATGATTGAAAATATAAGTACTGAATATAGTTCATAATGTTCCTGAGGTTCCCATGTAGCTTCTTGCTGATTTTGACTTTCCCAATGTACTTTAACTGAGGGAATTTCCTTGTTCTTAAGGTACTTCACTTGGTCTTCCAAAATTTAAATAAAGCGTACTTCAAATTCATGGTTTGGTTCGAAAGAATTTTCTTTCCATGTAATGGTATGAGATGTATTCGAAATATAATGGCATAATTGAGACAAATGAAATACATCCCGAATATTGGATAATTCTACAAGTAATTCTAATTGATAGGGTACGGAGCCAATTCGTTAAGAAATTATAAAGGATTTAATATATCTAGGGGATAATTTTCCATTCTTTCCAAAGCCTAAAATTCCTTTTCGGGTTGAAACTCTCAGAAATATTTTTTCATTAACTTGAAACTCTAAGGGTTTTCGATGTTGGTCTATCTAACTTTTCTATCCATCCTGGGCTATCTTCAATATTTCTTAAATTTTTTGTATTCTCTCAGTGGTTTCCTAGAAATTTTGAAGACCAAATTGTTTACTACTTCTGGATTCTATTCAACATACAGGTGATCTACACTGTCTTCTGTATAAATCTTCAAATAGAGAATCTTTAATATCGATCTGATAACTATTTTTATATGAAAATTCAACAAGGGGTAAATGTACATTCCGTCTTCCAGACATATCTAACGTACAAGCGTGTAGCATATCTTCTAAAGTTTGGATTTTACATTTTGATTATCAATCCGTTTGTGGGTAGAATGTGGTACTTAAATAATTTTAGTACCCATTGCGGTCTACAATGCTTACCAAAACTTTACTATAAAATGGGAATCTCTGTCTGATACGATGGATAAAGGAATTCCATGTAATCGAACAATTTCTCGAATATAGAGCTTGCTAAGCTTCTAGAATGATTCGGTGGTCTTCATAGGTAGAAAATGAGCAGATTTGGTGAGTCGATCTACTATTATCCAAATGTAATTATATCCTTATGACATATGAGATAGTCCACTGAGAAAATCCATGTTAATATGATCCCATCTCCACTCGTGAATTGGTAAGGGTCGGAGAAGTCCACCGGGGTGTTTGTGTTCTATCTTTACTTGTTGGCAAGTAAGACATTTCCTCACAAAATTCTTGATACCATTTCTCATATTTGACCACTGGTATTGCTTCATCAAGGAGTGGTACATTTTTGGACTTCCAAAGTGAATCGTAAATTTTAAACGATGGGTTTCTTATAATATTCCCTCTCAAAGAGATGCATCATCAGGTACATAAAATCTATTTCAAAATCATAAAAATGTTTCCTTATCATATAAGAAGTCCGAATTTTTATTTTGAAATATTTTTATAAAAGAATCTTGGGTTTGCTGAACTAAGATTTTCTCTCTCAACTCGAGATAAGAAATAATGTTGAAGAATTGCATTAGAAGGGATATCAATCGAATGGAATATTTCGCTATGGTAGCAACAATATCGTAGGAAATTAAAGTGTGGAATCTTCCTACTATATTTCCACTTAAAGCATCATCTACTATGTTGCCTTTGCCTAGATGGTAATCTAATTTAAATCGGTAATCTTTCAAAAATTCCAACAAGCGTCGTTGTCTTAAATTCAAGTCCTTTTGTGTAAAAATATATTTTAAACTTTCGTGATCAGAAAAGATAAAGAAATTTACACCATAAAGGTAACAATGCCAAATTTTCAACACAAAAATACAACGACTAATTCAAGATCTTGCACAAGGTAATTACGTTCATAAGTATTGACTTGTCATGGCCCATACTCTATAACTTTCTCATTTTTACATTAATACACATCCTAACCATTGTGTTGGTATATGCATCATATCTTACATCACTAGAGGGAATAGGGAGGATAGGAGCATTAATTAATTTGTCCTCAATACTTGGAGTGATTGATTACATTCATCAATCCATACAAATGGATCTTCCTTCAAAGTTAGCTTTAAAAGGGGAAGAGAAATGCGAGAAAATCCTTCTACAAAACGAGGATAATATCCAGCGAATCCAAGAAAATCTTTTATTTCAGTAATATTGGTAGGAACTTTCCAATCTAAAATGGTTGAAATTTTGGCTGCATTAACTTGGAGTCTATTTTCATAAATCACATGTCCTAAAAAATTTATTTCATTCATTTAAAAATCACATTTGCTCTTTTTAGCATATAACATATGGTTTCTAAGAGTACTTAAGACTACGTCTAAATATTTGGCATGTTCTACCGGATTCTAAGAATAAACAAGAATAACGTCAATAAAACAATAATGAATTGGTCAAAAAAAGCCCAAAAAATTCTATGCATTAGATCCTTAAAAGTTGTGGGCTCATTGGTTAATCCAAATGTCATGACGGTAAATTAAAAATGTCCATGACGGGTTCAAAAAGAGTTTTTAGGATATCACACGTAATTTATAATAATTATATCATAAATATATTTTAGAAAAAAACTTTTCTCATCGAAGTTGATCAAATAGATCTCCTGTTCGGGGTAAAGGATACTTATTCTTAATAGTTACTAAGTTAAGTTTATGATAGGTTCTATATAATCTAAAGCTTCCATTATGTTTCTTGACAAATAATACCGGAACTTCCAATGGAGATGAACTTAGTTGAATAAAACCTTTATCTAAGAGATCTTGTAATTGGAAGTGTATTAGAATAAAGATTGATATTAAACTTGATTTCTCAGGATGGGGGTAATCCTGGTAATTCTTCGGGAAAAACAACTCCGAATTGTTCCAAAAGATTTAGAATTAAAAAAGAGATTTCGATTTGGAAACTTCAGGGTTTCGACGAACTTGATCCTTGAAATACAAAATAATTATGTTCACTTCGAAAATAAATTTTCTTTGTATAAAAATTGATATAAGCATGATGTCTTGACGAAACATCCGTTTCGGTAATAATATTAAAACTAAAGATATCCAAAATTATTGAATTAACAAGGAGTGTTCCTAGACCAAGCTAAATTCTATAATTGCTATAACCTTGTGTTGATGTATTGATGTCACTTATTTGTAATTCAATATCCAATAGAGTAGTTAAAGATGTAGATTGCAATAATTTAGATAATCTAACACTAATAAAGTAATTGAACCCTAATCAAACAAAATATGTGCAGGAAAATGTTGAAAAAAATATCATACCTTTTATCCCGTCATGGGAATTTTGTGGAGGCTTTCCACGACTTGGGATTGACACAATTTCCTTAACACAATTTGGTTTAGTTGGATTTTGGATAGGGTGGGATTTTGGAATTTTTGAGGGTTTATTTAACTGACGACGGATTGGAAGAAATTTTAACTTTGGACATTGCGATTGGATATGCGTTATTTCGTGACGTTTATGACAACGAATTACTAAACATGTGTTGATATGACAGATCTAGGTATAATCTTGCCCACTCGCGTTTGAATAAGGGTGAGGTCAAGAATGATGTTGGGTTATAATAACATGATAATTTCTGTTAATAGGTGGAGAAGATCGTATTATGGCAGAATAATTGTGTTCTACAATTATCGCAACGTCGATAAGTTGAGAATACTCACGGATTTGTGAAGGAGTGATCGAATTCATAATTCTTGGATATAATCCTCTTTAAAATTTCTTGAACTTATTTATCTTAGTATCTATATACTCAAGGGCATAACGAGATGATTCGATAAATTTGTACTCGTATTGGGCTACTATTAAATTAACTTGCTGCAATTTTAAGAAATCAATAGTTCATTGATCTCACTCAACTTCGAGAAAATACTTTTTGAATAAAATCACCTCAAATTGCTCCAAATTAAAATTAACAACATTATGGTTACCTCAAATACTTTTACATTATGGTTACGTAAAATTAACAATGTTTCCGTAAGGACAACATTTCCAATTGAGTCCATTTGTATGTAATTGACGTATTCTCGAAACAAAAATTATTTTAGTCATATATAGATTTTTATATTGTCATGATTCCCAAAAAGACTATGATGTATTTGTATTGAAGATGTAACGGCCAAGCTTCAAAGATTAATTATGCCAAGTTGAATTAATGCACGTTTCACGTCTTCATTCAGATTGCATTCCGAGATACTATCAGGTATGAATGCATTATGTTTATGGAGTTTGAAAAGTGTTTTAAAGAATGGAAACTTTATTTAAAATGTTTAAAAAAATATTTTAAAAGGTTTTATCATCTTTATTTTAAGATGACTTCAGTTTAGAGTCGTATGAAACACCATCTTTGGTTTAGGTGGTTCAAACGTCATTTGATGTCGTTCGAACGACATCTCATAGTCGTTAGAATGACATTTGTATCTCGTTAGAACGTCATGTTAACTTAAGTTTTTTATTTAAAGAATTTTTCTCTTGGAATTTCATGGGGGTGCAGAACCAAAATATAGTTTAATAGTTTTTTTTTCTGCACAAAAGTTTTCTAAAGTTTTTAATGATTAAATCCATCCTTAGAGTTTAAAATATTCGAGCGTTCATATTCAATAGCAACATATATCTTGTTTGCACCATTTGGGGTTTGTTCATCTCTTTTGAACATTATTCTGTGACAACCCGCTATCCGGAATAGAGGGTGGCCAGCCCTATACCCCGGTAAAATAGGAAATAACGGATAATATCATCCTCAGCATCACAACAATATACAATGTATAAGGAATAACCACTCTATATTCCAGAAAACGGGTTATCAAAAACTTGGATTTGAAATAAAAGAAAAACATTTTCAACAACCCATAATAGAAATAGAGGGTGGAAACCCCCACAAGCGCATATAAGAAATCCCAAAAGAATACAAAGGACCGAACGAAAGGTCGGTCAATAACAACCATACAACATACATATAGCACCAAGTGTTACATAATAGATTCATTATATAATTACAACTGTTTGGGCAACAAGCCCGAATGGACTGAACATAACTAGAAACATAAACAGAGGCGTCTACACAAAAATCCCGTGAAACCCGCACAGTGTCACGGCTCTTCAAAACATGCGGAAAGGAAAGTCATTACTGGCGACCGTGCGGAGGAACACCTGAACGGATCATATACATATAGAGGTACAACAAGAAAAGAAAACCGGTCAGGGCCGGGTATATGTGATCAATAGATAAATGACAGGTATGACAAAGATGCACAGTTACGCATGGATGATAATCTAGCATGGTAACATCGTGTAATGAACCAAAACTAATAAGGGTCTACATAGAGTGAGATTCATAATAAAACAGAATTAAGAGTGCTTATGAGCCTTTATCATTTTCCATCATAATTCAATATAAATCTTCATTTTCCATTCCTTATCAGGAATATAATTATCATCATGTGCACTATATGGCACTAATCTCAATAACATGCTCTTTACGGCATAAACTTGCTCTTTATGGCATTAATGTTCCATCGAGTCCAACTCGATAATTAGAATAGTCATAAATATAAATATAACGATTCTAAGACCGCCCGTCCGGATTTCCCCACTGGGCGCGCCCCTAAATAACCATCATCTTCCAGGGCCTCCAAGACCACCTGGGCACCTAGAGAAACACGTCGGGAAGCGGCCATGAGCCTGCGTGATAGCCAAGACCACACCCGGAATCTTCCTATCAACACAGAAAATACATACAACCATAAGCGCTCCCATGGCCTAGGACTATATCCACCCTGCATTCATTAGCCAGGGGGCTTCACCTATCGTGCGGACTTCCCTTAAGATGGTATTTAGAGAGGTGTGTAACATTCATTTAATTAATTTCCTTTACATGATTAAGCAAATTATCATTTACCTTATCAATTTCCTTTTTTTTTAAAATAAATGCATAAGTTAAATCGGGACTATAAATAATTCGTACCGACATAGCATCCTCAAAAGGAATTCAGACTCCAAAGTTAACCCCCGAGGCCTCTTTTAGGCTTTAATATAAACCATCAAGTCAATTCTAGCTCGAGTTGAATTCTAAAGTCTCCAAATTAACTTTAAGATATTCTAGACCCTTATAAAACTACTAGACAAAAGTAATGCCTAAACATCACTTTAAATTCTCCCTTGAAAGAACCCTAGATGATCCCTTTCGAGTCTAGGATGTCGACCCAACTCAACTAGAACTCTAAACCCTATGTTTACTTCATTTAAGAAGGTCCCTAATCAAATAATCCTAAAGAGAAGGGTTAAAAATGAAAAAAGAAAAATTTTGAAAATGCAGGGCTACCGAATCGATTCGCCCCCTTGGCCGAATCGATTCGGCCAGAAAAGTTGAGGTTCTGCATAAATGCCGAATCGATTCGGATGGGAGGCAGAATCAATTCGGTCAGAAAATCTGGGTTTCTGCATAACTGCCGAATCGATTCGGACCAATTCCGAATCGATTCGGTCAACAAGACCTGAGCACTGCCCCTAGCCGAATCGATTCGCCCAGGGGGCCGAATCGATTCGGGCCTGCGATTTTGCCAAGAAATGGCTATGGAGTCTTGGACTCCATTTTCTACCCAAACTCAATCTTCTCCAAACCAAACTCATATATTCACACTATAAGAACATCAATGATGCTATTGATCATCTAAAACCTCATGAATCAACTTAGAGTAAATCAAAACCCAAAATATACATAAGAAAACCCTAAGTTTACTAAACTAAAATCAATACACCATTATCACAACAAATCATCTATCTCAAGACACAAATAGCAAGTAAGAACTTGCCTTGATTCAGCAAATGCAGATTCCTTGGTGTAGTAGCAATCTCTCTCAATCTCCAAAGCTTTCTCTCTACTCTTCTCTTTTCTCTCTTAGGTTTAGGAAGGGATTTTGGGGAAATTTGAAGACTTAATAGGCTTAAGTCGTGGCTTAAGGTAAATGACCCACTTAATTTAACCAAAAGTGCGATAAAATAATACGCAATAGCATAAATAAGGCATAAACAGTCAAAAATGCCCAAAACTACAAAATACAATATGGTACATTATTTGACTATTTCGCACATTCCGGAATCAACTGCAACCTCCAAATTATCATCTGGACATTTTAAAATCCAATTCAGATTTCGGTCTCATTATTAAGCCAAATATCATTTTAAATTCGAATGATATTAATAAGCATGACATGGCAATATTTTCCCATAATTATGATATGTATGCTAACTCACAACAAATATTAACTTTTCTACATTGAATCAATATTCAAATCATAACCCAACACTGGTCTCTAATTACTACACTAAGTAATTAATGGAAAATACGGTCCCATAAGCGAGGGTTATTACATACTCCCCCCCCCCTATGAGGGAATTTTGCCCCCAAAAATTCAGGCGTACCTCATAAGAAAAGATGTGGATATTTCTCCCGCATCTCGTCCTCACGTTCCCAAGTTGATTTGCTTGCTTGATGATGACTCCAATGGACTCTCACTAGAGGCACCACCCGAGATCTTAACTTCCTCTCCCCAAACTCAAGGATAGCAACCGGTTGTTCTTCATAAGAAACATCGGGCTGCAAGTCGATATCTTCGAAAGGAATGTGCCAAAGGGCACCTTCACACCTTCTATACTTCTTCAAAGAGGAGACATGAAATACATCATGGATTTGTTGTAAAGGTTCCGGCAAGGCAAGTTGGTATGCCACGGGAGCAACCTTTGCAATAACCGGGAAAGGTCCAACAAAACGAGGTGCAAGATTTCCTTTCTTCCCAAAACGCTTAATGCCTTTCATCGGAGACACTCGCACTAACACTTGGTCTCCAACCTCCAATTCCATATGTCTCCTACCCGCATCGGCGTAGCTCTTTTGGCGGTCTTGGGCTATCCGTATGCGGTTTCGAATAATCTCAATCTTCGAAGAAGTATCTTGGATCATTTCAGGTCCAAGGAACTTATTATCACCCACTTCCAACCAACAAGCGGGCGATCTACAAGGCCTGCCGTACAGAGCTTCATAGGGTTCCATTCCTATGGTAAATTGGTAGGAGTTGTTGTAAGCGAACTCAACCAACGGAAGGTATTGTTCCCAACTGCCTTTAAAGTCGAGTATGCACATACGAAGCATATCCTCCAACATCTGGTTTACCCTTTCGGTCTGACCGTCTGTTTGAGGATGATAGGAAGAGCTTAACTTCAATTCAGTCCCCATAGCTCCCTGGAAACTCTGCCAAAAGTGGGACACAAATATTTTATCTCGGTTGGAGATAATATTCAAAGGTACCCCGTGGAGTCTAACGATCTCCTCAATGAACAACTGGGCATAACGAGTTGTATCATAATCAGTGCGCACGGGCAAGAAGTGTGCCGACTTAGTCAAACGGTTGACAATCACCCAAATTGAGTCATGACCCTTTTGCGATCTAGGCAAGCCCGTAACAAAGTCCATCGAAATGCTCTCCCATTTCCACACGGGAATCTCGAGCGGTTGTAACAAACCCGCCGGTCGCTGGTGGTCAATCTTAACCTACTGACAAGTAGTGCATTTAGACACAAAATCGGAGATATCCCTCTTCATACCCGCCCACCAATACAAACGGCGCATATCTTGGTACATCTTGTCCCCGCCTGGATGCACCGTGAACTTGGACCCGTGGGATTCCGCCATAACTGCACGTCTCAAATCCCCATCATCGGGAACCACAAGTCTTCCATGGAAGCGTAGTCCACCCTCAGAACCAATGGAGTACGACTCTGCTCCCTCAGACAACAACTGGCGTGTATGGTCTTGACAAGCCTCATCTCTTTTCTGAGCTTCCACAATCTTTGCTATAATCGTGGGAGTAACCGCCATTACGGAAAGGAATGCTCTCACCCCCGCATCCTCCAGGCTGAGTTCTTTCCACTTAGCTTTCCACACCTCAGCTAAGTCTCCATCAGGCTTTCTACTCAAAGCATCTGCTACCACATTCGCTTTCCCGGGGTGATAATGAATATCAAATTGGTAGTCTTTCACAAACTCCAACCAACGGCGCTGGCGCATGTTCAAATCCTTTTGGAAGAATAAGTACTGCAGCGATTTGTGGTCGGTGAAAAGACTAAACTTTTCCCCCAAGAGGTAATGCCTCCATATCTTCAAGGCAAATACAACGGAGGCGAATTCCAAATCATGTACCGGATAATTCCTCTCGTGAGGCTTCAACTTACGAGAAGCGTATGCAATAGGTTGCCTCTCTTGTTGAAGAACACCTCCTAACCCCAGAAGAGATGCATCGGTAAAGACGAGATACTCCAATCCCGGCCTTGGCAATGCCAGGACTGGAGCTGAAGTCAGTCTATCCTGAGCTCATCGAAAGCCGCTTGACATGAACTGTCCCAAACAAACCTCACTCCTTTCCGGGTCAAATTTGTTAATTGGCTAGCAACCTTAGAAAAACCCTTAATGAATCGACGGTAATAACCCGCCAAGCCCAGAAAACTACGAACTTCAGTGGGCGTCGTGGGCTGACCCCACTCCTTCACCGCGATCACCTTACTCGGATCCAAAGACACGCCTTGAGATGACACCACATGCCCCAAAAATTGAACTTCCTTCAACCAGAAGCCACACTTCTCAAACTTTGCATACAGTTGATGATCTCTCAATCTCTGCAGGACCAACCGCAAGTGAGTAGCGTGATCCGACTCTGTCTGAGAATAGACTAGGATGTCATCAATAAATACAATGACAAACTGGTCAAGGAAATCCCAAAACACCCTATTCATAAGGTCCATAAACACTGCAGGGGCATTGGTTAGCCCGAAGGGAATAACCAGGAATTCATAAGACCCGTAATGGGTAAAAAATGCCGTCTTGGATACATCTTGCTCTCGTATCCTCAATTGGTGATACCCCGTCCTCAGATCGATCTTGGAGAAGTAGGAAGCTCCCCTAAGCTGATCAAACAAGTCATCGATGCGAGGTAAAGGGTATTTATTCCGGATGGTGACTTTATTCAACTCTCTATAGTCCACGCATAACCGAAGAGAACCGTCTCTCTTCTTCACAAACAATACTGGAGCGCCCCACGGTGAGGTACTACGCCTAATAAAGCCCTGCTCCAGTAACTTCTGAATCTGATCCCTCAGCTCCCTCATCTCCACAGGAGCCATTCGATAAGGAGCTTTGGCGATCGGTCGAGTTCCCGGCATTAAGTCAATCACAACCTCTATTTCCCGACTTGGAGGTAATCCCGGTATCTCCCGAAAAACATCTTCAAAATCTCTAACGATTGGAAGAGTATCTAGGGGAACGACGACATCTCTAGATGCATCTTCCGCAATACAATATAGATAAGCGCTCGTGCTCCCTTCCATACAAGGCATAACTACCAGGAACATCTCTTGTCCCGGAACCGCAAAAACTATACTCTTCCTGAAACAATTCACTATAGCACGGTACTTCACTAGCCAATCCATACCCAAAATTACATCGTACCCGACCATGTCAAGGACGAGTAAGTCAGCCTCAAAACACAAGCCACCCAGGTTAATTCCTACGTTTTTACATACGAAGAAAATCAATGAGCCATCGCCCATAGAGGATTCGACGCTAGTGAAGGTACTTTCAGTAGATTTTATCAAACCTGTAGTCTGAGCAAAACTTCTAGAAATAAAGGAGTGTGTAGCTCCCGTATCAAATAGAATTCGACCCATGTGCCCCTAAATGAGAAACTTACCCTCGATCGCCGGTGGTGCCGGAGGAGCTGGAGGAAGTAAAGCCTCCTGAATATGATAAACCCTTCCGTACTGCAATTGCCCCTGTTGAGGAGGAGCAACCGGATTAGGCGCTTGAGGCGGAAACTGTACGTACGGCTGCTGTGGAGCTCTAGGAAGATGCCCTCCAACCAACTGAGGACATGCCCTCTTATAGTGGCCCAGTTCCCCACACTGAAAACATTTGATCGCCGTAATATCCTGGTTTCTTCCTTGGTTGTTCCGGAATTGACCCGCACCTCGACCCTGTTGGCCCCTACCACCATTTCCACCTCTACCACCCTGTGGTTGCTGACCACCTTGACCTTGCCTGTTATTATTAGGGTTACCACCCGCATTCAACCCACCGAAACGTTGACGCTTGGAAGAATCCCCCTGCTGAGAATCCCTCTCAACCTGGTTATTCCCCTAGGATTGGGACGAGGAAGATGTTCCCCCTCCACTCCCAACACCTCCCTGCCTCGCTGCTTGACCCACAGTAACAACCTTCTTCTTGTTTAGCAAGAACAATCTGTGCTCTTGACAGTGAAGTAAAGCGGCATTCATTACATCACCAAAAGTCACCAGAGATGGATTTCCCAGCAAATGTTGTTTTATCCGCCAATGTAGACCTCCCACAAACTTGGAGATTCTCTTTGATTCTGGAGTTACCTCATCCGGTATAAAACTGGCTAACCGGGTAAACTCTTCCTCGTACTCAGCAACTGACCTCTCCCCTTGAACCAAGTCCTGCAGCTTTCTCTGCATTTCCCTCTGAACTGCGGGAGGGAAATACTTCCCATCAAACAAAGCCCAAAAATTTGTGATGGACATAGTATCCCTCTGTTCGGGTGTCGTCATTGACTCCCACCAATGTAAGGCCGGTCCTACCATCTTGAAAGTAACGAGAATCTGCTTCTTCTCCTCACTACATTCCACCATCCTAAGATGGCACTGCATATCTCTCTTCCACTGGTTCGCCTTGATAACATCCGAACCTCCCTCAAACTCCGGGGGATGTCCCTTAAGGAAAGATTCCCTCACCCGTTCCCACTGAGAAGGTCCCATGGGAACTTGTGCTTCTTGTCCCCTAACTTGGGCTTGTGGCATTTGTTGGGCCATGGCAGTCATCGCGGCGTTGACAGCTTGGGCCACAATATTTGCCACTTCCGCGGCACTGATACTCCCCTGCTGCGGTGGAGGACCAAACTCATCCTCAACAACCCTATTACGTCTAGCAGGACGTCCTCTCTTCGGCGGCATCTGAGATAAAGACGAGATAGAGTTAAAATATAATATAAGACAATCCATTTAGCAGAAGATCGCATACACAGGCAGCAAAGAAATCCTGACATTAAGTTCTATATCAAAGAACGCTACGGTAGAACGTGGCAAGTGCGCATAGATCCTAGAGACTCTAGAACCTGATGTTATGATACCATCTGTGACAACCCGCTATCCGGAATAGAGGGTGGCCAGCCCTATACCCCGGTAAAATAGGAAATAATGGATAATATCATCCTCAGCATCACAACAATATACAATGTATAAGGAATAACCACTCTATATTCCAGAAAACGGGTTATCAAAAACTTGGATTTGAAATAAAAGAAAGACATTTTCAACAACCCATAATAGAAATAGAGGGTGGAAACCCCCACAAGCGCATATAAGAAATCCCAAAAGAATACAAAGGACCGAACGAAAGGTCGGTCAATAACAACCATACAACATACATATAGCACCAAGTGTTACATAATAGATTCATTATATAATTACAACTGTTTGGGAAACAAGCCCGAATGGACTGAACATAACTAGAAACATAAACAGAGGCGTCTACACAAAAATCCCGTGAAACCCGCACAGTGTCACGGCTCCTCAAAACATGCGGAAAGGAAAGTCATTACTGGCGACCGTGCGGAGGAACACCTGAACGGATCATATACATATAGAGGTACAACAAGAAAAGAAAACCGGTCAGGGCCGGGTATATGTGATCAATAGATAAATGACAGGTATGACAAAGATGCACAGTTACGCATGGATGATAGTCTAGCATGGTAACATCGTGTAATGAACCAAAACTAATAAGGGTCTACATAGAGTGAGATTCATAATAAAACAGAATTAAGAGTGCTTATGAGCCTTTATCATTTTCCATCATAATTCAATATAAATCTTCATTTTCCATTCCTTATCAGGAATATAATTATCATCATGTGCACTATATGGCACTAATCTCAATAACATGCTCTTTACGGCATAAACTTGCTCTTTATGGCATTAATGTTCCATCGAGTCCAACTCGATAATTAGAATAGTCATAAATATAAATATAACGATTCTAAGACCGCCCGTCCGGATTTCCCCACTAGGCGCGCCCCTAAATAACCATCATCTTCCAGGGCCTCCAAGACCACCTGGGCACCTAGCGAAACACGTCGGGAAGCGGCCATGAGCCTGCGTGATAGCCAAGACCACACCCGGAATCTTCCTATCAACACAGAAAATACATACAACCATAAGCGCTCCCATGGCCTAGGACTATATCCACCCTGCATTCATTAGCCAGGGGGCTTCACCTATCGTGCGGACTTCCCTTAAGATGGTATTTAGAGAGGTGTGTAACATTCATTTAATTAATTTCCTTTACATGATTAAGCAAATTATCATTTACCTTATCAATTTCCTTTTTTTTTAAAATAAATGCATAAGTTAAATCGGGACTATAAATAATTCGTACCGACATAGCATCCTCAAAAGGAATTCAGACTCCAAAGTTAACCCCCGAGGCCTCTTTTAGGCTTTAATATAAACCATCAAGTCAATTCTAGCTCGAGTTGAATTCTAAAGTCTCCAAATTAACTTTAAGATATTCTAGACCCTTATAAAACTACTAGACAAAAGTAATGCCTAAACATCACTTTAAATTCTCCCTTGAAAGAACCCTAGATGATCCCTTTCGAGTCTAGGATGTCGACCCAACTCAACTAGAACTCTAAACCCTATGTTTACTTCATTTAAGAAGGTCCCTAATCAAATAATCCTAAAGAGAAGGGTTAAAAATGAAAAAAGAAAAATTTTGAAAATGCAGGGCTACCGAATCGATTCGCCCCCTTGGCCGAATCGATTCGGCCAGAAAAGTTGAGGTTCTGCATAAATGCCGAATCGATTCGAATGGGAGGCCGAATCGATTCGGTCAGAAAATCTGGGTTTCTGCATAACTGCCGAATCGATTCGGACCAATTCCGAATCGATTCGGTCAACAAGACCTGAGCACTGCCCTTGGCCGAATCGATTCGCCCAGGGGGCCGAATCGATTCGGGCCTGCGATTTTTCCAAGAAATGGCTATGGAGTCTTGGACTCCATTTTCTACCCAAACTCAATCTTCTCCAAACCAAACTCATATATTCACACTATAAGAACATCAATGATGCTATTGATCATCTAAAACCTCATGAATCAACTTAGAGTAAATCAAAACCCAAAATATACATAAGAAAACCCTAAGTTTACTAAACTAAAATCAATACACCATTATCACAACAAATCATCTATCTCAAGACACAAATAGCAAGTAAGAACTTGCCTTGATTCAGCAAATGCAGATTCCTTGGTGTAGTAGCAATCTCTCTCAATCTCCAAAGCTTTATCTCTACTCTTCTCTTTTCTCTCTTAGGTTTAGGAAGGGATTTTGGGGAAATTTGAAGACTTAATAGGCTTAAGTCGTGGCTTAAGGTAAATGACCCACTTAATTTAACCAAAAGTGCGATAAAATAATACGCAATAGCATAAATAAGGCATAAATAGTCAAAAATGCCCAAAACTACAAAATACAATATGGTACATTATTTGACTATTTCGCACATTCCGGAATCAACTGCAACCTCCAAATTATCATCTGGACATTTTAAAATCCAATTCAGATTTCGGTCTCATTATTAAGCCAAATATCATTTTAAATTCGAATGATATTAATAAGCATGACATGGCAATATTTTCCCATAATTATGATATGTATGCTAACTCACAACAAATATTAACTTTTCTACATTGAATCAATATTCAAATCATAACCCAACACTGGTCTCTAATTACTACACTAAGTAATTAATGGAAAATACGGTCCCATAAGCGAGGGTTATTACATATTCGTTGGGCTATATAGTGAAGAAATGAAGGAGTCCGTGTTCTAAATCGTAGACAATTTTTCAAGATGCATAGGTGGATACCGAGGAACTCGTGTGTTGTGAACGATTATTGTGGAAGGATTTTTTTCGTGGGCACTATGGAGGAGTGGTGAAGGAGAAGAAGAGCTTCTAGTCTTGTGGGGATCGAGTCATTGTGTAAGTATGTTCACCTTTCTTTGTAAGATCATATCATAGTGATTGTCTGGCTTAGGTCGTTCGAGGTTTTTTCCCTTTGTGGGTTCCTCATAAATTCGTCATTGTGAACTTGTTGATTTTACTGAAATTGATCACTTAAATGCATGTTTAGGATTAAACAACATAAAATTGGACTTAGTGGAAATTGTTCACAAACTCGGTGCATGTTTAATTAGGAAAAAGGTTTTGAAAGAAAAAAAATTTTGTCACCTTAAAGAACACTTGAGAAACAAAGGGGCCTACAAAGTGGTATTAGAGCTAGAAACATTTTCTTTTGTGTGTTGATTCATTGTGATTTTAAGGATGAATTTCAAAAATTTTGAATGTTTTACAACTCGTAATTTTATGGCAAAAATTATGCTTATTAGAAAATGCGAATGAGAATTTATTTAAAATCAATTGATGAGCGTGTGTAGTTAGCGGTCAAAAAGGGTTGGACACCACCATTCATACGAGAGAGAGAGAGAGAGAGAGAGAAAGAGGCCACTAATTTAAAAATCGTTGATTCATGGAACGAAGCTGAACATAGACTTCCACCTTATAATTCTAAATGTCTTCCTGTTATTTCCTCACATGTCACGCCATAAGAGTATAATATAATCATGACGTGTGAAACTTCAAAAGGGGCTTAGGATATTCTTGCACTTACTCACGGGGGAACTATCACGGTTAGGGCGTCTAAACTTCAAAACCTCACCACACAGTTTGATACAAATAATATGTTAGAGAGTGAGTCATTTGTTGAGTTTTACGCTAGATTGTCAAACACTGTCAATTCGTCGTTTAATTTGGGGGAGAAAATACCTGACAACAGAGTCATAAAGAAAATATTAAGGTCGTTGACTAATAAATTTGATCCCAACGTGACCATTTTAAACTCCTTGGGTATGCCTGAATCAAAAAAACTAGAAGAGCTTATAGGGTGACTTACAAACTTATGAGCATGACATGTCTACCTCCAAGTACTTGCCAAAGAAAGAAAAGGGCATTTCTTTGAAATCCCAGTAGTAGGAGACTATGGTTTCAAATGATGATTTTGATTCTGATTTTGAGGATGTAGCTTTGTTGGCAACAAAGTTCAAAATGTTTTTTAAGTTCCAAAAGCAATCAAAAGACGCCAAAACACTTGAGAAATCTAATAACAACAAGGCGGATCAATTCCCAAAGAATAAGAGTAAGAAAGTTAAGAGGGATGAGTTAAATAGGTGTTTTGGTTGTGACGATTATGGTCACAAAGTAGCGGAGTGTCCCACTAGACTTAAGAAGGAAGGAAAGAAACCCATAACCTTAATGCCACCTTAAGTGATAGTGGACCGGAAGAGGGAGAGAGTTCCCCCATTGAGCGGAACTTTGTAGTGCTCATGGCATGTCATGTGAGCGACGACGATAAATCTTCTCATGAAGATTCTCATGTGAATGACACTTCCGAGGCTGTTCAATATGAATCTCAAGTAAGAAAGGGTTAAGTGAGTGAGGAAGAGGAGATTGATGTAGGAGAGTTGCAGTTTTCCTTTAACTATTTGTATAAGGAAGCGATAAAGGTAAAAAAATCAAACTTGAAGTTCCAAGCTAGGTTGAATGAGCGTACCATTGAAAATAATGATTCTTTGATTGAGGATCTTAGGGAACGGGAGAAGACACTTAGGGAGAAAGTAGAATATGTTGAGAAAACAAGAGATATTATTCATGGTTTGATGGAGGATTTGAAGAAAGAGATTCTCTAGTTTAATAAGTCTAGGATTAGTGAGCTTGAGGAGAGACTGAGAGACTCAAGTAAGGTGAAGTTTGATTTAAAGGCTAGGACGGAAAGTTTGACAGAATTTTAGGTATCGTCCAAATCAAGGAAGATAGGTATGGTATAGGCTACGATGATCATATTGCTCCAATTACCAAAGCCACTACCAATCGTGTGAGAGACCCAACTAGGAACATTAAAAAAAGTCCACATTTAGATCACATTCCTCCACGTATTTTCCCTTGCGATTATTGCGTTCGGAAGGGTCACCTTAGGCGTTATTGTTATAAACTTAAAAATTCTCCTAGGAGGTTGAGGAATAAAGTCGTTTCGGTTCCTAAAACACCTATGGGTCATTACACACATAGTTGGGTTAGGAAATCAGACTTAAAGGCTTTAGGAATTAAACTTCATGGTTCTAGTTTGGTTGCACTTTATTCTTCCCATGCTAAATCTAAATGATGATTGTGCTGGTTATGTTTGTCATAGGCTGGTCTTTGCATCTTGATATATATATTTCTAGTGTTATGACATGTGTATCGCTTTGTATAATATTTTTCATTTTTTTGAGTCTTATATGAAAAAATACAAAAATATTTTGTTTTGATAATTTTTTTTGAGAAAATACAAAAAGATTTTGGTTTTATATTTTTGAGAAAATACAAAAAAAAAAATTGAGTCCAAAAATATTTTTTGAAAAACTCAAAAATATTTTCGACTTATTTTTGTGCCTTGAGTTTTCATATTTGATGTGGCATATTGGTGTGCTTGGACCCCCATCATTTTGTTTATCCATGTGGCTAGGATGTTTAGTCATAGTTTTGATGCGTTGAATGATCTTAACCATGGTCTAAATGGGGTTGTTTCGAAGTTAATATGCATTTGGATTCAACGTTGTGAATATGTCATCTTTGCACACATGCATGAATTTATATGAATTTTTGACATCTCATGCATATTTAAGTTTGGTGAGACATTCTTGTCTCAATTTTGTCATTTATGCTTAATAATATTTAGGAGGGGGTGTGCATTTAAGAGACATTTACCATGAGGATCGATAATTGAAACCATTATGAGTGTCCACGGGGAACGACTGCGAGTGAATAATAATCACGTCGTGAAAGCCACCGTTTAAAATATCCCGAGAAAAAAATAAGGCAATAAAAAGAATCATATGCCAAAAATAAGGCCAATATGACTTCTCTAAGTTGAGAAAATAAAAACCTCAACAGAGCTTGAAAAAGAAAATATTAATATTTGAGGGTGTTTGGATGAAAATAAATTAACGAGTTTTGCACCAACAATCCTTATGTTGAAAAATCATATCATGATGCTATTGTTTGTAGAATCGCCAAAATTTCAGGTTTGTGTGCATGTTGTATGTTTATTTCGGTTAGCTCAATATATTAATTGTCACATATGGCTAAAACTTAGTTTGATGACATTTAGCTAATGATTAGAGCTTCTTGATCAATTCTATGTGTTCATGTTGTGATTCATTTATTGTAGTTCACACCCATTCATTACATATCCATGTTTGAGAACATTGATACTAAGTTGGAACGAAACTCACATTGTTTTTATTTGTTTTGAATTCCATTGAGTTTCCCTTACTTGATCGAACAACCCAAAGATTTATTATTTCAACTACATCAAATGATCTTTCAAATTGGCCAAGACTCTCTAGTGTATGGTCGCTTCTCTATGGTGCCAGATGTTGCTTCATTAAATTTATTACACTAATAGGCTCGCGATTCAAATTTGACTGGTATGGACTTGTACCACGATCGAGTCCTACACAAGCGAACTGATAATACGCAAATATTGCGTATTTCATCTCTTGAACCTACGCATTCTAGCCCCCTCAGTGCCTTAATCTCTATATTTAAGCCCGTTAACTAGACAACCACAGTTTATATTGTTAACATGTTATATGAGGTATAATTGGGATTTTGTAGGTATTTAGGTACTAAGAATGGAGTTCAGACGCATTCTGCTCAAGTTTCGTACGCAATCGCACGTTCAAGGGCAATTCGTTCAATTCACAGTTTGAGCACCTGGCCCGAAATTTACACGGAAGTTGTATCCCTCCTCGCAAGATTTGCGTGGCCATAAACGGTGCGCGATTCGGATCCCTAATGAAGAACTTACGGCTCTTTTGGTGGAAGAGAAAAATAAGGAAACCAAAAGAGGAGGAGAAGAGGAAGAATTGGCAATGCAGTAGGCTGCATGGTTCTGTCCAGCTTGATCGATCGATCGACGATTTGGGTCGATCGATCGATCCTTCTCGACAATGGGATATTGATTCATGATCGATCGATCGATCAATCAATCCCCTGTTTCCAGTAGATATTTTGGGCTTTTCTTTTCTAATTTAATTCCAACTTACTATATAAGGAATTTTTTATGTAATAACAGATATAAATCATTTTAGGAAGAATAGGTTAGGGTTTTGGAGGTTTGAGAGCTCTTTTCTTCTTTTCTTCTTGGATTGACACGCATTTTGGATTTTAAGGTTGTGATACCATCTTCCATCTCCATTAATATATTTCTATTTCATTATTTCTTGCTTTGTAGAATAATTTCCATGCTTTCTAAATTAGGTTTTCATGCTTTCATTTATTTCTTTCTAGTATAGATTTACCGCATTTCTTTACCGCTTTATTTATCGCGTTTTTAACATGCTTTCTAGGTAATTTAAATTAGGTTGTGTTTGAATAGAACTCACTCGGGTTAACGCATTGCTTGGCTTTGGTGATGGTGTTTACAGGTCTATTTCGGGTGCGTTGTCCTAGTTATTACGCCTAGGAGATTTGACGGGGGATATCATGTATGTCCCGTGCTTATGACCTTTCGCGCGTAATTTTTGGGATATTTGTTGACGCCAAAATCTTATTAGGCTTTTATGAGGATTTAGGGGCATGACAACCCTTGATTCAATTAACTGTCAAAACGATACGCATTTGTAATAACTCGCCAACCCATGTAACCATTGTATACAAATTAACTCGGGTGAGGGATATTCGACGCAACCTATAGTTTTACTCGCTTTGTTAGTCTAGTTTCAATACACTTACCTAGATTAACATTTCCCTTTTATGCACCTTTTCCTTTTTAGTTTGTAATTCACCTTTTACACTTTTATTTCGGAGTATTAAATCACTTAAATTCTAGCATCTCGTCCGTGTGGATTTTCGATACACGACTTACCGTTGTGCTTGCCTTGCAAGTGTAGCCATAATTTAGGTTTATTTGTATTATCGCGGTGAAACGAAAATAACGACCGTGCACTTACACGCGCACACTTTTCACTTGTAATCAAAATGGCGTCGTTGTCGGGGACTTGTTTGTTTTAGACTTTATTTGATTTAGTATTTCATAGTATTTTATTTCTATTTGTATTATTTTCTAATCTTTTTGCAAGACTTTCACATTTAAGCACTTAGAAACGCTCGAATTTCCTGTGCGCACTTACTTTGTGGAATCCGCCACTTCGATCCACTTTTGGGGTAAGCATGTCTTATTCCAATTCTTTCTGTAATCATTGTTATAATTCTCAAAATGCTCGTAATCCTATGACTTTCGGTGAATACTTGGAATCCCAAAGTATAACAAATTCAAATATGACTTTGGGCGAGTATAATGAAAGTCAAAACTTAGGTTATTCGAATTTTGATGATGATGACAATGATTTCGGGCCTTTTCCTCCTTATAATAGGAATTTTGAAACGAATTGAAATAGTTTTCAAAATTCCTATAATAATGAGTTTTTGTTTAAGTCCGATGGTAATTTTCATGTATCCGCACCTCGACCTATGACTTTCGGTGAGGGCTTTGGTATGTATGAGAATGAGAAAATTGAAAATCGTTAACGAGAAGAAAATCGTTGTTGGGAACATGAATTGAATTTATTATTTGAGTCCGATGACGATTTTGCTTCCGAGAATTTCGAAGTCGAGGAATGTTTTGAACCAAATGAGGTACTTTTACCTACTTTGGAACAAACCATTCTAAACTTTGCCCATTGCATAATAGATATTGAAAGTGAGGATGAAAGTGACGTAATATCCATTTGCAATGAAATGATTTCTTCTTTGGCCTCCAAAGAAGAACATTTCATTGAAAATGATATTGTTTCATTCGAAATTCAATCTTTGTGCGATGAGGATTCATATCATGAGTTTGAATTTCTTTCATCCCCATTTTCATTCTCTATTATCACATCGTCTCAAGGACCCGATGATTCGGTTTCAAACTTTAATGTTTTAAACCTTTTCGTCGATGAGGAGTACTTGCTTGAGTCTCCTTCCATGATCGCATCCGTGCCTTTGTGTGCGCCGCCTCCCATTCCAATTTCAAAATCCTTGGGAGGATATTTGGCTTTCTCGGTCCCCACATGTTTTTGTCACCCGTTCAATCCAAACCCCCAATCGTCCCTTGAAAACTTTTAATTGACGATGGTTCATTTCTTCTGCCTTACACATGCCTTCCGTTGTTTAAACGGAATTCATATTTTTCGAAAGTCATGCTTGTATGTGAGGGTACACTTGTTATCCTCCAAAGTCAAATCATTTTCATGGTGGACCCTCAGTTATTTAGACTTCTAGTATATAGTTAGTGTGAAGCCTAAATAGTAGGTTATATATAGTTAGCTTTTTATTCTTTCTTTCTTTTTATTTTTAAACTAGTATAATTAGTTAACTTTTTATTATTTTTTTTCGCTATGCTCAGTATTAACTTGTTTTGTAGATGCTTTGGACTTGTTCTTACGGGAATCGCTCCGATTTTGGGTAATATCACTCTTTTCCTCTCTTTAACTTGGTTCTTAATTCACATCGAGGACAATGTCAAGTTTTAAGTTGGGGGTGTGGGATATTCTATCCATTTCTTTATTTTGTCCATGTTTTGCTCACATGTTAGTTACTTAGTAGGCTTTTCTTAGACAAATTCAAAAATTTCAAAAAGATTTTCTTTCTTTTTTCTCCTTTTTTGGGCATTTTGCCTTTGTTTTCGATGATAAATGTCAATAATTGCCCGATCCAATAGACAACCCAACGATGCATGTTCTCGATTTTAGAAGTTATTAGACTTTAGTCCTAATTATTGATATTATGAATAACTTCATGAATTAAACTTTAATCCCATGAGCACATGCACTTTTATTGTTCTATTGATTTGGTTTAAGATTTTTATAACTCGATAATCTTTTGTTGCATTGTATATACTTACACCGAGTAAGCTATGTAACTTTCATCGTTTGTTAGTGTATACACTGTTCTTTTCACATTAAAAATGTTGAATTCGTTGGTAATCTCACTATTCTTTCATTTGATCGTTCATTAATTGAGTTCATACTTGAAATGTGTTACTTGATCATGATTTTCATATATTGTTTTGATTCGAGAATTGTGTAAACGTTGTGAAATGATCATAGGCCATCTTTGTTATATCACCCATATTAGCCATGACCTCACCCTTATATGTTTACCCTTGTTAATCCCTTTGAGCCTAAATATAGCCCTTCGTTTCATAACCCAATTCCCATAACCAACTCCAAATTGGAGTTTTAAACCAAATATACACTTTCTATACCTTTTGTTTGGAATGTACTTGGGATTGAATGATAATGTTGTGTGTCGGTTGCAATTTAGGCATATGAGAGTGTGATAAGTAAAGAAAAGAAAAAGTGAAAAAAGAGAAGAAAAAGAGAAAGCAAAAAGAAAAAGAAAACAAAAGAAAAAGAAGAAAAGAAAAAGAAAGAGAAAGTTATAAAGGTTGTATATAGTTCAATAAGCTTTTATTACTCTCACCGATGATATATCTAATGCCGTTTTGGAACTTGTTTTCCAATTTTGATATTACCCGTATTTTCCCATTATCCCGAGTTTTCATTCCGAACACTTTGAATCCGTACATACATTCCTTCATTTCGTACCCTAGCCTAACCTACATTACAACCCTAGTAAATTCCATGTGATCTTAAGTTGATGTAATTTAAAAGTCATAATAGTTTTGACAATCTGTGAAAATGAATTTTGCCTCGTTTAATGTGCGGTATCTTTCATTGAGATTACAGTTTTTCAGTTTATGTATAGCGTTCTTCATTTGTGACATGTGTGCGGCCTAGTTTCCATTTATATTTACTCTTTTGCCCGCATGTTTCGTGTGTTACCTCCCTATTTCGAGTGAATTCGCTTGATGAGTGTAATGCCCATGAGGATTGAATGTATGCTTGCTTTAACGTTTATTCGGTTTATATAAGTTTTTTCCAAATCACACTTTGCATGTGCTCGCTCCCCCTTCCACATTTTAAGTTTTCAATTCTATGAGGTGCATTCTATAATGTTAATGATTTGGATTTTTGTTTGAATTCATTCACTTTGCTAATAATGAGTATGAAATCCTTTTCGTTGTTGTTGGGCTTGTCGCATGTTGGTTTGGGCATATTTTGAGAAAACCATTTGATATTTGTGGGTATCATCCCTGAAAACCCTCACGAGACGACACTCGTCCACTAGGGTGACCAAGGGTTTAACGGCTTATTGCATACGCCAAACGCAATCGAATCGCCCGCAAAAGTGGCCTTATGCGTTTATACCATATTTTTTAACTATCTCCTGTTTTGGTTTACTTGTTGTTCTTCTTGCATCCTATTTCATTTCTAGGGACTAGTAATGTGTAAGTTAGTGGGTGTGATAATACACAAATATTGTGTATTTCATCTCTCGAACCTACGCATTTTAGCCCCCTCGGGTGCCTTAATCTCTATATTTAAGCTCGTTAACCACACAACCTCGATTTCTATTATTAGCATGCTATATGAGGTATAATTGAGCTTTTGTAGGTACTTAGGTACTAATAATGGAGTTCGGAAGCATTCTGCCGAAGTTCTGTACGCAATCGCACGTTCAAGGGAAATTCGGTCAATCCACAGTTTGGGCACCTGGCTCGACATCTACAAGGAAGTTGTAGCCCTCCTCGCAAGCTTCGCATGGCTGTGAACGGTGCGCGATTCGAATCCCTAACGAAGAAGTTACGACACTTTTGACGGAAGAGAAAAATAATGAAACCAAAAGAGGAAGAGTTGGCAATGAAGTAGGCTGCTTGGTTCTGTCCTGGTTGATCGATCGATCGATGATTTGGGTCGATAGATCGATCCTACTCGACAGTGGGATATTTATTCATGATCGATCGATCGAGCCCCGGGGATCGATCGGTCGAGCCCAAGGGATCGATCGATCCCCAGTTTTTAGCAGATATTTTGGGCTTTTCCTTTCTTTTCTCTTTTCTTTTCTAATTTAATTCCAACTTACCATATAAGGCATTTTTTATGTAATAACAGATATAAATCATTTTAGGTAGGATAGGTTAGGATTTTGAAGGTTTGAGAGCTCTTTTCTTCTTTTCTTCTTGGATTGTCACCCATTTGGGCTTGTAAGATTGTGCTACCATCTTCCATCTCCCTTAATATAGTTGTATTTCATTATTTCTTGCTTTGTAGTGTAATTTCCATGCTTTCTAAATTAGGTTGACATGCTTTCATTTATTGCTTTCTATAATAGATTTATCGCGTTTCTTTACCGCATTTTTAACATGCTTTCTAGGTAATTTAAATTAGGTTGTGTTTGAATGGAACTCACTCGGTTTAACGCATTGCTTGTCTTTGGTGATGGTGTTTACGGGTCTATTTCATGTGCGTTTTCCTGGTTATTATGCCTAGGATATTTGACGGGGCATATCATGTATGTCCCATGCTTACGACCTTTCGCGCGTAATTTTTGGGATATTTATTGATGCCAAAATCTTATTAGGCTTTTATGAGGATTTTGGGGCGTGACAAACCTTGATTCAATTAACTGTTGAAACGAGATGCATTTGTAATAACTCGTCGACCCATGTAACAACTTTATACAAATTAACTCCGGTGAGGGATATTCGACGCAACCTATAGTTTTTATCGCTTTGTTAGTCTAGTTTCAATACACTTGCCTAGATTAATAATTTCCCTTTCATGCATCTTTTCCTTTTTAGTTTGTAATTCACCTTTTACACTTTTATTTTAGATTATTAGATCAATTAAATTCTAGCATCTCGTCCATGTGGGTTTTCGACACCTGACTTACCGCTTTGCTTGCCTCGCAAGTGTAGTCGTAACTTAGGTTTGTTTGTATTGAGTAGGTGAACATAGATCGACGCCTGACACACGCTGCACTTTTCTCACTCCATCACGGACCTCATTTGAACAACCAGAATAGTAGCAATGAAAACGGCTCCTTCTTTAGTGAGATTAAAAAAAGGAAGATTTTTTCTCTCATATGAAGAATTTTTCTTTTCTTAAAAACTTGTTTACTAACTAATAAAATGAAAAATATGTTATAAGTTAAGTTGATACTCCGATATGGAACGAAAAGGACAATATATAGGATAGGTATAAAGAGCTCTGATACTTGGTTGGCTCGATCCATGGAAACTATAGGATGTAAAAGAATATACCAATCCTAAATGTTTCCACAAATAATTGAAATTCAATTTCTTCACCCGTATATTCAATTTTGGAAACTTATAAAGTTCTTTCCTCAAACCCTGATCAATGAACCTACAAAATCCTTCAATTGTATTTTATGAAACCCGTGTATTCTAGACATTCCCTCATTTATATCTCAGAGCATTTTTAATTTCCCATTTATAAAAAAATCCCATTATTGGCTCATTCTTCATCAAATCATATCAATGATCTAGTAATGATGGAATTTATATTATGTTTACTGAATCACATGAAATTTGGCCCAAATCCAAATCTAGAATGTATGAAATATGTAAGAACGACGGAATAAGGAGAATTTTCTACTCAAATTGGAATTTACAATAGATTCAAATGGAAAGGAGATGATAAAACATTCACAGGAAACAAAAAATTGGCGATACTTATTTATTTTTTGAGTTGTTCTGTCGGATCGGTCGCTCAAGATCTTTGGTCTCTACTCAAACCTAATGAAAAAAATGGGATCACTTCTTATAGACTTGTTGAAAATGATTCTAATCTAGCTCATAGCCTATTAGAAGTAGAAGGAGCTCTGGTGGGATCCTCACGGACAGAAAAAGATTGCAGTTAGTTTGACAATGATCGAGTGATATTGCTTCTTCGGCCCGAACCAAGGAATCCCTTAGATATAATGCAAAATAGATCTTGTTCTATCCTTGATCAGAGACTTCAGTTAAGTTATGTTATAGAAAAAAAAGGATTTTTGCATTTTTTTCCCTCCTGTTGAGAAAGCATTCATTCTTCAGCTCATTCCTCAAAATACTTCAATTGGTACATGCAAGAAATAGGTCGATTCAGCAACTTTTTGTTCAATTTCTCGTAGAGTCAAAATGCAAAGGTGCATAATAGATTGATATGAACACCATGAGTTGTCCCGTAATAAAACCAATTGTTGGTGATACCTTCTTCTCGATTCCTTCTTCCATAACCTGAGCTCGAAGAAGGAAAAGATAAGAGGCCCCTATGGAGAATGTAGTTAGGAATCCATAATAGAGTCCGACCACAATGATCGAATTAATTATCTTCATGCATAAGGATACTATGTACCTATCCTTTTTTTATTTTCACTTTCTCAACCTTTGTTTGTTTTCAAAAAATAGGATTTGGCTCAGGATTGCCCATTTTTATTAATTCCATGGTTTCTGTGAATTTGAAAGTTCCTACAAAGTAACAAATATTCTAATTGGATTACTATTAGTGGGTCATTTTTCATTCATTCATTGAATGATAAATCACTACAAGTGATAGAGATATACAATTTAATAACGAAAAATCCAATATCTGAAAATTGTATCTAGATAGACTAGAAAAGTGGAAACAATACCAGATATAATTTAATCATTATGAACAAATCCAAAATCTTTGTAGACAGCACCAATAGGAAACGAAAGTTAGCTCGCCTTGCTTGACCCTCTTACCTATGATCGATGAATTTTGAAATCTATGATCCCATATGATGAAATCGCAAATCATAATCTTGTTATGATTGTCCCTCTTATAGGGAACTCTTTTCAGGCAGACCATGAGGAGAAAGAGGAAATAGATAAAAGGACCCCCTTATTATATTATTAATATATATATATATATATATAATAAAGATAATAATAATAGATTTTAAGTTCGATCCATTTCTAATAAGAATTTAGAATTTTATTTATTCTAAACAAAAAATGATAATTCCATTTTGAATTCCTTTTATTTATAGAGAATCCTAGGTGAGATGAAGACAAGAGAATTTTTATAAGAGCAAAAGTTAGTTATACTAACTATAACTAAATCAAATGGAAATACGTGTAATGGAAATATGATTCCATTTTAGTCGAGGACTCTTGAAACGAGACATGCCCCATAATAAATAAAGGAACCTAGACGGTTCGATTAAAAAAATATTGTTTTGACTAAACAATTATGGATGACTTGAAAATTTCAATAGGTAAGAAAATAGATTTATGGATGGAATCAAATATGCAGTAGTTACAGACAAAAGTATTCGGTTATTGGGGGAAAATCAATAAACTTCTAATGTCGAATCAGGATCAATTAGGACAGAAAAAAGCATTGGGTCGAACTCTTCTTTGGTGTCAAGGTAATGATTACTCGAATGTATAAATAGAATCATTTGACTCTTTCTGCTAATGATTCTATGCAAAATGTATTTTTTGGGCGCAACAAGAATTTTTATTCTCAAATGATATCTGAGGTGTTTGCAGTAGTTAATGATACAATCAACCAATGAATTATTACTTAATTATTCCATCGCTACAATTAATCTAGTCGAAGTAACTACAAACTTTGAATTGAAGTACTAATATTATTAAATTAAATCATAAAAACTATTCTTGTTCCATTCCCAGGATTCATAGATTCTGGGGTTACCAGTCACATGTCTAGTGATGTCTTTATTTTCCTATCTCTTTCTCCTTTACCTATTAAATATTCTGTTAACATTGCTAATGTCACTCTTTTATCTCTTTCACACTGTGGCTCTATTTCTTCATCCCAGATTTTTTAGGATATATTCTACTTTCCTCCGCTGAGGACCACCTTGCTTTAATGCTACAATATCTGGTATAGTAAGCAAAATCATCAAAAAGAAAATGGGGATATGAAATAACTATAGTGGATGCATCGGATGGACGTTAAGTGGTTGATATTATCCCTTTAGGACCAGAACTTCTTGTGCCAGGAGGCAAATCCATCAAATTTGATTAACCATTGACGAGTAATCCTAATGTGGGCGGATTTGATCAGGAAGATGCCGAAATATAATTCAAGATCCATTACGTGTCCAAGGCCTCTATTTTATCATCAATCCAATCCCCGTTCATGCTTTTTCTTTTTCTTATCAATGAATATATCTCTTTACTTGTATGACTTAGATGTCTCATATTTTTCAAAAAAAATATTCGATTAATGGGATTTAGTATGATACTTATGAGATTGATGAGATTCATAATCAAATATTTCTTCTTAGAACGTATTGATTTGACCCCATAAGCGGGACCACCACTGAATAAGCATTTGGAACGGGCTCCATGTGCATTTTATTGGCAGAGATGATCCATTCGAGGATTCGGGGAACCCAAAAATGAAGTCTTTTGACTTTATTAATAGATATAATCATTGATAGATAGACAAGAGATAAATAAACGATATATATATAGTCATACTAATGAGAGTCGAAGCCAAGTATGGTGGGAATTTTTTATCTTTGCCCTTTCAGGAATGCATGTACAAGTTGCCTCGATTATGTTTTTTTGTCAGGATCTGGACCGTCCTTTGTCCTATATGACAATTCACTACTCAAATCTTCATACGACTTAGACCTTAGGCTATGGACATCAACTTTACTCGCTATGTTTTATTTATTTTTCTCCCTATGAACCAGCTTTTTGTCCATCGCCTCATTTTTTAAAAAGTGGTTATATTAATTGACCGACATTTCAACATTCGAATGGACTCTATCTTTCGTAGCCAAAATGTCAAAGCTCGATGCTAGTGATTATCACTGTACCTCATTTTTCTGAGAAAAATATACGAGGGTGTGAATATGAGTCCTTTAAGGAATTACTCTAATTAATCATTAAGTAGTTTTTTTCCAACTAAGCATATTTAAGTTTATCTTATTTTATCTAATATTAACCTTGCTATTCATTCTTCCGAGTAGAAAACACGTGTAAGTATATATATATATATATATATATATATATATATATATATATATATATATATATATATATATATATATATATATATATATATATATATATATATATATATATATATATATATATATATATATATATATATATGTGTGTGTGTGTGTGTGTGTGTGTGTGTGTGTGTATGTGTGTGTGTGTGTGTGTGCGTGCGTGCACACCTATTTGTTATACAAGTGTGTGCACTTTCTCATTAGTTCTATTACTATTACTTCCATTTTCATTTTCAACTCCCTTTATTTTCCCACTAAAACATATATTTTACTCAAAACTTTTCTTTTAAACGAGTCTTAAACTCCTCGTATTCGGTGGTTTCCATCACGATTATTTCTCTTGTAAGGGTTTTGCACGAAGATTGAGGTTGGACATCTAAGTTATTTCTTTAGACATTAAAAATTTTATTTGGGAGACTAATTATAGACTAAAATGATGGGTTAATAATAGTTGCAAAAAATGGCAAAAAAAAGAGAGAGATATAGAGAAAGACCTTTAATGTTACTTGTTGGCTATATAAGTGTTAAGTATATGTTAATAATCAATCCTCACCCTATTTCAGACCCATAAATTCATATCATCCCCCCCCCCCTACACACACACTTATGCAACTACAATGGATCATACTCAGTTTTAGATTGGATTTGCAAACACCCATAAATACTCAAACACTAATTTATACTCAGTTTTAACTTAGTTTGCAAACACCCATGGCTATGGTCTATGGCCATGACCACATCCCTTGGATGTCTCCATTTTTCTTGGTCACAACCTCTGTCATGTGCTTTTTTTCTCTAGTCACAGTCATGGGACATGATCACCTGGTCACGGTCATGGGTCATGACCCATATGTCGTAACCATGTGCGCATGCGTATGTGTTAGGCATGTGCACATGGGGTGTGTGTGTGTGTGTGTGTTATACATGTGCACGTATGTGCGTGTTATAAATTAAGAACTAATATTGAATTGAAATGTATTCCTTTGTGATCACATGAACTCATATTCAGATTACATATACTCGTGGTTGATCATTTAAACCGTGTGAACATCAAACCTCCTTAGTACATTACTTTGTGATTAAGGCTTAAACATGCGATGAATCTCATTACGAAGATTAGGTTTTGATATGATTAAATTTGATTTCTAAAATGAAGTCCAGATTCCAATCACTTGATATTATTTTAACACAAACTTAATTTATTTATTAATTAAAGTAAACCTAGCTTAGACCAATACAAATTAAATCCTATATCTTGAATCTCTTCAAAATCCTCTAAAGCATTAGGGTTTAAAATCCAATTACAACATTTCAACTATTTTCACATTTGGGTTTGTTAAATTTGGATGTTTCACATTTCAGTCTTAGGTTTTATTTTATTTGGGTATTTACACTTTCACTCTCATTTGGGTATTTTAACCCCACACATACATGCACACAAACACACACAATACACATATACACATATAAACACACACAATATACATACACAAATACACATAATATATAAACACCCACACACACACACTCACACATTTACTTGATGTGAGAGGGAGAGTACCTGAGAGGGAGAGAGGCGGTGATGGTAGTGATGGCTGGAGAAAGAGAGACAACAAAAAGAGAAAGAGAGAGGGGCGAGAGATATAATGTATATATATTTAGGTATTTACACATTTGAGTCTCATTTGGGTATTTTAATCCCATACATACATGTACACAGACACTCACAATACACATATACACACATATAAACACACACATACACACACACACACACATACACACATTTACATGATTTGAGAGGGAGAGAGGCGGTGGTGGCAGTGATGGCTGAAGAAAGAGAGACAACAAAAAGAGAAAGAGAGAGGGGTATACATATATATATATATATATATATATATATATATATATATATATATATATATATATATATATATATATAGAGAGAGAGAGAGAGAGAGAGAGAGAGAGAGAGAGAGAGAGAGAGAGATGATACATTTCCCTCTAGTAAGACTTTATATACCAGGGTTGGTAACGGTCCAAGTCTGTGACCAATGGATGACGATATAATTTTTTTACACGTCACTACCTAGTCAAAGACATGGGCCATGATCGACCCTCGTAATTTAAATTGTCACGGACTTGGACCGTGACCCTATATGAATGATCCAATTGTATTTGTCATACATGTGGTCATGGTCATGGCCCATGGTCATATTTGGAGGGAGTTTTTTCGCCCTTTTGATCTTGAGCATGGTTAGGGAGTATGGTCGTGACTCTCGTGGTCACGAACTATGGTTGTGATCCTATTAATTAGATCTCACACTTTTCCTTTTTCATGGACATGGTCATGACAAAGATGTCCACGGTCACTATCCAGGTTGGTGACCACCTAGTTGTAACAACCCGTAATTTCATCCGGTAACTATTTAAATTAATTCGAAATTCGAAAAGTTCTTAAAAGACTCCTAATATGAGTATATGTAAGTCTTGGGTCATTTAGAAGAGTCCTCATAACATAAAACTCTATAGAAAAAAGATAGGGCCAAAATTAGAATGTCGCTCCAGATAATTTGTCACAACTTCAAAGCATGACTAACTGTTTATCACGGTTCTGGAGTGGGACTAGCAAGTGAATTATTTTAGTTTTAAAAGGATTCTAATGCCACTTAAAATCTCTAATATTTCTCCACTTAAATTAATACAGGGTTAGGACTTTTCAAACATATTTTCACAATCTCTAAGAGCAGTAGACCCTTATAATTTTCATCTTCTTCCTCCTACAAACCCTAGCCGCAAAGTTATGAAGTTTTAACTCAAGCTTTGAAGGCTCAATTGATATTTTCTCAAGTTGGTGCAAGAGCCAATCTTGGTTAACTTTTCAAAAGGATTCCAACCATCTAATCAGATTTCTTAACTGACTAATCTCAGGCATTAATATCTCTATTATCTCCCTTTAGTATCATGCGTCTTAGCTTTCTCCTGAATCCTAATCCATATGCTTTTTTTTAAAAATAAATTAGCAACTTAATTAGGAAAAGTGAAAGTCAATAATGGGACTATTTTTCTAAAAAATACTAATCTAATTTTAATACTTGTAACCCTTAAGTAATAGGGGTAAAGGTTGTATTTTGGGTATGTGGGTATAGGTTTGCATATAGAAACCATTTAAAGTCGATTTATTTGAAAACTAGATGCGTATAACCATGAAAAATTATGTTGACTTGGTTAAATAAATTATCGTTGTGGGCTATATATTTGTAAGACGTAACGATCATAATTATTGAATAAAAATATTAGTGTTGGTTACGACTATGAATTTAATAAGTTTAAATTGAGATTTAGTGTGCCCTTATAAGAAATTGTTCATTTGTCAATAAATTATAGTTTTGCGGATTATTATGTTGATTAAATTAATCATCGTGGGCAGGATGTGATTTGGGTAGTGCTCTCACCTTAAACTTAGGAATACATGCTCGGTATGGAACTGTGGGTATCCTTTTTCACGATTAATATATGTTAGGTATGGGACTATTTAGTGCTAAATTGTACGGATTAGAGATTCTGGGGTGGGGCTGATTTTTGGTATCATTTCGTTGTTTTGGTTAATCTAAGTGAGAGATTAGGAAGAGATTAATTATAGAAAGTCATCTAATGAAATAGGATAGGATGCGGTTGTGTTTTAGAGACCTCTAGGTATGGGACTAGGGTATGTTTGAGATCTATGATCTATAACAGGATGGGGCTAAAATAAAATAAAGGGAAATTGAGATGATAAAAAAATAAGAAATTGATAATTAATGTCAAAGAAAATAAACGAGTATTAAAATGAATTGACATCGTTAATAGGTGCAAGACTGACAGTTAAACGGGTTGGCTAGCTATTACGACGTGTGGGTGTGTGATAGCATAATAAGTGCAAGGCTAACAGTTAAACAGGTTGGTTGTATATTATGACATGTCAGGCATGGAACCTTGTAAATAAGTGCAGCGCTGACAGAATACGAGATGGTTGGCTATTATGGGGGGAATGTATATGGTGTAAAACTTGAGACGGACTCGAATAAATGTAGGACATACAGTAGGGTCAACAGGCTATAACGGTACCGCAATAATAATAATAATGTGATAAATCAATTTGAATGAAGAAACTTTAATTGGGAGTCCCACAACTGATATTAATGATAAATATCAATGATTGTGTTAATTGAATTAAATTAGATGGATAGCTTTTGATAAAATCAAATAGTTGGACTTAGACTTTAGGTTTGACTCAGATGTGGATAGAAGATATTTATTTTACTCGCACGTTAATAATTATTACATTAATTTAAAATATTCTATTGTGATATTTATTATGTACGATGCTACTATCGGGGGTCACAGACCCAATTTCGGGTGAGTGACTAGTATTCATGCGGTGGAATATGACCTATTGCGTTGACTAACATATTAGGTTATCGTTGGATTAGCCGCACAAAATTTATTTAGAGTCCCTTTTGGAGGTGCAACTGGAGTTTATTTATTAGTTGCTTAGTAGTTTATATTTGTTTCCTTTTCGCTGAATTTTTATTATGAGACGTTACTTATGGATTTGGTAGACATTCGGTTCTACGGTTGTTTACGGTTATTCAGATTTTGTTTTTGTTGGATCATTTAATTCAGTTATATATTGTTGGAGATTGGATTATTTGGAGTTTAGCATAGTGATGGATTTTCTTTATCGCATCTATGGTTATTATTAATGGATCGATTCATTATCTTGTGGAATGTAATTTATATGTCTTATATCTGTCACATGCTAAGAATGATTAATTATTTAGTTAACACTTAACGTGGTTTGGCAGTGGCGAATGGCCACCCCGTCCGTCGAATTGCACGGGGTGTTATACAAGTCACGGTCCAGATCCGTGATCCATTAATTGTGACCATTCTCGGATTGTCGTAAAGTAGTGTCATATAAAACATTAATTGACCTTTGATAATGGAACTTTTGGATACAAATACTAATTATTTCATTTCACCCTATTTAGAACTTAAATATTTTTAATAGACATTATTTTACGGATTAGAATATAAATATCTTTATTGTAATTTTAGGGCTTCATGATAAATAAATGAAATTATTACCTACTAAGCTAAAAATGGGACAAATACGTAGTTCTTAAGAACCTGGTTATCTTATTGATTATATATTTTTGGCCATTATAATTACTGAAAATAAATGAGGTTTCTACTTTATAAATGGAAAATAAAGTACAATCACTCCAATTTTGGGGTTAACGTCATTTATATAAATTTTAGAGTGAAACATTAAAAATATCAAAAAGTATAAAAATAAGAATATAAACTTGAATATATAATGATGGGGTTGAAAGCAAATACTCAAGTAATGAATATACACTTGAATATAGTAATGATACCTCTCCTAAAATTCCTTAAACGAGAAATAATCAGGGAGAGCGAAAGAGAAAATAATGGGGTTAAAAACATGGCTTCATGTACCAAAAAAATGATTGTTTTTGGAAAATGTGGGTTGGAAGTGTTCATACAATGCCAGTTAAATGGAATTACTAAAAAAATGGATGATGGTATGGAGACCTATTTTGCGACATAATATGGAAGATACTAAATACTTGTTCGTATATCATTAGTGATTACCTTTAGTGATAGTTTTTTGTCCTATAGTGTTAGCACATGTTTCAGTCTCATTAATTTGTTCCGACAATCGGGTCTAATAGAATTTTTCCTAATAAATTCATGTAATTTGCATGAATATGTGAGGATTACTATAAATTGGTAAAAAAAAGGACTATTATTCGACTATCTTGTTATTATTTAACAAGAGTAATCTAGAATGCCCAAGAAAGTGCTAAGGCTCCGTTTGGTACCCAGTAAAGTTGGATGGAATCTGATTTCTTATGAACATTCCTATGAAAGTGTAAGATTACTACGTTTGGCGCGATGTTAAGTTTTATGGAATCAAATTACACTTATTATGGAAAAGTGTGTGAAATCAAAATCCATTCAATATAGGTGGGTTTCTTAATTTCCCATGAAAATTCTTACAAATAATATTTCTGAAGGCAAAAATGCCCTTAAAAATATTAAATTATAAAAACAACCCATAAAATTAAAATACTTATTTTGTGAAGATGATTTTGTCATGTGATTTTGTATTAAATTTAAAGTCAAGCAAATTTTATATAGGCATTATTTTCTAGTCGTGTAATAATTAATTTGATTTACTCACAGTACAATAGACACATATCTACAATAAATTAGTAAATCTGTTAAATATTGGAAATGTATATATATAAAAAACATATATTTGAGTTCATACATTTATAAATAGGGAACCGCAATAATTTGTATATGTATATGCTTGTATATATATATATATATCAGAAATTCAATATCTTATCTTAAATCCATTATAAAGGGAAAATTTTTTAATAAATAAAACATGTCAATTATTTTTAAATATTTTATTATATAAACATTATTTTTATAAATAAAAACGTCGAAACAACAATGTGTATTTTATATAAAAAAAGTTATACATATTTTTATTTATTTTTACTTTAAAAAACTGTACGTCATTTATAAATAAAAACTTAAAGGGTTTTTTCTATATATAAAAGGTTAAAAATGTTTTTATAATCAAGACCATTTTTATTTATATTAAAAATAATTCCAAAATTTTGAAAACTGTTTCTAACTTAAAAACTATTTTTTATAAATAAAAGCTTCAAAAAAACTGAACATATTTTATATTGAAAAAAATTATACATATTTTTATTTATTTTTAGTTTAAAAAATTTATGTAATTTATAAATAAAAATTTAATGTTTCTTCGATAAATATAACGTTAAAAAAGTTTTTATAACCAAAAACCTTTTTTATTTATATAAAAAACATTTTTCAAATTTTGTAAAGTTTTTTTATCCTTTCTTTAGAAATAAAAACGTTATATAGATGTAATAGTATTAGTAACATTATGTAATATGATTTGGGGGGAGAATGATAGAAATAAATGTAACACCCCGCCTATTTAAATACCGGGTGGCCAGTCCCATACCAAATTAAAACAGAATATACAGTTGGCTCATTCTTAGCATCACTGTCGAAAACATTTACAACTCACCCAAAACTCAATTAAGCTAGTGTTAAAAACTTTCCAAATTTTAATTTAACAAAATCCATTTCCAGTTTAGGAATAACACAACACATTTTATTCTACAACACAGATCACTAAATAAATAACTCAAAAGAATTTAAATGCAACTGGAATAAACATTCCCAAATAATATAAATCCTTTACAATAATCCCAACAATGTTAAATGTATTAAAAGGACATAATTGCAATAGTATTTAACTCCGACAGAAAATGATAACTGAAATCCTTTGGGCGACATGCCCTATGTAAGAATACTGTGAATCAAACGATGACAAACGTCTAAGCAAAACCTCCTTAGCTCCATAGCTCGACAAAATCAACTATGGTTGGCGTCCCTGTTGCTGGACACCTGATATAGAGATACAATAGAAGAGAAAATATGCAAGGAAACGGGTCAGAGCCCGAATGTGTAGATTATTTTAAAAACAGCAAGTATTTAACAAGTGCAATAAAGCATTTATTATGTACATGTTAGATCCCACTCTCACTTGCAATTCTCACCTCTCAACTAGAATGCACACTTAACGTTTCCAATTAACATCCTAGTTAATGGTTCCTCTTCTCTAGTCTCCATATTATAATCCCCTTTCCCATATCATAATCCCCGTATGTCCCATACCATACGTCACATTATTATTCATTTACATATCTCCTTTATTAATTTCTCATTAACATGAATCAGTACTCATTAATATGAGTTAAGCTTTTCAATTCTTTAAGAATAAACATTCATTAACTTAATTCCATTATCTTTCTCTATTCACTGTTATCTACAATTATCACCGTAGATAGATTTAAACACAATATATAATCATGTAACCATTTAATCTATTATATATATATATATATATATATATATATATATATATATATATATATATATATATATATATATATATATATATATATATATATATATATATATATATTCATATATAATACGGCACCCCGAGACACAGTTGTGGTGCAATGCATTACTCTGCTATCATGTCCCATCATCGCAGGTCGCCGAATAGGGGACTACAGGTTCGGTAAGATTCCACGAACCACAAACAACAACAAATAAATTGGAGGCGAACATAGTTCTCGTATCCATGGGTCACGCACATACCTACGTACCCACAGTCAGCGGACTTATCAACTCCCCGATAAGTCTTTCATAGACCTATGTTCTCGAGCGACAAATCAACGATCCCATGGATTCATGAGCATATGACTGTCCTCACGCGTAAACCTCCCACCGATAGCAAGTAAGCTAGGTATGTCATACGCATAATCATCAATCAATCAAATAGGTATTATCATACCTATAATATAATATCAATAAGGTAATTATCACTACCCTAAGATATTTCCCATACGTAACATTTTATCTCTTTTAAAATATCATATCTTTACTTCATAATTTAATTCTCCTCACATCCTATAACATCTCTCCACTACCGACGTCGTTAAGGTTCATGCGCGGAGCGTCTCCCAAAGCGAAATCCAAACAAGGAACCCCTCCAATACACTACTACTTAACTTTGTCGATCGAGGAGGTCTGAAAACTTCAACTATGCGATCAGGATAACCTCATACCCTCTTTCAATCAAATGTGTTGTAAGCTCCCATCTCATAAGATTCAAATAGGTTTTTCCTCAACATATATTCAGTAAGAAGTCACTAATATCCTACTGGTCCATATCATCATTTCTCCCGAACTTCTACGAGTTTAGTTCTCCTTTTTAATTAAGGTTAAAATCGATAGTTTCAAATCTCTTATAAACACATATTCTTTCACTTAGGATTAAACCCTCTTGTAAACTTAAGGATACCCAGGTGTTATATTAAATCACCCCTACTGGTCCTATCTTAAATCCTTATACATCCCCATTTGGAATTTTAACAAATGAATCTAGCAAACGAAATTCCATTCAATATAATTTTCATCATTTAAATCACTCGAATCCAAATCAAATTAATTCAAATCTTATCAAGGGTTTACTGATATTTTCTAGGTCCCATAATCTCCAAATAAAAATCACCAAATGTCCACAAAAGGTTTGGGATAAGAATCAACATTTAAAAAGGAAAATATTTACATAATCTGGGGAGGTCGATCGATCGAAGGTAGGGGTCGATTGATCGATCACTCAGGTCCACGCCTGATTTTCTGCATTTTTTGCAACTACGGGTTTCACCATTTTTACTCATTCAAACCTTCATGTTAACCTCCAAAATGAGTTATTATTATTACTACATGATATGCCAACATATATGAACGATTTCCAGTACACTAAACATCCTAGAATCATCAAGGGATTGGATTAAAAAGCATGTTTTATCTCCTTATTTCCAGAAATTATTAACATAACATCTTCAAGAACATATCAATGGCTTTCATACTTTCTTCAACAGATTCATGACTATTTCGTGGATTAATATCATCCTAAAACATGAGTTAAATTCCTGTATCATTTCATTTTTCCAGAAATCCATTTACTACTCCATTATTTCTTCCAAACATGAATAATCTTCTCTTTTCATACTATTCTAACATGGACAATATACAAACTTAAATTGCCATTATCAAACACTTGCCTTTCTTGTAGGTCTGATCCTTTGGTGTAGTATATCTCAGTTGGTTGTCCCTTCTCCGGTCAAACTCCGGTGGTGGTTGGTGGTGGTGAACCTTGGTTCTTGTTCTTCTCCTTCCCAAGTGACTTTTCCCTTCCCAAGCACCCTTACACTCTCTCTAGGAGGATGGCTGCTCTTATTTGTGAAGAGGAGATGAATAAACCCCATACACTTAATCTACCAATACTTATAATAGTTCCAAATCCGAAATCACTATTCATCCCCCCTAGAAAAATTACCAAAATGCCCTTTCGGGTCGTCTATTCATTCCCAAATGACCCGAGCCTCAAAATAAACATCCAAATAGACTTTTCTGACTATTTCGAACCTTCCGGACGCAACGACGCAGTCGAACTGACTATTAGATCGATAGAAAATAAATTTCCTTTTTAATTTAATAAACTAGTCCCAACACGTCCCATACCGCGTCTGACTAAAATTATAAATTACCGAATTTATATCATACAGTCATATCAATGACATCACATTTCATATATTACCTAAATATCTTTAAGTAATATTCAGAATCTTCCATTTTAATATCCACCGTCTGGATAAAACCCGAATGAATTAATTAATAATAAAATCTAATTAATCCATTAATTTAAAATTTAATCCATTTAAAAGTCATTTAAAATTACGGGGTATTACATACTTTCCCCCTTATAACAGAATTTCATCCCGAAATTCAGGAATATAAGTCATACCAGTAAGGTCAACTCCGAGTATAAATCTCACATCGCAAGAAATCCAAGATGTACCGCCCATACAGTACATTAACAAAGTCCCTATCGATGTTTATACGCCAAGCCTCACCATATAGTTTCAACTGAATCAAATTTAGACTTCACCTAATCTTCCCTATACCGTCCTCGTGACAAACATTAGGAAAAAAAAATGATCCTCTCGTAGTGAACAAATAAATCCCGAAGTCTCAATTACTTACCTTTTTCACAAGTATGAAAAATACTACAATCCAGTCATCCAGGGCGCCCATACACCCTCTCGTACCGCTCTCAATATTAAAAGTTTCGCAAAAATTATAAACTCGTTTCCCAAAGATCTAACTTATTTCGACTCCCAACGGTTATTAGTTTCATGCGTGGGGTGTCTCGCAAGCGAAATCCAAACAAGGAACCACCCCGATACACTACTTCCTAAAGTAGTCGGTCATCGAAACTCCTAAGGTCCTTAGTTAATAATATATAAAAATTTTGGTTTAAAAAAAAATATCAGGTTTATCGATTTTAAATAGGGTCTACGCATCTACTCTTTTATAGAAGACAAGATGCAGACAAAAGCTCTCATATACCACAAATCAATGCACGCCGATAGTCAAATCACACTCGGACATGCTCAAGGTAAGTAATCCCATGATACAAATCAAACCCACGTGATAACATGCAATATAAAGGTGTCCCACACCCCTCAGTGAGTCTACATAAATAATAGTGCTATAGGCTAAGTTTAGCAACCCTTTTTGCCCACACAACATTAATCGTAACAAAATCACTATACGCTTCATAATTCCTTAGATAGAAAACATACCCTCATTCGCGGGTGGTGGTTGTTGATTCACTGCCTCATGGATGTTGTATACACCCCCGTACTGACCCTGCTGCACGGGTGCTACTGGAATGGGAGGTAGTGCTAGCACCGGAGCTGGAAATGGAAGAACAGCTGGTGGAAACACTGGTACCTGTGGCTCCTGTCGAGCATGTTGTTGCTGAGGGAATTTGTCTTTCTCAGGACAATCTTGACGTTTATGGCCATACTTTCCACACACGAAACATTTTCCCGCAAACTTTCCACCACCTTTCCCCTGTTGACCTCGAACCTGTTGGCTATTACCTCCCTTCCCTTGACCCTGATGAGCCTGCTTCTGGCCCTGATGGCCCTGTTGTCCTTGCCCAACACCTCTATCCTCAGATCGAGAATCTCCAGATCGTAAACGCTTAGCATAGTCCCCTGTCTGGGAACCCTGCTCACTCTGACGCTGATGACTCTGCCCTGGCTGACTCCCACTAGAACTGCCCCCAATAGTCTTGCCTTGCAGGCCTGACCCAAACCCCCGCTTGACACCCTGATTATGGAAGCGGTTATCTTGACAGTGGATCATTGCAGCATTAAGAACATCTGCATACGTACGTAGTGAAAGGTTCCCCAATAAATGTTGGCGAATTTTATAGTTCAACCCATCAGTGAACATTAGGACTCTCCTCTCCTCAGTAGGTACTTCAGCTGGTACCAAATTAGTTAATCTAGTAAACTCTTCCTCATATTCCGCCACAGTTTTCTCTCCCTGTTTCAAATCAAGTAGCTTCCGCCTCATCTCTGTCTGGATAGCGGAAGGAAAATACTTCCCATCAAACCGTATCCAAAAGTCTTGGATAGTCATTGTGTCCCTCTCCTCCATAGTGGTCGTAGCTTCCCACCATTGCAAAGCTGCCCCTACTAGCTTGAATGTGGCTAGTATCTTACGTTGAACCTCAGTGCATTCGATCATTCTCAAGTGCCGTTGGATATCTTTCTTCCATTGGCTAGTAGTCACAACATCTGATCCTCCCTCAAACTCAGGTGGGTGCTCTTTCTGAAAGGCATCCCTCGCTCGTTCCCATGCAGTAGGAAACACTTATCCTTGCGCGGGTGGCACAACCAGTGCCGGTGCGGGAGCCTGCTGAATAGCGGCTACAGCAGCATTGACTGCCTGAGCGACAATTACAGTAACTTCGGCTGCAGTCATTATACCCTGAGCTGGGGCGGGCTGAGGTGCACGTCGAGGAGGCATCTGAAACGAGAGAACACTATCAGTATTTGATATCTCAAAATAGCTGAAGATCGTAAGCGTAAATAGAAAAGCAATAATCCTACTCATAGGGCTCTACATCAAAGAACGCTAAGCTGAAGACACAATAAGTCGTACAGATCCTAAAGGACACTAGAACCTGATGCTCTGATACCACCTGTAACACCCCGCCTAATTAAATAGCGGGTGGCCAGTCCCATACCAAATTAAAACAGAATATACAGTTGGCTCATTCTTAGCATCACTGTCGAAAACATTTACAACTCACCCAAAACTCAATTAAGCTGGTGTTAAAATCTTTTCCAAATTTTAATTTAACAAAATCCATTTCCAGTTTTGGAATAACACAACACATTTTATTCTACAACAAAGATCACTAAATAAATAACTCAAAAGAATTTAAATGCAACTGGAATAAACATTCCCAAATAATATAAATTCTTTACAATAATCCCAACAATGTTAAATGTATTAAAAGGACACAATTGCAATAGTATTTAACTCCGACAGAAAATGATAACTGAAATCCTTTGGGCGACATGCCCTATGTAAGAATACTGTGAATCAAAAGATGACAAGCGTCTAAGCAAAACCTCCTTAGCTCCATAGCTCGACAAAATCAACTATGGTTGGCGTCCCTGTTGCTGGACACCTGATATAGAGATACAATAGAAGAGAAAATATGCAAGGAAACGGGTCAGAGCCCGAATGTGTAGATTATTTTAAAAACAGCAAGTATTTAACAAGTGCAATAAAGCATTTATTATGTACATGTTAGATCCCACTCTCACTTGCAATTCTCACCTCTCAACTAGAGTGCACACTTAACGTTTCCTATTAACCTCCTAGTTAGTGGTTCCTCTTCTCTAGTCTCCATATTATAATCCCCTTTCCCATATCATAATCCCCGTATGTCCCATACCATACGTCACATTATTATTCATTTGCATATCTCCTTTATTAGTTTCTCATTAACATGAATCAATACTCATTAATATGAGTTAAGCTTTTCAATTCTTTAAGAATAAACATTCATTAACTTAATTCTATTATCTTTCTCTATTCACCTTTATCTACAATTATCACCGTAGATAGATTTAAACACAATTTATAATCATGTAACCATTTAATCTATTATATATATATATATATATATATTCATATATAATACGGCACCCCGAGACACAGCTGTGGTGCAATGCATTACTCTGCTATCATGTCCCATCATCGCAGGTCGCCGAATAGGGGACTACAAGTTCGGTAAGATTCCACTAACCACAAACAACAACAAACAAATTGGAGGCCAACATAGTTCTCGTATCCATGGGTCACGCACATACCTACGTACCCACAGTCAGCGGACTTATCAACTCCCCGATAAGTCTTTCATAGACCTATGTTCTCGAGCGACAAATCAAAGATCCCATGGATTCATCAGGATATGACTGTCCTCATGCGTAAACCACCCACCGATAGCAAGTAAGCTAGGTATGTCATACACATAATCATCAATCAATCAAATAGGTATTATCATACCTATAATATAATATCAATAAGGTAATTATCACTACCCTAAGATATTTCCCATACGTATCATTATATCTCTTTTAAAATATCATATCTTTACTTCGTAATTTAATTCTCCTCGCATCCTATAACATCTCTCCACTACCGACGTCATTAAGGTTCATGCGCGGAGCGTCTCACAAAGTGAAATCCAAACAAGGAACCCCTCCAATACACTACTACTTAACTTTGTCGATCGAGGAGGTCTGAAAACTTCAACTATGCGATCAGGATAACCTCATACCCTCTTTCAATCAAATGTGTTGTAAGCTCCCATCTCATAAGATTCAAATAGGTTTTTCCTCAACATATATTCAGTAAGAAGTCACTAATATCCTACTGGTCCATAGCATCATTTCTCCCGAACTACTACGAGTTTAGTTCTCCTTTTTAATTAAGGTTAAAATCGATAGTTTCAAATCTCTTATAAACACATATTCTTTCACTTAGGATTAAACCCTCTTGTAAACTTAAGGAAACCCAGGTGTTATATTAAATCACCCCTACTGGTCCTATCTTAAATCCTCATACATCCCCATTTGGAATTTTAACAAATGAATCTAGCAACCGAAATCCCATTCAATATAATTTTCATCATTTAAATCACTCGAATCCAAATCAAATTAATTCAAATCTTATCAAGGGTTTACTAATATTTTCTAGGTCCCATAATCTCCAAATAATAATCACCAAATATCCACAAAAGGTTTGGGATAAGAATCAACATTTAAAAAGAAACAACTTTACATAATCTGGGGAGGTCGATCGATCGAAGGTAGGGGTCGATCGATCGATCACTCAGGTCCACGCCTGATTTTCTGCATTTTCTGCAACTACGGGTTTCACCATTTTTACTCATTCAAACCTTCATGTTAACCTCCAAAATGAGTTATTATTATTACTACATGATATGCCAACATATATGAATGATTTCCAGTACACTAAACAACCTAGAATCATCAAGGGATTGGATTAAAAAGCATGTTTTATCTCCTTATTTCCAGAAATTATTAACATAACATCTTCAAGAACATATCAATGGCTTTCATACTTTCTTCAACAGATTCATGACTATTTCGTGGATTAATATCATCCTAAAACATGAGTTAAATTCCTGTATCATTTCAGTTTTCCAGAAATCCATTTACTACTCCATTATTTCTTCCAAACATGAATAATCTTCTATTTTCATACTATTCTAACATGGACAATATACAAACATAAATTGCCATTATCAAACACTTGCCTTTCTTGTAGGTCTGATCCTTTGGTGTAGTATATCTCAGTTGGTTGTCCCTTCTCCGATCAAACTCCGGTGGTGGTTGGTGGTGGTGAACCTTGGTTCTTGTTCTTCTCTTTTCCAAGTGACTTTTCCCTTCCCAAGCACTCTTACACTCTCTCTAGGAGGATGGTTGCTCTTATTTGTGAAGAGGAGATGAATAAACCCCATACACTTAATCTACCAATACTTATAATAGTTCCAAATCCGAAATCACTATTCATCCCCCCTAGAAAAATGACCAAAATGCCCTTTCGGGTCGTCTATTCATTCCCAAATGACCCGAGCCTCAAAATAAACATCCAAATAAACTTTTCTGACTATTTCGAACCTTCCGGACGCAACGACGTAGTCGAAATGACTATTAGATCGATAGAAAATAAATTTCCTTTTTAATTTAATAAACTAGTCCCGACACGTCCCATACCGCGTCTGACTAAAAATATAAATTACCGAATTTATATCATACAGTCATATCAATGACATCACATTTCATATATTACCTAAATATCTTTAAGTAATATTCAGAATCTTCCATTTTAATATCCACCGTCTGGATAAAACCCGAATGAATTAATTAATAATAAAATCTAATTAATCCATTAATTTAAAATATAACCCATTTAAAAGTCATTTAAAATTACGGGGTATTACAATAAATTAATTGACTCTAGATTGTGTTGAATCGAGAGATCAATTAATGGATTCTAGAATGGATAATCTTTTTAGTTTCCAAGAGGTTTTTTATTTATTTATTTTTTGTTTCAAAGAGATTTTTAATTAATCTATTTAGGTGAGAGAAAGCATTAATTTTAGAAGGAGGAGGATGTATCTAGGTAAGGAACATTAATTATCATTTATACCCGTAACTATCGTATTTGAGGTGTATATATATATACGGGCACACTTTCGTACATATAAAGCTTACATACTTGCTGGAGCAAACCTTTTTTAATAAAATGTTAAAAAAATATTTTTGAGTTGAATTTTTTATGTGATATTTAAAAATTTCAAATGACTCATATAAAAAACATCAACTTAAAATATTTTTTTTGCTATTTTTAAAATTGGCCAAGCTTTCACAATTTTTAAAGTGCGTTAAAAGTTGAGAAAGTTTGAGTCCGGCTTTGAAAATTTTGATTGTCACCCAACCCATGTATTTTATAATTGTAACTACTCCCATAACCTCTCATAATTGCCCTTCTGTATTTTCTTAAAAAATCCCATGAACTTTTTAACCACCACTCCATAAGACCAACAACTAAAAATAAAAAAATATGGGATAGGATGTAACTAAATCATCTCACGTGGGATTAAATCCTAAAGATTCCTTTTTAAAAAATAGCAAAAAAAAATATTTTTAGCTGATTTTTTATATAAGTTCATTGAAATGCTGAAATACCATATAAAAAAATTCAACTCAAAAATAATTTTTTTCCTTAACTCAACTCAACAAAGCCTTCTCCCAATTATTTGGGTCGGCTACATGAATCCTATTTTTTCATTCCATTCTGTCCAGCGCAATATCTTCGGTTAAACCACGTAACATCATGTCATTTTTTATAATTTTTTTACTATTTAAAAAAAAATGATATGTGAACTTAGTATTTAAACTTCGTATATATGAGAGTCTGACTATATATATATATATATATATGAATGAATGAGTAATGCTACATACCCCAAATAACACCTCCAAAATGATTTGGTTTTTGTGCTCTGGCGGGACCCGCACCATATAGCAATAGATGACAGGATGGTGGAAGAATGACGTGGCATCCACGTAAGATTTGGGGGAGTTGTTTGTGACTGAAATCATTTTCCAATAAATATAGAGCATTCTTGGTATATATTATACATTTTCATATCACTTTTCGTGTATGAATCAAATACAAAATTTTAATTTCCAATAAAAACCTATTAATTAAGTTTTTCAATAATTATAATCCATGGAAAATGAGGTGAATTTATTCGCAAACTTGTTGGATTTTTAATGTCTGAAGTGCCATTGACGTGCAACCACCTTTGTCGATTCATAGTTCATGGTGACCCTACGCTGTAGTCAACGCAAGTTTAGGAACCCATAGGTAGGCCACTGCCATCTTACCATCTCCGGGGTCTAAAGATTCCGCCAGATGCTCCACCACATGGCCATGTAGTGCAAGCCCAAAATGTACTATATCATATCTCAATGCTTTTGACATGACTTAATGAGGTACAAACCTTATGACTTCGAAAATTATCCAGGTACGCGTCAAAGTTGCTTCGCAAAAATTTTGCTGCATGTATTGATTTCACAGGCAAATTAAAGAGTATGTATTTCAAATTTCTATCAAACTCAAACACTAGTTTTACAATAACAAAGCTGACAAAATTTGAAGTGGGAGAAGACCACACGCCATCCTCTATAAAAAAAATACGATATTTGAATAAAAATGATAAAATTGTACCTTTACTTGAATCAATGGGGTATTGTACATGAATGGAACCCCTATCGACCTTGAACGACTGTAATAGTGGCATTGTTTACAGAAATATTTTGTTGAGGCAGTTGAGAAAACATTGTCCGCGAAGAAATCTGCCTGTAAGTAAATGCGGGTTGTTTTGGGGCTGGAAGATCTACAATTTCACTACATAGCATCGACAGAACAGTAGAAATAGTTGGTCTATCTGTTGCGAAATCTTGCACACACAATAATCCTACGTGTATGTATCGCATTATCTCCGTTTTCAAACACATATTAGATATCCTTTCATCTGTTAGCTCGACTGTTCGACCTTTATTCCACAATTTCCATGCCTGGAAATGCCAATTTAAGTATCAAATGCCGTAGTTAATTGAATAATTATAACTAATCTATTAAATTAGGGTGGTAGTAAAATTTCCAGATTTACATAACATAAGCAATGATTGGAATGAACTTACCCATCCTAGAAGGCTCGTAGCATGCTCATCATTATGAAAACTAGTGTTCCTTCTACCACTTACTATCTCTAATAATAACACTCCAAAGCTGAAGACATCAGATTTTTCTGAAAAATTCCCTCCCATTGCATATTCAGGCGCCATATAGCCACTGCAGTATATAACATTAGCCCAAATTGTAAAGTTGTATTGGAATTATCATATGAGGATAATGTAGAATTTAGAGAAAAGAAAAACTACTTACTATGTGCCAACTACCCTTTTAGTATTGGCTTGATGTTGGTTGCCTCCGAAAATTCTCGCCATGCCAAAATCTGATATTTTTGGGTTCAGCTCCTCATCCAACAATATGTTACTTGCTTTCAAATCTCTATGAATGATCCTTAATCTGGAATCTCTGTGAAGATATAACAATCCTCGACAAACGCCTTCAATAATGTTGACACGCTTACTCCATTCGAGCTGTTCTTGTTTACGTGAATCTGATAGTCACTCAAAAAAGAAAAAGAAAAAAACTAAATGTAAGTTGAGAGAAATGAAATTTTTATTTGGTAAAGCTTTATGTCTAAAAAAACTAAGTAAGATAACAATTATGTTAACTGCCTATACCAATCACATGGTTCCATATGACAGCCCCAAGAAAGGAGTGAAACTAATTAAATAGAAGAGCATCCAGACTTCCATTTGGCATATATTCATATACCAACATCTTTTCTTCTCTTTCTACACAAGCACCAAGGAGTCTAACAAGGTTACGGTGTTGGAGTTTAGAAATCACTACAACCTCATTCATGAACTCCTCCAGCCCTTGCCCAGAGGATCTTGAAAGTCTTTTCACAGCTATTTGTTGTCCGTCTGGCAATTTTCCCTACAAATAAACACCAAATCAACATAAACTTATTCCACACAACATATCGCTCTTGATGAACACAAATTTTACCTTGTACACTGGACCAAAACCACCCTGTCCAAGCTTATTGGCTGAATGAAAGTTCTCTGTTGCGTTTGCCAGCTCCGCAAAGGTAAATAGTGGTAGTTTTTCAAGTTTAACTTGGTTCATTGCATAGCGGGGTATGCTTTCACTTTTAAGTTTAGTATGCATATTAATTTTTCTCTTTCCCATACAGCTCCATGAAAAGTAAGCAGAAATGGCAATGGCTATGGACCCTATCGTCACTGTCAGTGTGATAATTAATGTCATGCTTCTCTTTTTATCTGGAGAATGGAACATATATGAAGATATTTTAGATAAAATGGCATACCAAAACCAAGATTCATTGAAACAGTTAATAATTTTAGAATATCAATCCTAACTATTTTCATGACATTCTGTCTAGGTAAATCAGAGAAAATCTTGACTAGGGAAAACTGAAACTTATAACCTCTGGGCTCCGCAGCGAGGTCTAAACCACAAAAGTTTAGCTAATTCTTTCCATTTACTTTGTCGTCGTGAGGTAGTTCTAGCAAGGTATCGAGCCTCAAGACCAAGCTTTATTTTTCATTAAATTATTGTATTGTCGTCTATACCCCCTCTTATTTCGATTTCTTAGTTAAGTGTGGTTGAAATTAATATTAAGTGTCGAAATTAATTATTTAATTTCAATTATATTAAATTTTGAATTTATGAATTTTCCAATTATGTAGTCTTGATAAATATCCGATAATTAATTAGGAACGTGATAAATACGAATATTAGAAGATTGAGTCAATCTTATCCGTTAGTCACATGATGGTTAGTGACATTAGTGGGAGACTTGAAATAGAGTCCCACCTTGACTAGGATTCCGGCCCTCTTCCCCTTAGAAATAGAGGCGCCCTACACCATCTGGGGTTATTTCTGAGGTGGGAGAGAAACTCCGAGATTCCATTAGAGTGTATTTTTTCCAAGAAGGTAGATTGATGGAGCAATTAATCAAGATTGATCCTTGATCAAGGTAAGTCTTATTTTCTATCTTTTATACGTATTTTGTGAAAACATGAAGATCCAAGATCCTTTTATTAAGAACAATTGTGTGTTAAAGTTTAATCATATTAATGTGTTCGTGATTAATATTAGGGTGTTCTTAAGAATGATTTTATAGGTGGTATCAGAGCCAAAGTTTAAGATCTCATGATTTTCCTTATTGATGTTCGTCTATAATGAAATATGTGCCTGAGACTTTCTGCGACATTTTTATTTATGTCATTAAACTGCTTTTGTGCCTGAGACCTTCTGCGACGTCTTATTTCTGTCATTAAATCTGCTCTTAAAGTGTGTCTGAGATTTTCTGTGACGTTTTTCTTATGTCGCCAATACTCACTGGAAACGTCGAAATAAACAAAAACCTTCGTATACAATGGGCACCACCTTACTTTTGTGTTTTGACGTCGTTAAGACCCTTAAAATTGCGTTTTTGTCGTTTTTGGTAATAATGTTGACATCAATATCTCACTCCAGAAAATTGATTTTTGAATTCCGCAAATTGTTTTGAGATCCTGGAGTAATTATCTACATCTCTGTGGTGCTAACTCAAATTTTTTATTTTTGGCAAAAATTACGATTTTTTCCAAATATTATGTATTTTTTTTCATCACGGAGGATGTTTTTCTTTATGTTCATGGTTGGTCTAATATTCATGTTATGTATTATTTTGTATTGATGAAAGGGTTCAATATAAAATTTTGAATATTAGATGTATGATTATGTATTTGACAATAGCATTTCGATATATTAGGTTATTGTGCATAATCTATAATTGGTAGCTCAAAGGTCCTAATGTAATTATGAATTGATGTTTCGACAATAATATTTATATGATGTTGGATGGAGAAGACATAAAAGTGTCTTAATCTATAATTGTAAAGATATTAATGGGGTATATTGAGTTTATTTCTTCAAGCAAGGTTATTCCTTACAGGGAATCAATTTTGAGTGATTGAATGAACATCATAGATCACATACATTATTATAGTATGTGAAAATAAGTTGTGCACAAATGTCGTGTACAATATAATGAAATAACATTATATCCAATAAAGTAATCTACAAACATCATATAATCGATATTTCACGGTTACTACTGACAAAAACTCACGGTTATGCACTCAATTTAGCATGTAATCTATGTGTGTGTTGTTAAATCAAAGCATTAATGAAGTGAACAATTTATCTCATTATCTTATCACATATTATTGTATCCCATTTTATTTCTCTAAAAATTTCATATTTGATTTGGTTAAACAAATTAAGTTTGTTTACATATTGCACACTCGGACTAATAATGATAAAGATAATATGTATCTTTTATGATTTGAAATGAGTTTTTCATCTCAGTAGAGTTTTCAAGTTATACTTACTGTGTTATAGAAAGTATTTACTTTCGATGCAAGGATTTCTTACAAAACAAACTAGAAATGCTAATAAGATTCTTTTCTTTTGTTCTTGGGGAATCAAATCGCCATTTGTTTTCATAAACCCTCAATTTCTTTTGGAAAATGTTTGTCTAGACTTGATCGTGAGGGATATGTTCTAAAGAATGTTTTGGTGTATATTTTTTCAAGGGTTATGATTTTAGTTTTGATGTTTTGTACAAAATAAAGTTTGGACATAGTTCTTTAAAGATTTTTTTGATCTTGCATCATAATCGTAGCGTTTTTTTATGAAACCCTTTAAATCTTGTACCAAATTAAATCTAGACTCTTTTTCATAATTTTCGTGGACAAGATTTTTGTAATGTCTCTTACAAATTTTGATAGTCGAGTTGTGCTCTTAAGGTATTACGATGTCTAATATAAATATGAACTATGTGGCCCAAGTGGGAGATTATGAGAAACTTCCCTTAAAGTGGACCTACATAGATCATATAATTGTCATTGACACGTATTTATTGCATTAAAGTCAAATTCATTATGAAAGGTGAAATTAGTGGTAGTAGAAAATCATGAAATATGGTTATAAAGGAAGGTAGGGTACTTATCCCATTATCGATAACCTTCTTGAATCCTTGTTCTTTTAGTTGTTAGATTGTCTAAACAACAAAGAACAAATAAATGATCAACCACTAAATGATAGTATTGTCACCGTGAGAGAAATGTAGATATAATCATAGGGAATAGTATTAGGAAGATCTTAAAAGGTCTACTATCCTCGATGATTATGTGGTGTATCTGCATGAACATGAATTTGGCGTAGTGATAAATAATGACTTGGTTTTATTTTTAAAAGTAATAAGAAGTGAAACTAATGGACTACAATTAAGGTTGAAATCTCGTTGAATTACATAATTGATGCACTAAAGTCAGGTATAAGGGGGTCATCAAGACCAAACGCGACACTAACGGTAGTTTAACGAGATAAAGCTAAATTGTAGTAAAATATTTCACTATTAATGAAGAAAAGGTTATAAATGAACCTTCTCAATTATATGTAAGGATATGGAATTCCTATGACATTAGTAGCTCATTATGATTGAGAGTTACATGAAGTGGATGTGAAAATTACTTTTTGAAGTGTTATAAACCATGCGTATATGTTTAGGAGATCATTTTATAAACATAAGTTTCCCACATGACGTATTTTAAGAAATAATATCATTATTTTTTTTCGTTGTATATTTGTATACACCTTAAGATCAGTGGGAGTAAGTTTATATATTTTCTCTATATACAAGCACGAATTTAGAAAGTAGAGAATCAAAATAATTTTATGGGTTTAAAAGTTGTGTATAAAGTAATGAGATACTTAAAGGACTATATGCTCACATTTATGATGTATGTGTTCATTTATATATAAACAATTATTGTGACTCAGATTTACTAGTTGTACGGATGGTATAAGTTCACTCTTGCTTAAGAATATTTGTTTTGGTTTATCAACCAATATAATGAAGGAGTGCAACACAATCCATCCATTAACTATTGTGAAAGCTGAGTTTGTAGCATGCTTGATGCTACAACTTATGTATTTTAGCAGCGTGACTTCATTTCGGGACTTGGAGTTGTCGACACTATTATCAAGTCGCTGAAATATTATGATAATGTCGCTGCAATCTTCTTTATGAAGAAATGTTAGGTATTCCTAAAGGAACTAAGCACGTTGAATGAAATACCTATCAGTTAAAGAAGAAATTCAGAAACAAAGAGTGTCAATTGATCACATCAGTACGCGTGATAACATAGCAGATCCTCTTACGAAAGGACCATCTCCGAAGACCTTTATGGAACATGTCAAAGAGATGGGTCTCGATTAGTTAGACTATGATTGCTATTTTGGCTTAGTTGTTTGACACCATTACTTGAATTCAATAAAAGTGTTTCTGATTTCTATTATTTCTGTCTTTTGAGAAAGCATGCATAAAATTATGAATTATTGTTGACAGAAATAGTCCTTATTGAAAAGGACATTATGAGGCCATTATGATACCCAATATTAAAGGCTTAGTTGAATGAAACATTGGTGTTGTAGTACATGGAAGGAACTATGCTCTTGAATATCATGGAACCGTCATAACTCGCATCCATGAATTGTTTGATTTAAGCAAACTATATTTATCAGTTATTCTGCACCTTATGGTACCTAATTTAATTATGAGGATTATTAAGACCAAGTGGGAGAGTGTTGGAAATTAATATTAAGTGTCAAAATTAATTATTTAATTTCAATTATATTAAATTTCGAATTTATGAATTTCCCAATTATGTGGTCTTGATAAATCTCAGATAATTAATTAGGAACGTGATAAATACGAATATTAGAAGATTGGGTCAATCTTATCCGTTAGTCACATGATGGTTAGTGGCATTAGTGGGAGACTTGAAATAGAGTCCTACCTTGACTAGGATTCCGGCTCTCTTCCCCTTAGAAATAGAGGAGCCTTACACCATCTGGGGTTATCTCATAACACACTATTTCTGAGGTGGGAGAGAAACTCCGAGATTCCATTAGAGTGTATTTTTTTCAAGAAGGTAGATTGATGGAGCAATTAATTAAGATTGATCCTTGATCAAGGTAAGTCTTATTTTCTATCTTTTATACGTATTTTGTGAAAACATAAAGATCCAAGATCCTTTTATTAAGAACAATTGTGTGTTAAAGTTTAATCATATTAATGTGTTCGTGATTAATATTAGGGTGCTCTTAAGAATGATTTTATAAAGTGTTTAATAAACTGGTAAACACCCCACCCAAGAAGTTGAATGTGTTGGAAATTTAATAAAAACAAAAAACACTCTTTAACTCGTTATTTTGCTGCAACTTTGATTCACTCACACAAGAAGAGGAGAAATTTGTTTCTTTATGGATAACTCTCTTACTTGATATCTAACACTTACAAAGCTTCTCTATTTATACTAAAATGCAATGAACAAACACCACACATTATATTAAGACAATTTAAATATAAACCACACACTTAAAGCCTAGCTAGTTGTAGGAGGAGTCACCCATTATTTTTTAGCTGAAATGGATGATGAGTCATTTCCATAATTGAGTTCCTTCACCTAACTTAGAAGCTTCTATGGGTTGGGCCTCCAAAGAACTAGGTTGGACTTCCCTCTAATGGATTTGGGCTTGAAAAACAAGTTTACAAATCAATATTCCCCCTTAAACTTGTTTTATAACATCAAGCAAATTTCTTAACTTCGCAAAGTCTTCAATCTTGAGAGGCTTAGTGAAAATATCCGCAATTTGATCTTGAGACTTCACGTACTCTACTTGAACATCCTTTTTTGTGATGCACTCCCTTATGTAGTGATAGCAAATATCGATGTGTTTGCTTCGATCATGGAATACTGGATTCTTTGCTAAGGCAATGGCTGATTTGTTTTCGACAAAAACCTTAGTGGGCTCTTCTTATGTTAAGCATATCTCCTTCAATAGATTTCTAAGCCAAATTGCGTGATAAATACATGAGGTGGAAGTAACATATTCTACTTCACAAGTGGATAATGTGACAATCGGTTGTTTCTTCGATGTCCATGTGAAAGAAGTATGTCCCATGGAAAATACAAATCCAGTAGTGCTCCTTCGATTATCTATGTCTCCACCCCAATCGCTATCGCTATATCCAACAAGCTTGTAATCATTAAAAACTGAATAAAACAGGCCAAAGTCAATTGTAACTTTCAGATAGCGAAGAATTATCTTTGCGGCCTTGAGGATGTCAGGTCTTGTACAAGTTAGATAGCGCAAACTTCCAACCAAACTCTTGAATAAAGCTTGATCTGCGCTTTCGCCTTCGTCATTCTTTGATAGCTTAGCTCCGCACTCCACTGGTGTGTTAATTGGCTTGCAGTCATTCATCTTGAACTTCTTGAGGATCTCCTTTGTGTATCCTTCCTCTAAAATGAAAATTCAATCTTCTTGTTGTTTAACTTTGATGCCAAGATGGTACGTCATTAGTCCAATATTTGTCATCTCGAACTCTTTCGTCATTGCTTTCTTGAAGTCATTGAACATATTTGGGTTTTTTTCGATAAAAATCAAATCATCCACGTACAGCCACACGATCAAAATATCTCCATCTTTGATCTTGATATATAAAGCGTGCTCGTATGGACATTTACTAAAACCATTATCTTGAAAGTACTTGTCGATACGACTATTCCACGCCTTTGGTGCTTGCTTTAACCCGTAGAGAACTTTCTTTAGCTTCAAAACTTTGTCTTCGTGTCCCTTTACTACATATCCCAAAGGTTGCTCGATGTAGACTTCTTCTTTAAGTATTCCATTCGGAAATGCAGACTTTACATCCAACTGATGAATCTTCCACCTATTTTGAGCTACTAGGGAGATAAATAATCTCACAATTTCTTAGCGGGCAAGAGGAGAAAATACCTCATCGTAGTCAATTCCACCTCTTTGACTATATCCTTTTGCGACTAAACTCGCCTTGTGTCTTTCTATTTCTCCCATATCACTCCTCTTCATTTTCTACACCCATTTGACACCGATAGCCTTCTGACCTTTTGAAAGTGAAGCGAGTTCCCAAGTGTCATTCTTCTCAATGGCTCTGATTTCTTCATCCATCGCGTCTCTCCACTTCTTATCTTGTGCATCTTCTTCGAAGTTTACTGGTTCACAATCGACAAAGAGACAGAAGAGTGTAAGATTATCATGTCTTTCGGTTACTTCATAGAGATCTCGTAGACTTCTTGTTCGGGGAACAACTTTTTCATTAAAACTTTCACTTGACGATGGTGATGAGTCTCCATGAGTGGTTGATGTTGGTGAGGTAGGTGGAGTAGTGGTCTCTTGTTGAACTTCTCCTTCTTGCTCTATTATGGTTTCTTTATTCTCTTCTTCAAAGTAGGGAAATAAGTTGAAATCATTTATACCCGAGCTGAAATTAAATTCTCCTTCTTCATCAAATATCACATCTCGATTAATTATCTTCCCATTGTTAGGATTGTACAATTTATAACCTTTGGAGCTATTGTCGTAGCCAATGGAGATGAACTTCTCGCTTTGATCATCAAGTTTGGTTCTTCTCTCGTCTGGTATATGTACATGGGCTATGCTCCCAAAAACTCTCAAGTGGGAGATACCCAGTTTTCTTCCACTCCATGCTTCTTGATGTGTCTTTTCCCAAACACTTCTTGTTGGAGATCGGTTGGGCAAGTAGACAGCACATGCCTCTGCTTCCGCCCAAAATTCCTTGAACAGTTTCTTGCTTTTGAGCATACTCCAAGCTATGTTAAGGATAATTCGATTCTTTCTTTCCGCTACTCCATTTTTCTAAGGGGATCGAGGAACTATCATTGGTCGACGAATTTCATTTGCTTCACAAAATTCTTAAAATTCACTCGAAGTAAATTCTCCTCCTCGGTCAGATCTCATTGCCTTGATCTTCCGGCCATTCTCCTTTTGCATGGCAGCTTTGAACTTCTGAAATATTTTAAAAACTTATGATTTTTGCTTCAAGAAATATACCCAGGTTTTTATTAAAAAATCATCAATGAAGAGAAGGAGATAATTACTTTTACCAAGAGATCTTAGCTTGATCGGACTGCATACATCGGTATGGATTAGCTCGAGTGGATTATTAGATCTTGAGTTTGACTCCTTTGGAAAGCTTTTTCTGAATTGCTTCCCAAGTAAACATCCTTCGCACAGTTGGTCAGGGTGATTAATTCAAGGTAATTCTCTCACCATTTCCTTCTTGGATAATAGCTCCAATCCTCCAAAGTTGAGATGCCCAAATCTAAGATGCCATAGCCACGATGCATCTTTGTAACATACCTTTGGAGACTTTGCAACATCGTTTTGAATATTCAAAGGTAACATTGTATTCTTTGACATTTGTACCTTGACAATTAAATCTCCTTTGTCATTTCTTATAAAAAGACTACAATTTTTCATATGGATATCATAGTCTTTTTCTAAGAGTTGACCCAAACTCAAGATGTTGCTTTTCATATTAGGCACATATTAGACATTTGAAATTAATTGGCGACTACCATCTTTTGCACGAATAAGGATGTTACCTTTTCCTTTCACCGATATTGTGGAATCATCTTCAAATGAGATATTTCCGCTTACTGACTCGTCTAACTCCACAAACATGTCTTTCCTTCCACACATGTGATTGCTTGTATTGTTGACAAGAAACCAGGAATTGTCTTGGCTACCATCAGTCTTCTTCCATGCTAGAAGAATAAGATTTTCTTTCTCATTTGTCTTCTCCTTCGCATAATTGGCCTTCTCCTCAAGTCTATTATTAGCTGCTCTGCATTCTAAAGCATAATGTCCAAACTTGTGACAATTATGGCATCGAACTTGAGATTTGTCGTACCTCGAGTTCGAATTGCCTTTTTCACGACCTCTTGTTGAGCTTTCCTCTCTCTTTTAGTTGAATTGGAATTGTAGTTATTAGAATCTCAGTTGTTAAAATTCCAACCTCGTCCACATCCATAACCTCGTCCTCGGCCACGGCCTCTTCCATGTTGGCTTCTATCGTTGTTGAAACTTTCTTCTCTCTTTGTTGGATGGAGTTTCGTCTTAAGAATTTGTTCCACAATCTCTTGCCTTTTATTCTTCTTCTCTTCGTATGCTTGCAATGACCTCATTAGTTGTTCGATTTGTCAACTTATTCAAGTCTTTAGTTTCTTCGATCGTCTTAACGATGTACTCGGATTTTGGATTTAACGAGCGGAGTATCTTCTCCATGATCGTCTCATCTTTTAACTTCTCGCCATTTCTTTTTAATTGATTGGAAACAGCTAAGACTCTTGAAAAGTAGTTGGAGATAAACTCAGACATTTTTATATGTAGAGATTCGAAATCACCTCTTAAAGATTGAAGACGAACTTTCTTCACTTGTTCGGTTCCTTTGTAAGAGGTTTGGAGTTTCTCCAATGCTTGCTTAGCGGAGATTGCACTTGAAATCTTCTTGAAACCATCATCATCTAATGCTTGATAGATGAAATAAAGAGTTTTCTTGTCTCTCTTTCTTGAGTCTTTCAAACTCTCCTTCTGAGTTTGGTTTAAGAGAACTTCATTTTCTGGCTCACTGTAACCTCTCTCCACGACTTCCAAAACATCGTGTGCACCCAAAAGTGTCTTTATCTTAATACTCCAATTATCATAGTTGCTGTTTTTGAGTATCGGGACTCGAAAGGATGCCATACCACCATTTGCCATAATTCTAGCGAGAATTTGGAAATTTTGACTGCGCGGATGGATCCGGAACGCCCAAAAATCTCAAGAACAACGTGGACAAAAAAAAATGGTCAAAGTCAACCGCCAAAGTCAACGGTCACCCTTTGGTCAACTCTCGATAACTCGGTCAAGCAGCTCAAACAGCGCGGTCAACAGGCTTCACGGCTCAGTTAACTCGGCTCCAACTCGGATGATTTGGCTAACTCAGTGAGTTAACTCACTTTCTGGCAGCAACGTTCTGGTGACACGTGGCGGCGCGTCAAACCTCCGATTGGGATGAATCTAGAGTCGTTGGATTCGTCGCGTCGAGAGTTTCGATTTGATATGCTATAGCATATGCTTTGAAACAAATCTTCAATCGCTCAGATACCACTTTGTTGGAAATTTAATAAAAAGAATAAATACTCTTTAACTCACTATTTTGCTGCAACTTTGATTCACACACACAAGAAGAGGAAAAACTTGTTTCTTTATTGATAACTCTCTTACTTGATATCTAACACTTACAAAACTTCTCTATTTATACTAAAATGCAATTAACGAACACCCCACATTATATTAAGATAATTTAAACATAAACTACACACTTAAAGTCTAGCTAGTTGTAGGAAGCGTCACCCATTATTTTCTTGCTGAAATGAATGATGAGTCATTTCCATAATTGAGTTCCTTCACCTAACTTATAAACTTTTATGAGTTGGGCGTCCAAAGTAATAGGTTGGACTTCCCTCTAATGAATTTGGGCTTGAAAAACAAGTTTACAAATCAACAGAATGTTCTTCGAAAAAAACAAAGCTGAGCTGAAAAATGGAATTGAAGAGTAAAGGAGTTTTTTTAAACAAAAATTCCAAATGCTAAACATTTTTAGAATATGCAACGAATTAAATCCCATTTATACATACTAGTTTATCTTTAAATAACAAATATTAAATGAAAATGAGGATTATAAACACGAGTGTAATTGCAAAAAGGAACACATTACCAAGATCAGAGTATGCCACACGAATGTAAAGAGTCGCTCCACCACTGGGGAATCTTTGTATGTCAATCAGGCTGTCACTCCAATGCATACACCCGATTCCCGTGTAATATGTATAAGCTATACAAGAGCAACTGTTCAAGCATAGGCTCCGACAATCATCTTCTAGTACATTTGCCAACTCAGCAGAGTCTGGCACTTTCATTGAAGTAAGCTCGAGAAATCCATCTTCTTCAATGATCCTACTGTTTCGGTCACACCGCAACTGTGTTCGCCTAACGCACCCACTAGTCCAATTTCCTCTCCTCCACTCCTCTATGTTATTTGGCTCAAATCCGTCCAAACATCTACAAATTGGCGAATTTAGCGAATAACAGCTTCCAAATGGCCCACACTTGCCATAAATTTCACAATCATCATTTGGAGCCAAAAAAGTAACCTCCCAATCTTCTCTCTCAGCCAACCAATTATTCTCAATATATTTTCCTTCCGAATTCAAAGTAATGTAATACAAAACAGACTCGTTTGCATACGTGTAAGATATAGAAGCATTCCCTCGTCTGTCATCTACAAGACTAAATGCATTGAGATATAAAGATACCATGGTGGGTATTCCAATAAATAACTGACCATTCCAAGGACCGCTACGCCAATATGGTTTACTACCATTCCATACAAAGATTTGTGGGATGTTTAGCGGTTCAAGCCCAGATGAGAATATCCCAACGGATGGATCTGAGGGACTTTTCCATGATGTCAGCATTATATTCTCATCTGTATTAACACTGGTACTAAGTCTCATCGTGCGTAGAAACGAATCTGTCGGATTTTCAAAACTCTCCCATAGTATCCTTCCATTAGAGTTATCTCGCAAGACAAGGTTCCCAGTGTCCAAAATCTGGGCACTTGAATTTACCATAGAATTTGAAACATTTGTTGACCAAATGACCTCTTCATCGACATCCAAGACTACAAGATTGCCATCACCTGAGATGGTCACAGTCCCATTAGAATCATTCAGAGGGTTGTCTCTATTAGCTACCCATACCACAGTGCTTTGAGGAACGTTGTACATGACACCAAGGTAACGATGTGTGGTATTAACAGGGCTGAAAAAACCCAACTTGAATATTGTGCCATTGGAGACTAAAGTTTCAGTGTTATTGATGAATTGAGCATTTGTGATGGTGTCTCTACAACTGCAAAATTCTAAATAAAAACAAAGTAATATTAAAACCAGGGCATCAAGAAGAGAGATTGAATTTGTTTTGTTGGAAAATCCCATGACTGGTTGAGTTCTTGACTATGCGAATTGTGATACGTCTCTGGGGTACGAGGGAACGGAAGTTTTGATTTCTCGAAATGATGAATTAAACCAAAAAAAAAAGTTAATTTTTTGTTTAATATATTTAATCAAGCTTAGTAAAATTTTTTTAATAGGTTTAACTAAAGTCAAAGTCATGGCATGGGCCCTACTCTAATAGTTGTTGCACACACATTGAATTTATCCATTTCATCGAGGTCTAATTTGGTTGTTTAAATACATCTATTCAAAAACGTGGACAAAAATAAAACTAAGAAAAATTATACAATATATCAGCATACCTAATTTGTTATTTTTTCTAAGTTTCAACCACCCAACGTGTGTGTATGTTGTTTTCACAACTTTTGAAGATTTCTACGTCTGTAACAATAACAATTGGTTGAGAATGTTCCTGGAAATTAAAGTTTGAATTTTAATTTTCAAAAAAGGATCAAAGTAAAAACAAAGCATGAAGAAATAGATGAGAGAAAGAAGGATTTTTATTGATGAACTGGTATACATAAACACTCAATAGGAACACCTATCCATGGGTAAAACAGAATTCAATATACAGAGAAAAAAAAAACAATTAAAGCTTAACTAAAAAACTCCTTTTAAATCACTATTTCACTAAGCCCACTACTCCAATACCCAGATGTAGAAGCAAACTAGTTAAAGATTTATTCAATCACGCAACTAATTGAAACATAACTTAGTACACGTAAATAAAGCAGGACAATTTATAATTAGGTCACTTGGTAACAATTTTTAAATATTTAAGAATAATTTACTATTAGCTCCACTTGTTATGCCACTAGCGTGGACTTCTACAAGAAGAGAATTAGTGGACCTAAGTGTTTAAAATTTATCAAAAAAATTTTAATGTTTAAAATTTGTTTATGAGGGACCTAAAATTACTTTTCTCAATAAAAATACCCTCCCCTAAACTCAAACTTTCGAAGATAAACATCCCCATCATTTTCTTCAATTTGTAGAAAGCTTCAACTTTCATTGGCTTTATGAGAACGTCACCAATCTGATCTTCTGACTTCCAAAACACCATTGCTATCTTATTTCCTTTAACAATCCCATGAATGTAGTGAATTTTTTTGCTGGAATGTTTACTCCTCCCATGAAACACAAGATCTTTAGTTAGAGAAATAGTTGATTTGCTATCATAGAAAAGCTTTGTCGGAGTTGCTTGCTTCTAATTCAACTCATCCAATAATCGCCGCAACCAAATAGCTAGACTTGTAGTGGAGGTAGCTGCCATGTATTCTTCTTCTTGAGTGGAAAGTACAACGACTTGTTTTTTCTCCGATGACCAAGAAATAACAACTAAGCCGATATAAAACATAAAGCCAAAAGTACTTTTTCTTTCTTCACGATCCCCTGCCCAATCTTTATTTGTATTCCCAATAAGATCGCAATCAATAGTGGATGTATAAAAGATACCTTGACTTTGAGTACCCTTTTATGTATCGTAAGATTTGTTTTACAGCTTGCAAGTGAACTTGGCCTGGTGTGTCCATAAACTGACTGATAATACCAGCGCCAAATGTGACATCGAGTCTAGTAGAAGTCATATAATGTAGACTATCTATTAGACTCCAAAATTAACTTAGATTAACAAATTCACCATTTTTATGCTTATCCAAATGAGGCTTTTCTTTAATGGGATTCTTAATATGATTACATAATTACATCTTGAATTGTTTTCAAATATTCGATGTATATTTATCCTTTGAGGTAAATATCCTTTCACCGGTTTGCATAACTTCCAATCCGAGAAAATAAGACATGTGCCCCATCTCAATCATTTCAAAATTTCTACTCATAGCCTCCCTAAATTCTGCATAACATGCTTGGATCATTTCCAATGAAACTCAAATCATCTACTTACAAACATATAATAAACATATTTCCATGTGAAGGACACTTAGGAATGCCATTTTCTTGGAAATATGAGTCAATACGAGTGTACCAAGCCCTCGGTGCCTGTTTTAACCCTTTTAGATATTTCTTCAACTTGAGAATTTTATCTTTATGAACATTTTTTCATATAACCAACATGATGCTCAATAAAGGCTTCTTCAAGTACGCCATTCAGAAATATCGATTTCACTTCCATTTAAAGAATCTACCATAAATTTTGAATAGTTAAACTAATTAGAAGATGTATAGTATATGTAAAGACAAATTTTCAATAAAGTCAATTTGTAGTTTTGGCTATTTCCGTTGGGTAAAACATTTAGGGTCTTTTAGTATCATGCTACTCTACTTCATGAAGAATTTGAGCATCTTGGTTTTCAATGTACAACAAGTCCATCTCATCATCTGATTGCTCGTTTTTTCGAAAGGTATAAGACCTGAATTATTTTACTTTATTGAAGACAAATTTTAAAGAATTATATGCTTCTTAGTAATAGGTTTTTAAATTTCTTTTGGCCTATAAAATTAATATAAACTTTCTAAAAATAGAGATGTCCTTCGAATGTCCAATTCCTCTTAGTCGTTCAAACAACTTCAATCGACTTCCTTAAAGATTTTCCCTGAAATGTCATTTGAAGGACTCGTTCAAACGATATCATGCAGTGTCGTTCGAACGAGCGGTTTTAATTTTGAAAAATTCAATTTTTCCCTCTATATTTCGTTGCCCACTACTTCTAACATGAAAACCACTTTGGATATCGGGAATTAAAAAGTTTTTTGCCATTGCACATTAAAGAAAAAACACATTTTCTCTTATCAAAAGGTTTCCAACTTTTCATGTGATCTTTAGGATTATTTTTTCAAAAACCACAACCTAAACCTCTCTTCACATTCATCCTGATTTTTTGGTGCGGTTGACTTCCGTATAAGTTGCATTTGGAGATGGTGCTTGGCTTTCGGTGGATACCGAGACACATGAGTGTTGTGCATTGTGTTGGATCTACACGTGCTCATGATGGAGGTGTTGAAGACGGCATTAACGGGTCTTGTGAAGTCAAGTTTGTAAGTCTTGTGTGTCTTCCTATAAAAATCATATTCGTAGTGGATTTTGTTTAGGCCTGGCTGTCCAAGATTTTTTCCATTTGGGTTTTCTTCGTACATTAGCGCGTTGTGTGATTGTGCTTTCTTTTTACGTTACACTTAATATCTCTCATGCTCACATAAGAATTCTAGTAACCATGATTAAAATGTGGAATGTATAATCCTGCGAAACTAATTGCGATTTTTATCTTGTGTTACTAATTAATTTATTTAAAAAGGAGTGTATTTAACGAATTGAATCGAATGCATATAACCCTGAAACTTTAAATTGGTATCAAATCTTGTTTTAAAAGTTACTTAGATGATTCTTGGTGGTTATATGGAGAGTTATTCGTCAATAGACCCCTAATATGTGATGGAATTAATTATGCCTATTGCAAAGCATGTATGCGATTTTCACTAAAATCAATTGATGAACGTGTTTGGCTTATTGTTAAAAAAATGTGGTTCCCTCCTACTATTGTTGTTGAAGAAGAAATTTTTTTGAAACCTTTAGAATAATGGAGTGAGGATGAGTTAAAATTATGTAACTATAATTCTAAAGGTTTAAATTCTTTGTTTAGTCTCGTTACTCCAGAGGAGTTTCGTCGTATTATGACTTGTGAATCTTCAAAGGAGGCATGTGACATTCTTTAAGTTACTTATAAGGAAACGAGTGCGGTCAAGGCGTCTAAACTTCAAAATTTAACCACTAAATTTAACACTATCACCATGAAAGAAAATGAAACATTTAATGAGTTTTATGCCCCTATTTTCAATATTGTAAACTGATGTTTCAACCTAGGTGATAAAATCCCTGAAACTCACGTAGTCAAGAAAATTCTTAGATCTCTCCCTAGCTGTTTCATTCTAAAAGTCACGATTCTTAATTCTTTAGGAGTTTTAGATTCAATAAAACTCAAAGAGATTGTAGGTGATCTCCAAACATATGAATTAGACAAGTTTCCTAAAGATAATAAAAAAGAAAGATAAGTGAGTAACTCTAAAATTTAAAAAGGAAGAAATGTTCTAATCCGAGAAGTTTGAAAATGAAAACTTTAAAAGAGATAACTTTAAAAAGGATAATTCAAAGAGATGTTTTGAGTGGGGAGGATGAGGTCATAGAGCATATGAATGCCCCAGTAAGCTTAGGAGACAAGGTAAGGATAAATCCATTTATAATGCGACTCTTAGTGGTTATGAGAATGAGTCTAAAGACTCAAAAGTTTTCGTCCTTTCGAGAAATAACTTCACCGTTATTATGACAAGTTTGCTAGTGTTTCGAGTGATTCACACCCTAGTGTTGACATTTTCAAGCATGATCTTGAGGTTGTATCCACTCAAGTAGTGATGAAAAAGGAAGTGAGAGTGGTGTTGATGAAAGTGAATATTAATCTGCCTACTATGAGTTGTACACCGATTATATGCGTATTCAAAAGATAAATAAAAGGCTAACCATAAGGTGTTGACATTAGAAAAGGAGTTAAAAGGCCTAAACGAGAAGGAGACTTTAGTTAGATAACTCGAGGCGATTAATATATCTCGCTTCGAGAAGCTTATTTTGGAAGACACCTCACTTCAAAAAAGGGATCCAGCTCCTTGGGTTCGTAAAAGTCAAGACCCTTCCAAAATTATTGAGAACCCCAAATTAGCTGTCAAGACTAGGGCGCAACTAAAAAATGAGGTTATTTATTTGTGTTATACCTCTATAATAGAACCTAAAAATTTCAAAGAAGCACTAAAATATGAATATTGGATAAATGCCATGCAAGAAAAGTCGCTTCAGTTTTAAAAGAATGATGTTTGGGAGTTAGTTCCTCGACCTAGTGATACTAACGTCATTGGTATCAAATTGATTGTTAAAAATAAAATGGGTGAAAATGGTGTCATTTTTCATAAAAAAATCTAGGTTAGTTACCCGAGGATATACCCAAATAGAAGGTGTTGACTTTAATGAGAGTTTTCTCCTGTTGCTAGGTTAAAGTTCGTTTATTTTTTACTAGCCATAGCATGTCATCTTAAGTTCAAATATTATCTAATGGATGTCAAGAGTGCCTTACTAAATGGCATTCTTCAGGAGGAAGTCTATGTGGAACAACCGAAAGGGTTTGAAGACCCTACGTATCGTAATAACCTCCTTTATTTGAAGAAATACCTATATGATTTAAAGCAATCACCACGTGCTTGGTATGAGAGGATTACTTCATATATACTTACTCGTGGCTTTTCCAGAGGGAGAGTAGATATGATGTTATTTGTTCGTCAAGATGATAATGCTATCTTAGTTGCCCAAGTGTATGTCGATGACATAGTTTTTTAATCCACATGTGATAAACGTACTCAACTCTTTGTGAAGGAAATGCAAAATGAGTTTGAGATGAGTATAGTCAGCGTGCTCACGTACTTCCTAGGTCCTCAAGTGCGTTAACTAGAAAACGGGATATTTTTATCCCAGTCTAAGTATGCGAAGGATCTTGTGCTAAAATTTAGTCTAGACTCCGTTAAGCATGCACGTACTCCCATGAATTCATCCGTTAAGATTAGTAAGGACACAAAAGGAAAGGATGTAGAACACATCTTTTTAGGAGTATGATAGGTAGTTCACTCTACTTGACCACTAGTCGTCCGGATATTTCCTTTAGGATAGGATTTTGTGCCCGTTATCAAGCCACTCTAAAAGAGTCCAATTTACTTTCCATTAAACGTATTATCAAACATGCTAGTGGGACCCTATCATTTGGAATTTGGTACTCTTTCGAAGAGAACCTCAAACAGTTAATTATATTGTGGTAGTGCACTTGTCTCATGGGTGAGCAAGAAATAAAATTCCATTTCTTTATCCACGGTCAAGGTGGAATACATAGCCGCTGAGAGTTATAGCACTCAACTTATTTGGATGGATCAAATGTTGGAGGATTACGGTATTTCACAAGGTACAATAACTATTTATTGTGATAATACGAGTGCAATCCATATTTTTTGAAATCTTGTTCAACATTCTAGAATAAAGCACATTAGCTTTGGAGAGCACTTTATCCGAGAGTTAGTTGAAGAGAAAGTCATTTCCTTAATCTTTGTAGGCACCAATCGTCAATTGGTCGACATCTTAACCAAACCTCTGGATGCCTTAGGTTTCAAAACCTTAGGAAATCCATTAGGGTTTTCTCCATTGATTGAGTTTGGATTTGTTCATCTAGTTTAGGTTGAGCCTCATGTCTTTCTCTTTACCTATGAACAAGATTATATTTTGTAGATATACTTTTCAAAAATTCCAAAAATATTTTCATTTTCTTTTGTGTATAAAGGCTTTCTTAAAACTTTTGTCCATATAGGTTATGTGTGTGAGATTTTTGGATCACTATTTCATTCCATGTCTATGTACCTTTCAATGAGTAACTAGTTCGGACTTCATCTCACTTGTGAATTTTGATGCTTATATATGATATATTCTTCTATGATCGCCTCATATCTTTGCCTTTCATGAAAACACATTTTATGAAATCTTAAGGATGTTTATGTCACTTTACATACGCTAGGTGAAGTAAGGTGTTGTCTTATCAATTTTTTCACTTAATCTTATAAACAATTGATATTTTATTTGTGTAAGTAAGAACCATTGCCTGGATTGAGAAAACTAGAAAAATATTCATTTGGTAAAGTTTTGTTTGGCAATGGAAGCAAGCTGGGAAAGACAAGTTGTCTTTGCATGAATAGCCACCACTTGCAAAAAAAAAAAGAGCCTAAAAGAATATATGGCATAAAAAATGCAAATAGTCTTGGCCAATGTATGCTAAGCAAAATATTATGCATAATTTAAAAGAATATTTGATTTCATGAGAGACATAGGTTAAAGATCAATGGGTATGCACAATAAATCATTATATTATTTTCTGAAGCTGACGCTATTGGCCAGAGAATCATCAATCTTTTAGGCGTCCTATTTGTGTGGCTAGTGTCCAATTGTATTCAATTTAATTATCACAAGACATTAGTGAGTGTAAATTATGTTAATATATTGTTTGACATTTTGCACTTGTGCGTTGTCTTAGGCAATGATCTCACTTTCATTGTTCACACCCATTCATTCCATTTCTATTATTCAGATATTTTTACACTACCTAGGATATTTGAAAATAAAAAAATTTTGGGTTTATAATCTTTTCAGGCCTTTATTCTCTTTATTTCTGCAAATTTTTTTGATTTGGTTGAGGTTTAAAAGTCTGAAATCTCATTCGAAGTCTCATTTAAATGAGTATCTAACGATCCAATGCTCCATAAATCCCTGCAATCTCATTAAATTTCTCGTTCTTACGTTGTTTGAACGACGTCGTTTGAACAAGATTCCTAGAATTCGTTCGAACGATCGGGGTTTTGATAGGTCTGTTGGGTAGAATTTTTATAGCCATTTTCCACTTTATTTTCCCTCTTTCTCTCTTCTCAAAAACGGTTTCCCTTCCTTATTTCTCTCTAACACTCAACTCCATTTCACCCACACTCTTTATATTTTTAACCCTTCATCTCCATATTCCCCCATATAAAATCCTCGACTTCCTATTTCCATATCTCCTAGAGTTGGTGTGGATTTCTGAAGCTTGATTATTTAAGTATTTTTTTAATTCTTGCTCTAGTATATTTTGATATATTGGTTGAGTATATATGTTTTTAGTCATTTGTTTATTACATGCGACACCTTCATGGTGTTTATTTCTAACCATTGGCCTGTTTTATGTAAACTCAACATATTTCTTTAGGGCTTTGTTTATATAAACTCAAGTTCTGACATTCTTTTAATCAAAACATAATAAGAACAAAAAAAATTTGTCAAAATTTATGAAATTTCATTTTATTAGTTTAAATTAGTTTTATCTTCTATTATTGGTTATATTCTAATGGAGGATGGGATTTTTTGTTGGTGGTGGTGGTGGATTTTGGTGTTATGGTGGTTTAGTTGGTTAATTTGGGTAGGTTATAGTCATATATTAAATTCTCCCATGGCTAGAAGTCGTCGTCCCAGGCGTGCCTCCCCTTCGGATGATGAACGTTCTTCCAATGAAGACGTTGCCATTCCAAATCTTCATTTTCACTGGGGTACGCGTGCAAATAACACACTCTTTCACACACTTAGTTTCCCTACTTGGTCTTTTGTTATGGAAAATGTAATAAATTTACTTTCTTTATTAGGCACTATAGTTTTCTAGTCACCCGTGATTGGGATCCCATGTTTAGTCTTCACAATCCTATCTATCCCGACCTCATTAGCGAGTTTTTATTTTCTATGCTCGTAGTAGAGAGAGGTATAATCTCCCCAGTTCGTTGTACGGAGGTTTCCATCACTGTCGACTCTATATCCTGTCTTATTGGTTTTCCCCGAGTCGCCAATCCTACTTATCCTTGGCCCAAAGACGCTAAACCCAACTATAATTTTATTTTAGAGACCATCCTTTAGGTGATTCTGCCACATTCAGTCATCTTGTATCATAGGAATCTCAAGTCTTATTTTTTATCCTTTGTTGGATTTTTTATGTGTGCCTCTTACCACGCACAAACCATACTCAGATTTCACCAGATCATATAAATTTGATGTATGCAATTAGTGTTGGGAATTCTATTAATCTTCACGATTTTATTTATAGAGTTCTTAGAGTCGTGCGTATGCCACCCTCTGTCCCTATTTGATAGGATTTCACTTTTGTAATTCTAGTCACTCGACACTGTTTGGATATAAGTGGCCATCTTCTTCCTCCAGATAAACCCTTAACTCGATATTAGACCGTATATAGTTTATCCATTGGTCGGTCCCATGGTTATCTTCCTAAGTATAAACCTCCCCCAGTTTGTCTCACTTAGAGTCATCCTAGTATGCCGCCTGATCTACTCCATCTTCGTGTCATCCCCCCTCGGATTCGAAGGAGTTTAGGCTAATGCGTTTTCATGTTGATAAAATGAAGGAGGAGTGGCATCAGGGACCTGTTATAATGTAGGAGTTCTTTGCCTCCATATAAAGGGATATGCAGCTAGTTGAGGAGGCCCAGGCCCGTAAAGAGGAGGCTCGGGCACTTAGAGACTCCCTCTTAATGCAACACTTTTAGGAGATTCGTCATGTTAAGATGCGATGTGGTGCAGGTTCGTCGGGCACCGAATCTGCTCTTCATTATGACACTCCAGATGATTCCCTTGATGATCCTGCACAGTGATACTTATTTTTAAACAGTTCTTTCCTTTAGTGTACTTGTGAGAGAGAGAGAGATTTATTTTTCATTTATTTTTACTCTCATATGTACCGGATATTGGTTTCCATTTTCCTTTCCTGTTTTATTTATTTGGTTATTGTTTCATCTTTGTGGGATATTTTTAAGGATTAATGTTAATCACCTCTTGCTTTATTTTATCCTATCTCATTGTGATGGATGCTTTTCATTTCTATGTTGTGGATATTATCTCTATTGTTTTATCATTTTAGTGTTGCCATGACATCTCTATTAGATTGTTCTATTAAAAAAACTTTATAGGTATTGTCGATGCAAAAAACTAGACTAGGATAGTTAATTGATCATAGATAAATATGAGTAAAAGAGATTTTTAAAGTGGTTCGGGTAAAAAAAAAGATCCTAAGTCCACTGTGGTGTATTACTTTTGGCTTTGTATAATTGCCTCTTGTTTCGTCCCTCTTGGATGGAGGGTTTATAATGTATTTATAGCCCCCAGGGGGTGTACAAGTGTCTGAATATCTAAAGATGGAATGTCTTTATATCATAGACATTTTACATCTGTACCATCATTTATGTATACAACTGTTGGCATTTTATAAATAGTGTTGGTCGGTCTCCCTGGTGTTGGTCGGGCTTCAATGGCAGGTTGGTCGTCATCCCTCTGTAGGTCAGTTTTTTATCCCTGTTGATCATGATTATCCTTCTGCTATATTGCACGTGTCATTATCCGATTGGCCCACATAATAGGATAATTTTTACTATCAACACTACACCAAATCTGATGGATTATCACAGTCATTGATTGTGACAAGTCCAACTTGTCAAGGTCAATGACTGTGGAAATTCTGGGGGTGATAACTCTTATTGTCACAGACTTGTCATGGTTAATGACCGTGACAAGTTCATTAGACTTGTCACGGTCCTGTCATGGTATTTGACCTTGACAAGGTTTGCCACGGTTAAAGACCATGGAAACCTTTAAACAATTGTCACGATTAATGACCTTGACAAGCCCGTGATAAGTTTTCTTTGTCACGAACTTGTCACCATTAATGACCGTGACAAATATGGGCATAATTTAAAAATAATCTGCTAGGCAGTTTGGCCACTGCCACGGCCCAATAGTATATTTATATCTATTATAGCAAAATTGTATATGTTGAAACAACATATATCCAAATAAAAAAGAAAGAATGCACCAATTCATTGCATTTATATTTCCATATCCAAATGTTCAAATCAAAACAATTCAAATATAATCCAAGTGTCCAAATAAAAATAGATACAAATAATGTCACGACATAGTGTCTAGGGCAGGTTCGAGGAAGAAGGATGGCCACACGATATACGCATTAGGACACCCCTCAATATGCGTCACACCGCATTTTTCATGCAACTACATTGCAGAGTTCTCCTTTGTGGGTATCACATGCGTGACGAGAACCTTGGCCTCGATGTTTTGAAGGTTACGTCCATGAACTGGCATACCCTCGACGGTATTCGGGTCGCTCAAATCCCTCACTATCCGCTGGCCATAACATATGTCGCGTAGAAACATGCTCGGCCAACCTATTTTTGACATAGGCCACTGGACGGAGCCAAGTAGTGGAGTTGATCATCAAGCAGTGAGTACGCGCATATCGGTGATGAAGAAGCGATGTCCATGTCCTCTTCCTCCTCTACCTCCACCTCCACCACCTTATCCTTGCCCTTTCCGCCCAACTAACGCTTCATGAATGCCTACATATTTAGGACCGTCTCCTCCAACCTTGATAGCTTCGCATCATGCGTGTCCACCTGAGAAGCCAAGGGTGTTTCTCGTCTCCATTCCGGTGATACTAGATTTTCTCACCCGTGAGCTCACCCCCTAGTCCTCCCCTTGTGATCAGCGTCAAGCACTTGGCTGAGTGCGTCCCTGGAAAAAGATGCCTTGTCGGCATCAAACTGCGACTCATGCACTTCCTTAAGCTTTATCTGAAATGACAAAAAGAACACGATTAGTTAAATAAGTAAATAAAAAAATTATAACATAATTCACTAAAATTAAATCGTAAAATTACTTACAATCATGGCCACGACGCTCGGGGACACCCCTTATCCTTGTCCTTCTTCGTCCGAATTACCACATAGGCATCGAGCTTATGTGGCCTACCCCTAGGGCCACTCCCCGTCTCCTAAAATAAAATAATGTAAAATTAATAACTAGCGCAGAGTAAAATAATGCATAATAACATATTTCTATAATTATAGAAAAATAAAAACTTACCATCTTGTGCTCCACCTTGACGTAAGACATCTTATAAATGTGTATCCCATACTCCTTCTAAATCCATAAGACGTCTTAACCAACCCAACATTGGTCCACTATAATCCAACAACAACAGCAACAACAAACCAAGAAATGTGTATCTCGTACTCCTTCTAATTCATCAACTCAATTATTTCATTTCATCACGTCTTATAAATATATCATCATTAAAGCTATATAATTAAAGTCATACAATTAAAGTTACAATTAAAGCTATATTTTATTAATCAATTTGTCTGTTTCAACTATCACGGTGTAATATTAATGTTTAACAACTTAATTCTGAATTCCAAAATAATAACATCTAATATGTACAATTACTAAAAATCCTAAACATCAATTCAAACTAACTACTTACTAATTCAAAACCAACAATTAATAAAGGCTCCAAACTCATTTATATCTAATTAAAGTCATAATTAAATTAACAATAATAATTATAAGTCCCAATTCCAATTCTAATTCCTATTATGACTATTCCGTGAGAAAAATATCAACATATATATGGGTACTTATACTTAGGGGTACAACATATATTTAGGTATTTACACATTAATCAACACACACACATGCACCCCTCCCTCCACCCCCACCCCTGCCCCACCACACCCCCTTCCCCCCCACTACACACACATGCACACACACATACACACCTACACACCTCCACACACCCACACACACTCACCCCCCCCCCACACACACACACCACCCACATACCCCTTCCCCCTCCCCCCACTACACACACACACACACACACCTGTACATGCACACACACATCACCCACATACATATACATATACACACACACATATACACATGTATATACAAAGGAAAGAGAAAGAGAGGAAAAAACTGAAATTCTCTGAGAGAGAGAGAGATCAGTCGCTTAGAGAGAGAAAGAGGGATGGAAACCAAAACTGTGGGAAAAAATGAGGGGAGGGTTTTTTACTGACAAATTTGTCACGGACCTATTGCGGTCTTTGACCGTGACAAATTTTTAAGGCTTGTCACGGTCATTGACTGTGATAAGTCCGTGGCAACTGTACTTGTCACGGTCAATGACCATGACAAGCCATTATTGTGGACTTGTCACGGTCAATGACCGTGACAAAAAAGGCGTGTTTTTTTTATCACGGTCATTGATCGTGACAAGGGTGGTTGGCTAAAGGATGCCAATTTGGCCTTTTTGGTGTAGTGCAACAGAAGCCCCCAATGTTTCATACTTGAAGTTTTTACAAAAGTGTAAAGCATTTAGCTCTTAAAAGTTGCTCGGGCAACAATTTTAGGCTTGGTTGGCTGCCGACTTCCCATACTTGTAAAAATTATGACTCATATGTGGACATATAACGCGCATGTCATTTTTGTAATTATCCATCACATTAATGAATCGTTTTTAGGCAAATTCATCTTTTCTGCCTTCAGTCACCGCAAGTTCAATTGATGCCGCCTTTTAATCATTATTTTTCCAATTTTTGAGGCAGTCAATAAAGAGCGGGAAAAGCTAAGATCTTTTCTTTTCTCAAATTTTTTGAGCATTTTTGGATGTTACGTCTTCGAGCCTTCTTTTTCTCTCTTGTGCGATCATTTTTTATCGTTTAGTTCTTGCTGAATCCTTAATCTTAGTAAGAACTCTTTCTCTTTTCTTTTACTCTTCATCACGGTTTACTCTATTGATCCTCTTGACGAATTCAGAAATGAATTTAAGATTCCATCTTAGGTTGATCTGGAACACGCTACTTTGCCTGCTGATTTTTTTCTCACTTATTGAGGGTCACTGGTTTCCTTTTATCTTTATAGCTGAGTGTGCATTTACCTTTCCCCCAAACCCATTTTGCCTTGAGTTTTGTCAATATTTTGACGTTTTCCAAGTTAGGGTAGCCCCCAACACCCGGAGGTCATAAATGGAGTATATAGGTTGAATCAAATCCACGAAACCCATATAGAAATTCTAGAAATAATGTTTTGTTATAAATGGGTGACTAGTGACACCACTTTTTATTTAAAGACTAGGGTTGTAAACAAAGCGTTAGTAGTCAATCTTCCAGACTCTAGTAGGCATTATTTTGAGCATGGAGTTGTTGTAAAAAATTGGCAATACGCCCCTTTGACTGGGAATGCTGAGTATCAGGGGCCTAGATGCCCTCCTTTTAGAAATGGGATAGGTTATTCCTCATTTAACTATCATGCCATATACATACTTGTTTAAATGTAATACTAATTGTTGATCTATAAATTTTGATTGCAGTTGATCATAAGAGAAGGTGCCCAAAGGAGAGTGAAGTGAACCTTACGGAGTTGAAATTCATTTGGGGTCTTTATCAGAGGATTGGAGAGGAGCACATTAGGTATGCATCCTATTTTCTATAGTACAAGAATTCGATTTCCTCCTTTGTTGCTCGTCCCCCAATATCCACTCCTTACCTTGTGATTGACCTTGAGCATGAACTTCTTTTTACCTCCTTATCTACTACATCTAGAAGTGGTGATCTTACTGCTGCTATGGAAAAAAGGAAATTTCCCAACATTTTGGGAGACGTAGATACCAATGCCCCTTCTAAACAAGTTGATGAGGGGGTGAAAAATAAAGATGAAATAGGGAAGAAACCCCCAGCTAAGAAATTTGAAGAGAGTCTCTTAAAAACAATAAGGAAATGGATTCTTTCTAAGTTAGCAGAAGGTTCTTGTACCCTTCCTGACTAGAGAGAGTTGGTCCGTATATCTTCTTCTTCCTATCTAGTGGTCCTTGGCCCTCGATTGACAAGACAACTAATAAAGTCTGGGACTTTACTAGACCACATGGGTGTTGTATCTGCACTACCTCATTCCAAAAGTTCTGAAAGGAAAGCCTTACTCTGGTATATTCTTTTACCTTCTTCATTTTTCTGTCTCTTTATTTGTTCTTTATAATAGTAACTTTCCTTGTTATCTTTGTGCAGTTCCTCGTTGACTTCAATAACATGTTGGAAAAAGATGAGGCTTTGAGAGATTCTTTTGGTAAAGTTGAAGAGGCTTTTAATGAGATGAAAAAGTCAGTGCTTGATTCCCAATAAGCACTGGCCAATGAACAGAAGAAATGGGAGGAGTAGGTGAAAACTGTTAGGAGCTGCTGAAACTACTCGGGGTCTAGCGGATCAGTTGCAAAAAGAGTTAGATGCTTAGAAAGTCAAAACTGACCAGTTACAGAAGGATTTGGATGTTGACAAGGTGAAAAAGACTAAGGCCAAGGAGGTTGGTTTCAACATAGGTTGGGATAAGGCCATTGCAGGTCCTTCTTTACAAATCAAGTTTGCGAAGAAGAAATTCTTTAAGGATGGTTGGTATGTTTCTCTGCTGGAGGTCGGCACTCCAAAAGACTCCGAGTTATTCTTACGACATGATCTTGGGGCCCCTCTAAACATGGACGAGGAAGTTGATGATGATGTGGGTTTCAGTGAATCCCTTATGGTGATGGAGTCTGCCAATCAACACCAGGATGTTGATTCTTCCACTCCCTCCACAGTTAATCCTCCTCCTCCTTCTGCCCCTGCTTCTACTTCAACTAATCCAAAGGAAGATAAGAAGAAGGTGTACAATCGAGCAACTTTTTATTTCTTTTTTTAGTAATTATACTTTGTTCTTTTTCTTTTTGAAGATGTACCTGTACTTTCCTCTTTAATTAATGAAAAAAGAAATGTTTTTTTCCTCTACTTGTGTTTTTCCATGCTCTAAACCTTATTGATTGGTGATTTTCATTTTCTTAATAATTTATGGATAAATTGGAATATTTCTCATCTAATGACTCCGAGCTACTCCAGAGATGTAATGAACTTTTCAAAGCTGGTCATTTATCTCTGACTAAGGCGGACCTACTGAAGTTTCTTGGGAAAGGGTTATTTGAGCAAGCCAAAGAGGTTTGTGTTTATATGAAGTGTCTTCTTGATCGAGCAGTGGCCAATAATGTTGCCTACTACGAAATGATTTAAGAGCTATATGAGGACCACAATGAATCTAAGGCACATTTTCATACGGATTATGAGAAGAAGTTCCAGGCCTTTAGTGAAGGTTGGGGCTTTGAGCAAAAGTTGGATAAATTTGCCTCCCATTTTTTAAGGCAAGAATTCCTGCTTAATCGTGAAGTGGAGGAAGCAAGGGACATTTTAAGCTTTTGGATGAAGAGAACAATAATTTGAGAGATGAACTTTTTGCCTTGAAGTCATCTAATGATTCTATTCCTACTATGGATTAGGGTCATTCATTCTTAGAAGCTGAGAATACAAGGTTGAGTGAGGAGTCGGAGGCCCTGAAGAAATAGACACCTACTTCTTCATCTTCTCGAGCTAGAGTAACCTGGCCAAGGTACTTCAGAGGAAATTAGGACCCAACAGACCCTTACTAATCAAGATGCACAATTAAAAGCCAAAAATCAAGCCATTTCTGAGATGTACCAGAAGCTACAGGTCTTGTCCGAGCAACTATCCAATCAATCTTCTCAATTATAAGCTAAGGATGGAGTGTTGAAGAAATTACATCACTAGGTGGAGAGATTGACCTTATAATTCCACAAACAACCAAGGGAAATCTGTATGGAAGGGTACAATGAAGGTTAGGGGCATTTTGAGGACAAACTTCAATAGGCTAAGAATGAGAGCTATAAATAGGGTTGGATTAATGCTTTAACAGTGATGAAGGTGAACTAAAATAACTAACTATGGGGCTGGTATGATCCAGGATCGCTTGACCTTGACGATACCCTTTTTAAATTAGATGTGAATTGGGTTCCTGTCTGAAGTATTCCTTAAGGCTTGATTTCAAAGTACTTAGCAGCTTCACGATGAATCAGAGATCGTCCGACCTCCTTACCCACTTGATCATCCCAATAGCATCAATACCAGAATGCTTCAGGATTTTAACTTCATTAATTCTCCTTACACTTTAGATGATCCTCCCACTGGAATGGATCCTGTTTCCAAAGCTGAAGGGAAATGTCCTGCAAAATGAAACTTTGTACTTTGTTTTGTTAACAAAGTTATGTAATTAATTCGATTTATGAAATGGACCTTTTCTTGTGTTGAATGTGTAGAATTAATCCTTTCTTTATCATTGGTTTTATTGAAAAAATTAGATTAAAATCTAAATTGAGTATCAATTACTAATAAATGCAAATGTTCTACTAGCCTACTTAGATTAAGATCTAAATTTAAAGTCAGTTAGATTAATACATAGATTCTACTACTTACATTAAAATCTAAATTTGGAGCTAGTTACCCATGTGTCTCCAAAGGTTTTACTAATGCACCCAAGTGTTAGGATTTTGCATCAGATACTAGTGGTGTGACCAGGAATATATAGAATATGTGCTTACATTCCTCTTAAGGAATCTTTGCAACGTTCTTCCTTCACTTTGCCCAGTAGGATAAAGATCTTGTTTTATCCTTATAATTATGGAACAAGTTTCTTAAGGACTTATCTTCGTGTTGACTTGGACTTTGTGTATCAGCGATCAAGTTTGTGGCTTTTTCAAGCAACTTACTGCTTGTGCTGAGCAATTCTCTTGTATTCTTGTGTTTTATTGAGTATCTTTCAGGGAAATATTTGTTGAACCGAGCAATAATTTGAAGTCTTTATGGCAATAACTTCTAACTTTTATCAATTTAGCTATATAGTAGTGCATATCACTAGTAATTTTAAAAAACGTCAACAATAAAAATTGAAAGAACTGATGATTTTATTAATATTGAAAGTTGATTTCAAACTAATTACGACATCATTGGTAATATTTTCTGAGATGCTCTGCATGCAATAGGTTTTTGAATTCTTCACCTTTGAAGGTTTCAATATGATAAGTTCCAGGTCGGATGATCGCTGAAATACGGTATGGCCTATGCCAATTAGCTTCAAGGTTGTTATTTTTTTGCAGTACTTTGTTCAGCACATAATCTCATTCCTTCAAGTTGGTCGGATTCATCCTTTTATTGTAAAAATGGGTTTTTCTCTGTTGGTAGGCTGCATTCTCAGGGAATCATATTCTCTTACTTCTCGAAGCATATCTAGATCCAACCTTCTCATTAGGTCACTTACAAGAGAGATAAAATTTAAAACTCTATGGGATGGTAAGCCCATCTCGGCATGTATGACGACTTCAATCCCAAATATTAATATATATGGGAATTATCTAGTTGATTTTCTCGAGGTTATTCGGTATTCTATAAGACAGAATGTAGCTCATTTATCTAGTTTCCCTTCGCATCATCAAGCCTTTTCTTCAACCCGTTAAGTAAAGTTCTATTCATAACTTCAGTTTGGCCATTACTCTGAGGATGTCCTGGAGCCGAATGCGATTTTTGAATATTGGACTGGGCACAGTAAGTTACGAATTCATCATTATCAAATTATGTTCCATGGTCGATAATGAAAGCATAGGGAAACCCATACCTACAGATGATGTTTTTCCATATGAACTGATACACCTTTTTATAAGGCATGTTTGCCAAGGGCTATGACTCGGCCCATTTTGTAAAATAATCCACTGCGACGACCAACTATTTGAATCTTCTGAAGGGTAGTCGGTAGTGGTCCAACCAATTCTACGCCCCACATGGAAAATGGCCATAGCGAAGTGATAGGAATGAGAGCAGCCCGTGGAGTTTTTCAAATGCTAGAGAATCTTTGGCATTTATCACACTTCTTGGAAAAAGTTGTACAATATGCTCGCATTGTTGGCCAGTAATATCCTTGCGCACTTATCCTCTGCTGAAGTGTTCTCCTTGCTATAAGAGATCCACATGATGCTTCATGCACCTCCTAAATTAGGTCTTGGACCTCTGATGGATGCACACAGTCTTGCAAATTGGATGTTAGTCCCCTCCTATACAAAACACCTTTGTATAACATATACCGAGTTACTTTATACTTCAGCTTCTTGGCTTCCACCATATTTTCTGGTAGAGTTCCCTCCTCAATGTATGCTCTGATAGGGTCCATCCATGATGGCCCCATATCTATGTCAATAAAATTTATCATCAGATCTTCATCTATACTCCTATTGACCAAAATCTCAATAGGGATAGTTCGTCGGAGTTCAATCGTAGTAGTTGAGGCTAGCCGAGCAAGGGAATCAGCTCAGGCATTTTCCAACCTTGGGATTTTGTTCATCTAAATAGTTGGTAATTTTGTAATGACTTCCATGGCCTTGGATATATACATTATTGCTAATTATTCTTTTGCTCCATATAAACCCAGTACTTGGTTCACCACCAACTGAGAGTCACTATGTGCCACAACTTGCTTGAATCTCAATGATTAGGATAAACTTAAGCCCACAATAAGGGCTTCATACTCTGCTTTATTGTTTGAGGCCTGGAAAAGTATTATACCTGCTCCAGTGCCAGCTGCAAAAGATGACCCATCAACATATAAATTCCATATTGGGGCGTTGTTGTCAAACGCTTGGTTTGTTAAACTCCCATGGTGGAATATTTTCCCTCTTGCTTCTTCATACTTCCTGGTCATCTCCTGTGTTCGGTAAGAGGAATCTCGTAGGTCGACAACTACTTCTTTTGACGAAAGTTTCTTGGGAGATTTCTTGTTAACATCACTTCCTCCTGATTCTTGTTCGACCTATTCACTTTTCTTCTCGAGGACCTCAGAGTAAGTGAACTCAGCTATAAAATATGCCACTACTTGGACTTTCAAAGAAGACCTTGGTTTATATATGATATCATACTCTGCTAATTCCACAGCCCAATACATTAATCTACCAGATTTTTTTGGTTTATGCAAAGCTTACCTTAGAGTCATATCAGTGTAAACTATGATTATATGGGCTAGGAAATAAGGTTTCATGAGCCTGGATGCTTCAATCACTGCTAATGTCAATTTCTCCAAATGTGGGTATCTAATTTCTACACCTCGGAAAGCCTTATTGGTATAGTAGATGGGTTTTTGAACTCCATTCTCTTCTCAGATCAATGCAGAACTCATGGCTCACTCAGAAACAGCTAAGTGCAGGTACAATTTCTCACCTATGATTGGTTGGGAGAGCAATGGAGGTGACCCCAAATACTTTTTTAACTCCATAAAATATTTTTCACATTCTCCACTCCATTCAAAACTTTTTCTGAGTACCTTAAAGAATGGCAGACACCTATCTATAGCTCGGGACACGGATTTATTCAGTGCTGCTACTCGTTGAGTTAGCCTTTGCACATCTTTCTTGCAGTTTGGGGATTGAATTTCAATTAATGTCTTGATCTTATATGAATTTGCTTCAATTCCCCTTTGATTTACTACATACCCGAGGAACATTCCTTCTTGCAGTCCAAAAATGCACTTGGTCGGATTCAGCCTCATCTAGTGCTTTTCAAGTTGATCAAAAGTCTGGATGAGGTTGGCAATGTGATCAGACACATTTTTACTCTTTGTAAGCATATAATCTACGTGGACTTCCATATTTTTGCCAATTTTCTCTTTGAAAACCTTATTGACCAGCCTTTGATATGTAGCACCTGCATTTTTTAAACCAAAAGGTATAACATTATAACAGTATGTTCCTTAGGGATTGATGAAATAAGTGTTTTCCCTATCTTCAGGCTTTATTTTTATCTGGTTATAACCAGAATAAGCATCCATAAAGCTGAGTAGTTTATGTTCAGATGTAGCATCTACGAGTTGATCTATTCGGGGTAAAGGAAAGTGATCCTTTGGGCATGCTTTATTGAGATTTGTAAAATCTACACACATTCTGCACTTGTTGTTCTTTTTTTACCATAACTACATTGGCCAACCAATCTGGATATTCCACTTCATTAATAAAAGATACTTTCTGAATCTTTTTGACTTCTTCCTGTATGACCTAATTCTTCTCGGGACTGAACACTCTTCGTCTTTGATTTACTGGTTTAACTTCTTTATTTACATTGATATCATGGTAAAGAAAATTGAGATCTATCTCAGGCATATCTTCATGACTCCAGGCAAACACATGCTTTCTCTGTCTAAGGAAGCTTACCAGTTCCTATTTAAAAATAGGATCTAGTGTTTTCCCTCTCTGAGTGGTGCGTTCTAGTTTATCATCGTCTAACACAATGCTTTCAGTTGTTTCTATAATCTCTCCCTTAACCAGTTTTGTTTCCTCCCTTGAGTCTAAGGTTTCAACCTCAGATTCTTCGTCAAGTTCAGAGGTATCCACTTGGTAAGTAGTGGTTTTATTCTTTACTTCTTCCAAGTCTTCTTGCTCAGCAGAAGAGTAGTAGCACTCTCGAGCTACTTTATGATCACCTTTCATAATTCCCACACCAAAGTTAGTAGGAAATTCTAAACACTGATCTACAGTGGAAGGTACTACTTCAAATTTTGTTAGCCCTACTCTTACCATGATTATATTGTAAGATGAATTGGATTTTCTCTGTTCGGCTACCTAGCCATGTGCCGATCATCACTTCCATCTTAATGGCTCCTAAATGGAAGAATTTCTCGCTTGCAAAGCCTATTAGTGGTCGATAATAAGGCTCTAATTGGCTGAGTTTAAAATCCAAGTTGCTGAAACAAGGATAAAACATGATATTCGTCGAGATACCATTATCTACTAATACCCTAGAGACAATGATTTCTTCCTTTCTAACTTTTATTACCAGTGGGTCGTCATGAGGGTATAATACCCCTGAGAGATCATTTTTAGAGGAACCAATTACCAATTTGTCTTTGTTAACCTTCCTTGGTCGATCTTCCTCGGTAAGGTTGAACCACTGTATGTACGAGCAAGCTTGTGCCTCATTAAGGTAAGCTTTTCGTTCTGCTGTATGATCTCCTCCTCCGTCATCTCCACCTGTAATCATGTGGAAATCAAAAGAACCAAAACTGATACAGAGTACCTCATATTTTGGTTACCTAGGCCTTTTAGGGAGATTAGGATCATCATCATGGTTATCTTTATATGTTCTTTTCTTCTCCTCTCTGGGCTTGCAATGAGATTTTGATCTATGCCGAACTCTTTCATTATTCTGTCAATCAACATATTGACTCAACTTTCCTCGTTGGATGAGAGTTTTAATCTGATTTTGAAGAGCTATGAAATGCTCCGTCGTGTGACCATGATCCCTGTGAAATTCACAGTACTTAGTCTTATCCCTTTTGGTCAAAGAACTTCTCAACTTATCAGGCCAAGGCACATCTTTATTATTCTTAAGTTCTTCCAAAACATGGTGAATTCCTATGGTTAATGGAATATAACTGTTGTAATTCATGAGTCGCTACAAAAATCATTTTTGTTTTGACTCCCTGTGTTCTTTGGCGTCTTTATGATATTTCTTATCATTTTTGCCATCAACTTTTGTGCCCGAGCTACGGTTGGCTGCCATTGCTTCCTTGGCATTCATGATCTTTGCTGCGTTAGCCATCAATTCTTCCATTGTCTTCAGAGGATCTTTGGCAATAGTGTAATACAGTTTCTCAAGGAGTAGTCCACTCATAAGGGCAGCTGTTGGAGTCTTTTCCTTATATCAACAACTTCTAGTTTCTCGTTATTAAAATTAGTGATGTAATCTCTGGTGCTCTCTCCTTCTTTCCGTCTCACGCTAAGCAAGTGTGCCACCCTTTTCATAGGTTTTTCTTTAATGAATAGCTCATCCAATTGGCTGAAGCTAGAAATTTGTCCCCGAGGAAGACTATTATACCAGATTTGGGAAGATCCAGTAATAGTTCTAGAAAATGCTTTACACATCATTTCGTTGGGAACAGCATAAATGTCAGCAATCGCTTGATATTGTTCTATGTGAAGAATTGAGTCAGTTTTTCCATTATATTTGGGTGTTGCTACTGGAGCCTTAAACTTCGTTGGAGATGGGAAATCCACAGTTGCATGCACAAATGGAGACCCTTTTCCAAAATTTCTTTGTAGTGGATTTTTGGCCTTCGCCAACTCTCATAATATGTCTTCCAATCTTTGTATGGATCATTTCCATGCATCGTTGGCAACATCATATCTATGCGTTGCAACCTTATTATTTGCTAACCTTTCTTCTTGAAGTTGTTCGGTCCGAGCAGTAGTTCGTTGGGCATTTGATCTAGACTAGGCTGTGCCTTCCCTTTGATCAGATAGTCTCCGGGTGTTACCTGACATTTCACTAGAAACATTTCTTTTCTCGTGGGTCCCAAACGATCGAAGGGAGAAGCACGACTTAATTTCTCTAAGGCACTTGGACTTTCTAGAGAATAAGATTGCATGTGGAAATATTCTAATGTCTTGATCATTGAATTTGACCTTGGATGGTAGGAGACATCTCTTGTCGTCATTGATTGGTTGCGCCAACCACCTCTTGGTGGGGGTGGTGGCATATTTCCCTAAGTAGATAGAGTAGGTGCCTCGGCTTGAAGAGTTTGTGCAAGTTTCCTGATAGTATCTTACATAACACCTTGGCCTCTTGCAAGACTATCCATAATTCTAGTTAAATCATTTGCAAATGGAGGAGCAGAAGGGACAGGCGGAATGCCTTCATTCCTAATACTTTATTTAGGAATATCAACCATTTAGATGTTTAAATGAATGAGATTGATTAGAAATATTGTTCACACAGACGACGCCAATCTGTTGATGCAAAAAGGTAGACTAGGCTAATTAATTGATCACAGATAAATATGAGTAAACGAGACAAAGGATTTTTAAAGTGGTTCGACTTAAAGAAAGAGCCTACGTCCACTATAGTATATTAATTTTGTCTTTGTTCAATTGCCTCTTATTTATTCCCTCTTGGATGTAGGATTTACAATGTATTTATAGCCCCAGGGGGTGTAAAAGTGTTCGAAAATTAAAAGATGGAATGTCTTTATATCATAGACATTTTACATCTGTACAATCATTTATGTATGCAACTGTTGGCATTTTACTATCACTATTGGTCGGTCTCCACGGTGTTCGTGGTCGGTCTCCCTGGTGTTGGTCGGGATTCAATCACAGGTTGGTCGGCATCCCTCAGTAGTTTGGTATTTCATCCCTGCTAATCATGATTATCCTTCTGCTATATTTAACGGGTCAGTATCCAATTGGACCACATAACAGGATAATTTTTAGTATCAACAAGTATGTTCTATTCCTTTCTCTTTTTCAGATAATAAAGGAGAGAACATATTTAGTGGGAGATCGTAATTTGATTTACTTTTCACCTTTATTTTCCCATGCGTTTTATGGCATTATTGTTTCATGTGTGTAGGCTATTTCTCATATTTCAGATTCGTGCCTATAAGAGAGTCACGCTGTAGCTCTATTGTCAGTAGAGTCGAGTTTGTCTTTTTTTTTGCTTTGGGGATGGGCTTTAGGATTGACTTGACGAAATGGGTTAGAAAATTACGAGTCCTTTTGTTTCTTATGTTTTGTCCCGGAATAGACAAAGGGGGAGATTTGTAAGGACAAATTTCCAATAGAGTCAAGTTGTAGTATTGGCTATTTTTGTTGGACAAAAAATTTCACGTCTTTTAGTTTCATGCTACTCTGCTTCTTGAAGAATTTGAGCATATTGGATTTCAACGTACAATAAGTTCACCTCAGCATTCAATTGCTCATTTTCCCGAAAGGTATGACCCAAATTATTTTACTATGTTGGAGACAAATTTTGAAGTATTATATGCTTATTGGTAAAAGGTTTGCATATTTATTTTGGCATTTAAAATTAATTTAAATACTCTAAAAAAAGAGAGGTCGTTCGAACAAACCATATCTCTTAGTCGTTCAAACGATTTCAATCAACATCCTTAAATATTTTCCCTGAAAGGACGTTTGAAGGACTCGTTCTATCGACATCCTACAATGTCGTTCGAATGATCCAGTTAAGTCACTCGAACCATCGATTTATTTTTGAAAAAATTGATTTTCCATCTAACTTCACTTGCCCACTACTTCTAACTTGAAAACCGCTTTAGAGCTCGGGAATTACAGAGTTTTGGCTATTGCACATTAAAGAAAAAACACATTTTCTCTTATCAAAAGGTCTCCAACTTTTCATGTTCTTTTTAGGATCATTTTTCCAGAAACCACATCCTAAACCTCTCATTACATTCATCCCGGATTTGGGTGTTGTGGACTTCCGCACAAGTTATATTTAGAGACAATGCTTGACTTTCAATGGATACCGAGACACAAGAATGTTATGCAGTGTGTTGGGTCTACACATGCTATGGACGGAGGTGTTGAAGATGGAATTAACGGGTCTTGTGGAGTCAAGTCTATAAGTCTTGTATGTCTTCATGTAAAAATTGTATTCATTGTGGATTTTTTCTAGGCCTGACTGTCTGAGGTTTTTCCCATTTGAGTTTTCCCCGTACATCGGTGCATTTTTTTTATCATTCTTTCTTTTTACGTTACACGTGATATCTCTCATTCTCACTTAGGAATTCTAGTAATAAAGATTAAATTTTGGAAGTATAATCCTGCTTATTTCCATCCTGTGTTGCCAATTAATTTGTTAAAAAGGAGTATATTTAACGAATTGAACTTAAGCCATCTAACCCTACAACTTCATTATCCATTCTGGAAATTGGGCCGAACACATCATAGTAATCAACACCAGGCTTCTTCTTATATCTTTTCATAACCAAGCGAGCTTTCAAATGATCTATATGACCATTAGGTTTGTACTTGGTTTTATGAGATGTTATCTCCCAAGTATCATTCTAATCTATGGAGCATATTTGATTGTTTATTATATGAACCCATCCATCATCTTATGTTGGTTCTGCAAAGGTGAGAGGATAACAATTTGCAACTAATTCAAAATCGACAAGTTCTTCATCTCACAAATCATTATTATTAGTTATAACATAATCTTTCAAGTGAGGGGATGGACAATGAGTGCCAGTTGAGGCATGCGGTGCTATAATAGGAGATAGTGAAGAATTAAATTATACTGGACTTCCTAGTTCTTGTCAATGAACATTATTTTACAATGCTACATGTGTTGATTCATTTACACTAATTACCAGTTTTATTTCTTCTAGATCTGTCCAATGCCATATTTTATTTCCACATAATTCATCACACCTACTTATAATAACATTGCTTGGTGTTGGATTAAATGACTTATAACCTTTAGTTACATCAATATAACCAAGAAAAAATCACTTCCCACCCTTACCATCAAACTTCTTCTGCCTTTTTGTCGGTACATGGTCATATGCAACATACCTAAACACATGAGGTCTTATAACATCCAGTTTGTGACCACTCGATTCTTCCTCAAGAGTCATGTAAAGAACACCCTTTGTGGGAAACTTGTTCAAAATATAAATAACACAAGCAATGAGTTCTTCCTAAAAAAATTAAAGCATATTTTTATAGTGCAACATGTTATGACTCATTTCAACAATTGTCACTTCTTCCTCTAAAAAATCCCATTATGTTGTAATGTATCGCTAGATGTAAGCTGGTGCTTAATTCCACAATTTTTATAAAAAATAGATAATTCATTAGAGGTGTACTCTCCTCCTCTATCAGTACAAAATCCTTCAAACTACAACCGCTTTGTTTCTCCACATAGGCTTTGATGCCTTTTAATGCGTCAAAAGTTTTAGATTTCTTCTTCAAAAATTAAACCCAGGTGTTCATACTGTAGTTGTATACACCTTATCCTAGTAACCCCTAAGGACGTTCTTAGGTTCCTAACACTTCTCCCCCCCCCCCCCCCCCACCATAGACCCTAGGTCCTACTATGAGAACTGATTTAAAGGCTATCAAGAGCTTTTAGGCCCCGTTTGACTTTAGTTTACTCTTCAATTGGAGAGAAGTGCAATGAAACCTCATAGGTTTTTGAACTCCTTTTCCAACAGTCTATACCTTGTATGTATACCCTTCCTAACAGTCCCGGATGTGCACGATTTGTATACTCTTCCTAACAGTCCATAACTTGCTTCCGAATCCTGTTTGACTTCGGTCAACTCTCAAAATTGGGAGTATCTCAATGGATACTTATAGGGCTCTGTATCCCTTCCTAACAGTCCAAGATGTGCACAATTCATACTTACAGTTTGCATTTTATGCCCCTTTACAATGCATACTTAGAGTTTGCATTGTATGCCCGTTTACAATTCACACTTACGATTTGCATTTTATGCCCGTTTATTAAAAGTCCATTATGGATGGCCTGTAGGCACCCCAGCCCCCTTGCCTATTGGCATGGTGTAATTTCCTTTGCTAGAAAAGTATAGGCTATTCTAATAGGCATGCCAGAGGCCATGCAAATCGGCACCCCCATGAAACCCTAAATTTAATTATTTAAGCAATCCATGACCTCATTCCCAAGGACTCCTTTTAAATTAATCAGAAACATTCCCTCGATATCAGTTCGTCATCATTCCCAAAAGAGCCACGTTTCCAAAATTCCTTCCATTTGTCTTATCTAACTTTCATACTGCCTTTGGTCACTTACCTCATCCTACTTCTCCACCATTACACCATCATAAAATCCGCCTTCTCTCCTAAAAAAATTTGTAGTAAAGTCTTCTAGGAGGTCTATTCCTACTCCTTTCTATTTTATCTATTTAGTATTATTTTCTCATTTTATTTTCATTTATGATATCTATTAGTCTTACTTCATTATCTCACATCAATAAATATCCTTTTTAATTATTAGTATTCATATAACATGTTTTCATAAAACCCAAAAGAAGAAAAAAATGGTTTACTTATAACTTTAAAAGTATGATTTCTTCACTATTTCTAAACCTCTACACTCGAGCACGCTTTTCTTCAAAAATAGTTAAGAGGAGACTTAAATTTGGGTTTATGGGTTAAACCCCACCCTTATGGAATATCATACTACGTGGACTTTGATGTCCCATGGTCTATGTAGGCGTCTCGGGCCAATATTGGGATTCAGGTTATTTTTTATCCTTTTGTGCTCTATTGTATTTGTTGGCATTTGTGTGTCATGAACTCCTAGATATTTATATTTCACTTGATATACACACTCACATTATATTTGTTTTTATGACATTTCTTTGGTACACTCCTTAAGATGATTCCTCTTCGTCTTTGCCATGACGTGAGTTGGATGATTTCTTTTTCCCATTACTCACATCGCTCATACGTATACACATATCATATTTTGGAGAAAAGGAGAATATTATCATAGCCCATGAGAGACCAAAAGGGTGGGATGGGTGCCTAACACCTTCTCATTCTATAACATAGTCCCCGGACCTTTGATTCATTTGGTTTCGTATGCATCAGCATGTCCTTCGACGTCGTTCTTTCGAGATGGCTATATTTCTTGTGAATGTTTTGATTAAAATAGATCGGTAACTCCATTTCTTTGTGTTTATCTCCTTTTTTACGAAGATTGATTTATATTCGAGGTAGCCCACGAAGATATCAACGCGAGTGGAAAGAAGATGACTCCCATATCCTTAATTCAATCGCACGCGCGAGAGAGAAGGACTTCTCTAATTTTCCCTCCCGTCCTAATTTTGGGGTTATCCCGTGCCAAAGGAATCCGACCCAGATAGCCACAGTGGTGACTCAACTAGGGACATTTTTAGATCACTAAACTCTATTTTCACATGGGTGTTCTTTCTTTGCAATCCCACTTTTTTATACGTTTACATATGCCTGCACTTGTATGTTCTCCTTCCTTTTATATTTACATTTTGTATATAGATCTCATTCTTATCATTATATTTATCCTTACCATGCTGTTTTTTTATCATATGTATATATCACCTTCTTATCAAATGATTCATCTTTTGTTCACCTATATATGTTCACTATGTTTCACCCTATGCTTACTTGTATATACTCACTATGTTTTACTTCACACACTCACACTCGTATACAGTCTCACTCATACTCACATGTTTTAAACACCATTTGTATATTATACATGCATAGTCTCACTAAAACACACTGCCACATTTCTTTCACTTGTATATATTCACATGTTTTCTTAACTCACACTATTCTCATGTAACTCTCTCACCTTACACATATTCCTCACTCACCTGTATATTCACATACTTCATACTTTATATCTATCACAATGCCTGGTATATTCTCCATAATTCATGTAAATACTTTGTAGTTTTACTCTCCATGATTATCCCTTTTTATCCGATGCTACTTGTTTATTTTATATTGTCCCTCATAGTCGTAGTATTTCTTGTCTTTAGCATACAGAAAACTCTCCATATGGTACTAATTAAGATTCATTCATTCGTGCACACTATATCACCTAAGAAATGTAAATAATGACCAAAATTTTATCCCGTATTGAGGGGTCACTTCATGATGGGTGCCGATCCTGTAAGGCATAGTTAACCTAAGCGATATGATTCCCACCTTCCATTGGCGTAGTACCTATGACGTATATCAAACGGTTGCCCTCGTGTCGTATCGGTTGACCAAACTCACGGGAGGTATATAGCAGGGAACTCATTTACCTATTTCAAGTATAGGTAAGAGGTATATCATAAAAGTAATGTCAAAGGGGGAACCCTTCAATTAACCTACCAATTACATCAACTTTGCATCGGCGTCTACTTAGGAAACTTATACCAATTTTACCAATTATAATACGAAACTTTGCCAAAATTTTGGGTCATCGTACTACCCAAAATTTTATACTATTTCGCCCATTTTTAAAACATGACCCTATTCATGAGTCTGGAAACAAGTTAAACCATGTCTTACATCATGTACCCTATCTTTTCCCAGGATCAAGTCCTATCCGATATTTTTACTACATCTCAGGCAAACATAATATAAGTGGAACCTAATGATAATAACTATACTAAGGATTTCCCCCTTTCCCTCTTTTCAAAAAATACCAAAAACATTTTCCGCCTTTTCCAATGGAAAAAAACACCAAAAACATTCCTCATTTTCCTAAAATAAACCAAAATTATTTTTCCTCTCAGGTGTTATCGCCTACCCTAATTTTGGCATGGCTCCCTATTGTCTCTAGTCATCCATTAAACGACCCTGAAGCTCTACTTCTTCCTTTGATGCTTCCACCGAGTATAAGATCTCCCCCTGAAATTTATTCATGAAGAATGTAAGACAAGCACCAATGTTCAACCAAATCTGATGAAAATCCTCATCCATCTCAGTACTAGTACAAATAACCTCCAAGAAGGAAATCCTGAATTTTATCCCTCTACCCAAATCAAGATTATCGAAATACCTAACATGCCTCCAGTATCACCAAAATCCCTCAAAGTTTTCCCATCCTTTTTCTTACATCCCATGAGCTTCGCCAATTAAGCTTTGTCACTCCTCGCTTGGGCCTGCATTGTCGCTTCCACCCATTTAGAAGGGGGAGGCACGGAAACTAGCTTCGAAAGTTTGGGATGAAATTTTCTACAGAAATGACTATTTACTAGTGAGAGGTTCAACAATTTGTTCATGGAAGCCCAAAAGTGGGATCGAAAGTCATCTGAATGGGTTATGCTCATAGAAAAATTCAGCCCAGATGAAATCGTACAGATCGTGACAGATGTGTTCCTTCAAAACGGGAGATATGCAATATCTTTGAGTTAATTACCATTCTAAAGCTTCCTTTCATTCCATCACTTCCCTGCTGGGTGGGAAGACTTGTATGATGAAGTTGTGTAAGTTTTTGAGTGTGTTGACTACTCTTGGTAGGATGATATCATCTTCACTAGTTGGGGTGATGATTCTGAGAGCTCAAACGACGAATCAGAGGCTGGAGATTTTCCCTTTATGGCTTCCCTGAACTGTGGTATAACCCTATTGATAAGAAGATGAAATAGGGGATTGAAATCTTCTTCGAGGATGGAAATGCCTAGGATGGAGGGTAAAAACATGAGGTTCAGACTTCAATTAACAAAACCATGAAAAACATTGAAAACTTTGGGGATAACCACACCAATGAGTCATTCGACCTGCACACACTGCGAATAAAATTTTGCATAATCCTTTAAGAAGCCACATTGTCTGACCCATCTGAGAAGGTTGCCACTACTAAAGAAACTCTCCTTAATTGGCATACCATTCCTTTTTAACCCACCCAAGTCAACCTAAACCTTATTATCCAATCTCTTTAGGAGATGTCTGAACCCACTACTTTTTTTCCTACCTCTGATATCATTGTAAATGACGCCGCTTTTGATGATATAATCACTATTGTATTTCCTTAAAACTCTTTTATTGAAATAAATGAGCATTTTGAGTATCTTATTGTGCCTTACATTAATTGTCTTGATTCTAATAAAACTGTTGCTGACGTTGACTTAGTAAATGAACAATTCTTAATCGATCTCACTAAGAAAAAAATAAATAACATAACTACGTTCAAACTAATGATGATGAGACTGTTGTTATTAGTCTTGATTGTAATAGCTATTTACACGAGATTAGGATGAGGTCCACCTCGAAGAGCACGAGCGGTCGTAATTTGAAGAGCTTGTCAAAGAATTTATGGACATTTTTGCATGATCCTACAATGGCAAGCCCAACATTGATCCAGTGATAGCTCAACATGACATCCCTACCTTTCTAAAGAGTTAGCATTGAAATAATCTAGTTATAAAAGTGTTACAATATCATAACACTTTTTAACTCTTTGATAGAAAACTTTTATAAATTTCAATGGCTGAGATACACATACACACACAAATATTAATTAGTTGGTGTGATGTCCTTTTAGTCCACAAGGAAGAGAATAGAATGGGATGATGTGAAGTAAATAGAAAATATTTAGTAATTGATCACAACGAAACGAACTAAGTGGAAAATCCTGGGTACCTAAGTTCCAGGACCACCCACACACCCAAGTCCACTAATACTATTGTTTAAGTACAAATTACATCAATACAAGTGTAAGTGAAACAATTCTACCAATACAATAAGTACACCAAGGCAAGAATTAATCAACCCCATAACAAGTAGAATCCAACTAGAGCAACACATGCAGTGACAACTTAGGAACACACATACAACTACACACCCAACACTAGAGTACTAGTGAAGTTGCACAAAAATAGAATCATAAGATAATGATTTTTGTTTAATTAACACATAAAAAGATTATGACCTCTAAATCATAAGACACAACAAAGGTCTTCTTTTAGAAGGTATCAATAGTCATAATTAAACCTCAAAGTAATTTGATTATGTGTAAAGTTTAACTTTAAACTAAATTTTAATATTATGACCGAGTTAACACACAATAAAAAAAAATTGCCAAAAGAAGTTCCAAAACAACTATACTCAAACAAACACTATAGAGTCATATTTATTTAAACAAATCAATAAATAAATGATAATCAACACGATTTTAAGCAGATCAATTCTTAAGAAGCAAAAATAGTTTAAGGCTTAAAATTTTTTATTTTACTCAAATAGGTTGAGGAGAAAAATCAACATGCATGAATTTAAATCGTACCTTAAACTGAAAAACTCTAACAAATTTGAGAGAGAAATTTGTTTGAAATCAAAACATAATACTGAAGCAGAACTTGACACACAAGTCACAATCTTAATTTAAATGAATTAAATCAGGTTCAAACAAAAATTAGTTTAGATAAAACAAGTTTTAACAAAACCAAGCGAGAGGTAGAGTAAAAGATTTTATATACAAGTTAATTGGTTAAAATTAAGACATGAAAGGGCCAAAAATCATATATCGAAAATATACATATACATATATATATATATATATATATAGGCAGTTAAACCTAAGTGTGTATATGTGTGTGTATATGTATATAAATGATTTACAGATTCCTAAGTTTAGGCCCAACACAAATAGAAGTCTGAATCAGCAAGACAATCCAACATCAATAATGCAGCCAACCAAAGCAACCCCCTTCTATACTCTGAAAGCTTCAAAATAAGCTTTGAATTCGTAGCTCAAACACAACTCCAAACTGTTAGAGATTTTGGGCGAGTACAACTATTAGTAGCAACACTCATACACTCAAGATCTGAATGTGTTTATGGATATTAGGGAGAAAATGAAGAACACTAAAAAAAGTTCTTAAATCTGAAAATATAGAGAAAGAGAGGAATCAAATAAAATTTTAGTAGTGTTTTGGATGTGTTTTCAAAATAATCTCTCTAATTTTTCAAACACCCAAGACCTCTTATTTATAGGAAAAGAAAAAAATATCTAGAAACCAGCCTAGGAAAATCACAAGTAATGGCCTATAAAAGGGTAATAAAATAATAAACCTTGGATGGATAGGGATATAAAAGGAATAGAAAAACTAAGGATACATTCGTAAATAGCCAAAGAAAAAAAGGGGCATAGTTGTAAAAATGAATGAGACACAACGGTCATCCAGCAAACAAAAAACAATGATCAATCAGAGCCAATAAGGTCCACATGAGATAAAAACTTGTGAGACCCACGCAACACACATATTGGCCAAGACAACAAACCTCGAAATAAGCCAAGATGAAACCCAATCAATTTAAAACACTGTCATTTTAATATTTGGTAAAATTGTCTAACTAAACAAGTAAAAATATTTGATTAAAGGTATTTTATCATTTCGAAATCCAAAAAATATATATAAGAAATATAAAATGATATTTAAAAATTTTGAAAGCCAAATAAACTCAAATATAAAAATTACTTTAGATAAGAATACATAAAAGATGTATATGTTCAAACATAGTTTAAATTTTAATTCAAATTAATCAATTATGGATTTATTCTTTTTAAAATTATAAAAAACATATTTAACTAGAATTAATTGGTGAACAATAAAGCGATTAAAAAAAAGAATTTATCCCAAAATTGAGCCAATAAAATTTGCGGTGTTTTCAATATCACCCTTTAGCCAATTTTGAGACAAACTAAACTAAGACTCAAGAAACCAAAATAAACAAGTAGTTACATAACCTGACTAAACACAAGAGTCATGAAATGAAAGAGTACATAACTCGATTAACTACGTGTGTCCTAGAAAAGAAGAGTACATAACTCGACTAATAACATTTGTCCAATGACTCAAAACAAATAAAAATAAGAGTACATGAGAGTCTCAAATTCTCCCCTTGTTTGTCTTAAAGGGACAAAGGGTAGGGTAGAAACCTACAAATAAAGTTAGTAAAAAAAGAAATGAAAATAAAAGTACTAACAAAAAATCGAACAAGTGATTAACTTGAGAAGGAAAAAACACTAATAGACTTGCGAAGCGCTTCAAATCTGTGATTGTTTAAAGGTTTTGTAAATAAATCAGCCAATTGATAATTAGTATTAATATATTCAATAGTTGTTTCCTTTTTCTCAACTAATTCACGAATAAAATGCTCTCTCAATGAATAACTCAATTTTTGGATATGCTAGTAGCACTTTAATTTTTACAAATAATTATGGGCATAATCACTTAGCCTTTCTTTTATCCGAAGAAGCTGAGTACAACAACTACAAGTAGCTATGTACTCAACTTCGGTAGATGAATGTGAGACACGAGTTCACTTTTTGGAGGACCAAGAAACAAAATTACATCCTAAGTAAAAGCAGTCACCGAAGTTACTTTTACTATCATCAAAACACCCTGCCCAATCTGTATTTATATATCCAATAATTTTAGAATTTGTGTCAAAAGTTTATAGAATACCATAATTAATTATTCCATTTATAGATTTGGAAATGCATTTAACAACAAGTAGATGAGACTCTTTGAGATCTGATTAGTATGTAACACAAACACACACACACACACACACGCACACACACACACACACACACACACACACACACTATACATTATATTTGGTCTACTAATAGTTAAATAAAGAAGACTCCCAATCATACTACGATATAATATCACATATAACTTTTTCCCGGATAAGTCTTTAGAGAGTTTAGTGGTTGAACTCATGGGCGTTATAGCAGTTTTAGCATTAGACAAACCAAATCTTTTAATTGAATCCAAGGCATATTTGGTTTGGAAAATAAGAGTGTGATATGAATTTTAAACAAATTGAAGGCCTAAGAAAAATTATAATTTCCCCATCATAGACCATTGAAATTCAAATTTCATTATTTTAACAAAGTTCTCAGCTTCAAAGGAAGATGTAGACCCAAAAATAATTTCATCAACGTACACTTGAGGCATTAGTAAACAATTTGATTTACGTTTAACAAATATTACTAAGTCTACTCCCCCTAAACTAAGTACATGTTTCATTAAAAAAAGTTTACTAATATATCATACCAAGCACGTGGGGCTTGTTTTAATTCGTAAAGAGATTTTGTAAGTCTAAAAACATAATTAGGAAGGAAATTATCAATAAAGCCTTTTGATTGCTTAACATAAACTTTCTTATTAAATTACCATTTAAAAAAGTAGATTTAACATCCATTTGATAGTATTTAAATTTGAAATGGAATGAACTGGTGTGGGTACCCGGATTTGGCATTACAGGCCCGGACGAGTAGCCCAATTAGAGCGGCCCAAAGTCCAGACCCCTTGCTTAAACTTAATGGAATTATGACTGAGTCTTCTCCCATGTTCTCGTAAAGAGATGTTTCAGGAGAATATGGTAAACGTGGGGGAGTCCAACACCCCCACTCCCCGAAGAGAGACATGTATATAATAAACCCTAGGCTTGGGGCAAAAGGCACGCACTGTATTCTCTGTAATCACTCCCCGGAGTATATAGAAATAATATCGACTACACCCCCGTGGACATAGGCATTCTTGTTGAACTACGTACACATCCTGTTGTGTGATTGGCAATTTACATTATTTATTTTGCTTGGTGATTGTACTTCTCTCATTTATTTGTGTTGAAAATAATTGTCACCACAATTGGCGCCGTCTGTGGGAACCGTTTATCTTCCCTGAGAAAGTACACACCAATAAAGAAGTTCGAAATGTCTGGTCACCGTAGTAATGCTCCTCAAGAAGGAGATATCCAAGACCAACCTGATCCTCGCAGGATCAGGTCTGAAGTTCGGTGTTCAGATCAGAGGGCTCGCCCAGAAAGGCCATCCTCCGAAGAAAGCCAAGGACCAGCAAGGTCCACACAAATCTCCAAGTTTATTGATGCATATGAGGCGAGGCTCCGAGAGCAGAGGGAGTCTTCTCGCAAGCACGAGGCTGAGAATGCTCGCCTCAAAAGAAGGTTAGAAAGAATGGAGAGAGAGCTCCATCGTGGAACTAGGAGACGTCCATACCGTACTCCTAGCTCTCAGGCGAGCAAGTCTCGTAGCCGAGGAAGGAGCCCAAGACGCGAATCCCAAAAAGTTGAGGGAAATGAGTCAGAGGATGGCCTGCTCAAGAAATTATGACTAACTCACCACTACAGGATCCCAGCTCGCAGCAACGAGAACATACGAACTTTAATCCGAAGGGAGATGGACCAATACCCTGCGCATCATGGTGCTAGATCGACTCGAGAGCTCTTTAGACGAGCCCTCAAAACTCAGATGAAATCCCCTTTCTCAAGGAAAATAGAAGAAGAGGAAGCCCCCAAGAAATTTGCTATTCCAAGATTCAAGATTTACGATGGTAAAAGTGATCCCATTGATCACGTTAGGCAGTACAGGTAGGCTATGACCCTCTGGAACCATCGGGATGCACTGATGTGCCGAATTTTTCCCTCCAGCCTCAATGACGTGGCACAAAAATGGTTCGAAAGGCTCCCCCATAGGTCCATCAGGATCTTCGAGTCCCTAGCCGAGCTCTTTACGACCCATTTCATTACTAGTAGCTCCCATCCCAAAAGAATGGATTCCTTGCTAACAATGAAAAAGACACCTCAAGAGACCCTCCGAGATTACACGAAGAGGTATTGGGAGATATTCAATGAAGTCGATGACTGCTCAGAACAGGTAGCGGTGGCCTCTTTCAAAATTGGGCTACCCAGTTCTTCCCTCCTGTACCAGTCCCTGACAAAAAAAAAGGCCACGTCCATCGACGACCTAATGTCTCGCATCGAGATATATGCCAAGGTCGAAGATGTCACTCGCCTCAGCGCGGGAGAGAACGGCCGAACCAAGCACGTTGCGAAAGACAATGACAAAACTGAGGACCAGAAGAAAGGAGGAAAGAATGGGGGCAAGAATGGCTCCAAAAACGGAGGCAAGAATGATTTGTCGAAAGCATTTCAGACAGTGAATACTGTCTTCAGAGAACCAATTTATAAGATTCTCGCTAAAATCAAAGACGAGCCATTTATTAAGAGGCCCAGAAAGATGGGAGGGGTTCTATCAAAGAGAAACAACGTGCTGAGATGCGATTTTCATAAAGAGGGAGGATATAAGACAGAGAATTGCACGGCTCTTAAATTTTATCTCGAAGAACTGGCCCAGTCTGGGCATCTGAACGAGTTTGTGGAAAAGAAGGAAGAGAAAGTCGTTGCCAATGGAGAAGTAAGGCCTGACAACGTGCTCGAGGACTATGCTGGCCATGAATTCATAGTAATTCATGGGGCATCTGATGTGAAGAAGATTCAAGGAAATTCAGCTCAAATGGTGGTAAAGAAGCTTACAGTGGTTATGCAAGATTTTCAGATCGATCTAGCAAAGATATAATCAGGAAAGCATCGACGAGCAGATGACGTCGACTATAGTAAGCATATCGTATTCACAGATGAAGATCTGGTGGGAGTGAGAACTCCGCATCATGATGCCTTGATCATTACTCTTAGGATAGCTAACTATGACGTCGATAAGTTGCTCGTCGACCAAGGAAGCTCGTCCGAGGTAATGTATCTCGACATGTTCAGAAGATTGAAGTTAAGCATTACCGACCTAAGGGAAGCCACTGTCCCTTTAGTTGGTTTCACTGGAAAAGTGACTATGCCCTTGGGAAAGATCGTGTTACCGATAAGGGAAGTAAATGTCTCCAAGATGATTGAGTTCCTGGTAGTTGACATTGACTCGCCATACCAAGGCATCCTAGGAAGAGGTTGGCTGCACGCGATGAAGGAAGTCTCCTCGACCTACCATCAGAAACTCAAATATGTGACCAAGAGAGGAGTAATGGAGATCCATGTCGATCAAGCGATGGCAAGAAGGTGCTTCATAACGGCCATGCACCCAAGACCAGAGAAGAAGGCCGACAAGCCCAGTGAGAAAGTCGAAGAACAAGAAGGTCTAATACCTTCGAAATAACAATTAAAATATGGAAGGCCCGGAGTGGAGGAGACTAGGCTCCTCCCCTCTGAAAGAGTTGTTGAGGACTTGGACGAAATTACAGCTGGAGGTAGCAATGATGACATGATCTTCTTGATTGGAGCTTCTCTCACAGATAAGGAAAAGAAGGAGTTGAGGATTCTGCTAAGAAGCAATGTAGACGTTTTCGCATGGGAACCATACGAGCTTACTAGAATTAATCCTAGTGTGGTCTATCATCAGTTGCACGTCGACCCCACTTTCAAACCAATTGTGCAGAAGGCACGGTGAACTGCACCCGAGAAGGCAAAGGCCGTGGAAAAAGAAGTTAAAAAACTGCTGAATGCAGGATCCATACGGGAGGTCCAATTCCCCAAATGTTTATCCAACCTAGTAGCAGTTCCAAAGAATAACGGGAAATGGAGAGTCTGCATTGACTTCACTGACCTTAAAAGGGCGTGCCCTAAAGACAGTTTCCCTCTGCCAAAAATCGATCAATTAGTGGACGCCACAGCAGCTCACGAGAGAATGAGTTTTCTGGATGCATACTCGGGGTATCATCAAATCATTCTGTACGCTCTAGACCAGGATAAGACAACATTCATCACCACCGTTGGATTATACTGCTACAAAGTCATGCCCTTCGGGCTAAAAAACGCAGGGCAACCTACCAACGGCTGGTCACCAAGATGTTCAAGAACCAAATGGGAGACAACATGGAAGTCTACATAGACGATATGCTCGTCAAAAGCAGGAAGAAAGAAGACCACCTCTCTGACCTATCAAGAACCTTCGAAATCCTCAGGAAGTACCGAATGAAACTTAACGCAAGTAAGTGTTCTTTCGGTGTCCAGTCAGGAAAATTTCTTGGGTACTTAGTAAGTAAGAGAGGCATCGAGGCTAATCCAGACCAGATCGATGCAGTGAACAGGGTACAACCCCCTCGCACAATCCGGGACGTACAAAATCTCACCGGCATGCTTGCAGCCTTGAACCGTTTTGTCTCAAAGTCCTCCGAAAAGTGCAAACCATTATTCCAGCTCCTAAAGGGAAACAAAAAAGTAAAATGGAATCAAGATTTCTCGCGGGTATTGGATGATCTCAAGGATTACCTTAGCTCACCACCACTTCTCGTCATACCCCAGGAAAGAGATTCATTGTACTTATATCTCGCCGTTTCCAACCACACTGTCAGTTATGCATTAATGTGCGAAAAATCAGTAATCCAACACCCCGTTTATTATGCAAGCAAGTCTTTATTGGATGCCGAGCAGCGCTACCTACCACTAGAGAAGATCGCCTTTGCACTAGTAGTGGCTTCAATGTAGTTAAAGCTCTATTTTGAAGCTCACACTATCATCGTCCTTACATCGTATCCCCTTAAAGCAATCCTGAGGAAAGCGGAATTGTCGGGCAGACTGTCTAAATGGTCAGTCGAGCTCGGACGATTTGAATTTAATTTCAACCAAGGAACGCAATCAAAGGGTAGGTCCTTGCTAATTTCATAGCCAAATTCACAGGCGAGCAGCCTCTTGTCCAATTATAACCTACGATCCGAAGAGAGAATCACACAAGAGAGTGAGTCTGGAAATTGTTTGTTGATGGGGCCTCCAAGTCAAAGGAGGCAGGAGTAGGCATTGTTCTCATCACTCCAGAAGATACAATCCTCGAATAAGGAATTAGGCTTGGATTTGAAGCCTCCAACAATGAAGTAGAATATGAGGCTTTAATAGCCAGCCTCCAGAAAGCACAAAGTTTGGGAGCAAAGCAGTTACAGGTGTTCGACTACTCACAATTAGTCTCCAATCAGATAAGTGGAGACTAGAATGTGAAAGATGAAAGAATGGCAGCCTACCTCGCATTGGAAAAGAATCTAATGGCCAGCTTTGAGGAGGTCTGCGTCCAGCAGTTTCCTAGAGGTAGAAGAGCCATGCCGAGGCCCTAGCAGCCTTGAGCTCGGTGATTGATTCCGACTTAAAAAGAACCATCCCCATCGATTTTGTCGCTCATTCGAGCATAACCGTAGCAGTGAGCTGCCAAGCGTGGAGCATGTGCTCCACATTGAGTCAGCACCCAGTTGGATGGACCCCTTAAGGGACTATTTGAAGGATGGCGCACTCCCTAGTGATAAGAAGACAGCTCATCAGATAAGAGTCAAAGCTTCTCGCTTTCACTTATCTCCTGATGACAACCTATATAAGAGATCGTTCTCCGGTCCTTACCTTCAGTGTGTTCACCCGAGGGATGTCGAACAAATTTTACACGAACTCCACGAGGGAATCTCTAGAGGCCATATTGGAGGAAGGTCATTGGCTTTCCGAGCAATGAAGGAAGGCTATTGGTGGCCATATATGCAAAGAGACTTTGCAATGTATGTTTGCAAATGCGAGGAATGCCAGCTTCATGCTCCAATGGTCCATCAACCCAACAGCGACCTAAAATCACTTTCCAGCACATGGCCATTCGCCCAATGGGGAATGGACATCGTAGGACCTCTTCCTACCGCTGCCGGCAATCGCAAGTATCTGTTGGTCGCAACTGACTACTTCACCAAATGGATCGAGGCAAAGCCACTTGCGAACATCCGAGACTCGGATATGATAAGATTCATATGGAAAAATATAATCACCCGCTTTGGGATCCCTAGGACCATCATCACTAACAATGGAATGCAGTTCGAGAGAAGCTCCTTTCAGAATTTCTGTAATGACCACAGAATCAGACACCATTTCATCTTGGTGGCCTACCCTCAGAGTAATTGCCAAGCCGAGGCTTCCAACAAAGCGGTGATCGATGGGATAAAAAAATGATTAGAACGAGCCAAAGGCGCATGGGTGAATGAGCAACCACATATTCTGTGGGCCTACCATACTACCCCACGTCGAGCAACGGGGGAAACCCCATTCTCACTAACGCATGGAATGGAAGCAGTCATTCCATTGGAAGCAGGCTTGCACACTATGAGATCCACCCTTATCGACCAAGGCCAAAATGATGCAGCATTGCTCGCTGAACTTGACCTAGCCGACGAACATCGAGAGCTTGCCTTGGTGAAACTAGAGAGCTACCAGCAACAGCTCTCAAAGCACTATAACAAGAAGGTCAATCCAAGGGCATTCCGAGTTGGGGACTATGTCCTAAGGAAAGTCTTGGGCAGCGCACTAAAACCATCATACGGCAAGTTATGACCAAACTGGGAAGGACCATTCAAGATAACAAAAGATGATATGTGAGGAGCCTATCACTTAGAAACGCTGGAAGGCAGAGAGATCATTCGAGCATGGAATGCAACCAATCTTAAGAAATTCTATTTCTAGATTCCTCTTTTGCATTGTACTTATAAGACTGGAAGATTATTTCCTTATCATTAATAAAAGTTGTTTAGCGATTGCATTCTACGAAGTGTCAGTTAACTAGTATATGAACTTTATAACTCACGCACCTTTTCCAAGTGACAGGCTCACTAATCATTACACTATAGCAAGGAAATCACCATCCTCAGGTTTTCGTTATGAAGCACGAAAAAACCTCTTAGCATTGCCCGTGGCAATATATGAAGCCCTATAGGAGATCCTTAGGCAATATGGCCAAGTCAAAATTGGTTGCCAAACAATGTTTACTTAATAAAATCCTGATCGGATAGAGCATCCAATACCAGGTGTGTCCTCGCCAATTGCCACACTTAGGCCTAAGGGAGTGTGACGACATGACCTAAAAGGTAAAGTGGGGAAGAATGGTATCCCATAAGCATACTGGACTGGAGGTAAACTCACTTGACAATGCAAACTTACAAATCTAGTTAGTAAAGAGAGCCCAAAGATTATTGAGCAAAGTCTAAAAGATGTGGAAAATATACAACACTTGTTTAGTCGGCAAATTCGCCCAGAACATAAACTTTATATTACCTCATCATGTTTACAACAAATACAGCCCATGTTTAGTTGGAGAGATCGCCCAAAACATCAACATTACATTACTTTATTACAAGATATACAGAGTTACTACTGGAAAAATCTTAATGAGGTTGAGGCCTCTGAACGAGATAATCAGCCACTTGGGCTCTTCGACCATCATCGGGATGAGGAACCAGCTCCTCCTCGACTTTATTCGCATCTGACTCCAGTAGCTGCTGAGGGATGGCATTAATATGGATCCACTGATCATCTCTCCGGAAGGGATTGGGCATTAGTGTGGAATGAGAGATCTCATGACGATACTAGAGCATTGAGTTCCTTGGGACTTGCAGCTCCTTCAAGGCACTCAACCATCCCCTGATAAAGGTGAGCTCTTCAAACTCTGTTAGCCTCATCGAGGCATTTAGCAAACCTTGGTCGTAACCATCGGCCCATACTTACCAAGGTTCTCTCTTAAACAGATGCCTCAGTCGAGTGACGTCCCTTTGAAGCCTAGCAGTAATCACATATGCTCGTTGGACATCACTACAAAGGTCTTCCATCTCCCTAGCTGAACTTCTTGCGTTTATACCAGCTCGCGGAACAGTCGACGGGGTAGAACCTCGCAGCATCGGAGGAACATCGCTTGGTCCAGCTCCAGCTCATGACGAGGAGGAACCTCGTAATACTGCAGGAGCGATGCTCGGCGCATGCTCCCTGAGTTATGAGACTTCCCTCCTCAAAGCCTCATTCTCTTGCTGAAGAATTTCTCTAACCTGGTTGATCTCAGAAGCATCCAGAAGCGTTGCTCTCAGAGTATTCACCTCCTCTTGGACTGAGGCACCGACTTCTTCCATCTCTTGGAGCCTGTCTTTTAGTTTAACGATGAGCTCAGTCTGCTCTATGAAACGCTTGTTCCTCAATCGTAGTGATTTGTAAATTCTCACAAAGGTATGACAAACATCAGAACTTACATCTGGACCAAGCATCCTTCCCAATTGAGAAGTGGCTGGTATATAATCATCAACATCAATCAACTACAAGCAATAAAAGAGCAATGAAAGATAGAGCTATTCAGTACATTAAAAGAAAAAGTCTTCACATTTCATTCATACGAGAAAGATAAGAGTACATTGAGGAATAAGAAGGGAACATTACAAACAAAAATATAAAAACAATCCTAAGGATAGATCAGTTGGCGACCTTGGGTTGCTCAGAAGAAGCTGGATACTTCCCCTTATCTACAGCGGTGGGGGCATCACTCTCAGCAGGGATAGCATCTGCCGCTCGAGCAGGAGGGGCAGCAATAGGAGTTGACTGAGGAATAGAGCCAACACCTTCGATGGCTGGGACAGGAACTTCATCCATGACAGTCTTTGGGACTGGATCGTGCTCATCAAGCAGAAGAGAGGCAACATCCACAGTAACAGCTAAAAGGGCCTTGTTCCAGCCCTTCTGGAAGTCCAGACGGCTAATGTAGCCTATCTGAACCTCAACGTCTTCATACACATCAGCCCACCCGGAGTTATATGAATCCTCCTTAATGGTGGCTGCCTGAGACTCTTTCTCCTTCATCTGCTCGGTCAGCACTGTGTTCTCCTCCATGACAACCAGCTTGCTCGAGCAGAGCAGATCATAGGCTTGTTGTAGTTTATTCAGTTCTTTAACTGCTGCTTCCCTCTCTCGATTGGCATTAGCAAGAGCCAGGTCAAAAGACGTCTGAGTAGCATCAGCGGCCTTCAGACTAGCCTCTAGCTCTGTACCCTTAACTTTCAAGGCAGCATTCTGCTGCTCCAGCTCGCCGTTCTTGTTCACCAGCTCGTCGCGAGAGTGATAGAGCACGGTAAAGTCAGTCACAAACTGCGAGTAGAAAAATATTTTATAAGAAAGAAATAACCCGAACTTGTCAAATATTAGAAGAGAGAAATGGTCTTACCTATGATAGACTCTGACTAGCTTGGAAGGTTAACTGATCAGACCCCATCGCTCTTTGGTGATCTGTAGAAAGGACTGCCCTCTCGAGCAGCGCAGGGGCCAGTTGATGAGAAATGGCAACTGAGGCCCCCTCTGACAATGCGAACACAGGCACTAAGGCCTGCCCAGCCTTCGTCCTCGCTTCCATTTTCCTTCTCTCCTCCTCCTTTTCCTTCTCCCTCTCTATTTTCCTCTTCTCTTCCATCCTCTTTTTCTCTTCAACCTTCTTTCTCTCCTCCTTCCTTTTCCTCTCTCTCTCTCTCTCTCATCTGCTATTCTTCCTTTCTCTTCTTTTCTTGCTCCTGAGCAGCAGGCCGAGAACCAGTAGCAATAGCCCCAGTATTGGACTTTTGCTTCTTCAACCTCTGGGCAAGAAGCACATTATCATCATCATCATCATCTCGGATTAAGTTCTTACTGGGAGGAACCATTTCCTCACTAGAGCTACTGGACGTACTTGAGGATTCTTGGGCTTTAAAAACTTCTCCCGATCTTGAAGAACTATCACTCTCCTCGCCAAGGTCACCTTCAACACCTCCTCTGATATCACTCTCAGAACTGCTCTCCTCCTCGTATAATCGAATGGGATCAACAGCAGTTTCTTCAGAGGTATCAAATTCAGGAATGCTATCCATAGGCCTCGCTATAAAACTAGACCCAACATTTTTATACTCGAGCAGGAAGGCAGCAGACCGGGGATGTTCACTATCAGCCAAGGGCTCCCTGATATTCCAAGCTTTGACCAACTCTGAAAGTCGAACCTCGCTGAGAGCAGGCTCCAAGTTCTTTGACCTCGCTGAAAGGAAAATAGGACAAAGTCAGAAAAATCATGCATTAACAAAGAAATTGAAAGTGCAGAGCAAAGACTACCTACGTACTCTTCCCCATAAAAGGGAATAGTAAATCTATCAGACCTCGACCCCTCAGTCTGGGGGGAGAGCTGCCAGTTTATTGCAAGAAAGCCATCCTACTAGTAGTCCTTGTGGGAATCAGGTAAGTTTACTACCAATACCCTATCAGGACTCTTGGCCTTGAGATAAAGAACACTAGAGATAGTTCGAGAAAAGGAGTAGCAAAAACAAACTTCGGCGACCCTAAATTAGTGCCATAAAGTTGATTTATTCTATGGACGCCGTTGATTATCTTCCATACATTGGGAGAACACTGTGCAGGAACAATGTTGGAATAACCAAAGAAATGCAAGAATAAATTGTTTGGAGGAAAAGTAAGCCCCCCTTGGGAGAGCAACAAGACGTGAATCCAATGAGTGCCCTCTATCCCTCTAACATTTTTAGGGAGAGCGGCACACTCAATATCTACCCATTCTGGGATATTATAAAACTTCCTAAACTCGGACACTGATCTATTACCTATCTTTGCCATTTGTAAACCCTAAGCTACAAATTTAAAGAAAGCACTGAGAGAAAACACAGAGAGAAGGGAAAGGAGACTTACGAGATGAAAGTTTGACTTGGACGATGAAGAATCACAAGCCCAAATGGTGAGGGAGATCGAAAGCAAAGAAAATGAAGACCCGAAGAAGAGGTCACAAATCGCTAACACTCGCAGAAGATAGAAGAACACTAAGAAGCTTGAAACAGAAACTATGAAATACTGCTCAAAATGACTTTTAAATATTACTAATCATCGCGCATAGGACACGAAGCAACTACCACCTAAATCAACCCTAAAACTTTGGGAAGAGTTACGTGATATGCAAAGGATCCATTATGACAAATCATTTAAATTTATTGAGCCCAACTTGTGGCCCAACAAATTTGGGGACAATTGTGGGTACTCGGATTTGGCATTACAGGCCCGGACGAGTAGCCCAATTAGAGCGGCCCAAAGTTCCGACCCCTTACTTAAACTGAATGGAATTATGACTGATTCTTCTCCCATGTTCTCGTAAAGAGATGTTTCAGGAGAATATGGTAAACGTGGGGGAGTCCAACACCCCCACTCCCCGAAGAGAATGTATATAATAAACCCCAGGCCTGGGGCAAAAGGCACGCACTGTATTCTCTGTAATCACTCCCCGAAGTATATAGATATAATATCGACTACACCCCCGTGGACGTAGGTATTCTTGCTGAACCACGTACATTCCTGTTGTGCGATTGGCAATTTACATTGTTTATTTTTCTTGGTGATTGTGCTTCTCTCATTTATTTGTGTTGAAAATAATTGTCACCACAACTGGCAAGTTACAATCTAACATATTTTGATCGAAGAAGAGCAAAAGTATCATCAACATCAATACCATCAATTTGAGAATACCCCTATGCAACTAACCTAGCTTTGTTTCTAATTACATTACCCGATTCATCACATTTATTTTTTAATATCCATTTTGTTCCAATAACATTTGTGTGAGTGGGATTAGGTACTAAATTCCACACATCATGAAGCTTAAACTGTCCTATATCCTCTTGCATAGCACGTAACTATGACTCATCAACAAGAGCTTCTGTTACATGTTTAGGTTCAATTAATAAGACGTAAGAAGGAAAAAAGACATTTACAATTTGAGATCAACTCTTAATCGGTTCTTTAACATCTCCTAAGATGTTCTTCTTAAGGTGATTTTCCTTAACCCATTGATGATTTTAGTAAGTCTTCATTTTCTATCGTGTCGACAGGCAATGAACTCTCACTTTCTTCTAAATGAGGTGAAACACTATCATTAACAATAACATTAATATATTTCCTAATGGTCTTGGTGTTAAGGTTATAAACACGACAAGAACGACTGTTTTGACAATATCCTAAAAAGATAGCCTTATCTCCTCGAGTCTCAAATTTTGAGAGTTGTTCTCTATCCTTACAAATAAAACATTCACTATCAAAACCCTAAAGTATTTCAGATTTGGTTGTTTACCATACCAAAATTTATAAGAGGTATGTTAGTTATTTGTCCTTAAATACAGTCTATTTATAATGTGACAAGCAGTTTGAGTAGCCTTATCCCAAAAATATTTCGATAAATTTTTAGCATGAAGTAAGAAACGATCCATTTCTTGGATGGCTCGATTCTTTCATCTGTAATTCTATTTTTTTGAGGATTTTTAGGAGAGCTAAATTTGTGTTGATACCCATTTCCTATATAATATTCTATAACACTCGTGTCTTTAAATTCTCCTCCCTCTTCACGACGAATTCTGGTCACTTGTATGTCTTTCTCATATTTTAATTTTTAACAGAATTCTCATTTTTTTTTAAATGTGTCTGATTTTTCTTTCATGAAAATTACCCAAGTAAATCTTGTAAAATCATTAACAATAACAGAATATAAGATTTACCACACAAACTACTAGTCCTAGAAGGACCCATGAAGTCCATATGAAGCAATTCCAATGACTGAGACGTTAAAAAATATTTAGATTTCTTGGGAGGGGCCTTGTGTATTTTGCCAACTTGACAATGTCAACAAATCGACTGTTTAACCTTAGAAAATTTAGGTAGATCACGTATAAGTTATTGATTAGCCAACCTAGACAAGTATCATAGTTAATATGTCGTAACCTTTCGTGTTACAAATATAAATCACTTAACCTAGATTATAAATAGTTTTCTTCAACTTTGTTTTGAATAACAATATAACACTTATCAGGTGCTTTTTTTTACCACAAAGAATAGTTTCACCTTTTAAATTGACAATTTTACACTCGATTGTAGAGAAAATAACAGTATGTTTTTGTGTCACAAAACTGGCTTATACTAAGTAAATTGGCTTGGACAGCCTTAACAAATAAAACCTCATCCAAGTTAGGGAGACCATCAACCTTGATTGTTCTTTTGCTTATGATCCGAGACATTTTACCATCTTCAAAAGTAAGATTTCCTCCGATATACAATTTTTAAGAATTTTTTTTTGTCACCGATCATATGCCTAGAACAACCGGAATCTAAGAACCATTGAGAGTTTTTATAAGATGCATTTAGGGAAGATAAGACAACATTAAATCTCAACTGATTGTGTAAATCATTTTTCCTAATCCAAAAGGACTTAGTTTTTGGAACATAAATTATACTTGCCAAAGGATTAGGTTTGACAATTTTGGGCTTCTTAACAATGTCGCTCACAACAGGAGGCATAAATTTGATTAATTTAAAATTTATTTTTATACATACACACTTGAAAAGAATATTTCCAAATGCCCAGATTTAGCACAAAAATTATAATAAAATACCTGTTTACTTTCAGAATTATACTCATAAGCGATACTAGGACCATTATTAAAAATTCTTCCTGGTTTAAGTGTTCTAAAATAGAATTTTTCTAAATGACCAACTTTACGAAAAAAAATCGCAATGAAACAGTGGTTTATTCAAAGATTTATTCACGGAAGATGTTCTGGGACTCATAGCATTAGGACTAGATCTTTTCTGATTGAGACGTTTAAAATAAAAAAATTCCAAATGACCTTTTTTTAATAGAAAGTGCATTGATAAATCTTTCTAAAAATTTTTTTCTCAAGGATTTGCATTTCAATTTTCTTATGAGGGATAGACAAGCGAACGTGGTTAAATATGGACAGATCTCAATCGAATTAGAAACATTAGTTTCTTCAAAATTTTCTCCATTATACTCAATTCCTTTGTTTTTAATATGATCTAGTCCAGGATCAACCATATGTTCGATTGAAAGACTCGAAGTCACATTGGCATTCAATTTTTCAACAGTTTTCTTTAATTCAATTTTTGATGCATCGAGGTTTTCTAAAAGAGCCCATTTTTAGCTTCCAAAGAGTGATTTCTTTCTTTTAAATTTCGAAATAATTTTCTTAAGCAATGCGTTATCAAATTCAAGCTCTTCTACTTGCATAGTTGATTAATAAAAAATAAGTCGAATTTGATTATTCAAAACATCAATTTTAGATAGAAGTCTAGAATTGATTTTGCCTAGGTGAATACACTTTTTAAAAACAGATTTGTACATTTATTCAATATCTAAAATATCATCATTCTTACAAAATTTAGTTTCACTAACACAATTAGTTACATCGTACAAAATCACATTTTCATCAAGCAAGGAGATAAAGTTAGTGGTAGTAGTATGTGGGAGTTTAACAGCTTAACCATCAATGTTGTCCATAAAAATTCAGAATTATCAGACATACTGGAAATTTTATCTGAGTCATTATCAAATTCAATAACATAAATGGAATTAAAAGACATATGGTTTTTATAGTATTCACAGCTATCACTATTCCAACTATCATCCCTAGTTTTTGAAAAATGAGCCTTATTTGAAAATTTTCCTTTAGATTTTGAAAAGCACTTATTAGCATAGTGACCAAATTCATTACATTTTCTACATTGGATTTGACTAAGATCTTTACTTGTGTCCACTTTCTCAAAAATTTCTTTTCAATTTGCCTTTTGTGAGGTCCATTGGAATAGCTAGGTTAACCTTCTTTGGAGGAAAAATTGTCTCTAAATTTCACAAATTTCTTTAAGTTTGAACATTAAGGCAATTTCATTATCTAGTGACTCAAGGGAGATATTAGTGTCATCCAAATCAGTTAAGGAGGATTTAAAAACAAGTCTATTAGCACTAGCTTTAAAAATCAAAGGTGATTGAGAAGTGTTTGCACTAGTGTTCCCCCTTTGATTTTTATTTAACAAGGTTTGCACTTCATAATTTTTTAGCTTGCTACATAAAAGTTATGGTTCCATGTTAACATGGGTAAATTTTTCTATAGCATGAATTTTCATATTAAAGCTAGAGGTATGGGACCTAAATATTTTATCACAAATTTCAGAATCATCATACACGATTCCATTAGCATGAGATTGATTAACTATGTCATGTAACCTAAGATAAAAGTCATGAAATTTCTCATCATCTATCATGAACATGGAATCATACATATGAATAGGAAGTTGAGATTTAACCTTTTTAACATTAATATCCCATTTGTAGGTAGTCATTAGAATGTCCCAAGCAGCTTTCATATAGTGCTGGCTGAGACACTTTTAAACTCAGTCTCACCTATAGCTTAGAAAATAACCTTTTCGCCTTTATTGTTATACCAAGAATTTAGATTTTCCTCTTTCGTCCATTCATTTAGATGTTTTCTTAAGACTGTTTGGGCATCACCGTCACCAATTATTTTAGTAGGAAAAATGAATTCAGTTTCAACCATCTCCTATACTTCATATCCCTACTGTTGGATGTGTGAAACCATCCTTACTTTCTAGTAAGCAAAGTTGACACCATAAAACATGGGAGAATGTACGAAACTACCATTATGGTCTTTCATTTTAAAAATAGATTTTAAAAGAGTTCAGGGGCTTAAAGAGTATAAAAACATCTAAAAAATGATCATGATGCTCTGATACCACATGAAATAATCAAGTACACAAAAGTGATAAGATATTATAAAACTCTTTTAACTCTTTGAAAAAACCTTTTATAAATTTTAATAGTTGAGATACACACACAAATATTAATTGGTTGGTGTGATGTCATTTTAGTCCACAAGAAAAAGAATAGAATAGGATGAGGTGATACGCAGTATTTGATCACAAGGAAACCAACTAAGTGGAAAAACCCGGGTCCCTTAGTTCGAGGACCACTCACCCACCCAAGTCATAGGGATGGCAATGGGGCGGGCTTTGGTGGGGACCCAATTCGCCCCCGCCCCTAATGGAGGAATTTGGGACGAATAAATGGGGTCGGTTCGAGGTCAGGTTTGAAATAAATAAATAAAACCATCGAGTTGGGCTTGGTGTCGGGATCGAGTTTAGTATATAAAACCCCCATACCCTCCACATTTATAGGTATTATTACAAATTTACCCTTATATATATATATATATATATATATATATATATATATATATAGAGAGAGAGAGAGAGAGAGAGAGAGAGAGAGAGAGAGAGAAATGTTTAGGTAGAGTTTTATTTTTTTCTCATTTCTCCAATGGCCACTCCCTAACCTCTCTCTACGGCTCACTCATCTCTCTCTCTGTCTACTACTCACTTATTTCTCTCTACCATCGGTCCCACCACTTCGACAACTATCATACTACAGAGAAATTTTTAAGTTCTTAAATTTTTTCTTATTTTTTTAGTGAATGTTTGCTTCGGCCTCCGGTAAAGAAGTCAAAAGTTATGGCCAAGTTTTTTTTATTTTTATTCTTCTATATACCCTGTAGTATGTAAGGTTATGGAAAATTTGATAGTTGTTTTTTTATTGTTTTTACTCACTTATTCAAGACCCAATTGAGCAGTGATATGAATTACATTTCTGTGAACATTTATGTTAAAAAAAAATTAAAAAACAGAGATATTGATTACAAATTTCAGAAATGGATTTAAAAAATTACTGTTCTCAGATTTGAAAAATTATAGTTCTCACAGATTTCTACAAATATCAATTTTTGTTTAATTACAGATTATAAACAAGTCATTCATTTTTTTACGGATTTTAGTTTTAACTATAGATTTTATTTACTGATTTTTACTACCGATTTGTATAACTATTTTGTTTTTTTACAAATTTGATTATAAACAAAGTTTTAATTTAATTACAGATTAGTTTATTTACAAATTTATTTTAAGCTTATTTATTTAATGTTGTTTTTGAACAAAAAAATTTGAAGTGAAAAATGCCCAGAGTAAGATGAAATCAATATGAACTTTTATGATTTGGATATCTTTTTTCGATTCTATGAACTATGGGATATTACATTTTATGATTTATGATAATATGAACTTTTAGTTTGTAACTTGTGACTTTAACTTGGATGTGTTTTAAGTAGTTAGAGTTATTTATATTTTTGTCTTAAGGAGATGGAGAATAATAATCCAATATTACTTTATTGACAATATTGCTTTAACTTTTCAAAACAACTTTAAATTATAAATTGAATTCTGTATTAAAAATAATATCATTTTATCATATTATAAAATAAAAAAATGAAATCCGTTTGAGAAATTATATAAAAAAGAGAGAAAAAATTATCGTAAAATATATTTTGGCCAGGTTTGGGGCAGGTTCGGGGCCCCACGGTTTTTTTAATGGGTTGGGGATGGGGATGAGGGTGGGGTAAATGGGGGCGGGGTAAATGGGATTGGGGTCGGATTTGGCCAAACCCTCCCCAAATTCGCCCTGTTGCCATCCCTACCAAGTCCACTAATGCCATTGTTTAAGTACATATTACATCAATGCAAGTGTCAATGAAACAGTTCCGCCAATACAACAAGTACACCAAGGCAAGAACTAATTAACCCCACAACAATCTGAATCCTACTAGAACAACACACGTAGTGTAAACATATGAACATACACACAACTACACACGCAATACTAGAGTACCAGTGAAGTTGCACGAAAACAAAATAATAAGATACTGAGTTTGGATTAATTAAAACATAAAAAGATTATAACCTCTAAATCACAAGACACAACCAAGGTCTTCTTTTAGAAGGATATTATCAGCAATAATAATTAAACACAAAAGTAAATTGATTATGCGTTAAGTTTAACTTTAAAATCAATTTTAATATTGCGACAGAGTGAACAGAGAATAAAAAAAATCCGAAAAGAAGTTCCAAAACTATTATCCTCAAACAAACACTATAGAGTCAGATTTATTTAAACAAATATTAATAAATGATAATCAACACGATTTTAAGAGGATTTGTTCTTAAGAAACAAAAATAGGTTTAGGCTTTCAAAATTTTATTTTACCAAAACAGGTTGAGGAGACAATCGACATGCATGAATTTAAATACTATCTTAAACTGAAAAACTATAACAAATTTAAGAGAGAAATTTGTTTAAAATCAAAACATAATATTAAAGCAAAAAGAACTTGACACACAAGTCTAAAACTCGATTTAAATGAATTAAATCATTTTCAAACGAAAATTATTTTAGATAAAACAAGTTTTAACATAAAAAATGAGAGGTGGAGTAAAACATACTAGATTGAAGTTATTTGGTTAAAATTAAGACATGCAAGGGGAAAGAATCATAAATTGAATATATATATATATATATATATATATATATATAGGATTTAAAGATACCTAATTTTAGGCCCAAAACAAATAAAAGTATAAATCAGCAAGAAAATTCAACATTAATAACGCAGACAACCAAAGCACCCCTCTTCTATACTCAGTAATCTTCAAAATAAGGTTTGAATATGTAGCTCAAACACAACTCCAAACCATTAGAGACTTTTAGTGAGTACAACTCTTAGTAGCAACGCTCATACACTCAAGATCTAAAAAACAAATTTGGATATTAGGGAGAGAATGAACACTAAAAAAATCTCAGATCTAGAAATATAGAGAAAGAGAGAAATCAGACAAAATTTTGGGAGCATCTGGGATGTGTTTTGAAAATAATCTCTTTATTTTTTAAACACCCAAGCCCTCTTAATTATAGTCAAAGAAGAAAAATCTACAAAGTAGCTTAGGCAAATTACAAATAACAATAAACAAAAGGGTAATAAATTAATCAGCCTTGGATGGCTGGGGATATAAAAGGAATAGCAAAATCAAGGCTACATGCATAAATAGCAAAAAAAAAAAAAAACTAGGGGCATAATGGTAAAAATGAATGGAACACAACGGTTGTCCAACCGACAAAAAACAACGATCAATCACAGCTAATAAGGTCCATGTGAGATGCAAACTCGTGAGACCCATGCAACGCACATATTGGCTAAGCCAATAAACCTCGAAATAAACCAAAAATAAAACCCAATCAATTTCAAAACACTGCCATTTTAATATTTGATAAAAATATTTAACTAAACAAGTAAAAATGTTTAATTAAAGGTCATTTTTATCATTTTAAAATCTAGAAAAAATATATATGAAAGATAAAACGATAATTAAAAATTCTAGAAAAATAATAAACCCAATAAACTATAATATAAAAATAACCTTAGATAAGAATACATAAAAGATGTATATGTTCAAAAATAGTTTAAGTATTAATTCAAATTAAAAAATTATGGATTTGTTCTTTTTAAAATTATAAAAAAAATGTTTTTAACCAAGAATTATATGGTGAATAATTAAATGATTCAAAAAAAGAATTTGTCTCAAAATTGAGCCAATAAAAAAATGTGGTATTTTCAAGCATGTCAAATATAAACCGGGGGGGGGGGGGGGTCCAAATAAAATGGTCCCTCAAAGTCAAAGAAGAAGTGATGAAATAATTAAATATAGGCTTCATTCTCATAGTTTAATACCTTACATGGCCCGCAAACATCATCCCCGTGATGAAATTAGGAGGAAAAGTTTGCATATGCGTCGACTATCGAGATTTGAATATGGGATCTCCAAAAGATTATTACCTTATGCCCAATATTGACATGATCATAGACAACACTACCCAACACACTCTCAAGCCATTTATTGATGGATTTATCGGGTATAATGAGATTGAGATGCATCCCGACCACCAACTGACCACTATCGTTACCCCATGTTACACAGTCATGTCATTTGTGCTAACGAACACTGGTGTTACCTAGCAAAGGGCGCTACAACCATCCTGCACGACCTTATCCATAAATAAGTATAGGTATATGTTGGCGACATGATTATCAAGTCCAAGACTCCAGAAGGTCACATAATTGCCATAAGAAATTTCTTCGAGTGGCTGCGATAGTATTAGATGTCACTGAACTCGCATAAATGAGTCTTTGGTTTCACTAAAGGAAAAATTGACCTATTCATGGTCAGTGAAAAAAGGTTGAGGCAGATCCCGCCAAACTTAAAGTCATACTTAAGATGCCTTCGCCTCAGATGGAAAAATAAATGCGTAGATTCCTGGGTAAGCAATAATACATTTATCAATTATTAGCCAACTGAGCTCTATATGCGAAACCATTTTCAAACTTCATTGGAAGGATTCAAACAAAGTTTTTAACGAGGTTTGCCAAGAAGCCTTCGAATAGATCAAACGACACCTCACCCTACCTTTGGTGCTCATGCCTCTGCATCAAGGTCTCCCCCTCCTTCTATACATAACTATCACCGATACTGCAATAGGGGATTCGCTGGACCAATACATTAAATAATCTCATAGGGAGAGACCAATTCACTATGCTAGTCGAAAGATAGTAGGTGATGATGCTTGAAATAGCACCACCCTTCATGGTGTTTGTGAGCTCAATTCAATGTTAACAATGGCAGCATAAGAGTACATACACATATAGTAGAAGGAGGTGAGGAGAAGAGGATTCACACTGGAATATAAGTGGTTCAGCCAATTAGGCCTACATCCACTGTGCAAGTGTACGACATGTATCACTGTATGAGGGCTCTAAGGGCCATAGTTAATATCTCTCAAGCTTTCTCTCTCTACTGTGTGTTTAGACAGAGTTTCAGCTAGGGTTGCTCAATTCGGCTTTGCTAGGTAGAGGATGACCTCTATATATAGTACCTAGGGGGTGTAATATACCCCCCATGCATGTAGTGTGCATGTGTGTTCTAGCCTCACCAATATGGGAGAGCCACCTGTCACTATCACATGTAGAGAATGATGATGAAATATTCTCCCCACGTGTGGGGAATAATCTTGTTACAACTAATTTGTGTCCATGTGTCCTTATCCGAATGTCAACAGATGCTCGGCTGCTATATTGGTGCATGACCTCGGCCTAGGAGAGGCCGAGGTTGACAAGTCTAGTTGCTCGTTTAATATGAGATGAACCATAGGGGTCTCGGCTCGATCTCAGCCGAGACAGTGGGTTGGAGTCGTCCTGAGCCGAGGTTGAGGCGGTGTGCGCTTGGAGCATCGAGGATGTCCTGATGAGGTTATTGGTAGGGCTTCTTGCGAGCTCGGCCTGTATCTGGCTGATGTTTCCTTTCCCAAATGTACGAGAGTGCTGCTGACCCTTATGATGCATGCAGTGTCCTTTGGAGAGGCTTGTGGTAGTGTCGGCCTGGGCCGACCCTGATATGGCCGAGGGCTGGTATCGTGTGCCCAAGGTTTGTCCAATGTCGACCATAATATCGGCCGAGGTTGGTGTCTCTGGGCCGAGGTCATACTTGGGGCATATCAATCACCCCCCAGCCCCTAGTCATCTGTGGGAGCAGGTGACTAGGGGATTATCACACCTCCGAGGCCTGCCTATTACGAGCCAATATTTGTTTGACACTTGTCCAATGCTGGAGTATGCTTGCTTGGTGTGCGTGTGCTGTTAGCCGCCCTTTGGGGCTCCCAAGGCAATGATGGGCCTTGGGAATTGCGCCTGTATATTTAAGGGTTTTGAACCCTATTTCCCTCCTTTCTTCTTCACTTCTCTCGTTTCTAGCCAAACTCGTTCCTGTAGCTTTCTCTCTCTAGAAAGATCTTTGCTGAGGCTTTTTGGAACGTAGTTTTGTCGCGTCTTCTCGTCTCCTCCTTACTATTTCATTCTTAGGTAACCTTCGCCATACTTTTTCCTTCATTTTTCTTACAAGTCTCCTTATTTTTGCGTTTTTCGGTGAGTTTCTGAGTTTTTCGATGAGACCACCATTATTTCTGGCGAACAATTCTTGGCAAGTTTAGGTAGTTTGATCATTAAGCTGCTTTACCTCACTATCCAATCTTGTTTGTAGTTTTAGTAAGTCTCTTAAGTGTACTGTCAGCCCCCGATGCTCAAACCCTTATATCATCTTCTTGAGGAGTTCCCCTCCCTCAGGAGAAGACTTTAGAAAAGATTAGACAAATAGAAAGAGCACAAGAGGAGGCTCGTAGGTCACAAGAATTTCCCATTGGACCTATCTTTCCGCCACCTCTGAAGGTGATATATCCTGATCCCCCACAGTTTTTCACTCAGACAGAGGTTCTTGCTGATCCCATACCGATGTCTGAGTCTGAATCTTCTACCTCAGACCCCATGTCCGTGGATTCCTTTCAGGAGGCCATGCACTTCACACCTCGGCCTGATTAGGCCCCTGATCAGGCCGAGGTCTCCAGTTGAGCCTCATCCCATAATAGCTCGAGCACCTCAGCCTCTTCCTCAGAGGTTGAAATTGTTGAACCAAGTGTGGCTGTGCCACCCATACTTGACGCCATCCCTCTGTCGGTCGTCACCGGGGCAGAGTTCGCTCAGAGCTTCCCGAGTAACCCATCAATATCTGCCCCGACCGACGTTGAGTTGGATGATGATGATGAGGTTGAGAGCGATGTCGATGTCTCTGAGGCGGTCGAGATCGAGAGTACAGTTACTGAGGTAGACCTTCTCTGCTTTATATATCTGTATTCTATCAGTCCGTCAATAAAGCTTAGGAGGCCTCTGAGGGAAGAGAGGGCTTTTCATGGCCGAGACGACGAGATCTTCTTGTACGAGCGGATGTTCAAGTTGGGTTTTTGTCTGCCCATTCACCCCATTATCAAATCCATCCTTTCCTACATCAATTTGTCCCCCTCTCAACTATCCCCTAATGCCTGGAGGGTCATAATTGGGGCCATAGTCTTATGGAAGGTTGTCCACCACTCAGACCTTCCAGTTCAGGTCTTTGTAGGTTGTTATGTCCCTTCCTCGGCCAATAATCATCCAAGATACTATCATTTTATAGCTCGAAAGCCTGACAAGAAGATGCTTCAGATAACTCAGACTTCCAACCATAACTGGAAGCCTCGGTATTTCTTTACTTCTGGGCCATGGGAATTTGGCCCATGTGTTCCCTCGTCTATTCTTGAGCCGAGGATACCCCTGAGATGGGGTAAGGACACCATGTTTGCTAGGGCCGACCCTGGTCTGATCCCACAAAACCTTCAGAGGGTGAAAGCCCTTCAAGATCAGGGGGTGCATGGTCTGTTTGTGAAGTTTGAACACTTGATGACCCCCCACTACCTCTCTGAGACAGGTTTAGGTGGGAGTCCCCTTGCTGAACTGGGTAAGAATTTTTATTCCAAGTTGAAACTCTGAGTTTATTCATATCGGTTTTTTTAACTCAGATCTATTAATTTTTTGCAGAGCGACCACAGGATATCTCGGACGAACTCTGGGAAATGGCTTCACCCAGATTGACGAGACTTGCCAAGAAAGGAGGCCTTAACGCTCCTCCCCCAGCTCCCTATGCCTCTAAGCCCCAAGCCACAAAGAAGAGGGCTCCATAAGGTTATGCCCCTGAGGATCAGAGGCCGAAGAAGAAGAATGCTGACACTGCCAACCCCATCTCTTCATCTGACGCCCTGTCAGCTCGTCTAGATCAGTTGAAAATAACTGACAGCATAGTCGGCCACAGTCTTCAGGCCATAGATGCCCTCGGCTCTGCAATAACCGAGGCTGACAAACGCTTCTTCAGGTCACTGGACACCTCATTGCTGGTTGAGTTCGGCATTCACAGATCCATTCAGGTATGACTTGATCTTGCTTTAGAAATTCTCTAAGTGTAACATCTGATTGTTCTTCAGCTCATTAATGATCACAAAATATGCAAGGCCTGGAAGCTATGCACCACTTATCCAACTGGACCCTGAGGAAATTGCCCCTCATCCAAAAGGGTCAAGAGGCCGAGAAGGTCCAGAGCACTCTAAACGCAGAGATTGACCACCTCATATCTGAGATGAAGGATTCTAAGAAGAAGGTGAGGGGGCTGGAGAAGGATATCTCTCATCTTGGCAAGGATCATACTGCAGATCTGAAGGCTAAGGATGATGTTCTGCAACAGAAGGTCAACTCGGCCATTAAGGCAGCCCTCGATGATGCCTCTGAGAAGATAATCTCTGACTACAAGTCCTCTAACGAATTTATGAGCTTCGGCTTTGAGTACCTTGAAAGAGGTATCAAAGCAACTATTAAGTGGGTTGATGACAAGGAGAGGGAGGCTGGTACTTTGAAAGCCTCAGATTTCGTAGGCCTCGGCTTTGCCGATCCCCAGTTTTCCCAGGCCCTTTAGGAGGTGGAGGAGGAGGCTGCCACACCTGCCGAGACTGCCACATTGGACAAGACTGAGGTTGAAGAGGAAGACCATCATGATGACGCGACCGAGGTGACCAATGTTCTCCAGCCTAACCAACCCGAGGATATCAACATTCCCCCCTCAAACCCTTAGATAATTTTTTGAACATTGTTTGTAAACCATAACATTTTGAAGTTTGTCTGTAATCCTTGATCGTCTATTATTTCTGAATTTATCAACCTCTGAGGAGGATCATCCTAACTTACTTTTATTGAATGTCATGTGATGTTTTCACTCTGTCTTGTTGTAATGATGTCTTGTTTAAACTTAATCAATGGTCTAACCTCAGACCTCGTCCCCACTGAATGGTGTTATGAAGGTCTGAGGTCATCACCTAAGATGTTATCCCCATAATTAATCTCACCAAATTAAAGATGTTAAGGGTCTGAGGTCATCTATTATGGTGTCTGAGCTCAGACCTCTTCACCACTGAATGGTGTTATGAAGGTCTGAGGTCATCACCTAAGATGTTATCCCCATAATTAATCTCACCAGATTAATGATGTTAAGGGTCTGAGGTCATCTATTATGGTGTCTGAGCTCAGACCTCGTCACCACTGAATGATGATATGAAGGTCTGAGGTCATCACCTAAGATGTTATCCTCATAATTATCCTCACCAAATTAAAGATGTGAAGGGTCTGAGGTCATATATTATGGTGTCTGAGCTCAGACCTCGTCACCACTGAATGATGTTATGAAGGTCTGAGGTCATCACTTAAGATGTTATCCTCATAATTATCCTCACCAAATTAATGATGTTAAGGATCTGAGGTCATCATTTATGGTGTCTGAGCTCAGACCTCGTCACCACATAATGGTGTTATGAGGGTCTGAGGTCATCACCTAAGATGTTATCCCCATAATTATCCTCATCAAATTAATGATGTTAAGGGTCTAAGGTCATCAAGTATGGTGTCTGAGCTCAGACCTCTTCACCACTGAATGGTGTTATGAACGTCTGAGGTCATCACCTAAGATGTTATCCCTATAATTATCCTCACCAAATTAATGATGTTAAGGGTCTAAGGTCATCCTTTATGGTGTCTGAGCTCAGACCTCGTCACCACATAATGGTGCTATGAGGGTCTGAGGTCATCACCTAAGATGCTATCCTCATAATTATCCTCACTAAATTAATGATGTTAAGGGTCTGAGGTCATCCTTTATGGTGTCTGAGCTCAGACCTCGTCACCACATAATGGTGTTATGAGGGTCTGAGGTCATCACCTAAGATGTTATCCCCATAATTATCCTCACCAAATTAATGATGTTAAGGGTCTGAGGTCATCTATTATAGTGTCTGAGCTCAGACCTCGTCACCACTTAATGATGTTATGAAGGTCTGAGGTCATCACCTAAGATGTTATCCTCATAATTATCCTCACCAAATTAATGATGTTAAGGGTCTGAGGTCATCTATTATGGTGTCCGAGCTCAGACCTCTTCACCACTGAATGGTGTTATGAAGGTCTGAGATCATCACCTAAGATGTTATCCCCATAATTATCCTCACCAAATTAATGATGTTAAGGGTCTGAGGTCATCCTTTATGGTGTATGAGCTCAGACCTCGTCACCACATAAAGGTGTTATGAGGGTCTGAGGTCATCACCTAAGATGTTATCCCCATAATTATCCTCATCAAATTAATGATGTTAAGGGTCTGAGGTCATCTATTATGGTGTCTGAGCTCAGACCTCGTCACCACTGAATGATGTTAAGAAGGTCTGAGGTCATCACCTAAGATGTTATCCTCATAATTATCCTCACCAAATTAACGATGTGAAGGGTCTGAGGTCATCTATTATGGTGTATGAGCTCAGACCTCGTCAACAATGAATGATGTTATGAAGGTCAGAGGTCATCACTTAAGATGTTATCCTCATAATTACCCTCACCAAATTAATGATGTTAAGGCTCTGAGGTCATCATTTATGGTGTCTGAGCTCAGACCTCGTCACCACATAAAGGTGTTATGAGGGTCTGAGGTCATCACCTAAGATGTTATCCCCATAATTATCCTCATCAAATTAACGATGTTAAGGGTCTAAGGTCATCTATTATGGTGTCTGAGCTCAGACCTCTTCACCACTGAATGGTGTTATGAAGGTCTGAGGTCATCACCTAAGATGTTATCCCCATATTTATCCTCACCAAATTAATGATGTTAAGGGTCTGAGGTCATCCTTTATGGTGTCTGAGCTCAGATCTCGTCACCACATAATGGTGTTATGAGGGTCTGAGGTCATCACCTAAGATGTTATCCCCATAATAATCCTCACCAAATTAATGATGTTAAGGGTCTGAGGTCATCTGTTATGGTGTCTGAGCTCAGACCTCGTCACCACTGAATGATGTTATGAAGGTCTGAGGTCATCACCTAAGATGTTATCCTCATAATTATCCTCACTAAATTAACGATGTGAAGGGTCTGAGGTCATCTATTATGGTGTCTGAGCTCAGACCTCGTCACCAATGAATGATGTTATGAAGGTCTGAGGTCATCACTTAAGATGTTATCCTCATAATTATCCTCACCAAATTAATGATGTTAAGGGTCTGAGGTCATCATTTATGGTGTCTGAGTTCAGACCTCGTCACCACATAAAGGTGTTATGAGGGTCTGAGGTCATCACCTAAGATGTTATCCCCATATTTATCCTCACCAAATTAATGATGTTAAGGGTCTGAGGTCATCCTTTATGGTGTCTGAGCTCAGACCTCGTCACCACATAATGGTGTTATGAGGGTCTGAGGTCATCACCTAAGATGTTATCCCCATAATTATCCTCATCAAATTAATGATGTTAAGGGTCTAAGGTCATCTAGTATGGTGTCTGAGCTCAGACCTCTTCACCACTGAATGGTGTTATGAAGGTCTGAGGTCATCACCTAAAATGTTATCCCCATTATTATCCTCACGAAATTAATGATGTTAAGGGTCTGAGGTCATCATTTATGGTGTCTGAGCTCAGACCTCGTCACCACATAAAGGTGTTATGAGGGTCTAAGGTCATCACCTAAGATGCAATCCTCATAATTATCCTCACTAAATTAATGATGTTAAGGGTCTGAGGTCATCCTTTATGGTGTCTGAGCTCAGACCTCGTCACCACATAATGGTGTTATTAGGGTCTGAGGTCTTCACCTAAGATGTTATCCCCATAATTATCCTCACCAAATTAATGATGTTAAGGGTCTGAGGTCATCTATTATAGTGTCTGAGCTCAGACCTCGTCACCACTTAATGTTATTATGAAGGTCTGAGGTCATCACCTAAGATGTTATCCTCATAATTATCCTCACCAAATTAATGATGTTAAGGGTCTGAGGTCATCTATTATGGTGTCCGAGGTCAGACCTCTTCACCACTGAATGGTGTTATGAAGGACTGAGGTCATCACCTAAGATGTTATCCCCATAATTATCCTCACCAAATTAATGATGTTAAGGGTCTGACGTCATCCTTTATGGTGTCTGAGCTCAGACCTCGTCACCACATAATGGTTCTATGAGGGTCTGAGGTCATCAAATTAGATGTTATCTTCATAATTAACCTCACCAAATTAATGATGTTTAGGGTGTGAGGTCATCCTTTATGGTGTCTGAGCTCAGACCTCGTCACCACATAATGGTATTATGATGGTCTGAGGTCATCACCTAAGATGTTATCCCCATAATTATCCTCACCAAATTAATGATGTTAAGGGTCTGAGGTCATCTATTATGGTGTCTGAGCTCAGACCTCGTTACCACTGAATGATGTTAAGAAGGTCTGAGGTCATCACCTAAGATGTTATCCTCATAATTATCCTCACCAAATTAACGATGTGAAGGGTCTGAGGTCATCTATTGTGGTGTCTGAGCTCAGACCTCGTCACCAATGAATGATGTTATGAAGGTCTGAGGTCATCACTTAAGATGTTATCCTCATAATTATCCTCACCAAATTATTGATGTTAAGCGTCTGAGGTCATCATTTATGGTGTCTGAGCTCAGACCTCGTCACCACATAAAGGTGTTATGAGGTTCTGAGGTCATCACCTAAGATGTTATCCCCATAATTATCCTCATCAAATTAATGATGTTAAGGGACTAAGGTCATCTATTATGCTGTCTGAGCTCAGACCTCTTCACCACTGAATGGTGTTATGAAGGTCTGAGGTCATCACCTAAGATGTTATCCCCATATTTATCCTCACCAAATTAATGATGTTAAGGGTCTGAGGTCATCCTTTATGGTGTATGAGCTCAGACCTCGTCACCATATAATGGTGTTATGAGGGTCTGAGGTCATCACCTAAGATGTTATCCCCATAATAATCCTCACCAAATTAATGATGTTAAGGGTCTGAGGTCATCTATTATGGTGTCTGAGCTCAGACCTCGTCACCACTGAATGATGTTGTGAAGGTCTGAGGTCATCACCTAAGATGTTATCCTCATAATTATCCTCACCAAATTAACAATGTGAAGGGTCTGAGGTCATCTATTATGGTGTCTGAGCTCAGACCTCGTCACCAATGAATGATGTTATGAAGGTCTGAGGTCATCACTTAAGATGTTATCCTCATAATTATCCTCACCAAATTAATGATGTTAAGGGTCTGAGGTCATCATTTATGGTGTCTGAGTTCAGACCTCGTCACCACATAAAGGTGTTATGAGGGTCTGAGGTAATCACCTAAGATGTTATCCCCATATTTATCCTCACCAAATTAATGATGTTAAGGGTCTGAGGTCATCCTTTATGGTGTCTGAGCTCAGACCTCGTCACCACATAATGGTGTTATGAGGGTCTGAGGTCATCACCTAAGATGTTATCCCCATAATTATCCTCATCAAATTAATGATGTTAAGGGTCTAAGGTCATCTAGTATGGTGTCTGAGCTCAGACCTCTTCACCACTGAATGGTGTTATGAAGGTCTGAGGTCATCACCTAAGATGTTATCCCCATTATTATCCTCACCAAATTAATGATGTTAAGGGGCTGAGGTCATCATTTATGGTGTCTGACTTCAGACCTCGTCACCACATAAAGGTGTTATGAGGGTCTGAGGTAATCACCTAAGATGTTATCCCCATATTTATCCTCACCAAATTAATGATGTTAAGGGTCTGAGGTCATCCTTTATGGTGTCTGAGCTCAGACCTCGTCACCACATAATGGTGTTATTAGGGTCTGAGGTCATCACCTAAGATGTTATCCCCATAATTATCCTCACCAAATTAATGATGTTAAGGGTCTGAGGTCATCTATTATAGTGTCTGAGCTCAGACCTCGTCACCACTTAATGTTATTATGAAGGTCTGAGGTCATCACCTAAGATGTTATCCTCATAATTATCCTCACCAAATTAATGATGTTAAGGGTCTGAGGTCATCTATTATGGTGTCCGAGCTCAGACCTCTTCACCACTGAATGGTGTTAAGAAGGTCTGAGGTCATCACCTAAGATGTTATCCCCATAATTATCCTCACCAAATTAATGATGTTAAGGGTCTGAGGTCATCCTTTATGGTGTATGAGCTCAGACCTCGTCACCACATAAAGGTGTTATGAGGGTCTGAGGTCATCACCTAAGATGTTATCCCCATAATAATCCTCACCAAATTAATGATGTTAAGGGTCTGAGGTCATCTATTATGGTGTCTGAGCTCAGACCTCGTCACCACTGAATGATGTTATGAAGGTCTGAGGTCATCACCTAAGATGTTATCCTCATAATTATCCTCACCAAATTAACGATGTGAAGGGTCTGAGGTCATCTATTATGGTGTCTGAGCTCAGACCTCGTCACCAATGAATGATGTTATGAAGGTCTGAGGTCATCACTTAAGATGTTATCCCCATAATTATCCTCACCAAATTAATGATGTTAAGGGTCTGACGTCATCCTTTATGGTGTCTGAGCTTATACCTCGTCACCACATAATGGTTCTATGAGGGTCTGAGGTCATCAAATTAGATGTTATCTTCATAATTAACCTCACCAAATTAATGATGTTTAGGGTGTGAGGTCATCCTTTATGGTGTCTGAGCTCAGACCTTGTCACCACATAATGGTGTTATGAGGGTCTGAGGTCATCACCTAAGATGTTATCCCCATAATTATCCTCACCAAATTAATGATGTTAAGGGTCTCAGGTCATCTATTATGGTGTCTGAGCTCAGACCTCTTCACCAATGAATGGTGTTACGAAGGTCTGAGGTCATCACCTAACATGTTATCCCCATAATTATATTCACTAAATTAATGATGTTAAGGGTCTGAGGTCATCCTTTATGGTGTCTGAGCTCAGACCTCGTCACCACATAATGGTGATGTGAGGGTCTGAGGTCATCACCTAAGATGTTATCCTCATAATAATGCTCACCAAATTAATGATGTTAAGGGTCTGAGGTATTCCTTTATTGTGTCTGAGCTCAGACCTCGTCACCACATAATGGTGTTATGAGGGTCTGAGGTCATCACCTAAGATGTTATCCCCATAATTATGCTCACCAAATTAATGATGTTAAGGGTCTGAGGTCATCCTTTATGGTGTCTGAGCTCCGACCTCGTCACTACATAATGTTGTTATGAGTGTCTGAGGTCATCACCTAATATGTTATCCTCATAATTATCCTCAAGAAATTAAAGATGTTAAGGGTCTGAGGTCATCCTTTATGGTGTCTGAGCTCAGACCTCGTCACCACATAATGGTGTTATGAGGGTCTGAGGTCATCACCTAAGATGTTATCCCCATAATAATCCTCACCAAATTAATGATGTTAAGGGTCTGAGGTCATCTATTATGGTGTCTGAGCTCAGACCTCGTCACCACTGAATGATGTTATGAAGGTCTGAGGTCATCACCTAAGATGTTATCCTCATAATTATCCTCACCAAATTAATGATGTGAAGGGTCTGAGGTCATCTATTATGGTGTCTGAGCTCAGACCTCGTCACCAATGAATGATGTTATGAAGGTCTGAGGTCATCACTTAAGATGTTATCATCATAATTATCCTCACTAAATTAATGATGTTAAGGGTCTGAGGTCATCATTTGTGGTGTCTGAGCTCAGACCTCGTCACCACATAAAGGTGTTATGAGGGTCTGAGGTCATCACCTAAGATGTTATCCCCATAATTATCCTCATCAAATTAATGATGTTAAGGGTCTAAGGTCATCTATTATGGTGTCTGAGCTCAGACCTCTTCACCACTGAATGGTGTTATGAAGGTCTGAGGTCATCACCTAAGATGTTATCCCCATATTTATCCTCACCAAATTAATGATGTTAAGGGTCTGAGGTCATCCTTTATGGTGTCTGAGCTCAGACCTCGTCACCACATAATGGTGTTATGAGGGTCTGAGGTCATAACCTAAGATGCTATCCTCATAATTATCCTCACTAAATTAATGATGTTAAGGGTCTGAGGTCATCCTTTATGGTGTCTGAGCTCAGACCTCGTCACCACATAATGGTGTTATGAGGGTCTGAGGTCATCACCTAAGATGTTATCCCCATAATTATCCTCACCAAATTAATGATGTTAAGGGTCTGAGGTCATCTATTATAGTGTCTGAGCTCAGACCTCGTCACCACTTAATGATGTTATGAAGGTCTGAGGTCATCACCTAAGATGTTATCCTCATAATTATCCTCACCAAATTAATGATGTTAAGGGTCTGAGGTCATCCTTTATGGTGTCTGAGCTCAGACCTCGTCACCATATAATGGTGTTATGAGGGTCTGAGGTCATCACATAAGATGTTATCCCCATAATTATCCTCACCAAATTAATGATGTTAAGGGTCTGAGGTCATCTATTATGGTGTCCGAGCTCAGACCTCTTCACCACTGAATGGTGTTATGAAGGTCTGAGGTCATCACCTAAGATGTTATCCCCATAATTATCCTCACCAAATTAATGATGTTAAGGGTCGGACGTCATCCTTTATGGTGTCTGATCTCAGACCTCGTCACCACATAATGGTTCTATGAGGGTCCGAGGTCATCAAATTAGATGTTATCTTCATAATTAAACTCACCAAATTAATGATGTTTAGGGTGTGAGGTCATCCTTTATGGTGTCTGAGCTCAGACCTCGTCACCACATAATGGTGTTATCAGGGTCTGAGGTCATCACCTAAGATGTTATCCCCATAATTATCCTCACCAAATTAATGATGTTAAGGGGCTGAGGTCATCTATTATTTTGTCTGAGCTCAGACCTCGTCACCACTGAATGATGTTAAGAAGGTCTGAGGTCATCACCTAAGATGTTATCCTCATAATTATCCTTACCAAATTAACGATGTGAAGGGTCTGAGGTCATCTATTGTGGTGTCTGAGCTCAGACCTCGTCACCAATGAATGATGTTATGAAGGTCTGAGGTCATCACTTAAGATGTTATCCTCATAATTATCCTCACCAAATTAATGATGTTAAGGGTCTGAGGTCATCATTTATGGTGTCTGAGCTCAGACCTCGTCACCACATAAAGGTGTTATGAGGTTCTGAGGTCATCACCTAAGATGTTATCCCCATAATTATCCTCATCAAATTAATGATATTAAGGGTCTAAGGTCATCTATTATGCTGTCTGAGCTCAGACCTCTTCACCACTGAATGGTGTTATGAAGGTCTGAGGTCATCACCTAAGATGTTATCCCCATATTTATCCTCACCAAATTAATGATGTTAAGGGTCTGAGGTCATCCTTTATGGTGTCTGAGCTCAGACCTCGTCACCACATAATGGTGTTATGAGGGTCTGAGGTCATCACCTAAGATGTTATCCCCATAACAATCCTCACCAAATTAATGATGTTAAGGGTCTGAGGTCATCTATTATGGTGTCTGAGCTCAGACCTCGTCACCACTGAATGATGTTATGAAGGTCTGAGGTCATCACCTAAGATGTTATCCTCATAATTATCCTCACCAAATTAACGATGTGAAGGGTCTGAGGTCATCTATTATGGTTCTGAGCTCAGACCTCGTCACCAATGAATGATGTTATGAAGGTCTGAGGTCATCACTTAAGATCTTATCCTCATAATTATCCTCACCAAATTAATGATGTTAAGGGTCTGAGGTCATCATTTATGGTGTCTGAGTTCAGACCTCGTCACAACATAAAGGTGTTATGAGGGTCTGAGGTCATCACCTAAGATGTTATCCCCATATTTATCCTCACCAAATTAATGATGTTAAGGGTCTGAGGTCATCCTTTATGGTGTCTGAGCTCAGACCTCGTCACCACATAATGGTGTTATGAGGGTCTGAGGTCATAACCTAAGATGTTATCCCCATAATTATACTCATCAAATTAATGATGTTAATTGTCTCAGGTCATCTAGTATGGTGTCTGAGCTCAGACCTCTTCACCACTGAATGGTGTTATGAAGGTCTGAGGTCATCACATAAGATGTTATCCCCATTATTATCCTCACCAAATTAATGATGTTAAGGGTCTGAGGTCATCATTTATGGTGTCTGAGCTCAAACCTCGTCACCACATAAAGGTGTTATGAGGGTCTAAGGTCATCACCTAAGATGCTATCCTCATAATTATCCTCACTAAATTAATCATGTTAAGGGTCTGAGGTCATCCTTTATGGTGTCTGAGCTCAGACCTCGTCACCACATAATGGTGTTTTTAGGATCTGAGGTCATCACCTAAGATGTTATCCCCATAATTATCCTCACCAAATTAATGATGTTAAGGGTCTGAGGTCATCTATTATAGTGTCTGAGCTCAGACCTCGTCACCACTTAATGTTATTATGAAGGTCTGAGGTCATCACCTAAGATGTTATCCTCATAATTATCCTCACCAAATTAATGATGTTAAGGGTCGGAGGTCATCTATTATGGTGTCCGAGCTCAGACCTCTTCACCACTGAATGGTGTTATGAAGGTCTGAGGTCATCACCTAAGATGTTATCCCCATAATTATCCTCACCAAATTAATGATGTTAAGGGTCTGACGTCATCCTTTATGGTGTCTGAGCTCAGACCTCGTCACCACATAATGGTTCTATGAGGGTCTGAGGTCATCAAATTAGATGTTATCTTCATAATTAACCTCACCAAATTAATGATGTTTAGGGTGTGAGGTCATCCTTTATGGTGTCTGAGCTCAGACCTCGTCACCATATAATGGTGTTATGAGGGTCTGAGGTCATCACCTAAGATGTTATCCCCATAATTATCCTCACCAAATTAATGATGTTAAGGGTCTGAGGTCATCTATTATGGTGTCTGAGCTCAGACCTCTTCACCAATGAATGGTGTTACGAAGGTCTGAGGTCATCACCTAACATGTTATCCCCATAATTATATTCACTAAATTAATGATGTTAAGGGTCTGAGGTCATCCTTTATGGTGTCTGAGCTCAGACATCGTCACCACATAATGGTGATGTGAGGGTCTGAGGTCATCACCTAAGATGTTATCCTCATAATTATGCTCACCAAATTAATGATGTTAAGGGTCTGAGGTAATCCTTTATTGTGTCTGAGCTCAGACCTCGTCACCACATAATGGTGTTATGAGGGTCTGAGGTCATCACCTAAGATGTTATCCCCATAATTATGCTCACCAAATTAATGATGTTAAGGGTCTGAGGTCATCCTTTATGGTGTCTGAGCTCCGACCTCGTCACCACATAATGTTGTTATGAGTGTCTGAGGTCATCACCTAATATGTTATCCTCATAATTATCCTCAAGATATTAAAGATGTTAAGGGTCTGAGGTCATCCTTTATGGTGTCTGAGCTCAGACCTCGTCACCACATAATGGTGATGTGAGGGTCTGAGGTCATCACCTAAGATGTTATCCTCATAATTATGCTCACCAAATTAATGATGTTAAGGGTCTGAGGTAATCCTTTATTGTGTCTGAGCTCAGACCTCGTCACCACATAATGGTGTTATGAGGGTCTGAGGTCATCACCTAAGATGTTATCCCCATAATTATGCTCACCAAATTAATGATGTTAAGGGTCTGAGGTCATCCTTTATGGTGTCTGAGCTCCGACCTCGTCACCACATATTGTTGTTATGAGTGTCTGAGGTCATCACCTAATATGTTATCCTCATAATTATCCTCAAGATATTAAAGATGTTAAGGGTCTGAGGTCATCCTTTATGGTGTCTGAGCTCAGACCTCGTCACCACATAATGGTGTTATGAGGGTCTGAGGTCATCACCTAAGATGTTATCCCCATAATAATCCCCACCAAATTAATGATGTTAAGGGTCTGAGGTCATCTATTATGGTGTCTGAGCTCAGACCTCGTCACCACTGAATGATGTTATGAAGGTCTTAGGTCATCACCTAAGATGTTATCCTCATAATTATCCTGACCAAATTAATGATGTGAAGGGTCTGAGGTCATCTATTATGGTGTCTGAGCTCAGACCTCGTCACCAATGAATGATGTTATGAAGGTCTGAGGTCATCACTTAAGATGTTATCCTCATAATTATCCTCACCAAATTAATGATGTTAAGGGTCTGAGGTCATCATTTATGGTGTCTGAGCTCAGACCTCGTCACCACATAAAGGTGTTATGAGGGTCTGAGGTCATCACCTAAGATGTTATCCCCATAATTATCCTCATCAAATTAATGATGTTAAGGGTCTAACGTCATCTATTATGGTGTCTGAGCTCAGACCTCTTCACCACTGAATGGTGTTATGAAGGTCTGAGGTCATCACCGAAGATGTTATCCCCATATTTATCCTCACCAAATTAATGATGTTAAGGGTCTGAGGTCATCCTTTATGGTGTCTGAGCTCAGACCTCGTCACCACATAATGGTGTTATGAGGGTCTGAGGTCATAACCTAAGATGCTATCCTCATAATTATCCTCACTAAATTAATGATGTTAAGGGTCTGAGGTCATCCTTTATGGTGTCTGAGCTCAGACCTCGTCACCACATAATGGTGTTATTAGGGTCTGAGGTCTTCACCTAAGATGTTATCCCCATAATTATCCTCACCAAATTAATGATGTTAAGGGTCTGAGGTCATCTATTATAGTGTCTGAGCTCAGACCTCGTCACCACTTAATGTTATTATGAAGGTCTGAGGTCATCACCTAAGATGTTATCCTCATAATTATCCTCACCAAATTAATGATGTTAAGGGTCTGAGGTCATCTATTATGGTGTCCGAGGTCAGACCTCTTCACCACTGAATGGTGTTATGAAGGACTGAGGTCATCACCTAAGATGTTATCCCCATAATTATCCTCACCAAATTAATGATGTTAAGGGTCTGACGTCATCCTTTATGGTGTCTGAGCTCAGACCTCGTCACCACATAATGGTTCTATGAGGGTCTGAGGTCATCAAATTAGATGTTATCTTCATAATTAACCTCACCAAATTAATGATGTTTAGGGTGTGAGGTCATCCTTTATGGTGTCTGAGCTCAGACCTCGTCACCACATAATGGTATTATGATGGTCTGAGGTCATCACCTAAGATGTTATCCCCATAATTATCCTCACCAAATTAATGATGTTAAGGGTCTGAGGTCATCTATTATGGTGTCTGAGCTCAGACCTCGTTACCACTGAATGATGTTAAGAAGGTCTGAGGTCATCACCTAAGATGTTATCCTCATAATTATCCTCACCAAATTAACGATGTGAAGGGTCTGAGGTCATCTATTGTGGTGTCTGAGCTCAGACCTCGTCACCAATGAATGATGTTATGAAGGTCTGAGGTCATCACTTAAGATGTTATCCTCATAATTATCCTCACCAAATTATTGATGTTAAGCGTCTGAGGTCATCATTTATGGTGTCTGAGCTCAGACCTCGTCACCACATAAAGGTGTTATGAGGTTCTGAGGTCATCACCTAAGATGTTATCCCCATAATTATCCTCATCAAATTAATGATGTTAAGGGACTAAGGTCATCTATTATGCTGTCTGAGCTCAGACCTCTTCACCACTGAATGGTGTTATGAAGGTCTGAGGTCATCACCTAAGATGTTATCCCCATATTTATCCTCACCAAATTAATGATGTTAAGGGTCTGAGGTCATCCTTTATGGTGTATGAGCTCAGACCTCGTCACCATATAATGGTGTTATGAGGGTCTGAGGTCATCACCTAAGATGTTATCCCCATAATAATCCTCACCAAATTAATGATGTTAAGGGTCTGAGGTCATCTATTATGGTGTCTGAGCTCAGACCTCGTCACCACTGAATGATGTTGTGAAGGTCTGAGGTCATCACCTAAGATGTTATCCTCATAATTATCCTCACCAAATTAACAATGTGAAGGGTCTGAGGTCATCTATTATGGTGTCTGAGCTCAGACCTCGTCACCAATGAATGATGTTATGAAGGTCTGAGGTCATCACTTAAGATGTTATCCTCATAATTATCCTCACCAAATTAATGATGTTAAGGGTCTGAGGTCATCATTTATGGTGTCTGAGTTCAGACCTCGTCACCACATAAAGGTGTTATGAGGGTCTGAGGTAATCACCTAAGATGTTATCCCCATATTTATCCTCACCAAATTAATGATGTTAAGGGTCTGAGGTCATCCTTTATGGTGTCTGAGCTCAGACCTCGTCACCACATAATGGTGTTATGAGGGTCTGAGGTCATCACCTAAGATGTTATCCCCATAATTATCCTCATCAAATTAATGATGTTAAGGGTCTAAGGTCATCTAGTATGGTGTCTGAGCTCAGACCTCTTCACCACTGAATGGTGTTATGAAGGTCTGAGGTCATCACCTAAGATGTTATCCCCATTATTATCCTCACCAAATTAATGATGTTAAGGGGCTGAGGTCATCATTTATGGTGTCTGACTTCAGACCTCGTCACCACATAAAGGTGTTATGAGGGTCTGAGGTAATCACCTAAGATGTTATCCCCATATTTATCCTCACCAAATTAATGATGTTAAGGGTCTGAGGTCATCCTTTATGGTGTCTGAGCTCAGACCTCGTCACCACATAATGGTGTTATTAGGGTCTGAGGTCATCACCTAAGATGTTATCCCCATAATTATCCTCACCAAATTAATGATGTTAAGGGTCTGAGGTCATCTATTATAGTGTCTGAGCTCAGACCTCGTCACCACTTAATGTTATTATGAAGGTCTGAGGTCATCACCTAAGATGTTATCCTCATAATTATCCTCACCAAATTAATGATGTTAAGGGTCTGAGGTCATCTATTATGGTGTCCGAGCTCAGACCTCTTCACCACTGAATGGTGTTAAGAAGGTCTGAGGTCATCACCTAAGATGTTATCCCCATAATTATCCTCACCAAATTAATGATGTTAAGGGTCTGAGGTCATCCTTTATGGTGTATGAGCTCAGACCTCGTCACCACATAAAGGTGTTATGAGGGTCTGAGGTCATCACCTAAGATGTTATCCCCATAATAATCCTCACCAAATTAATGATGTTAAGGGTCTGAGGTCATCTATTATGGTGTCTGAGCTCAGACCTCGTCACCACTGAATGATGTTATGAAGGTCTGAGGTCATCACCTAAGATGTTATCCTCATAATTATCCTCACCAAATTAACGATGTGAAGGGTCTGAGGTCATCTATTATGGTGTCTGAGCTCAGACCTCGTCACCAATGAATGATGTTATGAAGGTCTGAGGTCATCACTTAAGATGTTATCCCCATAATTATCCTCACCAAATTAATGATGTTAAGGGTCTGACGTCATCCTTTATGGTGTCTGAGCTTATACCTCGTCACCACATAATGGTTCTATGAGGGTCTGAGGTCATCAAATTAGATGTTATCTTCATAATTAACCTCACCAAATTAATGATGTTTAGGGTGTGAGGTCATCCTTTATGGTGTCTGAGCTCAGACCTTGTCACCACATAATGGTGTTATGAGGGTCTGAGGTCATCACCTAAGATGTTATCCCCATAATTATCCTCACCAAATTAATGATGTTAAGGGTCTCAGGTCATCTATTATGGTGTCTGAGCTCAGACCTCTTCACCAATGAATGGTGTTACGAAGGTCTGAGGTCATCACCTAACATGTTATCCCCATAATTATATTCACTAAATTAATGATGTTAAGGGTCTGAGGTCATCCTTTATGGTGTCTGAGCTCAGACCTCGTCACCACATAATGGTGATGTGAGGGTCTGAGGTCATCACCTAAGATGTTATCCTCATAATAATGCTCACCAAATTAATGATGTTAAGGGTCTGAGGTATTCCTTTATTGTGTCTGAGCTCAGACCTCGTCACCACATAATGGTGTTATGAGGGTCTGAGGTCATCACCTAAGATGTTATCCCCATAATTATGCTCACCAAATTAATGATGTTAAGGGTCTGAGGTCATCCTTTATGGTGTCTGAGCTCCGACCTCGTCACTACATAATGTTGTTATGAGTGTCTGAGGTCATCACCTAATATGTTATCCTCATAATTATCCTCAAGAAATTAAAGATGTTAAGGGTCTGAGGTCATCCTTTATGGTGTCTGAGCTCAGACCTCGTCACCACATAATGGTGTTATGAGGGTCTGAGGTCATCACCTAAGATGTTATCCCCATAATAATCCTCACCAAATTAATGATGTTAAGGGTCTGAGGTCATCTATTATGGTGTCTGAGCTCAGACCTCGTCACCACTGAATGATGTTATGAAGGTCTGAGGTCATCACCTAAGATGTTATCCTCATAATTATCCTCACCAAATTAATGATGTGAAGGGTCTGAGGTCATCTATTATGGTGTCTGAGCTCAGACCTCGTCACCAATGAATGATGTTATGAAGGTCTGAGGTCATCACTTAAGATGTTATCATCATAATTATCCTCACTAAATTAATGATGTTAAGGGTCTGAGGTCATCATTTGTGGTGTCTGAGCTCAGACCTCGTCACCACATAAAGGTGTTATGAGGGTCTGAGGTCATCACCTAAGATGTTATCCCCATAATTATCCTCATCAAATTAATGATGTTAAGGGTCTAAGGTCATCTATTATGGTGTCTGAGCTCAGACCTCTTCACCACTGAATGGTGTTATGAAGGTCTGAGGTCATCACCTAAGATGTTATCCCCATATTTATCCTCACCAAATTAATGATGTTAAGGGTCTGAGGTCATCCTTTATGGTGTCTGAGCTCAGACCTCGTCACCACATAATGGTGTTATGAGGGTCTGAGGTCATAACCTAAGATGCTATCCTCATAATTATCCTCACTAAATTAATGATGTTAAGGGTCTGAGGTCATCCTTTATGGTGTCTGAGCTCAGACCTCGTCACCACATAATGGTGTTATGAGGGTCTGAGGTCATCACCTAAGATGTTATCCCCATAATTATCCTCACCAAATTAATGATGTTAAGGGTCTGAGGTCATCTATTATAGTGTCTGAGCTCAGACCTCGTCACCACTTAATGATGTTATGAAGGTCTGAGGTCATCACCTAAGATGTTATCCTCATAATTATCCTCACCAAATTAATGATGTTAAGGGTCTGAGGTCATCCTTTATGGTGTCTGAGCTCAGACCTCGTCACCATATAATGGTGTTATGAGGGTCTGAGGTCATCACATAAGATGTTATCCCCATAATTATCCTCACCAAATTAATGATGTTAAGGGTCTGAGGTCATCTATTATGGTGTCCGAGCTCAGACCTCTTCACCACTGAATGGTGTTATGAAGGTCTGAGGTCATCACCTAAGATGTTATCCCCATAATTATCCTCACCAAATTAATGATGTTAAGGGTCGGACGTCATCCTTTATGGTGTCTGATCTCAGACCTCGTCACCACATAATGGTTCTATGAGGGTCCGAGGTCATCAAATTAGATGTTATCTTCATAATTAAACTCACCAAATTAATGATGTTTAGGGTGTGAGGTCATCCTTTATGGTGTCTGAGCTCAGACCTCGTCACCACATAATGGTGTTATCAGGGTCTGAGGTCATCACCTAAGATGTTATCCCCATAATTATCCTCACCAAATTAATGATGTTAAGGGTCTGAGGTCATCTATTATTTTGTCTGAGCTCAGACCTCGTCACCACTGAATGATGTTAAGAAGGTCTGAGGTCATCACCTAAGATGTTATCCTCATAATTATCCTCACCAAATTAACGATGTGAAGGGTCTGAGGTCATCTATTGTGGTGTCTGAGCTCAGACCTCGTCACCAATGAATGATGTTATGAAGGTCTGAGGTCATCACTTAAGATGTTATCCTCATAATTATCCTCACCAAATTAATGATGTTAAGGGTCTGAGGTCATCATTTATGGTGTCTGAGCTCAGACCTCGTCACCACATAAAGGTGTTATGAGGTTCTGAGGTCATCACCTAAGATGTTATCCCCATAATTATCCTCATCAAATTAATGATATTAAGGGTCTAAGGTCATCTATTATGCTGTCTGAGCTCAGACCTCTTCACCACTGAATGGTGTTATGAAGGTCTGAGGTCATCACCTAAGATGTTATCCCCATATTTATCCTCACCAAATTAATGATGTTAAGGGTCTGAGGTCATCCTTTATGGTGTCTGAGCTCAGACCTCGTCACCACATAATGGTGTTATGAGGGTCTGAGGTCATCACCTAAGATGTTATCCCCATAACAATCCTCACCAAATTAATGATGTTAAGGGTCTGAGGTCATCTATTATGGTGTCTGAGCTCAGACCTCGTCACCACTGAATGATGTTATGAAGGTCTGAGGTCATCACCTAAGATGTTATCCTCATAATTATCCTCACCAAATTAACGATGTGAAGGGTCTGAGGTCATCTATTATGGTTCTGAGCTCAGACCTCGTCACCAATGAATGATGTTATGAAGGTCTGAGGTCATCACTTAAGATCTTATCCTCATAATTATCCTCACCAAATTAATGATGTTAAGGGTCTGAGGTCATCATTTATGGTGTCTGAGTTCAGACCTCGTCACAACATAAAGGTGTTATGAGGGTCTGAGGTCATCACCTAAGATGTTATCCCCATATTTATCCTCACCAAATTAATGATGTTAAGGGTCTGAGGTCATCCTTTATGGTGTCTGAGCTCAGACCTCGTCACCACATAATGGTGTTATGAGGGTCTGAGGTCATAACCTAAGATGTTATCCCCATAATTATACTCATCAAATTAATGATGTTAATTGTCTCAGGTCATCTAGTATGGTGTCTGAGCTCAGACCTCTTCACCACTGAATGGTGTTATGAAGGTCTGAGGTCATCACATAAGATGTTATCCCCATTATTATCCTCACCAAATTAATGATGTTAAGGGTCTGAGGTCATCATTTATGGTGTCTGAGCTCAAACCTCGTCACCACATAAAGGTGTTATGAGGGTCTAAGGTCATCACCTAAGATGCTATCCTCATAATTATCCTCACTAAATTAATCATGTTAAGGGTCTGAGGTCATCCTTTATGGTGTCTGAGCTCAGACCTCGTCACCACATAATGGTGTTTTTAGGATCTGAGGTCATCACCTAAGATGTTATCCCCATAATTATCCTCACCAAATTAATGATGTTAAGGGTCTGAGGTCATCTATTATAGTGTCTGAGCTCAGACCTCGTCACCACTTAATGTTATTATGAAGGTCTGAGGTCATCACCTAAGATGTTATCCTCATAATTATCCTCACCAAATTAATGATGTTAAGGGTCGGAGGTCATCTATTATGGTGTCCGAGCTCAGACCTCTTCACCACTGAATGGTGTTATGAAGGTCTGAGGTCATCACCTAAGATGTTATCCCCATAATTATCCTCACCAAATTAATGATGTTAAGGGTCTGACGTCATCCTTTATGGTGTCTGAGCTCAGACCTCGTCACCACATAATGGTTCTATGAGGGTCTGAGGTCATCAAATTAGATGTTATCTTCATAATTAACCTCACCAAATTAATGATGTTTAGGGTGTGAGGTCATCCTTTATGGTGTCTGAGCTCAGACCTCGTCACCATATAATGGTGTTATGAGGGTCTGAGGTCATCACCTAAGATGTTATCCCCATAATTATCCTCACCAAATTAATGATGTTAAGGGTCTGAGGTCATCTATTATGGTGTCTGAGCTCAGACCTCTTCACCAATGAATGGTGTTACGAAGGTCTGAGGTCATCACCTAACATGTTATCCCCATAATTATATTCACTAAATTAATGATGTTAAGGGTCTGAGGTCATCCTTTATGGTGTCTGAGCTCAGACATCGTCACCACATAATGGTGATGTGAGGGTCTGAGGTCATCACCTAAGATGTTATCCTCATAATTATGCTCACCAAATTAATGATGTTAAGGGTCTGAGGTAATCCTTTATTGTGTCTGAGCTCAGACCTCGTCACCACATAATGGTGTTATGAGGGTCTGAGGTCATCACCTAAGATGTTATCCCCATAATTATGCTCACCAAATTAATGATGTTAAGGGTCTGAGGTCATCCTTTATGGTGTCTGAGCTCCGACCTCGTCACCACATAATGTTGTTATGAGTGTCTGAGGTCATCACCTAATATGTTATCCTCATAATTATCCTCAAGATATTAAAGATGTTAAGGGTCTGAGGTCATCCTTTATGGTGTCTGAGCTCAGACCTCGTCACCACATAATGGTGATGTGAGGGTCTGAGGTCATCACCTAAGATGTTATCCTCATAATTATGCTCACCAAATTAATGATGTTAAGGGTCTGAGGTAATCCTTTATTGTGTCTGAGCTCAGACCTCGTCACCACATAATGGTGTTATGAGGGTCTGAGGTCATCACCTAAGATGTTATCCCCATAATTATGCTCACCAAATTAATGATGTTAAGGGTCTGAGGTCATCCTTTATGGTGTCTGAGCTCCGACCTCGTCACCACATATTGTTGTTATGAGTGTCTGAGGTCATCACCTAATATGTTATCCTCATAATTATCCTCAAGATATTAAAGATGTTAAGGGTCTGAGGTCATCCTTTATGGTGTCTGAGCTCAGACCTCGTCACCACATAATGGTGTTATGAGGGTCTGAGGTCATCACCTAAGATGTTATCCCCATAATAATCCCCACCAAATTAATGATGTTAAGGGTCTGAGGTCATCTATTATGGTGTCTGAGCTCAGACCTCGTCACCACTGAATGATGTTATGAAGGTCTTAGGTCATCACCTAAGATGTTATCCTCATAATTATCCTGACCAAATTAATGATGTGAAGGGTCTGAGGTCATCTATTATGGTGTCTGAGCTCAGACCTCGTCACCAATGAATGATGTTATGAAGGTCTGAGGTCATCACTTAAGATGTTATCCTCATAATTATCCTCACCAAATTAATGATGTTAAGGGTCTGAGGTCATCATTTATGGTGTCTGAGCTCAGACCTCGTCACCACATAAAGGTGTTATGAGGGTCTGAGGTCATCACCTAAGATGTTATCCCCATAATTATCCTCATCAAATTAATGATGTTAAGGGTCTAACGTCATCTATTATGGTGTCTGAGCTCAGACCTCTTCACCACTGAATGGTGTTATGAAGGTCTGAGGTCATCACCGAAGATGTTATCCCCATATTTATCCTCACCAAATTAATGATGTTAAGGGTCTGAGGTCATCCTTTATGGTGTCTGAGCTCAGACCTCGTCACCACATAATGGTGTTATGAGGGTCTGAGGTCATAACCTAAGATGCTATCCTCATAATTATCCTCACTAAATTAATGATGTTAAGGGTCTGAGGTCATCCTTTATGGTGTCTGAGGTCAGACCTCGTCACCACATAATGGTGTTGTTAGGGTTTGAGGTCATCACCTAAGATGTTATCCCCATAATTATCCTCACCAAATTAATGATGTTAAGGGTTTGAGGTCATCTATTATGGTGTCTGAGCTCAGACCTCTTCACCACTGAATGATGTTATGAAGGTCTGAGGTCATCACCTAAGATGTTATCCTCATAATTATCCTCCCCAAATTAATAATGTTAAGGGTCTGAGGTCATCCCTTATGGTGTTTGAGCTCAGACCTCGTCACCACATAATGGTGTTATGAGGGTCTGAGGTCATCACCTAAGATGTTATCCCCATAATTATCCTCACCAAATTAATGATGTTAAGGGTCTGAGGTCATCTATTATGGTGTCTGAGCTCAGACCTCTTGACCACTGAATGGTGTTATGAAGGTCTGAGGTCATCAGCTAAGATGTTATCCCCATATTTATCCTCACCAAATTAATGATGTTAAGGGTCTGAGGTCATCCTTTATGGTGTCTGAGCTCAGACCTCGTCACCACATAATGGTGTTATGAGGGTCTGAGGTCATAACCTAAGATGCTATCCTCATAATTATCCTCACTAAATTAATGATGTTAAGGGTCTGAGGTCATCCTTTATGGTGTCTGAGCTCAGACCTCGTCACCACATAATGGTGTTATGAGGGTCTGAGGTCATCACCTAAGATGTTATCCCCATAATTATCCTCACCAAATTAATGATGTTAAGGGTCTGACGTCGTCCTTTATGGTTTCTGAGCTCTGACCTCGTCACCACATAATGGTGTTATGAGGGTCTAAGGTCATCACCTTAGATGTTAACTTCATAATTATCCTCACCAAAGTAATGATGTTAAGGGTCTGAGGTCATCCTTTATGGTGTCTGAGCTCAGACCTCGTCACCACATAATGGTGTTATGAGGGTCTGAGGTCATCACCTAAGATGTTATCCCCATAATTATCCTCACCAAATTAATGATGTTAAGGGTCTAAGGTCATCTATTATGGTGTCTGAGCTCAGACCTCTTCACCACTGAATGGTGTTACGAAGGTCTGAGGTCATCACCTAAGATGTTATCCCCATAATTATCTTCACTAAATTAATGATGTTAAGGGTCTGAGGTCATCCTTTATGGTGTCTGAGCTCAGACCTTGTCACCACATAATGGTGTTATTAGGGTCTGAGGTCCTCACCTAAGATGTTATCCCCATAATTATCCTCACCAAATTAATGATGTTAAGGGTCTGAGGTCATCCTTTATGATGTCTGAGCTCAGACGTCGTCACCACTGAATGGTGTTATGAGGGTCTGAGGTTATCACCTAAGATGTTATCCTCATAATTATCCTCACCAAATTAATGATGTTAAGGGTCCGAGGTCATCCTTTATGGAGTCTGAGCTAAGACCTCATCACCACATAATGGTGTTATGAGGGTGTGAGGTCATCACCCAAGATGTTATCCCCATAATTATCCTCTTCAAATTAATGATGTTAAGGGTCTAAGGTCATCTATTATGGTGTCTGAGCTCAGACCTCTTCACCACTGAATGGTGTTATTAGGGTCTGAGGTCATCACCTAAGATGTTATCCCCATAATTATCCTCACCAAATTAATGATGTTATGGGTTTGAGGTCATCTATTATGGTGTCTGAAATCAAACCTCTTCACCACTGAATGATGTTATGAAGGTCTGAGGTCATCACCTAAGATGTTATCCTCATAATTATCCTCCCCAAATTAATAATGTTAAGGGTCTGAGGTCATCCCTTATGGTGTCTGAGCTCAGACCTCGTCACCACATAATGGTGTTATGAGGGTCTGAGGTCATCACCTAAGATGTTAGTCCGATAATTATCCTCACCAAATTAATGATGTTAAGGGTTTGAGATCATATATTATTGTGTCTGAGCTCAGACCTCGTCACAACTGAATGATGTTATGAAGGTCTGAGGTCATCACCTAAGATGTTATCCTCATAATTATCCTCACCAAATTAATGATGTGAAGGGTCTGAGGTCATCTATTATGGTGTCTGAGCTCAGACCTCGTCACCACTGAATGATGTTATGAAGGTCTAAGGTTATCACTTAAGATGTTATCCTCATAATTATCCTCACCAAATTAATGATGTTAAGGGTCTGAGGTCATCCTTTATGGTGTCTGAGCTCAGACCTCGTCACCACTGAATGGTGTTATGAGGGTCTGAGGTTATCACCTAAGATGTTATCCTCTTAATTATCCTCACCAAATTAATGATGTTAAGGGTCTGACGTCATCCTTTATGGTGTCTAAGCTCAAACCTCATCACCACATAATGGTGTTATGAGGGTGTGAGGTCATCACCCAAGATGTTATCCCCATAATTATCCTCATCAAATTAATGATGCTAAGGGTCTAAGATCATCTATTATGGTGTCTGAGCTCAGACCTCTTCACCACTGAATGGTGTTATGAAGGTCTGAGGTCATCACCTAAGATGTTATCCTCATAATTATGCTCACCAAATTAATGATGTTAAGGGTCTGAGGTCATCCTTTATAGTGTCTGAGCTCAGACCTCGTCACCACATAATGGTGTTATGAGGGTCTGAGGTCATCACCTAAGATGTTATCCTCATAATTATCCTCACTAAATTAATGATGTTAAGGGTCTGAGGTCATCCTTTATGGTGTCTGAGCTCAGACCTCGTCACCACATAATGGTGTTATGAGGGTCTGAGGTCATCACCTAAGATGTTATCCCCATAATTATCCTCACTAAATTAATGATGTTAAGGGTCTGATGTCGTCTATTATAGTGTCTGAGCTCAGACCTCGTCACCACTGAATGATGTTATGAAGCTCTGAGGTCATCACCTAAGATGTTATACTCTTAATTATCCTCACCAAATTAATGATGTTAAGGGTCTGAGGTCATCCTTTATGGTGTCTGAGCTCAGACCTCGTCACCACATAATGGTGTTATGAGGGTCTGAGGTCATCACCTAAGATGTTATCCCCATAATTATCCTCACCAAATTAATGATGTTAAGGGTCTGAGGTCATCTATTATGGTGTCTGAGCTCAGACCTCTTCACCACTGAATGGTGTTTTGAAGGTCTGAGGTCATCACCTAAGATGTTATTCCCATAATTATCCTCAAAAATTAATGATGTTAATGGTTTGAGGTCATCCTTTATGGTGCCTGAGATCAGACCTCGTCACCACATAATGGTGTTATGAGGGTCTGAGGTCATCACCTAAGATGTTATCCCCATAATTATCCTCACCAAATTAATGATGTTAAGGGTCTGAGGTCATCTATTATGGTGTCTGAGCTCAGACCTCTTCACCACTGAATGGTGTTTTGAAGGTCTGAGGTCATCACCTAAGATGTTATCCCCATAATTATCCTCACCAAATTAATGATGTTAATGGTCTGAGGTCATCCTTTATGGTGTCTTAGCTCAGACCTCGTCACCACATAATGGTGTTATGAGGGTCTGAGGTCATCACCTATGATGTTATCCTCATAATTATCCTCACCAAATTAATGATGCTAAGGGTCTGAGGTCATCCTTTATGATGTCTGATCTCAGACCTCATCACCACATAATGGTGTTATGAGGGTCTGAGGTCATCACTTAAGATGTTATCCCCATAATTATCCTCACCAAATTAATGATGTTAAGGGTATGAGGTCATCCTTTATGGTGTCTGAGCTCAGACATCGTCACCACTGAATGGTGTTATGAGGGTCTGAGGTCATCACCTAAGATGTTATCCTCATAATTATCCTCACCAAATTAATGATGTTAAGGGTCTAAGGTCATAATTTATGGTGTCTGAGCTCAGACCTCGTCACCACATAATGGTGTTATGAGGGTCTGAGGTCATCACCTAAGATGTTATCCCCATAATTATCCTCACCAAATTAATGATGTTAAGGGTCTGAGGTCATCTATTATGGTGTCTGAGCTCAGACCTCTTCACCACTGAATGGGGTTACGAAGGTCTGAGGTCATCACCTAAGATGTTATCCCCATAATTATCTTCACCAAATTAATGATGTTAAGGGTTTCAGGTCAGCCTTTATGGTGCCTGAGCTCAGACCTCGTCACCACATAATGGTCATATGAAGGTCTTAGTTCATCACCTAAGATGTTATCCTCATAATTATACCCACCAAATTAATGATGTTAAAGGTCTGAGGTCATCCTTTATGGTGTCTCAGCTCAGACCTCGTCACCACATAATGGTGTTATGAGGGTCTGAGGTCATCACCTAAGATGTTATCCCCATAATTATCCTCACCGAATTAATGATGATATGGGTCTGAGGTCATCTATTATGGTGTCTGAGCTCAAACCTCTTCACCACTGAATGGTGTTACGAAGGTCTGAGCTCATCACCTAAGATGTTATCCACATAATTATCTTCACCAAATTAATGGTGTTAAGGGTCTGAGGTCATCCTTTATGGTGTCTGAGCTCAGACCTCGTCACCACATAATGGTGTTATGCGGGTATGAGGTTATCACCTAAGATGTTATCCCCATAATTATCCTCACCAAATTAATGATGTTAAGGGTCTGACGTCATCTATTATGGTGTCTGAGCTCAGACCTCCTCACCACTGAATGGTGTTTTGAAGGTCTGAGGTCATCACCTAAGATGTTATTCCCATAATTATCCTCACCAAATTAATGATGTTAATGGTCTGAGGTCATCCTTTATGGTGTCTGAGCTCAGACCTCGTTACCACATAATGGTGTTATGATTGTCTGAGGTCATCACCTAAGATGTGATCCCCATAATTATCCTCACCAAATTAATGATGTTAAGGGTCTGAGGTCATCTATTATGGTGTCTGAGCTTAGACCTCTTCACCACTAAATGGTGTTTTGAAGGTCTGAGGTCATCACCTAAGATTTTATCCCCATAATTATCCTCACCAAATTAATGATGTTAATGGTCTGAGGTCATCCTTTATGGTGTCTGAGCTTAGACCTCGTCACCACATAATGGTGTTATGAGGGTCTGAGGTCATCACCTGAGATGTTATTCTCATAATTATCCTCACCAAATTAATGATGTTAAGGGTCTGAGGTCATCCTTTATGATGTCTGATCTCAGACCTCGTCACCACATAATGGTGTTATGAGGGTCTGAGGTCATCACTTAAGATGTTATCCCCATAATTATCCTCACCAAATTAATGATGTTAAGGGTATGAGGTCATCCTTTATGGTGTCTGAGCTCAGACCTCGTCACCACTGAATGGTGTTATGAGGGTCTGAGGTCATCACCTAAGATGTTATCCTCATAATTATCCTCACCAAATTAATGATGTTAAGGTTCTAAGGTCATACTTTATGGTGTCTGAGCTCAGACCTCGTCACCACATAATGGTGTTATGAGGGTCTGAGGTCATCACCTAAGATGTTATCCCCATAATTATCCTCACCAAATTAATGATGTTAAGGGTCTGAGGTCATCTATTATGGTGTCTGAGCTCAGACCTCTTCACCACTGAATGGTGTTACAAAGGTCTGAGGCCATCACCTAAGATGTTATCCCCATAATTATCTTCACCAAATTAATGATGTTAAGGGTCTGAGGTCATCCTTTATGGCGTGTGAGCTCAGACCTCGTCACCACATAATGGTCATATGAGGGTCTTAGTTCATCACCTAAGATGTTATCCTCATAATTATCCCCACCAAATTAATTATGTTAAAGGTCTGAGGTCATCCTTTATGGTGTCTGAGCTCCGACGTCGTCACCACATAATGGTGTTATGAGGGTCTGAGGTCATCACCTAAGATGTTATCCCCATAATTATCCTCACCAAATTAATGATGTTATGGGTCAGAGGTCATCTATTATGGTGTCTGAGCTCAGACCTCTTCACCACTGAATGGTGTTACGAAGGTCTGAGCTCATCACCTAAGATGTTATCCCCATAATTATCTTCACCAAATTAATGATGTTAAGGGTCTGAGGTCATCCTTTATGGTGTCTGAGCTCAGACCTCGTCTCCACATAATGGTGATATGAGGGTTTGAGGTCATCACCTAAGATGTTATCCTAATAATTATCCTCACCAAATTAATGATGTTAAGGGTCTGAGGTCATCCTTTATGGTGTCTGAGATCAGACCTCGTCGCCACATAATGGTGTTATGAGGGTCTGAGGTCATCACCTAAGATGTTATCCCCATAATTATCCTCAGCAAATTAATGATGTTAAGGGTCTGAGGTCATCCTTTATGGTGTCTGAGCTCAGACCTTGTCACCACTGAATGGGGTTATGAAGGTCTGAGGTCATCACTTAAGATGTTATCCCCATAATTATCCTCACCAAATTAATGATGTTAAGGGTCTGAGGTCATCCTTTATGGTGTCTTAGCTCAGACCTCGTCACCACATAATGGTGTTATGAGGGTCTGAGGTCATCACCTAAGATGCTATCCTCATAATTATCCTCACTAAAGTAATGATGTTAAGGGTCTGAGGTCATCCTTTATGGTGTCTGAGCTCAGACCTCGTCACCACATAATGGTGTTATGAGGGTCTGAGGTCATCACCTAAGATGTTATCCCCATTATTATCCTCACCAAATTAATGATGTTAAGAGTCTGAGGTCATCTATTATAGTGTTTGAGCTCAGACATCGTCACCACTGAATGATGTTATGACGGTCTGAGGTCATCACTTAAGATGTTATCCTCATAATTATCGTCACCAAATTAATGATGTTAAGGGTCTGAGGTCATCATTTATGGTGTCTGAGCACAGACCTCGTCACCACATAATGGTGTTATGAGGGTCTGAGGTCATCACCTAAGATGTTATCCCCATATTTATCCTCATCAAATTAATGATGTTAAGGGTCTAAGGTCATCTATTATGGTGTCTGAGCTCAGACCTCTTCACCACTGAATGGTGTTATGAAGGTCTGAGGTCATCACCTAAGATGTTATCCCCATAATTATCCTCACCAAATTAATGATTTTAAGGGTTTGAGGTCATCCTTTATTGTGTCCGAGCTCAGACCTCGTCACCACAAAATGGTGTTATGAGGGTCTAAGGTCATCACCTAAGATGTTATCCCCATAATTATCCTCACCAAATTAATGATGTTAAGGGTTTGAGGTCATCCTTTATGATGTCTGAGCTCAGACCTCGTCACCACTGAATGGTGTGGTCTGAGGTCATCACCTATGATATCCTCATATTTATCCTCACCAAATTAATGATGTTTAGGGTCTAAGGTCATCCTTTATGGTGTCTGAGCGCAGACCTCATCACCATATAATGGTGTTATGAGGGTCTGTGGTCATCACCTAAGATGTTATCCTCATAATTATTCTCACCAAATTAATGATGTTAAGGGTCTGAGGTCATCCTTTATGGTGTCTGAGCTCAGACCTCGTCACCACATAATGGTGTTATGAGGGTCTGAGGTCATCACCTAAGATGTTATACCCATAATTATGCTCACCAAATTAATGATGTTAAGGGTCTGAGGTCATCCTTTATGGTGTCTGAGCTCAGACCTCGTCACCACATAACGGTGTTATGAGGGTCTGAGGTCATCACCTAAGATGTTATCCTCATAATTATCCTCACCAAATTAATGATGTTAAGGGTCTGAGGTCATCCTTTATGGTGTCTGAGCTCAGACCTCGTCACCACATAATGGTGTTATGAGGGTCTGAGGTCATCACCTAAGATGTTATCCCCATAATTATGCTCACCAAATTAATGATGTTAAGGGTCTGAGGTCATCCTTTATGGTGTCTGGGCTCAGACCTCGTCACCACATAATGGTGTTTTGAAGGTCTGAGGTCATCACCTAAGATGTTATTCCCATAATTATCCGCACCAAATTGATGATGTTAATGGTCTGAGGTCATCCTTTGTGGTGTCTGAGCTCAGACCTCGTCACCACATAATGGTGTTATGATTGTCTGAGGTCATCACCTAAGATGTTATCCCCATAATTATCCTCACCAAATTAATGATGTTAAGGGTCTGAGGTCATCTATTATGGTGTCTGAGCTTAGACCTCTTCACCACTGAATGGTGTTTTGAAGGTCTGAGGTCATCACCTAAGATGTTATCGCCATAATTATCCTCACCAAATTAATGATGTTAATGGTCTGAGGTCATCCTTTATGGTGTCTGAGCTTAGACCTCGTCACCACATAATGGTGTTATGAGGGTCTGAGGTCTTCAGCTAAGATGTTATCCCCATAATTATCCTCACCAAATTAATGATGTTAAGGGTCTGAGGTCATCCTTTATGATGTCTGATCTCAGACCTCGTCACCATATAATGGTGTTATGAGGGTCTGAGGTCATCACTTAAGATGTTATCCCCATAATTATCCTCACCAAATTAAAGATGTTAAGGGTATGAGGTCATCCTTTATGGTGTCTGAGCTCAGACCTCGTCAGCACTGAATGGTGTTATGAGGGTCTGAGGTCATCACCTAAGATGTTATCCTCATAATTATCCTCACCAAATTAATGATGTTAAGGGTCTAAGGTCATACTTTATGGTGTTTGAGCTCAGACCTCGTCACCACATAATGGTGTTATGAGGGTCTGAGGTCATCACCTAAGATGTTCTCCCCATAATTATCCTCAGCAAATTAATGATGTTAAGGGTCTGAGGTCATCTATTATGGTGTCTGAGCTCAGACCTCTTCACCACTGAATGGTGTTACGAAGGTCTGAGGTCATCACCTAAGATGTTATCCCCATAATTATCTTCACCAAATTAATGATGTTAAGGGTCTGAGGTCATCCTTTATGGTGTCTGAGCTCAGACCTCGTCACCACATAATGGTCATATGAGGGTCTTAGTTCATCACCTAAGATGTTATCCTCATAATTATCCCCACCAAATTAATTATGTTAAAGGTCTGAGGTCATCCTTTATGGTGTCTGAGCTCCGACCTCGTCACCACATAATCGTGTTATGAGGGTCTGAGGTCATCACCTAAGATGTTATCCCCATAATTATCCTCACCAAATTAATGATGTTATGGGTCTGAGGTCATCTATTATGTTGTCTGAGCTCAGACCTCTTCACCACTGAATGGTGTTACGAAGGTCTGAGCTCATCACCTAAGATGTTATCCCCATAATTATCTTCACCAAATTGATGGTGTTAAGTGTCTGAGGTCATCCTTTATGGTGTCTGAGCTCAGACCTCGTCTCCACATAATGGTGATATGAGGGTTTGAGGTCATGACCTAAGATGTTATCCTAATAATTATCCTCACCAAATTAATGATGTTAAGGGTCTGAGGTCATCCTTTATGGTGTCTGAGATCAGACCTCGTCACCACATAATAGTGTTATGAGGGTCTGAGGTCATCACCTAAGATGTTATCCCCATAATTATCCTCACCAAATTAATGATGTTATGGGTCTGAGGTCATCCTTTATGGTGTCTGAGCTCAGACCTTGTCACCAATGAATTGTGTTATGAAGGTCTGAGGTCATTACTTAAGATGTTATCCCCATCATTATCCTCACCAAATTAACGGTGTTAAGTGTCTGAGGTCATCCTTTATGGTGTCTGAGCTCAGACCTCGTCTCCACATAATGGTGATATGAGGGTTTGAGGTCATCACCTAAGATGTTATCCTAATAATTATCCTCACCAAATTAATGATGTTAAGGGTTTGAGGTCATCCTTTATGGTGTCTGAGATCAGACCTCGTCACCAAATAATAGTGTTATGAGGGTCTGAGGTCATCACCTAAGATGTTATCCCCATAATTATCCTCACCAAATTAATGATGTTAAGGGTCTGAGGTCATCCTTTATGGTGTCTAAGCTCAGACCTTGTCACCACTGAATTGTGTTATGAAGGTCTGAGGTCATTACTTAAGATGCTATCCCCATCATTATCCTCACCAAATTAATGATGTTAAGGGTCTGAGATCATCCTTTATGGTGTCTGAGCTCAAACCTTGTCACCACATAATGGTGTTATGAGGGTCTGAGGTCATCACCTAAGATGCTATACTCATAATTATCCTCACTAAATTAATGATGTTAAGGGTCTGAGGTCATCCTTTATGGTGTCTGAGCTCAGACCTCGTCACCACATAATGGTGTTATGAGGGTCTGAGGTCATCACCTAAGATGTTATCCCCATAATTATCCTCACCAAATTAATGATGTTAAGGGTCTGAGGTCATCTATTATAGTGTCTGAGCTCAGACATCTTCACCACTGAATGATGTTATGAAGGTCTGAGGTCATCACTTAAGATGTTATCCTCATAATTATCCTCACCAAATTAATGATGTTAAGGGCCTGAGGTCATCCTTTATGGTGTCTGAGCTCAGACCTCGTCACCACATAATGGTGTTATGAGGGTCTGAGGTCATCACCTAAGATGTTATCCCCATAATTATCCTCATCAAATTAATGATGTTAAGGGTCTAAGGTCATCTATTATGGTGTCTGAGCTCAGACCTCTTCACCACTGAATGGTGTTATAACGGTCTGAGGTCATCACCTAAGATGTTATCCTCATAATTATCCTCACCAAATTAATGATGTTAAGGGTCTGAGGTCATCTATTATGGTGTCTGAGCTCAGACCTCTTCACCACTGAATGGTGTTACGAAGGTTTGAGGTCATCACCTAAGATGTTATCCCCATAATTATCTTCACCAAATTAATGATGTTAAGGGTCTGAGGTCATCCTTTATGGTGTCTGAGCTCAGACCTCGTCACCACATAATGGTCATATGAGGGTCTTAGTTCATCACCTAAGATGTTATCCTCATAATTATGCCCACCAAAATAATTATGTTAAAGGTCTGAGGTCATCCTTTATGGTGTCTGAGCTCCGACCTCGTCACCACATAATGGTGTTATGAGGGTCTGAGGTCATCACCTAAGATGTTATCCCCATAATTATCCTCACCAAATTAATGATGTTATGGGTCTGAGGTCATCTATTATGGTGTCTGAGCTCAGACCTCTTCACCACTGAATGGTGTTACGAAGGTCTGAGCTCATCACCTAAGATGTTATCCCCATAATTATCTTCACCAAATTAATGGTGTTAAGTGTCTGAGGTCATCCTTTATGGTGTCTGAGCTCAGACCTCGTCTCCACATAATGGTGATATGAGGGTTTTAGGTCATCACCTAAGATGTTATCCTAATAATTATCCTCACCAAATTAATGATGTTAAGGGTCTGAGGTCATCCTTTATGGTGTCTGAGATCAGACCTCGTCACCACATAATGGTGTTATGAGGGTCTGAGGTCATCACCTAAGATGTTATCCCCATAATTATCCTCACCAAAGTAATGATGTTAAGGGTCTGAGGTCATCCTTTATGGTGTCTGAACTCAGACCTTGTCACCACTGAATTGTGTTATGAAGGTCTGAGGTCATTACTTAAGATGGTATCCCCATCATTATCCTCACCAAATTAATGATGTTAAGGGTCTGAGGTCATCCTTTATGGTGTCTGAGCTCAGACCTCGTCACCACATAATGGTGTTATGAGGGTCTGAGGTCATCACCTAAGATGCTATCCTCATAATTATCCTCACTAAATTAATGATGTTAAGGGTCTGAGGTCATCCTTTATGGTGTCTGAGCTCAGACCTCGTCACCACATAATGGTGTTATGAGGGTCTGAGGTCATCACCTAAGATGTTATCCCCATAATTATCCTCACGAAATTAATGATGTTAAGGGTCTGAGGACATCTATTATAGTGTCTGAGCTCAGACATCGTCACCACTGAATGATGTTATGAAGGTCTGAGGTCATCACTTAAGATGTTATCCTCATAATTATCCTCACCAAATTAATGATGTTAAGGGTCTGAGGTCATTATTTATGGTGTCTGAGCTCAGACCTCGTCACCACATAATAGTGTTATGAGGGTCTGAGGTCATCACCTAAGATGTTATCCCCATAATTATCCTCATCAAATTAATGATGTTAAGGGTCTAAGGTCATCTATTATGGTGTCTGAGCTCAGACCTCTTCACCACTGAATGGTGTTATGAAGGTCTGAGGTCATCACCTAAGATGTTATCCCCATAATTATCCTCACCAAATTAATGATGTTAAGGGTCTGAGGTCATCCTTTATTGTGTCCGAGCTCAGACCTCGTCACCACAAAATGGTGTTATGAGGGTCTGAGGTCATCACCTAAGATGTTATCCCCATAATTATCCTCACCAAATTAATGATGTTAAGGGTTTGAGGTCATCCTTTATGATGTCTGAGCTCAGACCTCGTCACCACTGAATGGTGTGGTCTGAGGTCATCACCTATGATATCCTCATATTTATCCTCACCAAATTAATGATGTTTAGGGTCTGAGGTCATCCTTTATGGTGTCTGAGCGCATACCTCATCACCACATAATGGTGTTATGAGGGTCTGAGGTCATCACCTAAGATGTTATCCCCATAATTATCCTCACCAAATTAATGATGTTAAGGGTCTGAGGTCATCTATTATGGTGTCTGAGCTCAGACCTCTTCACCACTGAATGGTGTTACGAAGGTCTGAGGTCATCACCTAAGATGTTATCCCCATATTTATCTTCACCAAATTAATGATGTTAAGGGTCTGAGGTCATCCTTTATGGTGTCTGAGCTCAGACCTCGTCACCACATAATGGTCATATGAGGGTCTTAGTTCATCACCTAAGATGTTATCCTCATAATTATCCCCACCAAAATAATTATGTTAAAGGTCTGAGATCATCCTTTATGGTGTCTGAGCTCCGACCTCGTCACCACATAATGGTGTTATGAGGGTCTGAGGTCATCACCTAAGATGTTATCCCCATAATTATCCTCACAAAATTAATGATGTTATGGGTCTGAGGTCATCTATTATGGTGTCTGAGCTCAGACCTCTTCACCACTGAATGGTGTTACGAAGGTCTGAGCTCATCACCTAAGATGTTATCCCCATAATTATCTTCACCAAATTAATGGTGTTAAGTGTCTGAGGTCATCCTTTATGGTGTCTGAGCTCAGACCTCGTCTCCACATAATGGTGATATGAGGGTTTTAGGTCATCACCTAAGATGTTATCCTAATAATTATCCTCACCAAATTAATGATGTTAAGGGTCTGAGGTCATCCTTTATGGTGTCTGAGATCAGACCTCGTCACCACATAATGGTGTTATGAGGGTCTGAGGTCATCACCTAAGATGTTATCCCCATAATTATCCTCACCAAAGTAATGATGTTAAGGGTCTGAGGTCATCCTTTATGGTGTCTGAACTCAGACCTTGTCACCACTGAATTGTGTTATGAAGGTCTGAGGTCATTACTTAAGATGTTATCCCCATCATTATCCTCACCAAATTAATGATGTTAAGGGTCTGAGGTCATCCTTTATGGTGTCTGAGCTCAGACCTCGTCACCACATAATGGTGTTATGAGGGTCTGAGGTCATCACCTAAGATGCTATCCTCATAATTATCCTCACTAAATTAATGATGTTAAGGGTCTGAGGTCATCCTTTATGGTGTCTGAGCTCAGACCTCGTCACCACATAATGGTGTTATGAGGGTCTGAGGTCATCACCTAAGATGTTACCCCATAATTATCCTCACCAAATTAATGATGTTAAGGGTCTGAGGTCATCTATTATAGTGTCTGAGCTCAGACATCCTCACCACTGAATGATGTTATGAAGGTTTGAGGTCATCACTTAAGATGTTATCCTCATAATTATCCTCACCAAATTAATGATGTTAAGGGTCCGAGGTCATCATTTATGGTGTCTGAGCTCAGACCTCGTCACCACATAATAGTGTTATGAGGGTCTGAGGTCATCACCTAAGATGTTATCCCCATAATTATCCTCATCAAATAAATTATGTTAAGGGTCTAAGGTCATCTATTATGGTGTCTGAGCTCAGACCTCTTCACCACTGAATGGTGTTATGAAGGTCTGAGGTCATCACCTAAGATGTTATCCCCATAATCATCCTCACCAAATTAATGATGTTAAGGGTCTGAGGTCATCCTTTATTGTGTCCGAGCTCAGACCTCGTCACCACAAAATGGTGTTATGAGGGTCTGAGGTCATCACCTAAGATGTTATCCCAATAATTATCCTCACCAAATTAATGATGTTAAGGGTTTGAGGTCATCCTTTATGATGTCTGAGCTCAGACCTCGTCACCACTGAATGGTGTGGTCTGAGGTCATCACCTATGATATCCTCATATTTATCCTCACCAAATTAATGATGTTTAGGGTCTGAGGTCATCCTTTATGGTGTCTGAGCGCAGACCTCATCACCACATAATGGTGTTATGAGGGTCTGAGGTCATCACCTAAGATGTTATCCTCATAATTATCCTCACCAAATTAATGATGTTAAGGGTCTGAGGTCATCCTTTATGATGTCTGATCTCAGACCTCGTCACCACATAATGGTGTTATGAGGGTCTGAGGTCATCACTTAAGATGTTATCCCCATAATTATCCTCACCAAATTAATGATGTTAAGGGTATGAGGTCATCCTTTATGGTGTCTGAGCTCAGACCTCGTCACCACTGAATGGTGTTATGAGGGTCTGAGGTCATCACCTAAGATGTTATCCTCATAATTATCCTCACCAAATTAATGATGTTAAGGGTCTAAGGTCATACTTTATGGTGTCTGAGCTCAGACCTCGTCACCAGATAATGGTGTTATGAGGGTCTGAGGTCATAGCCTAAGATGTTATCCCCATAATTATCCTCACCAAATTAATGATGTTAAGGGTCTGAGGTCATCTATTATGGTGTCTGAGCTCAGACCTCTTCACCACTGAATGGTGTTACAAAGGTCTGAGGTCATCACCTAAGATGTTATCCCCATAATTATCTTCACCAAATTAATGATGTTAAGGGTCTGAGGTCATCCTTTATGGTGTCTGAGCTCAGACCTCGTCACCACATAATGGTCATATGAGGGTCTTAGTTCATCACCTAAGATGTTATCCTCATAATTATCCCCACCAAATTAATTATGTTAAAGGTCTGAGGTCATCCTTTATGGTGTCTGAGCTCCGACGTCGTCACCACATAATGGTGTTATGAGGGTCTGAGGTCATCACCTAAGATGTTATCCCCATAATTATCCTCACCAAATTAATGATGTTATGGGTCATAGGTCATCTATTATGGTGTCTGAGCTCAGACCTCTTCTCCACTGAATGGTGTTACGAAGGTCTGAGCTCATCACCTAAGATGTTATCCCCATAATTATCTTCACCAAATTAATGGTGTTAAGGGTCTGAGGTCATCCTTTATGGTGTCTGAGCTCAGACCTCGTCTCCACATAATGGTGATATGAGGGTTTGAGGTCATCACCTAAGATGTTATCCTAATAATTATCCTCACCAAATTAATGATGTTAAGGGTCTGAGGTCATCCTTTATGGTGTCTGAGATCAGACCTCGTCGCCACATAATGGTGTTATGAGGGTCTGAGGTCATCACCTAAGATGTTATCCCCATAATTATCCTCACCATATTAATGATGTTAAGGGTCTGAGGTCATTCTTTATGGTGTCTGAGCTCAGACCTTGTCACCACTGAATGGGGTTATGAAGGTCTGAGGTCATCACTTAAGATGTTATCCCCATAATTATCCTCACCAAATTAATGATGTTAAGGGTCTGAGGTCATCCTTTATTGTGTCTGAGCTCAGACCTCGTCACCACATAATGGTGTTATGAGGGTCTGAGGTCATCACCTAAGATGCTATCCTCATAATTATCCTCACTAAAGTAATGATGTTAAGGGTCTGAGGTCATCCTTTATGGTGTCTGAGCTCAGACCTCGTCACCACATAATGGTGTTATGAGGGTCTGAGGTCATCACCTAAGATGCTATCCTCATAATTATCCTCACCAAATTAATGATGTTAAGGGTCAGAGGTCATCATTTATGGTGTCTGAGCTCAGACCTCGTCACCACATAATGGTGTTATGAGGGTCTGAGGTCATCACGTAAGATGTTATCCCCATAATTATCCTCACCAAATTAATGATGTTAAGGGTCTGAGGTCATCCTTTATGGTGTCTGAGCTCAGACCTCGTCACCACATAATGGTGTTATGAGGGTCTGAGGTCATCACGTAAGATGTTATCCCCATAATTATCCTCACCAAATTAATGATGTTAAGGGTCTGAGGTCATCTATTATAGTGTCTGAGCTCAGACATCGTCACCACTGAATGATGTTATGACGGTCTGAGGTCATCACTTAAGATGTTATCCTCATAATTATCCTCACCAAATTAATGATGTTAAGGGTCTGAAGTCATCATTTATGGTGTCTGAGCACAGACCTCGTCACCACATAGTGGTGTTATGAGGGTCTGAGGTCATCACCTAAGATGTTATCCCCATAATTATCCTCATCAAATTAATGATGTTAAGGGTCTAAGGTCATCTATTATGGTGTCTGAGCTCAGACCTCTTCACCACTGAATGGTGTTATGAAGGTCTGAGGTCATCACCTAAGATGTTATCCCCATAATTATCCTCACCAAATTAATGATGTTAAGGGTTTGAGGTCATCCTTTATTGTGTCCGAGCTCAGACCTCGTCACCACAAAATGGTGTTATGAGGGTCTGAGGCCATCACCTAAGATGTTATCCCCATAATTATCCTCACCAAATTAATGATGTTAAGGGTTTGAGGTCATCCTTTATGATGTCTGAGCTCAGACCTCGTCACCACTGAATGGTGTGGTCTGAGGTCATCACCTATGATATCCTCATATTTATCCTCACCAAATTAATGATGTTTAGGGTCTAAGGTCATCCTTTATGGTGTCTGAGCGCAGACCTCATCACCACATAATGGTGTTATGAGGGTCTGAGGTCATCACCTAAGATGTTATCCTCATAATTATCCTCACCAAATTAATGATGTTAAGGGTCTGAGGTCATCCTTTATGGTGTCTGAGCTCAGACCTCGTCACCACATAATGGTGTTATGAGGGTCTGAGGTCATCACTTAAGATGCTATCCTCATAATTATCCTCACTAAATTAATGATGTTAAGGGTCTGAGGTCATCCTTTATGGTGTCTGAGCTCAGACCTCGTCACCACATAATGGTGTTATGAGGGTCTGAGGTCATCACGTAAGATGTTATCCCCATAATTATCCTCACCAAATTAATGATGTTAAGGGTCTGAGGTCATCTATTATAGTGTCTGAGCTCAGACATCGTCACCACTGAATGATGTTATGACGGTCTGAGGTCATCACTTAAGATGTTATCCTCATAATTATCCTCACCAAATTAATGATGTTAAGGGTCTGAAGTCATCATTTATGGTGTCTGAGCACAGACCTCGTCACCACATAGTGGTGTTATGAGGGTCTGAGGTCATCACCTAAGATGTTATCCCCATAATTATCCTCATCAAATTAATGATGTTAAGGGTCTAGGGTCATCTATTATGGTGTCTGAGCTCAGACCTCTTCACCACTGAATGGTGTTATGAAGGTCTGAGGTCATCACCTAAGATGTTATCCCCATAATTATCCTCACCAAATTAATGATGTTAAGGGTTTGAGGTCATCCTTTATTGTGTCCGAGCTCAGACCTCGTCACCACAAAATGGTGTTATGAGGGTCTGAGGCCATCACCTAAGATGTTATCCCCATAATTATCCTCACCAAATTAATGATGTTAAGGGTTTGAGGTCATCCTTTATGATGTCTGAGCTCAGACCTCGTCACCACTGAATGGTGTGGTCTGAGGTCATCACCTATGATATCCTCATATTTATCCTCACCAAATTAATGATGTTTAGGGTCTAAGGTCATCCTTTATGGTGTCTGAGCGCAGACCTCATCACCACATAATGGTGTTATGAGGGTCTGAGGTCATCACCTAAGATGTTATCCTCATAATTATCCTCACCAAATTAATGATGTTAAGGGTCTGAGGTCATCCTTTATGGTGTCTGAGCTCAGACCTCGTCACCACATAATGGTGTTATGAGGGTCTGAGGTCATCACCTAAGATGTTAGCCCCATAATTATGCTCACCAAATTAATGATGTTAAGGGTCTGAGGTCATCCTTTATGGTGTCTGAGCTCTAGCCTCGTCACCACATAACGGTGTTATGAGGGTCTGAGGTCATCACCTAAGATGTTATCCTCATAATTATCCTCACCAAATTAATGATGTTAAGTGTCTGAGGTCATCCTTTATGGTGTCTGAGCTCAGACCTCGTCACCACATAATGGTGTTATGAGGGTCTGAGGTCATCACCTAAGAAGTTATCCCCATAATTATGCTCAACAAATTAATGATGTTAAGGGTCTGAGGTCATCATTTATGGTGTCTGGGCTCAGACCTCGTCACCACATAATGGTGTTTTGAAGGTCTGAGGTCATCACCTAAGATGTTATTCCCATAATTATCCTCACCAAATTAATGATGTTAATGGTCTGAGGTCATCCTTTATGGTGTCTGAGCTCAGACCTCGTCACCACATAATGGTGTTATGATTGTCTGAGGTCATCACCTAAGATGTTATCCCCATAATTATCCTCACCAAATTAATGATGTTAAGGGTCTGAGGTCATCTATTATGGTGTGTGAGCTTAGACCTCTTCACCACTGAATGGTGTTTTGAAGGTCTGAGGTCATCACCTAAGATGTTATCCCCATAATTATCCTCACCAAATTAATGATGTTAATGGTCTGAGGTCATCCTTTATGGTGTCTGAGCTTAGACCTCGTCACCACATAATGGTGTTATGAAGGTCTGAGGTCATCACCTAAGATGTTATCCTCATAATTATCCTCACCAAATTAATGATGTTAAGGGTCTGAGGTCATCCTTTATGATGTCTGATCTCAGACCTCGTCACCACATAATGGTGTTATGAGGGTCTGAGGTCATCACTTAAGATGTTATCCCCATAATTATCCTCACCAAATTAATGATGTTAAGGGTATGAGGTCATCCTTTATGGTGTCTGAGCTCAGACCTCGTCAGCACTGAATGGTGTTATGAGGGTCTGAGGTCATCACCTAAGATGTTATCCTCATAATTATCCTCACCAAATTAATGATGTTAAGGGTCTAAGGTCATACTTTATGGTGTTTGAGCTCAGACCTCGTCACCACATAATGGTGTTATGAGGGTCTGAGGTCATCACCTAAGATGTTATCCCCATAATTATCCTCACCAAATTAATGATGTTAAGGGTCTGAGGTCATCTATTATGGTGTCTGAGCTCAGACCTCTTCACCACTGAATGGTGTTACAAAGGTCTGAGGTCATCACCTAAGATGTTATCCCCATAATTATCTTCACCAAATTAATGATGTTAAGGGTCTGAGGTCATCCTTTATGGTGTCTGAGCTCAGACCTCGTCACCACATAATGGTCATATGAGGGTCTTAGTTCATCACCTAAGATGTTATCCTCATAATTATCCCCACCAAATTAATTATGTTAAAGGTCTGAGGTCATCCTTTATGGTGTCTGAGCTCCGACCTCGTCACCACATAATGGTGTTATGAGGGTCTGAGGTCATCACCTAAGATGTTATCCCCATAATTATCTTCACCAAATTAATGATGTTAAGGGTCTGAGGTCATCCTTTATGGTGTCTGAGCTCAGACCTCGTCACCACATAATGGTCATATGAGGGTCTTAGTTCATCACCTAAGATGTTATCCTCATAATTATCCCCACCAAATTAATTATGTTAAAGGTCTGAGGTCATCCTTTATGGTGTCTGAGCTCCGACGTCGTCACCACATAATGGTGTTATGAGGGTCTGAGGTCATCACCTAAGATGTTATCCCCATAATTATCCTCACCAAATTAATGATGTTATGGGTCATAGGTCATCTATTATGGTGTCTGAGCTCAGACCTCTTCTCCACTGAATGGTGTTACGAAGGTCTGAGCTCATCACCTAAGATGTTATCCCCATAATTATCTTCACCAAATTAATGGTGTTAAGGGTCTGAGGTCATCCTTTATGGTGTCTGAGCTCAGACCTCGTCTCCACATAATGGTGATATGAGGGTTTGAGGTCATCACCTAAGATGTTATCCTAATAATTATCCTCACCAAATTAATGATGTTAAGGGTCTGAGGTCATCCTTTATGGTGTCTGAGATCAGACCTCGTCGCCACATAATGGTGTTATGAGGGTCTGAGGTCATCACCTAAGATGTTATCCCCATAATTATCCTCACCATATTAATGATGTTAAGGGTCTGAGGTCATTCTTTATGGTGTCTGAGCTCAGACCTTGTCACCACTGAATGGGGTTATGAAGGTCTGAGGTCATCACTTAAGATGTTATCCCCATAATTATCCTCACCAAATTAATGATGTTAAGGGTCTGAGGTCATCCTTTATTGTGTCTGAGCTCAGACCTCGTCACCACATAATGGTGTTATGAGGGTCTGAGGTCATCACCTAAGATGCTATCCTCATAATTATCCTCACTAAAGTAATGATGTTAAGGGTCTGAGGTCATCCTTTATGGTGTCTGAGCTCAGACCTCGTCACCACATAATGGTGTTATGAGGGTCTGAGGTCATCACCTAAGATGCTATCCTCATAATTATCCTCACCAAATTAATGATGTTAAGGGTCAGAGGTCATCATTTATGGTGTCTGAGCTCAGACCTCGTCACCACATAATGGTGTTATGAGGGTCTGAGGTCATCACGTAAGATGTTATCCCCATAATTATCCTCACCAAATTAATGATGTTAAGGGTCTGAGGTCATCCTTTATGGTGTCTGAGCTCAGACCTCGTCACCACATAATGGTGTTATGAGGGTCTGAGGTCATCACGTAAGATGTTATCCCCATAATTATCCTCACCAAATTAATGATGTTAAGGGTCTGAGGTCATCTATTATAGTGTCTGAGCTCAGACATCGTCACCACTGAATGATGTTATGACGGTCTGAGGTCATCACTTAAGATGTTATCCTCATAATTATCCTCACCAAATTAATGATGTTAAGGGTCTGAAGTCATCATTTATGGTGTCTGAGCACAGACCTCGTCACCACATAGTGGTGTTATGAGGGTCTGAGGTCATCACCTAAGATGTTATCCCCATAATTATCCTCATCAAATTAATGATGTTAAGGGTCTAAGGTCATCTATTATGGTGTCTGAGCTCAGACCTCTTCACCACTGAATGGTGTTATGAAGGTCTGAGGTCATCACCTAAGATGTTATCCCCATAATTATCCTCACCAAATTAATGATGTTAAGGGTTTGAGGTCATCCTTTATTGTGTCCGAGCTCAGACCTCGTCACCACAAAATGGTGTTATGAGGGTCTGAGGCCATCACCTAAGATGTTATCCCCATAATTATCCTCACCAAATTAATGATGTTAAGGGTTTGAGGTCATCCTTTATGATGTCTGAGCTCAGACCTCGTCACCACTGAATGGTGTGGTCTGAGGTCATCACCTATGATATCCTCATATTTATCCTCACCAAATTAATGATGTTTAGGGTCTAAGGTCATCCTTTATGGTGTCTGAGCGCAGACCTCATCACCACATAATGGTGTTATGAGGGTCTGAGGTCATCACCTAAGATGTTATCCTCATAATTATCCTCACCAAATTAATGATGTTAAGGGTCTGAGGTCATCCTTTATGGTGTCTGAGCTCAGACCTCGTCACCACATAATGGTGTTATGAGGGTCTGAGGTCATCACTTAAGATGCTATCCTCATAATTATCCTCACTAAATTAATGATGTTAAGGGTCTGAGGTCATCCTTTATGGTGTCTGAGCTCAGACCTCGTCACCACATAATGGTGTTATGAGGGTCTGAGGTCATCACGTAAGATGTTATCCCCATAATTATCCTCACCAAATTAATGATGTTAAGGGTCTGAGGTCATCTATTATAGTGTCTGAGCTCAGACATCGTCACCACTGAATGATGTTATGACGGTCTGAGGTCATCACTTAAGATGTTATCCTCATAATTATCCTCACCAAATTAATGATGTTAAGGGTCTGAAGTCATCATTTATGGTGTCTGAGCACAGACCTCGTCACCACATAGTGGTGTTATGAGGGTCTGAGGTCATCACCTAAGATGTTATCCCCATAATTATCCTCATCAAATTAATGATGTTAAGGGTCTAGGGTCATCTATTATGGTGTCTGAGCTCAGACCTCTTCACCACTGAATGGTGTTATGAAGGTCTGAGGTCATCACCTAAGATGTTATCCCCATAATTATCCTCACCAAATTAATGATGTTAAGGGTTTGAGGTCATCCTTTATTGTGTCCGAGCTCAGACCTCGTCACCACAAAATGGTGTTATGAGGGTCTGAGGCCATCACCTAAGATGTTATCCCCATAATTATCCTCACCAAATTAATGATGTTAAGGGTTTGAGGTCATCCTTTATGATGTCTGAGCTCAGACCTCGTCACCACTGAATGGTGTGGTCTGAGGTCATCACCTATGATATCCTCATATTTATCCTCACCAAATTAATGATGTTTAGGGTCTAAGGTCATCCTTTATGGTGTCTGAGCGCAGACCTCATCACCACATAATGGTGTTATGAGGGTCTGAGGTCATCACCTAAGATGTTATCCTCATAATTATCCTCACCAAATTAATGATGTTAAGGGTCTGAGGTCATCCTTTATGGTGTCTGAGCTCAGACCTCGTCACCACATAATGGTGTTATGAGGGTCTGAGGTCATCACCTAAGATGTTAGCCCCATAATTATGCTCACCAAATTAATGATGTTAAGGGTCTGAGGTCATCCTTTATGGTGTCTGAGCTCTAGCCTCGTCACCACATAACGGTGTTATGAGGGTCTGAGGTCATCACCTAAGATGTTATCCTCATAATTATCCTCACCAAATTAATGATGTTAAGTGTCTGAGGTCATCCTTTATGGTGTCTGAGCTCAGACCTCGTCACCACATAATGGTGTTATGAGGGTCTGAGGTCATCACCTAAGAAGTTATCCCCATAATTATGCTCAACAAATTAATGATGTTAAGGGTCTGAGGTCATCATTTATGGTGTCTGGGCTCAGACCTCGTCACCACATAATGGTGTTTTGAAGGTCTGAGGTCATCACCTAAGATGTTATTCCCATAATTATCCTCACCAAATTAATGATGTTAATGGTCTGAGGTCATCCTTTATGGTGTCTGAGCTCAGACCTCGTCACCACATAATGGTGTTATGATTGTCTGAGGTCATCACCTAAGATGTTATCCCCATAATTATCCTCACCAAATTAATGATGTTAAGGGTCTGAGGTCATCTATTATGGTGTGTGAGCTTAGACCTCTTCACCACTGAATGGTGTTTTGAAGGTCTGAGGTCATCACCTAAGATGTTATCCCCATAATTATCCTCACCAAATTAATGATGTTAATGGTCTGAGGTCATCCTTTATGGTGTCTGAGCTTAGACCTCGTCACCACATAATGGTGTTATGAAGGTCTGAGGTCATCACCTAAGATGTTATCCTCATAATTATCCTCACCAAATTAATGATGTTAAGGGTCTGAGGTCATCCTTTATGATGTCTGATCTCAGACCTCGTCACCACATAATGGTGTTATGAGGGTCTGAGGTCATCACTTAAGATGTTATCCCCATAATTATCCTCACCAAATTAATGATGTTAAGGGTATGAGGTCATCCTTTATGGTGTCTGAGCTCAGACCTCGTCAGCACTGAATGGTGTTATGAGGGTCTGAGGTCATCACCTAAGATGTTATCCTCATAATTATCCTCACCAAATTAATGATGTTAAGGGTCTAAGGTCATACTTTATGGTGTTTGAGCTCAGACCTCGTCACCACATAATGGTGTTATGAGGGTCTGAGGTCATCACCTAAGATGTTATCCCCATAATTATCCTCACCAAATTAATGATGTTAAGGGTCTGAGGTCATCTATTATGGTGTCTGAGCTCAGACCTCTTCACCACTGAATGGTGTTACAAAGGTCTGAGGTCATCACCTAAGATGTTATCCCCATAATTATCTTCACCAAATTAATGATGTTAAGGGTCTGAGGTCATCCTTTATGGTGTCTGAGCTCAGACCTCGTCACCACATAATGGTCATATGAGGGTCTTAGTTCATCACCTAAGATGTTATCCTCATAATTATCCCCACCAAATTAATTATGTTAAAGGTCTGAGGTCATCCTTTATGGTGTCTGAGCTCCGACCTCGTCACCACATAATGGTGTTATGAGGGTCTGAGGTCATCACCTAAGATGTTATCCCCATAATTATCCTCACCAAATTAATGATGTTATGGGTCTGAGGTCATCTATTATGTTGTCTGAGCTCAGACCTCTTCACCACTGAATGGTGTTACGAAGGTCTGACCTCATCACCTAAGATGTCATCCCCATAATTATCTTCACCAAATTAATGGTGTTAAGTGTCTGAGGTCATCCTTTATGGTGTCTGAGCTCAGACCTCTTCTCCACATAATGGTGATATGAGGGTTTGAGGTCATCACCTAAGATGTTATCGTAATAATTATCCTCACCAAATTAATGATGTTAAGGGTCTGAGGTCATCCTTTATGGTGTCTGAGATCAGACCTCGTCACCACATAATAGTGTTATGAGGGTCTGAGGTCATCACCTAAGATGTTATCCCCATAATTATCCTCACCAAATTAATGATGTTAAGGGTCTGAGGTCATCCTTTATCGTGTCTGAGCTCAGACCTTGTCACCACTGAATTGTGTTATGAAGGTCTGAGGTCATTACTTAAGATGTTATCCCCATCATTATCCTCACCAAATTAATGGTGTTAAGTGTCTGAGGTCATCCTTTATGGTGTCAGAGCTCTGACCTCGTCTCCACATAATGGTGATATGAGGGTTTGAGGTCATCACCTAAGATGTTATCCTAATAATTATCCTCACCAAATTAATGATGTTAAGGGTCTGAGGTCATCCTCTATGGTGTCTGAGATCAGACCTCGTCACCACATAATAGTGTTATGAGGGTCTGAGGTAATCACCTAAGATGTTATCCCCATAATTATCCTCACCAAATTAATGATGTTAAGGGTCTGAGGTCATCCTTTATGGTGTCTGAGCTCAGACCTTGTCACCACTGAATTGTGTTATGAAGGTCTGAGGTCATTACTTAAGATGTTATCCCCATCATTATCCTCACCAAATTAATGATGTTAAGGGTCTGAGGTCATCCTTTATGGTGTCTGAGCTCAAACCTTGTCACCACATAATGGTGTTATGAGGGTCTGAGGTCATCACCTAAGATGCTATACTCATAATTATCCTCACTAAATTAATGATGTTAAGGGTCTGAGGTCATCCTTTATGGTGTCTGAGCTTAGACCTCGTCACCACATAATGGTGTTATGAGGGTCTGAGGTCATCACCTAAGATGTTATCCCCATAATTATCCTCACCAAATTAATGATGTTAAGGGTCTGAGGTCATCTATTATAGTGTCTGAGCTCAGACATTGTCACCACTGAATGATGTTATGAAGGTCTCAGGTCATCACTTAAGATGTTATCCTCATAATTATCCTCACCAAATTAATGATGTTAAGGGTCTGAGGTCATGATTTATGGTGTCTGAGCTCAGACCTCGTCACCACATAATAGTGTTATGAGGGTCTGAGGTCATCACCTAAGATGTTATCCCCATAATTATCCTCATCAAATTAATGATGTTAAGGGTCTAAGGTCATCTATTATGGTGTCTGAGCTCAGACCTCTTCACCACTGAATGGTGTTATGACGGTCTGAGGTCATCACCTAAGATGTTATCCCCATAATTATCCTCACCAAATTAATGATGTTAAGGGTCTTAGGTCATCTATTATGGTGTCTGAGCTCAGACCTCTTCACCACTGAATGGTGTTACGAAGGTCTGAGGTCATCACCTAAGATGTTATCCCCATAATTATCTTCACCAAATTAATGATGTTAAGGGTCTGAGGTCATCCTTTATGGTGTCTGAGCTCAGACCTCGTCACCACATAATGGTCATATGAGGGTCTTAGTTCATCACCTAAGATGTTATCCTCATAATTATCCCCACCAAAATAATTATGTTAAAGGTCTGAGGTCATCCTTTATGGTGTCTGAGTTCCGACCTCGTCACCACATAATGGTGTTATTAGGGTCTGAGGTCATCACCTAAGATGTTATCCCCATAATTATCCTCACCAAATTAATGATGTTATGGGTCTGAGGTCATCTACCTCTTCACCACTGAATGGTGTTACGAAGGTCTAAGCTCATCACCTAAGATGTTATCCCCATAATTATCTTCACCAAATTAATGGTGTTAACTGTCTGAGGTCATCCTTTATGGTGTCTGAGCTCAGACCTCGTCTCCACATAATGGTGATATGAGGGTTTGAGGTCATCACCTAAGATGTTATCCTAATAATTATCCTCACCAAATTAATGATGTTAAGGGTCTGAGGTCATCCTTTATGGTGTCTGAGATCAGACCTCGTCACCACATAATGGTGTTATGAGGGTCTGAGGTCATCACCTAAGATGTTATCCCCATAATTATTCTCACCAAAGTAATGATGTTAAGGGTCTGAGGTCATCCTTTATGGTGTCTGAACTCAGACCTTGTCACCACTGAATTGTGTTATGAAGGTCTGAGGTCATTACTTAAAATGTTATCCCCATCATTATCCTCACCAAATTAATGATGTTAAGGGTCTGAGGTCATCCTTTATGGTGTCTGAGCTCAGACCTCGTCACCACATAATGGTGTTATGAGGGTCTGAGGTCATCACCTAAGATGCTATCCTCATAATTATCCTCACTAAATTAATGATGTTAAGGGTCTGAGGTCATCCTTTATGGTGTCTGAGCTCAGACCTCGTCACCACATAATGGTGTTATGAGGGTCTGAGGTCATCACCTAAGATGTTATCCCCATAATTATCCTCACCAAATTAATGATGTTAAGGGTCTGAGGTCATCTATTATAGTGTCTGAGCTAAGACATCGTCACCACTGAATGATGTTATGAAGGTCTGAGGTCATCACTTAAGATGTTATCCTCATAATTATCCTCACCAAATTAATGATGTTAAGGGTCTTAGGTCATCATTTATGGTGTCTGAGCTCAGACCTCGTCACCACATAATAGTGTTATGAGGGTCTGAGGTCATCACCTAAGATGTTATCCCCATAATTATCCTCATCAAATTAATGATGTTAAGGGTCTAAGGTCATCTATTATGGTGTCTGAGCTCAGACATCTTCACCACTGAATGGTGTTATGAAGGTCTGAGGTCATCACCTAAGATGTTATCCCCATAATTATCCTCACCAAATTAATGATGTTAAGGGTCTGAGGTCATCCTTTATTGTGTCCGAGCTCAGACCTCGTCACCACAAAATGGTGTTATGAGGGTCTGAGGTCATCACCTAAGATGTTATCCCCATAATTATCCTCACCAAATTAATGATGTTAAGGGTTTGAGGTCATCCTTTATGATGTCTGAGCTCAGACCTCCTCACCACTGAATGGTGTGGTCTGAGGTCATCACCTACGATATCCTCATATTTATCCTCACCAAATTAAAGATGTTTAGGGTCTGAGGTCATCCTTTATGGTGTCTGAGCACAGACCTCATCACCACATAATGGTGTTATGAGGGTCTGAGGTCATCACTTAAGATGTTATCCTCATAATTATCCTCACCAAATTAATGATGTTAAGGGTCTGAGGTCATCCTTTATGGTGTCTGAGCTCAGACCTCGTCACCACATAATGGTGTTATGAGGGTCTGAGGTCATCACCTAAGATGTTATCCCCATAATTATGCTCACCAAATTAATGATGTTAAGGGTCTGAGGTCATCCTTTATGGTGTCTGGGCTCAGACCTCGTCACCACATAATGGTGTTTTGAAGGTCTGAGGTCATCACCTAAGATGTTATTCCCATAATTATCCTCACCAAATTAATGATGTTAATTTATCTGAGGTCATCCTTTATGGTGTCTGAGCTCAGACTTCGTCACCACATAATGGTGTTATGATTGTCTGAGGTCATCACCTAAGATGTTATCCCCATAATTATCCTCACCAAATTAATGATGTTAAGGGTCCGAGGTCATCTATTATGGTGTCTGAGCTTAGACCTCTTCACCACTGAATGGTGTTTTGAAGGTCTGAGGTCATCACCTAAGATGTTATCCCCATAATTATCCTCACCAAATTAATGATGTTAATGGTCTGAGGTCATCCTTTATGGTGTCTGAGCTTAGACCTCGTCACCACATAATGGTGTTATGAGGGTCTGAGGTCATCACCTAAGATGTTATCCTCATAATTATCCTCACCAAATTAATGATGTTAAGGGTCTGAGGTCATCCTTTATGATGTCTGATCTCAGACCTCGTCACCACATAATGGTGTTATGAGGCTCTGAGGTCATCACTTAAGATGTTATCCCCATAATTATCCTCACCAAATTAATGATGTTAAGGGTATGAGGTCATCCTTTATGGTGTCTGAGCTCAGACCTCGTCAGCACTGAATGGTGTTATGAGGGTCTGAGGTCATCACCTAAGATCTTATCCTCAAAATTATCCTCACCAAATTAACGATGTTAAGGGTCTAAGGTCATACTTTATGGTGTTTGAGCTCAGACCTCGTCACCACATAATGGTGTTATGAGGGTCTGAGGTCATCACCTAAGATGTTATCCCAATAATTATCCTCACCAAATTAATGATGTTAAGGGTCTGAGGTCATCTATTATGGTGTCTGAGCTCAGACCTCTTCACCACTGAATGGTGTTACGAAGGTCTGAGGTCATCACCTAAGATGTTATCCCCATAATTATCTTCCCCAAATTAATGATGTTATGGGTCTGAGGTCATCCTTTATGGTGTCTGAGCTCAGACCTCGTCACCACATAATGGTCATATGAGGGTCTTAGTTCATCACCTAAGATGTTATCCTCATAATTATCCCCACCAAATTAATTATGTTAAAGGTCTGAGGTCATCCTTTATGGTGTCTGAGCTCCGACCTCGTCACCACATAATGGTGTTATGAGGGTCTGAGGTCATCACCTAAGATGTTATCCCCATAATTATCCTCACCAAATTAATGATGTTATGGGTCTGAGGTCATCTATTATGTTGTCTGAGCTCAGACCTCTTCACCACTGAATGGTGTTACGAAGGTCTGAGCTCATCACCTAAGATGTTATCCCCATAATTATCTTCACCAAATTAATGGTGTTAAGTGTCTGAGGTCATCCTTTATGGTGTCTGAGCTCAGACCTCGTCTCCACATAATGGTGATATGAGGGTTTGAGGTCATCACCTAAGATGTTATCCTAATAATTATCCTCACCAAATTAATGATGTTAAGGGTCTGAGGTCATCCTTTATGGTGTCTGAGATCAGACCTCGTCCCCACATAATAGTGTTATGAGGGTCTGAGGTCATCACCTAAGAAGTTATCCCCATAATTATCCTCACCAAATTAATGATGTTAAGGGTCTGAGGTCATCCTTTATGGTGTCTGAGCTCAGACCTTGTCACCACTGAATTGTGTTATGAAGGTCTGAGGTCATTACTTAAGATGTTATCCCCATCATTATCCTCGCCAAATTAATGATGTTAAGGGTCTGAGGTCATCCTTTATGGTGTCTGAGCTCAAACCTTGTCACCACATAATGGTGTTATGAGGGTCTGAGGTCATCACCTAAGATGCTATACTCATAATTATCCTCACTAAATTAATGATGTTAAGGGTCTGAGGTCATCCTTTATGGTGTCTGAGCTCAGACCTCGTCACCACATAATGGTGTTATGAGGGTCTGAGGTCATCACCTAAGATGTTATCCCCATAATTATCCTCACCAAATTAATGATGTTAAGGGTCTGAGGTCATCTATTATAGTGTCTGAGCTCAGACATCGTCACCACTGAATGATGTTATGAAGGTCTGAGGTCATCACTTAAGATGTTATCCTCATAATTATCCTCACCAAATTAATGATGTTAAGGGTCTGAGGTCATGATTTATGGTGTCTGAGCTCAGACCTCGTCACCACATAATAGTGTTATGAGGGTCTGAGGTCATCACCTAAGATGTTATCCCCATAATTATCCTCATCAAATTAATGATGTTAAGGGTCTAAGGTCATCTATTATGGTGTCTGAGCTCAGACCTCTTCACCACTGAATGGTGTTATGACGGTCTGAGGTCATCACCTAAGATAATATCCCCATAATTATCCTCACCAAATTAATGATGTTAAGGGTCTGAGGTCATCTATTATGGTGTCTGAGCTCAGACCTCTTCACCACTGAATGGTGTTACGAAGGTCTGAGGTCATCACCTAAGATGTTATCCCCATAATTATCTTCACCAAATTAATGATGTTAAGGGTCTGAGGTCATCCTTTATGGTGTCTGAGCTCAGACCTCGTCACCACATAATGGTGTTATGAGGGTCTGAGGTCATCACCTAAGATGTTATCCCCATAATTATCCTCATCAAATTAATGATGTTAAGGGTCTAAGGTCATCTATTATGGTGTCTGAGCTCAGACCTCTTCACCACTGAATGGTGTTATGAAGGTCTGAGGTCATCACCTAAGATGTTATCCCCATAATTATCCTCACCAAATTAATGATGTTAAGGGTCTGAGGTCATCCTTTATTGTGTCCGAGCTCAGACCTCGTCACCACAAAATGGTGTTATGAGGGTCTGAGGTCATCACCTAAGATGTTATCCCCATAATTATCCTCACCAAATTAATGATGTTAAGGGTTTGAGGTCATCCTTTATGATGTCTGAGCTCAGACCTCGTCACCACTGAATGGTGTGGTCTGAGGTCATCACCTATGATATCCTCATATTTATCCTCACCAAATTAATGATGTTTAGGGTCTGAGGTCATCCTTTATGGTGTCTGAGCGCAGACCTCATCACCACATAATGGTGTTATGAGGGTCTGAGGTCATCACTTAAGATGTTATCCTCATAATTATCCTCACCAAATTAATGATGTTAAGGGTCTGAGGTCATCCTTTATGGTGTCTGAGCTCAGACCTCGTCACCACATAATGGTGTTATGAGGGTCTGAGGTCATCACCTAAGATGTTATCCCCATAATTATGCTCACCAAATTAATGATGTTAAGGGTCTGAGGTCATCCTTTATGGTGTCTGGGCTCAGACCTCGTCACCACATAATGGTGTTTTGAAGGTCTGAGGTCATCACCTAAGATGTTATTCCCATAATTATCCTCACCAAATTAATGATGTTAATGGTCTGAGGTCATCCTTTATGGTGTCTGAGCTCAGACCTCGTCACCACATAAAGGTGTTATGATTGTCTGAGGTCATCACCTAAGATGTTATCCCCATAATTATCCTCACCAAATTAATGATGTTAAGGGTCTGAGGTCATCTATTATGGTGTCTGAGCTTAGACCTCTTCACCACTGAATGGTGTTTTGAAGGTCTGAGGTCATCACCTAAGATGTTATCCCCATAATTATCCTCACCAAATTAATGATGTTAATGGTCCGAGGTCATCCTTTATGGTGTCTGAGCTTAGACCTCGTCACCACATAATGGTGTTATGAGGGTCTGAGGTCATCACCTAAGATGTTATCCTCATAATTATCCTCACCAAATTAATGATGTTAAGGGTCTGAGGTCATCCTTTATGATGTCTGATCTCAGACCTCGTCACCACATAATGGTGTTATGAGGGTCTGAGGTCATCACTTAAGATGTTATCCCCATAATTATCCTCACCAAATTAATGATGTTAAGGGTATGAGGTCATCCTTTATGGTGTCTGAGCTCAGACCTCGTCAGCACTGAATGGTGTTATGTGGGTCTGAGGTCATCACCTAAGATGTTATCCTCATAATTATCCTCACCAAATTAACGATGTTAAGGGTCTAAGGTCATACTTTATGGTGTTTGAGCTCAGACCTCGTCACCACATAATGGTGTTATGAGGGTCTGAGGTCATCACCTAAGATGTTATCCCAATAATTATCCTCACCAAATTAATGATGTTAAGGGTCTGAGGTCATCTATTATGGTGTCTGAGCTCAGACCTCTTCACCACTTAATGGTGTTACGAAGGTCTGAGGTCATCACCTAAGATGTTATCCCCATAATTATCTTCCCCAAATTAATGATGTTATGGGTCTGAGGTCATCCTTTATGGTGTCTGAGCTCAGACCTCGTCACCACATAATGGTCATATGAGGGTCTTAGTTCAGCACCTAAGATGTTATCCTCATAATTATCCCCACCAAATTAATTATGTTAAAGGTCTGAGGTCATCCTTTATGGTGTCTGAGCTCCGACCTCGTCACCACATAATGGTGTTATGAGGGTCTGAGGTCATCACCTAAGATGTTATCCCCATAATTATCCTCACCAAATTAATGATGTTATGGGTCTGAGGTCATCTATTATGTTGTCTGAGCTCAGACCTCTTCACCACTGAATGGTGTTACGAAGGTCTGAGCTCATCACCTAAGATGTTATCCCCATAATTATCTTCACCAAATTAATGGTGTTAAGTGTCTGAGGTCATCCTTTATGGTGTCTGAGCTCAGACCTCGTCTCCACATAATGGTGATATGAGGGTTTGAGGTGATCACCTAAGATGTTATCCTAATAATTATCCTCACCAAATTAATGATGTTAAGGGTCTGAGGTCATCCTTTATGGTGTCTGAGATCAGACCTCGTCACCACATAATAGTGTTATGAGGGTCTGAGGTCATCACCTAAGAAGTTATCCCCATAATTATCCTCACAAAATTAATGATGTTAAGGGTCTGAGGTCATCCTTTATGGTGTTTGAGCTCAGACCTTGTCACCACTGAATTGTGTTATGAAGGTCTGAGGTCATTACTTAAGATGTTATCCCCATCATTATCCTCACCAAATTAATGATGTTAAGGGTCTGAGGTCATCCTTTATGGTGTCTGAGCTCAAACCTTGTCACCACATAATGGTGTTATGAGGGTCTGAGGTCATCACCTAAGATGCTATACTCATAATTATCCTCACTAAATTAATGATGTTAAGGGTCTGAGGTCATCCTTTATGGTGTCTGAGCTCAGACCTCGTCACCACATAATGGTGTTATGAGGGTCTGAGGTCATCACCTAAGATGTTATCCCCATAATTATCCTCACCAAATTAATGATGTTAAGGGTCTGAGGTCATCTATTATAGTGTCTGAGCTCAGACATCGTCACCACTGAATGATGTTATGAAGGTCTGAGGTCATCACTTAAGATGTTATCCTCATAATTATCCTCACCAAATTAATGATGTTAAGGGTCTGAGGTCATGATTTATGGTGTCTGAGCTCAGACCTCGTCACCACATAATAGTGTTATGAGGGTCTGAGGTCATCACCTAAGATGTTATCCCCATAATTATCCTCATCAAATTAATGATGTTAAGGGTCTAAGGTCATCTATTATGGTGTCTGAGCTCAGACCTCTTCACCACTGAATGGTGTTATGACGGTCTGAGGTCATCACCTAAGATAATATCCCCATAATTATCCTCACCAAATTAATGATGTTAAGGGTCTGAGGTCATCTATTATGGTGTCTGAGCTCAGACCTCTTCACCACTGAATGGTGTTACGAAGGTCTGAGGTCATCACCTAAGATGTTATCCCCATAATTATCTTCACCAAATTAATGATGTTAAGGGTCTGAGGTCATCCTTTATGGTGTCTGAGCTCAGACCTCGTCACCACATAATGGTCATATGAGGGTCTTAGTTCATCACCTAAGATGTTATCCTCATAATTATCCCCACCAAATTAATTATGTTAAAGGTCTGAGGTCATCCTTTATGGTGTCTGAGCTCCGACCTCGTCACCACATAATGGTGTTATGAGGGTCTGAGGTCATCACCTAAGATGTTATCCCCATAATTATCCTCACCAAATTAATGATGTTATGGGTATGAGGTCATCCTTTATGGTGTCTGAGCTCAGACCTCGTCACCACTGAATGGTGTTATGAGGGTCTGAGGTCATCACCTAAGATAATATCCCCATAATTATCCTCACCAAATTAATGATGTTAAGGGTCTGAGGTCATCTATTATGGTGTCTGAGCTCAGACCTCTTCACCACTGAATGGTGTTACGAAGGTCTGAGGTCATCACCTAAGATGTTATCCCCATAATTATCTTCACCAAATTAATGATGTTAAGGGTCTGAGGTCATCCTTTATGGTGTCTGAGCTCAGACCTCGTCACCACATAATGGTCATATGAGGGTCTTAGTTCATCACCTAAGATGTTATCCTCATAATTATCCCCACCAAATTAATTATGTTAAAGGTCTGAGGTCATCCTTTATGGTGTCTGAGCTCCGACCTCGTCACCACATAATGGTGTTATGAGGGTCTGAGGTCATCACCTAAGATGTTATCCCCATAATTATCCTCACCAAATTAATGATGTTATGGGTCTGAGGTCATCTATTATGGTGTCTGAGCTCAGACCTCATCACCACTGAATGGTGTTACGAAGGTCTGAGCTCATCACCTAAGATGTTATCCCCATAATTATCCTCACCAAATTAATGATGTTAAGGGTCTGAGGTCATCCTTTATGGTGTCTGAGATCAGACCTCGTCACCACATAATGGTGTTATGAGGGTCTGAGGTCATCACCTAAGATGTTATCCCCATAATTATCCTCACCAAAGTAATGATGTTAAGGGTCTGGGGTCATCCTTTATGGTGTCTGAACTCAGACCTTGTCACCACTGAATTGTGTTATGAAGGTCTGAGGTCATTACTTAAGATGTTATCCCCATCATTATCCTCACCAAATTAATGATGTTAAGGGTCTGAGGTCATCCTTTATGGTGTCTGAGCTCAGACCTCGTCACCACATAATGGTGTTATGAGGGTCTGTGGTCATCACCTAAGATGCTATCCTCATAATTATCCTCACTAAATTAATGATGTTAAGGGTCTGAGGTCATCCTTTATGGTGTCTGAGCTCCGACCTCGTCACCACATAATGGTGTTATGAGGGTCTGAGGTCATCACCTAAGATGTTATACCCATAATTATCCTCACCAAATTAATGATGTTATGGGTCTGAGGTCATCTATTATGTTGTCTGAGCTCAGACCTGTTCACCACTGAATGGTGTTACGAAGGTCTGAGCTCATCACCTAAGATGTTATCCCCATAATTATCTTCACCAAATTAATGGTGTTAAGTGTCTGAGGTCATCCTTTATGGTGTCTGAGCTCAGACCTCGTCTCCACATAATGGTGATATGAGGGTTTGAGGTGATCACCTAAGATGTTATCCTAATAATTATCCTCACCAAATTAATGATGTTAAGGGTCGGAGGTCATCCTTTATGGTGTCTGAGATCAGACCTCGTCACCACATAATAGTGTTATGAGGGTCTGAGGTCATCACCTAAGAAGTTATCCCCATAATTATCCTCACAAAATTAATGATGTTAAGGGTCTGAGGTCATCCTTTATGGTGTTTGAACTCAGACCTTGTCACCACTGAATTGTGTTATGAAGGTCTGAGGTCATTACTTAAGATGTTATCCCCATCATTATCCTCACCAAATTAATGATGTTAAGGGTCTGAGGTCATCCTTTATGGTGTCTGAGCTCAAACCTTGTCACCACATAATGGTGTTATGAGGGTCTGAGGTCATCACCTAAGATGCTATACTCATAATTATCCTCACTAAATTAATGATGTTAAGGGTCTGAGGTCATCCTTTATGGTGTCTGAGCTCAGACCTCGTCACCACATAATGGTGTTATGAGGGTCTGAGGTCATCACCTAAGATGTTATCCCCATAATTATCCTCACTTAATTAATGATGTTAAGGGTCTGAGGTCATCTATTATAGTGTCTGAGCTCAGACATCGTCACCACTGAATGATGTTATGAAGGTCTGAGGTCATCACTTAAGATGTTATCCTCATAATTATCCTCACCAAATTAATGATGTTAAGGGTCTGAGGTCATGATTTATGGTGTCTGAGCTCAGACCTCGTCACCACATAATAGTGTTATGAGGGTCTGAGGTCATCACCTAAGATGTTATCCCCATAATTATCCTCATCAAATTAATGATGTTAAGGGTCTAAGGTCATCTATTATGGTGTCTGAGCTCAGACCTCTTCACCACTGAATGGTGTTATGACGGTCTGAGGTCATCACCTAAGATAATATCCCCATAATTATCCTCACCAAATTAATGATGTTAAGGGTCTGAGGTCATCTATTATGGTGTCTGAGCTCAGACCTCTTCACCACTGAATGGTGTTACGAAGGTCTGAGGTCATCACCTAAGATGTTATCCCCATAATTATCTTCACCAAATTAATGATGTTAAGGGTCTGAGGTCATCCTTTATGGTGTCTGAGCTCAGACCTCGTCACCACATAATGGTCATATGAGGGTCTTAGTTCATCACCTAAGATGTTATCCTCATAATTATCCCCACCAAATTAATTATGTTAAAGGTCTGAGGTCATCCTTTATGGTGTCTGAGCTCCGACCTCGTCACCACATAATGGTGTTATGAGGGTCTGAGGTCATCACCTAAGATGTTATCCCCATAATTATCCTCACCAAATTAATGATGTTATGGGTCTGAGGTCATCTATTATGGTGTCTGAGCTCAGACCTCATCACCACTGAATGGTGTTACGAAGGTCTGAGCTCATCACCTAAGATGTTATCCCCATAATTATCCTCACCAAATTAATGATGTTAAGGGTCTGAGGTCATCCTTTATGGTGTCTGAGATCAGACCTCGTCACCACATAATGGTGTTATGAGGGTCTGAGGTCATCACCTAAGATGTTATCCCCATAATTATCCTCACCAAAGTAATGATGTTAAGGGTCTGGGGTCATCCTTTATGGTGTCTGAACTCAGACCTTGTCACCACTGAATTGTGTTATGAAGGTCTGAGGTCATTACTTAAGATGTTATCCCCATCATTATCCTCACCAAATTAATGATGTTAAGGGTATGAGGTCATCCTTTATGGTGTCTGAGCTCAGACCTCGTCACCACATAATGGTGTTATGAGGGTCTGTGGTCATCACCTAAGATGCTATCCTCATAATTATCCTCACTAAATTAATGATGTTAAGGGTCTGAGGTCATCCTTTATGGTGTCTGAGCTCAGACCTCGTCACCACATAATGGTGTTATGAGGGTCTGAGGTCATCACCTAAGATGTTATCCCCATAATTATCCTCACCAAATTAATGATGTTAAGGGTCTGAGGTCATCTATTATAGTGTCTGAGCTCAGACCTCGTCACCACTGAATGATGTTATGAAGCTCTGAGGTCATCACCTAAGATGTTATCCCCATAATTATCCTCACCAAATTAATGATGTTAAGGGTCTGAGGTCATCCTTTATTGTGTCCGAGCTCAGACCTCGTCACCACAAAATGGTCTTATGAGGGTCTGAGGTCATCACCTAAGATGTTATCCCCATAATTATCCTCACCAAATTAATGATGTTAAGGGTTTGAGGTCATCCTTTATGATGTCTGAGCTCAGACCTCGTCACCACTGAATGGTGTGGTCTGAGGTCAACACCTATGATTCCTCATATTTATCCTCACCAAATTAATGATGTTTAGGGTCTGAGGTCATCCTTTATGGTGTCTGAGCGCAGAACTCATCACCACATAATAGTGTTATGAGGGTCTGAGGTCATCACCTAAGATGTTATCCTCATAATTATCCTCACCAAATTAATGATGTTAAGGGTCTGAGGTCATCCTTTATGGTGTCTGAGCTCAGACCTCGTCACCACATAATGGTGTTATGAGGGTCTGAGGTCATCACCTAAGATGTTATCCCCATAATTATGCTCACCAAATTAATGATGTTAAGGGTCTGAGGTCATCCTTTATGGTGTCTGAGCTCAGACCTCGTCACCACATAATGGTGTTATGAGGGTCCGAGGTCATCATCTAAGATGATATCCTCATAATTATCGTCACTAAATTAATGATGTTAAGGGTCTGAGGTCATCCTTTATGGTGTCTGAGCTCAGACATCGTCACCACATGATGGTGTTATGAGGGTCTGAGGTCATAACCTAAGATGTTATCCCCATAATTATCCTCACCAAATTAATGATGTTAAGGGTCTGAGGTCATCTATTATGGTGTCTGATCTGAGACCTCGTCACCACTGAATGATGTTATGAAGGTCTGAGGTCATCACTTAAGATGTTATTCTCATAATTATCCTCACCAAATTAATGATGTTAAGGGTCTGAGGTCATCCTTTATTGTGTCTGATCTCAGACCTCGTCACCACATAATGGGGTTATGAGGGTCTGAGGTCATCACCTAAGACGCTATCCTCATAATTATCCTCACTAAATTAATGATGTTAAGGGTCTGAGGTCATCCTTTATGGTGTCTGAGCTCAGACCTTGTCACCACATAATGGTGTTATGAGGGTCTGAGGTCATCACCTAAGATGGTATCCCCATAATTATCCTCACCAAATTAATGATGTTAAGGGTATGAGGTCATCTATTATAGTGTCTGAGCTCAGACCTCGTCACCACTGAATGATGTTATGAAGGTCTGAGGTCATCACTTAAGATGTTATCCTCATAATTATCCTCACCAAATTAATGATGTTAAGGGTCTGAGGTCATCATTTATGGTGTCTGAGCTCAGACCTCGTCACCACATAATGGTGTTATGAGGGTCTGAGGTCATCACCTAAGATGTTATCCCCATAATTATCCTCATCAAATTAATGATGTTAAGGGTCTAAGGTCATCTATTATGGTGTCTGAGCTCAGACGTCTTCACCACTGAATGGTGTTATGAAGGCCTGAGGTCATCACCTAAGATGTTATCCCCATAATTATCCTCACCAAATTAATGATGTTAAGGGTCTGAGGTCATCCTTTATGGTGTCTGAGCTCAGACCTCGTCACCACATAATGGTGTTATGAGGGTCTGAGGTCATCACCTAAGATGTTATCCCCATAATTATCCTCATCAAATTAATGATGTTAAGGTTCTAAGGTCATCTATTATGGTGTCTGAGCTCAGACCTCTTCACCACTGAATGGTGTTATGAAGGTCTGAGGTCAATACCTAAGATGTTATCCCCATAATTATCCTCACCAAATTAATGATGTTAAGGGTCTGAGGTCATCCTTTATGGTGTCTGAGCTCAGACCTCGTAACCACATAATGGTGTTATGAGGGTCTGAGGTCATCACCTTAGATGCCATCCTCATAATTATCCTCACTAAATTAATGATGTTAAGGGTCTGAGGTCATCCTTTATGGTGTCTGAGCTCAGACCTCGTCACCACATAATGGTGTTATGAGGGTCTGAGGTCATCACCTAAGATGTTATCCCCATAATTATCCTCACCAAATTAATGATGTTAATGGTCTGAGGTCATCTATTATAGTGTCTGATCTCAGACCTCTTCACCACTGAATGATGTTATGAAGGTCTGAGGTCATCACTTAAGATGTTATCCTCATAATTATCCTCACCAAATTAATGATGTTAAGGGTCTGAGGTCATCATTTATGGTGTCTGAGCTCAAACCTCTTCACAACATAATGGTGTTATGAGGGTCTGAGGTCATCACCTAAGATGTTATCCCCATAATTATCCTCATCAAATTAATGATGTTAAGGGTCTAAGGTCATCCATTATGGTGTCTGAGCTCAGACCTCTTCACCACTAAATGGTGTTATGAAGGTCTGAGGTCATCACCTAAGATGTTATCCCCATAATTATCCTCACCAAATTAATGATGTTAAGGGTCTGAGGTCATCCTTTATGGTGTCTGAGCTCAGACCTCGTCACCACATAATGGTGTTATGAGGGTCTGAGGTCATCACCTAAGATGTTATCCTCATAATTATCCTCACGAAATTAATGATGTTAAGGGTCTGAGGTCATCCTTTATGGTGTCTGAGCTCAGACCTCGTCACCACATAATGGTGTTATGAGGGTCTGAGGTCATCACCTAAGATGTTATCCCCATAATTATCCTCACCTAATTAATGATGTTAAGGGTCTAAGGTCATCTATTATGGTGTCTGAGCTCAGACCTCTTCACCACTGAATGGTGTTATGAAGGTCTGAGGTCATCACCTAAGATGTTATCCTCACAATTATCCTCACTTAATTAATGATGTTAAGGGTCTGAGGTCATCCTTTATGGTGTCTGAGCTCAGACCTCGTCACCACATAATGGTGTTATGAGGGTCTGAGGTCATCACCTAAGTTGTTATCCCCATAATTATCCTCACCAAAGTAATGATGTTAAGGGTCTGAGGTCATCTATTATAGTGTCTGAGCTCAGACCTCGTCACCACTGAATGATGTTATGAAGGTCTGAGTTCATCACTTAAGATGTTATGCTCATAATTATCCTCACCAAATTAATGATGTTAAGGGTCTGAGGTCATCATTTATGATGTCTGAGCTCCGACCTCGTCACCACATAATGGTGTTATGAGGGTCTGAGGTCATCACCTAAGATGTTATCCCCATAATTATCCTCATCAAATTAATGATGTTAAGGGTCTAAGGTCATCTATTATGGTGTCTGAGATCAGACCTCTTCACCACTGTATGGTGTTATGAAGGTCTGAGGTCATCACCTAAGATGTTATCCTCATAATTATCCTCACCAAAATAATGATGTGAAGGGTCCGAGGTCATCTATTATGGTGTCTGGGCTAAGACCTCGTCACCACTGAATGATGTTATGAAGGTCTGAGGTCATCACTTAAGATGTTATCCTCATAATTATCCTTACCAAATTATTGAGGTTAAGGTTCCGAGGTCATCATTTATGGTGTCTGAGCTCAGACCTCGTCACCATATAATGGTGTTATGGGGGTTTGAAGTCATCACCTAAGATGTTATCCCCATAATTATCCTCATCAAATTAATGATGTTAAGGGTCTAAGGTCATCTACTATGGTGTCTGAGCTCAGACCTCTTCACCACTGAATGGTTTTATGAAGGTCTGAGGTCATCACCTAAGATGTTATCCTCATAATTATCCTCACCGAATTAATGATGTTAAGGGTCTGAGGTCATCCTTTATTGTGTCTGAGCTCAGACCTCGTCACCACATAATGGTGTTATGAGGGTCTGAGGTCATCACCTAAGATGTTATCCCCATAATTATCCTCATCAAATTAATGATGTTAAGGGTCTAAGGTCATCTATTATGGTGTATGAGCTCAGATCTCTTCACCACTGAATGGTGTTATGAAGGTCTGAGGTCATCACCTAAGATGTTATCCCCATAATTATCCTCACCAAATTAATGATGTTAAGGGTCTGATGTCATCCTTTATGGTGTCTGAGCTCAGACCTCGTCACCACATAATGGTATTATGAGGGCCTGAGGTCATCACCTAAGATGCTATCCTCATAATTATCCTCACTAAATTAATGATGTTAAGGGTCTGAGGTCATCCTTTATGGTGTCTGAGCTCAGACCTCGTCACCACATAATGGTGTTATGAGGGTCTGAGGTCATCACCTAAGATGTTATCCCCATAATTATCCTCACCAAATTAATGATGTTAAGGGTCTGAGGTCATCTATTATAGTGTCTGAGCTAAGACCTCGTCACCACTGAATGATGTTTTGAAGGTCTGAGGTCATCACTTAAGATGTTATCCTCATAATTATCCTCACCAAATTAATGATGTTAAGGGTCTGAGGTCATCCTTTATTGTGTCTGATCTCAGACCTCGTCACCACATAATGGTGTTATGAGGGTCTGAGGTCATAACCTAAGATGTTATCCCCATAATTATCCTCACCAAATTAATGATGTTAAGGTCTGAGGTCATCCTTTATGATGTCTGAGCTCAGACCTCGTCACCACCGAATGGTGTTATGATGGTCTGAGGTCATCACCTATGATATCCTCATAATTATCCTCACCAAATTAATGATGTTAAGGGTATGAGGTCATCCTTTATGGTGTCTGAGCTAAGACCTCATCACCACATAATGGTGTTATGAGGGTCTTAGGTCATCACCTAAGATGTTATCCCCATAATTATCCTCACCAAATTAATGATGTTAAGGGTCTGAGGTCACCCTTTATGGTGTCTGAGCTCAGACCTCGTCACCACATAATGGTGTTATGAGGGTCTGAGGTCATCACCTAAGATGCTATCCTCATAATTATCCTCACTAAATTAATGATGTTAAGGGTCTAAGGTCATCCTTTATGGTGTCTGAGCTCAGACCTCGTCACCACATAATGGTGTTATGAGGGTCTGAGGTCATCACCTAAGATGTTATCCCCAAAATTATCCTCACCAAATTAATGATGTTAAGGGTCTGAGGTCATCTATTATAGTGTCTGAGCTAAGACCTCGTCACCACTGAATGATGTTAGGAAGGTCTGAGGTCATAACTTAAGATGTTATCCTCATAATTATCCTCACCAAATTAATGATGTTAAGGGTCTGACGTCATCCTTTATGGTGTCTAAGCTCAAACCTCATCACCACATAATGGTGTTATGAGGGTGTGAGGTCATCACCCAAGATGTTATCCATATAATTATCCTCATCAAATTAATGATGTTAAGGGTCTAAGGTCATCTATTATGGTGTCTGAGCTCAGACCTCTTCACCACTGAATGGTGCAATGAAGGTCTGAGGTCATCACCTAAGATGTTATCCCCATAATTATGCTCACCAAATTAATGATGTTAAGGGTCTGAGGTCATCCTTTATAGTGTCTGAGCTCAGACCTCGTCACCACATAATGGTGTTATGAGGGTCTGAGGTCATCACCTAAGATGTAATCCTCATAATTATCCTCACTAAATTAATGATGTTAAGGGTCTGAGGTCATCCTTTATGGTGTCTGAGCTCAGACCTCATCACCACATAATGGTGTTATGAGGGTCTGAGGTCATCACCTAAGATGTTATCCCCATAATTATCCTCACCAAATTAATGATGTTATGGGTCTGAGGTCGTCTATTATAGTGTCTGAGCTCAGACCTCGTCACCACTGAATGATGTTATGAATCCCTGAGGTCATCACCTAATATGTTATCCTCTTAATTATCCTCACCAAATTAATGATGTTAAGGGTCCGAGGTCATCCTTTATGGTGTCTGAGCTCAGACCTCGTCACCACATAATGGTGTTATGAGGGTCTGAGGTCATCACCTAAGATGTTATCCCCATAATTATCCTCACCAAATTATTGATGTCAAGGGTCTGAGGTCATCTATTATGGGGTCTGAGCTCAGACCTCTTCACCACTGAATGGTGTTTTGAAGGTCTGAGGTCATCACCTAAGATGTTATTCCCATAATTAACCTCACCAAATTAATGATGTTAATGGTTTGAGGTCATCCTTTATGGTGCCTGAGCTCAGACCTCGTCACCACATAATGGTGTTATGAGGGTCTGAGGTCATCACCTAAGATGCTATCCTCATAATTATCCTCACTAAATTAATGATGTTAAGGGTCTGAGGTCATCCTTTATGGTGTCTGAGCTCTGACCTTGTCACCACATAATGGTGTTATGAGGGTCTGAGGTCATCACCTAAGATGGTATCCCCATAATTATCCTCACCAAATTAATGATGTTAAGGGTATGAGGTCATCTATTATAGTGTCTGAGCTCAGACCTCGTCACCACATAATGGTGTTATGAGGGTCTGAGGTCATCACCTAAGATGTTATCCTCATAATTATCCTCACCAAATTAATGATGTTAAGGGTCTGAGGTCATCCTTTATGATGTCTGAACTCAGATATCGTCACCACATAATGGTGTTATGAGGGTCTGAGGTCATCACTTAAGATGTTATCCCCATAATTATCCTCACCAAATTAATGATGTTAAGGGTATGAGGTCATCCTTTATGGTGTCTGAGCTCAGACCTCGTCACCACTGAATGGTGTTATGAGGGTCTGAGGTCATCACCTAAGATGTTATCCTCATAATTATCCTCATCAAATTAATGATGTTAAGGGTCTAAGGTCATAATTTATGGTGTCTGAGCTCAGACCTCGTCACCACATAATGATGTTATGAGGGTCTGAGGTCATCACCTAAGATGTTATCCCCATAATTATCCTCACCAAATTAATGATGTTAAGGGTCTAAGGTCATCTATTATGGTGTCTGAGCTCAGACCTCTTCACCATTGAATGGTGTTACGAAGGTCTGAGGTCATCACCTAAGATGTTATCCCCATAGTTATCTTCACCAAATTAATGATGTTAAGGGTCTGAGGTCAATCTTTATGGTGTCTGAGCTCAGACCTCGTCACCACATAATGGACATATGAGGGTCTTAGTTCATCACCAAAGATGTTATCCTCATAATTATCCCCACCAAATTAATGATGTTAAAGGTCTGAGGTCATCCTTTATGGTGTCTGAGTTCCGACCTCGTCACCACATAATGGTGTTATGAGGGTCTGAGGTCATCACCTAAGATGTTATCCCCATAATTATCCTCACCAAATTAATGATGTTATGGGTCCGAGGTCATCTATTATGGTGTCTCAGCTCAGACCTCTTCACCACTGAATGGTGTTACGAAGGTCTGAGCTCATCACCTAAGATGTTATTCCCATAATTATCTTCACCAAATTAATGGTGTTAAGGGTCTGAGGTCATCCTTTATGGTGTCTGAGATCAGACCTCGTCACCACATAATGGTGTTATGAGGTTCTGAGGTCATCACCTAAGAAGTTATCCCCATAATTATCCTCACCAAATTAATGATGTTAAGGGTCTGAGGTCATCTATTATGGTGTCTGAGCTCAGACCTCCTCACCACTGAATGGTGTTTTGAAGGTCTGAGGTCATCACCTAAGATATTATTCCCATAATTATCCTCACCAAATTAATGATGCTAATGGTCTGAGGTCATCCTTTATGGTGTCTGAGCTCAGACCTCGTCACCACATAATGGTGTTATGATTGTCTGAGGTCATCACCTAAGATGTTATCCCCATAATTATCCTCACCAAATTAATGATGTTAAGGGTCTGAGGTCCTCTATTATGGTGTCTGAGCTTAGACCTCTTCACCACTGAATGGTGTTTTGAAGGTCTGAGGTCATCACCTAAGATGTTATCCCCATAATTATCGTCACCAAATTAATGATGTTAATGGTCTGAGGTCATCCTTTATGGTTTCTGAGCTTAGACCTCGTCACCACATAATGGTGTTATGAGGGTCTGAGGTCATCACCTAAGATGTTATCCTCATAATTATCCTCACCAAATTAATGATGTTAAGGGTCTGAGGTCATCCTTTATGATGTCTGATCTCAGACCTCGTCACCACATAATGGTGTTATGAGGGTCTGAGGTCATCACTTAAGATGTTATCCCCATAATTATCCTCACCAAATTAATGATGTTATGGGTGTGAGGTCATCCTTTATGGTGTCTGAGCTCAGACCTCGTCACCACTGAATGGTGTTATGAGGGTCTGAGGTCATCACCTAAGATGTTATCCTTATAATTATCCTCACCAAATTAATGATGTTAAGGGTCTAAGGTCATAATTTATGGTGTCTGAGCTCAGACCTCGTCACCACATAATGATGTTATGAGGGTCTGAGGTCATCACCTAAGATGTTATCCCCATAATTATCCTCACCAAATTAATGATGTTAAGGGTCTAAGGTCATCTATTATGGTGTCTGAGCTCAGACCTCTTCACCATTGAATGGTGTTACGAAGGTCTGAGGTCATCACCTAAGATGTTATCCCCATAGTTATCTTCACCAAATTAATGATGTTAAGGGTCTGAGGTCAACCTTTATGGTGTCTGAGCTCAGACCTCGTCACCACATAATGGTCATATGAGGGTCTTAGTTCATCACCAAAGATGTTATCCTCATAATTATCCCCACCAAATTAATGATGTTAAAGGTCTGAGGTCATCCTTTATGGTGTCTGAGTTCCGACCTCGTCACCACATAATGGTGTTATGAGGGTCTGAGGTCATCACCTAAGATGTTATCCCCATAATTATCCTCACCAAATTAATGATGTTATGGGTCCGAGGTCATCTATTATGGTGTCTCAGCTCAGACCTCTTCACCACTGAATGGTGTTACGAAGGTCTGAGCTCATCACCTAAGATGTTATTCCCATAATTATCTTCACCAAATTAATGGTGTTAAGGGTCTGAGGTCATCCTTTATGGTGTCTGAGATCAGACCTCGTCACCACATAATGGTGTTATGAGGTTCTGAGGTCATCACCTAAGAAGTTATCCCCATAATTATCCTCACCAAATTAATGATGTTAAGGGTCTGAGGTCATCTATTATGGTGTCTGAGCTCAGACCTCCTCACCACTGAATGGTGTTTTGAAGGTCTGAGGTCATCACCTAAGATATTATTCCCATAATTATCCTCACCAAATTAATGATGCTAATGGTCTGAGGTCATCCTTTATGGTGTCTGAGCTCAGACCTCGTCACCACATAATGGTGTTATGATTGTCTGAGGTCATCACCTAAGATGTTATCCCCATAATTATCCTCACCAAATTAATGATGTTAAGGGTCTGAGGTCCTCTATTATGGTGTCTGAGCTTAGACCTCTTCACCACTGAATGGTGTTTTGAAGGTCTGAGGTCATCACCTAAGATGTTATCCCCATAATTATCGTCACCAAATTAATGATGTTAATGATCTGAGGTCATCCTTTATGGTTTTTGAGCTTAGACCTCGTCACCACATAATGGTGTTATGAGGGTCTGAGGTCATCACCTAAGATGTTATCCTCATAATTATCCTCACCAAATTAATGATGTTAAGGGTCTGAGGTCATCCTTTATGATGTCTGATCTCAGACCTCGTCACCCCATAATGGTGTTATGAGGGTCTGAGGTCATCACTTAAGATGTTATCCCCATAATTATCCTCACCAAATTAATGATGTTATGGGTATGAGGTCATCCTTTATGGTGTCTGAGCTCAGACCTCGTCACCACTGAATGGTGTTATGAGGGTCTGAGGTCATCACCTAAGATGTTATCCTCATAATTATCCTCACCAAATTAATGATGTTAAGGGTCTAAGGTCATAATTTATGGTGTCTGAGCTCAGACCTCGTCACCACATAATGATGTTATGAGGGTCGGAGGTCATCACCTAAGATGTTATCCCCATAATTATCCTCACCAAATTAATGATGTTAAGGGTCTAAGGTCATCTATTATGGTGTCTGAGCTCAGACCTCTTCACCATTGAATGGTGTTACGAAGGTCTGAGGTCATCACCTAAGATGTTATCCCCATAATTATCTTCACCAAATTAATGATGTTAAGGGTCTGAGGTCAACCTTTATGGTGTCTGAGCTCAGACCTCGTCACCACATAATGGTCATATGAGGGTCTTAGTTCATCACCAAAGATGTTATCCTCATAATTATCCCCACCAAATTAATGATGTTAAAGGTCTGAGGTCATCCTTTATGGTGTCCGAGTTCCGACCTCGTCACCACAAAATGGTGTTATGAGGGTCTGAGGTCATCACCTAAGATGTTATCCCCATAATTATCCTCACCAAATTAATGATGTTATGGGTCCGAGGTCATCTATTATGGTGTCTCAGCTCAGACCTCTTCACCACTGAATGGTGTTACGAAGGTCTGAGCTCATCACCTAAGATGTTATTCCCATAATTATCTTCACCAAATTAATGGTGTTAAGGGTCTGAGGTCATCCTTTATGGTGTCTGAGATCAGACCTCGTCACCACATAATGGTGTTATGAGGTTCTGAGGTCATCACCTAAGAAGTTATCCCCATAATTATCCTCACCAAATTAATGATGTTAAGGGTCTGAGGTCATCTATTATGGTGTCTGAGCTCAGACCTCCTCACCACTGAATGGTGTTTTGAAGGTCTGAGGTCATCACCTAAGATATTATTCCCATAATTATCCTCACCAAATTAATGATGCTAATGGTCTGAGGTCATCCTTTATGGTGTCTGAGCTCAGACCTCGTCACCACATAATGGTGTTATGATTGTCTGATGTCATCACCTAAGATGTTATCCCCATAATTATCCTCACCAAATTAATGATGTTAAGGGTCTGAGGTCCTCTATTATGGTGTCTGAGCTTAGACCTCTTCACCACTGAATGGTGTTTTGAAGGTCTGAGGTCATCACCTAAGATGTTATCCCCATAATTATCGTCACCAAATTAATGATGTTAATGGTCTGAGGTCATCCTTTATGGTTTCTGAGCTTAGACCTCGTCACCACATAATGGTGTTATGAGGGTCTGAGGTCATCACCTAAGATGTTATCCTCATAATTATCCTCACCAAATTAATGATGTTAAGGGTCTGAGGTCATCCTTTATGATGTCTGATCTCAGACCTCGTCACCACATAATGGTGTTATGAGGGTCTGAGGTCATCACTTAAGATGTTATCCCCATAATTATCCTCACCAAATTAATGATGTTATGGGTATGAGGTCATCCTTTATGGTGTCTGAGCTCAGACCTCGTCACCACTGAATGGTGTTATGAGGGTCTGAGGTCATCACCTAAGATGTTATCCTCATAATTATCCTCACCAAATTAATGATGTTAAGGGTCTAAGGTCATACTTTATGGTGTCTGAGCTCAGACCTCGTCACCACATAATGGTGTTATGAGGGTCTGAGGTCATCACCTAAGATGTTATCCCCATAATTATCCTCACCAAATTAATGATGTTAAGGGTCTGAGGTCATCTATTATGGTGTCTGACCTCAGACCTCTTCACCACTGAATGGTGTTACGAAGGTCTGAGGTCATCACCAAAGATGTTATCCCCATAATTATCTTCACCAAATTAATGATGTTAAGGGTCTGAGGTCATCCTTTATGGTGTCTGAGCTCAGACCTCGTCACCACATAGTGGTCATATGAGGGTCTTAGTTCATCACCTAAGATGTTATCCTCATAATTATCCCCACCAAATTAATTATGTTAAAGGTCCTAGGTCATCCTTTATGGTGTCTGAGCTCCGACCTCGTCACCACATAATGGTGTTATGAGGGTCTGACGTCATCACCTAAGATGTCATCCCCATAATTATCCTCACCAAATTAATGATGTTATGGGTCTGAGGTCATCTATTATGGTGTCTGAGCTCAGACCTCTTCACCACTGAATGGTGTTACGAATGTCTGAGCTCATCACCTAAGATGTTATCCCCATAATTATCTTCACCAAATTAATGGTGTTAAGGGTCTGAGGTCATCCTTTATGGTGTCTGAGCTCAGACCTCGTCTCCACATAATGGTGATATGAGGGTTTGAGGTCATCACCTAAGATGTTATCCTAATAATTATCCACACCAAATTAATGATGATAAGGGTCTAAGGTCATCCTTTATGGTGTCTGAGATCAGACCTCGTCACCACATAATGGTGTTATGAGGGTCTGAGGTAATCACCTAAGATGTTATCCCCATAATTATCCTCACCAAATTAATGATGTTAAGGGTCTGAGGTCATCCTTTATGGTGTCTGAGCTCAGACCTTGTCACCACTGAATGGTGTTATGAAGGTCTGAGGTCATCACTTAAGATGTTATCCCCATAATTATCCTCACCAAATTAATGATGTTAAGGGTTTGAGGTCATCCTTTATGGTGTCTGAGCTCAGACCTCGTCACCACATAATGGTGTTATGAGGGTCTGAGGTCATCACCTAAGATGTTATCCCCATAATTATCCTCACCAAATTAATGATGTTAAGGGTTTGAGGTCATCCTTTATGATGTCTGAGCTCAGACCTCGTCACCACTGAATGGTGTGGTCTGAGGTCATCACCTATGATATCCTCATATTTATCCTCACCAAATTAATGATGTTTTGGGTCTGAGGTCATCCTTTATGGTGTCTGAGCGTAGACCTCATCACCACATAATGGTGTTATGAGGGTCTGAGGTCATCACCTAAGATGTTATCCTTATAATTATCCTCACCAAATTAATGATGTTAAGGGTCTGAGGTCATCCTTTATGGTGTCTGAGCTCAGACCTCGTCACCACATAATGGTGTTATGAGGGTCTCAGGTCATCACCTAAGATGTTATCCCCATAATTATGCCTACCAAATTAATGATGTTAAGGGTTTGAGGTCATCCTTTATGGTGTCTGAGCTCAGACCTCGTCACCACATAATGGTGTTATGAGGGTCTGTGGTCATCACCTAAGATGTTATCCTCATAATTATCGTCACTAAATTAATGATGTTAAGGGTCTGAGGTCATCCTTTATGGTGTCTGAGCTCAGACCTCGTCACCACATAATGGTGTTATAAGGGTCTGAGGTCATCACCTAAGATGTTATCCCCATAATTATCCTCACCAAATTAATGATGTTAAGGGTCTGAGGTCATCTATTATGATGTCGGATCTGAGACCTCGCCACCACTGAATGATGTTATGAAGGTCTGAGGTCATCACTTAAGATGTTATCCTCATAATTATCCTCACCAAATTAATGATGTTAAGGGTCTGAGGTCATCCTTTATGGTGTCTGAGCTGAGACCTCGTTGTTATGAGGGTCTGAGGTCATCACCTAAGATGCTATCCTCATAATTATCCTCACTAAATTAATGATTTTAAGGGTCTGAGGTCATCATTTATGGTGTCCGAGCTCAGACCTTGTCACCACATAATGGTGTTATGAGGGTCTGAGGTCATCACCTAAGATGGTATCCCCATAATTATCCTCACCAAATTAATGATGTTAAGGGTATGAGGTCATCTATTATAGTGTCTGAGCTCAGACCTCGTCACCACTGAATGATGTTATGAAGGTTTGAGGTCATCACTTAAGATGTTATCCTCATAATTATCCTCACCAAATTAATGATGTTAAGGGTCCGAGGTCATCATTTATGGTGTCTGAGCTCAGACCTCGTCACCACATAATGGTGTTATGAGGGTCTGAGGTCATCACCTAAGATGTTATCCCCATAATTATCCTCATCAAATTAATGATGTTAAGGGTCTAAGGTCATCTATTATGGTGTGTGAGCTCAGACCTCTTCACCACTGAATGGTGTTATGAAGGTCTGAGGTCATACCCTGAGATGTTATCCCCATAATTATCCTCACCAAATTAATGATGTTAAGGGTCTGAGGTCATCCTTTATGGTGTCTGAGCTCAGACCTCGTCACTACATAATGGTGTTATGAGGGTCTGAGGTCATCACCTAATATGCTATCCTCATAATTATCCTCACTAAATTAATGATGTTAAGGGTCTGAGGTCATCCTTTATGGTGTCTGAGCTCAGACCTCGTCACCACATAATGGTGTTATGAGGGTCTGAGGTCATCACCTAAGATGTTATCCTTATAATTATCCTCACCAAATTAATGATGTTAAGGGTCTGAGGTCATCCTTTATGGTGTCTGAGCTCAGACCTCGTCACCACATAATGGTGTTATGAGGGTCTCAGGTCATCACCTAAGATGTTATCCCCATAATTATGCTCACCAAATTAATGATGTTAAGGGTTTGAGGTCATCCTTTATGGTGTCTGAGCTCAGACCTCGTCACCACATAATGGTGTTATGAGGGTCTGTGGTCATCACCTAAGATGTTATCCTCATAATTATCCTCACCAAATTATTGATGTTAAGGGTCTGAGGTCATCTATTATGGGGTCTGAGCTCAGACCTCTTCACCACTGAATGGTGTTATGAAGGTCTGAGGTCATACCCTGAGATGTTATCCCCATAATTATCCTCACCAAATTAATGATGTTAAGGGTCTGAGGTCATCCTTTATGGTGTCTGAGCTCAGACCTCGTCACTACATAATGGTGTTATGAGGGTCTGAGGTCATCACCTAATATGCTATCCTCATAATTATCCTCACTAAATTAATGATGTTAAGGGTCTGAAGTCATCCTTTATGGTGTCTGAGCTCAGACCTCATCACCACATAATGGTGTTATGAGGGTCTGAGGTCATCACCTAAGATGTTTTACCCATAATTATCCTCACCAAGTTAATGATGTTAAGGGTCTGAGGTCATCTATTATAGTGTCTGAGCTTAGACCTCGTCACCACTGAATGATGTTATGAAGGTCTGAGGTCATCACTTAAGATGTTATCCTCTTAATTATCCTCTCCAAATTAATGATGTTAAGGGTCTGAGGTCATCATTTATGATGTCTGAGCTCAGACCTCGTCACCACATAATGGTGATATGAGGGTCTGAGGTCATCACCTAAGATGTTATCCCCATAATTATCCTCATCAAATTAATGATGTTAAGGGTCTAAGGTCATCTATTCTGGTGTCTGAGCTCAGACCTCTTCACCACTGAATGGTGTTATGAAGGTCTGAGGTCATCACCTAAGATGTTATCCTCATAATTATCCTCACCAAATTAATGATGTGAAGGGTTTGAGGTCATCTATTATGGTGTCTGGGCTCAGACCTCGTCACCACTGAATGATGTCATGAAGGTCTGAGGTCATCACTTAAGATGTTATCCTCATAATTATCCTTACCAAATTAATGACGTTAAGGTTCTGAGGTCATCATTTATGGTGTCTGAGCTCAGACCTCGTCACCATATAATGGTGTAATGGGGGTTTGAGGTCATCACCTAAGATGTTATCCCCATAATTATCCTCATCAAATTAATGATGTTAAGGGTCTAAGGTCATCTATTATGGTGTCTGAGCTCAGACCTCTTCACCACTGAATGGTGTTATGAAGGCCTGAGGTCATCACTTAAGATGTTATCCCTGTAATTATCCTCACCAAATTAATGATGTGAAGGGTCTGAGGTCATCTATTATGGTGTCTGGGCTCAGACCTCGTCACCACTGAATGATGTCATGAAGGTCTGAGTTCATCACTTAAGATGTTATCCTCAAAATTATCCTCACCAAATTAATGATGTTAAGGGTCTGAGGTCATCCTTTATGGTGTCTGAGCTCAGACCTCGTCACCACATAATGGTGTTATGAGGGTCTGAGGTCATCACCTTAGATGTTATCCTCTTAATTATCCTCACTAAATTAATGATGTTAAGGGTCTGAGGTCATCCTTTATGGTGTCTGAGCTCAGACCTTGTCACCACATAATGGTGTTATGAGGGTCTGAGGTCATCACCTAAGATGTTATCCCCATAATTATCCTCATCAAATTAATGATGTTAAGGGTCTAAGGTCATCTATTATGGTGTCTGAGCTCAGACGTCTTCACCACTGAATGGTGTTATGAAGGCCTGAGGTCATCACTTAAGATGTTATCCCTGTAATTATCCTCACCAAATTAATGATGTGAAGGGTCTGAGGTCATCTATTATGGTGTTTGGGCTCAGACCTCGTCACCACTGAATGATGTCATGAAGGTCTGAGGTCATCACTTAAGATGTTATCCTCATAATTATCCTCACCAAATTAATGATGTTAAGGGTCTGAGGTCATCCTTTATGGTGTCTGAGCTCAGGCCTCGTCACCACATAATGGTGTTATGAGGGTCTGAGGTCATCACCTTAGATGCTATCCTCATAATTATCCTCACTAAATTAATGATGTTAAGGGTCTGAGGTCATCCTTTATGGTGTCTGAGCTCAGACCTCGTCACCACATAATGGTGTTATGAGGGTCTGAGGTCATCACTTAAGATGTTATCCCCATAATTATCCTCACCAAATTAATGATGATATGGGTATGAGGTCATCCTTTATGGTGTCTGAGCTCAGACCTCGTCACCACTGAATGGTGTTATGAGGGTCTGAGGTCATCACCTAAGATGTTATCCTCATAATTATCCTCACCAAATTAATGATGTTAAGGGTCCGAGGTCATCATTTATGGTGTCTGAGCTCAGACTTTGTCACCACATAATGGTGTTATGAGGGTCTGAGGTCATCACCTAAGATGTTATCCCCATAATTATCCTCATCAAATTAATGATGTTAAGGGTCTAAGGTCATCTATTATGGTGTGTGAGCTCAGACCTCTTCACCACTGAATGGTGTTATGAAGGTCTGAGGTCATAACCTGAGATGTTATCCCCATAATTATCCTCACCAAAATAATGATGTTAAGGGTCTGAGGTCATCCTTTATGGTGTCTGAGCTCAGACCTCGTCACTACATAATGGTGTTATGAGGGTCTGAGGTCATCACCTAAGATGCTATCCTCATAATTATCCTCACTAAATTAATGATGTTAAGGGTCTGAGGTCATCCTTTATGGTGTTTGAGCTCAGACCTCGTCACCACATAATGGTGTTATGAGGGTCTGAGGTCATCACCTAAGATGTTTTCCCCATAATTATCCTCACCAAGTTAATGATGTTAAGGGTCTGAGGTCATCTATTATAGTGTCTGAGCTCAGACCTCGTCACCACTGAATGATGTTATGAAGGTCTGAGGTCATCACTTAAGATGTTATCCTCTTAATTATCCTCACCAAATTAATGATGTTAAGGGTCTGAGGTCATCATTTATGATGTCTGAGCTCAGACCTCGTCACCATATAATGGTGATATGAGGGTCTGAGGTCATCACCTAAGATGTTATCCCCATAATTATCCTCATCAAATTAATGATGTTAAGGGTCTAAGGTCATCTATTCTGGTGTCTGAGCTCAGACCTCTTCACCACTGAATGGTGTTATGAAGGTCTGAGGTCATCACCTAAGATGTTATCCTCATAATTATCCTCACCAAATTAATGATGTGAAGGGTCTGAGGTCATCTATTATGGTGTCTGGGCTCAGACCTCGTCACCACTGAATGATGTCATGAAGGTCTGAGGTCATCACTTAAGATGTTATCCTCATAATTATCCTTACCAAATTAATGACGTTAAGGTTCTAAGGTCATCATTTATAGTGTCTGAGCTCAGACCTCGTCACCATATAATGGTGTTATGGGGGTTTGAGGTCATCACCTAAGATGTTATCCCCACAATTATCCTCATCAAATTAATGATGTTAAGGGTCTAAGGTCATCTATTATGGTGTCTGAGCTCAGACCTCTTCACCACTGAATGGTGTTATGAAGGTCTGAGGTCATCACCTAAGATGTTATCCTCATAATTATCCTCACCGAATTAATGATGTTAAAGGTCTGAGGTCATCCTTTATTGTGTCTGAGCTCAGTCCTCGTCACCACATAATGGTGTTATGAGGGTCTGAGGTCATCACCTAAGATGTTATCCCCATAATTAATGATGTTAAGGGTCTAAGGTCATCTATTATGGTGTCTGAGCTCAGATCTCTTCACCACTGAATGGTGTTATGATGGTCTGAGGTCATCACCTATGATATCCTCATAATTATCCTCACCAAATTAATGATGTTAAGGGTCTGAGGTCATCCTTTATGGTGTCTGAGCTCAGACCTCGTCACCACATAATGGTGTTATGAGGGTCTGAGGTCATCACCTAAGATGCTATCCTCATAATTATCCTCACTAAATTAATGATGTTAAGGGTCTGAGGTCATCCTTTATGGTGTCTGAGCTCAGACCTCGTCACCACATAATGGTGTTATGAGGGTCTGAGGTCATCACCTAAGATGTTTTCCCCATAATTATCCTCACCAAGTTAATGATGTTAAGGGTCTGAGGTCATCTATTATAGTATCTGAGCTCAGACCTCGTCACCACTGAATGATGTTATGAAGGTCTGAGGTCATCACTAAAGATGTTATCCTCTTAATTATCCTCACCAAATTAATGATGTTAAGGGTCTGAGGTCATCATTTATGATGTTTGAGATCAGACCTCGTCACCACATAATGGTGATATGAGGGTCTGAGGTCATCACCTAAGATGTTATCCCCATAATTATCCTCATCAAATTAACGATGTTAAGGGTCTAAGGTCATCTATTCTGGTGTCTGAGCTCAGACCTCTTCACCACTGAATGGTGTTATGAAGGTCTGAGGTCAACACCTAAGATGTTATCCTCATAATTATCCTCACCAAATTAATGATGTGAAGGGTCTGAGGTCATCTATTATGGTGTCTGGGCTCAGACCTCGTCACCACTGAATGATGTCATGAAGGTCTGAGGTCATCACTTAAGATGTTATCCTCATAATTATCCTTACCAAATTAATGAGGTTAAGGTTCTGAGGTCATCATTTATGGTGTCTGAGCTCAGACCTCGTCACCATATAATGGTGTTATGGGGGTTTGAGGTCATCACCTAAGATGTTATCCCCATAATTATCCTCATCAAATTAATGATGTTAAGGGTCTAAGGTCATCTATTATGGTGTCTGAGCTCAGACCTCTTCACCACTGAATGGTGTTATGAAGGTCTGAGGTCATCACCTAAGATGTTATCCTCATAATTATCCTCACCGAATTAATGATGTTAAGGGTCTGAGGTCATCCTTTATTGTGTCTGAGCTTAGACCTCGTCACCACATAATGGTGTTATGAGGGTCTGAGGTCATCACCTAAGATGTTATCCCCATAATTAATGATGTTAAGGGTCTAAGGTCATCTCTTATGGTGTCTGAGCTGAGATCTCTTCACCACTGAATGGTGTTATGAAGGTCTGAGGTCATCACCTAAGATGTTATCCCCATAATTATCCTCACCAAATTAATGATGTTAAGGGTCTGAGGTCATCCTTTATGGTGTCTGAGCTCAAACCTCGTCACCACATAATGGTGTTATGAGGGTCTGAGGTCATCACCTAAGATGCTATCCTCATAATTATCCTCACTAAATTAATGATGTTAAGGGTCTGAGGTCATCCTTTATGGTGTCTGAGCTCTGACCTCGTCACCACATAATGGTTTTATGAGGGTCAGAGGTCATCACCTAAGATGTTATCCCCATAATTATCCTCACCAAATTAATGATGTTAAGGGTCTGAGGTCATATATTATAGTGTCTGAGCTAAGACCTCGTCACCATTGAATGATGTTATGAAGGTCTGAGGTCATCACTTAAGATGTTATCCTCATATTTATCCTCACCAAATTAATGATGTTAAGGGTCTGAGGTCATCCTTTATTGTGTCTGAGCTCAGACCTCGTCACCACATAATGGTGTTATGAGGGTTTGAGGTCATCACCTAAGATGTTATCCCCATAATTATCCTCACCAAATTAATGATGTTAAGGTCTGAGGTCATCCTTTATGATGTCTGAGCTCAGACCTCGTCACCACTGAATGGTGTTATGATGGTCTGAGGTCATCACCTATGATATCCTCATAATTATCCTCACCAAATTAATGATGTTAAGGGTATGAGGTCATCCTTTATGGTGTCTGAGCTAAGACCTCATCACCACATAATGGTGTTATGAGGGTCTGAGGTCATCACCTAAGATGTTAGATCCATAATTATCCTCACCAAATTAATGATGTTAAGGGTCTGACGTCACCCTTTATGGTGTCTGAGCTCAGACCTCGTCACCACATAATGGTGTTATGAGGGTCTGAGGTCATTACCTAAGATGCTATCCTCATAATTATCCTCACTAAATTAATGATGTTAAGGGTCTGAGGTCATCCTTTATGGTGTCTGAGCTCAGACCTCGTCACCACATAATGGTGTTATGAGGGTTTGAGGTCATCACCTAAGATGTTATCCCCAAAATTATCCTCACCAAATTAATGATGTTAAGGGTCTGAGGTCATCTATTATAGTGTCTGAGCTAAGACCTCGTAACCACTGAATGATGTTAGGCAGGTCTGAGGTCATCACTTAAGATGTTATCCTCATAATTATCCTCACCAAATTAATGATGTTAAGGGTCTGAGGTCATCCTTTATTGTGTCTGAGCTCAGACCTCGTCACCACATAATGGTGTTATGAGGGTCTGAGGTCATCACCTAAGATGTTATCCCCGTAATTATCCTCACCAAATTAATGATGTTGAGGTCTGAGGTCATCCTTTATGATGTCTGAGCTCAGACCTCGTCACCACTGAATGGTGTTATGATGGTCTGAGGTCATCACCTATGATATCCTCATAATTATCCTCACCAAATTAATGATGTTAAGGGTATGAGGTCATCCTTTATGGTGTCTGAGCCAAGACCTCATCACCACATAATGGTGTTATGAGGGTCTGAGGTCATCACCTAAGATGTTATCCCCATAATTATCCTCACCAAATTAATGATGTTAAGGGTCTGAGGTCACCCTTTATGGTGTCTGAGCTCAGACCTCGTCACCACATAATGGTGTTATGAGGGTCTGAGGTCATCACCTAACATGCTATCCTCATAATTATCCTCACTAAATTAATGATGTTAAGGGTATGAGGTCATCCTTTATGCTGTCTGAGCTCAGACCTCGTCACCACAAAATGGTGTTATGAGGGTCTGAGGTCATCACCTAAGATGTTATCCCCATAATTATCCTCACCAAATTAATGATGTTAAGGGTCTGAGGTCATCTATTATAGTGTCTGAGCTCAGACCTCATCACCACAGAATGATGTTATGAAGGTCTGAGGTCATCACTTAAGATGTTATCCTCATAATTATCCTCACCAAATTAATGATGTTAAGGGTCAGAGGTCATCATTTATGGTGTCTGAGCTCAGACCTCGTCACCACATAATGGTGTTATGAGGGTCTGAGGTTATCACCTAAGATGTTATCCCCATAATTATCCTCATCAAATTAATGATGTTAAGGGTCTAAGGTCATCTATTATGGTGTCTGAGCTCAGACCTCTTCACCACTGAATGGTGTTATGAAGGTCTGAGGTCATCACCTAAGATGTTATCCTGATAATTATCCTCACCGAATTAATGATGTTAAGGGTCTGAGGTCATCCTTTATTGTGTCTGAGCTCAGACCTCGTCACCACATAATGGTGTTATGAGGGTCTGAGGTCATCACCTAAGATGTTATCCCCATAATTAATGATGTTAAGGGTCTAAGGTCATCTATTATGGTGTCTGAGCTCAGATCTCTTCACCACTGAATGGTGTTATGAAGGTCTGAGGTCATCACCTAAGATGTTATCCCCATAATTATCCTCACCAAATTAATGATGTTAAGGGTCTGAGGTCATCCTTTATGGTGTCTGAGCTCAAACCTCGTCACCACATAATGGTGTTATGAGGGTCTGAGGTCATCACCTAAGATGCTATCCTCATAATTATCCTCACTAAATTAATGATGTTAAGGGTCTGAGGTCATCCTTTATGGTGTCTGAGCTCAGACCTCGTCACCACATAATGGTGTTATGAGGGTCAGAGGTCATCACCTAAGATGTTATCCCCATAATTATCCTCACCAAATTAATGATGTTAAGGGTCTGAGGTCATATATTATAGTGTCTGAGCTAAGACCTCGTCACCATTGAATGATGTTATGAAGGTCTGAGGTCATCACTTAAGATGTTATCCTCATATTTATCCTCACCAAATTAATGATGTTAAGGGTCTGAGGTCATCCTTTATTGTGTCTGAGCTCAGACCTCGTCACCACATAATGGTGTTATGAGGGTCTGAGGTCATCACCTAAGATGTTATCCCCATAATTATCCTCACCAAATTAATGATGTTAAGGTCTGAGGTCATCCTTTATGATGTCTGAGCTTAGACCTCGTCACCACTGAATGGTGTTATGATGGTCTGAGGTCATCACCTATGATATCCTCATAATTATCCTCACCAAATTAATGATGTTAAGGGTATGAGGTCATCCTTTATGGTGTCTGAGCTGAGACCTCATCACCACATAATGGTGTTATGAGGGTCTGAGGTCATCACCTAAGATGTTATCCCCATAATTATCCTCACCAAATTAATGATGTTAAGGGTCTGAGGTCACCCTTTATGGTGTCTGAGCTCAGACCTCGTCACCACATAATGGTGTTATGAGGGTCTGAGGTCATTACCTAAGATGCTATCCTCATAATTATCCTCACTAAATAAATGATGTTAAGGGTCTGAGGTCATCCTTTATGGTGTCTGAGCTCAGACCTCGTCACCACATAATGGTGTTATGAGGGTCTGAGGTCATCACCTAAGATGTTATCCCCAAAATTATCCTCACCAAATTAATGATGTTAAGGGTCTGAGGTTATCTATTATAGTGTCTGAGCTAAGACCTCGTAACCACTGAATGATGTTAGGAAGGTCTGAGGTCATCACTTAAGATGTTATCCTCATAATTATCCTCACCAAATTAATGATGTTAAGGGTCTGAGGTCATCCTTTATTGTGTCTGAGCTCAGACCTCGTCACCACATAATGGTGTTATGAGGGTCTGAGGTCATCACCTAAGATGTTATCCCCATAATTATCCTCACCAAATTAATGATGTTAAGGTCTGAGGTCATCCTTTATGATGTCTGAGCTCAGACCTCGTCACCACTGAATGGTGTTATGATGGTCTGAGGTCATCACCTATGATATCCTCATAATTATCCTCACCAAATTAATGATGTTAAGGGTATGAGGTCATCCTTTATGGTGTCAGAGCTGAGACCTCATCACCACATAATGGTGTTATGAGGGTCTGAGGTCATCACCTAAGATGTTATCCCCATAATTATCCTCACCAAATTAATGATGTTAAGGGTCTGAGGTCACCCTTTATGGTGTCTAAGCTCAGACCTCGTCACCACATAATGGTGTTATGAGGGTCTGAGGTCATTACCTAAGATGCTATCCTCATAATTATCCTCACTAAATTAATGATGTTAAGGGTCTGAGGTCATCCTTTATGGTGTCTGAGCTCAGACCTCGTCACCACATAATGGTGTTATGAGGGTCTGAGGTCATCACCTAAGATGTTATCCCCAAAATTATCCTCACCAATTTAATGATGTTAAGGGTCTGAGGTCATCTATTATAGTGTCTGAGCTAAGACCTCGTAACCACTGAATGATGTTAGGAAGGTCTGAGGTCATCACTTAAGATGTTATCCTCATAATTATCCTCACCAAATTAATGATGTTAAGGGTCTGAGGTCATCCTTTATTGTGTCTGAGCTCAGACCTCGTCACCACATAATGGTGTTATGAGGGTCTGAGGTCATCACCTAAGATGTTATCCCCAAAATTATCCTCACCAAATTAATGATGTTAAGGTCTGAGGTCATCCTTTATGATGTCTGAGCTCAGACCTCGTCACCACTGAATGGTGTTATGATGGTCTGAGGTCATCACCTATGATATCCTCATAATTATCCTCACCAAATTAATGATGTTAAGGGTATGAGGTCATCCTTTATGGTGTCTGAGCCAAGACCTCATAACCACATAATGGTGTTATGAGGGTCTGAGGTCATCACCTAAGATGTTATCCCCATAATTATCCTCACCAAATTAATGATGTTAAGGGTCTGAGGTCACCCTTTATGGTGTCTGAGCTCAGACCTCTTCACCACATAATGGTGTTATGAGGGTCTGAGGTCATCACCTAACATGCTATCCTCATAATTATCCTCACTAAATTAATGATGTTAAGGGTCTGAGGTCATCCTTTATGGTGTCTGAGCTCAGACCTCGTCACCACAAAATGGTGTTATGAGGGTCTGAGGTCATCACCTAAGATGTTATCCCCATAATTATCCTCACCAAATTAATGATGTTAAGGGTCTGAGGTCATCTATTATAGTGTCTGAGCTCAGACCTCATCACCACTGAATGATGTTATGAAGGTCTGAGGTCATCACTTAAGATGTTATCCTCATAATTATCCTCACCAAATTAATGATGTTAAGGGTCAGAGGTCATCATTTATGGTGTCTGAGCTCAGACCTCGTCACCACATAATGGTGTTATGAGGGTCTGAGGTCATCACCTAAGATGTTATCCCCATAATTATCCTCATCAAATTAATGATGTTAAGGGTCTAAGGCCATCTATTATGGTGTCTGAGCTCAGACCTCTTCACCACTGAATGATGTTATGAAGGTCTGAGGTCATCACCTAAGATGTTATCCCCATAATTATCCTCACCAAATTAATGATGTTAAGGGTCTGAGGTCATCCTTTATGGTGTCTGAGCTCAGACCTCGTCACCACATAATGGTGTTATGATGGTCTGAGGTCATCACCTAAGATGCTATCCTCATAATTATCCTCACTAAATTAATGATGTTAAGGGTCTGAGGTCATCCTTTATGGAGTCTGAGCTCAGACCTCGTCACCACATACTGGTGTTATGAGGGTCTGAGGTCATCACCTAAGATGTTATACCCATAATTATCCTCACCAAATTAATGATGTTAAGGGTCTGAGGCGATCTATTATAGTGTCTGAGCTCAGACCTCGTCACCACTGAATGGTGTTATGAAGGTCTGAGGTCATCACCTAAGATGTTACCCTCATAATTATCCTCACCAAATTAATGATGTTAAGGGTCTGAGGTCATCATTTATGGTGTCTGAGCTCAGACCTCGTCACCACATAATGGTGTTATGAGGGTCTGAGGTCATCACCTAAGATGCTATCCTCATAATTATACTCACTAAATTAATGATGTTAAGGGTCTGAGGTCATTTATTATGGTGTCTGTGCTCAGACCTCTTCACCACTGAATTGTGTTATGAAGTTTTGAGCTCATCACCTAAGATGTTATCCTCATAATTATCCTCACCAAATTAATGATGTGAAGGGTCCGAGGTCATCTATTATGGTGTCTGAGCTCAGACCTCGTCAACACTGAATGATGTTATGAAGGTCTGAGGTCATCACTTAAGATGTTATCCTCATAATTATCCTCACCAAATTAATGAGGTTAAGTGTCTGAGGTCATCATTTATGGTGTCTGAGCTCAGACCTCGTCACCACATAATGGTGTTATGAGGGTCTGAGGTCATCACCTAAGATGTTATCCCCATAATTATCCTCATCAAATTAATGATGTTAAGGGTCTAAGGTCTTCTATTATGGTGTCTGAGCTCAGACCTCTTCAACACTGAATGGTGTTATGAAGGTCTGAGGTCATCACCTAAGATGTTATCCCCATAATTATCCTCACCAAATTAATGATGTTAAGGGTATGAGGTCATCCTTTATGGTGTCTGAGCTCAAACCTCGTCACCACATAATGGTGTTATGAGGGTCTGAGGTCATCACTTAAGATGCTATCCTCATAATTATCCTCACTAAATTAATGATGTTAAGGGTCTGAGGTCATCCTTTATGGTGTCTGAGCTCAGACCTCGTCACCACAAAATGGTGTTATGAGGGTCTGAGGTCATCACCTAAGATGTTATCCCCATAATTATCCTCACAAAATTAATGATGTTAAGGGTCTAAGGTCATCTATTATGGTGTCTGAGCTATGACCTCGTCACCACTGAATAGTGTTTTGAAGGTCTGAGGTCATCACCTAAGATGTTATCCCCATAATTATCCTCATCAAATTAATGATGTTAAGGGTATGAGGTCATCCTTTATGGTGTCTGAGCTCAATCCTCGTCACCACATAATGGTGTTACGAGGGTCTGAGGTCATCACCTAAGATGCTATCCTCATAATTATCCTCACTAAATTAATGATGTTAAGGGTCTGAGGTCATCCTTTATGGTGTCTGAGCTCAGACCTCGTCACCACATAATGGTGTTATGAGGGTCAGAGGTCATCACCTAAGATGTTATCCCCATAATTATCCTCACCAAATTAATGATGTTAAGGGTCTGAGGTCATCTATTATAGTGTCTGAGCTCAGACCTCATCACCACATAATGGTGTTATGAGGGTCTGAGGTCATCACCTAAGATGCTATCCTCATAATTATCCTCACCAAATTAATGATGTTAAGGGTCAGAGGTCATCATTTATGGTGTCTGAGCTCAGACCTCGTCACCACATAATGGTGTTATGAGGGTCTGAGGTCATCACCTAAGATGTTATCCCCATAATTATCCTCATCAAATTAATGATGTTAAGGGTCTAAGGCCATCTATTATGGTGTCTGAGCTTAGACCTCTTCACCACTGAATGGTGTTATGAAGGTCTGAGGTCATCACCTAAGATGTTATCCCCATAATTATCCTCACCAAATTAATGATGTTAAGGGTCTGAGGTCATCATTTATGGTGTCTGAGCTCAGACCTCGTCACCACATAATGGTGTTATGAGGGTCTGAGGTCATCACCTAAGATGATATCCTCATAATTATCCTCACTAAATTAATGATGTTAAGGGTCTGAGGTCATCCTTTATGGAGTCTGAGCTCAAACCTCGTCACCACATACTGGTGTTATGAGGGTCTGAGGTCATCACCTAAGATGTTATACCCATAATTATCCTCTCCAAATTAATGATGTTAAGGGTCTGAGGCGATCTATTATAGTGTCTGAGCTCAGACCTCGTCACCACTAAATGATGTTATGAAGGTCTGAGGTCATCACCTAAGATGTTATCCTCATAATTATCCTCACCAAATTAATGATGTTAAGGGTCTGAGGTCATCATTTATGGTGTCTGAGCTCAGACCTCGTCACCACATAATGGTGTTATGAGGGTCTGAGGTCATCACCTAAGATGCTATCCTCATAATTATCCTCACTAAATTAATGATGTTAAGGGTCTGAGGTCATTTATTATGGTGTCTGAGCTCAGACCTCTTCACCACTGAATGGTGTTATGAAGGTTTGAGGTCATCACCTAAGATGTTATCCTCATAATTATCCTCACCAAATTAATGATGTGAAGGGTCTGAGGTCATCTATTATGGTGTCTGAGCTCAGACCTCGTCAACACTGAATGATGTTATGAAGGTCTGAGGTCATCACTTAAGATGTTATCCTCATAATTATCCTCACCAAATTAATGAGGCTAAGGGTCTGAGGTCATCATTTATGGTGTCTGAGCTCAGACCTCGTCACCACATAATGGTGTTATGAGGGTCTGAGGTCATCACCTAAGATGTTATCCCCATAATTATCCTCATCAAATTAATGATGTTAAGGGTCTAAGGTCTTCTATTATGGTGTCTGAGCTCAGACCTCTTCACCACTGAATGGTGTTATGAAGGTCTGAGGTCATCACCTAAGATGTTATCCCCATAATTATCCTCACCAAATTAATGATGTTAAGGGTCTGAGGTCATCCTTTATGGTGTCTGAGCTCAGACCTCGTCACCACATAATGGTGTTATGAGGGTCTGAGGTCATCACTTAAGATGCTATCCTCATAATTATCCTCACTAAATTAATGATGTTAAGGGTCTGAGGTCATCCTTTATGGTGTCTGAGCTCAGACCTCGTCACCACAAAATGGTGTTATGAGGGTCTGAGGTCATCACCTAAGATGTTATCCCCATAATTATCCTCACAAAATTAATGATGTTAAGGGTCTAAGGTCATCTATTATGGTGTCTGAGCTCAGATCTCTTCACCACTGAATAGTGTTTTGAAGGTCCGAGGTCATCACCTAAGATGTTATCCCCATAATTATCCTCACCAAATTAATGATGTTAAGGGTATGATGTCATCCTTTATGGTGTCTGAGCTCAAACCTCGTCACCACATAATGGTGTTACGAGGGTCTGAGGTCATCACCTAAGATGCTATCCTCATAATTATGCTCACTAAATTAATGATGTTAAGGGTCTGAGGTCATCCTTTATGGTGTCTGAGCTCAGACCTCGTCACCACATAATGGTGTTATGAGGGTCAGAGGTCATCACCTAAGATTTTATCCCCATAATTATCCTCACCAAATTAATGATGTTAAGGGTCTGAGGTCATCTATTATAGTGTCTCAGCTAAGACCTCGTCACCACTAAATGATGTTATGAAGGTCTGAGGTCATCACTTAAGATGTTATCCTCATATTTATCCTCACCAAATTAATGATGTTAAGGGTCTGAGGTCATCCTTTATTGTGTCTGAGCTCAGACCTCGTCACCACATAATGGTGTTATGAGGGTCTGAGGTCATCACCTAAGATGTTATCCCCATAATTATCCTCACCAAATTAATGACGTTAAGGTCTGAGGTCATCCTTTATGATGTCTGAGCTCAGACCTCGTCACCACTGAATGGTGTTATGATGGTCTGAGGTCATCACCTATGATATCCTCATAATTATCCTCACCAAATTAATGATGTTAAGGGTATGAGGTCATCCTTTATGGTGTCTGAGCTAAGACCTCATCACCACATAATGGTGTTATGAGGGTCTGAGGTCATCACCTAAGATGTTATCCCCATAATTATCCTCACCAAATTAATGATGTTAAGGGTCTGAGGTCACCCTTTATGGTGTCTGAGCTCAGACCTCGTCACCACATAATGGTGTTATGAGGGTCTGAGGTCATTACCTAAGATGCTATCCTCATAATTATCCTCACTAAATTAATGATGTTAAGGGTCTGAGGTCATCCTTTATGGTGTCTGAGCTCAGACCTCGTCACCACAAAATGGTGTTATGAGGGTCTGAGGTCATCACCTAAGATGTTATCCCCATATTTATCCTCACCAAATTAATGATGTTAAAGGTCTGAGCTCAGACCTCATCACCACTGAATGATGTTATGAAGGTCTGAGGTCATCACTTAAGATGTTATCCTCGTAATTATCCTCACCAAATTAATGATGTTAAGGGTCAGAGGTCATCATTTATGGTGTCTAAGCTCAGACCTCGTCACCACATAATGGTGTTATGAGGGTCTGAGGTCATCACCTAAGATGTTATCCCCATAATTATCCTCATCAAATTAATGATGTTAAGGGTCTAAGGTCATCTATTATGGTGTCTGAGCTCAGACCTCTTCACCACTGAATGGTGTTATGATGGTCTGAGGTCATCACCTAAGATGTTATCCCCATAATTATCCTCACCAAATTAATGATGTTAAGGGTCCGAGGTCATCCTTTATGGTGTCTGAGCTCAGACCTCGTCACCACATAATGGTGTTATGAGGGTCTGAGGTCATCACCTAAGATGCTATCCTCATAATTATCCTCACTAAATTAATGATGTTAAGGGTCTGAGGTCATCCTTTATGGAGTCTAAGCTCAGACCTCGTCACCACATACTGGTGTTATGATGGTCTGAGGTCATCACCTAAGATGTTATACCCATAATTATCCTCACCAAATTAATGATGTTAAGGGTCTGAGGCGATCTATTATAGTGTCTGAGCTCAGACCTCGTCACCACTGAATGATGTTATGAAGGTCTGAGGTCATCACCTAAGATGTTATCCTCATAATTATCCTCACCAAATTAATGATGTTAAGGGTCCGAGGTCATCATTTATGGTGTCTGAGCTCAGACCTCGTCACCACATAATGGTGTTATGAGGGTCTGAGGTCATCACCTAAGATGCTATCCTCATAATTATCCTCACTAAATTAATGATGTTAAGGGTCTGAGGTCATTTATTATGGTGTCTGAGCTCAGACCTCTTCACCACTGAATGGTGTTATGAAGGTCTGAGGTCATCACCTAAGATGTTATCCTCATAATTATCCTCACCAAATTAATGATGTGAAGGGTCTGAGGTCATCTATTATGGTGTCTGAGCTCAGACCTCGTCAACACTGAATGATGTTATGAAGGTCTGAGATCATCACTTAAGATGTTATCCTCATAATTATCCTCACCAAATTAATGAGGTTAAGGGTCTGAGGTCATCATTTATGGTGTCTGAGCTCAGACCTCGTCACCACATAATGGTGTTATGAGGGTCTGAGGTCATCACCTAAGATGTTATCCCCATAATTATCCTCATCAAATTAATGATGTTAAGGGTCTAAGGTCTTCTATTATGGTGTCTGAGCTCAGACCTCTTCACCACTGAATGGTGTTATGAAGGTCTGAGGTCATCACCTAAGATGTTATCCCCATAATTATCCTCACCAAATTAATGATGTTAAGGGTCTGAGGTCATACTTTATGGTGTCTGAGCTCAGACCTCGTCACCACATAATGGTGTTATGAGGGTCTGAGGTCATCACTTAAGATGCTATCCTCATAATTATCCTCACTAAATTAATGATGTTAAGGGTCTGAGGTCATCCTTTATGGTGTCTGAGCTCAGACCTCGTCACCACAAAATGGTGTTATGAGGGTCTGAGGTCATCACCTAAGATGTTATCCCCATAATTATCCTCACCAAATTAATGATGTTAAGGGTCTGAGGTCATCTATTATAGTGTCTGAGCTCAGACCTCATCACCACTGAATGATGTTATGAAGGTCTGAGGTCATCACTTAAGATGTTATCCTCATAATTATCCTCACCAAATTAATGATGTTAAGGGTCTGAGGTCATCATTTATGGTGTCTGAGATCAGACTTCGTCACCACATAATGGTGTTATAAGGGTCTGAGGTCATCACCTAAGATGCTATCCTCATAATTATCCTCACCAAATTAATGATGTTAAGGGTCTGAGGTCATCATTTATGGTGTCTGAGCACAGACCTCGTCACCACATAATGGTGTTATGAGTGTCTGAGGTCATCACCTAAGATGTTATCCCCATAATTATCCTCATCAAATTAATGATGTTAAGGGTCTAAGGTCATCTATTATGGTGTCGGAGCTCAGACCTCTTCACCACTGAATGGTGTTATGAAGGTCTGAGGTCATCACCTAAGATGTTATCCTCATAATTATCCTCACCAAATTAATGATGTGAAGGGTCTGAGGTCATCTATTATGGTGTCTGAGCTCATACCTCGTCACCACTGAATGATGTTCTGAAGGTCTGAGGTCATCACTTAAGATGTTATCCTCATAATTATCCTCACCAAATTATTGAGGTTAAGGGTCCGAGGTCATCATTTATGGTGTCTGAACTCAGACCTCGTCATCACATAATGGTGTTATGAGGGTTTGAGGTCATCACCTAAGATGTTATCCCCATAATTATCTTCATCAAATTAATGATGTTAAGGGTCTAAGGTCATCAATTATGGTGTCCGAGCTCAGACCCCTTCACCACTGAATGGTGTTATGAAGGTCTGAGGTAATCACCTAAGATGTTATCCTCATAATTATCCTCACCAAATTAATGATGTTAAGGGTCGGAGGTCATCCTTTATTGTGTCTGAGCTTAGACCTCGTCACCACATAATGGTGTTATGAGGGTCTGAGGTCATCACCTAAGATGTTATCCCCATAATTATCCTCACCAAATTAATGATGTTAAGGGTCTGAGGTCATCCTTTATGATGTCTGAGCTCAGACCTCGTCACCACTTAATGGTGTTATGATGGTCTGAGGTCATCACCTATGATATCCTCATAATTATCCTCACCAAATTAATGATGTTAAGGGTCTGAGGTCATCCTTTATGGTGTCTGAGCTCAGACCTCATCACCACATAATGGTGTTATGAGGGTCTGAGGTCATCACCTAAGATGTTATCCTCATAATTATCCTCACCAAATGAATGATGTTAAGGGTCTGAGGTCATCCTTTATGGTGTCTGAGCTCAGACCTCGTCACCACATAATGGTGTTATGAGGGTCTGAGGTCATCACCTAAGCTGTTATCCCCATAATTATGCTCACCAAATTAATGATGTTAAGGGTCTGAGGTCATCCTTTATGGTGTCTGAGCTCATACCTCGTCACCACATAATGGTGTTATGAGGGTCTGAGGTCATCACCTAAGATGTTATCCTCATAATTATCCTCACTAAATTAATGATGTTAAGGGTCTGAGGTCATCATTTATGGTGTCTTAGATCAGACCTCGTCACCACATAATGGTGTTATGAGGGTCTGAGGTCATCTCCTAAGATGTTATCCCCATAATTATCCTCACAAAATTAATGATGTTAAGGGTGTGAGGTCATCTATTATAGTGTCTGAGCTCAGACCACGTCACGACTGAATGATGTTATGAAGGTCTGAGGTCATCACCTAAGATGTTATCCTCATAATTATCCTCACCAAATTAATGATGTGACGGGTCTGAGGTCATCTATTATGGTGTCTGAGCTCAGACCTCGTCACCAATGAATGATGTTATGAAGGTCTGAGGTCATCACTTAAGATGTTATCCTCATAATTATCCTCACCAAATTAATGATGTTAAGGGTCTGAGGTCATCATTTATGGTGTCTGAGCTCAGACCTCGTCACCACATAATGGTGTTATGAGGGTCTGAGGTCATCACCTAAGATGTTGTCCCCATAATTATCCTCATCAAATTAATGATGTTAAGGGTCTAAGGTCATCTATTATGGTGTCTGAGATCAGACCTCTTCACCACTGAATGGTGTTATGAAGGTCTGAGGTCATCACCTAAGATGTTATCCCCATAATTATCCTCACCAAATTAATGATGTTACGGGTCTGAGATCATCCTTTATGGTGTCTGAGCTCAGACCTCGACACCACATAATGGTGTTATAAGGGTCTGAGGTCATCACCTAAGATGCTATCCTCATAATTATTCTCACCAAATTAATGATGTTAAGGGTCTGAGGTCATCATTTATGGTGTCTGAGCTCAGACCTCGTCACCACATAATGGTGTTATGAGTGTCTGAGGTCATCACCTAAGATGTTGTCCCCATAATTATCCTCATCAAATTAATGATGTTAAGGGTCTAAGGTCATCTATTATGGTGTCTGAGTTCAGACCTCGTCACCACATAATGGTGTTATGAGGGTCTGAGGTCATCACCTAAGATGTTATCCCCATAATTATCCTCACCAAATTAATGATGTTAAGGGTCTGAGGTCATCCTTTATGGTGTCTGAGCTCAGACCTCGTCACCACTGAATGGTGTTATGAGGGTCTGAGGTCATCACCTAAGATGTTATCCACATAATTATCCTCACCAAATTAATGATGTTAAGGGTCTGAGGTTATCCTTTATGGTGTCTGAGCTCAGACCTCGTCACCACATAATGGTGTTATGAGGGTCTGAGGTCATTACCTAAGATGTTATCCTCATAATTATCCTCACCAAATTAATGATGTTAAGGGTCTGAGGTCATCCTTTATGGTGTCTGAGCTCAGACCTCGTCACCACTTAATGGTGTTATGAGGGTCTGAGGTCATCAACTAAGATGTTATCCCCATAATTAGTCTCTGACATAAGAATGAAGCAAGAACCATCATGGGAACTGATCTTTTATTAATAACCTCTTCATAATAAGATGGTACATTTACATAAAACTCTATGCAACATCATATGTAATATCTCTTTAGGTGATCAGCATTCCATGGATTAGCGAAAGGTTCTCCTTCTAGGTTTTCTAGCCTGTAGGTGCTAGGCACAACCTCTTTTGTCACTTTGTAGGGGCCATGCCAGTTTGGGTGAAGCTTATTTTCTTTCTGTAAGGTCTTTTTTAGCACTAGGTCTCCCACTGTAATGGGTCTTGACTTAACCCTCTGGTTGTAGAATTTTGCTACCCTCTGTTGGTAGGCTGCTTGTCTGATCTCAGCGTCTTCTCTTCTTTCTTCAACCAGATCTAGGTCTAACCTCCTCTCTTCCCCATTTTTATTGGGGTCATAGGTCTGAACCCTATGAGTTGGGAGTCCTTCTTCTGTTGGTATGACAGCCTCTGAGTCGTGTGCTAGCATGAACGGGGTTTCTCCTGTAGGTGTCCTTGCCGTGGTTCTGTAGGCCCATAACACAGCGTAGACCTCTTTAGTCCATCTTCCCTTCGCATCCTCTAACCTCTTCTTGATTCCATCGAGAACTGTTCTATTTGTAACCTCGGTCTGACCGTTCGCCTGAGGTCGGCCAGGAGATGAGAAGAACTGCCATATCCCAACTCTTAGGCAGTACTTTTCTAAAGAGGAGTTCTTGAACTGGGTCCCATTGTCTGAGATGAGAGTGTTTTGGAGGCCATATCTGCATATGATGTTCCTCCAAATAAACTGGAAGGTCTTCTGTTCTATGATTGTTATCATCGGCTCTGCCTCCACCCACTTTGAGAAGTAGTCAATGGCAACTATCAAGAATCTATAATTGTTAGTAGCTCTTGGCAGGGGTCCTACTAAGTCAATTCCCCATATCGCAAATGGCCATCGAGAGGTTATTGACGCCATAGGCTGATGGGGTTGATGAGGAATAGTGGCGAACCTTTGACATTTATCACACCTTTTCACGTAGGCTGCAGCGTCCTTGGACAAGGTTGGCCACCAGTACCCCTGTGTGATGATTCTCTTGGCCAAGGGTCTTCCCCCTATGTGGCTTGAGCAAGAACCCTCATGAACTTCCTGTAAGACCCAGGGAACTTCCGTGGGATGTACACATATGAGGAGAGGCAATAGAAATCCCTTTTTGTACAAGACGTCTCCTATCTTCGAGAACTTGGCAGCCCTATATCTTAATTTTCTCCTCTCTAACATGGACTCAGGTAGCTCTCCCCCTCTAATATATCTGATGATGGGGTCAATCCATGAGTCTCCTAGGTTCAAATTGTGACAAGGGTTACATACCTCTTCTTTCTCGATGGTTGCCTTTCCCAAGACCTCGATCGGAATGGTCCTTCTAACATCTGTCTTCGTTGCCAAGGCCAACCTTGCCAATGCATCTGCGTGACTGTTACTTTGTCGAGGCACTCTCTTCAGTTTTGCCTCTTCAAAATAGTCCAACATCTTTCTCACCCTCTTCAGGTACTTCGCCATCCTTTCATCCTTGGCCTCATAGACTCCCAGTACTTGATTGACAACTAACCTTGAGTCGCTATGGAGTAGGAGTCACTTTATGCGAAGAGTCTTTGCTAATAAGAGACCTGCTATCATGGCCTCATACTCGGACTCGTTGTTTGAGGTCTGGAAGTTGAATCTCAAGGAGTATTTAATATCGGGGCCATCTGGAGCCGAGAGTATTAGCCCCGCACCGCTTCCACTATCATAGGAAGAGCCATCAATGAAGAGGCTCCAAATGACTGTATCTAATGAGAAGACCCCTTCTGTCATGACTCCTTGCTTGAAGAGGTACCGATCCTCTTCGTTCTCTTCTACTATGCCCCGGACCTTGCCTATGGTGACCTCTTCCCGATCTCGGAAGACGTTTGGTGTCGTCTCTTCCTAATTTCGAAAGACACCTCGGTTTGTCTCTTCGATATCCCCCAGGCCATTCTCTTCCTCGGCCTCTTCTCATGTGAACTCTGCAATAAAGTCCGCGAGGGCTTGCCCTTTGATGGCCGTCCTAGGTTGGTAGGTGAGATCATACTCCCCCAACTCGATGGCCCAGGTCATCAATCTCCCGGACTTCTCAGGTTTATGCAGGACCTGTCTTAGTGGGGAGTCAGTGAGGACTACCATGGAGTGATCTTGGAAGTAAGGCTTCATTTTTCTTAAAGCATGTATTAGGGCATAAGCCAACTTTTCCATACGGGGATAATTTTGTTCAGACCCATGAAGGTCCTTATTGTTGAAATATACGGGCCTTTGGATCCCATCGTCTTCCCGTATTATGGCTGCGCTGATGGCTGATTCAGAGACTATGAGATACACATACAACTTTTCTCCTGCGACGGGTCGAGATAGCAATAAGGGGGATCCCAAGTAAGACTTGAGTTAGTTGAAGGCCTTTTTACACTCTTCATTCCATTGGAAGGCCTTTCTTAGAACTTTAAAGAATGGAAGACACTTGTCCGTTGCCCTAGAGACAAATCTGTTAAGCGCAGCCACTCTCCCTGTGAGTCTTTGGACATCCTTGATACTCCTAGGAGTCTTCATGTCAAGCAATGCCTTAATTTTCTCAGGGTTCGCTTCAATTCATCTCTGGTTGACGATGAATCCTAGGAACTTCCTGGATCCTACTCCGAAGACACACTTCGCTGGGTTGAGTTTCATTCTGTATGAGTCCATCACATCGAAGGTCTTCTACATGAGTGCAAGCTTTCAAGATTTTTGTCAGCATATCATCTACATACACCTCCATGGTCTTACCTATTTGCTCTTCGAACATCTTATTAATAAGACGTTGGTACGTTGCCTCTGCATTTTTCAAACCGAAGGGCATCATTTTATAGCAATACGTCCCTTTGTTAGTAATGAAGGTTGTCTTCTCTGAGTCTTCAGCATCCATGAAGATTTGGTTATAGCGTGAATACGCGTCCATGAAGCTCATGAGCTCATATCCTGCTGTAGCATCCACCATCTGATCTATCCGAGGTAAGGGATAACTGTCTTTTGGACAAGATCTATTCAGGTCAGTGAAATCAACACACATTCTCCACTTCCCATTAGCCTTGGGCACGATGACTGCATTTGATAGCCACTCCGGATATATGACTTCTCTTATAAACCCAGCCTCTTCTAACTTTTTGACGTCTTCACGGATGACATCGTATTTCTCCCTGGAGTAGACTCTTCGTCTCTGTTTGATAGGCCTGGAATCTTTGGTCACGCTGAGCTTGTGACTCATCACCTTAGGGTTGATGCCAGGCATGTCTGCGTGACTCCATGCGAAGACACTCTGCCTCTTTTTGAGGAAGTTTATCATCTTTTCCTTAATTTCCGAATTAAGTGCTTTGCCTACCTAGATGGTTTTTTCCGGCTCCTCCTCATTGAGGACGATGGATTGTACCTCTTCCGCAGCCTCTCCCTTCTTCAATTTTGTTTTATCTCTTGGATCAAGAGTATCAATGCTATAAGTGGTGGTGGCCCGCTTATGGGCCTCTCTCTCTTCGGCCGAGTTAAAGTAACATTCTCGCACTGTGGTCTGGTCACCTTGCACTTCCCCTACCCCATAGGGCGTCAGTAATTTTAGCATCTGGTGGACCGTCGATGGCACAGCCTCGAACTCTTTAAGGGCCACTCTTACTACGATGAGGTTATAGGCCGAGAAGACACTCTCGTCCATCACGAAGAAATTAATCTTCCTGGTCAACCTCTTAGGCCACTCGTCACCCATCCGTACGTCCATCTCATACATGCCCAAGGAGTGAACCTTTTCCCCACTGAAGCCTATCAGGGGGTGGTGATAGGGGACTAGTCTTACTCTACTAAGGCCTAAGCTCTTGAAGAAAGGCCAAAACATCACATCTGCTGAGCTCCCCCCATCTACGAGGATCCGCTGCACCTCACAGCCATGCACCCTTATCGTTATGACCAAAGGGTCATTATGGGGGGCTAAGATACCTCTGAAGTAGAGTCTGGAGAACCCAACTACGAGGGTGTTCATGTCCACTTTCTTCCTTTTCTGTACTATATCGAAAGACGTTAGATTCACAGCTTCAAGCTTGGCCAATGACTTGGCCTCTGCCACGTGAGCCTTCCTATCAGCTATTTCAGAACCACCTCCTACAAATCCTCTGCATATTGTGCCTATACCAAACGAGATCATACCAACCCTCTTCACCGGGGTGTTATCATCTTTTGGTGGAAGATCAGGATCGTCTTCATCATCACCTTCTGAGTCGTCGTCTCTTCGCGCTGGGATGCTGTCATGGCATCTGTCATTTCTCCTTTTCTTAGGGTCATCTCTTCCACCTTTAGGAGCCCTAGCATCCACATACTTCCTCAGCATTCCAAATTTTAACATCTTTTCAATCTCATCTTTCGAAGCGAAGCATCTGTCCGTGACATGACCATGGTCCTGGTGGAACTCGCACCATAGGTTTTTGTTCCTCTTATTTGGTGGGGCTTTCAGCTTCTCTGGACATCTCAGAGCCCTGTCATTCTTAATCTCATTGAGGATGGGCTCACAGCTCACAGTCAGAGGAGTATAGTGAGCGAACTTGTCATCACCCGATCTCTTCTTCCCATCTTTCTTCTTTTGCGACTTTCCACTGCCACCGCGATTCTCATCCTCATACTTGGCGGCCATTGCCTCTTCCTTATTCATTACTTTCCCCACGGTTGCCAGGAGCTCCTCCATAGACCTAAGAGGATCTTTCTCCTGTTTCCACAACAGCTTCCCTTTCTGTAGACCCTCTATGAGGGCAGTCATGGCTATATTCTCTTCATAATCCTCGACCTCCAACTTTTATTTATTGAACCGAGCTATGTAGTATCTTAGGCTCTCATCCTTGCCCTGCTTGACATACAGTAGGTGAGTGGTCTTCTTTTGGGGTCTCACCCCAAAGAAGAAGTTATGGATGAATCGTTCAGCCAATCCCTTGAAATTTTCAATTGAGTTCTTCGGGAGAGAGGTAAACCAACTGTGTGCTGCCCCTGTTAAGGTCCCAGAGAAGACTCTACACTTCATCTCATCGGGTATCGAGTAGATGTCTACTGCCGACTGATACATCTCTATGTGGTGTACTGGATTGGTGCTGCCATCATACTTGGGAGACACCACAGGAGGTTTGAATTTAGCTGGGGTTGGGAAGCTCACTATCCTCGCCACAAATGGTGAGCCCTATGAGTAACCCCTCTGCAACGGATCCCTACTCTTAATGAGGTCTCCTATCTTCTCCTCGAGGCGCTGGATTGAGTCATTCCATGGTCTTCTGCCCTCAACCTGGCCGAGGTTGTCCCCAGCCACCTCCATGGGATGGACTGAGGGCTCCCCTGCCGCAACACGTCGGATGTTGACCTCTTCCTGTTCTCCGCCTCTTCTATCACAGTGTCGTCCTGGGCCTGGCCGACCCTGTCTGTTTCCTCTCTGAGAGCCTACCGTGCTCCTGGATCTTGACAATTTCTGCCTTAGGTCATTCATTGGACCCAACCTCTCAATGGATGATCCTCTGCTCAATCAATAAAAGGCTAACCCTCTTTGTCGAGCCTCTTCATCTCTCTGGCCGACACATCCTTGACTTTGCCGAAGAGGGCGCACAGTATTATTCGACACCTCATACGGCTCCCAGCAGTCTTCCGGGGCCTCTTCCGCCTCTAGATAGTCATACCTGTCCTCTGGGCAAGGGTTTCCTTGCCTCCCCAGGCATAAGCGCCTAGGTTCAGCAACATCCCTTCTCCACTGGGGTGCAGGCTGCTCCTTCATTGGTACCTGGGGTGGTCCCCTGTCATCTAGGTGAGGCTGAATAGCCGTCGAAGTGATCATATCTGGTGAGACTCCAGGTGGTCTCATCATAGTTTGGCTAAGCTGTTCGAACTGCTCCTTCATTGCTTGTTGCGTCGCGGCCAAAGATTTTAAATCTGCAGCCACCTCCGCCATTTCGGACTGGGGCGGTGCCTGGCTAGAATTAGGCCCTCCTCCGCCAGGTGGCGAAAGAGGCGGTGGTAATTCTGGTGCCATGTGTTAACAATAAAGAGATTGAGTAGCAAGTGAGCTTAATGCCTTAAAGGACCTCTTTGAATGGTGAAACAGCTCCACACATGCGGTGGTGCCAGGTTCACCACCAGAGTCTCCGGTGAGGTTAAGCTGAAGAAGAGGAAGAGATAACTTATCTTCCCACAGACGGCGCCAAAATGATGATGCTTGAAATAGAACCACCCTTCAAGGTGTTTGTGAGCTCAATTCAATGTTAAAAATGGCACCATAACAGTACATACACATATAGTAGAAGGAGGTGAGGAGAAGAGGATTCACACTGGAATATAAGTGGTTCAGCCAATTAGTCCTACATCCACTATGCAAGTGTACGACATATATCATTGTATGAGGGCTCTAAGGGCCATAGTTACAATCTCTCAAGATTTCTCTCTCTACTGTGTGTTTAGATAGAGTTTCAGCTAGGGTTTCTCAATTCGGCTTTGCTAGGTAGAGGATGACCTCTATATATAGTACCTAGGGGGTGTAATATATCCCCCATGCATGTAGTATGCATGTGTGTGCTAGCCTCACCAATATGGGAGAGCCACCTGTCACTGTCACATGTAGAGAATGATGATGAGATATTCTACCCACCTGTGGGGAATAATCTTGTTACAACTGATTTGTGTCCACGTGTCCTTATCCGAATGTCAACAGATGCTTGGCTGTTATACTGGTGCATAACCTCGGCCTAGGAGAGGCCGAGGTTGACAAGTCTAGTTGCTCATTTGTTATGAGATGAACCATAGGTTTCTCGGCTCGATCTCAACTGAGACAGTGGGTTGGAGTCGGCCTGAGCCGAGGTTGAGGCAGTGTGCGCTTGGAGCATCGAGGATGTCCTGATGAGGTTATTGGTAGGGCTTCTTGCAGCTTGGCCTGTATCTGGACGAGGTTGCCTTTCCCACATCAGTAGGGTACGAAGTCAACTACTCTGTATTGGAGAAGGCGTGTGTAGCCCTGGTTTGGGTCGTGTAGAAACTATGGCACTACATCTTGCATTCGCCATTAGACAAGTGTCCCAAATGGATCCCATAAAATAATTTCTAAAGAAGACTCGTCTATCAAGTCGTATGGACTGCTGGCCGAATTTGACATCGCTTATGTCAAGCAGAAAGGTCTGGGAGAACTATCTCCAATTATCTTATCGACCATCACATTGAAGTAACTGAAGTTTGGATCTTCAAATTCCCAGACAAAGACATCCTCTGCACCTCTCATGAAGACCTCGGGTGGCAGATGTTCTTTGATAAAGTCTCCAATAAGAAATTTTATGGTATTGGGACACTCATGATCTCCCCGGATGACTTTCACACTCCTAATGCCATTAAGTTTGATTTTCCTTGAACCAATAATATGTAAGAATACTAGGCATGCATCATAGGGATCAAGATCGCCCTCGATAAAGGAATCAAACACATGAACATCTATGGAGACTCACCCTTATAAGAAAATAAACTTCTAAGAAACGGAAAGCCAAGGACAAGAATCTTCTACCTTTCCATACTCACCTAGAAGATCTTGCATCCCAACTCAAAGATGTCTTCCATTACCTTCCTTGCTCAAAGAATATCGTAACCAACGCACTAGAAAACTTGGACTCAATGGTCGACATGCCTAAGGGAATAACAATAATCCCCCCTTTCTGGTTCAGAAACAAGCTAGACCGACCTAGTGCTATTACATCGATCTCGTCATAAAAGAATATTCAAATATGGTCGTATTTTGGTACTAAGATATATGGTGCCTTATTAAACATGGTAGGTATCCCTGAGACACAGATAAGAAATACCGTGATACCCTTCGCAAATTGGTTGCCTAGTACATCATCTGTGATAAAGCACTTTTCAAGATAAACTTCGATAAAATCCCCTTGCATTATATAGCAAGGGTGAAGAATGATGATATGATGAAGAAATCTATAGCATGTATTGTGGACTCCAAGGTCACATGCTTGCTAAGAAAATCATTCATCAAGGGTACAACTAGACCACCATGGTTCAAGAGTGCACTGCTTATGTTCGGAGATGCCTCAACTAAAAATAGTTTTCCAACCTTTATCACTCATCTCCTGGAGAGTTGTACAATATAACCTCTCCCTAGCTTTTCTCCATATGGGGCATAGACATCATGGGGAAGGTCATACCAAAACTTCAAATAGGCAAAAATTCATCCTGGTTTCCATCGCCAATTTACGAAATGGGAAGAAGCTGATTCATATGCGACATTGAACTAGAAGAAAATAACCAAGTTCATAACAATGAACATCATATACCGTTATGGAGTTCCCCATGAGTTAATGTCAGAAAATGGACTCTATTTTAAGGCCGCGGTTACAAAGTTAGTCGACGAGTATGGAATTCAGAGCATAAGTCTTCTACATACTAACAACAAACCAATGGAACTGTCGAAGCCACCGATAAGAGCGTCTAGACCATCATCAACAAGGTGACTAAAAACGATAAAGACTCAGCCGATCGGAGCCCATATGTCCCCTGGAGCTACTGTACCTCTATCAATACACCCACTGAGACTACTCCTTATTCCTTAGTATACGACATGGAAGAGTTTCTCCTTGTTGAACTAGAAGTACCTTCTCTATAAGTTACGATTGAATGTAAGGTCAATGAAGAAGAGTTCTATGACGAACTCTTGGTCCTAGATAAAAATATATATATTGAAAACTATCTACACATATAAGGGTACCATCGTCGGATTACGCTATCATTCAACAAAATGGTCAAGGACCGCGATGTCCAAGAATGAGAGTTTATCCTCAAGGAAATTATAGAACCCGTCTGGGATCCGAGAGAAAAATTCAATCCTAAATGGAGTGGCCCCTACATTATGAAGATACTCCTATATGGTGGCGTCGATATGCTCACTGATCTTGACGGAGAAGAAATGGTGTGTCTAGTCAACTCGGACCATTAGCCTTAGTCCGAACTCTTGATGGGTTATGACTCTTATAACCCGCTTCTACTCTAAAAAAATATCTTCCTCCCCGACTCAGAACTACGTAAGACCTGATCCTCTCAAATCAACTCTTTTTAAAGAGAATCTCAAGGATTTTCAAAACCAACCGAGGTGTCCTTTCTCTCACAAAATATTGTTCTTTTCTCCCCCTGAGAACGAAGTTCTATGATATTATTCAAATGAACAAAAGAATTATGTATGCCTTAGTGATTGGCATTGACAATTCAAATATGAAATTCATCAAAGAAGGAATAAAATATGTCAAAATCATTATTCTTTTATTTAAAATTAGGAATAGAAATGTTACATATCGCTTTATTGATGGGAGTCGAAAACGCACTCCCTTCCAAACAATTTTACAACATAAAAACATGTACCCTTAACAGCTTCAAAAAAATCCAAATACATACTAAAACCAAACACTCCCTTCCCACAAGCAGCTAAAGCCTACACAAACTTCTCAAACCTCACCTTCAACTACTTGATGTGCCCGCTTCATCATCATTACCTGTCCCTTGAGGCCCCTAAGAATCCCACTCTTGGTTATGGATCTGAATGCACTCCATGTGATGATAGGCCTTAATGATCTTAGATGAGACCACGACACCCTCTTCCATAGTTTCAAATATTATGAGCCATCTCTATCTACTCCCTTTCACCAAGATCTTCTCAACCACCCATTTTTACAGCCACTACAAGTAGTCCCCTGATATGAACCCAACCTCCCTAACAGATTATGATGGACGGGTAGACTACCGATTACGTTTCCGTAAGGACCCCACTATCAATGTAAAGGATTTAGTTATATATGGAGGAACAATTTTATCCCATAGAACTTGGTACAGAAACCACCTTAGAAAGTAGAAGGAGGTCTATTAAAGACCCAACAATCGCACATATTGGTAGTTCCCCAATTATAAAATAGGTTGTAGGTTTCACGATACAGACTAGAAAAATCATCATGGGATGAAATTAAAGAACGATCGGGAAAATAAGTTAGGAACACATGATATATGGTACTCAGGAGGGTCTTCTAGGCATAGTCTCTCAAATAACCACAAAAACAACATGATAGGACTCCCTTATAAGATGCCAACCTTACCCTCCTTCCAGACATCTAGGCCACTCAAACTCTCTACTAATACCACGCAATATGACTACAATATTAGGACATCCACAATGATATTGTGGCTACTTGAGGGTCAACTATTAGATCACCCATCACCAACTGAATCCGGTCAGTGAAGCCCATGGATACAATAGTAACAAATTCATTATAAGTAAAATCCCTCCGATGTAGGGAATTTATGACTTTTAGGAGAATGATGTTCCCCTTATGCACCAATAGTCGGGCGACTAAAAGGGAGATATAGAGAAACTCCACCATTGACACCCATGGAGAATGGGATAAATTCAGCACAGCTGCTGCTAAACTAAGGTTGATACCTAGCATCATTGAAAATTATTCATAGGTTGGACACACCTCATCCAAGCCAAACCGAATGACATGGTCTTCAGGGTACTAAAATTGAACCGTTACTTCCAAGAAGTTCCAGTTTGTGGGACGATTGAGCCACAAGGATACAGGGTGTAGATCGAAAGCTTCATAGTCAACATTATAGAGGCATATGGCCTCAAAACCCTTAAGGTAAGCTGAAAAGGTTTTGAACATTAAAAAAGACTTTCAAAAATAAGAAGAAAGTTACAAAGAAGAGAAATTGAAATGTGCCGATGAAAACCATCTCCAAAGGCCTCCTTTTATACTATAAAAATCCACAAAGGATAATCCATTTAATACGCCATTGGACTTCCTGCTCCAAAGGTACCCAGAAGTACGCAGAAAGTGCAATCAAAGTAATGGAAGTGATTTGGACTTGAGCCTTATGTCGATAGGTATACTACGGAGTATACCGATCGTCAACTCCCCTTTTCTGAAAATTCATCACGTTCATCTTTCGTATATGTCATTTCCAAAATAAACATTTCTTTTAAAAAATCAACCTTCGAGTTTCCATTTTAAAAATTCATTATTTTCTCTTTTGTGCATAACCTTCAAAATATTAAATTTCTTTTATTTGTGAAAAATCGATCACCGAGTCCCTCTTTTTATTTTACCTTATCTTTATCAGTGCAAATAACACCAAATTAATGTGCATGCATAGTAATCCACAAAATGAAGATAGCACACAAAAGATGTGTCTCTTATATTTAACTTGTTCAGAATGATTACATATTCTTACAGGTACAAGCAGAAAAAGAGAAACGAAAAAAGATATATTAGGATGTAGTTTGGATCTCTCAAAAACCCCCGCTATCAACTACCTCGGTGAATGTGCTTAACCCGGTGACGAGCAGTGGACCCCTACCCCCAGAACCAGAGCTCTCTTCACACATAGTCGGAAGAACCAAGTAACCACTAACCGACTTCCTCACGTAGTTTGACATCGATGCCATCAAATCCTAAATATCTTACATCTAGTTTGTCGACTCATGGATAAACTAGAAAGAGAACCAAAAGCATTATTGGTCACGACAACATTTGATGTGGTCATGAATTTCGTCCGTGATCAAGTGGGTCATGGACTTGGTCACGATAATGTTTGATGTGGTCACAACTTTCGTTCATGACCAGCTGGTCACGGATCTGGTCCGTGATCCCTCGGATGTGACCATGCACAGGACTTGGTGTGGTGCATAAAATAATCAAAGCAAATCAGTAAAGACAAGAAGAAAACATGAAAAGGAAAAAAGGAAGATAACTATACTTCTACCGGGAGATCCTCCTCAGGAAGACCCGTAAACCCATATATTGCCGCATGAGGGTGATGAGGCACCGATATCACTTCCCCACTGCATATTTGAATGGGATAAGAAGGGTTGAAAATATGAGAAAACTGAACCTCGTCCACTACCGTCGTCGCGCCTCCCCCGATACTATGAGTTAACGTCGTCGGTATGCTAGTACCTCTTCTTGATCCTTTCGCATCATAAATGAAAGACGTAATCAACCAACTGATCATAAAATTCAGATAGTCATAGCCCATTTTCATGTCAGTGTAATGTGTGTATGGATCACCCTCCATCGTCATCGTCTTAGCCTCATCAGTCATCTACTTGACTCGTCTCATATACTTTTAGGGCACCACTGGTGGTACCTACACCTCACCTTCCATAATTTGTCTCACTACTCTATCTTTAAGGTACTACACATATCCAAACTTGTTCCCCAATAGCCTTCTCATCTGCGCATGCATACCGGTAACCCTCATGGCCCTTGAAGATAGGTGTCAATAGTAGATGGTCACTTAGGAAGGGGTAGATGGTTAATTATTTCCCCAAGTAAAGAATCAATAGTATAGCCCGAAGAAAAGTACTAAAGACTCAGAAAAGATAGGATAAAAGGCCTAACATGGTTGCTCGTCAGGGCGCTCAGCATCGCCGCAGATCCATGATCAAAAGGGATTGGTTTGAATGCCTGTTCGACTTGCTCTAATTGTACATCCTGTATTGGTCTTCCAGCTCACTCTCCTTTAGGGACACTATCCCCATATTGTGCCCTGTCACCTCATAAAACCATGTTTGTAAAGGTCAACATCAAAAAGCCAAGACAAAAAGAGAAAAAAAGGCAATAAGAAAATAAAGGAAAAAAGGAACTTAAATATTACTTCTGTAGACACCCCATTATAATACCCCCTAACTTCTCATAAGATCACTAGCACCACCCTTCATTATTTTAAACCTAAGTCATACCCCGAGTACTGACCTAAAAGCCATCGGGCGCTCCCAGTCTCCAGTTAACCAAAAGTCAAACTCTTCAGCTCGAATGAGACTGAATAAATCTTCGAATGGCACTGACACCCCTTTCCAATGGTACATATCGTGCACGATTCTAACTTCCCATGCGGACGAACGACCCATTTTCCCCCAAAACTCGATCAGGAGGTCACCGAACGCTGGCGAGCTCCGTTTGACCAAATTCAACTCTTCAGCTCGATCGAGACAGAATGAATCTTCGAAGGTCACTAAAGTCCCTTTCTAACGGTTTACCCCGTGCGCTATTCTGACTTACGGTACAGACAAACGATCCGTTTTACTCCAAAAGGTCACCAAATGCTTTCAGGCCCTGGTTGACCAAAGTCAACTTCCCAAACCAAGTCAAACTCTTGGAATGTAGAAGTCCATGTCCTAACCTTTCCAACGGTCTACCCCGTGCGCGATTCTAACTTACCATGCGGATGAACGATCCGTTTGCGTCCGATGATCCCCCGTCCAAAGGATCGATGAACGCTTTCGACCCACATTTGACCCAAAGTCAACTCCCCAACCCAGGAGTAGTCCAAAGACTTTCTAAGGTCTCTGAAGTACCTTTTCAACGATTCACCCCGTGTGTGATTTCGAATCAATAGTTTGTGCTCTACGATCGATTTTTCGAAGGAACCTGAAAGAGACTGCCAAACGACAGGTTCCAAACCCTACCTATCGGCAGTGTGCCTAAACACACCTGCCGATTAACAGGACCAGGGCTATGCCGATCAGAAATGTCCTGGGCCTATAAAAATGAGGGACTGACCTCATTTCAAAATGGGAAAAGATCAGAGATCCATCACTCTCAGCAAGCTCAGAAAACCCCTCTCGAAGTCAGCGTGATTTCCACATCCAAATCCCTTTCCAACCTTCACCTTTCATCACCTTTTTCATCAAACATGGTGAATTAAGTACCCTCCATTATCATCCAAGTGCAAGAGCTTCTCTCCAACATCCAAGATGAAGCTCAAGATCTTCAAGAAGATCCAACTTTCTCCACTCTCTCCTTAAATTCTCCTAAATTTGCATTAGTTTGTTTTGTTACTTAGTACTTTTATTCTCTCATCTCACATATCCTAATATACTTTTTATATAGTATTATTGCACATCTCTTATTTTCATATAAATAAAAGTCCCTGATTGGATTTATGGTATAAATGCCACCCCTCATTTTGGATACGAACTACGTGGACTTTAATGCCTCTATAGGCTACATAGGCGTCTCGGGGTAAAACCCGAGACTCGAGTCCTTTTCCTAAATTTTAATATTTTTTCTATAAACTTAACTCTCTTAGATTCTATATTTCTACTTAGTAGCATATTATTCCGCATACGTTATCATTCCCTTATAATGATCGACACTAGGATAATCGTATAAATCCTATTTTCTAATATTACTTTTAAGAACATTCCTATGGATGACTCGCTTTATCTCTTCCATGATACAAGTCGATGATTCCTATCTCCACTACATATACACATGCACATATATCACGGGGAAATAAAGGAAAATAGCAATAACCCATGAGAGACCGTAAGGGAGAAACGGGTTCCTAACACCTTTCCATTTCGTAATATAGCCTCCGGACCCTTTTCGAATCATTTTGGTTTCATATGTATCAGTATGTCTTTGGATGTTGTCTTTCAGGATGGCTCCCTTTTCTTTTGTCTGTTTTGAGCAAAATAGACTGGAAACTCCATCTCTCTACATTTTCACCTCATCACCAACGTCGATCGAAGGGGCTCTGTAGACACCCCATTCTATTACCCGTGACTCTCCTTAGATCCCTAGTACCTCCCTTCATAACTGTAAACCCAGGTCACGTCCGGAGTAATGACTTGAAAGCCATCGGGCACTCCCCGACTCAGTTTAACCCGAAAGTCAAACTCTTCATCTTGACCGAGACTGAATGAATATTCGAAGGGCACTGAATACCCTTTCCAACGGTCTGCCCCGTGCTCGATTCTGACTTACCATGAGGATGAACGGTTCGTTTGCATCTGAAACCTGACCTAGAGGCCACTGGGCGCTCCCGGGCTCTGTTTGACTTATGTCAACTCTTCATCTTGATCGAGGCTAAAAGAATCTTCAAAGGTCCCTGAATACCCTTTCCAACGGTCCACCCCGTGAACGATTCTGACTTTCCATGCGGACGAACGATCTGTTTGACTCCGGGAGGCCACCGAGAGCTTCCCGGGCCCAGTTGACCAAAGTCAACTATGCAAACTGGGTAAAACTATTTGGAATGTTAAAGTACATCACCTAACCTTTCCAACGGTATGCCCCATGTGTGATTCGGACTTACCTTGCGGACGAACGATCCATTTGCGTCTGAATGATTCCCCGTCCAATGGACCGACAAACGCTTCTAAGCCATATTTTACCCAAAGTAAACTCCCGAACCCGAAAGCTATCCCAAGGACTTTCGAAGGTCTCTGAATTACCTTTACAACGGAATGCTCCGTACACGATTCTGACCAACAATTTGCCCTCGGCGGCCAATTTTCCGAAAAAACCTGAAGCACACTGCCAAACGGCAGGTTCCAGAACCTGCCTATCGGCACCTGCCTGTCGATAGGCAGGAAGGGATCTATGCCGATCAGCACTCACCTGGGACTATAAAAGGAGGCCTTCACCTCATTTGCAGGGAGAGCCCAGATCTGATAAAAATCCCTCTGAACGAATCCCTGAAACCTCTCTCGAAGGCAGCGTGATTTCAACTTCCAAATCCCCTTTTTACTTCCAGTTTTCATCATCCCTTCCATCAAACTTGGTGAATTAGCCACTCTCCATCATCATCCAAAGTGCAAGGGCTGCTCCCCAACATTCAAGATCAAGCTCAAGATCTTCAAGAAGGTCCAACTCTCTCAAACTCTCTCTTTAAATTCCCTTGAATTCTCAATAACTTGTTTTCTTACTTTGCACTTTTATTATCTCATTTCACACATCCTAATATACTTTTTACTTAGTATTATTACACATCTTTTATTTTCATAAAACCCAAAAAATAAGAAAAAGATGGTTTTGCTCATAAATTCAAATAAGGGATTCTCATATTTTCCTCACACTTTTCTCACAACTAAAACACTTTTTTCTACACACACACACACACACTCACAAATAAGAGATTCCCCATTTTGTATTTATGGGATAGACCCCACCCCTCGTTTTACATGCGAACTACGTGGACTTTGATGCCTTTATAGGCTATGTAGGCGTCTCGGGGTAAAACCCGAGACTCGAGTCCTTTTTCTCACTTTTTCTCTCATTTTCTATCTTCTCTAAATCCATTTTTCTTATATTATACATATACTTGTTCTTAGTGACGCATTACCCCATATGTGTTATCGTTCCCTTATAACGATCAACGTAGGGGTAATCGCGTAAATCTCATTTTTCTAATATTACTCTTATATCTTCCTACGGATGACTCGCTTTATCTTTTCCATGATAGAAGTCGAGGATTCCTACCTCCATTCTATATATATACACATGCACACATATCACGGGGGGAACATAAAGGAAAATAACAAATATTCATGAGAAACCTAAAGGGTGAAATGGGTGCCTAACACCTTCCCATTTCGTAACTAAGCCTCCGAACCCTTCTCAAATCATCTTGGTTTCGTATGAACCAGTATGTCTTTGGATGCCACTCTTCGGGGTGGCTTCCCCTTTTTCTTTTGTCTGTTTTGAGTAAAATAGACTGGTGACTCTGAATCTCTCTACATTTTTCACACGACAAACGACGCCGGCCGAAGCGCTCTCGAGAGGGATGCGTGGGACCCGAAGGATTCTTTCCTCCACGCGCCCGCCCGCAAGGATCAGGATCGGGGATGGCCACAGTGGCGACTCCGCTGGGGACTTGTGTTTTTGCTTGTGGGCTTGACTCTATTTACATGGATGTTATATTTGTTTATGTTTCCCCCCATATCTGCCTATTCCCCTTTCTCACATATATCCCATGCTTACGCTTATGTTCACACACTTGTAGAAAATTATCCATGTACACTTCGCACCACGTGCACCTAGGATCACATGTATATCCCCATGTTGCACGCATCACCCATCCATACTTGGCGTACCTTTTGGGGTACTTGTACTTTGTTCCTTGTTTGGCATAATCAAGAAAGGCATTCTCATCATAAGATAATAATAAAGAGAATCATGCATGATTCACACAAGATCACCAAAGAGCATTGATATTTGACCAAATTTTACTCAATAACTGGAGGGTCACTTCATGATGGGCGTTGGTCCGGCAAGTCGCAGTTAGCTTAAGCGATATGACTCTCACCTTCCATTGGCCAAGTACCTTCGACGTATATCAAACGGTTCCCCCACATCGTACCGCTTGACTGAAGTCATGACGGGAGGTATATCATAGTGAATTCGTTCACGTACGCCGAGTATATCGAATTCGCTCTCACACGTACCGTCCCCATGAGGTATATGTTGAGGCAATTCACGTACACTCAGGTATATCAAATGGCTTGTCCACACGTATCAATTGCCCGCAAGAGCAAGACGTATATCGTGGAAGTCACGCCAAAGGGGGGAACCCATGCCGATTCACCCAACCAACTGCATACCCGCATATAGGTGTCAGACTTAGGACACGGACTTTAGATTGCCGATTTCAACCCGAAACTCTATCGAAATTCCGGGTCGATCTGTTGCCTAATTTTTGCGCATTTTTTAAAATGGGACCCTGTCCGCGAGCCTGGTTACAAGTCCAAACCGTATCTTTCCATATATTAAAAACCCCACTTTTCCAGGCTCGGGTCCCGTCTGGCATTGCATTTAGGAGAATTAAATACAAGTGAAAACATAATAATCATAATAATCATGCTGAGTTCCGTCTCCAAAAACATTTCTCCCTTCTTTATTAAAAATCCAAAAATATTTCTCCTTTCTTTATTAAAAATCCAAAAATATTTCTCCGTTCTTTATCAAAAATCCAAAAATAGGTTCTTCCCTTTTTCTCAAAAATAAATCTTATCCTACGCCTTCTCAGGTCGATTGCAAGCCCTTATCCTGGCTCCCTATTGTCTTCGGTCTCCAGTCAAATCACCCCGGAGTTTCATCCGCTCCTCTACTACTTCTTCTGAGTCCGGAATCCATCCAACTTCCATGGAGAATGCAGATCAAGCACCATCCATACAACCGGATCTGCCAACAGTCCTAGCTCAGCTCGTGGCCAAGATTGACAACCTCCAAGCTGAGGTCCGAGAAATGTAAGGAAACTAAGTTCCTATTCCTCAAGAGCCCGAGGCCCTGTTACCTCGTGCTATGGGTCCAACCGAGCCTATCTGGGTCCCGAAAGAATATCAGCACGCTCCACGTGCCCCTCCTGCTAATGGGTCACCGCCTGCCCAGCTTCAATTGCCAAGCATTGCCCAGCCTATGGCTAACCTGCCTGTGGTCGCTGATCCAAAGGAGGAGGAGTTGAATAAAGTCAAAGAGGATCTCTAGATGCTCACCAAGAAGTTTGGCCAAGTCAGGATCTCTGGGAATTACATGGACTACACCCACATGTCTCCTTATCCTAAAGCGAGGTTACCCGAGAAGTTCAAGATGCTAATATCGAGAAGTTCAGGGGGAGTGGTCCCCTAATTTTTCATCTTCGCAGTTATCATCTTTCCATGACTCTACTAGGGGCCTCTGAAGATGTGATGGCCCAATTATTTCAGCAAACTTTGAAGGATAATGCCCTCTGATGGTTTTTATCCCTTGAGGAATCCAGAATCCGTAGCTGGGAGGATGTAGCCTGAGAATTCATGTCACAATACAAATACAACGAAGAGCTTGAGGTCACCCGTCGTGATTTAGAGATGCTCAAACAGAATCCTGGGGAACAGTCAGTAACTTCATAACTCGGTGGATGGAGCGAGCAACTACCATGACTAATCGGCCATTCGAGGAAGAATAGGTCAACATAGTGAAGAAAAACTTCTTGCCCCATGTCCGAGCGACGATGGGAGGACAATACTATCCCCACTTCAGAGCTCTCAAAGAGGCTGGAGTGGAAATCGAGGAAAGCCTCGTTAAAGCGAAAATTGAACCAAATAAGGTGTCCGGACAGTTCACCCCTAGAAAGTATGACAAGCCTGCCAATGCTACAGTCTCAACCATCAACAACATCTCTCAACCAACCACATCATGGGCACCAGAAAGCCGCCCTGCTCCCGTCCGAAGGGAATACACTGAGCTTCATGCTCCCCTCTCCAAAGTTTACCAAGCCCTGTTAATCTGAAACCTCATCAAACCCTTGGATCCACATCCATTGCCAAATCCACTCCCAAGAAACTTCAAGACCGACGCTCATTGCGCCTTCCACCAAACTGCTGGCCATACCACCGACTACTGCTTTCACCTCCGAAACGTAATCCAAGATCTCATTGACCGAGGTACCATCGCCCCACCAGCCAATCCTAAGCCAAACACTACCAACAACCCACTCCCAAATCACACCAATGCCATCTTCTTAGAAGAAGACCCGAATTTCGATCCATCAACCCAAATTACACCCCTATACCCTCATAAACCTCTTCAAATTTGCCCATATTTCCTCCTACACCCTACTAGCCCCGCTGATCAGGCACTGCCACTCCTTACCAGAGCATGCATCGCTGTCCGTACCCGTTCTGAAAATGTAGGTATGGAATTATCAGAGGTGTTAAACCAACTCCTAGAATTCGGGATGAAATTTCCCTCACAGGTGGTCATCGATTGCTAGAGATTCAGTACACTATTTTTGGAAGCACAAAAATGGGCCCGAGATTCAGACAGATGGGTGGTACCAACCGACGAAGTCAGCTTAGATGATGTTGTCCAGACTATGGCAGAATTATTCAGGCAAACCAACAGCATTTGCAGTATCACCGGGTTACTTGACACTTTGAAGCTACAAGGGCGCTTGGTCCCTTTAATCACACATATCCCAACAGAATGGGAGAACTTATATGAAGAAGACGTTGAAGTTGTGGAATGCATTGACTTTATAGGGAAAGACAAAATTATTGCCATCGGATGGGGGGAAGGATTCGAAGATTCGAGTGAAGAACAAGCTTCAGGAAGAGTTAGCCCAGTAGTCGACATATGTGGGATGATCTCATTTGAAGAACTCCTCGGAGAAATAGACAGGGTGGCAGAACAACTTGAGATTGATGAGGAAATGGGATTTATGTTTTTTCCTTCTTCCGTAAATCACATGACCAGATCAAGGAGACATTACCAAGTTCCAAGCTCACTACCAGCAAATGACAAGGGGAAGGGCGTTGAAAACCTTCCTATGTTAGAGATGGCCATCGAGGAAAGCAAGATCCTCGCTCAACTGAAGAAAACTCAAGCTAAAATCACTTTATGAGGTCTTCCCAGCTACACATAAATGCTTTAATCAAATTACTCACTGGACCTATAGTTCCTCCCTCTACCACACCAGAGGAGGCGGTAAATCTGGTCGGATCCTTAACCTCTACCCGAATTCTATCATTTTTTGAAGAAGAAATCCCCATAATTGGGTCGAATCACAATCATGCACTCAACATCTCCGTCGAAGTTATGGGAAAGGCCATGCCACTCTCTCTTGTCGATAACGGATTTGCCTTGAATGTTTGCCCATTGAGAACCTTCAAGTGTTTAGGCCTGAAAGAAAGAGACCTCGCTCCAACCTCCGCCGATGTGCGTGCCTAAGATAATACCCATCGTGAGGTGATGGGATCCATAAAACTTGCAATAGGGGTTGGACCTATAAACCCTGACGTTGAATTCCAAGTCATAAACATCCCAGCTTATTTCAACATGTTGCTCGGACGCCCCTGGTTCCACAATATCAAGGGTGTGTCTTCCTCACTCCATTAGAAATTGAAGTTATTCGCCGACGGGAGAGTCATCACCATTTTGGGCGCCGACAGAAATGTCGAGGGTGCAAGCACCAGTAGTCCAATTCTCAAGATACAACACGGGTCAAATGATATGCTCCTATCAGGATTTCGAGTCGAGCCATTCCTACTCCCGACAGGGGACGGTTTCAAAGAAAGGGTTTGTCCAGAATATGACCCTGATGGCAATGTCAATGTGATTCAGATGTTCAGAAACATGCACTTCATTCCCGGACTGGGGCTAGGGCAAAGTCAGCAAGGGATACTTTGGCCCATTGAAGTGAAGAAAGCTTTGAAGCCCTTATACCGTTGACTCACTTAAGTCTATACTGTATAAGTGCTCATCTAGTTTGGAAATTGTGACAAAATTGAGTCCAACCTAGAATCCAAAGAGCCTCAAAAGTTGCATTGCCTATTCTTCTCTTTATCTTGTAATGATCAAGTGACTATTACCAACACTCACACACTTAGAATTCATTTCATACATGTCATATTGCGTCATTGTATGTGGAAATGTGTTGAGTGTGTTTAAATCCCTAAGTTTGATTTTTAATAATTTTTTTGGGATTTTTAAACATTTTTTAAACATTTTTTTTATTAATTAAAACTTGATTTAAAAGTTCTGGGGTCATTCTCTAAATATTAGTTGTTGTATTTTATGGCCTATTGTTACATTGGGTAGAAACCAAAAGCGCCAGAGACTTCAGGGTTCACTTTGTAAATAGTTTTGTCGCGCGTTTTACATCCCTTCACAAGCCAACACATGTTGCCCTCTGATTGGCTTCAAGTGTCTTTCTTTACAAAGACAAAACTCGGGTGTGTTATCAGCCCTTGGATCAGTCCTTATCGATGGTCTGCATGTCGCCTTGGAGAATCCCTGTGTAACCTTTTAAACCAATCTGCGCTGGTTTAATCACTGCATTGTGTGAGCTATTAGATTCAAGTCAATTTGAATTGACTTAACCCTGACCCTTGGTTTTGATCAGAGATCTCGAACCTTCTCCACTCGCTATAAAAAATAGGCATTCCCTCAGACTTCGAAGAGTTTTGCCATTTTTTGCATTCTTCTGAGTTTAGAGAGAGAAGTGAGAGAAGAGAGAAATAAGAGAGAGAAGTGAGAGAAGAGAGAAACCAGAGAGAGAAAAAGTTAGAAACCCTAACTTCGTCCAAATCCTCTTCAAACCCTAACCCAAACACCATAACCAAAAACACCAGCCTGAGTGTCTCTCGGAGTGTTTGAGAGTTTAAGTTGAGTTATTCTGGTTGTTGTAACCTTGTGTTCTTGAGATCTTGTTTCCAACTTAGACTTGTACTCAGATATAGTTTCTGTTTCAATAGAAATCTCAGATCTAGAGTGCTTCATGTTACATTACACTTAGTTTCGTTTTATTTCTCATCTTGAGAAATATATTGTTGATTTCTTTTACTTAAAACGTTTTTCTTACTTTGAGATCAACAATAAATGTTTTCTGTTTCTTGTTCTTGTAAAACTAAACCTTGACCTAGTTGGAATCTCACTTGGAGGTTTTCAATCTCGAAAATCTTTTCAAAACTGAGATGATTAAGATCTTGACTGATTTCGAAGCAAGATATCCGTGGATTCTGGGATAGATTAAAAGGTAAAAAAGGTTCCAAGTTTTGTAAGAAAGAAAGAAAGAAAAGAAAATATCACAGCATATAGTGTAACTGTAATTTGTTAGGGTTGTTTGTACTTAATAAGTGTGCGTGTGTGCATGCATGTGTTAGAGAGAACCTCCACAAACACTTTCACCCTACAACACGTAAAGTGTTGGTAACAAGATCTTGTGAACATAAGTCGATGTAAAGTGCTGGAACAAATAAGGAGTTGACAAACTGAGAGAACTACATCTACAATCAGAACTGCAGAAAAGTTATAAGGACGCCAGAGGGTACATTCCTAAACTTATATAGGTCTAGATTGTTTGCATGTTAGTTAAATAGCTTGTAACTCGTAAATTTGTTTTAGTGGATTTTTCTTTTTACTCCGTAGAGGGAGTCGTGGATGTTTCCTCAATTTTTGAGGTTTTACCACGTAAAAAATTGTGAACATAATCTTTTTACATTTTCTCATCCCATTCTTGGTTGTGCTGAGTTTAAAACTTGTTTAAATTTTCTTTTAAACTTGTTGCTTAAATCTTGAATAGATCTCGTACATACTGTTTTGTTAAACACATCTTCTGTTCAAACTTTTGATTTAAGAAAAGAGTTTCTTCAAATAACAACTCGGAGTTACTTAAATAGTTTATTTTCAATTAACGGCTTTAGTAACGACTTTTTCAATTGGTATCAGAGCTTGGTTAAACTGCTTTTAAAAGATCCTGTGTTTCTGAAATTATTTTCTGAAAATCAAATATGGACGAGAACAATGAAAGATTTGGTAACTTGACCAGACCTCCAATCTTTGATGGAACCAATTTTGCTTACTGGAAAGTAAGGATGATTGCTTTAATTCAAGGAACTCTGGGAGATGATGTCTGGGATATTGTTGAAAATGGTTATACTTTTCCTACTAAACCAGCCAACGAAGGAAGTAATGAGAGGGTTAAGAAAGCTTTAAGTGAGTTCACTCAAGATGAGAAACAAGTTTCTCGAAATAATAACAAAGGAAAGAATGCCATATTTATGTCCATAAATGAACATGAGTTCAAAAGAATATCATCCTGTACCACTTCTAAGGAAGCTTGGGACACCCTTGTCACTGCTCATGAAGGAGACACCAGAGTTAAGGCTGCTAAAACCCAAATGCTTATCCAGCAGTATAACTCCTTAATTATGTCTGAGACTGAATCTTTTGATGACTTCTATATGAACCTAACTGATATCGTGACCAAACTGCATGCTAATGGGATAACCTATGATAGACAAGAAATTGTATCTAAAATTCTGAGATCATTACCACAGAAGTTTGATAACAAAAGATATGCTATTGAGGAAATGTGTGATGTTAATCTCACTCCTGAACTACTCAGTAGTAAGTTAAGAACTGTGGAAATGGAACTGGAATTTAAGAAACAATTAACTCAATCCCATAGGAAACAGACTAGTTCCAATCTAAGCTTCTCTTCTAAACTAATTAAGCCTGAGTTTAATACTTCCAATGATGAATCTGATGATGACTGCGACATGGAGAGTTTGGACAATCAGATTGCCTTAATGTTAAAACAGTTTAAGAAAATCATTAAGTTTAGAAACAAAGTGGCAAATAAACAAGGCAAATCAAATTATCCAATTCCCTCAAGTCACAGACCTCATGAGAAAAACCAGGACAAAAATCATAAGGACTCTCATATCAGACCTAATAGAGACCTTAAGAAGACTGAATGCTATAGATGTGGTAAACTGGGACACATTGCTCAAGACTGTAAAGTTAACTTGAACACTAAAAACAAACATAATAGGGCTAATATCTGCAAAACTTGGGATGATTCAAGTGACTCTGAAAACGAGGAACCTGAGTCATCAAAGGTTTTTGATCCTTGTATGTCTTTCTTTGCAAAGATTATTTATAATGATGACATGCCTATGTTTGTTAATGAGGATGAACCAATTAGTTCTATGACTGATACTTCGAATGTGGTTATTACTGGTTTAGATGCTTTGATTACTAAAAATATTGCATGTTCTACCTCGGGGTGTGTGAGTCAAAGGGAATGCGATAATGACGATGTCAATGGGTGTGTGTGTTCTAAGAATAAAGCCTTAGGGGTCACTTCACACACTACACTTAGTGACTCGGACAATGAAGACCTTCCAGACATTCACACACTTTACACTAAGACTCTCAAGAAAAGCGCTAGACTAGAAAAGACTGTGAAAGATCTTACCAAAAAGTTGGAAGATCTAAGCCTGATGGTGAAACTGAATGCTGAAGAGTATACTACCCAATGTTTAACTCATGAAAGTGAAATTAAAGTTTTTGATGAAAAACTGAAAAATTTAACTGAAACTAATGAAATTCTAGAGAAAAAGTACAAAGGGACATTGTTAGAATTGGAACAAACCAAAGAAAAGACAGCAACTGTTTTAAAAAAATTTACAAAATTTGAAAATAATTCTAAATGTTTTGATGAATTTGTTGCAGAATCTAAAACCAATTCTGATGATCGAACTGGTATAGGGTTTTGCCCCAATTTGAAGACACAAACAAAACCTTTTGAACGTATCAAATTTGTCTCAGGAGGCAAAAGACCTATTGAAACATGCCCAGACTTTCATTCACTAAAAACTGAGTTTGATTTAAAACATAAAAGTACTAACATTGGGGAATCAAGTTGCACTAAGCTTGAAAGTTCACCTAAGGATAAATACGTCTGCCCCTTTATCCGAAAGAGTGAACCTACATTCAAACCTGTACTCCCTAGGAATAAAGTTCAGCCTCAAAACTTTTCAAAACCTTTGTTTAGAAACTTTCCTAAGGAGACCCCAATTCTCACTAATATTTATTGCTCTTTCTGTGACATTTACGGACACTCTTTTGACGGTTTCTATGCTAGGAGACTGATTAAACCTATCTATAATCCTCATACCTACCAGAACATTAACTATTCTAGGAGGAGTCGAAACAATTACATACTTCCTAGACAACCAGATAAAAACTCTAACTATAGAAAGAGAAAGACCAAACCTAAAAGAACATTTCCTAGAAGGAATCCTATTCACTTCCCTAAACCAAATGCTCAAGCCTTTCACAAAATTCAAAATCATGCGCAAAATGTTTTTCGGCAAAAATCTGATGCTCGCAAATTTTATCAATTAAGAGCTAATAAGCGCAAGATGAAAACTAGAGCAATTTGGGTTAGAAAAGATGATCTTTTACCTCAGATGAAGTGTAATATTGTTGTTACTGCGTTAAAAGATGAACACACTTCATCTAGTTGGTATTTAGACTCTGGATGTTCTAAGCACATGACTGGAGATGAATCTAAACTTTTAAACAAAACCAGAATCGCTGGTGGTAAAGTTATTTTTGGTGATGGAGTTTCATCTCAAATCATAGGCAAAGGAACTCTCAAAGAAGAAGGACAACCTGTTCTTGAAAATGTACTCTTAGTTAAAGGTCTAAAGGCTAGTTTATTGAGTATTTCGCAATTTTGTGACTCAGACCATACTGTTACCTTTTCAAAGAACAATTGCAAAATTTTAAATGAAAAAGGTGAATGCATAATTACTGGATTCAGAACTCCTGACAATTGCTACACTGTCAAGAGCAGTTCTGAAATTTGTAATGTTGCCAGAATGGATGACAACGAGATATGGCATAACAGAATGGGTCACATATATTACGATAATCTTAGTAAATTGTCTACTAATGACATAGTTAGAGGAATTCCAAAAATTAAACCCATTCATAATATTGTCTGTAGTTCCTGTCAAGAAGGTAAAATTGTTAAGGCGCCTCATAAGAAAGTCAAAGATATCCTCACCTCTAAACCCTTATAACTCATCCATATGGACCTAATGGGTCCCTCCCAAACTGTTAGTCTTTGTGGACACAGCTATATCTTAGTTATGGTTGATGACTTCACCAGATTTACTTGGGTAGCTTTTTTAAAACAAAAGTTTGACACTTTTCAAACCTTCCTAAAAATTCTTCTTAGGATCGAAAATGAAAAGTACACCCAAGTTAATAGAATCCGTAGTTATAGAGGTGGTGAATTCAAAGATACTGGTATTGTAGAATACTGTGACTATAATGGTTACAAACACGAGTTCAGTGCTCCTAAAACTCCTCAACAAAATGGAATTGCCGAGAGAAAGAATCATACCCTACAAGAGATGACACGTGTCATGTTACATGCCAAGAATTTACCTAAATATTTTTGGGTAGAATCTATTTGTACTACGTGTCATATTATTAATAGGGTCTATCTTAGAAAGAATTCCAAACAAACCCCTTACAAACTTTGGTACAATAAAAAACCTAACCGTAAGAATCTTAGAACCTTTGGTAGTACCTGCTATGTATGCAAAGATAGGGAACACTTATCCAAATTTGAGAGCAGAGGAGATAAAGCCATATTTTTAGGATACTCGTCTAACAGTAGAGCTTATCGAGTGTATAATCTTCGCACTAAAACCTTAATGGAATCCATAAATGTAATTGTTAGTGACACTACTGTAGAAAGCAAGACTAGTGAATTAACTATCCAAGAAGAGTCTTCAAGTATTTTAGAAAATGACTCTTCTGAAGTGGATAATTCATTACCTATTGAGACACCTGAAGTACCTAACTGGGTTTCTAAAGATCATCCCATAAATAACGTAGTTGGCAACCCTAATGAGCCAGTGCGCACAAGATCCCAACTTAGAAACTATGCACATTATGCATGTTTTGTTTCCCTTGTGGAACCAAAGAATGTAAATGAGGCATTGAATGACTCTCACTGGATTTCTGCTATGCAGGAAGAACTTTTACAATTTTCCATTCATGATGTATGGTATCTTGTTCCACGTCCTGATCACAAAAAGGTTGTTGGAACTCGTTGGATTTTCAAAAATAAAATTGATGAAAATGGGATAATAATTAGAAATAAAGCTAGATTAGTTACTCAAGGGTAATCTCAAATAAAAGGAATTGATTTTAACGAGACCTTTGCTCCTGTCACTCGATTAAAACCAGTTCGATTGCTTTTTACTATAGCTTGTCACATGCATTTTACGTTATATCAAATAGATGTCAAATCTGTTTTCCATAATGGAATACTGGCTGAGGAAACCTATGTAGAACAACCTAAAGGGTTCATTGACCCTAAACATCCAAATCACGTATTTCGTCTGAAAAAGGCTTTATATGGTCTTAAACAAGCTCCTAGAGCTTGGTATGAGCGCATTTCCAGTTTTCTTTTGGACAAAGGTTTCAAAAAAGGTGGAAATGACCAAACCTTATTTGTCAAACATCTTGACAAACACATTACTATCGCTCAAGTCTATGTCGACGATATTATATTTGGATCAACTTCTACCTCAGAAGTAAAATCCTTTTCTGAAATTATGAGTAAGGAATTTCAGATGTCCCTTATGGGGGAGTTACAGTTCTTCCTAGGTCTCTAAGTCAAACAAAATCCAGAAGGATTATTTGTTTCGCAATCTAAGTATGCTTTAAAGATAGTTAAGAAATTTGGCCTCGAGAGTGCTAAGGATGCTAATACTCCTATGAGTACTACGGTAAAATTGTCAAAAGATGAAAATGGGAAATCTGTAGATCCTACTTTATATCCTAGTATGATTGGCACATTACTCTATCTTACTGCCTCACGTCCTGATATCATGTATGCTGTGTGTGTTTGTGCTCATTATCAAAACAACCCCAAAGAGAGTCATTTGAATTCTGTTAAATGTATAATTAAATATGTTAAAGGCACTCTAAATTTAGGAATTTGGTACACGAACGACACACCAAGCACTATTATTGGGTACACTGATGCTGATTGGGCTGGGTGTACTGATGATAGTAAAAGCACTTCAGGAGCATGTTATTATATTGGAAATAATTTGGTAGGATGGAGTAGTAAAAAGCAAAACTGCACATCACTCTCGACTGCTGAATCTGAATACATAGCCGCTGGCAGCTGTTGTGCCCAATTATTGTGGCTTAAACAAATGCTAAGTGATTACGGTATTCAAGAAAACCAATTACATCTCTAATGTGATAACCAAAGTGCGATTAATATTTCTAAAAACCCTGTTCAACACTCGCGAATAAAGCATATTAAAATAAGACATCATTTTATTCGTGAATTGGTTGAATCCAAGGAATTAGAAATTTATTACCTTCCTACTAATCTACAACTTGCAGATATGTTTACCAACCCGCTAGATTATAATAGATTCATTTCATTACGTAAATCTATTGGTATGGTATGTACTGATTAATACCTTTGCTGTTTGTCCAAGTTTTTTCCCTTTGTCCATTTGAGACAAATACTAAAATGCTTGATCTTAGTAATTCTTTGCAGGTATTCTCTCTGTACAGTCATTCTCAGCTGATGTAATAGGATGTTCAATTGGAAATAGTTGAGTTATGTACTTTTTGATTTCTAGGATTTGGGTAGATAGAATTTTGATAGGACTAAGTTTTTCTATATTTTTTGTTGCCTTACGAGTCCTAGTTGACTCAAAGGAGATTTTGTCTCATATTTCCAAAGGGGGAGATTGAAGCCCTTATACCTTTGACTCACTTGAGTCTATAATGTATAAGTGTTCATCTAGTTTGGAAATTGTGACAAAATTGAGTCCAACCTAGAATCCAAAGAGCCTCAGAAGTTGCATGGCCTATTCTTCTCTTCATCTTGTAATGATCAAGTGACTATTGCCAACACTCACACACTTAGAATTAATTTCATACATGTCATATTGCATCATTGTATCTGGAAATGTGTTGAGTGTGTTTAAATCCCTAAGTTTGATTCTTAATAATTTTTTTGAGATTTTTAAACATTTTTTTTTATTAATTAAAACTTGATTTAAAAGTTCTGGGGTCATTCTCTAAATATTAGTTGTTGTATTTTATGGCCTATTGTTACATTAGGTAGAAACCAAAAGCGCCAGAGACTTCAGGGTTCACTTTGTAAATAGTTTTGTCGCGCGTTTTACATCCCTTCACAAGCCAGCACATGTTGCCCTCTGATTGGCTGCAAGTGTGTTTCTTTACAGAGACAAAACTCGCGTGTGTTATCAGCCCTTGGATCAGTCCTTATCGATGGTCTACATGTCGCCTTGGAGAATCCCTGTGTAACCTTTTAAACCAATCTGCGCTTGTTTAATCACCGCATTGTGTGAGCCATTAGATTCAAGTCAATTTGAATTGACTTAATCCTGACCCTTGGTTATGATCAGAGATCTAGAACATTCTCCACTCGCTATAAAAAGAGGCCTTCCCTCAGACTTCGAAGAGTTTTGCCATTTTTTGCATTCTTCTGAGTTTAGAGAGAGAAGTGATAGAAGAGAGAAACAAGAGAGAGAAGTGAGAGAAGAGAGACACCAGAGAGAGAAAAAGTTAGAAACCCTAACTTCGTCCAAATCCTCTTCAAACCCTAACCCAAACACCATAACCAAAAACACCATCCTGAGTGTTTCTCGGAGTGTTTGAGAGTTTATGTTGAGTTAATCTGGTTGCTGTAACCTTGTGTTCTTGATATCTTGTTTCCATCTTAGACTTGTACTCAGATCTAGTTTTTGTTTCAATAGAAATCTCAGATCTAGAGTGTTTCATGTTACATTACACTTAGTTTCGTTTTATTTCTCATCTTGAGAAATATATTGTTGATTTCTTTTACTTAAAACGTTTTTCTTACTTTGAGATCGACAATAAATGTTTTCTGTTTCTTGTTCTTGTAAAACTAAACCTTGACCTAGTTGGAATCTCACATGGAGATTTTCAATCTCGAAAATCTTTTCAAAACTGAGATTGATTAAGATCTTGACTGATTTCGAAGCAAGATATCCGTGGATTCTGGGATAGATTAAAAGGTAAAAAAGGTTCCAAGTTTTGTAAGAAAGAAAGAAAGAAAAGAAAATATCACAGCATATAGTGTAACTGTAATTTGTTAGGACTGTTTTTACTTAATAAGTGTGCGTGTGTGCATGCATGTGTTAGAGAGCACCTCCACAAACACTTTCACCCTACAACACGTAAAGTGTTAGTAATAAGATCTTGTGAACATAAGTTGACGTAAAGTGCTGGAACAAATAAGGAGTTGACAAACTGAGAGAACTACATCTACAATCAGAACTGCAGAAAAGTTATAAGGACGCCAGAGGGTACATTCCTAAACTTATATAGGTCTGGATTGTTTGCATGTTAGTTAAATAGCTTGTAACTCATAAATTTGTTTTAGTGGATTTTTCTTTTTACTCCGTAAAGGGAGTCGTGGATGTTTCCTCAATTGGTGAGGTTTTACCACGTAAAAAATTGTGAACAGAATCTTTCTACATTTTCTCATCCCATTCTTGGTTGTGCTGAGTTTAAAACTTGTTTAAATTTTCTTTTAAACTTGTTGCTTAAATCTTGAATAGATCTCGTACATACTGTTTTGTTAAACACATCTTGTGTTCAAACTTTTGATTTAAGAAAAGAGTTTCTTCAAAAAATAACTCGGAGTTACTTAAATAGTTTATTTTCAATAAACGACTTTAGTAACGACTTTTTCAAGCTGTCCCTCCTTGCGGATTGGGGTATCAACCATTAGAACAAGAGCTCAGAATGATCCGCCAGTCTAGACCAAAGAGAGGATTAAACTATATCCGAACTATCTCAGGAGACTCCTTAAATGGACGATGCATCAAAGAAGGTGAGGATTTCCCCTTTTGAAATTTTTCAGAACTATTGTACGACCACATAGACAAGAAGATGAAGCCTGGAATGGAGATTTTTTTCCAAGATAGCTACCCATAGGCCGAAAGTTTCCCACACTGCGTACAACCGCTCATCAAAGATATCGAAGAGACCGAGGAAAGTGATTCTGAAGATTCCTTCAACTTACAGATACTGGGGCTGGCACTCTTCATGGTTCATTCAGGCACTACATCAATGGACCCATCCCGTCTGATTAAAGCTACTGATACACCTCTCCTCAACTGGCATGCTGCGCCAGTTCTACCTCTTGAAATCTCCCCTAACCCCAATGTTTACCCTGTTTCTTCTTCTGTTGTCTATCCTTGCTCAAATGTAATTGAGACCTCTTTTGATGAGGTTCTCAATGTTGTTTTTCCTATCAATGAAATAAACGAAGATTTTGAGTATCTTATTGTGCCTTGAATTAATTGTTCAGATTCTAATCGAACTTTTGATGATGATTATTTTGCAAATGAACAATTCTTAACTGATCTAAATAAGGTTAATAATAAACAACATAACCGCATCCAAGTTAATGAAGAAGAGACTGTTGTTATTAATCTCGGTTCTAGTAGCCAACTGCGTGAGATTAGGATAGGGGCAACCCTTGACGAGCATGAGTGTGCACAACTCGAAGAATTGTTGAAGGAGTTCGTAGATGTTTTTGCATGTACCTATGATGATATGCCCGGCATCAATTCTGAAATAGCTCAGCACGAGATCCCCACTCTCCCAGATTACAAGCCATTTAAATAAAAACTGAGAAAACTCTGCGCCGAATGGTCGCTCGAGGTCGAAGAAGAGGTGATCAAACAGTTAAACGTGGGTTTCATTCAAGTGATCGACATGATCATGGACAACACAGCCAGCCATGCTCTCAAGTCATTCGTCGACAGGTTTTCTGCATACAACCAAATCAACATGCACCCAGACCACCAAGAAAAAAATGCATTTATCACCCCATGGGGAACCTTTTGCTACACCGTTATGCCATTCGGTCTCAAGAATGCTGGGGCTACCTACCAAAGGGCTGCCACAACCATCCCGAACGATCTGATTAACAAAGAGGTCGAGGTTTACGTGGATGATATAATTATCAAGTCCAAAACTAGAGAAGGTCATGTTCCCGCTCTCCGAAATTTCTTCCAACGACTGCGATAGTATCATATGCGACTTAATTCACAGAAGTGTGTCTTCGGCGTTACAAAGGGAAAACTCTTGGGATTCATGGTCAGTAAAAAGGGGATAAAAGCAGATCTTGCAAAGCTTAAGGCCATACTTGAGATGCCACCACCCCGAACAGAGAAAGAAGTTCGAGGTTTTCTTGGGAAATTACAATATATCAGCTAGTTCATCAACCAGCTAACCTCCATCTGTGAACCAATCTTCAAGATCCTCCGAAAACGATTCAACCAAGGTTTGGAACGAGGCCTACCAAGAAGCTTTTGATCGAATCGAACAATACCTGACCCAACCTCCAGTACTCATGCCACCACAGTTTGGTCTCCCTTTGCTCCTATACCTAACCATAACCGACACTGCAGCCGGGGCTTTGCTAGCCCAATACCTTGAAGACTCCCGCAAAGAAAGACCCATCTATTATGCCAGTCGCAAATTGGTCGGGTACGAGGTCAACTACACTTATTTAGAAAAGGCATATGTCGCACTTGTCTGTGTCACCCAAAAGTTGCGACACTGCATGCTCGCCTTCCTCATCAAACTTGTATCCCGAATGGATCCCATTAAATACCTGCTTGAGAAACCCGCTTTATCCAGCCGAATGGCCCAATGGTTGATGCTCCTAACCGAGTTCGATATCGTGTACGTCACACAGAAAGCTGTTAAAGGAAGAGCCATCTCTGACTACCTCGCTGACTACCCTGTAGAAGAAGCAGATGTCTGGATCTCCGAATTCCCAGATGAAAATATCCTCTGCACCACTCAAGACCGCCTTCGATGGCGCTGCTAACAAAAAGGGATATGGCATTGGGATACTTCTGGTCAACCCAGATGACTCCCACACTCCCATCACCGTGAAATTGGGTTTCCCTTGCACCAAAAACATGACGGAATACGAGGCATGTACAGTGGGCCTCAAAGTTTCTCTCGAAAAGGATATTCAACACCTTGATGTCTACAGGGATTCTGCCCTCATCATCGGTCAAGTGCTCAGAAAGTGGAAAGTCACGGACGAAAAGCTCCAACCCTTTCATGCCCAATTAGAAGAGTTAGCCTCTCAATTTCGAGATATCACGTTCCATTACCTACCTCGAGCAAAGAATAACCTAGCCGATACTCTCTCCACTTTGGCCTCCATAGTCGATATGCCCGAGGGAATAACAATGACCCCTTCCTAGTTCAAAAGCAAGACAAACTGACCCATTACTGCCATGTGGAGCTTGTCTCCACCGAAGATCCCCAACTAGCTGATTGTTGGTACTATGATATCTGGTGCCTCCTCAAACATGGTAGGTATCCTAAGGGTTCCAACAAGAAGGACCGAATAACCCTTCGAAGACTGGCCGCCCAGTACATCATCTGTCATAAAGCTCTACTCAAGAGGAATTTCGATGGAACTCATCTACACTGCATCAGGGGCTGAGATTGAGAAAATAATGCAGAAAATCCACAGCGGGGAGTGCGGACCCCACATGAATGGTCACATGCTCGCCAAGAAGATCATCCGACAGGGCTAATACTGGACCACCATGACCCAGGATTGCACCGCCTATGTCCGGAGATGCCTCAAATGCCAAAAATTCTCCAATCTTCAACACTTGCCTCCGCGAGAGTTATACAACATGACCTCTCCCTGGCCGTTCTTTATCTGGGGTATCGACATCATAGAGAAGGTTACACCAAAGGCTTCAAACGGACATGAGTTCATCCTGGTCGCCATCGATTACTTCACCAAATAGGTCAAACCTGAGTCATACGCAGTGTTGAATGCCAAGAAAGTGGCCAAATTCATCAAGAAGAATATCATCTGCCCATATGGGGTCTCGCATGAGCTAGGGTCAGATAACAGGTTACACTTCGAAGTAGAAGTCACATAAGTTGTCAACGAGTACGGGATTCAGAGACACAAATCTTCTCCCTACCCACCTCAGACCAATGGTGCAGTTGAAGCCGCCAACAAGAACCTCAAAGCCATCATCAGTAAGATGACCGAAAGCTGTAGGGATTGGGACGGTCGTATCCCATACGCCCTCTGGGGCTATCGAACCTCAATTCGAACCTCAAATGGGGCTACCCCTTACTCCCTGGTCTACGGCATGGAAGCAGTCCTCCCTGTGGAGTTGGAAATACCCTCGCTACACGTCATAATCGAAAGCAAAGTTAGTGAAGAAAACTGGTGCCAAAGTCGTCTTGATGAGCTAGCCCTCCTAGATAAAAGAATATTAAAATCTCTTTATCACATACAGTGGTACCGTCGCCGAATAGTGCGATCATTCAACAAGAGAGTCAAGGACCACGGTGTCCGGGAGGGGGATTTAGCCCTCAAAGAGATAATAGAACCCATCTGGGACCCCAGAGGGAAATTCAAACCCAATTGGAGTGGCTCCTAAATTGTAAAGAAAATCTTATCCGGCGGTTCCTCCATCCTCACTGACCTGGATGGGGAAGAGATGGCTCGTCTAGTCAATCTGGATCGTCTCAAGAAATTCTACCCCTAGTCCGAAATATCGGCACGTTACGACTCTTCTCATCCCCCTTCTATTAAAAAAAAACTCTTCATCCCCTCTACCCAGAACTACGTGGGCCTGATCCTCTACAAAAACTATTTTAAAATTTTTCAAAAACCTCAGAGGTACATAGGCAGCTCATACTCCCCACATGAATACGGCCCTTTCTTTTTCACAAAATACTATTCTTTTCTTACCTCCGAGAACGGAGGTTCATTCTAAAATTATTTGAATAAAAGGATTATGTATGCCTTAGCGATCAGTATAGATAATTCAAAATACAAAACTCATCGAAAGGCACAAATGGATGATCAGAAACTTGTTTATTTCATTAATAATAAATTACAGTATGGATTACATAAGAAAAAGGAACGGATAACTCCCTTCCCCGCCACCATAAAAAGCCAAATAAAATCCCCACATACATTCCCTATTACATAAATAAACTCCCCAGGAGTCCTACCCACAGCTACCCGAAGAGCCTGCACCCTCATCATCTACATCCTGAGGACCCCAAGTTTCCCCTGCCTGAATAGAGTGCCACAAACATTCCATGGATCGATGAGCCTTAACCATCTTCGAAAAGACCACAACACCCCCTTTCATGGAGTTAGATAAAACAAACCATCTTTGACTAGTCTCTACTCCCAACATCTTGCTGACTACTTTCCTCCAAAACCACCTCATATAATCTTTAGGGACAAGGAAAACCTCCCGACAGACTAAGAAGGACGGGTCGACGGACGCCGATTTTCCCACAGAGACCCAAGAAACAGACGCAGGCGCTCAGTCAAATCTTTTACTAGAAACAAATTTGAGGTCCGAGGGGGCATACCTGCGCCCAGCCAAATTGGCGCAGAAGCCGACAAGGGAAATAAAAAGAGGTCTGTCTGAGACCAACCAGCCGCACATATGAATACTCTCCTAGCTCCAGAACAGGCTGCAAATGTCCCCACCAAGGCACGGACCAATACATCCCACGAGGCCCGTGCTCCACAAACCAATTCTCCTAATTCTCAACATACAGGCCAACACGGATGAAGTAGCGTGAAAAGAAGTTTGGTACAGCCGACAAAGGATATTCTAGAGGAGTCGATAAGCAGAATCTTTCAGACAACCACATGAACAGCATCACAGGGCTACCACTTAAAAAGTCAGAACGACCTTCTCTTCAGGCATCCAGGCCATTCAGAGTCTCCGCCAATATCACCGCCGCAGGATTGCGACAGTATGACATCCATGAAGTAATGACTGCAAGTTGTGGGTCCACTTGCATCTCCACAGTCACCAACAATAATTTTGAAACCAGGCCTAGAACCATGGCTCCAACATAGCCGGCATCACCTACTTCCCGTAAATGCACAGACTGCAGTACCATCGGGAGGGAGATCATTCCTCTAGAAAACAATGACCTAGCCACCGAAGGCGAGATATGAAGAAGCCCGACCAATAAATCCCTAGGAGAACGGGAAAATTCGGGCAAAGTCGTAGCAACACTGGGATTCACACCCAGTATGGAAAAAAATTCCTCGTAGGTAGGACAAACTTCTTCCAACCCAAAGAGGAATACATGGTCTTCGGGGTACCAGAATTATACCGCCGTTATCATCATATTCCACTCAAAAGGCCGATTGCGCCACAAGGAGACTCAACGCATGTTGAAGGCATCATAGTCAACATTATAAGAGAACATAGCTTCTAAGGCTTTGATGTAATTAACAAACTCAATGCTACCAGGGAGAGCCATCTTGTAAGACTAAAAGATAGTGGGTAGGCAGATAAGGATGCAAAGGTGTGATGAGAACACTCCACCCTTCTCCCTTTTTATACTTAAAAATCCTCATAAGGGACATAATACCTGCAGAAATCGGAGGGAATCCTACCCCACAAGGTACCAAGGGCTGAAGAGGGTACCAATCAAAGCCTTCAAATGATGGTACTGGACTAAACTACTGATAGGCAGGTCAGGGTGCTTGCCAATCGGCAACCCCCCATTTTTGGAAATTTCCTCCTTTCCTCTCTTGTCAAATCTGAAAACTCAATAAAAATAAATTGATATTCTCAAAAGAATTTCAAGAATCCTATTTTATCCTTATAAGATTCCCTTTTTAAATAAAAGCTTTCCTTCGAAAATTCCAAAAAATATTCCTTTTTTACGGTCTCAGTAGCAAAGTAAAAAGCGCATGTGCATGCATTCATTCATCATTAATAAAAGATAATAATAAAAAAATTGCCATTGCATTGCATATATTTGTGTTCTGTGTTACATCAGTTTTACAGGAAACAAGAAAAGAAAAGCCAAAAACAACGGGACTCAGCCCGAACCCACATTTTCTCTCTCTCACTAAGAGCTTCCACCCCTGCGACGTGCTCTCTTCCCCCTACGGCGAGATGACGCACCACCACTACCAGAGCCCGAGTCCTCTCCGAACGAAGCAGATGGCACCAGGAAAGAAGGAACGGGAACCGCGTCCCGAATATGGGAAGTCGCCGAAGATATCCAATCTCTAATGTCCCTGAGCCAAGTGGTCGACACCCAGACTTGCTGCAAGGAAAGGCAAAATCAGTATCAAAACAGGAATGACCAAAACAGAAAAGAAAGCGAGGAACAAAAAGGTATACCGCAGGTCGAAGGACCTCCTCTATCAAACCCAACTCCTCCAGATCCATCGCATGAGGACGGTGCAGCATAGGCACCATCCCTCCATCACCCCGCCGGATTTTGTATGAAGGGGTATGCAACTGCACAAAAGGGACCTCCGAGGTCACCGCCGCCGCAGATGCTGACGGACCACCACCACTGTGGGAAGACCCCACCGCCCGACTCAAACCTTCCGGAGGGAAGGGAAGCGCATCATATATGCTGGGCGCCATCAACCAGCTCATCACAAAATCCATATAGTCATACGGCGTGGCCGTATCGGTGTACAGCAAGTAGGACTCGCCAATCATCCCCGCGATCCTCTCATCCTCCAACATCAGTCGCTCCTGCCTCATAGACATAGCAGGTTGCGTGGGTGGCACCACCACCTCCTCCTCGACAATCTGACGAACTACCCTCTCTCTGAGATATCAAGAATGACCAAACTCATGCGCCAACAAATGCCTCATCCGCGCGTTCACCCCGGTCACCCCCGCATCCTGAATGGTTGTCCCCCAGGGATAAAACATCACCTAAAAATCTCCAAGAAAGCACAAATAAATACAAAAGGTGCAAAAACTAAAACTAAAATGGAAAGAGTCTTACCATACCACTGGTCAGGTTATTCAAGACCTGACGCACCGCCTCCAAGGAGAGAGATCCCTTCGACTGCCGATTGGCCTTACGCCGTCGATAAAAGCGACAGAAGTCCCCAACAGTGTCGTCCTTCAAAGCGATCAGCAGGGTATTACACCCAATCACCTCATAGAACCACGTCTGAATTCACAAACAAAAAAGAGACGCGTAAGGAAAATGTGAATGCATGAAAGGAAAATGCGAATGCATGAAAAGAAATGCACAAACTGAAGAATACCTCAAGAAGGTACGTGGCCCCAGTAAAGGTCTACCAATAGCACCGGATAAATGCATCCAGAGAAAAGTAAAGGGTCTCCAAGGTCAGACTCCCCCAATCATAGAAAAGGATGTTCGAAAACATCCTCAAGTACGACAAAAACCACAAATGAATGACGTCGCCGCTCGACGCCACCATGAAACCTCCCAACACTAGCAAAATGAATAACTGGGCCATCTGCCTCACTTACAGCCCGTCCTCCACATCGATCACCATGCTCAATAAAACATCCTTCAGTAAGGACAGCCGGATGGAATCCCCGAAGACTATCCTCCCCACATCACCAAGTGCCGCACGCACTGCCTCCGGTCTCACCCGTAAAGAGCGATCCACCTCTATCTGCTCTCCATCAAAATCCAGCCCCAGCAACTGCTGCACGTCTATGGGAGTCACCGTCATCTCCCCGAATCCAAAATTAAAGGTGTGGGTAGTGTCCCACCACCTCTCTCCCAAAGCGCACAAGACCGCTGTCGAACGAGGCGTCTCATCCAGCACCGATGCAAACCGTCCAAAACCTGTTGATGATACCATCCAACGCACCACAGGTGGGAGATGCTCCCAGACATCCTTAAGCCCCGTTGTCCCACGGGCACGCATGTTCTTCAAAGAGATATCAGACTGGCAAAAAGAAAAGCCTCATCAAAAGTCAAACAAGAAAAACCACCAAAAAGAGAAGAATGCCAAAGCTCGGGTTACTTACATAACCACCGGGGATCACTCTCGAAGAGCGGTGACGTGATGGCTCCCGCAGCAAGGTCCGCTCATGCGCGATAGGCTCAAACTCATCAAAGGAATTCTCATTCCCCAAAGCAAGAGGCTCCCTAGACCTCCACTCCACATTCACCCAACATCAACGGTCAACCAGTCCCAGTGGACTACACTGCTCACAAAGGCGTACATTTCTTGAAGATCTAAACGCTAAAATAATTTGCAGAAGAATCGCAGAGGGAGAGAAAGAAAAAGAAGCTGTGAAAAAAATGAGGGGATTCGGCTCCCCACCATACCGATCGGCACTGACCCCTTGCCTTCCCGAGGTAGCCCAAAAGTCCGTGCCACTGTCGAATGGCACCCTTCATACTATGCCGACCGATACCCCACCTAAAATTTCGTATAAAAATTCTTCCAAAATACCAGAAAACCTCAAAAAATCCTCGAAAAATTCCCTAAAATCCCGGGAGGGATTTAGAGCCGTTCTACGAAGAAAATTTTGCATTTCCTCAAGCGAAGCCCCTCTTCCCCAACGGAATCCTCAAAAGTTAAGTGAAAACTCTTCCCGGTAAAGCTCCGAAAAATCCCTAAGGATCACCTGATCACTTCCCCGGCGGAATTCTCTTACAGCACCCAAAATAGGTTGTTCCCCCCTGTGAGGTCTCCTAAAAAGCTTCCCTAGCTACCAGCTCCCCAACCCAAATCAGAATCATAAAGCTCTTTCCCCAGCAAAACCGAAATCTAATCCTCAACCACTCTTGGGTCAGAATTAGCCCCAGTCTTGGATCGTCACCTGAGTTAGGTCAGAATTGACCTCGGTCCTCAGTCGTCACCACTCTTGTGTCAAAATTGGCCCCGGTCTTGGATCGTCACCTAAGTTAGGTCAAAATTGACCTCGGTCCTCGATCGTCACCACTCTTGGGTCAGAATTGGCCCCGATCTTGGATCGTCGCCTAAGTTAGGTCAGAATTGACCTCGGTCCTCGGTCGTCACCACTCTTGGGTCAGAATTGGCCTCGGTCTTGGATCGTCACCTAAGTTAGGTCAGAATTGATCTCGGTCCTCGGTCGTCACCACTCTTGGGTCAGAATTGGCCCCAGTCTTGGATCGCCACCTGAGTTAGGTTAGAATTGACCTCGGTCCTCGGTCGCCACCACTCTTGGGTCAGAATTGACCCCGGTCTTGGATCGTCACCTGAGTTAGGTCAGAATTGACCTCGGTCTTCGGTCATCACGACTCTTGGGTCAGAATTGACCCCGGTCCTAGATCGTCTCCCAAGTTAGGTCAGTATTGATCTCGGTCCTCGGTCGCCACCACTCTTGGATCAAAATTGGCCCCGATCTGGGATCGTCACCTAAGTTAGGTCAGAATTGACGTCGGTCCTCGATCGTCACCACTCTTTAGGTTAGAATTGACGTCGATAGACCTTTACCCTAAGCCCGCAGATTCGTCTTTGATTCGCAGAATTGATCATCCCCAGCACACTCCTTTGATCCTCAGAATCGACCTCAACCCTCTGAATCGGTCGTACTCCCTCAAAAGCATCATGTGGTGTCTATTCGACGGTTATCATTTGTTCCAAACTCACCCGTCGAGGGGCTCTATAAACACCCTATTCTATTACCCCTGACTCTCCTTAGGTCCCTACTACCTCCCTTCATAACTATAAACCCAGGTCACATCCCGAGTACTGACCTAAAAGCCATCGGGCACTCCCTAGTTCATTTTGACCCAAAAGTAAAACTCTTTGTCTCAAACGATACTGAATGAATCTTCGAAGGGCACTGAATACCCTTTCCAACGGTCTGCCCCTGCACGATTCCAACTTACCATGAGGACGAACGATCTGTTTGCGTCCGAAACCTGACCTAAAGGCCACCGGGTGCTCCCGGGCTCTGTTTGATCTATGTCAACTCTTCAGCTCGATCGAGGATGAATGAATCTTCAAAGTTCACTTAATACACTTTCCAACGGTCTACCCCGTGTGTGATTCTGACTTTCCATGCGAACGAAGGATCCGTTTGACTCCGGGAGGCCACCAAGAGCTTCCCGGGCCCAGTTGACCAAAGTTAACTATCCAAACCGGGTAAAACTCTTTGGAATGTTAAAGTATATCTCCTAACCTTTCCAACAGTATGCCCTGTGTCCGATTCGGACTTACCATGCGGACAAACGATCCGTTTGCGTCCGAATGATTCCCTGTCCAATGGACCGACAAACGCTTCTAAGCCATATTTGACCCAAAGTCAACTCCCGAACCCGGGAGAAGTCCAAAGGACTTTCGAAGGTCTCTGAATTACCTTTCCAATGGTATGCCCCGTACATGATTCTGACCAACAGTTTGCCCTCGGCGGCCAATTTTCCAAAAAAACCTAAAGCACACTGCCAAACGGCATGTTCCAGAACCTGCCTATCGGCACCTGCCTGCCGATAGGCAGGAAGGGATCTATGCCGATCAGCACTCACCTGGGACTATAAAAGGAGGCCTTCACCTCATTTGTAGGGAGAGCCCAGATCTGATAAAAATCCCTCTCAACGAATCCCAGAAACCTCTCTCGAAGGCAGCGGGATTTCAACTTCCAAATCCCCTTTTTACTTCCAGTTTTCATCAACCCTTCCATCAAACTTGGTGAATTATCCACTCTCCATCATCATCCAAAGTGCAAGGGCTGCTCCCCAACATTCAAGATCAAGCTCAAGATCTTCAAGAAGGTCCAACTCTCTCAAACTCTCTCTTTAAATTCCCTTGAATTCTTAATAACTTGTTTTCTTACTTCGCACTTTTATTATCTCATTTCACACATCCTAATATACTTTTTACTTAGCATTATTACACATCTTTTATTTTCATAAAACCCAAAAAATAAGAAAAAGAGGGTTTTGCTCATAAATTCAAATAAGGGATTCTCATATTTTCCTCACACTTTTCTCACAACTAAAACACTTTTTTCTACACACACACACACACCCTCACAAATAAGAGATTCCCAATTTTGGATTTATGGGATAGACCCCACCCCTCGTTTTACATGCGAACTACATGGACTTTGATGCCTTTATAGGATACGTAGGCGTCTCAGGGTAAAACCGGAGACTCGAGTCCTTTTTCTCACTTTTTCTCTCATTTTCTATCTTCTCTAAATCCATTTTTCTTATATTATACATATACTTGTTCTTAGTGACGCATTACCCCATATGCGTTATCGTTCCCTTATAACGATCAACGTAGGGGTAATCGCGTAAATCTCATTTTTCTAATATTACTCTTATATCTTCCTACGGATGACTCTCTTTATCTTTTCCATGATAGAAGTTGAGGATTCCTACCTCCATTCTATATATATACACATGCACACATATCACGGGAGGGGGAAACATGAAGGAAAATAGCAAATATTCATGAGATACCTAAAGGACGGAGTGGGTGCCTAACACCTTCCCATTTCGTAACTAAGCCTCCAAACCCTTCTCGAATCATCTTGGTTTTGTATGCACCAGTATGTCTTTGGATGCCACTCTTCGGGGTGGCTTCCCCTTTTTCCATTGTTTATTTTGAGTAAAATAGACGGGAGACTCTGAATCTCTCTACATTTTTTACACCACAAAAGAAGACCGGCCAAAGCGCTCCCGAGAGGGACGCGCAGGACCCGAAGGATCCTTTCCTCCACGCGCTCGCCCGTAAGGATGAGGATCGAGGATGGCCATAACTCCCAATAGGGATGCGCGGGACCAAGATCCTCATAACGTTGAAGATGCTTTCTCTTCTCCGTCGCAGCCGTCGCGAGGATCGGAAATGGGATGGCAACAGTGGTGACTCCGTTGGGGATTTTTCTTCATTTTGAGGGCAAGACTATATTTACATAGGTGTTTTATTTTCTTATATATCCCCCTATTTGCATGTCCCCCTTTATTATTCACGTGTACCTAATTCTTATGCTTCCATTCACACACTTGTAGAAAAATTCTCCATGTACACTTCACACCACGTGCACCTAGGATCACATATATCCCCATCTTGCATGCATCACCCATCCATACTTAGTATACCATTGGTACTCGTACTTTGCTCCCTGTGGGGCATGATCAAGAAAGATACTCTCATAAGATACTAATAAGAGAATCACACATGATTCACACGATATCACCAAAGAGCATTCTGATTAATCAATTTTTTCCAGTAACTGGAGGGTCACTTCGTGATGGGTGCTGGTCCGACAGAGTGCAGTTAGCCTAAGTGATATGACTCTCACCCTCCATTGGCCAAGTACCTTCGACGTATATCGAACGGTTCCCCCGCATCGTACCTCTTGATCGAAGTCATGACCAAATGTATATCGCAGGGAACTCGTTCACATAAGCAGATTATATCGAATTCTCTCTCATACGCACCGTCCCCACGAGGTATATAGTGAGGCAATTCACGTACACTCAAGTACATCAAATGGCTTGTTCACACGTACCGATTTCCCTAAAAAGCAAGACGTATATCGTAGAAGCCACACCAAAGGGGGGAACCCTTTACGATTCACCCAACCAAGCTGCATACCCGCATATAGGTGTCAAGCCTAGGACACACATGTTAGATTGTCGGTTTCAACCCAAAACTCTGCCGAAATTCCGAGTTGGCCTACCGCCCAAATATTTGTTCATTTTTATAACGGGACCCTGCCCGTGATCCTGGTTACAAGTCCATCCATAGCTTTGCATATGTTACAAACCCAAATTTTCCAGGCTCGGGTCCCGTACGGCATTTCACTTTGCATTTAGTAGAATTTAATACAAGTGAGAACATAATAATAATAATAATAATAATAATAATAATAATAATAATAATAATAATAATAATAATAATAATAATAATAATAATAATAATAATAATAATAATAATAATAATGTTGAGACCTGTCTCCCAAAACATTCCTCCCTTCTTTATCAAAAATCCAAAAATATTTCTCCCTTCTTTATCAAAACTCCAAAACTATTTCCCTTTTCTTTAACAAAAATCCAAAAATATTTTGTCTTTCAATCTCAAAAAGAAAAAAAAAATGTCAAAAATATTTTCATCCTTTTTGTTAAAAATAAATCCCATTTTACGCTTTCTCAGGTCGATCGCATGCCCTTGGCCTGGCTTTTTATTGGCTTCGGTCTTCATTCCAATCACCCCAGAGTTTCGTCTGTTCCCCTATTACTTCTTCTGATTCCGGTATCCATCCACTTTCCATGGAGAACACGGATCAAGTACCAGTTATGCAGCCAGATCTGACGGTAGTTTTAGCTCAGCTCGTGTCCAAGATTGACAACCTTCAGACTGAGGTTCGAGAGATGCAATGAAACCAACTTCCTGTTCCTCAAGAGCCCGAGGCCTTATTCCCTCGTGCTATGGGTCCACCCGAGCCTATCTGGGTTCACGAAGAGTATCAGCACGCTCCACGTGCCCCTCTTGTTACTGGGCCACCGCCTGCCTAGCTTCCTATGCCAAACCTTGCCCAGCCTGGGGCTAACTTGCCTATGATCATTGATCCAAAAGGGTAAGATTTGAACAAGGTCAACTAAGATCTCAAGATGCTAACTAAGAAGATCGACCAAGTCAGAATCTCTAAAAATTACATGGACTACACCCACATGTCTCCTTATCCAAAGGCAAGGTTACCCGAGACGTTCAAGATGCCAAATATCCAGAAATTCGGAGGAAGTGGACCCCCGATTGTTCATCTTCACAGTTATCACCGTTCCATGACTCTCTTAGGGGCTTCTGAAGAAGTGATGGCCCAATTGTTTCAGCAAAATTTGAAGGATAGCACCCTCTGATGGTTTTTGTCTCTCAAGGATTCCAGAATCCATAGCTGGGAGGATGTGGCCCATGAATTCATATCACAGTACAAATACAACGAAGAGCTTGAGGTCACCCACCATGATTTAAAGCTTCTCAAAGAGAACTCTGGGGAATCAGTCAGTCACTTCATATCCTGATGGAGGGAAAAGGCAGCCACTATGACCAATCGGCCATCCAAGGAAGAACAAGTCAACATAGTCAAGAAGAACTTCTTTCCCTATGTCCGAGAAACCATGGGAGGACAATACTATCCCCACTTTCGAGTTCTCAGAGAAGCAGGAGTAGAAATCGAGGAAGGTCTTGCTAAAATAGAGGTTGAAGCAAAGAAGTTTTTCGGACAGCTCACCCCTAGAAAATATGAAAAACCTTCCAGTGCGTTAGTCTCAACCATCAACAGCATCTCTCAACTAACCACCTCGTGGGAACCAGAAAACCACCCAGTCCCAGTTCGAAAGGAATACACCGAGATCTATACTCCCCTCTCCAAAGTTTATCAAGCCCTGTTAAGACGAAACCTCTTCAAACCATTGGACCCCCGTCCATTTCCAAATCCACTTCCAAGAAACTTCAAGACAGAGTCCCATTGCGCCTTTCACGAAACTGCTGGCCAAACCACAGACCAATGCTTTCACCTTCAAAACATAATTCAAAGTCTAATTGACCGGGTACCATTGCCCCACTAGCCAATCCTAAGCCAAACACTACTCACAACCCACTTCTAAATAGTACCAATGTTATCTTCCTAGAAATGAACCCATAATTTGATCCCTCAACTCAAATCACACCCATACAGTCTACCAAATCTCTCTAAACGTGCCCATATTTCCTCTTACACCCTGTTAGCCTCACTAATCAGGCACTGTCACTCCTTACCAGAGCGTGAATCGCTGTCCATACCCATTTTGAAAATGGAGGTATGGAATTATCAGAAGTATTAAACTAACTCTTAGAGTTTGGGCCGAAATTGCCCTCACAGATGATCATTGATTACCAGAGGTTCAGCACACTGTTCTTGGAAGCACGAAAATGGGGCTAAAATTCATACAGTTGTGTGGTACCAACCGATGAAGTCAACCTAGATGATGTCATCCAGATCATGGTAGAAATATTCAGGCAAGCCAATGACATTTGCAATATGGCTGAGTTACTTGATAATATGAAATTATAAGGGTGCCTAGTCCCTTCACCCTTACATATCCCCATAGAATGGGAAGACCTATATGAAGAAGCCATTGAAGTTGTGGAATGCATTAACTTTACATGGAAAGATAAAATTGTTTCCATCGGATGGGGGGAAGAATTCGAAGATTTGAATGAAGAATAAGCTTTCGAGAAAACTGGCTCGGTAGTCGACATGTGTGGGATGATATCATTTGAGGAGCTCCTGGGATAAATAAACAAAGTGGCAGAACAAACCGAGATTGATGAAGAAACAGGGTTCATGTTCTTCCCTTCTTTAGTAAATTACATGACTAGATCAGGTAGACATTATCACATGCCCTCACTACTAGCCAATGATAAGGGGAAGGGCATTGAAAACCTTTCTATGCCAGAAATGACCCTCTGGGAGAGAAAGATCCTCGATCAACTAAAGAAAAATCAAGCTAACATCACCCTATGGGGGATTTTCATGTCTTCCCAGTGGCACAGAAATACTTTGATCAAGTTGCTCACTAAACCCACAGTTCCTCCTTCTACTGCACCAGAAAAATGGTAAATTTAGTCAGATCCTTGACCTCTACCCGAATGTTATCCTTTTTTGAAGAAGAAATCCCCAGAATTGGGGCAAACCACAATCATGCACTCAACATCTCCGTCGAAGTTATGGGGAAAGTCGTACCACTCTCTCTTGTTGATAATGGATTCGCCTTAAATGTCTGCCCATTAAGAACCTTCAAATGCTTAGGACTGAAGGAAAGTGACCTCGCTCAAACTTTCACTGCCGTACGTGCCTACGATAATACCCGTCGGTAGGTGATGGGATCCATAAAACTTGTAATAAGGGATGGACCTATAAACCCTGTCCTTGAATTCCAAGTTATTGACATCCCAGCTTGTTTCAACCTGTTGCTCGAACGACCTTGGCTCCACAGTATCAAGGGTGTGTCTTCCTCACTCCATCAGAAATTGAAGCTCTTCGCCGACGGACGAGTAATCACCATTTTGATCGATGACAATAATATCGAGGGTGCAAGTACCAGCAGTCCAATCCTTGAGATACATCACAGGTCAAATTATATGCTCCTGTCAGGATTTCGAGTTGAGCCACTTCTTCTCCTGGAAGGGGATGATTTGAAAGAAAGATTTTATCCGGAATATGACCCTCATGGCAATGTCAATGTGATTCAGATGTTAAAAAACATGCACTTCATGCCCGGAATGGGGCTAGGACAAAGACAACAAGGGATACTTGAACCCATTAAACTGAAGAAAGTTTCCACCCTTGTGGTTTGGGGTATCAACCATCAGAACATGAGCTCGTAATGATCTTCTAGTCTCGACCAAAGAGAAGACTAAATTGCATCCAAACTTTCCTAGGTGACTCCTGGAATGGACGATTCATCAAAAAGGGCGAGGAATTCCCCTTTTGTGGCTTTTCGGAACTATGGTATGAACGAACAGACAAGAAGATGAAACTTGGGATGGATATCTTTTTCCAAGATAGCTACCCACGGGCCAAAAGTTCCCAACTCCATGTACAACCGCTCACCAAAGATACCAAAGAGACTGAGGAAAGTTACTCTGAGGACTCATTCAACTTCCAGACATGAGGTTGACACTCTGTATGGTTCATTCAAGCACTACATCACTGGATCCATCCCACCCCTGATTAAAGTTGCTGATACGCCTCTCCTCAACTGGCATGCTGCGCCCGTTTTACCTATTGAAATCCCACCAAACCCCAATGTTTCCCCCATTTCTTCTTATGTTGTCTATCCTTGCTCAAATGTAATCGAGACCTCCTTTGATGAGGTTCTCAATGCTATTTTTCCTATCAATGAAATAAATGAAAATTTTGAGTATCTTGAGGTGCCTTACATTATTTTTTTAAATTCTAATCAAACTTTTGATGATGATGATTTTGCAACTGAATAATTCTTAACAGATCTAAAAAATGTTAATAACAAACAACATAACCACATTCAAGTTAGTGAAGAAGAGACTGTTATTGTTAACCTCGGTTCTAGTAGCCAATTGCGCGAGATTAGGATAGGGATTACCCTTGACGAGCATGAGCACACACAACTCGAAGAGTTATTGAAGAAATTCATGGATGTCTTCATATGGTCCTATGACGATATGCCTGTCATTGATCCTGAAATTGCTCAGCATGAGATCCCTACTCTTCCAGATTACTAGCCGGTTAAAAAAAATCTAAGAAATCTCCATACCGAATGGTCGCTCAAATATAAAGAAGAGGTGGTCAAACAACTGAACGTGGGCTTCATTCGTGTGATCGAATATCCCACATGGCTAGCCAACATAGTGCCTGTTCTGAAATTAGGAGGGAAAGTTCGAATGTGTGTAGACTACCAGGACTTGAACAAAGCCTCTCCAAAGTATGATTACCCGCTACCCAACATCGACATGATCGTGGACAACACAGCTAATCATGGTCTTAACCCATTCGTCAATGGATTTGTCGGATACAATCAAATCAAAATTCACCCAGATCATCAAGAAAAAATCGTGTTCATCACCCCATGGGGAAACTTTTGCTACATTGTTATGCCATTTGGTCTCAAGAATGCTGGGTCTACCTACCAGAGGGCTGCCACAACCATCGTGCATGATCTGGTTCATAAAAAAGTCGAGGTCTATGTGGATGATATGATTATAAAATCCAAAACTAGATCAGGTCATGTTTTCGCTCTCCGAAAGTTCTTCGAAAGACTGTGATGATATCAGATGAGACTCAATCCATAGAAATGTTCTTCGGCGTTACAAAAGGAAAACTCTTGGGATTCATGGTTAGTGAAAAAGGGATAGAAGCAGATCCTGTTAAGATAAAAGACATACTTGAGATTCCACCTCCCCGAACGGAAAAATAAGTTCGTAGTTTCCTTGGGAAATTACATTACATTAGTCGGTTCATCAGCCAGATCACCTCCATCAGTGAATCAATTTTAAAACTCCTCTGAAAGGATTCAACCAAAGTTTGGAACGAGGCCTGCCAAGAATTTTTGGACCGAATCAAACAATACCTGACGTAACCTTCGGTACTCATGCCACCACCACATCCTGGTCTCCCCTAACCATAACCGACACTGCAGTTGGGGCTTTCTAGCCCAATACCTTGAGGATTCCCGTAAAGAAAGAGCTATCTATTACGCTAGTCGCAAACTGGTTGGGTACGAAGTCAACTACACTGCTTTGGAAAAAGCATGCGTCATGCTTATTTGGGTCACCCAAAAGTTGCGACATTATATGCTCACCTTCCTCATTAACCTTGTATCCCGAATGGATCCCATCAAGTACCTTCTAGAGAAACCCATTTTATCTAGCCGAATGGCTCGATGGTTGATGCTCTTAGCCGAGTTTGATATCGTATATGTCACATAGAAAGCTATGAAAGGAAGAGCCATCTATGACTACCTCGCTGACTACCCCATGGAAGAGGCTGATGATTGGATCTCTGAATTCCCAGATGAAAACATCTTCTATGTTTCTTAAGATGACCTTCGATGGCAAATGTTCTTTATTGGCGAGGTCAACAAAAAGGGATATGGAATTGGGATACTTCTGATGTCCCCAGATGACTCCCACACTCCCATCGCCATCAAGTTAGATTTCCCCTGTACCAACAACATGTCCCTCATCATTGGTAAAGTGCTCAGAAAATGGAAAGTGAAGGACGAGAAACTCCAACCCTTCCATGCCCACTTAGAAGAACTAGCCTCTCAATTCCATGACATCACCTTCCACTACCTACCTTGAGAAAAAAATAACCTAGCCGATACCCATGGTACCCTAGACTCCATGATCGACATGCCCGAAGGAATAACAATGGCCTCTTCCTGGTCCAAAAGAAAGATAAACTAACCCACTGCTACCACATTGAGCTCATCACCAAAGAAGATCCCGAGCTAGCCAATTGTTTGTATTATGATATGTGGCACCTTCTCAATAATGGTAAGTATCCCGAGGGTTCCAACAAGAAAGACCGGGTAACCCTCCAAAGACTGGCCACCCAGTACATCATCTGCCACAAAGCACTGTTCAAAAGGAACTTCGATGGAACCTATATACACTGCATCGCAGGGGCTGACATCGAAGAGGTAATGCAGAGAATCCACAACAGGTAATACGGGCCCCATATAAACGGTCATATTATTGCCAAGAAGATCATCTGACAAGGCTACTACTAGACCACCATGATCCAGGATTGCACCGCCTATATCTGAAGATGCCTCAAATGCCAACACTTCTCCAACCTTCAGCACCTGCCTCCGCGTGAATTGTACAACATGACTTCTCCCTGGTTGTTCTCCACTTGGGGCATCGGCATTATAGGGAAGGTTACACCCAAGGCCTCTTAAGGGAATGAGTTCATCCTAGTTGCCATTGATTACTTTACCAAATGGGTCGAACCCAAGTCAGACGCGGTCCTGAATGCCGAGAAAGTGGCCAAGTCCATCAAGAAAAACATCATTTGCCAATATGGGGTCCCGCACGAGATAGTGTTAGATAACCCCCTTTCGAGGCAGAAGTCACAGAATTGGTCAACGAGTATAGGATTCAGAGACACAAATATTCTCCCTACCGACCTCGGACCAACGGTGTAGTCAAAACAGCCAACAAGAACCTCAAAGTCATCATCATTAAGATGGCCTAAAGCTGTCGAGATTGGGCCGATTGAATCCCATACGGCCTCGGGGGATATCGAACCTCAATCGGAACCACTACTGGGGCAACCCCTTACTCTATAGTCTATGGTATGGAATCAGTCCTACTCGTGGAGCTAGAAATACCCTCGTTACGCGTCATGCTTGAAAGAAAGGTCAGTGAAGAGGACTGGCATCAAAGCCGCCTCGACGAGCTGTCACTCTTGGACGAAAGGAGACGTAAGGCATTGTATCACATACAAGGGTACTATTGCCGCATAGCACGTTCATTCAATAAGAGAGTCAAGGACCGTGGTGTCCAAGAAGGGGATTTAGCCCCCAAAGAAATAGAAGAGCCCATCTGGGACCCCATAGGGAAATTCAAGCCCAATTGGAGTGGACCATACAATGTCACAAAGATCTTGTTCGCTCACGGACTTAGATAGAGAAGAGATGGCTCGTCCAATCAACCTGGACCGTCTCAAGAAATTTTACCGCTAGTCCAAAATCTTGGTGCACTACGACTCTTCTCATCTCCCTTCTATTCAAAAAAAAATTATTTTCATTTCCTTCTACCCAAAACTACGTGGGCCCAATCCTCTGCAAAAATCATTCTCGAAAAAATTTAAATTTAAAAAAATAAAATAAAGGTACGTCGGCAGCTCATACATCCTACATGAGCATGCCCCTTTCTTTTTCACAAAAAACTATTCTTTTCTTATCTCCGAGAACAACAGTTTATTCTACCATATACTTGAACAAAAGGATTATGTATTCCATAGCGATCGGTATAGATAATTTAAAATATAAAATTCATCAAAAGGCACAGCTGGATGATCAAAAACTTGTTTATTTCATTAATAAGAAATTACAGTGCAATTACATAAATGAACGGATGACTCCCTTCCCCCCTACCTTCTTAAAAAGCCAAATAAATTCCCAAACTTATTTTTCAGTACAAAATAAACTCCTCCCAAGATCCCTACCCACAGCTACTAGAGGAACCCGCTTCATCATCATCATCAACATCCTGGGGTCCCCAAGCTTTCCCTGCCCGAATGGAGTGCCGCAGATGCTCCATGGACTGATAAGCTCGAACCAGCCTCAGAAAACTTCCACACCTCCCTTCATGGTATCAGATAAAACAAGCCATCTTTATCCAGTCTCCACTGCCAACATCTTGATAACTAATCTTCTCCACAACCACTTCATATAATCCCAAGGGATGTGCCAAACTCTCCCAGCAGACTGAGAGGGACGGATCAACGGACGTCGAGTCTCCCACAAATAGCCAAGACACGTGCGCAGACACTCAGTCAAATCTTCTACCGGAAAGAAGTCCAGTGTCCGAGGTGGCACGATCTGCTCCCAGCCAAATTAGTGCAGAAGCCGCCAAGGGAAATATAAAGAGGTTTGTCTGAGACCAACCATTCGGACATTTGAGTATTCTCCCAGTTCCAGAATAAGTAGCTACTGCCCCCCACTAAGGCACTGACCAATACAAATTTAGAGCCCCATGCTCGACGAACCCATTCTCCCAGCTCTCAATATTCAGGCCAACACTGATGAAATGGTGCGAAAAGAAATTGGGTGCAATCGACAAAGGGTATTCCGGAGGAGTCACCAGGCGGAATCTTTCAGACAACCACATGAACAGCATCACAGGGCTACCCCTAAGAAAGTTAGAACGACCTTCTCGCCAGGCATCTAAGCCATTTAAAGTTTCTTCCAGTATCACCACCGCCGGATTACGACGGTAGGACATCCATGAAGTAATAGATGCAAGTTATGAGTCCATCAGTAGCTCCTCATTCACCAGCAGTCATTTTGAAACCAAGCCCAGAACGATAACTTCAGCATATCCAGCATCTCCATCCTCCTGCAAACGCACGGACCGCAACCCTACCGAAAGAGAAATCATACCTCTAGCCACCAGTAATCTGGCCGCCGAGGATGAAACACAAAGAAGCCCGACCAACAACTCCTGGGGGAGAACGGGAAACTCAGGCAGAACCACATCAATGCCGTGATTTATCCCCAACATGGCAGAAAATTCCTCGTAGGTCGGACAGACTTCTTCCAAGTCAAAGTGGAATACATGGTCTTCAGGGTACCAGAATTGTGTCGCCGCCATCAGCATGTTCCACTCAATGGGTCGGTTACGCCATAAAAAAACTCAATGCATGTTGTAAGCATCGTAGTCGACTTTATAGGAGCACATCACCTCCAAATTCTCGAGGTAGTTGGCAAACTCAACACTACCAGAGAGAGCCATCTCACATAACAAGAAAGTAGGAATGTGAAGGTGTAAGGAAAACACTCCACTCTTACCTCTCTTTTACACTTGAAAGCCCCACAAAACATATAAACCTAATAGAAATCGGAGGGAACCCTACCCCAAAAAGTACCAAAGGCTAAAGAGGGTACCAATCAAAGATTTGAATTGATGGGACTGAACTGACCTGCCGATAGGCAGGACAAGGTGCTTGCCGATCGGCAACCCCCCCCCTTTTAGAAATTTTATTTTTTCCTCTTTTGTCAAATTTTGAAAACTCAATAAAATTAATTGATATTCTCAAACATAATTTCAAATTCCCTTTTTCATCTTTATATAATTCCTCGTTGTGAATAAAACTTCCTTTCAAAATTTCCAAAAATATTTCTTTTTACGGTCTCAATAGCAAAGTAAAAAGTGCATATGCATGCATTCATTCATTCATCATTAACAGAAGATAATCAAAAAACTTCATTGCATTACATAGATATGTTTCTGTGTTACATCATTTTGCAGGAAATAAAGAAAAGCAAAAAACAACGGGACTCAACCCTAACCCACATTCATTCTCTCTTTTTCTCTCTCTCTCACTTACCCTTACCCCTCATTCTCCTAAGAGCTTCCACCCCTGCGACACACTCTCTTTCCCCTGTGATGAGATGACGTATCACCGCTACCCGAACCAGATTCCTCGCCGGATGAGGCAAACAGCACCAAGAAAGAAGGAATAGGAACTGCATCCCGAATATGGGCAATCGCCGAAGATATCCAGTCCCTAATATCCCTCAGCCAAGTGGTGGGCACCTGGATGTGCTGCAAGAAAAGGAAAAATCAGTATGAAGTAGAAAAGATCAAAAGAAACCAAAGGAGAAGAACAGAAAGGATATACCTCAGGACAAAGAACCTCCTCTCTCAAGCCAACTCCTCCGAGTCCATCGCATGAGGACGATGCAGCATAGGCACCATCCTTCCATCAGCCCGTCGAATATTGTATGAAGGGGTATGCATCCGCACAAAAGGGACCTCCAAATTCACCGTCGCCGCAGATGTCGACGAACCGTCATTGTTGTGGGAGGACACCAATGGACGACTCGAACCACAGGAGGGAAGGGTAGTGCATCATATATGTTGGGCGCCATCAGCCAGCTCGTCCCAAAGTCCATATAATCATAGGACATAGCCGTATCAATGAATAGTATTTAGGACTCGCTAATCATCGCCACAATACTTGCATCCTCTGGAAACAGCCGCTCCCGCCTCATAGACATAAGGGGCCTCGCAGGTGGCACCACCACCTCCTCCTCAGCAATTTGATGGACCACCATCTCCCCATGATACCAAGAGTGGCCAAACTCATGCCCGAGTAAATACCTCATCTACGCATTCACTCGAGTCAACCCCGTGTCTTGAACAGCTGTCCCCCAAGGGTAAAAAGTCACCTGAAAAATCCCCACCAAGATATAAGGAAATATGGAATCAGATCACATAAAGGACTTAAACTGAAGAAAGAAACCTGATGCACCGCCTCCACAGAGAGACCTCCTCGACTGTCGATTGACCTTCCTCCATGGATACAACTGGCAAGAATCCCCAACAGTCTCGTCCTTTAAAGCAATCCGGCGGGTATTACACCCTATCACCTCATGGAACCATGTCTGCCAAAGATTAAAAAATCGTGATTAAAAAGAGATGCATAAGGAAAATGTGAATGCATGAAAGAAAAATGCGCAAATTAAAACGAATACCTCAAGAAGATACATGGCTCCAGTGAAAGTTTACCGGCAGCACCGACTGATTGCATCCAAAAAAAATAAAGGGTCGGCAAAGTCAGGCTCGCCCCAATCATAAAGAGGGATGTTTTAAAACATCCTTCGATATGGTAAAAACCATAAGTGGACAACGTCGCCGCTCGATGCCACCAGAAATCCCCCCAACACCAGTAAAATGAACAATCGGGCCATTTGTCTCACCTACAGCCCGTCCTCCACATCAATCACCGTGCCCAATAAAACATCCTTGAGCAGCGACAGATGGATGGAGTCCCTAGACACTATCCTCCCCACATCACCAAGCTCCACGTGCACCGCCTTCGGCCTCATCCGCAAGGAGCGATCCACCTCTATTTTCTCCCCATCGCAATCCAGCCCCAGCAACTGTTGCACATCTATTGGAGTTACAATCATCTCCCCGAAACCAAAATGAAAGGTGTGTGTAATGTCCCACCACCTCTCCCCCAGAGCACATAAGACTGCCGTCGAATGAGGCGTCTCATCCAGCACATATGCCAACCTCCCAAAGCCTACTGAGGATACCACCCAACGCACCACGAGTGGAAGATGCTCCCAGACATACTTATCCCCCGTCGTCCTGTGATCATGCATAGTCGACAGAGAAACATCAGACTACCAAAAGAGAAAAACCTTGTCAAAATCCAAGAAAAAAGGAAAAAACACCAAAAAAGAATGCCAAAAGTCATTTTACTTACGTAACCGCCAGGGTTCACCACCCTCGAAGAGTGATGACGCGGTTGCTCCCGCAGCAAAGTCCACTCATCCGTAACCAGCTCAACGCATTGAAAGATTTCTCTCTGCCCAAAGCAAGAGGCGACCTGGCCCTCCACTCCACATTTGCCCAGTCATCAACAGCCAACCACTCCCTGTGTACTGCAGTGCTCACAAAAGCGGCCATTTTTTAGATTGTAGAATGCTAGAACGATTCGTAGAAGAAAATTACAGAAAGAGAGAAGGAAATAAGATGTGAAAAATTAGGGGAACACGCCCCCTTTTTATAGGATGCCAAGGGTCATGCCAATCGACACTGCACTCCCACCTACCGATCGACATTGACCCTTTGCCTTCTCGAGGCATCTCAAAAGTCCGTGCCACTTTCGAATGGAACCCTCCACACCATGCCAATCGGCACCCCCTTAAATTTTCGTACCGAAATTCCCAAAAAATACTAGAAAACCCTGAAAAATCCTCAAAAAATTCCTAAAAATCCCAAAAAGGATTTAGAACATTTTCACCAAGAAAATTTTGCACTCCCTCAAGCGGAACCTCTATTTCTCTAGCGTAAATCTCGCAAGCCAAGTGAATCCCTCCCCGGCAACGTCCCTAGAGGACCTCCAAAATATCCAAAACTTCAGGATCATCTCCTATTCCCCAAAGGTCTCAAATTTCCCCGGGAAATACATCGAAACCCTAGACCACCTTACCCAGCATCAAATTGGCCGTTCCCCTGGTAAAATCTCCAAAAGACACGAAAATTTCCCCAGCAATGAGCTCCCCAGCTCAAATCAAGATAAAGAGGTAATTTTCCTGACAGAGTTCCCCGAGAACATCTCAATTTAATCCATGATATTTGGCTTTGACCGACAGAATTGGCTTCGACCCGCAGAATTGGTCATTTCAAGCTTAAGCCCATAGAATTGGCTTCGACCCGCATAATTACTCATTTCAAACTTAATCCCTTAGTATTGGCTTCGACTCGCAGAATAAGTCATTACAATCTGAAGCCCGTAGAATTGGCTTCGACCCACAGAATTGGTCATCTCAACTTAAGCCCGCATAATTGGCTTCAACCCTCAGAATTGGTCATCTCAACTTAAGCCCGCAGAATTGGTCATTTCAAACATAAGCCCGCAGAATTGGCTTCAACCTACAGAATTGGTCATCTTAAACTTAAGCCCGCAGAATTGGCTTCGACCCGCAGAATTGGTCATCCCCAACTTAAGCCCGTAGAATTGGCTTCGACCAATAAAATTGGTCATTTCAAACTTAAGCCCGTAGAATTGGCTTTGACCCCCAGAATTGGTTATCTCAAACTTAAGCCCTCAGAACTGGCTTCGACTCGCAGAATTGGTCACCATCATCTTTAAGCCCTCAGAATTGGTTTCGTCTTGCAAAATCGGTCATCCTCATCCTTAGGTCCTCAAAATCGACCTCGACCCTTTGGTCATCCTCTTTTAAAGGCATTATATGGTGTCTATTCGACGGCTATTGTTTGTTCCAAACTCATCCAATGAGGGACTCTATAGACACCCCATTCTAATACCCCCAAACTTCTCCTAAGATCCCTAGCACCTCCCTTCATCATTTCAAACCTAAGTCACACCCTTAGTACGGACCTAAAGGCCATCAGGCACTCCCAAGCTCCGGTTGACCAAAAGTCAAACTCTTCAGCTCGAATGAGACTAAATGAATCTTCAAAGTTCACTATAACCCCTTTCCAATGGTCCATCCCGTGCGTGATTCTAACTTATCATGGGAACGAACGACCCGTTTTCCCCCAAAACTTGATCAGGAGGTCACCGGATGCTCCCAGGCTCTGTTTGACCAAAGTAAACTCTTCATCTTGACCAAAAATTAATGAATCTTTGAAGGGAACTAAAATACATTTCCAATGGTCCACCTTGTGCGCGATTCGAACTTGCGGTACGGACGAACGATCCATTTTACTCCAAAATGTCACCAAACGCTTCCAGGCCCTGGTTGACCAAAGTCAACTTCCTCAAACTAGTCAAACTATTTGGAATGTCTAATTACATCTCCTAACCTTTCCAACAGTCCACCCTGTACACGATTCTAAGTTACCATGCGAACGAACAATCTGTTTGCGTCCGATGATCCCCCGTCCAAAGGACCAAAGAATGCTTTCGAGCCACATTTGACCCAAAGTCAACTCCCGGACCTAGAAGTAGTCCAAATACTTTCAAATTTCTCTGATGTAAATTTCCAACGGTTCACCCCGTGCATGATTTGGATCAACGGTTTGCGCTCTACGATCGATTTTTCGAAGGAACCTGAAAGAGACTGCCAAAAGGAAGGTTCCAAACCTTGCCTATCGACAGCGTGCCTAAACAGACCTGCCGATTGGTAGGACTAGGGCTATGCCTATCGACAATGACCTAGGCCTATAAAAAGGCGGGCCTGATCTCATTTCAAAAGGGGGAAAGATCAGAGATCCATCACTCTTAGCAAGCTCGATAAACCCCTCTCAAATTCAGCGTGATTTCCACATCCAAATACCTTTCCAACCTTCACCTTTCATCCCCTTTTTCATCAAACTTGGTGAATTAAGTACCCTCCATCATCATCCAAGGCAAGGTCTGCTCTCAAACATCAAAGATCAATCTCAAGATCTTCAAGAAGGTCCAACTTTCTCCACTCTCTCCTTAAATTCTTCTAAATTCGCATTAGTTTATTTTGTTAGTTAGTACTTTTATTCTATCATCTCACATATCTTAATATAATTTTTATCTAGTATTATTGCACATCTCTTATTTTCATATAAATAAAACCCAAGAAAAATCCCGAAAAGAGGATTTCCTCATAAATTCCTAATGGGAATTCTCACAACTAAAACACTTTTTTACACACACACACACATACAAGAGAAGTCCCCGATTTGATTTATGGGATAAATCCCACCCCTCGTTTTGGATACGAACTACGTGGACTTTGATGCCTCTATAGGCTACGTAGGCATCTCGGGGTAAAACCCGAGGCTCGAGTCCTTTTCCTAATTTTTCCTATTTTTTTATAAACTTAACTCTCTTAGACTCTATATTTGTGCTTAGTGGCGTATTATTCCGCATACGTTATCATTCCCTTACAATGATCGACACTAGTATAATCGCATAAATCCTATTTTCTAATATTACTTTTAAGAACATTCCTATGGATGACTCGCTTTATCTCTTCCATGATATAAGTCGATGATTCCTATCTCCACTACATATACACATGCACACATATCACGGGGAAATAAATGAAATACCAATAACCCATAAGAGACCGTAAGGGCGGAATGGGTGCCTAACATCTTCTTATTTCGTAACTGAGCCTCTGGACCCTTTTCGAATCATTTTGGTTTCGTATGTATCAGTATGTCTTTTGATGTTGTCTTTCGGGATGACGCCCTTTTCTTTTGTCTATTTTGAGAAAAATAGAATGGCGAATCCATCTCTCTACATTTTCACCTCATCACCGACGCCAGCTGAAGCGCTCCCGAGAGGGATGTGTGGGACCAAGATCCTTACGACGTTGAAGGCACCCGCACTTCTCCATCCCACCCGGTACGACGATCGAAAAGGGGATGGCAACAACTTCCAAGGGATACGTAAGTCATGTAAAAGTCTATATCCAGTACGACTGAAGGCATTCAAGGAAGCATAAAGATATTCCAATGTGAAGCTCCCCTAATCATATAAGTGGATCTCCGAAATGATCCTTAAAAATGGCAATAACCACCGATGGACGACGTGGCCACTCGTCACCGCCATAAATCCCACAAGCAGAAGCAAAATAAATAAGAGGGTTACTTGCCTCATTTATCGCTTGTCGGCCTCATCAATACTCATAGCTAGCAAATTGTTCTTCAGAACAGATATCCAGACAGAATCCCCCGACACCATTCTCCCTATATCCCCCAAAGCATCCTGAAATACCACCTTCATAACTCGTAGAGTGTGATCTACTATAATCTGCTGGCCTACACACTCCAACCCTGTTAGCTACTAAACATCCAAGGGATTGATCGTCATCTCCCCAACTCTTAAATGGAATGTGTGGGTTGTATCCCACCACCTCTCACCCAATTCACATAATACCGCCTTAGAGTGTGGTATCTCATCCAAGTCTCCAATTAATGATCCAAGCCCAATAGACTCCACAAGTCCACTGAATCGCTTCAAGAATATGGTCCCAAACCTACTTTATCCCAATCGAATGTTAGGACCAAATGCTCTAAGTGGCGATGTTAACCTACACAAAAATTAAGAAAAAACCTTCAGCATCCCAAGGATAAAAATGGAAGAAAAAGAAGAAAAATGGAAACCAAAAAGTAAAGAACTTACATAGCCATTAAGGTTCTTCACCCTCGCAGAATAATGATGTACCATCTACCGCAACAAAACTTTCTCTTTCAGCACCGACTCAAAGTTATCGTACACATTCTTATTATCCAACACTAGTGGGGCATGGCGACCCACCATTCCAAACACTCCTACTCATCAACAATTATCCACTTATTTTTATTGTCAGAAGTTCCCTCCATGATTTCTTGTAAAGAAAATAGGCTCAAAATCGAATTTTAGAGAGAGAAATAAAGATACTCAATCACTTGAAAGTGTGAAAAAATGAAGAGGCCAGCCCCCTTGTATAGAAGGCTAAGGTATGACGATCAGTAGTCCTTTGTACCTGCCTATCGACAGTGACCTTTCCCCTTCCCCGAAAGGTCGATGAGTTAGTTCCCTATGCCAATAGGTATCTCCACAACCCTACCTATCGGCAACCCCATCAAAATATCGTTACGCAAAAGCCAAACAATCCCAAAATTGCCCAAAAAATTCATAAATATTTTCAAAAAATCCCCGCGAAGCCAAGAATATAACTAATCTGAGAAAAACCCATTTTAGGAGAACCAAACCATCTACAAAGTTCTAGTTAATCCCTATCAAGATCATAAGAAGATACATCAACACTCACTCTCACACCAATATACTCCCTAGTGGAACTAAAACCCAAAATGCGCCTGCACTCACAATAACCAACACCCTCCTCAACGGAGCTAAAATTAAAAAACAGTCAATGTACAAAAACCTTTAAGTCCGTCAAATCGACCTCGACCCATTGAATCGGTCATTTCCATCTCGAAGTCAACATAATCAACCTCGATCCCATGAATTGGTAATTTCAATCTTTAAGTCTTCAGAATCGACCTCAACCCTCTGAATCAGTCATTTCCATCTTTAGGTCAACAAAATCGACCTCGACCCTCTGAATTGGTCATTTCCACTTCTTAAGTCCACAAAATTGACTTTTACTCTCTGAATCGATCATCTCAACTCATCATGACTTCAGAATTGACCTCGACACTCTGAATAACTCGTTTCCATCTTTAGGTTCTTAGAATCGACCTCGACCTACTGAATCAATCATTTCAAAACTTAGGTCTGCATAATCGACTTCAACCTGCGAAATTGATAATTTAAACCTTAAACTTGCAGAATCGATCTCGACCCATCGAATCGGTCCTTTCAATCTAGGTTCGCATAATCAACCCTGACCCTTTGAATTAGTCGTCTTAACTCCTTAGGTCCTCTAAATTTACCTCAACCCTTTAAACCGGTCATCTCACTCCTTAGGTATGTAAAATCGACCTCGACCCGCTAAATCAGTTATTTCAACTCGGTAGGTCCATAGAATCGACCTCAACCCTCTAAAGTGGTCATCTCCATCCCGTAGGTCCCCAAAATTGACCTCAACCCTTTAAATAAATCATATTCTACCTCCCAACTAGATCCTCAATCCTTGAACAACAATGAGGTGTCTATCTTTTGACGACCTATGTTTGTTCCAATCTTGCCCATTAAGGGAATCTATAGGCACCCCATCCTAGTACTACCCTAAGGTGGTTTGTAGTCACCCTATTAACAAGTTCTTTTTTCTAGTTCTCAACAATAGAAACTGTTTTGTCAATGTTGATTTTAGTTCCCTTTTTTAGAGAGTTAACCCATACTTAATAAATACCAGTGTAAACTAGGTACATAGAAGACATCAAAAATATGCTAATAAGAACCATCCTTAAATTGTATAAAAACTTTACCTTTTCCCATAATTGAAACCTTAGCTTTCTTACTAAAATTCACCTTTGCACGTAAGGATTCGTCCAACTGAGAAAATAGCTTCTTCTTTCAACACATGTGGTTACCACGTTCGATATCTAAAATACCATTCATGAAGGTGTTCTTCTTCAAAAGCATTGTGGCTAATAACAAAGTTTCTTTTTTTTTTGTACCTCATCAACATAGTTAGCTTATTAAAAACAACTTTTGGGCAATATAACTTTACATTGTTCGATAATGTCCATGTATCTTACAACGAAAACATTGAATTTTGGACTAGTCATATCTAGTATTTTCAGAAGTTTGTTGTCAAGCGTGTGATACCGATTTAAAATTATTCACAAGTTTCCAAGTAAACCTTATTTAATTAGAGTCTATATAAACCAAATCAATTCAACCCCTAAAAATGCATCTATGTGTGTGCGTGTGTCAACCCATAAATAGATAGAGCACGTGACACAAAATTAAGGAAAAATCCCCAAAGGGCAAAACCTTTTTACTTTCACTATAATTTGTAAAGAATGGTTACACGGATTACAATGAAAATAAGAGCGACATATGAAATACCCTCAGGCGTCAGTTTCGATGTCTCGGCTGAAATCTCCGGCAGGGACTCCAAGTTCTCAGTAATGAAGAAGAGAAACGACTTCTCCACATGTTGTGAACTTTATAAGGACTCCCTCCACAAAAGCACGCAGCCTTCGGTTGTAGAGATCTCCCCACAAAGAATAAACAAAGACAAAATATGTTCTTGGGTTCCAGAAAATAATTCACATAAAAGTAATTGGGATTTTGTGAATTAAAAACAAAATATTTGAACCATCAAAATTATTGGAGAAAAACTTTCTGCCAAAGGTATCCAATTAATTCTGGGCAGATGAACAAAAGTATTCTTAGGATAAAACTCTTTAAGGTTGAAAACTATTCTCCACGTTTTTCAAGGCTACCAGACCCCTTTTTATAACAAAGTCAAGTCGGTCAAAAGATAAGCATGGGGTCACCATGTCAGCCAAAAAGTAACCTCGCTCGAACGAGATCGCGTGTCGTCCAAATGACTACGCGCGACATCCACATGTCGTTCGAACGAGATGGTGATCTCATTTGAATGACCTTGGCATCAAAACCGAGGTACATTTTCTGCTTTATTGCCTTAGAAATTTTTCAAAACTTTTTTAAAAATCAATGTTTTCTAAAACAGCAATAAAACCCTTTTTATAAAAAAAAATTATAAAAAAATTTTTATACAAAAATTTTGAAAACTCCTTTTAAAAATATCCAAACACTCTTAGTATGAAATGTAAATGAAACTTTAAACATTATCTTACCAAAGTTCATATTGTTGGGCTTGAATGTTGAAGACAACTTGTAATTCGGATTCGTCTTTTATAGATGCAATCTTCTCATTTCTTCGATGACTTGTAGCGGTATATGACATAATTAATTATGACGAACTTATTAATAATATGTCCTTACATTTTTTGACCAGGTTAATTTGCTTTCTAGAGGATGAAGGACCATTGAACCATTTGATATTACCATATTTTCTTGGACCTAACACTTTCCCACTGTCGAAACTACTTGTGCTGGATAAATTAACCTAGATTTGAAAGGCTTATTCTGCAACATTTGCTTCCTTATTATTCATTATATGTTCATAAGAACCTAATAAACTCTGGAATCTTTAACAGTCATGGATAAGAAACCCCTTCCTTCTTTAATTGCAGAAATAATGTAATCGAAATGAAATGTTAAGGTCCTCATGATCTTTTCAATGACACATAAATCATTCCATTTTTCACCATTAACCTCAATTGATTAATAATGGATTGAACTTGTGAAAAATAATCAGATATAGTTTCAGAAAATTTCATAGAAAGGGATTCAAATTCACCTCGTGAGGTTTGCAACCTTACATTCTTCACCTTTTCATCGCCTTTATAGGATTTGTGAAAATTATCCCATGCCTCTTTAGCCATAATTTCACTTGAGATCTTTTTGTCTACAACCTCATCTACAGATTGGTAAAGAAGGAATACTTCCTTATAATTCCTAATGAGGCCTCCTGATTAGGCATAAATTCTTAGTATTTATCCCCTTAATCTATAGGCTTTTATCATCTTGTGCAGTTTAAATCGAGTTGATTTTTCTCATATTATTGCTACTGACCTTTTCTATGTAGTTCATCGAGTTACATGTATTTCTCATAGATTTTGAAGGTATTTTACACAATTGAATAAAACGAAAAACTCAAACTCACTAAAGATACAAGTGAAGTAAATTTAAGGGCAAAAAAGTATTTTTTTTCACCAGGAATTCGGATATCTAAAGGGGAGTTGAAGATCTCAAGTCCATGAGCATATAGGAAGAATCGACATCCAAATCCGATCCCCAGTTGCGAAGTTATGAAGATTTAAAGTTGAGAAGAAATCAAGGAGAAAAAGGAAGAAAAATAGAAAAGAAGCGAACTGAACCGATAAGGCCATAACCGAATCGGTTCTCCACACTGTTACAATAAAATCGAACTGATGAATCAGAAGTAGACCAATTCGATAGCTAGAAAAGTAGAACCGATTCGCCGAAAAGTAGAACCGGTTCGGCGGGACGAAATCTGCATTTTATTATTTCTTAAAACTAGAGTTGTGCATGGTTCAAACTCTTAAAAAGAATGCGATGTATTTAATTCCTTTTCATACCAAACATTAGGAGGTTTATATTTTGTTAGTTTTGAGAGTATTTTGAAGCCAACAAGTGTAGGATTTATATTGTTCAATAATTTCTTCCTAAATTTGAATTAATTTAAGGCTTTTATTCATTCCAAGTAATCTTTTCTTTATTGATCTCGATTGCTTTCATATTTGTTGTAGGAAATTTATTCTTCTTAGTTAAAATCCTTCCTTGCATGTTCAATTTTACTTTTCATGCGATTATGATTTCATGTACCATAGATTTCTTGTTTAAACATAGTTTCATAATATCCGACTAGATTTCTAAGGGTTGGGATGCATGAACCCAACCCTATGTGGTTTGCAAGAATATAAAAGTAATTCTCTTAATTAAATAAATGATTTAATCGTGTTGGTTAGATGTTACTACTATCGTAGGATTTTTAACCTTGTTTGTCCTGGGTAACCAGGGTGTTTAAGAGTGCGACGCACATGTCAGTTATACCGACACCGCTTTATTTCTATTATTGATTATGTATGATGCGGGACGATTGATTTTATATATACTAAACATACAAGGGTTCGGGGGATTGTAGTCCAACCTATTCTTCTTATTCATATTTAGTCAGTCACAGTTAGTTTATTTCTGCATACTGTAATAACCCAGGCTTTTGAGCGGCTATTTTATATTATTTTGCCCGATGGGCAATTTTATAAAATAGGGGATGTTGGAGTAAATATTATTTCCCGTGAGACTTAGGGATAATATTTACTATGTTTTGTCTATTTACCGTTATGAGAAGGTGAATAGCATTATATTGTGATATATTACGTCGTTATATGTAAAATGACGGTTATGACCTATATTTAAAGTTGGGCTTAATTAAAGAAATAAAATGAATTTAGAACATAAAAATAGTTCACAGTTTCCCGAATGCCAAAATAGGGGGTGCAGTTGTTTTTAGAATAGTCGAGATAGTCGAAATAAGTGTCATGTTGTATTTTTGAGTTTTGGGCACTTTTGGAGTGTTATGACTCAATTATGTGGGTACGAGTCATTTTAATGGTGTATTAGCAATTAAAAGTGGGGCATTCATGTTTTGAGACTCGTATAAGTCCCCCACTCCTTTTTCTTTTCTCATTTGTGTTAGAAACCAAGAGAGAGAGAGAGAGAGAGAGAGAGAGAGAGAGAGAGAGAGGAGAGAGGTTGGGAGAAATGAGAGAAAAGAGAGAGAAATGGGGATTTGAGGCCGGATTTCGTTGCTACCGAAAGAGAATCAGAGACTACGAACCTCGAGGCAAGTTTCTTACTTGCTAGATGTTGATTTAATGTGTTAAATTGCATTTTTAGTTAGGTTTTTGGAGGTTTAAACCCTAAATGGGTATTTGTTGATTTTGGTGATTAAACCCTTAAATCTTAGTATTAATCTGATTTGAGGTTAAATAATTAGTTACTTGATGTGTAGAAATAATTTTGTAGTAATATTTGTTGTTGTGGTTGGGTGAAATAGTGGATAAAAGCTTAGAGGTTTCGTTAATGGCCAAAACAGCTTCTCGGAGAAGAAGTTGTCCGCCAGGATCGATCGATCGAGCCTGGGGGATCGATCGATCGAAGCCTTCGATCGATCTACGGCCAAGGGTCGATTCATCGACCCCTTCTGAAAGTGTGAGGTTTTTCTAATTATGTTTTAGCCCTTTTTTTTTAGGTTCGAGGTTTAGGAACCTTCCTTTGGGGAGTAATGGGGAGCCCTAGAGGGTTGTTTTGGGTAGACTAATGTCCTAGGCTAAGATGGGATAATTAGGCTTACCCGAGGGCTAGTTTGTATAGGTTAATGTCCGAATGATATAGGAAGTTAACCTAAAGATAAATTGGAGATAAAATGTAAATGTTGAGACTTTTGGGAGATACTCCTTGAAGGAGACTCACTTTGATGGTTCATGAAATTGTTTGAACTTTTGGAGACTAGTTTGAGGATGAAGGCACTTCAGGTCTTAGGTCATTAATAAAATATGACTTAATGATAATCAAATGCATATTTTAAAACTTGGTACTAAATGGCTAAGTACAAATGATTTTGAAAATGTAGAGGATGATGTTTTCAAAAAGGAAAAAGTGATGTTTTTCATAAACGTTAATTTATGATTACACACCTCCCTAAATCGCTATCATAAGGGAAGTTGCGTGCGTATGGTGATGCCCCCTGGCTAATGAATGCAGGGTGGATATAGTCCTAGGCAATATGGGAGTTTATTTTACTGCGCTGGTGAGGTGATTCTGGTTGTGGTCATGACTCTCCCGCAGATATATGGCCGCTTCGCGACGTTGTTAGGTTCCCAGGTTATCTTGTTTGATGGGCCGTGGAAGATGATAGCCATTTAGGGGCGCGTCCAGTGGGGAAACTCGGAGGGACGATCTTAGATTTGTTAAAGAAATTCATGATAATGAATTGTCTTTAAATACATTTCCTGGATGGAAGAAGGGAAATGGAAGCATATGTTATTAAAAAGCATTTTAATGATAATAAAAAGGGCTTTTTGTATACACTTCCTGGATGGAAGAAGGGAAGTGGGATTTTATGAAAAGGTAAAGCATTTTTATGATAATAAAACTTTCTTTTAAAAAATGTATTTTCCTGGATGGAAGAAAGGAAATAAAATTGGTAAAGAAGGTTAATTTGAGATTTAATTTGTAAACATTTGATAAAATGAATTTACCATATGTGCATATTCCTAATGAAAGAAATAGGAATTTCGCCCCTAGGTAGAGAATAAATTTATTTTATGTCTCTTTGTGTAGCTGTAGATATGACCTCCCATGCATATGCATACACATACATATATATATTAATTACGTGTTGAGGATCTAATGGATCTCGACGATCAACCTTGCCTAAGTAGTAGTGTATCGAGGGGGTTCGTTGTTTGGATTTCGCTTTGCGAGACACCCCACGCACGAATAGGGCATAGTGTTGAGACTGGGGAGAAGTTAGCCCTTAGTACTTGGGTTAAATAGAGCATCTCATGATATTACGCTAGGTTGTGCCTTTAGATTGAGAGGTGAGAAATATTATGTTAATTGCGAGAGAATTACGCACTTAACTATCATGCATTTTAGTCACATGGGAATCATATCAAACCGGGTCCTGACCCGTATTTATATTTCTTTATTTTGCATGCAACTCCTTGCCGTACAGATTCTCTACCTCATGGACACCCGTATTTACATTTCCATTCCAGTTATCAAGGAGATACAGCATATTACGGATGTTGTAGGTTATTTCTATAAGACGCTTCTTTCTATTGTACTCTAGTTATGTTCAGTTTATATATTCAGGCGTGTTGCCCAAGGCATTGCACTCATTTATTATAATGTAATATTGAATGTGTAATACTCGGTGTAACTATTTGTATTGGTCTGTTCACCGACAGCTTATTCAGTGATTATTTATTATATGGTCATTCTTTATCCGTTGATTTTTTATATCCACCGTTTTTGCAAATGGGATTGTCTTAGTGATTTTCTTTTACTTTAAAATTTTTAAAAATGACAGTCCGTTTTCTAAAATGATTGGTGGTTATCTCATACTATTATTTTAATCGACAGTGATGCTGAGAATGGACCATCTATGATTCCTGTGATTATTAGAGTATTGGGCTGACCACCTATTATTTTAGTAGGCGGGTTGTCACACATACGTATCTTAATTCTTAGTTTAATTAATTTTCATTTAGTTAGTAGATATAAAACTCAAAACAATTCATCTTTCGTTCTTTTTCTAGAGTCAACCTTAGGATTTATCGTCTTACCTATCGTCGTTACATTATACGTCCTATTTCCCTGAGGATTCGACCCTATCTTACCAGGTTTATTCTTGCACGATCGGTTTGCACTTGAACCATAATTAGCATGCACTAGAGACACATTTTGAGTCGCGTCAAGTTTTTGGCTCCATTATCAGGGATTTAGGTAGAATTTTAGGTTAGGTTGAGTTATTCTAAAATTTGACTCCAAATCTTAAAAAGTAAAAAACAATCGGCATCTCTCAAAAGTCCTTACATGCAAAATCCGCAACAAACTCCTCAATAATCTCCCACCCGCATTCACGAAAATCCAATAGTTGAGTATGACCCCGATAGTCCACACACTCCTAACGCTCCAAAATTATGGGTTCCACCTCCTACACCTCTAAATTCCATCACAAGTCACATTTCTAGGACACTGAATCAATTGGAGAGAGAGCCATGTCGGAACACACTAGTTTTGGTACGGGTGAGGGTGAACTTCCATATCGTCCCATAAGAGAACTCCTCTATACCAAGAGAACTGTCACCCTAGGATGCATTCTACCTTTGTACAATGGTGGACAGTTCCATTTTCATAATGTGATGATACAAATTATTCCCACATTTCACGGGTTGGATTCGAAAAAAGCCTTATCTCCACATTCGTGAGTTGGAAGAGGAATGAGATACATTTAGCGATCAAGCTTGCACACAAGATGTTGTTCGCCTCAAACATTTTCCTTTTTGCTTCAAGGATAAATCTAAGACCTGGCTTTGGTCTTTATCAGCGAACTCAATTGGATCATGGAGGGAAATGCAATCCAAATTTCTCTTAAAGTTCTTTCACTAATATCGAACAAATTCCATCCAAGCTCAAATTGAAACATTCCGACAACAAGAAAATGAGTTATTTGATCAATGTTACGAACATTCCAACGAGCTAGTTAGTACATTCCCTCATCATGGTTTTGATGAGTATCATCTCATATCTTTCTTTCACCAATGACTAAGCATATCTTCTAAACAAATCGTTGAGACAATGTACGAGACACCATTTTGGGAACTAGATGAACACAATGCAGACGCCAACCTTAAGTTTGTCACCGAGATAACTCAAGCGTGGGATACATCCGATCCTAACACCTAAAATTGGGTTCGACAAACTACCACCGCTCCTTTAGCGCCCAATATTTATCATGTGGGAGAGGTCTTCGGATCAAGGCTAAGAGAACTAATCAGATCCATCCTATCAATGCAAGAGAATGTGTGTGTTATTTGTGAGGCGGGCCATTCAACGAAGGAATGATCGACGATACTCGCCTGCAAAGTAATGCCACATGAGCAAGTGGATGAGGTAGTAGGATTTAAGGGTAATTTCAATGCCCCCCATGGGAATTCGTACAACCCTTCATGGAAGAACCATCCAGGTTGTAGCTATGGGCAACAACATGCTGTGTTCAATCCTAATTCACACGTTGCCCCTCCTTCACCACCACCTCCACATTTTCAACAAGATCCACATATGCAAGCACCACCTCATGCACCATATATCACCCCACCGTGGAGAAATCTCGAGGATAATATACACCAATTCATCCAGTCCCAAAATGTAACCAATGCTAAGTATGACCCCATGTTTACCAAAATAAATGAGAATATCTTTAGGCTTCAATCATCTTTAAGTATCCAAGAGAAGGGTAAGTTTTTGGCCCAAGGTCAAAGACCTCCTTAAGGTCAAACTAGTGTTAACTATACTTTCCATGAACATCAAGAGCAATGTGAAGCCGTCACGACTCTACGTAGTGGGTGATTTGTTGATTTATCACCTCCCCCATACGACACACCTAAAGACTAGGAGGTTTTACCCGGTACAAAAGAGACCGAAGATGCCTCCTTGAAGGAGAGTGACAATTATGACAATAATGAGCTTGAAATTTTAGTGAAACCACCCACCACCATGTCGTTCCCTCAACGGTTGGTTCCTCCCCAAAAAGCATTCCCCCGTAATGACGTGCTAGATGTTTTTAAGCAAGTCAAGCTGAATTTTCCTTTTATCGATGCTATGCAAGAAATTTTTGCTTATGCTAAAGTCCTTAAGGACTTATTGACGGTGAAAAGAAGGCTAAAGGTGAAAAAGAGCGTCTTCCTAGCACAAAATGTGAGCTCTATTCTACGTAATGATATCCCACCAAAGTTTAAAGATCCGGGTGCACCTACCATTTCGTTCATCATTGGGTATAATTGAATAGAAAAGGCCTTACTTGACTTAGGGGTGAGGGTCAACATTCTTCCCTACTCCATATATAGGCAACTCGATTTGGGGGACTTCAAGCCCACAAAAATCACTCTCCAACTCGCGGATCATACCGTGAAGATACCACGAGGCATTATTAAAGACGTGATAGTCCAAGTTGACACCTTTTACTTCCTGGTAGATTTTGTCATTTCGAACACGAAACCCTCCATCACCTCAAGTAATCATGTTCCCGTCATTCTTGGCCACCCATTCTTAGCTACGATTAATTCACTAATTAACACTCAAAATGGGAAAATGAAACTCACTTTCAGGAACATGACCTCAGAAACAAATATCTTCAATATCGTTAATCAAGTGGGTGATGAGGATGATTTTCACTCAGTGGATCTTATTGAGGAGATAGTAGAGGAGCACATAGAGGGAAAATTTCGTGGGGATGCTTTAAGAGGATGCCTTATATTGAGTGGTGAGAGCGACGGGATGTACACCGATTCTGAGAGGGAGGTATGAGAGTGGAGAGCGGAATTAGATGAGAGAGCGTCATATGAGGACATGATAAAAGTGAGTTATGTTTCTAGATTTGAGGAATTACCACCGAGGGAGTCGTGCACGATTCCCTCCGATGAAAAATTTCCCGCCCTTGAATTAAATAAATTACCCTCTAACATTAAATATGATTATTTGGGAGAGGATGAGACATTTCCTATTGTTGCCTCCTCTAGCCTAGATAAAGAGCAAAAGGGTAAACTGTTAGTGATTTTGAGGAAGCACCGAAGTGCCTTTGGTTGGTTCATAGTGGATCTAAAAGGCATAAGTCCCTTGATTTGTACCCATAAAATCCACCTAAAGTAGGACGTGAAGCCCTTGAGGGAAATGTAAAGGTGATTGAACTCCACCATAAAAGAGGTAGTAAAAGTGGAAATCAATAAGTTATTAGACGTCGGGATCATTTACCCAATCTCAAATAGAAAATGGGTGAGTCCAATCCAAGTCATCCCAAACAAGTCGGGAATGACAGTGGTCGAGAATGCCAAGGGTGAATTAATTCCCCAACGTACCACCACCGGGTGGCATGCTTGCATTGATTACCGTAAACTCAATGCGAGAACTAGGAAAGATTATTTTCCCTTACTATTCATCGACCAAATACTAGAGAGAGTAGAGTGACACCCATATTATTGCTTCCTTTACGGTTATTTCGAATGTAACCAAATAGAGGTAGATGTTCTTGATCAAGAGAAGATGACTTTCACATGTTCCTTTGGCACGTTTGCCTACAAATGTATGTCATTTGGACTATGTAATGCGCTCGCGACCTTTCAAAGGTTCATGCTTAGTATCTTTAGCAACATGGTTGAAAGATGCCTTGAGGTATTTATGGATGACTTTAGCTTTTTTGGCCCCTCTTTTGACCTTTGCCTTTCAAATCTTCAAAAAGTAGTTTCCTGGTATGTGGAAAAGAACTTGGTTTTAAATTGGGAAAAATGACATTTCATGGTAACTAAAGGAATAGTAATTGGCCACATTGTGTCGTCCAAAGGAATTGAAGTCGATAGGGAAAAAATAGATGTCATAGCCGAGCTTCCCCACCTAAATCACTAAAGTATGTGCGCTACTTCTTGGGCCACGTGAGCCTTTATAGAAGGTTCATTAAGGATTTTAGTGCCATTGCTAGACCCTTGAGAAACCTCCTTATGAAGGATACCCCTTTTGAGTGGAATGAAGCATGCCAAAGTGATTTTGACAAATTGAAAACCATACTTGTTTCTGCCCCCATTATGCAAGCTCCGGATTGGTCCCTTCCATTCGAGCTTATGTGTGATGCAAATGATTACGCTATCGAGGCTGTTTTTGGCCAAATCAAAGACAAGAGGTCTCATGTCATCTATTACGCAAGCTAGACTCTAACCGAAACACAACTCAATTACTCCACCATAGAGAAAGAATTGCTAGAGGTAGTTTTTGTCCTAAATAAGTTTCGTTCCTACCTCATCGGCTCGCCCATCACATTCCTTACCAACCACAGGGCGCTTAAATATCTCTTTTCCAAGAAGGATGCTACGTCGCACCTCATAAGGTGGATCCTACTCCTACAAGAGTTCAATCTCTCTACAAAAGATAAGAAGGAGTAGAAAACGTCGTAGCCAACAATTTGTCCCGGCTTTCATCCGACGTGCTGAGTGATCCAATACTCATAGATGAATATTTTTCGAACGATAAATTATTTGCCACTTCTTCTCTCCCCTGGTTTGCGGACATAGTTAATTATCCTGTCATTGGAGCCGTCCCCACGATTGGACACTGTAAGAGAAAAAGAAGTTCATTACTTGGTCACGTATATTTTTCTTTGAGGATATATTTCTATTTAAATATTGAGCAAACCAAATCACTTGACATTTCGTACCGAATGATGAGATTCTATGTGTCATCCACTTTTATAATACGGAAGCATGTGGAGGCCATTTTTTGATGAAAAAGATGGCCTCTAAGATTCTTCAAAGCAGTCTCTATTGGCCCATACATTTTTGGGATGTAAATGCTTATTGTAAATCATGCGATAGATGTCAAACAATGGGAGACATTACCCGTCAAGACATGATGCCATTGACCCCCATACTCATTATTGAGATATTTGATTGTTTGGGTATTAACTTCATGGGCCCTTTCCCTCCCTCCTTTAGCCTCTTATACATCCTTGTTGTGGTAGATTATGTGTCAAAATGGGCATTGGCTATAACTACTAAAACTAATGAAAACAAGGTCGTGATTAAGTTCTTACAAGAACACATACTCTCTCGCTTCGATGCTCTGAAGGAAATTATTAGTGATAATGGTAAGCACTTTTGTAATCGACCGTTTTAAAAATTAATGAGAAAGTATGGAGTCGTTCGTAAGGTCGGGATAACTTATCACCCCCAAATGAGTGGACCAACCGAACCAGCAAATTGTGAAATCAAGAACATTCTTAAAAAAACCGTCGTTCCTAATCGAAAATATTATTCCCTTCAATTCAACGATGCACTATGGGCTTATAGAACCGAATACAAGAACCCCCTCTGGATGTCCCCATTTCTCTTTATCTATGGAAAAGCTTGCCATATCCCCGTGGAGTTAGAACACAAATCTTATTGGGCAATAAAGAGGTTGAACTATAATTTAGACGAGGCCGGTGAAGCTTACAAGCTTCAATTGAATGATTTGTAAGAGAGGTGCAACGATGTGTATGAGAATGCCAAAATATCCAAAGACAGATGAAGCTCGCACATGATAAAATCATTCGACGCAAAGAGTTTCATTTGAGGCAAAAATTTCTTCTCTATAACTCTCGTTTTAACTTGTTTCTCGATAAATTACGTTCATGGTCGACACGCCCATTCTTCATTAAAGACGTGCTCCCCCATAGTGTCATTCAATTGGAAGATCCAAAGGCGAGAGACACATTCAAAGTCAGCGGACAACACCTAAATCCGTACTTAGAGGCGTGTGTTGAATAAGCCGACACCATTTGGTTATCGAACCCCGTGTACGGGGTTGAGTGAGAATGAATTGAGAGGTCGTTGCACCCCCGATGCGTATGGGGTGATTCTTGTGTACATTACATAGTTTTAGGTTAGGGTCATTAGATGTCGGTAGGATGTGAGCTATTAGAGAGAGATTCATGCAAGGAACAACACGGGAAGGTTTAGAGTTGTTGAGGATAGTGATCAATATTTTCGGGCTCATACGCGAGTGGAAATAATTTGGAAGAATCCTAAAAAAAATTTAGAGTTTTAACACTTTGTTTTTTTTAAGGAAGTAAAATTGAGATGAAGAAAACAGTCGATCGAACCAGTTCGCCCTATAGAACCGAACCGGTTCGGCCCCGAACTGAACTAGTTCGATTTTTTGAAAGTCTGTTCGATTCCACCAATTGTTCATCCCCCTTCACTTACCCAATCCATTCCCTTCCCTCATGTTTTCCCCCATTTCCTACACTTTTCCCTCCATTCTTCATCCCGTTTTCCATCCAAAATAATTTCCCTGTAAATCCCCGCTACACCATACCTCCCCTATAAATACACACTTCCCCTTCACCATTTTCACACCTCTCGCTTTCTCCTTTTCACTCTCAAAAAATTCCAACACTCCCAACCCCTTTCCAAATGGCCAATAACTAGCGCCCCGCCAAGTACAAAAGCACCGACATTTTTCCCGACGACGATGGTGAATTTCTCTCCCGTCAAGAGCAAAGATGGTGTGATACTTTCTTTTCCACCTCCCGCACGATGCATATCGAGAGGCAGGTCAATTGGGAACAAATTCGCCAATCAGTCACTACGTTATTCTGGTCTCGTAGGTGGTGCCAATTCAACTAAGAACCTGGGCCCGCGGTGTGAGAAGAGGAGGTTCGCATGTTCTACGACACCCTTGTCTGCATGGGCGAGTTCATAGCCCAAGCATATGTGGATCAAGCCCCTATCCCATTTTCTCTCGAACTTTTGATCCAAAATATGCTTACTAAGGGCGTCCGAAGCCCAACTCATTTTGGTTACCCCACCGCAGACAGACCGATCGAGAAACATACTTGTATCGGGTGCATCACCCACGGTACCATGTGGTATTATGACACTTTCCCCGTGGGGAGCCTCAATGAATGGTCCTGCATCTCCTTCCTCAACATTTGCAGGTGTATTTTGCAAACATCCATTGACTCGGCGATGCGACTTCACTAAGACAACATTCTCTACCACCTAATTGATGCGAGCACCCATATCCACCTCGCTTGCACTTTTTATGCCGACATACTCAATGCCTCCATGGACCCCAAGGGCAAGGCTACCCTCCCTTATCCCCGTCTCATCACGTCTTTTCTCAAAGATGTGGGACTTACACTCCCACGCATCGTCCCCCACATCCTAAAACCCATTAGAGGGGAGTTATGGACAAGGAGTGATAGGCAATTTCGTGTTATTCAACAACCACCAGCGAACGAGGAAAAGGATGTTGAGATGGGCGAAGAAGAGGAGCCCGGGGAGGAGGAATACGATGAGGAGGAGGACTCGGACTACGAGCCGGTGGGAGCGGACATCACTCGTCGCATTGAGAACTTGGAGACGAGTTTTAATGATTTTGTAAGGGAATATAGGGAAGACCAGGAGGGATACTGACGGCGACACTAGCATGATGGTTTGCCTTCAAGCAGAAATGTACAAGCTCCAAGTAAGTGAAGGGCTGCCACTCCTCACTTACTTCTATGACCCCTATGATCTCAACGCCCCCGGCCCCTCTCACCCACCCCCACAATAGGCCCTACTTTGTTGATGATGTTGTTGTCTTAGTTTTCTTTATGTAGTTCGTTGTTTATTTTAGAATTTTATTGATTTGTCACAACGAGCTATGTATCTCTCCTTCAAGTTCTTATAATCTTTGTTTAGTAATAAAAAAAATTGCATTATGTTTATTTTTACGCACTTTCCTTTATTTTTTAATTTTAGTCCTTTTGCATAGGGACTTCACAAAAGTCTAAGTTAGGGGGGTACGCATGCTCTTTAAAATTTCACAAATTCCAAAATGGCAAAAAAAATCTTGAAAATTTGTAAAAAAATTGAAAATTTTCAAAAAAGTCAAAAAAAAATTCTTCAAAGTAAATAAAAATTGGAATTTAAATTTTTCAAAAATGTCACTAAAATTTTGTTTGAAGTCTCAAATTGTAAAAATTCAGATGCACTAGGCCGAAATTGACCAAAGATGGAAATTGAAAGAAAATTGATGACTTAACGAATATGTGTGGAGATTATTAACCCAATGAGAATTCGAGCATATCACTTTTTCTGAGTTTTTAAAATTAATCCGAGTTAATGGTTAACTCAAAGTTCATTTCATCATTTTAATAAGTCGTTGAAGATCTCAATACCTTTGTTTTGATTGGTTATGGGAAATGTGTGAGATGTTGTCATGAAAAGCGCGTTAAAATATCTCTAAACTAAATTAATCTCGAGATGCATATAGTAATGTAATTAATAATTCGGATAATGAAGTTAGGCCATCGTTTGTTACCCAAAAATAATAGCCCTAAAAAGTTGTGTAAAATTATCCTTTTGCTACCCAACTTGAGCCGAATAAAAAATTTCCCTTTCGCTTGATAACATGAAAAACCCATTTAGCTCGGAATTACGAAATTTGGAAATTTCATCAATAAAGTCCAAAAATGTGCATAAAAAGGGCAAAAAAATGGAAAAAGAAGAGAAAAAGGAGAAAAAGTCCGAAAAAACACTAAAAGGACATCATAAGAACATTTTCGAATTCCGAACATCCCAACCAATCCCAATTTTACCTAATACACCTTAAACCCAAGAAAGTCCTAACCGAGTCCAAATTGCAGAATTAATTATTGCGTAGAGCTCAAATGTGAAAAGATAATAAGAGAGATTAAATGGTGTTAAATAAGAGATGATGTTTCCCGTTTTCCAACGACTGTATCCCGATGATGAGATATTTTCACCATAAAAATTTCGCCTTTCCAATTGTGTGCTTGAATTTGTGTTCCATTATATTTACTCTTTTAAATCACGTATACCGAGTGAAATAACCACAATTCCAGTGATTCATTTGTGAGAGCATCCCGTGAGAATTGAATAAAAAAGAATTTTTGAAAAAATAACGTAATGATCAATCGGCGAAAGTTAGGGGTTTAATATTTGGCTTCACGCACACACTACGAATTAAAACTTGCGAATGTAAATTTACGGTGAATATTTTTAGAAAAATTTAAATTATACAATTTTTAGATATTATGAATTTTTCTTTGAGCCGAAAATGAATTTTGTAGGTATATTCACTGCAAACCGTCACGAGACACCATTCGTCCTATTAAGATAACCTGGGGGTTTAAAGGCTTATTGCATACGATAAATGCAATTGCTTGCCGGAGAAGAGGTATTGTATACTAATAACACGTTGGTTGAGTGTTGGACCATGCTTTGATTCTTTTACATTGCTCGGGATGATCAAAGTTCTAAGTTAGGGGAGTTGATTAGGCATAAATTCTTCGTATTTATCCCCTTAATTTAGAGGCTATTATCATCTTGTGCAATGTAAATCAAGTTGATTTATCGCATATTATTTCTACTAAACTTTTTTTATGTAGTGCATCGAGTTTCATGTATTCCTAGTACGCTTTGCAGGTATTTTACATGATTGAAGAAAAGGGAAACCTCAAACTCACTAAAGATACAAGTGAAGGAAATTCAGGGGTAAAATAATAATTTTGCACCAGGAATTCGAACATAGAATCTAAAGGAAAGTTGAAGACCTCAAGTCCACAAGCATATAGGACAAAACGACATCCAAATCTGAGCCCCATTTGTGAAGTTATGAAGCTTCAAAGTTGAGAAGAAATTAAGGAGAAAAAGGAAGAAAAATAGAAAAGCAGTGAATCGAACCGATAAATTCATAATCGAACCGATTTACCACACTGTCAAAGCCAAACCGAATTGATGAATAAGAAGTAGAATCAGTTCGGTAGGCTAGAAAAGTAGAACCAGTTCGCCCAAAAGTAGAAACGGTTCGGCAGGACGAAATCTACATTTTTTTATCTCTTAAAATTAGAGTTGTGTATGATTCAAACTCTTAAAAAGAACGTGATGTATTTAATTCATTTTCATACCAAACATTAGGAGGCATCTTTTTTGTTAGTTTTTAGAGGATTTTGAAGCCAAGAACTATAGGATTAATATTTTTCAATAATTTCGTCATCAATTTGGATTAATTCAAGGCTTTTATTCGTTCCAAGTAATATTTTCTTTATTGCTCTCAATTACTGTCATATTTGATGTAGGTAATTCATTCTTCTTAGTTAAAATCCTTCCTTGCATGTTCAATTTTACTTTTCACGCAATTATGATTTCATGCACCATAGATTTCTTATTTAAACATAGTTTCATAATGTCCGACTAGATTTCTAAGGGTTAGGATGCATGAACCCAACCCGATGTGGTTTCCATGAATATAAAAGTAATTCTTTGAATTAAATCAATGATTGAATAGTGTTGGTTAGTTGTTACTACTGTCATATGAATTTTAACCTCGTTTGTCCTAGGAAATCGGGCTGTGTAAGAGTGCGATGCGCGTGTCAGCTATACCGACATCGCTTTATTTCTATTCTTGATTATGTATGATGCAGGCTTGTACCCTCATATATGTAGTGCTTGAAATTTGTAAAGTCTTGATTTGATCGATTATCTAATTCATTGTTGCTTTTATATCTGGTAAACATACTAGGGTTCGGGGGATTATAGTCCAGCCTATTCTTCTCATTCATATTTAGTTAATCACAGTTAGTTTATTTCTTCATATGTAGCTTAATTCTTAGTTTAATTAATTTGTATGTAGTTATTAGATTTAAAACACAAAATTAATCATCTTTTCATTCTTTTTCTAAAGTCAACCTTACGATTTGTCGTCTTACCTATTGTCATTACGTTCTACGTCCGATTTTCTTGAGAATGCAACCCCGTCTTATCGGGTTTATTACTTACGTGACCAGTTTGCACTTGAATCGTAATTTGCACGTACTAGAGACACATTTTGAGTAGTGCCACCTCTAATAGAGGCTAAGCCTATGTTGTGGGATTTGGACCCATCAGTGTTGCATTTGTAGAAGGGGTGGGAAGGGGGATCCCAGGCGATATGGTACTCCACTTTTGGATGGGTAGATTGTGAATGTTGTTTACGTCGAATGTTCATAAATTGACTCATTTGGTCTGATGTGTAGTTGGTTATAAGGAATTTCACTATAGGTTTATGACTGAAGATCGCTTCATTTTTGGCCAGCCATATGTTACGAAGAGCAAAAAATGGTTTAGTTCCATAAAAAGTGACGCCTAAAGTTTTGCATATTCCTGCCATTTGCCATAAGTTGGAGGTCGTAGATATGTCAGTCTCAACATGCAGTGGTCAAACATCAATTGTAATCGAGCAGGTTGTAAATATTTGATTGTTAGAATCTAGTAGATGGCATAATGGGCAGTTAGGAGTCGTGGTTTTGTAGTAATAAAAGAGTCGATCCGTTGTAGGCAAAGCCTGATGGACTAAGAACCATAAAAATATTTTTTATTTTGGGAGGTAGTCTGCTCTTCCAGAGCCACATCCATGGCCAAGATGGAATATGCCGCATGATTTCGTTCATGTCTAACCAACGACAAGTTTCTTTAATATTAAATGGTCCCTCATGACTCGGCCACCAATTTGGTAAGTCTTGATCCATTGTAGGAAATATGTAGATGGCTTATATAAAAAGAAGGAAATCTATTGACATAATTGGGATAGCATGGACATGTTCCAGTGGTGGTGGTAGATAAATCGAGAAAGCAGTTACTACAGAATGTTTACGGGAATGCCTAGGAAACGATTTGTCAGGGTTTCATGTAGAACTATATATGATAACCAAATGTGATCGTATCAGGACTAATGCGCCATTTAATCCCCTGTCTGAATAAAGGAATCAATTTGGAAACCCGAGTCCAAAACAAGGAAGCTTGGGTAGGGCGTGTCATTTCAAAGAGGGAAGATTGGGGGAAGTATTTTTGTTTGATCACACGCACCCATAGGTTTGTTGGGTTAAAGAAAAGTTTCCAAAGAAGAATAAGCATGAAAGAGGTATTGAACGTATGCAAAATTTTGATACCCAGTCCCCCAAATTATTTTGGTAGTGTGACTGTGGCCTATGGAATGGTTGGGGTCTTTCTCGATTGTGATATGGCATTCCAAAAGATTGCCTTGATGATAATGGATTTGGGTAAAGGATATGCTGACATACTATATACGGGCAGGAAAGTGCATACTGCGTTAATGAGCATGGCTCTGCTCGCATAAGAGAGAAAACGGGAGTACCATGTTTTTAGTCTGGCATCTAGGTCTGCTATGAGGTCAATGAAAAGACTACGAGTGACTCGGCCATTAATTAAAGGAAGACCAAGGTACTTTTCGTGACCCGAGTTTCGATGAAACCCAAGCATTGTACGCATTGTACTTATAGTACTTCGAGTCCGAGGACCAAAGGTTATCATGGATTTGTCTCGATTGATGGCTTCACCATAATGGAAGAAAAGTCTTTCAAAATTGTCCGAAATTTGGTAATTGTCTGGGTTGTTGGTTGCAGAAAAAAGATGCAGTCATCTGCAAACGTGAGCCTCGGTATTTTAGGGCCAGACTTTGAGGGTCTGAGGGTGGTAATACTTTTTAAAAAACATTCTTGCTCAATTTTTCTGAACAACACATCTAATCTTAAGATGAAAAGGAGTGGAGACAAAGGATCTCCTTGTCTCAATTCCCTTAAAGGCCTAAAGTAGGATCCGGTATGTCCGTTAATCAATGTTTGAAAAGAGGTGGTGGATATGCATGTTGTGATATACGAGATCCATTGCTCTGGGAGTCCATGCTGTTGTAGGACCCACTGAATAAAAGGCCATTCATAGGATCTCCTTGTCTCAATTCCCAAAATGGAGATCAAGGACAAGCTAAACTTTAGTATCATAGGCGTCTCTAGTACACCTGATCACATTTTAGATGAGAAGACTCTATTTTATTCATTTCTATGTATTTTCAACTTAAAATTAAATAACTTTTGTTTGACATGTCCATTTTATTATAATGTTGATGTTTTCGAAATCCACGCTTTGAAAATGTATCAAATTGGATCCATTATCGATAAAAAAATTTGTGCAACGATATATCTTTCTTTGGCGACAGGAAAAAAATATAAAAAGATTATATATAATAATTGAATTTGCAACCACTGTAAGAATTTAATAAAATACAAAAATAAATATCTTTTAATAAAAATAATTAAATATTTTTAGTTTTCTCAGTAAGTTTCACTACACACAACTGATTTTGCCCATCATTGTATTAGATTAGGCAAGAACTATGAAGAAAGAAAAAGACAGTCAATAAAACAAATTGTTAACGAATGTTTCTACGTAAAATTGCAATTATTATACATTAACGGATGAGTTTGGAATATAAAAGTTTTTTTATCCTTCTTGTACTTTTCAATTAGAATTGAATGCAATCACAAGTGCGGCTCATTATGTTAGTAGACTTCATATTCTCAATGTGTTTAGAAATTTCTACACGTAGAAATGAAATGTTTATTAAAATCCCTATATCTTTACTCGGACAAGTCATATAGGGATATACGTGTTAGGGAAGATTTTTTCCTTTTGTTTTTCTAACATAGAAACTTAATGAACAAAATTTTCCGCAATATCCACAAAATGGAACCGACACTATTTCACATTAGAGTGCTTGATGAAAAGTAAGAGCATTCTAGAAAAAACTCATCAACCAAAGACAAATAACACTCTTATCATTTAATTAGCTTGACTATCGCCCAAATGTGGGATTACAATAATATTAATTGGTCCAAGTAGTTTGAGCCCAAGACACTTAATAGTATAAAAAAACTAAAGTAACCCTAAACTAAATGGAGAATATTCTCTTATTCTACTAACAATAAAAATTAAAATAAATAAAAATTCAATTTATTCTTAATTCCGTATAAAACACACATGGAGCACCACCATTTAGTATTTACATCACTGCTTGATCGGATTGCCTCCCAAGCTGAGGCTGCTGTGAGCTCACTATTATCATTTAACCTTAAAATGATTTTATTAGTAATTGTAAATGGAGTTTTATCTCTTACTGTTCTTAATCTATTAAGTATAGATACAAACCATTCCCCCTTATAATTTTGTCAACTTTTGCCCCTTTATTACTTTTGACATCATATATAACTTCCTCTCTCTTAAATTATACAAGTTAATAACTTGATTTTGTTATAATTTGTAAAATACATGTGCTTTTATATACTATAATTTTTTTTTAAAATTTATTTTGAGAAACATTACAAATTCCTTCACCCGGTTCAGATATATATTTTATGGGTCAGTTACCGAATAGTTCCCAACATAAATACATATTTTGTAAAAAAGACACCTAATTTTAGTTCAATCCATTTAGTCCCTCAAATACCCATTTACTCGATATTTTCTTTTTTTAATGGTCCGTGTTAGATTTAGATTTAATAAATCAATTAACAGTTTTTATGGATCAATAAAACAATACATGAACATATAAACTGTTAGGTAAACATAGGACATTAATCTACATAATCATCACATATATCCAAAATAGAGTTGAAAAACATACCTAAATTAACATTAGAATTGACGAGTGAAGAGGTTGTCAGTGGTGCCTCCAACTCCATCATGTCACAAATAAAAAGATTGACATAGTAGTCGACTTTAGAGATGTCCGATCGGACTGAATTTCGGATACCGTCTTTCTCTCATACATGGCGAGAACATACTCCAATTTGAGTATGTTCCAACAGTTGGATCTTCTTTTATAGCCAAAATAGTATTCTAAAATAAATACAAATTTGAGTATTTGGATTTCTCTCCCTCATCCTATAATTAGATTATATTGTCTTTTCATGTGTCTAAATGATGAAAATCAGTCACTTGTTTATAAGTAGGGACAGGACCCAAATTTCCAACAATCACTTAATCTTAACCGTCCATCAAGGCAGATAGCCAAGAGGGATTTTGACTTTTGGTATTTGGAGTACCCTTTCATTAACCAAAGTGACTCTTAGTATTAATCTAATTATGGATCATATTATGTAGAACTAGGTATAAACCCGCGTGATGCGCGAGTTGGGATATAAATTTCGCACATCAAAGGAAAAAAGCCATACAAATCCAACAAACTTAAAAATATTCACAGAAAACATTAATTTGATGATCCAAAGTCCAAATAACCCTGTTAATGTTAATCAGGTGAGAAATTATCCAAACATAATAAATTCAACAAACATTCTGAAAAAGTACATTTCAAACATTCTAAAAATAAAAGAAAACACTACAAAAAGTTTAACATTTTTACCATAACAAATTATTACATATTGATTTGTGAACTAAGCTATAATTTCTTATCGAAACGACATTCAATTTCTTCAACCCCCCTAACTTATTAGTTCTCAAAGGAAATTGTATTTTACACAAACACCCCTACCAAAATTTTACTCTAGTTGATTACTCATTCATGGAAGTAGGCTTCGTCCTTTAATATGAAAATAGGTGCAACATTATAGCTACAATAAAATAAATATCTCAATAAAAATTGATCTAAATTCCAAGACGCTAGCATAAAAGAACCAAACTACATCATCACATCTATATAAATGTCAATCAACAACAAGATATCAATATCTCCGTTCCTTAAAAATCTATATAATAACCATAGAAAACAATAAACTAAAAAACACTAAGAAAAAATAGAATCTGAAAAGACTCCCAAAATAAGAACTTTCTTTCTCCCTCCCGAACCCATATTCACCCGTCCTCCCAGATACAATATGTACACATATGAATGAATTTTAGATTAGGAAATATTAATTGCTTAATTTTTTTTTGGATAAATTCGCATAAATTTCATCAACGGGAAGAGTTTCAAGACGACCTATAAAAGTTAAACTTACACATGTTTAAAAAATAACGTGATTTTGAACTAAAGTTTTTTTAGAGGTTTTGGAATTACCTGAGAAAATGTTGTCGTAATGAGTGAATTGATTGGAAGAAGATGCAAATGAAGATAAAGATGGAGAATCGGAGTTGTTGAGGAGAATTTCATCGACAGTGCGATAGTGATCTTCATCGTCATCTGTGGTGGATATTCCTTATTCCCACTAATGAAAATTGAATAAAAATAACATCAGAATTAAAATTGAAAACAAATAACTTTGCTTTTGGAAAATCCAAAGCAGTTGTTATCAAAGATAAGGTCTCCATATTCAAATCGAAGGAGAGTAATGGCAGTTCCAAGTCTGAAATGAAGAAACTTTTCATGTACAAAGAATCCAAAGATTTCCAAAATGGCTCTGACAGTTTTTCTTCTAGTAAAGTGTCACACCGCATTAACTCACCCAACCCAAAATCTATGCCAAAAATTGGCACACCTAAATCCCAGAAAAAGAAATCCCCCGATTATTTAGATGTAGAAAATAACTTTGAGAGAACCCCTGAAGCTACTTTAAAAAGACCTTCTTCTGTTTTGAACCGTCCTTCCTCTTTGAAAAGAAAAATAATCCGTGATTACCTTTTGGTGCCTTCATAACACTTCCAGTTTAGGTGAAGAGATGGAGGATGTTTGTGGAGGAAAAATAGAGAGGCATTTTTGGAGAGACGTGAAGAGATGGAAGATGTTTATGAAGGAAAAATGGAGGGGCATTTTAGATATGAAAGGGAGGGAATTGAAGAGGCTTTTTTAGAGAGAGAAAAAAGGAATTCATTGAGAGGGACAGACGTGAGAGCCTAGAGGGATTTAATGTTTTGTTATGGATTGCCACGTTGATATATTCTAAAAGGAGGATGATTTATTACTTTGTATTCTCAAATGACGTACAAGATTTACTTAGTTAAGAAAAGAATTAAGAGTTAAGAAAATAATAGAGAATAGATAAAGACGGAGAAATAAACATTTGGATGAATTCAAAACTTTTTGGTTCCCCAGCCTTTTTATTTATCTTCTCCCAATGACACCTTTTCGTAGGTATAAATGTATGGCCACATACGGATGGTTTTTGGCAAACTAAAAGGTTCCGAGTGTATTGAAGTTAAGAGAGAGACGAAGGAAAAAATATGGAATAAATGAGAGGAGAGAGAGAAAGAAAATTATCTGTGACACGTGGATGCTTTAGTTGATAAGTATTATTAATGCCATGCATAGCATATTATAGTATATAAAAGATAAAAGATTATTCTTTAAAATAATTCTAACATTCTCCCACTTCGTCCATAATTATCGTAAGGCGCGCAATAATCTTTGAGTCATCCTTAAATGGTTTTTCATAAATGACACAACCTAACCCAGTTACTTATAATTGAGATTGAAAGTCAAAATGAGTCAAACAATAATTGTCTTAACCAAACCATAAACACGAGTATCCTTTTTTAGTATCGACATGAAGCCATAAAGCCAAAAACAATTCAGAATTTTAGAGTAATTATGCTTATTCAAATTTGCTCAAAGGATAAGTAGGAGTAAATTACCCCTTTTTAATTTGACAAAAATCATGGTTGTATGCATCCCTTGCTAACCCCACCCGACCTCCTAGATTTGGCATTGACACTACATTACCTGGAAAAAAAAAATAAACATAGAAATCGTGAGCAAAATAGCTCAGTGAATGCATCACTACTACACTAGTGCATAAAATTAAATGCAATAAATAATATATATGTAACAATATATAGCATCTCATCATCTCTTCGCTTTTAATAATCCATAACATCTCAACATCTCATGACTTTTAGTAAGCCATAACATCTAAAAATCTCATGACTTTTAATACACCATAACATCTCAACATCTCTTGGTTGTTAATAAGCCATAACATCTCTTGGTTGTTAATAAGCCATAACATCTCTTATAATACATACACATCATATCCATAATCAAATCAGTAAGTACAACATATCATAACCATAATCAACTCAATAAGTACAACATATCATATCCATATTAAACTCGATAAGTACAACATATCATATCTATAATCAACTCGGTAAGTAAAGGATATAATATCCATAATCAAATAAGTAAGTACAACATATCATAACCATAATCAACTCAATAAGTACAACATATCATATCCATATTCAACTCGATAAGTACAACAGGTCATATCTATAATCAACTCGGTAAGTAAAGCATATCATATCTATAATCATCTCAATAAGTACAACATCTCATATTTATAATCAACTAGGTAAGTACAACATATAATATCAAATATCATCTCAATAAGTACAACATCTCATATTTATAATCAACTCGATAAGTACAACATATGATATCCATAATCATCTCAATAAGTACAACATCTCATATCTATTATCAACTCGTCAAGTACAACATTTGATATCCATAATCATCTCAATAAGTATAACATCTCATATTTATAATCAACTCAGCAAGTACAACATTTGATATCCATAATTATCTAAATAAGTACAATATCTCATATTTATTATCAACTCGATAAGTACAACATAGAATATCCATAATCATATCAATAAGTATAATATATCATATCTATAATCAACTCGATAAGTACAACATATCATATCCATAATAAACTCAGTAAATACAATATATCACATCCATAATCATGTATAAATACATCTTGCCAGTGAATACACTCACCTTGGCCACTTAATGTGTTTTTCCCTTGCCTTTGTCTGGCACTTGTTCAACCGATTGTTACTCACTTCCTATCATTCTTACAATATTAGTATCATCATAAGAATGTAAATAATCCAAAGAATAACTTAAATGTAATTCAATTCATAAGCAACATATAATCCCATTTAATTCATTTATCATAAATGAAGTCCCATCTAATTTCATGTTAAGATATTTAACATATCCAAATAATAACCCAAACATACTTTAATTTTTTCTTGGAAATTCAATTCTTATCATATTATATTCCCAATACAAAAGACGATCATTTCAAGTTTCCTAGAGCAAGATATTCCCATTTCTTTATTACAAAGCAAATCATCCCTATAGGCTCCTCTATCATTCAGTCAACTTCCAGGAATTTTCATAATTTTTCTATAGCATAACTTTCTATGATCTTCCACCAAACTTCAGTAAACATATTGAATAATACAAAATTAAAGTTTCATAATTTTTAAGGTTCATTTGCTATGTCAAGAAAAACGTCAAACACTTGGTATGCATACTTACACTTTCGTGGAAGATTCTATACATACACTTCAAGCTATCCCCCAAGATTCAATTCGTGGTATTTTTATATAATTTTTGAATATAATAGGTATATATAAGTTTATTTTCATACCCAACTTTAATCAATCGATTCCATTGTGTATTCACAAAGATACACTAGTTTGATCAGCATAATGATTTCGCCCTTAGTTGTATGAATTCAACATGCTTCGCATATACAATCTATACATACCCATATACATACAACAAAACCTATCCTCTTGTCCCCATATATGATATTTAATATCATATAAAACAACATATATCATGTAAGGAATGAAATTTACAAGTTAAATCTTACATAAGAACCCTTGAATACATAAGCTTGTTTATTTATTGATTATCTTTCTTAACCCTTCACTAATCCACCCTAACCTCTCTTTCTTTTATGGGAACCTCAACCAACTTCAAAATCGGATGTAGATGAATAATAAAGGAACTTTTCATGTCTTTAAGTCGTCATAAGGTAAGCTCCCACTAGTCCAATCAAAATATGACATGTGGCGCCATATAAGACAAAATATCATTTAAAGCTAAATGACTACTTTACCCCATGTTCGTAAAAAGATGATTTCTTTTTGATCAAATGTTTATTCGATGCATCGTTTATTTTGTTACAAACCTAACTCACATATCTACAACTATTTAGTTTTCACCGCACGTCAATTGTTACATTATAATGGTAAAAACTAGTCTCTAACTTGAACATTCCTACCAAAAACTTCAAAAAATTGTGTTTGTAACTAATTCGATATCTCATGAGTTATGAAGGTAGTATTAGACTAAAAATTATAACTTAAGATTATATACACCAATAACACATTATCCCCATCCTATAATGTAAGCATGATTTAAACATGATTTATCATAATTATATCTGAGTTGTCAAAATAAACACCTTAATCAAACAAACCATTAATGTGGGTCATGGTGCTCACATACTAATTCAAGAGAATGATCCCTTTCATGTATCACAACAGTAATAATTAATCCAACAAGGTCGATAATCGGGTTATTCAATAATGGTCCAATAATGTCTTATATAAAAGACTATTTCTGTCATATTCATCCATTTACATGCATGTAAACCTATATGGCAAGACAGAAATTGAAATGTTTAGTATATACTTTTATCGATATCAAGTATAGTGCCAAAATATAAGCACCAAACAATCCACTAACACTCATACTTAATTGGCTACGGATAATACGCAAATATTGCGTATTTCATCCGTCGAACCTACGCATTTTAGCCCCCTTGGGTGCCTTAATCTCTATATTTAAGCTCGTTAATAAGAAAACCTCGATTTATATTGTTAACATGCTATATGAGGTATAATTGGGCTTTTGTTAGTATTTAGGTACTAAGAATGGAGTTCAGACGCATTCCGCTCAAGTCCCGTACGCATTCGCACGTTCAAGGGAAATTCGGTCAATTCACAGTTTAGGTATATGGCCTGACATCTAAATGGAAGTTGTATCCTTCCTCTCAAGTTTAGGCATATGGACTTTTGTTTGAATCCATTCAAAGTGCTAATAATGTGTATGAAAACCTTTTCTCCATTTTTGGGCTTGTCGCATGTTGGTTTGGGAATATTTTGAGGAAACCATGTGATGTTTGTGGGTAGCATCCCTAAAAACCCTCACGAGACGACACTCGTCCACTAGGGTGACCTAGGGGTTTAACGACTTATTGCATACGCCAAATGCAATCGAATCGCCCGCGAAAGTGGCCTTTTGCATTTATACCATATTTTTGTACTTATCCCGCTTTTGGTTTACTAGTTCTTCTTGTTGCATCCTATTTTATTGCTAGGGACTGGCAATGTGTAAGTTAGGGAGTGTGATAATACGCAAATATTGCGTATTTTATCCGTTGAACCTACGCATTTTAGCCCCCTCGAGTGCTTTAATCTCTATATTTAAGCTCGTTAACCAGACAACCTCAGTTTATATTGTTAACATGATATATGAGGTATAATTGGGCTTTTGTAGGTATTTAGGTACTAAGAATGGAGTTTGGACGCATTTCGCTCAAGTCCCGTACACATTCTAAAGTTCAAGGGCAATTCGGTCAATTCACAAGTTGGGAATTTGGCTCGACATCTACATGGAAGTTGTATTCCTCCTTGCAAGCTTCGCGTGTCCGTGAACGATGTGCAATTAGGATCCCTAATGAAGAAGTTACGATACTTTTGGCGAAAGGAATAACAAGGAAACCAAAAGAGGGGAGAAGAGAAGAAGAAACTGCAATGCAGTGTGCTGCTTGGCTGACCCCTGCTTGATCGATCGATTGATCAAAAGGATCGATCTTCAATTTTTTCCACAATTTCAATGATCGATCGATCGACCAAAGGGTTCTATCGATCTATCCCTTGTTTTCTGCAGATATTTTGCTTTTCTTTTCTTTCTTCTTTTCTTTTCTCCCAACTTACTATATAAGCCAATTTTGTTGTAATATCATATATACTTAGTTTTAGAATACATTTTAGGTTAGGGTTCGGTTTGGAGATCTCATTTTCTTTTCTTCTTGGGGTGACAACCAATTGGTTTTGTAAGATTGAACTTTCCATCTCATTTACCATTAATATAGTTTTGTTCTTCATTTTTCCTTGCTTTGTAAATTACTTTCCATGCTTTGTAATTATTTTAATTGCTTTATTTCTTTCTTTCCTAGTTTAATTGTTTTAATTTAGTTTAATTCATGTATTGCCCCTAGATAAATAGGGTCGGTATTTCGTTCCACCATTTTTGGGCCCCGAGCTCCGAAAATGAGGTTTTTTGCAAAATTGTGTTTAATTGAACCCGCGCGAATTAAAGTCGGATTATTATGCGTTTAACTTTCTATGTCATGCATCATTAATGTTTATAGAGATAATTAGAATTTAATCTGCATGCGACCAATTTTCGGTTGAGTGTTTATTCTCACAACTTTGGCTTAAATTCCTTATTGTGTGAAGTTTATGTTTAATTGATAATGCCCAATTGAATTGCTTTCGAGACGGAATCTTGATTAGTAGTTGTTTCGATCCGTATGGTTGGATGATATCTCGACCCTCACTTTTACTTTATTTAGACTTAACTTCTCTTTTCTTTTATTTACATTTACACATTACCCTTTTACACTTTTATTCCTGAATTGATAAATCCGTTACAATCTATCGAACACTCCCTGTGGATTCGATACCCGACTTACCACTATACTTGTATCGCAAGTGTAGTCATAACTTCGGTTTGTTTGTATTGAGGCGGTGAAACTAAAACAACGATTAGCGTTTGACACGTGCTACTTTTTGCCCTCAATCAAAATGGCGTCGTTGTCAGGGAGTATTTTGTTATAGATTGTAATTGTTTTATTAGTTTGTTGTTCTTTCTTTTGTATTTGTATTCTTTATTTTAACCTTTTTTGCAGGACTTGTACACGTGAGCGCCTAGAAATGCTTGAATTTTGTCGTTCGCACATTGCTTTGTGGAATTTGCCGTCTCTAGCCTTTATTTGGGGTAAGCATGTCTTATTCCAATCATTTTGATAACCATTATGATAATTCTCAAAATCCTCATACTCCTTTGAGTTTTGGTCAGTACTTAGAATCCCAAAAATTTGCAAAATCTAAAATGACTTTGGGCGAGTATTATAAAAGTCAAGCTTTGGAATGCATGTATTTTGAGGAGGAGGATAATGATTTTGGGCCATTACCTCCTTATAATAGGAGTTTTGAAACGAATTGCAATAGTTTTCAAAACTCCTATAATAATGAGTTTAACTTTTGTGCCAATAATGACTTTCAAACTCATTTTCAAGCATCCGCACCTCGGCCTATGGCTTTCAGCGAGGGTTTGCTTATGCTTGAGAACGAGAGGTATGAAGAACGTTATCGGAAAGAACATCGTTGTTGGGAGCAAGACTTGGATTTATTATTTGAATCCGATGACAATTTCTCTTCCGAGACTTTTGAAGTTGAGGAATGTTTTGAACCAAATGAGGACGTTTTTCCTACTTTGGATCAAATCATTCGTCACTTGGCCCATCTTGTAATTGAGAATGAAAGCGAGGATGAAATTGATGTAGTATCTATTTGCAATGAGATGATTTCTTCTTTGGATCCCAAAGAAGAAGGTATCATTGAAAATGATCCTATCTCCTTTGAAATTCCAACTTTGAGTGATGATAACTCATCTCTTGAGTTTGAATTTCTTTCCTTCCCATTTTCATTCTTCGTTACCACACCGTCACAAGTACCCGATGAATTGGTACCGAACTTTAAAACGTTTAACCCTTTCACCGACGAGGAGTACTTGCTCGATTTTCTTTCCATGAAGGCATCTTTGCCCTTTTGTGCTCCACCTCCCATTTTTTCTTGCTAAATCTCTAGGAGGAAATTCAGTTTTTTTGGATCCCCTAGTGTATTCGTCACCCGTCCTATCCAAATCCCCCATCCTCTCTCTCAAAATTTTAATTGGGGATCGTTCACCTTTTCCACCACCCACATGCCTTCTGTCGTTTGAACGGAATTCCTATTTTACGGGAGGCATGCATGAGAGGGAAGGTTCACCATTGATCTTCCAAAGTCAAAATGTGGTTTGGGTGGACCCTAAAAAATTTAGACTTCTAGTGTATAGTTAGTAAGAGGCCTAAATAGTAGGTTGTACATAGTTAGCTTTTTTTGCCTTTCTTTATTTTTATTTTAGTCTAATATAATTAGTTAACTTTTTGTTATTTGTTTTTGCTATGCTTGATACTAACTTGTTTTGTAGAATCATCGGACTCGCACTTTTCGGAGATCGCTCCATTTTGGATAATATCGCTCTTTTCCTTCTTTAACTTGTTTCTTAATTAACACTGAGGACAATGTCAAGTTTTAAGTTAGGGGGTGTGGGATATTCTATCCATTCATTGTTAGTGTCCATGTTTTTTCTCACATGTTAGTTAATAAGTACGCTTTTCTTAGAAAAATTCAAAATTTTCAAAAAGATTTTCTTTCTTTTTTCTCCTTTTTTGGGCTTTTTCCTTTGTTTTTGATGATAAATTTCAATAATTGCCCGATCCAATAGACAACCCAATGATGTCTGTTCTCGATTTTAGAAGTTATTAGACTTTAGTCTCCATTATTCATATTATGAATAACTTCATGAATTAAACTTTAATCCCGTGAGCACATGCACTTTTATGGTTATATTGATTTGGTTTAAGATTTTTGTAACTCGATAATCTTTTGTTGCATTGTATATACTTACACCGAGTAATCTTCGTACCTTTCGTCGTTTGTCAGTGTATATACTATTCTTTTCTTATTGAAAACGTTGAATTCGTTGGTAATCTCACTATTCTTTCATTTGACCGTTCATTAATTGAGTTCATACTTGAAATGTGTTACTTGAACATAATTTTCATATATTGTTTTGATTCGAGAATTGCGTAAACTTTGGAAATGATCATATGCATTCTTTGTTATATCACCCATATTAGCCTTGACCTCGCCCATATATGTTTACCCTCGTTAACCCCTTAGAGACTAAATATAACCTTTCATTTCATAACCCCAAATCCCATAACCAACTCCACATTGGAGTTTTATACCATACATACACTTTCGTACCTTTGTTTGGAATGTTACTTGGGATTGAATGTTATTGTTGTGATGTCGGTTGCAATTTAGGCATATGAGAGTTTGAAAAGTAAAGAAAAAGTGAAAAAGTGATGAAAAAGAGAAAGCAAAAGGCAAAAGAAAACAAAGAAAAATGAGAAAAAGAAGAAAAGAAAAAGAAAGAGAAAGTTGTAAATGTTGTATATAGTTCAATAAGCTTTGATTACTCTCCCAAATGATATATCTAATGCTTGTTTGGAACTTATTTTCCAATTTTGATATTGCCCGCATTTTCCCATTATCCCGAGTTTGCATCCCGAACACTTTGAATCCGTACATACATTCCTTCATTTCGTACCCTAGCTTAACCTACATTACAACCCTATTAAAGTCCTATGTGATCTTTGGTTGATGTAATTTAAAAGTCATAATAGTTTTGATAATCAGTGAAAATACATTTCACCTCTTTTAGTGCGCGGTATCTTTCATTGAGATTACAGTTTTTTAGTTTATATATAGCGTTCTTCATTTATGACATGTGTGCGGCCTAGTTTCCATTTACATTTACTCTATATGCCCGCATGTTCTGTGTGTTACCTCCCTGTTTCGAGTGACTTCGCTAGATGAATGTAATGCCCGTGAGGATTGAATGTATGCTTGCTTTAACGTTTATCCAGTTTATATAAGTTTTTGTCAAATCACACTTTGCATGTGCTCGCCCCTTTCCCACATTTTAATGTTTCAATTCTATGAGGTGCATTCTATAATGTTAATTATTTAGACTTTTGTTTAAATCCGTTCAAAGTGCTAATAATGTGTATGAAATCCTTTTCGCCATTGTTGGGCTTGTTTCATGTTTGTTTGGGAATATTTTGAGGAAACCATGTGATGTTTGTGGGTAGCACCCCCGAAAACCCTCACGAGACGACACTCGTCCACTAGGGTGACCTAGGGGTTTAACGGCTTATTGCATACGCCAAATGTAATCGAATCGCCCGCGAAAGTGGCCTTATGCATTTATACCATATTTTTGTACTTATCCCGCTTTTAGTTTACTTGTTCTTCTTGTTGTATCCTATTTCATTGCTAGGTACTAGCAATGTGTCAGTTAGGGAGTGTGATAATACGCAAATATTGCGTATTTCATCCATTGAACCTATGCATTTTAGCCCCCTGGAGTGCCTTAATCTCTATATTTAAGCCTGTTAACCAGACAACCTCGGTTTATATTGTTAACATGATATATGAGGTATAATTGGGCTTTTGTAGGTATTTAGGTACTAATAATGGAGTTCAGACGCATTTCGCTCAAGTCCCGTACACATTCTAACGTTCAAGGGCAATTCGGTCAATTCACAAGTTAGGAATTTGGCCCGACATCTGCATGGAAGTTGTATCCCTCCTCGCAAGCTTCGCGTGTCCGTGAACGATGTGCAATTAGGATCCCTAACGAAGAAGTTACGATACTTTTGGCGAAAGGAATAACAAGGAAACCAAAAGAGGGGAGAAGAGAAGATGAAACTGCAATGCAGTGTGCTGCTTGGCTGACCCCTGCTTGATCGATCGATTGATCAAAAGGATCGATCTTTGATTTTTTCCACGATTTCAATGATCGATCGATCGACCAAAGGGGTCTATCGATCTATCCCTTGTTTTCTGCAGATATTTTGCTTTTATTTTATTTCTTCTTTTCTTTTCTCCCAACTTACTATATAAGCCAATTTTTTTGTAATATCATATATACTTAGTTTTAGAATACATTTTAGGTTAGGGTTTGGTTTGGAGATCTCATTTTCTTTTCTTCTAGGGGTGACAACCAATTGGTTTTGGAAGATTGAACATCTCATTTACCATTAATATAGTTTTGTTCTTCATTTTTCCTTGCTTTGTAAATTACTTTCCATGCTTTGTAATTATTTTAATTGCTTTATTTCTTTCTTTCCTAGTTTAATTGTTTTAATTTAGTTTAATTCATGTATTGCCCCTAGATAAATAGGGTCGGTATTTCGTTCCACCATTTTTGGGCCTCGAGCTCCGAAAATGAGGTTTTTTGCAAAATTGTGTTTAATTGAACCCGCGCGAATTAAAGTCGGATTATTATGCGTTTAACTTTCTATTTCATGCATCTTTAGTGTTTATAGAGATAATTCGAATTTAATCTGCATGCGACCAATTTTCGGTTGAGTGTTTATTCTCACAACTTTGGCTTAAATTCCTTATTGTGTGAAGTTTATGTTTAATTGATAATGCCCGATTGAATTGCTTTCGAGACGGAATCTTGATTAGTAGTTGTTTCGATCTGTATGGTTGGATGATATCCCGACCCTCGCTTTTACTTTATTTATACTTAACTTCTCTTTTCTTTTATTTACATTTACACATCACCCTTTTACACTTTTATTCCTGAATTGATAAATCCGTTACAATCTATCGAACACTCTCTGTGGATTCGATACCCGACTTACCACTATACTTGTATCGCAAGTGTAGTCATAACTTAGGTTTGTTTGTATTGAGGCGGTGAAACTAAAACAACGATTAGCGTTTGACACGCGCTACTTTTCGCCCTCGATCAGCTACATGTAAGACTTATATCTTAAGCATGTTTCGTAAATGTTCTTTGGTGATAGACCGTTTATTAGTGGATATGCTATGTTAACACTTATATTAATGTGTTCAAATGAAACTTTTTGTTTCTGAACTTATTCGTTCATATATAGGTATTATATCCTAATGTGCCTAGGTTCTTTAAAATACCTATCAGTTCTTCATGACGAAGAGTATAGAGGAATTATCATAATATTTCAGCGACTTGATAATAGTGTCGATAACTTCAAGTCCTAAAATAAATTTTTCGTAACCATAATCCATAAGTTGTAGCCCCAAAGCATTCTACATACAATATTTAATTATTTCTCACTCTTTCATAATATTGGTCACTAGGCCAAAAAACAACTTAAGGAACAATTACCCTAGTGTGAGAATATAATATTTTGAGCATCTCATTACTTCATACTCTTAAACTATTTTATTTCTCTAATCTAACATTCATTATTAAGAGAAATTCAAGAAATATATAAAATTACTCCCACTAACTTTAAGGTATATATATACTTAATCAAAATATATAAAGTATTCTTAAAATACCAGTAATGGGAAACTGACGTAAGTTTATATAGTGATTTCTCTACTTTTACAGTTCTTTTCTTAAACTCTCATAAGTTTTCACACTAAATGTAACTCTTACATAAAAGGAGCTACTAAAGCTATAAAATTTTAATATTCTAAGATATAGCTGAAAATATATATTTACGCCCCTTTGCCTATTCGTAATAAAAACTTTGACCATAACTATAGCTTTATATCGTTGATTATCTAAATCGGATATTTTCTTACTCCTCTGTCAAATTCACATTCTTGTGATAAATCTCACAATCAGTCAAAATAGAAAACTCATTTAAGAGTTTCTGAAAACTATTCATATCCATTAACCAAAAGAATAATTACTTTGGAAGTTAAAGGAATGACATGTGTATCTTAACTTCTTTTATAACCACATTAGGTGATTTGATTCTCCCACTAATTTCACCATTCTTTAAAGAATTTGACATATGATGTTTTCGATTTCGAAAGTAATTAGTGTACCCTCTTTCAAGTGTAAAAATAATTATAAATTCTAATTATTTTAGTGGATTATAAATCCGTGCATCTACTAGACACTCCCAATCATACAGGCGTGTCAAATAGGGTAAGTAAAGTAGAATTTATATAATACACTTTTACCATATATATTCATTTGTGTGTGACTAAATATTATGGCGATATCGACTTGTTGCATTTTACTTGTTATCTTGTTGCCTTTGACTTCTTATTTTATAACGGCATATTCTATGTAGGTCCACTATCCAAGGACTACTATAATTCTCCCACTTGGGTCACATAGAGCATTCTAAAATTATAAAACCTTAAGATCTCAAACATGAGTATCAAGATTCATAAGTGACAAACCAAAGACAATCTAATATATTAAATCATCAAAGTAAGTCTAGATTTTAAAGAGCCACAACATTATTTGAAGTTAAACATTATGATATAGGATCGGAATCATTTTTCTTGTACAAGTTTCATAAAAATAATTATACAAACCACAAATGAGAATACCATAATTAAGGAAAATATATTCGCATATAAACGTAAAGATGTTTTATATGCGCGGGAAAAATATTTTGAAAGGTCACTTAGGGGTTTTGAAATGATTCCAAAATAACATAAGAAAAGGAATCCAAGAATTTATAGATTGTTTTATGGTTTGTCTTGTAAGCATCCTCATATCGATTTAGAACCATGTTTCCTAGCATTCTAGTTTTTTTGAAAAAGAGAACACATTATTTCATTCATATTGAATGATCTATTATAATTCACATAATAAAGCTTAAAGTATGTATTATACAATGGGTACTCATTATAATCTCTAACATTAAAAGATTTTGCATAAACTCTATGCTGAATCCGTTTAATAATGGTTATAAAACAGTTTCACGCACTAATTCATTAATAGTGGTATCCTCAAGTAAAAATAAATTATAACGATTTAACAATTTTAAGTGAAACTTAGCTTCTTTATTTCATTCTAAGAAGTCACTCTCAACAACATTAAATGGGAAAAACATGCAGTTTTAGAGAAATAAAATATTAAAAAATTAATGAAATAAATATCTCACTACATTAATGCTATGAGTTGACAACACATACATTAATAACATAATATAAATGTGGACATTCTTTCATAATAACTTTGAATATATATATATATATATATATGACTTTATAAAGTCATATATAGTGACTTTATACATTAAATGCTATGATAACATGGTGTATAAAGTCATATATAGTGACTTTATACACCATGTATAAAGTCACTATATGTAATTTAGATGAACATGTAATCTAGTATAACTTTTCACCACGTAATTGCATAATCTCTTAATATTTATTTCATCTACTCAAAATAAATTTTCTTTGGAAAATTATCTTGCTTGACGAAAGAAATCAAATATACCCCATTAATGTCTTCACATATATAAGCATAATAAGTTATTACTACAACTTTTATCTTTAAATTTAATATTCACAAGCATTCTTGTTGGGTCACTTTGGTGGCTACCAAACTATCCATTATATGAATATTCAATTATTTTATGGATTGTATAATAATTTCAACAATCACTAATGTTTTCAACAAATTATAAATTAAGGAAGGTTATGGACTCTTTGGAGCAAATGATGCCAACCTTAATAAACAAACATATTTCCCCTTAATATTAACTTCACCATTGTAACTGAACTCTTTGGAGCAACTAAATCACAATGGCTTAATCATAATGAAATTATTAATTATCCGAACACTCAAAACCATATCCGAACTCTTTGGAGCAACCAAGACATAGTATTTGTGGACATCCTCGCCGATCCCCGCCGCGAAGGGAGGAGGAATCCTTCGGGTCCCGCGCGTCCCCTCTCGGGAGAGCGCTTCGGCCGCGATTTTGGGAGGTGTGAAAAATGTAGAGAGATTCAGAGTCGCCAGTCTATTTTACTCAAAACAGACAAAAGAAAAAGAGGAAGACACCCCGAAGGATGGCATCCAAAGACATACTGGTGCGTGAGAAACCAAAATGATTCGAAAAGGGTTCGGAGGCTTATTTACGAAATGGGAAGGTGTTAGGCACCCATTCCGCCCTTTCAGTCTCTCATGAATATTTGCTATTTTCCTTTATGTTTTCCCCCGTGAGATGTGTGCATGTGTATATATAGAATGGAGGTAGGAATCCTCGGCTTGTATCATGGAAAAGATAAAGCGAGTCATCCATAGGAAGATTATAAAAGTAACATTAGAAAAATAAGATTTACATAGTTACCCCTACGTTGATCGCTATAAGGGAACGATAACGCACATGGAGTAATGTGTCACTAAGACTAAGGATATATATAAGAAAAATGGATTTAGAGAAAATATGAAATGAGAGAAAAAGTGAGAGAAAGGACTCGAGTCTCGGGTTTTACCCCGAGACGCCTACGTAGCCTATAAAGGCATCAAAGCCCACGTAGTTCGCATACAATGCAAAGGGGTGGGGTTTATCCCATAAATCCAAATGTGGGATCTCTTATTTGTAAGTGTGTGTGTGTGTGTGTGTGTGTGTGTGTGTAGAAAAGGTGTTTTAGTAGTGAGAAAAGTGTGGAAAAAAGTGTGAGAATCACTATTTGGAATTTATGAGCAAACCCTCTTTTTCTTGTTTTTTGGGTTTTTATTTATATGAAACTAAGAGATGTGCAATAATAATAGGTAAAAAGGTATATTAGGATGTGTGAGATGAGATGATAAAAAGTGCTAAATAATAAAAAAAAAAAAAGTTATTGAGAATTCAAGAGAAAGTTGAGGAAGTTGGACCTTCTCGAAGATCTTAAGCTTGATTTTGGATGTTGGAGAGCAGCCCTAGCACTTGGATGATGATGGAGAGTGGTTAATTCACCAAGTTTGATGAAAAAGATGATGGAAAGTGGACGTGAAAAAGGGATTTGAGAGTTGAAATCACGCTGCCTTCGAGAGAGGTTTATGGGGTTCTTTCAGAGAGATTTCTATCAGATCTAGGCTCCTCTTGCAAATGAGGCCAAAGCCTCCTTTTATAGCCCTAGGGGACTGCCGATTGTCCCTGTCATAGAACTGCCTATCGGCAGGTGCCGATAGGCAGGGTTTGGGACCTGCCATTTGGCAGTGTGCCTCAGGCTTTTCCGGAAAATTGGCCGCCGAGGGCAAACCGTTGGTTAGAATCGCGCACGGGGCATACCGTTGGAAAGGTAATTCAGAGTCCTTCAAAACTCCTTTGGACCACTCCCGAGTTTGGGAGTTGACTTTAGGTCAAATATGGCTCGAAAGCGTTTATCGGTCCATTGGACTAGGAATCGTGCGGACGCAAACGGATCGTTCGTCCGCATGGTAAGTCCGAATCGCGCACGGGGCATATCGTTGGAAAGGTTAGGAGATTTATTTTGACATTACAAAGAGTTTGACCCGGTTTGGAGAGTTGACTTTGGTCAACCGGGCTCGGGAAGCGCTCGGTGGCTTCCCGGAGTCAAACGGATCGTTCGTCCGCATGCAAAGTCAAAATTGCGCACGGGACGGACCGTTGGAAAGGGTATTCAGTGCACTTCAAAGATTCATTGAGTCTCGGTCGAGACGAGGAGTTGACATAGGTCAAATAGATTCGGAGAGCGCTCGATGGCCTCTCGGTCATGTTTCAAACGCAAATGGCGCGTTCGTCCTCATGGTAAGTCGGAAACGCGCACGGGGCGAACCGTTGGAAAGGGTATTCAGTGCCCTTTTGAAGATTCATTAAGTCTCGGTCGAGACGAGGAGTTTGACTTTTGGGTCAAACTGAGCCGGGGGGTGCCCGATGGCTTCCAGGTCAGTACTCGGACGTGACCTGGGTCTATAGTGATGAAGGGAGGTGCTAGGGACCTAAGGAGAGTTGAGGGGCAACAGAATGGGGTGTCTACAGTATTTGAATGTTTTCACAAAATTCAGCATTTACAATTTATTAGATTAGACCACTTTGGTGGAATCGTAACCTAATCGTGTTATAAATACTGAGATGAAAACCTTAAGGCATGCCAAAATATAGTATTGCATGTTATCATAAATTTAACATTTACAGTTTATCAGACTAGACCACTTTGATGGAATCATAATCTAATCGTGATATAAATGCTAAGAAGAAAACTTTAGGGAATGCTTTTAATATTTCTTTACTCATATTGGGCATAATAAGCATACACATTAATATAATATTTACAATTTTGAACATCGAATAAAACTTTACGTAAATATTAGTCTCGTGGAGAAATTTAAATCATTCGAGGTGAAGTTGATGCGAAAAAAATTGCTCATTAATGTTCATTTGATAATCAAAATTATCCATTTGGTACAATGATGCCTCATCATTGCATCAACAGTCTAACATTCATCATTATATTTGGACACTCGCAGTCAAATTTATACACAGTAATTTAATATTTATAATTATAGATTATGGAACTTTAATGGATACCTAATCTGTAAGGACATTTTTATCCATTATTAATTTCTATGTCGTTCGCCGTTACATCGTTGAAGAAATTCAATATCAATTTTTATCATCAAATCTGAATATAAAAATGAAAAAAGGAATAAGAATTTTTATCAGCCGAACCGGTCCGCCTGATTTAAAAAAGAACCGGTCCGCACCCGGACCGATTCGCCCCTATATCGGACCGATTCGCTTTGCACCAAACCAATAGACCCCGTATCGAATGTAAACCAAAGAAGTTCCTTGAGAAAACGAATCGGTCCGAGGTCTGACCGATCCGCATCCATACCGGACCGGTCCGCCTGGGATAAATTCAAGCAGATCGTGCAGATATTTTTCAGGCCCAGTTTTTTCCTTTATAAACAATCTCCGGGGAGGTGTTTAGCAAGACTTTAATAGACGATTTTCAGCGTCCAAAAACTTTAAGTCTTCATCTTTTTGAGTTTCAAGACTCATGTTTTGATTCACACAAATTTCCAAACCCTTGTGAATCTGTTTGCAACCCAAGAACACAATCGTGTGTCGGCTCATACCCTTGTGGAGAAGACCGTCCTTCTTCTTCATTGTTGCCCTCCTGAAAAGGGAAACATCCAACCGCCGATTACAGATCCGACGCCTGCAGGTAACTCTGTGTCACTATATTTTCATTGTAATCCGAGAAATTGTATGTTACAATATTATAATGTAAATAAATGGTTTTTCCCCTTTGGGGAATTTTTCCTCACATATGTGTGTTTGAATGTTCGTGCATGACTTATCATCTGGTTCAATCACATATAGTTGCATGTTTCGGATTTAATTGTTAAAAACTGAGTTTACTTCAATAATATCTCTATTTGAACGCACGCGCACTCTTTCAAATTGGTATCAGAGCCAATTACACAACTTTATCGTGTAATTTTCCGCAAATTTTTTCTAAGATATCAATTTTCAGAAAAAATGATTTTTGAAAACAAGTGTGCTCATAATGGAGAAATTATATAATAAAATGCCCGCATGAGATCTGCATTAAAATCCATTGATGAACATGTCTGGATTTTGGTTGAAAGAGGGTGGATACCTCCCTCCGTCACTGTTGAAAATGTGACCAATTTAAAACCTGACACCTCTTAGACTGTAGAAGAATTTAAATGGTCATCTTTTAATTCTAAGGTTCTAAGTGCTATTTCTGGGTCTGTTACACCTGATGAGTTCAAACTCATAATGACGTGCACCACGTCAAAAGAGGCATGGGATGTTTTACAACTCACCCATGAAGGAACTAATGCTGTGAAAGAATCTAAATTGTAAAATTTAACAACTCAATTTGAAACCATCACCATGCATGAAACTGAATGTTTTAATGATTTTTATGCTAGGCTATCTGACATTGTTAATACTAGCATTAATCTTGGTGAACATATTCCTAATTCTAGAGTTGTTAAAAATATTCTTCGTTCCCTTCCTAAGCGTTTTATCCCTAAAGTAACTGTGCTAAATTCTATGGGTAATTTAAATACGCTAAAATTGGAGGAACTAGTAGGAGACTTGCAAACATATGAAATTGATATGTTTCCTAAAACTGCTAAGCCTAAAGATAAGGGAATTGCACTTAATGCCCAAGAGAAAAAGAGTGAGGGGTCGGCAAGAAAGAGGAGAGAGTCATCTAAAAAAAAAGAGACAGATTCGTCAGATTCTGAGTGCGATTTTGACTTAGATGATTTGGCTCTTTTTGCTAAAAATTTCAAGAGAATTCTCAAATTCAAGAAAAATGGTAATTTTAAAGATAAAAAGAAGTTTGAGAAAAATAAGTTTGAAAAGAAAAATGAAAAAGTTTTTAAAGATCCTCCTAAGAAAGAAAGTTAGAGATGCTTTGAGTGCGATGGTAGGGGTCATAGAGCTTTTGAGTGTGCTACTAGGCTAAACAGAGAAAAGGGCAAAGTTGTCCTTAATGCTACTCTTAGTGACGACAGTGAGGTCGAGTCGGTGGATTCCGAAGACGAGTCACCGCATGAATATAACTTCACCGCATTCAGGGCTAGTCATGTGAGCACTTCTAGTTCTCCTCACGACGATGAGGATATTGCATCACAGAGACACCTCGACAGTGAGATCGATGTGAGTGAGGGAGAGGATGACACAAGTGAGAGCGAGAGTGATCTTCAATGCGCCTACGCCGATCTATATTCTAAGTCCTTTAAAACTAAAAAGCGTAACAAAGCGATAGTTCTTAGGATCACCGCTTTAGAGGAAGATTTAGGAAAAGTGAGAGAAAGAGTCATCCACCTGCACTACCTTAAGATAGAGAGAGTCTTCCTGTGTTGAGAAGGAGAGTTTGTTTAGAGAAAGAGAGAGTTTGTTTAGACAGAGAGAGAGAGAGAGTTGTTTTGAGAAAGAGAGAGGGGACTTGACTAAACAAGTGGCTAGTCTTATGAGTGAGCTCCATTCCTCCGTGGAGACTCGAAAGAAACTTGAAGCCCTTGTTTCCCATCTTACTCATGATCTTAAGAGAGCACGGGAAGTCAAGTTACAAATCGAGGATAAATCTGGGAAGATGGAAAAGATGCTCCTCGACCCCGCTTTAGGTTTCGGTGATCGGCAAGGAGTTAGTTATGATGGTGTCTCCACGTCCCAAATTGCACCCGGACCAGTCCCTGAGTTTACTACTACTCCTTATGGTCATCGCCAAAATCCATGAAGGAGAGTTCGACCAAGAAAAGCAAGCCAAGGTCCGCCTAAGGCTGTGTTCTTTTGTACATATTGCAAAATAAAAGGCCACCTGAGGGAGTTTTACTATAGTTTGGGTCAGACATGATGTACTTCTGCTCCACCTCATCATACTGATGAGTTTGCTAGTCTGAGAGAGCGTGTTGAGTTTTTAGCTGCCACATCACAGAGTTTAATGGAGGAATTTCAACGGATGTATTTGCTGTCCGTGAATGCTTCGCACATTCTGACTAAACCAACAACAACAAGGGCAAACAAAAGGTTACCACTTCTTGGGTGCATAAGAAAGATAAGAGAGCCCTTGTTGTTCATGTTGATCTCAAAGCACATAATACCTCACAGTGGTATTTTGATAGTGGGTGCTCCAGACACATGATAGGTGATGTTTTATTTTTTACCTACATAGAGGAATATAAGGAAGGTAGATTCACCTTTGGGGATGGGAGAAAGTCTAGCATTGTAGGATGAGGTACTGTAGAGTTACCAGGATTTCCTAAGCTAGAGAATGTTTTGTACGTTAAAGGTTTGAAAGCAAACCTTCTCAGCATTAGTCAGCTGTGCGACGTTGACTTTGCAGTAAAGTTTGATCGGGATGCGTGCAATGTCTACAATCAAGCCGATAAACTTTTAGTGCAAGGGCTGAGGACCGAGGATAATTACTATGGGACTATACCCACTTCCTCACTTGTCTGTAATAGTGCCATAATCACTCCTATGGATTTGTGGCACCAACGTCTAGGTCATGTGAATGTTAGAGATTTCACTCGTTTAGCTAAAAAGGACCTAGTACATGGCTTACCATCTCTTGGAAAGTCAACTTCCACCGTTTGTGGACCCTGTCAGTTGGGAAAGAAAATTAGGAGCCCCCATAGGCAGTTGCATTCCATTACCACCTACCGAGTACTTGAGCTGATAAACATGGATCTTATGGGTCTTACTCGTACTGAGAGTTTGGGTGGTAAGAGGTATATCCTCGTGATGTAGACGATTTCTCCAGATACTCGATTGTAGGCTTTCTGAGGGAGAAATATGATGCTGTTGAGTTTATAATGACCAAGTACCGTGTCCTATAAAATTAACACGGAGTCACTATTAATAGGATCCGTAGTGATAACGGCACAGAATTTAAGGAAGCAAAGGTAGATCTTTACTGTGATAGCCTTGGGAACAAACATGAGTTCTCTACTGTGAAGACTCCTCAGCAAAATGGGATTGTTGAGAGGAAGAACAGGACGATCCAAGAAATGGCTAGATCTATGCTTCTAGGTCATAGTGTGTCTAGAAGATTTTAGGCAGAGGCAGTGTCTACTGCATGCCACACGGTGAATAGGGTTTACTTACATCCACACACCCTTAAGATTCCTTATAAATTGTGGACCGACAAGAAACCCAACCTTACATATTTTCGTGTTTTTTGGAGTAAATACTATATTCTACGAGATAGAGAGAAATTAGGAAAGTTTGACTCCTGAAGCGACGAAGGAATCTTGCTAGGATATTCATCAAATAGTAGAGCATACCGGGTTTTTAACTTGAAGAGCTCTAAGGTTATGGAATCAATAAACGTCACCGTGCAAGATTATAATCCTCCGACGGTTATTGACCCTAACCTTCAGTGTGAGGATAAGGAATTTTCTGGGAGTGGTTTACTTGCCCCTCTCCCACACTCTGTGGACCCTACTCCTTTGTTAGGAGACACACCTTCTTGGGTTCGCAAGAGTCATGACCCTTATGACATTGTTAGTGATCCCACTCTAGGGTTCAAGACTCGTGCTCAGCTAGAGAACGTCGTTAGACACTTTTGCTACACGTCCAAAGTCGAGCCCAAGAATCACAAAGAAGCACTCAAGGATGAACACTGGATATCTGTTATGCAGGATCAGTTGCTTGAGTTTAAAAAGAAAAATGTCTGGGAACTAGTCCCCCGACCTAATGAGACTAATGTGATCGGTACCCGGTGGATATTCAAGAATAAATTGGATGAAAATGGTACCATAATCAGAAACAAGGCTAGGTTGGTCGCTCAAGGCTACACACAGATAAAGGGTGTAGACTTTGGGGAGACATTTTCTCCTGTTGCGAGGCTTGATTCTGCTTACTACTCACCTTCGCATGTCATCTGCGCTTTAATTTATATCAGATGGATGTCAAGAGTGCCTTTCTAAATGGCATTCTACAGGAGGAAGTTTATGTGGAACAACCAAAAGGGTTTGAATACCCTAAGCACCCTTAGCACGTTTATTATCTGAGGAAAGCCTTGTATGGTTTAAAGCAAGCACCTCGTGCTTGGTACGAAAGGCTTACTTCCTATCTCTTAGCCTGTGGCTTCAAGAGAGGGGGAGTTGATATGACGCTGTTCGTCAGGAGAGATAACGGTGCTATTTTGGTTGCCCGGGTCTATGTGGACGACATAGTCTTTGGATCCACTTGCTCCCAACATGCTCATCACTTTAAGGAGGATATGAAAAGTGAGTTTGAGATGAGCATGGTTGGTGAGCTTACTTTCTTCCTTGGTCTCCAGGTTCGTCCGCTAGAGGATGGGATGTTCATCTCTCAATCCAAGTATGCGCGAGACCCAGTGAAGAAATTTGGTTTAGGCTCCGCTAAGAATGCACGTACACCTATGAGTACTTCTATCAAGCTTAGTAAGGACACTTCAGGCAAGGACGTAGAGCAAACCTTATATCGGAGTACGATAGGTAGTCTTCTCTACTTGAATTCCAATCGTCCCAACATAGCCTTTAGTGTTGGAGTCTGTGTGCGATATCAGGCATCCCCTAAAGAGTCGCACTTACTCGCTTTAAAACGTATTATCAAATATGTGAGTGGGACTCTCTCATATGGTATTTGGTATTCCTTTGATACCAATGACCGTTTATCTGCCTATTCAGATGCTGATTGGGCTGGGGATGCAGATGGTTGTAGGAGCACTTCTGGTGGGTGTTTCTATTTTGGTTCTACTCTTGTCTCCTGGTTGAGCAAGAAGCAAAAATCCATCTCTTTATCCACTGCGGAGGCTGAGTACATCGCCGTCGGTAGTTGTTGCATGCAACTCTTGTGGATGAAGCAGATGCTGGAGGATTATGGGATTTCACAGGACACCATGACCATTTTCTGTGATAACACGAGCGCGATTCACATATCCCACAATCCAGTCCAGCATTCGTGCACAAAACACATCAGGATACGTGAGCACTTTATACATCAGTTAGTTGAGGAGAAAGTCGTATCCCTGAGTTTCGTACCCATCGACCGTCAGCTAATCGATATTTTTACAAAACCTTTAGATGCCCTTAGATTTGAGAGTCTTAGGAAGTCTTTGGGGATTTGCACAGTTGACTTAAGGGTTTTTCTTTGACTAGGATAGGATGATTTTTCATGTTCATATCATATGCTTCCTATTGCTAGTTTGTTTTATATGTATTATTGTTTTGTTGTACAGATATTTATTTATTCTTTTGAAAAAATCCAAAAAGATTTTCGTTTTATAAATTTTTTTTAGAAAAAGCTCAAAAATATTTTTGTATTTTATTTGCACCTTTTATGGATGAGCATTTAAGATAGCCAAGTCACAATTTCATTCCATTTATCCATGTGACTATTTGATAGAGATTTGAGACGCTATATCATTTCATCCATGTGCTTTACATTGTTTGGAGTATTTGAGATGTGATTAGTGATATCTTTCTACATGTTTGACTCCTATATCCTTTCTTTCACACATGCACGTCTATATTTGATTGTTGTACTTATTTATCACATATTGACTTGAGTGTTTCCATCTCAATTTTGTCTATACAACGTACAATATGCGATAAAACTTGGCAAGATTAGAATGCATGTAAAAACCGTATTGGTGAGACTGTGTAATTATTTGAAAACGGGGAAGGGTTGCGAAAGGTTTATTTAGCCTTTGCGATACTAAGCCACCGTTAAGAAGGACCTAAAAAATGGAGGAATTTTATTATCCGAGGTCCAAAGAGCCCGAAAAAAAATTTAAAGGCAATCAAAAGAAATTCATGCCAAATATGGGCCATTAGATTTCACCATCAATTCTCCAAAGTTTGAGAATTTAGATTACCTCTATTCAAAATATAAATCTGAGGGAGCTTGGTTGGAGAATTAAATGGGTTTGCACTTCCTTGACAGTCCTGAAAAAGCATGACATCATTTTGGACGTTATTGGTGTGGAAATCACTTTGAGCTTTGATTTGTTGATTTGATTTAGTTAATGTCTCATATTTCCAATTTTTTACACCAAAGGAAGTTTTTGAGGTCATTCGTTAGGAGTATCCAATGTTCATCTTGCACATATGTCATGTTTGTATGCATTGATTTTCCTATCGAATTTGATCACACCCATTCTTTTACGCTATCATCGGCTTGGTTGTTTTATGTTTGTTCATGGTGTGATTTTTGTTTGTTATGTTTGAAAAACATGAAAATTTTCAAAAATAGTAGTTTATTCCTTGGGACATCATGACTTTGCCTGCTTGATTTATTCTTCTCATTTGTCTATTTGGGGACATCATAAAAAGGGGGAGAAAGAAAAGAATTATCATATTATGGGGGAAGTTTAAGTTTTTGAGATTTGATAAAGTATGCTTTCATCATATATTGGTATCTATGTTTATCTCATTTCAAACTCGATACATCATTTGGTATTGGCTTTATCTCATGTGTGTAGGTACTACTTTGATGATATCTGAATTGCACACGATGATGAGGAAAGCCTTAAGATTCCTGAAGACTTGAAGAACAAACGATGAAGTCTTATTCTTTTGTACCTTTTCAGTTTTGGGTTCATGGAAGGGTAGATTTGTATAGGCATGTTGATATTTGATAATTCGGATGTTTGTTTTTATGTATGTACCGGCATAGACATAGGGAGAGATTTGTAAGGACATTTTTGTCCATTATCAATTTCTATGTCGTCCTCCGTTACATCGTTGAAGAAATTCAAGATCAATTTTCATCATCGAATCCGAATATCAAAAAGAAGAAAGGAATCAGAATTTTTATCAGCCGGACCGGTCCGCCTGATTTAAAAAAGAATCGGTCCGCCCCCGGACCGATCCGCCCCTATATCGGACCGATCCTCTTTGCACCAAACCAGTAGACCCTGGATCAAATGAGAACCGAAGAAGCTCCTTGAGAAAATGAACCTGTCCGAGGTCGGACCGATCCGCATCCATACCGGACCGGTCCACCTTGGATAAATTCAAGCAGATCGTGCAGAGATTTTTCAGGCCCAGTTTTTTCCTTTATAAACCATCTCCGGGGAGGTGTTTAGCAAGACTTTAATAGACGATTTTCAGAGTCCAAAAACTCTAAGTCTTTATCTTTGTGAGTTCCAAGACTCATGTTTCGATTCACACAAATTTCCAAACCCTTATGAATCTGTTTGCAACCTAAGAACACAATCATGTGTCTGCGCATTACCTTGTGGAGAAGACCTTCCTTCTTCTTCATTGCTGCCCTCCTGGAAAGGGAAACTTCCAGCCGCCAACTACAGATCCGACGCCTGCGGGTAACTCTGGGTCACTGCATTTTCATTTTAATCCGAGAAATTGTATGTTACAATATTATAATGAAAATAAATGGTTTTCCCCTTTGGGGGATTTTTCCTTACATATCTGTGTTTGAATGTTCGTGCATGAATTATCATCTGGTTCAATCACATATAGTTGCATGTTTAGGATTTAATTGTTAAAAACCGAGTTTACTTAAATAATATCTCTATTTGAACGCACGTGCACTCTTTCATAATCTAATATACTATAAATATTAATATCAAACCCTTAACCATAATCATAATAGTCATAACAATATTTGGTACATACCGAAAATATTATGACAACCAAATAAGATAAGACAAATGATATATTTATTAAAACACATAAAATGGTGAAATCCCTAATTTTCAATAATGAAAATTTTGAGTAATCACTATAAGAAAATTCTTTAAAAAATAATCTTCCCAAAAAGCGAAATTTAAAAAAAAACGAGAATGAAATAGTTGTCAACTTTATTACCAAATATTATAAATTTAAGGTTTTCAGAGCTTAAACGTGCTCAAATAGTCATAACAACGTTTATTACTAAAAAAATGTGATTTTTCATCATTAAATCCTCTCGAATTGATATAAAAAAAATTATCAATCCCGGGTAAGTCGACAATTTTAATCTCAATTATTACTTATTAGAGGCATAAGAAAACTGTTACTGAAAATGTCTCAAAACATTCAGATTTACAGTTTTATAAAATAAGCGGCTTTAAACACATAATTAAATTTTTCACAAAAGAAAATCACAATTATGGAACCAAAATCAATTTTAATTTGCTCATAAAATTTGGGTAAATAAAATCTCATTTTATAAATTTTTCTATTATGTGATTATATAGATGCACCAACTAATTCATTTCGTTGCGTTCACACATATCCTAAATTGATTTATCCTAATTGCGATTAAATATTTAATTCATAAAGTGTGCAAAATAAATTTACTTTCATGGAACATACATGCATACACATATTACGTAACGGATATAAAATTAATATCCCCAAAAAATATTATACGTAATTCTTGATGGATAATCAGAGGTCCAAATATAGATGCGTACATAGTAATTGATTATTTATGACTATATATTAAGACACTTTCCTCCTAATCTAACATCATATAAATATTATGTCACAATTATTTTAGGAGTTTTTGCAACCATATAGAATATACTCTTTAATCTAATGTATGCTAACATAGGGTAGGGCACTTTGGTGGAGACCTATCCTATCTTGATGAAAACATTAGCACATGAGGTTATTAACATTTAAAATATCCATACAATGATTTGGAATGACATAAAGTACATAAGAACATCTAAAAAATATAAACATTATATATATAGTGAAAAAAAATCTCGTAAAATATCCAAAAATGAAAAAAATTAGTTTTCACCACAAATATGTTTAGAATTACAAAAGAATTACTCTCCAATTCACGGAATCGAAAGTATAACTTTCGTGAGAGAGATATAAAAGTAAAGGTTATGTCCAAATCAATTTTTTTTATTGGTGACATAAAAAAATTGTCACTTGAAATACAAAGTTCAAACGAAAATATTAAGAACGTCATAGAAATGAATCTAGACAGACTTAGTGACAGAAAACAGAAACGTCACATAAGATTTTCATACATAAACATTAACAGATTATGCGACAGAAAACTTAAAATGTCACAGTAGGTTTCATACATCAATATAAATAGATTCAGCGACAGAATATTAATATGTCGCAGAAACTTTACACATAACTCTTAACAGATTCAGCGACAGAAAATAAAAATATCGTAGAAAGTATTGTTCATAAACATAAGAAGATTTTAAATTAAGCCCAAATTAGAGTCATAAAAAAATGTATAATAAAAAATCAAATAAGTCTCATAATTTAGAATATAAAATCTGCTATAAAATATGAATTTCATATTTATACATGAAGGATAATTATGTGATCTAAACCATGAAAGAGTTGGCGCTTGCGTTCAATTAATAAATAATATAATAAATACCATTTTTAACCCAAATTAACCCTAAGCATGCAACTAGGTGTGATTGAAACAATATGAAATCATGCAAGAATTATTCAACACACAAAGTTAAGGAAAAATCCCCCAAAGGGGCAAAACCTTTTATTTCACTATAATTTGTAAGAAAACGGCTTACAATCGGATTACAATGAAATACAGTTTGACTAAGAATTACCCTCAGGTATCGGATTCTGTAGTCGCGACTGGAAGACTCCCTTTCGAGTAGGGTTGGCGGCTGGAACTATCCCTGTCCAGTAGGGCTGCAATGAAGAGGAAGGAACGGTCCACTTCACAAAGGGTTGAACAACAGCAATGGTGTTCTTGGGTTACCAAACTTGATTCACATAGATATGGAAGATGTGTGAATCTAAAAACCTAGAATCATAGGACTCAATAGGTGAAGACTTTAGGGTTGATATGCTCTGAAAATCGTGGGAAAGTCTTATCAAACCACTTCCCCGTAGTGGGATTAAATAGGAACTCTTTGCCCGAGAAAATCTGATACAGGATCTGGGAAATTCTATCCAGGGCGGACCGGTCCGGGCCTTAGGCGGATCGGTCCGATAGCGGACCGGTTCTTTTAAATTGAAGCTGATTCGGTTCGCATTCCGTTCGGGGCACACTGGCTTCAAAGTGCAAGGCGGTCTGGTCCGGTATTGGGCGGATCGGTCCGCAGTCGGATCGGTTTTTTTTATATAAAGGCGGACCGGTCCGGGGTAGTCAGAGGCGGATCGGTTCGTTTTAATTTCAGGCGAGTGGGATCGCCAACAATGGCTGAAGGATCATGACTCTTGCGAACCCAAGCAGGTGTGTCCCCTAACACAGGAATAGGGTCCACAGAGTGTGGGAGAGGAACAGGAAAATCATTGTCAGAACAGTCCTCATCCTCACACTGAAGGTTGGGATCAATAACTGTCGGGGGTTCATCATCTTGCACAGTGACGTTTATTGATTCCATAACCTTAGAGATCTTTAGGTTAAAAACCCGGTACGCTCTACTGTTCGATGAATAGCCTAGAAATATTCCCTCATCGCTCCGGGAGTCAAACTTTCCTAATTTCTCTCTATCCCGTAGGATGTAGAATTTACTCCCAAAGACACGAAAATATGCCAGGTTGGGTTTCTTGCCTATCCACAATTCATAAGGCGTCTTAAGTGTGTGTGGACGCAGATAGACCCTATTCACCGTGTGGCATGCAGTAGACACTGCCTCTGCCCAAAATCTCCTAGATACCTTACGACCTAGAAGCATAGATCTAGCCATTTCTTGGATCGTTCTATTCTTTCTCTCAACAATCCCATTTTGCTGAGGAGTTCTCACAGCAGAAAACTCATGTTTGATCCCAAGGCTATCATAGTAAAGGTCAACTTTTGCTTCTGTGAATTCAGTGTCGTTGTCACTACGCATCCTGTTAATAGTGACACCGTGTTGGTTTTGCAATACACGGCACTTGGTCGTTAGGAATTCAATAGCATCTGATTTCTCTCTTAGAAAACCGACAATAGAGTATCTAGAGAAATTGTCCACCATCACGAGAATGTATCTCTTACCACCTAGACTCTCCGTGCGAGTAGGACCCATAAGATCCATGTGAATCAACTCAAGAACACGGGAGGTGGTAATGGAGTTCAACTTCCTATGAGGGCTACGGATTTGTTTTCCCAACTAAAAGGGTCCACAAATCATGGAAGTTGGATTTCCAAGTGATGTTAAGCCACGTATTAGGTCCTTTTTGACTAAACGAGATAAGTCTCTAACGTTCACATGACCTAGACGTTGGTGCCACAGATCCATAGGAGTGATCGTGGCGCTGTTGCAGACAAGTGAGGATTTGGGCTCAGTCCCATAACAGTTATCCTCTGTCCTCACCCCTTGCACTAAAAGTTTACCGGGTTGATTATAGACCTTACAAGCTTCCCGGTCAAACTTTACTGCAAAGTCATCGTCGCACAACTGGCTAATTCTGAGAAGGTTTACTTTCAAACCTTTGACGTACAAGACATTTTCTAGCTTAGGAAGTCCTGGTAACTCAACTGTACCTCGTCCTACAATGCTAGACTTACTCCCATCTCCAAAGGTAACTCTCCCATCATCATAATCCTCAATCTGAGTAAAAAGGGAGATATCACCTGTCATGTGTCTGGAGCATCCACTGTCAAAATACCACTGAGAGGTATTATCGGCTTTGAGAGTGACATGGACAACAAGGGCCTTTTTCTCTTTCTTAGGAACCCAAGAGTAGGTACCTTTTTGTATTCCCTTGTTGTTGTTGGTTTTACCCGGAATGCGGGGCGCATTCATTTATGGTAAGGTTATTCGTCGAAATTCCTCCATCAAAATCTGTGATGTGGCGGCTAGAAACTCAACACGCTCTCTCAGACTGACAAACTCATCAGTCTGATGCGGTGGAGCAAACGTACGTCGTGTCCGACCCAACTTATAGCAATCATCCCTGAGGTGTCCGTTTCTTTTGCAATGGGAGCAAAAGGGCACATTATTAGGAGGACCTTGGATTGCTTTTCTTGGTCGAACTCTCCTTCTTGATTTTTGATGACGGCCATAAGGAGTCGTAGTAAACTCAGGAATTGGTCCGGGTGCAATTTGGGATGTGGAGGCACCATCAAAACCTATTCCTTGCCTGTCACCAAAACCTAAAGCGGGACCGAGGAGCATCTTTCCCATCTTCCCAGATCTGTCCTCGATTTGTACCTTGACTTTCCGAGCTCTCTCAAGGTCATGAGTAAGCTGGGCAACAAGTGCTTAAAGTTTCTTCCGAGTCTCCAGGGAGGAATGGAGCTCACGCGTAAGACTATCCACTTATTTAGTTAAGTCCGCTTTCTCTTTCTCAAAACTGCTCTCTCTCTCTCTAAGCAAATTCTCTTTACTAACCCAGGCAGACTCTCTCTCTCTCATGGCGGTGCAGGTGGAGGACTCTCTCTCTCTCGTCTCTTCTAACTCTTCTTCTAACGCGGTGATCCTAAGAACTAACGCCTTGTTACGTTTTTTAGTTTTGAAAGACTCATTATATAACTCGGCGTAGGCGCGTTGAAGGTTACTCTCGTCCTCACTACCTTCCTCCTCTCCCTCACTCTCTTCGCTCTCGCTGTCGAGGTGTCCCTGTGAAGTAGCATCCACATCGTCGTGAGATGCACTAGGAGTACTCACATGACTAGCCATGAACGCGGTGAAGTTAAGCTCATGCGGTGACTCATCTCCCGAGTCCACCAACTCGACATCACTGTCGTCACTAAGGGTAGCATTTAGGACAACTTTACCCTTTTCCCTATTCAGACGAATGGCACACACAAACGCTCTGTGTCCCTTACCGTCGCACTCAAAACACCTCTCACTGTCTTTAGGTGGTTCTTTGAAATATTTCTTTTCAAACTTATTTTTCTGAAAATTCTTTTTATCTTTGAAGTTTCCACTTTTTTTAAATTTTAGAATTTTCTTGAAGTTTTTAGCAAATAATGCCAAATCATCTAAGTCAAACTCACATTCAGAATCAGAATTTTCTATCTTTCTAGATGATTCGACTTTCTTTCTTGTCGACCCCTCACTTTTTCTCTCTTGGGCTTTAAGGGCAATTCCCTTATCTTTTGGCTTGGCAGATTTAGGAAACATGTCTATTTCATAAGTTTGTAAATCTCCTACCAGTTCTTCCAATTTTAGTGTATTTAAATTACCCAAGGAATTTAGCACAGTGACTTTAGGTATAAAATGCTTAGGAAGGGAACGAAGAATCTTTTTAACAACTCTAGCATTTGTAATATGTTCACCAAGATTATAGCTGGTATTAACAATGTCAGAAAGACTAGCATAAAATTCATCAAAACATTCATTTTCATGCATGGTGATGGTTTCAAATTGAGTTGTTAAATTTTTCAATTTTGACTCTTTAACATCATTTGTTCCTTCATGGGTAAGTTGCAATACATCTCATGCCTCTTTTGACGTGGTACACGTCATTATGCGTTTAAACTCATCAGGTGAGACAGACCCAGAATTAGCACTTAGACCCTTAGAATTAAAAGATGACCATTTAAATTCTTCATCAGTCCAAGAAATGTCAGGTTTCAAGTTGGTCACATTATCAACAGTCACGGTGGGAGGAGTCCACCCTCGTTCAACCAAAATCCAGACACGTTCATCAATGGCTTTTAAAGCCGACCTCATACGGGCTTTCCAATAAGCATAATTTGTCCCGTCAAAAATAGGCATTTTATAATATGACTTCTCCATTTGAACACGCACTTTTTAAAAAAAAACAATTTTTTCAGAAAATTGATATCTTAGAAAAATTTTGCGGAAAAAGGAATACTCGATAGATTAGCGTAACCTGCTCTGATACCAATTTGAAAGAGTTGGCGCTTGCTTTCAATTAAGAAATAATATAATAAATACCATTTTTAACCCAAATTAACCCTAAGCATGCAACTAGGTGTGATTGAAACAATATGAAATCATGCAAGAATTATTCAACACACAAAGTTAAGGAAAAATCCCCCAAAGGGGCAAAACCTTTTATTTCACTATAATTTGTAAGAAAACGGCTTACAATCGGATTACAATGAAATACAGTTTGACTAAGAATTACCCTCAGGTATCGGATTCTGTAGTCGCGGCTGGAAGACTCCCTTTCGAGTAGGGTTGGCGGCTAGAACTATCCCTGTCCAGTAGGGCTGCAATGAAGAGGAAGGAACGGTCCACTTCACAAAGGGTTGAACAACAACAATGGTGTTCTTGGGTTACCAAACTTGATTCACATAGATATGGAATATGTCTGAATCTAAAAACCTAGAATCATAGGACTCAATAGGTGAAGACTTTAGGGTTGATATGCTCTGAAAATCGTGGGAAAGTCTTATCAAACCACTTCCCCGTAGTGGGATTAAATAGGAACTCTTTGCCCGAGAAAATCTGATACACGATCTGGGAAATTCTATCCAGGGCGGACCGGTCCGGGCCTTAGGCGGATCGGTTCGATAGCGGACCGGTTCTTTTAAATTGAAGCTGATTCGGTTCGCATTCGGTTCGGGGCACATTGGCTTGAAAGTGCAAGGCGGTCCGGTCCGGTATTGGGCGGATCGGTCCGCAGTCGGATCGGTTCTTTTTATATAAAGGCGGACCGGTCCGGGGTAGTCAGAGGCGGATCGGTTCGTTTTAATTTCAGGTGGACCGGTCCGGCTGACTGGATTTCTGAATTCTTCCTTTCTTTTGATCTTCGGATTCCGTTGATGATGAATGAACTTTGAATCTTTGCAACGGCGTTACGGCTAATGACATATACAAGTATGTTGGACAAAAAATGTCCTTACAAACCATATGCTCTGATACCACATGTTAGATTTAGATATAATAAATCAATTAACAGTTTTTATGGATCAATAATACAATACATGAACATATAAACTGTTAGGTAAATATAAGACCTTAATCTACATAATTATCACATGTGTCCAAAATAGAGTTGAAAAACATATATAAGTTAACATTAGAATTGACGAGTGAAGAGGTTGTCAGTGGTGCCTCTGACTCCATCATGTCACAAATGGAAAGATTGATGGATTAGTCGACCTTAGAGATGTTCGATCGGACTGAATTTCGGATACCAACTTTCTCTCGTACATGGAAAGAACATACTTATGTTCGAACTGAATCTTCTTTTATAGCCAAAATAGTATTCTAAAATAAAAACAAACTTGAGTTTTTGGATTTCTCTCCCTTATCTTATAATTACACTGTGTTGTCTTTTCATGTGTCTGAATGATGAAAATCAGCCACTTATTTATAGACAGGGGGACAAGATCCAAATCTCCAATAGTCACTTAATCTTAACCGTCCATCAAGATAGATAACCAAGAGTCATTTTGACTCTTAGTATTTGGATTACTCTTTCAATAAACAAAGTGAATATTAGTATTAATATAATTATGGATCATATTGTATAGAATTATTCTTTAAAATAATTCTAACAGTCTGCGTTAGCGGCACACAAAATAAAAAGAGTTACACTAAACATGTACTAATAAATATTCGAGTTACTATTCCTTATATGACCCTATTTTTATTGTCCGTCCATTATGCTAATTTTTTGGAAGACTGTTCAATGATTTTCCCGGGTAATTTTTCTCTAAGTGCTTCTCTTTGTTTTGAATCTCTAGAGAAACTTGTGTGAAAGACCTCCTGCACCCCATGTTGTAGTCTTATCTTACTAGTTAAGAAAAAATTATTCTTCTAAATTTAGAGAAAATGACATTGGTATTATAACGACGAGAGTTTGAAACCACGTTTCAAGAGCGCAAGTCTCTAACTCTCTGTTCAGATATGTCAGGAGTATAACAGCTTTTACAGTTGTTAGTTAGTTAGAGTTTTTTTTACATTCATTAGTTCGTTAGTTAAACTTTTGTTACATTCAGTTTTTTATATTAGTTACAAATAGATACACGTGTGAATATTCTAGTGGTATATACTAGTTTCCGTTATTCCAACAGACTACTATATATACTCCTATTATATGATATTAAAGGTTAATTAATGAAAGTTCAAAAATACCTTTCTGTTAAAACTTAAGATGGAATCCGATATTTCATCATCCATGGAAGTCTCTTCAACCAAATTTGTTCCAGTTTCATTTTCTCATTCAATTTCTGTAAAGCTTGACAATAACAGCTTTCGGCTAATCACTGAGTCGTGATGAGTATTTTCTCAAGATCAAACAAGTTATAGATTTGCTTGCTTCTATTGCTTGTGCTCTCTCAACTGTAGATCACATTGAGTTAATTTTTCATGGACACTCTGATGAGTATGACATTTTTATTGTTTATGTTAACTTGAGAACTGACTTATATTTTGTTGTGGAGATTGAATCATTCCTATTAGCACAAGAAAATCGCATAGAAAAGAAAATAAAAGAAGTTGATTCTACATCGCCAAATGTTTTCAATGTAACTACTGGTCCAAATTTTCAGAACAAAAGAAATTTCAATAATCGGGGAAATTTCTCATTTTCTAACAATCAAGGACAATTTCATGGTGGCTTCGCAACTTTTCATAGTGGTTTCAAGGGAAATGGAATAGGATTTAACAAGAATAATCGCGATAGAGGTAGCAGGCAATCTTGGAATAATAACAAGCCACAATGTCAACTCTGTGGGAAATTTGGTCATGTAGTCTCAAAATGTTTCCATAGGTTTGATTAAAGTTTTCAAGGGCAAGCTACTTACAATCAACAATTTAATAACAATATTTTCCTATTTAAACCATAGGGTTCATTTTTTTCTGGAGGAAATCAGATGAATTAAATGACTGCAAATATGGCAGCCATGATGGCCACTCTTGAAACTGTTTATGACTCGAGCTGGTATCCTGACTCCACTTAATCAATTAGTTATGAAATCCCATAAAATCTATGTGTGTTATCAATATCTCTACATGTGATTTGTTGAGACATAAAATTTCCCCTTTTTCTTTTCTTTTGAGGAAGGACGTTTCACGAGTTGAATAGATATTTTCATTTTTTATTTAGCATTCAGGTTGATAAGATACGAAGCTACGAACCATGTGACATCTGATCCTCACAATTTGTTAACACAAGAAGAATACTCTGTCCAAGTTAGAAACCATATGAGTAAAAGTACGGGTATTTCTATTAGCATATTGGTTACTCTTTATTACCTTCACAATTTAATTCTAATATTATTTCTTTAAATCAATTACTTCATGTTCCTGTCATAAGATAGAACTTTATTAGTGTATCAAAATTGGCTCATACTAACCATGTATTATTTGAATTTTATCCTGATTTTCCTTTGTAAAAGATTAGTTTACTAAGGCAATTTTAATGAAGGGAACTCTTAAAGATGGACTTTATGCTTTTGACCCCAAGTCCATGAATCTCAAGTCATCTCAGGATTATTCTACACCAATTTCTCCACCCAACTCCACTTCAAAATCAGAATTCACTACTAAGTTGCATAAGCCTGTTCTTTCTTTATCCAAGTCTAATTCTAGTTCAAATTTTGATGTTTGTCATAATAGGCTTGGACATCCTTCGGCGAAAACAGTTCAAAGTGTACTGAATCATTATAATATTTTATTCAATAATAAAATTATTCCATCATTCGGTTCTGTTTGTTATCCTGGCTAAATTCATAAATTTCCTTTTTCTTCTTCTAGAACACAGTATAATGATCCACTTCAAATGATTCACATAGACTTATGGGGTACTTCACCTACACGGTTACACCATCATCAAATTAATACCATTACTACATTCATTTTGTAGGTGACTACTCTAAATTTTTTTGGCTTTATTTACTAAAACCAACATCTGATGCACTTTAAACTTTCATCACCTTTAAACAACCAGTTGAATTATAACTTAGCTACGAAATCAAGTCCCTTCAGTAAAATTAGGATGGGGAATTTAGAGCTTTTACCTCATTTCTTAAACAGTATGGTATCATTCATTGACATTTTTGTCCTAGTACACATGAAGAAAATGGCATGCTATCATCTATAGACATTCTTGTCCTACTACACATGAACAAAATGGCATAGCTGAATGTAAACATAAATATATTGTATAAAGTTGTCTCATTTTGCTAGCCAAAGCAACTATTCTTTTAAAATGTTGGGATGAAGAATTTAGGACCAGTGCTTACCTTATTAATAGACTTATAACACCCAAACTTACTCACAAAACACCTCTTGAGCTATTTGTAACGACATTTTTCTCATGTCCAACATGTTACATTTGTGTATGTCGTACGCCGCTACATTTGGCACGTCACCTCACAATCTCACAAGACGGCCTCTATCCGAATTCTTGGAATCAAGCATTCAACATCTCCATTAATGTGTCCCACATCTGCCTCAACGACTTCACGTTCCAAGATTTTAGGGACTTAATGCAAGTGGTACGCAAGGGAAGTCAAAACAGTGAAAAAAGGCACGATAGGAGAGTTCAAGGGCATTTTCGTAATTTCACATCCATAGTTCGGAAGTCTGGTCAACAGGAAAGTTGAAGAGCTCACCGTAACGAAGATACTGGAAGAAACGGCACCTGAATCCGAGCTACGGTGAAGGAGTTATGACCTTTTGAAGTTGGAGAAAATTCCTTGAAGAATGTTGTTTTCTTTTAACCCCATACCAGAATGGAACCCCAAACCGCATGGGAAACCGGTTCGGGGGGGGGGGGGGGGGGGAACAGGTTCACAGGGTACCCGAACCGGTTCGGGGTACCTGTACGCTGGATAGAATTTTCGTGTTTTAAGAAAGTGGATCTCTTCATCTGTTTTCCTATAAAAGCCAACTTCGGGAGAGTTATTTTGCAAGACTTTGAAAGACGAATTTGAGAGTCCAAATACATCTAGTCCTCATATTTTTGAGTCCCAAGACTCATGTTTTGATTCACACAATTCTTCCAATCCTTTGTGAATCTTTTTGGTAACCCAAGAACACAACTTTGAGTTTGTTCAACCCTTGTGGAGAAGCCGTTCTCTTCTTCATTGCAGCCCTCCTGGAAAGGGAAAATTCCAGCCGACAAACTTGTGGAGAAGCCGTTTCTCTTCTCCATTGCATCCATACTGAAAAGGGATAGTTCGAGCCGCGACTACAGAATCCGATACCCGAGGGTAATTCTCAGTCAACTTGTATTTTCATTGTAATCCGATTGTAAGCCGTTTTCTTACAAATTATAGTGAAAATAAATGGTTTTGCCCCTGTGGGGGATTTTTTCCTGAAATTTATTTCTTTTATCCTGCATGCTATATTTTATTTGATAAATCATCTAGATGCATGTCTTAGGGTTTAACTAAAATTTGGGTTTAATTAAAATTGGTTTTTATTTGAGAAGTCGCAATATTTCCACTGTAGCTGCACTCTCAAATTGGTATCAGAGCGGGTTACGCTAATTTATCGCGTGATCCTGATTTTTCGAGGATTTATTTTTTTTGATACAATTTGACTTCTCACGTCGTCAAATTGATATCAGAGCCTGTTGCACTAAGTTATTGTGTTTTGATCCTGATTTTGCAAAAATGGCTTTTGATGGTTTTGATGATCTTCGATGTCAAATTTTTGAAAAAATTAATTGGAAAATTCACACGAACTCTTGTTTTAAATCTTCTGTTGAAAACGAATCTGAGAAGTGTCCTTGTTGTGAGGGTGTTGGTCACACGTTACATGAGTGTACCACAAATTTAAAGATGAAATTGAATAAACCAACTTCTCATGTTTCTACCCTTAGTGATTGTGATTCGGAAGAAGAAGTTTTTTATGCTTCTAGGCGAGAGTTTCCCATCCAGGTGATTAGTGATAGTGAAGGTGATGGGAGTGTGGATGAAAGTGAGGAGGAAAGTGTAGATGAGAATGACTTGCAAACTGCTTTCAATGAACTTTATGCTGAAACATTGAAAACAAAGAAAGAAAATTTGAAATTGAAAGCTCAATTGAAAGAGTGTGCCATAAAAAATAATGATTTTTTAGTTAAAGAACTTAAGGCACATGCGAAAATTTTAAAAGAGAAGCTTGAGTACGTCGAGGGTGAGAGAGATAGTCTTAGAGGGTTGATGGAGACTATGAAAAAGGAGCTTTTAGAGTTTTAGGATTCTAAACGAGTACTTGAATCTAGGATAGGTGAACTTGAGGTGAAATTGAAAGATTCAAGTAAAGTGAAGTTTGATTTGGAGTCTAAGTCTGAAAAACTTGATAAGATTTTAGGTACAGTCGAGATCAAAACTGATAGGGGTGGGATTGGTCTTGAAAAATATGTTGCACCCATTCCCACACGTGTGAGAGAGCCTCCTAGGATTGTTAAGAAATAGGCGCCTAAGTTTGTTAAAAAAGCACCCCATAGGAACATCGTGAGAGAACCTCCTAGGATCATTAGGAGAGACCCACCTAGGAAAATTCGGAGAGAGAAACCGATAAATTTGAGGAGAGGGCCACCATTAGGTAACACACACCGCTCGATTTACACTTGCACACATTGCGGTTTGCAAGGTCATCTTAGGCGATTTTGTTACAAGCTTTTAAATGGACCCAGGAAGGTTAATGAAAGAATAAATTCGATTCCCAAAACCCCCACACTTCGTTACAAATCTATTTGGGTTAGAAAATCGAATTTAGAGGCTTACGGTTTATTTGTCCATGATTCCCGTTTGCTTGCACGTAATTCACCCCATGTGAAATCTTTTGGTTAATTGTGATTGCATGTTTGTCATACACTAGTTGTGGTTTCATGATATATTTTTACTAGTGTGTTGACTTGTGTTTTTTGTATAAATTCTTGTTTTTGAATTTTTTTTTGAAAAATACAAAAAGATTTTATTTTGATAAAATTTTTGAAAAATCCAAAAAGATTTTTGTATTTTGTTTGCACCGTTTATGGATGGAGACTTAGGATAACCGAGTCACAACATCATTCCATTTTTTTCATGTGACTGTTTGATAGTGTTTTGAGACAATAGGTCAATTCATCCTTGTGCTTTATAATGTTTGGAGTCATTAAGATGTAATTAAGTGTTACTTCCTACATGTTTGACTCATGTTTCCTTTATTGCACACATGCACGAATTTATTTGATTATTGTGCTTGTCTTATCACATGTTGGTTGGGTGTTTTCACTTCAATCCTGTCCTTAAAACAAACCAAGCGCGATAAAATTTTGATAAGGAAATTGTGCATATAAGAACCGTTTTGTGAGATTGTGTGCTTTGTTTAAGAACGGGGAGGGCTGCGAAAGGTAATCTTCTATCCTTTGCGCAAAAGCCACCGCTAAATTGGACCTAAAAAATGGAGGAATTTTAATATCAGAGGTCCAAAGAGGTTAAAAGAGCCCGAAAAAATTGAAAGGCAATAAAAAGATATTCATGCCAATTATGGGCCATTTAGGTTTTTGCACCAATTCTCCAAAGTTTGAGAATTTAGTTTATCACCTCTAAAAGAAAATATATATGAGGGTGTTTGGTTGGAGAATTTAAAACTGGTTTGCACGTCCTTGAAATTCTTGAAAACGCGCTATATAGTTTTGGACGTTATTGGTGTGGAAATCATTTGACTTTGATTTGTTGATTTGCATAAGACGATGGCATCTAAATTCAACATACTTTTACACCATAGGATACCTTTGATGTTCATTCATTAGGAGTACACGTATGCATCGTGCACATATGATTGATTGAGTTGATTTTCCTATCGAATGTGTTTACACCCATTCATTCCATTTCCATAACTTGGTTGTTTGAGTCTAAATCCATGGTGTGATTTCTGTATCATATTTGTTCAAATTGGTATCTTATTTTTGTACGAAAAATTTGAAAAATCAAAAATAGTTTGTATTTTTTTTGTATACCGTGACACCCCGATTTTGCTTATTTGATTCATTCTTCTCATTTGTCTATTTGGGGACATCATAAAAAGGGGGAGAAAGAATTATCTTATTTCGGGGGAGTTTGAATTTTGGGGGAGTTTTTGAGATTTGACTTATGCTTATCATATATTGGTATCTATTTATCTCATTTCAAACTCGATACATCACTTGGTATTTTTTCTTTATCTCATGTGTGTAGGTACGTCATTGATGATCTCTGAATTGCACACCCTGATGAGAAAAGATTTGAGATTCCTGATGATTTGAAGAACAAGTGATGAAGACTATTCATTTGTACCTTTTCCAGTTTTGGGTTCATGGGAGGGTAGATTTGTATAGGCAATTTCATATTTGATAATTCGTATTTTTTATGTATGTACCGGCATAGACATAGGGGGAGATTTGTAAGGACATTTTTCTCATGTCCAATATGTTACATTTGTGTATGTCGTACGCCGCTACATTTGGCACGTCACCTCACGATCTCACATGACGGCCTCTATCCGAATTCCGAGAATCAAGCATTCAACATCTCCATTAATGTGTCCCACATCTGCCTCAACGACTTCACGTTCCAAGATTTTAGGGACTTAATGCAAGTGGTACGCAAGGGAAGTCAAAACAGTGAAAAAAGGCACGATAGGAGCGTTCAAGGGCATTTTCGTAATTTCACATCCATAGTCCGGAGATCTGGTCAACTGGAAAGTTGAATATCTCGCCGCAATGAAGATACTGGAAGAAACGGCACCTCAATCCGAGCTACGGTGAAGGAGTTATGACCTTTTGAAGTTGGAGAAAATTCCTTGAAGAATGCTGTTTTCTTTTAACCCCATACCAGAATGGAACCCCAAACCGCATGGGGAACCGGTTCGGGGGGGGGGGGAACCAGTTCGCAGGGTACCCGAACCGGTTCGGGGTACCTGTACGCTGGATAGAATTTTAGTGTTTTAAGAAAGTGGATCTCTTCATCTGTTTTCCTATAAAAGCCAACTTCGGGAGAGTTGTTTTGCAAGACTTTGAAAGACGAATTTGAGAGTCCAAATACATCTAGTCTTCATATTTTTGAGTCCCAAGACTCATGTTTTGATTCACACAATTCTTTCAATCCTTTGTGAATCTTTTTGGTAACCCAAGAACACAACTTTGAGTTTGTTCAACCCTTGTGGAGAAGCCGTTCTCTTCTTCATTGCAGCCCTCCTGGAAAGGGAAATTCCAGTCGAAAAACTTGTGGAGAAGCCGTTTCTCTTCTCCATTGCAGCCCTACTGGAAAGGGATAGTTCCAGCCGCGACTACAGAATCCGATACCCGAGGGTAATTTTTAGTCAACTTGTATTTTCATTGTAATCCGATTGTAAGCCGTTTTCTTACAAATTATAGTGAAAATAAATAGTTTTGCCCCTGTGGGGGATTTTTTCCTGAAATTTATTTGTTTTATCCTGCATGCTATATATTATTTGATAAATCATCTAGATGCATGTCTTAGGGTTTAATTAAAATTGGTTTTTATTTGAGAAGTCGCAATATTTCCGCTGTAGCTGCACTCTCACTATTGTTTCACATTTCACCTGATTACTCTAGTCTTAGGATTTTTGGTTGTGCTTTTTATCCCAATATCAGACATTAAAATAGTCATAAACTACAGTTCAGGTCTATTGAGTGTGCTTTTCTTGGGTACAGCCTAAAATACAAAGGTTATAGATTCTTATATCCTAATGGTCGTGTATACATTTCAAAGAATGTTATCTTTTATGAGAGTTCATTTTCATTTGTCAATCATCCTACTTCTCAATCTCAGTCTTCAACTTCTTCTGTTGATCATCATATTCTTCCTTCAACAACTCCTTTTCTTTCATTTTTAAACTTTGTTTCTACTTCTGTTGGTTAAAAAACAAATTTAATTCCAAACTCAATACCTTCATCTTCTTCTCTTAACACTCGTACTCGAATATTGATGAGAATATAATTGTTTTATTGCCAACATGTTCTATCTCTATGTCTATCTCCTTCTTTGTAGGATCATCCTACCAATACTCATTCTATCCAGACTCGTGCCAAAGACGGAGTGTTCAAACCCAAGTTTCCATCTAACCTACCATGAACAAGATACTTTTGTAGATGCCTTGCAACAACTACATTGGAGAAGTGTTAAAACAGATTAGTACTTAGCATTTATGAGTAATGGAATATGGTCTCTAATTGATCTACCACCATATATAAAAAAATTCGGTCTCAAGTGGGTTTTTAGGGTAAAGGATAATATGTATGGTACAATTCAGAAATATAAAGCCAGATTAGTGGAAAAGGGTTTTCGTTAATAATCAGGGTTTAATTTCAATGAAAACTTCAACCCTGTTGTAAAACCAACAACAATCAGAGTCATTTTTATAGTACTATCAAGAGGATGGTCGATTAACCAATTAGATGTCAACATTGATTTTCTTAATAAAATCTTAAATGAAGAAGTTTTTATGGATCAACCACCTGGTTTTTTGGATCTTAAAGCTCCTAACATGGTTTGCAAGCTTCACAAAGCCTTTTATGGGCTTAAACAGGCTCCCAAATCCTGGTTTGACAATTAAATATTGGTTTACTTCTCTTAGATTCTCCTCAACCAAATCAGATTAGTCATTATTCATTTGCATCACTACTCAACATTCCACTTTTGTTTTAGCATAATTTGATAATATCTTAATCACTGGCAACAGTTCTCGTGAAGTTTGACAGCTCATTAATCGAGTAAACCATGAATTTTCTCTTAAAGATCTTGGTAAAGTCAACTATTTCCTTGGGGTTGAGGTTCAACATACTATATAAGGTCTTCATCTTTCTGAATCCAAGTACATATTGGATTTACCATTCAAAACCAAAATGCAGTTTGCAAAGGGCTTACCTACACCTATGACTAGAGGATAAAAACTCTCAGGGGCATTTTGTTGTGAAAAATAGTTTTCTATTTTCATTTTCCATATTTTGTGTGATAATTTGGCAAAATATGCCCTCTAAATGGGAATAAGAATGAAAATTCATGGAAAATTATTTTCCAACTTAAGCTACTCTGCAAATCATAAAATACATGTTTTCTAGAATTGCTTAAGTTGAAAAACTGTTTTTCACTCCTCCTTCCTATCTTAATGGTCCATTGGCAAAGATATTGAGCAAAAAGTGGCAATGGAAAATGGAAAATAGTTTTCCACAACTAAACGGCCCCTCAACGTTTGGTAGTGTTCTGGTGGAGAATGTTCAACTATACAGAGGCATGGTTGGTGCCTTACAATATGCTACATTAACTCGGCCAGAAATTGCCTAGAGTGTGAACCGAGTGTGTTAGTTCATACAGAATCGAATGGAGTCTCATTGGAGATGAGTTAAGTGAATTTTGAGATACTTAAAAGGAACTTTGAAATATGGTTTTCACATGAGTAATTCAACCGTGCTTGATTTTATTGGTTTTTATGATGATGATTTGGCATCGGATCTAAATGATTGGGGATTCACATCAAGGTATTCTGTTTTTTGGGGAAAAAAATCAGGTTTCCTAGCATTAAAAGAAGCAACGTACAGTCTCAAGGTCAAATATTGAAGTTGATTATCGAGGCTTAGCTAATCTAGTTGCAGAAATTATTTGGCTTCAGTCACACTTCTCTGAGCTTAGGATACAAAGCTCTAGGACACCTATTATATGGTGTGACAGTCCCAGTATAATTATGTTGACTGTCAATTCTATTCAACATTCTCAACATATTGAGTTAGACTCGTACTTTGTCAGAGAAAAAGTTGTACAACAATAAATTGATGTCAGGCATATACACTCCTCAGATCAAACTGCCAACCTTTTCACTAAATCTGTGTCCAGCTCAAGATTCTTGGCTTAAGAAAAAAACTCAAAGTGGAAAGTCTTTCCACTCTGAGTTTAAGGGGGAATGTTTGGATTATAACAACTTTTACAGTTATTAATTAGTTAGAGTTTTTGGTACATTCATTAGTTAGTTAGTTAGATTTTTGTTACATTCAGTTTTAATATTAGTTACAAATAGATACACGTATGAATATTCTAATGGTATATACTAGTTTGTATTATTCCTACAGACTATATATACTCCTCTTGTATGACACTAAAAGTTAATTAATGGAAATTCATCATCTCCTGAAATACGTTTATGTTAAAAACTTAAGAAGATCTTAGTTATGAGGTAGAGTTTTCTGCACAGTGCTTACATTATAAGATTAGCTTCAATATTTTACATATTTCATCCTAAACTTGAAAAACTTGAATTGATTGAACATGCAAATTCCCAATAAAATGTATTTACAATTCTTTCTTGAGCTCTAGTAATTGTAAAATAACTGTGTGTGACAACCCGCCTACTAAAATAATAGGTGGCCAGCCCAATACTCTAATAATCACAGGAATCATAGATGGTCCATTCTCAGCATCACTGTCGATTAAAAATAATAGTACGAGATAACCACCAATCATTTTAGAAAACGGACTGCCAAATTTAAAATTTTGTAAATAAAAGAAAAACACTTAGACAATCCAATTTGCAAAAACGGTGGATACCAAAAATCAACGAATAAAGAATGACAATATAACAAATAATAACCGAATAAGCTGTCGGTTAACAGACCAATACAAATAGTTACACCGAGTATTACAATTTAAATATCACATTATAATAAATGAATACAAATCATGGGAAACAAGCCCGAATAAATACTGAATGTAACTAGAGTACAAAGGATAGAAGCGTCTATAACAATTTATCCTACAACATCCGCGATATGCTATAGCTCCATGACAACGGGAATGGAAAGTCAATACGGGTGTCCTCGCGGTAGAGCACCTGAACGGACAAGGAGTTTCATGCAAAACAAAGAAATATAGATGGGCCAGGACCCAATTTGATATGATTACCATGTGACTAAAATGCATAATAGTTAAAAGCATAATTCTCTCGTAATTAACATAAAGGATTCTCACCTCTCCTTCTAAAAGCACAACCTAGCGCAATATCAATGACGATGCTCAATGATCATATAAACATGGGTGAACTCATCTACATAATTACTCAAGGTGACATAAATAAATCCATTCATCAACTAAAGGCACAGTTCCTATTTTCATTAGGAAAACATATATGGCAACTCATTTTATCAAATGTTTACCAATCAATATCATTTGAAAACATTCTTTACGAATTTTATTTCCTTTCTTCCATCTAGGAAGAATACATATTTAAAGCAAGTTTTATTATCATAAAAATTCTTTATCCTTTTCATTTATCCTTCCATTTTCCTTCTTCCATCCAGAAAATGTATTTAACGTCCCATTTCCCTTCTTCCATCCGGGAAACGTATTCAACTTTCCATTTCCTTTCTTCCATCTAGGAAATGTAATTAAAGCCATTTCATTATCATAAAATGCTTTAATAATAATAATGTCCCGCATTATTATCAACAGTTATATATCATATCATATAACATTCTCTAAAACCGCCCGTCTGGGTTTTCCCACTGTGCGCGCCCCTAAATGGCTATCATCTTTAAGGGCCTATCACCAAGACAACTTGGGATCCTAACAAAACGTCGGGAAGCGGCCATATGCCTACGGGAGAGTCATAACCACACCCAAAATTACCTCACCATTGCAGAAAAACATATAATAATCGCTCATATGGCCTAAGGATATATCCACCCTGCATTCATTAGCTAGGGGGCTTCACCTCACGCGCACAACTTCCCTTATGATAGAGATTTAGAGAGGTGTGTTCACATAAATTATCATTTACGAAAATCTTATTTTTCCATATGAAACATCCATTTTTACATTCACAAAAATCATTTCTTTTCAATGATGAATTACCAATTTTAGAATGTGCAATTCTTATTCTTAAAGTCATATTTTATTAATGACCTAAGACCCGAAGTGCCATCATCCTCAACTAGTCTCCAAGAGTCAAACACAGTACCCTAAATCATCAAAGTGATTCTCCCTCAATAAGAGACTCCCAAAAGTCCCAACAATATCCTTTTTTATCGTCTATTAATTTTAGGTTAACTTCTTATATCCTTGGGAACCTTAACCTCTCAATACTAGCCTTAGGGTAAGCCCAAATAACCCCATGCCAACCTAGGACATTTGACTACCCAACATAACCCTCTAGAAACTCTCATTACTTCCCAAAGGAAGGGTCCTAAACCTCGGACCTAAAAGAAAAGGAATAAAAACTAAGCTGGAAAAATAACTTGAAAATGCAGGATTTCCGAATCGATTCGCCCTGGCCAAATCGATTCGCCCTGGTCGAATCGATTCGATAAAGAAGACACTGGCATTCTGCATAACCCCGAATTGATTCGCTTGGTCCGAATCGATTCGGTCAACTCAGACCTGGCCCCTTCCCCATTACCGAATCGATTCACTAGGGGCGAATCGATTCGGCCCTACAGAATTTGCCCAATTTAGCTACGGGTTTAACAACCCTAGTTTCCCAAAAATCCAAATCTCTCAATTTCTCTCAACAACAACAAAATTTAACTCTCCCAAATCACTTCTACACAACTAATAACTATAATATATTCCTCAAATCAATTTTGAATCAAGATCAAAGGGTTAAACACCAAAAACCCCTAAAACCCAAAAATGGTTTAAATCCCCAAAAACCTAACTATACATGCAATTTATCACATTAAATCAATATCTAGCAAGTAAAAAATGTTCCTCGGGTTTTTAGTCTCGGATTCTCTTCCCGAAGCAACGGAGTCCAGCTCCAATCTCCATTTTTCTCTATTTTCTCCCATTTTCTCCCAACTCTCTTCTCTCTCTCTCTCTCTCTTGGCTTTTAACACAAGGGTCGGGAGACTTAACCGGGTATAAAACATAAATTACCCTCTTTTAATATTGCTAATACACCATTAAAATGACTCGTATTCACATAATTGAGTCATAACCCGTCAAAAGTGCCCGAAACTCAAAAATACAACTTGGCACTTATTTTAACTATCTCGACTATTCCAAAAACAACCGCACCCCCTATTTTGGCATTCGGAATAACGTGAACTATTTTTGTGTTCCAAATTCATTTTATTTCATTAATTATACTCCAATATAATGCTATTTACCTTCTCATAACGGTAAATAGACAAAACATGACAAATATTATCCCTTAATATCATGGGAAATAATATTTACTCCAACTTTCCCTATTTTATAAAATTATCCCATCGGGCAAAATAATATAAAATAGTCGCTCAAAAGTCTGGGTTGTTACACTGTGAAATCAAATTTATTTCAACCAAAAGGATTTTGTATGATGACACAATAATTAAAATAAGATCACACTTCACTATCTTTTTTCAAATGTACATGGAATCAAAATAAGTAATTAATACATTATGAGATATGTTACAAGGAACATATCAACCATGCAATCATCCCAACATGCCCAAGCAATATAAAGATCCCAATTAATACAAGATCAACATAAATCTATAGTACAAGCAAGCTCATCATAACATCACAAACAAGACATAAAAATAAGATCATATCATAAGTATAAAGAGAGATGCAAATGTCGAACCAATATAAGTTAAAAGAGCAACCATACAAACATCATCACATCAACAAAGAGAAGATTGAAGCTCAACCATATATACATATCAAAAGACAACATTTGATGATCCAAGAAAGCCAAGAGAATGTTCAAAAGTCCTCCTGATTATTATTTTATTTTTGTTATACTCTAGGAACTATTATACAAGAGTAACATGTTTTTATCACATATATTCTGAAAACAAACAAACCTAAACCCACCAAAGAGTTCCCTAAACCTTCCCTAAAGCATGGACTAAAACTCAACACTTTTTTGCTGAAAGCCTGGGAGGTTTAGTCGACTAAACTTTAGTTTTAATCAACTAAATGTAGTTTTATTCCGATAAGAAGTTTTAGTTGACTAAACCCTACTTTTAGTCAACTAAAGGCGTCTGATTTCAAATTATGAATTTAGTAAAACTATTCAACCTGTTATTCTAATACCCTATCCTTTCCAACCTGAATACCATCTTTTTTACCAATATTTGGCTGCCTCATAACACTCTAAATAAGATCATCTACCTTCATCCCAAATCACGAAACCTCAACCCAAGATTGTGTCTTCCTACTAGATATTTCTAAGAGAGAAACCAAGTTCTTAAATCGATTTCCATATATGTGAGATTCAAACTCAAATCTCCATTATAGCCAGAACTCCAATGAGTAAAGCTCCAAACTTCAAACCCACCATATCCAAATTCTAAACCAAACCCCATGCATTCCAATAATTAAAACCCATTCCATCCATGTTACACACCCAAAACCCATTTAAACCCACTTCTTTATAATCCTAGAAATGATGAATTTCTAGTGCGATTAAATTCCACCCACTTTATGATGCTTTCGAGCAACAAATCCATCAAAATACCCACTCGTGTTTCAGAATGATTTAAATGCAAAATCACTCTAGAACCAAGTTACCCCTAATAAATACGTGTGCTTAGAGATTAAAACCTAAACCCCCTAAGATATATATATCCAAATAAAAATACCCACTTGAGCAAACTATATGGGAACCCTTTTTGGTTTTATTTTCTAAAATGACAAAGTAAACATATTTCACCATTGTATTAGTAAGGTACCTTTGATGTAAGTTTCGATTACCAATCTCGTACTATTGATTACTGTTGAACTTAGTTGTATCTTCATGACTCGTAGTGATTTTGTTACGGGTAGTCAAGGTGTGTCATTGAGCTATTGCATGAGTACCACTTAGGCAAGGACGAGGGAATCATCTTGTTGATTGTGGTTTTGCAAGGTGGTGTTCCTTGTGAGATTTTGGTTCTAGCATAAATGAATCAGAAATAGTAAAGTTCTCGAGTAACATCCTGAGCATGGACATAGGCTGGGCCGAACCATATTAAAATCTCAATCGCATAGTTCTTTTAAACCGTCTCTCCTCCCTTGCTATATTTACACTAATTTGTACTTTAATATCCTTAATATTCATTTTGCCTAATAGATAAGTTATTTTATTATCAAACTAATAAACGGTTTTTACTAAGGTTTAGTGCTTATAAAATGACAATGAAAGACAATAAATAAATGTTAATTTGCAAGAAGTTGAAAAAATGTCATTATCCAAATTCACCCACTCTCCCTCCTCTTGGGATAATTTTCGGGCAAACAATTGGTATCAGAGCCTATCTCATAGATACTTGTTTTCAAAAAGTATATTTTGAGTACAAAGATCGCATCCAAAATAGGTGATTTTTGAAAAATAATATTTGCCGATCTTTTTGGGAAAAGAAATAAAGTTTTGAAATATTGATGTGAAAAAGAACAATGGGAAGGCTCTTATCTTTAACTTTTTTTGTGTGTGAAAAGATATGTTATAGAATAAAGTACCATTGATACAAAGCAAAAGCCTTTTGAAGTGAAATTGCTCTTGAAAAATGATTTGGCTAAAAAGGAGTTAGTAAATTTTTTGCTGAAAAAAGGCCATACACATTCACTCCCATTTTGAAATATTAAATCATTAGTCTAGTATGCTTATTGTTAACTTTTTTTCATATCTCACACATGTAATTTATTCACTTGAAATGATTTATGATCATAATGTAACTCTTTCACCTTTTGAACACCTATCACACCATATTATTACCCCACTTAGGGTTTCTGAATCCTTATCCTATAAGTTTATCTCATAAATTATATTTTCATAAAGAAACCAAAACAAGTCTTTGAAAAAGAAAAATCAATTTGTTAAAGATATATATAGTTGCAAAACGTGGTTGAAAAAGTTATGAGAGAAAAATATTTTTTTAAAGGAAATAACATTGAAATTACATGAAAATCATAAATCCCCCATTTAACCATGTACACATTGAAAATTTTCTCCAAAAATTAAAATGATAAAACTTTTGGAAGAGAATCCATTAAAGTTTTATAATGAATTTTTATTGGAATAGATACATTTAAATGTTTGAAGAATGTTTTCACACCTAACCCTATAATTTTCCTTGATTTATCTCTAAATATTAACACACATACCTACGATGTTAATACCATGCTAGTGCCATACATGACATCAATATGTGTATTTACATACACTTCAAATATGAATATCTATTGTTGTAATACATGCTTGATGTTTTCACTTATATGTTAAAACTCCCTATGCTCAGCACATGTTACACGAGTAGGTAATGTTTTTCATATTATCAAAGTAACTAGGTGTAAACCCGCGCGATGCGCGGGATAACCGTTAACAACAAATACAGTACTTTCTAAAGTGCATAATAAAGTATGGGTTCTTCAAAGAAGCATCAAATAAAATTGTACTAAATCAAGATAAAACAGTCGATGTTAAACATAAAGAAATATAATGAAGGTAATGAAAAATAGTTTGTGTTAGATTTTAATACTTCCCCCAAAGTCTTTGATTATAGCAATAATGAATTTTTTTAAATAAAATTCACTAATCACAACTCCTTTAATATCTTTGAACTGTAGATCATAAGAGTCACAAAAAATTAAACGAAGAATAACTATTTACATAACCTTTTCGAGGAGGGTGAGTAGATCAAAAATTCAAAACTCATAATAGTGAGCTATCCAAACCTTTTTTTTACCTCCATGCAAACCTATTAAATAATATAGTTTTATGTAAATATACAAAAAAATAGTAATACACTTTAAATTAAATTTTATATGTATACTTGAATGTAGTGTGATAGAACAAATCAACCAATTGAGATATTTAGAGTATAAATATACACACACACGCACAGAATTAAAAATATAATTGTAGAAAAATAAAAATTTATTTTACATGAATAAATTACCATTTTATTTTCATATACATTTTTTAATTAACTATAACTAACACAACACTTGCACAATTGCACGCCTAAAGATAAAAAAAAAATTATTTCTTCAACCAAAATATAGTCTCGAGTCTTCAACCCAAGTTTATTTTTTCTTCCTTTTGGAAATCATTTAACAGTTATACAGAACACAATTTCAACACTTTTTAAAAGTGAAGGGAAAAAAAATTCTTGATTCAACCCACCTCATGACACAGATGTCAACTCCCATATCAACCCAACCCAGATCATCTCCAACCAACCACACCAGGCAACACCACCAATGAATCCTCAAAACAACATCACCAACACCCATTATCGGAACCACGAGTAAGTAACCCAATACCATCAACCATCTTGTTAAGTCACACCCGAACACCACATCCAATAACCACCACACCACTACCTTTTTTACACAATCCTAGAAATCAACTACTTTTTGTTCCCTAATGTAACACCCCGTATTTTTTAGAACTTAAATAATTTGTGATTAATCATTATTGTGGGATTAATTAAATTAATATGCGAGAATTAATTGGTGATTAATCTGAATTTAAAAATAAATATGAACTAGCGTGAAAAGGGTTAATACTTATTAATGAGAATTACTAAATATTATCGAGTGAATAAGTAATATGGAATTCTTGAAACCGATAAATTGTCGAGAGTGAAAATATACGACAGTTTGGTATATTAAGTCAGGACACGCGTGTGAGTCGTGTTGGGACTAATTAAATGGAATGTAAAGGTAAATTATTTATAAGTAACTAGTATTCTAATTTCTAGAGCGCCGTTGAGTCCGAGAGGGTCGAGATAGTCAAAAAACACTATCCGGGTATTTTATTTAGACTCCGGGAGATTTTAGGCCAAACCGGCACCCCATAGGGGTAATTTTATAATTTTAATTTTTGGAGAAATTAAATGGACGAAAATTGGGAGTTTATTATATATCTCACGAGTGGTTCATTAGGGTTAAGACATACAAAAGTAATGAACGGCCACAGAGTGTGTGAGGGAGAACAAATTCCAAGAAGGAAGGCCCAATTAACACCACCTTGCACAACCACCACCACCACCATCGTGTAGATCGGAACAAGAGGAACACACCCATACCAACAACGTCAAGAGATTAGATGGTTGATTCAAAGAAAGTGTTTATTACTTGCTCCTTTTTAGCAATAATTGTGTTCATGTTAGAGTAGATAAATTTCCCCATGAATTTTATGATAATTATGTTGAAAAATAGAGGGGTTTCTTGCATATTTTTGGGTCTGAGATTATAAGAGATTAAATTTCTTCATGTAGATAGGATATCATACACGAATTTATAATAATTTCCATGAACAAATCTGGGTTATAGTAGTTCTTGAATTGAAATTGGAAAAACTAGGGTTTTAATGGTTTAATTTAGGGATTTAGTATTTAATTGATGTATTGTGAAAAATTAGTGATTCTAGGTCATTAGAAATTATCTAAATATGTTAGACCATCAATTGGATTTGCTGTTTGGGTGTTTGGGAATGAACATTAGAGGTTTTAGAGGTGTTAATGGTGGAAAAAACGCTGAACTCTGGGCAAGAAGACGAAATAGTGCATCTCGCGCGATGTCGTGCATAGTCGTTCGAGCGAGATAGAGATCTCGCGCGAAATCGCTCGAGCGACATGTGGCAGTCGTTCAAACGACGTTCCCATCTGGTTCGAGCGACGAGGAAAATTCTAGAAATTTTCTTAGAGTCTAATTTTGGAAATTTTAATTTATTGGAGTGAGAGGAACTCCCGGTTAATAAATTTAAAATGAGACAGGTTTACAAGAAAGTGTGTGAGATTTATACTTTAAATATTTCGGGAAGAAGACTTACCTTGAAGATTACGAGAGAGTTATGGTAATCTAATAATATTATACAATACGTAACAATGAGAATAAAATACGTATGGTAAGTATACAACTAGGTTGGGAGAATACCTATAAATTTTAATAGGATGTGTGTATGCCTATTATTTGATATTTTTGTTATGTACACTAATGGGTGATAACCCGGGGGTGCAAGGTTATGTTGTTTAATACACTAAATGGTGATAACCCGGGGGTGTAAGGTTTTTATTTAGTGCACTATTGGCTGATAAACCGGGGGTGCAAGGATGTTGTATTAAGTGCACTAATGGGTGATAACCCAGGGGTGCAGGATCATTTTATTTATAGCACTAATGGGAATTCAAACCGGGGGTGCAGGACTGGAATATATATGTATAGGGATGTTGTGACTATGTATATGTATATATATATATATATATATATATATATGTGTGTGTGTGTGTGTGTGTGTGTGTGTGTGTGTGTGTGTGTGTGTTGTGAGAAATTCTACTAACAGAAACTACTAGTCATGGCAACAATGATATATGAAACAATCTTAATGAGATAAAGATTTAAATACTATAAAAGTGAACATGAAAGGTAGTAAAATGTGATAGACTACTTATGGGGTATTGTATGGGCGATACGGGAACAAGAATGTTGAATATAGATAGTGTTACGTGACTTTGAACTAGTTAGCTTGGGTAAAATTACTAGTACTAAATAGAAGATGAGATAGGAGTGTACAATAGAAGAGAGGTGAGAACTTCATGTGAGAGCACGAATCTAACAAGCATATAATACTTGCTTTAAGGCAGTTTTAAATACCTGCTAAAACATATCTTTACACATTAGGCTCTGACCCGTCTCTTGCATCTCTTTTCTTTCTTGCTACATACATATGTATTATAATAGGTGCTCAGCAACAGGGACACCAAATTTAGAGACTTGGATTGCTTGGCGTACTACGACAGATGTGAAAGCTGTAGGTCCTTGCATTAGACGCTCCTATCATTTCTCTCAGTTCATCTAGACTTTTCATTTAGGGCATGTGTCACCCCTTTCCTTAGACATATTATCAGAGATTGTATTTAATTTACTTTTATTCATTTTAGTTGGATTTAGTTTTACTATGGATATGTGGTTTAGAGTTTTGAACTGTAATGTTTAATCTAGTCTTATTTATTTCAGTACGTGATTCAGATTTATTATTTATTTTAATCAGTTGAATGGTGACTGGATTATATTTAAATTCTTGGACTTTATAAATATAATTTTGGCTACAATTTATAGGAAGGTATTTTGGCACTAGCTTATTTTATATTAGGTGATTAATAAAGTTTGTACTTTCAACAGTGATGCTAAGAATGAACCAATCGAATATTCTGTTTTAAAATTTTATAAAGGACTTATCACCCGATATTAAATTGGGAGGGGTGTCATAGGTGGTATCAGATCATCGGGTTCTAGACTCCTTTAGGATCTGTGCGGCTTATTGTGCTTTCAGCTTAGCGTCCTTTGATATAGAGCCTTTGCTTTAGGAATATTATATTCTTGTATTTGCGATCACATCTTCAGCTATTTGAGATTTAATGATAACTGTGGACTAATAAACTTCATTCTCGTCTCAGATGCCTCCTCAACGTGCACCAAGGGGAAGGAATGCTCATCCAGATCAACAGCCGGCTCCAGCTCAGGGCATGATGAATGCTGCCGAGGTTGCTTCCATCGTTGCACAGGCAGTAAATGTAGCACTGGCAGTGGTACATAGGCACCACCATATGCACCATAGTGGTGCCAGCACCTGTTCCCATTTTCCCTGCAGTATGGGAGAGAGTCAGGGATGCCTTTCAAAAGGCGCATCCTCCAGAGTTCTCAGGCAGTTCTGATGTAGTGATGGCGAGTCAGTGGAAAAATGATATACAGAGACACCTTCGTATGTACGAGTGCACTGAGGTTCAGAGGCAAGTTTTGGCTAGCTTTAGGCTGATAGGGGAAGCCTTACAGTGGTGGGAGTCCACTACTACTTCTTCAGAGGAGCAAGATGTGATGCCGATTATCGATTTCTGGGTGCGGTTCCACCGCAAGTATTTTCCTTTTGCCATCAAGACTGAGATGAGGTGAAAACGTTTAGACCTCACCCAGGAAGGGAAGATAGTTGCGGAATATGAGGAGGATTTCACGCGATTGACTAATATGGTACCGAACAAGGTGCCTACTAAGGAGAAACGAATCCAAATGTTAATGGATGGTTTGACTTGGAGGATACGACAACACCTTTTGGGTAACCTTTCCCTACATTGCTACAGAGATGTCCTAAATGCAGCATTATTGCATTGTCAGGACAACCGCTTCCATGGTAAGGGAAGCAAGCGGGGAGGAGATCCTAGCCAGTTGGGCAAGTAAGGGGGAGGTAGTGCTAGTGAGACACCAACTAATCAGAGTCAGAGACCGAGTTCCCAACAGGGGGATTCTGCTAAGAGGTTTCGTTCAGGCAGTCTCAAGCATGGTCACGGGGGCTTCAAACAGGGCCACCAGCAGAGCTAGCACCAGGGTCAGCAGTAGGGAGGACAATAGAGTCATCAGGACCAAGTTAGGGGCAGTAGTGGCCAGCATGGCCGAGGTTACCAGGGACATAGGGGAGGAAATTTCATCGGAAAATGTTATACTTGTGGCAAGACTGGCCATAAGAAGTAAGATTGCCTCGATAGGGATAGGATCCCTCCGCAGCAGGGTGCTCACCAGGAGCCCTAGATACCCATCTTTCCCACCTCCCTACTAGCTCCAGTGGCAATTCTAGCCTTGCCCACAACTTCGGTGCAGTAGGGGCAACTTCAGTATGGACGGGTCTATAACCTCCATTAGGCCGCGAGCCCACAGACTCCACTCACGATTGAGGGTATGTTTTCTATTCAGGGGACTATGGGGCATACTTTATTTGATATGGGAGACACATGTTATTTTATTTCCACGAGGTTTGCACGTGCTTTGGGATTATTAGATACAACAGAGAGTATTGTTACATATATAGATTCGGCTTTGGGTAGTAGTTCAGTGATTTTCTTAAAATGTCGAGGGGTGGGTATAGAGATTGGGAGACTTACTTTACCTGTCGATATGCTTGTATTAGAGATGTTCGAGTATGATGCGATTATCAGTATGGATTGTCTTGTTGCATATAAGGCCTAATTGATTATTTTGGTTGGAGTATCATTTTTCCTATGCCTGGTCAGGAAATGTTCCTGGTGGTGATGCCTCATTCTGAGGGAGTATCTTCCACGAATTTGTATTATATAAAGGAGGAGACCTCTAAGGAGGTGGTGATACCTCTTGATTCGATATCGGTAGTTTGAGAGTTCGCTGATGTGTTCTAGGATATTTTGGGATTACCACCAAGTAGAGAGATAGACTTTGTTATAGATTTGACGCAGGGCACTTGGTCGATAGCTCACGCACCTTATCGTATGGATCCAACAGAGATAAGGGAGTTACGGGATCAGATAGGAGAGATGTTAGGTAAGGTGTTTATTCGTAGGACTACTTCACCTTGGGGTGCCCCAGTGTTATTCGTTAAAAAGAGAGATGGATCGTTACGGTTGTGTGTCAATTACCGTGAGTTGAATAAGGTCACGATACGGAATAAATATCGGTTGCCACGAATCGATGACTTATTTGACCAGTTGAGAGGAGCTGCTTTCTTCTCGAAGATTGACTTGAGGTCGGGATACCATCAGTTACGGATCAGGGACCAGAATATGTCGAAGACTGCCTTCTTGACGAGATATGGTTCTTATGAGTTTAGGGATATGCCTTTTGGGCTAACCAATGCCTTAGCTATGTTTATGGACTTGATGAACAGGGTGTTCAGAGAGTTCCTATATCAGTTTGTCATTGTCATCATAGATGACATCCTGATTCACTGCAACAGCGTGAGTTGTATGGAAAATATGAGAGATGTGGATTTTGGCTGAAGGAAGTTCAGTTTGGGGGGCACATTATTTCGGATAGAGGGAAATCCGTAGATCCGGGGAAAGTGTCACTGGTGAGGGTGTGGGGACAGCCCATGACGCCGATGGAGATACGTAGTTTCTTGGGCTTAGCAAGATACTACATGAGGTTTATTCGGTGATTTTAGAAGATTATCGGTCCATTGACTCATTTGACTCACAAAGGAGTGCCATTTATTTGGAATAATGACTTTCAGTTGGCTTTTGATGAGATGAAGGACAAGATGACTTCAGCACCAGTGTTAGCACTGCCCAGTCCAGGAGTGGAGTATCTAGTCTACACTCATGCATCCTTACTAGGACTTGGGGGTGTGCTTCAACAGGAGGATCCGTATATATCCTATGCTTCACGAAAGCTTAAGACTCATGAGAAGAACTACCCCACACACGACTTAGAGTTGGTGGTTGTCATGTTCGCGCTCAGGATTTGGAGACATTACCTGTTGGGTGAATAGTTTTGCCTATTTACAGACCACAAGTCACTGCAGTACTAGTTCATGTAGAAGGAGCTGTAGCTAGAGTTTGAATAAGATTATCAATTTGAGATACACTATCACCAGGGAAAGGCTAACATAGTTGCAGATTCGTTGAGCCGTAGGCCAATAGATGAGACGATCGAGGTGTGGAAGGGGAAATGGAAGGAACTAGGGCACCAGGATATTGTGACCAGATCATTCATATTAGTTATGACTATCACACCGTAGATAGTGACAAGGGTGGTCCAGGAACAGGCGACAAACCCTTTTTGGTAAGAGAGGATTAGACAGCTCCTAGCCGGTGGAGCCGAGTCTTATTCAATAAGTTATGAGGGAGGCCTGTGTTTCAACAGGATACTCATGGTTCCAGAGGGGGAGGACCTTCGACATGCAGTGATGAAGGAGTTGCATGGGTCCAAATTTACGGTACATCCCGGCGGGGATAAGATGTACCAGGATATGAGGCGACAGTATTGGTGGAGTGGGATGAAGAGGGATATCGCTGAGTACGTATCCAAGTGTACCACTTATCAGCTAGTAAAAGTGGACCATCAGAGACCATCAGGTTTACTTCAGTTGTTAGAGATCCCTATGTGGAAATGGGAGGTAATTTCCATGGACTTTATTACTGGGTTGCCTACTTCGCAAAGGGGGCACGATTCTATATGTGTTATTGTGGACCAGTTGACAAAAGTAACCCATTTTCTGCCAGTAAGGATAGACTATATAGTGGGACAGTATGCTCAGATATTTATTACGGAGATAGTAAGACTGCATGGTGTGCCTCTTCATATCGTGTCAGATAGAGATAAGACATTTATGTCTAATTTTTAGGAGAGTTTTTAGGAGGCTATGGGTACCGAGTTGCAGTTGAGTACGACGTATCATCCGCAGACCGATGGGCAGACTGAATGTACTAATCAGATGCTTGAGGATATGTTATGTATGTGTATCCTTGACTTTGGGGGAAGTTGGGAGTAGTACCTTCCACTAGTGGAGTTTTCTTACAACAACTCCTATCCGTTCACAATTGGTATGGCCCCATTCGAGGCATTACATGCGAGACCTTGTTGTTTTCCAGCCTGTTGGCTAGAGGTGGGAAACAACAAGTCACTTGGGCCTGAGGTAATTCAGGATACATCGAGCAAGATAGAGATGATTTGAAGTCGTATACGGGTAGACCAGGATAGGCAGAAAAGCTACGCCGACGCTAAGAGGTCCTTTAGAGAGTTCACAGGGGAGACCAAGTTTTGTTGAGGGTATCTCCTATAAAGGAGGTGATGAGGTTCGAGAAAAAGGGGAAATTTGCTCCGAGATACGTAGGACCATATCTTATTATCGAGAGGAATGGACCAGTGTCTTACGGACTTGGGTTACCGGATCACTTACACCGTATTCATGATGTGTTTCACCTATCGTCACTGATGCAGTATCTTCGGGATGAGTTAGCCCACACTCACATCGCGATAGAGGAGAATGATTTGCAGCCCGACAATTCTTACGAGGAAGGGCCAGTGACTATCCTAGATCACAGTGAGAGGAGACTGAGGTCAAAGGTAGTTCCACTTGTGCGGGTTCAATGGCAACATCACAATATGGAGGAGTCCACTTGGGAGTGAGAGGCGAATATGTGGGAGAAATATCCAGATTTATTTGTACCAGGTATGCCTTACTTTTCAAATTTTGAGATGAAATTTCGTTATTGGGGGGAAGTACGTAACACCCCGTATTTTTTAGAACTTAAATAATTATGTGATTAATTATTATTGTGGGATTAATTAAATTAATATGCAAGAATTAATTGGTGATTAATCCAAATTTAAAAATAAATATTAACTATCGTGATAAGGGTTAATACTTATTAATGAGAATTATTGGATATTACCGAGTGAATAAGTAATATGGAATTCTTAAATCCGATAAATTATCGAGAGTGAAATATATGACATTTTGGTATATTCAGTCGGGACAAGTGTGTGAGTCGTGTCGAGACTAATTGAATGGAATGTAAAGATAAATTATTTTTAAGTAACTTGTATGGTAATTTCGAGTGCGCCGTTGAATCCGGGAGGGTTGAGATAGTCAGAAAACACTATCTGTGCATTTTATTTAGGCTCCGGGAGATTTTAGACCAAACCGGCACCCCGTAGGGGTAGTTTTGTAATTTTTATTTTTGGAGAAATTAGATGGACAAAATTTTGGACTTTATTATATCAGTCACGAGTGGTTCATTAGGGTTAAGATATACAAAAGTAAGGAACGACCACAAAGTGTGTGAGGGAGAACAAATTCCAAGAAGGAAGACCCAATTAGCACCACCTTGCACAACCACCACCACCATCGTGTAGATCGAAACAAAAGGAACACACCCATACCAACAACATCAAGAGATCAGACGGTTTATTTGAGGAAAGGGTTTATTTCTTACTCCTTTTTAGCAATAATTGTGTTCATCTTAGAGTAGATAAATTTCCCCATTAATTTGATGATAATTATGATGAAAAATAGAGGGGTTTCTTGCGTAATGTAGATAGGATATCATCCACGAATTTAAAATAATTTCCATGAACAAATCTGGGTTATAATAGTTCTTGAATTGAAATTGGAAGAACTAGGGTTTAAATGGTTTAGTCTGGAGATTTAGTATTTTATTGATGTATTGTGAAGAACTAGTGATTCTAGGTTGTTAGAAATCATCTAAATATGTTAGACATCCATTGGGTTTGCTGTTTGGGTGTTTGGGAATGAACAGTAGAGGTTTTAGAGGTGTTAATGGTGGAAAAATACTGAAATCTGGGCCAGAAGACGAAACAGTGCATCTCGCGCGATGTCACACATAGTCGTTCGAGCGAGATAGAGATGTCTCGCGAAGTCGCCCAAGTGACACGTGGCAGTCGTTCAAACGAAGTTGCCATCTAGTTCGAGCGACGAGGTAAATTATGGGAATTTTCTTAGAGTCCTGTTTTAGAATTTTTAGTTTATTTGAGTGAGAGGAACTGCCAGTTAATTAATTTAAAACGAGACAGGTTTACAAGAAAGTGTGTGATATTTATACTTTAATATTTCGGGAAGAAGACTTACCTTGAAGATTACGAGAGAGTTATGCTAATCTAATAATATTATACAATACGTAACAATGAGAATAAAATACTTATGGTATGTATGCAACTAGGTTGGGAGAATACCTATAAATTTTAATAGGATGTGTGTATGCCTATTATTTGATATTTTTGTTAAGTACACTAATAGACGATAACCCGTGTGTGCAAGGTTATGTTTTTTAATACACTAAAGGGTGATAACCCGGGGGTGTAAGGTTTTTATTTAGTGCACTAGTGGATGATAACCCGTGGGTGCAAGGATATTGTATTAAGTGCACTAATGGGTGATAACCCGGGGGTACAGGATCATTTTATTTATAACACTAATGGGAATTCAAACCGGGGGTGCAGGATTGGAATATATATGTATAGGGATGTTGTGACTATATATATATATATACTAGGGTGTACCCGTGCCGATGGCACGATAATAAATTTGTTCCCGTGATATTTTGTACCCCTACCGATGTCACGATGATAAATTTGTTCTCGTAATAAATTTATTCTCATGTCACCAATAGTGCAAATATAAAAACTGTTGGATGTTCTCGTGTCGATGGCACGAAAACAAATCTCTCTCCCGTTACTATTAGTGAAACCCAAACCACCAACTAAAATAATTAAATTTTTTGTGCCCATGTCGATGGCAAAGTAGCACATTTGTTACAGCGCCTCTGTTTTTTATTGCCCAATAATATGTGCTTTTTCTCATATTTTTTCGTAATTGCGACAAACATATGCTTAGTTTACAACACACTTATTAATTCTCAGTACGACTGTGGATAATAATTTTGGCACATTACATGACTACAGGATACAACACAAATAAAATTTTGGCATCCAAATTAAATTTGGCAATTAATATTAATAGATGAAGTTTATCTAGTGTACTTTTTAACACGAATAAAAATTCATCCCCCTGAAATTTGTCATTGTATTTTTTTCCCCCCGCAAACATAACCCAATTAAAATTGGATTCAACATGAATTATTTTTTTAACATAACATGAACACAATCCAATTAAATGCAACACGACTTGTCACGAAATAATATTTTAATTTATTTACAAAAACAAAACACGACCAAATTAAAATGAGATACAACGCGTAATCTTTTTTTAACCAAACAAAAATATGACTAAGTAAAAGTGACAACATAATTTTTTTTCCAAAGACAAATAATAAAAGAAACTACAAAAAAAAAACTCGAAAATATACAATTTTTTTCCAGACACAGACAATCGAAGTAAAATATAAACACCAAACACAAACAGTGCCATCGGCCGATGGCACGGTACATAACAAATTTTGATTCCACTCTCGAATACATAAAAAATGTTTCTTCAATCACCGGTCGCAGTATCAATAAATACATAAATCAAGTCAAATGCGACGTAGAAGCGGTAAAAAGCGTACATCGAAGAAATCTAAAGAGACCGCGAAGTCTGGAGTCCAATTTGTGCTTACCCCGATGTGTTCTGATGCCCCGAACCAATCCCGTAACCTTAACCTAGCCTAGACCGAGCCCAGTCCATACCCCGAGCCCGGTGTGTGTTGAGTTTGTACCTTTATTATTTTTCTAGATTTTTGTTTTGAGTCATTTTATTTTTAAGAATTATTTTAGATCTATTTAGAATTTTTTAGAATTTATTTTCTATTTTCCTATTTCTTTAGTTTTTTTATTAGTTTTTTATTTTTTATTTTCCTTTTCAAACCAATCCCGTAAGCTTGATTTTTATTAGTTTTTAATTTTTAATCTTTATTTTATTTTATTAGGATTAACTTTTTAGGAATTTATTTTTATTAGATTTTATTATATATATAATTATTTATTTATTTTAGTTTTATTTTATTAGGATTATATTTTTTAGGTTTAATAGAGTTTTATTTTATTTTAGTTTGAGATGTTAATTTTTTTTTTTAATTTTATTAGATTTTAATTTTTTTTTTTTTTATTTTTTTTTTAGTAGGTGTCATTTTTTTAGGGATATGAATTAAACACACACACACCTAACCTACACCCTCATCCTCACCCATATTTCCTACACCCCCACACACCTTACCACACCTACCCTTCTTCCCCACTAAAACAACCCGATTCTCTCTCCTAAACCTCCATCACCACCATTAAACCCACACACTCTCTCTCAATTTAACCCCCAAGACCCATCTTCCATACAAAGAAAAAAACCACCACCCCTTCTGCCGGCGACTTACCTGACCCCCGTCGCCGGCGACCTCCTCAACCCCTGCCGATCCAGATCCGGCGACCACACCATCTACCAAAAACCCAACCAAAAACCCGGTCCAAAACTGAGACCCGAACTTCCCATTCCAGACCCGTGACCCGTCCATTCCCAACTCCCGACCCAAGCGGGTCAGCCACCAAGTCAGCCGGGATCCGACCCAAACCCTATACCGAAACCCAACTCCATTATTTTCGGCCAAAACAAACCGAGACCCACCTGCATAAAATCAAACCCAAATCCAAAATAAAATCCCAAGAAAGTAGGCATCCATTATTATCCAACTTGGCAACTCAAAATCCCACCAATATCTCATCTTCCAAACAGCATCGTGGGTCAACCAAAAAGAATAGAAAAGAAGCTTATAAGGAGAGAGGACTCAAATAGATAAAAAGAGAGAGACGGAGAGCAGTAACCGCATGTTCCTATACTCGCAAACCAAATTTCCACGGATTCGGTTTACATAAAATTATTCCATGAAGAGAGAGATTAAGGAGAGCAGTAGCCGCATGTTCTCGAGTTTTGCAGCAGTTGATCCTTTCACCGCAACTGATATTGGAACTGTAGCAGAAAAATTGATGACAAATGTCCATGGCGCGGCGATTTAGCGGATAAAAGATAGAAAAATCTTTTCACCCCTGATCATTATTCTTTGAAACCTAAAACCCAAAGTAAAATATAATATATTAATCATTGAAAGAAAATGTAAACAAAACATATAAATAAAAACAAAACTCTGAGGTTTAAGAACCAAACCGAGTTGTTACTCCCACCCACCAAGATTTTCTTCAATAGATCTGCTGAAGTTTATGAGGGGACGTTGAGGAGAGTTAAAGAGAGAAAGATGTTATCTACTCCGTACCATCGTGGGTGTGAATGGCAGATTTCAAGTACCAATATGTGTCTTGAGCATTGTGCTGCTACAGCAAAGCAAATCGTTTATGATCGTTAGATTCAAACCAGTAAGATTAAATCTGAACCATCAGTTGATAAAGACCAAATAGTTAGATACAAAACTTGTTTATATAAGTTTTGTATACACCCTTCTCCTTTAATATATATATATATATAGTAGTTATGGAAACAATGACATATGAATCAATATTAATGAGATAAACATTTAAATACTCTAAAACTGAACATGAACGGTAGTACACAACTGTTGAATGTAGATAGTGTTACGTGACTTTGAATTAGTTAACTTGGGTAGAATTACTAGTACTAAATAGAAGATGAGATAGGAGTGCACAATAGAAGAGAGGTGAGAACTTCGTGTGAGAGCACGAATCTAACATGCACATAATACTTGCTTTAAGCAAGTTTTAAATACTTGCTAAAACATATCTTTACACATCAGGCTTTGACCCATCTCTTGCATCTCTTTTCTCTCTTGCTATATACATATGTATTATAACAGGTGCTCAGCCACAGGGACACCAGATTTATAGACTTGGATTGCTTGTCATGCTACGGCTGATGTGGAAGCTGTAGGTCCTTGCATTAGACGCTCCTATCATTTCTCTGAGTTCATCTAGACTTTTCATTTAGGGCATGTGTCGCCCCTTTCCTTAGACATTTAATCAGAGATTCTATTTAATTTACTTTTATTCATTTTGATTGGATTTAGTTTTACTATGGATCTATGGTTTAGAGTTTTGACCTGGAATGTTTAATCCAGTCGTATTTATTTTAGTATGTGATTCGGATTTATTATTTATTTTATTCAGTTGAATGGTTAATGGATTATATTTAAATTCTTGGACTTTATAAATACAATTTTGGTTACAATTTATAGGAAGGTATTTGGCACTAGCTTATTTTATATTAGGTGATTAATAAAGTTAATACTTTTGACAATGATGCTAAGAATGAACCAACCGAACATTCTGTTTTAAAATTTTATAAAGGACTCGTCACCTGATATTAAATTGGGCGGGGTGTCATACCTAATCCTTGCACCTAATTTCAATTAGGTGAGAGATAGAAGATGTGGAAAACCTGTAAAGAGGAGAGAAACTACGATTGTGTTCTTCGAAAATTAAAACAAAATTCATCGTCATTTACTTCTTTGAAACCGGACAGGAAAATATCATGATTGCAATGGATATATTGTGCGGCGAAGGATGAAACTGGCTAGCTCTTCATTCACATTTACTGGAAGAGGTTAGTGGCGGACCCAGGATTTTCGGGCACTGGGTGCAGTAAATACCAACGTAATACTGCATTTGTTATGAAAAATAACTTATCCAAACCAAATATGTTTTGGGATGGTATTAAAATTTAAATGGAGTTTGTGTAAAATTCATCTTTTATACCAAAAAAATTAAAATGGTCCCACATTTCAACACTAACTTAATGAAAAGGAGTATATGCTAATGTAACACTGGTATCTATAGAGAAGGGTAGTTCAGAAACTCTAGATAATAAAATAAATTTGTGTAGTTGAAATAATAAATAAGAATGACTTGATTGATTATAAACAAAAATTTAGGAACTACTCGATAAGAGTAGTAAATGTCTTTTTTTAACTTTGTAAAAATATTAGTAACTTTTTACTTTTAGATTTCTTTATTTTGCAATAATTTTTTTTGGTTAAAGTGCAAACTCAATAATATCAAAATACAATGAGAATCATGAGACTGAGAAGATTTCATTTATAAATAATGACAAAAATACCGGTTCATACATTTAGGCCATGAAATGGCCTACTAAATTATGAAGTAAGAGAGTAATTCTTATATGCATCATACTTGTATACAAATAGAATTCATTTTTCATATTAGAATTACTGAATCGTGAGGAGTGTTATGGAAGTTTAAATTTGGAGCGAATAAGGTTAGCAGAACCACCATAGCTTATGAATTTACATAAAACTTGACAAAATAGTACAAGACATATACAAAAAAAATTACAAAAATTAGAGTTAGTAAGAATATGAAAGGTGACATCTTAATGATTTTAATAATTATAGATACCTTTATTGATGACGGATCTACATGCATCAGCTGTGAAGGAAATATATTCAAAGTTGGAGGCCTCATCCAAGATTTCTCCGGACAATTTTTTCAAGACCATTCAATTATTAGATTATATATGTATATAGAAAGAGGTTTGGAATAGTTCGTGATGATACGAGAAATCGCACACAGGTAGATCTCGTACCAGCAGATCAAGTGTAAGTGTAGAATAAGTTGATAAAGCAAGTAAATAGATAGAAAACAAGGTATAGAGTGGTTCAGCCCTTAAAATAGGCCTACGTCCACTGTGTTGCTCCGTTCTCATTATATACGATGCACTTTACAATATAAGCCTGCCTAGAGAGGCGTACAAGTATGAGAAATAGGGAGAATACATGGCTGTCGAGGTTCCGGGTGTGCCGGAGGTCAGGCCACGTAGCCCCCAAGTCGTATGTTGAGGTCGTACGGGGAGAGCCGTGCGAGGCTTAAGCAAGCGTTGAAGAGAGTGTTCCAGAGGAGAGGAAATCCATGCCTTATTTCGAGGTGCGGTCCTCTATTTATAAGAGTGATGTGAGGTGTCACGTGCTATGAGCACATGGTCCGTAGTTGGTTGCAGTGGAGAGGGATGCGGCCTATAAGATAGATGATAAGTGCGGCCCCATATGCTGAACAGAAGGTGTCGGGCCCTCCAAGGGAGGGGCCGCGGCCTGTGTATGTAACGCGAGTTGGTTAGGGCCGCACCCTGTTGGTTAGGGCCGCGCCCTGTTGGTTAGGGCCGCGCCCTGTTGGTTAGGGCCGCGCCCTGTTGGTTAGGGCCGCGGCCTATAAGCCCGCCCATGTATGAGTACCTATCCGTGGCGGGGTGCTATATGTCATATCAATAAGCCCCCAAGCCGTAGTGCCAATTGGTAGAATGTTGGGGCTGCGGCTGAATTATGTACCAACCGCGGATGCTGAGAGATGTTTCGTGCTTATTGAATTATGTTGCGGCCTGTTTGATCCCAGGCAGCGGTGTTGCATGACGTGCCGCGGCCTGATCAAGGCGACGTTTCATCTTCCGCGTTCCCTTATATAAATGGCTTCTGGCCGTGGACTTCTTTACATTTTCGAAACCTTGAGAGAAAATTCTGTTCCTCCTTGTTCTTGCGTTTTCCGGCGACTTTCGAAAGCGGTGTGTGGCGGTTCCGTGGTGGTTGAAGGCTGAGCACCGCCGGTTTCTTCATTAAAAGGTAACTTTTCCACCCATCAACCTTTTAACAGTTCTTTTAACTTCTGCATTCGTAAATATCTCAACCTAGAATCATGTATTCTCCTTCGTATTAGATTTGCCATGCTCTTTTCTGCATAGTTGTTTTGGGATTTGTACTGGGTAATAGGTTTTGAATAGAACATCAATGTTGCAGTTTAGGGTTAAACTTTAGGGCTTCTGAGTTCCCATTGTGTTCTTGAGTGTTCTAGGGTTTTGATCTTCGGATTTACAACTGCTGAAGTAATTACCTGTTTGTGTTTGAGGCCGCGGAGTGAAATAATTTCTTAAATAACTTAGAGCTGCTCAGTCAACATATCCTTCATTGCTTAATAAAAATCATCTGCGGCATGTAGTAAATAAGGGTTGTAACCAGTATTAAATAAAGGTTGCAGCCTGTAGTGACTCAGTTTTAGATTAGATTCCGCGGCTACGCAGAATTTGTCTTTATCTCAATAACTTTAGTCCGCGGCTACAAACATCCTTTAGGGCTCTAGAACCCAACACTTGGCATGTTTAGCCCATCTTGCTACTCCACTTTAATCATATTAATAATCCTGCCGCGGCTTCCTAGGAGCTTTTTAGGACCATATTGGCTGCGGCACCTAACTGCGGTCTGCTTTTCAGGTACTGCTGCAGCCATATGAGCTTTGACCCAGACAACTTTCTGAAGGGCTTTTGGGCAAAGCACTTTGGGACTTCTCCTCCTGAACTCTCTTTCGTGCCCCCCTTAAGATCAATAGGGTCTTGCCAATTGAAGGATTGCCCCAACTGCATAACATTAGATTCTGATTCCGCGGACTCTGATTCTAAGCTTGATTCTCAGTCCGTGCCGATGGAGGAAGAAGCCAATTCGAGCAATCATCCACTGGAGGCAGGAGGTACTGCCGCGGAATCTAGAGACCCCCCAGCTGGTACGTCTGGGAGGGCTGAGCGACCCTTAGCTGCTCTTGGCATCCACAGCATCATGACCCAAGATTGGGTCGACCAGGTAGCGGAGTCCTTCGAATTTCCATCAAATTTGATATGCTCAGCTCCTGCCGCGAACCAAAGGCCGTGCGCGGCACTCACTGATGGGATATGCTTTCCACTTCATGCATTTATTTACGGGCTGCGGTTGCCTGTTCCTGTTCCCATCCGTCGACTTTTTCAAACTATGAAACTGGCCCCAGCCCAGTTAGATCCCAACGGCTGGAGAGCTGTTCTTGCCGCGGTCGTTCTTTGGGAGAATTTGTTCAAAAAGGACATTACTCCCGCGGAGTTTTTCCATTTCTACCGCCCGAAAGAGAACTCTGTAAAGTTCGCGGGCTACTACTACCTTTCCATCCGCGGCAGGGATGAGACCCTATATACTGGGAGGCCAACCAGTGTAAAGAACTGGAAAGGGAAGTACTTTTTCCTTTCTGGAGAGGGGTGGGAGTTCCACCCTGAAGAGAATGAGAGGGAGAGGTCTTTTCAAATGCCGCAGCGATGGGGGACCCCATCCAAACTAGGTATCTTTTTAATAGCCGCGTCCCCTATTTATAATTTGCCACTTTTTTATACCAACCCTTGTAATGTCTTCTGCAGTCCTTGACAATTTGCAACTCAACCCGCGGCAGGAGAGGAGAGTTGCCGAGGCCGCGGCTGTTTCTGCTGATAAGAAGAGATTCAGCACTCTAGTGACCTCTGCCACTATATTCAACGCAGGCTTCTTCCCTAATAAGTCGATCCCCCTGAAAATGGCCGTGGAAGGTAACTTTTAATCTGCGGATTACAACTTGATTTTTGAGTTCTTCAAATGCTTGTGCTTAACATTGTTTCTCCCTTTCAGGTGAGGAAGTGGACAGGGAGTTGCTGAACGCACAATTGGCGGAGATGGACGAGGACGCGGTGGTCCTCAATAATACTGCGCGGAGCAGAAAGAGGAAGAGGGCAAAGACAAAGGCCCCCACCGCGGAACCTTTGGGGGAACAAACTACTGAACAAACTACTCCTGCCGCGGAGAAGCCAACCACTGCTCCCGAATCTCAAACATTTGATGACGATATTGGAGCCAATCTGGCTGCGGCAGGATTGATTCCTGATATGTCTGCCCAACAATCCTCACCTCCGCCACCACCAGTTGTGGCCATTAATGCCAACTTGCCACCTCCACAATTTCGTGGAGGAGCTAGACCTGATGGTAGGCCGCGGCCACAACTAAGACAACCTGATCCCAACTCTTCCTGGGATACCACCGCGAAGGCTGCCAGAAGAATGAAGAGAGCCTTAGATGCCGCGGACCTTGACAGATTGGTCGAGGAAGATCAGGACGACCTGGAGGACTGCGGCCTCCACAGCCTTCTGAGGGTACGTACCTGTCGTCATTCTTTCAACTTTTACACCACATGTATTTTTCATATTTCCTCTTTATTTCAGGCCGCGGATGTGATTGTTGTTCAGAAGAGGAAGTACGAGGCCTTGTACAGGCTGAAGGAGATCGAGAAGAGTGCCCATGCCGCGGACTTGCAGGCTGCACGGACCTCTTCATTTGAAGCTGGGAAGATGTCATCTGCCGCGGCTCTTGAGGCAGCAAAGATGGATTTGGAGAGGGCTAACAAAGCCAGGGAGGAGGCAGAGCTCAACTTTAGCCAGGCCGCGGAATCTCTCAAAGCCTCCCAGGCTCAGACCGTGGCCGCTTCCCAGGTCGCTGAAGTGGCCAATAGCAAGCTTGCCCATCTGCAAAAAAACTATGAACTGCTGGAGGCCAACAATGTCGCGGCCATACAGAAGATGCAGGCGGACCATAAAGACGCCCTTCAAATGGCCATTGACCAAACTGTGGAGTCCTTCAAAAACTCCAAGGAATTCTTCCTTATAAATAACAGGGCCTACCTCCGCGGCTTCCAGGAGCTGCGGCAGAGGGTTATCAAGAATTTCCCTGAGGCCAAGGAGATTGTCCTTGGCTGGAAGCTAAGTGATGCAGAACACCAGGACTGCATTGCTGAGCTTAAGGCTGCAGCTGAGGAAAGAGCCAGGTTGAGAGCCGAAGCTGAGGCGGAGGCCGCGGCAGATGATGAAGAGACTGAGACGGCCGGGGAAGGTGATGAGGTTGATGACAACGACGACGCAGCATCTTGAACTTGTAATCTTTCATCATTCATAGGGCTGCGTCCCTTTTGTCATTTTATCTTTGTTGTGGCTGCGGCCCAGTTTTGTAAACATTATAATGTTAAGGCTGCGGCCATATATTCCGCTTTATATAAAGTTTATTTGTTGCATCTCTTTGCCCACTTTCCTTCTCATGCCTTGATGAATGGTTGAATGTACTTACTTTCCACTTTGCAAATTGAACTTACTCATAGGACTAATAATAGCCGTGGCAACATAGCATAATAAATTAGCAATTTGCCTTTGAATAAACTTGCATGAACTAATAGTGATGGCCGCGGCAGCCTAGCATAATAAATTTGCAGTTTGCCTTTGAATGAACTTGCATGAACTAATAGTGATGGCCGCGGCAGCCTAGCATAATAAATTTGCAGTTTGCCTTTGAATGAACCTGGTCGAACTAATATTAATAGCTGCGGCCCCAACTCTTTGTTGAAACAAGGATTAGATACATGCCGCGGTGCTTTAGTCGCCAGTATGATGACTTGCTTATGATGCAGAGTGTGCCGCGGCTTCATGGCATGGATTCTGAAATCTTGACATCTTTAAAATGCTTCTATAACTGCCGCGGTATTATGACAAATTTCTTCAATAACCGCTTACTGAACCGCCAGTCCAATAATTGATGACCATAGCCATATCGACATGGAGGGGCTTTTGAATATTAAACCCTTTGGACACAAGGCTGCAGCACCACTTTATGTGTGTATTCTTCGTGAAGTCCGCGGCCTGTTGGGACAATTTCATGCTGTAGATGATCGCCTAGGCCGCGGTGCCAATGAAGTATGGCTTTAGGGCTGCGGATTCTCTTCTAGTCTTGTAAGAGTGCCTCAGATGTCTTCAGCCATATTGATGGGCTGCAGCAATTTTCCAGGCTCCATTTTCCAGGCTGGGTTATGTTTTCAAGCCACCCACAGCTAATATACGGGATACTATCAAGCCTCCCCAGGCTGGGCTATGTTATTAAGCCGCCCACAGCTAATATATGAGACACTATCAAGCCTCTCCAGGCTGGGCTATGTTATTAAGCCGCCCACAGCTAATATACGGGATACTATCAAGCCTCCCCAGGCTGGGCTATGTTATTAAGCCGCCCACAGCTAATATATGAGACACTATCAAGCCTCTCCAGGCTGGGCTATGTTATTAAGCCGCCCACAGCTAATGTATGAGACACTATCAAGCCTCTCCAGGCTGGGCTATGTTATTAAGCCGCCCACAGCTAATATATATGAGACACTATCAAGCCTCTCCAGGCTGGGTTATGTTATGAAGCCACCCACAGCTAATGCGTGAGACACTATCAAGCCTCTCCAGGCTGGGTTATGTTATGAAGCCACCCACAGCTAATGCGTGAGACACTATCAAGCCTCTCCAGGCTGGGTTATGTTATGAAGCCACCCACAGCTAATGTGTGAGACATTATCAAGCCTCTCCAGGCTGGGTTATGTTATGAAGCCACCCACAGCTACTGATATACACAAAGCCCTCCATAGCCAGAGATTATAAGCCTCCCGGCTTGATGACGCGTCCCAAGAGATGAGAACAGGCATTGTAAGCCCCCGTGGCTAATAAAAGCTCCTTGAATCCCCGGACGCTTTCATGATTGTAATCATCATATGATAAGATACAGTTGCACATCGTGAGGGGAACTTTTGAGCTAATTAAGACCGCAATCCCTCCATAGGTGCATCCCAAAATAGTAATAATCTTCCAAGATAATGTGTTATTCTTCCCTTGGAATCTGTTTAAGACAAAAGGTCTTCTTGTGAGATGACAAATTATGAAAACAAGAGAGGAATGAGATATGGCAAAATTTGCTAATCCATATATTTATATATGTATGTTTCAGCTGATGGCTTTGCTAATAAAACATAAAATCTTGAAGATAAAGGCTGTAATGAGCTTCCTCAAACATAAACAGAAAGATCTGAAAAACAGAAAAACTAAGGGAGAGATGTGGCCTGCGGCCTATGTTAGGTCTGGCTGCAGCCTTTAATCATTCTTGAGGAACCTCCTCAGCATCCCTTGCCCAATTAGTCTTTCGATCTCATCCTTCAGAGCATAGCACTGCTCCGTTTCGTGGCCATGGTCCTGATGGAATTGGCACTGAGCGGCTTTGCTTCTCTTGTGGGGCGGAGTTTTCAGCTTTTCTGGCCACCTCAAAAGTTGATCTTCCTTGATGTACTCAAGTATCACTTCAATCGGGTAGGCCAGCGGGGTGTAGGGCCCTGACTTCTTCTCTGCCTTCCTCTTTTGGCCGCTGATTGCCTCTACAGCTGCATCCTTTGAAGATGCCGCGGTCGTCAAGCACGCGGGTGCTGCTGAGATGAGTGCCGCGCCCGTATTGGGTGAGGCCGCGGCTTCTAGCATGAGTACCCTCTGAGTTATGTAGTTGACCTGGGTCTGGAGCGAGGCATGGCTGTCATACAGATGGTTGAGATGGCTGTACAGCTGCACAATTTCGTCTTTGACTTCTGTGCTTTGACTGGACTCTCCTTCCATCCTCTGCTTTTGTTAGTCTTTTACAAAATATATATATAATCTGAGACAAAACTAACAGCAGTAAGTAATCTCACAAATAGTGGAGTAACCAAGTAGAAAAATGGGGATGCAGCGTTTGCACTGTCACATGGGCTTACTGCCGCGGCCGCGGCCAATAAGGCACATAAGTGCACTGCCGCGGCCTTGTATGATATACACCAAGGTTGAGCTAGAGACCACCTGAGTCCATCCCCTGATGTTTTGAAGCTTCTGTATTACAACTAACCCAGTAGAGGTCGCGGTATGTAAGGTAGTTGAACTACCACACCGCGTCCCTACCTAGGCAGTGAAGGCACAATCCCAAAATTGAAGCCCGGGAACTGAGTTTTTCTCCCAAAAACTTGTGGAGAGCATACCTACTAGGGTCTATCCATGAGGACATAACCTCTCGATGCACAAAGTGGCACAGCTTGAACGATAAACCCTAGATCACAGGCCATGTACAATAAAACAGGAATAGGTACAATCCTTCCCTAATCGTTCATCTTTTTGGGGTTAAAACCCATCGTGCTTTTCAGCACCATCTAGGTGGAACGATATCATCGGGGAATGCAAAACAGATTTAAAGTTATGAAACAGAGGTCCAAGAGTAGGTCTGGACTTGAGAAATAACCATCAAAGGGGTGAATATGAAGCAGAGCTCAACTAACCAAAATTCACACATGAGATTCTGATCCAAAAGATCCCCATGTGTAATATAAGGTGTTTATGAACTCAAAATGTAGAGAAACAAGATTGAAATATCTCGTTCCCACAGACGGCGCCAAACTGATGATACGAGAAATCGCACACAGGTAGATCTCGTACCAGCAGATCAAGTGTAAGTGTAGAATAAGTTGATAAAGCAAGTAAATAGATAGAAAACAAGGTATAGAGTGGTTCAGCCCTTAAAATAGGCCTACGTCCACTGTGTTGCTCCGTTCTCATTATATACGATGCACTTTACAATATAAGCCTGCCTAGAGAGGCGTACAAGTATGAGAAATAGGGAGAATACATGGCTGTCGAGGTTCCGGGTGTGCCGGAGGTCAGGCCACGTAGCCCCCAAGTCGTATGTTGAGGTCGTACGGGGAGAGCCGTGCGAGGCTTAAGCAAGCGTTGAAGAGAGTGTTCCAGAGGAGAGGAAATCCATGCCTTATTTCGAGGTGCGGTCCTCTATTTATAAGAGTGATGTGAGGTGTCACGTGCTATGAGCACATGGTCCGTAGTTGGTTGCAGTGGAGAGGGATGCGGCCTATAAGATAGATGATAAGTGCGGCCCCATATGCTGAACAGAAGGTGTCGGGCCCTCCAAGGGAGGGGCCGCGGCCTGTGTATGTAACGCGAGTTGGTTAGGGCCGCACCCTGTTGGTTAGGGCCGCGCCCTGTTGGTTAGGGCCGCGCCCTGTTGGTTAGGGCCGCGCCCTGTTGGTTAGGGCCGCGGCCTATAAGCCCGCCCATGTATGAGTACCTATCCGTGGCGGGGTGCTATATGTCATATCAGTTCGTGCAATTGTAGCTGCCTGCAACCCAAACAAAAAAGGGAGAATGGAAGAAAAGAAGATGAAAAAATCAACCCTTGATCTGTACCCTTTTTTATGTTGGTTACATGTCGTGGTCAAAACCCCAAATAATTTACAAAAAAAAATTGAAATTAAAAAGATAGAAAAACATTTTCCTTTGTGAAATGAAAATTTTCTTTCTGCGGAGATCCGATCAAAGAAAGTATCTGTTAATTCAACAATTTTTCTCATCATCCTTCCATCTGATTCACAGCCTTAACAGATTTCGAATGAAACAAATGAAACCCATACTCCTCTCCCTCTGTCTCCTCAATCTCCAGCTCTCTAACCCACCCACTTTTCCCCAACGCGTCACAGTAACCCATTCCTCTGTATCTCAACATATCATTCTCAGTCAAGAAAACTATCACCCGTCGGCACCCTATACTCCCCAACCGAGGGTCAGCTGCAGGGTTCAGCGTAGGATCATCACCACCATTGCTAGACGAACACAAAAATTTGTACATGTCATCCACTGCCTCAACCCAAAAATAGTGATGGAATAAAACCCACAATATAATTTTATGGAAACTCGTGGGTGCAGCCGCCCCCATTCGGGATGGCATCGGTCCGCGCATCTGCTTCATCATATCAGCTATGTCGCTCAATTTGTGCAGGAGTTTGAAGAGAGAGTGATCCAAAACATAAATCAAGTGAAAATGATGTGTGGTGGAATGCATGTATACCTTCCATACCTCACATAAATCAATAGATAGGTTCACTAGGTAATTAAGCGGTGGGGAGAGGTAATGACAAAAGAGAGAGGTGGTGATAAAACTTTCTCTCCTAGTAAAACTTTCCCTTCCGTCTATTCTTCTAAAAAACTCCCAAACAATCTGTTAGTCAGAACATATAAGTCTAATTTCCGCTATTCATCTATATGCTTGTTTCTTTTGTTACATAACTTTTCATTAATATATTCAGAAGAAAAATGGGTATCACCTTAGTTTCATCACTTTGCTCTTTTTATATATATATATATATATATATATATATATATATATATATATATATATATATATATATATATATTTTTTTTTTTATATAGCAAACGAATTCCTGTAACATAATTTACAAGAAACTGATGTTCATAATAGGATACTACGACTGTAAATGGTTTCTATCTTGTAATGCAATACAATTGTACTCCAGTACCAAACCCAAAGGATGAAAACTATAGCTTACAAATACAGCTTATAAAATCTGACGGTTAGAACCTATGGCTGGGAAAGCTTCTCATGATCATTATGTCGTAAACTATTGGAAAAAAAATCTGACAGTCAGAACCATTATGTTGTAAACTCGCGGAAAAAAAAAGTTTGTTGTAAATGTTATCTAACATAATTTTCGTCCATATTTAATAATTGTAGCCAAATTTTTATCCATATTATTTTATTATTAAAAGTGGTAATCACAAAATAAAGCTATTTTCAGAAAACTGGAGACATATTAATCCTATATATGGCATTTCAAACGCATGATTATATTATTGTATCACATCCTATCTTCTTATCCAAAACTATGCCAAATGCATGATTGTAATAAGTCTTATACGATTCATCCTTATCCTATCCAATTCATCTCTTATACTAGCCTATACGACCCTCTTTTAGACGACGCTTCAAATGGGTTCTAATTGTTCATACCTATGCTGTGTCGCACTTGTTATCTACTATATTTCATACAAGTTCAATAATAACTGAGCAAAACAATTTAATTAGACGCAAAATTTCCCAAATAAGTTACATAAGATTTTATAAAGAAAAAGGTTACAAATTATAATACATTAAATGCATATTATATTTTATAATACTAATAATACTTATTATTAGTTAAGTAAATAATGATACTAAATGAATATATTTTAACTAATATATACTTTGTGAATGTAATAATAGTACTTATTACTAACTAAGTATATATTTAAAGTAAATAATCACATATTTTATGGATAGATAAATAATGACATGTTTTTAGTAAATAAATAAATAAATACAAAAGGAGGGTTAAATGGGAAATAACCCCTTTAGTAACATTACGAGGAAAGAATCGATAAATAAAGAGATTTAACCAACAAACCATATTAATCGCGACCATAAAACATCATCTACCTTTCTCTGAATCGTAAGAGATTGCTCCAATCGTGAAATGGATGCAAAATCAAGGCTCAATTAAGTGAGTTAGAAGTTGAGATGGAGAGATCGAGGCTTGGTGACTTATATCGTCGTGGGCGATATGGACCGATACTACAAAGATATCATCGATTCTACCAGGAGATCGTTGATATGGACCGATACTATCGAGAGATCGTCGATATGGGCCAATTCGTACCATTAGTCTAAAACTCAGCTCGTAACTCGGAATCGGATCGGTGGGTACTCATACCTAGTCAAATTGGTCGTATCGTCGCAGTATCGACCTAGACTTTGAACCATGAAGTCTGACATCCATGTGGTTGAGCACCTAAAAGGTTTGGAAAAAGATCTTTGATACGAATTAGATTACAAAACAATTTTAAAAATATTTTGCAAGTTTTTAAAATGCAATAATTAATATGTACCAGAATTATCCATGTATATGTGGTGTCACACTCGCATGAGATTATCCTCGCCCCTCATCTATAGTGTGCACCTAATTCATGTATTTTAATTCCCTAATAATGCTACCTTTCCTAACTAGTCTAGTCAATCATAGCACTTACAAATATGTTAAACCTCTAGCCCAATCATGTTACACATGTTTTACTTTACTTTATTTATCTCATAGCAATCACATAAGCTATATTATCATAATTCACAATTTTATTCAGACCGTTATATTCACACAACTGTACACTAATTATAGTTCAATGTTCACACATTCATTAATTTCACATATACATATAACACTCTTTTATACGAATATACATAGAAAATCAGAGATGCCCTCCCGAATACATTCCCTATCATGCTATCAGGCTCCAGGTACGTCACATACCAATCATGCGCTTGTAGTACCCCGTATTTTTGCAATACGTGAGATTTAATTAATTCGGCAATTAAATTATTTTACTTTAAATTACGCGAGAGAAGTAATTTAATTGAATTGTATAATAATGTGACAACTAAATTTTAATCGAGAGTGAGATAATGATTACTATTGTGATTATATTTATTAAGTGAATAGTAAATAATTAATGATGATTGATTTATGTCATAGCGAGTGATAAGGGCGTATTTGATTTTATCTCAACCAAGAGTCGCGTGTAGACTAAATTGGGGTCGAGATAGGAAATATATTTAGAGTGACTCACATGATGATTTTGAGGTCACGGATGGTTCCTAAAGGGTCGAAATAGTATACCCCGGGGTATAGTTTAGGTCTCGGGTCAATTTTAGACCAAACCGACACCTATTGAGGTTTTTGGTCATTTGGCAAAAGGAGGACTAATTCCTACCAAATTTGTATAATTATATCAGGTGCTAGATAGAAAGGGCTAGGGTTAGAAACACCAAGAATAAATATGAGTCCTTAGAGAACAAGGAGAGACCATCCTTGAAGCTTTTGAGGAGATTCTTAGAGCTTTTCATCTCAAACTTGCACCACAAAGAATCTAGGAGTGAGGATTGATAGAGAAGACAATCACATCCATTACCAAGCCACAAAATCAGACCCTAATGATTACGAGGCAAGTGTTTATTTCAATTAATATGAGGCTATAATACCCATGTGACTAAGGTTTTAATTATATTGATTATTTTGATTATTCTTGGAGGAAAAGATTGATTAAAATGCATGTTTGGGTAGTAATTGCATGTAGAAAGATTTTATATATGTAGAGGATAATAAAATAGAGATTTTATATGATTATCCATGAATAAAATCCGTGTTTTTGATGTATTATGGTAAAAGAACATAAAACCTAGGACTTTGAGGATTAGTTGATTAAATCCATTCTTGAATGTAATTCATAATGCTTTGATGCAAGAATTACATTGAAAACTGTCCTAATACATGTGGGAAGGGTTTGGGAGAATTGGTTTAGATTTTTGTGGAGGAATATGGAAGTTATAGGTGTGTAAATAGTGAAAAATTCATTTACTAAACGAAGGAGATGAAGTTCAGAGGGGCGAATCGATTCGGTCCCTAGAAAAATGTAAAAATCACCCTTTTTCCTATAACTCCTAAATTGTTGTTGGAAAAGTTTTGGGAGACTGTTAGAATATATTTAGGGATCTATTATATTGCAGTAGTCCATGATTGGATTATGGGAGTTTAGTCGTGTCGAGAGAATTAAGACGATGATTAAAAGGGATTAATCGTCCAAGTAATTAATTCATGAGACTGAGAATGTAATTACGTGAAAGAGTGAATGATCTTATGACATGAACCATTAGGGTAAGAAATCCTTAACTACTGAACTCATAAAGGGTTAACTAGGTCCCTTGAAGTAGAGATTAATACTCAAATAAATGCGATAGTGAGAATAATCGTAATGTGAAAGTACGGTGAGTATTCGAGTGATATATACGACGTATGAATGTTGATGATAAGGTTTTGTGTACACCTACTGATTATATATATATATATATATATTGTGTGTGTGCCTATATGATTGATGATTATGAGTTAGCATACCAACATTGCTTGCTATCACAGAGGTTCGCACACAATGGGCGATCCCACCTTGTCGATTCCAGGGAGGCCAGGATTTATGCCCCAGGGCATAAAACTTAGGGAGGATCACTATATGTTGTGTATTAGTGAGACTAGCAGGTCATTTAGGTACGTTAGGTATGTGCGTATCCCAAAGGCTTAGAACTATGTTCGCCTCCATTGTTTGTGATTTGATTTTGGGTTCGAGGTAATATTCCAAACCAATGGTCTTAATGTAGTGAGTGATACGTGACCTTGATAGCAGAGTATGCCTTTTATTAATGGTGGTCATTATAAGAGATGCCGTAATGGTATATATTAATGTCTAAATTATATACAAATGAGAATATACTACTTGTGCATGAAAGTAAACGTGGAATGCTAAAAGTAAATTAAGTAGATAAACTTAATTAATTGAGAAAGTGAAAACATGTAGGGATGTTAATTCCATTATGTTCACGGTGGTCATTGGAGTGACACTATTACTATATATATATATATATATATATGTGTGTGTGTGTGTGTGTGTGTGTGTGTGTGTGTGAATATTTTATTTACGTGTGATAGTAGACAGTTAGAGAGTGTATACCTAAAAGACTGAATTAAGTAGAAAAACTTAATCATTGAATTGAGAAGATTAATGAAATGTTAATTTCAGCTCTTAACGTATGAAAAATATTAATTTGATTAGTGTACTGTATGGGCGATACGGGGACTTATAGATGTTGATAGTTCACGTTAATACTTATGTCTAGTTATCTTGGGTAGTACAACTAGGTGGGATAAGTAGAGAATGTTAGGTATGCATAATAGTTGAGGGGTGAGGATACTCAAGAGAGTGTACCTAACATGTGTAATCAATAATCGATCTTGAACTGTGATAAACTCTTGCCAAATATTTTTTAAAATGTTTTGAATACTAACTATTGCTATAAAAATATTTTCAAAATCTTTTAAGTGTCTAGCAAACAGGGACGCTAGACTTGATATTCTGCTTCAGGGATACGCAGCTGCGGTACAGGCGGATACTTGCCGAGTTTTGGATTAGACCCATCTATTCTTCATTCCTAGTGCATGAATCTATTTTCTAGTTACAATTTCAGTTGGGTGTGTTGCCCATTTCAAATTTATTTATCTCAGTCCAGACTTGTATTGGATTTGGTTATTATTAGTGGATTTTATTTAGTTTGGTTTTAGCCCATGATTTAATCGACAGGATTTTATTTATCTTTATCTTGTGTTGGATTAGGTTTTATTGGTGTATGATTTATTTAGTTTTTCGATTGGTTATTTATCTGTTTAATAAAAGATAGAATTTGACACCGATTTAATTAACTAGTAGGTGATTAGTAGTTAATCTGGTTTTCGACAGTGATGCTAAGAATGAACTAATTTGTAAATCCTGATTTAATATAATAAAAGACTGATCACCCAGTATTTAATTAGGCAGGGTGTCATAACGCCACTGGGTTTGAATCTCACCACCGATCTCAAATTGAGTACACATAAACTGGAGGCAATTCTAGACATATATTCGTGGGTCATAACCATACCACATTACTCCACTGGGCTCTAAACTCACATACAATGGTCATGCAACAGTCCTATGACCTCAAAAAATGACCCAACACCTGCTGGTGATACCAGGATGGACCGCCCACTATGTGCAACCTCTAATGATAGCATGTCTACAGTAGGCATGTTCACACACACACACACACACACACATACACACACACACACACACACACATATATATATATATATATATATATATATATATATATATATATATATATATATATATATATATATATATGGAGAAAACCAGTTAACTGTGCATAATGTCATTTGTAGTAGTAGCCCACAAATCCTGAGTCTAACCCAACTCTTGATTTTTGTTAAGTATTCACTCACTTATTCTAAATTCTTTAAATTCACGTTTCTGGCAACTATATTATTATACTCAAACCCATAGCCTAATTCTTCCCGAAATCCTAACCCGATTTCATTAACATTACCTGAGTGATAATAACCCTAATACACCCATAATATGTCACCTAAAAGCCCCCATTTGACCCATGGTACTTCCTAATCTCCCACGTATATTTCCAGAAGTTCTAATCCATATCTTGGACTCTATAAACCTTGATGGACACAAAATAGTTCGTAGAAAACCATAAAAGGCAAGGGAGGACAACACAGCAACTAAATCGATTAATAGGCTGCCCGAACTAGTTCGATGCGAACCGATTCGCTCCCCCCAAGGAACCAGTTCGGTTATGTTAGGTTGACAACTCAAATTTTGATGGGCTTCACCCCTTTCCATTTAAGCTTAGGAGTTCTAATCATCACCTAAACCTCTAATGTGAGTACTACATCAATTCTAAATATATTTCTACGTATGAATCAACCCGAAAATTCATGGGAATATCAATTAATCATTAAGAATTATGCATAATATAAAAACCCTAATCAAGATTTCATATTTTATTATTCAGATCATTCAAGATTATATCTTCATCATCCCATTAACATCAGATCTAACATCAAATCATAATAAATGTCTTCTGCAATGATTTCATTAGTCAAACCCCGTGTTTACATGTTTCTCCCTCCTAAATTTTTTGTCTTCTACACCAAATTTATACATGAATTGTTGAAACTAGACTAGGATTAGAAAAAGTTAAATACTTTCCTTATAATTGAAAAGGTTATGAGTTCTTCCCTTGATCTTCCTCTTTTCGTAGTGATTTTTCGTCTGGAATGATTCAATCTCCCTCTCGGATCACTTCACTTCACTATTCTTTAAATTTTCCTTCTTTTTTCTCTACTCTCTCAAAGTTGTATCATTTAGAATGGTTGGATGGATACGTTCCATCCGCATTCCCTAATTATAACCCTATAAATTCCTAATCCCAAAATTAAGTCAGCCCCAAGGCTTAAAATGATTTGAATACCCTTTTGCAGGTCCCATTTAGTCTAAAAAGCCATCGATACCTAAATAGAACCCCCGGGTACCTATTTTTTACTATATCGATCCATTACTTTTCATTTGCTCCCTTGAAATCCCCATACAAGTTATCTAACATTAATTTTCTATCTCACTCCCGACGTGACCCTATTTGTGCATATTTTCATTTACTTATCACATAAACCCATCGATTTTTCATTTACGTATCACATAAACCCATCGATTTTGCTCACTTATGATGTAATGTAATTTAACATATTTTCATTTACTTATCACATAAGTAAATATAATAATTACACATAAATATAATACTTTTTATTCACTAATTAGTATTAATGTAATTCACTTTATTTCTCGATTTATTTAAATTATGTGCACCTGTGTAATTTAAAATGCTAAAAAATACAGGGTGTCACATATATCCCCCTAATAACAAAATTTCATCCTCGAAATTTAGATGTACCTTCCATAAAGATTTCCAGATATTTTTCTCGCATATCATCCTCTTGCTCCCATGTAGACTCATCAGTATTATAATGCCCCCACTGAACACAAACCAATGGTAATATCTTTGAATACCCCCACTAAACACGAACGAATGACACTACCTTTAATTGATGCTTACGCTCGCTACGATTTAGGATAACAAATGGTCTGTCCTCATATGAGATGTCTAGATGTAAATCAATTTCCTCCAACGGGATGTTACAGTAAGCCATCTCACTCCTCTGGAACATCTTTAATGATGACACTTGAAATACTTCATGAATTCTCTGCAAGTGCTCTGGCAGAGTGAGCCTATATGAAATTAGCCCTATCCTCTTAATAATTAGGAAAGGCCCCACATATCTCGGTGGTAATTTTCCCCTATTCCCAAATCGTATAACCCCCTTCATGTTAGAGACCCGTAACAATACCTAGTCACCCACCTCAAGCTCAACGTATCTCCTATCTGCATCTGTATAACCCTTCTGCCTGTCTTGAGATATTTGTATATGATTGCATATTATATCAATCTTTACAGAAGTGTTCTGGATCATCTCCAGTCCAAGAAGCTTACTGTCCCCCACCTCTAACCAACAAGAGGGAAAATCATGAAGTCGTCCATACAATGCCTCAAAAGGCTCCATGCCTATCATGAACTGATATGAATTATTATAAGCGGACTCTACCAGTGGAAGGTACGGCTCCCAACCTCCTTTGAAATCAAGTATGGATATCCTAAGCATATCCTCCAACATCTAATTAACTCACTCAGTCTACCCATCTATCTGCAGGTGGTATGTCATACTCAATCACAAGTCATCCCCCATAGGCTTCTTGAAACTCTTCCAAAAATGGTATACAAAGATCTTGTCCTGGTCGAAAACAATATTAAGAGACACCCCATGTAGCCTCACTATATAGGCAATGAAAAGTTGGGCGTATAGAACCATCATATAATCTATCCGAAATGGTAAAAAGTGACCCACCTTGGTCAGACGTGACCTATATGGAATTTTGACCCCTCTGTAAAGTCGGTAGCCTTGGGATAATTACATCGAAATGCTCTCCCATTTCCAAACCAAAATCTCAAAAGGCTGTAAAATCCCAATTAGTCTCTGACGATCTACCTTCACCAACAGACAAGTGATTCACTTTGAGAAAAACTCGATAATGTCCTGCTCCATCGCAACCCACCAATACTTTCTCCTCATGTCTTAGTACATATTATCCCCACTAGGATGTAATACCCCATAATTTGGGGAATATTTAAATTGCATGTGTGCTAGTATTTTAATTAACTTGAGAAATAAAGTGAATTAAGAATATGTTAATTAGAAAATAATGGATTAATATTTATATTTTATTATATTTACTTATGTGATAAGTAAATGAAATCATATTATTTTATATTACGCCGAAAGTGGGTAAAATCGACGAGTTGATGACATCTTATTCGAGATGCGCATGTGGGTTCGTTTTGGAAATGAGATGGGAAATTTATGATATGTTAGTCGGTTAGTGATTTCGAGTGAACGGATGATCTGGGATGGGTCACGATAGTCAGAATTAGATACCCAAGAGTTGTAATTGGGTTTTGGGTACTTTTCAAGCTAAACGGGCCTTTATGGACGTAATTGGGTCATTTTAATATTATAACTTAACCTAATTTTGGGATTAATGGAATAATAAGGGATGTTAGATGAGGGATGAAACCATACACTCATTATAATTCACCTAGGCTTGAGAGAGAGGCAAAAGAGAAGGGAGCAACTCCAGTAAGAAATCAATAAGGCAGTCCGGAAAGGAAACTGGGGGAAATTTCTGCCTAGAATTCTTGAGCAACGAAGATCTACAAAGAAAGGATTCAGACTCTATGATTATAGGTAAGTATTTAATTTTCTTTGACATTATATGTTGTGTTTTAGTTTATATCATAATTGGTGAAAATAAAATATGAACTTTTGGGTGGGATTTATATGTCAAAAATGGGTTTTGGGGAAATGATTTCATAAAGTTGATTGATGAGTATAGCCTATGAAATCTAAAAATTGTACCCTATATGAAAGATAAATTCTTGATAAAGAAATCTTGAATTAAATTATGAAAGGAGATGATCTTGATTTATGAATTTTTGAATTATATTAGAATTAAGGTGAGGATTAATTATGTAGAATTGATGTTAAATCCCATGAATTGGATTGATATTGGGGGAAATTAAATCATAAAAACGTGTATCCTTATGTTTGGAATTGATAGGGTAACATTATATTGTGTTAGGATGATATTTGGGGCTGTTTTTGGTGGATTAATTGGGTAGAACTTTGGACTAATCAAAACATCCCCGTTTAGCCAAACCTACGGGCGAACCGGTTCTCCCTCAAGCCCTATCGGTTCGACAGACCATCTCATCCCAGGTTAGGTGTTTTGATGTATTATTAATTCAGCTAGGATTCGGGTTATTATGGAAGGTTCGTAAATGGTTTTTTGGACTTCTGGTATTTTTGAATATAGTATTAACTTGAGGTTAGTTGAAAATAAATTCGGGGTAAGGATTTAGAAATGTTTAGGATGAACGACACTCGAAATATATGAATGAATTCGAATGGGAAAAGGAATGGATAAAGATAGGTCGTGTGTCCAGAATAAAATATAATCTTGAAATAAAATAAGTGACTAATTATGGATTTGAGAGTTGGATTTAGAATTGGGGATGATAGGCTACTGCTAAGAGTGACATGCACGGTTATATATATATATATATATATATATATATATATATATATATATATATATATATATATATATATATATATATATATATATATGTGTGTGTGTGTGTGTGAAATATACTTACTCTAGTGAATACTATTAGTATAGGTTACGCCCAGTGGGCAACTATCCTGGTGAACCACAACAGGTGTAGTATCGATCCCTAGGGTCATAGGTCTGTTCATGACCACCGTATGTGAGTTTGGACTCCAAGTGGATTAATGTGGTACGATTATGACCCGCTGAATCAAGACTATAACGGCCTCCGGTTTACATTATGATTTGAGTTCGATGGCAAGATTCTGACCCGGTGGCCCGGGTAAAGGTGTATATCCCTGGTGCCTGATAGCATACTAAATAGTTACATCCAGCGGGGTGATGCTCGGAGCGATGTTTACAATATAGTGGGGTAATACTAAGATGGATTATGGTTATACGTATATAGCGAGTGATATATATGTGTGTATACTTGATGTTAGTTGTATATACATATATATAGGTTTGTGTAAATATATAAACAGACGAATTAAAGAATATTATGAATAGTAAATTTATATGATGTCGGGAGGACAACTCAAGAATTCTATATATAAATATATATATAAGTGTGACATAATTATACAGTTACATGACACTAATATGTGATTATTGAAAAAATAAGTAGCATGAAGTTACATGAAATGAATTGGTAAAATTATGAATGAGATTTATAATGAATAAGCATATGAGAAAGCTTAATATGAATTCAATGTGAAATGATAGCATGTCCGAGGGTAGCGTATGGGACTAAGATTAATATTGGTATTAGTTAGGCGGGGTAATAGAACTAGGGTGTTTAAAATACATTCGTTAGGTGCGCATTGTAGATAAGGAATGAGGAATATCTTATGATAGTGCGACACCAGTTTAAATATGAAAGACTACATTGCGTATGTATTCCTTTATTTTAAACACTTACAAAATATTTTCAAAAGGTTTTGGGCTCTGACCTACCAACAAAATAGTTTCAAAATTTTTAGGTGGTTAGCCACAGGGATGGTAGGCTTAGCTATCCTTCCAGTCAGATAATGTTGCAGCAGTTGTGGATGTCTGCAAGGCTGATTAGATGCTCTATCCTTGAGATATAAATATGATGTACTTCAGAGTTATTTCGGGCATGTCACCCAATAAGTTGGTATTTGTTTTATTCATGTGCTTTCCTTTCAGTTAGTTGGATTATTGTATTGTGATTTTTTTACCAAAAATTATCTGCTTACTTATTTATTCCATCTTATTTTGTACACATTGTGTTATTATGGGAATATGAATCTAATTAATAGAATTATTTGATGTGTAAATGATATTTTTATATAAGTAGTTTAATAAGTTTTAATTTGACACCGGCCTAATAGGCTAGTAGTAATTTAGTGGTTTTCGACACTGATGCTAAGAATGAACTAGCTGAGATTCCTATTTTATATAGTAAAGGATTGATCTCCCGTTATTGGAATATGTATGGTGTCACAGATGGTACCAGAGCATCACGTTCTAGTATCCTTCGGATCTATGTGAACTTACTGCGTTTTCAGTGTCATTATCTCTTTGATGTAGATCCCTATGCTTAGGACTGTTGATTCTTATTGCGATTATGTTCTCCTGCTATTATGTGCAATAAAAGTGAATCTTATACGAGTCGGTTGGGTTTCAAATGCCGAATAGGAGAGAAATACTAGTGAGGTCCATTCGAAAAATCACAGGAGGAGAGGCTTCGCCTGAGCCACAGATTATTTCGAGAACGGTGACTACAACAGAGGTCACCAGTATTATTTCTCAGGGACATAGTGCTGCAACAAATTCCATAGTGTAGCATTTTTCCTAAGCACTGGCATAGCAAACAGTGGCACCAATTCAGGCTCACCAAGTGTAGGGCCATTCGTCAAAGTTTCAGGAAAGTGCCAACATGGTATTAGTTAGCGAATGGAAGGAGGACATCTAAAGGCATTTTCGTATGTTTGAGTGAATTAACACTCAGAAACAAATTATGGGGACTTTAAAGCTCGTTAGATCAGTGTTGCAGTTATGGGAGTTAGTCACCAGATCTGAGGTGAGAGACATCTTGATAATCAAAGAACCTTGGATGCGATTTGACCTCAAGTTCTTTACATATGGTGTTTAAACAAAGATGCAAAGGATGTTTCTGGACATATCACATAAGGGATGGATATTACCCGATTACGAGGAAGATTTTACTTGTTTAGAAAACTTCATGCTCGATGAGGTGGATACGAAAGAGAAAAGGGTCCTTAAGTGTGAAGATGGAATCATGGGTAGAATTCTCCACCACTTATGGGGAAATATGGATGGGACAACTGATGTCAATGTCATCAATGCCATACTTTTACACTATCAATATCATCACTTTCTTGTGAGGGGAACCAAGAGAGTGGGAGAGTCAAGCCAGCAAGGCAAGACTTGAGGTATTAGTGCTAATGACGCACCATAGAGGGATACCTTACAGGTGGACCAGTGCAAGAAATTTAGATCAATTGAATTTTGATCGGGTGATGGTGAATTTAGACAGATCCATCAGGGTTAATAATGGGTTCCATTGGGCCAACAAGGCTAAGGGAATAATGGGGGTGGCCGTTAGGGCTGAGGCCACCAGGGCTAGAGAGTAGGGCAACCCTGACATGGCCATTATGGTTGGATAGAGGGGGATTACACTAGGAGGTATTTTACATGTGGAGAGAAAGGCCACATGTGTCAAACTTGTCCGTAGCAAGCGAGATGACAAGAGCAGGATGCACAGATAGGGAAACAGTTGTTGTAGTTTTGGGGTCAGTTCAGGTGTGAGTGTTACATCTAGGAACTAGTTGAACATCCATTGATCTTGTCAATTGAAAGTATGATTTTTATCCTTGGGCAAATGGGGTAAGTTGTATGTGACACGGGTGTGTCACACTAACTTTGACATGACTAGATTCGCACATGACACTGGTTTACTGGATGTATAGTTAGTATTACTATTATGTATATATAACTACCGTTGGGTAGAGGGGCTCTCTTTGGTCCCATCTATAGGGGAGTGGGTGTGGACACTGAGAGGATTTATTTTAGTGGATTTACTCATTTTAAAAGATATAATATTTGAGTATGAAGTTATCCTGGATATGGATTGGGTAGCAATGTTTTGAGCAATGGTGGACTATACTCTAAAGATATCGTTTTCGCTGTTCCAGGGGAAGATGTGTTATTTTTTTGATGACTCGCAAGAAAGAGGGTCAAGCCAGCATTTATATTATAATGTAGAAGAGACTTTGGAGAGTGTAGTTTCATTATATTTTTCTCCCGGTGCGTAGGGATGTTATTGAGGTGGTTTAGGGGATATCGGGTTTACCGTCGAGCAAAAGATTAAGCTCGTTATTGATTTAGCGCTAGGGACTTTGTAATAAAGCGAGTGTTGTATTGTATGACTACTTTAGAGATGTGGGAGTTAAGGGTTAGACTTATACGTCTGGGTAGAGGATATTCAGTGTCCCAGTTATGTGCTTTGGACCAATAGATCTCGATGACCATAATTCTAGGTAATAGTGTATTGGGAGGTTCCTTGTTTGGATTTCTCTTGCGAGACATCCCACTCATAAACTGTAGCGAACCATGGGAGTTGGGAGATGTTGTTAGATGCTAGGGAATAGATTTTGTACATTAATAATATTATGTGTAGAGAAAAAACTTTGAGCTAAGCGTTATGATACTGTATAAGGCTAGTGGATTCCGTTAGTGCTTTGTAGGAAGCCTTGGGGAAAGTTTACACCACAAGTTGATAGGTGGGGAAATATCGAGAAAAAATAAGTTTCGATTAGTTAGGAAATCAATAATACCTTTACTGTACACCGAGCATGTGGGGGGTCGAGTTTCATATGTATGTTACAACTGTTATCATAATAGGATGTATGGGCACCCTTGTTAGTTTGAGTTTTAGAATCTTCCGAGATAAGGGGACGTGGTAATAAATGTATGTGATGTATACCTGTAGGGCAGGTAGAAGAGAAATTGGAAAAGTATGATGGACTAAACTTCGTTTGAGGAAGAAGATATTTCGGATATATATTTATAGCATGGAGAGTTATCACACCCAAGATGGGTTGAAAGACTACAGAGATACCGATGAAGCATCTCTCTGACTAAGGAAGAATCCCACTATTTTGAAAGTAGAGCGGATTCATACTCAGTCAAGTTGTGAGGATGGCTTACACATCAATAAGATATTGATTTCTACCATGCGAAAAGGACCCAAGAAGTGCACAATTATGAAAAAGACGAATGAGTCACGGGTTTTTACGTACTCTAGGAAGGGAAGTAAGAGGTACCCCATGACGTGGGATGTAGAGCGTATAGATTGGTGTGGAGTGAGACATAGCCAGATTATCTCCAGGTGAACCACTAATAGATTGGAAAAGGTTGGTCCGAGGTGATCAACTAAAATTCTGGCTAATTTGATCGAGATGGATTAGTTACTAATTTAGGTGAGTTACACTATTGGGCAATGTGCCTAGCATTTCATTGAATAAAAAGAATAAGTTGGCACAAGGTGTTGCCCAACATTATTTTGGATGAGGATGATATCCTTGGTTCCCACCCCTGATAGGGATTATCTAGGGGTGATGGGGATGGAGTTACATTTTGAGCAAGCCATATCACCCGTTGACCGAGGAGTCGATGGGATGGGTGACTAAGATGTTAGAGAATGCGAGGAATGCGCATTTTGAATTTTTGGGTAATTTGGAGGAGTAATTACTGTTGGTATAGTTTCATGTAATAACTCATACCAGTTTATTATTGGGGAGGCGCCTTTTGAGACTTTGTGTTGGAGGCCTTATCGTCCGCCCTATGGTTGATTAGAGGTGAGGGGATAACAAGATTTTTGGGCCAGACATGATTCATAGTCCATCGGCAAGGTTCATGAATGTTGTAAGAGTTACATTGTCGCGAACCAAACTTTTTGAAGACTAATATGAGTGGCCAGGTTTTGTTATGGGTGCCTCCCATGAAGATAGTTATGTGATTTGGCAAGAAGGGGACTTGGCACCTAGGGAAGTGGGTCCTTTCCCCAGTATTGAGATGATAGAGCTAGTGGTGTATAGGATCGCCTTATTGGAATATTTTTTTAATAGGTTCGTGGTAGTTTTGTGCATCATCGTTAAGGTTATACCTTAAGAATGATGGAGTATATCAGTATTAAATTATTTGAACATACTTGTTTCTAGTCTTGGGCCGTAGAGAGTAGCCTTTAGACATGATGGTACCATTAGCGAGTGTATAATAGAGGCACCATAATGATATTATGATTTGTTTTTAGTTAAGAGCGGATGCTTTGTGGTTAAGGATCCAATTTTTTTTGTGTTGGGAATATCCAAATTTTGGGGGTGAAATTGCTTTGTAAGGGGGAAGTATGTAACACTCCTTACTTTTGGGAATATTGAAATTACACGTGTGCTAGTAATTTAATTAATTTCAAAAATAAAGTGAATTAAATAAATACTAATTAGAAAATATTGGATACATAATTTTATGTTGTTATATTTACTTAAGTGATAAGTTAAATGAAATTATATTATTTTATATTATGTCGAAAGTGGGTAAAATCAACGGGTTGACGACAACTTATTTGGGACGCGTGTGTGGGGTGTGCTGGTAATGAGATGGAAAATTGATGATAAGTTCCTTGGATGGTAATGTCAAGTGCACAGATGATTCGAAATGAGTCAAAATAGTCCTAATTAGGTACTCGAGAGCTGTAATTGTGTTTCGGGGACTTTTTAGGCTAAACTAGACACATATGGGGTTATTCAGGTCATTTTAAAATTATAACTTAACTTAATTTTGGGATTAGGCGTATTAAGGGACACCTATCCTAGAGAGAGAGGAAAAAAAGAAGGTAGAAACTCAAGAAAGAAATCAAGAAGGTAATCTGGGGAGGAACTTGGTGCAATTTTCGGGCTATGATTATTGGGCAAGGAAGATATACAAACAAAGGATTCAGACTCTACGATTAGAGGAAAGTGTTTAACTTACTTTGATATTATATGTCATGTTTTATTTCGTATCATAATTGGTGAAAAATATATATGAACTTTTGGGTGGTATGTACATGTCAAAAATAGTTTTTGGGAAATGATTTCATAAAATTAATTGACGGGTGTAACCTATGAAATATGAGAATTGAAACCTATATGAAAGATAAATTCTTGATAAAGATATATGAAATTGAATTATGAAAAGAGGTGATCTTGATTTATGAATTTGGGAAATTGTATTAGATTTATGTCGAGAATTAATACTGCATAAGGGACGTTAAATCCCATGAATTGGATTGGTATTGGGGGTAATTAAATCATAGAAACATGTATCCGTATGTTTGGGATTGAAAGGGTACCATTATATTGTGGTAGGATGATATTTGGGACTGATTTTGGTTGCTTAAATGGGTAGAACATCGAACTAAACAAAACAGCCCCGTTTAGCCAAACCTAGGGGCGAACTGGTTCTCCCTTAAGACGAACTGGTTCGGCTTCCTTGCTCATCCTAGGTTAGATGTTTTGTTGTATTATTAATTTGATTGGGATCCGAGTTATTTCATAAGGTATATAGAGGGTGTTTTGAACTTTTGGTATATTTGGAATATAGTATTACCATGAGGTTAGTTGGGAATAAAACTAGGGTATGGATTTAGGAGTGTTTAGGATGAACGACATTCGAAAATATATTAATGAATTCTAATGGAAATTTTGGATGGAATGGGAAACGAGACGGATTGAGATAGGCATTGTGTCCGGAATGAAATATAATTGTGAAATAAAAATAAGTAAGTGACTACTTATGGATTTGAGAGTCGAATTTAAAATAGGTGATGATGGTCTAGTGCTATGAGTGACATGCACGGTTAGCCAATTTTTATTGTATATATAAACGGGTATAGAGACAGTTATATATATATATATAGTATGAAGATATCTATGTGTATGATATATGTAAAACATACCTACTCTAATAAATGTTATTGGTGGAGGTTGCACACGATGGGCTATCTATCCTGGTGAATCCCAACATGTGTAGTATCAATCCCTAGGGTCATAGGCATGTGCACGACTACCTTATGTGAGTTCTGAGTCCAAGTGGAGTAATGTGGTATGGTTATGATCCACTGACTCAACACTATGACCTCCTTTGATTTACACTACAATTTGGGTTCAGTGGAGGGATTCCTAGCTGGTGGCCTAGGTAGAGGTATATATCTCTAGTGCCTGATAGCATGCTAGAGATTTTCATCTAGCGGGGTAATTCTTGGAGGGATGTTTTGCAATCCAAACGGTAATGCTCGGAAGGATTAAGGTTATACATATATAGCGAGTGACATATATTTATGTATGTATGATTGATGTGATTTGTATATAAGCATATATAAGTTTGTGTAAATATAAATATGGGAAAATTAAAGAATATTGCGAACTATAAATTTATACTCATTTGGGAGGAGAACTCGAGAATTCTAAGTGTAAATATGTATATAAGTGTGACATAAATATATATGAATAAATAACTAACGTGAAGTTAAGTGAAATGAACAGCTAAAATTAAGAATCAGATCTAAAATGAATAAGCAAATGCGAAAGCTTAATGTGAATTCAATGTGAAATAATAGTATAAGTGTGTCATAGGGTAGCGTATGGGATTAAGATTAATATTGGGACTAGTTAGGCAGGATAGCATAACTATGGCGTTTAATGTGCATTATAGATCAGGCGCAAGGTGTATCTCATGAGAGTGAGACTCCTGTTTAGATATGAATGACGGCATTTCATATTTATTCATGTATTTTAAGCACTTGAAAAATATTTTCAATAGGTTTTTGGCTCTGACCTTCAGCAAAATATTTTAAAAACTTTTAGGTTCTCAATCACGGGGACGCCAGACTTAGCTATCCTTCTAGTAAGATGATGTTGCAATAGCGTGGATTCCTACAAGGATTTATAAGATGTTTTTATCCTTGATATCTAGATAGGAAGTAAATCAGATTTATTTCGAGCATGTCGTCCCGTTAGTTGGTATTTATTTTTCTCACATGCTTTCATTTCAGTTAGTTGGATGATTGTATTGTGACTTTTTACTGAGACTTGTCGATTATCTTTTTTATTCTATAGTATTATGTATACATTGTATTATTGTGGGAATATGGATATTATTAATGGAATGGTTTGATGTGTAAATTAGATTTTCATATAAGTAGTTTAATAAGTTTTAATTTGACACCAGTCTTAATAGTTTATTAGTAATTAAATGGTTTCAACAGCGATGCTAAAAATGAACTAGCTGAGATTCCTATTTATTTTAGTATAGGATTTATCAACCGCTATTGGAATAGGCAGGGTGTCACACTGGATTTACAGAAGATCATGAACCATGAGACTTTGTCATCACTACATGCCATAGGTCCCCATCCTCTAGGATTATCAGTCTCCTATTGAAGTACAATCCACTCTCTGAACTAACAGAGTAAGTCTCTGCTCCCTCTGCTAGAAACCGACATAACTTGTCCTGATAGAACTAATCCTTTGTATGCACTTTCACAACCCTCATGATGGTCTCGGGGGTGATAGTCAAGACTGTCAAACAAACCCTCGGCACCGTGTCATCCTATCGAAGCTAACTCCACTTTGCTTTCTAGATGCTACTAGCTCCCCTATAGGCCTTCGGCTCAACGCATATGCTACGACGTTATCCTTCCATGAACTACACCATATTAGGCGAATGGTCATGGCCAAAGTCCCTAACCAGTGCTATGGGTCGCGGCCAAGGGCCGTGACCGTTTCGGGCATGACCATTTTCGTGGGCCATGGCCCAAATCCCTGAACATAGCAAGGGTCACAGAACTTGAGGGTCATGGCATATGGTCAAGGACCTTAACCGTGACCCATTCACGCACCTGTTCATGACCTTTAACCATGACCTATCCTTCAATATATGAGACTGGTCTCGGCTTTAGTCTCAGCCATGACACATCCTTAATAATATCATAATGGTCACTGAAATCATCACATCTCAAGAACGTGACCAACATTTTTTCCTTACAAATATAGTCACGGTCCTATCCCGTAACCCTCTTTATGCATGATAACAATTAGAGATGGTCACGGCTTAGAACCGTGACTAGTTTTAAATATATTAAAAAAAGGGTAGAATTTCTTCTGTTTTCTGGACATTCTAACACCTGCATAATGTAAACCCCGCACGACCATAATAATAAATAATAAATTACAAAAAGCCCGTGTGGTCATGGGACCTCTGGTTTGATAGCACGATGATATTCTCAAATTATTGGTTCGTGCTCCCGGACCAGGGGTCTCGTGACCACGCTGTCGGTTCCTACGAGTTACATTGGTCCCGTGCGAGGTGTTGGCGCCGCTCATGGGGCCTTTTGGAGGGTGTTTTGGGCTTTCACCCTCTAACGATATGTTTTCAAGACTAATTGTGGATATTCTGAAAATTAGTCCGTGCTCCCAGATCGGGGGGCCCGTGATCATGCAGTCGATTCCTATGAGTTACATTGGTCCCATGCGAGGTGTTGGCCCCACTCACGAGGCCATTTGGGTGGTGTTTTGAGGTTTCACCATGTAACGACATGTTTTCAAGCCCAAGTGTAGATATTCTAAAAATTAGTACGTGCTCCTGGATCAGGGGTCCCATGACCACGCAATCAGTTCCTATGAGTTACATTGGTCCCTTGCGAGGGGTTGGCACCGCTCACGGGGCCGTTTGGGGGTTATTTTGGGGTTTCACCCTGTAACGGCACGTTCTCAAGCATAAGAGTGGATATTATGAAAATTGGTCTGCAATTCTGGATCGGGGGTCCCGTGACCACGCAGTTGGTTCCTACGAGTTACATTGGTCCCGTGCGAGGTGTTAGTATCGCTCATAGGGCCATTTGGGGGGTGTTTCGGGGTTTTTCCCTGTAACAAAATGTTTTCAAGCCTAAGTGTGGAAATTCTAATAATTGTTTCGTTCTCCCAAAGCAGGAGTCCCATGACCATGCGATTGGTTTCTACGAATTACATTGATCTCGTGCGAGGTGTTCGCGCCACTCATGGGGCCATTTGGGGGGTGTTTCGAAGTTTCGCCCACTAATGGCACGTTTTCAATCCTAAGTGTGGATATTCTGAAAATTGGTCCATGCTCCCAGATCGAGGGCCACATTGGTCCCTTGTGAGGTGCTGGCACCACTGACGGGGTTGTTTGGGGGATGTTTTGGGGTTTTGCCCTCTAAAGGCGTGTTTTTAAGACTAAGTGTTGATACTCTAAAAATTGGTTCGTGCTCCTGGATTGGGGGTCCCGTGACAAAGCGGTTGATTCCTACGAGTTACATTAGTATCGTGCGAGGTGTTGGTGCCGCTCACGGGACTGTTTGGGGGGTGTTTCAGGGTTTCTCCCTCTTACGGCCTATTTTCATGCCTAAGTGTGGATATTCTGAAAATTGGTCCGTGAACCCGGACTAGGGGTCTTGTGACCATGCGATCGGTTCCTATGAGTTTCATTAATCCCTAAGTAACCACATTCAGACAATACTAATAATGACAATACCATTAAATAATGCAATTGATTTTAAACTCTAAATAACAATTCCCAATGAATGTTAACAATCCCCAATAAATAATGACAATACCCTTTTCTTGAAAAAAAAGTGTGCACACATACATACACATATTTACACATTCACACACATATGCACATATATACACAAATATGCACACGTACACACATTCACACAAATATACACACATATATACATAGATATACACACGTACACACATTCACACAAATATACACATACATACACACACAAACACACACATACAGAGAAATACACATACATATACTTTAGGGTTTAACACATAAATAAAAAATTCAGGGTTTACCTTTGGATTTGAGAGAGAGATTTAGATTGAGAATGAAAATCACGAAAATTAGGGTTTGAGAATGCAAATCGCAGAAAAAGATATATATATATATATATATATATATATATATAGAGAGAGAGAGAGAGAGAGAGAGATTGGTGAATGAAGAAATGAAATAAAGGCGGAGGGTTTTTATTATAAGGAACCCACTACCATAACCCTTAAATTTTTTTCTATATCAACGCGTAAGCAACCATGTGGTCAAGGCCCTAAGCCGTGATTCACGCACGTGATCAAATTGGTATGGTCACGACCTAAAGCCATAACCCATTAGGTGTGCATTGTGGCCTTGGTCACGGCTTAAGGTCGTGACCCTACCGTGACCAATTGTGAAGAGAACTTTAGCACGAATTTAGCACCATGATGGTTACGAATTGGTCACGGCCTACTGTGACCACATAGTTCTCAGGGATTTTATCTGTGATCGCTTCTAAAAGCATGCATGACCACACTGGGTCATGAATATGGTCACGCCAAATTTTATGTGGTCACGACTTTGGGTCGTGGCCAACTGGTCAGGGATTTGGGCCGTAACCCCCTAAGTGACCATTTCGTGTAGTGTCGGGTGGTACTAGATCTCAAATTAATAGTATTTCACAAACTTGAGCCACTTATACTGCTTCATATGAAGATATTTCTGAATGAACAAATACTAAAAAGACTTATGATCTACGAATAGACTAAATTTTCTTCCCCAGGGGATAGTGACTCCATATCCTCAAGGAAAAAAATAATGTTGCAAGATGTAGATCGTGTGTGGGGTAATTCTTCTCATGGGTCTTAAGCTTGCTAGAAGCATAAGCTATATCTCGGTACTAATACACCCCCAAGGACTTATAAAGACACATTTACAAAAAGAAAGTACTCCACTCCACCGCTAGGCAGTGCGAGAACTAGTGTTGAAGTCAATTTGTCCTTTAAATAATCAAACGCTAACTGATAGTGATTATCCTAAACAAATGTCACCTCTTTGGCCATACCAAGGGAGGTCGGGTATTTTGAGGAGGGTCCTCTCCTCCCATTTACTTCCCTTTCGTCATGCATGCAGGATTATGCCCTTTCTCAGGGCACTCGACCATCATTGATGTACGATGATAAGTCGAGATAGAGTCACTAGCCTATTTTTCACAAAACATGAAAAAAATGTTATCAGCTCGAGAGAACGACATCAAGGAAAATACTGATGTTTTCAAGGGTCCGAGGACTATGTTACAGAATAGAAAGGTGTTAGGCACCTATCTCGACACTATGATCTGTCATGAGAATGTGTTAATCTTCTCCTATTAAACTCCGTTAACTTTGTGCTATGAAAAATTGAATCGCTCAACTCATATTATGGATAAAGGTGGAATGAGGTCATCCTTTGGAGTGTTCCCAAAATAGTAATTCAAAGTATAATGGAAGTATTTTCCAATTCACAAGTGGTTAAAAAAGAATAAATGGGTACATCGAATAAGACATAAGAAAAGCAAGGATATAAAATATATTAGGAATGTTTTATAAGAACAAGGTAATCAATATGTGTAAGGGAGGGCTCGGGTCTTAGGATTTACCCAAGATGCCTACGTAGCTCAAGGGGAATCAAATTTCACGTCGTTTGAAGATAATGAAAAGTGGGTTTTAACACATAAATCCAACTTGGGGCTTTTCTCATATGTGTGTGTAGAAAAAAGGTGTTTTAGTGTGAGAAAATGTCATGGGAATTCCCTATTTGGAATTAACAAGTAATTCTTCTTTTTCTTGTTTTGGTTTTTTTATGAAAATAAAGTATGTGCTAGTACTAACAATAAAAGGTTTGAATTTAAGGGATGTTATGCATTTAAATAAAGCACTAAAGTGAAAATAAAGTGACTAATGCTAAAAAAGAGAATTTAAAGACAAGGATGGAGAATTTGACATCCTTATGAAGACTTGAAATGGATATTGATTATTGATGAACTGATATTAGGACGAGGTGATGGTGGTATGAGGAAATGGGTGAGAATTTACAAAAAGGAGCATGAAAAGGATGGAAGGAATGTGAGAAATGGGCTTTTTAATAGGGGAACAACTCTGAATTTTAGAGAATGTTCTCTGAATTTTTAAGAGGGATGTCCAGGGGTGTTTTGCACTGTGGTGCCGATCGATAAGGTACTTGACCTACCTATCAGCACAAAACCCCAGACACACTGTCGATAGGCAAGATCCTAGGGGTGCCATTCGGCAGTCTGAGGTAGTTTTTTTGGGAAAATGATCATAAAATATGAATTGTAAGTCAGAATCATGCACGGAGTGGACCATTGCAAAGGGTATTTAAAGACCTTTAAGAATCAATTGATCCAATCCCGGGTTTAGGAGTTATCGAGGTCAAACGGGGGAGCTTGGAAGCACCCATTGGCACAAGATAGGAAATTATCAAAGGAAAAAGGATCGTTTATCCGAACCGTAAGGTCAATTTAGAGATTTTTGATATTTCATTTAGCTTCATTTGGTTAAGAGATTTGACCAAGGTCAAACAGGCCCCAAAAATGCTAGTGTCCCTTCGGAGTAAAATGGGTAGTTCGTCTGTATCGTAAGGATGATTCATGTACGGGGTAGACCGTTGAAGAGAGTATTTAGAGACCTTTAAAGACTCATCCAACTTAGTTCAATACAAAGAATTTAACAGCATCGAACGAGGCTCGGGAGCATTCGATGGCCTCCAGATTAGTTTTTGATCTAAAACGGATCATTTGTCAGAATCGTAAGGTCGATTCACACATGGGGTGGACCATTGGAAAGGGGATTCAGATCACTTCAAAAATTCATTGAGATTTTTCTCAGATGAAAAAGTTGATCGAAGTTAAACGGGGCTCGAGGGCTCTCGATGGCCTCACCAATAATTTTTGGTAATAAAGTGGACTGTTGATCCAAACTATAAGGTTGATTGTGCATGGGGCAGACCGTTAGAAAGGAGATTCAGAGACCTTATAAGATGCATTAAGATTTCACTCTGAGAGAAAGTTGACATGAGTCAAATGAATCAGTACTTGGAGTATGACCTGGGGTTTATGATGAATGAGTGAGTGTTAGGGACCTAAGGATATGCTTAGGGGGTCCTAAGATGGGGTGTCCATAAAGATCCCCTTGACGAGAGATTTTGGAAAAAGTGAAGGTCGTAGAATGATAGACACCACATCGACATTAGGAAGGAGGACTTTAGGTAAACTATGTGGACCTAGGGGACAAGGTTGATATATTCGGTGGGTCAAGGTCAAATTTGAGGACCTAAGGAGATAAGGATGATCAATTTAGTAGGTCGAGGTCAGTTCTGAGGACCTATGAGATGAGGATAACCGATTTAGCGGGTTGAAGACGTGTTAAAATTGGTTCTAAGGGGCTAAGGTGACCAATTCAACGGGTTGAGGTAAATTCTACGGACCTAAAGTGATGTTGGGGTTAACCATTTTTATGGGTCGAAGTTAATTATGAGGACCTAAATTTGTGATGATAAATTCTAAGGGTTGAGGTCAATTCTAAGGACCTAAGGTTGTGATGACAAATTCTGAGGGTTGAGGTCAATTATGAGGACCTTAAGTTATAACGACCAATTTTGAGGGCTGATGTGAATTCTAAGGACCTAACATTATAGCGTCCAATTCCACGAGTCTAGGTCAATTCTCAATACCTAAAGTTGTGACGACCGATTCTACGGGCCGAGGTCAATTCTCATGACCTAAAGTTGTAGCACGATAAATTGCTCTCCTAGGGAATTTTAAATTATCTTAATGGTGCTGGTGATCTTTTGGTTCTTCTGGGGAATGTGTTGCCTTGAAACAAGGGGATGTTTAGTTTTGGGATTTCAGTTAGGAATCGTAGTAGACTTGGTTGCAGACGCATTGTTGGTTCTTCTTGTGTAATTTGTTGAGGATATGGGTGTAAGATTAATCCTTCTAGGGATTTTGAGATGCTTAATGATCCAAAACTAATTTTCTTATGGAAAATGATGCTCCATATTTTTCAGGGATTTTTGAGAATTTTACGAGCAATTTCTAGATTTCAGGATTTTTGGGGCATTTTCTGCACAAAATTTAAATAGGGATGCCGATAGGCAGTCTTGGAGGGTAACAATAGGTAATGTCATGAACTCCTACTCTTCCTTGGTAATAGGAAAAGGCGGATGCCGATCGATATGGTCAGGGAATAATCGATCGACAGACCTTTTAGCCTTCTATAATAATGGGGCGACCCCTTCCCCTTTTTCTCACCTTTAAGTGTTTGAATCATCTGCTTCCTCTCTCTAAAAACCATTCATATTTTCTTCAAGACATCAGAGCACTAATTTTTTAAGCGAGGGATACAACATTGAGTGATTGGTCGTTGATGACTGAGTTGGCCTGGAGTGGAAGTCTAGAGTGCCCCTTGCATTGGGAAATAAGAATGCCTTTGATTTGTTCGAGACTATAGTTGATGAGCGTATCCTACTACACAAGCCTGCATACCACTGGTCGTCTAAGGTGAAGAACCCTAGTGGCTACGTAAGTAGGTGACTATTTTTATTCCATTTTATTTTTATTTTTCTTCTTTGTCCTAATGAAGGGTTTTCGTTCTTCTTTTTTACAGACTAGCATCGCACCTTCGAGCATTCGACCTCAGGGGACAATGGGGATGAAATAGGCTTGGTAGAAGCTTCCTTCTATGGTTTAATGGATGGTTTCCTATGTCGATTTTAGCCATTTAGCGTAGGCTTTGGATGAGACACCACGTTCTATTGCGATATTATGTGCTCTAGGGGAGAAATTGTGGGGCACTACTTACACTTTTCATCTTGTCTTCGGGGAGATAATTGTTACTCCCATAGACGTTCAATAGCTGATAGGGAATGATTGTGAGGGGTTCTATATAGTATCGGACCGCACGTTGAGGGTGGCAATGGAGGTAGTGCAGGTGGCATTGGGGGACGTGGGTAGGATCGTATCTAGGGATTCAATATGAATTTTATCTTTGAAGGACACACGCTTGAGGAGGAGAGTGGATGTGATCGATGGGCAGCAGGTGAGATAGAAGATCCATCTATTTATTTTGCTTTTGTTGGGTAGCTTTTTGGTGGCAACGAGCAGTGCCGTCGTCCACCTTTGGTTCATGCCGTATCTGAGGACGATTTTGAACATTCATCTCTATGATTGGGGGACCATGAATTTGATGTCCCTTTATTATTATTTTCATGCTTTTAGTCGGTGCTAATTGGTGACTTTTATGGGATCCACGTACCTTTCAGAGGTAACTTAGGATTCATTTTCCCTTTTTATACATTTCCTTGCATTTTTCTTTTGTTCAATAATTGCTCATTCTTGTCTATTGCATATGTTATTCTATGAGGTGATAGGGAATATTGTAGGGTTAATATCCTTACAGGATGAGGACTTGGGAGACTTATGTCAGATGTTTTGGCGGTGGAAGTCCAATCAGCGATCGAATCAGTCCTTATCTTTGGTGGATGTGCAGCGGGCTCTAAAAGCCCTCACAAGAGACCAAATTATCTTTTGTCTTTTCTGACTTCTTGTTGGCTCTTCATTTATTGAGTAGATATTGATTATATGTTGGGGATTACAGGTGACATTCTACCCCTTGGGTATAACTCCATGGGATACTCGGGTGATATGCCTACGTGCACAGATGCGACGAATGATTGCACATGGGTTTGGGTACGTCTGGTACCTAAGGGAGAAGGTAGTGAGGCAGATTATGGATGAAGAGGTGGTGGTCCCATCGTCTATGCCCCCAATGTACGTAAGGTAGGTGAGAGAGATATCAGACAATACCTGGGCGGCGATGATGATTGGCGAGCCCTATAGGCTCTATACGGATACTGTGGCGAGATATGATTATCTTAATTTTGTGATGACCTGGTTGATGTTATCCTATATCTATGATGTGGCGAACATGCCTCGACCCTCCATAACTTTGGGTAGGGGTACTAGCATGCTAGTGGGATTGGACCACAACATAGGTGTGATCAGCCCACAACACAAGTTGTGGCACGTGGACGGTGGCATCAAAGAAGTATCCAATTATTCAGGTTACTCCTCCTTCTTACGCTTTTTGATTGAGTGGTGAGGAATCACTGGGTGTGACATACGGTCCTAATGTGTCGATGTCTGGATTAACGGGTCTTACGGATGATATCCATTTTCTTTCTCTTTTTTAATGGTATCTCTTTGCTCTTTATTGACTGATTTGTCATTTGATGTTTGCTTCTTTGTTTGCAGTATGCTCGGGTGTCGACCAAATGGCGGAAGGATATCAAGTATTTAATGGCCTCTCTGTCTGATTAAATAAGAAGTTACTCCTTCCTACTTTGTGTCATCTGCCACCTCAGATGAGGGTTCAGGCTCCGGGAGTGGCGGATCCACCACTAATCGCCGGGGAAAGCGCATTCACGGCTTCAGAGGGACAATTGAGTGTTCGATCGAAGTCCCATTTGTATTTTTCTGAATTTCTTTTTTATCTGCAAGATGTATCAAAGTTGAGGAAAAAAATATGCATTTCCTTTTTTTGGCATCTCTCTAGATTTAGTGACCTATCCTATATATTCTTTTGAGATAATTTACGAAAGATAGAGATAATTATGGAATTGGGAGGAAAAATGTTTATTACTATGTTTTTAGGGAAAATATGTATAAGTAAGTTAGAAAGGATTTTTGAGTAAGAATTTATTTCAAGAATGAAAATGATTTTTTTCTTTTTAAGGGTAATGTCTGTTAAATAAAATAGTGAAAATGTGTAAATTTTAAAAAGAATAACCCGGGGATAATTTTTCAAAATGAGGATTTTTTCTGGAAATTGATTTTGATAAAAGAGGAAAGATGAATTTTTTTTATTGGCATACCCCTTGAGCTCCTTATCGGCATGGAGGCCAATTTAAATCGTCCCTAGGCATTTATTGCACTTTCTTTCACATCAGTGTACACCTGTAGGGTTGAAAATTAAATGGGTTTATAGAGTACTTGTCTTTAAGACTTAGTCTAGAGATTTCCAAATTATCATCAGGTTCTCAAATTGATAGTCTCATGATTACACAATTGGTTCCTATGAGTTATATTGGTCTCCTTCGAAGTGTTAGTGCAGGCTTCTAGACTTTCTTTTTTTTTTTGCACTCCCCCCTTTAACAATGTGTTTTTAAGCCTAAATATCGAGATTTGCAAATTATCATTATATTATCAAACTGGGAGTACTGTTACTACACAGTCAATTATTCCCGTACGAGGTGTGGACTCCTCTTTCGTGGCCGTTTGGTCGCTCTTTTATCTTTTTTCCTTTTAACATGTTTTTAGGTCCAAGTCTAGATATTTGTAAATTATCATCATATTCCCAAAACGGGAGTCCTGTGACTACATTGTTAGTTCCTGTAAGTTACCTTGGTCTTATGTGTGGTGTTGGTGCCTTTAACAGGGTCATTTGGTAGATGCTTTGGATATTCACCGAGGTATCTTTATTAGACGTTGTTGGACTTTGTATCTCTAGGTTTTTTTCATTTCTCGACTTTCCTTTTCTCCTTTTTCATAACCGACCTACTCCGTTTCATGATAGTTCTAATGAAAATAATATGAGATTCTCAACTAAGGTTCGAGCTCCACCTTCTCAATAGTTTGATAGGGATTTCATTGGGGAAGGGTGTCAAATTTTAATTAATTAAAAGGGGTAAAATTTGATAAAGTTCATCAAATGAAATACCAAATTCCTATAGTGGTTATAAACAATTGTGGAGAGAAGAAACATGGTAGTATTTTGAACAATGAGGATGCCATGAGATTCTCCATTAAAGAGATTCAAATTCTGGATCAAACAATTGGGCCATATGGAGTTTTGAAAAGGAAAAAAGAAGATATTATTATATCTGCTACTTGTGCTAGTAAACCAAGGCTCTAATATGAAAATAAAAAAGGTGTTAGTGCATCTTATTGGGTCATTTTGTGATTGGGTTGGGTTTTCTCCTTCATTAACACGTCTTTAAGCCTATGTCTAGTGATTTGGAAATTATCATTATATTCTCAAATCATGAGTCCCATGACTATGTAGTCAGTTACTATGAGTTACATTGGTCCCGGGCGAGGTGTTAGTGTGACTTACGTGGTTGTTTGGTGATTTTTTTGGGTTGTCATTTAACGACATATTTTTAAGTCTAAGTTTAGAGATTTGCAAATTATCATCATATTCTCAATCCAAGAGTCTAGTGATTAAGCATCAACTTCTTATGAGTTGCATTGGTCCCTTGCAAGGTGTTGGTGCCTTTTATGGCTCCCTTTGTTAGTTGTTTTTGAATTGTTTCATTCTATTTAAATATTTTTAAGCCTAACACTAGAAATTTAGAAATTATCATCATATTCTCAAATTGAGAGTCCTGTGACTAAGAGGTCATTTCCTAAGAGTTATATTAGTCTCGTGCGAGGTGTTGGTGCCTCTGACTAGAGAATTTGGTGGTTATTTTTCATTTTATCTCTAACGTCATGTTTTTAAGATTAGGCATTGATATTTGAAAATCATCATTACATCATTAGACTGCGAGTCCCCTAACTATGTCATTTGTTCTTACGAGTTAAATTAGTCCCGTGTGACGGTGTTCGTGGCTCTTAAGGGGCTATTTGGTGGCTATTTGGGGGGGGGGGGGGGTTCCTGTTAACGATGTGTTTTCAAGCCTAAATCCAGATATTTGTAAATTATCCTCATATTCTCAAAATGAGTGTCTCATGACTATGTAATCAAATTCTACGAGTTACATAGGTCATATGCGTGGTTTAGTGACTCTTACATGGTCGTTTGGTGATTCCTTTGGGTTTTCCCCTTAAATACATACTTTTAATCCTAAGTCTAGTGATTTGAAATTTATCATCATATTCTCAAATCGAGAGTCCCGTGACTAAGTTGTTAGTCCCTAAGAGTTACATTGATCTTGTGCGAGGGTTGGTGCTTCTTACGGGGCCGTTGCGTGGTTATTTTAGGGTTTATCCATTTAAAAACATATTTTGATTCCTAATTTTATACATTTTCAAATTATTATCATATTCTCAAGACAAGAGTCTCATGAGGACACATAGTTTTTGCAACTTATATTGGTCCCGTACGAGGCATTTGTACCACTTCTGGGGCCGTTTGGAGGCTGTTTTGTATTTTCTCTCTTTTACGGCATACTTTTAAGCCCAAGTCTAAAGATTTATGAATTTTTCTCGTATTCTTAAACCGATAGTCCCATGACTACCTCGTCAGTTCTTACAAGTTAATTGGTCCTATTTGAGGTATTACGGGGCTGTTTGGTGAGTATTTTGGGTTTTCATCCTTTAACAATATGTTTGGAAAGCCTATCTCTAGTGATTTGAAAATTATCATCATATTCTGAACTAGGGAGTCCCTAGACTACGCAGTTAGTTACTACAAGTTACATCGATCCCATACGTGTTTTCGACGTGTCTTACGTGGTCGTTTGGTGATTGTTTTATATTTTTGACCATTAATGACATGTCTTAAAGGCTAAGTCTAGGAAATTGCAAATTATCATCATGTTCTAAATTCGAGGAACTCATGACTAGGCGTCCAATTCTTACGAGTTACATTGGTCCCCTATGATATTTTATGATGACGTTTGGTAGTTATTTTAACTTTTTGCCCTTTAACGAAACGTTTTCAATCCTAACTCTAGAGACTTACAAATTATCATCATATTCTCAAATTAGGAGTCCCATGACAATGTGGTCAGTTCCTACGAGCTACATTGGTCTCATACATGGTGTCAGTGCCTCTTACTGAGTCGTTTGGTGGTTGTATTGCATTTCCGCTCTTTATCGGCATGTTTTCAAGCCTAAATCTTGAGATTTGCAAAACAATGTCATATCCTCATACTGCAAGTTCCCTGATTACGAATTTGGTTTTTACGAGTTATATTGGTCCCATGTGAGTTGTTTGTGCCTCTAATGAGGCCGTTGGAGGCTTTTTGGGGTTCTTGCCCTTTAATGACATATTTTCAAGCCTAATTATTAATATTTGAAAATTATTATAAAATTCTCAAATCGAGAGTCTCGTGACTATGCACTCGATTGCTTAGAGTTACATGTTAGTGATTCTTAAAGGGCCGTTTGGTGGTTGTTTCAGGTTTTCTCCCTTTAAAGGCATATTTTTAAGCCAAAGTTTAGTGATTTGCAAATTATCGTGATATTCTCAAACCGAGAGTCCTGTGACCACGTGATCAGTTCCTATGAGTTACATTGGTCCCATGTAATGTGTTGGGGCCTCATACAAGGCCGGTGTTTAGTTTAGATTTTTCCCTTTAACAATATGTTGTTTAGCCTAACTCTAAACATTTGCATATTATTGTTATATTCTCAATCCATAAGTCCCATGAGTAAACATTATGTTCCTACGAGTTAAATTGGTCCCATGCAACGTATTGACTCCACTAACGGGGCCATTTGGTGGCTCTTTTGCATTTTCTCCCTTTAGCGACATGTTTTTAAGCCTAAGCCTTGAGATTTGAAACTTATCGTAATATTCGTAAATCATGATTTTTGTGACTACGCGATTAGTTCTTATGAGTTACAATGGCCCCTTGTCAGGTGTTAGTGGCTTTTACTGGACCGTTTAATGGTTGTTTTGCATTTTTGTCACATTTTAAGCATACATTTAAATATTTGACAATTATCTTAATTTTAAAATCAGTAGTCATGTGAGGATATGGTTAGTTCTTATGAGTTACATTGATCTTGTGTGATACGTCTGTGTCTCAAACGGTACCATTTTGGGGCTTTTTTTACTTTTCTCCCTTTAATGGCATGTTTTTAAACCCAAGTATATAGATTTTCAAATTATCATTATAATCTCAACTCGAAAGTCCCGTTAGTTCTTATGGGTTCAATTATCTAGTGCGAGGTGTTAGTGCCTCTTTCTTCACTGTTTAGTGTTTGTTTTGGATTATCACCCTTTAATGACATGTTTTTAATCATAAGTTTAGATATTTATGAATTATCATCATTGTCTCAAACTAGGAATCCTATGACTATGAGTGTTATACCATAAATATGGGACACCTCATTAGGTTCTCAGGTGGTGACATATGTCCCCATTAAGGGCAAAAAGAGAGGTTTTCTTAATGTAATTTTTTCTCACCCAGGAGCAATGAGATCGTCTCAGGTATAAATGTGTTCAACCCAGAAGTGTAAGACACTATCTCATCGTTAAATGGCATCAGTTAACACTATTTAATTAACCCCTGTGTAACTACATCATGTGACAGATCGCCAGCAGGCACATTTAACATACTTGCACACATGAGCAAGTTACACAATATCTCACCTTTAGCATGCAGTAACAAACTCATCATTATCTGTCCCATGGAATGTAAAAGGTATAACTTCCTAACCTATAAAAGTACTCTGCCTATCCCACTATATTCCCTCTCTAATAACTACCTATAAATAACACTCAATCCCACTATATTCTCCCTTATAAAAAATAAGGAAATTATAACTACAAAGCTTCAATACCCAACTTGCATGGATATTACCTAGAAATATATAAAGAATCAACACTGCACATGTGGAAGTAGGCGCCATATTAAGTCACACTATGTATATCCCCAGTTTCATTCTTTGTCTCTCATTTCACTCAATTCCTCCTAAATTAGCAAGTCTGTAGTTATAATTTCCTTATTTGTTATTATTTATTATCAGAATCCTCTAGCTAAGACCATAAACTCATATACCAATTTTAGATGGTAACCGATTGGTGCTATCGGTGAGAAACCTCGACAAGACATTGTTATTTCCAACCTTTTTCAATCCTAAAATAATTTTCCCCCTTTCCAATGATTCACTTGAAAATCTTAAGAAATGGAAAACAACCCAAAGAATATCAGCGCAACAGAAAGACATTGATCCTCCACACTTATGGGTATGGATGGCATACAAGAAATTTTGATGAACATGGAGAAGTTTAATGAGGCAATGAATGGAAGTGTGAAGCAGCTGATGTAGATGCTCTAGTCTAGACAGAGTAGGGCTGGAGAAGATTATTTCATCTTAGTCAAAAGAGGAACCTTAGAAAGGAGAAGAGAAATGCTAGTGAAATGAGGCATACTTATGGAGCACACATTCTGGAAAACCCAAGGACATTGAACCTGGGGTTACAATAAGACATGAGTACATCCAGACACTCTAGATCACAAGAAGACATGTTGTACCACATTGGGTCCATTTCCTCCCATAGAACGACTGGGTATGATGATGAACAATATTTCTCCAAGGAGAGACCCAACATACTGGAAATGCCGAGTAGAGGGCCAACATTTGGTCACCTGGTCTGATGTAAAATGAAGGGCTAATAACGTGGAGGTACTAGAGAATGCGATGAGCATCGATTAGAATCGGCTCAATCTATCACCTGGAGAACACAATGCTCGACCAAGTTTAGAATGAGTGTTAGGAGATCATGCCAAGCCAAGAAGACCTCTCAGGAATATCTCTCATTTGAAATCCAAGGATGATCGGTTAAAATAATCGTGGTTAAAATCGATAAGGAGACCATCTCTAGAAGAGATCCATCCAGTGATTGGAGGACCGTTTGGGAGAAATTTCTATATCCAAAAACCTGCTGCATAGAGACTTTGTGAAGGGATCCCCTTTCACGCCATTGATTGTGGGTTATGAAAATCAAACCACATTTCATTATGCCAAGATACGATGGAAAAAATGATCCAATACCGCACGTCGAGAAGTATCAAGTTGTTGTTGATATCTATTTGGTTTCGGACAAAATGCATTTTCGAACATTTTCTAGCTCGATCACAAGTCAGCAGAAATTTAGTACAACAGTTTGTCATGCGAAAAAATTTCCATTTTTCAACAGCGAGTCGATCTCTTTGTTAGAAATTTCTGAGAAGGCCCCTAAATGGTTATCTCTAGGCAAATGTAATATTTTTAATTTTCCAAATTTAATTTTAGCAAATGAAAACTTATCTTATGAAAACCAATTTTATTTTGATAACCTTATAGTATGCATCTACGTGATTAAGAATATAAAGTAAAAAAAATCAACATAAGGGAAAAAACCTTAGAGGACCAGGCCAGATAATCACTATGATATGAAAAATTATAAAGAGAGATATAGTCTTACTCAACGACTCAATCACCCACAAGCCTTGATGCCTCTTCTTCTTTTCGATCATTCCTCCACAATGACATGTAGGAATCCACCCATGCAAGTATCCACAATACACAAGTTCACATGCACCTCGGTATCCACAATATAGCAGCCTTAACAACGTCTATAGATCCAAACATGAAAACCACTACTTCTTCTTCGTAATCAGCAACCGCGGAATCCACTGCACAAATAGATTCTTCAAAGTTGTAGAATAATTTTTCGGTGCCAACCTAAGATCATGGACTATGGAAATATAAGATTTAATCTTGAAAACTCTGGATGATGGAAAAAACTTGGGAAGTTTTTGTAAACAGGTGCATAAACGTTTTAACAAAACTTCTCTTTGATTTTCTGAGTAAACGAAGTCCTTAAATATGAAAAAAAAAATGAATTTCGAGGCAGCGCATCGTTCAAACAAGAAACATATGTCGTTCAAATAAGAAACTTATCTCGTTAGAATGAAACCACGTGTCGTTTGAACGACAAAAAAATTACTTTTATTTTTAAAATCATTTTTGAATTTTCTAAAACAAAATTAACTAAAAAAAGATTTAAAATACATTTCAAAACTAGTTTTTAAATTCCCAACGTCATTTAATTAAAACATCCATAATTAAACAAGATTATAAATCTCATAAATCACTAAGAATTCATATATGTTATCTAGAATAAACCGAGTGTGAAGAAATCTGAAAGTACTAAACATGACATGACACGATATCATCTTAAAAGCTTTATCCACAAAATCTTTCAACACTGAATGTCCTAGGTTTGGTGGGATCATAACTAAATAACTAGCCTAGACTCAAACAGTTTTTTCGGAATTAAGCCAATTACAAATAAATTGACTCGATTGGAAATTTTTCCTTACAAATCTCCCCCTTTTGTTATTCTGGAACAAAACCAAAAGTTGTGAAATGCTAAGTCGAGTCGTCAAGAAATAAAAAATAAATCTATCCCATCCCATAATATCTAAAATATGAAAATACATGACACGATAAATCTGTTAATATAATTTGACGAAGAAATGTTTGAATGTGAGTTGTCCAAAATGTCGGAATCTCCAAAATTAACTACACACACGAAATAAACAAATATACCACAAATGAAGTATAGAGGAACATAAAAATATATAAATAAATCATCAGTAATACTCCCCCTATATCATATATCTCTTTCCTTTTTTCTTGGAATAGACAAATCGTGGAACAAATATATAGCACTAATGGAATAAATCATAATAAGCATGGCTAGATAAAAATCTCAACATCAACAAACAGTGGAATCAGATAATAATGGATATCAAGACAACAGTAAAGAGATATATGAAGCATATAAAGAATAAAGGAGTGAACAGGATACACTAACAGAAATCATATGCCTAAACAAAATAATATAATTGCATGAAACAAAAATCATGAAATATCTATGTCCATATCCAATAGATGAAATCAGTTGATATATAACCAAACGAGATTAAATAGTAATTTGCCAACAAGTACATCATATCTGAATACAAAGTAAATAAATTCATCATGAATACAGAGGTGTCTCAGAATATAATGTAAAAACAAAATCTCAACAATCAAGATCATGATCACCATCGTCATCGTCATCAGCATCCACAGTCGTGCCATTGTCTCTGCGTCTCTTTGGTTGGAGGCTCTACGTGAGAGCAACCTCCAGGGTGTGACATGAAACCACCACCTGACGAAGATCTGACAGCAAAAGGAACAAAGTGCAAGTGACTTTTCGACCTACGTATGGAGTTCGCATCAATCGACGAAATAGATAATTACTCAACCTCATCCTGGACGAGAGGGACTAAGGCAGTCTGGCAGATACGAGTAATCAGAACACCGTAGGACCGATAAGAGGAACAAATGACATGACATGTAATAGAATGGTTGGTAAATCTATGGCCCACCCTGGCTCCGAGCAGAAGATGTCAAATGAGATCTGGGTATGATTGATCCTCAGATAAACAGCAGATGACATAAACTAATTAAGAAAACGATAGTCAAGATGTAGATTCTTGTGAAACAGAATCGTTTAAGGGTGGGGAACCTATCGAAAACAATGACAAAGAACCTCGACGATATCATGACCATCGGGGACGAGACCAGGACAAATTGCGTCAGGAATGTGGGGAATCTGTAGTAGCTGAGAAAGGAGGTCGGTGGTGATGACTACAGTAATACCGCGAATAGATGATCGGAGGCCCGCCCAAGTATGAGTCACTAGAAAATATAATTCACGGAGAAGATCAGGATAGATAACTTCGTATAAGTCAAACATCAGCTCCCAACCACTCGGGGACATGGTATAACCCAAACTCAACAACTCTAAAAACTCTCTCTCGAACAACTGCGTGAATGTGCAACCCCAAGAACACAATAGTGCTTGTACTCAATCCTAGAAGCCCCCCATCAGTCGAATATCGGGGGAAATTGGCCTGTGTGGCCTTAGAGTGAGACGAGGTCGGCTGCTCATCCAAATGACTGGTGTGGACAGAACGTCGGTGTTGACTCCTAGCAATTATAAACTGGACACAGAAATGGTAATGAGTAAAGTGTATAGGAAATGAACTAGTCCTAACCCAAACAACACATGAGTGCTAAAATCATATCTCTATATAATATCCAACCGAACCATCGCGAAAACTAGAAATACCAACCAAACAGATATATATGATCAGTAAAAACCAAAAACTCAACATGTGCAGAAAAAATACGCGACAAGACATGGTGTATGTATCTCAAATATCCAAGATATATACATATAAATTTTTTTCTATGAAAAATAATTTATTTTTTGAATAAATGTGATACACATATAAATAGAGGAAACCGAAAAATTGTAAACTAAAAAAATAAAATGAAATACTCTATAATAACCCTAACTTTAATATTTTTAATCCAAACAATCAAATGAGATAACTCATACATACTAGATAAAACCAGTACTATGAAAATCTTGTAGGAGTATGTGATATTTTACACTTGATTTTTGAAATCAAAACCACCCCCAAAAAACTGAAAAACATTAAACGAAAACTCAAAACAATGGATAATACCAGACAAATGAAGTGAGAGGACAAAGCGACCAGTAATCTCGATAAAAAACAAGTGAAGATTGAAAGTTTTAGAAGTTTTGGTATACCAAATATGGCGTACGGAAGAATAGGTAGGAGAGAAGACGAAGTGTTAAAGTAAATGGAATAAATGACAGAAGTGAAATGGTAAAATCCTATAATCGAATTGCTACGTCGCTCAAACAAAAGCAAGACATCATTTGAATGATAAGAGACCATCGTTCGAACCATAAAAAGTGTTATTCTAATGACATAAGAATCTCACTTGGAGCACTAAAGATCTCATTTTTGAAGATGAAAAAACAATGAACCCTTGCTTGAATCTCGCTTGAAGCACAATTCTAAAGATGTACTAATGACCCCTCACTGCTAACTTTCATATCTCTTTTGAACCTAACTTGAAACCAAACTTTGGACAACACGCCTCAGTCTTTCAAACGAGATATACATATCATTCTAACGACATAGAAAAACTTTGAATCCTCCTTTAAAAAATATATAAAATCAATCTAGAATGATAAAAAACTGAAGTAAACACCCGACACTCCAGAAAATAGGTAAAAAATCAACTTAAAAAGAAAACGAGTTACACTTTAATACGGCATCAATGTTTCTAAACATGGAATGGAATGAATGGGAGTGAACTAACACAAATGAATCATAATCCAAACACATAGATACATTCAAGAAGCTCTAATTGTCCACTAAATATAATCAAACTACGATTTAGCCATATGTGACATTTAAATCTTGAACTTAATGAACTAAACATGCATCATGCACAAAAGTCTAGAATTTTGATGATTCTACCAATCAATAGTGTCATGACATGACTTTTTCAACCTATGACTCATTGTGCAAATCTATTGATCTACAACTAAACTTCCTCAAAAGATAAAAAGTTATAACTACTCTTTTCTAATGCAATTTTCTTTTGAAGTTCTACTTTCTCTTTAAAGAGATATCCCATTGGCCCTTTTTGTCAAAATATTCTCTTTGTAATGCCTTAATTTTTTTTTCTTGTGCTCTTCTAAACGGTGGCTTTAACGACGAGTCAAATTTTCTCTCACAGCCTTTTTCAGTGCACACTCATATTTTTAAATAAACAATAAACAACCTCATGGCCAATGGTTCTTACATGCAAAACTCCCCTTCAGTCAAATATATGCACATACGACAAAAAGGAGAGGAGAACATCTGACCAAACTCAAATGTACATGAGAATTCAAACGTTTCAAACAAGCTAATGCATGTGTGTGTAATGGCATATACATAATCGAATCCAAATACAAGTCAAATTCTAAACACATACATTAAATACATGGTTAAAATCAATCAAAGCATCTAAAGTCTTGACCAAATATACTACCCACGTGGAAATAGAGAAGTCATGGGGGTTCAAGCACACCAATATGCCATGCCACTCAAGATACAAAAATCGAAAATATTTTTGAGTTTTTCAAAATATTTTTTACCCAAAAGAAAAATCTTTTGGTACTTTCAACAAATATATGAAATAAAAATATTTTTCTATTTTTGTAAAAATGACTCAAGAAAAGAAAAAGATAAAATACAAAATATAAACATCACAACTCTAGAAAAGATATATCTAGAAGACACAACTAGAGTATGAAAAATTGACGAACACACTCAACCATAAGATCTAATATGGGAAGTACCACATTGAATGGTGAGAGAATAACCAGGTATAATGCCTAAGGCCTTTGGATCCAATTTCCTAACCCAGGTGGGTGTGTAACAACTAATAGGTGTTTTGGGAACCGAAATGACTCTATGCTTAGACTTTCTAGGAACGTTCTTAAGATCGTAGAAATAACGACTAAGATGACCCTTCCTATAATATTGAGTGCAAGTGTAAATACAACGGGAGTGTTAACTTAATGTTAACCTTTTCTAATGTTCCTAGGCAGCTCTCTCATATGCATAATTTTGTCTTTGGTAATGGGAGCAACATGATCATCGAAAGCCAATACCACACCTATCATCTTTGATTTGGACGGTGCCTATCGTCCTATCCAACTTTTTCAACCTAGACACCAAATGAAACTTAACTCTACTTGAATCTCTCAATCTCTCCTCAATCTCTCCTATCCTAGACTCAAGTAGACGCCTAGACTCCTCAAACTATAGAATCTTTTTTTTCATAGACTCCGTCAAGACACGAAGATTATCTCTTTCACCCTCAACATATTCTAGTTTCTCCCAAAGAGTCTTCTCCTTTGCCCTAAGATGCCTAATCAATGCATCATTATTTTTTACGGCACTGTCTTTCAAATTAGCTCTTAATTTCAGGTTTGCCTTCTTCACCTTTAATGTTTCTGCATATAATTCACGAAAGGAAAATTATAACTCACTCTACTCTATCTCTTCATCCTAAATGGCTTTACCCTTGCTCACTTGGGGTTCACGCATTATGGCCTCGGAGGTGTCATTCAAATGAGTATCTTCATAGGAAGATTTTTCATTGTCGATCACGTGACAAACTATGAATGCGATGTAGTTTCAATCATTGGGGTAATATTCTCCCTCTTTTGGATTACTATCATTAAGGGTAGTATTAAATGCTAACGGTTTCATTCCCTCCTTCTTATGTCTAGTGGGGCACTCCTCTATCCTATGGACATAACCCTCATAACTATAACCCCTATTTGACTCATTCTGATAACATTCTCACTTTGACTTTTAGGGAAGTGATCGGCCTCGTTGTTCTTATATTTCTCAAGTTTTTTTGCATCTTTCAATTGCTTTTGGAACTTAAGAAACTTCTTCAAATTCTTTTCCTACATGGCCACATCTACGGAATCAATGTCGGACACATCATTCGAAACTTTAGTTTCCTCCTTTAGGGCTTTCAAAGCAATGCCATTTTCTTTCTTTGGCACTTGCTTGGAAGTAAACATGTCAAGCTCATAAGTTTGAAGGTCACTTATAAGCTCTTTTATTATCATAGATTCAAGCATACCCAAGGAGTTTAAAATGGTCACCTTAGGATTAAATATATCAGGCAATGACCTTAATATTTCCTTTATGACCCAATTATCGGGTATCTTCTCTCCCAAGTTAAATGACGAGTTAACTATATTAGACAATCTAGCGTATAACTCATCAAACATATCACTCTTTGGTATTTTAATCATCTCAAGCTGAGGGGTGAGGTTTTGGAGCTTGGACGCCTTAATAGCTTTGGTTCCTTTATGGGTAAGTTGGAGTATATCCCAAGACTCTTTAGACATCTCACATTTCATAATACAACAAAATTCCTTCGAGGACAAAAAAAAAAGAGTTCATTCAAACGCTTATGATTATATTTTGCAAGTTTATGTTTGACATCAGTACACAATTCATTTGGTTTTAATTGAATAGCCTCTCCATCTATCGTGACTAGTGGTGTGCACCCTTAAACTACAACTGACCACACATACTCATATATAGCCTTAATAGTCGGCTTCATGCACATTTTTGAGTAAGCATAACTAGTCCCATTAAACATTGGAGTTATAGTAACCTCAAACCCTCCTAGATTCATGCCTAAAGATTAGGGATCACTGACATAGTAAAGTATTGTTCTAGATCTGACACCAATTTGAGAAGGCCCCCCTAAACAGTTATCTTTAGGAAAATAATATTTTTAAATTTCCAAATTTTCTTTTAGTAAATGCAAACTTATCTTGTGAAAACGAGTTAACTCTGTGGCCATCCCGATCGAGATCGCGTGCCTGGGGTGGGGAGTTCGAAAGGTCTCGTGCCCCTTTTAACTTAGGAACGCTTCAGATGTCATCTGTGTGGGGTAAATGTAAAAAGATGGAGTCGCCAGCCTATTTTCCACAAAACAAGCACAAGAACATGTTGCCTTGAGAGAGCGACATCAAAGATAAACTAATGCATACGAAACCAATAGTTCGAAATTTCAAGGGCTAAGTTATGGAATGGGAAGGTATTAAGGACCCATCCCACCCTTTTGGTCTCGCACGGGATTGTGTTGTTATTTTCCTTTACTTCTCCGTGAAGTGTGTGTGCGTGTATATATAATGGAGATTCGAATCTTCAACTCATACCATGGTAAGGGTAGAGTGAGGTCATCCATAAGAATGTACTCAAAATGATATAGATAGAAAATATGATTAATGCATTTATCGAACTATTAATCGTTATTATGAAACGATAATATGTATTGGATGAAACGTTAACAGACATAATATGTATATTCATAGAAAAATATGATAAAAATGAGGAATTTAGGAAAATTATAAAATTGAAAAATTAAACTTGAGTCCTGGGTTTTAATCTGAAACACTAGCCTATAAAGTCATCAAAGTCCACGTAGTTCGAATGCGGCATGGGGGTGGGGTTTATCCCATAGATCCGAACGAAATTTTATTATATGTGTAAGTGTAAAAAAATATGTTTTAGTTTTGCAAAGTGTGATGGATAATTTCTTTCGGAATTTATGGGCGTAACGCTCTCCTTGTTTGTTTTGGATTTTTTTATAGAAAATAAAGCATTTTCCATATAGTAATAAAAATGTAGGTATTAATGTGTATGAACGAAAGTAAGAACTAGATTACGAATCTAATGAATTTATGCAAAAATAAAGAACTTAAAGCAAAAGGGAAGGAATTGGACCTTCTTTGAAGCTTGATTTTTGATCTTGGATGAGCTCCATTGAGTGTGAGATTAATATTGGATGAGAGAGAATGAGATTTTTTCAAATTGGGTATGAAAATGATGGGAATGTAAGCTTGAATGAAAATTCACATGGAGGAACTTCACTAATTTCAGGAGAATGATCCTGAGATCACTGATGATGATCGATCTCTAGTCTTGGTCCCCTAAGTAGGGTGGTTATGGCATCCTTTTATAGGTTTAGGGGTTGTCGATTGTCACTTCCCTAGTCCTTCCCATCAGCAGGTTACCCTAGGCACACTGTCAATAGGTAGGGGATTGAACCTGCCAATTGGCAGAATGGTTGTAGAATGTAATTAGTTGATCCGAATCATATATGGTGCATACCATTATAAAGGTAATTCAGATACTAATAAGAGTCCTTTGAATCTCTCTCAGGTTTGGTAGTTGACTCTGGGTCAAATGTGGCTTGGAAGTGCACGTCGCTCCTTTGAACGAGAGACCATCAAACGAAAACGGATCGTTCGTCCGCATGGTAAGTCAGAATTGCGCACGGGGTGGACTGTTGGAAAGGTTAAGATATGTACTTCGACATTCCAAACCTTTTTTCTTGGTTAAAAAAAAAGATAACTTTGGTTAATCGTGGCTCGTAAGCTCCCAACGACTTATCGGGATAAAGCGAATCATTCGTTCGCATCGTAAGCCATAACCACACACGAGGCGGACTGTTGGAAAGGGTATTCAATGTTATTTAGAGATTTATTCACTCACATTTGAGTTGAAGAGCTGTCTTTGATCAAATAGATCTCAGGAGCGTCCGGTGGCCTCCGGATCAATTTTCGAAGGAAAATTAATTATTCGTTTGAATGGTTATAATGTTTCATGCATGAGGTGGACCGTTAAAAAGGGGTTTCAGTGTCCTTAGAAGATTCAAAGAGATTTCACTCTCACAATGAAGTTAATTGGGGTCAAATCGGGGCTGGGGAGCACTCAGTGGCCTCCGAATTGATTTATAATAGTAAAATGATTTGCTCGTCCGAACCGTTATGCCAATTCGTAGATGGGACAGACCGTTGGAAAGAGGATTCATATGCCTTTGAAGATTCAAAGAGCTTTCACTCTGATGATAAACTTGACCAAATTCAAACGGGGTGTGGGAGTGCCGATGGCTTCTAGATCAGTAGTCGGAGTGAGACCTAGGGTTTATAGTGAAACAAGGAGGTTCTAGGGATCTAAGGAGAGGCTTAGGGTGTCCTAGAATGTAGTGTCTACAGATACCTTAATGGGTGAGCTTGGAACAAGAAAAAACGGTCAAATAGACACCAAATGATGGTTTTGAAAAGAGATCGATTTGGCGGACCTAAGGGGCGAGGATGACCAGCTCAAAGGGTCGAGGTCGATTCTGAGGGACTAAGGGGATGCTGGGGATAGATGTTTTGGAGGAATTAAAGGGGGGTTACTACTGAAGTCAAAGGTAGGGAGTGACCAATTCTTCGGGTCGAGGTCAATTATGAGGACCTAAGTTGTAGCGATCAATTCTACGAGTCAAAGCCAATTCTACAGTCTTAAGTTAGGGGTGACCAATTCTGAGGGTTGAAGCTAATTTTGTGGGCTTAAGTAAAAATGACCATTTCTATGGATCAGAGCCAATTCTAAGGTCTTAAGTAGAAGTGACCAATTCTGAGGGTCGAAGCCAATTCTAAGGGCTTAAGCATAGGCGACCAATTCTGCAGGTCGAAGCCAATTCCGAGGGCTTAAGTAGAAGTGACCCATTTTGTGGGTCTTAACTAGAAGCGACCAATTCTGCGGGTCAAAGCCAATTCTGATGGCTTAATTATAAGCGACCAATTCTACGGGTCGAAGCCAATTCCGAGGGCTTAAGTAGAAGTGGCTAATTCTATGGGTCGAAGCCAATTCTATGGGCTTAAGATAGGGGTGACCAATTATGAAGGTCAAAGCCAATTATGAGAGCTAAAGTAGACGCGACCAATTTTACGATTCGAAGCCAATTCTAAGGGCTTAATATAGGGGTGACCAATTATGTGTGTCAAAGTCAATTCTGAGGGCTTAAGTAAAAACAACCAATTCTACAAGTCGAATCCAATTTTGTGGGCTTAAGTAGAAGAGATCAATTCTACGTGTCAAAGCCAATTTTTAGGGATTAGGTATAAGCCACCAATTATGTGAGTCGAAGATAATTCCGTGGGCTTAAGTAGAAGCAACCAATGCTGTGGTTCGAAGCCAATTTTATGTGCTTAAGGAGAAATGACCAATTCTGGGAATCGAAATCAATTATGGGGGCTTAAGTAGAAGCGACCAATTCTGCAAGTCGAAACCAATTCTGTGGGCTTAAGTAAAAGTGATCAATTCTGCAGGCCTAAGCCAATTCTGTGAACTGAACTTACAGATGACCAATTCTGAGGGTCAAAGATAATTCTCAGGGATTAATTAGAAGCAACCAATTTTGAGGGTCGAAGCCAATTCTTGAGGGCTTAATATAGAGATGACTAATTCTGAGGGTCAAAGATAATTCTCAGGGCTTAAGTAGAAGTGACCAGTTCTGAGGTTCAAAGCTAATTTTAAGGGTCAATGCCAATTCTGAGGGCTTAAGTAGAAGCGACCGATTCTGAGGGTCGAAGTTTTCTTGGGAAATTTTGGAGACTTCACTGGGGATATGTCCCCTATAGTTCCACTGGGGATTTTGGGGAGAATTTGATTTTAGATTCTGCTGGGGACACTACACCAAATCTTCCCATTTGTCAAGGTCATTGACCTTGACAAATTCACCTTGTCAAGGTCAATGACCGTGACATTTCGAGGCGAGACAACTTTTTTTGTCACGGTCGTGTCACGGTCATTGACCTTGACATAAAACTCGCGTTTTGTGTCACGGTCGTGTCAAGGTTATTGACCGTGACACGTTTGTCACGGTCATTGACCGTGACAAAGCCGTGACCCTTAGTAAAAAAATTTTCACGGTCATTGACCGTGACAAGGCCGTGACAAAATTGTCAGGGACTTGTCACGGTCAATGACCGTGACAATTCTGGGCAGAATTAAAAAAAAACTGCTGGGCAGTATGGCCACTGCCACTGCCCAGCAGTATATTTGTACCTGTTATAGCAACGTTGTACCTGTTCCACACATCATATATCCGAACAAACTAAAGATAATGCAAATATATATTCAAATAAGAAACTATTTAAAAAGAAACAGGTACAACGTTGTCCAAGTACACGACGTAGATTGGCAGGTGTGAGTGTTATTTCAATTGGTCAATTAAAATAACAGTCACACTTGTCAATCAAGTATGTACCCAGAGAACATTAAGATACGACTGCAGAACTTCCTCCAAAAGTAACAACTTTAAGCCAATAAGAATATTATACAAAAATTATACAGTCTCAAACTGTCCAAACGGGACAATTCGAGAGATCTCATTACAGGGGTAATGACTCTCGAACGGGTCTAAGGGTTATTGAATGCGTACGCATAAGAACTAGAATGCTAGTATCTATGCACACTATATTAAATTTCAAGTATGTTTCATATAATGGGTTAATTCAAATACACAAATAAATTCATGGGATAATTCAAATACAAAAATAAATTCATGGGATAATTCAAATACAAAAAGAAATTCATGTATTGACCACATACACACACACACACACACTATCTAAGTTGTTCTATAGGTATAAAAACAATTATTATCCAATTATTATCCAACTATTATCAATTATTTATTTTGAATGTAAATAATATTCAAATATTCTAATATTCAAGCCTAGGTGCGTAGGTGTGCGTGTGTGTGGCGTAGGTGTGCGTGTGTGCGTAGGGGCGTAGGTTTGCGTGTGTGTGTGGCGTAGGTGTGCGTGTGTGCGTAGGTGTGCCCACCCCACCCCACCCCCTCCCCCCCTCCACTACCCCCTCCCCCACCCTGCCCCATCCCGCCCCACCCCCACCACACACCACCACACACACACACACACCCACCCCACCCCACCCCACCCCCTCCCCCTGCCCCCCTCCACCACCCCCTCCCCCACCACACACCACCACACACACACACACACACCACTCTACCCCACCCCCTGCCCCCCTCCACCACCCCCTCCCCCCCTCCCCCAAAACACACCACCACACACACACACACACTGCACCCCACCCCCTGCACCCTCCACCGCCCCCTCCCCCACCCTGCCCCACCCCGCCCCACCCCCTGCCCCCCTCCACCACCCCCTCCCCCACCCTGCCCCATCCCGCCCCACCCCCCACACACGCACACACATACACACACACATATATATATACACATACACACATAAATATACAAACAAATCTATATATAAATGGAAGAGAGAGAGAGAGAGAAATTGGACCTGAGAGAGAGAGAGAGAGAGAGAGAGAGGGAGGGAACGGTGGGAGGGAAAAAAGAAGGGGGAAAGTGATTTTGCTGGAAAAGTTGTCACGGTCGTGTCAAGGTCATTGACCGTGACACGAATTGTCACGGTCATTGACCGTGACAATTCGTTGTCACGGTCGTGTCAAGGTCAATGACCGTGACATAAAACGCGTGTTTTTTTGTCACGGTCAATGACCTTGACAAGGCTGGCCGGCTGAAAGGTGACAATTTGCCCATTTTGGTGTAGTGGGAAAAAGGAATGATCCGAGGATTGGATCTTTCTTAATTGGTGAATTTCTCGATTTTAGTGGTTTCCTTTGGAGACATTATTGGGGAGACATGACATTGATTTCGGGAATTCCATTGGGGAGATAAGAGTTTTGTGATGGAAATGAGTGTGGTAAAAAAAATCTTGTTGAATTTTTTTCTAAAATCCATTTTGGAAATTTGGAAAATTTTCGAGGATTTTTTAGTATTTTCTGGCATTTTTTGGGAACTATTGTACAAAATTTTAAAGAGGGTGCCGATCGACATGGCTGGGAGAGTGCCAAATGGTAGTGACACGGTATTTTGGGGCAACTCGAGGAGGTGAAGGGATAGTGCCAATTGGTGGGTGGCAGGGAGATACCGATCGGCATGCCCCTTAGCCTTCTATAAAAATGGGGCGGGTTCTCCTCATTTTTCACAGCTTTCTGACTTGCCTTCTTTTGCAATTTCCTTCTACAAATTATTCTTCTATTACCAAGTGAAAAAATGGTTGAGTTTTCAAGTTTCGCAACACACATGGCATGGATTAATTCTGACGAATAGACATGCTTAGGATGGCAGGATAGAGTGCCCCTTCTTTTGGGCGATGAAAACTCTTTTGACTCATTCAAGCCAGTAGTGGATGATCAGAATCTCTTGTACAAGCCTTAGCGTCATCTCTCTTATATGGTGGTGAACTCCAGTCATTATGTAAGTATTGATGACTATTGATACCAAAATTAATATGCTGATGTGGACGAATAATAGGAAGACACGTGTCAATCTACGTGGCACAATAGCAACGAGGAAGTTCATTCCCCCGACCTAGTCATACTCACTCCGAGCAACAGGTGTACTCCGAGGAACACCAGTCCTCCCAGGAATATAGGTCCTCCGAGGAACTCTTGAACGACGAGCAACTAAGGCAGTTCGAGCTGCATCTCGACCACAGCATTGATTGCCAGATAATCAACAGTTCAACTATTCATTGAATGCTTATCATCTTGACGCACACGCTTGAAGAGCATTAAATGAGTTACCCTTTCATATGTATATCATTTAATGTATCACCTTTTCATGTATAGCCTAAGGGCTATAAATACCTTGTATGACCCTCATTCAAAGGGATCGGAATTTCTGGATAGCACTTGTAATCGAGAATTCCCAAACACTCAGCAATAAAATAACAGTGGACGTAGGCCATTCATATAAGGCTGAACCACTTTAAAATTCTTTGTCTCATTTATTTATCTGTGATTGAATTATTAGAGTAATCTAGTTTTTTACATCAACAGATTGGCCCCGTATGTGGGAACGATTGTTATTATCGTTTTTCACCAAAAATCATTCATCATCAATGGCAGATAACCCGAAATCCAGCAATCGAAACGCTGGAAATGTTGGAAATCCTCCAAATCCCTCTGCACCTCCAGATCTGGCTGGGATTATGACGAATCTGGCTCAAGGACAAACCGCCATGCAAGAAACAATGCGACAACTCATACAGACCCTTCATGGCGGTGCACCTGCACGTTCGGGACAGCGAAGTGGTCAAAGGAAAACCTATTTACTTTCTTCACGATCCAGGCGTACTGAGTCATATCGTAATGAGGAATTTGATGATTTCTCTTATCAACCTGGGCGAACTTCGTCAATAAGGGCTATAGATACTGATCAACGTATCACTCTCTCTCCAGAAAGACCCAGTTCCTTGGAAAGACTGAGTAGGGTGTCTCCTTTCAGTCGATTAGGCCCTAGGAGGAATAGGAGTCCACCTAAGACCATGTCGAGGAGTTTTTGACAACCATCAGATCTCAGAGAAGGATCAACATAATCACGACCAGTTTCTCGTCAAGATAGATCTCAGGAGGCCACTTCAGAGCAATCAATTGCTCGAACTAACAAGCCCGGGGAGGGAAATGATGCGTGGAAAGGTTCTATTCAGCGGTTGGAGGATAGATTGGGAGAAATGGCTAAGGCGAAGAATCCCCTACAATAAACTTTTGTTCAAGGGACACCTTTTGTCCAGGCCATTGTGGGTTTTCCTACCCCGTCAAAGTTTAAAGCACCTGTGGTGACCCCCAAATATGATGGAAAGACAGATCCTGTTCTACAATAGAGCAATATCAACCTTCCGCCGACATCTATGCCATCCCCGACGAGATGAGATGCAGAGCATTCTCAGGAACTCTTACTGGATCTGCCCAGATATGGTACAACAATCTTCCTCGGGGTAAGATTTCAACTTTCTTTTAGTTGGCCGAGTTGTTCATCAGCAATTTCTGTTTTGGGGCAAAGCCAGTAAAAAGAGTAGCACACTTGTTAAGTGTTAGACAAAAATCTGGTGAGAGTACTAGAGATTACATAACTCGTTTCAATAACGAGAAGCTGGAAGTCATAGATTATGAAGAAAAGACAGCAATCACTGCCTTGATGAGTGGGTTATCGCCTAATAAGTTGTATTAAACTTTGGCCAAAGATCCACCTACAACTATGTCAGAGTTGATGGCAAAAGCGGCCAAAATCATGAATGTCGAGGAGGCTATGGCTACGAAGAAGAATATGGATAAAGAAACCAAGGTGGAAGACGATAAATCCAAGAAGAAAGAGCATAAGGGGAATGGCGGTGACAAGCATTCCGAGAATAATAAATCGTCATTGTAAGTCCTGAAGAAATTCGATAATTATACTCCTTTGAAAATGGGTATTAATCATGTCTTGGAAGAAATCAAGAATAACGAGGAAGTAAAGTGGCCAAAGAAACAGAGGTCAGACCCTGACATGAGGAATAGGGAGAAATATTGCGAGTTCCATAAGGATCACGGCCATATGACCAAAAATTGCATAGCTCTTCAGAACGAGATTGAAACACTCATCCGAAGAGGGAAGCTAGCAAAGTATGTTGATCGGGGAGGCGAAAGAAGAAATAATGACCGAACTAGAGAAAGGTCTAGATCTCCTCGTCGAGCAGAGGAGAAAAAGAAGAGAAACCATGAAGACGATCCAGATGATGACCCCGATCTCCCTAAGAATCCAAGGCAACCAGAACGAGAGGTATTTTCAATACGCTTTGGGTCATTTGATTGTAATGTCATTACAGGAGGAGATGCAGGAGGAGGAGACCTTACTGCAGAAAGAAAAGCTTACCTCGGTGAGGCTCAGGCTTGCTCATACATTCAACGGATAAATTTGGGTGAAGAGGATCGCCCGAGAAAGGTAAACAAAGAGAAGCTGGTCATCGGTTTTTCAAAAAATGACCTGGCAGGTGTTCTTTACCCTCACGACGACCCTTTGGTGATCAAAATGAGGATGAAAGAAATAGTGATTTCAAGGGTTTTGGTAGATAATGGTAGTTCAGCGGACATCATGTACTACTCATGCTTTGACAGTTTAAATTTGAAATTATCTCAATTAGAGCCTTATCACAGACCTCTCCTGGGTTTTGCCGGCGAGAAGGTTTTTCCACTCGGGACGATCAAGTTGGATATATTCATTGGAACTTGTCTTGCTTGTCGAACATAAAGAATATGCTTCTTTATGATGGATAAGAATGTGCAATCAGCTTACAACATCATCATGGGAAGAGTTGGTTTGAAGAAGTTCGAAGCAGTTCCGTCTACAGTACATCAGTGTTTAAAATTCCCTAAAAATTTTGGAGTGGGAGTTGTGAAAGGTGATCAGAAAGTAGCTCGGGAATGCTATTATTCGTCTGCCGAGCAAGAGGAGCTTGAAGAGTCAAGGAAAAAGACTACAACCTACCAGGTGGAGGAAGGTACAGAAATTGAAACACTTGATCCCAGAGATGAATCCCAACTTGTAAAAGGACAGGTGGTGGAATCTACAGAAAATGTTATTCTGGACGACGAGCACCCTGAACGAGTAACCCAGATAGGTTCATCATTGGATGTTTCAATAAAACAGGAGTTGATAACTTTTTTGAGAAACAGAAAGAAAACTTTTGCATGGAGTCATGAAGACATGCCAGGAATAGATCCGAACTTCTTATGTCATGAGATCAATGCGAATAAGGAGATCAAGCCTGTAAAGCAGAGAAGAAGACTGTTTAGTCCCGAGAAGAATCAAGCCATACAAGAGGAGGTCGAGAATCTCCAGAAAGCCCAATTCATTGAAGATGTGAAATATCCAGACTGGTTAGCAAATGTGGTGATGGTAAAGAAGAAAAACAATAAATGGAGAATGTGTGTTGATTTCACTGGTCTCAACAAGGCCTGCCCAAAGGATCACTTTCCATTGCCCAGAATTGACCAACTAGTGGATGCTACCTCGGGACACGAGCTGCCCAGCTTCATGGACGCTTACTCTGGATACAACCAGATCAAAATGAAACCTGAAGATAGGGAAATCACTTTTTTTATTACCCCTAGGAGAACTTATTGTTATAATGTTATGACTTTTGGTTTGAAAAATGCAGGAGCGACATACCAGCGACTGATGAACAAGGTTTTTGCCGAACAAATCAGTTGTAATATGGAGGTCTATGTCGACGATATGCTAACAAAAAGCAAGAAAGCTGCTGATCATCTAGTTGACTTAGGTCAGACTTTTGATCAACTGGATAAATACCAAATGAAGCTCAACCCGATGAAGTGCACCTTTAGAGTACGAGAAGGAATGTTCCTCGGGTACATCGTCAACCAGCGAGGCATTGAGGCAAATCCAGCAAAGATCAAAGCTCTTTTAGGGTTGCGATCTCCAACGACGAAGAAAGAGGTGCAGAGTCTTACAGGACGAGTTGCAGCGCTCAATATATTTGTATCCCGAGCAACTGATAGATGCCTCCCATTCTTCAAAACACTTCGAAAAACTTTCGAGTGGAATGATGAATGTGAAAAAGCCTTTCAAGACTTGAAGAAATATCTGGGAGCACCTCCACTGTTGTCCAGGCCAGTAATGGGAGAAAAGTTGTACTTGTACCTGGCAGTATCAGAGAATGCAGTCAGCTCGGCATTAATTAGAATGGAGAATGGAGTCCAGAAGACAATTTATTACACAAGTAAGGCTTTCCGAGGTGCAGAGATCAGGTACCCAAAGCTGGAAAAATTGGCATTGGCATTAATTGAAGCAAGTAGAAGAATGAGGCCTTATTTCCAGGCCCATACCATCGTCGTGTATACCGACATGCCATTGAGACAAGCCCTTCATAAGCCAAAAAAATCAGGGAGACTGATGTATTGGGCAATAGAGCTCGGTGAATATGATATTATGTACGGACCCTGATCATCATTAAAAGGGAGGGCTGTAGCAGACTTTATAGAAGAATTTACATATCCTGATACCCCCGAGGAACAAAAGTTGCTCGCTGACCAACCTATGGATGTTACAGGATCAACAGACATAAGTCTAGATCAACTCCGGTTGGTAAAAGGGCTTGTGGATGTAGAAATATCATCAAACTCAAACCTAGACCAACTTCGGTTGGTAAAAGGGCGAGAAGAGATGGTCGACGAAGAATGAAAAATACCAGGGGAGGATGAAAGGAAACAATAGATATTTCATCGAGGAACTCTGTCAGATAAAAAATTTGAAGACGAGTTACCTACATGGAGATTATATGTAGATGGGTCATCTTGCACAACAGGTTGTGGGGCGGGGATTATTTTGAAAACCCTAGACGAGATTGACATGGAATATGCCTTGCGATTCCAATTCAAAGCCTCCAATAATGAGGCTGAGTATTAAGCCTTGATAGCAGGTCTTAATTTAGCAAAGATTATGGAAGCGTAAAAAGTGATGGTATTCAGTGATTCTCAATTAATTGTGAATCAGATGATGGGAACATATGCAGTTAAAGGAGAATTAATGGTCAAGTATCATGCAAAGGCGATGGAGTTGTTGGAAGAATTTAATGCCATTCAGTTGATCAGAATACCAAGAATGGAGAATGCACAAGCAGACGCACTGGCCCGACTAGCATCAGCTACTCGTACCGAGCTGCGAAGAATGATACCAATTGAGGTGTTAGAAAGTCGAAGCATAGATGAAGACCCGACGATGAATATTATTACTCTTAATTTAGGACCATCTTGGATGGATCCCATCAGGGCATATGTTAAGGAAGGAAAATTACCGGAGGATAAGATCACTGCCAAGAAATTGAAATTTAAAGCTGCTCGGTATGTACTAACTAATGGTGTTTTGTATAGACGAGGAATTATGGTAGGTTTGCAAAGATGTGTACATCCCTCCGAGGTGAAGGAATTGATTGAAGAGATCCATGAAGGGTCCTGTGGAGCCCATGTAGCAGGTCGGACACTTTTGCAAAGGGTAATGACGCATGGATACTACTGGCCAACGATGAGGGCTTATTGTATAGCCTATGCTAAAAGATGTGATAAATGCCAACGTTTTTCCTCCATCCGACAAACTCCAAAAGCATTGTTGACACCCATAACTTCCCCTTGGCCTTTTGCCATGTGGGGAATGGATTTGGTTGGACCACTACCAACGAACCGAGGAAGATTCAAGTACCTCGTCGTCGCAGTGGATTATTTTACTAAGTGAGTAGAAGCTGAGCCTCTGATTGATATGACATACGAGAAGGTGTACCAATTCATTTGGAAGAACATCATCTGCCAATATGGTTTCCCTCATGCCTTCATCACAGACCATGGAACACAATTTGATAACGAGGAGTTTGCCGCCTATTGTCATTAATCAAAGATTTTGAAGGTTCATTCAGCACCAGGCCATCCTTAAAGCAATGGGCAGACTGAAGTGACGAACATAACATTACTAAATGGTTTGAAGAAGAGGCTAAGTGAGGCTAAAGCTAATTGGATTAATGAGCTACAGTCAGTATTGTGGGCTTACCGAACAACTCCCCGAGCAGCAACTGGAGAATCACCATATATGCTGGAATTTGGAAGTGAAGCTGTAATACCTGCCGAGTTGGGTCTTCCAACACATAGAGTGCTGAATTTCAATTCCCCAGTCAGCGACTTAATGAGAAGATTGGATTTGGATATGCTCGAGGAGGTTAGAGAATAGGAAGCCATTAGGAATGCTGCTTACCAATAACGAACAACTCTGTTCTACAATAAGAGGGTGAATAAATGCGACTTAAAATAAGGAGATTACGTGCTAAAGAAGGTCATTCAGAAGCACAATAAATTGGAAGCAAACTGGCAAGGACCTTACCGAGTTACAGAAGTTGTTCGACCAGGAACTTACCGAATAGCGACTCTAGAAGGAGAGGAATTTAAGCATGCATGGAATGCTGAACACCTATGCAAGTATTATCAGTGATGTAAAATGTAAAGAAATTTCATCAATATGAATAAAACGATGATGTTTCTCCATCTTCTTTCTTTTTATAGTGTATAACACTATGCTGTTCAGCAATAAAAGAAACACTGATAGTTCAAAACCCATGACCAACTCCGGTTGGTAAAAGGGCGAGAATAAACTATACTCCTTTAGTTAGGAGGCGTACACTAGCGTGACCAACTCAGGTTGGTAAAAGAGCTAGTGGACATGATAGTTCAAACCCACGAACAACTCCTGTTGGTAAAAGGGCGAGAACAAACTATACTCCTTTGGTTAGGAGGCGTACACAAGCATGACCAACTCAGGTTGGTAAAAGGCCTAATGGACATGATAGTTCAAACCCACGACCAACTCCGATTGGTAAAAGGTCGAGAACAAACTATACTCATTTGGTTAGGAGGCGTACAATAGCGTGACCAACTCAGGTTGGTAAAAGAGCTAGTGGACATGATAGTTCGAACTCAGACCAACTCCGGTTGGTAAAAGGGCGAGAACACCCCATACTCCTTTGGTTAGGAGGCTGACACTGGCTCAGACCAATTTTTGGTAAAAGGGCAAGTGGACATGATAGTTCGAACTCAGACCAACTACGGTTGGTAAAAGAGCGAGAACACGAGACTCCTAAAAATGCCAACGTGTTTGGTTAGGAAACAAGATATGATCTCAAATGCCAACTTATGTTGGTCGGGAGGTAAGTTTATTACATAAAAGTTCCTCGAAGAAAAAAATATTCCAAACTGAATTAAGTATGGTTGGTCGGAGATAAAAATCCACTAACAGTAGTTGGTCGATGAGGAGAAAATATTTTAAACAGTACCAAGTATAGCTGGTCGGGGATAAAAACCCATTAACTATAATTGGTCGACAAGCACAATTTAACAACCTTGGTTAGTTGGAATAATTTTCAACATTTTTATACTCATTACTTTATTATTAAGTGATCGAGCAGCATTTCTGATACTTGTAACTTTTTATTACTAAGTTGGTCGATGAATCACACAATATTGTTATGCAAGAACAAATAGAAAGTGTTTGACAAATACAAGAGCAATACAAATTTGCAAACAAAAAATGAAATTCTTTCATTAAAGTCAAAATGAGTTACATTAGTTTATTACATTGATATCAAATTGTGTACTAATTATTACATCAGAATTTCCTATTCTATTGGCTTTTTTCCTTCAGCTTTCTATTGAATTTCCTATTCTATTGGCTTTTTTCCTTCAGCTTTCGATATAGGCTGCTCACCAGCAGGAGGATCTTCCAAGCAAAAGGGAGAATTAATGAAGTTAATATCTCGGAGCATTCGGACGTTCATTATTGAAGGAGTGTCCAGTAGATGCTCAGGACGAGATACCTCGATCTGAGAATGAAGATTGTAGTCACCGAGGTATTTTGCAATTAAGTTCTGAGGAATGGCACGAGCTGGGATCCATTCCATGTCCAATTTATAAGGTGGCACAGGCAAGTCTAATACCCCAGGATCATAATAGTCCCACAGGTAGTGCCCTTGTTCGAGCTTCAGCACGCCCAAGGCATTCAACCAACCTTATTTGTAGCCCTCATTATTGGCATTCTGGATACGATCATCTAAATGGAATAAAGCTTCGTTGTATCCAGCCATCCAAAACTCCCTGGGCTGTTTATTAAATTGAAATGTCAACCTTGCAATCTTCTCGTTAAGACTCTGGATGAAAAGTTCGTTAGTCTTCAAAACTGATTCCTTCGAAGAGAGTTGTTGTTCCAATTCTCTAACTTTCTTGGACAGCTCAGACAAGGCTTGGTTCTTAGCCTTTAATTGGAATGCTTGATTTTCCAACGTTGATCGAGTACGAGCTTCTTCAACATTACGACTAAGAGCTCTTGATCCTCCCCGAGCAGTTCAAGAACTTGATTCCTCGACAACATTCTGAGCAGCTCTTCCACGACCACGAGAACCTCTTCCTCATCCCCGAGTAGCATTAGAGGCACCCGACCTTCTCCAAGTATCCAACTCTTGCCTTAATTTGGCATTTTCGACCTCTAAAAATGAAAATCCCTCGTCAGTCACTGGGATTACAGTTGTTGAAGAAGAAGCTGCTGACTTATATTGTGCTAGCTCTTTCTGCAAATTGTTATTCTCTTGCTCCAGAAGCTCGGCAATCTGTGTACATGCTTCAACTTCACCCCTTAGGGTTCTCTCCCTGACCTCGTACCCAGCAAGGATCTTTTTGTGGCCTGTCTCGGCAGAAAGCTATTGATACCTCTTTTCATACCCCTCGTGCAAAAGGGCATTTGATTCCTTGTACTGAGTCTGAAGATCTTCTAAAGTATATTGAAGCTCCTCGATCACGTCATAGTAAGCCACGTTATTTTCTACAGCTCGATCAAGTAAGTCCTTCAAGTATTGATAAGCTTCGACAGCCTGCTCTGAAGCATCATGACCGAGGATGTCAGCAACTTCTGATACACTCAATTCTGTGTGACCAGCCTTATAATATTCATGACATTGCTGCATTAGCTTTGTATTATTCGCATATAACATATTCATCCTGGCCAGAAACTAGCAGAGAAAGAAAAAGTAATCATCAAAAAGAAGATCAAGACAGAATGCAGATAGAAAAGAGACAGTCATATGGAAGAAAAGAACTCAAATTTTATTAGATCATAAGGCAAAGTTACAAAGATCTGGGTTACACTTGAAAAAGAAGAAAAATAGAAAGAGAATACCGAACAACTTCATACCTTTTCCTTGTCTCCCAAGACTTTCTCGGGAGGCTGGGATGAGGAGCTCGATTGCTCGGTGGGAACAACGAGTTGGTCGGCAGGAACTGGAACTTATTCAGGAGGAGCAGGCCGAGATGAAAGCTCCTCGTCAGCAGGCTGGGTAAGGATGAGATCACCCACTACCATTGAAGATTCTTTAGAGGCAGCTTCATCCTCTTCTTCATCCTCAATAGCTGGGGGAGGACCAGGCAGATGTTTTTGAAACAGTTCTGAATCCTCGCTCACCTTCAATTCTTGCAGGGCAGCAACCCAACCATCTCGAAAGTATTTCAAACTCCCATACTTGACCTGGGTCATCATTGCCACTACCCCCTATCCCATCCTTTATCCCAACCGGTGCGGAAAGATTTTTTCACAACCACTTTTCTCTTCATTTTCTCCGAGGAGAGCTTCTCGGATAGAAGATCCTCAGAGGCTTTCAACTTGGCCTCCACCTCCTCCTTCTGGAGATTTACTTCTCGCAGAAGGGTTAGCTCTTCCTCAGCCGATTTCAACTTATTTTCAAGCTCCTCAAAGTTGGTGAGCTTCTCGACATATTTTTTATTATCTCTCTCCAAGTCCTTCACTTTATTTCCCAACTGCACCTTCTCTGCCTCCGATGCAGCCAACTTCTTCTCCCATTCACCCCTATCCTCATCATATTTTTGACGGGATTCCTTCAAAGACTGGGCCAGACCCAGAAAAGCATCCTCTACTCCAGACAAGGAGCTAGAAGCCTTGAGTGCTTCATATTTCTTCACTATGGTGCTAAAGCAACTCACCAGCTGGAAAAAGAAGAAGATAATGATAAATTAGCATAGAGACATATGTATTGATGGGAAGAAAGAAAAATTCAGGATAAGAGAAACTTACTGAAGCAATGTGATGAGTAGCTAGGGATGTCAGCATATCCCTAGACATGTTTTCCTCAATTCCTTGGACTTCAGGAATAGTCCAAGTCTTTACCGAGCTCATTGCAGAACTCGGAGGAATAATAGTTGGAACTCCAGCTCCACTAGCTTGGAGCTGGGGAATGGTTTCAGAAAAACTGACCGAGGAGGATTTCTTCAGTCTCCTCAGTGGCAGTTCAACAGTCTCAACCAAAGAAGAGATTTTGGTTGGGACCACTTCCACAGGTGCATTTTTCTTGCTCGGAGCCACTAGGGGCTTCTCGGTAGCCTTCTGAGGAGCAACATAAGGGGCAACATCTACTTTCTTTGTCCCCTTTGGGACATCATTCTTGTTTCTCTTTCCATCTCCATCAGAGGAAGTCTCCTCGAAGATAGCAGGAACTCTTCTTTTGCCCATTTTCTGACCTAGAGGAATGTGAGATTCTTGTGAAGAATCCTCAGAAGCTGGCAATGGTTCACTAATGCTGACCACAGGACGAGCAGTAAAGGATGATGTATATCTCCTGTACTGCAACAAGTATGAAGCAGACCTGACGTGCTCGTCTGTAACTTTCTGATGCAAACTCCAGATATGTTTCAAATGCTTTATATTAACTTCTGATTCTTTGGGAGTTTTTCTCTTGTTGTCAACTGCAAACAAATACATATTGAAATGTCCATCACGTATTTATTCAAACATAATGAAATCATAATTTCATAAATAAAATAAAATGAAAACAACCTATCCCATTTCCATATGGAGGGCATTTGGGACCTTCATATACTTCGTCTCCAACCAAAGGGGCATGTTGCCAATTTTTGATAACTACCCCATGTTCAAAATAATCCCTATTAGCATCAGGGAGATTGACTACTAAAGCTCTATTCAAAAATCTAGTTTTTAAATAATAAACATTGTCTAGAACAACCCACCTATAACAGTACATATATAATCTCAGGAATTCTTATACGAGTTCCATGAGTTTGATTTAACCTATGCACCCCATTAACTATTCTCCATGTGTTGGGGGCTATTTTTGCAGGAACAAGATCGAAATACTGACAGAACTCTAAGCACAGAGGGTTCGGTGGAATAGAAAATCCACATTCAGCAATGAAGAGACGGGGGAACCAATGTCCCTCAGCCAAATTAAAATAATTTGAAGGCTCAGAAAGATCCTCCAAAGTTACCCAAGATGGAATAGAGAAATCAGAAAGGAGTTTCTCAAGAGATTCAATAATATTAACCATGGTGAATAAAAGAAATGAAGAAGAAGGAAGAAGATCTTACAGGAAAAAGGGAGATCTGTTGACGACGAGCGAAAACAAGGATGAACGCACAAGAGAAAGAAAGACTATGGAAAACTCGAAAGCAGAAATTGGAAAAGGTAGAAGACGGTGATATTGTCTATGAATTTTAAATACTTTGCCTTGGGAAATGGCGAAAGAAATTATTACAAAAAGGAAACTATTACGCTACCGGAGGCTAAAAGGATAAAAAGCGCACGAAGATCGAAGCGCTTATAAAAATGCAAAAAGGCGGATTCTGCGAATTTGGAAGGAAATTCAAATACGAAGAAAAGGCTCCTAAAACCCAGGAAGGTCATTTCATATTGCCATATACTAAGAAAGAATGTTCCATACTCCTCAAAGTTCGAAATATGAAACATTGGGGGCTTCTGTTGATACCAAAATTAATATGCTGATGTGGACGAATAATAAGAAGACATGTGTCAATCTACGTGGTACAATAGCAACGAGGAAGTTCATTCCCCCGACCTAGTCATACTCACTCCGAGCAACAGGTGTACTCCGAGGAACACCAGTGCTCCGAGGAATACAGGTCCTCCGAGGAACTCTTGAACGACGAGCAACTAAGGCGGTTCGAGCTGCATCTCGACCACATCATTGATTGCCAGATAATCAACAGTTCAACTATTCATTGAATGCTTATCATCTTGACGCACACGCTTGAAGAGCATTAAATGAGTTACCCTTTCATATGTATATCATTTAATGTATCACCCTTTTATGTACAGCCTAAGGGCTAGAAATACCTTGTATGACCCTCATTCAAAGGGACCAGAATTTCTGGATAGCACTTGTAATCGAGAATTCCCAAACACTCAGCAATAACATAACAGTGGACGTAGGCCATTCATATAAGGCTGAACCACTTTAAAATTCTTTGTCTCATTTATTTATCTGTGATTAAATTATTAGAGTAATCTAGTTTTTTACATCAACAATGACCTTTGGTATTCTCTTCCTTTTTTCTCGGCGATATTTCCTTTTTTTATTTAATTTTAATAAGGTTTTTTGCTTTCTACTTTCAACAGTCTGATGTTTCTATGTCGACTATGCATGCCCGAGGGACAAGAGGGTTTAAGGATGTCCTTGGAGCACCTTCCATCCGTAGTGTGTTGGATGGTGTCATTAGCCAGTTTTGGGAGACTAGCTTCTTCTTTGGATGAGACGCCTCGTTCTACGGTTGTTCTTTGTGCTTTGGGGGAGAGGTGGTGGGACATCACCCACACCTTTCATTTTGGCTTCGGGGAGATAACGGTGACTCCCATAGATGTGAAGTAGTTGCTAGGGCTAGATTGCGAGGGGGTGTAAATGAGGTGGACAGGACTCTGAGGGTGATGCTGGAGGCAGTGACGGTGGCGATGTGGCGACGGTGGTATTTGGGGAATCTTTTTGCTTGTCTCTTTTGAGGGATTTATTATTGAGTAGGAGGACTGATAAGAGTGATGAGCGGAAGGTGCCTCAAATGGCCCGTTTATTTATTTTGTTAGCATTGGAGGGTTTCTTGGTGGCGACGAGTGGCGATGCCATCCACTTGTGGTTTTTGCCATTCTTGAGGGTATTTTCGAACATCCATCTTTATGACTGGGGGAGTTGGACCTTGATGACCCTTTATTATTCTCTTGATGCATTCAGCCAGTGCTGTTGGCACACTTTTACTGGGGCCACGTATCTTCTTGAGGTATTATTTATTTTGCACATTTTCCATTATGCATTCGCATTTTTCCTTTATGCGTCTTATTTTTTTATTTCTTAATTATTGACCTTTGTCCTTTGCAGACGTGGTTTTATGAGTTTATTGGGTTTATCACACAATTGATGACTTTGAAGGACGTTTTTTTGGGTATTTATACCGGATGTACCGGTGGCGAAAGTCTAATCAGCAGTCGAAGAAGTCTCTTTCTCTGGAGGCAGTGCGTCCAGTCTTGAATGGCTTGACTAGTGAGCTGGTAAGTCCTTTTTTTATCTTGAGATTGTCTTTCCTTTGATGATTTTTCTTGATATTGATCTTTCTGCTCTTTCTTGGGAATTAGTAGGTGACCTTCTATCCCTGGGGCACAGCCATCCAACATCCGGGGTTAGCTGGGGGACACACGCAAATGCGTTTATGGCGCACGAGTTTGGCCACTCTTGGTACCTAGGGAAAAGATTTGTTCAATAGATTATGGAGGATGAGGTTGCGGTTCCATCGACAAGGCCCCCGATTTGTATGAGGTGAGTGCAGGAGATGTCAAACAATGCAAGGGTAGCGGAGATTATGGGTGAGCCCTACTCGTTATATACCTACACGGTTGTGATGTATGACTATATGGACTTTGTGTTCAGTTGGTTGATGAAACCCAACATATATAACGTGATGCCTCTTCCCCGTGCGCATTCGATTCGATCGTTGGAATCCTCCCACAGCTCAAGCGGTTCATCAGCGACAACGACGACTTCATAGGTTCCTTTCGTTGGGTTGGACGCTCCTACTTATAATATTTGGCGGGCTTATGGGGGTCAGTGTGTGTATTACAGCGTCCTAATGCGATGGATCTGGAGGAGTTTGGCTTGATAGAGGAGGTTCTCTGACCCGAGGTATACTTTTCATCTCTTTGTCTTTTGATTTCCTAATTTCTTCCTTCGCCTCAGATTGACTGATTTGCTCTTTCCTGTTTTCTTTTGCAGCTTATCCGGGTCTCCACCACTTGGCTGAGGGATATTAGGGATTATATATCTTTCACGACTACCCATATTCGGGATTCGATTCCAGTTCCTTCTTCTTTTGTGTCGTCTGCCTCGGGGAGTGGTGGAACGTTGTCTCGTTGCAGAGGAAAGAGAGAGCACTGTAGGGAAGGAGGATCATAGAGAGAGAGAGAATTAAAAGAGAGATAGAGGGAGAGAGATTTAGGTGAAAAGAGAGAGAAAATGTGAGTGATAGAGAGAAAAATTAGGTGGCTTCAGGCTGAGTCCCGCTGTTTTTTTGTTTTTGTTTTATGAAATACTGATATAGCACAACAAATATCTATGCAAATGAAATGAAGTTTTTTTTATTATTGATTTTCTTTTTAGTATCTAATGTACATGAACTTTTTACTTTGTTGTTGATACCGTAAAAAGAATTAAAAATGGTTGGAGAAAGATTTTATTTTAAAATGGGATAAGTAAAAACATAAGGATAAGGAAATTTGAAATTTCCTTAAGATAAAAATTATTTTTATTGATTTTTTTTTATATTGACAAAAAATGAAAAAGGGAATTGTTCCAAAAATAGGGGGTTGCCGATCAGCATGACCCCTATCCTGCCTATCGGCACATCAGTCGAGTCTAATCAACCCAAGTCTTTGATTGCACTTTTTTTAATTGCTTGGTACTTGGTGGGGAAAGTTTTCCTCTAATTCCTGCAGGATTCCTTGTCTTTGCTTAAGAGTTTTCAATTATAAATAGGGGTGTGGATGGAGCTTTTTCTTCAGACTTCCACATTCCTTATCCTTCACATTCTTCTTTGTTCACTTTCTTCTTACTTTGTGATAGGGCTCTCCGTGGTAATGTTCAGTTAGCAAACTACCTCGAAACCTTGGAATCGATGTGCTCCAACAACATTGACTACGATGCTTTCAACATACGACAAGTTTCTTTGTGGCACAATCGACCCATAGAGTGGAATATGCTGATAGCGGCAGTTGGGTTTTGGTACACCGAAGACCATGTCTTTTGCTTCTGGTCGGATAAAATTTATCCGTCCTATGAATAGTTTTCTGCCATGTTGGGGATAAATCCCAGCATTACAGCGGCTATGCCTAAGTTTTCTCGATCTCCTAGGGAGTTGGTGGTGAGCCTTCTCCACATTTTACCTTCAGCAGCCAGGTCGTTAGTCACGGGAGGAATGATTTATCTTCCCACGGTGCTTCATTTTGTGAGTTTGCAGGATGTCGTTGATGCTGGCTATTCTGGGACCGTCATTATAGGACTCGTTTCAAAACTTATGTTAGTAACTCAGAAAATACTAGTGGACCCCCAACTTACCACTATTGTTTCTTGGATCTCATATCATCGCAATCCTGTGGTGGTGATACTGGCGGAGACTTTGAATGGTATGGATCCCTAGCGGGAAGGTCGTTCCAAATTTTTGAGGGGTAGACCTGTAATGCTGTTCATGTGGTTGTCGGAGAGGTTCGCATGGTGGTCCCACCTAAGTGTCCTTTTGTCGATGGTTCCAAACTTCTTTTCATGATATTTCATCATTTTAGGCCGTGACATCGAGAGCTGGGAAAACTGATTTGTGGAGCACGAGGATCGAGGCTTGTACTTGTTAGTGCCTTGGTAGGGGGACATATTACCTGTTCTGAAACTCGGAGAATACTAGTATGTTCAATGGGTAGGCCACCAATAGACGTCTTTCTACTTTCCCCGGCGTCTTCTGTGCCAATTTGGCTGGGAACAAATTATGCCACCACGGATACTGAAGGTTTTTCCTATAAAGGATCTGACAGAGCGTATGTGCATGAAACTTGGCCCTTTGTGGGAGAATCACCAACCATCGAACCGTCCATCCAAGTCTGTTGGAAGTGTCTGGCATATCTCAGGGTACTACATGAAGTGGTTGTGGAGAAAGGTGGTTGCCAAGATGTTATGTACGAAAAGTGGGCAAAGGCGGTTTATTGTATCTAACACCATGGAGGGAGGTGTTGTGTTTTTTCCGAAGCTAGTCCGGGCTTATCCCTCTATGGAACATCTGTGGACTCCATTTAGACAGGGGAAGTTTGGGGACCCCAGGATGTGGGTGATGATGGAGTTAGTTTCTATGGAATCCGCGGGTAGGATGTGTGAAGCTTTTATAATGGGTGTGGTTCTATGTTTGGGAATAATTTTTGGGTTATTATAAGTGTAGTGGGACTTTTTTTATTATGGTTTTAGGAAGGTAGGAGTAGCCTGACAGGGGAAGTTATTTGACTCCCTTTGCTGGTGTAATCGTACTGAAATTTTGAATAATGAAATAAAGGAGTTTCTGATCATCTAGTTGTACCTCTTGGTGAGTTTTGCATTTGAATTATCAATACCAATCGCAAAGGCATACATAATCCTTTTGTTCATGTATATATTAAAATGAAGTTTCATTCTCGGGGATAAGACGAGAATAACATTTTCTAAAAAAGAAGGGAGCTATGCTCATGTAAAGGCTATGAGTTGCCTACGTATCTCTCGGGGTTTTGAAAATTTTCTAAAATTCATTTTTGAAAGGAAAAGTTGTTTTATAGGATCAGGCCCCACGTAGTTCTGAGTAGAGGAGAATGAGAAATATATATATATATATATATATATATATATATATATATATATATTAGAATATAAGGGAGATGAGAAGAATCGCAGCGCTATGAGATTTCGAACTAATGATTGAATTTCTTAAGACAGTCCAGGTTGATTGGACGTGCCATTTCTTCTTCGTCAAGATCGGTGAGGATAGCGGTGCCACCTGATAAGATCTTCTTCACAATGTAGGGGTCCCTCTAATTGGGCTTGAATTTCCCTCTGGGGTCCCAGATGGGCTCTATTGTTTCTTTGAGGGATAAATACCCTTCTTGGACTCCGTGGTATTTGACTCTCTTATTGAATGATCGTGATATATGATGATGATACCATTGTATATGATATAGATCTTTCAGACTCCTTTTGTCCAAGAGTGCCAACTCGTCGAGACGACTTTGATGCCATCCTTTCTCGCTGATTTTTCTTACAAGCGTGACATGCTGCGATGCGATTTCCAGCTCTACGGGTAGGATTGCTTCTATGTCATAGACTAGAGAGTAATGGGTAGCCCTAGTAGAAGTTCAGACTGAAGTACAGTAGCCCCAAAGGGCATAAGGGATACAGTTGGCCCAATCTTGCCAACTCTCGATCATCTTGCTGATGACGGATTTGAGGTTCTTATTAGCTGCTTCAATTGCTCCACTAGTTTGAGGTCAGTAGGGAGAAGATTATTTCTCTGAATCCCATACTCATTGACTACCTCTGTAACTTATGCCTCGAAGTGTAACCCATTATCTGATACGAGATCGTGCGGGACCCCATATCGATAGATGATTTTTTTTAATGAACTTGGCCACCTTCTTAGCATTCATCATTGTGTATGATTCAGCTTGGACCCATTTAATGAAGCATTTAATGGAAACCAGGATGAATTCATGTCCGTTGGATGATTTGGGTGTAACATTCCCTATGATGTCAATAACCCATGTGGAGAACAGACAGGGAGAAGCCATGTTGTATAATTCATATAGAGGCAACTGTTGTAGATTGGAAAACTACTAGCATTTGAGGCATCTTCGAATGTAGGCTGTGAAATCCTTATCTATTGTAGTCTAGTAGTAACCCTGTCGGATGATCTTCTAGGAGAGCATATGGTCGTTCATGTGTGGTCCGCATTCCCCATTGTGTATTTTCTTCATCATCTCTTCAATGTCATCCCCTTTGATGCAGTGCAAATGGGTTCCATCTAAGTTTCTCTTAAATAGTGCTTTATCACAGTTAGTCTATGGAGGGTTGCTCGATCTTTCTTATCAGAGCCTTGGGGATACCTACAATGCTTGAGGAGGTGCCAAATATCATAGTAACAATAGTTGGCTATCTTGGAGTACTCTTTTGTGCTAAGCTCAATGTGGTAGCACTAGGTTGGTTTATCTTACTTTTGGATAAGGAAAGGGGCCACGGTTATTCCTTCGGGCATGTTGATCATAGAGGCTAAGTTAGAAAGGGCATCAGCTAGGTTATTCTTTGCTCGGGGAAGGCATTGGAAAATGATTTCTTGGAATTGGGAAGCTAGCTCTTGTAAATGGTCATGGAAGGGTAAGAGTTTTTCATCCTTGACTTTCACTTTTCTGAGTACTGGATCGATGATGAGGGTTGAATCCCCATAGACATCGAGGTATTGAATTACTTTCTTGAGGGAAACTTTGAGGCCTACCGTGCATGCATCGTATTCAGTCATGTTGTTAGTGCAAGGAAAATCAAACTTGATGGAATGGGAGTGTGAGAGTCATCAGGGGTAATTAGGAGTATCTCAATGCCATATTCTTTCTTATTGGAGGCACCGTCAAACAACATCTTCCATCGAAGATATTCTTGGGATGTATAGAGGATATTCTCATATGGGAATTTGAAAATCCAGACATCGGCATCTTTTATAGGGTAGTCAACAAGGTAATCAGAGATGGATCTTCCTTTCATGTCTTTCTACATGACATATACAATATCAAACTCGGCTAAAAGAATCAAACAACGGGCCATTTAGATGGACAAGGTGGGCTTCTCGAGTTGGTACTTGATGGGATCCATTTGGGATACTATTTTGATGGGAAAGGTGATCATGTAGTGCCATAACTTTTAGGTGACCTAAACAAAGGCGACACATGCTTTCTCCACAGTTGTGTAGTTAACTTCATATTTGATAAACTTGCAACTTGCAAAGTAGATGTCTCTCTTTTTGTGGGTTTCTTCAAGGTATTGAGATAGCAAAGCCCATTATTTGGTATATGGTACGGTTAGGTAAATAAGTAGGGGAAGACTAGGCAATAGTGTCATAAGTACCGGATGTCGGGTCAGGTGTTGCTTTATTAGATTAAAGGCTTCTTGGTAAGATTTATTCCAGACATTGGTCGAATCCTTTCAGAGGAGTTTGAATATAATCTCATAGATGAAAGTCAATTAGCTGATGAACCGAATGATATACTGTAATTTCCTGAGGTATTCGTGAATTTCCTTCTCCGTTCGGGGTGGCGGCATCTCGAGTATGTCATTCAGCTTGGCAGGATCTTCTTCTATCCCTTTGTCACTAACTATGAATCCTAAGAGTTTTCTTTTGGTAACGCCGAAGACACATTTTTGTCAATTAAGTCACATCTGATAGTGCCACAATCATTCAAAGAACATTTGAAGAGCGGGAACATGACCTTCCCTAGTCTTAGACATTATAATCACATCATCCACATAAACCTCAACTTCCTTGTGAATCACATCGTGCAAGATGGTTGTGGCATCCCTTTGGTGGGTAGCCCCTACTTTTTTTAGACAAAATAGCATGATGGTGTAGAAAAAGGTTCCCCGAGGTGTGATGAATGTGGTTTTTTTCTTGATGATATGGGTGCATATTGATCTTATTACATCTGACAAAACCCTTCGACGAATGACTCGAGAGCGTGACTGGTCGTGTTATCCACAATCATGTCGAAATTGGGTAGTGGATAATCATCCTTTGGAGAGTCCTTGTTCAAGTCTTGGTAGCTGACGAACATGCAAGCCTTCCCTCCTAATTTCAGCACGGGTACGATATTGTCTATCCAAATGGGATATTCTATCACACGAACGAAACCCACGTTGAACTGTTTGACCACCTCTTCTTTAACTTTAAGTGACTATTCTGTGCGGAACTTTCGTAGTTTCTATTTGACATATTTTTGTTCGGGGAGAGTAGGAATCTCATGCCGAGCTATCTCAGGGTCAATGCCTAGCATATCTTCATAGGACCATGAGAAGACAACCATAAATTCCTTTTGTAATTCCTTAGGTTGTGCACACTCATGCTCATCAAGGGTATCCCCTATCCCAATCTCACGCAGTTAGCTACTGAACCGAGATTAAGAACAATAGTTTCATCTTCATTAACTTGAACACGATTATGTTGTTCGTTATTAACCTTATTTAGATCAATTAATATTCATTCATTTGCAAAATCATCATCATCAAGAGTTTGATTATAATCAAGACAATTAATGTAAGGCACAATAAGATACTCAAAATCTTCATTTATTTCATTCATAGAAAAAATAACATTGAGAACCTCATCAAATGAGGTCTCGATTACATTAGAGTAAGGAGGTACATCTAAATAACGGGAAATGGGATAAACATCAGGGTTAAGTTGAATATCAGCAGGTGGCACAGGTGCAGCATGCCAGTTGAGGAGATGTGCATCAATAAATTTGATCAGATGGGATGGATACGACGATGTAGGCCCTGAGTGGATCATGCAGAGTGTCATCCCCAGTGTTTGGAAATTAAATGAATCCTTAGACTAACTTCCCTCGAAATCTCCGGTATCAACTATGGGTTTTTCCATGATTGGTTATACTTGATGCAGGGAACCCTCAGCCCATGAGTAGCTATCTTGGGAAAGGATTTCCATTCTAGGTTTCACTTTCTTGTCCACATGATCATACCATGGTTCTGGAAATCCACAAAAAGGGAAATCTTCACCCTCTCTGATGAATCTTTCATTCAATAAATCTTTTAAGATAGTCTCGGTGCTTTCTAGCCTTCTCTTTAGTCGAGGATGACGGAGCATTTTGAGTTCTTATTCCGATGGCTAATAGCCCAAGCCACAGGTAGAAAAAGCCTTCTTCAACACAATGGGTTCAATTATCCCTTGTTGTCTTTGTCCCAGGACCAGTCCAGACATAATGTGCATATTTTTAAACATCTGGATTACATTGAAGTTGACATGAGGGTTATATTCTGGACAAAGCTTATATTTGAAATTGTCCCCTATTGGGAGTAGAAGTGGTTCAACCCCAAAACCTGGCAGATGCATATCATTTGTCCCGTACATTATCTCTAGTACTGGATTGTTGGTCCTCGCATTCTAGACATTATCGTTGTGGCCCAAGATGGTGATGACTTGGTCATTGGCAAAGATCTTCAGCTTTCGATAAAGGTAAGAATACACCCCCTTGATGCTATGAAGCCATGATCATCTGAGCAGTAGATTGAAACAAGCTGGGATATCGATGACATGGAATTCAACAACCGAATTTATAGGGCTAGCCCCTATTGTAAGATTTATGGATCCCATCACTTCTCGATGGTTATTATTGTAGGCACTTACTACGACAGACATTGGAGCAAGGTTACTGACTTTTAATCCCAAACAATTAAGAGTCCTTAACGAGAAGACATTTTGAGTTCATCCATTATCGATAAGAGAGAGCGGGACAGTCTTTCCCATGACTTCGACAAAGATATTGAGAGCATAATTATGGCCTGGACCAATCTTGGGGATTTCTTCTTCGGAGAAGCATTCTAGTAAAGGTTAGAGATCCGACAAGATTCACTGCTTCCTCAGGCATAGTAGAAGGAGGAACCATGGGTCCTGTGAGTAGCTTGATCAAGGCATTCCAGTGCAGCTAGGAAGACATGAAAAGTCCCCATTGAGTGGTATTAGCTTGGGTTTTCTTCAATTGATCAAGTATCTTGCTTTCCTCGAGTGTCATGTTTAATATAGGAAGATTCTCAACACCCTTTCCTTTGTCACCTGTTGATGGTTACAGGCGTGGGATATGGTAATGCCTCCCTGACGTAGTCATATGGCTCATAGAATAGGGGAAAAATATAAACCATGTTTCTTCATCGATCTCGGGTTGTTCAGCCACCTTGTTGATCTCTCCTAGTAGCTACTCAAATGAAATCATCCCACATATGCTAACTATCGGACTAATATTTTCTAGACTCTGCACTTCGCTTGAATCATAGAATTCTTCCCCCCACCCGGTGGTAACGACATTATCTTTCCATAAAAATTCAATACACTCCACAACTTCAATGGCTTCTTCGTATAAATCCTCCCATTCAGTGGGGAGATGTAAAATGAAGGGACTAGACGCCCTTATCATTTCAAAGAATCAAGTAGATCGGATACACTACAAATATAACCAGTCTATCGTAATAAATCCACCTTCCTCAGGACCGTATCATCTAAAATGACTTCATCGATCGGTACCACCTAATTATCTGACTCTCGAGCCCATTTTCGAGCTTCTAAGAACAACACACTGAATCTCTGACAGTCAACGGTCATCTAAGAGGCAAATTTCAGAACTCTAGGAGTTGGTTCAATACTTCTAACAATTTATATCTTTACCTCCAGAACGGCTGTGGACAACGATGAATGCTCTAGTAAGGAGTGATAGAGCCTTATTGACAAAGTTTGTAGGGTGTAGGAGAAAGTATGGCCATGTTTGGAGAGGTTTAGGAGAATATATGGGTGTTATTGATGATTTTTCTTGGTATGATCTGAGTAGATGGGTTAAATTTGGGTCTTCTTAGAGGAAAATGGAATTTGTATGATTCGGTACGGGATTATGGGTAGTGTTTAGTTTAGATTGGGTGGTGGAGCAATGACAACCTAGTCAATCAGGCCTTGGATCAAATTTTACAGGTGGAAATACTAGTCGGTGGTAGGCCGACAGTTTGGTGAATGTTACAATGGGCATCTAGTTTGAAATTTTTGGGAAGTGGGTTTTGTAATGGATAGGGATCCAATGGTTTGATAAGGTTTCGAATTAAGAGGGCTTGGTAAACTTTGGAGAGGGGGGACATAAAACTCGGTGTATTCCTTCCGGACTGGGTTAGGGCAGATTTTTTGTGCTTGTGAAATGGTAGGTTGAGAGTTGATGGTTGAAACTGAGGTATTGACTAGATTTTCAAATTTCTAGGAGATAATTGTCCAGATACTTTTTTTAGTTTAACTTCTTTCTTGGCAAGGCCTTCTTCGATCTCTACTCCTAGTTCTCGAAGGTCTTGAAAATGAGGGTAGTAGTGTCCTCCCATTATTGCTCGGATATGGGGTAAAAAGTTTTGTTTCACAATGCTGACTTGTTCCTCTTCGTAAGGTCGGTTGGTCATGGTGGCTGCTTTCTCTCTCCACCTTGATATGAAGTTATTTACTGACTCTCCAGGATTCTTCTTGATCAACTCTAAATCACGGTAGGTAACCTCTAACTCTTCGTTGTACTTTTAATGTGACATGAATTCGCGGGCAACATTCTCCCAACTATAAATTCTGGACTCCTCGAGAGATAAGAACCAATGGAGAGCACTGTCCTTCAAAATCTGTCGGAACATTTGGGTTATTATTTCCTCAGAGGCCGCTAGGAGAGTCACGTCTCGAATATAACTATGAAGATGAACGATCGGGATTCTGGTACCGCTTAATTTCTCGCTTTTGGGCATCTTGAACTTTTCTGGTAACATAGCTTTAGGATAGGGAGACATGTGGGTGTAGTCCATGTAGTTTCCAGAGAGTCTGACTTGGTCGAATTTCTTGGTCAACATTTTGAGGTCTTCCATGACCTTGTTCAACTCTTCTTCCTTTGGATCAATGATCAAGGGTAATTTAGCCCCTGTCTCAGTAAGATTTGTCATAGGAAGTTGCGTTGATGGTGGCCCATTAGTAGGAGAAACATGTGAAACATGGTGTTATTCCTCAGGAACCCAAATAGGCTCGGGTACAGGCGGCCCCATAGCGGGAGTAAGGTGGACCTCGAACTCTTTGAAATTAGGGACCCAATCTTATTGCATCTCATGAAACTTGGGTTGAAGGTTATTAATATTGATAGTAAGTTAAGCTAGGACCGTCATCAAATCCGGCTTCACATTTGGTACTTGGTCTGTGTTCTCCATGGAAAGCGAATGAATTTCGAACTCGAAGGAAGTTAGGGGACTGACGGAGTATCAGGGCGATTCAACCGAAGACTGAAGCCAATAAGGATCCAAGCCAAGGGCATGCGATCGACCTGAGACAGAGGAAAATTGGGATTTATTTTTGTAAAAGAGGGAAGAAGGAAAAATGTTTTTGACATTTTAGGAAAAGATGAGGACAAAAAATGTTTTTTTGGGTAAAGGGAGAGAAATATTTTTGGCATAAGGAAAAAATGTTTATGGTATTTTTGATAAAAGAGGAAAAATATTTTTGGAAAATACGATAGATGGGTCTCAACATGATTATTATTATTATGTTTATTAGGTTCTTACGTATTAGGTTTACCTAAATGCAAAAATAAATGTCGGACGGGACCAAAGCCTGAAAAAGTTAGGTTTGAAAAATATGTAGAAACTATGCTTGGACTTACTACAGGCTCATGGGGACAGAGCCCCAATTTTAAAACTTGGGCAAAAGTATGGGGGGAATGCCGAGCTGTCATTTTTGCAGAGTTTCAGGTTAAAATCGGCAATCTAAATATGAGTGTCCTAGGTTTGACACCTATATGTGTGTATACAGTTGTTGGGTTAATCGGAAGGTGTTCCCCCCTTTGGCATGACTTCCACGATATACGTCTTGCTTTTGAGGTCAATCGGTAAGTGTTGACAAGCCATTTGATATACCCAAGTGTACGTGAATTACCTCACTATATACCTCCTGGGGACAATACGTGTGAGAGAAAATTCAATATACTCGATGTACATGAACGAGTTCCCTGTGATATACCTCCCGTCATGACTTCGGTCAAGTAGTACGATGCGAGGGGAACCGTTCGATATACATCAAAAGTTCTCGAGAAATGAAAGGTGAGAGTCATATTGCTTAGGCTAACTGCACCTGCCGGACTAGCGCCCATCATGAAGTGACCCCCCAATTACAAGACACAATTTGGTCAAAAGCAATGCTCTTTGGTGATGTAGTGTGCAATATGCATGATTCTTGATTAGTATATTATGGAGAGAGTATCTTTATTGATGAGCATCATGCCAAGTAGGGAATAATGTAAATATATACTAATCATGGATATGTGAAAGTGAGTGATGTGTGAATATCTACAAGTGAGTGTGTAGCAGTGAACCTGAGAACGGATCAACTACAAGCAGTGTGTGATAAGTGTGAGTGATCATGGATATATACAAGTATGATATGTGGATGTGTGTGTTAGTGACACCTAAACATGGATTTCTAAGTGATTTGTGCAACATGTGGATATAAGTGATCCTAAGTGGAAGTGGTGTGAAGTTTACATGGAGAATTTCTACAAGTATGTGAGTGAGTAGCGATACAAGCATAAGGTATATATGTGCGAGAAATAATAGAGGATAGAAAGGGTACATACAGGTAGGTGTGTACACACACAAGAAATTAAAACATCCATGCAAACAGAGTCTATCCCTATTATAAAAAACAGTCCCCAGCAGAGTCGCCACTGTGGCCATCTAGATCGAGATCGCGCGCCTAGGTCGGGGATTCTGAAAGGTCTCGTGCCCCTTTTTACCTTAGGAACACTTTGGTTATCGTCTGTTTGGGGTAAATGTAAAGAGATGGAGTTGCAAGCCTATTTTTCACAAAACATACAAAAGAACATGTTGTCGCCTTGAGAGAGCCTCATCAAAAGACAAAATGACGCATACGAAACAAATAGTTTGAAGGTTCGAGGGATAAGTTACGGAATGGAAAGCTATTAGGCACCCATCCTGCCCTTTTGGTCTCTAATGGGCTTATGTTGTTGTTTTCCTTTATTTCTTCGTGAAGTCTGTGTGTGTGTGTGTGTGTGTGTGTGTATAATGGAGTTTGGAATCGTTCAGCTCGTTCCATGGTAAGGGTAGAGTGAGGTCATCCATAGGAATGTACCCAAAATAATATAGATAGATAATATTATTTATGCATTTATCGTGATATTGATCGTTATTATGAAATGATAATATATACTGGATGAAACACTAATAGACATAATATGTATATTAATACAAGAAAATGATAAAAATGAGGAATTTAGGAAAATTGGACTCGAGTCTTGGGTTTTAATCTGAAAGGCATACGTACCCTATAAAGGCATCAAAGTCCACGTAGTTCAAAAGCGGCATGGGGTGGTGTTTATCTCATATATCCGAACGGAATTTTATTATGTGTGTGTGTGCAAAAAAATATGTTTTGGTTTTGAAAAAGTGTGATGGATAATTTCGTTCGGAATTTATGGGCATAACCCTCTTTTTGTTTGTTTCAAATTTTTCTTATGGAATGTAAAGTATGTGAAATATACTAATAAAAATGTAGGTATTAATGTCTATGAACTAAAGTAAGAACAAAATTATGAATATAATGAAATTTATGCAAAAACAAAGAACTTAAAGAAAAAAGGAAGGAATTGGACCTTCTTTGAAGCATGATCTTGGATGAAATATCTTGAGTGTGAGACTAATGTTGGATTAAAGATAATGATGTAATACCCCGTATTTTTATGCTTTCTAAATTTGGGGATTTATTAAATTTAATGTGAGTTATTAATTTAATATAAATCTGGAAATTAAATATTTTTAATTACTAACGTAACGAGAGTTAGTAATCATTGGAAACTTGTTGAATATTACTAATGAGTAAAGTAATATAATATTGGTACTATTAAATGTCACGAGTGAATAAAATTACAATTTTGGAAATTTGAGTCGGGACGCGCCCGTGTCGCGTCGGGACTAAATATTGATTAATAAATGTGAATGATTTTTAAGTCATCCGTATGGTCATTTCGAAGGTGCTGAGTCGTTTTGCCAGGAGCAGATTTTACGAATTTTAGCCGAGGGTGCTGAGTCCTATTCTGTTAGTTTCGATGGGGGTTTGAGGTTTAATGGGAGATTGGTGGTCCCAGAAGGAGCAGAATTACGTCATGCAGTAATGACCCAGTCTCACGGATCCCGATTTGCAATACATCCTGGGGGAGATAAGATGTACCAAGATATGAGACGGCAATACTGGTGGAGTGGGATGAAAAAGGATATTGCTAAGTTCGTGTCCAAGTGTTCTCTCTGCCAGCTGGTAAAGGTGGACCATCAGAAATCGTCAGGATTGCTTCAGCCATTGGAAATACCCGCGTGGAAGTGGGAGAGTATTTCCATGGATTTTATTATAGGGTTACCTACATCACAGCGGGGCCACGACTCCATCTGGGTGATTGTGGACCGTTTGACCAAGGTAGCTCATTTTCTGCCGGTGCGGATAGACTATACCAAAGGTCAGTATGCTCAGTTGTTCATTGCTGAGATTATCAGATTACATGGGGTGCCCCTGAATATTGTGTCAGATAGAGACAAGATTTTGGTGTCGCGTTTCTGGGAGAGCTTTCAGGAGGCTATGGGTACTGAGTTGAGGCTGAGTTCAGCTTATCACCCACAGATAGATGGACAGACAGAGCGTACTAATCAGATGTTGAAGGATATGCTACGCATGTGTGTTTTTGATTTTGGAGGTGGTTGGGAGGCATCTTCCACCGGTAGAGTTCGCTTATAATAACTCTTATCAGTTCACAATTGGCATGGCTCCATTCGAGGATTTGTATGGCAGGCCTTGTCATTCCCCAACGTGCTGGATAGAGGTGGGGGATAACAAGTTTCTCAGACTAGAAGTGATTCAGGAAACCTCCATGAGGATAGATATTATCAGGAGTCGTATTCGAGTAGCCCAGGACAGGCAGAAAAGCTACGCCGATGCGAAACGGTTCTTCCGAGAGTTTAATGTGGGGGACCAAGTATTACTGCGAGTATATCCTATGAAAGGAGTGATGAGGTTCGGGAAGAAAGGGAAATTGGCCCCTAGGTACGTGGGACCATTTCCCATTATCGAAAGAATTGGGCCGGTAGCATACAGGTTGGGACTGCCAGAGCATTTACATCTTATCCATGATGTATTCCACATCTCGTCGGTTAGACGATACCTTCAGGATGATATGACCAACACCCACATCGCGATAGATGAGATAAACTTACAACCTGATAGATCTTACGAGGAGAGACCAGTGGCTATCCTAGACCATAGGGAGAGGAGATTGAGGTCGAAGGTAGTTCCAGTTGTACGGATCCAGTGGGAGCATCATAATGTGGAGGAATCCACATGGGAGCGCAAGGCAGATATGCGCGAGAGATACCCGGATTTATTCTTACCAGGTATGCCTTATTTTTCGAATTTCGAGACGAAATTACGTTATTAGGCGTAAAGTATGTAATACCCTGTATTTTTATGCTTTCTAAATTTGGGGATTTATTAATTTTAATGTGAGTTATTAATTTAATATAAATCCGAAAATTAAATATTTTTAATTACTAACGTGACGACTGTTAGTAATCATTGGAAACTTGTTGAATATTACTAATGAGTAAAGTAATATAATATTGGTACTATTAAATGTCACGAGTGAATAAAATGACAATTTTAAAAATTTGAGTCGGGATGCGCCCGTGTCGCGTCGGGACTAAATATTGATTAATAAAGGTGAATGATTTTTAAGTCATCCGTATGGTCATTTCGAGTGCGCCAAAGTGTCCATAAGGGTCGAGATAGTCATAAAAAAGTACCCGGGGGTTTAGTTTGGCTCTCGGAGCGTTTTTAGGCTTAATTAGTACCCCGGGAGGGCATTTTGGACATTTTGCATTTTTGGGTAATTAAACCCACGAAATTTATTAGGTTATATCAGCCATTTGGAATGGTCCCTTAGGGTTAACAGACTCAAAACCTTTGAATGACCATTAGAGAGGAAGGTAGGAAGCTTTCCAAGCAATCCAAGGCCAAAAATTCTTCCGATTGCACCGCCACCACCACCAACACGTAGATCACTCGACGGGGAACACAACCATACCAAACTCATCCACAAATCAGAACTCTGAAATTTCTAGGCAAGTATTTATCTTTCTTAAATTTCGTTAATGCATCACTCATGTTAGTCTAGGGATGATTGGATGAGTTTAATAGAAGAAAACCCATGTTGGAGATAGGAAAATTGCATGTAGTAATGATATCAATGATAATCTGGAAACCCCCTTCATATGTAGAGGTTTAATCACGGATTTATGATGAATTAGAAGTAGAAATTCTGGTAAAAGGCTTATTAGAACAAAGTTAAAGAAATTTCTAGGGTTCTTGAGATTGATATAAGTTTTGGCCATAAATCCATGGATATTGATGAGGATTCGCGTGCTTTACGTAGAAGATGTTTAATATGGGTTTATAATGTTTGTAGTACGAATTTTTAGGAGTTTGGGTGTGAAAAATCTGTATTTGGTTGAGGTTAGATTATGAAACCCGTAACTGTTAATATGCAGAATTCGCCATACCTATTTGATCGATCGATCGAACCAAGAGTATCGATCGATCGGCGCATCGATCGATCGAGCCCTTGCCATCGATCGATCGACCCCTCCTGGCAGACTCATGTTTCCCTTTTTAAATATTTGAATTCAATTTAAATGTGTAATAATCTTTGGACATCCTTATTAAAATATTTTGGGAGATAAAGAAGACCAGTAGGACTTATTAATAATTGTGAGACCTTTAATGTAAGACGAGATTTACATTTTTGGGATGTTTACATATAAGGAATGATGGAATTATGTATTAAAGGGAGAGATGCGTAAGATAGTTATGTTAGAAAATAGATGAGCACCTATAATTTCTACACTTGGGAGGATAGAGTCCATGAGCGTTACGTAGTAAGTTGGAATAATTCCCCAAAGTAAGATAAGAGACGAACTGTTATACGTGATAACTAAATAATGAGAAAATAAGGATAAATGTCATAATTATGGTTTATGATTTGAACCTAAATTTGATATGGTAATAGTAGTATATTTATATGACTATGTTTATGCATATACTATATACGTGTGAAAATCATGCCCGCGCTACTTGCTATCCCTAAGGTTACCGCGTTGGGACAGTCTTATCTTGATGGGTCCTTTATGGGGGATATTTACTTGTACCCAAGAAGATAGGAATCCTAGGTACAGGCTATCGGATCGATAGTCACGGTCCTAAGAGACGCGAGGTTATGTGTTGACCTCTTGGACTTGGAAACTATGTTTCGCCTCAATATTGTTTGTGTATGTGTTAATACAGTTCGAGAGTGTTTCTGCACTTGTATTTCCCTTAGTACGAGTGATACGGGGATTGGATAGCAGAGAATGGACGCACCATAATTATTATGTGGGGTGCCGTTAGAATATGTATATTATATGAGTATTTAATATATATTATAAATTCTGGAAATTTGGGAACTACCTACTGTGTTTATGGTAAGTAAAAAATGTATAACTATTACAATTGAGAAAAAAATGTGTTTTAAAAGTATAATATGTTATGGAGAAACTTTATTAGAGATTAAGGTTTAAATGAGAACTTTGTTGTCAAATGAAATTACCCTCTTAAACAGATGAATTGTTCAGTCTAAAATCTTACGTGTAACCTAAGATAAGATAAGTTAAATCATTGGGAAGGTTAGTACGATAGGTGTGCACATTATAAGAAAGGTGAGAATTTCTCAAGGGAGTGCCGCACTAATATGTTGGCCTGTAAACATTTTAAATACTTGCTAAAAAAATTTAAATCATTTTTTAAAATCGGGCTCTGACCCGTTTCCATTTTCTCTTCTCTCTTGTATATATATGTATGTATTACAGGTTCCCAGCCACAGGGACGTCTTGCATAGGATCTTTTGGAAGGAACGCACTGCAGCTTAGGTGGGAGTTGCAGGCCTCTTGCTTAGACGACCTCATTTCTTGATTCCACTTCTGGCACTATTTATTCAGTTGGGCATGTGTCGCCCTTTCCATTTCTCAGTTATATAGCCAACATTGTGATTCATTTATTTTTCCAGTATTTTACTCTTTGGGATTTGTTATTGTCAGGATGTTTTCATTTAAGTATTAAATGTTGGATTAATTTAGTTGGATGTTTAAATATTTGGATTATTTGTTCCAGTATAGTTGTTGTGTGATTCTTTATTTATGAATTTCGCAAAGTTTTAAATGTTGGTTTAAATAAGATAAAATTTGGAAAGTATTGTCTAAAATGGTTTGGACACTTAGATTAATTAATTAGGGTGTTTAAATTGGAAAAGTTATTTTTTCGACAGTGATGCTAAGAATGAACCAACTGTTCATCTTGATTTTAATATAATAAAGGAGTGATCACCTGGTATTTAATTAGGCGGGGTGTCACAGGTGGTATCAGAGCATCAGGTTCTAGTGTCCTTAGGATCTGTACGGCTTATTTCGCTTTCAACTTAGCATTTTTGCTATAGAGCCCTATTTAGGATTGTTGTACTCTTGCTTTTACGATTATGTCTTTAGCTATTTAAGATTTGATAATAACTGTAGACTAATAAGTTTCTTCACGTTTCAGATGCCTCCGAGACATGCACCAAAGGATAGGCATGACCAAGCCGAGCAGCGAGTAGCTCCGGCTCAGGGAACGATGAATGCTAATGAGGTAGCCGCTATTGTTGCTCAGGCGGTGAATGCCGCGTTAGCGATAGTACGGCAGGCTTCACCCCAGATTCAGGCAGTGACGCCAGTACCTGCACAGCTTCCATCTGCATGGGAGCGGGTTAGGGATGCCTTTCAGAAGGCGCATCCCCCTGAGTTCTCGGGTAGTTCAGATATCATCATCGTCAACCAATGGAAGAAAGATATCGAGAGGCATCTGCGTATGTATGAGTGCATGGACGTGAAGCAACAGTTGTTGGCTTCCTTTAAGTTAGTAGGGGCCGCTTTGCAGTGGTGGGAATCCACCACCACCTTGGAGGAGGGGGATACTATCCCGATTCAGTTATTTTAGGGAGCGGTTTGACCGCAAGTACTTTCCACCCGTCGTGCAGTCTGAAATGAGGCGGAAGTTACTAAACTTGAAGCAGGAAAATTCTACCATTGCTGAGTATGAGGAGGAGTTCACGAGACTTCTCACTATAGTGCCAGATGAGGCACCCACTGAGGGTAAGAAGATAATGTTGCTTGTGAACGGGTTAGCTTGGAGGATCCGTCAGCACCTTATAGGGAATCTGTCTCTGAGTACCTTTACAGATGTACTCAATGCTGCTTTACTACACTGCCAGGATCACCGCTTCCATCTGTAGGGAAGCAAGCGAGAAGGAGAGTCCAGCCAGCAAGGCAGGACAGGGGGTAGTGGCGTTGGTGGAGCACCGACATCCCAGGGACAGACTCGTCAACATGAGCAGAGTTCCCATCAGGGGGACCCTGCCAAGAACTTCTAATCAGGTGATTCCAGGCAGGGATTTGGGGGTTATAGGCAGGGCCAGCCTAATCAGCAGGGCCAGCAAGGCCAACACCGATAGCAGCAGGTTCAGCAGCAGAGCCAGTGGAGGGGCGGTAACGTCCAACAGGTCCGTGGTCAGTAGGGGCAGAGGGGAGGCAACTTCAAAGGCCGATGTTTTGTGTGCGGCAAGCATGGCCATAAGCGCCAGGATTGCCCAGAGGGTGATAGGGCCCCACAGCAACAGGGTGACCATAATGAGCCACAGAGGCCACTTTTTCTAGCCACCCTCCCAGCACCAGCCCAGGTACCAACCCTACCAGCAGCTCTAGTACAGCATGGGCAGTTACAGTACGAACGTGTCTATAACATCCACCAGGCAGCAGCTCCACAGGCACCACCCGCGATTGAGGGTATGTTTCCTATCCATGGTACTAGGGGTCGAGTTTTATTTGATACTAGGGCGACGCACTATTTTATAGCTACTCATTTTGCGAAGGCCTTAGGGCTATTAGCCACAGCAAAGAGCACTGTGACGTGTGTAGACTCACCACTGGGAAATGGTTCGCTTATTTTCTTTATATGCCGGGGTGTGGGGGTAGAGATTGGTAGCTTGGTATTACTAGCAGACATGCTAGTCTTAGATATGCATGAGCATGATGTTATTATCGGTATGGATTGGCTCGCAGCTTATAGATCCATGATAGATTATTTTGGTGGGAGTATTATCTTTGCCATTTCGTGGCAAGAGATGTTTGTAGTGGCGATGCCTCGCCCAGAGGGAGGCTCGAACGCTCATTTGTAATACATAGAGGAGGATACCTCTAAGGAGGTTGTGATCCCCTTAGACTCGATCCCAGTTGTTCGTGAGTATTCAGATGTATTTCAGGAGATACCAGGCCTACCCCCAGCCGAGAGATAGACTTTTTCGTATATTTATTACCGGATACCCGACCTATAGCACGCGCTCCATAAACATGGCTCCGGCGGAGATGCAAGAGTTACGGGATCAGATAGAGCAACTTTTAGGTCAGGGCTTCATTCGCAGGAGTACCTCACCTTGGGGCGCTCCAGTTTTGTTTATGAAAAAGAGAGATGGTTCACTGAGGCTATGTGTGGACTACCGGGAGATGAACAAGGTTACGATACGAAATAAATATTCGTTACCTCGTATCGATGATCTGTTCGACCAGCTGAGGGGAGCAACTTTCTTTTCGAAGATAGATCTGAGGTCAGGGTACCATCAGCTACGTATTAGGGAGTGGGATGTTTCAAAAACTGCTTTCTTGACGAGATATGGGTCCTATGAGTTCAGAGTGATGCCATTTTGCCTCACAAATTCTCCAGCCGTATTCATGGACTTGATGAACCGAGTGTTCAGAGAGTTCTTGGATCAGTTTGTCATCGTCTTCATAGATGACATTTTGATATATTCACACTCCGAGGAGGAGCATGCCGAGCACTTGAGGCAGGTTCTTCAGACTCTACAAGAGCATCAGTTGTATGCTAAGTACGAGAAGTGCAGATTCTGGTTACAGGAAGTACAATTCTTGGGGCATGTTGTTTCTGAATAGGGGATAGCAGTTGACCCTAGTAAAGTGTCGGCGGTGAGGGAATGGGGATATCCCACGACACCGACGGAAGTACATAGTTTCTTGGAATTAGCCAGATACTACAGGAGATTCATTCGGGGTTTCTCCAAGATAATGGGTCCATTGATGAACCTGACTCGCAAGGGGGTACCATATGTTTGGGATGATGCTTGTCAATTAGCTTTTGACGAGATGAAAGAAAAGCTTACTTCAGCACCGGTCCTTGCTTTTCCTAAGCTGGGCGTGAAGTACCTTGTTTACATTGATGCCTCTTTATGGGGACTTGGGGGAGTACTTCAGCAGGAGGAGAAGGCTATAGCTTTTGCCTCCCGCAAGCTTAAGCTGCATGAGAAGAATTAACCCACTCACGACTTAGAGTTGGCAGCAGTTATTTTTGCATTGAGGATTTGGAGGTACTATTTACTGGGAGAGAAATTTCGCTTGTTCACAAACCACAAGTCACTGTAGTACCTATTCACTCAACGAGAGATGAATATGCGTCAGCATAGGTGGTTAGAGTTTGTGAGGGACTATAAGTTCGACATACAGTACCATCCGGGGAAGGCCAATGTAGATGTTGATGCGTTGAGACGTAGACCGATGAACGATGTAGCAGATATCTTGAAAGCTAAGTGGAAAGAGTTGGGTCACCAGGCCGCAGTAGCCCGTTCCTTCATATCTGTCATGACAGTGACACCCGAGATTGTTACGAGGGTGATACAGGCACAGACCGCAGACCGGTTTTGCTAGGAGCAGATTGTACGACTTTTAGCCTAGGGTGCTGAGTCATATTCTGTTAGTTCCGATGGGGGTTTGAGGTTTAATGAGAGATTGGTGGTCCCAGAAGGAGCATAATTACGTCATGCGGTAATGACCCAGTCTCACGGATCCCGATTTGCAGTACATCCCGGGGGAGATAAGATGTACCAAGATATGAGACGGCAATACTGGTGGAGTGGGATGAAAAAGGATATTGTTGAGTTCGTGTCCAAGTGTTTTCTCTGCCAGCTGGTAAAGGTGGACCATCAGAAACCGTCAGGATTGCATCACCCATTGGAAATACCCGCGTGGAAGTGGGAGAGTATTTCCATGGATTTTATTATAGGGTTGCCTACATCACAGTGGGGCCACGACTCCATCTGGGTGATTGTGGACCGTTTGACCAAGGTGGCTCATTTTTTGCCTGTGCAGATAGACTATACCACAGGTCAGTATGCTCAGTTGTTCATTGTTGAGATTATCAGATTACATGGGGTGCCCCTGAATATTGTGTCAGATAGAGACAAGATTTTCGTGTCGCATTTCTGGGAGAGCTTTCAGGAGGCTATGGGTACGGAGTTGAGGTTGAGTTCAGATTATAACCCACAGACAGATGGACAGACAGAGCGTACTAATCAGATGTTGAAGGATATGCTATGCATGTGTGTTCTTGATTTTTGAGGTGGTTGGGAGCCACATCTTCCACTGGTAGAGTTCGCTTATAATAACTCTTATCAGTTCACGATTGGAATGGCTCCATTCGAGGCTTTGTATGGTAGGCGTTGTCGTTCCCCAATGTGCTGGATAGAGATGGGGGATAACAAGTTGCTCAGACCAAAAGTGATTCAGGAAACCTCCACGAGGATATAGATTATCAGGAGTCGTATTCAAGTAGCCCAAGACAGGCAGAAAAGCTACGCCGATGCGAAACGGTTCTTCCGAGAGTTTAATGTGGGGGACCAAGTATTACTGCGAGTATATCCTATGAAAGGAGTGATAAGGTTCGGGAAGAAAGGGAAATTGGCCCCGAGGTACGTGGGAGCATTTCCCATTATTGAAAGAATTGGGCCGGTAGCATACAGGTTGGGACTGCTAGAGCATTTACATCACATCCATGATGTATTCCACATCTTGTCGTTGAGACGATACCTTCGGGATGATATGACCCACACCCACATCGCGATAGATGAGATAGACTTACAACCTGATAGCTCTTACGAGGAGAGACCAGTGGCTATCCTAGACCATAGCGAGAGGAGATTGAGGTCGAAGGTAGTTCCACTTGTACGGATCCAGTGGGAGCATCATAATGTGGAGGAATCCACATGGGAGCGCGAGGCAGATATGCGCGAGAGATACCCGAATTTATTCTTACCATGTATGCCTTATTTTTTGAATTTCGAGACGAAATTCCGTTATTAGGGGGAAAGTATGTAATACCCCGTATTTTTATGCTTTCTAAATTTGGGGATTTATTAAATTTAATGTGAATTATTAATTTAATATAAATTCATAAATTAAATATTTTTAATTACTAACGTGACGAGTGTTAGTAATCATTGGAAACTTGTTGAATATTACTAATGAGTAAAGTAATATAATATTGGTACTATTAAATGTCACGAGTGAATAAAATGACAATTTTAAAAATTTGAGTCGGGACGCGCCCGTGTCCCGTCGGGACTAAATATTGATTAATATAGGTGAATGATTTTTAAGTCATCCGTATGGTCATTTCGAGTGCGCCAAAGTGTTCGAAAGGGTCGAGATAGTCTTAAAAGTGTACCCGGGGGTTTAGTTTGGGTCTCGGGACATTTTTAGGCTTAATTAGTACCCCGAGAGGGCATTTTGGACATTTTGCATTTTTGGGTAATTAAATCCACGAAATTTATTAGGTTATATCAGCCATTTGGAATGGTCCCTTAGGGTTAACAGACTCAAAACCTTAGAACGTCCATTAGAGAGGAAGGTAAGAAGCTTTCCAAGCAATCCAAGGCCAAAAATTCATCTGGTTGCACCGCCACCACCACTAACACGTAGATCACTCGACGGGGAACACAACCATACCAAATTCATCCACAAATTAGAACTCTGAAATTTCTAGGCAAGTATTTATCTTTCTTAAATTTCGTTAATGCATCACTCATGTTAGTCTAGGGATGATTAGGATGAGTTTCATAGAAGAAAACCCATGTTGGAGATAGGAAAATTGCATGTAGTAATGATATGAATGATAATCTGGAAACCCCCTTCATATGTAGAGGTTTAATCACGGATTTATGATGAATTAGAAGCAGAAATTCTGGTAAAAGACTTATTAGAACAAAGTTAAAGAAATTTCTAGGGTTCTTGAGATAGATATAAGTTTTGGCCATAAATCCATGGATATTGATGAGGATTCGCGTGCTTTACATAGAAGATGTTTAATATGGGTTTATAATGTTTGTAGTACAAATTTTTGGGAGTTTGGGTGTGAAAAATATGGATTTGGTTGAGGTTAGATTATGAAACCCGTAACTGTTAATCTGCAGAATTCGCCATACATGTTTGATCGATCGATCGAACCAAGAGTATCGATCGATCGACGCATCGATCGATCGAGCCCTTGCCATCGATCGATCGACCCCTCCTGGCAGACTCATGTTTCACTTTTTAAATAGTTGAATTCAATTTAAATGTGTAATAATCTTTGGACATCCTTATTAAAATATTTTGGGAGATAAAGAAGACCAGTAGGACTTATTAATAATTATGAGACCTTTAATGTAAGACGAGATTTACATCTTTGGGATGTTTACATATAAGGAATGATGGAATTATGTATTCAAGGGGGAGACGCGTAAGATAGTTACGTTAGAAAATAGAAGAGTACCTACTAATTTCTACACTTGGGAGGATAGAGTCCATGAGCGTTACGTAGTAAGTTGGAATAATTCCCCAAAGTAAGATAAGAGACGAACTGTTATACGTGATAACTAAATAATGAGAAAATAAGGATAAATGTCATAATTATGGGTTATGAGTTGAACCTAAATTTGATATGGTAATAGTAGTATATTTATATGACTTTGTTTATGCATACACTATATACGTGTGAAAATCATGCCCGCGCTACTTGCTATCCCTGAGGTTACCGCGCTGGGATAGTCTTATCTCGATGGGACCTTTATGGGGGATATTGACTTGTACCCAAGAAGATAGGAATCCTAGGTATAGGCTATCGGATCAATAGTCATGGTCCTAAGAGACGCGAGGGTATGTGCTAACCTCTTGGACTCGCCTCAATATTGTTTGTGTATGTGTTAATACAGTTCGAGAGTGATTCCGAACTTGTATTTCCCTTAGTAGGAGTGATACGGGGATTGGATAGCAGAGTATGCCCGCACCATAATTATTATGTGGGGTGCCGTTAGAATATGTATATTATATGAGTATTTAATATATATATTAAATTCTGGAAATTTGGGAACTACCTACTGTGTTTATGGTAAGTAAGAAATGTATAACTATTACAATTGAGAAAAAAATGTGTTTTAAAAGTATAATATGTTACGGAGAAACTTTATTAGCGATTAAGATTTAAATGAGAACTTTGTTTTCAAATGAAATTACCCTCTTAAACAGTTGAATTTTTTAGTCTAAAATCTTACGTGTAACCTAAGATAAGATAAGTTAAATCATTGGGAAGGTTAGTGCGATAGGTGTGCACATTAGAAGAGAGGTGAGAGTTTCTCAAGGGAGTGTCGCACTAATATGTTGTTGCATTGGCCTGTAAACATTTTAAATACTTGCTAAACAAATTTTAAATCATTTTTTACAATCGGGCTCTGACCCGTTTCCATTTTCTCTTCTCTCTTGTATATATATGTATGTATTACAGGTGCCCAGCCACAGGGGCGTCTTGCATAGGATCATTTGGAAGGAACGCGCTGCAGCTTAGGTGGGAGTTGCTGGCCTCATGCTTAGATGACCTCATTTCTTGATTCCACTTCTAGCACTATTTATTCAGTTGGGCATGTGTCGCCCTTTCCATTACTCACTTATTTAGCGGACATTGTGATTCATTTATTTTTCCAGTATTTTACTCTTTGGGATTTGTTATTGTCAGGATGTTTTCATTTAAGTATTAAATGTTGGATTCATTTAGTTGGATGTTGAAATATTTAGATGGTTTGTTCCAGTATAGTTGTTGTGTGATTCTTTATTTATGAATTTCGTAAGGTTTTAAATGTTGGTTTATATAAGATAAAATTTGGAAAGTATTGTCTAAAATGGTTTTGACACTTAGCTTAATTAATTAGGGTGTTTAAATTGGAAAAGTTATTTTTTCGACAGTGATGCTAAGAATGAACCAACTGTTCACCTTGATTTTAATTTAATAAAGGAGTGATCGCCCGATATTTAATTAGGCAGGGTGTCACAAATGAGTTATAGCCAAATTGGGCATAAAAAGCATGAGAATGTAAGCTTGAATGGAATTTCACATGGAGGAACTTCTTTGATTTCGAGAGAATGTTTTCGGGATCGCTAATGCCCCTAGTAGTGATCTGCCCCAAGATTGATCTCTAGTATTGGTCTCCATGGTAGTGAGGTCATGCCATCCCTTTATAGGGCCAGGGGATTGTCAATTGGCACTGCCCTAGTTCTTCCCAACGGCAGGTGACCTTTGACACACTGTCAATAGGCAGAGGATTAGACCTGCCAATTGGCAGTCTCATGCAAACTTTCCCAGAAAAATAGTCGTAGAACGTAATCCATTGATCCGAATCATGAATAGGGAATACCATTAGAAATTTAATTCAGATACCTTTAAGAGTCCTTTGGAGTTGACTTTGTGTCGAATGTGGCTCGGAAGCGCACGTCGGTCATTTGGATGAGAGATCATCGAATAAAAATGAACCGTTCGTCCCCATGGTAGGTTAGAATTACGCACGAGGTAGACTGTTGGAAAGGTTAGGAGATGTACTTTGACATTCCAAAGAGTTTTTCTCGGTTCAAAAAATTGACTTTGGTCAACCAGAGCTCGAAAGCGCCCTGTGACCTCTTAGGGTACAACAGATCATTCGTTCGCACCGTAAGTCAGAATCGCACATGGGGTAGACTGTTAGAAGGGGTATTCAGTGCTCTTCAGAGATTCATTCAGTCTCATTCGATCTGAAGAGTTAAATTTGTTCAAATAGAGCCCAGGAGTTCCTGATGGCCTCATGATCAATTTTTGGGGCAAAATTGATCGTTCGTCCAAATGGTTATGTTGCTTCAGGTACGGGGCGAACTATTGAAAATGGGTTTCAGTGTCCTTCAAAGATTCAAAGATATTTCGCTCTGACAGTGAAGTTGATTGAGGTCAAATTTGGTCCTGAGAGCATCGGGGGTCTTACGAATTAATTTTCGATAGTAAAATGGTTCGTTCGTCCGAACGATTATGTCTATTTGTGCATGGGGAGGACCGTTGTATAGGTGATTCAGATCCCTTTGAGGATTCAAAGAGCTTTCACTCTGATGGTAGAGTTGATCGGAGTCAAATGGGGCCAGAGAGCGCCCAATGGCCTCTAGATCGATACTTGGAGTGCGACCTAGGGTTTATAGTGAAATGAGGAGGTGATATAGACCTGAGGAGAGACTTAGGAGGTCCTGGAAGCTGTTGTCTACAAACCCTATGACACACATCTACGTGATTAAGAAAATAAAGTATATAAATCAACAGAAGACACACCGATGTATGAGGAAAACACCAAGGAAAAAAACCTCGAAGTTCACTATGATATGGATAATTACAAAGAGAGATATAGTCTTACTCAATGACTCAATCACCCACAAGAATGAACTCCTCTTCTTCTCTTGTACCGCTCATCTAGATTGCCACATAGGAATCCACCCATGGAAGTTTCCATAGTACACGAGTCCACAAGCCCCTTGGTATCCACGATGTAGACAGAAGAACGTCTACAAATCCGAATATGGAAACCACCATTTCTTCTTCATAATCAACAAAAACAGAATCCACCGCATGAAAAGATTATTCAAAGTGGCAGAATAATATTTCGGTGCCAAGATTAAGATCACGGACTATAAACATATAAGATTCGATCTTGAAAACTCCTAATGATGGAAAACATTTGGGAACTTTTCCTAAACAGGTGCAAAAAAATTTTAGCAAAAATTCTCTCTAATTTTTTCAGTAAACGAAGTCCTTAAATATGAAAACAAGATTTTAAGGCTGCCCATCAATCGAACAAGAAACACATGTCGTTCGAACGAGAAACGATCTTGTTAGAACGAAACCACAAGTTGTTTGAAAGACAGAAAAGTTAATTTTATTTTTAAAATCATCGTCGAATTTTCTAAAACAAAATTAACTCCGAAAATATTTAAAATACATTTCCAAAAATATTTTCCAAATTCCCAGCATAATTTAATTTGAAACATCCATCATTAAACAAGATTCTAAATCTCATAAGTCACTAAGCCTTCATACCTATGTGATCTAGAATAAACCGAATGTGAAGAAATATGAAAGTACTAAACATGACATAGAATGACACCATCTTCAAAGCTTTAATCGCAAAATCTTCAACACTGAACGTCATAGGATTTGTGGGATCACATCTCAATAACTAGAGTAGACACAAATAGTTTTATCCGGAATTAAGCCACTTAAAAACAAATTGACGTGATTGGAAATTATCCCTTATAATTTTTATTTTGGATGAAATCCCGGTAAGAGAGTGGCCCAATTTTGTAATGTACGGCAAAAAGATAACGAGGCCATATGCAAGTTTATTACTCCCTTCAACAATGAGAAGCTCGAGGTGGTGGATTATAATGAAAAAATCGCCATAATTGTGTTGATGAGTGGATTATAACCAAAAAAATTATTTTAAATGCTTGTTAAAGAGATGCTAAAGACAACGATAGAACTCTCGACAAAGGAGGGAAAAATCATGAATTTCACAAAGGCCATTACGGCTGATGAACAAAGCCACACAAAGGTTGACAGCATGAGAATAATGAAAAGATTGAACAAAAGGATAAGAAAATAAAGAAGAGAAAAATGTATGATGAATACAAACCTTTGGCTATAGGCATTCATCCCATCCTTAAGGAGATCCGAGAAAATGAAGACCCGAGGTGCCTTGGGAAGCTGAAAGTCCCAACTAATCATCAGGACAATAGAAAATATTGTGATTCTCAAAGGACCACGACCACAACACAAATAGTTGTATAGCTCTGGAGAATAAAATCGAGAGTTTGACTAGGAGAGGGAAATTATCCAAGTACGTGGATAAAGATGTCAGAATTGGTCAAGATGATGAACACAAAGTCAGAAGATAATCAGAATCTACCTATAAAAAGATAGATAAAAAATGGGAGGGATGATGATTCAGCGAATGGTCTGGATATGCCTAAAAAACCTAAGAAGTTTGTGCACGAGGTCAAAATGATCTCTTTTGGGTGCCATTTTATTGCTCATGGAGATGATGTAGGAGGAGATAAGCATTTTTTAAAAGAAAATCCGACCTCAATGAAGTGAAAGTTTTTGCTCATATCATGCAGATCAATTTAACAAGAAATATGGATACTCATCCGAGAAAGGAAAATAAAGATTGCCTTATTATTGGATTTTCCAAAGATAATTTATCTGTCAGCTTGTACCCTCACAATGACCCTATGGTTGTTGCTATGATGGTTTAAGAAAGTAAAGTAGCAAGGATCCTCATTGACGATGGAAAACTCAACTGATGTGATGTTTTACAATTGCTTCAAAATCACAAGACTTAGGGACATGAAAATTAGGACCCTACCACTAATCGGTTTCTCAGGTGAGAAAGTGTAACCCCAAGGCATGATCGAATTAGAAGTTATAGTAATTACCTGGCAACATGTTGAACATTAAATGTACATTTCTTCATCCTGGATAAAAATGTTCACTCGGCGTATAAAATCATACTCGACATAGTAGGGCTGAAGAAGTTGGATGATGTCCCTTTTATAGTTTACCAATGCTTGAAGTTTCCTACCCATTATGGAGTTGGTGTAGTCAAGGGTAACCAAGTATAGTCTAAATAATGCTACTACACCTCGACTGACCAGGAAGAGGAGAACGAATTGACGATAACCTACCAGATCGAAATGATAGATCCTCGAGATGAGGAAATATATGTCCAGGGGAAGGTTGTGGAAAAAATTGAGTCTATTTTTTCTTGATGACAAACACTTGAAGAAGAGTGTTCAGATCGACTCAACACTAGAGTCTGAACTTAAGAAAGATCTGGACAATTTTCTCAGATAATTAAAAAGTGAGTTTTCCTGGAGACATGAAGACATGTTGGGAATTTATCTAGATTTCACATGTCACGAATTGAGTATAATCAAAGGGGATGAACCAGTTAAACCGAAGCAGTGAGTATTTGATCAAGAAAAGAACATGAAGTTTAAGGGGAAGTTAAAAAAATTACAAAAAGCCAATTTCAAAGAAGATGTAAAGTATATATAGTGGCTCTCCAATGTGGTAATAGGCTAAAAAAAGAATAACAAGTGGCGAATGTTTGTGGATTTCACTGATTTAAACCAAAAATGTTAGAAAGATCATTACCCATTACCCGGGATTGACTAATTAGTCAATGCCACAATGGGACACGAGCTACTCAACTTCATGGATTCGTACTCAGGGTATAATCAGAGAAATATGAAGCCTGAAGATCGGGAAAAAAATTATTCATCATAACTAGAACATTTAATTCTACAACATTATGCCTTCTGGATTAAAAATGCTAAAGATACATACCAGAGACAAGTAAAGAGAGTCTTCGAAGAGTAGATCAGAAAGAACATGGGGTTTTATATCGACGACATGCTCACAAAGAGTAAAAAGTTGTCAACCACATCAAAGACATGCAACAAGCCTTCGACCAATTAGAGAAACACCAAATGAAGATCAACATGATGAAGTTTGTCCTCGAGGTAGAGGAAGGGATGTCCCATTACACCTTGTTTTTGGTATAAAAAAATAATATAGTAACAAATAAATGAAACTAAAGTTAAGGAGAAAAATAAAACTTTATTAATTTTAGCGATAACTAACATTGTATTATTTATATTTTATCACCAAACACAAAGGTGAATTATAAGTGTTACATTTTATCCCAAAGATAAAAAATGATGTAGGTCATTGAGAAATTCCATTCTCTTCTTCCATCGTACTTAACTTCCTTCTATATTAGGTATAAAAGCATAAAAATGATCTGCGTTTATCACAAAAAGGAGGGGGTACCATTTCTTTATCCTGACACATTCGGAATTAAAAACGAATTAGTACAAGTATGCTAACTATATTTTAACCAATTTTATAAAACATATATTTATATAGAGATTGAAGAGTGTATGGACTTAACTGTTTACTGAAGAAACATTATGAATTAAGCATAAGAAATCATAATTATAGATAGAGAAGAAAGTCAAGGATTTTTAAATGGATAATTCCATAATTATCATTTTACTAGCAGGTATAGAAAAATTAAGCATATACGTATAACCAGATAATAATCAAAAACCTTTGGCTTTTATGTAATTAGGCTACAAACGTTTTGAGGAATGACATTCATATATATGTAGAATAACTAGGCTCTCAAAACATCTTGAGACCTGTAGACAAAGTAGAAAATTTCATGGGATAACACGAAAGTCTACTCTTTAAGTTATACATATGCTTGTAACAAAGACATTTAACCCATACATGCTTAGGTGAACTGATTCAATCATGTGCAGTATCCTCGTGAAATCAGTTATTAGAGAGAGAGTATCCAAATGATCCATATTTAGATACCAATGTTATTTAATAACATATTAGCATGTCAGTATCAAAACAATCACACATTAAGAGTAATTTATGGCTATCACATCGTGATATCAATTCCAGTTATATCAAATATGCAAAAATCACTATCTCAATGGAAAAACCTACTTGTCTATTATGGAGAACGAGTTTAAAACTTGATTGAGTTAGGATCAGGCGGGTCAAGTGCTTGATTATCTTTCAATTAGCATAGTTGTAAGTGCATATTGTTAGGAAAAGATTTAATTTGAAAGAAAAATAAAAAACTGTATTTCTTCAAGTTTAGGGTTGTTTTGTCATTATTTTTTAGAGCTTAGAATGTTGGTCATAAGCTCATATTTGGAAAAATGGTGTAGAAGGATTTTTTTCCTAAATTTTATAAAAGAGTATGTGAAAAAATTAGGGGTAAAAATTGAAAAGGTAAAAAAATAGGAGGGGTTAATTTGCAAAAAATTTAAAATAATCTTAAACTAAAACGTCAGTTTTCTGTAACTTGATCTATGTTTGAAAAAACACTACCTTACCTTTTATCATTTAGACCAGGAAAATTAAATAAAATCTTTGGAAAAAAATCAAAAAAATAAATTACTGGCCATGCGCCCTTATGCACTTGGTCAGTGTTTCTGGTTGAAAAGTTCAATCTTCAACATCTCAACAGTTGACCAAGTTTCTGGTCTTTGAAAACTCCTTTGAGGAATTATGGTTCAAAACTTACTTGTTTTTTTGAAATTGCCATTACACTTGAGTCCTTGGGCTCATATGGAACTCATTCCTCAATTTAAAATATGTTTAAAGTCAAGGGAAGGAGTTTCACCATTAAAGCTCAGCTTAAATGGAGGTTTTGAGTAATTCTGGTTATATAGGCCATAGTACACATAAAATCTTGGGTTCTTTGATTGGGTTGTGCTTTGTGATCGTGCAAAAAAAAATCGGATTATAAAAATAGAGAATAGTGCATAAAATCATAGGTTACTAGTTTGGAGTGAAAAAGGACAAGTTTTGTTAAGCTGAACTAGTGAGTTTTGATGCTAGAATTCATGGGAAATTTATAGTATAGAACAGGGTGGTTAAGTGGTGTTCAAGGGATGTCGATTCTTCCTAAGTAAAAAAAAAAAAAACAATGGTTCACACGGTTTTTTCATGTGTGGAAGGTGTTGTGAATTTTGTCATTTTCTACTGATTAGGATGCATTGTTGGCAAGAAAAAAGTATAATTATGTTGGTTTTCGTTTTGTTCCTTAAAGAAGATATTTAGTATTTATTTGTTTAATTTCCATAATAAAGGGGCATTTGTAATGTTATGAAAGTTTAAGGATTAGTGTTGTAAAATTAAATTATTTGAGGTCTAAGGGTTCAATTTGATATAAGTTTGGGGTCTTGGGGTGAAATATAGGTTAAGTTATGATTTTATAAAATTTTGTAGGAGCATTTTGGTCATTATAACCTTAGGGGGTAATTATATAATTTAGAAAAGTTATAGAGTTTTATGAGTTGTTTCAACTTTATTAGGGTGTTTTTGAATTTGATTAAGTTATAAGGGGTAGAGGGAAATATATAGGTCTAACTAATCGTAATTTAATCATTCGACGATTTCGATGATGCGCGGGACTTACATGTTCCTTGGCTCCATTGTTAACCGAAGAAGGATCTAAGAAAACCCCGACAAGATCCAGGCATTGATCAATATGCAGTCCTCAATGACCAAGAAAAAAGTACATAGACTAACGAGAGGCATGGAAGCACTTAATAAATTCATTTCTAAAACCACTAATAAATATCTTCCATTCTTAGAGATGCTAAAAAAACTTTTGAACAGAATGACGAATGTGAAACCACATTCCTGGAGTTAAAACGGTACTTAGGATCTGCACTACTATTGTCAAGACCAATTTTGGAGGAGAAACTCCATCTCTATTTAGCCGTATCATAATACACAATCATTTTTGCTCTGGTACAATGAAAGGAAGGAGTACAATGACATGTCTATTATACCAAAAAGGCATAATGTGGGGGGAAAATCTGGTACACTGGGTTGGAAATATTGTCTCGTAGACTAATCAAAGAATTTAGGATAATGAAGTTTTATTTTAAAACCCACACTATCATCGTCATCATTAAACTTACTCTATATTAAGTCCTTCATAAGCCTGAGAAATCAAATAGACTGATGGCCTAGGTAGTGGTGCTAGGAGAATACGACATCCAGCATGAAATAAGGAAGGTGATCAAAGGCCAAGCTATAGTAGATTTCAATGCCAAATTCACTTATGAGAAATAACCCGTCGGGAAGATTTATTTGAAAACGAGCTCAGCAATCATGGAAAAGTAAAATTCTAGGGAAGAGAGCTCAACCCCAAAGTAGGTCGAGTAGAATTCTTCGAAAGAGAGCTCACAAGTTGAACTAGATGGGCAAACTCGTGCAGGAGATAAATTGAAGACTCACCAGTATGACTAGAATAATGATATTTCAGAATCATCAAAGAGATAAGAACTTTCTCACAACTTATAATTAAAAAAAAGTGTTTAGACATGGAGATCAGATCATAGAGGAGTTTGAAGAAGTGCTTATTGTATGGAAAATGTTTATGGATGGGTAAACTTGCACCTCTAGAAGTGCAACAAGGCTAATAATCATGATGACGAATGAGATCGGTGTGTAATATGCCCTTAAGTTCCCATTTGAAGCCACCAATCACTACACCAAAAAGGCTAAATTGGCACCCTTTAGCCGATCAGCCTTGTCATGGTCATTGATCATGATAAAAAAAACATGCATTTTTTGTCACGATCAATGACCGTGACAATTTTTGTGATAAAGGCTTGTCACGGTTAATGATCATGACAAATACTTATAATGTTGTCACGGTCCTTGACCGTGACACGTCCGTGACAATTTGTTCAGTAAAAACAACCCTATGCTTTCTTTTTTCCAACCGTTTTTTCTTTTCCCTCTCTTTCTCTCTCTAAGCAATTTCCATCTCTCTCTCTCTCTCTCTAAGGTATGTTTTTTTCCTCTCTTTCTCTTTCAGTTCTATAGTGTGTGTATGTGTGTGTATATATGTGTGTGGTGGTGTGTTGTGGGGGGAGGGGGAAGGGGGTGGTGGGTTTGGGGTTGGGTGTGTGTGTGTGTGCGTGTCGTGGGGGGAGGGGAGGGATAGGGGGCTGGGTGGGGGGTAGAGGGTGGTGGTGTGTGTGAGGTGTGTGTGTGTGTGTGTGTGGTGGGGTGAGGGGGGCAGGAGGTGGGGTGTATGTTTGTGTGTGTACAGTTGTGTGTGTGTGTGTGTGTGTGTGTGCGTGTGCATGTGTGTTCGTGTGTGTGGCGGGGGGAGGGGGCAGGGGGTGGGGTGGTGGTAGTGGGGGGGGGTGTAGTGGGGGTGGGGTGTGTGTGTGGTGGGGCAATCTCAACAATTGTATAGCTTTAATTAATAAATTATATAGCTTTAATTGTATAGTTTTATATGAAAGTAAATTAAAAATTATGCCCATTTCATATGAAAGTAGGATTGCCCCTCATTTAAATTAGTAAATTAATAATTGTATACTTTAATTGTTAGTTTAATTGATGAAATGAATTAATTGAGTGGATGAATTAGAAGGAGTATGAGATAAACATTTGTTGTTGACATTGTTGTTGGATTATAGTGGATCGATGTTGGGTTGGTTAGTTTTAAAAGTGGCATGACCACTGGATTATTGTCCATATAGGGGTAGGATTTTTCAACTTTTTTTTAAAATTACTTTGTATATCGAACAATATATATAGTATGATAATTAAATGAAACATACTTGAAATTACATATAGTGTGCATAGATACTAGCCTTCTAGTTCTTATGCGTACGCATTCAATAGCCGTTAGACCCGTTTGAGAGTCATTACCCCTGTAATGAGATCTCTCGAATTGTCCCATTTGGACAATTTGGGACTGCATTATTTCTATATAATATTTTTAGTGGATTAAAGTTGTTACTTTTGGAGGAAGTTCTGCAATCGTATCCTAATGTTCTCTGGGTAGATACTAGATTTACAAGTGTGACTGTTATTTCAATTGGTCAATTGAAATAACACACACTTGTCAATCTATGTCATGTACTTGGAGAACTACGGGGATATGCTGTTGAATTTTTTTCAAATCGTAACAATGTGCATGAGCTACTAAGTATATTACAGAAAAATGTGGTCTTGAATGGGATAGGACCACTCACCCTTTAGAGGAGATGGAGGAAATAGAAATTTTTATTATAAATTGAATTTGAATATAAACAAGATATAATTAAATGAAACATACTATAAATCTAAGTTTTGTTTATACTAATCCATGAATATACGCTTCGTACCTTTAATAGGTGATTAGTTGTGGTAGCTGTGATGGGATATCCGAAATACAAAGAGTGGATGGGTGAGACAAATAGAATAGGGGATGTGTTTCACAGAGGTGCTAACGAATTTGTGAAATATGCAAAGAGATGTCATAACGATGAAGACTTTCCGTGTCCGTGTGCTAGGTGTAAGAATGGTAAGGTGTTTGAGTGAAAAACAGTTGAACTACATTTGCTAAATTGGGTATGCAAGATAGTTATTAATTTTGGAGTTTTCACGGTGAATTGAAAGTTCCTTTTGTCCCCGACCAACCTTCAAAACAACCTTCAACAAGTAGGATAGATGTAGAAGGGGACGACGTAGATCATAATATGTTAGAGGATTTAGTTGATAATGGGTACGGATTTTATGAAGCAAAAGAGAATGAGGGTACTGATGATGTAGAAGGTTCAAGTGCTCGTGAAGATATCACGATAAAACTTGACGATGACTACCAAAGTTTAAAATTTAAGGCGGCCCAACCATTATACTCTGGTTGTGAGAAAGATCAAAAAACTTTACATGCCATGGTCAGTTTGCATAGTTTGAAGATGCAATACAGTTTGTGTGGCAATAGTGTGGCAGGAATTTTGAAATGGGTGAAGGGCTTATTACCCAAGGAGAATACACTTCCAAATAACTATCCTGTTATGAAGAACAGTTTGAAAGGTTTAGGAATGAAGTATAAGTCGATTCATGCTTGTGTGTATGACTACATACTATACCGAAAGGAGTATAAAAATCTCGATCATTATTCGGTATGCGATGAACCTAGATCTGTCCAATCTACTAGTAAGGAAGAAACAAGCTTAAGAGTACCTCAAAAAGTATTGAAATATTTTCCCGTTGGTCCTAGATTAAAGCGAGTTTTCACAGTTCCATGGATAGCAGAGGCAATGACTTGGCATGCTAGGGCAGAAGTAGGGGGTAATATCATGCGTCATCCTATTGATTCCACTGCCTGGAGGAAGATGAATTATGAGTATCCCAATTTTGCTCGAGAACAACGAAACATTCATTTAGATATATCAATAAATGGTTTTAATCCATTTGGAAATATAAGAACCAATCATAGTGTATGGCTAGTGATCCTAGCCCCACTCAACCTCCCTCATTCACAGTGTATGAGACCTGAATTTTTGATGATGGCTTTGTTGATACCTGGGCCAAAGGCACCAAGTGATGACATCGAGTCTAACTGGCTCCTTTGGTAGAAAAATTAAATGAGTTGTGGGAAGAGAGTGTGCAATCATCTGACTCTTTTAGAAAAGAAGAGTTTACGCTGAAAACTATGTTGATGTGGGTAATTCATGATTTTTCAGTTTATGGGACATTATCCGGTTGTGTAGTACATGGTTATTTGGGGTGACCTATTTGTGGAGAGTAGAATGAATCTCTTCGTCTATCCTTTAGCTCAAAAAATGTATACCATTTCCACAGAAGGTTTTTACCCTCAGCTCATAGTTTCAGATTTGAGAAAGGTTCTAATTTTTTATTGGGCGGGGTTGAACATAGGCTACCGCTGAGACAACTATTGGGTTCAGAAATTGAAAGTAAATCTTCTGAATGTGACCCAAATATGCGAGGTAAGAATCCCAAATTTAAGAATGTCAAGCATAAGAAGACCCCAACTGGGAATGAAACTGAGACAAGAAAGACATGGTCTAGGAGGTCAATTTTATTTGACTTGCCTTATTGGAAGAATAACCTGGTGCGCCATGTATTGGATGTGATTCATTCAGAGAAGAACTTTGCTGAACATATTGTGGGCACTTTCCTTGGGGGGAATCATTCGAAGGATGGAGAAAATGAACGAAAAGACCTTAAATCGTTTAAACTTATGCCATAACTATGGTTGAAAGAAGATAGTAGGGGAAGGACAATAATTCCCCCTGGTGCGTTTACTTTAATGAGTGGGGAAAGGAAGGTACTTTTAGACACAATATATAATTTGAAGGCCCCATCTACTTTTTTGTCCAACTTGAAAAGGATTGTGAATTATGCTACTCATGATTTACATAAGTGTAAGTCCCACGATTGGCATGTGATCATGCGATTGTTTCCTCTATTGTTTAAGCACTATTTCTCCAAGCACGAGGATTTGCGGAGGGCTATTATGCAAATTAGTATTACCTTATCACTCTTGTGCGAGAAGGTAGTCAGTTGAGAACACATAGTGGTCGCAAAATTGGCGGTGACCGAAGTGATTTGTGTGTTGGAAAAGTACTTTCCCCCAGCATGCTTTGACATAAGTGTTCACTTGTTGGTACACCTATACGACGAGGCACTTCTTTGTGGTCCAGTTAGATATCGGTGGATGTACCCGTTTGAAAGATTGATGAAAGTTTTAAAGATTAGGTCAAGAATACGCGATACATTGCAGGATCAATTGCAGAGGAATACATAACCGTGGAGTCATCAATATATACTCGGCAATATATGTCTGATTCGACTAGCGTTGAGTTCGTCGATGATGGTGGTCATGTGATGGGAAAATGAGTGAAATTAACGAGTTTGCAACATGAACAAATAGCTCATTATCTATTTGACACACATGAAGATGTCGAAGAATGGAAAAGGTAAGTTTCGATTATTATAATGTTTAACATTATTTTAGACTATTTTATACATGATTAATTTTGTAATATGCAAAAAATATGAAGCCTGTGAGAACAATAAAAGATGAAAAACAATGGTACAATTAGACAACGAATTTAGGTTGTGGTTGACACAAGAGGTAATTATAATGAAAATGGTTGTTATATAACGTTATATTACACTCAAATTTTACAACTAATATAATTAATTTATCTATATTCTCATCTCTTAAAGACGGGTGATGTGACATCAAGGCTTGCTCGTCAAGCCACTGGACCCTTATTCGTGGCACAAGAGTACAAAATGTATCGATTGAACGGTTACATTTTTCGATGCTAAAGTGTACGAGGAAAGTACAAATGTACAGAACTCTAGCATTTCATACAAGGCTCTTACTTTCTTTCGAGCGAGCACAAAAGAGGGTAATCCAAATATATTTGAATTGGATTATATAAGCTTCAAAGAGGTTGTATTTTACTCTGACTGGGTAAGAGTTGAGGATAAAAATGCTTGTAAAGTTGATCCTGTCACCAATTTGATCTTGTCCAAGTTGAAGAGCAACGACCACTTGAGCGATGAGCCGTTTGTTTGTGCATTTTAAAAGGTTAACCAAGTGTTTTACTCGGAGTATATCAACAACGAGTCGTGGTCAATTGTCCACCACACGCCAAAACGTCTAAATAGTAGTGTGGATGACTTGGCTGCTCCTACCGAATATCAATCCATTTTTTATGATAACCCAAATTTTAAACAATTTTTCAATTTATAATAAATATTCCAATTTGTACCGAAATATTCCAATGCGTTTGGACAGTTTGGGAGTGCATAATTTATGTATAATATTCTTAGTGACTTAAAGTTGTTACTTTTGGAGTAATTTTCTATTATAAATTGAATTTGAATTTGAATTTGAAATTTAAGTTTTTTTTTATATTAATCCATGAATATACGCTTCTTACCTTTAATAGGTGATTAGTACATAGTTATTTGGGGTGTCCTATTTTTGGAGAGGAGACTGAATCTCTTCGTCTATCCTTTATATCCGAACACTACGAAATTCCACAATCCTATGGAGCGATGCTCTGCAAATTCCTTCCAACCGTTGTGTAGACAAACTGTGACACCCCGACTAATTAAATACTGGGTAGCTACTCCTTTATTCAAATTAATACAAAATGTCAAGTTGGTTCAGTTCATAGCATCACTGTCGAAAAACATTTATTTAAAATTTGTAGCCACCTAATATTTAAAAAGTGAGTTGCCAAATTTTATTAAATTAGATTAGCATGCAACAAATTAAAATTATTAACTAAAGACATCACAATTACATTACAGTAACAATGTAAAAATGCCGAAATAAACTGAGTCTGTAGTAACACTCCCCTGGACAATCCAAATACTAAATAAAACCAAATATAAAGTCCGAACTATTAATTATTTAAATAAATTCAAAACTGAAATGAAACTGAGCATGATAAAGTTGTCTCTAAAAGGAAAGGGAGACATGCCCTAACAGAGGAAATAAATCTTAAATAGAGTCAAGTAGAATGTGAAGGCGTCTATAATCGATATCCTTAGCTTCCACAACAGCTACAACACGTCACTGAAATGGAACTCCTAAGCTTGGCGTCCCTGTGGCTGGGCACCTAAAAGGTTTTTCAAGAAAAATAGATTTGAAAGCAAACGGGTCAGAGCCCGATTGTGAAAACAGTTTAAAATATAGCAAGTGTTTAATAACATTAAACAGTGAATATAAAATACATGTTAGTTACGTGCACTCACGTGAGTTCCTCACCTCTCAACTAATTGTTCACATCTAACGTATCCGTAGCCCATCCTAGTTATGCCTCTAACTAACTAGTTACCTCACAACCTGACTTTATGTTATAATGTGAGCGTCAAAACAAGACATTCTAATATAACCTGTGCGTGTCATCCTTTTTATTTCTCATATTTCCTTACGATAATTACTATGTGAAATTCCCATTTTTATCCCTACTAAAACATCACGAGTATTCACACTTACACTTAAATAAAGAGTCCATTTCAATTACAAGTATATTAATCTCATCATAAATATACAAATTAGGGTACCCCTAGGCTAAGCTGTGGTGCACACATACTCTGTTATCGAATTCTGGTACATCACGTACATAAGGACCACGTATTCCAAATCTCTCAGGAACCGTCTTAATAAGCAAAAATCACACATAATGGAGGTGAACATAGTTCACATACCCATGGGTCACGCACATACCTACGCTCCCATGGTTAGCTGACTTATTAACTAACAAATAAGTCATTCACAACCCTATGTCCTTAAGGTACCAATCTAAATCCCCCCGTAGGCACACAAGGATTAGATAGCCCAGTTCGAAAGCCGACCCCCTGTGATAGCAAGAATGGTAGGTATGTTATACACATAAGTCCATATACTAAGCAATCACACCACTTAGATATCTTAAAATATTAAATAAGGTATATTCTACATTCTTATACCGTTATTCCAATTTGTACATCTTTAAGTCTCCGAATAATATATAATATAGACTGCCGACACATCTCACGTCGTAGTTTCAAGAACCTAAAGCCTAACCCACAAAGGTTACGAAGTCACCTATTATTCCCACATTTAAATCCACTATTCTTACGGTCCTCATTTCGTCCATTTACCTTATATTATCCAACTATCAAAAACTTACTCATCAATTCTCAATCTCAAATAGTATCACACTCGTCGATCCTTATTAAGTTTAATCTAATTTCCAATTTGACTTCTAATTATAATTCGAGTCTCACAAATATGCCTACTGGTCTTCCTTGAATCTAAGAGTTCACAAAGTCCCCACCAATAATTCTCTAGGGTCGAAATTGTTAAAATCCAACAAAGGAAAAATATAATCGATTCTGGGAAGGTCAATCGATCGACCTTGAATGTCGATCGATCGATGGTGGTTAATCGATCGACCTGGGAGTATCGATCGATCGAACGCACCAAATAGGTTACGGCCTGCTTCGTTTTTCAATCCAAAATTTGTCCCAAAACTTCATTTCAAGGCATGAAAATATAATCTAACGTTATAGGATCGTCATACAACCAAAATACATCATTGTTAACGTTCCAAAACCTTTTAATCATTAATCATTGGTCTTATATGGATAAAAACTTCAATAAAAACCCTAGTTCTCTATTTTCTTCAAGAAAAATGATAAATCTCCTCTTTAATTCATTTTTAAATCATCAAAAGTTATATTTGGGGTACTGAATTCGTCCAGAACAGATCTACATATAATTCCTAACCCAAACTTTAGAGTTGTACATCAAATTCATTGGGTTTTCATCAAATCTTTCAAGACAATCATTAATTTCTACACCAAGAATGGAGGAAATATTCATTGAACTAATGAAACCAAATAACTTGCCTTATGTTTGATGTTTTGATTCATTGCTGGTGTTCAAAGGTTGGTTCTCTCTTCTTTTCGGTCACAATTCCGTCCAAAATGGTGGTGGTGGGTGGTGGTTTTGTTTTGGAAACCATTTTTCAACTTCTCTCTAACTCACGTAGCCGACTCTCTTATTTTAGACTGATAATGGACTTAATGGATTTTCTAATAATATATAAATAAACTCTAAAATTCGTGGGTCTAAATTCCTTAATTTTTAAAATTACCAAAATATCCTTCCGGGTTGCCGGTTTGGCCTAAAAATGCCCCGGGACCCAAACTAAACCCCCGACTATTGTTTTCTGACTATCTCGACCCTTCCGGACATGTTGGCGCACTCAAAATGACCATACGATTGAAAAAAAAATATAATTTACTTTTTAAATCTAATTAAATTGATTTCTGGTGCGACTAACACGCGCGTCCCAACTTAATTTCCCAAATTGTCGTATTTATAACTCTTGACAATTTTAATACTTTCAATACTCATATATTACCATATATACTCAGTAATATTCAATATTATCATCATAATCAAATACCAACTCGCGTCTCGCTAGTATTTAAATCCGGATTAATTTCAAATTAATTCTCATTTAATTTAATTAATCTATTAAATAAAAATCAATAAAATTACGGGGTATTACACAAACATCACCAGTTGAAGTTGTCAATTACACTTTTCATACCCCACCACTTGGAACCTCTAGCAAAATATGAGAAAATATGGAAAGTGGAATTGATAACTTCAACTGGTGATGTTTGGCTACACAACGATTGGAAGGAATTTGCAGAGCATAACTCCATAGGATTATGGCATTTCTTAGTGTTCATATATGAAGGGAATTATATTTGACACGATTTCCTGGGGTACATTAGTTGGAAGGAGGTTCCATATGAGCTCTAGTTAGCTGTTTGGGTAGCACTACAGGTAATGTATTTATATTTATATTTATATAAATATTTAAATTTCGATTTCAATTTTAATGAATATTTGCTTGTTGGGTGGCACTACACTCTTGTGCAGTGGCTGATTCTTATAGTGGAACTGGGACTGGAAATTGGTGCTGGATTTTCTCAAAATTTGTACTCTTCTAGAGGTTCTTATCTTTGAGGTACGTCAAGGGTTCATAACATCACTTCCAGCTAAATAGTTTGTAGATTTGAGATAATTGATGGTGATGTTGTTTCTTCTTATATTAGGGTTTTTCATTTTGTTGTGAACAAATCGGGACATCGTGGTTTGAATGGTATGTACCTGATTGTTTGAGATCACACCTAAATACAATCAAAATTACGGGATTGGGGTCGAACAATGGAGTTGAACAGTTGAGGTACTTTCTGGAGAATTCCAAAGTTTTGAACAGGTACGGGATTGTTTCTATTTTGAATGTATATTTGCACTATCTCTATTTTATTTGGATATATAATGTTTGAACAGGTACAATGTTGCTATAACAGGTACATATATACTGCTGGGCAGTGGTAGTGGCCATACTGCCCAATATATTTTTTTTCAATTTTGTCCAGAATTGTCACGGTCATTGACCGTGACAAGTCCTTGATAAAGGAAGTTGTCACGGACTTGTCACAGTCAATGATCGTGACAATTTTTTAAACACTGTCACGGTTTTATCACGGTCCTTAACCATGACAAATCTCGTCACAGTCAATGCCCATGACATGATCGTGATAATTCTAACGAACTTGTCACGGTCAATAACCGTGACAAGTCCGTGACAAAAAAAAGTTGTCACCCCCAGAATTGTCACGGTCATTGACTTTGACAAGTCCAACTTGTCAAGGTCTATGACCGTGACAATTTGGCAGATTTGGTGTAGTGAATAACGAGGTACAATATGAGGCGCTTATAGACGAATTTTGGCTACATTCATCACTAGGCGTTGAGATGACTTTAGCACATAGTGATTAATTATTTGTGGTCAATAAGTTATTTTTAATATATGAAGCAATATAGGAACCTATGATCAAGTACCTAACTAAGATGAAGTGGTGGTTATTAACATTTCTGGGGGTAATGATGCTCAGAATCCCGAGAGAAGAAAATGCCTGAGTAGATGCACTTGAATGATTAGCATCAACCATAGGAATAGAACAACAAAGAACTATTCCAGTGGATATTCTTACGCACCACACTGCTAATAAAGATACAATCAATGGCATGGAGTTAGACCTCGGACCATCTTGGATGGATTCGATATGAGCTTACATAGAAAAACACACTATTCCAACATAACCCATATAAGTGAGAAAACTTTGTTACAAGATCGCGAGTTATGTCTTAGAAGGAGGGATGTTGTTCATGAGGGGATATGTTATCTCATTTCTTCAATGTGTTCATCTGATCGAAGTAAATTATTTGATTAAATAAGTACATAAAGGATATTATGGAGCACATTCAGTAGGGATATCGTTAGCAAATCGGGTGTCTACAAGGGAGATAAGTGGCACACCATGAAAGTGAATTGCGCTAATTATGCTAGGAAGTGTGATAAGTTCCACAAATGCGCCACCATCCACTGAACTCTTGGAGATTCACTTACACCGATCATATCACCTTGGCCTTTCGCAATTTGGGGGATAAATCTGGTTGGCCCCTTACCAAAAAACAAGGTTCTAAAAATGCGGGGCTTGATCAAGGCGTGGAGGCCAAGACTTAAGACTTCGAAGCCTAGGCAGGCCTTAGGCGTGAAAAGGCGTGAAGGCCTTCTTAATATATTTTAATATTTTTTAACAATAAAAAGGTTATTAAAATACTAAAATTGTACATATCATAAAAATATGTCTGAATATATGCAGATTAAAATACTATTTGATTATTTTGGATGAGATAATGGTCCGGTTAGTAAAAAAAATTCTTTAAAAGGGGATATCGTTTCACTAAAGCATTGTTGTTTTTAGAAAAAATGTGCGCCTTAAGGGTTTTTCTAAGAATATGGCGTAGAAAACTTAAGACGGGGTGTTTCTCCCAAGCCTTAAGGCTAGGCGTGCTTAGGCGGAGCCTGGGCGGGTTTTTTAGAATAGTGCCAAAAACAAGAGAAAGGTTCAAGTATTGGGTGGTCACAGTGGATTATTTCACCAAATGGGTGAAGGTTGAATCTTTAGTTAAGATATCATATGAAATGGTCTTATAGAAGGAAATTATGAGTTGATATGGAATGACTTATGCTTTCATGACTGACCATAACACTAAGTTCGATAGTTCGACGGAGTTCATAGATTATTGCATGCGCTCCAAGATATAGAAATTACAGTCTCCACTGGGCCATACGCAGTGTGATGTGGTAACAAATAAAACTTTACTTGATGGGATGAAGAAAAGACGGGATGACGCAAAGAGGAACTGGATCAACGAACTTCAGAGTGTCCTGTAGGATTATAGGACAACTCCTCGAATAGCAACCTGCAAACCCCTATATATGCTAGACTTTGGTACAGAGGCAGTGTTACCAAATGAAATCGACCTACCTTGTCACTGCATCCTTAACATCAATTTACCACGGAGCGACCTGATTAGGAGATTGGACCTTGACCTAGTGGAGGAAGTAAGTGAAAATGTAGCGCTCAGAGTAGTATTTACCAACAAAAAATTGATCAATTCTACAACAGAATGGTGAAGTCGAGTAGTTTAAAAGAGGTCGAATATGTCCTAAAAAAGGTCATTCAAAGGGGAAATAAACTAGAACCCAACTAGCATGGCCCTTATTGTATCTCAAGCATCATTAGTCCGGGAATATACCACATTGAAACCTTAGAAGGGGAGTGGTTCAAGAATCCATTTAACGTCAAGCACCTGAGAAAGTATTATCAATAATGCAGTGAAAAGTTTTTCCGCAATATGTAGTCTCCATCTAGAATAAATAAAAGTTTCATTCTGCTTTTAGAATACTGTCACTTCTTTTTATTTTCTTTATTTTTACAGGCATGGGATATGTACATATCCCACATTAATGTCATCATCATGAATGCAAAATCACTAATCTCATGTACAAACTTATATCATGACAGATTGCAAATAATAGGTATCAATATGAAATAAAAAAAATTCAATTATGGATTCATTTATGGATAAGTCAAGAACAAGAAGTCCAAGTTCCTGTACGATCTCGCCTTAGGATAAAATATTTCTTGTTCAAGAAGTCTTACCAAGTAGGATAAAATACTTTACCCAGTCAAGTGAATCAAATATTTCGATAACAAACACAAATAATCTAAATCATGAGATAAAATAGATATGTTACAACAAAATAAGAGTACAAGAAATGTTCATCAAAATTTATAGACAATCTTATTAAAAATAAGATGATCATAGACACAAAACCCCAAGATCAAGGCAAAGAAGGGTCATTTTCGACCACTGAATGAGAGATATCGACAATGTAATTCTAAAAGGCACAATATTATTCAGGCAAGGGAGACCATAAGACCCATCTGCCGATTCCAGCAAAAATATGATTTTTGGGAGGGGGACTCCCCCCTCCTTCCAATTCCAGAAAAAATATGATTTTTGGGAGAGGAACTCCCTCTCCTTCCAAATCCAATAATTCCAATAAATATGATTTTTGGGAGAGGGACTACGCCTCCTTCCAACTCCAGTCAATAGAATTTTTGGGCAGGGGACTCCCCCTTCCTTCCAACTCCTGTAAATAGTATTTTCGGGGAAGGGAACCCTTCCCCACCTCCTTCTAGTTACAAATATGTTTGGGAAAGGGACTCCTCCCCTACCTCGTGTCAGTTTCAAAGATGTTTGAGCGAGGGACACCTCCCCCACCACCTTCCAGTTCCGAAGATGTTTGGGTGACAAACCCCTCCCCCACATCCTTCCAGTTCCAAAGATGTTTGAGCGAGGGAATCCTCTCCCACCTCCACGACACCAAAATGGGTAAATTATCACTCTTCCAGCGCTTAGTCTTGTCACGGTCAATGACCATGACACAAAATGCGCGTTTTGTGTCACGGTCGTTGACTGTGATAAGGTCGTGACAAAGTATTGCCACGATCATTGATTGTGACAAGGCCGTGACAAATATAATTGTCACAGACTTGTCACGGTCAATGACCATGACAAATGTTATCACGATCATTGACCGTGACATGACCGTGACAAATGTCGCAGTAAAAAACCCTTTCCCCTTCTTTTTTCCATGTCGTTTCTTCCCTCCTCTTTTCTCTCTCTCTCTCTACGTTGCTGTTTTGCTCTCTCTCTACTTTCAGGTTACTCTCTCTCTCTCTCTCCCTCTCTCTCTCTCTCTCTCTCTCTCTCTCTCTCTTCCATATATATATATATATATATATATATATGTGTGTGGGGGGGGGGGGGGGTGTATATATGTGTGGGTGTGTGGGTGTATATATGTGCGTGTGTGTGTGTATGTGTGTGTGCATGTGTGGTCGGTGAAGAGGGGGTGGGGCAGGGTGGGGGTTGTGCATATGTGTGTGTGTGTGTGTATGTGTGTGTGCATGTTTGGTGGGTGTGGGGTGGGGAGGGGGTTAGGGCAGGGTGGGGGTAGGGGTAGGGGTTGTTATTATTATTATTATTATTATTATTATTATTATTATTATTATTATTATTATTATTATTATTATTATTATTTTTATTTTTTTTTATTTTTTTGTTGTTGTTAATTAATTATAAATATGAATTTGAAATTTGAAAAAATATCTATTTTAATTGTAATAAAATTAAAATATGAAAAAATGTCATTAAAATTACATTTGTTAGTGATTTATGTAAAACTGTCCCCTAAAGTTGGTTCAGTCTTAATTAGGTTCCTAACGTGAGTGACATGTACAAAGTTCATTAGAGGAGTTAATTTTATGTTAAAACTTGGAGAAAATTAAAACAATATGATAATTTGAGGGCTCGATTGGAAAAATTAAAACATCAGGGACCCACCACCAAACTTAAGGGACACATATTTTATTAACCCTAAAAATAAAGATTTCTTTTGCATAACTTTACATACACTCTTAAAGATTCCGATTATGGTGCTAACTCATGTAAGATGTTAATTGTGGAGAAAATATACTCTGGTCTATATTATCATGAGACATGTATACATTGTGCATCAATAAGTACAAGACAAATATGAAAGAAGTGACCTGTTAGTCTTAATAATAACCAATAATGATTCACTATTACTTCACATTACTTTGGTGGTGTATTGTTGGGTTTAACCACCACACATGTTACCTTGCATTCTTTACATAAAATTAATTGTGCAGATGCTTGCAATATATGAGGTATATTTCTATAATATTGGGTATCTTGTTGTAAGAAGTAGGGGATGGGGCAGGGTGGGGGGGACTCTGTGTGTGTGTGTGTGTATGTGTGTATGTGTGTGTGTGCGTGTGTAGTGGGTGGGGGTGGGGTTGGGCATGGGGTAGGGGTATGGGGAGGGGTTTGTGCGTGTGTGTGTGTGTGTATGTGTGTGTGTGTGTGTGTGTGGTGGGGGGGGGGCAGGGTGGGGGGGGTGGGAGGGGGCAGGGATGGGGGGGGGGAGGTGTTTAATAGTAACAATTCATTTTTATTTATAGTAATTGTACATATTTCATGTCTTCTTTTAATTCATTTTGATATGTGCTAATAACATTTTTTACGGCAAATGTCTCCTTCAGGTATTAAGGCGAGGATGATGATGCTAGTTATGATGATGTCGTCTGGGTTTGGTGGTAGTGGAGGCCACGAGGGCTCCTCGGCCCCTAGTCTCCCCAAATATGGAAAATTAGGGATACCCATCGAGAACAAGTCGGGGCTATTAGCGAGATCCCTTGAGCTGGTAAAGACGATCATCGGTCCGGGGCACATTAGTTGGAAGGAGGTGCCATATGAGCTCAAGTTAGCTGTTTGGATGGCACTACAGGTAATATATTTATATTTATATGAATATTTCAATTTCAATTTCAATATCAATTTCATTTTATATTTATATTTATTTGCAACTAATATTGTATTTGTTGGATAGGAACAATTCAACCTGGATCCAAAGCTACGCGATTCCGTCTTGGAGCAGTTGAGGGAGAAACACAAGATGTGGAAGAAAAATATGCAGACCCGGTACTTTGGGAAGACACGAGAGTTCATTATCCAATGGCGTGAATCCCTCCTGCCGAAGGAGACGATCTCATTGGCACAATGGCAAAGGTTCATTGACAATTAGATGGGGGAGTGACAATTGGCATCTCGCCAATCGGGAAGGGAAAATCGGGCAAAAAAGACGGACGTGCATTACTCCGGCCGGACGTATTACACTGAGGTGGAGCATAGGATGATGGCAAGATTTAATTTTTCTATAACTACATAAAATATATTATTCTGCATTATTTTACTTTGCGGGGCCGATACTAATTTTACTTTATTTTATTTCAGGGGACAGGGAGTGACCCTGGGGGTAGGCCACATAGGCACGATACTTATGTGGCTCTTTGGACGAAGAAGGGGAAGGACAATGAGGTTTCCAAAAGCTTAGCGGCCACGATTGTAAGTAATCTGACAGTTTACTTTTTGTTAATTACGTTATAATTTTTTAATTTACTTATTTTACTAATCATGTGCTTTTTGTCGTTTCAGGCAAAGCTTAAGGAAGCGCATGAGTCGCAGTATGATGCCGAAAAGGCATCTTTGTCCACAGACGCACTCAGCCAAGTGCTTGGCTCTTATCGCAAGGGGATGACAAGATGGGTGAGCTCGCGGGTGGCCAAATCTGGGATCATCGGATTGGAGACGAGCGACACCGGGTTGGCTCGAATGGTGGATTCACATGACGCGAAGCTGTCCCGTTTGGAGGCGACGGTCCAGGATATGTACTCATTCGTTAAGCGTTCGTTGGGAAAAAATCGTAAGGGTAAAAGGAAGGAGAAGTCGGTGCGGGAGTAGGTGAGGGAGGGGGAGGTGTGGGAGGATGAGGACGAGGATGTGTACCTCGCTGCTTCATCGCCGAGACGTGAGGACTTTGATGATCCACTTCCCTATTTGGCTCCCTTCAACAAAGCGATGTCGACGCTTGGTTGGCCGAGCATGTGTATAATGGACATATTTGATGGACATCGGATAGGGCGGGGGTTGAGGGACCCGAATATCGTCCAGGGTGCACTAGTTCATGTACGTGAGCTTCAAGACATCGAGTTCAGGGTGCTCGTCATGCATGTGATGCTCGGGAAGGAGAACTCCCAATTGTGGTTGCACGAATAATGCGGCACGACGTATATTAGTGGATGTGTCAATTCTTATATCGTGTGACCTACTCACCTCCTCAGCGTTAACCATACCCCAGACATTTAGTGACATTTATTTAAGTTTGAATTGAATTGTTTTAAATTATTACATTTGAATTATATTTGGATTATATGGTGATGCATATTCTCTGTATTTTGAATGTATATTTTCATTATCTCTATTTTATGTGGATATATAATGTTTGAACATGTACAACGTTGCTATAACAGGTACAAATATACTGCTGGGTAGTGGCAGTGGCAAAACTGCCCAACAATTTTTTTTTCAATTCTACCCAGAATTGTCACGGTCATTGACCGTGACAAGTCCATGACAAAGGATTGTTGTCACGAGCTTTTCAAGGTCATTGACCGTGATAATTTTTTAAACATTGTTACGGATTTGTCACAGTCCTGAACAATGACAAACCTTATCAAGGTCAAGGACCGTGACATGACCGTGACAAGTCCGTGATAAAAAATTTGTCACCTCCAGAATGGTCACAGTCATTGACCTTGACAAGTCTAACATGTCAAGGTCAATGACTGTGACAATTCGACAGATTTGGTGTAGTGCTCCTTCCAGTTCCTCCTTCCAGTTCCAAAGATGTTTGGGCGACGCACCCCTCCCCCACCTCCTTACAGTTCCAATGATTTTGGGAGAGGGGCCCCTTGCCTACCTCCTTCCACTTCAAAGATGATAAAGTTTGGGGTGAGGGACCCCCCTTTGCCAAAGACAATTGAAATGATACCTAGACGAGGGAGTCCACAAATGAGGGACCCGTCGGCTAAGGCCATCTCAAATATAAAATCAAGTGAGGAAGTCCAGAGTGAGGGACCGCTCTGTCAAATGTTCAAATCCAAGTATTATTATTTTACAGCAAGAGGGTCTAAGACACAAGTGACCCCAACAACAAAACAAGTTAGGAAGATAGGGTCTACTATGAGGAGTTCCTCATTATACAAAATTTATTCTTTTATAGAACAAAAGAACTAAGATTTATTTTCTTGTACAGGTAGCCTACTTGAGTAAGCAGGCCTCAAAGAGGACAGTTGGGATTTTCTATGAGTTTTAGCTTAATGGCTGAGAGACAACGTTTGTTTAGTAAGACTGAACTACTTAGCACTTTAAGAGTGAGAGAATACTAGGAGAGTGACCCATAGGAGTCAATCAAGCACTTGCAAAACCTACACTTAGTTGTAAAAGAAGTGGTTGGTCAAAGGGCTACTCATAGAGAAAAATACTTTTACAAAATGATTTTAGAGAGGGTGGTCCTTAAGGCCACTCTCAAGTTTTATAAAGTTTGTATAAAAAGTTCCCGTTGGAAATGTTATTTACCAAATGAAATATTTTGTCATCATGGAGAGATACATTTGATTTTTGAATATGGTTTGCACCAGGTGTCGTCTATCAGAGGAGACGGGCGGATGAATACCCATTAGGAAAAAGTGGTACATCGCAGACTTTATCCCTTTAAGTTTCCCTCTCATTTTTTGCGTCCAAAAGTGTCAACTCAGCCCTAGTGCCCAGTATAAATAGGACCCCTGGGTAAGGTCATCTCTCTCTTATCTCTCTCTAAGTGCTTAGTGGTGGTTTCTTCACTCCCACCTTGACAACTATCATTCTTAGGAGATTCTTTTCTCAAAGTTACTATTATTATTTGTTAAGTTCATCATCTTGCAGGGATTAGTTCTAGCATTGGCTCCATTTTTACTAGAAGATAAAGGTTTTCCCAGGAGCTGCTCTTGAAACATTTGAAGGCCTCGGAGGCAGAGTCCATTGTAGTGGGTAACACCTCACCCGTTCCAACATCTTACCAAACCCCAGTCACACTACCCTCCTATATTTGGCGACTCCATTGGGGAGTTATGCTCATTGCCATGTATAAAGAAGGTTATAATGTTTCTAAGCAGCCAACCTTTAAAGATACTCTGACTGGAAATGGAGTTCAGAGCGACTAGACCACCCAAGAGGAGGTGGTGCTGACAGGAGTTAAAGCACCCGCTCCTCGAACGGGGTAGACCAACATGGAAACAACAACACTGATGACATGAATGAACTCCCCATGAGCATGTTCCTTGACTTTTTAAATCAAGAAAACATAGATGTAACAAGTTTGTACAACACCAATGATGATTCCCACGGGGGAAATAAGTAACGCCAGAGGTTGCACTGGAAAAGAAAGTGATAGCCGAGTAACCCTCTAGCAAAGAAAGTGGAGGTAGAGGATCCACCCTCAAAGTCACCTTGGAGGAGACTCTATTCACTTTTGGGATATAAATGTTGAAGAAGAAGAAAATGAAATATTCAGGAACCATGATTCAAACATATCTTGTTCTTTATTACAGCTAAGTAAACTAACTTGCTTTATTACTTGTTGAATATATTCATTTCACAAGTCTTTATATATGTTTTAGGAGCATTTCATTTATATGCCACCTAATTAATAAAAACTCATACATGCTATAATTTCTTGAGATGTCCAGGTATAAAATGCAAGAACATGCATGATAGTTGTTTGCTGGTATAACTCACTCAAAAAGAATACCCATGATTAATATTGTGGATTCTGTCCCCATAAATATTTTCAGGTTTCAAAGCTACGAGTCCTCTTATTAAATATTATAAGTCATAGGGATTGTTAGAGAATGTTATTTGTTATTTTGTTTATATTATATGAATAAACTAAACTAAACTAAACTAAACTAAAATAAAATAAAATAACAATTCACACGGAATCATTAATTAATTATGACAATGGTGTAATCAAATGTAATTTTACAGTAGTATTTATTACACTGATTAAATAGTGTAGCGTATACTCATAAAAAGTCTAAAAAGTTTACTATACTAATGAAAAAGATGTTAGAATCAGATTTTGAAGCTTTTTTACAGTACACATTTAATGTCCATCAAAATCTTTAATGTCTATGCTACATCCACGAGCGGTTGCTCATCATTTTCACACGACCCATAAAATACACAAGAACACAACACCTCCTCGAGATAAAACCCAAAAAGGTTGCTCTAGCTTACGCGAGTTAGTAATTTATTTGTTGGAAGTAGTGCATGTTCGTGTTGGTTTTTGGGTCGATTAAATAGATACAAAGCCCTGAAATTATCTAGACTTGATCATTTCACTACTTACCATTTCTAGACATCACTCTCCTTTTAGAAAATTTCATTGAACGGTTGATTTTCAAGACTTGACAAGTACATCATTAACCCAATCTTCAAAAATATGGTTTAATATATATATATATATATATATATATATATATATATATATATATATATATATATATATATATATATATATATATAAAGAGAGAGAGGGAGAGAGAGAGAGAGAGAGAGAGAGAGAGAGAGAGAGAGAGAAGATTACCTTCAAATAAAAAACATACCAGAAGTTAATGCTCGGATTGAATTAAAAAAAAAAGAGGGGGGTGTCAACGGCTTGCTCGAAGGGAACCTATGAAGCACGGATGCGGATGCGGGTGCGATTGAGTGCGGGTTCGGCGATTCGAAATTTTTTGAAAAAATAGGGTGCAGGTGCGACAAGAAAAATAAATTAATATAATATATAAATTATTATTCTTTATATATATATATATATATATATATCAATTTTTAGAGTTAGAAAACATGAACCATAATAAAATCAACAACTAAATATGAACAATAATTAAATTATAATTGAAAAATAAGCAGCATCAACTAAGTACCAAAAGAAAAACATCATATGATTCATGTACCAATTGTTTAGTAGAAGGATTTACAAATCCAAACTCCATATCTTATTAACTTCTTAGGTGAATCATAACAAAAAGATAGTTTTACAAGAAAAAAAATACCCCCACCCTTTAACACCATTTCAATGGCCATATAACTCAACTTAAGTTTTTTATTTTGTTTTGAAAACCAGCCAAAAAAATTTATGTAACTTACTTTTTATTAAAAAATGAATTCTTACCGAAACCAAAATGAATCGGGAAAAAAAATTTCTTCCCCACTGATTCTTCTTGGGTGCAAATCGGGGCCGCACCCGCACCTCAAAAGAATCGAATTCGGACTCGAGACTATTTTTGAAGAATCGGTGCTTCTTAGAAGGGAACAAAAACATTTGGCCAAATACCCTCTCCAACCAAATTGAATCTCTCATTATATTGTACGGAACACTTAATGACAAGGGGCATTTACGTTTAGATCTTATTAGACTTTCTTATATACATTCTAGTTCCATCATGTTTTTTCCTTACATATAAGTCTTATTCCTAATTTTTTGGAACTTTTTTTCCAATTTTACCCTTTTAAAACAAACAATCCGTAACTTCCTTGAGGAAGTTACATAAGTGGTTGAACTTTTTTTTTTAATATTTAAATGATCATAACTTTTGATTCACAAATCCTTTTTTCACAAAATTACTATTTTTGAAATCTGCTCGACAAGATCTATCAAACAAGATCCATGAAGGCTATAAAATTCCAAAGAAAAAAATTTACACAAACAGTAAACTTTACTGTATGCACTAGAATATGAAATAGTTTTATATATGCGACATTTTCACAAACAGATAGTAACATTTACTGTGCTAATACTACACAGTATATATATATATATATATATATATATATATATATATATATATATACGGAGGATCCAAACCTTTTTTTTCAGAATTACCTTATATTTGAAGGTTCGCGCTAGCGGTATCCAATCCTTACCACCATTATTGGAGCTTCAACGACCTTCGTCAGAGCTCCGATTTGGGGTGGGTAAGGGTGGCATGTGGTGCCGCTGGCGCGGACCTTTGAAAATAAGAGATTTTTGAATAAATGGGCTTTGGATCCACTGAAGTATCATGGGGGTCCGCTGGCGCGGACCTTTGAAAATAAGATTGGATAAATGGGATCGGGATCATCTGGAGCGCCAATTTGGGGTGAATAGGAGTGGCACAGAACTTTAAAGTTATCACCCGTTTTGTTTTGTGCCGAGGTAAAAGGAAGCTTAACATCATATTCACCAAAGAGGATGAACAAATTTTCTCGTACTTCCGCAAATTCAAGTGAGGCCATCCCATACACTTTCTTGTAGCAAAAGTCCACAAAATGAATTTTGTACCGAGGATCTAATATCACCTCTATAGCTAATATCATGCTAAAATCTGCCCAATACTTCTCAAACTTTGCATACATCATCACGGCCATGTTTTGTAAGTATGGATCACTACTTTCCATGTGTTTCTTTAATGTCAAATGCGCCATAAACACTAAAGGGAAGTACAAGTTTGCAGTAGGATATTTCGTGCCCGAGAAAATACAAGTTAAACTATAAAAAACACTTAAGAACTTGCATATTTTCTCAATCTTCGCCCACTCACTCTCCGAAGGACAATGCTTATAATTAGAATCACTTAATTCCAAATGGGAAAACACATCACGAAAAAAAAGTGCACTCTCAAGCATTATAAATGTGGAATTCCATCTCGTGGGAACATCTTGTCTTAAACCTCTTTTAACATCAAGTGACAACAATTTCGCGCATTCAACAAAGCTTACTTTCCTCGCATGTGAGCCCTTAATGTACTTACAACTTTCACGAATTTTTTGCACACCCACATCAATTTCTTTTAAACCATCTTGAACTATCAAATTGAGGATGTGTGCACAACATCTAATATGAAAGAAGTCACCATTGCATAAAAGTGATTTCCTAGCATTCAATTGTGTACGACACATACTAACAAATGTATCATTTGATGAAGCGTTATCAAGGGTCACGGAAAATAATTTTTTTTCTATCCCCCAATCCCTTAAAAAGGAGAAAATTTTATCACACAAAGAGATACCATTATGGGGCGGAGCCATGTATGAAAAATTTAAAACCTTTTTTTGTAACACCCAATCCTTGTCAATAAAATGTATCGTGACACATATGTACCCATCTGTTACAACTGATGACCACAAATCAGAAGTTAAACACACTCTACCGGGAGCTACATCCAGCATTCTCTTAATATTGACCTTCTCTCTATGAAACATTTTCAAAACATCTGCTTTTGCGGTGTTACGGGATATGAGTGGTGCATCCTCACGTAGATAAGAGAAAATTGCTCTTATAACCTTGTATTCAACAAATGAAAAAGGTAAATCATGCATTATGATTGAGGCAATTAACATCTCCCTAAATAATTCGGGACTAAATTTTGGGGCACCCAAAGATATTGAATCAGAACCAATTTGTTGTTGAACTATTAACTGCCCAATATCACGTGTAGTAATTTTTTGACATCTATTCTTATGTCGCGATAAATTACCGGTTCCGTACCTGCTATCGCAAATGAAGACGGACCCACATTTCTTACACTTACATCTTTGCTTGCCATCAACGCCATTTTGTTTGAGAATTTCAAAGAATGGCCACACGTTAGAAGTGCATCGTCTTTTGCGCTTTCCACCCTTAATTTCTCTTTTAGCAGATTCTTTATTCAGATCCACAACATCATCGTCCTCCTCCTCATCCATTATTTCATCGACATCAATAGAATTGTCAACTAGATTAACATCAACTCCATCAGATTCCATCTGCAAAGAATAAAATAAAATGAATTTGTATGTTTTGTCAAAAAACTGAAATGGAATCTGAAGTGAATGTGTAGAAAAATTGAGCTTAAATGTGTACAAAATGGATCAATGTGCTGAAAGAAAAATCAATACCAGAAAGAAATCAATAACATAAATCTAATTACCTACTGAAAAAAAATTCATTACCTGAAAAAAAAATCAGAAATAGAAAATCAAAAATAAGAAATAACAGAAATCAGTACCTAAAAAAAAATCAAAAATATAAAATCAAAAATGTGTTTCTGAAACAATTAAAACAGCAAGGGTTCTGTGTGCATCCTTACACTTACACAACTGAATTTAACTTTGCAGATTTAGGGTTTAAATACCATGAAATTACAACACTGTGAATTTTAGTTTGCAGTGTAAATACTCTCAATAGTCAAAAACATTGTCTTCAAAAGTGTAATTGTAGCTTTATTTTTTACACACAGTCATTACACATTGAATCTTATTGTATAATATTAAAAACTATAATTTAGCCTAAATTTCATGACCAGCGTAACATATTGATATACATGATGGGACCAAAAACCTGTTATTCTTGAATTATTTCATATTCGTCTCGCCCTCCTAATTGATACAATGTTTGGGAGTTTAAGAGAGAATAGTAACAAAGAGAACGTTAATGAGAGAAAAGAAGTTCAGTGACAGTGTTCTGTGTGTGTGCGTGTGTGTGTTCTGTGTGTGTTTTCGTGTGTGTGCGTGTGTGTGTTTCTGTGTGTGTGCGTTGTGTGGTGAGAAATCTTACCTGTGTGTGTGCGGTGAGATGGCGAGAGAGATGGAGAGAGATGGCGAGAGATGGCGGTGAGATGGCGGAGAGATGGCGTGAGTTCTGCCTTTGATTTTTCAATTTGAATGACCAGAGAGAAGAGATGACGAGAGAGAGGGGCGGTTGCCTTTGTTTTGTCTTTCTAAAGTTAGGTTTTCAATTAGGTTTTTCAATTATCTCTTTGATTTTACATTTTTTTTTTACCGTTAGATTAAAAAATCAACGGTTTATAATTATTCGTGTTTAAACGGGTTAATAGGTTTTTTGACCCGAAAGTGACCCGAAATCAACCCAAAAAATAAACGTGTCAATTGCGGGTTAGGCGGGTTGACCCGAAACACGACCTGTTTAATAAACGGGTTAAGCGGGTCTGACCCGATTTCGACTCGGACCTATTAAGCCATGACCTGACCTGCAAAAATCGTGTCGAGTTCGAGTCGGGTTTTCGGGTCGTGTCAAAAATTGCCACCCCTAATCGACCTTCTCTCTATGAAACATTTTCAAAATATCTGCTTTTGCGGTGTTACGGGATATGAGTGGTGCATCCTCACGTAGATAAGAGAAAATTGCTCTTATACCCTTGTATTCAACAAATGAAAAAGGTAAATCATGCATTATGATTGAGGCAATTAACATCTCCCTAAATAATTCGGGACTAAATTTTGGGGCACCCAAAGATATTGAATCAGAACCAATTTGTTGTTGAACTATTAACTGCCCAATATCACGTGTAGTAATTTTTTGACATCTATTCTTATGTCGCGATAAATTACCGGTTCCGTACCTGCTATCGCAAATGAAGACGGACCCACATTTCTTACACTTACATCTTTGCTTGCCATCAACGCCATTTTGTTTGAGAATTTCAAAGAATGGCCACACGTTAGAAGTGCATCGTCTTTTGCGCTTTCCACCCTTAATTTCGCTTTTAGAAGATTCTTTATTCAGATCCACAACATCATCGTCCTCCTCCTCATCCATTATTTCATCGACATCAATAGAATTGTCAACTAGATTAACATCAACTCCATCAGATTCCATCTGCAAAGAATAAAATAAAATGAATTTGTATGTTTTGTCAAAAAACTGAAATGGAATCTGAAGTGAATGTGTAGAAAAATTGAACTTAAATGTGTACAAAATGGATCAATGTGCTGAAAAAAAAATCAATACCAGAAAGAAATCAATAACATAAATCTAATTACCTGTTGAAAAAATATTCAGTACCTGAAAAAAAAAATCAGAAATAGAAAATCAAAAATAAGAAATAACAGAAATCAGTACCTGAAAAAAAATCAGAAATATAAAATCAAAAATGTGTTTCTGAAAAAATTAAAACAGCAAGGGTTCTGTGTGCATCCTTACACTTACACAACTGAATTTAACTTTGCAGATTTAGGGTTTAAATACCATGAAATTGCAACACTGTGAATTTTAGTTTGCAGTGTAAATACTCTCAATAGTCAAAAACATTGTCTTCAAAAGTGTAATTGTAGCTTTATTTTTTACACACAGTCGTTACAAATTGAATCTTATTGTATAATATTAAAAACTATAATTTAGCCTAAATTTCATGACCAGCGTAACATATTGATATACATGATGGGACCAAAAACCTGTTATTCTTGAATTATTTCATATTCGTCTCGCCCTCCTAATTGATACAATGTTTGGGAGTTTAAGAGAGAATAGTAACAAAGAGAACGTTAATGAGAGAAAATAAGTTCAGTGACAGTGTTTTGTGTGTGTGCGTGTGTGTGTTCTGTATGTGTTTTCGTGTGTGTGCGTGAGTTCTTCTGTGTGTGTTCTGTGTGTGTGCGTGTGTGTGTTTCTGTGTGTGTGCGTTGTGTGGTGAGAAATCTTACCTGTGTGTGTGCGGTGAGATGGCGAGAGAGATGGAGAGAGATGGCGAGAGATGGCGGTGAGATGGCGGAGAGATGGCGTGAGTTCTGCCTTTGATTTTTCAATTTGGATGACCAGAGAGAAGAGATGACGAGAGAAAGGGGCGGCTGCCTTTGTTTTGTCTTTCTAAAGTTAGGTTTTCAATTAGGTTTTTCAATTATCTCTTTGATTTTACATTTTTTTTTTACCGTTAGATTAAAAAATCAACGGTTTATAATTATTCGTATTTAAACGGGTTAATAGGTTTTTTTGACCCGAAAGTGACCCGAAATCAACCCGAAAAATAAACGTGTCAATTGCGGGTTAGGCGGGTTGACCCGAAACACGACCTGTTTAATAAACGGGTTAAGCGGGTCTAACCCGATTTCGACCTGGACCTATTAAGCCATGACCTGACCTGCAAAAATCGTGTCGAGTTCGAGTCGGGTTTTCGGGTCGTGTCAAAAATTGCCACCCCTAGGGGTAAGTGGTACAGTTTGGTCGATAAATAGTAGATACTAATATTAAAATCAAATTTTGAAAGGTAAAATCAAACCATACCAGTTTACCACCAAAATCAATACCAAAATCAAACCGGTCGGTATTTCGATTTTTTCAGTAATTTCGGTTTTTTCTGATTTCGGTAAATTATGATTTTTTCTGGTTTCTTCTATTTTTTTCTGGTTTCGGTAAATTATGTTTTTTTTTTTTTTCTGATTTCGTTTTTTTTCTGGTTTCGATAAACAACACTAAAAGTCCCAAAAAATCAAAAACTAAACCAACCAACTTTTTAAAATATTAAAACCAAAACAAACTTTTTTCTGGTTCCGGTACGGTAATTTCGGTACATTCGGTACGCTATGGTAATTTCGGTATGATTTTTTTTGGTTTCAGTAAATTCGGTACGGTATGGTAAGTTCGGTACGATTTTTTCTGGTTTTGGTAAATTCGGTACTGTAATTTCGGTAAATCTGTTTTTTTAATATTAAAATCAAAACCAACTAACTTTTTTGCGGTAATTTCGGTTTCAGTAAGACTGGTTTCTGGCATTTTAATGTATGAAACCAAAACTATTTTTTTCGGACCAAAACGGTACGGTATGGTAAAAACTCATACCGCTTTCACCCCTAGTTTAGATAGAAAAAGAAAATGCTCAAAAATTAAAGGGCGAGAGAACTTCTCCTATACAAAAGACTAATGACAGGGAGATCCACTTCGTCGACACATTTTGTAGACACACGCATAAAACAAAAATGGGTACAAATTTTTAATGCACATTGTTATATTTTGACGAGACCCAAAATAATAAAGTATAAATTTTTAATACAGTGCGTTTACAAAATGTGTCCACAAAATGAGCTCCTTATCATTTTCCTATACAAAATAATGAAAAGAAAAAAAATACAAAAGAAAGATGGGGTGTTCCCAAAGAAATATAGAGATAGGTTCTCTCTCCTGTTTTGATTAAGAATAGAGTGTTCCAATGATTTTTTTAAGAACCACCTTGTATCATAAATGTTTCAACATACTTTATCAAAAAAATGGGTCGAGAAGGTGATACATATATATATATATATATATATATATATATATATATATATATATATATATATATATATATAGCGTATGCCCGTGTCTGAAGGCACGACGAAATTTTTCAAAGTACGTAATCGTGAAACGACGATAAATTTTCAAAGTATGTAATAGAGAAACGTAAAAAATTTCGAAGTGCGTAATTACAAAATCACAAAAATTTCATTCCTCGACAAAACAAAGTGTAATTTTAAAAACTTTTACAATAATATCCTTTATTTATAGAACTATCCTGCCAAACGTTAGTGTTCACAATTGGTAATAAAATTTCATGTCGTGTTTATTTTGGCAAAGTTCATTTTTGGTTAAAAAAACATTGGTCATGTTTGAGATAGGTAAACAATAATATTTCATGTCGTGTCATGTTTAAGTGAAAAACAAAAAGTACGTAATTGGAAAAAAAAATCGTTACTCGACAACAAAGTGAAATAAAAAAAATTTGTCATTCAAAATTTTCTAAAGCATATCATACAACTTTGCTCAAGTGACTCACAGTACATATTACTATATTCATACTCGGTTGGCACTATAATTAATAAACAACCCAAATCTATGGAAACAATATTCGTTTACGTTAAAATTACAAAAAAATGTAGTCAAAATAAATGTACAATATTTCTGTTCTAATTTTAAAAAATTTGGGCAGAATGTCCTTTATTTATAGGATTATCCACACTGTTTAAAAAAATAAAAATACTCAACAACAACAATACTATATATGGACCTCCTTTAAACCACATCATCAATTTAACAATAATCAAATATAAACCCCAAATATATGTACATAATAAACCACTATTGATAAGTCCCTCCGAATCGAGTCGACCAGGTAACTTGTTGAGTAAAGAACCGCACGCATCACCGTCAAGTGCACAGAGGTTTGCACGCACCCACACCCTAAAACATGCAATATCAACATAAGATGTATGCACCACTGTCGGTACGCATCATATAAAAAATATACGCATAACTGGAAAAAATTCAAGAACCTACCTAAAAATATGACCTGAAAAAATTTAGTAACAAACATAATATTTTTTCTCTCATAAATAATGAAAAATAACAAACACTTTCGCTTTGCACTTGAGCTCTTGGATGGAAAATTGTTCTGCTTAGTAACAGGGTGATGTGTGATGTAATCCAACATGTAAAGTAATGTAGTTTGGAATCTCATCACATTAAAAAAAAGGCAAGTCATCACATTCAAAAATTATATAACCTATAACTTTCGCTATTGAAATAATGGGCGGTTTACCTTGTAATTAACATTAAATGTTTTCCTATACATAACACAAAAATTCCTGAAAAATAATTTGCAGATGCATAAAAATAGATCTTTGGGATTGATTACCAGTAAGTGTGATACCTCAAAAAGATTTTGAAACAAAAAATAACACTTTAATAAGAGTAAATATGAGTTGCATTAAAATAGCTCATTTAGATCAAACAGGTAGTGTACAAAGTTAAAGTAAAAGACCCAAAAAAACTTATTTTAGATCATATTGATATCAAAATAATAGTTCCTACTATCTTTACTCAAGTCCATTAAACTTTGTTCCCCAGATATTTATAAATGAATATCAAGAACAAAATTAAGAATATCACCACAAATGAACACAAAATACTACTGGATAGATAACTTTACCAACATATGTCATTTAATAAAACAGGGAGGAAAAAAATTCAAATAAAACGTTCACAAATAAAAGAGGTAGTACTGATATAAATCATAATCTCACCACAAGTTCAGACCCAAAGGTTTCTCTATAGACTAAGATCTTTTTAGGAACACAACCACGATTCACACAACTGCACCGCTGAGAAAAATCAAGATAATATACGATTCCATATATAAAGCATAGTTGTAAAATCGTGAATTGTATCGCGAATTAAATATAGATGAATCGGGAATCATATCATGAATATAATTAATCATTAAATTTGGTAATAAAAAAAATTATACATTACATAAAAAAAATCAGTTTATTATATTGATACATTACATTAAGCTCCTTAACACACAGCTCTTGAAGAAAAAAAACATTCAACCTCAATTTGGGGGCTATGGTTTCAACAAATATTTTCTACACAATAACAACCCCCAAACAATATGTCTACTACAAAAACCCATCACAACAAAATCAAAGAATCATATAATCAAACAAACTAAAGTAAGAGATGGATTGTTTTGCAAATTCACCTTCAACAACTGTTTTGTTCATTTATTAAACCAATTCATTTGCAAAGTCACCTTCTGGAAAAAAAAAAAATTGATTTCAACCCAGAAAAAAAATTCAAGCTCCAGAACACACAACTCTTCAACAAAAAAAACATTCAACCTCAAATTTGGGGCTATGGTTTCAACACAAAATAAACAGCCGAGCACAAACAATGTAACATCCGAATCAAAATCCCCAAAAAATAATCATAGCCCTAAAATCAAAAATCTGAAATCGAATATTGATTTCAGATTTCAAATTCACATTATGCCTGTGTCTATGCTAGTAACACAAAATAAACAACTGAGCACAATATAACATCCGAATCAAAATTCCAAAAAAATAATCGTAGCCCTAAAATCAAACAATTTTAGATTATAGATCTGCGTGTGTGTGTGCGCGCGAGTGTGAGTGTGAGTGTGCGTGTGACGCATAGCCGCATAGGCAGATATGTGTGTGTGAGAGATAGAGATACTACCTGAATGGGCGGCATAGGGCAACGGAGAGCAGCGGAGGGCAGTAGAGGGTAGTGGGTCGGGGGGGTTTGGAGCGAGAGAATGAGGGAGAGAGGTGAGGTCGAAGGGGGTAGGTTTGGGAGGTTTGGAGCGAGAGAATGAGGGGGAGAGGTGAGGACGACGGGGGTGGGTTTGTGGGGCTTGGAGAGAGAGAATATGGGAGATAGATGAGCGCGTGCGTGTGTAAGAGTGTGTGGGAGATAGATTTTCGAAAATACCCTCATTTTTGAATTAAAGTGTAATTTTGGTGAGTATAAAAGAGGGAGAAATCAAAGAATTAAGGGGTAGGTTGGTAAAAAAGAAAGGGAGGTGATCTGAACCATTAAAATGTGTAAGAAGGTGGCACGCATCTAGACTGTTAAAATGTGTACATAATTCAAAAACCAAGCTACTATATATACATATATATATATATATATATATATATATATATATATATATATATATATACAGAGAGAGAGAGAGAGAGAGAGAGAGAGAGAGAGAGGCAGACTCCTGTGCAGTACACAGTGTTGGCGCACACCAATTTTTTTAAAGCATTAAAAAAAAATTGAGTTGATTTTTTATGTGATATTTAAACATTTCAACTGACCCATGTAAAAAAAATCAGTTAAATTTTTTTTTTTGGCTATTTTATCAAAATAGCGAAAAAAGTTTTTTTTAGCTTATTTTTTTTACATGGGTCGATTGAAATGTTTAAATATAACATAAAAAAATCAACTCAAAAATATTTTTTTTTTACTATTTTAAATAAATGATGTGCAAACTTAGTATGCACATGAGTCTGGATATATATATATATATATATATATATATATATATATATATATATATATATATATATATATATATATAATAATAATAATAATAATAATAATAATAATACTCTTGTGCGGGCTAGTCCGTATTTTAAAAGTGCCGATCGGACACATGTCACATAGCGGTGCCCCTAAAAATTATCGCATAAATTATAGGCACACTCTCTCTCTCTTTTCTAGGCTCACCGCTAGGTGACACATGTCTGGTTCACATTCTTAAAAAGCGGACTAGTCCGCACAAGAGTAGGACTGTATATATATTGACCCCTACTATAGGTATATACTACGAACAAAAGTAGAAACTCTTTTACCAGATGCAATAGTAGAAAAAATATTTTTGTTTTCAAAAGAAAAAGATATTTCCTATTGGGTAGCTATACAAAATTATTTTCATTTTAACCTAGCTCTAGTAGGATATACATATAGATGGCAGTCATCATCTGTACATTGAGAAAAATAATTAGATATTTTATCCTTTATATGTTCTATAAAAATATTGTGCCTGCTATGGTTATTTTGTCCTAAACCTACCCATTCTGGAGGTATACTATCTATTATTAATAAAAGGTGAGGTAGATTTACTCTCCAAAGTTTTTGTTCAGCTAGTGCGTCTATTAAGCCTTTAGAATATTTTTTTAATTTATATTAGTCCAAGGTGGAGGTATTAATACACTGGCTACCATTCTGTATTCTAGTAATAAACTCATTGTTACTTCTATTTCGATACGTGGATTGTGAGTAAATATTTTATTAGGTCTATTAATTATAAAGTTTTCAAAAATTTTGTATTCTATTTCTAATAAAATTACAGTATCATATTTATGTTGTGAATTTAGGTGAAGGTGTTCATATCTATATGTACATCGTACCGGAGCTAGGTTAAAACGAAAATAATTTTGTATAGCTACCCAATTGGAAATATCTTTTTCTTTTGAAAATAAAAATATTTTTTATACTATTGCATCTGGTCAAAGAGTTTCTACTTTTGTTCGTAGTATATACCTATAGTAGGGGTCAAAAGAAGATAAAAAGTTACTATTATTATATAGAGTTACTTTTTCTAATTTCTTTTCAATGTTTTTTTTTTAATATTTTAAATTTTAAAGTGTTTTATTACTGCATCTTGTTCCTTGATGAGTTGTTGGTTATTGAAAGAGTTATAATAATTAGCTCTTGCTTCTAGATTATTAACATGATGTGCTATGTTAAAAAAGTAAGTATTAAGGTAATTCATGGTATGTATGAATGATCATTTGTTGTATTCCCGATTAAGCTAGAGGTTGTCAAGGATTTTTTGTTGCTCCTCCGGTACTGGTGCATTTGACCTAAACTTTTGCCTCTCATTAAGAACAGTAAACAATTGGTTAGTATATTCTTTTGTTCCTGAGGAAGAGCCTTACTGGTGAGACATCTGCAAAATTTAAGAAATGTTAGTAATTAATCTAGACAATATATCTGCTAATTGATTATCCTTTCCTTTTATGTGTTCAAATTGAGGGGTAAATCTTTTTCCTGTAATATTATCTATGAAATTTAACCATATTTTTGTAGCTGATTTACTTTGATTTGTTTTATTAAAGTGTTTTACTAAATTATCACAATCAGTTCTAATTAAAAATTCTTTTCCTAGAAATAGTTGAAATCTTTCTATGGTATTTACTACTCCTAATATTTCTAAGTCAGTTGATGGTAATCTACTTTGTGCCTCATTAAAATTACCTGAAAATATTTACAAATAACTTCTTCATCTTTATTACTATGTTTAGTAGGTTTTTGTAATAAAATTATTGCCCATCCTATTGTTGATGCGTCTGTTTGTTTAATTTTATAACTACTTTCTATAGGTAAGGATAAGGGTTGTAATTTACTAACTATTTGTTTTATCTTTTGAACTAATTTTATGTCTTCATTATTAAAGTACTTTTGTCCATTTCTTCCTAATTTACTATATAGAGGTCCTACTAGTTTAGATAAGTTTGGAATAAAAGATCTACAATAATTTAATAATCCTAAAAATGCTTGTAAATTTTTAGTTTCTTCTAATTTATCTGGGAATTCTAAAACCTTTTTTTACTATGTGTTCTTGTAATTCTATTTTTCCACCTTGTATGAATAATCCTAAAAATTTGATTTCTTATTTTTCTAATTGCATCTTTTTACTACTAATTATTAAACCTTGATTTATAAATTCTTTAAAAACTATTTGTAAGTGGTTTCTATGTTATATATACAGTCCTGCTATTGTGCAGACTAGTCCGCATTTTAAGAATACGGATCGGACATGTGTTACCTAAGGGTAACCCTAGAAATTATCGCATAAATTATAGGCACACTCTCTCTCTTTTCTAAGCTCACCGCCAGGTGACACATGTCCGGTCCACACTCTTAAAATGCGGATTGGTCCGTACAAGAGCAGGACTGTATATATATACTAGGGTGTACCCATGCTGATGGCACGACGATAAATTTTTTCCCGTTATGTTCTCGTGATATTTTGTACCTGTGTCGATGACAGTGCAATAATTTTGTTCCCGTGATGAAATTCTACACCAAAAGCGTTGGCAAGAAAAAGAAAAAGAAAAAGAAAAGTCCGAAGTTAAGTCTTAGTGTAGTTCATAAGTACCAATGTCTCGATTGTAAAGTTCTTGAAGTTCAATTAACTATCAAACACAATGATCATGTGTTCACTACATGCTCGGTGTGTTGAGTACTAATTATTAATATTGTTTACTGATTCAAAACAATTATAGTAGAGTATTATGTAAATATTTCTTAATAATACTTTTATTTGTACAATCACTTTTCTTGGGTGCCGCAAAAACTAAATTTATTAGCTTCCTTTTCTTGGGTGCCGCAAAAGCTGAATTTTAGCACTATATAAATTGCCTCACACAATTCAAAAAATCAATTAATAATATATCGAGCACCTCCAACAAATGATAACTTGAATAAGAAGAATCCAATCACTATTAAATTTAATGGCAACCTTTAAAAATATGACTAATTCTAAATACACCCTTGAAATTATACCAAAAATTAAACTCAATAATATGTTAAACATGCATTAACTGATAATATAAATGGACTCTAAATAAATTCCGCACATTAATCAATATATACTTATCAATATTTCGTTAAAAACCCACCGTAATTGATTATAGAGGATTGGTGTTTCACTTATAGTGGTGAACAACGGAAGATGTCATTATCTTTTTTAGACACCTTTATAGGTCAATGGATGCTTTTGGTAGTGTCAATTTGAAAACAGTATTTAAACACCATTCTGACACTTGCATCTTTTAAGAAAATGTATTGAGTTGTCAATATAATCTAATCAATTCTATTGCCTTGTCACATCTCTGACTTAAAACTAAAGGATAGAGTAGGATGGGATAGGTGTGAGTGTATTATTAGTTACATAAACACTATTTCTTTAGATTTGACGAAAATCAAACTATAAATTTCTATGGTTGGTTGGTTGGTCAACATAGAAAATGATAGATGTCTTTTACAAAAGGGTTGGACACTTTAATGGCAAAAATATGTATGAACCTTTATTATCTGTTATGTCATTATTTACATCGCTTGTCAAAATTAGATGGACCAAATTTTAGGTGCAAAAGATTGCTCATTATGTAAGTAAAAAGAAACTATTATTCTTCTAAACAACCCATTGAGGGAGGGTTAATATGGTACTTCTTCGATTAGGACTTCTTTAGGTTTGAATTTTATATTATTATTTCAATAAGAAATTTAAGGCAAGCAAGTGCCATGACACTCCACAAATTTAGTGTATTAAACTTAAATTAAGAAACTTCTTTAACTAAAACTAGGTTATTGACTGATGAAGGGATTTCACTCATGAAAAACAATAGTAATAAACAACATTAATAAAAACAACAGTAACACACATACTCACTATCACATGACACGTGACTGGAACCTAATAGACCACTGAACCAAACTTAGTATGATACCTAACCCAACCTTTTCATAGTATTTGGAAGACAGAGAAAACAAATACCATGAATGAAAACTAAGCACCATTGACAAACCAATACCTGAATAAAAGAAATCTTTAGCATTATTTTAGCTCCTCCAAACAGACTAAGCATCACTGATATGGAATAAAATCACCTTCAGAATAAATATTAACAACCCATGAAGTATATACATAAACTTAAACATCAAATTATACCCAACATGAAGACTGACTTTAAAAAATTCATCATCAAGTCAAAAGTGTAGTATCCTCCTATAATAGGAGAGTTGCCTCCAATGTAGACTATATCCAAATAAAAACAATCAAGACCAAAATCAATATAAACCTGATTAGAAGCCAAAATAAGTAAATGAACTAAATAACATTTCATTACAAAATCAGTAAATAACATTGCATTACAAAATCAGTAAATAACATTGCATTATAAAATCAGTAAACTAAATACCAGTAAAATGAAAGAAAAGTAGAAAAAAAATAGCCACACACAACTCTATGAAACCTGCTATGAAAGCAGACATCAGTGATTCACAACTCTATTGCAGTAGAAGTTAAAAATGATACAAAACTAAAAAAACATAAAAACTAAATAAACACTAAGAACAAAAATCACAAATATTAAAAATCGACAAAAAAAAAACTTAACGCCTCCGACACCCATCAAACCCTGAAAAATTCAAGAATCACTAACAGAACCAAAACAAAATAACCTAGGACATAGTTAAAACTAAAAATGAGGAACAAAAGGAGAAAAAAAATGGAAGATGTGAGTATTGGATCTGGCGCCAGCTCCAACTCCGGTACCAGTTCGATCAACCAAGTCCCACTTACGGTGTACAACTTGGCCATGTGTGACCGTAAAACTGATGGATTTGAGAGAGTTGGAGAGAACCCATCATCGTTGTGTCGATCGATTAATAGACACAAAAATCAGGAACAATCCTTTTACCCATCAGCTATAAGGAAGAAACTGAGCTCCGAAAAAATCGAACGTTAACAACCAATCACCATCGTTCAATCGTGGTTAATGAAACAACATGGAAAAATTGACAATAGAACCCAACGTCATCTACTCTACTTCTTCACCGGAGATCTGATCTAAAACAAAATAATAAAAAAACCCACATTTTCGGTGACCACTTAATGACTGGAGATGTGATGAAACAAAACAATAGAAAAACCCACAAAATAATAGAAAACCCCACGGTAAAGAGGGGACATGGTAGTGTCGGAGAGAAAATGTGTTGAGGTTCGGTTCAAGTGTCCATAGTAGTGTATGAGAGAGTAGGGTTCTAGGAGTAGTAGTGATTTATTGTCTCTTTATTTTGTTGTCTAGAGTGGGATGTTTCAAATGGAGGTGGAGTGAAAGGGTGCAGAGAGAGGGGACATAAAATGAGTGATGGAGAGATATATTCTCGAGCCTTGTGCTCGGACCTCGAGTCATGTGTTGATCAGAGGTGTAAATGACCCCTTTGTCCCCATAATCTTTTCAAATTTACATCATTTACGACCGTCAGATTGAAACCCATAACAATTTATCGGATGTTGACAAAGATAAGAGACAAAGATAGATACAAAAGTTGTTTATATAGGTTTTGTGTATAAATTTATATGATGTGGAAATAGTCCTTGCTCATTTATTATATATATATATATATATATATATATATATATATATATATATATATATATATAGAGAGAGAGAGAGAGAGAGAGAGAGAGAGAGAGAGAGAGAGAGAGAGAAATTGGGAAAAAGGGTCTCTTACCATCACCCCACTTATTTTTTTATAAATGTAAAGGATTGTTCAAATATAATCCTCGTGTTTTTGTCTTTTAACATGGATGACTAGTTTTTAGCATACACCACTTGTTTGAAATAGTAGTTATTTATGAGGAACCATTTGTTTTATTATCAAAGAAGTTGCCGTTCTCGAAATTAAGACTAAATTGGCATATTTATTACCCGTTGCTCGAAATACAAACGAGACATCGCACACACACTTTAAGGTACTTTGTATCGGGCAAGATATTTATTAATATTATTATTATTATTATTACTATTTGAATAATTGAGATACTTTGAGATTTCTCAAGTTGTATCCTCAAAATAGTTTGTGTGATTCACTTTCGGTGTAGTTATATGAGTTGATTTAAAAATCGGACATAAAATAATATTTGTCCAAGTATATAACCCAAGTAAATCGATCGATAATCTAAAGATCCTCATATTTGTTTGCTCAGAATAGTTCGCCTGATTACTTTCAAATTTCGTTAATGTTATATAGTTTGAACACTACACCAAATCTGCTAAATTGTCACTGTCATTGACCTTGACAAGTTAGACATGTCAAGGTCAATGACCGTGACAATTCTGGGGGTGACAATTTTTTTGTCACGGACTTGTGACGGTCATTGACCATGATAAGTTCGTTAGAATTGTCACGGTCATGTCACGGGCCTTGACCGTGACAATATTTGTCACGGTTAAGGACCGTGAGCCGTGATAATGTTTAAAAAAATTGTCACGATCAATGACTGTGACAAGTTCATGACAACTTTCGTTATCAAGGACTTGTCACGGTCATTGACCGTGACAATTTTGGGCAAAATTGAAAAGCAGTATATATACCTGTTATAGCAACAGTGTACCTGTTCAAACATTATATATCCAGATAAAATAGAGATAGTGTAAATATACATTCAAAATAGAAATAATCCCGTACCTGTTCAAAACTTTGGCATTCTCCCCAAAGTACCTCAACTGTTCAACTCCCTTGTTCGGCCCCAATCCCATAATATCTATTGTCTTTAGGTGTGATCTCAAACGATCAGGTACATACCATTCTAACCACGATGTCCCGATTTGTTTACAACAAAATGAAAAACCCTAATATAAGATGATCAACATCACCATCAATTATCTCAAATCTACAAACTATTTAGCTAGAAGTGATGTTATGAACCCTTGACGTACCTCAAAGATAAGAACCTCTAGAAGAGGACAACTTTTGAGAAAATCCAGCACCAATTTCCACTTCGACTATAAGAATCAACCACTGCACAAGAGTGTAGTGCCACCCAACAAGCAAATATTCATAAAAATCGAAATCGAAATCGAAATTGAAAAATAAATATTCATATTTATATTCATAATCATATTCATATTCGTATTCATATTCATATTCATATACATATAAATATAAATATAAATATAAATATAAATATAAATATAAATATAAATATAAATATAAATATAAATATAAATATAAATATAAATATAAATATAAATATAAATATAAATACATTACCTGTAATGCCACCCAAACAACTAACTTGAGCTCATATGGCACCTCCTTCCAACTAATGTACCCCGACAATCGTGTCAAATATAATTCCCTTCATATCTGAACACTAAGAAATGCAATAATCCTATGGAGTTATGCTCGGAAAATTCCTTTCAACCGTTGTGTAGCCAAACATCACCAGTTGAAGTTGTCAATTCCACTTTCCATATTTTTCCATGTTTTGCTAGAGGTTCCAAGTGGTGGGGTATAGAAAGTGTAATTGACAACTTCAACTGGTGATGTTTGGCTACAGAACGGTTGAAAGGAATTTGCAAGCATCACTCCATAGGATTATGGCATTTCTTAGTGTTCGGATATAAAGGATAAACGAAGAGATTCAGTCTCCTCTCCACAAATAGGACACCCCAAATAAATATGTACTAATCACCTATTAAAGGTAAGAAGCGTATATTCATGGATTAGTATAAACAAAACTTAAATTTCAAATTCAAATTCAAATTCAATTTATAATAGAAAATTCCTCCAAAAATAACAACTTTAAGCCACTAAGAATATTATACAGAAATTTTGCAGTCCCAAACTATCCAAACACATTGGAATATTTTGGTACAAATTAGAATATTTATTACAAATTAAAAAATTGTTTAAAATTCAGGTTATCATAAAAAATGGATTGATATTCGGTAGGAGCAGCCAAGTCATCCACACTACTATTTAGACGTTTTGGCGCCTGTTGGATAATTGACCACGGCTCGTTGTTGATATATTCCGAGTAAAACACTTGTTTAACCTTTTAAAATGCACAAACAAACGGCTCATTGCTCAACTGGTCGTTGCTCTTCAACTTGGACAAGTCAACCATGATCAAATCGGTGACAAGATCAACTTTACAAGAACTTTACAAGCATTTTTATCCTTAACTCTTACCCAGTCACAGTAAAATACAACCTCTTTGAAGCTTATATAATCCAATTCAAATATAATTCAGATTACACCATACTAAGTCATTTCAACTTCAACGAGGTTTTTATCTTTTGTTCTCGCTCGAAAGAAAGTAAGAGCCTTGTATGAAATGCCCGAGTTTTGTACATTTGTACTTTCCTCTTACACTTTAGCGCCGAAAATATAACCGTTCAATCAATACTTTTTGTACTCTTGTTCCACGAACAAGGGTCCAGTGGCTGGACGAGCAAGCCTTGATGTCGCATCACCCGTCTTTAAGAGCTGAGAATATAGATAAATTAATTATATTAGTTATAAAATTTGTGTGTAATGTAATGTTATATAACAACCATTTTCATTATAATTACCTCTTGTGTCAACCACAACCTAAATTCGTTGTCTGATTGCAACATTGTTTTTCGTCTTTTATTGTTCTCACAAGCTTCATATTTTTTACATATTACAAAATTAATCATGTATAAAATAATCAAAAATAATGTTAAACGTTATAATAATCGAAGCTTACTTTTTGCATTCTTCAACAACTTCATGTGTGCCAAATAGATTACGAGCTACTTGTTCATGTTGCAAACTCGTTAATTTAACTCTTTTTCCCATCACATGACCACCATCATCGACGAACTCATCAGTGTCATCAACGCTGGTCGAGTCAGGCATATATTCCCCAGTATATATTGATGACTCCACGTTTATATATTCCTTTGCAATTGATCCTGCCATGTATCACGTATTCTTGACGTAATCTTTAAAAACTTTCATCAATCTTTCAAACGGATACAGCCACCGATATCTAACTGGACCACAACGAAGTCTCTCGTCGCATAGGTGTACCAACAAGTGAACACTTATGTCAAAGAATATTGGGGGAAAGTATTTCTCCAACACACAAATTGCTTCGATCACCGCCAATTTTGCGGCCACAATTTGTTCTCGATTGACTACCTTCTCACACAAGAGTGAGAAGGTAATACTAATTTGCATAATATCCCTCCACAAATCCTTGTGCTTGGAGAAACAGTGCTTAAACAATAGAGGAACCAATTGCATGATCACATGCCAATCGTGGGACTTACACTTATGTAAATCATGAGTAGCATAATTCACAGTCCTTTGCAAGTTGGACGAAAAAGTAGATGGGGCCTTCAAATTATATATTGTGTATAAAAGTACCTTCCTTTCCCCACTCATCAAAGTAAACACACCAGGGGGAATTATTGTCCTTCCCCTACTATCTTCTTTCAACCATAGTTGTGGCACAGCTATATATAGAGATAAGAGAAGGAGGTGAGGATATGAGGAATCAACACCAGAATATGAGTGGTTCAGCCAATCTGGCCTACGTCCACTGTGAGTGTGTGAGCAGTATCACTAAACAATGACACTAATGGCCATGGATACAATTCACTCAAGCTCTCTCTCTCTACTGTATCTTTAGACAGTTTTTGCTAGGGTTTCAATAGCAGGATCCCTTTGCAAGGTAGGGGATGATCCCTATATATAGTGTCTAGGGGGCGCAGTGTACCCCCCATACATGCAATGAGCATGTGTGTGATATCCTCACCAATGTGGGAATGCCATATGTCACTGTCACATGTAAGCAATGATGATGAAATATTCTCCCACATGTGGAGAATAATCTTGTTACAACTGATTTGTGCCCAGGTGTCCTTATCCAAATGTCAACAGATGCTCGGCAGTGATGTTGGTGAATGACCTCGGCCTGGGAGAGGCGGAGCTGTAAAAGCTTGATGTCCGTTCAATCCGAATAATCTCATGAAGAACCTCGGCCTGATCTTAACCGAGACATTATGCTCGGTCGGCCCCAGCCGAGGTATGGATAGTCCCATGCTGATGATTATTAATACTTCTGGTCACCTCGGCCCAAGCCGAGGTGAGACTATTTGTCTTGAAGGTGATTAGGGCTCCTTGTCACCTCGATCTGCTATCGGCCGAGGTTGATATTCCCAGGTGCTTGAGGAGGCCTGTGATGCACGCAGTGCCCCCCCTTGGCTATGTAGATGGTAGTGTCGGCCAGAGCCGAGGTATGTCTGGCCGAGGGATGATATCGTGGGCCCCTGCCCCTCAGGGTCGATCCATGTCTCGGCCATCATCTTGGCCGAGCTAGGTATCTCTGGGCCGAGGTTATACTTGGGCATATCAATCACCCCCTAGACCTTAGTCATATGCGATAGCAAGTGGCTAGGGGATTTATTCACCTCCGAGGCCTGTTCGTCCCAAAGTTAACACCTGCTTGACACCTGTCCCAGGCCAAGGCGTGCCCACTTGGCTTACGTGCGCTGTCAATTGTCCTTTGGGTTTCCCAAGGCAATGATGGGCCTTGGTAAGTGTGCCCAAGTATTTAAGGGTTAAATCCCACCGCCTTCTCTTTCTTCTTCATTCCTTTCTTTCGCGCGCACAGCTTCTGTAAATTCTCTCTCAAGAATTTTCAACCTAGCGCCCTCTTTGCAGAAGGTTTCTCGTAGGTTTCTTATGGAATCTCTTCATTTCGTCCATCCACTAATCTTCAGGTACCTCTCCCCTTCCATTTCCTTTGTTTTTAGCATTTGGTTTGAATTTTCCGGCGAGGTTTTTGGGTTTTCTGGTGGTTCATTTGAGTTTTCCGGCGAGCTTCATCAATTCAGGTGACCTGTGTTTACTTCAAATTTCTTAGTTTGATCTTTTCCCCTTTACTTTACAAGCCGATCGTGTTTTTAGCTTTAGGAGTTTTTCTTAAGTTTAGGGTCATTCCAAGTCTTGGGTCGTCCTCTGATGCTCAGACCCCTGTACAAGCTTATTGAGGACTTCCCTTCTCTTAGAGAGAAGACCTTAGAGAAAATTAGGCAAATAGAGAGAGCTCAGGAAGAAGCTCGTAGGTCACAGGAATTTCCGGTCAGACCCCTCTTTCCTCCTCCTCTTAAGGTGGTATACCCTGATCCTCCTGAGAATTTTTATCAGACAGATGTCTCTGCTAACCAATTGTCGATGTCCGAGTCTGAGTCTTCTACCTCAGACCCCATGTCTGTGGACTCTTTCCAAGAAGCCATGGACTTCACACCTCGGACTGGTCAGGACCATGACCAGGCCGAGGTCTCTAGTCGCGTCTCATCCCAAAATGGCACAAGTACCTCAAGCTCTTCTTCGGAGGTTGAACTTGTTGATCCAAGTGTGGCTGTGCCTCCCATTCTAAATCCTATCCCTCTGTCGGCCGTTACCGGGGCCGAGTTTGCTCAGAGGTTCCCTGGTCACACGTCCACGTCTGCTCCAACCGACGTTGAGGTTGATGATGATGATGATGGTGAAAGTGAAGTTGATACCTCTGAGGCGGATGAGTACTAGAGCACAGTCACTGATCTGGATCTTTTTCACTTCAGATACTTATACTCCATCAGTCCCTCAATCAAATTGAGGAGACCTCTAAGGGAAGAGAGGGCCTACCACGGTCGAGATGGAGAGATCTGCTTGTATGAGCAGATGTTTAAGTTAGGGTTTCGTCTACCCATTCACCCTGTCATTAGGTCCATTCTTTCCTTCATCAACTTGGCCCCCTCACAGCTCTCTCCCAATGCTTGGAGAGTTATTATAGGGGCCATCGTCTTGTGGAGGGCAGTCCACCACTCTGACCTCCCAGTTCAGGTCTTTGCTGGTTGTTACGTCCCTACCTCGGCCAAAAATCATCCGAGCTACTATCACTTCGTAGCTCGGAGGCCTGAGAAGAAGATGCTCCTTGTCACTCAGACCTCAAACCACAATTGGAAACCCCGGTATTTTTTTGCTTCAGGGCCATGGGAATTTGGATCATCTGTTCCCTCTTCCATCTTTGAGCCGAGGGTACCCCTCAGATGGGGTAAGGTCACCATGTCTTCCAGGGCCGATCCTGGCCTAAGTCTTCAGAACGGCAAAAAGGTGAAGGCCCTGCAAGACCAAGGGGCACATGGTCTGTTCGTAAAGTTCGAACATCTGCTGACCCCTCACTATCTCTCGGGGACGAGCCTAGGTGGAAGCCCCCTTGTTGACTTTGGTAAGGATTTTTCTTTTTGTTTCAAGTCTAACCTCTGATCATTCATGTTTGATTTCTGACTCTTATCTTTTCACTTTTGCAGAGAGACCTCCAGGTGTCCCGGACGAGTTGTGGGATATGGCCGCTCCGAGTTTAGCTAGACTTGCAAAGAGGACTGGTTTGAACGCTCCTCCTCCAGCTCCTTCAACATCTAAGTCCAAGAAGAGGGCCCCTAAGGTCCCGGCCTCTGAGGATCAGAGGCTGACCTCCAGGCAAAGGAAGACTTCAGACGCTGCAATCCCAATCACAGCCGACACCTTGTCGGCTCGTCTGGACCAACTGAAACTTTCCGATAGCGTGGTCGGCCACAACCGACAGGCCATGGACACCCTTAACAACATGATGACCGAGGCTGACAAGCATTTTTTCAGGGCCATGGAAACCCCTATGATGGTTGAATTCGGCCTTCATAGAGTCGTCCAGGTATAACTTGTTCCTTTGTCAGATTTTTATAAGTGCAACGTTTGATTTTGCTCTCACCTAACTTCTTCATTTACTGTGCAGGGTGCGTCTGCCATGTACCAGCTATCTAACTGGGCCCTGAGGAAATTGCCTCTCATTCAGAAGGGGCAGGAGGCTGAGCAGGTTGAGAGCACACTGAAGGCCGAGGTTGACCGTCTGAGGTTAGAGTTGCAGAATGCCGAGACCAAGGCCCAGATCTCTGAAAATAATGCCCAGGGTCTCGAAAATGATATCTCTGCACTCCTCCAAAGCCACGCCAAGGCCCTGCAGGATAAGGACGATGCCCTGCAGAGGAAGGTCAGTGCTGCTGTGAAGGCTGCCGTTGCGGATGCCTCAGAGAAAATAATTGCTGATTACAAAGTCTCTGAGGAGTTCGTAGGTTTTGGTTTTGAATACCTCGAAAGAGGTATCAAAGCCACCACCAAATGGGCCGAGGTCAGGGAGAAGGAGGTTGGAACTATAAAGGCCTCCGACTTTGTGGGTCTCGGCTTCGCCGACCCTAAGTTTGCCCAGGCCCTGCAAGAGATAGAAGACGAGGTTTCTGCCCCTGGTCAGACTGCTACCCTGGAAGGGACTGACCTCGGAGGAACTAATCCTGCTGGGGATGTGGCTGAGGTGACCAATGCCGAACAGGTCAACCCAATCAAGACTTCGAATGTTCCTCCCTCAGATGTTTAACTTGGCCTTGTATTTTGTATTTTTTGACTTGTAATTCTGAACTTGTAATTTATCAGACCTCTGAATGTTATGTAATCTCTTCTTTTCTTGAATGCCAATTTCTTCCTTTATCTTGACCTCTGAATGTATTTGAATGCTATATGATCTCTGAAGTCTACTTAATATGATGTTGTCATAACCATATCACCAAATTAATGATGTTAAGGGTCTGAGGTAATCTAACCCAGGTGTCTGAGCTCAGACCTCGTCATCACCGAGTGATGTTATGAGGGTCTGAGGTCATTACCTAAGAGGTTAGCCTCATAATAAATATCACCAAATTAATGATGTTAAGGGTCTGAGGTAATCTAACCCAGGTGTCTGAGCTTAGACCTCGTCACCACCGAGTGATGTTATGAGGGCCTGAGGTCATTATCTAAGAGGTAAATAAATATCACCAAATTAATGATGTTAATGGTCTGAGGTAATCTAACCCAGGTGTCTGAGCTCAGACCTCGTCACCACCGAGTGATGTTATGAGGGTCTGAGGTCATTACCTAAGAGGTTTGCCTCATAATAAATATCACCAATCTGATAATGGAACAAGATCTTGTCATGGAAACTGTTCTTTATTAATAACTTCTTCTCGATAAGATGGTACATTTACAAATTACAAATTCTATGCAACATCATATGAAATATCTCTTCAGGTGATCAGCATTCCACGGGTTGGTGAAAGGTTCTCCCTCTAGGTTCTCTAGTCTATACGTTCCAGGCACAACCTCTTTCGTTACTTTGTAGGGGGCATGCCAGTTCGGGTGTAGCTTGTTCGTCTTCTGTAGGGTCTTCTTAAGAACTAGGTCTCCCACCGCAATGGGTCTTGACTTCACCCTTTGATTGTAGAATCTTGCTGCCCTCTGCTGATAGGCTGCTTTCCTGACCTCTGCGTCTTCTCTTATTTCTTCAATGAGATCCAGGTCTAGCCTTCTCTTTTCCCCATTTCTGTCAGGGTCGTAGGTCTGAATTCGATGAGTCGACAGTCCTACCTTCATTGGTATGACTGCCTCTGAGCCATGTGCCAGCATGAATGGGGTTTCTCCTGTGGGTGTCATTGCCGTAGTTCTGTAAGCCCATAGCACGGCGTAGACCTCTTCTATCCAACTCCCCTTCGCGTCTTCTAACCTCTTCTTGATTCCATCCAAGATGGTTCTGTTCGTGACCTCGGTCTGGCCATTTGCTTGAGGTCGACCAGGAGATGAGAAGAACCGTCTGATCCCCACACTTTGGCAATACTTCTCCAAGGAGGCATTCTTGAACTGGGTCCCGTTGTCTGAGATGAGCGTGTTTGGGAGGCCATACCTACATATGATGTTCTTCCAGATGAACTGAAAGGTCTTCTGCTCCGTAATTATTATCATTGGTTCTTCCTCTACCCACTTTGAAAAGTAGTCAATGGCAACTATCAAGAATCTATAGTTATTGATTGCTCTTGGCAAAGGTCCTACTAGGTCAATTCCCCATACCGCAAACGGCCATGGAGAAGAGATTGACGTCATAGGCTGATGGGGTTGATGAGGGATAGTGGCGAACCTCTGACATTTTTCACACCTCTTCACATAGTCGGCTGCGTCCTTAGACAGGGTAGGCCACCAGTATCCCTGAGTGATGATCCTCTTGGCTAAGGGTCTTCCCCCGATGTGGCTAGAGCAAGAACCCTCATGAACCTCCCTTAAGACCTGGGGCACTTCCGCAGGGTGCACACATCTGAGGAGAAGCAGTAGAAACCCCTTTTTATACAAGACGTCTCCTACCAATGAGAACTTCGCAGCCCTGTATCTCAACTTTTTTCTTTCTATCTTGGACTCAGGTAGCTCCCCCTCTCTTAGGTATCTGACAAGCGGGTCAATCCACGAGTCTCCCAGGTTTACATTGTGACAAGGGTTATATACCTCATCCTCCTCAATACTTGCCTTTCCTAAGACATCAATTGGGATAGTTCTTCCCAAGTCTGTCTTCATTGCCGAGGCCAGTCTTGCCAACGCATCGGCGTGGTTGTTGCTCAGCCGAGGTACTCTCTTCAGCTTTGCCTCTTCAAAATACTCTAGCAACCCTCTTACCTTCTTCAAGTATTTGTCCATCCTTTCATCTTTCGCCTCGTATGCCCCCAGCACTTGATTGACAACCAATCTTGAGTCGTTATGAAGAAGGAGTCGCTTTACCCGAAGAGTGGTTGACAATAAGAGACCTGCTATCATCGCCTCATACTCAAACTCATTGTTGGAGGCCTTAAAGTTGAATCTCCAGGCGTACTCAATGTTGGCGCCATCTGGAGCCGAGAGTACTAGTCCCACGCCGCTTCCATTGTCACAAGAAGATCCATCAATGAAGAGGTTCCATACGTCTGTATCTGATGAGAAGACCCCTTCTCTTATAACCCCCTTTTCGAAGAGGTACCGATCCTCTTCGTTTTCTTCTACTCTGCTCCGAGCTTGGCCTGGGACAACCTTTTCTCGGCCTTGGAAGACGTATGGGGCAGTCTCTTCCGAATGTCGAAAGACATTTCGGTTCATCTCTTTGCCGTCATCCAAGCCCTTCTCTGTCTCGGCCTCTTCCCAAGTGAATTCTGCGACAAAGTCTACCAGGGCCTGCCCCTTGATGGCTGTCCTGGGCTGGTAGGTAAGATCATACTCTCCTAGCTCGATGGCCCAGGTCATCAATCTCCCGGACTTCTCAGGCTTGTGCAGAACCTGCCGTAGTGGTGAGTCGATGAGGACTATCATGGAGTGAGCTTGAAAGTAAGGCTTCATCTTCCTTGAGGCATGTATCAGGGCATAAGCCAACTTCTCCATCCGGGGATAGTTTTGTTCAGACCCTTGAAGGGCCTTACTATTGAAGTACACAGGTCTCTGAACCCCATCCTCTTCCCGTATGATGGCCGCGCTAATGGCTGACTCAGAGACTGCCAGGTACACAAACAACCTCTCCCCCGCAATGGGCCGGGATAACAGCAAGGGAGACCCCAAGTAGGACTTCAGTTGATCGAAGGCTTTTTCACATTCTTCATCCCACTGGAAGGCCTTTCTCAGAACTTTGAAGAACGGAAGACACTTGTCTGTTGATCTAGAAACAAACCTGTTAAGGGCCGCCACTCTTCCGGTGAGTCTCTGGACATCCTTGATACTCCTAGGAGTCTTCATGTCGAGCATGGCCTTGATCTTCTCTGGGTTTGCTTCAATCCCCCTTTGATTAACGATGAACCCTAAGAACTTCCCGGCTCCTACCCCGAAAACACACTTTGCTGGGTTGAGCTTCATCCTGTACGAGTCCATGACATCAAAGGTCTTCTCAAGGTCTGCTACATGAGTACATGCTTTCAGGCTCTTCGTTAGCATATCATCCACATACACCTCCATGGTCTTACCTATCTGCTCCTCGAATATCTTATTGATAAGGCGTTGATATGTTGCCCCCGCATTTTTCAGACCAAAGGGCATCACCTTGTAACAGTACGTCCCCTTGTCAGTAATGAAGGCTGTCTTCTCAGAGCCTTCGGTATCCATGAAGATTTGGTTATAGCCTGAATAAGCATCCATGAAACTCATAAGCTCGTGCCCTGCCGTTGCATCCACCATCTGGTCTATCCTGGGTAAGGGGTAGCTGTCCTTCGGGCAAGACCTATTCAGGTCTGTGAAATCTACACACATCCTCCATTTTCCATTGGCCTTGGGCACGATGACTTCATTTGAGAGCCACTCTGGATAAGTGACCTCTCTTATAAACTCGGCCTCTTCCAACTTCTTCACCTCTTCTCGGATGACTTCATACTTCTCTCTGGAGTAGATCCTTCGCCTCTGTTTAATAGGCCTAGAGTCTCCGTCCACATTGAGCTTGTGGGTCATGATCTCTGGGTCGATACCAGGCATGTCTGCATGACTCCACGCGAAGACGCTCTGCCTCCTCTTGAGGAAGTTTATCAGCTCTTCCTTGATCCCTTGATCCAGGGCCTTGCCGACCTGGACGGTTTTTTCCGGCTCGTCCTCAATGAGGACGATGGATTCTACCTCTTCCGCGGGCTCTCCCTTCTTTAATTTTGTTTCGTCTCTGGGATCAAGAGTGTCAATGCTGTAAGTGGCGGTTGCTCTCTTATGGGCCTCTCGCTCTTCGACCGAGTTGAAATAACACTCCCGCACCGTGGTTTGGTCCCCTTGCACTTTCCCTACCCCATAGGGAGTCGGGAATTTTAGCATCTGGTGGACCGTTGACGGCACGGCTTCAAATTCTTTGAGGGCCACTCTTCCGATGATGAGGTTGTAGGCCGAGAAGACATTTTCGTCCATAACAAAAAAGTTGATCTTCTTGGTCAGCCTCTTAGGCCATTCATCTCCCATCCGTACATCCATTTCATATATGCCCAATGGGTGTACCTTCTCACCACTGAAGCCTATCAATGGGTGATGGTAGGGCACCAGCCTTGACCTGCTAAGACCCAAGCTCTTGAAACAAGGCCAGAACATCACATCTGTCGAGCTTCCCCCATCTATGAGGATTCTCCCTACATCGCACCCATGCACCCTTGTTGTTATGACTAAAGGGTCATCATGGGGGACTAAGATGCCCTTGAAGTCGAGTCTGGATAACCCCACTACGAGGGTGTCCATGTCCACCTTCTTCCTCTTCTGCACTGCGTCAGAAGACGTTAGATTCACAACCTCAGGTTTGACCACTGACTTGGCCTCCGCTACATGAGCTTTCCTTTCGGCTACCTCAGAGCCACCTCCTGCGAATCCCCCACATATGGTGCTAACGCCAAAGGAGATCACCCCTACCCTCTTCACTGGGGTGTTGTCATCCTTAGGTGGGAGATCCGGGTCATCTACATCATCACCCTCTGAATCATCATGCCTTATAGCCGGGACATCGCCACGGCACCTGCCATCTCTTCTCTTCCTAGGGTCTTCTCTTCCACCCTTTGGGGCCTTGCCATCCACAAACTTTCTTAGCATCCCGGATTTCAGCATTTTCTCAATCTCATCCTTCAGAGCAAAGCATCTATCTGTGACGTGGCCGTGATCCTGATGGAACTCACACCAGAGGTTTTTATTCCGCTTATGTGGTGGGGCCTTCAATTTTTCTGGCCACCTCAGAGTCCGGTCAGTCTTGATCTCATTAAGGATATGCTCACAGCTCACAGTCAGAGGAGTGTAATGAGCGAACTTGTCATCTGCTAACCTCTTCTTCCCCTCTTTCTTACCCTGGGACCTCCCAGTGCTACCACGGTTCTCCTCCTTATATTTGGCGGCCATTGCCTCTTCCGCATTCATCACTTTCCCCGCGGTGGACAACAGCTCTGCCATAGACTTGGGGGGGTCTTCCGCCATCTTCCACAATAGCTTCCCCTTCTGGAGGCCTCCTATCAGGGCGGTCATGGCTATGCTCTCCTCGTAATCCTCTACCTCCAACTTCTCCTTGTTAAACCTTGCTATATAGTCTCTTAGGCTTTCTCCCTTAGCCTGTTTGACATATAGGAGGTAGGTAGTCTTCTTCTGTGGTCTTACCCCAAAGAAAAAGTTGTGGATGAACCGCTCTGCTAGGCCTTTGAAGTTCTCGATCGAGTTCTTCGGAAAAGAGGTGAACCAGCTGTGTGCTGCCCCTGTCAAGGTTCCTGAGAAGGCCCTGCACTTCATCTCATCAGGTATCGAGTAAATATCTTTCGCCGACTGATACATCTCGATATGGTGCACTGGGTTAGTGCTGTCGTCATACTTAGGAGTCACGGTAGGAGGCTTGAATTTAGCTGGGGTTGGGAACCCCACTATCCTAGCTACAAACGGGGAGCCCTCCGAGTAGCCCCTCTGTAGTGGGTCCCTGCTCTTTATGAGGTCCCCTATCTTCTCCTCGAGACGTTGGATTGAGTCATTCTAGGGTCTTCTCTCTTCAGCTAGGCCGAGGTTATCCCCTGCCACCTCCCTACGATGGACAGAGGGTTCCCCAGCCACAACACGCTGACTATTGACTTCTTCCTGCTCCCTGGCTCTTCTCTCCACGGGTCGGCCTTGATCTGGCCGAGCCTGCCTATTCCCTCTTTGAGATCCTGTCGCGCTCCTTGACCTCGATAGCCTCTGCCTCAGGTCATTGACTGGGCCTAGCCTCTCGAAGGCCGACCCCCTGCTCAACCTGTTAAAGGCCAACCCTCTCTGCTGGGCCTCATCTCTTCCTCGGCCGACACATCCTTGACTCTGCCTATCAAAGGCCGACCCTCTTTGTTGGGCCTCGTCTCTTCTTCGGCCGTGACATCCTTGACTCTGCCTAAGAGGTCGTACGGTGTTATCTGACACCTCATACGGCTCCCAGTTGTCCTCCGGGTCCTCTTCAGCTTCTAGGTCATCACACCTGTCCTCTGGGCAAGGGTTTCCCTGCCTCCCCAGGCGCAAGCGCCTAGGGTCAGCAACGTCCCTCCTCCGCTGGGGTGCAGGTTGGTCCTTCATGGGCGCCTGGGGTGATCCCCTGGCATCGGGATGGGGCTGAACTGCCGCCGGTGTTATCATGTCCGGGGAGACTCCAGGTGGTCTCATCATCATGGTTTGGCTGAGCTGGGCAAATTGCTCCTTCATGGCTTGTTGTGTTGCAGCCCAAGATTTCAAGGCCGCTGCCACCTCCGCCATTTCTGACTGGGGAGAAGCCTGACTGGAGCTAGCCCCTCCACCTCCGGGCGTCGGAAGAGGCAGTGGTAATTCCGGTGCCATGTGTTAATAATAAAGAGCTTAAACAGTAAATGAGATTAAAACCTTAAAGGACCTCTTTCAATGGTGAAACAGCTCCACACAAGGGGTGGTTCCTGGTTCACCACCAGAGTCTCCGGTGAGGTAAAGAAGAAAAAGAGGAAGAGATAGCCTCTCGATTCCCACAGACGGCGCCAAAACGATGATGCTAAGAATTAGCACCACCAGGAGTGGTGTTTCCAAGCTCAATATAAGTATAACAATGGTGGCACAACTATATATAGAGATAAGAGAAGGAGGTGAGGATATGAGGAATCAACACCGGAATATGAGTGGTTCAGCCAATCTGGCCTACGTCCACTGTGAGTGTGTGAGCAGTATCACTGAACAATGGCACTAATGGCCATGGGTACAATTCACTCAAGCTCTCTCTCTCTCTGTACTGTATCTTTAGACAGTTTTTGCTAGGGTTTCAATAGCAGGATCCCTTTGCAAGGTAGGGGATGATCCCTATATATAGTGTCTAGGGGGCGCAGTGTACCCCCCATGCATGCAATGAGCATGTGTGTGATATCCTCACCAATGTGGGAATGCCATCTGTCACTGTCACATGTAAGCAATGATGATGAAATATTCTCCCACATGTGGAGAATAATCTTGTTACAACTGATTTGTGCCCAGGTGTCCTTATCCAAATGTCAACAGATGCTCGGTAGTGATGTTGGTGAATGACCTCGGCCTGAGAGAGGCCGAGCTGTAAAAGCTTGATGTCCGTTCAATCCAAATAATCTCATGAAGAACCTCAGCCTGATCTCAGCCGAGACATTATGCTCGGTCGGCCCCAGCCTAGGTAGGGATAGTCCCATGCTAGTGATTATTAATACTTCTGGTCACCTCGACCCAAGTCGAGGTGAGACTATTTGTCTTGAAGGTGATTAGGGCTCCTTGTCACCTCGGTCTGCTATCGGCCGAGGTTGCTATTCCCAGGTGCTTGAGGAGGCCTGTGATGCGCGTAGTGCCCCCCTTGGCTATGTAGATGGTAGTGTCGACCAGAGCCGAGGTATGTCTGGCCGAGGGATGATATCGTGGGCCCCTACCCCTCAGGGTCGATTCATGTCTCGGCCATCATCTTGGACCAGCTAGGTATCTCTGGGCCGAGGTTATACTTGGTCATATCAATAAGTTTAAATGATTTAAGGTATTTTCGTGCATTTTCTCCATCCTTCGAATGATTCCCCCCAAGGAAAGTGCCCCCAATATGTTCAGCAAAGTTCTTCTCTGTATGCATCACATCCAATACATGACGCACCGGGTTATTCTTCCAATAAGGAAAGTCAAATAAATTTGACCTCCGAGACCATGCCTTTCTTGTCTCAGTTTCATTCCCAGTTGGGGTCTTCTTATTCTTGACATTCTTAAATTTTGGATTCTTACCTCGCATATTAGGGTCACATTCAGAAGATTTACTTTCAATTTCTGAACCCAATAGTTGTCTCGACGGTAGCCTATGTTCAACCCCGCCCAATAAAAAATTAAAACCTTTCTCAAATCTGAATGTATGAGCTGGGGGGTAAAAACCTCCTGTGGAAATGGTGTACATTTTTTGAGCTAAAGGATAGATGAAGAGATTCATTCTCCTCTCCACAAATAGGACACCCCAAATAACCATGTACTACACAACCGGACAATGTCCCATAAGCTGGAAAATCATGAATTCCCCACATCAACATAGCTTTTAGCGTAAACTCCTATTTTCTAAAAGAGTCAAGTAATTTCACACCCTCTTCCCACAACTCATTTAATTCTTCTCCCAAAGGAGCCAGGTAGACGTCGATGTCATCACTTGGTGCCTTTTTTTCGAGGGATCAACAAAGCCATCATCAAAAATTTAGGTCTCATACACTATGAAGGAGGGAGGTTGAGTGGGGCTAGGATCACTGGTCATACACTCTGATTGGTTCTTAGATTTCCAAATGGATTGAAACCATCTGTTGATATAACCAAACAAATGTTGCATTGTTCTCGAGAAAAATCGGTATACTCATTATTCCACCTCCTCCAGGCAGTAGAATAAATAGGATGACGCATGATATTACCCCCTACTTCTACCCTAGCATGACAAGTCATTGCCTCTGCTATCCATGGTACTATGAAAAATTGCTTTAATCTAGGAACAATGGGAAAATATTTCAATACTTTTTGAGGCACTTTTGAGCTTGTTCCTTCCTTACTAGTAGATTGTACATATCTAGGTTCATCGCATACCGGACAACGATCGAGATTTTCATACTCCTTTTGGTATAATATGCATTCATACACACAAGCATAAATTGATTTACACTTCATTCCCAAACCTTTCAAACTGTTCTTTATAACCGGTTATCTGTTTGGAAGTGTATTTTCCTTGGGTAATAAGCCCTTCATCCATTTCAGAATTCCTGTCACGCTTTTACGAGACAACCCGTACTGCATCTTCAAACTGTGCAAACTAACGATGGCATGTAAAGTTGTTTGATCTTTCTCACAGCTAGAGTGTAACGGTTGGGTCGCCTTAAATTTTAAACTTTGGTAGTCATCGTCAAATTTTATCGTGATATCTTCACGAGCACTTAAACCTTCTACATCAACAGTAATCTCATTCTCCTCTGCTTCATAAACTCTATACGCATCATCAACTAAATCCTATAACATATTATGATCAACATCATCCCCTTCTACATATATCCTACTTGTTGATGGTTGTTGTGAAGGTTGGTCGTGTACAAAAGGAACTTTCAATTCGCTATGAAAACTCCAAAATTGATAAATATCTTGCATACCCGATCTTAACAAATGTAGTTCAACTGTTTTCCACTCAAACACCTTACCATTCTTACACCTAGCACACGGACACGAAAACTCTTCATCACTATGACATCTCTTTGCATATTTCATAAATTCATTATCACCTCTACGAAACACATCCCCCATTCTATTTGTCTCACTCATCCACTCTTTGTATTTCGGATATCCAATCACAGCTTCCACAACTAATCACCTATTAAATCTAAGAAGTGTATATTCATGGATTAGTATAAACAAAACTTAGATTTATAGTATGTTTCATTTAATTATGTCTTATATATATTCAAATTCAATTTATAATAGAAAATTATATTTCCTCCATCTCCTCTAAAGGGTGAGTGGTCCTATCCCATTCAAGACCACATTTTTCTGTAATATACTTAACAGCTAATGCACATTGTTACAATTTGAAAAAAATTCGGCAGCATATCCCTGTAGTTCTCTAAGTACACGATGTAGATTGGCAAGTGTGAGTGTTATTTCAATTGATCAATTGAAATAACAGTCACACTTGTCAATCTAGTTTTTACCCAGAGAACATTTGAATACGACTGCAGAACTTCCTCCAAAAGTAACAACTTTAAGCCAGTAAGAATATTATACAGAAATTATGCAGTCCCAAACTGTCCAAATGGGACAATTCGAGAGATCTCATTACAGGGGTAATGACTCTGGAACGGGTCTAAGGGCTATTGAATGCGTACACATAAGAACTAGAAGGCTAGTATCTATGCGCACTATATGTAATTTCAAGTATGTTTCATTTAATTATCATACTATATATATATTGTTTGATATACAAAGTAATTTTAAAAAAAAAGTTGAAAAATCCCACCCCCATATGGACAATAATCCAGTGGTCATGCCACTTTTAAAATTAACCAACCCGTCATCAATCCACTATAATCCAATAGCAATGTCAACAACAAATGTGTTTCCAGTGCTCCTTCTAATTCATCTACTCAATTAATTATTTTCATCAACTAAACTAACAATTAAAGTATACAATTATTAATTTTCTAATTTACAATGAGGGGAAATACTACTTTCATAATTAATCATATATTAATTTAGTAATTTACAATGAGGGATAATTAATCAATTCGTTTATCAGAGACATTACGCACAAACACGCACACTATACACACATATACACACAAGCGCACATACACACACACATGCAGCCCCCCACCCCTAACCCCCCCACCCATCCCTGCCTCCTCCCCCCACCCTTCCCCACCCCCTCCCCACTCCCACCCACCACACACAGGCACACACACATGCACACAGACCACACAAATACATAAACAACCCCCCCCACCCCCTACCCCCACCCCCCACACACCACACACGCGCGCACACACACACACATGCACAACCCTCCCACCCTGCCCCTCACCTACCCTCACCCTGCCCCATCCCCTCCCCACCCCCCACCCACCACACTCGCACACACACACACACACATACACACACGCACACGCACATACACACACACACACACACACACACACATATATATATATATATATATATATATATATATATATATATATATATATATATATATATATATATATATATGGAAGAGAAAGAGAGAGAGAGAGAGAGAGAGAGAGAGAGAGAGAGAGAGAGAAGGAGGGAAGAAACAGCGGGGGAAAAAGAAGAGGAAAGAGTTTTTTGCTGCGACATTTATCACGGTCATGTCATGATCATTGACCGTGAATACATCATAAGTATTGTCACTATCAATGAACTTGACAATCCTTTGCCATGATCAATGACCGTGACACAAAACGCGTGTTTGTTGTCACGGTCATTGACCCTGACAAGGCTAAATCCTGGAAGGGTGACAATTTACCCATTTTGGTGTAGTAGAATAAGAGTAATACATTATGTGAAGAAAGATAATATCTCTCAATCCTTCACTCGAACATGTTTGCCCCATTTGTTCAAATTATAAATGACATTGAAAGTATCGATTACTATAACACGAGCATTATTTTGACTCATATTAATTGTTTGAAGATGTTCACTATTGATATATATTTCAAAAGGTTTATGTTGTGCAACTAAAATATTATAGTTTCTTTAATGGAAATTTTATTCTATCGAATTCTTTGATTCAAGAAGTGGGGCTAACAAACAAATATATAAAGCTTTGATCAAAATTTCAAGTCTCAGATTGACTTTATTGAAGTATGCTTGACTCCAACATGACTCATGATCATTCTTACTCTGAATGAAAGATAAAAAATCATGCAACAAAAAATATGAGGTATCAATAATAATTTCTTAGCAAAGTTTAATGCTTATGAAATATCAAGTCATTCTATATAAGCCCTGGTACCTCTTAGACTTTACTTGTTTGTAATTCTCTCCTTAATAAAATGAGACAATAGGATTGAGAACACAAAATGTATTATTAAAAGTAAAAATAAAAAAGGGGGTATGACAGTTTAGTACCTAAGGCTCCAAGGGCATCGAAGTTCTCATAGTATCGACCTGAGAACAAAGAAACAGGTTGAGTAGTTTAGAAAGTGCCATGTATGAATACAATAGTAACAAAGGCATGAAAATTTAGTACGCAGACTCTAAGGGAATACTAACACTCAAAATATTAACCTGAAATCAAAGAAACAGGTTAAGTAGACGAGAAAATGCCTAGAATATGTATAAATAAAAGTTATAACAGTTTAGTACCTCGGGCTTCAAGGGTAGAGGAGCGCTCACATTCTTAACCTGGAAAAAAATGAAACAGGTTAAGTAGACAAGCAAATGCCAAGAATAACTATAAATAAAAAGGTATGATAGTCTAGTAGCTCATGCTCCAAGGGCATAGTAGCGCTCACGATATTAACCTGAAAACAAATAAACAAGTTAAGTAGACAAGCAGTTGCCTCGACTAAATATAAATAAAAGGTACGATAGTTTAGTACTTAGGGCTCTAAGGGCATGGGAGCGCTCAGAGTTTTAACCTGAAAAAGAAAGAAACAGGTTAAGTAGACGAGCAGATGCCAAGCATAAGTATAAATAATAGGTGCGACAGTTTAGTACCTCAGACTCCAAGGGCATAAGAGCGCTCACAATATTAGCCTCAAAACAAAGAAAAAGATTAAGCATATGAGCAAATGCCAAGAATAAGTATAAATAAAAGGTAAGAGTGTTTAGTACCTCAGGGTCTAAGGGCATAAGAGCGCTCACAGTGTTAACCTGAAAACAAATAAACAAGTTTAGTAGACGAGCAAATGCCAAGAATAAATATAAATAAAAAGTACGATAATTTAGTACCTCGGGCTCCAAGGTTTTAGGAGCTCTCACAGTAGTAAACCGAAAATAAAGAAACATGATAAGTAAACAAGCATATGCCAAGAATAAGTATAAAAACGGTACGATAGCTTAGTACCTCGGGCTCCAAGAGCATATGAGCACTCACAATATTAACCTGAAAATAAAGAATCAGGATTGTGTAAATAAGCAAGTGCTAAGTATAAATAAAAAGTATGACAGTTTAGTACCCCGGGATCCAAGGGCATGGGACCGCTTACAATTTAATAAAGAAACAAGTTAAGTAGATGAGCAAGTCCCAAGTATGAATAAAATAATAAAAAAAGTGCGATAGTTTAGTGCCTAGGGCTCCAAAGGCACTGGAGCGCTCATAGTATTAACCTGAAAACAAAGAAGCAGGTTCAATAGATAAGCAAGTGCAAAGTATGAAGAAATAGGTTATGTAGATGATCAAATGACTTGTATAAATCATAACCTGTAAAAAAGCTACAAAATTTTAGTACTTAAGGCTCCACAGGAATGGGAGCACTCGTGGTGCTCACTTAGAAATAATAAAACAAGTTGAGAAGCCAAGCAAGTATTTGCAAAGTATAAGAAAAAAAACAATTATATATGACAATTTGTGCCCGAGGCTCCGCTTGAGTAGGAGCACTCGAACTTAAAATATGTGAAGCCTAAAAATAAATAAACAAGCTGATCACGTAAACAAAATCTGCAAGGTATGCGTATAACACAGAGTATTGGTGCACATGTATTCTTCATGAGGGGGATAATGTTGAGAAGTCCTTAAGAAAGTGAACAAAGAGTGAAATCTTGATTATAATATTATGTGCACAAGTCTCTTGACACTACAAGACACTTATGCATGAGGGGGACAATGTTGAGAGGTCCTCTATCAAGTTAACAAAGCGTGAAATTTTGACTACAATATGTCGTGCACAAGTCTCTCGACACTACAAGACACTTTTGCACGAGGGGGCTAATGTCAAGGGGTACATGAGAAATCCCTCAATTACCTAAGGGTGAAGTGAGCGATGATTAAAAGGTAGGGAGGTCTCATAATCAACCCTTCAAGATACCAGACATAGTGGGTGCCAGGAGAAGTGGGTACCAATGAGTGGCTCCACCTGCCAAAGATTACAAGATTAATAGAAAATAGCCTAGGGAGAGGGTATCCACTTAAAGTGGTTCCACCTTCCTAAGATTGCAACACTAATAGAAAATAGCCTAGGCCGAGGGGATCCACCTTGAATGTCCCCTCTTCCCAAGTTGGATGTTGAAAAAAATGACTCAGGGCGAGGGGTCCACCACGAGTGGCACCCACTTATAAGATCAATACAAGAAATAAATTATGGCGAGGGGGTCCACTTCGAGTGTCCCCTCTGCTAAGACCAACACAAGTACTAGTTTGCGGACAAGGGAGTCCACCACAAGTGTCCCCTCAGCCAAGATTACAACAAGCAATAGTTTATGGCGAGAGAGTCCATCACGAGTGGACCCTCGACCAAGAGAAATGTTACAAAAGAGCTCGTGAAGAGGGAGTCCACCACGAGTGGTCCCTCAGCTACAATCAACGTTAAGAACAATTTATGGCAAGGGAGTTCACTTCGAATGACCCCTTTTGCCAAAGACAAATACAAAGAAGAAAACCCAGGGCAGGGGAGAACAAGAAAAGTGACCAATATATCAAAGACATACATAGAAATGAGAGGGTCTACGCCCAGTGGCTCCCCCTCATTGAATAAGTTGTGAAACAAGGTAAGATGAGTTATGGAGAGGGGACTCACCTCGAGTGGCCCTCTTCCCAAAAGCAATGCCAAAAAAGAAAATAACTTGGATGAGGATGTCCACCACGAAGAACCCATATGACAAGAACACCTCAAAGAACAATTAATGATGAGGGACCCCTCTGCTAAGATCATATTATAAAAATAGGGGTGTGATGGCATGAAACTTGCACATTAAAAGAAAAAATAGAAAAAGGCAAAATAGAAAGGAGGAAGATGTATGATAGTATAATACCTCCCTAACATCTACTGTCTTAAGTTATCCCCCAGCTATCGGTAAAGTCGTAACACTAAACAGAAAATAAGGAAAAGGTAAGAGTTAGAAAAGAGTTGCACACAAAAAGCAAGTTGCACACACCTACAAATATGTCAAAGAAACGAGAGACTAGAAAATTTTGAAACACAAGTATAGCAAAAGGTGTGCTGATGTGACAAAACAATTTAATGCCTGTAGTGTAATTATGTGATTGAGTAAAACTATTCATAATCCAAGGAAAATTGAACCATTTCTTACAAATCATTTGGTCTACCCAACACAAAGATTTTTGTACGAGTGGACTAATATAGAGGGGCATCCATATACTATTATAAAATAGCCTAGGGAGAATAAGCCCACTTAGAGGAACTCCTACAACCCAAGATAGAAAGAAAATATTTAGAGCAGAGAGGTCCACCTTTAGTGTCCCTATGACCAAGTGCAATACCTATAAGAGGGGACTCACAATGAGAAATCCCTCTACCGAAGAATCAGTCTAAAGAAAAATGCCTAGTGCGAGGAGGCTCACCATGAGTAGCCCCTTTGCCCAAGTTGATACCCTAAAAAAGGAGTTCCACCTTGATTTGCCTCATCCCCAAAGCCCGGGATAAAGTGAGAGAGAATTTAATGACCCCGGGGATAATGATGAAGGAACCCTAAGGTCACTAAAAAAATTAAAGATTGCAATTATAGCGTACAAAGACTTTTTCTCTGTCTAACACAAAGGACTTCGCATGAGGAGACCAATCTAGAAGGGCATTATACCGCAAAGAACAATATTATATAGGAAGGGAGTCCATGAGACCCCACTTCCAATTCCAGTAAAAATATGATTTTTGGCCGAGGTACTCCTCTTACTTCCAAATCCAATAAATATCATTTTTGGGTGAGGGACTCCCCCCTACTTCCAATTCCATCACAATATGAATTTTGGGAGAAGGACTCCCACCTTCTGCCAAATCCAATAAATATGATTTTTGGGCAAGGGACTCCCCCTTCCTTCCAATTCCAATAAATAAGATTTTTCGGCGAGGGACCCTCTCCTTCCAAATCCATTGAATATGGTTTTCGTGCGAGGGACTCTACCCTCCTTCGAACTCTAGTAAATATCATGTTTGGAAAGGGACCCCCCCACCCCACCTCCTTCTAGTTCCAAAGATGTTTGGGCGAGGGACCCATCCCCCACCTACTTCTAGTTCCAAATATATTTATGCGAGGGACCCCTCCCCAACCTCCTTCCAATTCCAAAGATGTTTGGGTGAGGGACCCCTCCCTCACATCCTTTGAATTCCCAAGATGATATAATTTGGGGTCAGGGACTCCCCCTTAGCAAAGTTAGTGGAAATGATACTTGGGCAGAGGATTACACAAATGAGGGACCCCTCTGCCAAGACTAGCTAAAATGTAAAATCAAGTGAGGAAGTCCACAGTGACCTCTAGAAAATTTTCAAATCCAGGGATTATTATTGGGTCTAAGACATAAGTGACCCTAAAGAACAAAATAAGTCAGGATGAGAGGTTCTACCATGCGGTCCTTAAATTTATTGATATTCTTCTTAAATTGACTGAGGGGAACATTATTAGCAACGACCTCCTCGTCCTTTTGATATAGCTTAGTTCAAGTCTTCCTTAGGTTATTGACCATCTCATACAAGATATTTTTCATCTCAATATTCTCTTTTGTCAGCACCTCTATGGTATGCCTCTGCACTTCATAAGCCATATGTTTAGTGATGACCTCCCCCCTCAATATAGTGGTAGCCATAGAACTCTATCAGTAACACGAAAGTTCAAAAGTAGCATTAAATAAACAGTTAAATAGAAATAAAAAATGGGTATAAGGAATTACCATTACTAGATAATTTTAGGCCAACCACCACAATAAAACATGGTCGTATGTTCTTAAGGTTGCTCTTATTGTTCTTAAGGTCCATGATAGCCATACAGGTTGGTCTTATTGTTCATATGTTGGAAGATACAATCAGGGTCTCATTTGAGATCCTCTCTAGTGAAAAAATGGTAAAGATCAAAATTGAAGTTCTCAACTTCACCATAAGGAGAGTTCAATCCTGGTGCTCGGAGTTAGAGACAAACAAGACTCCCATATAACTGCAATCATTCAGAAGCAACCCCAACTCTTTCAAACATGGGATCACCTTGTAACCATGGGTTCCCCAGTGGCCTTTTATCCCCCACCGTATGATAAATAGGGGACATGGGGGCTTTCCCTTTAGTTGTATCCCTAACAACTTTGAGTTTAGCCACATTATTTATAGCCAACTCTTCTTGCTTCCTCTCTCCAGTATTGATTCTCTATTGGGCATCCACTTTTCTCTTTTCTCTCGCCTCAATGTCGGCTTTCCTTTTTCATTTGACCTCCATCTTCTTATGACATATCAACTCTATTTGGTTCCAATAAAGGTGCCTAGGTGTCATTCCATATGCATATTACTATGGATTAATGGAAGAGATGGGAGATGAAACTACAAAGGAAAGTAAGGTAGTGTTGAATGGGAAGAAAAATCTTTATCAGGAGGCGATGATGAATAGAAATAGATAGCTACCTATGACAGCTTCAACTTCGCCCATGGGGTTGGATTTTTTTCAGATTGGTTTAGAACATACACCGTCCTGCACAAAAATAACTACTTCATTAGGCGTCCCCCACAGGGAAGGGTATGATATCCGACGTCTATGAACATTGATGAAGAAAATAATTCTTCAAACTTGGGAGGATTGGTCATACAGTAAGACTCCACTAAATCCTTCAATGTAATTGGAAGTTTTGGGGTTGTTATACCCTTATAGGGATAGCTTACGTGGGTCCAAATGATACTAAGAGAGGACTTCCTATGTTTTCGAACTCACTTACAAAAAGAGGTCGAATCAGGTACTAATCTACCCATCGAGCCACATTGACAGTTGCCCTCCTCTAGTGTAGTCAATTGCTCAAACTATATGCATGTATTGAGATATACACCAAACCGACTTCTCAATGGTCACGTGGGAATAATGGAGCATGGTTGTTATGAATTTTTTACTTTCACTCATATTAAGAATGCCATTATGAGATCCAAGGCATATGAGTTTATTATTTACTTGTTAACATATGTATATAGGTGTAATTTCCTAACCTATGAAGGCAGTGCACATGTCCCCTAAATATTCTCTACCAGCCACCTTTAAATAGGGAGAAAATCAACATAAAAATGGACTCAATCATTCTACTATCATATCAACCCTAATTATACACCTGATAATAGTGAAAGGAGAGCTAGTAACACCCATGGATGTAGGTTTCTATCTTGGGATGAACAACATAAAAATTTGCTTCATTATTATTGTCTCTCATCCCATTCTCTTAATTATTCATCTTCTTATTGATTATTTGATTGTTTGGTATCCTCATTTTTAAACAATAACAAATTAGTTCCATCTGTGGGAACATTATGAGACATTGTGATCCTTATCGAAATTAGTTCGTTTATCACCTTCACTAAAACACCTGAGAATGGCGAATAATCTTGAAAGTTCCCGTATGGCAGAAGTCCAAACATCGCCCACCCCTAGTGGGGTGGGAAATTTACACAGTCTATTGATGAGCCTGGCCAAGGGTCAGGAAGCGATGTAAGAGAGTGTTAAACAATTGGCACACACCCTTTAGGTCGTGACAGTGCAGCTCCATTAAAATATCGTTATGAAGCAGGGGAGGATGATTTCCCCTAGTTCCCTACATAGATAGGAGGTAGCAATACCACAAGAAAGATTTGTAGAATCCTAGAAGGCTGAACCTGGGGTCCCACAAGAATGTCATCTTCGCCCGGCAAACCAAAACGTAGTGAGACCAGGATTATCGCACCAGAGCCACTTCCTCCATCCAGTCACCTAGCCATTTTAATGACCAATCATATTTTGAAGAGTGTCCTAGTGCGCTGAAAAGGTTCAGTAGAGGATCGGCATTTGATCGGATGGGCCTGCATCGTAATTACTAGTAGGTAGAAGTGGTATCTCACAATCGTGACCAAATGAAAAGTGGTTCGGGTAGATCCATCACTAGAGGCTCCCACCGATCTGCTATAGCATCGGTCGAACCTGAGCAGACTTACCAAAAAGATAAAATGGGTGAAAGTCAATGACGAAATGCAAAGACAGTTATAGGTAAGACCAAAGATGATAACCAACCATGGAAGGGATTCATCAAATGTTTGGAGGATAGGATCGGCAAGATGGCCAAGTCTAAGAACCCTCTAGAGAGAGACTTTACGAAAGGGTCGCAATTCATCTCTTCTGTTGTAATGTACCCTACCTCAGTTCAAGTTATCGATTATCAGGCCAAAGTGCTATGGAAAGATAGATCTCGTTTTGCATATAGAGCAGTATCAACAACTGCGGACATTTATTTTTTTCCCAATGAGATTCGATGCAATGCCTTTTCTAACACAATCACATGTTTTGCTCAAATCTGGTACAATAGCCTGCCAAGAGGGAAAGTAGACAATTTCCAGTAGTTGGCCGACTTGTTTGAAAGTAACTTCTACTTTGGCACGAAATCAGGAAGGAAAGTGGCCCGTCTATTTAGTATTAAGCAAAAGGCCGATGAAAGCAGTCGTGTCTATATCATCCATTTTTATACTGAGAAGCTAGAGGCAGTGGATTATAATTAGCGGACTGTGATGACTACTCCCATGAGAGGTCAACATCCAGGGAAGCTATTTTGGGCATTGGTGAAAGAACCACCAAGGATGATGGTGGAACTTCTAGCCAAAGTAGGAAAAGTCATGAACGCCAAAAAAGCAATGGCTGCCAAGGAGTTCAACCACCCCAAATCATCACCCAGAAAAGATAGCGACAAGAATGATAAAAAAGATCGAAATGTCAAAAGGACGACGAAGTATGAAGAATATACTCCATTCACATTCGACATCCATCACATTCTAGAGGAAATTCGGAGAACCAAGGACCTCAAGTGGCCAGGAAAGTTAAAAGCATCAGCGAGTAGGCGGGATAGATGCAAGTACTATGACTTTTATAAAGATCACGATCGTAATATATATAACTACATCTCTTTAAAGAATGAAATCGACGGTCTAATCAAAAGAGGCGAGTTATCTAGGTACGTGGAGAAGGATGGTTGACTAGATCCAGATGAGCGTAAGGCTAGGAGACGATCAAAGTCCCCATGCCACGGGACAAACAATAAGATTCGGAGGATGATATATACCCATGATATCCTTTCGGTGTCACTTCATCACCGGTGGAGGTCCAAGTGGGGGAGAAGACCTAGCAGAAAGGAAGGTGTAAGGAAACAAGTCTCCGATTGAGTCTTAATGTAGTGTTGGCTCAATTCCGGACAAAAATATTTGAGTCATAGGATAGTGTTCATGTGTATCGTTATAAGCCTATGACGTGTTAGTTGAAGACGTAGGGGTTCATCATATTCCGGGTTTAGTGTGACTCGTTTCTACGTCAACAACATTGGTTCGAATGCCCCTAAAGTATGAATGCATTATATATATATATATATATATATATATATAAGACTTTGGAATTTTATTGGGTGTAATTTATAATTTTTTATAAATAATTTTTAATGACTTTGTTTGACTCAGAAAATATTTTTTGGAACTTTTCACAAAAAGTTTTGGACTTAAAATGAATATTGCTTTTTCTGACACGTCGTTCTAACGAACTGGAATATCGTTTAAATGAGATTCCTATGCCGTTCGAACGAACTGGCATCTTGTTCGAACAAGATTGCCAGGTCGTTCGAACGAGATTTCTTTTTTCGCACTGGAACATCGTTAGTAAATTCGTTCGAACGAAAAATTCGTTCGAACGACATTGGCGGGAACAGTGTTTGGGCTATTTTTTGCAGTTTTCTCTATGTTCCCACTATCTTTTCCCCATTATTCTTTGACAGAATTATCAAGTGCAGGAACCAACCTTTTCAAAATAACTTTTTCATATTCTTCCATCTCCTAGAGAGAGTTTTGAGAGTTTAATTTTTCCATGAAAAGGTTCATGTTTTGAGTGTTTGTTTTCCAAGAAAACCATCCTTAAACACTTTTGGTTTACACCCATATTAGTTTATTCCAAGTTTCAATATATATATCGTTGCTTGGAGTGTTTAGCACCAAGTTTTTCTATACACCTCAAAGAAGAGAAGTTTGGGTTTGCTTCTACATCCCGCAAAGAAGAATATTGTTTGCTGTGACATTCCCACTTGAAGAAATGCTCCTTATTCGGGTGTCGGTGACCAAAAAAGTCCAATCGGTGGATTTCGAGACCGCGGTTGACCTTCGTGGTTATTCGCTAGACAGAGGTGTGTATAAGAAGGAGAGTAAGGGCTTGGATGGAGTCAAGTCGGGTGTTGTAAGTCTTTCTTTCTTATACTTATAAAATCGTACTTAGTGGATTTGAGGCTAGGGTCGTTCAGGATTTTTTCCCGTTGAGGGTTTTTCCTCGTACATCCAGCATAGTGGTTGTTTACTTATTTTATCTTTCGTAAATCACATTAGACGCATTCTTAGGTAAAAAGATAAAATTGGTTTATTTAACTTGGTGCTAATTTAATTTGGGTAAAAATTAAATTAATTCAATTCATTACTTTAATTTGATAAAATTTGGTTTGGCTCAATTTGCAAATTGACTTAATTATTTGATTGGAAAATTTTAGGACTTGGATTGAATTAAGTTGTTTAAGTGAAAAAAAATATTTTGTTGTTTAATTTAATGTCAATTCTTATTTTGTTTAATTTTAATTTGAAAGAAATTAAAATTTGGTTTATGTACTTGTTTAGTTGAACCATCACTATTCCGCATCTAAAAGGAAATTACTTTTTGTAAAATATAAAAAATTGGGGGTCTACATTTTCAACAAGTGGTATCAGAGTGGGATCGCTAAATTATTGCGTTTAAGATATTTTTTTAAATACTTTTGACTAAAATGGAGTTTTCCCCATTTTCAAAATTTCCTATTTTCGATGGTTCTAATTACGCATATTTGAAAGCAGGTATGCGTTCGGCACTTAGATCTCTAGATGAGAGGGTTTAGTTGTCTGTCATTAACGGGTTGTCCCCACCTACATATTTAGTTGAAAATAAACGTGTTCCCAAACCCACCGATAGATGGAGTGAGAATGAATTTAAACTTGCAAATTTTAATTCCCGTGGTTTAAATGCCTTGTTTAGTGCGGTCGCACCAGATGAATTCCGATGCATTAGGACGTGTGAAAAAGCTAAAGAAGCTTGGGATATTTTAGAACTCACTCGTGAAGGAACTAGTGTCGTTAGGGCTTCAAAACCCCAAAACCTTACCACTCAATTTGAAACCATCAAAATGAACGAAAAAGAAACTTTTGATGAATTTTATGCTAGACTTTTCGATATAGTCAATTCATCTTTTAATTCGGGAGAGAAAATACCCGACAATCTTGTAGTAAAGAAAATTTTAAGGTCCCTACCCGATAGGTTTATTCCTAAGGTGACCGTGTTAAATTCTTTACCCACTTTAGCCTCTACGAAATTAGAAGAGCTCGTAGGTGATTTACAAACCTATGAGCTAGGCATGTTTCCCTCTAAAACTGAAAAGAAAATAGATAAGGGGGTAGCTTTGAAAGCCCGAAAGGAGGAAAAATAAGTAGCAGAGAGTGAAAGTGAGAGTGGCTCGGAAGATATGACTATCTTTGCTAGGAAGTTTTGAAAATTTCTTAAATTTAACAAAGATAAATTTAAAAATAGTTTTAAGAAATTTGAAAATTCTAAGCATAACAAAGCCGAGAAGATCCCTAAAGCTATTAATGAAAATTTAAATAGGGACGAGTCAAATAGGTGTTACGGTTGTGAGGGTTATGGCCATAGGGAAAAAGAGTTCCCAACTAAACTAAGGAGAGAGGCTAAGCAACCAATTTCCTACAATGCAGCCCTTAGTGATAGTGATAAGGAAGAGGGAACCGATTCCCTCACTAAGCCCAACTTTGTGGCTTTTATGGAAAGTCATGTGAGTGAAAGTGAGCACTACTTCATTGATGAAATTTTAACACAATGCACTTACAAGGCCTTTGTTTGTGAATCCCAAAGAGATGATGGTAGTGAGAGTGGAGAAGAAAGAGAGAGTGAAAGTGAAAATGAGGTCGATGTGAGTGAAATTCAAATTGCATTTCAAGAATTATTTGAAGAATCTATTAAATTAAAAAGAACAAATTTGAAGTTAGAAGCTAGTTTAAGAGAGCGTGTTAAGGTCATTGATGAGAGTAAGTTAGCGGAAGACCTTAGGAAACGTGAGAGAGATCTTCGTGAGAAGCTTGAATATGTAGAAGGCGAGAGAGATAGCCTTAAAGGTTTAATGGAATCCTTGAAAAGGGAGCTTCTCGCTTTTGAAGAACGGAATGTTTTATTAGAGTCTAACATTGTAGATTTAGAAAATAAATTAAAAGACTCTAGTAAAGTCAAATTTGATTTGGAGTGTCGTTCGGAGAAATTAGATAAAATATTAGGAACTGTCCAAATTAAAAATGACACGTGTACTTTAGGCTTCGATACTTGTAATGAGTCAAATGATAAATCCAAAATCAATGTTTTAGGAGAATCCTCTAGGAACAATGTTATAGATCATTCTTTAGGTAATTCTTTTCGTCGAGTCTTTAGGTGAACACATTGTGGTCGAAAAGGTCATCTTAAGAAATTTTGTTTTGATTTTAAACGAGGTCCTAGAAAATCCCAATGTAAGGCAACCGAGGTAGCCAAGATTCCTACACCCCGAAATCATCATTCGTCATTAGTTTGGGTTAGGAGATCCGACTTGGTAGCTTTACAAGATAGGCTTTTTTATTCTCATTTACTTTCACATGCTTCCTCCCTTACTAAATCTAAAGGTTGAATGTGTTAGTTGTTTTCATACTCTATCTTTTTGCGCCTCATATTATGTATTATTGCTTGGTGTATGCATGTTTAGTCATTTTCTAGTCATTACTTTAGCACATATCACATTCTAGAATTATGATTGTTGTTTATCTTTTGTATTATAGTTCTTTCATTTTAGTTTGTATTAAATAAAAAAAACAAAAAAATTCTAGTTTGTCATTTGTGTTTTACCTTTTTAGTAATTTAAGATTAATGAAAAATACAAATGAATTTTGTGTGTCTTTTGAGTAAATATTTTTAATTTTCAGTTAAAAATTGTCAAAACCTCAAAAAGAATTTTTTGTGTCTATTTTAGTTTGACACACTCTATGTGGCATATACTTGTGTTTGAATCCCTTCTTTTTCGCTTCCATGTGGCTAGAACTTTTGGTTTAGATTGTCAATCCTTAAAATGTTCTTTACCATGCATACATAGAGTAGTTAGATTTTGTGTTGATATAATGGATTCTATTTTTAAATGCCTCAATTCACACATGAACGAGCTCACTTGAAATTATAACTTCATATGTATATTTGAGATTTGTGAGGTGTTCTCCTACCAATCTTGTCATTTACATGTTATGTAACCTAGGAGGAATAGTGCATGTTAAAATTCGTTGCACGTGAGATTTGTGTGAGATATAAAGATTATATATATAAATGTGCACGAGGAAGGGCTCCGAAGGGAAATATCATCCTTTGCGAGTAAGGCACCATTTGCTTGGACTTAAAAGAAATACGTGGTCCAAAGGCCTAAAAGAATAATGGCATTAAAAGAAAATATTTTCCAAGGCCTAATTTGTTTAGGTTATTTATTCATTCAAAAGATTAAAATAATATGCTTAAATTGAGGGAGTTTGGATGGTATATCAATGGGTTGCACAATGTCCGTTTATCCTAGTTGTACTTTCAATGTCATGACTCTAATGGTTTGTAGAATCATCAAAATTCTAGGCTTGTATGCATTATGTATGTTTGTTTATTGAGTTCAATCTATATTGTCACATGAGGTAATATTCAAATGTGATAAAGTTTGTAATCAAATGAGAACTCCATGAACATGTTTTAAGTGATTGGGTCTAAATTTAATTGTTACTAGTTCACACCCCTACACTTTCGTTTCCATATGACACATTTTTGTCATACGAATGTGAAAAGCTTATTGTAGTTTGTGTCATGTGTGGTGTCCATACCTATATATATGCGCGTGTACATTAGTGATATTAATTATGCCTATATATATATGGTATTTTTTTTCTTTGCCTCGCTTTCCAGTCCATCTATGCTTTTAATTCATAATTGGTATCTATCGTGTTGTATATTGTTGTTGATACCACATGCTTAGTATCTTATGTATCACATTGGGATCATTTTTTTTTTGCATCTTCGTTGGTTTCCGTTATTATTTGTATGGATTAGTTATAATTTTGTTACCCATAGGCTTTCATGTTCTTAGCACTCTAAGCTTCATCATGTTTAAAATTAATTTTATCCTTTGTCTATTCCTGAACAAAAATGGGGAGAATGATAGGGGGAGAAATGGTATCTAATCCTATTGTAATCGCATTTTAGTTTGGGATATTTATCTTAGGGGGATACTTCTTTCTAAGTAGGTCATTAATTTGATAGAGGGGATAATTAATTTAGGGGGAGTATTTATTTTAAGTGCATTTAATATTCTTGATATTCCCTATGCGTTTGTTAGTTTGCAGGAATTCTTCTAAATGGCAAATTTCATCGGCAAAGATATTGATCCTTTGGTTTTTGAGTCAAGCTATGTAATTTTTATTTTGGGTGGGATATATTTATTAGTCTAGTAGAGCTTGACGGCCCTTTAGGATTTTTGTTTGGTTTTTGTCCCGGAATAGGCAAAGGGGGAGATTTGTAAGGACACACGTTTTCGATTGAGTCTTACTGTAGTGTTGGCTCAATTACGGACAAAAATATTTGAGTTATAGGATAATGTTCAAGTGTATTCATCCAAGCCTATGATGTGTAAGTTGAAGACGTAGGGGCCAAGATTATAAAGCTTCATCATATTCCGGGTTTAGTGTGCCTCGTTTCTACGTCAACAACATTGGTTTCAATGCTCCTAAGGTATGAATAATTTTTAATGACATTATATATATATATATATATATATATATATATATATATATATATATATATATATATATATATATATATATAACTTTGGAAATTTATTGGGTGTAATTTATAATTTTTTATAAATAATTTTTAACGACTTTGTTTTACTCAGAAAATATTTTTTGGAACTTTTCATAAAAATTTTTGGACTTAAAAGGAATATTGCTTTTTCTGACACGTCGTTCGAACGAACTGGAATATCGTTCAAACGAGATTCTAATGCCGTTCGAACAAACTGGCATCTCGTTCGAACGAGATTTCCAGGTCGTTCGAATGAGACTTCTAACGAGATTGATTTTTTCGCACTGGAACATCGTTAATAAAGTCGTTCGAACGACATTGACGGGAATAGTTTTTGGGCAGTTTTTGGCAGTTTTATCCATGTTCCCACTATCTTTTCCCCACTACTCTTTGACAGAATTATCAAGTGCGGGAACCAACCTTTTCAAACCAACTTTTTCATATTCTTCCATCTCCTAGATAGAGTTTTGAGAGTTTACTTTTTGCATGAAAAGGTTCATGTTTTGAGTGTTTGTTTTCCAAGAAAATCATCCTTAAACACTTTTGGTTTACACCCATATTAGTTTAATCCAAGTTTCAATTATATATATCCTTGCTTGGTTAGCACCAGGTTTTTCTCTACACCTCAAAGAAGAGAAGTTTGGGTTTGCTTCTACATCCCACAAAGAAGAAGATTGTTTGCTGTGACATACCCACTTGGAGAAAGGCTCATTGTTCGGGTGGCGGTGATCGAAAAAGTCCGATCGGTGGATTCCGAGACCGCGGTGGACTTCCGTGGTTATTCGCTAGGCAGAGGTGTGTACAAGAAGGAGCATCGGGGCTTGGACGGAGTCAAGTCGGGAGTTGTAAGTCTTTCTGTCTTGTACTTGTAAAACCATAATTAGTGGATTTGAGGCTAGGGCCATCCGAGGTTTTATCCCGTTGTGGATTTTTCCTTGTACATTCGGTGTAGTGGTTGTTTACTTCTTTTATCTTTCGCAAAATACATTAGATGCATGCTTAGGTAAAAAGATAAAATTGGTTTATTTGAGTTGGTGCTAATTTAATTTGGTTAAAAATTAAATTAATTCAATTCACTACTTTAATTTGATAAAATTTGGTTTGGCCTAATTTTCAAATTGACTTAATTATTTGTTAGGCAAATTTTAGGACTTGGATTGAATTAAGCTGTTTAAGAGAAAAAAATTATTTTGTTGTTTAATTTAATGTCACTTCATGTTTTGTTTATGTACTTGTTTAGTTGAACCATCACTATTCCACATCTAAAAGGAAATTATTTTTGTAAAATTTTAAAAAATGGGGGTCTACATTTTCAACAAAAGGCCTGCCTAAATGAGGCCAATTCTTACGCTCATGTGAGACAGATCAACATAGTAGAGAAATTGGAAACATAGTAGAGAAAATGAGGCCTAAAGGAAGGGATTCTAGAGTATTGGTGGGAAATGGTAGCTTTGTAGACATTATGTTTATAACTATACAGATCAACATAGTAGAGAAATTGGAAACATAGTAGAGAAAATGAGGCCTAAAGGAAGGGATTCTAGAGTATTGGTGGGAAATGGTAGCTTTGTAGACATTATGTTTATAACTATTTCAAAACGTTGAAGCTCCATGATAGTAAGTTAACGCCATACCACCGACCCTTGATTGGCTTCTCAGGTGAAAAATTATACCCATTAGTAATGATGAAGGCCAAAGTTATATTGGGCACATGGTCAACCTATTGCATCGAGAAAGTTTTTTTCTTTATTCCGGATAAAAACGTACTATCTGCCTACAACGTGATACTAGGAAGGTTTGGATTGGAAAATTTGATGCCATCCCATCCACGGTGCATCAGTGCCTGAAGTTGTCAACTCACTACGGAATGATGGTCATAAAAGGCAACCAGGTAGAGTCACGTGAGTGCTACAACACTTCGATACATCCGAAAGAGTATAAGAAGCTTATGACCACCTACCAGATTGAAACCATAGACCCACGAGATGAAGCGAGACTGGTTAAATGGTAACCACTTGATGCATATTACCCAAAGTGGAAAGTCCAGATTGGGTCACCACTAAACCCATTTCTAAGGTAGAAGCTCATAAACTTCTTATAGCAACGCACGAACGTGTTTTCATAGAGCCACGAGGACATGCCCAAAATTGATCCTAATTTTATTTGACGTCGAGAAGAACCTTGTCATACAAGAGGAGGTTATGAAAATCTATAAGTCTAATTTCATCTATGATGTCAAGTAACCAGAATGGTTTTGAATGTAGTTATGGTGAATAATAAGAATGACACATAGATGATGCGTGTCGATTTCACTGACCTAAATAAGGCATGACCCAATGATCATTATTTATTGCCCCAGATTGACCAGCTAGTACCTCATGCCATAAGCTTATCAGGTTCACGGACACCTACTCTAGCGACAACTAGATCAAGATAAAGTCGTCTGACAGAAAAAGGGAATCTTTTATAACCATTAGAGGTACTTATTGTTATAGTGTTATGTCTTTTGTTCTTAAAAATGCAGAAGCAACTTAGTAACGATTGGTGAACAAAGTATTTGAAGACCATATTAAGGTAAACACGGAAGTATATGTGGATGATATTCTTACGAAGAGCAGAACAGCCGCCAACCACATCAAGGACCTTGGTCAGAGTTTTGACCTACTAAAAAAGCGGCAGATGAAGCTGAATCAAACACAATGTGTTTTTGGGGTGAAGGAAGGCATGTTCTTGGGTTTTATTGTTAATCATTGAGGTATTGAAGAAAACTTTGACAAGATCCATCTCTAATCAACATGAAATCTTTCGCGACGAAGAAAGACGTGTAAAAGCTAATAGGGTAAGTGGTAGCACTTAATAAGTTCATCTCTAGAGCCACAGATAAGTGACTTCACTTCTTTAAAGTACTTAAAAAGTCTTTTGAGTGAAATGAAGAGTACACGAATGATTTTCTATAACTGAAGCGGTACCTGGGCTTGCCTCATCTATTGTCAAGCCCTATTATTGGAGAAAAAATTTACCCATACCTTATCATGTTCGGGTTAGCTGTTAGTTACACGATGGTAAGGTAGGCTGAAGGAGTTCAACAACTAATTTATTACATTAGCAAAGCATACCAAGGAGCCAAAATTTGGTATCCCCAATCGGAGAAGTTAACCTTAGCATTAAAGGGAGCTTTGAGAAGAATGAAGCCGTATTTCTAAGCCCATATAATTATGGTCTTAACCAACCTAACTTTGAGAAAGATCTTGCATAAACTGAAGAAATATAGGCGGTTATGGCTTGGGAAATTGTGCTTCTTGATTAAAACAAATAATAAAATCCCAGGACAATCATGAAAGGACAAATATTGGAAGATTTAATTACTGAATTAACCGATGAGGAAAAGTCATCAAAGTTGGCTCCCTTGACAGAGAGCTCAACTTTTAAAAATAAGAAGACTTTCCAAAAAGAGATCTTAATACCTATTGAAGTATAGTAGACTCCCATTGGATAGATCGCCCCAACAAAGGAAGACAAACACGAGTATGACGAGTCTCAGAAAAATTTATTTAGATTCTATAAAAATTCAAATAGAAGACTTCAGTCGGATGGAAGTTGTTCGTTAATGGGTCATCTTGCTTGGTAGGCACCAGATAGTAAAAAAGCAAAAAACTAAAAGAACTCTTTTTTTCCGTGAAAATGTTTTCTCAAGAAAACTTTAAAGAACATTCGTCTTTCTCCCTCTCTGTAACTAAGGATGTTTGAATCTATAATGATGATTGAGACTTATGAAGGGTATTTACAATTTTAAGAAAACGGTTAAAAAGATGCAGAAAAAGAATAAAAAAAAGTATACAACATCTCAAACAACATTACAAAGCACCTGCACACGCGCCCTTCCATAACCATTAAAAAGAAGATGCTTTAGCTTCATGCACGTGTCCCTAATACTTCCACAATCACACAAAGGAAATTTTCTCAGCCAAGGCCAATCAGAAGGGAGTCGACCATCCCTCTTTAGTAATAGCAAGATAAACACTTCATATATGCACTCAACATCAAACCAGAGAGCTCTTACATGAAGTCTTGGGGGATTTCTATTACACCATTATAGGCCCATCTCATGTGAGTTTCAAATGATACCAAGAGAAGACTCGTCATGTGTTCGACCTCACATCCAACAAGAGGTTGACTCAGGTACTAATTAGCCCTGCCATCCACATTAACATCTACCCTCCTCCAGGGCAGTCAATTGCTCACACCGTGTGCCCTTAATTACATATACACCCAAGGACTTCTCACTAGTCACATGGGAATAAACAAACATGGTTATTATGAGTTTGTTACTTCCACGCATATAAAGAATGCCAATACAGGATCCAAGGCGTATCAGTTCGTTATTTGCAACACATGTATAGAGGTATACCTGTCTGACCCATAAAGTCAATCCACCTATCCCCTAAATATTATCTACCAATCACTTATAAATAGGGAGAAAAATCCACCTGAAAAAGGGTCTTAATCATTTTGCTATCATATCAACCCTAATTATACACCTAATAATAGTGAAAGAGAGCTAGTAACTCCCGTGGATGTAGGTTTCCATCTTGGGCCGAACCACGTAAAAATCTATCTCATTCTCATTATTTCTCATTCTCATTCTCTCTATTATTCATCTTTTTACTAATTGAAAATTCCCAATTTGTGTGTTTAAAAAAAAACAATTTTTTCTCTGGAAATTATCTAACTTTTAATTTTGCACCAAACCAAGTTGTGTAAACCCAATTCTTACTTTAAACCAATTTTATCTTGATTAATCCTAAACATGCATCTAGTGATTAAGGCAAGTAAAATTAAGTAAATAATACTCACATTGCCGGATGTATGAGGAAAAAACCCAAAACGAAAAAATAACCTTGGATGGCCCAATTCAGACAATCACTATGAACAATGGTTTTACAAAGACAGATTAGCCTTATCCTAAGACTCGATCCCTGCAGCTCTTCACACTCCTTCTGATATTCTACCGTTCTTCAATAGTGACCACACAGAAATTCTATCTTCCACGATACATGTCCACAACACACATATCCATGTATGTCTCGGTGTCCACCAAATGGCTTTGATTCGTCTACGATGTCGGACAAGAAGTCCTTCTCTTTTCCTCACCGCAAAAACCCTTGATGTTCAATGTGTTGAACAACTTTGGTGCAACAAGATCACATAAGCATATAAGAATGATAACTCGGATCTTTGCAAACTCTAAGGATGTGTTTATGCTTTGTAAACCTTAGAAAACATGTGCAAACAACGTACTGGAATGTATTCTATTTTTTCAAGTTGCACCCTTACGAAACTCTAATAGACAGACGCTTTAAATAAGAATTTAGTGCCGCATCGAAATGCGTGTCGTTCGAACGACTTAAGGCTCTCATTCGAGCGACATAGGTATCTCGTTCGCGCGAGATATAATATCGTTCGAGCGAGAAGTTTGACTTTTTGACTTTTTAATTAAAACGTTTCTTTAAAGAGACCCAGCAAAGTCAAACTCCTTTTTCGAGCTTATCAGAATTAAAAGGTGGGGTAAACCTTTTAAAATGCTATAAAACATTTTAAAATATTTTTCTTTATAAAAATACATCCTTATATTTTATAAAAATAATTCCAAGCATCATTAATTATACGCATTCATACCTGAGTGATCTCGGAATATAATTAACTTTGAAGACGATTAAACTTGCACCAATTAAACATCGTCATGATAAAATCTTTGAAACTTTGCCGCAACGCCTCCAATTTTCTTCAATATGTCATAAACAAGTGAGATCGTGACAAAATAAAATTCTCCCTGTGACATATTACAAACAAGTTTTGTTCACGGAATTAAGTCAAAACAATATAGGAACTCAATTGGAAATTTGTGTCCTAATAAATCTCCCCCTTTGACTATACCGTGGAAAAACTAAACCAGTGAAATGGCTAATCGGGAAGTAAAGCGGCATGACTCCTAAATCCCATCCCATAAACCCAAAATAAAAGATACAGGACACGGACTAGAATATGTAGAACCGACAAGCATGAACTGTCTGAATGTGATGTAGACTTGAAATCTCGAATCGATGAAGCATACCTACACACATGAAACAGACAAATAAATACCAAGTGAAGTATGGAGGAACAAATGATACCAATTTATATTTCTAATAAGAACAACTCATTTGAAACATGTGAGCAATTATTTGATACCAATTGGGAAGAAATATAATCAAACAATATGTAGATCCAGATATCAATAAAAACGCTCAACAAATCTCCCCTACATCACATACATCTCTCCCCCTTTTTTATCTCGAATAGACAATCCGGTGAAAAGATAAACCAATCATAGTATCTAGCATGAGAATATAAACCAATATGAATCAATTAGATACCAATTTGTAATCACTAGATAACCATGAAACAACCACTAAATATGTTCAAGAAATGACAAATCAGTAGATTGTAAACCAAGGAATCACAAAAAAAAATATAGCAATCTAATCAGGTGTGATAAACGGACTATATGCAAAAAATCCAATTTTGAACCAATTAAAACCTTCATATAAACCAGTCAGTCCAGAAATGCTTCCAGCAGTACCAGAAAATACCAATTTAAACTAGTGGACTACAAACCAATCAGAAGCCAACACATTAGCATGTCGTTCGAATGAGCTAGGGACATCGCTCAAACGAGTTGAGGATGTTGCTCGAACGAAGTACAACTGTCGTTCGCGTGAGATGATATGTCGCTTGAACGACTTCGCACGACCTACTAAAATTTCCCAGATTCCTAGAAATATGTTATAATATTGCCCAGTGAAAAAATTTCCACAAAAAATTCCAGGAAGTGACTGACAGAAGAAAAATAGTATTAAAACAATAAGCTTTTAACACAAAATGCAAAAACTGATAAAAGCTAACAATGTGAGTTACATGCAAACATAGTATCGATGTGCGTAAACATGGATATGGAATGAATGGGCGTGAAACTACAACAAATGAGTCACAATTCCAACACATCAAAACGATCAAGAAGCTCTAATTGATAGCGATAAATCATCAAACTTTATCATAGCCATATGACAATTAAAGTGTGAGCTTAATGAACTAAACATACTACTTGCACACAAATCCAGAATTTTAACGATTCTACAAACAATAACGTCAAATTGCAATGTTTTAACATTAGGATTAGATGGGAAAACCCATTTAAATTTTTAATCCATCCAAACTCCCTCAATAATATCATATTTTTTGGAATTAACTAAACTAATTTGGCCCTTTTCTTAACATATTGAGGTTTCTTTTGGGGCTCTTTTAAACGGTGGCTTTCACGACGAGTCAATTTTGAACTCTCGCAGACCTTTCCCGTGAATCACTCATCATTTTTACCAATTTAAATCTTCACGGTAAACGGTTCTTACATGCAAACTTCTCCTTAAGTCTACTTACGCATAGATGACAAGATTGAGATAAGAACGCCTCACCAAATTCAAATATGCAAGTGAAGTCAAACATCTATATAAACTCGTGCATGTGTGCAATGTTAGTATATATACAAAGTCGAATCAAAATGCATATCAACTTCGAAACAACCCCATATAAACAATGATTAATATCATTCTAATCATCGATAATAATGACCAAATGTCCTAACCACATGGATAATGAAACGATGGGGGGGGGGGTCCAAGCACACCAATATGCCACATCAAAAATGTAAACTCAAAAACAAAAATCGAAAATCTTTTTGGCTTTTCATATTTTGACACAAATAAAAGAAAAATCTTTTCGGGTTTTCAAATTTTTTCTCAAGAACAAAATCATTTTGGATTTTCAAAAATTTTCTAAAAAACAAAATCTTTTTGTATTTTTGAATAAGACTTAAACAAATGAAAACTATAATACAAAAATAATACACATGTCACTATACTAGCAATGAATATATCATGAATCAGACTAGCATATGACAAACATGGCAACACTATCATCCTTTAGATTTAGCATGGGAAGAATCAAGTGCACCCAAACGAGAATCATGAAGTTTAATTCCTAAAGCCACTAAATCCAATTTCCTAACCGAAGTATGTGTAAAACGATGCATGGGGGTTTTGGGAACCGGGGCAACTTTATTCCTAAACTTCTTAGGAGCTTGTCTAAGGTCCTAATAATAACGCCGAAGGTGACCTTTCCTACCACAAAACGTGCAAGTTTAGCGGTGGTGGGAATGATTACATATATGTGGGCCTTTTATAACCTTCCTAGTGTTTCTCACATGTGCAGGGGGAATGGGAACAACTCTATCACCAAAACCTATACCTCCCCTATCTCCCTTTATTTGGACGGTGCCTAGGATCTTATCTAACTTCTCCAACCTAGCCTCCAAAACAAACATGACTCTAGACGAGTCTCTCAATCTCTCCTCCAACTCGTGAATCCTAGACTCGATCAAACGCCTAGACTCTTCAAAGTCTAAAATTTCCTTTTTCAAGGACTCCATCAAACCACGGAGATTATCTCTCTCTTTCTCCACAAACTCTAGTTTCTCCATAAACTTCTTCTCTCTTGCCCTAAGATCCTCAATCAAACTATCATTATTTTCTATGGCACGCTCATTCAACTTAGCTTGCAATTTTGAGTTAGCCTTTTTCACTTTCACCGTTTCGGCATACAACTCATTAAACGCATTTTGCAACTCTTTCACATCTACCTCCTCCTCGTCACTCTCTTCACCCTCACTAATATAGGATACACTCAAAACCTCCTCACAAGTGTCATGCACATGAGAATCTTCGTCTCTCACATGACATGCCATAAACGTAACAAAGTTACGATCAATGGGGGAACTCACTCCCACTTCCGAATCACTATCACTTAAGGTGACATTATAGACAATGGGTTGGTTGCCCTCTTTCGTAAGTCTAGTGGCACACTCCTTAACTTTGTGACCGTACCCCTCACACCCAAAACACTTATCAAGCTTATCTCTCTTAGGATTATCAAACTTATCCTTAGATGTTGATCTACTTTGTTGTTCTTGAATTTTTCAAATTTCTTGGCATCTTCCGATTGCTTTTGAAACTTAATAAATGTTTTAAATTTCTTTGCCAACAAAGCAACATCCTCAAAATCGGAATCAAAATCGGAATTCAAAAATTTGATTTCCTCTTTTCGATCTTTCAAAGCAATACCCTTTTCTTTCTTAGGCACTTGCTTGGAGGTAACCATGTCTATTTCATAGGTTTGTAAGTCACCTACAATCTCTTCTAGTTTTGTCGACTCTAACCTACCCAAGGAGTTTAAAATGGTCACTTTCGCATCAAACCTACTAGGCAATGATCTAAGGATTTTCTTAATCACACGGTCGTCGGGAATTTTCTCACCTAGGTTAAACGACGAGTTCACAATATTGTACAACCTAACATAAAACTCATCAAAAGTCTCGCTCTCTAATATCCTAATGGAAACAAACTGTGTAGTGAGGTTTTGAGGTTTTGACGCCCTAACCGTGCTAGTGCCCTCGTGAGTGAGTGCCAAAATATCCCAAGCCTCTTTTGATGTTTCACAAGTCATAATTATATTATATTCTTCCTGTGTGACATGTGATGAAATAATGTGCAGACCCTTATAATTATATTGTGCAAGTCTTTGTTCAGTATCGGTCCATGACTCAACATGCTTTAAACTAGTGACCTCACCTACAATAGTGATAGGGGGTGTCCAACCTTTCTCAACTGCTAACCACACACGCTCATCAATAGATTTTAATGCACATCCCATTGTCATCTTCCAATAAGTGTAATTAGTGCCATAAAAAACGGAGTTCGAGAAAATTCATTATATCCAGAATTCATCTTTAAAAACACACGGGATCACAAAACAAATAAAAAATGTTTTCTAGCTCTGATACCAATTTGAAGAGTTCTCAATATGTGTGTTTTAAAAAAAATCAATTTTTTCTCTGAAAATTATCCAACTTTTAATTATGCACCAAACCAAGTTGTGAAAACCCAATTCTTACTTTAAACAAATTATATCTTGGTTAATCCTAAACTTGCATCTAGTGATTAAGGCAAGTAAAATAAACTAAAGAATACTCACAACGTCGGATGTACGAGGAAAAAACCCAAAACGGGAAACAACCTCCGGTGTCCCAAGCCAGACAATCACTATAAACAATGGTTTTACAAAGATCTAATAGCGTTCGAGAGAGAAGTTTGACTTTTTGATTTTTCAATTAAAGCGTTTCTTTAAAGAGACCCAGTAAAGTCAAACTCCTTTTTCGAGCTTATCAGAATTAAAACGTAGCGTAAACCTTTTAAAACGCAATAAAACATTTTAAAATATTTTTCTTCATAAAAATACATCCTTATCTTTTATAAAAACAATTCCGAGCATCATTAATTATACGCATTCAAACCTGAGTGATCTCGGAATGCAATTAACTTTGAAAATGATTAAACCTGCACCAATTAAACATCAGCATGATAAAATTTTTGAAGCTTTGTCGCAACGTCTCCAATTTTCTTCAATACGTCATAGACCAAATGGGATCGTGACAAAATAAAATTCTCCCTATGACTTATTACAAACAAGTTTTGTTCATGAAATTAAGTCAAAATAATACAGGGACTCAATTGAAAATTTATGTCCTAACACTAATTATTTGATTATTTGCTATCTCGATTTTTGGGAGATAATAGGGTCTTCTTCACATAAAAAGAGCACAAAGGGATCGAAGTAGTTCATTTCAAGGAAAAGAAGAAAGTAAACTAACATAAAATATACCTATTCAGTTTAAGCCATTCCATTCATGAGGACTTTTACAAGAATTATCATTTTTGTGGTCCCTAAACTCACAATTGCCCTTTGCGAACACATACTGGCCCTTCTGGCCATGATTACTAGTTTAAACTACCTTAAATATCCTTAAATGCAATCTCTTAGGATAAAATTAATAATAACCAAGAGTTTTAGTGTTATCTTTAAGACCGTGGGCATATCTGAATATATCCCCAATAGAACCAAACCTCGTCTATATCTTCCAAAACATCATGGCCCCAAAATAATCATATAAGCATATGGGGAAAGCTGAGTAAGAGTAACTCCATACCCATTGAGAATAGACCTAATGATAGTGTGAAGATTAAAACAAAGTATGACATTTAAATCCCATAGAGGAAGGCAAACCTTGTTCGAGCTTGAGATATAATAAACCTTTTATTCAGTAGTGGCAGCCCAGTAGATATACTAATGGGGATGCTGCATTTTTCCCTTAAGATATCTAATTTGTCTTTCTAAATATCATATGCATGCCGCTGGGCATCAGTAGTTGAAGGGTCCTAAGAACCTAACGAGTCTCCTTGATCACTCCCTTCATCAACAAATTCTTCACTTGCTAGTTTTTCTACAGGTGGATGGGGGGAATCGATCCAACTAACAAGTCTCTATTAGATAATGCCCTATCATATGAAGAGTGTATGTCATTGGTAGACATGGACAAGGTATTCACTAAGTTATCAATACACTCATGTTGTTCCTCTAAATCAACAGTGTTAATACCTTCAAAATAAATATTTTCAAACCCTTCCCCAGATGGATATGGGGATGAACCAATAGAACAAATTTACTTAGGAGTATATTTAGGATACCCAGGATGATCTTTTAGGAGAATGACCTGTAGAGGTTTAGTTAACCTCCTTGCCAGATGCCAGGTCAATCAACATCCAATTCAGATAAATCTCCAACCATGTATGCACGTGAGGTTTCTAACTCATAAAGATTAAAATATCACACGAAATGGGTGTTACTGAAAAAGCAAAATTTGAGATTTTAATGTTTGGGACAAATAAAACCCAGAAAACCCTAAAATTGCTAAATCCTAGGCCAAAAAACTCAATGGATACCTAAACAGTAAATTTTCCCCAAACCAACACCAAACAATATGAGATGCAAGGCAACTATGAATAACTTATAAGAGAAAAGCCCTAAAATTTTGCAAAAAGTCAAGCTATGCGTACCTTAAGAAATTATGGAGAGTTGAAGATGGATGAAGAGAAGCTAACAAGTTACTAAAAATTAAGGAACCACGCCGAAAAATATGTAGTACAAGCAACCCAACGAGTTTCTCTCTCCCAATATCTTAAAAAGCTTAAAAACCTGATAGTGATTTATAAGATAGGAACTACCGACCCATAAATGCTTTGGGTTCGGCAGAAAAATTCTCTAATCATGATTACATTGCCTTAGAAAAAGAAACAACCTCTGCAGGTACATTGAACAGGCATGCGCATCACCCAAATCATTCGTAATGATTATCTTAGACTTCAGTTCCAATCACCTGACAAATGGACAACCCCTGTTCAATTAAAAAATTATAGAACATAATTTGCTCGGCATGGACCTATAAGAAACTAGGATAACCAGATCTTCTTAAGCCGTCCACATCATACTGATTAAAACTTCATCCATTTATCTCACCTAGTAACCACTCTGAAGGTTAATTACTTTAAAAAAGCCTATATAAGTTCCAGTTATGAGTTAATTCTTAGGTGATTTTATTATACCGTAAACATGGAATGCCATGTGAACCTATCAGTAGGTGACATGTTTCCCCATTAAGGGAAAAAGAGAGGTCAACTTGATGTATATTCTACTTGGCCAGGAGCAATGAGATCAGCTCAGGTATAAATGTGTTCGACTAAGTAGTGTAACAGACTGCCTCTTTTTTAACTGACATTAGTTAACATTGTTTATGAAACCCAATCAACACCATCCCTTCTACATCTATATTACTTGAGGGAGTCCTGACGGTCATGTTTAACACACACACACACGTAAAGAAGTTACACAACCTCCCACCTTTATCATGTTGTAACAAACTCGTCATTATATCTACCCTAGAATGTAAAAGGTGTAACTGCCTGACCTATAACAACACTCTACATGTCCCACTATTTCCTCCTCTAATAACTACCTATAAGTAGCACTCAATCCCATAGAATAAGGGATTCAAAATTATTCTACTTGATGGCTATAGGCAAACCCTAGGGAGAGAACTCATAGAGCTTGTATACTTATTTCATGGATATTGCCTAGAAAAATACATAGAATCAACATTGCATCTATGTACTTAGGCACCATACTAGGCCAAAACACGTAAATTCTATTATTTCTTCATGTTTCTCTTATATCACTCTATTCCTCCCAAATTAGCAAGTTTATATTTATAATTCCTTATTTTTTATTATTGTAATATCCCAGCTAAGACCATAAAACCATCTACCAAACTTAAATGAAAATAAGAGGGACAGCTCCTATGAGATACATTGGTCCCGTACGTGGTATTAATGCCTCTTACTTGGCTATTTTGGATTTTTACTATTTAAGGACATTTTTTAAGCATAAGTCTAGAGATTTGGAATTATCATCGTATTCTTAAATCAAAATTCTCATCAGTAGGAGGCGCGTTCCAATGAATTATATTACACACATGGTTATTTATTATGAGTTACATTTGTCTCGTGCAATGTACTGGTGCGTCTTACTAGTTAGTTTAAGTTTTTGCCCTATAACGGAATGTTTTTAAGCCTAATTCTATTGATTTTCAAATTATCGTCATATTATCAAATTTGGAGTCCCATGACTACATAGTCAATTCCTACATGTCACATTAGTCCCGTTCGAATTATTATTTCCTCTTATGGGGCCATTTGGTAGCTTTTTGTGTTTTTCAATAATAAATCTTAAGATTTGGAAATTGTCGTCATATCCACATAATGGGGCTCCAGTTACCATGCGATGAATTCTTACGAGTTACATTGGTCCTGTGTGAGGTGTTAGTGCCTCTTACGAGAACATTTTGTGACTGTTTTAGGTTTTCACCCTTCAACGACATGTTTTTTAGCCTAACTCTAGTGATTTGTAAACTACCATCATATTCTCAAACCAATAGTCCCGTGACTACGTTGTCAGTTCTTACAAGTTACATTTGTTCCATCCAAGGTGTTGGTGCATCTTACGGGATTTTTTTGTGGTTATTTTCATTTTCTCCCTTTAATGACATTTTTCAAGCCTATGTTTTGAGATTTACAATTACCATAATATCATTAAACGGGAGCCCCATGACTACGCGATTAGCTCTTACGAGGTGTTAGTGCCTCTCACGGGACCCTTTGGTGGCTATTTTTGTTTTTTCCCTTCAATGAGATATTTTCATGCCTAAGTCTAGATATTTGCAAATTATTTTAACATTCTCAAATCGAGAGTCTCACAGTCATTTTCTACGAGTTACATTGGTCCAGTGCGAGGTGTCGGTGCCTCTTACGACACCATTTGGTGAATTTTATGGATATCTCCCTTTAAATTCTGCTTTCCAACTTGATTCTTGAGATCCACAAGTTATCATCATATCCTCAAATTAGGAGTCACGTGACTATTCAGTCAGTTCTTACAAGTTACATTTGTCCTGTGCAAGGCGTTCATGCATCTTTTGGGGCCATTTGGAAGTTATTTTGGGTTTTTGACTTTTAACTGCATATTTTCAAGCTTAGGTCTCGTTATTTAAAAATTACCATCATATTCTCAAATTAGGAGTCCCGTGACTATGCAGTTAGTTCCTACGGGTTACATTGGTCATGTACGAGGTGTTAGTGCCTTTTACGGGGCCATTTTGTAGTTGTTTCAGATTTTCTCCCTTTATCAACTTATTTTCAAATATAAGTCTGGATATTTGCAAAGTTTCCTCATATTTTCAAAGTGAGAGTCCCATGATTATACTATCAGTTTCTACGAGTTACATTGGTTCCGTGCGAAGTGTTGATTCCTCTTATGGGGTTGTTTAATGGTTATTTTAGGTTATCACCCTTTAACATCATATTTTCAAGCCTAAGTCTAGAAATTCTCAAATTATCCCCATACTCTTAAGATGGGAGCCCTGTGACGATAGGTTCAACTCCTATGAGTTGCATTTGAGTTGTGAAAGGTGTGTGCACGTCGTACGGGGCCGTTTGGTGGTTGTTTTGTATTTTCACTCTTTAACAATATGTTTTTAAGACTAATTGTAGAGATTTTCAAATTATCATAATATTATAAAAATCGAGAATCCCGTGACTATGAGATCAGTTCATATTAGTTAGATTGCTCTCGTGCGTGGTGGTTGTTCCTCGTACGGGCCGTTTGGTGTCTGTTTGGGGTTTTCACCCTTCAACGATATGTTTTTAAGGCTAAGTCTAAAAGATGGAAATTATCATAATATTCTCAAATCGAGAGTTTTGTGACTATGAGATCAGTTATTACAAGTTACATTGATCCCATGCATGGTGCCCGTGCCTCTTACATGACCGTTTGGAGGGTGTTTCCCTTAAAAATAAGGTTTTAAGCTTAAGTCCAGGGTTTTGGAAATTATCATCATACTCTCAGGCCAGGAGTCTCGTGAGGATATGTTTAGTTAAGACGAGTTACATTGGTCCTGTGTGAGGTGTTAGTGCCTCTTACGGGGACATTTGGTGGTTATTTTTGGTTTTCTTCATTTAACGATATGTTTTTAAGCCCATATCTAGATATTTGCATATCATCATCATATTCTCAAATTTGGACTTCAGTGACTGGATAGTCAATTTAAACTAGTTACATTGGTCCCGTGTGAGCTATTGGTACGTCTTACGAGTCTGTTTGGTGATAGTTTTCGGTTTTCCCCTTTAATAATGTGTTTTAAGACTAAGTCTAGCGGTTTAAAAATTATCATAATAATTTAAACTCGGGAATCTCATGATGACGCGGTTAATTATTTTTAGTTACGATGGTGTTGTGTGTGGTGTTGGTGTGTTTTATGTGATTATTGGGTGGCTAGTTTTATGTGATTATTTTTAGTTACGATGGTTTTATGTGATTATTTTTAGTTACGATGGTGTTGGTGGGTTTTCTCCATTTAACGATATGTCTTTTAGCCAAAGTCTCAATATTTTCTAATTATCATCATATTCTCAATTTGTGAGTCTCATGACTAGGCTTTCAATTCCTACGTGTTACATTAGTCCCCAACAAGGTGTTGGTGCATATTATAGTGTCGTTTGGTGGTTATTTTGGGTTTTCACCCTTTAATGGCATGATTTTAGTCTAACCCTACAGATTTGCAAATTGTCATGTTATTATCAAATCGGGAGTAACATGACTACAAGGTCAATCCTTACAAGTTACAATGGTTCCATACGAGGTGTTAGTACCTCTTAGTAGACCATTTGGTGGTTGTCTTGTGTTTTTTCCCTTTAACGACATGCTCTCAAGTCTAAGTCTTGATATTTGCAAATCATCAACATATCCTCAAACTGTGAGTCCCCCAACTATACGTCTAGTTCTTAAGAGTCACATGAGTCCCGTGTGAGGTGTTCATTCCTTCTATGAGGCCGTTTAGTGATAGTTTTTGTCACGACCCTGGCCCAAAATTTGTAAGGAACGAGTGTCTTGACATACCACCACGGCAACAAATATTTTGACTTAAATTGTTACCTTAAATAAATGCAATGGAAATACAACACATGCTCATGAATCATAAACTACTGAAAATGAAGGAATTACGTCAGCTTTTAAAAAGGAAACTTCATGTAAGTAACAACGATTTACAACTTAAGACAAAATTTAAAACCTATTACATGCTCGATCTGATAAACCAAACATTTTACTTAAAGTAACAAAAAGAGCTCTAAAAGCCAAATATTCAACAAAGTCCTTTTACGTTCCATCCGTGAGTCTATTTATTTGCTGAAAAATTGTTACAATGTCAGCTAAAAGCCAAATGATATTTAATCTTTAGACATTCTAAGTTTTTTTCTTCATAAAATAGATACATATTCAAGCAAGAACAGAAGGAATATACATATATGGACATGAACTTGCAGTAATATTTTTATATGTGAATGGTAGTATGAAAAAATGAATAGATCAGAATAGAGCGGATGAGACAAATCAAAGGCAATATCTTTTTCTTTCAATCAAATCATTTTTAATGGATAAGTACACTCTAATACCGTATTGTTCTATCGTATTATTCCTCAGTAGTTGAGGGTCAATCGAACTTATTCGTCACAACACCTTATTTAGGGCACACCAACGATAACCCAGATGGGAAGGTCAGTCAGTAAAGAGGTCCCTTAGGCCAAATTTTATTTCCAATATTCAATATCATTTGTAATACTCATTTTAATCGGTATGTCTATATAGACAAATATAAACATATCATAAAGGAAGAAATCATCGGCATCAGATGAATTTTGAGAATTAAAGCAGTTCACAAAATATGTAGTTCGCATAATATCATATAATCAAAATACGCAAGGAATGTCATAGAGTGCTCACCTAAAATTAAGGTTCGAAATTACAGATATTGAGTCATCGGTCACACGTTAAACTTAAGATGAAAATAATTTCTTGTTAAACTTCCCACGCTTTCTCACAGTATTTCCCAAGGCATTGGTGTGAATTCAAATGATCCTAAAGGCTATATTTACATTTTTTCAAAGGCATCACTGTGCTGACACGTGTCTAGTGATTGGGCATAAATATTGTATATTTATCCCCCTAATTTCAGTACTTTTGTGAACCCGAGTGATGTAACAAATATGGATTTGATTCACATTTATGATACTAACCTTCGTTGGCGAGTATTTCGTGTTTCGTGCTTCTCTTATTGGTTTTACAGGTTAATTATGCAAGCAGTGCAAAAGAGGAAGCAAGACAGTGCAAGAAAAGCTAAGAAGGCAAGTTCAAGGGCATTTTCGTAATTTTTCAGCCTTAGTCCGGAAGTGGGTCCAACTAGAAAGTTGAAGATATTTCAATTACAAGAACACCGGAAAAAACGGCACCTCAATCCGAGCTACGATGAAAGAGTTATGACCCCTTGAAGTTGCGGAAAAATCATAGAAGAAAGGCTAGGAAGGCAAGTTCAAGGGCATTTTCGTAATTTTACAGCCCGATTCTGGAGGTGGGGCCTTCTGGAAAGTTGAATATCTCGGAACAACGAGCACACTGGAATAAATGGCACCCAAATCCGAGCTACGGTTGAAAAGTTATGCTCAGTTGAAGTTGAAGAAAAATCCAAGAAAAGGAGAGAAAAACCAAAAAAAATCTAAGTGTTGAAGGCAAGACCAGCCTGGTACATGCGAACCGGTTCGCATGTACCTGACACGTGAATTTTTCCTTTTGTGCTGATTTGTCCCAAAGACTACTAATAGGTTTTAAACACTCCAATATTGTGGGGAACGAAGGCACTAACCTAGGAGCCTCTAGGGTTATTTTTAGAGAGTTTTTGATAGAAAGAAAGGGGAGGAACATCTAGGAACATCAAGGGCATAAATTACTTCAAGAATTCATTGTTTCGGGTTTGTTTTTTCTAGTTTTAATTCAAGATTCTTGTTTCTTATTATTGTTCTTGCATGCTTAGTTTTTCTTATTTGATTCAACTCATCTCCGCATTCATAATACGTATTTACATGTTTAGATCTAGTTTTATCATGAATTCATACACATGCAACGTTATTATTTCATGCATTAGTCAAAGTAACATGTCCGGCTAGGTTTTTCAAGGTTGGGATGCATGAACCCAACCTGATGTGTTAGTGCATGTGTATAACGTCGATCCGCTGAATGTAATGATTAATTTTGATCGTATCGCGTAATTTCATAAGAATTGTAGATCTTTATATCTCGTTTGCCTATGGGTACTCGTGATGATTTAGAGTACAATTTGAGTGTAATTACCGCGATACCGATTTACTCATCCTCAGATTAGGTATGACGCGGACTTGAACCTCGTATACATAATGCTTGGGAGTACTAAATTCCGGGTTTAAATTAATCGGATAAATTTATGATTGACGTTGTCACTACATTACACTAGGGTTGGGGGATTGTATTCCCATCCCGTTTTCTCATCATTTAGTTAAAAGTTTCAATTCAATCCTTCATTCTTAATCTAGGTAGTTTAGTTAGTTGCATTTTTCATTATACTTTCGGAATTGCATTTAGTGTAATCAATCCCAAAAACCAAAATCAAATCTTTTCCTTTCTTTTTAGAGTCAACGTTAGGATTCCTATATCTTATCCCGTCGTCACAACTCCGTTGTCCTTTTTCCCTGAGGATCGATACCCGACTTGTCGGATTATTACTTGAACGACAGGCTTTCACTTGAGCCTAGAGAGTACACACCTTAGAGACACATTCTGAGTCGTGTCATCTAGCTTACCAAGCTTTTAAAACGGTGAGTCAGCATTGACATGTCGTGTAACAGAGGGGCCTTTGGAGTTTAATTTCACCGAACCGCGACACATGTTTTTGGTTTCTCTGTAATGACAAAAACTATTTAAGCTTTATCTATATGGATGACACGTGTAAGCACAAGGTGTCAAGCACGATGTGGAAAGGCATTAAGGGTATAAGGGTCATTTTACACATGAATGGCATTTTAGTAATTTCATACTATATATTTTTAATATTTCTTAGAGGTCCCTAAAAATATTTTGTTTCAAAATAGGCCCTTTTTATTTTTCATTTGGGTCCTCAAACTTTTTTAATTAAAATCAAGTCCCTAAAGTTTCATAAAATTTATTTTCTACCCCGAAACTTATCATTTTGCTTAAAATGTGTCATAAAACATCAATTTGATCCAATTGACAATTGATTATTCATGTTTAAAAATGAATTTTTGTCATATTAAGAACGTAGAATATCACATTTGTAATAATACAACATTTATCAAATAATAAGTGAGACGCAATTATAAAACAAACTATACATGGGCATATAAAAGTGAGGTCATTACATCTTACCCTCCTTGTAAAAAGTTTGGTGCCCAAACTTGACGAACATTAATTTTCAAATAGATATGGATATCTCTCCTTTATTTCATCTTCCCGCCCCCATGTTGCTTCTTCAAAAGAATGATTACGCCATAATACTTTGACCAGTGGAATTACCTTAGTTTGTAATTGTAATACCCCGTATTTTTATGCTTTCTAAATTTGGGGATTTATTGAATTTAATGTGAGTTATTAATTTAATATAAATCCGGGACGAGAGTTAGTAATCATTGGAAACTTGTTGAATATTACAAATGAGTAAAGTAATATAATATTGGTACTATTAAATGTCATGAGTGAATAAAATGACAACTTTGAAAATTTAAGTCGGGACGCGCCCGTGTCGCGTCGGGACTAAATATTGATTAATAAAAGTGAATAAATTATAAGTCGCTCGTGTGGTCGTTTTGAGAGCGTAAAAGTGTCCGGAAGGGTCGAGATAGTCAGAAAAGTGTACCCGGGAGTTTAGTTTGGGTCTCAGGGCGTTTTTAGGCCTATTTTGCACCCCAGGAGGGCATTTTGGACATTTTGCATTTTTGGGTAATTAAGCCCACGAAATTTATTAGGTTATATCAGCCATTTGGAATGGTCTTTTAGGTTTAGCAGACTCACAACCTTAGAAAGGCCATTAGATAGGAAGGTAGAAAGCTTTCCAAGCAATCCAAGGCCAAAAATTCATCCGGTTGCACCGCCACCACCACCAACGCGTAGATCGCGCGATGGAAAACACAATCACACCAAATTCGTCCAAAAATCAGAACCCTAAAATCTACAGGAAAGTATTTATCTTACTAAATTCTAGTTAATGTTCTTCTCATGTTAGTCTAGGAATAAAAATTTCGAATTTTGATTGAAAAATTATATGTTTTGGAAGAACAAATCGCATGTGCTGAAAGGATAATCTATGTAGCTTGAAGCTTGATCATATGTAGAGTTTGTATTATGAAATTTGACATTAATATGGATGAACTAATTGATGTTGATTAGGTTCTTTAATTGAAAATTTGGGAATTAGGGTTCTTACGAATTAATTTGGGGATTTCATGTAATCTAAATGATTTCTGATGAATTAATGATTCTAGGAAGTTATTAATGTCATATAATCATGATATTATTGATTGGGATTGAAGAGGAGACATTTGGGATTAAACTATAGAGGTTTTTAAGCTTAAAAATGGTGAAAAATGAATCTGCCAAAGGTTGAAGACGAAACAGTGCAGTTCGCGCGATGTCGTGCGAAGTAGTTCGAGCGAGATGTCAATGTCGCGCGAAGTCGTTCGAGCGAGATGGACAAGTCGCTCGAAGTAGTTCGAGCGACACGTGAAAGTCGTTCGAGCGAGAACCATTCTGGTTCGAGCGAGATTTCAATTTTTAGGCAAATTCCTATTTTTACGCCTATTTTAGAAATCGGTTAATTTGAGTGAGGAAAACCAGTATTCGAGGAATTCAGATTAGTACAAAATTTTTGGGGTTGTATAGGTGTGACGATTTAAGTATTTGGGACGGTGAGGTTACTTTAAAGATCACAAGAGGGAGATAACCGTAATAAACGATATGAGTCCGTCACACGGGATAAGTGAGTCAAATGTCTTCAGAACAAGAAGTTATAATTATAGGTTGTGGGTACACCAAATTGAGAAATGTGAATAAGTGTTGTATATATATGACTATGTGATTTTTCATATATTATAAATGTGTAAAAATCATGCCCGCGCTACTTGCTATCCCTGAGGTTACCGTGCTGGGACAGTCTTATCTCGATGGGACCTTTATGGGGTATATTGACTCGTACCCTAGAAGATAGAGATCCTTTGGTACAGGCAAATCGAATCGATAGTCAGACGGCCTAAGAGACGTGGGGGCATGTGCTGAACTCTTAGAGACCGGGATTCTATGCTTCGCCTCAATATTGTTTATGTTTGTGTTAATACAGTTCGAGAGTGATTCCGAACTTGTATTTCCCTTAGTATGAGTGATACGGGGACTGGATAACAGAGTATGCCTGCACCATAATTTTTATGTGGGGTGCTGTTATAATATATATATTACATGGGTATTGAATATATATATTAAATTATGAAATATGTGAATTAGCTCCTGTGTTTATGGTAAGTAAGATATGAATAATGATTTCAATTGAGAAATACGTGTTTTGAAAGTATAGTATATTATCGAAAAACTTTATTAGTAAATAAAGGTTAAATGGGAACTTTGTTATTAAATGAAATCTACCTCTTAAATAGTTGAATTCGTCAGTTTAAATCTTACGAGTAACCTAAGATAAGATAAGTTAAACCGTTGGGAAGGTTAGTGCGATAGGTGTGCACATTTGAAGAGAGGTGAGAATTTCTCAAGGGAGTGCCGCACTAATATGTTATTGCATTGGCCAGTAAACATTTTAAATACTTGCTAAACAAATTTTAAATCATTTTTACAATCGGGCTCTAACCCGTTTCCATCTTCTTTCCCTCTTGTATATATATATATATATATATATATATATATATATATATATATATATGTATGTATTACAGGTGCCCAGCCACAGGGGCGTCTTGCATAGGATCCTTTGGAAGGAACGCGCTGCAGCTTAGGTGAGAGTTGCAGGCCTCTTGCTTAGACGACCTCATTTATTTGATTCTACTCCTAGCATTATTTATTCCAGTTGGGCATGTGTCACCCTTTCCATTATTCAGTTGTTTCATGGGACATTGTGATTCATTTATTTCCAGTATTCACACTTTGGGATATATTATTGTCGGGATATTTTCCTTTAAGTTTTAATGTTGGAATCACTTAGTTGGATGTTTAATTAATTGGATGGTTTGTTCCAGTATAGTTGTTGTGTGATTCTTTAATTATGAATGATGTAAAGTTTTAAATGTTGGTTTATATAAATAAAATTTGGAAAGTAATGTCTAAAATAGTTTTGACACTTAGCTTAATTATTTAGGGTGTTAAATTGGAAAAGTTATTTTTTACGATAGTGATGCCAAGAATGAACCAACCGTTCACCTTGATTATAATTTAATAAAGGACTGACCACCCGGTATTTAATTAGGCAGGGTGTCACTGGTGGTATCAGAACATCAGGTTCTAGTGTCCTTAGGATCTGTACGGCTTATTTCGCTTTCAGCCAAACATTTTTGTTATAGAGCCCTATTTTAGGATTGTTGTATTCTCGCTTTTACAATTACATCTTCAGCTATTTGAGATTTGATAATAACTGTAGACTAATAAATTTCTTCACGTTTCAGATGCCTCCGAGACGTGCACCAAAGGATAGGCGTTCCCAAGCCGAGCAGCCAGCAGCTCTGGCTAAGGGAACGATGAATGCTAATGAGGTAGCCGCTATTGTTGCTCAGGCAGTGAATGTCGCGTTGGCGGTAGTACAGCAGGCTCCACCCCAGATTCAGGCAGTGGCACCAGTACCTGAACAGCTTCCATCAGCATGGGAGCAGGTTAGGGATGCCTTTCAGAAGGCGCATCCCCCTGAGTTCTCGGGTAGTTCAGATATCATCATCGTCAACCAATGGAAGAAAGATATCCAGCGGCATCTGGTATGTATGAGTGCACGGACGTGAAGAAACAGCTGTTGTCTTCATTTAAGCTAGTGGGGGCCTCTTTTCAGTGGTGGGAGTCCACCACCACCTTGGAGGAGAGGGATACTATTCTGATTCAGTTATTCTGGGAGCGATTTGACCGCAAATATTTTCCACCCGCCGTGCAAACTGAGATGAGGCGAAAGTTACTGAACTTGAAGTAGGAAAATTCTAATGTTGCTGAATATGAGGAGTTCACGAGAATTCTCACTATAGTCCCAGATGAGGCACCCACTGAGGGTAAGAAGATAATGTTGTTTATGCACGGGTTAGCTTGGAGGATCCGCCAGCACCTTATATGGAATCTATCTCTGAGTACCTTCACAGATGTACTCAATGCTGCTTTACTACATGACCAGGGTCACCGATTCCATCTGCAGGAAAGCAAATGAGTAGGGGAGTCCGTCCAGCAGGGCAGGATAGGGGGTAATGGTGCTAGTAGAGCACCGACATCTCAGGGACAGACTCGCTAGCATGAGCATAGTTCCCATCAGGGGGACCCTGCCAAGCGGTTCCGATCAGGTGATTCCTGGTAGGGATTTGGGGGTTATAGGCAGGGTTAGCAGGGCCAGCCTAATCAGCAGGGCCAACAAGGCCAACACCGCCAGCAGCAAGGTCAGCAGCAGGGCCAACAGGGCCAACCGCATTTTCAACAGGGCCAGTGGCGGGGCAGTAACGGCCAACAGGGCTGTGGTCAGCAGGGTCAGAGGGGAGGTAATTTCAGAGGCCGATGTTTCATGTGCGGCAAGAATGACCATAAGTGCCAGGATTGTCCAGAGGGTGATAGGGCCCCACAGCAACAGGGTACCTGTAATGAGCCACATAGGCCATTTCTTCCAGCCGCCCTCCTAGTACCAGCTCAGGTACCAGCCCTACCAGCCATTCCAGCCGCTCTGGTGCAGCAGGGGTAGTTACAGTACGGACGTGTCTATAACGTCCACCAGGCAGCAGCTCCACAGGAACCACCCGCGATTGAGGGTATGTTTTTTATCCATAGTACTATGGGTCGAGTTTTATTTGATACTGGGGCGACGCACTGTTTTATAGCTACCCATTTTGCAAAGGCCTTAAGGTGATTAGCCACAGCAGAGAGCACTGCAACGTGTGTAGACTCACCACTGGGAAATGGTTCGCTTATTTTCCTTATATGTCGGGGTGTGGGGGTAGATATTGGTAGCTTGGTATTACCAGCAAACATGTTAGTCTTAGATATGCATGAGCACGATGTTATTATCGGTATGGATTGGCTCGCAGCTTACAGAGCCATGATAGATTGTTTTGGTGGGAGTATTGTCTTTGCCATTCCGGGGCAAGAGATGTTTGTAGTGGCGATGCCTTACCCAGAGGGAGGCTCGACCACTCATTTGTATTACAATTAGGAGGATACCTCTAAGGAGGTTGTGATTCCCTTAGACTCGATCCTAGTTGTTTTTGAGTATTCCGATGTATTTCAGGAGATACCAGGCCTACCCCCTAGTCGTGAGATAGACTTTGTCATAGATTTATTACCAGATACTCGACCTATAGTGCGCGCTCCATACCGTATGGCTGCGGCAGAGATGCGAGAGTTACGAGATCAGATAGAGCAGCTGTTAGGTCAGGGCTTCATTCGAAGGAGTACTTCACCTTGGGGTGCTCCTGTTTTGTTTGTGAAAAAGAGAGATGGTTCACTGAGGCTATGTGTGGACTACCGGGAGCTGAACAAGGTCACGATGCGGAATAAGTATCCGTTGCCTCGAATCGATGATCTGTTCGACCAGCTGAGGGGAGCAACTTTCTTTTCGAAGGTAGATCTGAGGTCAGGGTACCATCAACTACATATTAGGGAGCATGATGTTTCAAAGACTGCTTTCTTGACGAGATATGGGTCCAATGAGTTCAGAGTGATGCCATTTGGCCTCACAAATGCTCCAGCCGTATTCATGGACTTGATGAACCGAGTGTTCAGAGAGTTCTTGGATCAGTTTGTCATCGTCTTCATAGATGACATTCTGATATATTCACACTCCGAGGAGGAGCATGCCGAGCACTTGAGGCAGGTTCTTTAGACTCTACGAGAGAATCAACTGTATGCTAAGTACGAGAAATATGGGTTCTGGTTACGGGAAGTACAGTTCTTGGGGCATGTTGTTTCTGAATAGGGGATAACTATTGACCCGAGTAAAGTGTCAGTGGTGAGGGAGTGGGGACAGCCCACGACACCGACGTAAGTGCATAGTTTCATGGGATTAGCAGGATACTACAGGAGATTCATTCGGGGGTTATCCAAAATAGCGGTGCCATTGACGAACCTGACTCGCAAAGGGGTTCCATATATTTGGGATGATGCTTGCCAATTGGCAATCGACGAGCTGAAAGACAAGCTTACTTCAGCACCGGTCCTTGCTTTACCTAAGTCGGGCATGGAGTACCTAGTTTACACCGATGCTTCCTTACGAGGACTTGGGGGAGTACTTCAGCAAGAGGAGAAGGCTATAGCTTTTGCCTCCCGCAAGCTTAAGCCGCACGAGAAGAATTACCCCACCCATGACCTAGAGTTAGCAGCGGTCGTTTTTGCATTAAGGATATGGAGGCACTACTTATTAGGGGAGAAATTACGCTTGTTCACAGACCAAAAATCACTACAGTACCTGTTCACTTAGCGATAATTGAATATGCATCAGTGCAGGTGGTTAGAGTTTATGAAGGACTATCAGTTCGACATACAGTACCATCCGGGGAAGGCCAACAAAGTTGCTGATGCGTTGAGTCGTAGACCGGTAGACGATGTAGCGGACGTCTGGAAAGAAAAATGGAAAGAGTTAGTTCACCAAGATGCAGTAGCCCGTTCTTCGTATCTACCATGACAGTGACACCCGAGATTGTTACGAGGGTGATACAGGCACAGACCGCAGACCCATTTTGCCAGGAGCAGATTGTACGACTTTTATCCGAGGGTGCTGAGTCCTATTCTGTTAGTTCTGATGAGGGTTTGAGGTTTAATGGGAGATTAGTTGTTCCAGAAGGAGAAGACTTACGTCATGCAGTGATGACCCAGTGCCACGGGTCCCAATTCGCAGTACAGAGTGGGGGAGATAAGATGTACCAGGATATGAGGCGATAATACTGGTGGAGTGGGATGAAAAAGGATATTGCGGAGTTCATATCCAAGTGTTCTACCTGCCAGCTAGTAAAGGTGGACCATCAGAAACCTTCAGGGTTGCTTCAGCCATTGGAAATACCCGCGTGGAAGTGGGAGAGTATTTCCATAGATTTTATTACAGGGTTGCTTACATCAGAGCGGGGCCATGACTCCATTTGGGTGATTGTGGACCGTTTGACCAAGGCGGTTCACTTTCTGCCGGTGCGAACAGACTATACCACGGGTCAGTATGCTCAGTTGTTCATTGCTGAGATTGTTAGATTACATGGGGTGCCCCTGAATATTGTGTCAGATAGAGACAAGATTTTCGTGTCGCGTTTCTGGGAGAGCTTTCTGGAGGCTATGGGTACAGAGTTGAGGTTGAGTTCAGCTTATCACCCATAGACAGATGGACAGACAGAGCGTACTAATAAGATGTTGGAGGATATTCTACACATGTGTGTTCTTAATTTTGGAGGAGGTTGGGAGCCACATCTTCCACTTGTAGAGTTCGCTTATAATAACTCTTATCACTTCACGATTGGCATGGCTCCATTCGAGGCTTTGTATGGTAGGCCTTGTCGTTCCCCAACTTATTGGCTAGAGGTGGGGGATAACAATTTTCTAGGACCATAGGTGATTTAGGAAACCTCTTTGAGGATTGAGATTATCAGGAGTCGCATTCAAGTAGCACATGATATGTAGAAAAGCTACGCCGATGCGAAACGATTCTTCCGAGAGTTTAACGTGGGGGACCAAGTTTTAATACGTATATCTCCTATGAAGGGAGTGATGAGGTTCGGGAAGAAAGGGAAATTGGCCCCGAGGTACGTGGGACCATTTCCCATTATCGAGAGGATTGGGCCGATGGCATACAGATTGGTACCGCCAGAGCATTTACATCGCATTCACGATGTATTCCACATCTCGTCGTTAAGACGATACCATCGAGATGACATGGCTCACACCCACATCGCGATAGATGAGATAGACTTACATCCTGACAACTCTTACGAGGAGAGACCAGTGGCTATCCTAGACCATAGTGAGAGGAGATTGAGGTTGAAGGTAGTTCCACTTGTACGAGTCCAGTGGGAGCATCATAATGTGGAGGAATCCACCTGAGAGCGCGAGGCAGATATGCGCGAGAAATAACCAGATTTATTGTTACCAGGTATGCCTTATTTTTCGAATTACGGGACGAAATTACGTTATTAGGGGGGAAGTATGTAATACCCCGTATTTTTATGCTTTCTAAATTTGGGGATTTATTAAATTTAATGTGAGTTATTAATTTAATATAAATCCGAAAATGAAATATTTTTAATTACTAACGTGACGAGAGTTAGTAATCATTGGAAACTTTTTGAATATTACTAATGAGTAAAGTAATATAATATTGGTACTATTAAATGTCACGAGTGAATAAAATGACAATTTTAGAAATTTAAGTCGGAACGCGCCCGTGTCGCGTCGGGACTAAATAATGATTAATAAAATTGAATAAATTATAAGTCACTCGTATGGTCGTTTTGAGTGCTTCAAAGTGTCCGGAAGGGTCGAGATAGTTAGAAAAATGTACCCGGGGGTTTAGCTTGGGTCTCAGGGCGTTTTTAGGCCTATTTAGCACCCCGGGAGGGCATTTTGGACATTTTGCATTTTTGGGTAATTAAACCCACGAAATTTATTAGGTTATATGAGCCATTTGGAATGGTCTTTTAGGGTTAGTAGACTCACAACCTTAGGACAACCATTAGAGAGGAAGGTAAAAAGCTTTCCAAGCAATCCAAGGCCAAAAATTCATCCGGTTGCACCGCCACCACCACCAACACGTAGATCGCGCGACGGGGAACACAACCACACCAAATTTGTCCACAAATCAAAAACCTAAAATCTATAGGCAAGTATTTATCTTGCTTAATTCTAGTTAATGTTCCTCTCATGTTAGTCTAGGAATAAAAATTTCGTATTTTGATTGAAAAATTATATGTTTTGGAAGAAGAAATCGCAAGTGCTGTAAGGAGAATCTGTGTAGCTTGAACCTTGATCATATGTAGAGGTTGTATTACGAAATTTGGAATTAATATGGATGAACGAATTGATGTTGATTAGGTTCTTTAATTGAAAATTTGGGAATTAGGGTTCTTACGAATTAATTTGGGGATTTCATGTAAGCTAAATGATTTCTGATGAATTAATGATTCTAGGAAGTTATTAGTGTTATATAATCATGATATTACTGATTGGGATTGAAGAGGAGACATTTGCGATTAAACTACAGAGGTTTTTAAGCTTAAAAATGGTGAAAAATGAATCTGCCAAAGGTTGAAGACGAAACTGTGCAGTTCGCGCGATGTCGCGCGAAGTAGTTCGAGCGAGATGTCAATGGCACGCGAAGTCGTTCGAGTGAGATGGACAAGTCGCTCAAAGTAGTTAGAGCGACACTTGGAAGTCGTTCGAGCGAGAACCATTCTGGTTCGAGCGAGATTTTCAATATTTAGGGAAATTCCTATTTTTACCCCTATTTTAGAAATCGGTTAATTTGAGTGAGGAAAACCAGTATTCGAGGAATTCAGATTAGTACAAAATTTTTGGGGTTGTGTAGGTGTGACGATTTAAGTATTTGGGACGGTGAGGTTACTTTAAAGATCACGAGAGGGAGATAACCGTAATAAACGATATGAGTCCGTCATACGGGATAAGTGAGTAAAATGTCTTCAGAACAAGAAGTTATAATTATAGGTTGTGGGTACACCAAATTGAGAAATGTGAATAAGTGTTGTATATATATGACTATGTGATTGTGCATATATTATAAATGTGTAAAAATCATGCCCGCGCTACTTGCTATCCCTGAGGCTACCGCGCTGGGACAGTCTTATCTCGATGGGACCTTTATGGGGGATATTGACTCGTACCCTAGAAGATAGAGATCCTTTGGTACAGGCTAATCGGATCGATAGTCAGACGGCCTAAGAGACGTGGGGGCATGTGCTGACCTCTTAGAGACCGGGATTCTATGCTTCGCCTCAATATTGTTTATGTTTGTGTTAATACAGTTCGAGAGTGATTCCGAACTTGTATTTCCCTCAGTACGAGTGATACGGGGACTGGATAGCAGAGTATGCCCGCACCATAATTTTTATGTGGGGTGCTGTTAGAATATATATATTACATGGGTATTGAATATATATATTAAATTATGAAATATGTGAATTAGCTCCTTTGTTTATGGTAAGTAAGATATGAATAATGATTTCAATTGAGAAATACGTGTTTTGAAAGTATAGTATATTACCGGAAAACTTTATTAGTAAATAAAGGTTAAATGGGAACTTTGTTATTAAATGACATCTACCTCTTAAACAGTTGAATTCGTCAGTTTCAATCTTACGAGTAACCTAAGATAAGATAAGTTAAACCGTTGGGAAGGTTAGTGCGATAGTTGTGCACATTTGAAGAGAGGTGAGAATTTCTCAAGGGAGTGACGCACTAATATGTTGTTGCATTGGCCAGTAAACATTTTAAATACTTGCTAAACAAATTTTAAATCATTTTTACAATCGGGCTATGACCCGTTTCCATTTTCTTTCCCTCTTGTATATATATATGTATGTATGTATTATAGGTGCCCAGCCACAGCGGCATCTTGCATAGGATCCTTTGGAAGGAATGCACTGCAGCTTAGGTGGGAGTTGCAGGCCTCTTGCTTAGACGACCTCATTTATTTGATTCTACTCCTAGCATTATTTATTCCAGTTGGGCATGTGTCGCGCTTTCCATTATTCAGTTGTTTCATGCGACATTGTGATTCATTTATTTCCAGTATTCACACTTTGGGATTTATTATTGTCAGCATGTTTTCCTTTAAGTTTTAATGTTGGAATTACTTAGTTGGATGTTTAATTAATTGGATGGTTTGTTCCAGTATAGTTGTTGTGTGATTCTTTAATTATGAATGATGTAAAGTTTTAAATGTTGGTTTATATAAATAAAATTTGGAAAGTAATGTCTAAAATAGTTTTGACACTTAGCTTAATTATTTAGGGTGTTAAATTGGAAAAGTTATTTTTTACGACAGTGATGCTAAGAATGAACCAACCGTTCACCTTGATTATAATTTAATAAAGGACTGATCACCCGATATTTAATTAGGCGAGGTGTCACAGTAATATTTTATCTTTATGGTCCAAAATCTCTATTGGATGCTCAATGTAGGTCAAATCTTCTCTAATTTGAAAAGGTTCATGACTTAAGATATGTGTTGGATGTGGGAGGTATTTCTTCAGCATTTACACGTGAAACACATTATGCACACTAGAAAGTTCAGTGGGGTAAGGCTATTTTATATGCAACAACTCATATCCTTTCAAGGATTTCAAAAGGTCTTTTGTATCTTGGACTCAACTTCCCTTTCTTCCCAATTAGGACTACTCCATTTGTTGGGGATACTCGTAAGAATAGATAATCTCCTCTTTGGAATTCTAACTATCAGTGGTGATTGTCAACATAACTCTTTTGGCGGCTTTGAGCGATTTAAAGTCGGTCTTCTATCAATTTCACTTTCTCTGTTGTGATCTGAATCAATTCTAGTACCAATATTTTTCTTTCATTAACTTCTACCCAAAATACAGAAGAACGAAACCTTCTACCATAGAGTGCTTCATACGAAGCCATTTGAATACTTGTTTTATAACTATTGTTATATGCAAATTCCACTACTAGTAAATGATCATACCAATTCCCTTTTAGATCAAGCACACATGCACTAAGCATACCCTATAATAATTATGCTGTCTCTACATGGTTTTCTTATTCTTCAATACTCTTGGAATAAGTGAGGATGTCATCAATGAAAACAACCACACATTGATCCAAATACTTCCTGAAAATTTTATTCATCATATCTATAAAAGATGTCGGTGCATTAGATAGTCCAAATGGCACCACAAGAAATTCGTAGTAACCATATCTAGTACAAAAAGGTAATTTTCAATATCATATTCCTTAATCTTTGATTGGTGATAACCTGACCTAAGGTTAATCTTAGAAAATACTTGCACTCCTTGTAGTTGGTCAAAAAAATAATCTATACAAGGTGGGGGTATTTAAACTTCTTAGCTTTTAAAAAAACAGTTATCACAACATGAGGTGCAAAATGGGATAACTCACTAAACTTTACCTCGTATTGACTAACTGTCATATTTCCTTAAACCAGGCTCGTGAAGTTAGGAGCTTTTTGGTCTCGTACCATTTTAGGAAAGAATTTCTTGTAGAAGATCACTAAGAATTCATTATAACCTATGGGATTATTCCTTTCCTTGTAAATTCTCTTAGTCATTCTCCACTAATGTTGGGCTTCACCTTCTAACACGAATGTTCCAAATGAAACGTTATGTTCACCAGTACACTTCAGAACATGGATTATCTTTTCTATTTGCATCACCCAAATTTCTTCTTCAGTGGGGTTAGGAGTACATTTAAAAGATGGAGAATTCAAATTCTTGAACTGTTCAATAGTACAACAACTTAGTTCAAGATTCCTTAATGCTCTATTATTCACCTGATGCTCCACAATCTTTGCTAGACTTTCAATCTCCTTGTATTCACCTTCCAGTCCTTCCATACATTAACCACTAGTTCCCGAAGTTGATCTTGCCTTGGTCATTTTCTATGATCATGGCCAAACGTAAGATGTATTATACTATCTGAAGATTGCAAATTAGATGAACAATTATATATAAACAGTTATATAGAATGTAAGACATATGGAGGGTTATCACATAAGTCGGATATTTAATCTTATATCCTATGTATGGAAACTTAAAATCAATAACATTCAAAACTTATGTTCAATAGTCTATGGGTTCATAACCTATTCTCTGATACCACCGCTATCACGATCCCGACCCAAAATTTATAGGAAATGAGTGTCCTGACATGCCACCAAGGCAACTAGAATTTCGACTTAAATTGTTTACTCAAATAAATGCAACGAAAATACATCACATAGTCATGAATCGTAAACTACTGAAAATTATGGAATTATGTCATCAGAGCTTTCTAAAAGGAAACTTCATATAAGTAACAACGAGTTATAATAGAAGACAAAATTAAAAACCTATTACATGCTCTATCTAATAAACCAAACATTTAACGTAAAGTAACAAAAAGAGCTCTAAAAGAAAAATATTCAAAATAGTACTTTTACATTCCATCCGCGAGCCTACTTATTTCCTGAAAAATTGTTATAACATCAGCTAAAAGACGAATGAGATTTAATCTCAAGACATTCCAAGTTTTTTTTTCATAAAATAGATACCTATTCAAGCAAGAACAAAAGGTATATATATATATATATATATATATGGACGTGAACTTGCAGCAATATTTTTATACGTGAATGATAGTATGTAGAAATGAATAGCTCAGAATAGAACAGATGCGAAAAATCAAAGGCAATATCTTTTTCTTTCCATAATATAATGTTTAATGACCAAGTACACTCTAATAATGTATTCTTCTACAGAATTATTCCCCGATAGTTGAGGGTCAATCGAACTTGTTCATCATAATGCCTTATTTAGGGCACACCAACGATAACCCTGGTAGGAAATCCAGTTAGTAAATAGTTCCCTTTGTCCAAATTTTATTTCCAACTTTTAATATCATTTTTAATACTCATTTTAATCGGTATGTCTATATGGAAAAATATAAACATATCACAAAGGAAGAAATCATCCGTATCAAATGAATTTTGAGAATTAAAGCAGTTCACAAAATTTGTAGTTTGCATAATATCATATAATCAAAATAAGCAAGGAATGTCATAGAGTACTCACCTAAAATAAAGGTTAAAAGTTACAGATATTGAGTCTTCAATCACACGGTAATCTTAAGATGAAAACAACTTCTTCTTAGGCTTCCTACGCTTTCTGTCAATATTTCCCAAGGAATTGGTGTGAATTCAAATGATCCTAAATGGTGTATTTATAGTTTTCCAAAGATATCACGATGCTGACACGGGTCCTAGCTGACCAAGCTTTTAAAACGGCGAGTCAGCGTTGACGGGTCGCGTAACAGAGGGGTCTTGAAGTCTTATTTCATCGAACTGCATCATGTGTTTTTGTTTTCTCTCTAACAATGACACCTATTTAAGCTTTATTTATATGGATGACTTGTGTAATCACGAGGTGGAAAGGTATTAAGCGTCATTTTACACATGAAGGGCATTTTAGTAATTTCCCACTTTATATTTTTAATATTTTTTTAGAGGTTCCTAAAAATATTCTATTTAAAAAAAGGTTCATTTTTATTTTTCATTTTTTCCCCTGAAACTTTCTTAATTAAAATCAAGTCCCTAAAGTTTCATAAAATTATATTTTCTACCCCCAAAACTTATCATTTATCTTAAAATGTGTCATAAAACTTCAATTTGATCCAATTCACATTTGATTCTTCGTATTTATAAATGGATTTTGTCATATTAAGAACCTAGAATATCACATATGTAATAATACAACATTTATCAGATAATAAGTGAGACGCAATTATAGAAACAAACTATATATGAGCATATAAAAGTGAGGTCATTTCAGTTTTTGGTTTCATCTCTATAATGACATACTTTTAATTCTAAATCTAGAGATTTAAAAATTATTATCATATTCCCAAATCGGGAGTAACATTAATATGCAGTCAGTTCCTACGAATTACCCTAGTTTGATGAGTGGTGTTAGTGATTCTTAAGGGTCCCTTTGATGATTAGTTTAGGTTTTTCCCATTTAAAGGCATGTTTTTAAGCCTGAGTCTATTAATTTTAAAATCTTCATTATATTCTAAAATCGAGACTCCCGTAACTATATGGTCAGTTCCCGTGAGTTACACTAGTCCCATGGAAGGTGTTATTGCCTCATACGGGACCGTTTGATTGCTATTTTTTTTATTTTCACCTTTTAAGAATATGTTTTTAAACCTAAGTCTAGATATTTGTAAATTATCATCGTATTCTCAAGTAGGCAGTCCTGTGAGGATACATTTAGTTCCTACGAGTTACATTTATCCCCTGCGAGCTATTGGTGCCTCTTACGGGATCATTTGGTTGTTATTTTGAATTTTCACCCTTTAATGGAATCTTTTTAAGAATAAGTCTACAAATATGCAAATTATCATAATATTCTCAAACTGGGAGTCCTATGATTATGCAATCCGGTCCTATAAGTTACTTGGGTATGATGCCAGGGGTTGGTGCCTCTTACAGGGTCATTTGGTGGATTCTTACGTTGTCCTTTTAATGATAGGTTTTTAATCCTAAGTCTTGATATTTGAAACTTTCGTCATATTCTCAAACTGGGAGTCCTTGACTATGTGGTCAGTTCCTATGAGTTACATTGGTCCCCTGTGAGTTGTTGGTTAATAATCACCCAAAAATGTTTAATATATGCCCTAAATAGATGCATTTTAGTCTCTTGTTCTCAATAAAATTTGCGTTACGTTCGTATTTATCTATATTATATGTTATGAGTACCTCGATTAGTTATTTCGGCCCAGATGAGTAGCCCAATTAAGCCCAACCCAAAGTCTAGGGGCCTCGCGCTATAACTGATTCAGTTCGAACCCATTCAACTCCTAAATTCTCTCAAGAGATATTCTAGGGATCATGGGCTAACATGGAGGAGTCACACACCCCCATTCTTCGAAAAAGACATGTATTGTAAGGACACAAATTTCCAATTGAGTCCATATATAGTTTTGGCTCAATTCTGGACAAAAACATTTATTCATAGGATTGTATTTATTTGTAATATTCTCAAGCCTATGCAGTGTTTGTTGAATACGTAGCGGCAAAGAGTATAAAGCTTCATCAATATGCCGGTTTACGTTCCTCATTTCTACGTCATCAACTATAGTTCCATGCTCCCAAGGTATGAATGCATTATTATATATATAGGAGCTTGGAACAAGTTTATTGGGTGTTAGGTTTAATAAAAACTGTGTTTTATTTTCAGAAAGAATTAAATAAAACTTTAAGATAAGTTTATAAATTTTTTGGGCTAAAATCGAATTTTCCAAACTTTCTGGGAGTTCGTTCGATATGTCGTTCGAACGAGTTTTTCGTTCGAACCATATGTCGTTCGAACGAGTTTGCCAACGACTTCCCACTAAGGTATACTGGACCTTCGTTAGAAATGTCGTTCGAAGGAGATTCTTTGTTCTAACGAGATTTCCAATGAGTTTCTAATGAGTCCATACTGGAGCTTCGTTAGAAGACTCGTTCGAACGAGAATGTCGTTCGAACGAAAAGTCGTTCGAACGAGATGCTAGGCGGGAACAGTTTTTGCCAGTTTTTCACCCACTTCCCCACTTAGTTTTTAACCAACTTTTTCAGACTTTATCTTGCGTGGGAAGAACATTTTCCAACTTAACTTTTCCATAACTTTTGATCTCTTAGAGAGTGTTTTGAGAGCTAAATTGATTTAGGAAAATGTTCATGTTTTGAGTGTATTTTTATCAAAGAGGAAATCATTCACCACTCTAGTTTACACCCAAATGAGTTTATTCCAAGTTCTTATATACATATCAATTGCTTGGAGTTTGGCATTGGTTTTCTCTACACCGAATTGAAGAGAAGTTTACATTGCTTTACCCGCTTGGAGAAAGGCTTTATGTACGGGTGACGGTGACCATAGAAGGTCCTATCGGTGGATTTCGAGACCGCGGTGGTGTTCCAAGGTTATTCGCTAGGAAGAGGTGTCTAAAAGAAGAAGCGTCGAGACTTGAGAGGGATCGAGTCGTGTGTTGTAAGTCTTTTGTCTTGTACTTGTAATTCCGTATCTAGTGAATTTGTGGCTAGGGCCGTCTGAGGTTGTTTCCCGTCTTGGGTTTTTCCTCGTACATCGAGGCGTAGTGTGATTGATTTATTTTATCTTGCATAAATAATTTAGAACACATGCTTAGGATAATTCAAGATAAAATTTGGTTTAAATTATCACACTCAATTTAATTTGGACTTAAATTAAATATTGGGTAAAGTGGTTTTCAAGTCATTTGCAAAAATAGGTTTGGCCTAACTTCAGATTATTGATAATCATGACTTAGGAAAATTCTAGGGCTTGGATGAATTAACATTGGTTTAAGTGGAAATTAATACTTGTGTGTGTTTAACTTTAATTTGTTTAAAGAGAAATAAAACTTGATAACTCGCATGTTTTAGTTGATCCATCACATCCTAACGCTTTCGCATCATCTCGTGTTTTATAAAAGGAAATTATAAGTTTGTTTTTAATTGTGAGAATATTAAAATTTGGGGATCCGAATACACGCTTTTATAAATTGGTATCAGAGCCAAAGCGATAAATTATTTCGTTAATGATCCTTTAAATCATTTTTGGCTAAAATGGAATTTTCCCCATTTTCAAAATTTCCTATTTTTGATGGTTCAAACTACGTGTATTGGAAAGCGCGAATGAAATCGGCACTAAAATCTATCGACGAGAGAGTTTGGATGTCTGTCGTTAACGGGTGTTCCCCACCAACTTATTTAGTTGAAAATGAACGTGTTCCCAAACCCGCCGATAGATGGACTGAAAATGAATTTAAACTTGCTAATTTCAATTCCCGAGGTTTGACTGCCTTGTTTAGCGTTGTCACACCGGATGAATTCCGACGTATTATGATGTGTGAGACCGCTAAAGAAGCTTGGGATATTTTACAATTAACTCATGAAGGAACTAGTGTCGTTAAAGCTTCAAAACTCCAAAACCTCACCACTCAATTTGAAACTATCAAAATGAATGAAAAAGAAACTTTTGATGAATTTTATGCTAGACTTTATGATATTGTTAATTCATCTTTTAACTTGGGAGAGAAAATACCAGACAACCGTGTTGTAAAGAAAATTTTAAGGTCCCTACCCGATAGATTTATTCCAAAAGTGACCGTTTTAAATTATTTACCAACTTTAGCCTCTACGAAATTAGAAGAGCTTGTAGGTGATTTACAAACCTATGAACTAGATATGTTTCCCTCTAAAACTGAAAAGAAAATCAAAAAGGGCATTGATTTAAAAGCCCAAAAAGAGGTCAAACACGTAGTAGAGAGCGATAGTGATAGTGACTCGGAAGACATGGCTTTGTTTGCTCGTAAATTTAGAAAATTTCTTAAAATTAACAAAGATAAATTGAAAAATGATTTTAAGAAATTTGAAACTTCTAAGCATGAAAAAAGTGAGAAGTTCCCTAAAGCCGAGAAGATCCCTAAATCGAGTAATGAAAATTTAGATAGGGACGAGTCTAATAAGTGTTTTGGTTGTGAAGGTTATGGCCATAGGGCTTATGAGTGCCCCACTAAACTAAGGAAAGAGGGTAAACGACCCACTGCATATAATGCGACCCTTAGTGATAGTGATAAAGAAGAGGGACCCGATTCCCCCACTAAGAAAAATTTTGTGGCTTTTATGGCTAGTCATGTGAGTGATAGTGAGAACTCATCGATTGATGAAACTTTAACACATGACACTTCCAAGGTCATTGTTTATGATTCTCTTGTTTTTTATGATAGTGAGAGTGGAGAAGAAAGAGAGAGTGAAAATGAAGAAGAGGTTAATGTGAGTGAACTTCAAAATGCTTTTCAAGAGCTTTATAAAGAATCTATTAAATTGAAAAGAGCAAATTTGAAGTTAGAAGCTAGTTTAAGAGAGAGGGTCAAGGTCGTTGATGAAAATGCTTTAATATAAGACCTTAGGACATGTGAGAGGACTCTTCAAGAGAAGTTTGAATATGTCGAAGGCGAAAGAGATAGCCTTAGGGGTTTAATGGAATCCTCGAAAAAGGAGCTTCTTGATTTTGAAGAGCGAAATATTTTATTAGAGTCTAACATTTTAGAATTGCAAAATAAATTAAAAGACTCTAGTAATGTCAAATTTGATTTGGAGTGTCGTTCGGAAAAACTAGATAGAATATTAGGAACGGTCCAAATTAAAAATGACACTTGTGGTTTAGGCTTCAATACTTGTAATGAATTTTCTCATAATGCCAAAACCAATGTTTTAGGAGAATCATCTAGGAAAGATTTTAGAGGTCACTCCTTAGGTAAATCTTTTCGACATGTTTTTACTTGTACATATTGTGGTCGAAAAGGTCATCTTAGGAAATTTTGTTTTGATCTTAAACGAATTCCTAGAAAATCCCATAGTAATGTAACCACGGTAGTTAAAGTTCCAACACCCCAAGATAATCATTCTTCATTAATTTGGGTTAGGAAATCCAACTTGGTTGCCTTGCAAAATAGGGTTTTTGATTCTCATTTACTTTCACATGCTTCCTCCCTTGCTAAATCTAAAGGATGAATGTGTTAGTGTTTTGCATACTTTAGCGTTTGTACTTCATGCTATATTCACATGCTAAATGTATGCTTGTTTAATCATTTTCTAGTCTATACTCCATGCTTATTACATGCTAGAATTATGATTTTTGTTTATCTTTTGTGTTATATTTCCTTCACCTTTGTTTGCATTAAATGAAAAATACAAAAAGATTTTTGTTTATCATTTGGATTCTATCTCTTGATAATTTAAGTTTAACGAAAAATTCAAATGATTTTTGTTTGTCTTTTGAGTATATATATTATTTTTTTTTTGATAAAAATTTCAAAAACTGAAAAGATTTTATTTTGTGTGTAGTTTAGTTTGACACACTTTATGTGGCATATACCTGTGTTTTGAATTCCATCTTTTACGCTTCCACGTGGCTAGAACTTTTGGTTTAGATCATCAATCCTTATTATGTTCTTTACCATAGTGTTATCGAGTAGTTGGATTTTGTGTTGTTTAAATGAATTCTATTTTTATATGCCTCTATTCACACATGCACGAGCTCCTTTGAATTTTTAACTTCATATGTATATTTGAGCTATGTAAGGTGTTTTCCTACCAATCTTGTCATCTACATATTTGTGACTTAGGAGGACTAGTGCATGTCAAAAATCCGTTGCATGTGAGATATGTGTGAAAAATGAAAACATGATAAATATAAATGTGCACGGGGAAGGGCTCCGAAAGGACTAAGTGATCCTTTGCGATAGTAAGCCACCGTTTGGAATGGACCTAAAAGAACTACGTGGTCCAAAGGCCTAAAAACAGAATATATGGCATTAAAAAGAAAATAAATTGCCAAGGCCTATGTTTGATTGATATATTCATTCAAAATTTAATATAAATGCATATTGAGGGAGATTGGATGGTATATCAACGGTTTGCACAATGTCCGTTTATCCTAGTTGCGAATTTCATGTCATGACTCTATTGGTTTGTAGAATCATCAATATGCTAGGCTTGTATGCATTGTGTTTGTTTGTTCATTGAGTTCAATCTATATTGTCACATGAGGTTATATTTAAATTTGATGAAGTTTGCAATCAAATGAGAACTCCGTGAACGTTTATTAAGTGTTTGGGTCTAAATTTAATTGTTGTTAGTTCACACCTCTACACTTCCGTATCCATATGACACATTTTTTCCATACGAGTGTGAAAGACTCCTATTATATGTTGTGTGTGTCATTTGTGTTTATATCTATACATATGTGCGTGTGAATTATTGATATATTATCCAGTACATATATATATGATATTTTGTTTTGACTTTGCCTTGATTTTGTTTCCCATATGCTTTCATGTCTTGTCACTTTAAGCTTCAACATGCCTTTAAGTTTTGATTCTTTAATCCTTTGTCTATTCCTGAACAAAAAGGGGGAGAATGATAGGGGGAGAAATGGTATCTAATCCTATTATTATCGTATCTTAGTTTGGGGGAGATTTATCTTAGGGGGAGACGTCTTTCTAAGTATGTCATTTGTTTGATAAAGGGGAGTAATTAATTAATTGCATTTAATTAATTGTTTGATATTCCCTATGCATTTGATGAGTTTACTTAAGTGTGCAGGAATTCTACTAAAGCGGTATCTTTCAATGGCAAAGCGTTTGATCCTTGGGTTGAGTCAAGTTTGGGTGGGTTATGTTTTGAGTCTAGTAGAGCTTGACGGCCCTTTGGATTTTTGTTTGGTTTTTGTCCCGGAATAGCCAAAGGGGGAGATTTGTAAGGACACAAATTTCCAATTGAGTCCATATATAGTTTTGGCTCATTCCAGACAAAACATTTATTCATAGGATTGTATTTATTTGTAATATTCTCAAGCCTATGAAGTGTTTGTTGAAGACGTAGCGGCAAAGAGTATAAAGCTTCATCAATATGCCAGTTTGCGTGCCTCGTTTCTACGTCATCAACTATAGTTCCATGCTCCCAAGGTATGAATGCATTATTATATATATAGGAGATTGGAACAAGTTTATTGGGTGTTAAGTTTAATAAAAATTGTGTTTTATTTTCAGAAAGAATTAAATAAAACTTTAAAATAAGTTTATAAATTTTTTGGGCTAAAATCGAATATTCCAAACTTTCTGGGAGTTCGTTCGATAGGTCGTTCGAACGAGTTTTTTGTTCGAACCATATGTCGTTCGAACGAGATTGTTCGTTCTAACGAGATTTCCAACGAGTCCATACTAGAGCTTCGTTAGAAGACTCGTTCGAACGAGAATGTCGTTCGAACGAAAAGTCGTTCGAACGAGATGCCAGGCGGGAACAGTTTTTGGCAGTTTTTCACCCACTTCCCCACTTAGTTTTTAACCAACTTTTTCAGACTTTATCTTGTGCGGGAAGAACATTTTCCAACTTAACTTTTCATCTCTCAGAGAGTGTTTTGAGAGAAAAATTGATTTAGGAAAATGTTCATGTTTTGAGTGTATTTTTATCAAAGAGGAAATCATTCACCACTCTAGTTTACACCCAAATGAGTTTATTCCAAGTTCTTATATACATATCAATTTCTTGGAGTTTGGCACCGGTTTTCTCTACATCGAATTGAAGAGAAGTTTACATTGCTTTACCCGCTTGGAGAAAGGCTTCATGTACGGGTGACGGTGACCGTAGAAAGTCCTATCGGTGGATTCCGAGACCGCGGTGATGTTCCAAGGTTATTCGCTAGGAAGAGGTGTCTACAAGAAGAAGCGTCGAGACTTGAGAGGGATCGAGTCGTGTGTTGTAAGTCTTTTGTCTTGTACTTGTAATTCCGTATCTAGTGGATTTGTGGCTAGGGCCGTCCGAGGTTGTTTCCCGTCTTGGGTTTTTCCTCGTACATCGCGGCGTAGTGTGATTGATTTATTTTATCTTGCATAAATAATTTAGAACGCATGCTTAGGATAATTTAAGATAAAATTTGGTTTAAATTATCACACTCAATTTAATTTGGACTTAAATTAAATATTGGGTAAAGTTGTTTTCAAGTCATTTGCAAAAATAGGTTTGGCCTAACTTCGGATTATTGATAATCATGACTTAGGCAAATTCTAGGGCTTGGATGAATTAACATTGGTTTAATTTGATTTAAATTTAAGAATATTGAAAATTGGTATTTGTATGTTTTAATTGAACCATCACATTTTGCGCTTCCGCATCTCTTGAGTATATACAAAATGAAATTACAAATATTTGATTTTAATTGATAAAATTAAGAACCCGGGGAACTCTCACCTTTTACATGTATAAATAAAACCCTTATCCCGGTGCAAAGGTCATGCAATTGTAAACACTACCCTGGAGTAAAGAGAAATAAAATAATGAGAGCACCACCGTGGAAGTATGCCTTCTTGCCGAACCACGTATATCTTATGTTGTGTGTGATTGTAATTGTTTTAAGTTCTTCATTTATTTTGGTGATCCCCTTTGCTTATTATTTTGTGTTGAGTTTAATTGTCACCACAATTGGCGCTGTTTGTGGGAAGCGTTTTGATTTCTTTTAAAAAAGCCTTCACCAATAAGAACTTAGAATGTCTGGTCACAGCAGTAATGCCCCTAAAGCAGGGGATATTGAAGAGCAACCTGCTCCTCGAAGGGTCAGATCTGAAGTTCAAAGCTCAAATCCTAGGGCTCGCCCAGAACGGCAAGCTTCCGAGGAAAGTTAGGGACCATCCAGGTCCACACAAGTCTCCAAGATAATCGACTCCTATGAAGCCAGGCTCCAAAAGAAAAAGGAGGCCACTTGCAAGCAAGAAGCTGAAAATGCTCGTCATAAGAGAATACTGGAGAAAATGGAGAGAGAACTCCATCGTAGCACAAGGCAGCGTAAATATCTCACTCCTAGACCTCAGGAGAGAAAATCTCACAGCCGAGGAAGGATAGATATATGTAGATCTCAAATATATGAGGAAAATAGGACAGATGATGACTTGCCTGAGAAATAACAACCAGCTCGCCGTTACAGGAGCCCGGGTCGAGGAAATGATGACATATAAAATTTGGTCCAGAGAGAAATGGACCAACACCCAGCACATCATGGTGCCAGATCGACCAGAGAGCTAGCCAGATGAGCTCTCAGGACCCAGATGAAATCCCCTTTCCCAAGGGAGATAGAAGAAGAAGAAGCCCCCAAGAAGTTCGTGATGCCCAGATTCAAGATCTACGATGGAAAGACTGATCCTATCGACCATGTTAGGCAGTATAGGCAGGCCATGACCCTTTGAAACCATAAGAACGTATTAATATGCCGGATCTTTCCATCGAGCTTGCATGACGTGGCCCAGAAGTGGTTCGAGAAACTCCCTCACAAATCCATGAGGAGCTTCGAGTCCCTGGTGGAGCTCTTCATAACTCACTTCATTACTAGTAGCTCCCACTCGAAGAGGATGGATGCTTTGCTAATAATGAAAAAATGCCCCAGGAAAGCCTCAAGGACTACGCGAAGAGGTATTGGGAGCTATTCAGTGAGGTTGAGGACTTCTCGGAGCAGGTCTCCTTGGCATCCTTTAAGATTGGTTTACCCAGCTCCTGCCTCTTGCACCAGTCCCTCACTAAGAAGGAGGCCACAACCATCGATGACTTAATGGACCATATTGAGAAATACGCTAAAGTTGAAGATGTGACCCATCTCAATGCAGGTGAGAATGGTCGCGCCAAGTTCTTCGGCAAGGGCAGCGACAAAGTCGAGAATCAAAAGAAAGATAGTAAGAATGGGGGCAAGAGTGGCCCTAAGAATGGGAATAAAAGTGACGCCCCTAAAGCATTTCAAACAGTGAGCATAGTTTTTAAGGAACCAATTTACAAAATTCTGGCGAATATCAAGGACGAACCGTTCGTCAAACGGTCCAGGAAGATGGGTAAAGACCCCTCAAAGAGAAACAACGCACTAAGATTTGCATTCCACAAGGAGGGAGGGCATAAAACTGAGCATTGCAAAGCTCTCAAACCTTACCTCGAAGAGCTAACCCAAGCTGGGCACTTGAATGAGTTCATAGAGAAAAAGGCAGAGAAGGTAGCTTCCAATGGATATCGAAGACCCGATAACATGCTCGAGGAGGACGTCGTCCATGAGTTTGCTGTAATTCATGGGGCATCCGATCTAAAGCAGATTCAAGGAAACACAACTCGAATGGAAGTTAAAAAGCTTACGATATTAATTCAAGCTTTTTAAATCGATCCAGCTAAAACGCAGGCAAAAAATCACCGGCAAGAAGATGACGTCAACTATAGCAAAAATATTGTGTTCACGGATGAAGACCTAGTGGGAGTAAGGACCCCATATCATGATGCCTTGATTATTACACTTAGCATAGCTAACAACGATGTCGACAAGTTGCTCGTCGACCACGGTAGCTCATCCCAAGTAATGTATCTTGACCTATTCAGAAAGTTGAAGTTAAGCTTCGCCGACTTAAAGGAAGCCACCGTCCCTCTAGTTAGCTTCATTGGTAAAGTGACCATCCCTTTAGGAAACATTGTACTACCATTAAGGGTAGGAAGTGTCTCCAAAATGATTGAATTTATGGTGGTAGACATTGACTCACCCTACCAGGCCATCCTTGGCAGAGGGTGGCTACATGCGATGAAGGTTGTCTCATCTACCTACCATCAGAAACTCAAATATGTGACTAAGAGAGGAGTGATGGAGATCCATAGAGATCGGACAATGGAGAGAAAGTGATTTGTAGAAGATATCCTTCCAAAGCCAGAGAAGAGGTTGAGAAAACCAAAGAGAAGGTTGAAGAATATGAAGGTTTGATACCTTCCAAATAACAGCTAAAATATGGAAGACCTGGAGTGGAGGAGACCAGGCTCCTCCCATTTGAGAGGGTCGTTGAGAACCTCGAGGAAGTCGCAGCCGGCAGCAACAAGAAATATAGGATGTTCTTGATCGGAGCCTCTCTCACAGATCAAGAGAAGAAGGAACTAACAGTACTTTTATTGAATAACTTGGACATTTTTGCGTCGAAACCCTACGAGCTATTTGGGATTGAGCCTAGTGTGGTCATCGGCTGGACGTTGACCTAGCTTTCAAGCCGATTGCACAAAAGGCATGGCGAACTGCACCGGAGAAGGCCAAGGCTATGGAGAAGGAAGTGGAAAAGCTACTGGATGCAAGATACATATGGGAAGTTCAATTCCCTAAGTGGATGTCCAACCTAGTAGTGGTCCTAAAAAGTAATGGAAAATAGAGAGTCTGTATTGACTTCACCGACCTTAACAGAGCATGCCCTAAAGACAGTTTTCCTCTCCCAAAGATTGACCAGTTGGTGGATGCCACAGCAGTACATGAAAGAAAGAGTTTCCTAGACGAATACTCTGGGCATCACCAAATCCCTCTACATGAGCCAGATCAAGACAAAACATCATTTATCACCACCGTCGGGTTGTATTGTTTTAAGGTTATGCCCTTTGAGCTAAAAAATACAGGAGCAACCTACCAGCGATTGGTCACCAAAATGTTTAAAGACTAAATAGGAAGCACCATGGAGGTCTACATCGATGATATGCTCATCAAGAGTAGGCATAAATAAAACCACCTCTCGAACCTATCAAGGACCTTCAAAATCCTCAGGAAATACCGAATGAGGCTTAATGCAAGTAAATGTTCCTTGGGTGTCCAGGCAGGAAAATTTCTCGGGTACTTGGTTAGCAAGAGAGGCATTAAAGCCAACCAAGACTAAATTAACGCCATAAATAGGGTGAAGCCCCACGTACGATAAAAGACGTGTAAAATATCATAGGAATGTTCGCTGCCCTGAATCGATTCATCTCAAAATCATTCGAAAGGTGCCGGCTGTTCTTCTAACTTTTGAAGAAAAGCAAAGACATAGAGTGGAATGAGGATTTCTCGAAGGTGCTAGAAGGACTCAAAACTTACCTCAGTACTCCACCCTTGCTCATAATCCCTCAATAAAATGACTCACTATACCTGTACCTCGTAGTTTCCAGTCAAGCTGTAAGTTCTGCACTGGTATGCAAAAGAATGAGGATCCAGCACCCAGTCTATTATGCGAGCAAAACTCTCTAGGACGCCGAACAGCGGTACCTACCACTAGAAAATCTCTCCTTTGCACTGGTGGTAGCCTAGAGGAAATTAAAACATTACTTCGAAGCTCAATCCATCATCATCCTTACATATCACCCCCTTAAAGCAGTCCTGTAAAAAAGATATTTGTTCGATAGACTATCAAAGTGGTCAGTCGAGCTCGAGAAATTTGACATCTAGTTTCAGCCAAGGAATGCAATAAGGGGACGAATCCTCGTCGACTTCATCACCGAGTTTATAGGAGAACATCCTTGTGACCAACTTTAACCTATTAGTCAAAGGGAAAATCCCTCGGCACAAGGTGTTTGGTGACTATTCATTGACGGAGCCTCCAACTCAAAAGGGGAAGGAGTGGGCATCGTGTTGGTTACCCCTGAAGATCCAATCCTCGAGCAAGGAATCAGTCTTGGAATTGAAGCCTCTAACAACGAATCAGAGTATGAAGCACTAATAGTAGGCCTACAGAAGGCACAGGTGCTGGGGGCAAAGCAACTTTAAGTGTTTGGCGACTCACAGCTGGTCTCCAACCAGATAAGTGGTGACTTCAATGCTAGGGATGAGAGAATGGTGGCCTACCTCACCACAACGAAGAAATTAATATCTAACTTTGAACATGTCAGTGCCCAACAGTTTCCCAGAGGACAAAATAGCCATGCTGACGCCCTAGCGGCCTTGATCTCAGTGATCAATTCTGACTTGAAGAGAACAATTCCAATTGACTTCCTTGCTCAGTGAAGTATTACCCAGATCGAAAAACTACCAAGCATAGGTCATATTCTCCAGATTGAATCAACCCCCAGTTGGATGGACCCTTTAAGGGATTATTTAAAAGATGGTGCCCTACCAGATGATAAGAAGACCGCTAATTAAATAAGTGTCAAAGCTACTCGCTTTCACTTATCTCCTAAGGGAAAATTATATAAGAGGTCTTTCACCGGTCCTTACCTCTAATGCATTACCCCAAAGGACGCCGAGCAAGTTCTGCATGAGCTCCATGAAGGAATCTGTGGGAGTCATATTGGGCGCAGGTCGCTAGCTTTTCAAGCAATAAAGGAAGGCTACTAGTGGCCGTACATACAGAAGGATTATGGGATATATGCTCATAACTGCAAAAAATGTCAACTTCACGCTCCTATGGTTCACCAAATAGCCAGTGACCTAAAGTCGCTTACTAGCCCATGGACTTTCTCCCAATGGGGAATGGACATCATAGGCCCTTTTCCTACCACTTTTGGTAATCGCAAGTATCTGTTGGTCACGACAGACCACTTCACCAAATGGATAAAGGCAAATCCAATGGAAAACATCAAAGACGCGAATATGATAAGATTCATATGGAAGAACATTGTCACCTGCTTCGGGATCCCTAGGACCATTATCATTGACAATGGAACCTAGTTCAAAAGTGGCCTTTTCCAGGGTTTCTATAACGACCACAGGATCAGGCACCATTTCAGCTCGGTGGCATACCATGAGAGAAATGGACAAGCTGAATCTTCTAACAAAATAGTTATTGATGGATCGAAGAAGCGATTGGAGCGAGCAAAGGGGCATGGGTGAGCGAGCTACCCCACATCCTATGGGCTTACCGCACTACCCCACGATGAGCAACTGGGGAAACACCATTCGCACTGACATATGGTATGGAGGCAATCATCCCCTTGGAAATTGGCCTCTCCACCATGAGGTCCACCCTGGTCGACCAAGGCCAGAACGATGCAGCATTGCTCGCTGAACTTGAACTAGTTGAGGAACGAAGACACATGGCTCTAGTGAAACTAGCATTTATCAGAAACAACTAGCAAAGCACTATAACAAGAAGGTCAATTCGAGAGCATTCCAAGTTGGGGACTACGTCCTAAGGAATGTTCCTGGCAGCACACTAAAACCATCAGATGGAAAGCTAGGGCCAAACTGGGAGGGGCCATTCAAGGTGATAAGGGACAACCTACAAGGAGCCTATCAGTTAGAAACGCTGGAGGACAGGGAGATACCTCGAGCTTGTAATGAAGCCAATTTAAAGAAATTTTACTTCTAGTTTTCTGTGTTGATCTTTTAACCTAATTTTGAAATTTTTAGTTCATTTCTGATTAATAAAAATTATTTGGCAGTGGCATTCCATGAAGTGTTGATTTTTTCTCAAATACTTTATAATTCATGCACCTTTTCCAAGTTACAAGCTCTCCTCTTAACATATAAAAGTGGGGTATTACCCTCCTCATGTTTTCGTCATCAAACACGACTAACCTCCTAGAATTGCCCCTGGCAATATATGAAGACCTACAGGGGACCCTTAGGCAGCTCGGCCAACTTAAGTTGGTCGCCAAAAAATGTTTGGCACAAAAAACCTGCTCGGATAGAACATCCAACACTAGGTGTGTCCTCACCATTGCCACACTTAAGCTTAAGGGAGTGTGACGACAAAACCTAAAAGGTAAAGTAAGGCATAATGGTATCTTATAAGCATACTGGATTGGGGGGATACTCACTCAACAAAATAACTCTGCCTATATCAAATCTATTCGGCTAAGAAGAGCACAAGATAGTCGAACAAGAAATCAATGAAGTAAAAAATACACAACACATGTTTAGTCGTCTTGAACAAAATATTATTATTTTATTAAGTCATTACATATACAAAGAGTTACATATGCTCTGTAAAATAAATCCTAATAAGGATTAGGTCTTCGAGCAAGATAGTCATCCACTTGATCTTTCCGGCCATCATCTAAGTGAGGAGCTAATTCCTCCTCGACTTCATTTGAATCTGATTCCAATAGCTGCCTTGGGATAGCATCTATGGGGACCCACTGATCATCCCTCCTGAATGGTTTTAGCATCAAAGTTGAGGGGTAGATCTCATGAGGATACCAGAGGACAGAGTTCCTAGGGACCTGCAACTTCCTAAGAGAACTCAACCATCCCCTAATAAAGGATAACTCTTCAACTTCCCCCAACTTCGTCGGAGCATCGATCCAACCCTGATCATAACCATCAGCCCACACTCGCCGAAGACCTTTCTTGAACAGATGCCTCAGCAAGGTAATATCTCTTTCAAGATCAACAGTTATCATGTACACCCAAGGAATATCGCCTTGAAGCTCGGTAATCTCCCTAGCTGAACCTCTGTCATCAGTACCAGCTTGGGATCTAGTTGGTGAAGAGGAATCACATAGAACTCGAGGAGAAATGCTCGAGACATTCTCCCTGAGTCGCTAGACTTCTCTCCTCGGAGCATAGTTCTCTTGCTGAAGTACCTCTCCAACCTGATTAACCTCGGAGGCATCCAGGAGCTTGACCTTCAGAGCATCCACTTCTTCTTGAATAGAAGATCCTATCTCCTCCATATCTTGGACCCTATCCTTTAGCTTGGCGACGAGCTCTGACTGGTCCTTGTAATCTTGGTTCCTCGACCTGAGAGACTTACAGATCCTAATAAAGGCTTTACGAACTCGATTACTCACATCAGGACCAAGAATCTTTCTTAGTTGAGAAGTAGAAGGTATATACTCATCAACATCAATTAGCTACAAACCATATAAGCATTGAAGAACAAATAAATCAGTACGCGAAAGGAAACTGAATTTTATTTCATTAAAAGAGGATCAGAGTACATCAACAAAAAGAAAGAACAACAAAAATTATAAAGATCTCCCTAGAGAAGACTAGTTGGCAACCTCAATCTTCTCTAAAGTTTCTAGTTGCTTCCCCTTATCGGCGGAAGCTCCAGGCACACCTCCCTCAGACGGAATAGTCGCCATCCCCTGGTCAAGGGGAGCATCAGCAGCGATGGTCAGAACGGCAGGGGCACCTTCATTGGCAGCAGAAAGAGGCATCTCCAGGGTCGTGCTCATCAAAGAGCGTGGAATTAATATCCACCTCGATAGTGAGTAAGGCCGTATCCCAAACCTTCTTAAAGTTGAGACAACCAATATAACCAATCTGGGCCTCAGCATCCTCATACGCTGCTACCCATCCAGCGTTGTACGAGATCTCTTTGAGGGTGGAAACCTCAGATTCGACCTTCTCCACCTTGCCAGCAAGCACCTTGTTCTTTTCAACTACTATACGCTTGATTGAGAAAACTAAGTCATAGGACTGCCTCAGCTCCTTAATCTCCTTATTCTCCGCCTCTTTTGCCTTGTTGGCTTCAATCAAGGTGAGATCAGAAGACTTTTCAGCAGCATTGGCAATTTTTAAACTAGCCTCCAGCTCAACATTTTTCCTGTCCAGATCGGCATTTCTCCTCGCTAGTTCATCACGGTTACAATAGAGGATAGTGAAATCAGACACGAACTGCAGAGAAAAGGAAAATATTAGAAAAGGAAGTATTGAAAAGAACATTACAAGAGCAGAGAAGGAAAAGCAGGCTTACCAACGCTAGCCTTTGATTCGCCTTTAAGGCTCACTGGTCAGCCCCCATTGACCTCTGATGATCAGCCAACAAAACTGCTCTCTCGAGCACCACTAGAGCCAACTAAGGGGAAAGGGAAACATAAGCCCCCTCAGGCAGAGCAAACACGGGCACCAAAGACTGACCCACCATTGTCCTCACCTTCTCTATCCTCTTTTCTTCTTTTCTCTCTTTATTCTCCCTTTCAACCCTTTTTCTCTCTTCCACTTTCTTCCTCTCTTCTTATTTTTTCCTCTCTCTCTTTCGCCACCGCTTCCTCTATCTTATACCTCTACGTCTCATAAGAAATAGTCTGGGAGTCAGTGGTAGTGTCCCTACTCCCAGACTTCTGCTTCTTTAACCTGTGAGCAAGTAACACATTATCTTCATCATCGTCGTGGATCAGATTTTTCCTTGGAAGGGCCATAGCTTCCTCGTTGGAGTTACTTGAATCCCCTGAAGACTCCTGCAACTCTGAACCCTCCTTCGAGCTGGAAGATTCTTCGCTACTTGAGCTCTCTTCACTATAATCACCTTCGCACCACCCCTGTTCGCCCCTTACTCTCTTCACCAGAGCTACTTTCCTCCTCGTCCAATTGAATTGGGTCAGCAGTAACCTCTTCTGTGATATTTAGCTGAGGAATGCTATCCATAGGTCGTGTGATGTAACTGAACCCAATGTTCTTATATTCTAGAATAAATACCGCTGATTGAGGATGCTCAGCATTAGCTAAGAGTTACCTGATTTTCCAAGCCTTAACCAGCTTAGCAGCTCGAATCTCACGAAGAGCAGGTTCTGAGTTCTTTGTCTTCATTGAAAAAAAGAGAGAAAGATATGAGAAAGACCATACACTAATAGAGAATCAATGAGCATAACAAGAACTATGCCTACCTATATATTCCTCCCCATAAAAGGGAATCACGTGTCTCCTAGACCTCGCCCCTTCAGTATGGGGAGGGAACTGCCAGTTTCTGGTAATAAACCCCTTATACCAGTAGTCCTTGTGGGAATCAGGTAGATTTACTAACAATACCCTATCAGGACTCCTAGCTTTGAGGTAAAGAAGACCAGAGCTCGTTCAAGAAAAAGAATAGTAATAGAAGATTTCAGCAAGCCCCAGATTGGTGCCATAGAGCTGATTAATTCTATGCACACCATTGACAATTTTCCAAACATTTGGTGAGCACTGTGAGAGAACTATATATAAGTAACTAAAAAAGTGCAAAAATAAGCGATTTGGGGGAAAAGTAAGACCCCCTGGGATAATAAAAGAACATGTATCCAGTGACCGTCCTCAATGTCCCTGACATTACGAGGAACAGGGGCACATTCGATGTCTACCCAGTTTGGAATATTGTAGAACTTCCTAAACTCAGTTATCGACCTATTGCCTATTTTCGTCATCAGAAAGGAGAAACCCTAATATCGAATATGAAGAAATTCCAAAAAAAGAAGGAGTGTGAAGAACTTACGAAGTAAGAATCAGCTTGAGACAATACAAAGCCACAAGAAGGGAAGATAAGAAGATAAGGAAGAAGCTTGAAGATGGAAGACAAGACCTGGAAGTGAGAAAGAAATAGTGAGAGGTTGGAGAAATCTAGATAGCGTAAAGAAATTTGAAGCGACGTCGGGGAATGACCTCTCTAAGCTGTTTTAAACCTTTCTAATCATAACGCATAGGAAACGAAGTAATCTGCCCCTAAATCAATTCGAGAAGGGTCCTTTAGTCCCAAAGTGCTACACGATTCACAAAAATGCCATTAAGGAAATCATTTAAAATTATTAAGCCCAAATTGTGACGCCAAAATTTTAGGGAAAATTGTGGGTACCTCGATTAGTTATTTCGGGCCAGATGAGTAACCCAATTAAGCCCAGCCGAAAGTCTAGGGGCCTCGCACTATAACTGATTCAGTTATGACCCATTTAACTCCTGAAATATCTCAAAAGATATTCTCGGGATCATGGGCTAATGTGGAGGAGTCCCACACCCCCACTCTCCGATAAAGACATGTATAAATAAAACCCTCAGCCCGTGGCAAAGGGAATGCAATTGTAAATACTCCCCAGGAATAAAGAGAAATAAAATACTGAGAGCACCACCGTGGACGTAGGCCTTCTTGCCGAACCACGTATATCTTGTGTTGTGTGTAATTATAATTATTTTAAGTTCTTTATTTATTTTGGTGATCGCCTTTGCTTATTATTTTGTGTTGAGTTTAATTGTCACCACATAGGTCAATAGGCAGTCGCAGTATCAAATTGCACTAAATCAATGTAAATGCGACAAAGTAGCCATCAAAAGCATTGAATGAAGAAAATCAAAGTAATCGTGATAGAAGTCCCTTTTGATCTTGGCTTAATGAATTTCGATTCCCTAATCCCAATCCCGTATCAAACATAAGCCTGAATCGAGCTTAATCCATCACCCGAGCCCCGCATGTGTTTACTTTGTAAGTTTATTATTTTTTTTATTTTTTATTTGAGTTGCATAAAACTTTTAGGATTTTTATTACTTTTTTCGCATACGTATAGTTGTGAATATTAGGGTCCGAGTTTTTTTAGTTTGTGCATTGGGTATTTTTATATTTTTATATGTAAATATAATAGGTGCGTGGTTTATTAGATTTTTAGTTATTTTATTTTTAGTTTTTAGTTTATCAATTTAATTTGATTTGATTATTATTATAATTATTATTATTATTATTATTATTATTATTATTATTATTATTATTATTATTATGTTATTTGGGTCTTTTATTAATAGGTTAGGACTTTAATTTTTAGTTTTTTAATTTTTTAATTTTATTTGAGTTATAAATAATTAAAGAGTTTATTTATTAATTTATTAGGTACAAAGTACGCACACTACCTACCATAGCGCTGACAATTTTTTATCCGATAACCCGTTTACGGTAATAACTCGAAATGACCCGAACATGACCCGATTCGCTTGTATAGATTTAAGAGTACCCAAAACTTATACTAAAATAAAAATCAACGCGACCCGAAAATGCCACGACTAACCCGAATTGTCACCCCTAACCTACCATATAGCTACCACACACAACAAGTCTATCCTTGACTTCATCATCTTTTCTCACCATATCAAAGACCACCCACCTTCTCCAACCAAAGTCCGTTAGCACCTTAACCATCGTCGGCGACCTTTACCTGCCATTTCCAGTAACTAAGGCCTGTGGTAACTGGACATACCTGACAACCCATTTAACCCGACCACAGTCCGAACCAAAACTCAACTTCAACCTTCTAACCCAACAACCAAACCGTCCAGCTCCACTTACCTATAAACCTGGTGGTAATCCAAACCCATAAACCAAAATTCGGAACCTAAACCCAAACACATGATCGACCCAAGACCCATTTCAAAAATCTACCGCCATTCCACAAAATTAGGAACCAAACAAATCTTTACTTAAACCTTTAGAAGAACAAATAAACACGTCTTTCCTTTTACCCAAGTGCAAATGCAATTCAACTTTTGACTTGGGCCAAAATTTATATCCCAAACAAATTTGCTCTACAATAATATCGGTGGACTATAAAAGAAAATAAGTGGCATCTAATTTAAAGGGGAACTCACAGATCGAATAAAGAGAGGACTTAGACTGTATTATTTGTTGTCCCATTTTTGTATAGTTTAGAGAGACAAAATTGGTTCAGAATAATATAAAAAAAAATAGTTTAATTTAGAATAATTTTACATTTAGTTTTTATTTTTATTTTCAAAAAAAGGTGCAAATATTTGTGAAGAAGTTGGACGCAGTTCAAGACGTATTTCAACACATATGTGTGAAAAAAATTGTGTATCGTATTTATTTCTCATCTTTTCAATTTATGTCATATGTCATATGTCTTTGATTTTTTTGTGCACAAATAAGAATGTTAGGCTAAACACCCCGATCAAGGGGTGGGATGAAACCGTGTAAGATGTACATTTAATTAATTAATTGAATTGATTATTATATTTCTAGGAAAATTAATTTTTAATTGTCACAAATTAATTACATATCGAGAGATAGTAAATTAATTTTGTTTTAATATTTGATTTTGGAATCGAACTAGAGATAGGATTTTCCTAAAACTGAAATATTAATTCGGTGTTTAAATTCGAAGATTCGTTTAATTTTTAATATATATATATATATATATATATATATATATATATATCATAGAGGGTGGTTTATTAAAAAGAGTATAAATCATAATTTATTAAGTGCGACATTTTGAAAAAGATATTATTAAAGTAGTATAAATCATAATTGTAACGAAAGTTAGATATTATCTCGAAAGTTAGATTATGAATTTATAATTGCAACGAGATATTATTCAATTTATAATTTTAATGAGAGCTAGATTATGAATTTAATATTATCTCAAAATATTTCAATTCAATCAATTAAGAAATTAAAATAATTAATCAAGCGGTGAAATCTCATCTCTTGTATCGTCTCACATTTATCACGCTTGGTTACGTGTAGTTTATTTCATTTGCTCACTTAATAATAAGTTCAAATTCAAGTATTCACGTTATTTTTTTTTCACTTGAAAGTTGGATTGTTACCCATACTTAACAGAATATGAGTTGTTTAACAAGTTTTGTAGCCATTCAAGAAATTTTGAGACTCGGCTTTTGAAGATAACGACATATACGCAAAAAAAGCCAGTTATCATTGGTGCGTCTTAGAGGGTCATTTAATGGCGGTTTTGCATTTTTGCTCTTTAGCGACCCCTTTTAAGCCTAAATTTAGACATTTGCAAATTATCATCATTCTCAAAATTGTAGTCATTTGAGGATACGGTTGGTTCTTAATAGTTATATTGATCCCATGATATATGTTCAGGACTCTAAAGGGGTCGTTTAGCGTTTTTTTTTTTTGCGTTTTCACCCTTTATCGACACATTTTTAAGCCAAAGTGTAAAGATTCACACATTATCATCTCTTTCTCAAACTGGGAGTATTGTGACTACACAAATAGTTTCTACGAGCTACATTGGTTCCGCGTGAGGTGTTGGTGCCTATTTCTGAGCCAATTGGGGGTTGTTTTTCGTTTTCTCCCTTTAACATCATATTTTTAATCCTAAGTATAGAGATTCACTAATCATCATTATATTCTTAACACGGGATTCCACGAACTACACAGTTAGTTCAAATAGGTTCAATTGGTCCCTTGCGAGGTATTGGTGCCTCTTTCTTAACCATTTGGTGGTTATTTTTGGTTTTCATCCTTTAACGACATAATTATAAACCTAATTCTAAATATTTGAGAACTATCATGATATTCTCAAATAGGAAGTTCTATGATTATGCAGTCATTTCCTAATCTTTACATTGGCCTCGTACGAGGTGTTGGTTACTCTTATGGGGACGTTTGGTGGTTGCTTTCAGTTTTTGTCGTTTAACGACATGTTTTTAAACATAAGTCTAAATATTTGCAAATTATCATCTTATGCTCAAATCGAGATTCCTGTGACTAGGAGATATGTTCCTAGGCATTAGATTGAGGACACAATTAGTTACTATGAGTTATATTAGTCTCGTGCGATGTCTTTGCGCCTCTTATGGGACTGTTTGGTGGTTCTTTTGGGTTTTTCCTCTTTAACGACATATTTTCAAGCCTAAGTCTAGAGATTTGCAAATTATCATCATATTCTCAAGACAGGAATCCCGTGAGGACACTTTGAGTTTTTATGAGTTACGATTGTCCTGTGTAAGGTGTCCATGACTCTCACGGGGGAACTTTCATGGTTGCTTTGAGTTTTCACCCTTTAACAACACGATTTCAAGCCTATGTCTAGACATTTACAAATTATTATTATATTCTTAAATTTGGAGTCTCGTTACTATGTTGTCAGTTCCTACGAGTTACTTTGGTCACGTGAGATGTGTAAGTGCCTCTTATGGGGACATTTGGTGATTGTTGTGGATTTTTACCCCTTTTATCCTAGGACTAATGATTTTTAAATTATTTTCAGACTCTAAAATCGAGAGTCCTATGACTATGTGATAAGTTCCTATGAGTTACATTAGTCCTGTTAGAGGTGTTAGTGACTTATTTAAGGCCGTTTAGAGGCTACTTTTCCTTTTCGCCCTTTAACCTCATGTTTTTAAGCTTAAGTCTAGAGATTTGAAAATTATCATGATATCCTCAAATCTAAATTCACGTGATTATGCGGTCAGTTCTTACAAGTTAGGTGGTCATGTGAAAGGTGTTGTACGAGGCCGTTTGGGGGTTATTTAGAATTTTTTCCCTTCAACGGTAATTTTTTAAGCATAATCATACATATTTGCAAATTCTTATCATAATATCAAAATGGGATTATCGTGACTAAGAAACATGTTCCTACGCATTATATTGAGGATAAGGTTAGTTATTATGAGTTACATTAGCCTCTTGATAGGTGTTGATGCATTTTAGGGGATAGTTTGGGTTTTGCCCCATTAACGGTGTGTTTTAAACCTAAGTCTGGTGATTTATAAATTATCATCATATTATCAAATCGGGATTCACATGACTATGTAGTTAGTTCCTATGAGTTACATTGGTATCGTGTGAGGTGTTGGTGCTTCTTACGGGTTGTTTGGTGTTTTGGACCTTTAATAGCATGTTTTTAATCTAAAGTCTAGTGATTTGAAAATTATCTTTATATTGTCAATCCGGGAGTCCCATTATTATGCACTCACTTCCTGCGAGTTATTGAGAACACACTATATGGTTGACTTACTTGAGTCTGTGCCATACAGGAGTTCCAACTAATTTGGATATCGAGACAAAATAGTTTTAGATTTTTCCGAGTTACTTTATCTCGAAAAAGGCATCAATATTCATTAAAGTATCCCAGTCCAAGCACCACGAGATAAACGAAAAATGGAAGTATTTTTTTTCTTGAACCACATTAGGTCACACACTACATATATTTTTTTTTGTGCGCAATTTTTAGTGGTTAGACCTCGTCAAAATATTTTCTTTTAAAGTCATTTAAATTTTTTTAATCATGTTAAATAATCTTTCTTGATAAATTAAAATTTTGTTTTAATATGTTTGAGGTTAAAATCTATATAAGGTTTATTGAAAAAGCTTTGGGGGTTGCTATTTTATTTTTCAAAAACGTTTAAAACACTGCAGGTGCAAATTGAATTTGCTGAGTTGTTATCACAGCTTGTGCTCATTTGTCAATCTGAGTTATTATAGTTGTTGATATCGTGACCCTCGATCCCGTGAGTTTATCTACGGTCCAACTCTATTAGAGCCTCAATCCTCATCACTTCTTCACATCCACTCTAAGAGCAGGTTCAGTTTTGCAGTTCATTAGTCGCAACTGTTCTCGTCCGTTTGATCTCGATCTAATCGATGATCCAAAACCGAAAGATCCCAATCCGTGTAACCTTGAATCGTCCAACCAGATCACATATGTCTCTCGTGTCATCCAGCCCGTAGTTTACAGCGTCATTTTGATGGAACTCTTCTCAGCCCTAGGATCGTAACTATTTTTTTTCTAAGTATATAAATCTATTTCTAGGGTTTTATTCGCTGTTGGGAGAAACGAAAAAGAGAGAGAGAAGTGGCGGTGTGAGAAAATTGAGAAGAGAGAGAGAGCTATGAGAAAACTGAGAAGAGAGAGAGCAGACCTCCATTGTCGGATTTCTCATCCGACGTCGGAACAAGAGAGTAGAGAGTGAAAGGTTCTTCCCCTTTAATATCTCCAACAGAGAAAACCGAGGGAGAGAAGAAACCCATTTACCAAACCTTCCCTTTCAATATTTATTCAGTTTATTCCACGCACATATACCCACATTCTTTTTTTGACCAAAAATCCAAAAAGTAGACCCACTTGAGAGTTAAATACATTGGGGCTTTGTTTGATGTTGGGGTATTGGTGGGGTGCTTGTGTTGAAGACCTCTTCAATTCTATATCTCCCTAAGAACCCATTTAGTTCACTTGTAAGATTTTTCTAGGGTTCTTTAATTTTTTTTTCTTGGATCATTTTATTTTGTGGTTGTTGTTGCTGATTGATCCAAGATAAGTAATCTCAAATTTATTTTGAGAAATTTGACTTCTGATATTTTTGTGCATATTCTCAGATCTGAAATTTTTTGTTTCGAAACATTGTTTCACATTTTGTGAAATTAAACTGAACATAAATAAATTTTGTTTGAAACAAAAACTTGAGATATTTCTTTTTTTTTGTGACAAATCTTAAAATTTCTTGAAGTCATATTGTTCAAAGTACATTTGAAATTACCTGCATTGTATATATAAATGGCTTGTATTTTGTAGGTATTTTCCCGTATTATTCATTGAGAGGGTGAGAAGCATTTTGTACATTTAGTAAATTCACAAACACTATCACTTTCACACGAACACATAGGATTTGTGGTTCTTGGCGAGATATTTTGTTTGTGGGGCTGCTGAAATTCGGGATTCAAGGACAAAACAAGGAAGCTGCGTGGAGAAGAACAAATCAAGATAGAATGTCTTTAAGAGTGCGGTAACTCGAGTAGGTACATTTTCTGATCTTGTATTCTGATTCTTAGTTGCATGCTTTAGGGTTGTAACTTGGTTGTGATTCTAGTAGACTTTTTTATTTTGCTCCGTAGAGGGGGTTGTGGACGTTTCCCTAATTTTAGGGTTTTACCACAGTAAAAAATAGCGTGTTAATTTGCTTTAGTGTTCTTAATTACTTTGGCGAACAATATCATACTCGAGACTTAATTGTAGGTTTTGAATTTTAAAAACCTAAGGTATCAATCTAATAAGTCTAAAGATCATATTCAGAAAAATTGTTTTAACACATCTAGTGTTTATTTTGAAAAGAGTTTCATTCAACGAGTTTAGTTCGGAGTTTACTAAAATTATAACTTTTTATTATTAATCTTGTAAACAAGTTTTTCAATTGGTATCAAAGCGGGTTTATCAAAAGACATTTTGATCCTGAAACTACAGAAATTGTTTTCAAAATCCTTTTCTGAATATGGATGAAAGATTTGAGAAGTTAGGTAACCTTTCCCGACCACCACTCTTTGACGGCAATAAATTTTCCTATTGTAAAGTACAAATGGTTGCTTTCATTCAAGGAACACTTGGTGATGATGTTTGGGATATGATTGAAAATGGTTATGAACATTTACCTAAGTCTTTCTCTGATATTGATCCCACAAGGGTTAAGAAACTTCTTAGTGAATTTACTATTGTAGAGAAAAAGAAGACTCTCGATAATAATAAGGGCAAGAATGCTATTTTTATGTCCATTAACGAGCATGAGTTTAAAAGAATATCTATTTTCTGTACTTCTAAGGAGGCCCGGGACACTCTAGTCACCGCACATGAGGGTGATGAACGAGTTAAGTCCGAAAAAACACAAATGCTTGTACAACAGTACAATACTCTGATTATGGATGAAAATGAATCATTTGATCATTTTTACATTAGGTTAACCGACATTTTCACAAAATTACATGCAAATGGTATAACCTATAGTAGAAAATAAATCGTTCAAAAGATTCTTATGTCATTACCTGCTAAGTTTGACAATAAGAGATATGCCATAGAAGAAATGAATAACCCAAAATTGACTCCTAAATTGCTAAGTAGCAAATTAAAAACTGGTGAGATGGAGTTAGAGTTCAAAAAATAATTGACTGCCCAAAACAAGAGACTCACTGGATCTAATGTTGTGTTTTCATCACAATTGACTTCACCTAAAGTCAGTCCCTTAGACTTTAACTTTGACCTAAATGATGATTGTGATTTGGATGATCTTGATAACCAAATTGCCTTGATGAGCAAACAATTTAAGAAAATAATCAAATTCAGAAATGTAGTAGCGGCGAAACATGGCAAACAAGGTTATCAAGGCCCTCAAAATTCCATAACTCATGAAAGATATGATAACAAAAGGACCTATGACAATAATCGACCTAAGACTGATATAAAAAATGTGAAATGTCATAGATGTGGAAAAATGGGGCATATGCCAATAAATGCCCAAACAGATTTAATAACAATACTAGGGCTAACATGTGTAAGACGTGGGATGACTCTAGCGATTCTGATGAAGATGAGACTGATTCAACCCATAATTATGAGTCCTATATGTCATTTTATGCTAAGATCATATACCATGATGATAATGAATGTGTGACTACCCATAATTCTATTATTCCTAGTGCTGCTTCTGTTATTGAGAATGTTGTTACTTTTAGTGATGAAAATTACATTGCTAGTGATAGCTTAAGGGTGTGTCAAACTGAAAGCATTATCGTTAAACTTGAAGTGTGTGTGAGTTCCACGTATGAAATGAGCGATATAGGTGACACTTCACACAATACACTTAGTGAGTCCGACGATGATCTTCTATATCTTCAAGAGCTATGCACGAAAATGCTTAAGAAAAGTGCCTGTCTTGAGAAAATAGTTAAGCTACTAGATGAGCATATTAATTTACTTAACCAGACTATTAGGAAGAATCCTGAAGAATTTATAGCACAATGTGTTTCCCATGAGACCGAAGTTGAAGAATTTTCTACCAAAATAGGAGATCTTTCTGAGAAAAATAATATTTTGGAACAAAAATACAAGTAAACATTGGTTGAACTTGAAGAATCTAAGCAAAAAATTTCAAATGTGTTTAAAAAATGCTTACACTTTGAAACTCAAGCTAAGTCCTACGAAGAAATTATTGTAGGAAGCAAGTTGGATTCTAATGATACATCTAGTTTAGGATTTGGAGAAAACGTTTATACTAGCAAAAAAAATTTCTCCTGAAAATGTTGTTTTTGTAAGACAAGGCTAGAATTTTCAAGATACTCAGAAAGAAAATAGTTTTAATGATGTCTCTAAGGCAAAAAAAAGCGCCCATACTCAACAGCCCAAATCTAATGGTCCAGCTAAGTATGTTTGTCCACCGGTTAGAAATCAAGGTCAAAAACCCAAAAACAATGACACATGGACAACCATTCCTATTAGAGATAAACCTATATTTAAAGACTTTAGTAATAAATTCAAGTCCTCCACACATCACTACTGTTCATACTGTGATGTCTACGGCCACTCCATTACCGAATGTTTTCAAAAAATAGTGTGTAAACGTACTTATTCAAACTTTAACTGTTAAAGAAAGAGTAAGAATACTTATGTTCTCCCTAGACAGACCACTCATAGCTCTAACTATAAAAACAAGGGAGGACCTAAAACTAAGAAGAAATCATTTGGAAAGACCAAAAAAAACTTTTCTAAATCAAAGGCCAATAAATCTACAAAAATTAGGCCTATTTGGATTAGAAAAGATGATTTGTTACCCTAACTCAAGTGCAATATTATCATATCCGGTTTTAAGGCACAACGCACTTCGTCTGGATGGTACCTTGACTCCGGATGTTCTAAACATATGACCGGAGACGAAACTAAATTAACAAACAAAACAAACTTTCTTGGAGGTAGTGTTGTGTTTGGTGATGGAGTTTCGTCTAAGATCATAGGTAAGAGAACATTAAGTGAGGAAGGTATCCCCGGTCTAAATGATATCCTCCTAGTTAAATATCTTAAGGCTAACTTGATTAGCATATCTCAATTTTGTAATTCCAATCATATTGTTACCTTTTCAAAAACCGTTTGCAAAATTATTGATGAAAAGGGAAATTGTATTTTAACAAGAAACAGAAATGAGGATAACTGTTACACAGTCCTTCCTAAATCTGAATCTTGTAATATTGCCAGATTGGAAGATGCTGATCTTTGGCACAATAGATTGGGACGTACAAATTTTGATAATCTTCGTAGGTTAAGCTCCCAAGAAATTGTTAGAGGATTGCCTAAAATCAAAAACTCTTTTAATCCTATTTATGGTCCTTGTCAAGAAGGGAAGATAAGTAAATCTCCTCACAAGAAAGTTAAAGATATTTTAACTGCAAAACCTTTGGAATTAATCCACATGGACCTTATAGGCCCTTCTAGAACTATCAGCTTTTATGTTAACAGTTACATACTTGTTATTGTGGATGACTTCACACGGTATACATGGGTAGCCTTTATGACAAATAAATTCGATACCTTCGATGATTTATTAAAAATAAATTTAAAAATATAGAATGATAAGGATACCCAAGTATGTCGCATCATAAGTGACAGAGGTGGAGAGTTCAAAGATTTTGGTGTTGCAAAATATTGTATTGGCAATGGCTATAAACATGAGTTTAGTGCGCCTAAGATACCTCAGCAGAATAAAATTACTGAAAGGAAAAATAGAACTTTACAAGAGAAGGCTAGGGTTATACTCCATTCGAAAAATTGACCTATGTACTTTTGGGTCGAAGCTATTCAAACGCCTTGTCATATCATTAATCGTGTATACCTTAGGAAGAATTCCAAACAAACTTCATATGAACTCTGGTTCCACAAAAAGCCTAACTTGAAATATTTTAAAACATTCGAGAGTGTCTATTATATTTGTCAAGATAGAGAACATCTTTCTAAATTTGACACCTGAGGAGAAAAATGAATCTTTCTTGGCTATTCCCAAAATACTAGGGTTTTTCGTGTTTTTAACTATCGAACCAAAGTTATCATGGAATCTTTTAATGTAATTGTCAATGATACTAGTGTTGAGAGTAGTGCCAGTCAACCAGTTGTCTTGGATGAGGAAGAAATAGATTTTACTTTAAACTCTCCAAGTGTAACTGATTCATTGCCACCTGAGAGTCCTTCTGTTCCAACCTGGGTTTCTAAATACCATCCTATTGAAAAGATTGTTGGTAATCCTTCTGAACCTGTTCGAACAAGATCTCAACTTCAAAATTTAGCACAATTTTCTTGTTTTATTTCCCTTGAGGAACCTAAAACTGTAAATGATGCCCTTTCCGACTCATTCTAGATCAATGCTATGCAATAAGAGCTTGTCCAATTTCAGAGTCATGATGTTTGGTATCTTATTCCTCGTCCAAAAGATAAGAAGGTTATTGGCATTCGCTGGATTTTCAAAAACAAAACTGATGAGAATCAGGAGGTCATTAGAAATAAAGCTAGGTTAGTAGCTCAAGGTTACTCTCAGATAGAGGGAATTCATTTTGATGAGACTTTTGCACCTGTTACTCATCTTGAGTCAGTTCGTCTCCTCTTAGCCATATCATGCCATTTACATTTAATTTTTTTTCAAATGGATGTTAAGTCTGCATTTTTAAATGGAATTTTGACTGAAGAGGTATACGTAGAACAACCAAAAGGTTTTATCAATCCTTATTATCCAAACCATGTGTTTAGACCTAAGAAAGCCTTAAACTATTTGAAGTAAGCTCCTAGAGCTTGGTATGAGCGCTTATCCACATTTTTAGTCCCCCATGGATTCACTCGAGGTGGTAATGATCAAACCTTATTTGTTAAGAAATCCGACAAACATGTTTTGATTGCCCAAGTCTACATCGACGACATTATTTTTGGATCAACCTGTCCTAATCAAGTGAAGAATTTTTTCGATATTATGCATTCGGAATTTCAAATGTCATTAATAGGTGAATTACAATGTTTCTTAGGTCTGCAAGTCAAACAATTTAATAATGCTCTTTTTATTACTCAATCCAAATATGCCTCTGATCTCATTAAAAAATACAGTATAAACCTGAACGTACACCTATGAATTCGTCAACCAAACTATCTAAAGATGACAATGGTAAAGATGTTTACCCGACCTTGTATCGGAGTATGATAGGGAGTTTGTTATACCTTACTACTTCCTGACCAGATATTTCTTTCATCGTTTGTGTTTGCGCTAGATACTAATGTTCACCCAAAGAATCCCACTTGGTATGTGTAAAACGTATCATTAAATATGTTAGGGGTACACAAAATTACGGTATTTGGTACACTAAAGACACCACTAGTGCTATTGTAGGATACACTGATGTCGATTGGGCAGGGTGTTTGGACGATAGTAAGAGTACTTCCGGCGCCTACTATTACCTAGGAAATAACTTAGTTGGTTGGAGTAGTAAGAAACAAAATTGTATTTCTCTATCTATGGCTGAATCCGAGTATATTGCAGCCGGTAGTTGTTGTTCTCAATTATTATGTATCAAGCAAATGCTTAGTGAGTACGGTATATTTGAAGACAAATTGACTATGTACTATGATAACCAGAGTGCCAGAAATATATCAAAAAATCATGTCCAGCACTCTAGAACTAAGCACATAAAAATTAGACATCATTTCATTCGTGACCTTGTAGAGTCTAAAGAACTAGATATTGAGTATCTCAATACTAATAAACAATTAGATGATTTATTTACAAAACCTATGGACAATATTAGATTTGAGTATCTTTATAATGCCATTGGTATGATAGTTCTTACTTAGTTCAACACTTCATTCATATCCTCGGTAGTTGCATGCTTATAATTGGTTTCTGAGGATTTAGGGCATGGACGTTTCTCAAATGATAAAAGACGCCTCTTAATATCGGTTTTATGTAGGAGACCCTTGTATCTGCCCTTGCATATGTTATTTTTTGTGTTGTCACATTATATCATATTCTCGTGATTTATTTTTTTAACCCATTCTATATTTGAGCAAAATTGGGGGAGAAGAACTTGAGTACCTGTGCTATGATTTATATCTTTTGGTACTAACTCAACTAATATGCCATTGAGTGTTTATATTTTTCAGGCATTTTCAGACCCGATCGTATAGCTTGTCCTATTTATTAGGGTATTGGTATGTATTATAGTTGAATAGTGTATTTTCTTATCTTATTTTCGGTTCTAGGATGGGAATGGGTAAATAGAGATTTTTGTATAGGAAATCTAGGATTTTTCATTTTTACCCACGAGTTCAGGATACTCAAGGGAATTTTTTCTCCAATATCCAAAGGGGGAGATTGAGAATACACTATATGGTTGACTTACTTGAGTATGTGCCATATAGGAGTTCCAACTAATTTGGATATCGAGACAAAATAGTTTTAGATTTTTCCGAGTTACTCTATCTTGAAAAACGCATCAAGCTTCATTAAAGTATCCCAGTCCAAGCACCACGAGATAAACGACAAAGGGAAGTATTTTTTTTCTTGAACCACATTAGGACACACACAACACACACTGCATATATTTTTTTTGTGCGCAATTTTTAGTGGTTAGACCTCGTTAAACATTTTTTTAAAGTCATTTAAAATTTTTAATCATGTTAAATAATTTTTCTTGATTAATTAAAATTTTGTTTTAATATGTTTGAGGTAAAAATCTATATAAGGTTTATTGAAAAAGCTTTGGGGGTTGCTATTTTATTTTTCAAAAACGTTTGAAACCCTTGAGGTGCAAATTGAATTTGCCAAGTTGTTATCACAGCTTGTGCTCATTTGTTAATCTGAGCTATTATAGTTGTTGATATCTTGACCCTAGATACCGTGAGTTTATCTACGGTCCAACTCTATTAGAGCCTCAATCCTCGTCACTTCTTCACATTCAATCCGAGAGCAGGTTCAGTTTTGGAGTTCGTTAGTCGCAACTGTTCTCGTCCGTTTGATCTCGATCTAATTGACGATCAAAAACCGAAACATCTCAATCCGTGTAACATTGAATCAGCCAACCAGATAGCATATGTCTCTCGTGTTATCCAACCCGTAGTTTACAGCATCATTTTTACACAGCTCTTCTCAGCCCTAGGATCGTAACTATTTCTTTTGCTGAGTATACAAATCTATTCCTAGGGTTTTATTCGTTGTTGGGCGAAATGGAAAAGAGAGAGAGAAGCGACGGTATGAGAAAACCGAGAAAAGAGAGACAGCTGTGAGAAAACCGAGAAGAGAGAGAGCAGACATCCATTGCCGGATTTCTCATCTGAGGCCAGAACAAGAGAGTAGAGAGTGAAAGGTTCTTCCCCTTTAATATCTCCAAGCAAGAAAACCGAGAGAGAGAAGAAACCCACTTACCAAACCTTCCCTTTCAATATTTATTTAGTTTATTCCACACACATATACCCACATTCTTTTATTGACTAAAAATCCAAACAGTAGACCCACTTGAGAGTTAAATACATTTGGGGTTTGTTTGATGTTGGGGTATTGGTGGTGTTCTTATGTTGAAGACCTCTTCAATTCTATATCTCCCTAAGAACCCATTTAGTTCACTTGTAAGATTTTTCTAGGGTTCTTTAATTTTTTTTTCTTGGATCATTTTATTTTGTGGTTGTTGTTGCTGATTGATCCAAGATAAGTAATTTCAAATTTATTTTGAGAAATTTGACTTCTGATATTTTTGTGTATATTCTCAGATCTGATTTTTTTTTTCAAAACATTGTTTCACATTTTGTGAAATTAAATTGAACATAAATAAATTTTGTTTGAAACAAAAACTTGAGATATTTTTTTTGTGAAGGATCTGAAAAATTCTTGAAGTCATATTGTTCAAAGCACATTTGAAATTACCTGCATTTCATATATAAATGGCTTGTAATTTTTAAGTAGTTGTTTGTATTATTCATTGAGAGGGTGAGAAGCATTTTGCACATTTAGTTAATTCACAAACACTATCACTCTCACACGAACACACAGGATTTGTGGTTCTTTGTGAGATATTTTATTTGTGGGGCTGCTGGAATCCGAGATTCAAGGACAAAACAAGGAAGCTGCGTGGAGAAGAACAAATCAAGATAGAATACCTTTAAGAGTGGGGTAACTCGGGTAGGTACATTTTCTGATCTTGTATTTTGATTCTTAGTTGCATGCTTTAGGGTTTTAACTTGGTTGTGATTCTAGTGGACTTTTTTATTTTTCTCCGTAGAGGGGGCCGTGGACGTTTCCCTAATTTTAGGGTTTTACCACGTTAAAAAATCGCGTGTTAATTTTCTTTAGTGTTCTTAATTACTTTGGGGAACAATATCATACTCGAGACTTAATTGTAGGTTTTGAATTTTAAAAACCTAAGGTATCAATCTAACAAGTCTAAAGATCATATTCAGAAAAATTGTTTTTAACACATCTAGTGTTTATTTTGAAAAGAGTTTCATTTAACGAGTTTATTTCGGAGTTTAATAAAATTAGAACTTTTTTTTATTAATCTTCTAAATATGTTTTTCAGTTATATTTCTTTCGTTCGAGGTGTTGGTGCCTCTTACAAGGCCATTAGGCGCCTTTTTTCTTTCCACCGTTTAACGATATATTTTACGCCTAAATCTTGAGATCTAAACTTTATCATCATACACGCAAATCGGCACTCACGTGCATACGAGTTACATTAATGCCCTACGAGGTGTTAGTGTCTCTTACAGGGCCGTTTGGTGGTGGTTTTGGATTTTTTCCCTTTAACAATATGTTTTCAAGACTAAGTTTTGTGATTTATAAATTATCATCACATTTTCAAACCAGAAGTTTTGTGACTACATAGTCAGTTTCTACGAGCTACATTGGTTCCATGCAAGTTGTTAGTGGCTCTAACGGGGTCATTTGGTGCTTTTTTGGGGCCTTTTCCCCTTTAATAGCATGTTTTTAAGACTATGTCTAAAGATTTGTAAATTATCATCATATTCTCAAGTTTGGAGTCCCGTGAGGACACATTCAGTTCTTAAGAGTTATAATGGACCCATATGAGGTGTTCGTGCCTCTCACTAGGGTCCTTTGGTGGATTTTTTTTTATTTTCACTCTTCCACGATATGTTTTCAAGCCTATTTCTATACATTTATAGGTTACATTAAAATTATCAAACCGGGAGTCCCGTGACTATGCGGTCAGTTTCTATGAGTTATATTAGTCCTTTCGGGGGTGTTAGTGCTTCTTCCGGGGCTGTTTGGTGATTGTTTTGGGTTTTTACACTTTAAAGTCATGTTTTAAGCCAAAATCTAGTGATTTGAAAATTATTCCTATATTCTAAAATCGGGTATCCATTGACTATTCAAAAATTAATACAAGCTACATTAGTCCCGTGTGAGCTGTTAGTGCCTCTATCAGGTCCTTTTGGGTTTTTTTTGTTTTCTCTACATGTTTTCAAACATAAGTCTAGAAATTGAACCTTATCATCAAATTCTCAAAAAGGGAATCCTATAACTATGCGGTTAGTTTGTATATTGGTCCCGTGCGGGGTTGTGGTGCCTTTTACGGGGCATTTTGGTGGTTATTTGCTTTTTTCCATTGAACAACATGTTTTTCAGCCTAAACCTAGACATTTGAAAATTATCATCATATTCTCAAACCGTGAGTTTCTTGAGTACGCGGCTAGTTCCTATAAGCTACATTGGTCCCGCGTGGTCTTGGAGCTTCTTACGGAGCCTTTTGGTGATTGTTAGGATTTTTTTCCCTTAAAAGGCATGTTTTTAGGCCTAAATCTAGTGATCTGCAGATTATTGATATATTCTCAAACCGTGAGTCGCGTATAAGTTATATTAGTCCCGTGCGAGGTGTTAGTGCGTCTCACAGGGCTAATTGGTGGTTATTTTGGATTTTTTCCCTTAACGGTATTTTTACAAGCCTAATCTTAGTGATTTAAAAATTATTATCATATTCTCAAATTGTGAGTCTCGTGAGTACACGTTTAGTTCTTATGAGTTACATTGATCCCGTGTTAGGTGTTAGTGCCCCTTACGGGGCTGTCTTGTGGTTGTTTTGGGTCTTCTTCCTTTAATAAAATATTTTCAAGGCTAAGTCTTGGGATTTAAAAATCATCATCACATCTTCAAATCGAGTATCTCGTGATACTGCGACGAGTTCTTACGAGTTACATTGGTATCATGCAAGGGTCCGTGCCTCTAAGGGGGACCTTTGGTGGTTATTTTGGATCTTCTCCTTTAGCGGCATATTTTCAAGCTAAAGTGTAGATATTTGAAAATTATTATCAGATTATCTAATCCGGTGTCCTGTGACTTTAAACTCATTTCCAACGAGTTATATTGGTCCGGTACGAGGTGTTAGGGCATCTTATGGGATCGTCTGGTGATTTTTTGGGATTTTTGCCCTTTAACGACATTTTTATATGCTAAGGTTTAGTTTTTAGAAAATTATCATCATAATATTTAATCAGGTATTCCATGACTGTGCGATAAGTTTCGCCCTTTGACGAAAGTTTTTCATGCCTAAGTCTTGAGATTTTCAAATTATCATCATATCCTCAAATTGGGAATTCGTGACTACTGGTCAATTCTTATGAGTTACATTGGTCTTGTGCAAGACGTTCGTGCCTCTCACGGGTTGTTTTGGTAGTTGTTTGGGTTTTTAGCCCTTTAACTGCATGTTTTTAAGCCTAAGTTAAAATATTTTTAGATTATCATCATATTCTCTAATCGGGAGTCCCGTGACTAAGCAATCAACTACTATGAGTTACATTATTCATATGTGAGGTGTTGATGCCTTTTACGGGGAGATTTGGTAAATTTTATGTATTTTCTCCCTTTAACAATGTGTTTTCAAGCCTTAGTGTTGAGATTTGCAAATTATCATCATATCCTCAAATCGGGAGTCATGTGACTAGGAGGTTGGTTCTTACGAGTTACATTTTTCCTGTGAAAGGTGTATGTGCCTCTTACGATCCATTTGGTAATTATTTTGGGTTTTTTCCCTCCAATAACTTGTTTTCAAGCCTATCTCTAGATTTTTACAAATTATCATCTTATTCTCAAATCGGGAGTTCCGTGAGTATGCATCCACTTCCTATGAGTTACATTCGTCCTGTGTGAGATCTTAGTGCCTCTTACCCGGCTGTTTGATGATTGTTTAGATTTTTTCCTTTAACAACATATTTTTAAGCTTAAGTCTTAGTGATTTGCATATTATTATCATATTATCAAATATGCTAAAATAAGGAGTCATGTGACATTGCGATAAGTTCCTACGAGTTACATTAGTCTCGTGCAAGGTGTTGGGGCCTCTTACAGGGCCATTTTGTGGTTGTTTTGGGTTTTCTCCCTTTAATGGCATGTTTCAAGCATAAGTATAGAGATTTGAAAATTATCGTCATATTCTCATGCGGGCAGTCCTGTGAGTACACATTGAGTTCTTACCCGTTACATTGGTCTGTAGTAGGCGTTAGTTCCTCTTAGGGGGCCTGGTCCTTTTTTAGCTATTTTTGGTTTTCTCCCTTTAAAGACATGTTTTTAAGTATGAGTTTAGATAGTGCCGAATTATCATCATATTCTGAAATCAAGATTCTCATGACTAGGCTGCATGTTCCTATGCATTAGATTGGTCTTGTGCGAGTTTTTGGTACCTTTTACAAGGTCATTTGATGGTTGTTTTAGATTTTCGCCCTTTAACAAAATGTTTTATGCCTAAGTATAAAGATTTGAAAATTGCCATACTCTTAAACAGTGAGTCTGGGGAATACATTGCCAATTCCTACGAGCTACATTGGTCCCATGCAAGGTGTTGGTGCCTCTTATGGGGACATTTGGTGGATATTTTGCATTTTTTTCCCTTTAATGACATGTTTTTAAAGCTAAGTATTGAAATTTTCACCTTTTCATCAAATTCAAAATCGAGAGTCCCATGATTACACGACCAGTTCTTATGAGTTACATTGGTCACGTATGAGGTGTTGGTGCCTCGTACCAGGAAATTTAATGGTTTTTTCATGTTTGTCCGTTAACGATATGTTATTAAGACTAAGTTTAGATATTTGCAAATTTTCATCATTCGCAAGCCAGAAGTTTCGCGAGGATACGGTGGGTTAATAAGAGTTACATTGGTCTTGTGCGAGATGTCCGTGTCTCTTACGGGTCCATTTGAAGGCTTTTTTCATTTTCTCCCTTTGATAACATGTTTTTAATTCTAAGACTACATATTGGCAAATTATTATCATATTCTATAACCAGGAGCCCCGTGACTACATAGTTAGGTCCTATAAGTTTTATTTGTCCCATGCGAGGTGTTAGTGCCTTTTCATGGGCTTTTGTGGGTTGTTTTAACTAGAATTAGTGATTTATAACCTACGAGTTAGAGCCTTGTATTTATACCAATGAGGGGATACATTGAGGGACAAATGCTTTTTCTCAATTACATCAATTACATAAATAACACACAAATAACATAAATATTCCAACATTCCTTCTCAAGTTGGCGAGTATATATTGACCAATCCAAGTTCTCCAATAGAAGTGCGAGGTACAGATGGATTAACAGGTTTAGTAAGAACATATGTAACATATTCTCCTGAAGAAACAAATGATTGAGTGATTATATCACGACAAAGCTTTGAAATTATCTGATACATAAAGATGCCTATATTTTATAAACTCTTTTAACTCTACGGTAAAAACCTATTTTAAATTTCAATGGTTGAAATACACACGCACAAAAGTTTACTGATAAGTGATTCCTTTTTAATCAATAAGTATTGAAAAACAATGGGACGAGGAGAACTATTTAATACACAATATTTGTTCACGAGGAAACCAACAAAGTGGAAAACACTAGGTCCCTTAGTTCCAAGACTACTAAGAGACCCAAGCCCACTAATACCAATGTTTAAGTACAAATTACAGAATAACAAGTGTAAATGAAATAGTTCTAGCAATACAACAAGTACACCAAGGCACATACAAAACAACCCCACACAATTTGATTCAGACTAAACAACCCAAGGAAGTGACAATATAGGAACCCACACAATCTCACACCCAAAACTAGAGTACCAATGAAGTTGTACGTAACAAAAATAATTAATAAGAGATTTTTTGTATAATCAATAAATAAAAATATTATAAACTACTAAATCATTAGACACAATCAAGGTCTTCTTCAGTAATAAATTATCAATAGTAGAGATTAAATCCAAATAAAAATTAAGTTAAGTACAAATGTCCACAACCAGATCAAGAAAGATAATCCCAGAAAATATGTTTTACACAACTGAAAATAAAAGTGACCTTATACCAGTTTTAAATAAAGGAGATACTTTAACTAGGTATAAGGTGACTAAAATCAAATAAAATCAGTTTAGTGTGAAGATTTAAAAATAGTACTCGTGAAAGTGAATATCTGAAAAACTATTTCACACAATTGAATATAAACAACCAAAAAACAGTATTAAGGTAAGATTAACTTAAGCTGGTATTTAGGTCTATCACCAGTGTATAATGAAATGAGCAAAAGTGTAAATGGAGATATGCTCATAAAAAGATTTAGAACTGGTTTTAAACAGCCAAATACGAATTTAGAGTTTAAGTCCATATACAGAACTAGTGATAGGATGAACACAATTTCAAACAACTCAAAGAAGTCTAATTGGAAATAATACAACCTAAAAAAATGACATGTTTTGAATACGGTAGGATATGGTATATCAGAACATCTATAGACCCCAATGAATCAGGTTTCTCAAAAATCTTAATAAAACATTTTAGATCTAGAAAAATTTCAAGTGTAACCAAACACCAAGTATAACTGATAACAACACCACTTATAGGAGTTTAACTAGATATGTTACCAATGTTCACAAATAGGATATTAAAGACACTATTTTTCTACAACAAAATTTGTGACAAACAGAAAGAGGTCCAAAATTTTTTGTCAAATATTATTGGAACCAAAGAACCAAATTCAGACAAAATTAATTTTTTTGGATCTATGATATCGATATATAGATCAACACATGAAGGGTCCAAAATTCTCAAAAAAAAATGTGTAACTATATATCGGGAAGTATTTTATATAATTGTGTATACATTTTGTATGAGTGAATAAAGGACAAAAACGATTTACCTCAAAGATGAATTTTAATTTTCATGGGATCAATAGCAAGTTATAGTGGACAATTTCAATATCCCTCAAAACTAAAAACTCAGTTAACTAAATAAAATCCAGAACTGATGACACCTAAGGAAGCACAGGTTCAAAATACCCCCTCAAAAACTCAACTCAATATTACAACATCTAAACGTCTGAATAATATTATACATGGTGTATTCAAAATGTATATGAGGGTAAAAGAAGGATGTCTCGAACAATTACCAAGAACTCATAAATAATAAAGAGAGAAAAATAGATAATATTTTGGGAGAGTTTGGCTAGCAATTGTAAATAAAATCTCTAATTTTTTAACCACCCAAGCCTTGTATTTATAGGCTCTGCCAAACGACTCTCGGTAGAATCGTAATACCTCAAACATTATGGGAATGGTAGTAAACAACCGCGAGAATTATAAGGTGGCAATGGAAGGAAAAAAGACCAGAGCACATATGAAAGAAACCGTTTGAACAGTAGGAACACAATGGATAAGAACCAGCAAAAAAATCAAATTATCGGCTTAACCCAATATGACACAACACCAAAATAAAACACTACCTTTTTTATGTTAGTGTTTAAAATAATTAATTATACAAAAATAATGTATAATCAAATGATATTTTAGCACTTTTAAAATAATAAAAAATATATACGAAAATCATAAACAAGAATTAAAAATTCTAAAAAACTTATAGACTCAATAAAATATAATATAAAAATTATTTAAGTAAAAACTTTTAAAATCGTTTAGAAATTACCTTTTTAACCAAAAAATATAAATGGAGGAGAATAAAATAATATAAAAAATTTGTCTCCAAATTGAGTCAATAAAAAAATGGCATATTTTTAATCTCCACCTTTGGCTAATTTTGAGGCAAACTAAATTGAGACTCGATAGAAGATTAACAAAAAGTTACATAACTCAACTAACATGCGTCCTGGAAAAGAATAATGCATAACTCTACTAGAAACATGTGTCCTTGAAAAAAATAGTACAAAACTTGACTAACAACATGTGTCCTAAAAAGTAGAGTAAAAAACTCGACTAACAACATTAGTCCTATATGACACAAAAGAAATATAAAAAATAGGATTACCGTAGACACCCCATTCTGTCACCCCTAACTCTCCTTAGGTCCCTAGTACCTCCTTTCATCACTACAAACCTAGGTCATACCCCGAGTACTGACCTAGAAGCCATCGGGCACCCTCAAGCTCCGTGTTGATGTAAAAAATTAGATCGCTCTAATTATTCAATCACAGATAAATAAAATAAAACAAAGATTTTTAAAGTGGTTCAGCCTTATATGAATGGCCTACGTCCACTGTTATGTTATTTCGGAGTGTTTGGGAATTCTCGATGTTAAGTTCAATCAAGAAATTCCGGTCCCTTTGAATGAGGGCGATACAAGAAATTTATATCCCTTAGGCTGTACATGCAAGGGTTGATACATTAAATGATATACATATGAAAGGGTAATACATTTAATGCAGCGTGTGCGTCAAGATGATGAACATTCAATGAATAATTGAACTGTTGATTATCTGGCAATTCATGTTATGGCCGAGATGCAGCTCGGACCGCCTTAGTTGCTCGTTGCTCAGGAGTTCCTCGGAGCGCTAGAGTACCTAGGAGTGCTGAAGTTCCTCGGTGTATCCTCGTTGCTCGGAGATACCATGAGTTGGTCGGGGAAATGAACTTCCTCGTTGCTATTGTGCCAAGTAGATTGACACGTGTTCTCATATTATTCGTCCATATCAGCATATTAATTTTGGTATCAACAGAAGCCCCCAATGTTTCATATTTTGAACTTTGAGGAGTATGAAACATTCTTTCTCGGTATATGGCGATATTAAATGACTTTCCTGGGTTTTAGAAGACTTTTCTTCATATTTGAATTTCCTTCTAAATTCGCGGAATCCGCCTTTTCGAATTTTTATGGATGCTTCGATCTTCGTGCATTTTTGTCCTTTTAGCCGCCGGTGGCGTATTAGTTTCCTTTTTGTAATCATTTCCTTCGCAGCTTCCCAAGGTAAAGTATTTAAACTTCTTAGGTAACCATACCGTCTTCTAACTTTTCCCATTTTCTGCATTCAAGCTTTCTGTTCTCTCTCTTATGCGTTCATCTTTTCCTTCGCTAGTTGTCAGCTCTTACTTTTTCCCTGTAAGATTCTCTTCTTTTCTTCTGTATTTCTTTTATTCACTATGGTTTATCTCGTGGAATCTGTTGAGAAATTTCGTTCCGATTTTTCCATTCCTTCCTGGGTAACTCTGGAGGTTCTTTCTGATCCTTTAGATTATTTTCGATTGGCTGAGGGACATTGGTTCCCCAGTCTATTCATTGCTGAATGTGGATTTTCTTTTCCACCAAACCCCTTATGCTTAGAGTTCTGTCAGTACTTTGACGTTGTTCCTGCAAAAATAGCCCCCAATTCATGGAGAATAATTAATGGGGTATATAAATTAAATCTGACTCACGGGACTCGTATAGGGATTCCTAAGATTATGTATTGCTATAGATGGGCTATTTTAGATAATGTTTATTACTTAAAAACTAGGTTTTTAAATAGGGCTCTTGTAGTTAACCTCCCTGATGCAAATAGAGATTATTTTGAACATGGAGTGGTTATTAAAAATTGGAAATATGCCCCCTTGGTTGGAGATGCAGTATACCAGGGTCCTAAATGCCCCCCATATGGCAATGGGATAGGTTTATTCTCATTTTCCTTTACTTATGAAATTATGCTTTTATCATATTTGGCAAAATGTATGACTGATATTTCATTATGTATTTATTTGGAGTGGATAGTAAAAGAAAAACTCCAAAAGAATCAGAGGTTAATATTAAGCATCTGAAACTTATCTGGGGTTTGCATAAGAACGTTGCAGATGAGCATATCAGGTCTGCATCATATTTGCTGCAGTATAGGAGCTATACGACTTCTTATACTGCTCGTCCTGTGATTAGATCTGTTGAGCCAACCTCAACTCCAGAGGATTCTTCTTCAGATTCTCACATCCCTTTAAGTCAGAGAATGGGCAGGAAAAGAGCTCCTCCTGCTCTATTTGATGACACTACTTCTGCTGCTGAGGCCAAGAAAAGCAAAATTGATGTCCCAGAGGGGACTAAGAAGGTGGATGTTGCGCCTTCCAAAGCTACCGAGAAGCCCCCAGTGGCTCCGAGCAAGAAGGTTACTCCTGTGGAGATGAATGCTATCTCTCCGACCAAGAGCTCTTCCTTGGTTGAAATTGCTGAAGTCCCTTTGAGGAAATTGAGGAAATCGTCCTCAATCAATTTGGCTGAAACTGCCAATCTGGCTGAAACCATCTCCTCTCTACCAGCTGGTGGTGTTTGTGTTCCAACCATCATTCCTCCGAGCTCTGCCATGAGCTCGGTAAAAACTTGGATCATACCCGAGGTCCAAGGAACTGATGAAAAGATTTCTAGGGATATGCTGACATCCCTAGCTACCCGTCACCTGGCTTCAGTAAATCTCTCACACTCTGAATTTCCTCTCTTTCTTTGAATACTTGTATTTTTGTACTGATTTGTCACTTTTTCCCTTGTTTAGCTGGTGAATTATTTTAACAACATCGTGAAGAAAGATGAAGCAATTAAAGCTTCCAGCTCCTCGTCGGGGGTAGAGGATGCTTTGCTGGGTTTGACCCAATCCTTCAAGGAGTCTCGTCAGCAGTATAATGAGGACAAAGCTATCTGGGAGAAAAAGTTATCTATAGTTGAAGCTGAGAAAGTGAAGCTGGCTGAGATCTCCAAGAGTTTGGAGAGTAAGGTGAAAAGTTTAGAGGTCGAGCATCAAAAATATGACGACAAGCTCAAGAACTTTGGAGAGCTTGAAGATAAGCTGAAAAAAGCAGAGGAAGAGTTGTCCGTCCTGCGAGATGTAAAGCGCCAAAAAGAAGAATTGGATGTGAAGTTAAAGACTGCCGAGGATCTTCTATCCGAGAAGCTCTCCTCGGAGAAACTGAAAAGAAAGCTCGCAGTTAAAAAATCCTTCAGTGCTGGTTGGGATAAAGGATGGGACAAAGGTATTGTTGCGATGACATCCCAAGTACAATACGGTAAGTTGAAATACTTTCGAGATGGCTGGGTAGCTGCCCTGCAGGAATTGAAGATCAAAGACGACTCTGAGCTATTTCAGCTACACCTCCCTGGTCCTCCCCCACCAATTGTAGAAGAAGAAGAAGATGAGCCTATCTCTGATGAATCTTCCATGGCCATGGGTGATCAAGTCCCTGCCTCTCTACCTTCTACCAACGAGGACATTTCTTCCATGCTTCCTCCTCCTGAGAAAATTTCAACTCCTGCTGATCAAGCTGCTGTTACCACCGAGCAACCAAGCTCCTCGTCCCATCCTCCCGAGAAAGTCTTGGGAGATAAGGAAAAGGTGTGAAATTGTTCGGTATCATTTCTATCTTTCATTACTTGTAATCAAACAATGTAATCTTTTTGTGATCTAATAAAATACATCTTTGTTCATCTCTGTTGTTGATGATTTGTTTTTGTTGACTGTTGTCTTCTTTTCGTTATTAGTTTGTGGCTAGAATGGAACTGATATCTGCACATGATATAAAGTTGATGCAGCAATGCCACGAATATTATAAAGCTGGTCATACAGACCTTAGTACATCAGAAATTGCTGACATCCTTGGCCATGATGCTTCAGAGCAAGCAATTGAGGCTTATCGGTACTTGAAGGATTTACTTGACCGAGCTGTGGCCAACAACGTGGCCTACTATGAATTGATTGAGGATCTTCATTATTCCTTAGAAGATCTCCAAGGTCAGCACAATGAATCAATTACTCTGTTGCACAAGGAATATGAGAATAGGCATCAACAGCTTTCTTCTGAGACAGGCAACAAAAAGATCATTGCTAGGTACGATGTTAGGGAGAGAACCCTAAAAGGTGAAGTTGAGGCCTGCAGACAGGTCGCCGAGCTGCTGGAACAAGAGAACAACAATTTGTAGAAATAGTTGGCGCAATACGAGTCTGCAGCTTCCTCCTTTGCTGCCTTGGTACCGATCACTGATGAAGGAGTCTCCTTCTTAGAGGTTGAAAATGCCAAATTAAGGCAAGAATTGGATTCTTTAAGAAAGTCTGGTGTTTCTGCTACTGCTCGGGGACGAGGAAGAGGTTCTCATGGGCGAGGAAGAGCTATTCAAAATGTTGTCGAGGAGCAAAGTTCTCCACCTACTCGGAGTCGATCAAGAGTTCTCAGCCGTAATGTTGAAGAAGCTCGCACTCAATCTACTTTGGAAACTCAAGCGTTCCAATTGAATGCAAAAGATCGTGCTTTGTCTGAAATGTCCAAGAAAAACCTATCTTTGGAAGATCAACTTACTGCAACGAAGTCTGCTTTACATACCAAGGACCTTTTTGCCAAAAACCTTCATGAACAATTGGATAGATTAACCTTCCAATTCCATAAACAGCCCAAGGAATTTTGGATGGCTGGATACAACGAAGCTCTAGTTTATTTAGATGCTCGTATTGAACACGCTAATAATGAAGGTTATAAGCAGGGGTGGTTGAACGCACTGGGTGTGTTAAAGCTAGAGCAGGGCCATTATTTATGGGATTATCATGCTCCTGGGCTACTAGACTTGCCTGTACCACCTTATAAACTGAACATGAAATGGATACCTGCTCGCGCCATTCCTCGGAGCTTGATTTCAAAATATCTTGGTGACTATAGTCTTCATTCTCAGATTGAATTATCTCGTCCCGAGCATCTCTTGGATACTCCTTCAGTGATGAATGTCAGGATGTTGAAGGACTTGAATTTTATCAATTCTCCTCAGACATTAAATGATCCTCCTACTGGCGAGGAACCCGTGTCGAAGGCTGAAGGGAAAAAACCAATAGAATAGGATTTTCAATGTAATAGTTAGCATATATATATGTAACTTGTAATTTATTTTGAATCTTAATGAAAGACTTTCATTTTCTATTTGCAAATCTGCATTGCTCTTCTTTTGTGCCTGTTAAACACTTTATATTTGTCCATATGTATCTGTTAAAAAGATAACAATATTGTGTTGTTCTAATAATAAAAGTTGCAAGTATCAATGTTTCTCAATCACTTAACAATAAAGTAATGAGTATAAAATGTTGAAAATGTTTTCATCCAACCAAGGTTGTTAAATTGTGTTTGTCGAACAACTACAGTTAATGGGTTTTTATCCCCGACCAACAGTTGATGGGTTTTCATAAAATATGTCCGACCAATCAAGGTCGATAATTTATCCTTGTCGACCAACTGTAGTTAGTGGGTTTTGATCCCCGACCAACTATACTTGGCTCAATTTGGAATATTTTGTATTTTATGGAAAGGTTTTACCTTCCGACCAACTTGTTGGCATATTTTGTTTCTTTAACTAGCCAAAATTGGCATTTTTAAGAATGTTATTCTTGCCCTTTTACCAACCAAAGTTGGTCGTGGGTTTGAACTGTTAGGTTCTTTCGAACTATCTAGTTCTTTCGAACTATCTGGTTCTTTCGAACTATCTCGTCCACAAGCTCTTTTACCAACCGAAGTTGATCACGCAAGTGTACGCCTCCTAACCAAAGGAGTATAATTTGTTCTCGCTATTTTACCAACCGAAGTTGATCACGCTCGAATTATCAGGTTCTTTCGAACTATCTGGTTCTTTCGAACTATCTTGCCCACAAGCTCTTTTACCAACCGAAGTTGATCACGCAAGTGTACGCCTCCTAGCCAAAGGAGTATAATTTGTTCTCGCTATTTTACCAACCGAAGTTGATCATGCTCGAACTATCAGGTTCTTTCGAACTATCTGGTTATTTCGAACTATCTGGTTCTTTCGAACTATCTTGTCCACAAGCTCTTTTACCAACCGAAGTTGATCACGCAAGTGTACATCTCCTAGCATTAGTGTACAACACTAATATTCCCCGAAAAACTTTCAAATAAAGGAGAGAAAAATGGTGAAACATCATCGTTTTATTCATATTAATGGACCTGTTGTACATTTTACATTACTGGTAATACTTGCGAAGGTGTTCAGCATTCCAGGCATTCTTGAATTCCTCTCCTTCTAGAGTTGCTATTCGGTAAGTTCCTGGTCGAACAACTTCTGTAACTCGGTAAGGTCCATGCCAGTTTGCTTCCAGCTTATTGTGCTTCTGAATGACTTTCTTTAGCACATAATCCCCTTCTTTTAAGTCGCATTTCTTCACCCTTTTGTTGTAGAACAGAGCTGTGCGTTGTTGATAACCAGCATTCCTAATGGCTGCCTCTTCTCTAACTTCCTCGAGCATATCCAAATCCAATCTTCTCATTACGTCGCTGACTGGGGAATTGAAATTCAGCACTCTGTGTGTCGGAAGACCCAACTCGGCAGGTATTATAGCCTCACTTCCAAATGCCAGCATATATGGGGACTCTCCAGTTGCTGCTCGGGGAGTTGTTCGGTAAGCCCACAATACTGACTGTAGCTCATTAATCCAATTAGCTTTAGCTTCACTTAGCCTTTTCTTCAAACCATTTAACAGTGTTCTGTTCGTTACCTCAGTCTGCCCATTGCTTTGAGGATGACCATGTGCTGAATGGGTCTTCAGGATGTTTGATTGTTGACAATAGGCAGCAAACTCCTTGCTGTCGAATTGTGTTCCATGGTCTGTGATGAAGGCATGAAGGAGACCATATCTACAGATGATATTCTTCCAAACAAACTGGTATACCTTCTCATACGTCATATCGATAAGGGATTCAGCTTCTACCCACTTAGTAAAATAATCTACTGCGACGACGAGGTACTTGAATCTTCCTCGGGTGGTCGGTAATGGCCCAACCAAATCAATTCCCCACATGGAAAATGGCCAAGGGGAAGTTATGGGTGTCAACAATGCTTGTGGAGTTCGTCGGATGGAGGAAAAACGTTGTCACTTGTCACATTTCTTAGCATAGGCTATACAATCAGCCCTCATCGTCGACCAGTAGTATCCTTGAGTCATCACCCTCTGCAAAAGTGTAGTCCTGCTACATGAGCTCCACAGGACCCTTCATGGATTTCTTCAATCAATTATTTTACCTCGGAAGGATGTACACATCTCTGCAAACCTACCATAATTCCTCGTCTATACAAAACACCATTAGTTAGTACATACCGAGCAGCTTTAAACTTCAATTTCTTTGCCGCGAGCTTGTCCTCTGGCAATTCTCCCTCTTCAATATATGCTTTGATGGGATCCATCCAAGATGGTCCTAAATCAAGGGTAATAACATTCATCGTTAGGTCTTCATCTATGCTCCGACTTTCCAGTACTTCAATTGATATCGTTCTTCGCAGCTTGGTACGAGTAGCTGATGCTAGTCGGGCTAGTGCGTCTGCTTGTGCATTCTCCATTCTTGGTATTCTGATCAACTGAATGGCATCAAATTCTGCCAAAAATTCCATCGCCTTTGCATGATACTTGACCATTAATTCTCCTTTAACTGCATATGTTCCCATCATCTGATTCACAATTAATTGAGAATCACTGAATACCATCACTTGTTGCGCTTCCATAATCTTTGCTAAATTAAGACCTGCTATCAAGGCTTCATACTCAGCCTCATTATTGGAAGCTTTAAATTGGAATCGCAAGGCATATTCCACGTCAATCTCGTCTGGGGTGTTCAAAATAATCCCTGCTCCACAACCCGTTGTGCAAGATGATCCATCTACATATAATCTCCATGTAGGTAACTTGTCTTCAAATTTCTTATCTGATAGAGTTCCTCGGTGAAATATTTACTGTTTCCTTTCATCCTCCCCTGGTATTTTTCGCTCTTCGTCGACCATCTCTTCTCTCCCTTTTACCAACCGAAGTTGGTCTGGGTTTGAATTTGATGATCTTTATACATCCACAAGCCCTTTTACCAACCGGAGTTGATCTGGACTTATGTCTGTTGATCCTGTAGCGTCCACAGGTTGGTCACCGAGCAACTTTTATTCCTCAAGGGTATCAGGATATGTAAACTCTGCTATAAAATCTGCTACAGCTTGCCCTTTCAATGATGATCTGGGTTCATACACAATATCATATTCACCAAGCTCTATTGCCCAGTACATCAGTCTCCCTGACTTTTCTGGCTTGTGAAGGGCTTGTCTTAATGGCATGTCGGTATACACGATGATGGTATGGGCCTGGAAATATGGCCTCATTCTTCTACTTGCTTCAATTAATGCCAATGCCAATTTTTCTAACTTTGGGTACCTGATCTCTGCACCTCGGAAAGCCTTACTTGTGTAATAAATTGGCTTCTGGATTCCATTCTCCAATATGATCAATGCCGAGCTGAATGCATGCTCTGATACTGCCAGGTATAAGTATAACTTTTCTCCTGTTATTGGCCTTGACAACAGCGGAGGTGTTCCCAGATATTTCTTCAAGTCTTGAAAAGCTTTTTCACATTCATCATTCCACTCGAAAGTTTTTCGAAGTGTTTTGAAGAATGGTAAGCATCTATCTGTTGCTCGAGATACAAATCTGTTGAGCGCTGCAACTCGTCCTGTAAGACTCTGCACCTCTTTCTTCGTCGTTGGCGATCTCAACCCTAAAAGAGATTTGATCTTTTTTGGATTTACTTCAATGCCTCTTTGGTTAACGATGTACCCGAGGAACATTCCTTCTCGTACTCCAAATGTGCACTTCATTGGGTTGAGCTTCATCTGGTATTTATCCAGTTGATCAAAAGTCTGACTTAAATCAACTAGATGATCAGCAGCTTTCTTGCTTTTTATCAGCATATCATCGACATAGACTTCCATATTGCAACTGATTTGCTCGGCAAAAACCTTGTTCATCAGCCGCTAGTATGTCGCTCCTGCATTTTTTAAACCAAAAGGCATAACATTATAACAATAAGTTCCCCTAGGGGTAATAAAAGAAGTACTCTCCCTGTCTTCAGGTTTCATCTTGATCTGGTTATAGCCTGAATAAGCGTCCATGAAGCTAAGCAGCTCGTGCCCAGAAGTAGCATCTACTAGTTGGTCAATTCTGACAATGGAAAATGATCCTTTGGCCAGGCCTTGTTGAGATCAGTGAAGTCAACACACATTCTCCATTTATTTTTTTTCTTCTTTACCATCACCACATTTGCCAACCAGTCCGGATACTTCACATCTTCAATGAATTGAGCCTTCTGGAGCTTGTCGACCTCCTCTTGAATAGCTTGATTCTTCTCGGGGCTAAATACCCTTCTTCTCTGCTTTATAGGTTTTATCTCCTTATTCGCATTAAGTTCATGACATAAGAGATTTGGATCTATTCCTGGCATGTCTTCATGACTCCATGCAAAAGTTTTCTTTATGTCTCTCAAGAAAGCTACTAACTCCTGTTTTATTGACACATCCAATGATGAACCTATTTGGGTTACTCGTTCAGGATGCTCGTCGTCCAGAATAACATTTTCTGTAGACTCTACCGCCTGTCCTTTTACCAATTGGGATTCATCTCTGGGATCCAATGTTTCAATTTCTGTACTTTCATCCACCTGGTAGGTAGTAGTCTTTTTCCTTGATTCCTCAAGCTCCTCTTGTTCGGCAAATGAATAATAGCATTCCCGAGCTACTTTCTGATCACCTTTCACAACTCCCCATTCGAAATTTGTTGGGAATTTTAAGCATTGATGTACCGTAGATGGAACTGCTTCGAACTTCTTCAAACCAACTCTTCCCATGATGATGTTGTAGGCTGACTGCACATTCTTATCCATCACAAAGAAGCGTATTCTTTCTGTTCGACAAGCAGGCTAGGTTCCAATGAATATATCCAACTTGATCGTCCCAAGTGGAAAAACATTCTCGCCAGTGAAACCCAGGAGGGGTCTGTGATAAGGTTCCAATTGAGATAATTTCAAATTCAAGCTGTCAAAGCACGAATAGTACATGATATCTGCCGAACTGCCATTGTCTACCAGCACCCTTGAAATCACTACTTCTTTCATCCTCATTTTGATCACCAAAGGGTCGTCGTGAGGGTAAAGGACACCTGCCAAGTCATTTTTTGAAAAGCCAATAACTAGCTTCTCTCTGTTTATCTTCCTCGGACGATCCTCCTCGGCCAAGTTTATTCGCTGAATGTACGAGCAAGCTTGCGCCTCTCCGAGGGAAGCTTTTCTTTCTGCAGTAAGATCTCCTCCTCCTGCATCTCCTCCTGTAATGACATTACAATCAAATGATCCAAAGCGTATTGAAAATACCTCTCGTTCTGGTTGCCTTGGCTTCTTAGGAAGATCGGGGTCTTCATCTGGATCATCTTCATGGTCCCTTTTCTTTTTCTCCTCTGTTCGGCGACGAGATCTATACCTCTCTCTAGTTCGATCATTATTTCTTTTTTCGCCTCCCCGATCAACATACTTTGCTAGATTTCCTCTTCGGATGAGTGTTTCAATCTCGTTCTGAAGAGCTATGCAATTTTTAGTCATATGGCCATGATCTTTGTGGAATTCACAATATTTATCCTTACTCCTCGAATCAGGGTCTGATCTCAGTTTCTTTGGCCATTTTACCTCCTCGTTGTTCTTGATTTCTTCCAAGACATGATTAATACCCATTTTCAAAGGAGTATAATTATCGTACTTCTTCATGACTTCCCATTTATTCTTGGAATGTTTATCTCCACCATTGCTTTTATGCTCTTTATTCTTAGATTTGTCGACTTCCACCTTGGTGTCTTTATCCATATTCTTCTTTGCAGCCATAGCCTCCTCGGCATTCATGATTTTGGCCGCTTTTTCCATCAACTCTGACATATTTGTAGGTGGATCTTTGGCCAAAGTGTAATACAACATGTTAGGCAACAACCCACTCATCAAGGCAGTGATTGTTGTCTTTTCTTCGTAATCTATGACTTCCAGCTTCTTGTTATTGAAACGAGTTATGTAATCTCTAGTACTCTCACCCGATTTTTGTCTAACACTTAACAAGTGTGCTACTCGTTTTACTGGCTTTGCTCCAAAATAGAAATTGCCAATAAATAACTCTGCCAACTGAAAGAAAGTTGAAATCTTACCCCGAGGAAGATTGTTGTACCATATCTGGGCAGCTCCAGTGAGAGTTCCTGAGAACGGTCTGCATCTCATCTCGTCGGGAACTACATAGATGTCGGCAGCAGCTTGATATTGCTCTATATGAAGAACAGGATATGTCTTTCCATCATATTTGGGGGTCACTACAGGTGCTTTAAACTTTGACGGGGTAGGAAAATTCACAATGGCCTGTACAAAAGGTGTTCCTCGAACAAAAGTTCGTTGTAGGGGGTTCTTGGCCTTAGCCATTTCTCCCAATCTATCCTCCAACCGCTGGATGGAACCTTTCCACGCATCGTTTCCTTCTTCGGGCTTATTAGTCCGAGCAATTGATTGTTCTGATGTTGCCTCTTGAGATTTTTCTTGACGAGCAACTGGTCGTGATTGTGTTGATCCTTCTCTTAGATTTGATGGTTGTCGAAACTCCTCGACATGGTCTTAGGTGGACTCCTATTCCTCCTAGGGCCTAATCGACTGAAAGGAGACACCCTACTCAGTCTTTCTATGGCACTAGGTCTTTTTGGAGAGAGAGTGATACGTTGATCAGTATCTGTAGGCCTTATTGACGAAGTTCGCCCAGGTTGATAAGAGAAATCATCAGACTCCTCATTACGATATGACTCAGTACGTCTGGATCGTGAAGAAAGTAAATAAGTTTGCCTCTGACCACTTTGCTGTCCTGAACGTGCAGGTGCACCGCTATGAAGGGTTTGTATGAGTTGCCTCAGTGTGTCTTGCATGGCGGTTTGTCCTTGCGCCAGATTCGTCATAATTCCGGCCAGATCTGGAGGTGCAGAGGGATTTGGAGGATTTCCAGCATTTCCAGCGTTTCGATTGCTAGATTCTGGATTATCCGCCATTGATGATGAATGATTTTTGGTGAAAAACGATAATAACAATCGTTCCCACAGACGGCGCCAATCTGTTGATGTAAAAAATTAGATCGCTCTAATTATTCAATCACAGATAAATAAAATAAAATAAAGATTTTTAAAGTCGTTCAGCCTTATATGAATGGCCTACGTCCACTGTTATGTTATTTCTGAGTGTTTGGGAATTCTCGATGTTAAGTTCAATCAAGAAATTCCGGTCCCTTTGAATGAGGGCGATACAAGGTATTTATAGCCCTTAGGCTGTACATGCAAGGGTTGATACATTAAATGATATACATATGAAAGGGTAATACATTTAATGCAGCGTGTGCATCAAGATGATGAACATTCAATGAATAATTGAACTGTTGATTATCTGGCAATTAATGTTATGGCCGAGATGCAGCTCGGACCGCCTTAGTTGCTCGTTGCTCAGGAGTTCCTCGGAGCGCTAGAGTACCTAGGAGTGCTGAAGTTCCTCGGTGTATCCTCGTTGCTCGGAGATACCATGAGTTGGTCGGGGAAATGAACTTCCTCGTTGCTATTGTGCCAAGTAGATTGACACATGTTCTCATATTATTCGTCCATATCAGCATATTAATTTTGGTATCAACACTCCGTTTGACCAAAAAGTCAAACTCTTCAGCTCGACCGAGGCTGAATTAATCTTCGAAGGGCACTGAAACCCCTTTCTAATGGTCCACTCCGTGCGCAATTCTGACTTACTATACGGACGAACGATCCGTTCGCGTCCGAAACTTGATCTAGAGACCATCGGGCGCTCCCGAACTCTGTTTGACCTAAGTCAACTCTTTAACACATTCGAGGATAAATGAATCTTCAAAGGGAACTGGAACCCCTTCCCAATGGTCCGCTCCGTGCGCGATTCCGACTTACCATGCGGACGAACGATCCGTTTGACTCCAAGAGTTCACCGAATGTTCCAGGGCCCGATTGACCAAAGTCAACTCCCCAAACCGGGTCAAACTCTTTGGAATATCGAAGTACATCTCGTAACCTTTCCAACGGTCCATCCCATGGACGATTCAGACTTACCATACTGATGAACGATCCGTTTGCGTCCGAACGATTCCCCGTCCAATGGACCGACAAACGCTTCCGAGCCATATTTTACCCAAAGTCAACTCCTGAATCCGATAGCGGTCCAAAGGACTTTCAAAGGTCTTTGAATTACCTTTCCAACGTTCTTCCCCATGCGCAATTCTGACCACCGGTTTTCCCTCGGCAGCCTATTTTCCGAAAAGGCCTGAAACACACTGCCAAATAGCAGGTTCCAGACCCTGCCTATCGGCAGGTGACGATAGGCAGGACCATGTCTGTGCCGATCGGCTGTGACCTGGGCCTATAAAAGGAGGCCTTCACCTCATTTTCAAGAGGATACCAGATTCAATACAAATCGCTCTCGGCGAATCCCAAAAACCTCTCTCGAAGCCAGCGCAATTTCAACATCAAAATTCCTTCTTAACTTCCACTTTTCATTATCCTTTTCATCAAACTTGGTGAATTATCCACTCTCCATCATCATCCAAGTGCAAGGGATGCTCTCCAACATTCAAGATCAAGCTCAAGATCTTGAAAAAGGTCGAATTTTCTCAACTTTCTCTTCAAATTCTCTTAAATTCGCAATAACTTGTTTTATTATTTGGCACTTTTATTATCTCATCACATACATCCTAATAAACTTTTTATTTAGTATTATTGCACATCTCCTATTTTCATATAAATAAAACCTAAAAAATAAGAAAAATAAGGTTTGCTCATAAATTCCAAATAGGGATTCTCATATTTTTCTCACACTTTCCTCACAACTAAACACTTTTTCTACACACACACACACTCACAAATAAGAGATCACCCATTTGGATTAATGGGATAAACCCCACCCCTCATTTTGTATGCGAACTATGTGGACTTGTATGCCTTTATGGGCTACGTAGGCGTCTCGGGGTAAAACCCGAGACTCGAGTCCTTTTTGTCACTTTTCTCTCATTTGCTATCTTCTCTAAATCCAATTTTTTTATATTCTATATACTTGTTCTTAGTGACGTATTACTCCATATGCGTTATCGTTCCATTATAACGATCAACGTAGGGGTAATTGCGTAAATCTTATATTTCTAATATTATTTTTATACCTTCCTGCGGATGACTCGCTTTATCTCTTCCATGATACAAGTCGAGGATTCCTATCTTCACTATATATATACACATGCACACATATCACGGGGAAAAATAAAGGAAAATAGCAAATATCCATGAGAGATTGAAAGGTCAGAATGGATGCCTAACATCTTCCCATTTCGTAACTTAGCCTCCGAACCCTTCTCGAATCATTTTGGTTTCGTATGCACCAATATGTCTTTGGATGCGATCCTTCGGGATGGCTTCCCTTTTTCTTTTGCCTGTTTTGAGTAAAATAGACTGGAGACTCTGAATCTATCTATATTTTTACACCTCATCTCAAATGATGCCCGCGGAAGCGCTCCCGAGAGGGATGCGAGGGACACGAGGATCCTTTCCTTCGCGCGCCCGCCCGTAGGTGAGGATCGGGGATGGCCATAGTGGCGACTCCGCAGGGGACATATATATTATGAGGGATTGACTCTATTTACATGGATGTTATATTTGTTTATGTTTACCACATATCTGCATATTCCTCTTTTTCCATGTGTATCCCATGCTTATGCTTATGTTCACACACTTGTAGAAAATTCTCCATGTACACTTTGCACCACGTGCACCTAGGATCACATATATCTACATGTTTCATGAATCACCCATCCATACTTGGTGTACCTTTGGTACTTGTACTTTGCCCCCTGTTTGGCATAATCAAGAAAGGCATTCTCATCATAAGATACTAATAAGATAATCATCCATGATTCGCACGACATCACCAAAGAGCATTGTTATTGATAAAATTTTACCCAGTAATTGGAGGGTCACTTCGTGATGGGCATTGGTCCGAAAGGTCGCAGTTAGCCTAAGAGATATGACTCACACTTTCCATTGGCCAAATACCTTCGACGTATATCGAACGGTTCCCCCGCATCGTACCGCATGACCGAAGTCATGACGGGAGGTATATCGCAGGGAATTCATTCACGTACACCGAGTATATCGAATTTTCTCTCACACATACCGTCCCCACGAGATATATAGTGAGGCAATTCACGTACACTGAGGTATATCAAATGGCTTGTCCACACGTACCGATTGCCCGTAAGAGCAAGATGTTTATCGTGGAAGTAACGCCAAAGGGGGGAACCCATGCCGATTCACCCAACCAGCTGCTTACCCTCATATAGGTGTGAAACCTAGTACACGTACATTAGATTGTCGGTTTCAACCCGAAACTCTATCGAAATTCTGGGTCGGCCTGCCGCCCAATTTTTACGCATTTTTAAAAATGGGACCCTGTCCGTGAGCCTTGTTACAAGTCTAGCCATAACTTTGCATATATTAAAAACCCCATTTTTCTAGGTCGGGGTCCCATCCGGCATTGCATTTAGGAGAATTAAATACAAGTGAGAACATAGTAATCATAATAATCATGCTGATTTCCGTCTCCAAAAACATTTCTCCCTTCTTTATCAAAAATCCAAAAATAATTTCTTCTCTTTTTCTCAAAAAATAAATCCCATTCTACTCTTTCTCATATCGATCGTAGGCCCTTGGCCTGGCTCCCTACTGGCTTCGGTATTCTGTCAAATCACCCCGGAGTTTCGTTCGTTCCTCTACTACTTCTTTAGAGCTCGGAATCCATCCACTTTCTATTAAGAATACAGATCAAGTACCAGTCATACATCCGGATCTGATGGCAGTCCTAGCTCAGCTCGTGTCCAAGATTGACAACCTCCAAACTGAGGTCCGAGAGATGCAACGAAACTAGGTTCCTATTCCTCATGAGTCCGAGGCCCTATTCCCTCGTGCTATAGCTCCACCCAAGCCTATCTGGGTTCCCGAAGAATATCAGCATGATCCACGTGCCCCTCCTATCAATGGGCCGCCTCCTGCCCAGCTTTAGATGCCAAACATTGCTCAGCCTGTGGCTAACCTGCCTATAGTCGTTGATCCAAAAGATGAGGAGTTGAATAAAGTCAAAGAGGATATCAAGGTGCTCACCAAGAAGTTCAACCTAGTCAGAATCTCTGGGAATTACATGGACTACACCCACATGTCTCCTTATCCTAAAGAGAGGTTACCCAAGACGTTCAAGATGCCAAATATCGAGAAGTTTGGATGGAGTAGACCCCCGATTGTTCATCTTCGCAGTTACCATCGTTCCATGACTCTACTAGGGGCTTCTGAAGAAGTGACGGACCAATTATTTCAGCAAACTTTGAAAGATAGTGCCCTCCAATGGTTTTTGTCTCTCGAGGAATCCAGAATCCGTAGCTGGGAGGATGTAGCCCGAGAATTTATGTTGCAGTACAACTACAACGAAGAGCTTGAGGTCACCCGTCGTGATTTAGAGCTGCTCAAACAAAACCCTGGGGAATCAATCAGCAACTTCATAACCCGATGGAGGGAACAAGCAGCTACCATGACTAATCAACCATCTGAGGAAGAACAGGTCAACATAGTGAATAAGAATTTCTTGCCCCATGTCTGAGCGACGATGGGAGGACAATAATATCCCCACTTCCGAGCTCTCAGAGAAGCGGGGGTAAGAATCAAGGAAAGCCTTGTTAAAACAGAGGTTGAACCGAATAAGGCGTCCGGACAGTTAACCCCTAGAAAGTATGACAAGCCTGCCAGTGCTACAGTCTCAACTGTTAGTAACATCTCTCAACCAACCACATCATGGGCACCAGAAAGTCACCCTGCCCCCATTCGAAAGGAATACACTGAGCTTCATGCTCTCCTCTCCAAAGTTTACCAAGCCTTATTCAGCCAAAACCTCATCAAACCCTTGGATCCCCGTCCATTGCCAAATCCACTCCCAAGAAACTTCAAGGTCGATGCTCATTGTGCCTTTCACCAAACTGTTGGCCATACCACCTATCAATTCTTTCACCTTTGAAACATAATCCAAGATCTCATCGATCAGGGTACCATCACCCCACCAGCCAATCCTAAGCTAAACACTACTCACAATCCACTCCCAAATCATACCAATGCCTTTTTCTTAGAAGAAATCCCAGATTTAGATCCCTCAACCCAAATCACACGCATATATTGTCCTAAACCTCTTCAAATTTTCCCATATTTCCTCCTACACCCTATTAGCCACATTGATCAGGAATTGTCACTCCTTAAGAGAGCATGCATCGATGTCCATACCCGTTCTAAAAATGGAAGTATGGAATTGTCAGAGGTGTTAAACCAATTCCTAGAGTTCGGGCTGAAATTGCCCTCACAGATGGTCATCGATTGCCAAAGGTTCAGTATACTATTCTTGGAAGAACGGAAATGGGCCCAAGATTCAGACGAGTGGGTGGTTCAACCAATGAAGTCAGCCTAAATGATGTTGTCCAGATTATGGCATAATTATTCGGGCAAACCAACAGCATTTGTAGTATCACCGGGTTACTTGATACTTTGACCCCTTCAACCATACATATCCCCACAGAATGGGAAGACCAGTATCAAGAGGCCATTGAATTTGTGGAATGCATTTACTATATATGGAAAGACATAATTGTTGCCACCGGATGGGGGGAAGAATTCGAAGATTCGAGTGAAGAACAAGCTTCAGGAAGAACTGGCCCAGTAGCCGACATATGTGGGATGATATCATTTGAAGAACTCCTCAGAGAAATAAACAAGGTCAAACAACAACCTGAGATTGACAATGAAATGGGATTCATGTTCTTCCCTTCTTCAGTAAATCACATGACCAGATCAGGGAGTCATTACCAGGTTCCAATCTCACGACCAGCAAATGACAAAGGGAATGGAGTTGAAAACCTTCTTATGCCAGAGATGACCATCGAGGAGAGCAAGATCCTCGATCAACTAAAGAAAACTCAAGCTAACATCACTCTATGGGGGCTTTTCATGTCTTCCCAGCTGCACAGAAATCCTTTAATCAAGCTGCTCACTGGACCCACAATTCCTCCTTCTACCACACCAAAAGAGGCGGTAAATCTGGTCGGATCTTTGACCTCTACCCGAATGCTATCATTTTCTGAAGAAGAAATCCCGAGAATTGGGCCAAATCACAATCATGCACTCAACATCTCCGTCAAAGTTATGGGGAAGGCTGTGCCACTCTCTCTTGTCGATAACGAATCCACCTTGAATGTCTTCCCACTGAGAACCTTCAAGTGTTTAGGCCTGAAAGAAAGCGACCTCGCTCCAACCTCTGCCGCTGTATGTGCCTATGATAATACCCACCGGGAGGTGATGGTATCCATAAAACTTGCAATAAGGGTTGGCCCTATAAACCCTGTCGTTGAATTCCATGTCATAGACATCCCAGCTTGTTTCAACCAGTTGCTCAGACGACCCTGGCTCCACGGTATCAAGCGTGTGTCTTCCTCACTCCATCAGAAATTGAAGTTCTTCACCGACGGGCGAGTCATCACCATTTTGGGCAATGACGAAAATGTTGAGGGTGCAAGCACCAGCAGTCCAATCCTTGAGATATAGCATGGGTCAAATGATATGCTCCTATCAGGATTCCGAGTTGAGCCTCTCCTACTCTCGACAGGGGACGATTTCAAAGAAAGGGTTTGTCCAGAATATGACCCTCATGGAAATGTCAATGTGATTCAGATGTTTAAAAACATGCACTTTATGCCCGGACTGGGGCTAGGGTGAAGGCAGCAAGGGATACTTGAACCCATCGAACCGAAGAAAGCTTTCCATCCTTGTGGCTTGGGGTATCAACCATTAGAACAAGAACTCAGAATGATCCATCAATCTCGACCAAATAGAAGGTTAGACTGCATCCCAACTATCCCAGGACACTCCTTGAATGGACGATTCATTAAAGAAGGCGAAGAATTCCATTTTTGTGGTTTTCCAGAACCATGGTATGACCACACAGATAAGAAGATGAAGCTTGGAATGGAGATCTTTTTCCAAGATAGCTACCCATGGGCCGAAAGTTTCCAACACCGAGCACAACCGCTCAACAAAGATATCGAAGAGACTGAGAAAAGTGATTCCAAAGATTCCTTCAACTTACAGATACTAGGGCTGGCACTCTGCATGGTACATTCAGGCACTACATCAATGGATCCATCCCATCTGATTAAAGTTGCTGATACACCGCTCCTCAACTGGCTTGCTGTGCTAGTTCTACCTCTTGAAATCTCCCCTAACCCCAATGTTTACCCTATTTCCTCTTCTGTTGTCTATCCTTGTTCAAATGTAATCAATACCTCTTTTGACAAGGTTCTCAATGTTATTTTTCCTATCAATGAAATAAACGAAGATTTTGAGTATCTTGTTGTGCCTTACATTAATTGTTTGGATTCTAATCGAATGTTTGATGATGATGATTTTGCAAATTAATAATTCTTAACTGGTCTAAATAAGGTTAATAATAAATAACATAACCGCGTTCAAGATAATGAAGAAGAGACTGTTGTTATTGATCCTGAAATAGCTCAGCACGAGATCCCCACTCTCCCAGATTACAAGTCGATCAAATAAAAAATGAGAAAGCTCGGCACCGAATGGTCGCTCAAGGTCAAAGAAGAGGTGGTCAAACAGTTGAACGTGGGCTTCATCCGTGTGATCGAATATCCCCTGGCTAGGTAACATAGTACATGTGCCGAAATTAGGAGGGTAGGTTCGAATGTGTGTAGACTACCGAGATTTAAACAAAGTTTCTCCAAAGGATGATTATCTGCTACCCAATATTGATATGATCATGGACAACACAGCCAGTCATGATCTCAAGTCACTCATCGACGGGTTTTCCAGATATAACCAAATCAAGATGCACCCAGACCACCAAGAAAAAACCGCCTTCATCACCCCATGGGGGACCTTTTGCTACACCGTTATGCCATTTGGTCTCAAGAATGCTGGGGCTACCTACCAAAGGGCTGCCACAACCATCCTGCACGATCTAATTCACAAAGAAGTCGAGGTTTACGTGGATAATATGATTATCAAGTCCAAAACTTGAGAAGGTCATGTTCCCACTCTCCGAAAGTTCTTCGAACGACTGCAATGGTATCAGATAAGACTCAATAAACAGAAATGTGTCTTCAAAGTTACAAAGGGAAAACTCTTGGGATTCATGGTCAGTGAGAAGGGGATAAAAGTAGATGCTGCAAAGCTGAAGGCCATACTTGAGATGCCACCGCCCCGAACAGATAAAGGAGTCCGAGGTTTTCTTGGGAAATTACAATATATCAGCCGATTCATCAGCCAACTAACCTCCATCTGTGAACCGATCTTCAAGCTCCTCCGAAAGGATTCAACCAAGGTTTGGAATGAGTCCAGCCAAGAAGCTTTTGACCGAATCAAACAATATCTGACCCAACCTCCAGTGCTCATGCCACCACAGCCTGGTCTCCCTGTGCTCCTATACCTAACCATAACCGACACTGCAGTTAGGGCTTTGCTAGCCCAATACCTTGAAGACTCCCATAAGGAAAGAGCCATCTTTGAATACCTCGCTGATTTCCCCGTAGAAGAAGCAGATGTCTGGATCTCCAAATTCCCAGATGAAAATATCCTTTGCACCGCTTAAGACAACCTTTGATGGAAATTGTCCTTTGGCGGCGCTGCCAACAAAAAGGGATATGGCGTTGGGATACTTCTGATCGCCCCTGATGACTCCCACACTCCCATCGCCATCAAATTAGATTTCCCTTGCACCAACAACATGACGGAATATGGGGCATGCACAGTAGGCCTCAATGTTTCTCTCAATAAAGGTATTCAATACCTTGATGTCTACGAGGATTTTGCCCTCATCATCGATCAAGTTCTCAGAAAGTGGAAAGTCAAGGACGAAAAGCTCCAACCCTTCCATGCCCACTTATAAGAGTTAGCCTCTCGATTCTGAGATATCACCTTCCATTACCTACCTTGAGAAAAGAATAACCTAGCCGATGCTCTCTCTACCTTGGCCTCCATGGTCGGCATGCCCAAAGGAATAACAATGACCCCTTTCCTAAATCAAAAGTAAGGCAAACCAACCCACTGCTACCATATTGAGATTATCTCCACCGAAGATCCCGAACTAGACGATTACTAGTACTATGATATCTGGTGCCTCCTCAAACATGGTAGGTATCCCGATAGTTCCAACAAGAAAGATTGAATAACCCTCTAAAGACAGGTCACCCAGTACATCATCTATCATAAAGCTCTACTCAAGAGGAACTTCGATGGAACTCATCTACACTGCACCGCAGGGGCTGAGATTGAAAAGATAATGCAGAAGATCCACAGTGGGGAATGCGGGCCCCACATGAACGGTCACATGCTTGCTAAGATGATCATCCGACGGGGCTACTAATGGAACACCATGGCCCAAGATTGCATCGCCTATGTCCGAAGATGCCTCAAATGCCAACGGTTATCCAATCTTCAACACCTGCCTCCGCGAGAATTATACAACATGACCTCTCCCTGGCCATTCTCCACCTGGGGTGTTGACATCATAGGGAAGGTTACACCAAAGGCTTAAAATGGACATGAGTTCATCCTAGTTGCCATTGATTACTTCACCAAATGGGTCGAAGCTGAGTCATACGCAGTATTGAATGCCAAGAAAGTGGTTAAATTCCTCAAGAAAAATATCATCTGCCGATATGGGGTCCCGTACGAGCTAGTGCCAGATAACGGGTTGCACTTCGAAGAAAAAGTCACAGAAGTAGTCAACGCGTACGGGATTCAGAGACATAAATCTTCTCCCTACCGACCTCAGACCAATAGTGAAGTTGAAGCTGCCAACAAGAACCTCAAAGCCATCATCAGCAAGATGACCGGAAGCTGTAGGGATTGGGAAGACCGAATCTCATACACCGTCTGGGGCTATCGAACCTCAATACGAACCTCTACTGGGGCTATCCCTACTCTCTGGTCTACAGGATGGAAGCGGTCCTACTTGTGGAGCTGGAAGTACCCTCGCTACGCGTCATGCTCGAAAGCAAAGTTAATAAAGAAGACTGGTGCCAAAGTCGTCTCGATAAGCTGACCCTCCTAGATGAAAGGAGACTGAAAGCTCTTTACCACATACAGGGGTACCATCGCCGAATAGCGTGATCATTCAATAAGAGAGTCAAGGACCGCGGTGTCCAGAAAGGGGATTTAGCCCTCAGGGAGATAATAGAACCCATTTGGGACCCCAGAGGGAAATTCAAGACCAATTGGAGAGGCCCCAACATTGTGAAGAAAATCTTATCCGGCGGTGCCTCCATGCTCAGTGACCTAGATCGGGAAGAGATGGCTCGTCCAGTCAACCTGGACCGTCTTAAGAAATTCTACCCCTAGTCCAAAATCTCGGTGCGCTACAACTTTTCTCATCTCACTTCTATTCTAAAAAAAAACTCTCTTCATTTACCTCTACCCAGAACTACATGGGCCAGATCCTCTGTAAAAATGATTTTTCAAGAAAAAACAAAAAAAAATTCTAAACCCCCAGAGGTACGTAGGCAGCTCATACATCTTACAGGAGCACGGCCCTTTCTTTTTCACAAAATACTATTCTCTTCTTATCCCCGAGAACGAAAGCTCATTCTGACAAATTCTCAAACAAAAGGATTATGTATGCCCTAGCAATCGGTATAGATTATTCAAAATTACAAAATTCATCGAAAGGCACAGCTGGATGATCAGAAACTTGCTTATTCCATTAATAATAAATTACAACATGGATTACATAAGAAAAGGAACGGATAACTCCCTTCCCCCCACTGCCATAAAAATCCAAATAAAATCCCCACACATATTCCCTATTGCACAAATAAACTCTCCAAGAGTCCTACCCACAGATACCAGAGGAGCCTTCACCCTCATCATCTACATCCTGGGGCCTCCAAATTTCCCCTGCATGAATAGAATGTTGTAAACACTCCATGGACCGATGGGCCCAAACCATCTTCGAAAATACCACAACTCCCCCATCCATGGTGTTAAATAAAACAAACCACCTTTGTTCAGTCTCCACTGCCAACATCTTGGTAACTACTTTCCTCCACAATCACTTCATATAATCTTTAGGGACATGCCAAACTCTCCCGAAAGACTGATAGGGACGATTCGACGGATGTCAATTTTCCCATAAGGAGCCAAGCAACATGCGCAGGCACTCAGTCAAATCTTCTACCGGAAAGAAATTTGAGATCCGAGTTGGTACGAGATGTGCCCAGCCAAATTAGCGCAGAAGCCACCAAGGAAAATAAAAAGAGCTTTGTCTGAGACCAACCAGCCGCACATATGAGTACTCCCCTAGCTCCATAATAGGAAGTAAATGTCCCCACCAAGGCACTGACCAGTGCAGACTCCGAGCCTCGTGCTCCACAAACTAATTCTCCCAGCTCTCAACATACAGGCCAATGCTGATGAAGTAATGCGAAAAGAGGTTAGGTACAACCGACAAAGGATACTCTGGAGGTACCACCAAGCGGAGTCTTTCAGACAACTACATGAACTGCATCACGGGGTTACCCCTCAGAAAGTCAAAACAACCTTCTCGCCAGGCATCCAGACCATTTAGCGTCTCCATCAGTATCATCGTCGTAGGATTACGACGGTTTGACATCCACAAAGTAATGGATGCAAGTTGAGGGTCCACCAGCAGTTCCCCAGTCACTAGCAGTAATTTTGAAACCAGGCCCAGAGCAACGGCTCCAACATAGCCAGCATCACCTACTTCCCATAAATGCACGGAATGCAGCACCATCGGGAGGGAGATCATTACTCCAACAACCAATGATCTAGCCGCTGAAGGCGAAATATAAAGAAGCCCGGACAATAAATCCCTGGGAGACCGGGAAAATTTAGGCAAAGCCACAACAACACTCGGATTTACACCCAGCATGGCAGAAAATTTCTCGTACATCCAACCCAAAGTGAAATACATGGTCTTCGGGGTACCAGAATTGTACCGCCGCCATCAGCATGTTCCACTCAATAGGCCGATTGCGCCACAAGGAGACTCGACGCATGTTGAAAGCATCATAGTCGACATTATAAGAGCACATTGCTTCCAAGGCTTCGAGTTAGTTATCAAACTCAATGTTACTAGGGAGAGCCATCTTGCAAGGCTAAGAGATAGTGGGCAAGTAAGTAAGAATGCGAAGGTGTGATGAAAACACTCCAACCTTACCCCCTTTTTGTAGTTGAGAACCCTCACAAGAGATATAATCCCTACAGAAATATAAGGGAATCCTACCCCACAAAATACAAAAGGCCAAAGAGGGTACCAATCAAAGCTTTGAAGTGATGGGACTGGACTGAACTGCCGATAGGTAGGACAAGGTGCTTGCCAATCGGCAACCCCCTATTTTTAAAAATTTCCCTTTTTTCCTCTCTTGTCAAATCAGAAAACTCAATAAAAATAAATTAATATTCTCAAACAGAATTTCAAAATCCCTTTTCCTCCATATATAATTTCCCCTTTTAATTAAAAAAAACTTTCCTTCAAAAATTCCAAAAGTACTCCTTTTTACGGTCTCAGGAGCAAAGTAAAAGCGCATGTGCATGCATTCATTCATCATTAATAAAAGATAATAAAAAAACTCCATTGCATTGCATCTATTTGTTTCTGTGTTACATCAATTTTGCAGGAAATAAAAAGTAGAAAAAGCAAAAAATAGCAGGACTCAGCCCGAACCCACATTCTCTCTCACCCACCTTTCTCTCTAAGAGCTTCCACCCCTGTGATGTGCTCTCTTTCCCCTACGACGAAATGATGCACTGCGACTATCCGAGCCAGAGTCCTCTCCGAACGAAGCAGACGACACCAAGCAAGAAGGAACAGGAACCGCATCTTGAATATGGGCAGTTGCTGAAGATATCCAGTCTCTGATGTCTCTTAACCAAGTGGTCGACACTCGGACTTGCTGCAAGAAAAGGAAAAATCAGTATCAAAGCATAAATGACCAAAACAGAAAGAAAGAGAAGAACAGAAAGGTATACCGCAGGTCGAAGGACCTCCTCTGTCAAACCCAACTCCTCCGAATCCATCGCATGAGGACAATGCATCATAGGCATCATCCCTCCATCAGCCTGTCGGATGTTGTACGAAGGAGTGTGCAACCGCACAAAAGGAACCTCTGAAGTCGTAGCCACAGCAGATGGCGTCGGACCGCCACAACTGTGAGAAGATCCCACCGCCCGACTCAAACCCGTAGGAAGGAAAGGCAGGGCATCATATATACTAGGCGCCATCAACCAGCTCATCATAAAATCCATATAGTCATACGGTGCAGCCGTATCGGTGTACAAAAAGTAGGACTCTCCGATCATCATCGCGATCCTAGCATCTTCCGACAGCAGTCGCTCCCACCTCATAGACGTAAGAGGCTGCGCAGGTGGCACCACCACCTCCTCCTCAGCAATCTGGCGAACCACCCTCTCCCCGAGATACCAGGAATGGCCGAACTCATGCGCCAGCAAATGCCTTATCTGCGCATTCACCCTGGTCGTCCCCACATCCAGAATGGCTATCCCCCAGGGATAAATGGTCATCGAAAAATCTCCAAGCAAGTATAAATCTATATAAGATCAGAAGGGGAAAAAACCAAGACTGAAATGGAAAGAGTCTTACCCTACCACTGGTCAGGTCATTCAAGACCTGACGCACTGCCTCCTGAAAGAGAGATCCCTTCGACTGCCGATTGGCCTTACGCCATCGATACAATCGGTAGGAGTCCCCAACAGTGTCATCCTTCAGAGCGATCAGCGGGGTATTGCACCCAATAACCTCATAAAACTACGTAGGAATTCATAAACAAAAAGAGACGCATAAGGAAAATGCGAATGCATGAAAAGAAATGCGTAAACTGAAGAATACCTCAAGAAGGTACGTGGCTCCAGTAAAAGTCTGCCAGCAGCACCGGCTGAATGCATTCAGAGAAGAGTAAAGGGTCCCCAAAGTCAGACTCCCCTAATCATAGAAAGGGATGTTCGAAAACATCCTCAAGTACGGCAAGAACCACAAAAGGACGACGTCGTCGCTCCACGCCACCATGAAACCTCCCAATAAAAGCAAAATAAATAATCGGTCCATCTGCCTCACCTGCAGCCCATCCTCCACATCAATCACCCTTCCCAACAGAACATCCTTCAGCAGGGACAACCAGATATAATCCTTAGAGACTATCCTCCTTACATCACCAAGTGTCGCACGCACTGCCTTCGGTCTCACCCGCAAAGAGCGATCCACTTCTATTTGCTCTCCCTCACAATCCAGCCCCGACAGTTGCTGCACATCTATGGGAGTCACAGTCATCTCCCCGAAGCCAAAATGGAAGTTGTGGGTAATATCCCACCACCTCTCTCCCAAAGCGCACAGGACTGCTGTCGAACGAGGCGTCTCATCCAGCGCAGATGCCAACCTCCTAAAACCCGCTGATGATACCACCCAATGCACCACAGGTGGGAGATGCTCCCAAACATCCCTAAGCCCTATCGTCCTGCAGGCTCGCATGTTCTTCAAAGAAATATAGGACTGGCAAAAAGGAAAAAAACCTCATCAGAAGTCAAGAAAGAAAGAAAAATCACCAAAAAGAAAGGAATGCCAAAGGTCAGGTCACTTACATAACCGCCAAAATTCACTTTCGAAGAGAGATGACGCGACGGCTCTCGCAGCAAGGTCCGCTCATCCACAACAGGCTCAAACGCATCAAAGGAGTTCTCACTCCCCAAGGCAAGAGGCTCCCTGGACCTCCACTCCACATTCGGCCAGTCATCAACAGTCAACCACTCCTTGTGGACTGCGTTGCTTAGAAAAGCGGCCATTTCTTGAAGATCGGAATGCTAGAACGATTTGCAATGGAATCACAGAAAGAGAGAAAGCAAAGAAGCTGTGAAAAAATGAAGGGATTCACCCCCTTTTTATAGGATGACAAATGCCATGACAATCGGCACTGGCCCCAACCATACCGATCGGTACTGACTCCTTACCTTCCTGAGGTAGTCCAAAAGTCTGTGCCACTACCGAATGGCACCCCTCATACCATGCCGATCGGCACCCCCTTAAAATTTTGTCTAGAAATTGCCAGAAAATACCAGAAAGCCTCAAAAACTCCTCGAAAAATTCCTAAAAATTCCAAGAAGGATTTAGAACTTTTTCACCAGGAAAATTTTGCATTCCCGCAAGCGTAACCCCTCTTTACCAGTGAAATCCTCAAAAACCAAGTGAATCTCCTCCCGGAAAAGCCCCGAAGGATCTCTAAGGATCGCCTGATCACTTCCCCAGTGGAGTTTTTATAGCACCAAAATTGGTTATTCCCCCTGTGAGGCCTCCTACGGAAACAAAAATTTTCCCAGCTGTCAGCTCCCCAGATCAAATCAAAATCACAAAGCATTTCTCCAGCAGAATCAAAATCCAATCTTTATCCACTCTTAGGTCAGAATTGACCTCGGTCATCAGTCATCACCTAAGTTAGGTCAGAATTGACCTCGGTTTTTAGTCGTTACCACTCCTAGGTCAGAATTGACCTCGGTCTTGGATCGTCACCTGAGTTAGGTCAGAATTGACCTCGGTCCTCGGTCGTCACCACTATTAGATTAGAATTGACCTCAGTCTTAGATCGTCACCTGAATTAGGTCAGAATTGACCTCGGTCCTCGGTCATCACCACTCTTAGGTCAGAATTGACCTCGGTATTGGATCGTCACCAGAGTTAGGTCATAATTGACCTCGGTCCTCGATCGTCACCACTCTTAGGTTAAAATTGACCTCGGTCTTGGATCGTCACCTGAGTTAGGTCAGAATTGACCTCAGTTCTCGGTCGTCACCACTCTTAGTTAAGAATTGACCTCGGTCTTGGATCGTCACCTAAGTTATGTCAGAATTGACCTAGGTCCTCAGTCGTCACCACTCTTAGGTCAGAATTGACCTCGGTCTTGGATTATCACCTGAGTTAGGTCATAATTGACCTCGGTCCTCGGTCGTCACCACTCTTAGGTCAGAATTGACCTTGGTCCTCGGTCGTCACCACTCTTAGGTAGAATTGACCTAGGTCTTAGATCGTCACCTCAGTTAAGTAATAAATGACCTCGAACCTCGATCGTCACAACTCTTAGGTCATAATAGACCTCGATCATGGATCTTCACCTGAGTTAGGTCAGAATTGACCTCGGTCCTCGGTCGTCACCACTCTTAGGTCAAAATTGACCTCGATCATGGATCGTCACCTGAGTTGGGTCATAATTGACCTCAGTCCTCAGTCATCACCACTCTTGGGTCAGAATTGACCTCGGTCTTGGAACGTCACCTGAGTTAGGTCAGAATTGACCTCGGTCCTCGATCATCACCACTTTTATGTCAAAATTGACCTCGATCTTGGATCATCACCTGAGTTAGGTCATAAATGACTTCGGCCCTCGGTCGTCACCACTCTTAGGTCAGAATTGACCTCGGTCTTGGATTGTCACCTGAGTTAGGTTACAATTGACCTCGGTCCTCAGTCGTCACCACTCTTAGGTCAGAATTGACCTCGGTCTTGGATCTTCACCTGAGTTAGGTCAGAATTTACCTCGGTCCTCGATCATCTCCACTCTTAGGTCTGAATTGACCTCAGTCTTAGATCGTCACCTGAGTTAGGTTAGAATTGACCTCGATCATCAATCGTCATCACTCTTAGGTCATAATTGAACTTGGTTATTAGACCTTCACCCTAAGCCCGCAGAATCGACTTTGACCCGCAGAATCGGTCACCCTCATTACTTAAGCTCGCATAATCGACTTTAACCCGTAGAATCGGTCACCCTCATCACTTAGGCCCGCAGATTTGGATTTAACCCACAAAATTGGTCATCCACAGCACACCCCTCAGGTCCTCAGAATAGGCCATACTCCATCAAAAGCATCATGTTGTGTCTATTCGACGGTTATCATTTGTTCCAAACTCACCCATCAAGGGGCTCTGTAGACACCCCATTTTGTCACTCCATAACTCTCCTATAGTCCCTAGTACCTCCCCTCATCACTACAAACCTAGGTAATACCCCGAGTACTGACCTAGTAGCCATCGGGTACCCCCAAGCTCCGTTTGACCAAAAAATCAAACTCTTCAGATCGAACAAGGCTGAATGAATCTTCTAAGGGCACAGAAACCCTTTTCCAATGGTCCGTTCCGTGTGTGATTCTGACTTACCATACGGACGAACGATCCGTTTGCGTCTGAAACTTGATCTAGAGGCCACCGAGCGCTCTCAAGCTCTGTTTGACCTAAGTTAGATCTTCAGCTCAATAGAGGATAAATGAATCTTTGAAGGGCACTGAAACCCCTTTCCAATGGTCTTCTTCGTGTGTGATTCTGACTTACCATGCAGACGAACGATCGGTTTGACTCTAAGAGGTCACCGAATGCTTCCAGGGCCCGGTTGACCAAAGTTAACTAACAAGACTAGGTCAAACTCTTTGGAATGTCAAAGTACATCTCCTAACCTTTCCAAATATCCATCCCGTATGCGATTCGGACTTACTATGCGGGCGAATGATCCGTTTGCATCCGAACGATTCCCCGTCCAATGGACCGACAAACGCTTCCGAGCCATATTTAACCTAAAGTCAAATCCCGAACCAGAGAGAGGTCCAAACGACTTTCAAAGGTCTCTAAATTAACTTTCCAATGGTCTGCCGTGTGCACGATTCTGACCAACAGTTTTCCCTCAGCAGCTAATTTTCCGAAAAGGCCTGAAACACACTACCAAACTGCAGGTTCCAGACCCTGCCTATTGGAAGGTGCCGATAGGCAGGACCAGGTCTATGCCGATCAACAGTGACCTGGGCCTATAAAATGAGGCCTTCACATCATTTGGAAGAGGAGCCCATATCTGATACAAATCACTCTCAGCGAATCCCAAAAACCTCTCTCCAAAGCAGTGCGATTTCAACATACAAATCCCTTCTCAACTTCCACTTTTCATCATCATTTTCATCAAACTTAGTGAATTATCCACTCTCCATCATCATCCAAGTGCAGGGGCTGCTCTCCAACATTCAAGATCAGGCTCAAGATCTTCAAGAAGGTCCAATTTTCTCAACTTTCTCATAAAATTCTCTGAAATTTGCAATAACTTGTTTTATTATTTAGCACTTTTATTATCTCATCTCATACATCCTAATATAATTTTTATTTAGTATTATTGCACATCTCCTATTTTCATATAAATAAAACCCAAAAAATAAGAAAAAGAGGGTTTGCTCATAAATTCCAACTCGGGATTCTCATCCTTTTCACACACTTTTCTCACAACTAAACACTTTTTATACACACACACACACACTCACAAATAAGAGATCCCCCGTTTGGATTCATGGGATAAACCCCACCCCTCATTTTGTATGCGAACTATGTGGACTTTGATGCCTTTATAGGCTACGTAGGCGTCTCGGGGTAAAACTCGAGACTCGAGTCCTTTTTCTCACTTTTCTCTCATTTTCTATCTTCTCTAAATCCAATTTTCTTATATTCTATATACTTGTTCTTAGTGAAGTATTACTCCATATGCGTTATCATTCCATTATAATGATCAACGTAGGGGTAATGGTGTAAATCCTATTTTTCTAATATTATTTTTATGCCTTCCTACGGATGACTTGCTTTATCACTTCCATGATACAAGTCGAGGATTCCTATCTCCACTATATATATATATATATATACATGCACACATATCACGGGGAAAAATAAAGGAAAATAGCAAATATCCATGAGAGACCGAAAGGGCGAAATGGGTGCCTAACACCTTCCCATTTCGTAACTTAGCCTCCCAACCCTTCTCGAATTATTTTGGTTTCGTATGCACCAGTATGTCTTTGGATGCCATCCTTCGGGATGGCGTCCCTTTTTCTTTTGTCTATTTTGAGTAAAATAGACTGGCGACTCTGAATCTCTCTACATTTTTACACCTCATCTCAAATGATGCCGGTCGAAGCGCTCTTGAGAGGGATGCACAGGACCCGAGGATCCTTTCCTTCGCGCACCCGCCTACAAGCGAGGATCAGGGATGGACACATTGGCGACTCTGCTGGAGACATATATATTATGAAGGCTTGACTCTATTTACATGGATGTTATATTTGTTTATTTTTCTTCCATATATGCATATTCCCCTTTTTCAATGTGTATCCCATGCTTATGCTTATGTTCACACACTTGTAGAAAATTCTCCATGTACACTTCGCACCACGTGCACCTAGGATCACATATATCTACATGTCACATGCATCACCCATCCATACTTGGTGTAACTTTTGTACTTGTACTTTGCTCCCTGTTTGGCATAATCAAGAAAGGCATTCTCATCATAAGATATTAATAGGAGAATCATGCATGATTCACACGATATCACCAAAGAGCATTGTTATTGATCAAATTTTACCTAGTAACTAGAGGGTCACTTCGTGATGGGCGTTGGTCCGGCAGGTTGCAGTTAGCCTAAGCAATATGACCCTCACCTTCCATTGACCAAGTACCTTCGGCGTATATCGAACGGTTCCCCCGCATCATACCGCTTGACCGAAGTCATGGCGGGAGGTATATCATAGGGAATTCATTCACGTACACCGAGTATATCAAATTTGCTCTCACACATACCGTCCCCACGAGGCATATAGTGAGGCAATTCACGTACACTCATGTATATCAAATGTCTTGTCCACACGTACAGATTACCCGCAAGAACAAGACGTATATCGTGGAAGTCACGCCAAAGGGGGGAACCCATGCCGATTCACCCAACCAGCTGCATACCCGCATAAATGTGTGAAACCTAGGACACGCACTTTAGATTATCAGTTTCAACCCGAAACTCTGTCGTAATTTCGGGTTGGCCTGTCGCCCAATTTTTGCGCATTTTTAAAAATGGGAACCTGTCCGTGAGCCTGGTTACAAGTCCAGCCGTAACTTTGCATATATTAAAAACCCCATTTTTCCAAGCTCGGGTCCTGTCCGGCATTGCATTTAGGAGAATTAAATACAAGTGAGAACATTATAATCATAATAGTCATGTTGAATTCTGTCTCCAAAAACATTTCTCCCTTCTTTATCAAAAATCCAAAAATAATTTCTTCTCTTTTTCTAAAAAAAAAATCCCATTCTACGCCTTCTCATATCTATCGTAGGCCCTTGGCCTGGCTCCCTATTGGCTTCGATCTTCAGTCAAATCACCCCCGAGTTTCGTCTGTTCCTCTACTACTACTTTTGAGTCCAGAATCCATCCACTTTCCATAGAGAATACAGATCAAGTACCAGTCATACAGTTGGATCTTACAGCAGTCCTAGCTCAGCTCGTGTCCAAGATTGACAACCTCTAAACTGAGGTCCGAGAGATGAAACGAAACTAGGTTCCTAATACTCAAGAAACCGAGGACCTATTCCCTCATGCTATAGCTCCACCCGAGACTATCTGGGTTCTCGAAGAATATTATCACGCTCCACGTGCCCCTCCTGTCAATGGGCCGCCGCCTGCCAATATTTCGATGCTAAACATTGCCCAGTATATGGCTAACCTGCCTATGGTCGTTGATCCAAAAGAGCTGGATTTGAATAAAGTCAAAGAGGATATCAAGATGCTCACCAAGAAGTTCGACCAAGTCAGAATCTCTGGGAATTACATGGACTACACCCACATTTATCCTTATCTTAAAGCGAGGTTACCCGAGAAGTTCAAGATGCCAAATATCGAGAAGTTTGGAGGGAGTTGACCCCCAATTGTTCATCTTCGTCGTTATCATCATTCCATGACTCTACTAGGGGCTTCAGAAGAAGTGATGGCCCAATTATTTCAGCATACTTTGAAAGATAGTGCCCTCCGATGGTTTTTATCTCTCAAGGAATCCAGAATCCATAGCTGGAAGGATGTAGCCCAAGAATTTATGTCGTAGTACAACTACAACGAAGATCTTGAGGTCACCCGTCGTGATTTAGAGCTACTCAATCAGAACCCTAGGGAATCAGTCAGTAACTTCATGAGCCGGTGGAGGGAACAAGCAGCTATCATGACCAATCGGCCATCTGAGGAAGAACAGGTCAACATAGTGAAGAAGAATTTCTTGCCCCATATCCGAGCGACGATGGGAGGATAATACTATCCCCACTTCTGAGTTCTCAGAGAAGCGGGTTTATAAATCGAGTAAAGCCTTGTTAAAATAGAGGTTGAACCGAAGAAGGTGTCCGGACAGTTCACCCCTAGAAAGTATTACAAGCCTGCCAGTGCTACAGTGTCTACCATCAATAACATCTCTCAACCAACCACATCATGGGCACCAGAAAGCCACCTTGCCCCCATCCGAAGGGAATACACTGAGCTCCATGCTCCCCTCTCCAAAGTTTACCAAGCCTTGTTAAGCCAAAACCTCATCAAACCCTTGGATCCCCATCCATTGCCAAACCCACTCCCAAGAAACTTCAAGGCTGATGCTCATTGTGGCTTTCACTAAACTGTTGGCCATACCACCGACCAATGCTTTCACCTCCGAAACATAATCCAAGATCTCATAGATCGGGTTACCATCTGTGGCCATCCCCGATCCTGATCCTGCATCGCGCGGGCGGGCGGGTGGAGGGAAGGATCCTTCGGGTCCCGCGCATCCCTCTCGGGAGCGCTTCGGACGGCGTCGTTTGAGATGTGGTGTAAAAATGTAGTGAGATTCAGAGTCGCCAATCTATTTTACTCAAAACAGACAAAAGAAAAAGGGGAAGCCACCCTGAAGGATGGCATCCAAAGACATATTGGTGCGTGCGAAACCAAGATGATTCGAGAAGGGTTCGGAGGCTTAGTTACGAAATGGGAAGGTGTTAGGCACCCATTTCTCCCTTTCGGTCTCTTATGGATATTTTCTATTTTCCTTTTGTTTCCCCCATGATATGTGTTCATGTGTATATATATAGAATGGAGGTAGGAATCCTAGACTTGTATCATGGAAAAGATAAAGCGAGTCTTCCGTAGGAAGATATAAGAATAATATTAGAAAAATAGGATTTACGCGATTACCCCTACGTTGACCGTTATAATGGAACGATAACGCATATGGAGCAATACGTTACTAAGGGCAAGTATATAGAATATAGGAAGATTAGATTTAGAGAAACTAGAAAATGAGAGAAAAGATGAGAAAAAGGACTCGAGTCTCGGGTTTTACCCCGAGACGCCTACGTAGCCTATAAAGGCATCAAAGCCCACATAGTTAGCATACAAAATGAGGGGTAGGGTTTATCCCATAAATCCAGATGGGGGATCTCTTATTTGTGAGTGTGTGTGTGTGTGTAGAAAAAGTGTTTTAGTGGTGAGAAAAGTATGAGAATCCCTTATTTGGAATTTATGAGCAAACCCTCTTTTTCTTGTTTTTTTGGTTTTTATTTATATGAAAATAAGAGATGTGCAATAATACTAAATAAAAAAGTATATTAGGATGTGTGAAATGAGATGATAAAAGTTCTAAGTAATAAAAAACAAGTTATTGAGAATTTAAGAGAATTCAAGAGAAAGTTGAGAAAGTTGGACCTCCTTGAAGATCTTGAGATTGATCTTGAGTGTTGAGGAGCAGCCCTTGCACTTGGATGATGATGGAGAGTGGCTAATTCATCAAGTTTGATGAAAAGGATGATGAAAAGTGGAAGTAAAAAAGGGATTTGGAAATTGAAATCACGCTGCCTTCGAGAGAGGTTTCTGGGGTCCGTTAAGAGAGATTTTTATTAGATCTGGGCCCTCTTGCAAATGAGGTGAAGGCCTACTTTTATAGGCCCAAATAGGTGCCGATAGGCATATATCTGTTCCTGTCTATCGGCAAGTGCCGATAGGCGGGGTCTGGAACCTGCCATTTGGCAGTGTGCTTCAGGCTTTTTCGAAAAACCGGTCGTCGAGGGCAAACCGTTGGTCAGAATCATACACGGGGCATACCGTTGGAAAGGTAATTCAGAGAGATTTGAAAGTCCTTTGGACCGCTCCTGGGTTCGGGAGTTTACTTTGGGTCAAATATGGCTCGAAAGCATTTGTCAGTTCGTTGGACGGGAAATCGTTCTGACGCAAACGGATCGTTCGTCCGCACGGTAAGTCCGAATCGTGCACGGGGTGGACCGTTAGAAAGGTTAGGAGATGTACTTAGACATTCCAAAGAGTTTGACCTGGTTTGGAGAGCTAACTTTGGTCAACCGGTCCCGAGAAGCATTCGGTGACCTCCCGGAGTTAAACGGATCGTTCGTTCGCATGGTAAGTCAGAATCGCGCACGGGATGGACCGTTGGAAAGGGGATTCAGTTCCCTTTGAAGATTCATTCAGCCTCGATTGAGCTCAAGAGTTGTCTTAGGTCAAATAGAGCCCGGGAGCCCCCGGTGGCCTCTTGGTCAGGTATCGGACGCAAACGGATCGTTCGTCAGCATGGCGAGTCAGAATCGTGCACGGGACGGACCGTTAGAAAGGTTATTCAGTGCCCTTCGAAGATTCATTCAATCTCGATCTAGATGAAAAGTTTGACTTTTTGGTCAAACTGAGCCGGGGAGTGCTCGATAGCTTCTAAGTCAGTACTCGGGACATGACCTGGATTTGTGGTGATGAAGGGAGGTACTACGGACCTAAGGAGAGTTAGGGGTAATAAAATGAGGTGTCTACACCATCACCCCACCAGCCAATCCTAAGACAAACACTAATCACAATCCACTCCCAAATCATACTAATGCCATATTCTTAGAAGAAAGCCCAGATTTCGATCCCTCAACCCAAATCACATCCATATAATCTCCTAAACCTCTTTAAATTTGCCCATATTTCCTCCTACACCCTACTAGACTCGCTGATCAGGCACTGTCACACCTTACAAGAGCATGCATCGTTGTCCGTACCCGTTCTAAAAATGGAAGTATGGAATTGTCAGAGGTGTTAAACCAACTCCTAGAGTTCGGGCTGAAATTGTCCTCATATATGGTCATCGATTGCTAAAGGTTCAGTACACTGTTCTTGGAAGCACGAAAATGGGCCCAAGATTTATACAAGTGGGTGGTACCAACTAATGAAGTCAGCCTAAATGATGTTGTCCATATTATGGAAGAATTATTCGGGCAAACCAACAACATTTGTAGTATCACCGGGTTACTTGATACTTTGAAGCTACAAGGGCGCTTGGTCCCTTCAACCATACATATCCCCATAGAATGGGAAAAACTGTACAAAGAAGCCGTTGAAGTTGTGGAATGAATTGAATTTACATGGAAAGACAGAATCATTACCACCGGATGGGGGGGAAGAATTCGAAGATTCGAGTGAAGAACAAGCTTCAGGAAGAACTGGCCTAGTAGCCGACATATGTGGGATGATATCATTTGAAGAACTCCTTGGAGAAATAAACAGGGTGACAGAACAACCTGAGATTGATGAGCAAACGGGAGTCATGTTCTTACCTTCTTCAATAAATCACATGACCAGATCAGGGAGACATTACCATGTTCCAAGCTCACTACCAGCAAATGACAAAGGGAAGGGCGTTGAAAAGCTTCCTATGCCAAAGATGACCATCGAGGAGAGCAAGATCCTCGATCAAGTGAAGAAAACTCAAGCTAACATCACTCTATGGGGGATTTTCATGTTTTCCCAGCTGCACAGAAATGCTTTAATCAAGCTGCTCACTAGACCCATAGTTCCTCCTTCTACCACACTAGAAAAGGCGATAAATCTGGTCGAATCTTTGACCCCTACCCGAATGCTATCATTTTCTGAAGAATAAATCCCCAGAATTGGGTTGAATCACAATCATGCACTCAACATCTCCGTCAAAGTTATGGGGAAGGCCATGCCACTCTCTCTTGTAGATAACGGATCCACCTTGAATGTATACCCACATAGAACCTTCAAGTGTTTAGGCCTGAAAGAAAATGACCTCGCTCCAACCTCCGCCACTATATGTGCCTATGATAATACCCGCCGAGAGGTGATGGGATCCATAAAACTTGCAATAGGGGTTGGCTCTATAAATCCTATCGTTGAATTCCAAGTCATAGACATCCCAGCTTGTTTCAACCTGTTGCTCGGATGACCCTAGCTCCACGGTATCAAGGGTGTGTCTTCCTCATTCCATCAGAAATTAAAGTTCTTCGCCGACACGCGAGTCATCACCATTTTGGGCGATGACGAAAATGTTGAGGGTGCAAGAACCAGCAGTCCAATCCTCGATATACACCACGGGTCAAATGATATGCTCCTATCAGGATTCCGAGTTAAGCCACTTCTACTCCCGGCCGGGGACGGTTTCAAAGAAAGGGTTTTTCCAGAATATGACCCTCATGGCAATATTAATGTGATTCAGATGTTCAAAAACATGAACTTCATACCCGGATTGGGGCTAGGGTGAAGGCAGCAAGGGATACTTGATCCTATTAAACTGAAGAAAGCTTTCCCTCCTTGTTGCTTGGGGTATCAACCATCAGAACAATAACTCAGAATGATCCACCAGTCTCGACAAAGGAGAAGGTTAGACTGCATCCCAACTATCCCATGAGACTCCTTAAATGGATGATTCATCAAAGAAGGTGAAGACTTACCTTTTTGTGATTTTCCAAAACCATGGTATGACCACACAGATAAGAAGATGAAGCCTGGAATGGAGAGATTATTCCAAGATAGCTACCCATGGGCTAAAAGTTTCCAACACCGAGCACAACATCTCATCAAAGATCTCGAAAAGACTCAGAAAAGTGATTCTTAAGATTCCTTTAACTTACAGACACCAGGGCTCCCATCTGATTAAAGTTGCTGATACACCGCTCCTTAATTGGCATGCTGCGCCTGTTCTACCTCTTGAAATCTCCCCTAACCCCAATGTTTACCCTATTTCCTCTTCTATTATCTATCCTTGTTCAAATGTAATAAATACCTCTTTTGACGAGGTTTTCAATGTTGTTTTCCTATCAATGAAATAAATGAAGATTTTGAGTATCTTGTTGTGCCTTACATTAACTGCTTGGATTCTAATCAAATTTTTTATGATGATGATTTTTCAAATGGACAATTCTTAACTGATCTAAATAAGGTTAATAATAAACAACATAACCACGTTCAAGATAATGAAGAAAAAACTGTTGTTATTAATCTCGGTTCTAGTAGCCAACTGCGCGAGATTATGAGAGGGGCCACCCTTGACGAGCATGAGCGCGCACAACTTGAAAAATTGCTAAAGGAATTCTTGGATGTATTCCCATGGTCCTATGATGATATGCCCGATATTGATCCTGAAATAGCTCAGCACGAGATCCCCACTCTCCCAGATTACAAGTCGATCAAATAAAAATTGAGAAAGCTCAGCACCGAATGGTCACTCAAGGTCAAAGAAGAGGTGGTCAAAAAGTTGAACGTGGGCTTAATTCGTGTGATCGAATATCCCACATGGCTAGCTAACATAGTACCGGTGCTAAAATCAGGAGGGAAGGTTCGAATGTGTGTCGACTACTGAGATTTAAACAAAGCTTCTCCAAAGGATGATTATTCGCAACCCAATATTGATTTGACCGTGGACAACACAGCCAGTCATGATCTCAAGTCATTCGTCGACAGGTTTACCGGATACAACCAAATCAAGATGCACCCAGACCACCAAGAAAAAACCACTTTCATCACCTTATGGGGGACCTTTTGCTACACCGTTATTCCATTTGGTCTCAAGATTGCTGGGGCTACCTACCAAAGAGCTGCCACAACCATCCTTCACGATCTAATTCATAAATAGTCGAGGATTACGTGGATGTTATGATTATCAAGTCCAAAACTAGAGAAGGTCATGTTCCCGCTCTCCGGAAGTTCTTCGAACGACTGCGACAATATCAGATGAGACTCATTCCACAGAAATGTGTCTTCGACGTTACAAAGGCAAAACTCTTAGGATTCATGGTCAGTGATAGGGGGATAGAAGCAGATCATGCAAAGCTGAAGGCCATACTTGAGGTGCCACCGCCCCGAACAGAGAAAGAATTCTGAGATTTTCTTGGGAAATTACAATATATCAGTCGGTTCATCCGGCAACTAACCTCCATTTGTGAACCGATCTTCAAGCTCTTAAAGGATTCAACCAAGGTTTGGAACGAGGCCTGCCAAGAAGCTTTTTACCGAATCAAACAATATCTGACCCAACCTCCAGTGCTCATGCCACCACAACCTGGTCTCCCTTTGCTCCTATACCTAACCATAATCGACACTACAGCTGGGACTTTGCTAGTCCATTAGCTTGAAGACTCCCACAGGGAAAGATCCATCTTCGACTACCTCGCTAATTACCCCGTAGAAGAAGCAGATGTATGGATCTCTGAATTCCAAGATGAAAATATCCTTTACATCGCTCAAGATAACCTTCGATGGAAATTATTCTTTGGCGGTGCTGCCAACAAAGAGGGATATGGCGTTGGGATACTTCTGATCGCCCCTGATGACTCCCACACTCCCATCGCCATCAAATTGGATTTCCCTTGCACCAAAAACATGATGGAATACGAGGCATGCACAGTAGGCCTCAATGTTGCTCTCAATAAAGGTATTCAATACCTTGATGTCTACGGGGATTCTGCCCTCATCATCGATCAAGTGCTCAGAAAGTGGAAAGTCAAGGATGAAAAGCTTGAGCCCTTCCATGCCCACTTGGAAGAGTTAGCCTCTCGATTTTGAGATATCACCTTCCATTACCTACCCCGAGTAAAGAATAACCTAGCCGATGCTCTCTCTACCTTGGCCTTCATGGTCGACATGCCCAAAGGAATAGCAACGACCCCTTTCCTAGTTCAAAATCAAGACAAACCAACCCATTGCTACCATATTGAGCTTGTCTCCACCAAAGATCCCCGAACTAGACAATTACTAGTACTATGATATCTGGTTCCTCCTCAAACATGGTAGGTATCCCGATAGTTCCAACAAGAAAGACCGAATAACCCTCCAAAGATTGGTCACCCAGTACATCATCTGTTATAAAGCTCTACTCAAGAGGAACTTCGATGGAACTCATCTATACTGCATTACAGGGGCTGAGATTGAAAAGATAATGCAGAAGATCCACAGTGGGGAATGCGGGCCCCACATGAACGGTCACATGCTTGCCAAGAAGTTCGTCCCACAGGGCTACTAATGGACCACCATGGCCCAAGATTGCACCGCCTATGTTCGAAGATGCCTCAAATGCCAACAGTTATCCAATCTTCAACACCTGCCTCCGCGAGAATTATACAACATGACCTCTCCCTGGCCATTCTCCACCTGGGGTGTCGACATCATAGGGAAGGTTACACCAAAGGCTTCAAACGGACATGAGTTGATCCTAGTTGCCATTGATTACTTCACCAAATGGGTAGAAGCTGAGTCATAAGCAGTATTGAACGCCAAGAAAGTGGCTAAATTCCTCAAGAAAAATATCATCTGCCAATATGGGGTCCCGCACGAGCTAGTGCCAGATAACGAGTTGGACTTCGAAGCAAAAGTCATAGAAGTAGTCAACGAGTGCGGGATTCAGAGACATAAATCTTCTCCCTACCGACCTCAGACCAATGGTGCAGTTGAAGCCTCCAACAAGAACCTCAAAGCCATCATCAGCATGATGACCAGAAGCTGTAAGGATTGGGCAGACCGAATCCCGTACACCATCTGGGGCTATCGAACCTCAATACGAACCTCTACTAGGGCTACCCCCTACTCTCTGGTCTACAAGATGGAATCGGTCCTACCTGTGGAGTTGGAAGTACCCTCGCTACGCGTCATGCTCGAAAGCAATGTGAATAAAGAAGACTAGTGCCAAAGTCGTCTCGACGAGCTGACCTTCCTAGATGAAAGGAGACTGAAAGATCTTTACCACATACAGGGGTACCATCGCCGAATAGCGCGATCATTCAACAAGAGAGTCAAGGACCACGGTGTCCAGGAAGGGGATTTAGCCCTCAAGGAGATAATAGAACCCATTTGGGACCCCAGAGGGAAATTCAAGCCCAATTGGAGCGGCCCCTACATTGTGAAGAAAATCTTATCCGGCGATGCCGCCATGCTCACTAACCTAGATGGGGAAGATATGGCTCATCTAGTCAACCTCGACCGTCTCAAGATATTCTACTCCTAGTCCGAAATTTCGGTGCACTACGACTTTTCTCATCTCCCTTCTATTCTTAAAAAAAACTCTCTTTATTTCCCTCTACCCAGAACTACATGGGTCGGATCCTCTGCAAAAAACCATTTTTCAAGAAAAACAAAAAAAATTCTAAAACCCCAGAGGTACGTAGGCAGATCATACTTCTTACAGGAGCACGGCTCTTTCTTTTTCACAAAATACTATTCTCCTCTTATCCCTTAGAACGACAGTTCATTGTAATACCCCGTATTTTTATGCTACATTAATTTGGGGATTTATACAATTTAATGTGAATTAATTATTTATATAAATCCGGAAATTAATTATGTTATGATTATTAACGTGACTAGAGTTAGTAATTATATGAAATTTGTTGAATATTACTAATGAGCAAAGTAATATATAATATTGATTATGTTGAATGTCACGAGTGAATAAAATGACAATTTCAGAAATTTAAGTCGGGACGTGCTCGTGTCGCGTCGGGACTAAATTTTGATATATAAAAGTGAATATTTTATAAGTTGTCCGTATGGTCATTTTGAGTGCGGCAACGTGTCCGGAAGGGTCGAGATAGTCAGAAAAGTGTACCCGGGGGTTTAGTTTGGGTCTCGGGGCGTTTTTAGGCCTAAATAGTAATCGGGAGGGCATTTTGGTCATTTTACATTTTTGGGTAATTAAACCCACGAAAATTAGAGGAGTTATATCAGATACCTAGGTTACCTTCTAGGGGTAGAAAGCTCAAAACTCTAGAACGACCATTGGAGAAGAGAGGAGAGAGCTCTCAAAGCATTCCAAGGCTCAAAACTCAACGGTTTGCACCGCCGCCACCACCAATGCGTAGATCGCGAGACGGGGAACGCAACCATATCGAATTCGGCACAAAACCAGACCTCTAAAAATCCCAGGCAAGTGTTTATCTTGCTTATTTCATTGATGCATCTTTCATATTAGTTTAGGAGTAATTAGAATGAGTTGTATGGAAGAAAATCAAAGATATGATATAGGAATCGCATGTAGTTATGGTTTATATGATAAATTCTGGAAACCCTTGCCATGTAGAGGAATTACCCACGAAATTATAATGACTATAAGAAGAAAATTCTGGAAATACTTGTTAGAACCATGTTTAAGAGAATTTTAGGGTTCTTGAGGTTTTATGTGAAATTGGGGCCTGTTAATCCATGGTTAAGGTTAGAAATTCACATGCTTTACGTTGCAAATATCTGGTGTAATGATATAATGTTAGTAGTAGAATTTTTGGGACGTTTAGAATTGAAAAATATGGATTTGGATGAAGATAGATGTTAGAACCCGTAACTGCAAATCTTCAGAAATTGAAATACCTGCTTGATCGATCAATCGAGCCCAGAGCTTCGATCGACCGAAGGTTCGATCGATCGAGCCCCAAACCTCGATCGATCGACACCTCCTAGCAGACTCATGTTTCCCTTATTAGTTAGTTGAAATTCAATTTAATGTGAAATAATTCTTGGGCATCCTTAATAAAATGTTTTGGGAGATATGGAGGACCAGTATGACATATGAATAATTTTGGGACTCTTAATATGAGACGAGAATTGTATTTGTGGGATAATTACTTAAGGGTTGATGAATTTATGAATTAACGGGAGAGTTGCGTAAGAGAGTTACGTTGGAACATAAAAAGGGCACTTACTGAATTTTATACTTGGGAGGATAGAGTCCATGAATGCTACATATTAAGTTGGAAAAATCCTTCGAATTAAAGTTAGAGACGAACCCTTATGCGCGATACTAATAAAGGTGAAAATAAGGATGATGTCGTAACTATGGAATTGAGATATATCTAATATTGATATGATGGTATTAGTATAGTTATATGATTGTGTTTACATATACTACCTGTGTGTGAAAAACGTACCCGCGCTACTTGATATCCCTGAGGTTACCGCGCTGGGACGACCTTATCCTGTGTTGCCTTATGGGGGATATTGATTCGTACCCTAAGAGATAGATGTCCTTGGTACAGGCTATCGGAATGATAGTTCAGACGGTCCTAGGAGGCGTGGGGTATGTACTGACCTCTTGGAGACTTGGAATCTATGCTTCGCCTCAAATCTTGTTTGTATATATGTTGGTACAGTTCGAGAGTGAGTCCGAACTTGTATTTCCCTTAGTGTGAGCAATACGGGGGTTGGATAGCAGAGTATGACCGCACCATAGTTTTATTTGGGGTGTTGTTTTAATATATATATATATTATACGAGTAGTTAATATATATATATATATATATATATATATATATATGAAATTATGAAATTTGGAACTGCCTACTGTGATTTTATAAGTAGGATATGATTGATGACTCAAAAATTGTAAATACTTGTTTTGAGAAAGTATAATATGACACTGGGAAACTTTGTTAGTAAATAAAGAAAAATGAGAGCATTGTTATTAAATAAAATCCTCCCTTTAAACAAATATATTATTCGGCTTTGAAATCTTACGAGTAACCTAAGATAAGTAAATCATTGGGTAGATTAGTGCAATAAATGATAAGAAAAACCGTTGGGAAGGTTAGTGCGATAGGCGTGCACATTAGAAGAGAGGTGAGAATTTCCCATGAGAGTGTCGCACTAATATGTTGTTGCATTGGCCTGTATCAATTTAAATTCTTGCTAAACGAATTTTAAATAATACACACTATCGGGCTCTGACCCATTTCTATTTCTCTTTCTCTCTTGTATATATATATATATATATATATATATATATATTACAGGTGTCCAGCCACAGGGGCGTCTTGCTTAGGATCTCTTGGAAGATACGTGCTGCAGCTTAGGTGGGAGTTACAGGCCACTTGATTAGGCGATTTCATTTGCTTGATTCCATTCCTACCATTCTCAGACATTGGGGCATGTGTCGCCCTTTCCACTATTTATCTGTTTTGTTGGGACATTTGTATTTCAGTTATTTTCAGTACTGTTACTATGGGATTTATTCAGTATGGATGTGTTACTTTAAATTTTTCATGTTGAGATTCGATTGGCGAATGTTTTAAATTAATTGGATTATGTTCCAAGATTATTGTGGTGTGATTCTTATTTATTGAATGTTGTTAATAAAATAAATAAATAAATTTTCTTTAAATAAAATTTGGATAGTAATGTTTAAAATGGTTTTGACACTTAGCTTAATTAATTAGGGTGTTAAATTGGAAAATTTATTTTTCGACAGTGATGCTGAGAATGAACCAACTGTTCACCTTGAATTAATTTAATAAAGGAGTGATCGCCCGATATTTAATTACGCGGGGTGTCACATTCATTCTGACAAATTCTCGAACAAAAGGATTATGTATGCCCTAGCGATCGGTATAGATTATTCAAAATTACAAAATTCATCGAAAGGCACAGCTGGATGATCAGAAACTTGCTTATTTCATTAATAATAAATTACAGCATGGATTACATAAGAAAAGGAACGAATAACTCCCTTCCCCCTACTACCATAAAAATCCAAATAAAATCCCCTCACCTATTCCCTATTGCACAAATAAACTCTCCAAGAGTCCTACCCACAGCTACCAGAGGAGCCTGCTCCCTCATCATCTACATCCTGGGGACCCCAAATTTCCCCTGCCTGAATAGAAATCCGTAAACACTCCATGGACCGATGAGCCCGAACCATCTTCGAAAAGACCACAACGCCCCCTTCCATGGTGTTAAATAAAACAAAACACCTTTGTCTAGTCTCCACTGCCAACATCTTGCTAACTACTTTCCTCCACAACCACTTCATATAATCTTTAGGGACATGCCAAACTCTCCCGGCAGACTGAGAGGGACGAGTCGACGGACGCTTATTTTCCCACAAGGAGCCAAGCAACATGCTCAGGCACTCAGTCAAATCTTCTACCGAAAAGAAATTTGAGGTCCGAGGTGGCACGACCTGTGCCCAGCCAAATTGGCGCAGAAGCCGCCAAGGGAAATAAAAATAGGTTTGCCTGAGACCAACCAGCCGCACATATGAGTACTCCCCTAGCTCCAGAATAGGTAGCAACTGTCCTCACCAAGTCACTGACCAGCACAGACTCTGAGCCCCATTCTCCACACACCAATTCTCCCAGCTCTCAACATACAGGCCAAAGGTGATGAAGTAACGCGAAAAGAGGTCGGGTACAACCGATAAAGGATACTCTGGAGGGACCACCAAGCGGAGTCTTTCAGACAACCACATGAACAGCATCATGGGGCTACCCCTTAGAAAGTCAAACCGACCTTCTCGCCAGGTATCCAGACCATTCAGCGTCTCCGCCAATATCACCGTCGCATGATTGCGACATTTTGACATCCACGAAGTAATGGATGCAAGTTGTGGGTCCACCAGAAGTTCCCCAGTCACTACCAGTAATTTTGAAACCAAGCCCAGAGCAACGGCTCCAGCATAGCCAGCATCACCTACTTCCCTCAAAAGCACGGACTGCAGCACCTTCGGGAGGGAGATCATTCATCCAACAACCAATGATTTGGCCGCCGAAGGTGAAATATGAAGAAACCCAGCCAACAAATCTCTAGGAGAACGGGAAAATTCGGGCAAAGCCGCAGCAACACTTGGATTTACACCCAGCATGGCAAAAAATTCCTCGTACATCCAACCCAAAGCGGAATACATGGTCTTCGGGGTATCAGAATTGTACCGCCACCATCAGCATGTTCCACTCAATAGGGCGATTGTGCAACAAGGAGACTCGACGCATGTTGAAAGCATCATAGTCGACATTATAAGAGAACATTACTTCCAAGGCTTCGAGGTAGTTAGCAAACTCAATGCTACAAGGGAGAGCCGTCTTGCAAGGCTAAGAGATAGTGGGAAAGTAAGTAAGAATGCAAAGGTGTGATGAAAACACTCTAACCTTACACCCTTTTTATAGTTGAGAACCCTCACAAGAGATATAATCCCTGCAGAAATCGAAGGGAATCCTACCCCACAAAATACAAAAGGCTGAAGAGGGAACCAATCAAAGCTTTGAAGTGATGGGACTGGACTGAACTGCCGATAGGCAGGACAGGGTGCTTGCCGACCGGTAACCCCCTATTTTTAGAAATTTCCCTTTTTTCCCCTCTTGTCAAATCAGAAGACTCAATAAAAATAAATTGATATTCTCAAACAGAATTTCAAAATCCCTTTTCCTCCTTATTTAGTTTCCCCTTTTAATTAAAAAAAACTTTCCTTCAAAAATTCCAAAAGTACTCCTTTTTACGGTCTCAGCAGCAAAGTAAAAAGAGCATGTGCATGCATTCATTCATCATTTATAAAAGATAATAAAAAACTCCATTGCATTGCATCTATTTGTTTCTATGTTACATCAATTTTGCAGGAAATAAAAAGAAGAAAAAGAAAAAAACAGCGGGACTCAGCCCGAACCCACATTCTCTCTCTCTCACCCACCTTTTTCTCTAAGAGCTTCCACCCCTGCGACGTGCTCTCTAACAACGGGATCGCATGTTCTTCAAAGAAATATCGTACTGGAAAAAAGGAAAAAAACCTCATCAGAAGTCAAGAAAGAAAGAAAAATCACCAAAAATAAAGGAATGCCAAAGGTCAAGTCACTTACATAACCGTTAGGATTCACTTTCGAAGAGCGATAACGTGACGGCTCCCGCAACAAGGTCCTCTCATCCACAATAGGCTCAAACGCATCAAAGGAGTTCTCACTCCCCAAGGCAAGAGGCGCCCTGGCCCTCCACTCCACATTCGCCCAGTCATCAACAGTCAACCACTTGTTGTGGACTACGGTGCTCACAAAAGCGGCAATTTCTTGAAGATCGAAATGCTAGAACGATTTGTAAAGGAAACGCAGAAAGAGAGAAAACAAAGAAGCTGTGAAAAAATGAAGGGATTCGCCCCCTTTTAATAGGATGCTAAACGCCCTGACGATCGGCACTGGCCCCAACCATACCGATCGGCACTAACTCCTTACCTTCCCGAGGTAGTCCAAAAGTTTGTGCCACTGCCGAATGGCACCCCTCATACCATGCCAATTTGCACCACCCTTAAAATTTCGTATAGAAATTCCCAGAAAAAACCAGAGGGCCTCAAAAAATCCTCAAAAAATTCCTAAAATTCCCAAGAAGTATTTAGAACTTTTTCACCAGGAAAATTTTGCATTCCCTCCAGCGGAACCCCTCTTTCCCAGGAAATCCCCAAAAACCAAGTGAATCTCCTCCCGGCAAAGCCCCGGAGGATCTCTAAGGATCGCCTAATCACTTCCCCAGTGGAGTTTTTACAGTACCAAAATTGGGTATTCCCCCTGCGAGGCCTCCTAAGGAAACAAAAGCTTTCCCAGCTATCAGCTCCCCAGCTCAAATCAAAATCCCAAAGCACTTTCTCCAGTAGAATCAAAATCCAATCTTTATCCACTCTTAGGTCAGAATTGACCTCGATCTTGAATCGTCACCTGAGTTAGGTCAGAATTGACCTCGGTCCTCAGTTGTCACCACTCTTAGGTTAGAATTGACCTCGGTCTTGGATCATCACCTGAGTTAGGTCATAATTGACCTCGGTCCTTGGTCGTCACCACTCTTAGGTCAGAATTGACCTCGGTCTTGGATCGTCACCTGAGTTAGGTCATAATTGACCTCGGTCCTCGGTTGTCACCACTCTTAGGTCAGAATTGACCTCGGTCTTGGATCGTCACCTGAGTTAGGTAAGAATTAACCTCGGTCCTCTATCGTCACCACTCTTAGGTCAGAATTGACCTTGGTCTTAGATCGTCACCTGAGTTAGGTCAGAAATGACCACGGTCCTTGGTCGTCACCACTCTTAGGTCAGAATTGACCTCGGTCTTGGATTGTCACCTGAGTTAGGTTAGAAATGACCTCGATCCTCGATCGTCACCACTCTTATGTCAGAATTACCCTCGATCTTGGATCGTCACCTGATTTAGATCAGAATTGACCTCGGTCCTCGGTCGTCACCACTCTTAGGTCAGAATTGAAATCGATCTTGGATCATCACCTGAGTTAGGTAAGAATTGACTTCGATCCTCGGTCGTCACCACTTTTAGGTAAGAATTGACCTCGGTCTTCGATCTTCACCTGAGTTAGTTCAGAATTGACCTTGGTCCTCAGTCGTCACCACTCTTAGGTCAGAATTGACCTCAGTCTTGGATCTTCACCTGAGTTAGGTCAAAAATGACATCGGTCCTTGGTCGTCACCACTCTTAGGTCAGAATTGACCTCGGTCTTGGATTATCACCCGAGTTAGGTCAGAATTAACCTCGGTCCTTAGCCGTCACCACTCTTAGGTTAGAATTTACCTCGATCTTGGATCGTCACCTGAGTTAGGTGAGAATTGACCTCAGTCCTCGATCGTCACCACTCTTAGCTCAGAATTGACCTCGGTCTTGGATTGTCTCCTGAGTTAGGTCAGAATTGACCTCGGTCCTCGGTCGTCACCACTCTCAGGTCAGAATTGACCTCGTTTATTAGATATGTACCCTAAGCCCGCAGAATCGGCTTTGACCCACAAAATCGGTCACCCTCTTCACTTAAGCCCGCAGAATCAGCTTTGACCCGTAGAATGGGTTACCCTCATCACTTAGGCCCACATATTTGACTTTGACCCACAAAATTGGTCATCCCCAACACACCCTCAGGTCCTCAGAATCGGCCTCGACCATCTGAATCGGCCATACTCCATGAAAAGCATCATGTGGTGTCTATTCGACGGTTATCATTTATTCCAAACTCACCCGTCAAGGGGATCTGTAGACACCCCATTCTGTCACTCCCTAACTCTCCTAAGGTCCCTAGTACCTCAGTTCATCACTACAAACCTAGGTCATACCCCGAGTACTGACCTAGAAGCCATCGAGCACCCCCAAGCTCCATTTGACCAAAAGGTCAAACTCTTCAGCTCGAATGAGGCTAAATGAAACTTCCAAGGGCATTGAAACCCCTTTACAATGGTCCGCTCCGTGCGCGATTCTGACTAACCATATGGACGAACGATCCGTTTGCGACCGAAACATGATCCAGAGACCACCGGGCACTCCCAGGCTCTGTTTGACCTAATTCAACTCTTCAGCTTGACCAAGGCTAAATGAATATTATAAGGTAACTGAGACCCCTTTCCCATGGTCCGCTCTGTGCGCCATTCTGACTTACCATGCGGACGAACGATCCGTTTGACTCCAAGAGGTCACCGAATGCTTCCAGGGCCTAGTTGACCCAAGTCAACTCCCCAAACCAGGTCAAACTCTTTGGAATGTCAAATTACATCTCTAACCTTTCCAACGGTCCATCCTGTGCGCGATTCGGACTTACCATGCGGACGAACAATCCGTTTGCATCCGAACGATTCCCCATCCAATGGATCAACAAATGCTTTCGAGCCATATTTGACCCAAAGTCAACTCCCGAACCCGGGAGAGGTTCAAATGAATTTCAAAGGTATCTAAATTACCTTTCTAACGATCTACCCCATGCATGATTCTGACCAATGATATTCCCTCGTCAACTAATTTTCCAAAAAGGCCTGAAACACACTACCAAACGGCAGGTTCCAGACCCTGCCTATCGGTAGGTGCCGATAGGCAGGACTAGGTCTATGAAGATCGACAGTGACCTGGGCCTATAAAATGAGGCCTTCACCTCATTTGCAAGAGGATCCCAGATCTGATACAAATCGCTCTCAGCGAATCCTAAAAACCACTCTCGAAGGCAGATCAATTTTAGCATCCAAATCCCTTCTTAACTTCCACTTTTCATCATCCTTTTCTTAAAACTTGGTGAATTATCCACTCTCCATCATCATCCAAGTGCAAGGGATGCTCTCAAACATCAACATCAAGCTCAAGATCTTCAAGAAGGTCCAATTTTCTCAACCTTCTCTTCAAATTCTCTTAAATTCGTAATAACTTGTTTTATTATTTAGCACTTTTATTATCTCAACTCATAAATCCTAATATACTTTTTATTTAGTATTATTGCACCTCTCCTATTTTCATATAAATAAAACCCAAAAAATAAGAAAAATAGGGTTTGCTCATAAATTCCAAATAGGGATTCTCATCCTTTTCTCACACTTTTCTCACAACTAAACACTTTTTCTACACACACACACTCATAAATAAGAGATCCCCCAGTTGGATTTATGGGATAAACCCCATCCCTCATTTTGTATGCGAACTATGTGGACTTTGATGCCTTTATAGGCAACGTAGGCGTCTCGGGGTAAAACCCGAGACTCGAGTCCTTTTTCTCACTTTTCTCTCATTTTCTATATTCTCTAAATCCAATTTTCTTATATTCTATACACGTGTTCTTAGTGACGTATTACTCCATATGTGTTATCGTTCCATTATAACGATCAATGTAGGGGTAATCGTGTAAATCTTATTTTTCTAATGTTATTTTTATACCTTTTTGCGGATGACTCACTTTATCTCTTCCATGATACAAGTTGAGGATTCCTATCTCCACTATATATATACACATGCACACATATCATGGGGAAAAATAAAGTAAAACATCAAATATCCGTGAGAGACCGAAAGGGCGGAATGGGTGCCTAACACCTTCCCATTTCGTAACTTAGCCTCCGAACCCTTCTCGAATCATTTTGTTTTCATATGCACCAGTATGTCTTTGGATGCCATCCTTCGGGATGGCTTCCCTTTTTCTTTTTTCTGTTTTGAGTAAAATAGACTGGCGAATTTGAATCTCTTTACATTTTTACACCTCATCTCAAAATGATGTCGACCGAAGCGCTCCCGAGAGGGATGCACGAGACCCGAGGATCCTTTCCTACGCCCCCCCCCCCCCCCCCCCCCCCCCCCCCCCGCAGGCGAGGATCGGGGATGGCCACAATTACCAATGAGTCTTAAATTCTCCCCCTGTTTGTCTCAAAGGGGCAAAGGGTAGGGAAGAACCCTATAAAGAAAGTTAGTACAACAAAAATATGCAGATAAAAAGTTCTAACATAAGACATAACAAGTAATCAACCTGGATTGGAAAAAACATTAATAAATATTCTAAGTGTTTCAAATCTATGAATATGTAATTATTTTTTGAATAAATTGGATAATTGGTCATTCCTTATTCAGATATTCAATATTAATTTCCTTTTTTCTTGACCAATTCCTGAATAAAATGTTCTCTCATTTTAATATGTTTTCTTCATGAATGAAAAATTGGATTCTTATAAATACTAATAGCACTTTAATTATCGCAATGAATAAGGGCAAAATATTCATTTACACCATAGTCATTTAATATTTGTTTCATCCACAGAATCTGGGTACAACAATTGTCAGCGACAATGTACTCGACTTCGGCCGATGAAAATGAATCACAATTTTTCTTTTTATAGGACCGCGAAATAATGCTACGTACTAAGTAAATGTATCCACTGGAGGTGCTTTTACTATCATTGGAACACCCTACCCAGTCAGCATTCGTATACCCAATAATTATAGAATTGGTATCGAATGTGTATAGAATATCATAGTCAATTATTCCACTTATATATTTTAAAATGCGTTTATCAACACATAAATGAGATTTCTTTGGTTCACATTGTTATCTTGCACACACACATACTCACTATGCATAATATCGGGTCTACTAGAAATTAAATAAAGACGACTTCCTATCATGCTTTGATATAAAGTAAAATCTATCTTTTTATCGAAAAGATCTTTAGGGAGTTTGATAGATGAACTCATAAGCATTTTAGCAGCTTTTTAGTAGTCAAACCAAAACATTTAATCTTGTCCATAGCATATTTAGACTAACAAATAAAAATATGATCGGGTTTTGAGCTACTTGAGGCCTAAAAAGAATTACAATTCTCCCATCATGGACATTTGAAATTTAGATTTCATAATATTAGCATATTTTTCAGCTTCAGAGGAAGAACTAGACCCAAAAATGATGTTGTCGACGTAGACTTAAGCAATTAATAAATAGTTGGTGTTATGTTTGACAAACAAAATTAAGTCTAGTCCCCCTAGATTAAAATTGTTATTAGAAAGAAACATTGATAATATTTCGTACCAAGCACGATGGGCTTGTTTTAAACCATAAAGTACTTTCTTAAGTCTAAAGACATGACTAGGAAAGAAAGGATCAAGAAAGAATTTAGGCTGTTAAACATACACCTATTATAAATTACCATTTAAAAATGTGGATCTAACATCCATTAGATATATTTTAAAGTTTAAATGGAAAGAAGCAGCAAGTAACAGTCTAAGAAATTCTAGTCTAGAAATAGAAGCACATGTTTCATCTACATCAGTTCCATCTATTTGAGAGTAACATTGTGCAACTAATCTATACTTATTTCTTAAAACATTACCGAATTCATCACACTTATTTTTAAAAACCCATTTTGTTCCTATAACATTAGTGTGATTGGGACAACGTACTAAATACCACACACCGTGTAGTTTAAATTGTCCTAGTTCTTATTACATAGCTAGTTTCAACGACTCATCTATTAAAGCTTCTTTAATGTGTTTATGTTCTCTAATGACACATAAAAAGAAGATAAGGCATTCATAAACTGATATCTAGTTTTAACTAGTTCCCTAACATCTCCCAGAATGTTTTTCTTCGCGTTATTTTCCTTAACCCAATTTGGAACATCGGGGTCATCAGGTGGAAGAGAGTCATAATCATTTTGATGACTTCTTTTATAACTGTTTAGTTTTAATATTGTCAATGGGTAAAGGAATTATCATTTTCCTCCAAATCAGGGGCAACACTGTCATTAACAACAAAATTTATAGATTCCATATCAAATTTCATTTTTAGGCAAAATACGAGATACACATGACTATTCTGAGAATAACCTAAAAATATACCTTTATCTCCTTAAGTGTCAAATTTTGAAAGGTGTTCTCTATCTTTACACACATAACATTCGCTACCAAAGACCCTATAATATTTCATATTTGGTTGCTTTCCATACTAAATTTCATAGGAGGTCTATTTGCTTTTTTTTCCTTAAACACGTCCTATTTATTATGTGACACACAGTTTGAGTGGCTTCAACCCAAAAATATTTTGGTAGATTTTTAGTGTGAAACAAGACACGAGCCATCTCTTGTATGGTTCGGCTCTTTCTTTCAGCAATACAATTTTTTTGAGGAGTGTAGGTGCACTAAATTCATGTTGATAATTGTTTCTAGTTCAATATTCTACAACCCCAGTGTCTTTGAATTCTCCACTCCTATCACTGAGGATTATCGTTACTCGGATATCTTCCTCATTTTTAATTTTCATAGGAATTATAAAAAAAAGTGTGTTGGATTTTTCTTTCATGAAAGCTACCCAATTAAACCTTGTAAAATCATTCATAATGACAAGGATTTAAGAATTAAAAAATAAACTAGTAGTCCTAAATGGACCCGTTAAATCCATACGAATTAATTCTAAAGGTTGAGAGGTTAAAACATCTTCAACTTTTTAAGGAGGGGCTTTGTGAATCTTAGCAACTTGACATGGTTCACAAATGGTGTGTTTATCTTTGAAAATTTTGGATAGAGCACGAACAAGTTGTTTATTAGTTAACCTAGATAAATTATCATAGTTCACGTGTCCTAGTATTTCACGCCATAAATTTAAGTCATTCAATCAAGATGATAGATAGTTTGCAATATGTATGTATTAAATAACAACATAGTAATTATCAGGAGTTATTTCATGACAAAGAATAGTTTTACTCTTTAAATTAGCTATTTTGCACTCATATTTTGAAAAACTAACAGTGTGATCCATGTCGAAAAAACTAACAATGTGATCCATGTCGAAAACCTGACTCATACTAAGCAAATTTCCTTTAATTCCCTCAACAAGTAAAACCTCATCTAAGTTAGGGAGCCCATCACCCTTGATTGTTCCTTTGCCTATGACCCGGGATATTTTACCATCACCAAAAGTTACATTTCCTCTAACAAAATATATTAAAGACAAAAAAAATCCTATGTCCCCAGTTATATGCCTAGTATAGCTTGAGTCTAAGTACCATCGAGAATTTTTGTAAAAAGTAAAATATTACATCTCAATTGGTAACTTAGACCATTTTTATTAATCCAAACAGCCTTGGTATTTTAAGAACAAGATTTATATTCCAAAAGCATTGGCTTAGAAAATATAGGCTTCTTAACAAAATTGGTTTTAAGGAAGCATTGGGCCTTTTCAATTTATAACCTTTACTACTTAAATTTATTACCTTCATTTTCACCCTTTGACTGCATGTTTTTAATTCTAAGTCTAGAGATTTGCAAATTATTGTCATATTCTTAAACCAAGAGCCCTATGACTACACAGTTAGTTCATATAAGTTTATTGGTCCCATGTGAGGTGTTAGTACCTCTTTATGGGCCATTTGTGGGTTGTTTTGACTAGAATTAATGGTTTATAATATGTCACCTATGGGGTTAAAGACTTGTATTTATACTAATGAGGGAATACATTAAGGGACAAAATTACCCTTCTGCTTAATTACGTCAATTACATAAATAACACGCAAATAACATAAATATTCCAACATTCCTTCTCAAGATGGCGAGTAGATATTGACCAAGACAAGTTCGCCAATTAAAGTGCGAATAACAAAGGGATTAATAGGTTTAGTAAGAACATATGTAACCCATCCTCTTGAAGAAACAAAAGATGGAATGATGATCTCTTGAAAAACATTTGAAATTATCTAATACCCAAAGGTGTTTAGATTTTATAAACACTTTTAACTCTTTTATAAAAAACATTTTTAAATTTCAATGCTTGAAAAACGCACACATACAAAAGTATATTAATTAGTGTGATGCCCTTTTTAGTCAACAAGTATTAAGAAAGAATAGGATGACGAGTCTCCCCCCATAGGCCTAGGTTCCTATGCCGGTACATACATAAAAAAATCAAATTATGCTATCTCCATAAAGCAAATGACATATAAGATAATATCCCCATTAAATCCTCAAACTGAGAATGCTAACTGACACGTCGTCAATCAAATTTCAACATCTTCAGCTTCAACTTTTCAGAAACTCTCAAATCTTTTCTCATCAGGGTGTGCAATCCAATTATCATCAATTTTGTACCTACACACATGAGATAAAGCAGATACCCGTGACAAGTAACAGTTTGAAATATAATGATATGCAAAAATTAAACAATTAAGTTTAATCAAATCATTGATAAATCAACCAACCAAACAATTCTCCCCCATAATTCATTCTCCCCCTTTTTTATGATGTCCCCAAAATAGACAGATATGCGAAGCTCAAATAAATGCAAATGGAGAATGTCACGAGGTAAAAAACTTCATATTTTGGAATTTTTCATAATTTTTCACAAAAAATATACAACAAAGAATCACACCATGAACAAACACAAAAACAACCAAGTCGATGATTGCGGAAATGTAGGGGTGTGAGCAAATTCAATAGGAAAATCAATGCATATAAACATAACATATGTGCATGATGAATATCGGATACTCCTAACGAATGAACTCAACATCTTCCTTAGGTGTAAAAAGGTGGAATAAAAGAAATTAACTCAATCAAATCATCAAATCAAAGGTCAAAGTGATTTCCACACCAATAACGTCCAAAACGATTTAATGCTTTTTCAGTAATTTCAAGGAAGTGCAAACCCGTTTAAATTATCCAACCAAACTCCCTCATATTTATATTTTGAATAGAGGTGATCTAAATTCTCAAACATTGGAGAATTGGTAGTGAAACCTAATTGGTCCAGATTCGGCATGTATTGCTTTTTATTGCCTTTAAATTTTTTCGGATTTTTTTAACCTCTTTGGACCAAAGATAATTAAAATACCTAAATTTTTTAGGTACAATTTGAATGGAATCTTAATCGTAAAGGATAAATGAGTACATTTCGTAGCCCTTCACCGTTAATACCACACAATCTCACCAACTGGGATTTACATGCATTCCAAACTTGTCAAGTTTTATCGCATAAGGTTCGTTGTATAGAAATAATTGAGATGGAAACACTCAAGCCAATATATGGTAGACAAGTGCAATAATCAAATAAAGTCGTGCATGTGTGCAATAAAGGAGATAAGGAGCCAAACATGTAGAAAGATATCACTAATCACATCTCAAAGACTCTAAACAATGTAAAGCACATGGATGCAATGATGTAGCGACTCAAATAACTATCAAACAGGCACATGGAAAATGAAAATGAAATTTGTGACTCGGCTATCTTAAATGCTCATCCATAAGAGGTGTAAACAAAATACAAAAATCTTTTTGTACTTTTCTAAAATTTTATAAAAAGAAAATCTTTTTGGACTTTTTGAAAAGAAATATAAAACCAAAAAAGTAAAACAAACTGATGGTACATGCTAGCAATAGGTAAAAGAGACATCATGTAAATCACCATACGCTAGTAACCATGTCAAAACCTCAACCGGTAAGAGCGATGGAGTTTTTCAAAGATGGTGACATCTTTTGAACCAACTCCATTATATCATGTGTAGTCTTGATAAAAAAACATCATTTATTCGCGAATATGAGAAAACTCTCTATCATTATGTGTAAGCAAAGTATCATGAGTGAGTGCATGTGCATGAACATGTGAAGTGGTATGATATGTCACAAACCCCAACTTAGAACAAAACTCCCTAAGATATCCTCTCTTCTTGTAGTGGGAGCAAACATAAATTGGTCTAGGAATTAATTTTTCAAGAATTTTGGGATGAGCTTTTCAAGACGGACACCCATAAGACTCACTCAGCAAAGTGGAGATAGGCTAGATCGCATTAAAAGTAGTGAATGCACCGTCATGACCCTTTCCAACATCATTCAAAATGGGAGAGGGAACCATCTTATCAACCTTATCAGATACGTTCTCTAATGAGACTTGGACCTCCCGTGCTTGTTCGAGATCATCCTCAAGATGGGATACACATGTCGTCAGACTAGACACCGTGTTGGTCAAGTCACATTTTTCCTTTTTTCGCTCATCATTCTCTTCCTCAAAATCATAAATTCGAAGGCCTAGGTTCCTATTCGACCTTTTTGTTTACATGGTCTCGATAAACAACTTTCTAAAATCTTCTTGGATCACACTTTCATCTTTATTCTCATCCTTACTATCGCTTAGGGTAACGGGAATGGGAACTTTCTTGCCCTCTCTCCTAAGTCTAAGGGGACACTCAACTTTCTTTTCCCCTTTCCCCTTGCACTCAAAACATATTATCTTCTCAAGTTTTTCTTTTCTCGCTTTCTCTCTCAACACAGGCAGACTCACTCTCTCTCAAAGTAGTTCAGGTGGAGGACTCTCTCTCTGTCGCTTCTCCTAAATATTTCTCTAAAGCGATGATCCTAAGAACTAACGCATTGTTACGCTTTTTGGTTTTAAATGACTTAGAATATAACTCAGTGTAGGTGCGTTGAAGATCACTCTCACTCTCCCTTACATAATCCTCCCCCTCACTCTCTTCATTCTCACTGTCGAGGTGTCCCTCTGAAGCAGCATCCTCATCGTCGTGAGGAGCACTAGAGTTACTCACATGACTAGGCATGAATGCGGTGAAGTTACACTCATGCAGTGACTCGTCTTCAGAGTCCACCGACTCGACCTCACTGTTGTCAATAAGGGTAGCATTAAGGACAGCTTTGCCCTTTTCTTTGGCAAGTCTGTTCAGTCTAGTAGCACACTAAAAAGCTCTATGACCCTTACCGTCTCACTCATAACATCTCTCATTATCTTTCTTAGGAGGGACTTTAAAATCTTTTTCATTTTTCTTTTCAAACTTATTTTTCTCAAAATTCCTTTTATCTTTGAAATTTCCATTTTTCTTGAAATTGATAATTTTCTTGAATTTTTAGCAAACAAGGCCAAAACATCTAAATCAAGGTCACACTCGAAATGTGACATTTCTTTCTCCCTTTTCTAGATGACTCTACTCTCTTTCTTGCCGAACCCTCACCCTTCCTATCCTGGGCATTAAGTGCAATTCCCTTATCTTTTGGTTTAACAGTCTTAGGAAACATGTCAATTTCAAAGGTTTGTAAGTCTCCAATCAATTCCTCTAATTTAAGCGTGTTTAAATTACTCATAGAATTTAGCACAGTTAATTTAGGGATAAAATGCTTAGGCAGTGATCTTAGAATCATTTTAACAACTCTAGTATTAGGAATATGTTCACCAAGATTAAAACTAGGGTTTACAATATCGGATAACCTAGCATAAAATTCATCAAAACATTCAGACTCAAGCATTGTGATAGTTTCAAATTGAGTTGTTAAGTTTTGCAATTTTTATTTTTTACAGCATTAGTTCCTTCATGGGTAAGTTGTAAAACATCCCATGCCTCTTTTGACATGGTACACGTCATTTTTCGTCTTAACTTGTCAGGTTTGACGGATCCAAAAATATCACTAAGACCCTTAGAGTTAAAAGATGACCATTTAAATTCTTCTTCAATCCATGCAGTCACATATTTTAAATTAGTCACGTTATCAATAGTGATGTAGGGAGGACTCCACCCTCTTTAAACCAAAATCCAAACTCTTTCGTCAATGGCTTTTAAAGCAGATTTCATGTTGGATTTCCAGTAAGCATAATTTGTCCCATCAAAAACTAGCATTTTATTATATAATTTATCCATTTTGAACACGCCCTTTTTCAAAAATCAAATTTTCAGAAAATTGATATCTAAGAAAAATTTTGCGAAAAATTACACAGTATAATTGCGTAATTGGCTCTGCTACCAATTTGGAGAGTGCGCTTTTGTTCAAACAAAGAAATTATTTAATTAAACTCATTTTTTCAATTAAATCCTAAAACAAGCATCTAGGTGTGATTGAAGATGATATAATCATGCAAGAAAATTCAAATACACAAGTGAGAAAAAATCCCCCAAAGAGGCAAAACCACTTTTATTTTCACTATAATTTGTAATGAACGGATTACATGGATTACAATGAAAACAAAAGTGGCATACGAAATACCCTAAGGTGTCGGTTCCGATGTCGTCGACTGAAATCTCCCGTAAGAACTCCAGATGGGTAGCAATGGAAAAGAGACCTCTTCTCCATAAGTTACTCCAGATGAGTAAAAATAATCCTCTTGAAAGTTTAAAGATCCACATACATATATGGGAGTGGTTATGTGAGTAAAGAATGTATAAAACCTTAAAACATGAAGTCTATTTTTTGGTCTGTGAAATGCAGAAATCGTATTCGAAAAATACTTGGAAAATGTGTAGAATGAACCCATATATTTATACGAAAATCGAGGCGGCGACGTCGCTCAAACGAGATTGGCATGTTGCTCGAATGAGATCGTGCGACATGCTTATGTCGCTCGAACGACAGAGCTATGTCATTTGAATGAGATCTCGCGAGCTCGATGACCGAGGCAAGTCCGCTTCTACACTTAGAATTATTTATGCTTTTGATAAAAAAGAATCAGACTTCGAAAAAATATTTTCCTAAAAATTCCCAAATATTTATGCAAATATAAACAACTACCATAAATAATTTTTCCAATATCGCGAAGTGGAGTAGTGGGAATGGTTGAGAAGCACGTTGCATGTAGCATGATGCATGTGTGAAGATGATGGATGCATGGATTTGGATCAAGGCCGTCGTGGATGATCGTGTTGACATACCGAATATAGTGGTATCAGACATACATACTGAGATCTAGGATAAATAGAAAATTCCTAGATTCTACCCCGGACATTTATAAAATTATGTCCTTACAACAATATTTGTTCATGAGGAAACCAATAAAGTGGAAAACCGCTGGTCTCTTAGTTCTAGGACCACGTACACACTCAAGTTCACTATTACTAATGTTTAAGTACAAATTAGATAATAACAAGTGTAAATGAAATAGCACTACCAATACGAAAGGGACATCAAGGCACCTAGTAAACAACCCCACCCAATCTGATTTCGATTAAACAACCCAAGGAAGTGACAACTTAGGAACACACACAACCTCACACCCAACACTAGAGTACCAGTGAAGTTGTATACAACTAAGATAATTAATAAGATATGTGTGGTATAATCATACATAAATAGATTATAAATTACGAAATCATCAGACACAAGCAATGTCTTCTTTAGTAATAAATCATCAACCATAGAGATTAAATTCAAATAAAAATTCAGTTAAGTTCAAATATCCACAACCAGATTAGGAAAGAAAATCCCAGAAAATATGTTTTATACAACTGAAAATAAAAGAGACCTTAACCCACTTTTTAAAATGAAGGAATAATTTAACCTGATATAAGGAGACTAAAATCAAATAAAATCAATTTACTGTGAAGATTTAAAAAGGGACATGTGTGAGTGAATCTCTGAAAAACTGTTTCACCAAACTGAAAAATAAACAACCAAAAACAAGTACTGAGATGAGATTAACTTAAGATGGTATTCAGGTCTATCACCAATCTATAATGAAATAAGAAAAAGTGTAAATGGATAACTACTCACAAAAAGATTTAGAATTGGTTTTTAACAACAAATGCAAATTTAGAGTTTAAGTCCAACTATAGAATTAGTGACAGGTGGAACACAATTTCAAACAAAATCACAAAAGTCTAGCTTGAAATAATACAACCTAAAAAGAGTAAGACTTGTTTTGACTAAGGTAGGATATGGTAGAGTATAACATCTACAGACTCCAATAAATCAGGTTTCTAAAAAATTTTAACAAAATAGTTTTGATTTAGAAAACGTTTAAGTGTAGACAAACACCAAGTATGACATATAACAACACCTCTTACAGGAGTATGACTAGATATGTTACCAGTGTTCATAAATCGGATATAAAAGATATTATTTTGCTACAATAAATTTTTTGACAAACAGAAAGAGGTCCAAAATTTTTATCAAATATTACTGGAACCAAAGAACCAAATCCAATCAAAATTAATTTTATTTTTGGATTTGTGATACTGATATATTGATCAACACATGAAGGGTCCAAAATTATCAAAACAAAATGTGTAACTATATATCATGATGTATTATATATAAATGTATGTGTATTTTATATTAGTGAATTAGAGATAGAAAACTCTACCTCAAAGATGAACTATTGAGTTTCATTAAACTTAGATCAGCAGCAAGTTACACTGGACAACTTCAGTATCCCTCAAAACCAAAAACTCAGTCACCTAAACAAAGTCGAGAACTGATAATGCCCAAGGCAACACAGGTTCAAAATACCTACGGTGTATACAGAATATAGATGAACGTAAAAGAAGGATCTCTCAAAGAATTACCAAGAACTCAGAAATTATAAAGAGAGAAAAATAGATAATATTTCGGCAGAGTTTGGCCAACAATTGAAAATAAAATCTCTAAGGCCTGTTTGGTTTGCAACTATAATTCTGTTTTCTGTGTTTAAATACAATTCTGATAAAAATCTTCATTTGACAACCTGTTTTTAAACACAGAATTATAATATTCCTGTGTTATAAAGTTTTTCAGAAAACAGATTTTGGGTGTTTTATAACATCTGTTTTTTTTATTTTTCAACTCAGAATTATTCATTCTTAATATTTTAAAGCAATTATACCTTAATATATAATATACATACATAATACATTAATGTGTGTAATTCTTATAAATAAAAAATATATATGTACATACACACAAAATTACGTATGGAATAATATAAAGTTAAATAATATTATCAATAGATACATGATACTTATATATAGTTTTATACATATATTATTAATGTATGGAATAATATAAAATATACATATAGTACATATGTATTAAAAAATATTATCAATTCATGTATGTATATAATTTTATAGTGAATTATATATGCGACATCGTTATTTATATATATATATATATATATATATATATATATAGAGCGAGAGAGAGAGAGAGTTAAACTCCCTAACATACTTCATTAAATATACCTAAAGATACATGATATTAAATGTACGTATATATAATTTATGATGTATGAATGTATGTATATGTATACATTCATGTATCATGTATGTATGAAAGTTTATATATATATATATATATATATATATATATAATTAAACTCCACAACATACCTCATTAAATATACCTAAAAATACATGTTATTAAATGTACATGTATATAATTTATGATGTATGTATGTATGTATACATTCATGTATCATGTATGTATGAAAGTTTTATGTATGTTTATATGTACATACATACATATATATATATATATATCCACACACACACACGCGCATATGTATGATATAAATATACATATTTGTCAATTTTGTCAAATTTTCAAAAAACTGTATTTAAAAACAACTTTACCAAACGCACACCAATAATTATAAACACAAAAAAACTGAATTTTAAAACTGTATTTAAAAACAGTGTTTAAATCGAATTTTCTGAATAGAGAACCAAACGGGCCCTAATTTTTCAACCAACCAAAGACTTATATTTATAGGCTCAGCCAAATGACCCTCGGTAGAACCGTAATACCTCAAACAATATGTGCATATTGGTAAAAAAAAATCTTCGGGCGGTAGTGGAAGGCAAAAGGACAGGGGCACATGCGCAATCAACCATTTGGATAGTAGGGGCATAATGGATAAAAACCAGGTAAGAAAATCAAACGGTCAGCTTAACCCAAATCGAAACTACACCAAAATAAAACACTGTCGTTTTTATGTTAGTATTTAAAATGATTAATTAAAAAAATAATGTTTAATCAAATGTTATTTTAGCATTTTTAAAATTAAAAAAAATTAAAAATCATAAACAATAATTTTAAAATTTGGAAGAATTTTACTCTCAATAAAATATAATGTGAAAATTATTTAAGTAAAAACTTCATAACAAAATACTTTTGCCAAAATAGTTTAGATATTACCTTTTTAACCAAAAACATAAATGGAGGAGAATAAAATAGTAAAAAATAATTTGTCTCAAAATTGAGTCAATAAAGATAGGGCATTTTCAAGCTTCTCTCTAAAAAATAAACGTCTATCTTGATGTTCTTTGTCATCTCATAAAGACTTAGGTTAGAAGCAAGTTAAATATCCCACTTATTATCACAATGGAAAATATGATAAGTCTTCTCAGGAAATTCCAACGCCCTAATAATAGAATGAAGCCATAAAATCTCATATGGTCCCAAGTCCATGGACCTATATTCATCATCTACAGAGGCATGTTATATGATAACTTTCTTTTTACTTTTCCAGGAATTGAGACGACTACCATAAAAGTAAACTAGTAGTAGAGAGGCCATCATTAGCTTCTCAATAATATGAATCATTGTAGATCTGCAATCTTCCAGGTTGAGGGTCTTCTATATAAAGTAATCCAAGTTCGGGAGATGACTTAAGATACCACCAAAGGTGATAGACATCATCCATATGATATACCCAATCTGATATTAGCTAAACAAATTAGACAACCGACCAAACATTGATACATAGACATATCTTTCAAAGGTTCACCACTCTCAGCCACAAGCATTAAATTAAGAATCATAGGAGATGAAGTTGGTTTGTACCCAGTCATCCCTATATCCTCAAGAAGATCCAAAACATACTTTATTTATGAAAGAGAAATCCCATGACGATACCTAGCAACTTTAATGCCTAGGAAATATCAAAGTTAACTGAGATATCCACATCAATCGCCTTTTCCAAATTAGCCATTATTTGTGCAATTCCAACAGAGTCGTCTCCAATAATAATAACATCATCAGCATACATAAGTAATATCACACTCTTCCTATATGAATCCCTTCTTATTTAACAAGTATGGTCAGAATGGAACCTAATAAATCCAAATCCAGGATAACCTCACTAAATATAGGGAACCAGGCTCGTGGTGAATGTTACAGTCCATATAAAGATTTTTGGAGGTGACAAACTTTCCCAGCATACTCACCATCAACACGAAAGTCAGGTGGAGGATCCATGTGGATGACCTCATCAAGTTCACCATGAAGAAAAACATTTATGACATCAAGCTGGTGGAGCGGCTAAGAGAACAAACAAGCCAAAGAGATCAATAAACGAACACTATTGAGTTTAGCAACTCAAGAAAAGTTATCACTAAAATCGTTATGGTAATTTACTTAAATCTCTTCTCAATAAGGCATGGCTTATACCTATCCATTTTTCCATAAGCTAAGAACTTGATTATATTACACCCACATATATTCAATTGTCTTAGACCCTTTAGTTAAAGGAACCATGTCATATATATGATTATGTGGTAAAACATGCATCTCACACTGTATAGCTTAAACCTAATGTGAAGCATGGAAAGCTTCATAAACAGTCATCGGGATCTGAGTGGAGGAAGTGGCCATAACAAAAATGCAACAATGTAAGAACAATTTTATAGGATTGTTCATAGCATAGCTGTAGGCTAGTTTGGCATATCCCGTTACAAATCGTCACGCACCATCAAGACAAATCGAACCTAAGCATCTCCAAGTTTAAAGACTTCCCGACATCCCATAAAGGTATAAATAATTTATAGTTTCAATTAATTTACAGAATTTAAGTTTGGGATGTCTATTTTTTATCAAAAGACGAACAAGATTTTTCATTTCAAAAAGGAAAAAATATTTTTATTCTTAAATCTCATTCAAACGAGAATAATTTCTCGTCCAAACGAGATAAAATTTCATAGGCTATTTTTATATATTTTCAAATGAGGTTCGAGCGAGGGCATATCATTTCAACTTTTCTTATCTCGTTTGATACGAACCTTAAGTAGTTCGAACAACATAATCATGTCATTAGAACGAAGTAAGGATCTTGTTCGAATGACAGCATTGCATCGATTTTTGTGAACGTCCTATAAATACCTATTTCGTGTTCAAAACATTTAAGACTTTTTTCCAAATACGTTTTTGCATAACTTTTACAAAAGCTCTTCATGTTTTAGTTTTCCAAAACACTTTTTAATTCATAATAAGAATCCTTGAATATTGTTCTCGTGAATTCGTTTAAACCCAAAAAAGTTTTGTATCGTTGCATACACTTTGTGGAGAAAGCATCTCCATGGATAACTTGTGATATGTAAGGGGACTCACTGCTAAAGACGAAGGTTGATGCTGATGGGGGACTACGGTCTTGTGATTATTGCAAGGATCATAGGTTTTCACTACAGATATGCGAAGATTAGCATGTTATACTTGTGATGGTTATCAAGTCGCCTATAAGTCGAATGTCTTGTAAAAGTCTGAAGTGAATAAAAGGTCTTACTTGAAAGTGTTTTTTTCTTAAAACTTTACCCTTTTTGCATGCTTATTTGACTTATTGATTTTATCACATAGATGTATGTTTAGGATAAAAAAATAACACGGGTTTAAGATAATTGCGCACTCACAAATTGGTATTAGGGCTTCCCTGCGTTTTCAAATTGGTACTAGAGCTTCCCTATATTTTCAAAGTGGTACCAGAGATTCCCTGCACTTTCAAATTGGTATCAGAGCCAATTGCAATAAGTTATTATGTTAGATCCGTGTTTAGTGCTTTTTGGGTATTTTATTTTTCTCTCTATGGATTGTCTTAGTTCTGACGACGAGTCATTTCAATTTGAAGTTTACTAAAAGAATTAAAATTCTTGAAAAATAAAATTCTTGTTTTAGATCTACTACGGATATTTTGTTAATGGTTAAAAATCAAAGATAATTCTATCACGAAAAACTTGTGGACATGGATCATGATTTAAAATTTTAAGAAGTTTTCCAGAAAGAAAGTGACGGTAGAGTCCAGTTTTTAGAGAGAAAATAAGAGGACTTGAAAAATTCTAGGGTTTAAAATTGTGGCATTGAGGATGGAGTTTTAATTAATGATTTAATGGAACGTGAAAAGAATCTTAGGGATAAGTATGCTTTCATTAAGGGGGAGTGAGATAAACTTCTAGGAATGATTGAACATATGAAGAAGGATTCCCTAAAATTGAAAAGTCTAATTCTTTTATTGAGTCTAAAATTTTGAAGTTAAAAGATGATTTAAGATATTTTAGTAGTGTTGGTAGGAATGGTACTGGCTCACATGTTTCAAATGATTCGAGCATTGAAGCCAAGACCAAAGTTTATTTTAGAGGGTCCACCAAATTTAAGGAAGTTAGAAATGGTCAACCGATAGGTAGCATTCCTTGAGTTTATAAATGTTCACATTGTGGTAGGAAACGTCACCTTAGGCATTTTTATTTTGATCTTGGAAGAGGTCCTAGAAAGTTGAAGACTAGTGTTCCCATGTTTTTTGAACCTGGATACGTTAATTATACATCTATTCGGATTAGAAAATCAATTTTAGAGGAACAAAATGTTAGACATGTTGATTCTCACATGCTTGCACGTAATTCTTCTCTTGCTATATCTTATAGATGATTTTTTTCATGTACTTCATGATATATATTTTTCCATTATGATTTATTTTTTTCTAGTGTTAAGACATGTGTATCTTTTGAATTTAGTTTTTTCCATTAATATTTGTTTTTTGAAAAATCCAAAAAGAGTTGTCTTTCTTGAAAATTTTTGGAAAACTAGAAAAATATTTTTGATTCTTTTTCAAAAAATGAAAAAGCCAAAAAGATTATATTTTGAAAAATTCAAAAAGATTTTATATATTTTTTTACATTGTCTACGGATGGACATTTAGGATTGCTAAACCACAATATATTTCCATTAACCACATGACTTTTTGATAGTGTTTTGTGACATAACATCATTTTATCTACGTGCTTTATAATGTGTCGGAGTCACTGTGATGTGATTAGCGATTACTTTCTATATGTTTGGATCACTACACCCTTTAACACACACATGCATGAATTTATTTGAGTATCCCACTTGTCTATCACATGTTGGTCAAAATATTTTCATCTCAATTATAATGAGATAATGAAAGTAGTGCTTGTAAGAACCATTGCCCGGATTGAAAAAATTGAAATTATATCTTCGGTAAATGTGTTATTTTAAAGAAATGGAACTAGGCTACAAATTATAGGTTATTTTTGCGTGAATAGCCACCATTTGCCAAAAAAAATCGTAAAAGATTAAAGTCACATAAAAATAAAAATATAAAGTGCCAGGCAAAATTCAAACAACATTGATGTTTTGCTACATATGAACATTGATTTCTTCAAACAAAAGTTGAAAGAAATATTCTTTATGTGAGTTTCGAGGGAATTTAGTCGAAGATCAATGCGTTTGCACATCCTGAAAAATTCTCGCAAAAGCATTACATAGTTTTGGCCGTTATTGGTGTGAAACTCATGTTAGACATTAATTTTTTTATTAGATTGAGTCGATATAATATGAATGAAATATTTTTACACCTAAGATCGACTTTGAGTTCATTCGTTAGTGTGGTAATCCTCGGATTCCATCTCCTCTTCCATGAAGGGAAAGGGGGTGAAGGTCCTGCGCCCTCTCTGCTCTAGGATCTCTTCGGCAGTCCTTGATATGGGGTGAATATAAAAATATGGAGTCGCCAGCCTCTTTTTCACAAAACAGGCAAAAGAAAATATCATCACCTCGAGAGAGCGCCATCAAAGACAAACTGATGCTTACGAAACCAAATAGTTTGAAGGTTCAGGGGCTAAGTTACGAAATGGGAAGGTGTTAGGAACCCATCCCGCCCTTTTAGGCTCTCATAAGATTGTGTTACTATTTTCCTTTATTTCTCCGTGAAGTGTGTGTGGATGTATATATGTAAATGGAGATCAGAATTTCCCAACTCATACTATGAAAAGATAGAGTGAGGTCATCTATAGGAATGTTCTCAAGATAATATCAAAAATATGATTTATGCATTTATTGTGATATTGATCGTTATAATGAAATGATAATATGTGTTGGATAAAACACTAATAAGGATCAAAAACATAATATGTATAAAAATAATGTATAGATGAAAAGGTGACAAATGCAAAAATGGGGAATTTGGAAAAATTCAAAAATTGGAATCGAGTCTTGGATTTTAATTCAAAATGCCTACATATCCTATAAAGGCATCAAACTTCACGTAGTTCGCATGAGGCATAAGGGTGGGGTTTATCCCATAGATTTGAACGAGATTTTATATATGTGTGTGTGTAAAAAATGTGTTTTAGTTTTGATAAATTGTGATGGATAATCCCGTTGGAATTTAGAAGTATAACCCTCTTTTTGTTATTTTTTATAAAAAATAAAGTATGTACAATATAACTAATAAAAAGGTGAGATGTTAATGTGTATGAACTAAAGTAAAAACTAGATTATGAATTTAATGTAATTAATGTTAAAACAAGAAATTTAAAGAGAGAGAGAATGAGTTTAGACCTTCTTTGATGAATTGAAGCTGGATCTTAATCTTGGATGAACTCCATTTAATGTTGAGGTGAATGTTGGATGTGAGAGAATGATATTTTTCCAAATTGGGTATGAAAAGGATGGGAATGTAAGATAGGATGTAACTACACATAAGGAAACTTCGTTGATTCCAATAGAATGTTACTGAAATCATTGATGCTGATGGATCTGAGGTCTGTTATAGGAGTGAGGTTACGCCCACTATTTATAGCGTAAGGGGGTATCGATCATCATAGTCCTAGACATTCTAATCAACAGGTTATCCTAGGGACACTGCCGATAGGTAGGGAAATGGACCTACCAATCGATAGTCTGGTGTAGATTTTTTGGAAAAATGGTCGTAGAACGCAATTCGTTAATCAAAATTGTGCACGGAGCATACCGTTATAAAGGTAATTCAGATACCTTTAAGAGTCCTTTAGTCCACTCCCAGGTTTGGGAGTTAACTTTGGGCCAAACTTGGCTCAAAAGTTCCTGTCGGTCCATTGAACAGGGGATCATCAAACGAAAATGAATCGTTCGTCTGAATGGTAAGTTAGAATTGATCACGATGAAGACCATTGGAAAGGTTATGTGAGGTAATTTGACATTTCAAAGAGCTTTGTTCGGTTCAAGAACCTGACTTTGGTCAACCGGGGCTCAGAAGTGCCTGGTGACCTTTTAGAGTAAAATGGGTCATTCATCTGTATCATAAGGTTGATTCGCGCACGAGGAGGACCGTTAGGAAAGTTATTTCGTGAACTTTGAATATTCATTCAATATCATTTGATCTAGAGAGTTGACCTTGGTCAAACGGAACCAAGGAGTGCCCGGTGGCTTTCGAATTAATTTTGGAGGGAAAATATATTGTTTGTCTGAACGATTATGTCGTTTCATACACGGGGTGAAATGTTGGAAAGGGGTTTTAGTGCCTTTGAAGACTCAAAGATCTTTCAGTCTGACGATAGAGTTGACTGGGGTCAAATCGGGGATCGAGAGAGCCTGGTGGCCACCAGATTGAGTTTTAGTAGTAAAATGGTCCATTTATTTGAACCGTTATTCCGATTTATACACAGGGTGATCGATGGAAATGGGATTCATAGCCTTTTGATGATTTAAAGAGATTTTTCTCTGACAATAAAGTTAAACGGAGTTAAATGGGGCCCAAGAGCTCCCGATGGCCTCTAAATCGGTACTTGAAGTATGACCTAGGGTTTGTAGTGAAATGAGGAGGTTCTAGGGTCCTAAGGATAGACTTAGGGGGTCCTAGAATATGGTTTATATAGATCCACTCGAAGGGTGATCTTTGAATAAGTGAAAGTCATCGAATAGACACCACATGATGTTTAGGAAAGAGGTTGATTCTGCAGACTTAAGGGACGAGGATGACCGGTTTAGAAGGTCGAGGATGATTATGAGGAACTAAGGAAATGATGGGGATGGATAATTTTGGGGGTCGAGGGGAATTATGAGGACCTAGGGTAGGGAGTGACCTACTCTACGAGTAGAAGCCAATTATGAGGACTTAAGGTAGGGAGTGACCAATTTTGAGGATCAAAGCCAATTCCGAGGGCTTAAGTATGGGTGACCAATTCTATGGGTCAAAGTCGAAACTGAGGGCTTAAGTAGAGGTGACCAATTCTATGGGTCAAAGCCAATTCTGAGGGCTTAAGTATGGATGACGAATTCTGAGGGGTCGAAGCCAATTCTGAGGGCTTAAGTAGAGGTGATCAATTATGCGGGTCGAAGACAATTCTAAGGGATTAAGTAGAGATGACCAATTCTGTGGGTCGAAGACAATCCTATGGGCTTAAGTAGGGATGACCAATTCTGAGTGCTTAAGTAGGTGTGACTAATTTTGTGGATTGAAGCTAATTCTGAGGGCTTCAGTGGGAGAGACCAATTCTGAGGGCCGAAGTTAATTTTGCGGGCTTAAGTAGAGGTGACCAATTCTATGGGTCGAAGCTAATTTTGAGGGCTTAAGTAAAGGTGGTCGATTCTTCGGGTCGAAGCCAATTCTAAGGGCTTTAAGTAGAGGTTATGAATTCTGCAGGTCTAAGCCAATTCTGAGGGATTAAGTAGAGAGTTTTCATTTGGATACTCTACTGGGGAAAAGGTAATAATCCGAGGATTTGGTGCAGGCTTGCTGGGGAATTTTTCTTCAATTTCTGCGGTGTCCTTTGGAGAAGTTGTTGGGGGAGATATCCAATTGATTTTGGGAATTAGTGTTCGGTTGGGGAAGTAAATGTTTATCTAAGGAGGTATTAAATGTTTTTCTTAGTGAAAAAGATCTTAAAATTCATTTGGTGATTTTTAGGAATTTTCTCGAGATTTTTTGGCATTTGTTTGGGAATTTTTGTACAACATTTTAGGGAGGTGCCGATCGATAGGGTGTAGGAACGATCTTTTGGACTACCTCAGGAAGGGGAAGGGAAAATGTCGATCAGTATCTGGACAAGGTTTTCACAGTTATTGGGGATTGTTGGTGAGTGTTTTCAGATAGAGTTAGATTGTATATTGAGGGTGATGTCGTATGCGGGACAAGTCGCACTGATTAGGATTGCTAAATTTATGTTGGGGATCTTACAGGTGACCTTTTACCCCTGAAGGATGGCCATTAAGCACATGGGGGTGATCGGGGGGAATGCGCAGCTGCATCATCTAGTGGCGCATGATTTTAGCTACTCAGAGTATCTAGGGGAAAGGGTAGTCCGACACGAGGTGGAGGACGAGGTGATGGTGCCACCTGTAACACCCCCGATGTATATGAGGTGAGAGTGGGAGATGTCAGAGAAGGCGAGGGTGGCGGCGATGGTCGGCGAGTCTTATTTGTTATATAACGAAATGGTGGCGACCTAAACGTGTTGAGATGGATGATCTCACCCAACATTTATGACGTTGTGCCTCTTCCCCCTGCGGGCTCTGGTAAGGGAATGAGTCATCCGGTGGAGTTTTCCCACAGTGCAAGTGGTGCGTTGACATCGAAGGCAGTGATAACATCAGATGTTTAGTTTCTGCGATTAGCTACTCCTTTCTATAACATCCGACGGACTGAAGGAGGATCGGTGTGTATGCTGTATTATCCTAATGCGATGAACCTGAAGGAACTGGGGCTGATATAGGACGTTCTTCAGCCGATGGTATATCTTTTATTTCTCTGCCTTTTGAAGTTTTGATTTCTTTCATTTCCTCAAACTGACTAATTTGCTCTTTTCTATTTTTCCTGTAACACATTCGGGTGTTGACCACCTGACTGAGAGATATTTAGGATTGGGTGGCTTCTACAATAGCTTATATTCGGTAGTCGATCCCAATTTTGTCTTGCTTGATGTCTTCTGCCTCATCTGGGAAGGAGTCTGGTTCAGGGAGTGGACACTCATCATCTTGTCACCGAGGAAAGCGCATATGTTTCAAGGATGGAGGGTCTTAGAGAGAGAGAGAGAGTAAGAGATGAGAGACAAAGAGAAAGTGTGAGAGAGAGAATGTAGGTGTAGGAGAGAGAGAGAGAGTATTTTGGGGGGTTCAGGCTGAGTCACGTTGTTTTTGTGTTTTCCTATAAGGCAAAATGTAATAAAGTAATATATATGCAATGAAATGGTATTTTGTTAAATGTTTTCTTCAAATGACTTAATGCTTATGCACTTTATAATTTACTGTTGAGATCGTAAAAAGAATTTAAAAGGATTTGAGAGAAAATTTATTTTAAAACTAGATAACTAAAAAATATAGGGAGAAGGAAATTCTGAATTCCTTAGAATAAAAATTATTTTTATTGATTTTTTTATCTTGAAAAAAAAAAAGAAAAAGGGAACTTTCCAAAAATAGGGGGTTACCGATCGGCATGCCCCTTATCCTACCTATCAGTAGGTCAGTCCAGTCTAATCAACCCAAGGCTTTGATTGCACTTTATTCAATCACTTGGTCCTTGGTGGGATAGGTTTTCCTCCGGGATTTGCAAGATTTTTGTCTTTGGCTAAGTTTTCCAAGTATAAAGGGTATAATGGTGGAGTATTTTCTTCACCCATCCATATTTCCTTTCTTTTCAATTCTTCTTGCTTCTTATCTCATCGTTTTGCAATATGGATCTCCCCGTAAGTGTTGAGTTCGCCTCTTACCTTGAAACCTTACAGTCTATCTGCTCATATAATGTAGACTATGATGCTTTCAACATGCATTGAGTTTCATTTTGACGCAACCGACCTATTGAATGAAACATACTGGTGGCGAAAGTAAAATTTTAGTATCCCGAGGACCATGTCTTTCACTTTGTCTTAAACAAAGTATGTCCGACCTATGAAGAGTTCTCTGCCATTTTGGGGATAAATCTAAGTGTTGCAGTGACCATGCCTGAATTTTCCTAGTCTCCTCAGGAGATGTTATCAAGCCTTCTCCATATCATTCCCTTGGCGGCTCGATCATTAGTTACAGGAGGAATGATCTCTCTTTCGATTGTGCTACATTCTATGCATTTGCAGGATGTTGGTGATGCGGGATATATCGAAGACGTTATTCCCGGCTTAATTTCAAAATTACTATTAGTGATCAGAAACCTGTTGGTCGACTCACAACTCGCAGCCATCGCTTTATGGATGTCGTACCACCGTAATCTTATGGTGGTGATACTAGCGAAGACTCTGAATGGTCTGGATGCCTGGCGGGAAGGTTGTTCTGACTTCCTGAGGGGTAGCCTAGTTATTTTGTTCATGTGGTTATCGGAGGGATTTTGGATGGCGGTCCCTCCTAAACATCCCTTGGTAGTTATGCCAAACCTCTTTTCTAGCTACTTTATCAGCGTGGGCCTAGACATCGAGAGCTGGGAGAACTAGTTTGTAGAGCACAGGGCTCGAGGTTTACGTTGGTCAGTGACTTGGTGGGGGGAGATGCTGTCTATTTTAGAACTGGGGGGATACTAGTATGTTCGATTGGTTGGCCTTTGGAAGACCTCTTTCTAGTTTCCCTGACGGCTCTTACGCCGATTTGGCTGGGAGCAAATTGTGCCACCTCGGACATTAGATTTCTTTCCCGTGGAGGTTTTGACAGAGCATCTGCGCATGCGACTGGGCTCTCTGTGGGAGAATGATTGACGGTCAACCCCTATTTCTCAATTTGTTGGTAGAGCCTAGCATGTTTTGGGGGATTACATGAAGTGGTTGTGGACGAGAGTAGTTGCCAAAATACTGGCTATGGAGACCAGGCAAAGGTGCTTAGCCATGTATGACACCATGGTGGGAGGTGTTGTTATTTTCCCTAGGCTGGTTCGGGCTTACCATTCCATGGTGATCTTGAGGCATTCTATTAAGAAAGGGGAGGTTTGGGGACCCCAAGATGTATATGATGGTGGGTCCAATTCCTCTGGCATCTGCTGGTAGGATCCCTAGGGAATTCATTTTTGAAGCTCTTGTGATGTGTTTGGTTATAATTCTAGTTGTTTTCTAGTTGGAATAAATTTGGGAAGATTATTTTTGAGTATTTTGGCTCATTTTTGTTTTGATTTTAGGAAAATACGAATAGGTTGGCGGGGGAAGTTGTTTGACTCCCTATGTCGATGTAATTATAACGAGGAAATTTCATCAATGAGATAAAGAAAATTTTAATTATATTGTTATGCCTCTTAATGACTTTTTGCATTTAAATTATCAATACCAATCGCTAAGGCATACATGATCCTTTTGTTCATGTACATGATAAAATGAATTGTCTGTCTGAGGGATAAGAAAATAATAGAGTTTTGTGAATAAGAAGGGGGTCGTGCTCATGTGAATCGTATGAGCTGCCTACGTACCTCGGGGGGTTTTGAAATTTTTTTGAATTTCATTTTTTGAAAGTAAAATGATTTTTAGAGGATCAGGCCCCACGTAGTTGTGACACCCCGCCTAATTAAATACCGGACGATCACTCCTTTATTAAATTATCATCAAGGTGGACATTTGGTTCATCCTTAGCATCACTGTTGCAAATGAAAATCTTTTCCAATTAAACACACTAAACAATTAAGCTAAGTGTCAAATCCATTTAAAACTTTATTTCCATTTTATTTAAATCTAATAATAAAACCTTTAATCATTAACATATTTAAGAGTCACACATTAAGGATGAGAATAGAAACGAACATTCAAGAATTTAACCATCAATAAATAATCCCAATATTTACAACACTAAAGGAAAACATCCCGACAGTAATAAATCCCGAAATAAAAATGCTGAAAGTAAAAAGAATTACAGTCTCTGACAATACCAACTAAATAATGGAAAAGGGGCTACACATGCCCCACTGGATAAAACTGAACTATGAGTAGAGTCAACAATTAGGTCGTCTAAGCAATGGCCTGCAACTCCCACAAAAGATACAACACGTTTCATCCAAAGAATCCTAAGTAAGACGCCCCTGTGGCTGGGCCCCTGTAATACATATATATATATACACAAGAGAGAAGATGTGACAACAAACGGGTCAGATCCCGAATGTAAAGCAGTTTTAAAAATAGTTTAGCAAGTATTTAAAATGCTACCAGCTAATGCAACAGTCATATTAGTATGCGACACTCTCTTGAGAATTTTCACCTCTCATCTAGTGTGCACATCTATCGTACTAATGAACCCCATCTTATCTCTCTAACTTATTCTTCATAAGTTTTAACACGTGGAATTTAGGTTATGATATTCACTTTAGAAAAGTCTATCTCTTCAAGATTTCTTACGTTGTCTTAGAATAATTTTGTATTGTTATAACGTTTCCGAATGCTTACTGTGAAATTGGTGAATTTAATACTTTACTTAACTACTATTTTACTCAGTAGAAAGTTCTCAAATATATATATATGTATATATATTAATTACTCGAATAATATATATACAAGCCGCACCCCACATAAAAAACTATGGTGCTAGACTTCCATATATAAGTTTATATATATCAATCACTCATAAATTATATATATACTAACAGCACCCCCCATAAAATCTATGGTGCTAGCATACTCTGCTATCCAGTCCCCGTATCACACAAACTAAGGGAAATACTAGTTCGGAGTCACTCTCGAACTGTATTAACACATACACAAACAATATTGAGGCGACGCATAGATTCCAAGTCTCTAAGAGGATAGCACATGCCCCCACGTCTCTTAGGACCGTCTGAACTATCGATTCGATAGCCTGTACCAAGGATATCTATCTTCTAGGGTACGAGTCAATATCCCCCATAAAGGTCCCATCGAGCTAAGACTGTCCCAGCACGGTAACCTCAGGGATAGCAAGTAGTGCGGGCACGATTTTCACACATATATAATATATACAAAATCACCCAATCATATATATATATATATATATATATATATACACATCCACATTATTAAATTAGGTGCGCTCACGACCCATAATTATAATTGTCCGTTATTACACATTTTACTCAATTATATCGTAAAACGGCCTCATTCCTTTTATTCTCGTAATTAAGTCATTTTTAACTTACTTCTCGTCTCTCGAAGTATTTCCTTTATCTAAGTACAATTTCAGTAGGCCCTCTCTTGCCTTCTAATCCAACTTAATAGATGTTTCGATTATTTAATCAACACACGTATGATTTCTCAAGTCTGAAAGTCTCCCCGTTTACCCTTTATTTCCATTCACATTAAAGTTCGACTTTATGGGATTTCTCTTGACCCTACTGGTCCTCTTTATGTTCCATTATATTCTAGCAACCCTAATCAAGGTTTACTACGTATAAAATCGGATTAAGCTAACGAGAGCAAAAATGCACTTTTCCCAGGAGGGTCGATCGATCGAAGAAAGGGGGTCGATCGATCGAACCTTCGATCGATCGATGCTCGGGGCTCGATCGATCGATGCTCTAGGCTCGATCGATTGATCGAGCAGTTATGCAGATTCTGTAGCCAACCTAGTTACGGGATTCTCACCCCAAACTCCTCCAAATCATCATGTTACAGTCCCAAACTCCCAATCAATTATACTATAAGTGTTGTATACCCATTTAAACAATTTCCTACGTAACACATGCGAATTTTCCTCAAGAATCATGGGTTAAAAAGGGCCAAACTCTACATAATTCTTATGAACCCTAATCTTAACTTAATTTCTTTCATTCTTTTTCCATATTTTTTATCTCTAATATCATGTAATTTCGTATCTCATCCTCTATATGTGAAATGGATTTCCAGAAATATGATCTCTATCATTATAACATGCAATTTGTGTCTCCAATTTATGTTTTTCTTCAAGAATACTAATTTAATCAACATAAGACTAATATAAAACGATGCATTAACTTGATAAAAGCAAGATAGATACTTTCCTAGAAAATTTTAGTTCTGATTTGCGGACGAATTTGGTGTGGTTGCGTTCCCCGTCTCGCGATCTACGCGTTGGTGGTGACGGCGGTGCAATCGGATGTGTTCTTGGCCTAGAACTCCTTGGAGAGCTTCTCCTCTTCCTCTCCAATGGCCGTCATTAGTATTTCATTGTGTTAACCCTAAAAGATGACACTTTCCATCGGATATTACCCTATAAAATTCGTGGGTTTAATTACCCTTAATTACCAAATGTCCAAAACGCCCTCCCGGGGTGCTAATTAAGCCTAAAAATGTCCCGAGACCCAAACTAAAACCCCGGGTACACTTTTCTGACTATCTCGACCCTTACGGACACTTTGGCGCACTCAAAACGACCATACGAGCAACTTATAATTTATTTACTTTTATAAATCAACATTTAGTCCCGTCACGACACAGGCGCGTCCCGACTTAAATTTCCATAATTGCCATTTCATTCACACGTGAAAATTTTATCAAAATAAATCTCATATATTACTATACTCATCCAGTAACATTCAACAAATAACAAATTTTCAATAATTACTAACTCTCGTCACGCTAGTAAATATTTAAAACAACATTGCGGATTAAAATTAAATTAATTTATCTCAATTAAATTTAATTAAATTCCTAAATTTAAAAGCCATGAAAATACGGGGTATTACATACTTCCCCCCTAATAACAGAATTTCGTCCCGAAATTCAGAAAATAAGGCCTACCCGGTAGCACAATTCTGGATATCCTTGCCAGTACGCAAACTATCTACATAGTACAGCGCTCAATCACTATAGCTCTTTCATCACAGCAACCCTGTTTTACATTCTCATTGGAGACACTTCACATTGCGCTCCGAACTGACAACATTCGAATAGGTCACGCCTATACGTTATAATTTTCCATTATCTCACTATCATTAGGAGGCCGCACCTCACTTCATGACAACTACTCGAATTTATTCATATACAAAATTCCCATTCTGAAAAGACCATACGAACATTTTACCACTCTTGTTTGCCTAAAATAGTCGTGGAATTCTACCATAGTTATCGGATATTTTCTCGACCGATCCAAAAATTCTGATTATTTACTCTCCTCTAAACATACGGAAGGAGAATAATCGAGGTTCTTACATAACAAAACCTTAATAAGCACCTCGTACACGACAAACAGGTACGAGTGCTTCTATAGAGCATTCCTGAAATCATTGTACAAAGATTCCAAAATCTCCTTCACGTAGCTCCACTAATCTTTAATCACCGTGCGCCTATTCCCTGGCTAAGGGTGATAGATCCCACTCGAAACGAAACCTTATCTCCGATGGTTCCTGAAATCCCATATCAAAGGTGGGATTCACAAATCTCATCCTGATTTAGAAGTTTAAACTGCGTCGGACCATGCGCTGGCGCGATCCTTCCTTTCAAAGGAAGTCTGGGCATACTAGTTAATATTGTAAACCAGTCCCAAGGAATTATTAATCACCTCCTTCTCGACGACTTAATTCACATGTTCGGGGTGAACCCTTGATCTTGTTTTGGGGATGGCAACCCATCCAAGGACTTTACCGACCTCTTCCAACTTCAGGAATTGTCGATAAACACAAAATTCTTTGGTTGATTCTCCTCTTTCAACCAAACCTTACCTATGGGCGGTGCATGTAGAGACTATCATTACGTCCCGCTAAACATCGATTTTTCTTTGAAATGTCTCACATTAAGTGACACGTAAGACTCCCCTTCCCTCATTGGTGTATGTCAAAAATTCCGACACGTGCTCTTCTCTTCACGAAGTGCACTTCTGGATCTCTTATACCATACTGTCATCATCACCCTTTGTATGTTCAAGTCGCTCTCACACTTGACTACTAACAACTCCGCTCCAAGTGTTCCTCATAATAATTTAATTCTGCTCCATTCAAGGAATACCCCTTCTTAAATGGCTTCCCACAGCCTTCCAATCAAATTAGGGCGTGTTATTCTAATTTCACACTTATGTATGGATTATCTCCCCTCATGTGACCCTTAATCCACTCTATCACTTCCACTTCGTTATACTAGTCCCACAAACATTTAATTCCACACGTCCATTACCAAGTCCCTTCGACTCGGATGATTTTAACTGTAGTTAACCAAGATGCCCACATTTTTGCAACACCCCGACCGCCTTGGGAGAGCGAACGGCGTGCTACTCATCTGTATAACTAACTAAACCCAACAAGACATAAGGAGTAGGGCATTCAAATTTCATGTCAACAAAAAGGGGAACAACAAATTTCAACCTTCTTCAGATAGGTTGAACAATTTTCCCTAATAGGTACAACAACCAAAATAAATCACTAACGCTCTATTCATCAAAATAATCACAGGTCATCTCTTTTGTATAATAAACTTCTTTCCAGATAATCCATGCTAAAAATCATTCCAACTCTTTATTCACCTCGTGTTTTGAACGCGGTTACGACATTTGGGTACTCTTAATCACCCTAGAAATCAATTTTTTTTTAAATCCTCCTTATCATCGTTCCACCCCTCAACTCGTGGGGATAACTTTCGATGCTTTCTTACCACAAAATTCGGCTCCAATAGCTTTAAACAAAATTCAACTTCCAACTTACATATATAATTACTTGATCCCATTTCGACCAGGGCACTAAACTCATGTAATAGTGACCAAATGTCTCCCTATTTCCAACCTTATGCTAAGTTTCATGCGTGGGATGTCTCGCAAAGTGAAATCCAAACAAGGAACCCCCCGATACACTACTACCTAGCATTGTCGGTTATCGAAATCCGTTAGGTCCTCCGTTCGTGGCATGTACCCCTTTTATTTCGTCTCTTGACAGAAAAGTTACAATTTTTCCTGTAATTATGCTTAACAAAAGCGTTTCGCCAATTTCACTATCGTCCCGTATTGGTTGATGGTAATTACATTCTATAAACCTCGGATACATACGATCGGAATTCTCGAAATTCCCTTCCCTAATAATAGGGGTATAACTCTTAACTCCCACATCTCTAAAGGATAAATATAACAATGCACTCTTCCTATCACTAAGTTCGGAGTGCTAAACATAATACTGAGTCAAATCTTTTCTCCTAACGGTAAATCTCGACACATACTGAATCATATTGGCAAAGTCTATACATACATTGGCATCGAATATCTCGAGCCCACTATCTCCTCTGAAGTCTCTAGGATAGATAATATAAGTACGAGTCCAACCTTCTTACAGGTAAAGCCTCACCAAAACAAAACATGTTGCACTAATGCAACTACTCCGATAGCCTTGCAATAAATGCCCACTATCATACTACCCATTTCTATAACGTTTTAACAAGGATAATACCATACTCTTATATAGAATCACTACGACGAGTAACCTCAATAACATACATAACACTGTTAATATACACATTTATCCTCCGCTGATAACACTAAAGAAAAATCCCGCTACGCTAGGGAAATATATTCACATAATGATAATGTTTATAATTAAATGCATTAAACTCGTCTCACACGCTAATCTAGCAATGAACAAAATATAGTGACTTGCTCGTGTCACGTAAACATACCTCATCCTCCAAGGATACGACTTATACTTCCATCTTGCCAATCATCTTGACTGTGCAAATGGATTCCGAACGTAACATGTCTACTAGAACTAAACAAAATTACTTTAATCGTTGTCCTTCACTAGGCACCGTATTCTTGTCCTTTTTCTCACTTTGGAACATATTATCGCGAGCGATCTCACTCCCCACAAAAAAAATACTTCGACGTATAATCAACTTACTACCAGTCCTACTAACCAGGTTAGGGTTGTCCTTCTCTCGGACTTTAGTAGACTCGATTCCTGTTAGTTGTCTCGGTTATAACCTTAGCCTTTTAGGACCTAAAGATCATGTCACTAACTATAATAGCCCTTACTGAATTTACCCTCGCTTGGTAAGAATTTAACTATCTGAATCATTTAAGTGGGTTCCCTGATATATATCCACATCCCTTTGTGGTGCTATACCACCACCCTTGTATTTAGTCTTATTCTCGACTAAATTCTTCGATTCCTTTTAGCCTTCCCCACAAAGGAGCGTCATCAACTATATTGATAAAGTACGACATTGTCAACCTTTAAATCGACCGTCCATTAAAATTTTCCTTTTGAGTGTTATCGACTATTAACACGAGTCAATCTCCCACTTGGAGTCGTTTCCTCCACTTCTATCTATGTCTCCCGATACAAAATTCGCTAACGGTTAAGATTCACATTCACCAATGGACCCCTGTCATGTCCTCCCGCGTTGAGTTCAGAACCACGTTTGCTTCTAATCCTGAGCAGTTGAGGAAGGATCATACGGTCAACACTGTACCTAAGGTTCTCCTATAGGCATAGCATTCCACTTCTAAAATTGGTGGTTCACTCCAACCATTATAACTTCGTCCCGAAAGCCAAGAAAATTTTCTCTAAATTTTCACTTTCGGTTTGCCACACTCCGTCCTATATCTAAACCTTTGGATACTTTACCTCCTTTGGTAACACACACAATTCCTGCATTTCTAGAATTTACATAGACAGTTCTCTACCCGTTTTGTAACATGTTGGGTAAGTTTACTCTCGTACCTCGTCCGATCATAACAGCACTTGAAAATTATTGCTGCGCCTTAGTCGCCTTTCTAGTCATGGCTTCTCGTGCCATAATGGAGGTGACCTCGACTACGGTCATCATCCTCGGATATATTTTATAATCTCATATGAGCCCAGCCTCCTGAGGTCCGCTTAACGGTCCTCTCCTGACATCCGTCATTGCTCGGCACACGCACACATCCGAACGGAATTAGAATTCACTATCGTATACACATTATAGCAGGAGAACGAAATCTCGTCAAAGAAATCGACAATCCTAAACATAGGGTTCTATATCAAACAAAGCAACGCTGAAAGCATAATAAGCCGCACAGATCCTAAAGGACACTAGAACCTGATGCTCTGATACCACCTGTGACATCCCGCCTAATTAAATACCGGACGATCACTCCTTTATTAAATTATCATCAAGGTGGATAGTTGGTTCATCCTTAGCATCAGTGTCGCAAATGAAAATCTTTTCCAATTAAACACCCTAAACAATTAAGCTAAGTGTCAAATCCATTTAAAACTTTATTTCCATTTTATTTAAATCTAATAATAAAACCTTTAATCATTAACATATTTAAGAGTCACACATTAAGGATGAGAATAGAAATGAACATTCAAGAATTTAACCATCAATAAATAATCCCAATATTTACAACACTAAAGGAAAACATCCCGACAGTAATAAATCCCGAAATAAAAATGCTGAAAGTAAAAAGAATTACAGTCTCTGACAATACCAACTAAATAATGGAAAAGGGGCTACACATGCCCCACTGGATAAAATTGAACTATGAGTAGAGTCAACAATTAGGTCGTCTAAGAAATGGCCTGCAACTCCCACAAAAGATACAGCACGTTCCATCCAAAGAATCCTAAGTAAGACGCCCCTGTGGCTGGGCACCTGTAATACATATATATACTAGCGGAATGCCCGTGCCTGAAGGCACGGCGAAAATTTCCCAAGTACAAAATTATAAAATGGCAAAAATATCGTTCCCCCAACAAAACAAAGCGTTAAGTCGTAAATAATGTAAGTTATAAAGTTTTATATATAATACATATAATGTCAGACAATTTAAAATTTTTGGAGAGTTTTTCTTTGTTTATAAAACTACCTACCCTATTTAAGAAAGAAAAAAATACAACAACGATAATACTAATAATCCATCCTAAACATCGTGTAAACAAAATTATCAATTCAAGTCAATTCATGAGAACACCACCAATACTTAAGTCGGACATATTTATTATATAACATAAATAATTGTAAATAATTTTTCAAAAATTAAGTAGAGTTTTCTCTATTTATAGGACTAACCACCCAGTTTAAGAAATAAAAAATAACCCAACAACAATATTCAAAGAGACACAATTTATCAATCAAAATCAAAATACAATACATGTCGATACTCCCGATACCATTAAATCTCCGTCACATCATCCTGACAACCAAGTCCTACAAAACCAAAAGATTGGACAATAATGAAAATTTGAACAAAAATCGTTGAGTTCTAATACAAATTCACTAAATGAGCATACAAAATTTTAATTACTCCAACTGAATGAGCATACAATATTTTAAATCAACTCGAAATTTGAGACAACACAATATTTTAGATCAACTTCAATTTTTTGTTGATATTTTTCAAGAACAAAACCAAATAGAATAACCGACTGTGTGGTCAGATAAATATGATTCAATAATTGTGCCTCCTATGAATAAATTTCCATTCCAATAAGAAATAGATCAACTTGTATTCAAAATCTACCAACATGTAGAAGATATTGCATAAAAGAGTGATCGAGAAAGTCTAATTATACACGCACTTCCATTTCTCAACAAAATTTGCAAGAAAGGCCAACAACCTCATCAACCTCGTTTACAATGGCCCCTATATTCCCATATTACAAATCCAACTCAATTACAAAAGGAAGTATGACAAACTATACACGCACGCACAATGATATATATAGTGCAAAGTTCATTCATTTTTCTGTTTAAAAAAGGTACTATATTGCAACAAAAACAAAATGAATTATCATAACCCGAACTATACATGCACGACCTATATTTTTTTGGTCTAAAAATATATCAGTGTATAAAACAATGATATAAAAAATCAGTCATGGAGAATCGGTCTAAAAAGGTACTATATTTCCACGGCATTTGTTTACTTGGTTGGAAAAAGAAACATAACTATCCAACAAAAAGAAAGCAAATATCATTGACAATAGCATGACTTCCACCACTGCTGTCAAGTCTACTCTCATGTGATGCAACCTTGAGGATGTCAGCTACTTCATTGTCTGAGATTTTTAGTTCTACTCAGGAAAAATCACAACAAATGAGCAGAGGTTGATTAGAACAAAAAAATGAGGTGAATCCACAACAAAAATAAAAAAGAGATATTGGGTGTTGTAAATAATGCAATATGTACGCATGTATGGAGAAATACCTTGAGCGAGATGGGAATGAGAAATGGAAGTAAGTGAAGAGAGAGAAGCATAACCTTCAGATATCAGTTCCCCCTCTGTGATGAAGATAGTGGTTTCCCGCCCCCAAATAGCTCTCCTACCCCAAAATAGCTTTACGATTTTTTTAATAGAATATGATAATAAAACTGGGGAGCATGCAACATATATGCAGATATATGGGATATATCCATTATATGCAACATATATGCAGATATGTGAGATATATTCATATATTCATATATGCAGCTTGCATATATGCATATATCTGCATATATGTTGCATATATGCAGATATATGCATATATGTGAGATGCATATATCTATATATCTTCATATATGAGTAGTCATTTAGGTATGATATACATGAGTCATGTAATGAGCCATCTACTTCGGTTTCAAAAAATGTATTTAATTACTCAAATGTACAAACATACCCTTCAAATCAAATGATGTTGTGGGGCTATTGTATGTCCCCTATATAATGTATAACTTCTTTTAGAACAAAAAATAGATAGTAAGCTCGTTAAACATATGCTTCAGTTTGAAAAAAAAAATATTACCTAGTGCACCTTTGAGTTCAGAATTATGAGATTTCTGCAAAGCAAGTTTCATTGACACAACTTGTGCACTTGGTGATCGATCTGCAAGGTTAGAATAGTAGGAATAAAAAAAATATTAGAAACAATCAAATTAACAAAATCCAAATAGAAAATCGTTTCAAATTCTTGTAAATGCATACCATATTACAAAGACACTAAAATACAAAAGTAATTATGCCCAACTAAACTCGGAATAAAAGAGAAATGAAGTTAAGGACAAATAACTGTAACTCCACTATGAAAAAAACAGTATAGGACTTCCATGAGAACAACAAATAACTTTCAATATTGAAGCTCGATGCCATAGAGAATGCTTATATGCAGATGCATATTGCATACTGTATGCATATATGCATCTGCATATATGCATCTATATGCATCTGCATATATGCTTCCATATATGAGTATGCATATATGCTGCATATATGAGTAATGAAATTGAACGCATTTACTATACATCTACAACTGTTCTAAAACTTTATATCTATAACTATTCATGTCATAAAACTATTCATGTCATAAAAACATTAAAGTAATGAATTTGAAAAAAGGAAACAAAAAAATAGATAAGAACAAATATGTAGAATCAAATCAGGAAAAAATCTGTTTCCCATTTACACTTATTAGTTTCTAATTACAAATCAAGTTAGCTTCCAAAGCTCCCTACAATCACTAATCATCAATATGCAAAACCAAAGAAGAAAAAAAATGAATTTCATCTTTCAAGAAAAAATTATAAGAACAAATAAGCTAAATTTGAAGAAAAAGAATATGAATAGATCTAAAGTAACACAACAAATTCTCTGTCCAGCCACAAATAAAGTAACACAAAGGAGCTCCCGTAGACTGAAACGTGGCTTGAAATCCTCTGTCCAGCCACAGCTTCGCCATTCAATTGAGGAACGACACTGGGAATGACAAAATTATCCTAAATGGATAACTAAATAATTGTAAAAAGTATAAACTAATAGTAATCAGTAAATGAGTCCAATCAGTATCGATTCAACCAGAGAAAGTTACATGTATACCTTGAGCCATACCGCGGTATTTAGCTTCAGCTGAGGATCTAAAGACAATGAGATTTGATAAAGCTACAGAGAATAGATCGAGATTAGCTTACAGAAATAGCATAACTGATGAGCACAAATGAGCATAACTGAAATAGCATAAAGGAAAAAAGAAAACAATCAATAATATAACGTCATGCATAGTATAGGTCTTGAAAGCATGAACAATCACTTGCCTTCGACTGTATGACCGCTTTGAATATCATAATGATCGGAGAGTTTGTGCTTTGGTTGTCGTAAAATTGACGGCATCCGCCGATTTGTTCCTCGGGACGGTAATACCAATGGACGTGGACATGGACTCTGACATTTGCGCCTTTGTTGTCGAAATCAATTTTCTCGATTCTAGCAACATACAAAGATTTAAGAGAATTGAAGGCAATAGATCAAGTTAATATGTGTTTATGAGGGATATGGAGAGAGGGGAGAATGGAAGGAACTTACCATTAGACAGAGATGAAGTGATGGTGGAAGTTTGTCTTCATCTCTCTGTCTCTTAGCTTACAGAAATAGCACCGCCCAAATCCGATTAGGAGGGCATAACCATTCATTCACAACCCACCAGCCACATCTAAGTCTATACAGCAATTAAACAGCCTTTATACCAATTAGTAACAAACGACCTTTAAACAAATTAGTAACAAACTTTAAACAAATTAGTTATGAAGCTACATGTATGAGGTTGCTACAGGTATGAGGCTGGCTGCTACATGTATGCGGCACACCTATAATATTAAGCCTCATTATCTATAACACTGCTACAGGTATAAGGCTAGCTGCTACAGGTATGAAGCTATGAGGCTGGCTGCTACAGGTATGAGGCACACCTATAATTTTGAGCCTCATTCGCTATTGAGCCTCAATCATCACCACCACCAAATCTTACAAACAAAGAAAAATTAAGTGACATTTACAATCAACTGTGTCTATTTCATGAAAAAGCAAAATTATCTTTAACCAACTCTCCGACATAGAGGAAGAAAACCATGCTCAACCAAGGACGGGCACGCAGAGATGCAAGCAATATCTCAAAATAATAAGTTGGCAGCCATGTTAGTCCTCTTACCAGAACCGGCTACTGGTTTTGCCATTATAATCTATTCTACTCGTAGCACAGTGAAGACAGCATCGGCACCATATTTGAGAGCGGAAAACTTGGTAATGTGAAGATCCCAAATGCTGATGGTAGACGCGTCTTTACAGTCACCTTCCAAGTCGATGATGTACAGCTGCTTTACAGCTTTTTAATCATAGGAATACCTTGAATTCCATTAACACCAAAATCTGCCTGAAAACAAAACAAAAAAACTGAATTTAGAAACTCGATCCGAAGTTTTCTTAGTTCCAATTTTTGAGAGGGTTGTAGGAATGAAGAAACTATTCCCATTATTGAGAAGGCTACAAACATGAAGAATCTGGAAGAGGATATTCTCATTAGAAGTTGCATAAATAAATTGAGTATTGAGATGTCGTTGATACTCTCATTGAGGAGAGCGTCTTACTTTTGAGCCTATCAAATCCTAAAGCAATGTTTGGGTAAAATCTGGATAACTACATATCATACATCAAAAGAGTTGATAACATGACCCTCTGTAAATCAGTGGAAATTTATACATCTCGAGCATCTGAATTCTATAATATGATTAATTGCATTGTCTCTGTAAGAACCTACTTTTGGGTGCAATCAAGGGTACAATATGCAATACTAAGACCAAATCAAATGAGATGATCATATCACTTGTTAAAAACTCTTGTAGTTGAAAGCTTAGTTTATAAGTACCCAAATACAAAGGCAATATAAATAAATCATAATTAAAATATGGTAATTTTTTATATTTTTACCCAATACAATAGTAGTATCACCATTACTTATCATGAAAAAGAAACCTCGTGAATTCAATCAACTAAAACCTTGAATGTTATGAATTAAAATAAATTTAATATGAATCATGTCCTTGAGGAACTTATTTGGTGTATAAGATAGCAATATGTATGTCTTGGAACCTGTATTACCTTTTCTTTCCAAATGCAACACCTACACATTTCAAAATTTAAAATCAAGGAATTATAACTTACGAACTTTTTAAACACGCCTCCTCAACTCAAATTGACAACATAAAGCCAAAAGTTCAGCAACTATGGTGACTAAACTTACAAATTAAAATAAAATAAAATAGAAAATCTTATCTAGGTACAACTCAAGTGAGTTGGTATCAACCAAAAATATATCAACACTTATCCTCCTAAATGAAGTTATCTGTAAAAATGACACATAGTTGGAACAAACGGAAGTTGTCATGCAATTTTTTAAAGATAAAAGTAGAAAAAATGCATATGAAATTCACTGTTTGAAGTGGCCAACTACAGTGTTTACCCTCTCAAATATCCTCTATTGTGTTTCTCTTTAATTGAGAAGTGCAGGTTCCTAATGTCCGAAAAAATTTACCCAAAGCATTAATTACATCATCACATTTAGACAAATTAATACATGATCCATAAATATGTGTCATATTGTGTAGGGCTTTTGAATTATGATCTGTGTAGCTTTGCATTTATGGATACACTATTATAAGTAATCTCACCTAGACCATTACAACATTTTAAAAAACAAAATTCTAGTGTCTCCCAAACGTAATGGTATAGATGGCAATAAAGGTGAAACCAACAGATCAAAATCCACAAAAACATAAAATTAAACATAAAAAGAAATCACTATTACTCTAATTGTAGAGTTGTGAAGCTAATTACACAAAATGTCACATAATTGACATTCATTGGAGTGAAAATCTAATGATGAATTCAAATATAAATTATCATCCGGAGAAAAGAGTTGCGTTCCAATTATAGAAACGTTACGATGATAGGAAATAAAATGATAAGTAACTGACGTGAAATTGATATGATTTATCCATTATTGAAACAAAAAAAATTACAATACTATCACCACATCCTCCTCCTTACCCTATCACCGTCGTCCATAGATCTGCACAAAGAGAGAGAGGGAGAGGGAGTTGTGAACCACCGGAGTTCATACCAAATAAAAAAAAGGGAAAATGGGCAGTTGCAGAGGAAATACCACCAGGGTTCCCATCTGCGTCGTCCATAGATCTGCGCAGAGAGGTAGACGTAGTTATGAACCACCGAGAGGTTCATACCATCTCCTTCGTCCATGTCACTATGTCGCCAATAGATCTGCACATAGAATGGTAAAATTAGTGAAGGTGAACATTGTAGTATTAATACAAACAGTAGTATGTAGTCATAGAAGATCTATGGATGATAAAAACCCTTAAGATTCAATCTCACCTGTAAATCCACTACCGGAGGCATGAAAACCACACCATGGAGCAAACCCACTGTCGGCACCCTGTAACACATAACAGATCCAAGTTTTTGAGTTATGGGTTTTAAGAGAGATGAGATAGCAGGGCCAAAGATGGAAAAATAGAAGAAATCAAGAACCTTTAACTAAAAATCAACAATATTTACACCAATATTGCCGCCAGTACCACCGACCTAAAAAAATATACAACTTCATGACCTGATGCATACAAATCCATACAGTAGAAAATCCAACCTCATAACCTGACCAAATAAACAAAACTCAAATCTCGTATTGTAAATAAACAGATTATGTTTGTGTTGGAAATAAACAAAAAATGAGTGAGGCACATAGGGTGTCGTGTGCTTCACACACACACACACACACACACACACACACACACACACACAGAGAGAGAGAGAGAGAGAGAGAGAGAGGGCATTGTGGGTTTTGGGTGAGTGTCGAATATGAGAGGCAATCTGAGTAAGTAAGACGTTGAAAAGTGAGAAAATTTGGTCAAATACTCTTTTAACCTTAATTTTGAATTTTGATAGAGAGGGGGAAGTATATTGGAGTGTGTTAAAAGAGGGGGAAATCTAATTATTGAGGACAAAATAGGTAATGTAGGATAAATCAATCTCAACCCTTTATTTCTTGCATTGGTGGCCAAATCTTAGCCCCTAATTAGCTTATCCCACTTATGGAATAGTGTAAAAATTCTACTCCTTATTATATAGATATATACACAAGAGATAAGAGGTGACAACAAACGGGTCAGAGCCCGAATGTAAAGCAGTTTTAAAGATAGTTTAGCAAGTATTTAAAATGCTACCGGCTAATGCAACAGTCATATTAGTATGCGACACTCTCTTGAGAATTTTCACCTCTCATCTAGTGTGCACATCTATCGTACTAATGAACCCCATCTTATCTCTCTAACATATTCTTCATAAGTTTTAACACGTGGAATTTAGGTTATGATGTTCACTTTAGAAAAGTCTATCCCTTCAAGATTTCTTACGTTGTCATAGAATAATTCCGTATTGTTATAACGTTTCTGAATGCTTACTGTGAAATTGGTGAATTTAATACTTTACTTAACTACTATTTTACTCAGTAGAAAGTTCTCAAATATATATACGTATATATATTAATTACTCGAATAATATATATACAAGCCGCACCCCACATAAAAAACTATGGTGCTAGACTTCCATATATAAGTATATATATACCAATCACTCATAAATTATATATATACTAACAGCACCCCACCTAAAATCTATGGTGCTAGCATACTCTGCTATCCAGTGCCCGTATCACACAAACTAAGGGAAATACTAGTTAGGAATCACTCTCGAACTGTATCGACACATACACAAACAATATTGAGGCGAAGCATAGATTCCAAGTCTCTAAGAGGATAGCACATGCCCCCATGTCTCTTAGGACCGTCTGAACTATCGATTTGATAGCCTGTACCAAGGATATCTATCTTCTAGGGTACGAGTCAATATCCCCCATAAAGGTCCCATCGAGATAAGACTGTCCCAGCGCGGTAACCTCAGGGATAGCAAGTAGCGCAGGCACGATTTTCACACAGATATAATATATGCATAATCACCCAATCATATATATATACACATCCACATTATTAAATTAGGTGCACTCACGACCCATAATTATAATTGTCCGTTATTACACATTTTACTCAATTATATCGTAAAACGGGCTCATTCCTTTTATTCTCGTAATTAAGTCATTTTTAACTCACTTCTCATCTCTCGAAGTATTTCCTTTATCCAAGTATAATTTCAGTAGGCCATCTCTTGCCTTCTAATCCAACTTAATAGATGTTTCTATTATTTAATCAACACACGTATGATTTCTTAAGTGTGAAAGTCTTCCCATTTACCCTTTATTTCCATTCACATTAAAGTTCCACTTTATGTGATTTCTCTTGACCCAACGGGTCCTCTTTATGTTCCATTATATTCTAGAAACCCTAATCAAGGTTTACAACGCATAAAATCGGATTAAGCTAACACGAGCAAAAATGCAGTTTTCCCAGGAGGGTCGATCGATCGAAGAAAGGGGGTCGGTCGATCGATCGAACCTTCGATTGATCGATGCTCTGGGCTCGATCGATCGATCAAGCAGTTATGCAGATTCTGCAGCCAACCCAGTTACGGGATTCTCAACCCAAACTCCTCCAAATCATCATGTTACAGACCCAAACTCCCAATCAATTATACTATAAGTGTTGTATACCCATTTAAACAATTTCCTACGTAACACATGCGAATTTTCCTCAAGAATCATGCTTTTAAAAAGGGCCAAACTCTACATAATTCTTATGAACCCTAATCTTTCCTTTAACTTAATTTCTTTCATTCTTTTTCCAGATTTTTTATCTCTAATATCATGGAATTTCGTGGCTCATCCTCTATATGTGAAATGGATTTCCAGAAATATGATCTCTATCATTATAACATGCAATTTGTGTCTCCAATTTATGTTTTTCTTCAAGAATACTAATTTAATCAACCTAAGACTAATATAAAAGGTTGCATTAACTTGATAAAAGTAAGATAGATACTTTCCTAGAAAATTTCAGTTCTGATTTGCAGACGATTTTGGTGTGGTTGCCTTCCCTGTCGCGCGATCTACGCGTTGGTGGTGACGGCGGTGCAATCGGATGTGTTCTTGGCCTAGAACTCCTTGGAGATCATCTCCTCTTCCTATCCAATGGCCATTATTAGTATTTCATTGTGTTAACCCTAAAATATGACACTTTCCATCTGATATTACCCTATAAAATTTGTGGGTTTAATTACCCTTAATTACCAAATGTCCAAAACGCCCTCCCGGATGCTAATTAAGCCTAAAAATGCCCCGAGACCCAAACTAAACCCTCGGGTACACTTTTCTGACCATCTCGACCCTTCCGGACAGTTTGGAGCACTCAAAACGACCATATGAGCAACTTATAATTTATTTACTTTTATAAATCAACATTTTGTCCCGACACGACACAGGCGCGTCTCGACTTAAATTTCCATAATTGTCATTTCATTCACACTTGACAATTTTATAAAAATAAATCTCATATATTACTATACTCATCCAGTAACATTCAACAAATAACAAATTTCCAATAGTTACTAACTCTCGTCACGCTAGTAAATATTTAAAACAACATTCCGGATTAAAATTAAATTAATTTATCTCAATTAAATTTAATTAAATACCTAAATTTAAAAGCCATGAAAATACAGGGTATTACAGTAGTTCTGAGTAAGAATAGAAAGGAGGTGAGAAAAATCATAGTGCGACGAGATTTTAGAATAAGGGTAGAATTTCTTGAGACGGTTCAGGTTGACTGGACAGGACATCTCTTCTCCATTAAGGTCGGTGAGCATAGCGGCACCGCCAGATAGGATCTTTTTTATAATCTAGGGGCCATTCAAATTGGGCTTGAATATCCCTCTAGGATCCCAGATGGGTTCTACGACTTCTTTAAGGGATAAATCCCCTTCTTGGACACCACGGTCCTTCACTCTCTTGTTAAATGATCGTGATATTCGGCAATGGTATCCATGTTTATGACATAGATCTTTCAGTCTCCTTTCGTTTAAGAGTGACAAATCATCAAGAAGGATTTGATTCCATTCTTCCTCATTGACTTTGCTTTCAAGCATGACACGTAGTGAAGGAATTTATAGCTCAACGAGTAGGATTTCTTCCATGCCGTATACCAGAGAGTATGGGGTAGCCCCAATAGATGTTTGAATTGAAGTGAGGTATCCCTAGAGGGCGTAAGGGATCTAGTTGACCCAATCTCGGTAACTCTTGGTCATCTTGCTGATGATTGCTTTGAGGTTTTTATTGGCTGCTTTAACTGTACCGTTGGTTTGAGGTCGGTAGGGAGAAGATTTGTGTCTATCAATCCCATACTCGTATACCACTTCGGTATCCTCTGCCTCAAAATGCAATCCATTATCTGACACTAGGTTATGTGGGACCCTATATCGGCAGATGATATTTGTTTGGATGAACTTGGCCACCTTTTTAGCATTTAGCACTGCGTATGATTCAGCTTCGACCTATTTGGTGAAGTAATCAATGGCAACCAAGATGAATTCATTCCCGTTGGACGCTTTGGGTGTAAGTTTCCCAATGATATCAATGCCCCATGTGGAAAATGGACAGGGAGAAGTCATGTTATATAATTCCTGTGGAGGCAAGTGCTTGAGATTGGAAAAATGCTGGCATTTAAGACGTCTTCGAACATAGGCGGTGCAAAATTGAACCATGTTATTCCATTAGTAACCCTGTTGGATGATTCTCTTGGCGAGAATATGGCCATTCATGTGGGGTCCGCATTCCCCATTGTGAATTTTTTGTATCGTCTCTTCAATGTCAACCCGTGCGATGTAGTGTAAATGGGTTCCATCGATGTTTCTCTTGAACAGATCTTTATCATAGACAATGTATTGGGCCGCCCATTTGTGGAGGGTTACTTGGTCTTTCTTATTAAAATCTTAAGGATACTTACCATGCTTGAGGAGGCTCCAAATGTCTTGGTACAATCAATCGGATATATTAGGATCTTCTTATCTGATGAGCCCAATGTGGTAGCAGTGGGTTAGTTTAGCTTACTTTTGGACTAGAAAGGGGGCCATTGTTATTACTTAGAGCATGTTAACCATAGAGGCTAAGGTAGCAAGGGCGTCGGCTAGGTTGTTCTTTTCTCAGAGCAGGTAATGGACGGTGATATCTTGGAATTAGGTGGCCAACTCTTCTAAGTGGGCATGAAGGGTAAGAGTTTCTTGTCCTTGAATTTCCATCTTCTGAGTACTTGATCGATGATGAAGTCTGAATTCCTGTAGACATCTTAGATTACCTTCTTAAGAGAGACGTTGAGGCCTACCGTCCATGCCTCGTATTCAGTCGTGTTATTGGTGCAGGGAGAATCCAGTTTAATAGCAATGGGAGTGTGAGAGTCATCAAGTGTAATTATGAGTATTCTAATGCCATACCCTTTCTTTTTAGCAGTGGCGTCAAAGAACATTTATCACCGGAGGTCTTCTTGGAAGGTACAAAGGATATTTTCATCTGAGAACTCATAATTCAAAACAATGGCTTTTTCCATAGGATACTTAACAAGGTAGTCAGAGATGACTCTTCCTTTCATGGCCTTTGGCGTGACATACACAATATCAAATTTGGCTAAAATCATCAACCATTGAGCTATTCAGTTAGACAGGGAAGGTTTCTCGAGCAATTACTTGATGTGATCCATTTGGTACACAAGTTTGATGGGAAAAGCGAGCATGTAGTGTTGTAATTTTTGGGTGACCCGGACAAGGGTGACACATGCTTTTTCCAAGTTTGTGTAGTTAATTTTTTATTCGGCCAACTTGCGACTGGTGTAGTAGATGGCTCTTTCTTTATGATATTCTTCAAGGTATTGGGCTAGTAGAGCCCCAATTTTAGTGTCTCTTACAATCAGGTATAAAAGTAGGGGAAGACCGGGCTGTGGTGGCATGAGTATCGGAGGTCGGGATAGGTATTGTTTGATTCAATCAAAGTCTTATTGGAAAGCTTTGTTCTAAACCTCTGTGGAATCCTTTTGGAGGATTTTGAATATGGGTTCACATATAGAAGTCAACTAGCTAATGAATCGGCTGGTATATTGCAATTTTCTAAGGAATACTCGGACTTCCTTATTCATTTGGAGTGGTGGAATTTCGAGTATGGCTTCCAATTTGGGAAAATCTACTTCAATCCCTTTTTCGCTAACCATGAATCCCAAGTACTTTCCTTTGGTAACACTAAAAACACATTTTTATAGGTTAAGTTGCATGTAATATTGTCGTAGTCACTTGAAGAACTTTCGGAGAGCAGGAACATAACCTTTCCTAGTTTTATACTTAATAATCATATCATCCACATAGACCTCGACTTCTTTGTGTATCAGATCATGCAAGATAGTTATGGCAGCCCTCTGGTAGGTAGCCCCTTCATTTTTTAGACCAAATGGCATAATGGTGTAACAGAAGGTTCCCCAAGGGAAGAAGAATGCAGTTTTCTCTTGATGATCCAGGTGCATCTTAATCTGATTGTATTTGGCAAAACCATCAACAAATGACTTTAGAGCGTGTCTAGATGTATTGTCCACAATCATGTCAATATTGGGTAGCGGGTAATCATACTTTGGGGAGGCCTTATTCAAGTCTCGGTAGTCAACACACATATAAACCTTTCCTCCAGATTTCAGCACATATACGATGTTGTCTAGCCATGTGGGATATTCAATCATAGGAATGAAACCCACGTTCAACTGTTTGACCACTTCTTCCTTAACCTTGAGCGACCATTCGATGTTGATCTTTTGTAGTTTCTGTCTGACTAATTTTTATTCTTAGAGCATTGGAATCTCATACTGAGTGATCTCAGGATCAATGCCGAACATGTTATCGTAGGACCATGCGAAGACATTCACAAACTCCTTCAGTCGTTTTTCAAGTTGCGCGCGCTCATGCTCATTAAGGGTGGCCCCTATCCTAATGTCATGTAGTTGGCTACTAGAACCGATAATAATAATAATAATAATAATAATAATAATAATAATAATAATAATAATAATAATAATAATAATAATAATAATAATAATAATAATAATAATAATAATAATAATAATAATAATAATAATAATAATAATAATAATAATAATAATAATAATAGTTCCATCTTCATTAACTTGAACGCGATTATGTTATTTTCTATTAACCTTATTAAGATTAGTTAAGGATAATTCATTTGCAAAATCATCATCATCAAGAGTTTGATTAGAATCAAGACAATTAATGTAAGGCACAACAAGATACTCAAAATCTTCATTTATTTTATTATTAGGAAAAATAGCGTTGAAAACCTCATCGACGGAGGTCTCGCTTACATCAAAATAGGGAGGAACAACAAAAGAAGAGGAAATAGGATAAACATCAGAGTTGGGTTAAATTTCAACAGGTGGAATTGGTATAGCATTCTAGTTAAGGAGAGGTACGTCAACAACTTTGATCAGGATGGATAGAACCGATGATGTTGTGCTTGATAGGACCATGCAGAGTGTCAACCCCGGTGTCTATAAGTTAAATAAATCCTCGGAGTCAATTCCCTCAAAATATCTAGTATCATCTATAGTCTTCTAATTGAGTGGTCCCACGTGATGCTAAGAACTTTAGGCCCATGAGTAGCTGTCTTGGAAAAAAGATCTCCGTTCCTGGTTTTAACTTCTTATCCACATAATCGTACCATAGTTCAGGAAAGTCGTAAAAGGGGAAATCTTCACCCTCTCTGATGAATCTTCCATTCAAGGATTCTCTTGAGACAGTTTTGGCTGATTCTATCCTTCTCTTCAGTCGACGTTAGTGGAGCATTTTGAGTTCTTCTGTTGATGGTTGATAACTCAGACCGCAAGGAGGAAAGGCTTTTTTTAGTACCATGGGTTGTAGTATTCCCTATTATCCCCTTCCTAGCCCCTGTCCGGGCATGAAGTGCGTATTTTTTAACATCTGGATCAAATTGACGTTGCCATGAGGTTTAACACTATCTTTGAAATCGTCCCTTATTGGGAGAAGAATTAGTTCAACTCGAAAACCTGATAGAAGCATATTATTTGCCTCATGCTGTATCTCTAGTACTAGATTACTGGTGCTTGCATTCTCGGTGTTGTCGCCGTCGCCCAAGATGGTGATGACTTTCCCATTGGCGAAGAACTTCAGTTTCTGATGGAGGTAAAAAGACATACCCTTGATACTATGCAGCCATGGTCATCCAAGCAAGAAATTGAAACATGTCAGGATATCAATGACTTATAATTCAATAATGGGATTTATATGGCTAACCCTTATTGCGAGCTTTATAGATCCCATCACTTATTGATGAGTATTATCGTAAGAACGCACTCTGGAAGAGGTTGGAAAAAGGTTGCTCGCTTTTAATCCCAGGCAATTGAGGGTTCTCAACGGGCAAACATTAAGAGCCTGTCATTTATCAACAAGAGAAAGTGGGATGGTCTTTCCCATGACTTCGACAGAGATATTGAGAGCAATGTTATGGTTTGGTCCAATCTTAGGGATTTCATCTTTGGAGAAGGAGAGCATTTTATTAGAGGTTAGGGATATGACGAGATTCACTGCTTATTTTGTCATGGTGAAGGACGGACTATGGGACTAGTAAGTAGTTTGATCAAGGAATTTCGATGCAGATGGGAAGACAAAAAAAGTCCTCACAGAGTGATGTTATCTTGGGTCTTCTTTAACTGATCGAGGATATTTCTCTCCTCGAGGGTCATTTTTGGCATAAGAAGATTCTCAACATTTTTTTCTTTATCGACCACTAATGATTACGGGTTTGGAACCTGGTAATTCCTCCCTAATCTAGTTATATGGTTCATAGAAGAGGGGAAAATAGAATCCATGGTTCCTCATCTATCTCGAATTATTCAGTCACCATATTGATTTCTCCTAGAAACTCCTCAAACGATATCATTCCATATATGCTCACTATTGGGCTATCCTTTTCTGGGCTTTGCTCTTTATCTGAACTATCAAATTTTTCCCCCATCCGGTGGAAACAACATCATCTTTCCATGAAAAGATAATGCACTCCACAATCTCAACAGCTTCTTCGTATAGATCTTCCCATTCGACAGTGAGAAGTAGAAGTTAAGGAACCAGTCTCCCTTGTAGTTTTAAAGCATTAAGTAGCTCGGACATACTTCAAATTTTGTTAGTCTATCATAATAAGTCTTCCATGATCTGGATAATATCATCTAAACTCATCGGTAGGTACTACCCAATTATCTGACTCTCAAACCCATTTTCGAGCTTCCAAGAACAGCGTACTGAATCTCTCGCAGTTGATGGTCATTTATGAGGGAAATTTCAGCCCGAATTCTAAAAGATGGATCAATACTGGTGATAAATCCATATATTTCCCTCCAAAGTGTGTACAAACAATAATACATTCTATTGTAAGGAGTGACAGAGCCTAATCGATACAAAAATAGGTAGGATACAAGAGAAAATATGGGCAAACTTGAAGGGGTTTAGGGGAATTTATGGGTATGATGGGTGATTTACTAGGTACAATCAGGGTAGATGGATCAAATTCTTGGTCTTCTTTTAGGAAGATGGCATTTTTATTATTTGGGAGTGGATTGTGGGTAGTGTTTAGTTTATTATTGGTTGGCGGGGCAATGATACCCCGATCAATCAGGTCTTGGATTACATTTTGAAGGAGGAAACACTGATCAGTGGTATGGCCAGCACTTTGGTGAAAGTCTCAATAGGTGTCTAGTTTGAAATTTTTAGGAAGTGGGATTGGTAATGGACGAGGGTCCAATGGATTTTTAAGATTTTGGATTAAAATTTCTTAGTAAACATTAGAGAGGGGAGCGTAAAGCTCGGTGTATTCTTTTTTGACTGGGTTAGAGCGACTTTTTGGTGCCCATGAAGTGGCAGGCTGAGAGATGTTGTTGATGGTTAAAACTGTGGTACTGGCAGGCTTCTCATACTTTCTGGGAGTGAATTGCCTTGATACTTTCTTTGGTTCAACTTCTGTCTTGGCAAGACTTTCTTCGATCTCTACTCCTACTTCTTAGAGGGATAAAAAATGAGGGTAGTACTATCCTCCAATTGTCACTCGCACATGGGGTAAGAAGTTCTTCTTCATAATGCTTACTTGCACCTCTTCGGAAGGCCAGTTAGTCATAGTGGTTACTTTCTCTCTCCACCTTGCTATGATGTTACTGACTGATTCCCCAGGGTTCTGTTTGAGCAATTCTAAATCACAATGTGTAACCTCCAAATCTTTTTTATACTTGTATTGGGATATGAATTCATGGATAACATCCTCCATACTATAAATTATGGACACCTTGAGAGATAAGAACCAGCAAAGAACGTTGTCCTTCAAAGTCTGTTGGAACATATGGGCTATTACTTCCTCAAAGGTACCTAGGAGATTCATGTCTCGGTGGTAACTTCAGAGATGAACAATTAGGTGTCTCCTACCATCGAACTTCTCGATGTTGGGTATCTTTAACTTTTGTTGTAGCGCTGCTTTAGGATAGGGAGACATATGGGTGTAATCCATGTAATTCCCAGAGATTCATACTCACTCGAACTTCTTGGTCAACAAGTTGAGGTCTTCCTTAACCTTGTTTAATTTTTCCTCCTTCGGGTCAACAGTTATGGGTAAGTTAGCCCCTGGCTGGGCAAGATTTGGCATAGCGAGCTGGGTTGGCGGTGGTCCATTAGTAGGAGGAGCACGTGAAGCATGATGATATTCCTCGAGGACTCAAATAGGCTTGGGTGCAGGCGGACCCATAGAACGAGGGAAGAAAACCTTGGGCCCTTTGGGGAAAAGGACCCGAGTTCCTTGCATCTCATGAACCTCAGTTTGAAGGTTGTTAATCGTGACAATGAGTTGGGCTAGGACAGTCATCAAATCTGAATGCACATTCGATACTTGGTCAACGTTCTCCATGGAAAGTGGATAAAGGTGAATTTTGGACTTGGAGGAAGTAGTTAAGGAACTGGCAGAGCCTTGAGGCGATTCGATGGAAGATCCAAGCCAATAGGGAGCCAAGCCTAGGGTCGGGTATGCGATTGACCTTAGAAGGAAAAAATTGAATTTATTTCTGAAAAAGAAAGGGGAAAACTGTTATTGTTGAAAAGGGAGGAAAATATTTTTGACATCTTTTGGAGAAAATGAGGGAAATATGTTTTCGGGTAAAAAGGAGGAAAAATATTTTTGGTAAAAGGAAGAAAAAATGTTTTTGGTATTTTTATTAAAAGAGGGAAAAAATGTTTTTGACACTTTTGGTGAAGAGGAAAAACAAGAAAAAGGTCTGAGTGGGATTTTTTATTATCATGTTTACTATGTTCTCACTTGTATTAGGTTTACCTAAATGCAAAATGAAATGTCAGACACGAGCCTCGAAAAATTAGGTTTGAAAAATATGTAAGGTTGAACTTTTGCTAGGCTCATAGACAGGGTCCCGTTTTAAAAAAGGCGAAATCGTGCAAAAATTTGGACGGCATGCTGATTCATTATTTGGGAAGAGTTTCGGATAAAAATAGATAAACTAAATATGAGTTCCCTAGGTTTGACGCCTATATGAGGGTATGTAGTTGTTTGGTTAATTGGAAGGGTTCCCCCCTTTGGCATGACTTCCACGATATGCGTCTTGTTTTTTAGGGCAATAGGTATGTGTGGACAATCCATTTGATATACATAAGTGTACGTGAATTACCTCACTATATAGCTAGTGGGGACAGTACGTGTGAGAGCGAATTCGATATACTCCACGTACGTGAATGATTTCCTTGCGAGATACCTCCCGTCATGACTTCAGTCAAGTGGTACGATGCGCGGGAAACTATTTGATATACGTCAAAGGTCCTTGACCAATGGAAGGTTAGAGTCATATCGCGTAGGCTAACCGCAACCTTTCAGACCAGCGCCCATCACAAAGTGACCCCCCCAATTACGGGACAAAATTTGATCAATAGCCATGCCCTTTGGTGATTTAGTGTGCAAAATGCATGATTCTTGATTAGTATATTATGGAGGGAGTATATTTATTTAGCATGGCAAGCATTATACTAAGCAGGGGAGAATGTACAACTATAAATCTAACATGGAGCATGAAGATGACACTAAGCATGGATACGTGTGAATATCGACAAGTGAGTGTGTGGTAGTGACCCTACGCATGGATCAACTACAAGTGGTGTGTGACAAGTGTGAGTGATCATGGATATATACACGTGTGATAGGTGTAGGTGCGTGTTAGTCACACCTAAGCATGGATATTCTAAGTGGTGTATGCAACATGTGGATATAAGTGATACTATGTGCAAGTAGTGTGAAGTGTACATGGAGAGTATCTACAAGTGTGTGAGTAAGTAGTGATATAAGCATGAAATAGATATGTATAAGAAATAATAGAGGAGAAAAAAGGGAACATACAAGTATGTGCATATGCACACAAGCAAATAATAACATACATGCAAATAGATTCTATCCCTCTCATGAAAATTTTCCCCAGCAGAGTCGCCATTATGGCCATCCACGAATTCTATCTCCTCTCCCGAGGGGGGAGGGGGTGAAGGTTTCGTTCCCCCTCTGTTGAGGAGCGCTTCGTCCATCGTCGGTGTGGGGTGAATGTAAACAGTTGGAGTCTCCAACCTATTTTGCATAAAACAGGCAAAACAACATGTCGTTGCCTCTAAAGAGCAGCATCAAAGACAAACTGATGCTTACGAAACCAAATAGTTTGAAGTTTCGAGGTTATGTTACGAAATGGGAAGGAGTTAGGCACCTATCCCTCCCTTCTGATATCTCATGGGCTTGTGTTATTGTTTTCCTTTATTTATCCATGAAGTGTGTGTGTGTGTGTGTATATACGTAAATGGAGATCAGAATTGCCCAACTCATACTATGGAAAAGATAGAGTGAAAATAATATTAAAAATATGATTTATGTGTTTATCGTGATATTGATCGTTATAATGAAACGATAATATGTGTTGGGTAAAACTCTAATAAGGATCAAATATAATATATATTAAAATAATGTATAGATGAAAAGGTGACAAATGCGAAAATGGGGAATTCAGGAAAATTGAAAAATTGGACTCGAGTCTCGGGTTTTAACCCGAAACACCTACATAGCCTATAAATGCATCAAATTACACATAGTTCACATGCAGCATAAGGGTGGGGTTTATCCGAACGGGATTTTATTTTATGTGTGTGTGTGTGTAGAAAACGTATTTTAGTTTTGAGAGAATGTGTGGATAATCCCATTGGGATTTATAGATGAAACCCTTTTTTTTTGTTTTTTTTACAGAAAATAAAGTATGTGCAATATAACTAATAAAAAGTTGAGATGGTAATGTGTACGAACTAAGGTAAAAACTAGATTATGAATTTAATGTAATTAGTGTGAAAATAAGAAATTTAAAAAGAGTGAGAATGATTTTGAACCTTCTTTGAAAAATTTAAGCTTGATATCGATCTTGGATGAACTATCTTGAATGTTGAGGTGAATGTTGGATGTGAGAGAATGAGATTTTTCCAAATTGGGCATCAAAAGTATGGGAATGTAAGATTGGATGGAATTTCACATAAGGAAACTTCGCTGATTGCAAAAGAATTTTGCTGAGATCACTGATGCTGATGGATCTGAGGTCTATTTTGGGAGTGAGCTAATACCCTTTATTTATAGGGTAAGGGGGTGTTGATCGGAATAGCCATAGCCCTGCCACTGCCGATAGGCATAAAAATGGACCTGCCAATCGGCAGTCTCATGCGGATATTTCTAAAAAATGGTTATAGAATGCAATCTGTTGATCCAAATCGTGCACGGGGTATACCGTTAGAAAGATCATCCAGATATCTTTAAGAGTCCTTTAGGCCGCTCTCGGGTCCTGGAGTTGACTTTGGATCAAATGTTTCTCGAAAGCGTTCGTCGATCCTTTTGATAAGGGATCTTCAGACGAAAACAATCCATTCATCCGAACGGTAAGTCAGAATTACACACGGGGTGGACCGTTGGAAAGTTTATGCAAGGTAATTTGACATTACAAAGATCTTCACTCAGTTGGAAAGTTTACTTTGGTCAATCGGGGCCTAGAAGGTCCCAGTGACCTTTAGGAGTAAAACGGGTTGTTCTTCCGTATTATAAGGCTCATTCGTGCACTGGATAGACCTTTGGAAAGGTTATTCGGTGCCCTTAGAAGATTCATTCAGTCTCGTTCGAGTTTAAGTGTTGACCTTGGTGAAATAGAGCCTGAGAGAGCCCGGTGACCTTCAGATCAGTTTTCGAGGGAAAACAGATCGTTCGTCTAAATGATTATGCCATTTCCATGGGGTGGACCATTGGAAAGGGGTTTTAATGCCCTTCAAAGATTCAAACAGTTTTTTCTCTAAAAATATAGTAGACTGGTGTTAAATCGAGACCCGAGAATGCCCAATGGCCTCTAGATCGATTGTCAGTAGTAAAATGGTCCGTTCATCCGAACCATTATGTCGATTCATGCACGGGGCAGACCATTGGAAAGGGGATTCAAAGTCTTTCAAAGATTCAAAAAGCTTTTTCTCTGGTGATAAACGGGGTCCAAAAGGGCCCGGTGGACTTTAGATCGGTACTCAAAGTATGACCTAGGGTTTGTAGTGAAGTGGGGCGGTGTTAGCGACCTAAGGAGAGACTTGGGGGGGGGGGGGTCCTAGAATGTGGTGTCTACAGTTAGGAGTATCCAAAATTCATCGTGCACAATTGTTTTGACTGTTTGAGTTGATTTTCTTATCAAATTTATCCACAACCATTCATTTTGTTTCCATGACTTTATCTGAGCATTGGTTCATGATGTGTGTTATTTTTCTAAAATTATACTCTTTTGGGGATGCTTGGTAATAAGCACAAACTTCAACACTAAAGGCAATATTGGGATGACTAGAGATCAAGCAGAGAAGACTACCTATCATGCTCCTACAAAGGGTTTGCTCTATTGTAATACCTCATATTTTAATGATTTAAATAATTATGGGATTAATTATTATAGAATGATTAATTGAATTTTAAATGTGAGAATTAAATTATTAATTAATCCGGATCTAACAAAAAATAAATATTAACTAGCATGCCAAGGGTTAATACTTATTGATTTAATATTACTGGGTGATACGTAATATGGAACCATACACTTTGACAAATTATCGAGAGAGAATAATACGACAGTTTAGTGAATTAAGTCAGACGCGCGTGTGAGTCGTGTCGGAACTAATTTAGTGGAATAAATATATCAATTATTTTTAGTAACTCGTATGGTCATTTCGAGTGTATCGTTGAGTCCGAAAGGGTCGAGATAGTCAAAATAGTATACCCGGGTGTTTAGTTTGGGTCCTGGGGCAATTTTAGGCCTAACTGGCACCCCGAGAGGGCATTATAGTAAATTGAATATTTAGGCTTAATTAATGGACGAAAATTAAGAGTTAAATTATCAGCCAAGGAAATTACATTAGGGTCAGAAAGTTACAGGAAGTAAGAACGTCCATAGGAGGTGTGAGGTAGAACTATTTCCATAAGAAGAGGGCCAAATTGACACCACCTTGCACAACCACCACCACCACCATGTAAATCGGGACATGGGGAACACACCCATACCAACAACGTCACGAAATCAGACGACTAATTCGAGGCAAGTGTTTATAACTTGCTGTATTTAAGTATTTATCATACTCATGTTAGTATAGGATTGTAAGAAATATGTTTTGGTTCATAAAAATGATGGAATTGAGGAATTTGAATATGTAAATTAATTCGGAGATTTGTTAAATTGAAACCCTTCCTGTCTGTAGACTAGAAATCACATTTTGGGGAACTTATGTGTAGAAAAAATCTGGAAATAATGGGTTCTTGAATATGAATTGGAAGAACTAGGGTTTTAATAAATTAAATTGGGGATTTCATGTTTTATGGATGATTCGTAATGATTGGATGATTCTATGATGTTAGAATTCATATACCATTGATGGGATTCGAATTACAATTGTTTATTTAGAGTTTGGGATGTTGAATTAGAGGTTTTAGGTTTAAAAAAATGGTGGAAAATGCTGAAAAATCTGGGTACAAGACGAACAGCGCAATCTCGCGCGAAGTCGTTCGAGCGACACGTGGTAGTCGTTCAAACGACATGCCATCTGGTTTGAGCGACAGAGTGAAATTTTGGGATTTTCTTAGAATTCAGTTTTGAGTTTATTAGTTCATGGAAGAGATAGAAATTTCCAAATAATAAACTTAAGTAAGGTAGAATTTCGGAAAAAGTAGGAGCGACTAAATACTTTAATTAATTCGGTACGAAGAGAATGTACCTTAGAGATTACGAGAGAGATAATAATCTCAATAATTGTACTATGAAATGTTGAAAATCAAAATATGTAGGATAAGTATATATGTAGGTGATGGAAATACCTATAAATTATAATAGGATGTGGGGATGCCTATTATGTAATATGATTATTAAATGCACCAATGGGTGATAACCCGGGGGTGAAAGAATCTTATTATTAAGTGTACTAATGGGTGATAACCCGGGGGTACAAGAATGAATTATAAGTGTACTAATGGGTGATAACCCGAGGGTACAAGATTATTTGAATAAGTGTACTAATGGGTGATAACCCGGTGGTACAGCATTATGGTTAGTTGAGCTAATGGGTCATAGCCCAAGGGTGCAGTATTATAATATATATATATATATATATATATATATATATATATAGGGCGAATGTGGCTATATGTATATATGTACGTGAGTTTGTGAATTAACCTACGGTGTATAGCTTGTAGAGATGGACATATAAATGTATAAAGTAAATCTTAAGAGTATAATCGATTTTTTATGAAAACGGGAAAATATACCAGTTAGCTATTAGACATAGGCTACCTTGATAACGTATTGTATGGGCGATACGAGTTTACTAATGGTGAGAATAAATGCTATTAGGTTGAATTCAGACTAGTTATATTGAGTGCTATAGCTAAGGAGAAAATTAAATACACGTCAGGCGTGCACAATAGAAGAGAGGTGAGAATCTCATGTGAGAGTTCAAACTAACATGCACTTGATACTTGCTTTACTGCAATTTTTAAATACTTGCTTAAACATATATTTTTACACATCGTTCTCTGACCCTTTTCTTGCATCTCTTCTCTCTCTTGCTATATGTATGTATTATATCAGGTGCTCAGCCACAGGGACACCAGGCTTAGAAACTCGAATTGCTTGGCGTGTTGTAGCTGTTGTGGAAGATGTAGGTCTTTGTATTAGGCGCTTCGGTCAGTTCATTTTCATTCTCTATAGATATTCTCTTTTGGGCATGTGTCGCCCATTTCCTTGGACAACTTTCAGAGATTATGTTCACTTTATTTCTCGCTCATTTCATTTGGATTGATGGTTACTATTGTTTTGGTTTAGAGTTTTGAACTGGAATGTTTTATCCAGTCATATATATTTCAACAGGTGATTCTGATTCAGTATTTATAATAATTAATTATGCGTGGATGGTTTATATTAAATTTCTTAGTTTGGTAATTAAATGGTTTTAACTAATAAGAAAAATGTTTTGACACATAGCTTAATTATATTAGGTCATTAAATAAGTTATTATGTTTTCGACAGTGATGCTAAGAATGAACCAACCGAACATTCTGTTTTAAATTTTATAAAGGACTGATCACCCGATATTTAATAGGGCGGGGTGTAACGGGTGGTATCAGAGCATCAGGTTCTAGTGTCCTTTAGGAACTGTACTACTTACTATGTTTCTAGCTTTGCGCCTTTGATATAGAGCCCTATTTTTAGGACTGTTTTTATCTTATATTTTTACGATTTCGTCTTCAACTATTGGAGATTTAGTAATAACTGTAGACTAATAATATTTTCTCATCTCAGATGCCTCCTTGACGTGCACCAAAAGACCGATAGGCCCAGCCAGAGCAACCGGCCACACAGGCTCAGGGGATAATGAACGCAACAGAGGTTGCCGCGATTATTGCACAAACGGTGAATGCAGCCTTAGCGGTGGTGCAGCAGGTCCCACCCCAGGTTCAGGAAGTGGCACCAGTTCCAGTGCATCCATCTCCCACTGCATGGGAAAGAGTTCGGGAGTCCTTTCAGAGGACTTGTCCCCCAGAGTTCATGGGCAGTTCAGATGTGGTTATCGCTAGTCAGTGGAAGAAGGACATACAGCAACACCTTCGTGTGTATGAGTGCACGGAGGTTCAGAGGAAAGTTTTAGCTACCTTAAAGCTGAGAGGGGCATCCTTATAGTGGTGGGAGTCCACTACTACTACAGAGGAGAGAGATTTGATGACTATCAGTGATTTCTGGGTGCGGTTCGATCGCAAGTACTTTCCTTTCGCCGTCAAGACTGAGATAAGGCGAAAACTTTTAGGCCTCACCCAAGAAGGGATGATAGTGGCGGAATACGAGGAGGAATTCACATGATTGACAAATATGGTGTTGGAGGAGGTGCCTACTGAGGAGAAGCGCATTTAGATGTTCATGGATGGCTTGATTTGGAGGATACGATAGCATCTATTAGGTAACCTTTCCCTACACTCATATACCGACGTTCTTAATGCAGCCTTATTGCATTATCAGGACAACTGCTTCCATGCTAAGGGAAGCAAGCGAGGGGGAGAGCCCAGCCAGTTGGAAAAGACAGGGGGGTAGTGCCAGTGGGGTACCAGTTGAGCAGAGTCAGAGGCAGAGTTCCCAGCAGGGGGAGTCTGCTAAGAGGTTTTGTTCTAGAGGATTAAGGCATGGTCATAGGGGTTGGAGATAGGGCCAGCCACAGAATTAATAGCAGGGTAACAGTAGGGCCAACAGGGCCAAGGTAGAGGTGGTAACGGCCAACCAGGTTGAGGCTATCAGGGACAGAGAGGAGGAAACTTCATCGGGAAATATTATACATGTGGTAAGACTGGCCATAAGAAATAGGAGTGCCCCGATAAGGACAGAATTCCTAGGCAGCAGGGTGCTCACTAGGAGCCCCAAAGACCTATTTTTCTCGCCGCCCTACCATCCCCAGCTCCAGTTCCAGCTTTGCCCGCAGTTCCGAAATAGCAGGGGCAGTTATAGTATGGACGTGTCTATAACGTCCACCAGACCGTAGTTCCGCAGGCACCACCCGCGGTGGAGGGTAAGTTTTCTATCCATGGTACTTTGGGCCGTATCTTATTTGACACGGGGGCATCATACTCCTTTATATCCACTAGCTTTGCAAGGGCCACTCGGTTGTTAAGCACGGCAGAGAGTACAGTGACTTGTGTAGACTCACCGCTTGGTAATGGGTCGATGATTTTCTTCATATGTCGGGGAGTAGGCATAGAGATTGGCAGTTTGATTTTACTGGCTGATATGTTAGTGTTAGATATGTTTGAGTACGACGCCATTATTGGTATGGATTGGCTAGTCGAGTATAGGGCTATGATTGATTGCTTCAGTAGGAGTATTGTGTTCTCCATTCCGGGCCAAGAGATGTTCTTAGGTGAGATTCCTCATTCTGAGGGAGGGTCGTCCACCCACTTGTTTTATATAGAGGATGAGACCTCTGCAGTAGTGGTTCCACTCGATTCAATTCTAGTCGTCTGCGAGTTTGCTGATGTATTTCAGGATACACCGGGTTTGCCTCTGAGTAAGGAGATCGAGTTTGTGGTAGACTTAGCACCAGGCACTCGTCTGATAGCGCGTGCGCCTTACCGTATGGATTCGGCAGAGATAAGGGAGTTACGGGATCAGATAAAACATTTGTTGGGACAGGGCTTCATCCGTAGGATTACCTCACCTTGGGGTACCCCGGTTCTATTTGTAAAGAAGAGGGATGGGTACCTACGACTTTTTATTGATTATAGGGATCTTAACAAAGTCCCGATACGGAATAAGTATCCGTTGACTTGCATCGATGACTTGTTTGATCAGCTGAGAGGAGCGGCCCACTTCTCGAAGATAGACTTGAGATTCGGGTGCCATCAGCTACACATCAGGGAGCAGGAAGTGGCTAAGACTGCTTTTCTAACGAGGTATGGGTCGTATGAATTCAGAGTTATGGCATTTGGGCTAACCAATGCCCCAATAGTATTTATGGACTTAATGAACAGAGTATTTAGAGAGTTATTAGATCAGTTTGTCATTATCTTCATAGATGACATCCTGATTTATTCCCGCACTGAGGAAGAGCATGTCGAACACTTACGTATAGTCCTGCAGACCTTACGAGAGCAAGAGTTGTATGCCAAGTATGAAAAGTGTGAATTTTAGTAGCGGGAAGTACAATTTTGGGGACACATTGTATGAGAGAAAGGGATATCTGTGGACCCTAGTAAGGTGTCAGCGGTGAGGGAGTGGGGACAGCCCACGACGCCGACTGAGGTACGGAGTTTTCTGGGATTGGTGGGATACTACAGACGGTTTATTTGGGGATTCTCGAAGATTGCAGGTCCAATGACAAATCTGACTCGTAAGGGCGTGCTGTTTGTTTGGGATGATGAGTGTCAGTTGGCGTTTGATGAGCTGAAGGACAAGTTAACTTCAGCACTCGTGCTAGCACTCCCCAGGGCGGGAGTGGAATACCTGGTTTATACTAACGCATACCTACATGGGCTTGGGGGAGTACTTCAGCAAGATGAGCAGGCCATAGCTTTTGCTTCCCAGAAGTTTAAGCCTCATGAGATGAATTACCCCACCCACGACTTAGAGCTGGCAGCGGTCGTGTTTGCGCTTCGAATTTGGAGGCATTACTTATTGGGGGAACAGTTTCGCTTATTTATAGACCACAAGTCACTGCAGTACTTTTTCACGCAGAAAGAGTTGAATATAAGTCAATGCAGGTGGATTGAGTTTGTAAAAGATTATCAGTTTGAAATAATTTATCACCCGAGGAAGGCTAATATATTTGCTAATGCATTTAGCCGTAGGCCGGTAGATGACACGATCGAGGTGTGGAAAGCAAAATGGAAGAAATTGGGACATCAGGATGTTGTGGCCTGATCATTTATATCTGCGATCATAATTACGCCTCAGATTGTTACGCGAGTAGTACAGGCACAGGCAACGAATTCATTCTGTCAAGATCGGATTAGGCAGCTTTTAATCGGGGGAGCCGAGTCTTATTCAGTAAGTTCCAAGGGTGGTTTGCGCTTCAGTGGGAGACTCGTTGTTCCAGAGGGAGAGGACGTTCGAAATGCAGTAATGACGGAGTCGCATGGGTCCCGATTTGCGGTACATCCCGATGGGGACAAAATGTACCAGGATATGAGACGGCAATATTGGTAGAGCGGGATGACAAAGGATATCACAGAGTTCGTATCCAAGTGTTCCACTTGCCAGTTAGTAAAAGTGGACCATCAGAGACCACCAGGTTTACTTCAGCCTTTGGAGATTTCTACATGGAAATGGGAAGGCATTTCCATGGATTTTATCACCGGGTTGCCCCCTTCACAGAGGGGGCATGACTCTATATGGGTTATTATGGATCGATTGACAAAAGTAGCCCACTTTTTACCCGTTAGGACAGACTACACAGCGGGACAGTATGCTCAGCTATTTATTGCAGAGATAGTGAGATTGCATAGTGTGCCTCTTAACATCATGTCGGATAGAGACAAGAGATTTGTATCTCATTTTTGGGAAAGCTTCCAAGAGGTTATGGGTACCGATTTGCGGTTGAGTACATCGTATCACCCGCAGACTGATGGGAAGACTGAACGCACTAATCAAATGCTCGAGGACATGTTGCGCATGTGTATCCTTGATTTCGGGGGAGATTGGGAGCAGTATCTTCCATTAGTGGAGTTTTCTTATAACAACTCCCATCAATTTACTATTGGCATGGCCCCATTCGAGGCATTGTATGGGCGTCTTTGTCGTTACCCAGCTTGTTGGCTAGAGGTGGGAGACAACAAGCTACTCGGGACAGAGTTAATTCCGTATACGTCAAGCAAGATCGAGATGATTCGGGATCGAATACGGGTACCCCAGGACAAACAGAAAGCTACGCCGATGCTAAAAGGTTCTTTCGAGAGTTCGCAGTAGGGGACTAGGTTTTGTTGAGAGTATCTTCGATGAAGGGAGTAATGAGATTTAGTAAGAAAAGGAAGTTGGCTCCGAGATATGTAGGACCATTACCTATTATAGAGAGGGTCGGACCAGTGGCTTATAGACTTGGGTTACCGGAACACTTGCATCGTATCCATGATATGTTCCACATTTTGTCACTGAGGCGATACCTTCGGGATAAGTTGGCACACACGCGTATTACGATTGAGGAGATTGAGTTACAGCCAGATAGTTCATATGAGGAGAGACCGGTAGCTATCCTAGATTATAGTGAGAGGAGGCTGAGGTCAAAGGTAGTTCCACTTGTTCAGGTGCAGTGGCAGCATCATAATGTGGAGGAGTCTACTTGGGAGCGTGAGGCGGATATGCATGAGAAATATCCAGATTTATTCATACCAAGTATGCCTTTATTTTTCCAAATTTTGGGACGAAATTCCTTTATTAGGGGGGAAGTATGTAATACCCCATATTTTTATGGTTTAAATAATTATGGGATTAATTATTACATAAGGATTAATTGAATTTTAAATATGAGAATTCAATTATTAATTAATCCGGATCTAATAAAAATAAATATTAACTAGCATGACCAAGGTTAAAACTTATTGATTTAATATTACTGGGTGATACGTAATATGGAACCATACACTTTGACAAATTGTGGAGAGAGAATAATACGACAGTTTAGTGAATTAAGTCAGACGCGCGTGTGAGTCGTGTCGGGACTAATTTAGTGGAATAAATATATCAATTTTATTTAGTAACTCGTATGGTCATTTCAAGTGTACCTTTGAGTTCGAAAGGGTCGAGATAGTCGAAATAGTATACCCGGGTGTTTAGTTTGGGTCCCGGGACAATTTTAGGCCTCACTGGCACCCCAAGAGGGCATTATAGTAAATTAGATTTTGGGGCTTAATTAATGGACGAAAATTAAGAGTTAAATTATCAGCCAAGGAAAGTCCATTAGGGTTAAAAGGTTACAGGAAGTAAGAACGGCTATAGGAAGTGTGAGGGAGAACTATTTCCAGAAGAAGAGGGCCAAATTAACACCACCTTGCACAACCACCACCACCACCGTGTACATCGGGACATGGGGAACACACCCATACCAACAACGTCACGAAATCAGACGACTAATTCGAGGTAAGTGTCTATAACTTTCTGTATTTCAATATTTATCATACTCATGTTAGTATAGGATTGTTAGAAATATGTTTTGGTTCATAAAAATGATGGAATTGAGGAATTTGAACATGTAAATTAATTCTGAGATTTGTTAAATTGAAACCCTTCTTGTTTGTAGACTAGAAATCACGTTTTGGGGTACTTATGTGTAGAACAAATCTGGAAATAATGGGTTCTTGAATATGAATTGGAAGAACTAGGGTTTTAATAAATTAAATTGGGGATTTCATATTTTATGGATGATTCGTAATGATTGGATGATTCTAGGATATTAGAATTCATATACTATTGATGGGATTCGAATTAGAACTGTTTGTTTGGAGTCTGGGATGTTGAATTAGAGGTTTTAGGTTTAAAAAAATGGTGAAAAAACGCTGAAAAATCTGGGTAGAAGACGAACAGCACAATCTCGGGAGAAGTCGATCGAAGTCGTTCAAGCGAGATTTCATCTCGCGCGAATTCGTTTGAGTGACATGTGGAAGTCTTTCAAACGACATGCCATCTGGTTCGAGCGACAGAGTGAAATTTTGGAATTTTCTTACAATCCAGTTTTGAGATTATTAGTTCATGGAAGAGATAGAAATTTCCAAATAATAAACTTAAGTAAGGTAGAATTTCGAAAAAAGTAGGAACAACTAAATACTTTAATTAATTCGGTACGGAGAGAGTGTACCTTAGAGATTACGAGAGAGATAATAATCTTAATAATTTTCCTATGAAATGTTGAAAATAAAAATACGTAGGAGAAGTATATATGTAGGTGAGGGAAATACCTATAAATTAAAATAGGATGTGTGGATGCCTATTATGTAATATGATTATTAAATGCACTAATGGGTGATAACCCGGGGGTGCAAGAATCTTATTATTAAGTGTACTAATGGTTGATAACCAGGGGGTACACGAATGAATTATAATTGTACTAATGGGTGATAACCCGAGGGTACAAGATTATTTAAATAAGTGTATTAATGGGTGATAACCCGGGGGTACATCATTATGGTTAGGTGCGCTAATGGGTCATAGCCCGGGGGTGTAGTATTATATATATATATATATATATATATATATATATATATATATATATATATATATATATATATATATATATAGGGCGGATGTGGCTATATGTATATATGTACGTGAGATTGTGAATTAACCTACGGTGTATAGCTTGTAAAGATGGACATATAAATGTATAAAGTAAATCTTAATAGTATAATCGATTTATTATGAAAACGGGAAAATATACTAGTTAGCTATTCGACCTAGGCTACCTTGATAACGTATTGTATGGGCGATACGAGTTTACTAATGGTGAGAATAAATGCTATTAGGATGAATTCAGATTAGTTATATTGAGTGGTATAGATAAGGAGAAAATTAGATACACGCCAGGCGTGCACGATAGAAGAGAGGTGAGAATCTCAAGTGAGAGTTTGAACTAACATGCACTTAATACTTGCTTTACTTCAATTTTTAAATACTTGTTTAAACATATATTTTTACACGTCGGGCTCTGATCCATTTCTTGCATCTCTTCTCTCTCTTGCTATATGTATGTATGTATTATATCAAAATCCACAGACTTGACATTGCTATCACTAAGAGTGACCTTATAGGCAGTTTTGCCCTTGTCCTGTCTCTTTAACCCCGTTGCACACATTTGAGGTTTGTGACCCTTACTGTCTCACTTGTCGCATATCTCTTCATCTTTCATAGGGTATTCTGCTCTTAATTTTTCAAAACCTTTCTTGCCCGTCTTATAATTTTTATCTTTAGAAGAATTGCCTTTGCTTAGTTTGAGAATTGTTTTGACATTGTTTGGCAAAAGTGCAAGACTATCAAGATCAAAAGCATAATTGGAGTCAGAAGCATCCTCCTTTTTATTTTTAGATTGAGCTTTCATAGAAGTTCCTTTTTTCTTAAGCTTTTGAGTTTTGGGAAAAATAGCGATTTCATAGGTTTGAAGGTCTACTACGAGTTCTTATAACCTAAGTATATCTAAAATTCCCAATGAATTATGCACTGTAACATTAGGGATAAAACGGGACGACAAAGATCTCAAAATATTTTTCACAACTCTCATCTCAAGAATTCTCTTACCCAAATTATAACTAGAATTGACAATATCAGATAATCGTGCATAACATAGTTATGGTCTCAAACTAAGTGGTGAGATATTATAGCTTAGAAGCTTTACACATCATTGGTAACCTTTTGAGTTATCTGGAGGGTATCCCATGCTTCATTAGACCTGGTGCTCGTCATGATGAAATGGAACTTGTCAAGGCTGACAGCTCAAGAAATTGTACTTGAGCCATGACAGTTAAAACTGCTCCCATTAAGTTCATCATCCATCTAAGTGGTGACATGTTTAGGACTTATGACATCGCCATTAGTCATAGTGGGTGGTGTTCACCCACTTTCACAAATAAGCCAAACATGCTCGAAAAAAACCTATATTCAACACTGTTAAAGAGTTTGACCGACTTGATGACTTATAAACTACTTAAAGATCTACTGAGTATCATGCACAGAGACTTCAAATCTTGAATACAGTGTGATGCAGTCTAAAACCACCCATAGGATGAAGCTATTCCCTCGTTATCCACTGATCAGGATCAAAATGCTGAATCGTTTCTTCTTCAGCCGTAGAGTCACAACTCCACAAAATTCAAGAATGATGACGCCATGTGGAGACTTGGGAATGGCATCCAAGGTGGGGTAACATAAAAATAGGACTATGTTAACATGTCGATGGTATGTGCTAAGGAAGCCTTATCAATATAAGGAATAGTTCTTGGTATGTCTTAAAGAGATGGTATGGGATAAAAGATGTAGCCTAGTGTGGTATTTACTACCTTTAGAATGCCAATGGCGGTGGGTGTGGTCATCTCGAATATTTTGTGTGGGTAGAAATCGAAGGTAACTTTTTTGGTAATCTTGTGTGGTCAAAATACACGTCAAGGTGAGTGGCTCACTTGAACTTAGTAATGACTATGGAAGTTTGGTATTTTGATCATGATATCATAAGGCAGGTAATAACCTACGTGTAGTGGGTTGGTGACGTCATCACTAGCGATGGGACATAGTCTATGTAGACTAAAGCGTGAGGTATCCACCAATCGAGATGGTTCATGTATGACAAGAATGTGAAAGGTAAGACCTTGCTCGCATGGAAGGAAGTCGGCCGTTGACTTCTTAACGGACCACCGATTCGTAAATTGCTTTCATGTTGCGAGAATTAATGGTTTTGATTCGATTCACCACTGCTAGTGATATAAGTCGGGGTATATGACTAGGATTAGTTCTCGGTGAGAACCCTATCAATTATTGGCATGACTTCAAGTATATGGTATAGGTTAGCTCCTATAAATTAGAGTTAGACGCTTATGGGAGAAATTACTCGGGACTGCTGCTTGTTCCTTATGACTATAGTGTGTTCCTTTCAATTTCGGTAATCGAGGACTGGTAGTATCACTTATGAGGTGACTCAGATTGGTTCCATGTCATTGTACAACACGATTGGTCCTGGGAGAGCGTGGTGGATAGGGTTTGTTCATTTCATCTAGGTAACGGGGTGCGCCCATCTGAGGTATTCGTGTTATTACATAAAGTTCTGCGTATGGGTGGCTACGTTCTCGGCTACATGATTTTCTCGTAGTATCGATCTTTCTTAGCACTGGTTGACTTTGAACTGTATGACTCGTTAGTTAGTGGATCAAATTGCGAATAGCAATATGATGACTTAAGGATACGGTATAGTAATGAAAATTGAGGAAACTTAGCATACGATGTTTCTTTGACACGATGAGTGGGTTAGAGTGACACTCTAGCGAGTACTCAAGGATGATACACCCAAGGTAGTATTAAGTTCATCAGAGTGACACAACGGAAGGTGTAAAGCGGGCGTACGGTGATGACTTAATGGGAATATTCCTCCTTGGAGTGAGAGAATAACATAGGATGATTATCAACGAACTCATGCGAATTGTGTATTTAAGATAACCTAAGAATTTGTGGAACACATGGTTTATGTTCCTAAGCTAGAATTGATTTTAATGATGAATGTGACGGTTGGTTGCATTATGATTCACATCGGGTGATCATCGACTGCTAGAATAGGTTTTTCCCATAAAGGCGCCGATACGCCTTAGGTACTAGCATATGTGGTTCTAGAAATGGTTTGCACTTGATCATAAAGTGAGTGGAGACTCGGAGTTGATTATGTAATGTTATGGTTGACGGAATGGTGAGCGTTAGAGTATGTCGCTTATTGAGTATTTGGTGACCTTAATGTTCAAGAGTTCGATGATTTGTCTTAGAGGATTTATAAAACTTAGAATAGAACTTGGTGGACCCCATAATCTTGAGGATTAATGGATGGATAATTTTGGGGACGAAATTCCCCAAGGAGGGAAATTTGTAATACCCTGTTCCAACTATTCAATAATATTATATATGAGTTATTATGGATAAGAGTTAAAGGTGATTATGAGAAAAAAAATTCAGTCAAATTGAATAAATAAATAAGATTATGGAGTAAGGGTCATTCGAATGACTCTAATGATTCGTTCTAATGACATCCCCGTGTTTTTAATAGTGATATGAATGTCGCAAGAAGCAGGGTTCAAATGACATGCCAGTGCTTTACAGTGGCAAGTCACACGAAGGGTCACGTGAACAAAACATCGAATGAGATGGCTTGTCATTCGAACGACTTGGTCTTATTGTTCAAACAAGGTAAACTGAAAATGTTTTGTCCAGTTTTCCCTTGTGCGCTTTCACGGTTTTAACCATTGGACCTTTGAGTTGTAGAGCTCAGATTAGCCCAGAAGGGGCAAAACGGGATTTTTGGCCTTTGGAAGGGTTTTATAAGGCATTATTTGGTTTATTTGGGGTTATTTGTAGGGAAAATGGAAGAAGAAAAGAGAGAGAGAGAGGTGGGTAGTCTGCCACCTCCTCCCACCACAAACCACCACCACCCCACCATTCCACCACCATTTTATGTGTTATTCCACCATGTTAAAGACTACAATATCAATTTTCACTAGTGTAGATGAGGAGCTACAAATTTTGGAGAAATGTTGGAGGATTTTTTGAGAAGATGAAGATGGTTTTTCATGTAGTTTGAAGTGGGTCTTGCTTGGAAGCTTGGATAGAGCACATTTGGGAGCATTTTTGGAGGGTGAATTTGGTAACCCCTTGAGGCCATCTTTGAAGGTGGGAGTTGCTATTCCTACACTAACATTTCTGCCACCACTGGATCTATTAGAGGTGGAAAAATCTATCTTTAGTATTAAGACTCTAATTCACATTATTTGTAGTCTTGTATTTCGATTACTTGGGTAGTATGCATATGCTTACATGATGAAATTAAGTCGAGTAAATAAGAAACATTTTTATGAAATAAAAATGTTGGAAAAATGATAATTTGTTGAAAATTGAGAATGAATAAATATTTCAAAGTTTTGAAGTATGAAAGCTGGTGTTTTATGAAAATAGTGTATTTTCTAGAAAGATTGATATTAAACATTTTATGAAATAAAATGTTTAAGAATAATATGATTTGTTTGGGTAAACATTAGTGAAACAATGTTTCTTGCAAAAATGAATATTTTATGAAAACAGATATTTGTTGAATTTCAAGAAATTAAATGTCTTTTATGCCTTGAAAATGTATTGTTTTCAAGTACGATGAATTTCTAGAATAAAAAATGTGTTTAGCTCATTTAGTAGGATTTTAAGATTAAAAGTCCATCTTCTCTTGCATAAAAAGTTGTAGTATTTTGGCATTGAGTGTATCAACAAGTTTAAAGAAGCTTTTTTGGGGTTTAAATATGAACTATGAAAAATAGAAATTCTTGTCTTTAAAGTATGTGAAAAAGGGGTTAAAGGTATGATGAGTACAAAATTGCAAGATTACATATAAAATAAAGGAAATGGTTTTTTCTTATATAAGTAGTCTTAAGTGTGAATGGATTTCTTGAATGAAGAAAGTAAAAAAATGTGTGGTTTGGAAAATTGTTCATAAAGGTATTGAATAAGTGTTAATGGGTAAACATGGGAAAGGTAGTGTGTATAACTTAGTAATGTTGTAAAGGATTAACACTTATAAAATTGGAACGGAAATGATGGAATACAAATATTTTCAATTAAGAATAATATGACTCCAAGGTTAAAAAGGGTGTTAAGATGTTAAAACACTTAATAAGTTAGTGTGGATAGCTCAATAGTGTTTTTGAAAGAAATTAACACTTATGGAAATAGAGTAAAAGATGAGTTTTGAAACAAATGGGTGAAATGGTAATTTTACTTAAAGTGGAATATTTTATGAAATAAAAATACCGGATAAGGCATTACATAAGTGGGCCCTAAATAAATATGATTTTGGAATAAAATCAAGGTTAACGCGTAAAGGACTTGAAATGTTTCAAGGCGTAACACAAGTTAGGGTGTAGGAAAAGTGGAGTAATGTGAACATTTGTAAACACATTAACAGTCTATTTGGTTTGTGTTAAAATAAAAGGTTGAATTATTAGCTTGATGATTATTTTTTCACCATCTCTGTTTGGATGGACCACTTTTCATTAGGTGAAGATTTTAACATTATCACCATTTGTTGTTTGGATGGTTAAGAGCAATATAGTGAAAGAATAAAATGACCATATTACCCTCATATTTCAAATGGATATAAAAATATTTATATTTAACTATTTGATTTTCATCACACATGTGTCATGGCCATTAAAAAATATTCATTTACCTCAAACTCAAATTTGACACAATTCCCCCACCACCACCACCACCACCCACCACCCACCACCCACAACTAGTCATATTTTGCTATGGAAGACAAATAATGATAAAAAGTTTAAAAAAACAGTCCCAACTAAAAAAAAATAGTCCCAATTAAAAAAGAAAACAATTCCAATTTAAACAAAAAGTTTTCAACAATGAAAAAAACTGTCAATTGTAAAAAAGAGTCCCAACTATAAAAATAATAGTCCACAATTCAAAAAAATAGTTCTTAACAACGAAAAAAGCAATCCTAATTACAAAAAAAGCCCAACTATGAAAAAAAATTCCAAATAAAAAAAAATTAACTTTGAAAAACCCAATTTTAAAAAAAAAAGCAGTCCCGATTAAAAAAAGAGTTCCAACTATGAAACAAAAAGTGTCGCAATTAGAAGAATTAAGAAAAACAGTTCACAACTATGAAACCGTTCCAATTAATAAAAAAAATCCGAACACATTACCTTGCACCAAAAAAAATCATTTTTTTAATTTTTAAAATTTTTTTAAGTTAATTTTTTTAATTTTTCATTTTTTAAACAAAAAATAAATTTTTAATTTTTTTTAAAAAAATGAATATTTAATTTTCATATTAATTGAGAGGGTGAAGTGAATATCTAATGACTATGTAATAGTTGTAAGTAGAAATAAGAAAAGTTAGTAAAGTAATAAGATAAATTTCATTGTTTTCACATGTTAAATTATTCATTTTACCAACGTTTTGAAATGGTTAAAGTTTCACCTCACTTTTCACTATATTTATTTTATTTCACCATGTTAAATGCCCAACCAAACACATATTTGACCTAAGTGAATTATTTTTTAACACGGTAAAAAATATTTCACCACGAACTAAACGGGCCTAAAAGGAACTCGGATGACCAGGATAATTAAGGGGGCCTCGGAGCCCTAGGATGAAAGGCCCAAAAAAATTAGCCAAAGTATATGGTGGCATAGTCGGTGGTGTAGACAACATTGAAGTATGTGGTATTTGAAAGATTATGAGAAAAGATAAAGGAATAAGGAACATGTCAAGAAATGTGTTATGTGGTGAAATGTGTTAATACAACCTAACTTGTATTAATTAATAAATGTTCTGGTAGAAGTTAAAATAGACAAGTAAATGTATAATTGATTAATGTCCATAAGGTAAAAAAAAGGTAAAGCAAGTGGGTAATGGGTGATTAATCAACCTAAATGGTTAAACCCATAATTGACACAAGAATGTGTTGTAAAAGGTTCTCAAAGTTTAAATAAGTATTTTCTAACATGGTGTTCACGTGTGTTGAAAGGGTGAGTTTCAACGAAAATACAAATATGTGATAGATGAGATAAAAAGGGTGATTTTGGTAAAGAAATGGTGTCGGTTAAATCAAATGTAGTGGTTTCAAGTATTGAACCGTGAGTGTTAAATAAAGCGAGAAATGCAAAGATGCCAACAAGGGAAGTCTTTTATAACATTAAAGTAAATTAATCTGGATAAATAATACTTTTTGTATTCCATGCATTAAGTATATGTATATATATGTATATATAAGTATACAATGAAACTCCATGGGCACATAGGCTTAACGTGTTAGAGTCTCCTTTTTGTCTTTCGATTCTATATTGCATTTGTATATTTTTCAGAGAGTATTGTCTCACACCCTTACTTTGTTACGGTAGGTTGGGAGAGGTTTCTTATTTTGAGAGCATTATACAGGTAAGTACATTCTTTACTTTATATTAGTTGCTCTGTATGCTTGGACTTCGGGGTACTCCCCATGGGTTCCTGACATAGTTTACTTTGAAACTGAAATCGCATCTTAAACAAGCAAAATGTTAATTAAAATAAGATAGGCCTAGCAACATTATATAGGTTGTTTCATTTCACTTCACACCTAATGCTCGGGTCGAACCGGGTTGACTACGGGTAACTCATGAATTCGGATCAGGGTGTTATAGTATGTGTATGCCCATATATTCCTAACTTGTACCGAAATTACCTAATGGGTGGTATAAACATAGACTTGTTTGGGTTCACCTTGGCTAGATCGTATAGGTTGAACTCTCTTTGGTGGGTTAGGTTGAGGCTCATATAGGTCCACCCAAAATTTAGGAACCAATTCCGAAATCGCTTGGGAACTGGATGTACAGTCATAATTTATTCCTTACCTCTCCCTAAAACCTAAAGCGGGATAGAGTTTCATCTTTCCTACGTTCTTTGATGTATCCTCTATAGTAACCTTGACATCTTGGGTACGTTTCAGATGTTTCTCAACTTAGGATACAATGGCTTTAAGTTTCTCACAAGTCTCCAATTAAGCTTGAAGATCTCTCATAAGAATAGACACTTTATTGGTCAAGTCACCATTTTTCATCTCCATTAAACCCACTTTCTCTCCCAAAGAAACTCTCACCAAGGACTCTATCTCTCGACTCTTTCAATTCCTTCTCCAAAGCTAAAACCCTAAGCGCCAAATTTTATTTTTCTCTTTCGTTTTAAAAGACTTGGCGTAAAGCTCTGCATAACCGTGTTGAAGCCACTTTCTCCCTCACTCAAAATGTCATCTCCCTCACTCTCATTGAAATGACTAGACTCAATGTCGAGATCATCATGTTTGGAGACTTCCTATTACAAATATTGGCATTATAGGCATCTTTGCCCTTACCCTCTCTCTGACCTCATTGCACACTTGTCATGGTTGTGACCCTTACCCTCGCACTTGTAGCGTATCTCTTTATCTTTCTTAGGGTATTCTACTCTTGGTTTTTCAAACCTTTCTTACCCGACTTAAAAATTATATCTTTCTCAAAACTTTTGTTTTTTTTTGGAAAAATTGTCTTTTCTTAGTTTGAGAAATTTTTTGACATTTTTTTGCAAAAAATGCAAGACCATAAAGATTAGAAAACATACTTTGAGTCAGAAGAAAGATCCTCTTTATTTTTAGATTGTGCTTTTATAGAAATCCATTTTTCCTTAAGATTTTGAGTTTTGGAAAACACATCGATTTCATAAGTTTGAAGGTATCTTGCGAGTTCTTCTAACCTAAGTACATATAAAATTCCCAACGAATTAGGCACCATAACTTTAGGGATAAAACGGGACAACAAAGACTTTAAAATATTTTTCACAACTTTTGTCTCAAGAATTCTCTCAAACACATTAAAACTAGAGTTGACAATATTAGATAATCATGCATAAAATTCATCAAATATCTCAGATTCTAGCATAGTTATGGTCTCAAATTGTGTGGAGAGATTTTGTAGCTTATAATCTTTTCATAACGTTGGTAACCTTTTGAGTGAGCTAGAGGGCATCCCACGCTTCCTTAGACGTGGTGCACATCATGATGCGATGGAACTTGTTAAGAGTGATGGCTCCAAAAATTATACTTAAGCCACAACAATTAAAACTACTCCATTTAAGTTCATCTTCCATCTAAGTGGTGACGATTTTAGGACTTATGACATCGCCATTAGTCATAATGGGTGGTGTTCACCCTCTTTCACAAATAAGCCAGGCACGCTCATCAATCTCTTTCAAAGCAGACCTTATTTGAGCTTTCCAATATGCATAATTTAACCCATAAAAATAGAAAACTTTATTATAAAAATTATCCATATAATCCCAATTTAAAGATCACACAATAAATTAGTGTAACCAGCTCTGATACCAATTTGATAACAAAGGGGCTATACATATTCACTTATATATTAGGTTACACACCCAAAGATATAATTTTTAACTAAATTTTATCTTGATAAGAATTAGGTGTTCATGTAAGATAATGTTCAATACAAAAAAGGACCAATCCAAGAAGAAGAAAAATTGAGGAAAATATCCCTTTCGGGCAAAACCTATATTCAGCATTGTTAAAGAGTTTAACCGACCTGATGACTTACAAACTTCTTAGAAATACACTAAGTATCATGTACAGGGTCTTTAAATCTTCAATACAATGTGATGTAGTCTAACATTGCCCACAGGAAGCATCTCTTCCCTCGGTATCCATCGATCACCATTAGGATGCAGAATCCTTATTTTTTAGTAGTAGAGTTGAACTCCACAAAAGTCAAGAGTAAACTCTATAAGGGTTTTGATATTATATATGGAACTTGGGTTTGACACACTCAAGAAATCATATTAGGGATGAGTGATTTGGTAAACAAAATGTTGTTTCAAAGAAACAAAAAAAAAACTTTTAGGGTAGGTATGAGAATTGATTTTTGTCAAAAGAATTATGTAAAACGATCCAAAAGAATCCTTTTTATAGAAGAACACATTTTTCGAGGCGAAAAACTTGTTCAAACAAAAATGACATTTCGTTTAAACTAAAACCACATGTTCATTATAACAAGGTCCAATCTCATTCTAACGACAGTCTTGGCTTGTTCGAACGAGCTTCCAATGTACTTCCAACGAGGTTAGTTTTGTCAAACAGAGACCACACATTAGAAGCTCGTTAGAAGTTCATTTTTAATGACTTAATCACTTCATTCAAACAAAATTACAACCTCGTTTGAATGAGAACACGGTCTCGATCTAATGATATGTCAACCTCGTTCCAAAGAACCAGAAAATAAAAAATATATATTTTAAAAAATGTTTTTATGTCAAATGTCTTGAATAAAAAGGAATATCCCATAATATATTTGATTGGGTATTATCAAAACCTCAAATTCATATACCTTCATAATGTCTTCATGATGATTCCAACGACTTGAATTTTGAAAACGATGCTCGGTCACTAACATGTCTTCAAAGATTGCGGATGCACATGTGGATGTAGTGCTCAGTTTGTAATGAGATATGCCAAAATATCTAGACTATGAACAATTATAAAATCTTTTTCTTATATTTGCGGTCCAATAGATATCGATGGATGTACCCATTTGAAAGGTATACTTGCTAATTTAATATATGGGTGATTATAGTTTAATTTACTTAAATTAATTTAATATAGGGGGTACTGCGTTTTAATTAATTTAATATATAGGTTGATGAAAGTTTTCAAAGAGTTTGTTATGAATATGAGCTACATTGAAGGATCCCTTGCAGAGGAATATGTTATTGTGGAGGTATCCGTGTTCATTAGGGAATATATGCCCAGCCCTAACATTATAGATGATGGAGATGAGTTCATCGATGAGGGTGGCCAAGTCACAGGCAAAATGAGTTAGACTAACAAGTTTACAATATGAGCAAGTAGTTCATTATATGTTTGAAATCGATGAAAATGTTGACAAATGGATAAAGTAAGTTCGTATTGTAATTTTACTTCGTGTTGTTATCTTATGTACTTGATCACCTTTTTGATAAATTTTCATTCAATATAGAACATATAATACTTTTGGTCACAATAAAAAAAGAAGGATGATTTCACATTGAGACAGTCAATTTAGACTTTAGGTGTCACAAGAGTTGATTATTACATCAAACGTCCCTTATTAAATGATAAATAATTGCAAACTTTAAAACTTATCTAATTAACTTATATCATCCATAATTTCAGTTGTTGAAGATGGATGATGCCACGTCAAGGTTTACTCATATTGCCACTCGACCTAATTTAATAGCACACGAGTATAAGAAGTTATGGTTGAACATTTATGTTTCTCATCAAGGTTGTATGAGTAAAATAATATGATACAAAACAACGATATTTCATATAAGGATCTTACTTATTTCAAGGTGAGTGCCAAAAATAATTCAAAATATTTTTAAATTAGACTATATATTTTCAAAGAGGTTGTGTTTTACTGTGATTAGTAAATAATTAAGGACAAAATTTTTTGTAAAGTCGATTCGGTACCAGTTTGATAATAGTAGACCTATCCAAGATGAAGAACAACGAGCCTATGAATTATAAACCATTTGTTTGTGCATTTGAAAAGCTCAAGAAAGTGTTTTACTCAGAGTGTATAAATAATTAATCGTGTTCAAATGTCTTACACATGCCAAAGTGACTCACTACTAGCATGGATAACCTAACAACTCTTATCGAATTTCAACCTTTTTTGGATGACAATATGAACTTGAAGAAATTTCTAGATACTTTACATGAATAGAGTTATTGGTTTTTAAAATATATTGAGGATTCTAATTTGTAATTTATAATTTGAAGTTGGTTACATATATGTGGATCTAGAACATTAATTTATTGTTCATTAACTAGGTCGTTAGGGGATTCTAATTTGTATTTTCATTTGATTCACTAATGAAAACAAGTGGGTGGAATAGTTTTGTGTTATTTAAATTCTTATATCCTTATTTAGTATTTCCAGTAGATTTTATATATAATGCTACTAAAGCCTTTTTTTCGTTTAATATTTGTAAATCAAGCCATCGGACCCCAAGAAAAAGTCAGGGAGATAAGCAATCATCTAAGATAAGCCCATCAAGTTCGAAAAGGATGCGAGTGTAATTGAAAATAATATTTGTCTACAGATGAGGTCGTTATAGTTATTGAAATCAGTAATTGGTCCCGGGTACGATAATTGGAGGAAATTGCCCGATGAGCTGACGATGGACATTTGGGGGGGCGTTAGAGGTATGAAAATCTCAATATTAATATTAAATATTTCACTTTTACATCAATTTTATTATATGTTTGTTTAATTTTAATTCACTAACTTTTATATATTATATGTTTATTGGAAAAAATAATCCAACTTGCCACTGGAAGCACGGGACAATATTGTGGTCAGTGTACATGGTCAATGGAATACATATAAGAATAACCTGCGCACCCGCTAATTTAGAAAGGGCCGAGAGTCCGTACTGCAGTGTGGGGACACCGCCCGAGGAAGGATCCAATCAAGTTGGCCAATTGGCACAAGTTTATGGATAATGAGGTGTCCTAGAGATAGTTGTCCACTCGTGGCTCAACGAGGACTAACCCATCCAAAAAGGCGAATGTACACTATTCGAGGTGGTCATCTTATGCGGAGATGGAGCATAGTGTGGTAAGTAAATTTCTTTAAATTACATTTTTCTTATAGGTAAGTAAATTGATTTAATTTGGTCATATTTTGCTTTAACTTGGTCACATTTTGTAGTAGTTTAGGAGTGGCCCCTAAGAAAATCCACATAGGATCTAATCTTATATAAATATTCGGACAAAGAAGGGTGAGGCCACTAATTCTCATGTCGTCGAGACTTTGGTGAATTATAATTCAATATATATTGTGAATTTCATATTTCTTATAAATTTTTATTTTTCAAAGTTAAAAACATGTTTTTATACAATATCAGGATAGACTAAAGTCGATGCACACCCAAAGTGATTCCGACAAGGCATCTCTGAGTGTGAATTCACTGATCCAAGTGTTGAGAATATATAGAAAATGTCATAATCGGGGTTTTAGCTCATGGATAAGAAATCAAAGTTGTTGGGTATTGCTTACGATAATAGTGGGTTGTCCTCCAATCTCGAAACGTACAAAACAGACACGGACTTGAAATTGGAAAATATCCAACAAATGATGATCCACATTTTTAAATGGGTCAAGCTCATGGATACGGAGATGGTAAAGGAGAAGGTGAATGATAAAGGTAAGAGAAATGAGAAATTTGGTTAGGGTACCACTACTCCATCTCCCTCACTGATGTTGTCCAACTCATCATCCCCATACGACATATACTTTACCAAAACCCACTATTCCTACTCCATTTGAGTGAGGAGGGGAGAAAGTACATATCTGTGACACGTGTGGAAGTGATCGAATTACCAAGGAATGAAGGACACGAGCATCATTTGGGTAACCAAAGTGCACAACCATCCACTACAGCATTTGGAGTCTAAGGTCATAGTTATTGAGATTTTTTCAAGGAAAGATGATGAGGTATTGTAGTTGTACGAGAAAGATGGTATTTGGCATATCGACGACATGTTGGGGTTTTACATCGTTTGGCCAATTTTTCTCCTCATGCCTTATTAAGCTTTTATAGGACTTTATCTTTGATAAATCTTGAGTTGGTGTAGTTGAACTTGTGACGTTTTCATTTTGATGAATTAACTTGAAAGATATTTAATTTTGATTGTGGATTATGGATTTTGTTGCTCTTGGTTTGAACAAAAACATGACATTTTAAAGCAGTTTTTTTGCTGGAAAGTAGCTACTGCCCATTAATTTTTTTTTTTTGCTCTACAGTTTTGTCACGGTCTAGGATCGTGACAACTTAGATCTTATCACGGTCCTAAGCTATGATAAAGCAGTCAGAAAAATTAAGCACCATTTGCACGACAAGAAATTTTCCCGTGCGCATGGACACACATACATTTTAATATTTAATCATATCATGAGCATGATAAAAGTCAACTGTGCACACGACTAGATTTGGTTTTGTCACTGTTCTTAACTGTAACAAATGATTTGTCGTCACGATTAAAGACTGTGATAAGACCGTAATCAGTTTAGTGTTTTCACAGTCTTTAATTGTGACAAGTCATGTTCATCCCAGTTTTAAGGTGATATCTTTAGTGTAAAAAAATGTGACAAAGGGGTGTTTTCATGGTCCATGATCAAACTTATCATGATCCTTGATCGTGACAACTCTCTTTTGTCACAGTCAAGTACCGTGACAATCAAGCTAAAAAGGTGTAGTGATTTTCAACTTGGAGAAGCAAAATTGGTAGAAAAATGCAACTATTTTTGGTGCCTTAGAGTCGACATGTTGATTCTGGCTCACTTGTTGCAGGAAAGTTAAGCACGACAAATGGCTTCTTGTAGGATGTTTAGTCATTTTTAGGTTAATATTGGAATGTTGGTTTTAATTTAATTGTATAGAATAAGTTTATTTTAATTTTAATTTAGGCTTAAATATTAAATTTAATTTTCAATTTTTTAAGACAAAAATCATGGAGGATTGATCGCAGTAAATTGGTCTAAAATAAAATTGCACATAAATAATATACATAATAATGAGTAAGGCACATCAGGTCAAATGCCCTGACTACTTCATCACAGCCTCTGATAAGCACCCAAAAGTGTCTAATTTAAGCCCGAATAGATGCATTTTAGTCACTCGTTTTAATTAAAATTGGCCTTATGTTCGTATTTTATCATTTTGCAGGTCAATCAGCAGTCGCAGTATTAAATAATGCTAAATCAAGTCAATTGCGACACAGAAGCGGTCAGAAGCATGCAACGAAGAAATTAAAGGAGACCGCGAAGTCAGAGTCCTATTTGAGCGTGCTGAGATGTGATCCGATGCCTCGAAATAGTCTCATAATCTTAACCTAGCCCAGACCGAACCCAGTCCATTTCCCGAGCCCGATGTGTGTTTAGTTTGTATTTCATATTGTTTTTAGATTTTTATTTTTAGTCATTTTATTTTTAGGATTTATTTTAGATTTGTTTAGAATTTTTTTAGGTTTCATTTTCTATTTTTTTATTTTTATTTTTATTAGTTTTTAGTTTTATTAGGACTAGTTTCCAAGAGTTTATTTTTAGTTTATTATATTTTATAGGACTTTAGTTTTCATTTAGATTTTAAATTTTTATTTCTTTTGTTTTATTTTAGTTTTTATATGAGCTTAGGATTTTATTTTTAGTTTTAATATTTTTTTATTGTTTTTAGTTTGTTTTATTTTTAGTTAGATTTTATTTTTTATTTTTAGGTTTATTAATTTTAATTGTATTATTTTATTTTAGGGGTACAAATTAAACACACACACATAATACCCATATAAGCCTACACCTAACACATACCCCAAATAACCCCTAAGACACACACCTACAAAATACACCCCCCCACCCACCCACCCCCCCCACCCCCCACTTCTTCTTCAACCTCTCACCTTCTCTCTCCTCTGTCTCACACTCACCTACACCACAAACCCACAACAACCCACCTCCATTACAACAAAAGCAAGCCCAGCCTTATATCCCCATACCATACTCACTCGGTTTGTAAACCCACGACCTGCCACGATCCCAACCCCCATGGCAACTCTCCATAAACATCCCCATAAAACCTCCAGCCTGATGACCCATCTCCGCCCCTACCCGGGGCTTACCAACCCAACGTTGGTGATGGCCACACAAACCCTCAACCCGTCCAGCCCTTGTCTCCTGCGCTGCATCACCGCCGGAGGCGACCCTCTGAAATCGGACCCCTGCTCCAGTCAACATCCTAACCGCGTCCACCCCCTGTCGCCGACCATCTCTGTCCACAACCCGAACCTCCTGAATCGTGCCCACAAACCGCCTGAACCCGCTCCTTCCCAACCACAACCAATCATTTTCCATATCTCCATCAAAATCGGAACACCCATTTGCATTAAATCCAATTCCTATTTTAATGGAACAAACCCTCTTCCACACTAAAATCAAATCCCAATAATCTCTCAACAAATAAAACATTTTGTGGGTTATAAAGCAAATGAAAAGGAGCTTATTTAAGGAGGACTCTCAATAGAAGAAAAAAAGGGAGACGCATAAAAAGAGACAAACTCTGTATATTATGTACAGTTTAGGGTCATAAAAAAAATATAAAAATACAAAAAAAAAATTAGTTTAGTTTTAGAATAATTTTTAGCTTTAGTTTTTAGTCTTCTTTTTATAATCAAGTGCGAAAATTGTGAAGAAGTTGGACGCATGCCAAGACGCATTTCAAGACAAATTTGTAGAAAAAATTGCGTATTGTATTTCTTCATTCTCTTTTCAATTTATATCATTCTTGATATATTATTGATTGTTGTTTATGCACACATGAGAATGTTTGACTAAACACCCCGTTCAAGGGGTGGGATGAACTGCGAATGATGTTAGTTTAATTAATCAATTTCATTAATGCTATAATTCTAGGAAAATTATTTTTTTAACTGTCACCAATTAATTTATGTAACGAGAGTTAGTAAATTAATTGAACGAATTAATGTTTGAATTTAGGAATCGAACTAGAGATAGGTTTTTCCGAAATTTGAATATTAATTCGGTGTTAGTCCTAATTTTTCATCATGTGACATTTTTAAATGTAACAACCCGCGCAATTTTGGGGGTATTTTCAAAATATAGAGAAAAAAATAAAGTTTTTTGTAAAATTATTTTTATTGCTCAAATATGTTGGATTTTATTTTTAAAGATGATAATTTCAAACGGTTTCAAAATTGGAATTAAAATGGAGTTTTAATTGAATTTTTATTATATAGAAGAGTCCTCAAAACATAAAAATCTCTAAGAGTCCTCAAAATATAAAACTCTCTAGCAAAAAAAACTATTTAAAAATATTGAACGGTCCGATCGAGCTGAAATTTTTTCTATAACTTCCTCTCTTCTTTATCTAATTCTTTGTAAAATTTCATCTAATTCCAACGGTCCGATCGTCCGGAATAAAATTTTTATTGTTTGTATCTTATTAAAGTTCTATTAGGATTAGGTTTTCTAATGACTATATAATGACTCTAATTCGTGGGGGACTTCTCATAATCACTTTTTCTCAAGTTTTTCACCAGAAAACACTTCTAAAAATATTTCCTCTCAACCATAATCATCAACCTCCAACATAATCAAGGTTTTGTCACCAGATTTGAAGGCTTATTTGGTGTTTTGTCGAGTTTGGGCTAGAACAAGATTTGATTATTTTCGCGAGAGGAACGTGATGGTGTGATTAGATTTTGAGGCTGAATTATGTGATGATTTTAAGGTATGGGGTTTTACACAATATGCTCCTTAATCTCGCGAGTATTATTCTCGTTGTTTTCTTGTGATTATTGACTCATATTTGAATTAATAAAGTCATTTGGAAATCTGGAAATATTTATTGGAATCTAATTTTGATTCATGTGGTATTATATTTGGTGTTGAGCATGTTGTCATGAGATTTTAATATGACACTGAAGTTGGGCACCCGCCAATATTTCTTTTTTCGGATATGCTAGAAAAATGCATAGGCGCGGAACGGTGGTGAGGCCTTGTGACCCGGTTAATGTGTTGTTGAGAAATTATACTGATATAATTGCTATTGAGATTCGCATTTGATTTGAATATTCGTATTCGTATTGTTATGTTCTATTCACCGCTAATATTTGTTGAGCATCTTTCCTGTTGTATTGTGTACTTCCCCATATTTTCTTTTAGTGGCAGGTTAGCGCGGATTTTTGGGCGCTTGGGATTTTTGGAGAAGGATTTTAGCGTGGATTATTTTGGGAAGATTATTGGAGAATACAAGTTGGAAGAATTGTATTTATTTTTTATGTATAGAGCATTGGAGATTTATTTGTTTCGAGTTAGATAGTTGTTGTATGTAATTCGAGAGGCTTGGTATTTATTTGAAGAAATTGAGATTAGTAGTTTCTATTTTCATTATGGGTTTTAGATGCTCTATACCTTGTGAATTGGGGAATTGGTTTAGATTTATCAATAGTAGCGCTCCGTTCGCTTCCCCCGAGCGGGCGGGGTGTTACATTAAATTAATTTTCTGAAAAAGATTTTATTAAATTTATAATTTTAACGAGAGTTAGATTATCGATTTAATATTATCTCGAAATATTTCACATTAATAAATTGAGAAATTAAAATAATTGAAAAATCAGTGTAATCCCATCTCTTAACCTTCTCACAATATTTCACACTCGGTTGCACATTCTTTTTCATTATTTAGTCATTTTGTAATTTTAGCATTAGTTAATTTTTCCCTTGAAATTGTTTTAAATAAAAAAAAAAATATATATATATATATATATATATATTTTCATAAAAAATTGGATTGCAAGTTTTCAAGTTAATTGTTTCATCTTGGAAGTTGGGTTGATAGCCGTACTTACCGCAATACGAGTTATTTTTAGACAAGTTATGTAAGTACTCAAGGAAATTTTGAGAGTGGCTTTTAAAGACAACGATCATACGCAAAAAGCTTCTTATCAAATGGTGTCGTTGCCGGAGACACGACTTCCTTGTGGTGTTGATTTTTTCCATCGACAGCTCCCTGGCGTGTCACGGCGCGACCATTATCATCGTCCATTTATAAAATGGTCGTGCACCTTCTACGAGGCCCACCCCTTCACTATTGCCACACCATTTTGCCTCCCCATCCAATTAGAGCACCATTCTTATAGAGCCCTTGTTGCCCTCACATTTACGCTTAATAAGGCCCCTGACCGGTGCCTGTTCACCCTCACCATTACCCTTCGTCCATGTACCCTCCTACCCACCCGCCCATGGTCCACCGATGCTTTGCATCAAGTAATGCATTTCTCTATACAAGTGCATTGACTTTTTATTTAGCCTTTATCCAGCAAGACCGGCGCTTCAGTCTTGTTTGGGGGTGATTCTCATCACCCAATTTTTCTACCGCCCTGCACTTTTATAGATCTTATCCTTTGGGTGAGTTCCGATCGGTCTGGCTGAAGACGTTAAACTTAGCACTACCGGGAGGCAGCCCGTCGTTTACTGTTTCTGAGTATGAGTCTTACCCTGTTTGGGGGTGGTGTTTCACACCACCCAATGATTTTCACATGCTTTATAGACTTATACGTATTTTTGTATCACATCTGTTCTTCAGGTTTCATCTATGCTCCAGAGTGCGGTACATTTCACTAGTGGTTCATTATGGTACTATCTTTCCTCCCTTGTGCCTTTCACTTTTATATATGGTTTTAAGCATCGAGGACGATGTTCTCTTTTGTTTAGGGGTGGAAAATTTATCAAAATTGTACCTCTTTTGAAAATTTTCAGAAACAAGTGATTTTAAATTTTTTGTGCAGTTAAAAATAATTTTTTTTGACATGATTTGTCTATCAGCCCTCTTTTAGAATCTCGGAATACCTGTGTTTGACCCAAAACTTACGCTTTTAACCTTAAATTAATTAATATCTCTGAAAAGCGTATTTGCACTATGAATTCTTAGACTCAGCAAATCTACACTATCACTTTTACAATCAAAAGTTGAAGAGTAAATATATTCTCAAGAAAGCCTTAAAAGATCACTAGTGGCGACTTAAACCCGTGAGATTTGAGATTTTCACCTTTTTGAGGGTTTTTACGTATCTCCGAGTCACAAGTTGACTCAACCTTCTTTGGGTACTACATTTAGTCGTTGCATGGTCTCATTATTTTTCACTTTTGGCATAATCACTGAGAATGACATTACTTTCGAGTTGTAAGAAACATGTATCTTGTAGTTTGTCCCTAGCACAAAACCGATTTTGCCATACACTTACCATTTTTCCTATCACATTATCATTCACCCATTATCATTTTTCATATTACCCTTATCCATATGTCCCAAATACCATCCATCATTGCTATCGTTTTTTAGAAAAAGAGTGTTTGAAAAATTCTCATGTAAATTGTCTTCATTTGTGTTATGAAAATAAATATGCACCGTAACAAAAAAAAAAGTTTAAAAATAAATTAAAAAAAAAAAAGATGCGATCATAAGTTCAAATGATGAAGACAATAGTCAGTCAAAGTGTGTTTCACTCTTCTCAAAACACCCCATCATTCATCTTCTACAATTCATTATCCCTACATACCTTACATAAACCCCATTTTCACCTTTGTTAAAGTGTTCGGGCAAACGAGAAGATTGTATGGTGAATAACTTGACATTCTCAACATAGTGGTTAGCATTCTTTCATGAGATCAGATTTTTTTCATGTATCCGTCCTTTTTATAAAGTGTGTGAGACGTTTGAACTTATTTATATTTACTCACATCCTGACACACTAGAGAGATACACTTACCCGATTCTCAGAGAGATATTTACACTGAGAATTAAAGTCAAAGCGTTGATCCTATATAGGTGATCTAAGAATTACTCTAATGATACTTAAGATTATTTCACACTACACATTCTAAGTCTTAGGAAGGATTACACTTTTGGTATGAAGTAATTTAATATCTCATTTTGATAGTTGAATACGGTGTTTCTTGATGTCCTTTTAAAGTTGGGTTGTATAGCGTTTCATCATCTACTCTGATACTGCAAATAAAAAAATAAAAATAAAATAAAAAAAGTTTTCGAATTTTGTGGGTATATTCACTGTAAACCCTCACGAGACACCACTCGTCCTGTAGGGCAACTTATAGGTTTAACGGCTTGTTGTACATGCTAAGTGCAATCGCCAGTGCCTGCGAAAGTGGCACACTTTTGGTTACTTATCTCTGTTTTCTCTCTAATTTTTGCTCGAGGACTAGCAATGTTCTGTTTAAGGGTGGTGTGATAAGCACCAAAAAGTGTCTAATTTAAGCCCGAATAGATGCATTTTAGTCACTCGTTTTAATTAAAATTGACCTTATGTTCGTATTTTATCATTTTGCAAGTCAATCAGCAGTTGCAGTTAAAAGAGACCGCAAAGTCAGAGTCCTATTTGAGCATGACGAGATGTGATCCGATGCGCCGAAACAGTCCCGTAATCTTAACCTAGCCCAAACCGAACCCAGTCCATTCCCCGAGCCCGGTGTGTGCTTAGTTTGTATTTCATATTGTTTTTAGATTTTTATTTTTAGTCATTTTATTTTTAGGATTTATTTTAGATTTATTTAGAATTTTTTTAGGTTTCATTTTCTATTTTTTTTATTTTTATAATTTTATTTTATTTTGATTTTTATTAGTTTTTAGTTTTATTAGGATTAGTTTTTAGGAGTTTATTTTTAGTTTTATAGGACTTTAGTTTTCATTTGGATTTTAAATTTTTATTTCTTTTGTTTTATTTTAGTTTTTATATAAGCTTAGGATTTTATTTTTATTTTTAATATTTTTTATTTTTTTATGGTTTTTAGTTTGTTTTATTTTTAGTTAGATTTTATTTTTTATTTTTAGGTTTATTAATTTTAGTTGTGTTATTTTATTTTAGAGGTGCAAATTAAACGCACACAATCCCTAAGACACACACCTACACAATACCCCCCCCCCCCACAACCCCTCCCACTTCTTCTTCAACCTCTCACCTTCACTCTCCTCTCTCTCACACTCACCTACACCACAAACGCACAACAACCCACCTCCATTACAAGAAAAGCAAGCCCAACCTTATATCCACATACCGAAATCACCTAGTTTGTAAACCCACGACCTGCCACGATCCCAATCCCCATGGCAACTCTCCATAAACATCCCCATAAAACCTCCAGCCTGATGACCCATCTCCGCCCCTACCCGGGGCTTACCAACCCAACGCCGGCGACGGCCACACAAGCACTCAACCCGTCCAGCCCTTGTCTCCGGCGCTGCATCACCGCCGGCGGCGACCCTCTGAAACCGGACCCCTGCTCTGGTCAACATCCTAACCGCGTCCACCCCCTGCCGCCGACCATCTCCGTCCACAACCCGGACCTCTCAAACCGTGCCCACAAACCGCCTGAACCCGCTCCTTCTCAACCACAACCAATCATTTGCCATATCTCCATCAAAATCGGAAGACCCATTTGCATTAAACCCAATTCCTATTTTAATGGAACAAACCCTCTTCTAAGCTAAAATCAAATCCTAAGAATCTCTCAACAAATAAAACACTTCGTGGGTTATAAAGCAAATGAAAAGGAGCTTATTTAAGGAGGACTCTCAACAGAAGAAAAAAAGAGAGACGCATAGAGAGAGACAAACTCTGTATATTATGTACAGTTTAGGGTCATGAAAAAATTCAGAAAAATACAAAAAAAAATTAGTTTAGTTTTAGAATAATTTTTAGGTTTATTTTTTAGTCTTCTTTTTGTAATCAAGTGCTGAAAATTGTGAAGAAGTTGGACGCATGTCAAGGGGCATTTCAAGACAAATTTGTGAAAAAAATTGCGTATTGTATTTCTTCATTCTCTTTTCAATTTATATCCTTCTTGACATATGTGACACCCCGACTAATTAAATACCGGTTAGCTACTCCTTTATTAAATCAATACAAAATGCCAAGTTGGTTCAGTTAATAGCATCACTGTCGAAAACATTTTAATGATTACTAACCACCTAGTATTTAAAAAAAATGAGTTGCCAAATTTTAAATTAAATCTGATTAACATGCAATAAATGAATTATGAAAGAACAACATAACCATTCACAGTAAAGTCCCAATAGTGTAACCAACAAGTAATAAAGAGTCTGGAGGAAATACTCCTCACAACAATCCCACAACTGAAATAATAAAACAAGTCTAAATCCTGAATTAATTACATGCCAAAAGTCTGAATTACTGAAATCTGAAATATCTTCAATAGAAATGGGCGATATGCCCTACAAATGATGAACACTTAATAGAGTCAAGACAAAAGAAGCGTCTAATAGCAAGACCCTATAACTTCCACAAACAGCTGCAGCTCGTCACCTGAATGGAAATCCTATGCATGGTGTCCTTGTGGCTGGGCACCTAAAAGCTTTTTACAAAAAAAATAGATTTGAAAGTAAACGGGTCAGAGCCTGAAAGTGGAGAGTATTTTAAAAACAACAAGTGTTTTAATAACATTAAAACAATGAATGCAAAGTACATGTTAGGACGTGCTCTCACATGAGATACTCACCTCTCGACTAATTGTGCACTCCTAACGTACAGTACCCATCTAAGTGGTATATATATATATATATATATATATATATATATATATATATCTAACTAAACCTACATACGTTCTAACCCATCTACTCGATTCACAATATGAATTCTCAATGTTATCACTTGACTAGATAGTTTTATTTAAACTCGGATTCTCAATTATTAGCATTACCATTTACTGGAGGTTATCCCCTTATTTATCTTCTCAAGGAGTTACTATAATTTACTCTCATAATTAAACATGACAAGTCTGTTCATTTAACTGTATACCATTCACATCATAAATATACAATACAAGCACCCCGAGGCTAAGCTGCGGTGCACACATACTCTGCTATCCATCCCGGTACATCACGTACATAAGGATTACAAATTCCGAATCTCTCAGCTGCAAGTATGGTAGGTATGTCATACACATAAAATCATATACATATACTAAGCATGCACACATCTTAGTAATTACCATAATTTATTAGTGGTATACTTCTCATTCTTATACCAATACACGTGCCCTCGATTTATATATACACACCATCCATTATTCTCACGTCGTGATTAGTTATTCGCGTCCTAACCCACAATTTCCATTTGGTTCAAATCATTCTTCTATATTTTACTCCTCAATATATCCCGAATATCCCAACTATATCAATTAGTCATCAAGGTAATGTTATCTCATCAAGTAAACAAAGTTACGGGACACTAGAAATCAAATCAGGCCAAAAAGGCCAAGCTGTCAACTCGTTAGAAGTCTCGTTCGAACGAAGTGGGCATCTAACGAGATCTCGTTCGAACGGAAGGCATCGAACTAAAATCCAACTCGTTTGAAGTCAAACTTTCAACTCGTTAGAAGCTCGTTCGAACGACCTGGGCAGGCCTTCTAACGAGGTGACAATTTCGAGCCCAGAATTCCCCTATTTCGTTTTTCCCAATTTTCTTCACCTCTAATCTCATCTAAACGTTATTCCAACAATATTTTAAGGTTTCTAATCATCCCTAAACATACTAAATCGTATTACAACATTTATATGGGGTCAAATCATTCTAAACCACATCTAATCATCAATTCTCCCCAATTTTCCCCAAATCCCATGAACATGAACCCTAGAAAATTAAAGTCATCCATAGACATAATTAAATCCGTTTTTGTGGTATAAAAGATGTAATTCTATCAGAATAATCACCCAAACAAAATTCTACATGCAATCTCTTTATCAAAAGTAAATTTCTAAATCCAATTCAATGGGTTTTTATCAATCTCCCAAAACAAATGAAATTTTCATAAATTCCTACGCATGGAAGAAACATTCGTTGCAATTAACGTAATTAAACCACTTGCCTCTGATCTTTCTCTGAATTTGATGTTGAATTGATGAAGGTTGGTCTCTCTCTCTCTCTCTCTCTCTCTCTGCAGAATTCTCCTTCCTCTCTCTCTCTACTAGTTTTTCTCCAAGATGACAATGGTGGTTTAGAGGTTGCCTTAGGAAACTCTTAGAACTTTTTCCAATAACTCCCGTAGCCCATTAATTCATTTAGTGTTGTTAGTGGGTTTAGTGGGTAAAGACTAAATCAGATTTTAACCTCTAATTTTCGTGGGTTTTAATTCCCAAAATTCCGAAATTACCAAACTACCCTTTTGGGGTGCCAGTATGGCCTAAAAATGCTCCAGGACCCAAACTAAACCCCCGGCTAGTGTTTTCTGACTATTTCGACCCTTCCGGACACGTTGGCGCACTCAAAATGACCATACGGTTGATAAAAATAAAATTCACTTTTTAATTTAACATAATTACTTTCCCGACGCGACTGTCACGCGCGTCCCAACAAAATTTCTCAAATTGCCGTATTTCTAACTCACGACGAATTCAATATTTTCAATATTCATATATTGCCATATATACATATTATAATCAAATACCAACTCACATCTCGTTAGTATTTTATCCAGATTAATTCTCAATTAATTCACATTTAATTTAATTAATCCCATAAATAAATATCGATAAAAATGCGCGGTATTACAATATATTATTGATTGTTGTTTATGCACACATGAGAATGTTTGGTTAAACACCCCGTTCAAGGGGTGGGATGAACTGCGAATGATGTTAGTTTAAGTAATCAATTTCATTAATGCTATAATTCTAGGAAAATTATTTTTTTAACTGTCACCAATTAATTTATGTAACGAGAGTTAGTAAATTAATCGAACGAATTAATATTTGAATTTAGGAATCGAACTAGAGATAGGTTTTTTCGAAATTTGAATATTAATTTGGTGTTAGTCCTAATTTTTCATTGTGTGACATTTTGAAATTAATTTTCAGAAAAATATTTTATTAAATTTATAATTTTAACGAGAGTTAGATTATCGATTTAATATTATCTCGAAATATTTCGCATTAATAAGTTGAGAAATTAAAATAATTAAAAATGCAGTGTAATCCCATCTCTTGACCTTCTCACAATATTTCACACTCGGTTGCGATTTTTATTTTGGAATTTATGAATGACCTACTGATTTTGCCAAACAATTCATGGATCGTACGATAGGGCTCATCCGTGATTTTTTCCTTTTCTTTATATAGATTATAGGTCACTGTTTCTAGGGTTCTTTATTGCAAAGGACAAAGGATGCTTTTTTTTTTTGTAGTATACCATGAGGTGTCCGGTCAACTTACGCGCACCTCGACTAATTCCTATTCGCGGCTCGTGGCTTCCGTTGATCAAGCATTATTTTGATACTACCAGGAATCGAACTGGGGACCAAACTCATTTTACTCCCAAAATTGTCCCAGCGACAACCGTATACCACTGGGCAAGAGACTTAGTTAACAAAGGATGAATTTAATCTATTTTAAACTGCTATGTCTACTATAGTAGCGGAGCCACTTTGTAGGGTGGGGGGGCAAGTGCCCCACCAAGAAATTTTGAAAAAAAAATAAAAATTAATTATTTGTTACCATTTGAAAGTTTTTTGGGATTTAATTATTATTTAAACTTGCAATTTTTTTTTATATAATATAATATTTGGTGAGCTAAAATAATTTAATATTTAAACTGACAAATTCAATTTTGAAAAAATATTATAAAAGAACTCATAAAAATGAGATGCCTGCAATCGATAAAATCGATGTTCAAAAGAACTCTGTTCCAAAAAAAATATTATATTCAATATTTTTTTAGTTATAATTATAAAAATATAAAAACAAACTTAAACTTTTTTTTTCGAAACTCCCGTCTCCAAACTCCCGTCAATGAATTGTGCCCCCACCTACTCGTGATATCTGGCGTCGCCGCTACTTTCTCAAGTAAATATGGAGCAAACATATGCTTTTAAGTGATTAAATAATCATTTGCCTCAATAAATTTCGCAATCAGTGAACGAATCTTTTGCCTCGTAACAATTTGTGTTGACAAATTTCAAAGACCCTGTCGCACCCAACTGCTAAAGATATCTTCAACAAAGACTACAAGTTGTGTTTGTTGAAACTTCAAACCTTAGCTTTAACTGATTATACACGGTAGTATTTCGTACGGATCATGTGAAAGGCATCCTTTGAGTTTTATGATCCTTTACAAAACCCCTCATATCTCCGGATAGATTTTAGTTTTTAAGACATCAAATTATTTAATAATTTAAATTTTGGTTGGTCAATATCATTAATATAAACTTATTTTTATAAATAATATAAATTTCCATCAACATTATTAATTAATTATTATTTAAAACTTCAAATAATTTGACAACGACATCAATTTTTTTCCCACTATCTCCATATATAGTAAGACGTTAAGACAGATTTTATTGAATGTTTCTCACCAGACAAATTAATTGAATAGTTCTCACCTCTAAGACAATAAGGGCCTGTTTGGTTTGCAACTATAATTCTGTTTTCTGTGTTTAAATACAATTCTGATAAAAATCTTCATTTGGTAACCTGTTTTTAAACACAGAATTATAATATTTCTGTGTTATAATCAAGTTTTCCAGAAAACAGGTTTTGGGTGTTTTATAACGTCTGTTTTTTATTTTTCAACTCAGAATTATTCATTCTTAATATTTTAAAGTAATTATACCTTAATATATAATATACATACATAATACATTAATGTGTGTAATTCTTATAAATAAAAAATATATATGTACATATACACAAAATTATGTATGGAATAATATAAAGTTAAATAATATTATCAATAGATACATGATACTTATATATAGTTTTATACATGTATTATTAATGTATGGAATAATATAAAATATACATATAGTACATATGTATTAAAAAATATTATCAATTCATGTATGTATATAATTTTATAGTGAATTGTACATGCGGCATCATTATATATAATAGAGAGAGAGAGAGAGAGAGAGAGAGAGAGAGAGTTAAACTCCCCAACCTACCTCATTAAATATACCTAAAATTACATGATATTAAATGTACATGTATATAATTTATGATGTATGTATGTATGTATGTATGTATGTATGTATGTATGTATATATGTATACATTCATGTATTATGTATGTATGAAAGTTTTATATATATATATAGTTAAACTCCACAACATACCTCATTAAATATACCTAAAAATACATGATATTAAATGTACACATATATAATTTATGATGATAATGTATGTATGTATGTATGTATACATTAATGTATCATGTATGTATGAAAGTTTTATGTCTATTTATATATACATACATATATTTTACACACACACACACACACACACACATATGTATGATATAAATAAACGTATTTGTCAATTTTCAAAAAACTGTATTTAAAAAAATGTTTACCAAACGCACACCAATAATTTAAACACAAAAAACTGAATTTTAAAACTGTATTTAAAAACAGTGTTTAAATCGAATTTTCTGAAAAGCGAACCAAACGAGCTCTAAATTTCTAGGCTTAATTATTTCCCATCGCCGTGACTTTAAAAGACCAACGCTGCTTTTAGTTTGAAGCTGACAGCTATAAAAGTCAATCATATATCTACCAATCATTTATTCTTCAATTTATTATTCTTCAATTTATTATTTTTCAAGACTAGAAGAATAAATTGGTTCTTTGACGTAATAGTAATCCAATATGACCGCTTATAACAATCATTTATTCTTCAATTTATTATTCTTCAATTTATCTTAGACTAGAAGAATAAATTGGTTCTTTGACGTAATAGTAATCCAATATGACCGCTTATAAACATGACTTTGTCCAACTTGGCATCCAATTTATAATAAAGACACAATTAAAAAATCAACTATTAGTTGAACGAAATGTGGACGTACTAAATTAAGGTGCAGTTATTAAATCGTTTTATGAATATTTTTAGGGACATATACTAAATAGTTCCTTGGATATTTTTTAATATCCATTTAATCCAAAATTTTTTATTTTGTCTCAAAAAGTCCTTTGCCACATATTTTGGAGAGGGAGTGCCGCTGGTGCGGACCTCTAAAAATAAGAGGATATTGAATGCTTGAGGGACTAAATGAGTTAAACTAAAAATATGTATCCTTTTTAAAAAATATATATTTATAGTAGGGACTATTTAATAATTGACCCATTTTTTTAATACATTTTAAATTTGTTTTTTTTATTTTGTATTATTTTTAAAGATAAAAAAATATAAGATAAGAGACCTTTTAATATAAAATAAAAAATTTAAATTAAATATATATTAAAAAATATTAAATTTTTTTTTTTTATATTATCCTTAAATCAATGGGTAGAGTACGAGGAAATTTCCTTTTTGGGCAGGCATATCTCAAAGAACATATCAAAAGACACGAAACTTTCATATCTCACCGAAAAGCACTCAACAATTCGAATTCAATGGGTCTCCTTAAATCCCTTGTTTTAATACTAGCTTGTTTTTGTTTAGGGTTTTGCAGTTGCAGAGACACCATCACATTCACTCAACCCATTAACAACACTGAAACTTTAGTATCGAATGGCACCGTTTTTAAGTTGGAGTTTTTCAGCCCTGCTAATACCACGAATCGTTACCTTGGTGTCCTGTTCAACGTCGCCCCAACGACACCGGTATGGGTAGCTAACAGAGACAGGCCTCTGAATGATTCTAATGGGATGTTGATCATCGCCCGTGATGGCAATCTTGTAGTCTTGGATGGGCGTGAACAGATTATTTGGTCAACAAATGTATCAAATTCTAATGCAAATGCAACTGCTCAGCTTTCAGAGAGTGGGAACCTGGTGTTGAGAGATTCTAACGGAAGGACAACATGGGAGAGTTTTGAAAATCCTACAGATGCGTTTTTAGAGACGATGCAAATCACTACCGATGTAAATAATAATAGAGACGAGAATAATATGCTAACGGCATGGAGAAGTCCTTCGGATCCATCGACTGGTAGCTTCACTGCTGGCATTGATCTGCTAAATTTACCAGAATTCTTCATATGGCATGGTAATAAACCGCATTGGCGGACCGGTCCTTGGGATGGTCAGATTTTCATAGGGGTACGCAGTATGAATTCGGTATACATTAATGGATTTATTCTCTCAGATGATAGAGCAGGGGCTGCTACTTTAACTTATACGTGGCCAAATGAGTCAATTCTAAGATACATGGCCTTAAGTTGGGAAGGAAATTTTATTGAGAGGCATTGGTTTGAGGAAAATGAAGATTGGGGGGTTACTTGGAGGGCTTTAGAGAATCAGTGTGATGTTTACGGTACGTGTGGGCCGTTTGGAAGCTGTTATTCCCAAGATTCACCAATTTGTAGTTGTTTGGACGGGTATGAGCCAAATAATATGGAGGAATGGAATAGAGGAAATTGGACAAGTGGATGCTCGAGGAGGGCGCAGTTGCTGTGTGACAGAAACACTAGCATTGACAGAGAAGATGGATTTATAAGGTTTAGAAACATGAAAGTGCCAGATTTTGCTCTGTGGTCAAATGCTCAAGAAGAGAACTGTGGGACCCAATGCTTGAGTAATTGTTCTTGCATAGCCTATGCGTATCATACGGGGATCGGGTGTATGCAATGGAACGGTAGCTTGATTGACGTACAGAGGTTCTCTGGCAGTGATGGCATTGATCTTTACATTCGCGTGGCATACTCGGAGCTTGGTATTTTTTTTTTCTTTCCCTAATACTATTTTAGTTTTAATGATTGTATAAATTGAATTTGAGACATAGCATAGGAAGATGTTAAGTATATGTGATTATTTATTCTTGATAACCCTTTAGTATATCTCCACCTCATTATGTTAAAAATTATTATGATTTTTCAAAGCAAAAGAGTATTGCTGGATTTTTTTAAAAATTTAATCTAGGTTAATTATTCTATTTCATTTTCTCTAAAAATCTCCTTATATTTGTGCAACTCTGCAGATAGAAAAAGAAGCTTTAGAGTTGTTGTTGCGGTAATAGTGTCCATAGGCTCAATAGCAATTGGCATTTGTGCATACTTATTATGGAGGTGGATGGCCAAAAGAAAAGGTAATATAATATCCCTATTAGAATTGGGTGAAAATGATGAGAATTTTATGATATTGTATAGGTTACATAGGATTACTTTCTATATCAAGAAGGAAACTGAAAGTGAGGTGTTATTTTCTACAGTAAAGGATGTTTATATAAGCGATTTATATGAAACCATGCCCCCAAATACTGTGAACCAAGTTAAACTTGAACTGCCACTATTTACCTTTGAGATGCTGGCAACTGCAACAGAAAAGTTCCAATCGTCCAATAAGCTCGGACAAGGTGGTTTTGGTCCAGTGTACAAGGTAAAATACTTTATGTTCATCCTGGGTATTATAAATGTTGTCTATAAAAGTTATATTGATATCGATTTCGTGTTCATATGCAGGGAATATTGCCAAATGGACAAGAAATAGCTGTGAAAAGGCTTTCAAAATTTTCAGGACAGGGGCTGGAGGAGTTTATGAACGAGGTTGTGGTGATATCCAAACTCCAGCACCGTAATCTTGTTAGACTTCTTGGTTGCTGTGTAGAAGGAGAAGAAAAGATGTTGATATATGAATACCTGCCAAAAAGAAGCCTGGATGCATATCTCTTCGGTTAGTTGATGCCAAACCTCTTTTTGATATTTTTGGTTCTTTCACTAAACTAGATTATGAAAGTAATATACTTTTTATTTTGTGCTATTGTTTATTTAATTATAACAAAGAAGTGTGTAAAGAACTTATATTAATACCTTTCAATAGGAGGAAGCAAGAGGCAATATGCAAGACACCATATAAACAAATATGAAATTTTTATTCAAGTGTGTTAGGTTTACATAAAATATTATGGTTTATATTGCATACACCAAAAATATCATATAACCAAAGTACTACTACACTATTATAAAATTACATGATGCGTGACATCCGTAACAGTTTAAACATAGACCTTTATCAATCTATTAATCTTTCTTATTGATTTTCTCAACATCCATGTAATTGAACTAAATATCTCCTATTTGTTCTTTCTTTTGGAGGAAACTCTCAGATCCACACAAACAAGAACAGTTAGATTGGAGGAAGCGCGCCAACATTATTGAGGGGATCGGTCGAGGCCTCTTGTATCTTCACAGAGATTCCAGATTAAGGATTATTCATAGAGATTTAAAGGCAAGTAACATATTATTGGATGACGAGTTGAACCCCAAAATTTCAGATTTTGGCATGGCAAGAATCTTCGGAGGCAACCAACATCAAGCCAATACCAAAAGGGTTGTTGGAACTTAGTAAGTAGATGTTCATTTTAAAACATTAATTCGTCTGCCACCATTTTGGGACATATCTTGGTTATCACACACTGATGTGTTATAGGTGTAGTGGTAAGTGTTTCAAGCCCTTGCGACTAACGGAGTAACTGATTGCAAACTGAGTTCCAGAATAGTGTCAACTTGAAATTACTTTCTCTAGTTCCCTTATTTTTTTCCATGAAATAAACCCTATCAACTTAATTAACATTATGATTTGGATTGTTCATATAATGCAGCGGCTATATGTCCCCTGAATATGCAATGGAAGGGAGATTTTCAGAAAAATCCGATGTCTTCAGCTTTGGGGTGTTGTTATTAGAGATAGTTAGTGGAAGAAGGAACACTAGTTTTTATGATGACGAACACGCTTTGAGCCTTCTCAGATTTGTAAGTTCATTTGAACATTCTTTCTGTTATGTAAATCTGGATATTTCTTGCCGTGATAATTTATTATTTACAACTCAAACGTGTATTGACATTTCCAGGCTTGGAAGTTATGGAACGAAGGGAAAACGGTAAAATTAACAGATCAATCGATATCTGATCCCTGCCTTCAAATGGAGATCTTAAGATACATACATGTAGGATTACTGTGTGTCCAAGAATTCGCAGAAGATAGACCAACGATTTCAGTTATTCTGTCAATGCTAAGTAGTGAAATCGCAGATCTTCCTATTCCAAAACAACCTGCATTTACTGAACGACATACTTCAGAGACAGAGGCATGTAAACTGACTCCAGAAATTAAATCTGTAAACAATGTTTCTGTTACAATTATTGAAGGTCGATAGCAACTAACTTCCTGAGATTTCTTTCTTTTGGTTTTCTCATTTTTGGGGGTTCTTTCCTTTATTCGATGATTCAATTAAAAAATATTTATACATATTTTTTTGTTTGATTATTTATACATTTCTTTTGGGTTGGGGATAGGGATGAGGATTGTCCTATCTGATAGCAATTCTCAAGTAACGAGAGTAATTGCTTCAAGGTCCCAGGAATGGTAATCTTGAGATTTTAAAGAAAATGTACCTGACACCTTCTGGTTCTAGTTTTATTTAAATACAACAGTGTCTGTCATCATTATTTTTCGATTACTAGAACTCCACAAAGTTGCAAAGACATTTTCTCAGGAATCCGCATGTTCAATTGTTCAAGTCATATTTATTTTTACCTAATTAAGTCTTTTAGGAAGAAATGTCTATCACGCTGAAACACTTCTTATATTGTAAACACTATGCAGAAAGATTTGCCTCATAACTAAGATCTTAACCGAGATCACACTATGCAGAATGATCTGCCTCATAACAATAATATTTTCTTCATGACTAATAAAATAAGACTACAGCATGGGGTGGAGGTGGTGCCGCCAAGTGTTCCCACGGGTAAATATAATTTTCGAGTGAATTAACTTTTCTACCGAACGAACTTCCTTTCGACCAATTACTTTGGGTTTTGAGGTTATAGGGTTTAAACAATATGAAAATCAAGATTATATAGTGTATGATGCAAATAGGAAATCCTTATTTTTACGTACTTTGATGTTTATTTTATCGCGTGGTCCTTCGGGCATAGCTATATATTTATAAAATATACAAAATTGTGCCTAGGGAACTAATCACGTATTTATGTTTTGAGGGACTCTAAAAATAAGGCCGCTAATTTTTTTTTTAAATTATGTTATGTAATCATGCAAGGGAGCGATATTAAGCATATTAGGAAGGAAGGATAATGATAGTTCAGTTCTCTTGATTTATCCCAAGTAGAGTCGCCATTGTGGCGTTGCGGTTTCCGAGCTGTTGGTGCATTTGGGGGAGATAGTTACTTGTATGAGTTCATGAAGGATGCCCGGAGTTCTTGTCGCTTGGTCCTCCACTTCCCCCCAAGATCGGTATCGGTTAATGTGGGTTGATTACTTTACCCCGGAAGATGTTTGACGCCATGTCCAGTTTGAGTCGCACACCCTTAGTTTTAGGCTTCGACCTAAGTGTATTCCGTGGGATAAGGGTTTGGTTGGTTTGTTTACAGTTACCAGTTTGTTTTATAAACAAACAGAAGATTCGTATTAGCCCTTTCGTACTAATCTTAAGGCAGGTTTAAATCTGCGGTTGGTCCTGATATTATTATTTTGTGGGTTCGGGAATCGGGTTACAAGTGAGGAAGGTATATGGCACCACACTTGTTCTTTATGTTTTTTTTAATTATACTCTTATTATAGCTCCTTACATTAATTGATTACTATTTAGTTACTTTTAGATCTGGTTTAGAGTCCTTATGTTGAGAGTCTTTTTGACGTAAACTACATGTCAATGGCTAAAAAGAAATACCAAACCCTAATTTTAAAGAGAGAATTAAAAGTTGTCTTATATTTCAAGAAGGAAAAGTGAGTACAAATGAGATTACATGGAGTATTTATATGGGATGGATTACTTGCTAATTAAGTAATTAGCTAAAAGGACCAACTAAAAATAAAAGAATGCCTAATTAAAGAAAGGAAATGCTTAAAAGAACTAAAAATAGAAAATGGAAATAAAAGGAAAAATAAAAGGATGAGAGTTTACTAAAGTCAAATAGAGCTCGAAAGCACCTGGTGGCCTCTGGGTCAGGATTGGGAGTTAAAAGGCATTACTCCCGATTTTGATAGTTGACCAAAGTCAAATGCATCTCAAAAGTGCCAAGTAGCCTATGGGTCTGAATTTGGAGTAAAAAGGGAAGTATGTGCGAGTCGTAAGGTTGATTTGTGCACGGTATGGACCACTGGAAAGGTTATTCAAAGCCTTATGAAATTGCATTGAGCTACTCTCAATTCCAAGAGTTAACTAAATTCAAACGAAGCTCTAAAGATCCCAGTGGTCTTTGGATTAGGGTTTGGAGTAAAAAGGCAAGTACGCGTGAACTGTAAGGATGATTTGTGGACGGTATGGAGTGTTGGAAAGTCCATTCAGAGCCTTATGAAAGTTAATTAATCTAATGTTGATTACGCGAGTTAACTAAATTTAAACGAAGCTCAGAAGCGCCCAATAGCCTCTGAATTAGGGTTTGACGTTGGACCTTGTGTCCGAGGATGAAAGGGATAATTTTAGGGACCTAAGAAAGTGTTCGAAGGGTACTAGAATGCGATGTCTACACATTGCCCAATAAATTATATAAAGTCCACACGCATGGAATCATGTGCAAAGGAAAATTTCTTTATGTCAAAGAGTTCTCTCTATGTTAGCACCTTTTTACAACTCATTAATACATCATTCGTGCAAGCTGATGGTTACTCATAGCATGTTTAATAGGGTGAGTTGTTTCGTAACATGCCTGCTCGCATGGATTTATTTTGGTCTTTGTTTCCTCGAAAGAAGTTTGCTTGGGAACCTTCCTAGCCAGGTCATTCGATGGTGCATTGAGATTCCTTAGTTCTCCCGGACTTAGTCTTTCGAGTGTTTGGATTAATCTCTTCCATATATAATTGAATGAACTCCCCTTTGCCTTAATGAAGTAATTTATCCCTGAGTAAGGAGTTTGACAAATAAGCCCCTCATAGAGAAAGTTGTTGTGTAAATAAGAAGTTTCTTTACGAAAACCTTATTGAAATAATTTGTAACTTAAAATGCCTTGGTCAGGAAATCGATTCATCTCAGATCATAATAGTTCATTATTTACAACCTCTCAATTTTAAATCCTAAATCGAGGAAACTTATCGAGGGACCTTATTTTTACATATGTTAACTTTGGCCACTCACACCCCAAACGTAAGAACTAATCGCTTATATATCTTTTCAAAAAATTTTAAGATCATTAGTTCAGACATCATCATCATTTTTCGCTATGTGTAGCCACGAGACCATTTATGAGGCATTGGGTTACACAATTATCATTTTCCCCCTAATTTCATAACAAACTTTGTTTAATGAACCATCAAAACCATTTTGAAATGGCTATAAGATAGAAACCCTATAAAATCTTTTCTCTTTCATTTTCTCAAAACCTTCTTGATATGCTCAAAGTGCACCCTCTTACTAAGAGTAACTAACATCCGCCAGTCTCACAGCCGAGGTGACAGAAGATTATGACAACCATTAACAAGGTCGTCTCTCATAAGGTAGGCCCATCATACATCAACCTCGGTGGGTCGTCAGCCGAGGTCAACAGAGTCTCATGGGTTTAATCGTGTGACAACATCGTCATCGGCCCCAGCCGACGTTGCATTCGTCAACCGAAGTTAGCCATATCTCATGGGCTCAATCATCTGCCAACGTCATCATCGGCCCTAGCCGACGTTATAATTACTTCATACCTAATCTCGACCAGTGCTCCTGGCCGAGGTCATCATGGATATTGACCTCGAATAAAGCCATTATCGGACTTCACCAACCTCGGACTCGTCCAGGCCGAGGTTGCTACCAATCAAAGACAGGGTCGAGCATTTACAAGCACATGTATGGTTTGGAACACGTGGACAAATCTGTTATAACTGAATCATTCCCTCTACGTGAGGGAATATTGAGATCATCATTATTTACTTAGGATCAACCAGGTGTCATTGTTATAGTGGTTCGATCCTCATACCCATGATCATTGCATGTTTGGGAGGGGTACATTACACCCCCCAAGAACTATATATAGAGGTCATCCTCTACTTTGCAAAAGGATCTATAATTGCAACCCTAGCTAAAACTCTATCATTTTACATAGTAGAGAGAGAAAGATTGTATCTATGGTCGTTAGTGCCTTCATCTAGTGATATTACTCACACACTCACAGTGGACGTAAGCTAGATTGGCTGAACCACTTACATAAAAGTGTTCATCCTCTTCTCCTCACCTCATTCTACTATATATATACACTCTTGTGATATCATTGTTATCACTTGTTCGAGCTTATCAACACCTTACCTGGTGGTGCTATTTACAACATCATCATTTTGGCTCCGTCTGTGGGAATGAGAAGATTCATCTCTTCCTTTTTGCAGCTTAATCTCACCGAAGACTCTGGTGGTGAAGCAGGCCTCACCCTACGTGTGAAGCTGTGTCACCATTGAAAGAGGTCCTTTAAGGTACTAAGATCTCTAATATTTTCATTGCAAGCTCTCTAGTCTTACCATATGGCACCGGAGTTACCACCACCTCCTCCACCATCTGGTGCTGGAGGAAAAAGTTCTAACCAGACACCACCCCAGGTCGAGATGGCTGAGGTGGTAGCAGCCTTGAAGTCCTTGGCTGCAACCCAACAAGTGATGCAGGAGTAGTTTGCCCAGCTAAGCCAAAATATAATGAGACCACCTAGGGTCTCACCGGAGATGATTACTCTGGCGGTTGTTCAACTTCATCCTGAAGCCAGGGGACCACCCCAGGCACCGTGAAAAGACCAACCTACTCCTCAACGGAGGAGGGATGTTGCTGACCCTAGGCGTTTACATCTGGGAGGCAAGGAAACCCTTGCCCTGAGGATAGGTACGACGACATTGAGGCGGAGGATGCTCCAACAGACTGCTGGGAGCCATATGAGGTTTCAAACAATACAATACGTCCTATACAGTAGAGATGAGGTTGTGGAGTAAGACGATCTGAGGTTGGTGATGCCCAACAAAGAGGATCAGCTTTTGATCACCTGAGTAGAGGGTCATCCTTTGAAAGGCTCGACCTAGTTCAAAATCTGAGGAAGCGGTTATCTAGGTCAAGAAGTGCAGCTGGCTCATAAAGGGAAGATGGTGAACATCGGCCTTGTTATAGCCGACCCCAATATGGACTAAACTGTGACCAGGAGGTCAATAGCCGACGTTGTGCAGCAGCTCGGGAACCCTCAGTTCACCCCTTAGAGGTGGATGGGGACAACCTTGGCCAGGATGACGTTGCAAAACCGTGGAATGACTCCATTCAACGACTGGAGGAGAAGATAGGTAACCTCATAAAAAGCCGAGACCCACTACAAAGGGGATTCACGGAGGGCTCCCCATTTGTGGCAAAGATTGTTAACTTTCCAACCCCTGTCAAATTTAAACCACCACTGGTGTCCCCCAAGTATAATGGAAGTACCAACCCTGTACATTATATTGATATGTATCCGTCTGCAGCGAACATTTAATCAATACCTGATGAGATGAGGTGCCGAGCTTTTTCAAGCACCTTGACGGGAACTGCACACATTTGGTTCACTTCTCTTCCTAAAAATTCTGTTGAGAAATTTAAGGGTTTGGTTGCGCATTTTATACACAACTTTTGTTTTGGGGTAAGACCTCAGAAGAAGACAACCCATCAACCCTATGTAAAGCGAGGTAAGAATGAGAGTCTCAGAGACTACATTGCAAGATTCAACAAGGAAAAATTGGAGGTTGAAGATTATGAAGAGAATATAACTATGACAACCCTCATTGGAGGACTTCAGAAGGGAAAGGTACTTTGGAAGCTTGCTGAAGACCCTCATAAGTTTATGGTCGAGCTGTTAGCAACGGTTGGTAGGTTCATGAACACTGAAGAATCAATGGCTGCAAAGTATGAGGATGAGAATGGAAGTAGCAGTGGGAAATTTCAGAGGAAGAAGGATGGAAAGAAGAGGGCTGCAGACGACAAGTTTTCACACTACACTCCTCTAACTGTGAGCTGCGAACACATCCTCAACGAAATAAAGAATGATAGGTCCCTGAGATGGTCGGAGAAGCTGAAGGTTCCTCTACATAAGAGGAATAAAAACCTATGGTGCGATTTCCACCAAGATCATGGCCATCTGACCGACAAGTGTTTCTCCTTGAAGGACGAGATTGAGAAGATGTTGAAATCTGGAAAGCTCAGGAAGTATGTGGATGGTAAAGGTTCTAAGGGAGGAAGAGACAACCCTTAAAAAGAAGAGAAATGATAGGTGCCGAGAAGTTGCCCCTACTAGAAGATCTGAGGACTCAGATGATGATGACGATGACCCTGACCTCCCAATAAAAGACGACCATATCCTAGTGAAGAGGGTCAGTATGATCTCATTCGGTGTAAACACCATCTGTGGAGGACTGGCATGAGGTGGCTCGGAGGTAGCACATCGTAAGGCTCATGTGGCAGAGGCTAAGGTAGTGACTAAAGCCAAGGTTATAAACTTAACATCTACGGAGGTTAAGCGCGAGAAGAGAAAGAAGGTAGATATGGACACCCTTATAGTTGGATTCTCAGGACTTGATTTCAAAGGTATCTTAGCTCGTCACGATGACCCTCTGGTAATCACCACAAGGGTGCATGGGTGTGAAGTTCATAAAATCCTCATTGATGGGGGAAGTTCAGCAGACATAATGTTCTGGCCCTGTTTTAAGAGCCTAGGCCTCAACAGAGCTAGGCTAGTCCTTTATCATCACCCCTTGATCGAGTTCAACGGAGAAAAGGTTCATCTATTGGGCATGTATGAGATGGATGTAAGAATGGGAGATGAGTGACCTAAGAGGTTGACCAGAAAAATCAATTTCTTTGTGATGGATGAAATGTTTTCTCAGCCTACAACCTTATCATAGCATGAGTAACCCTCAAGGAGTTTGAGGCAGTGCCTTCAACAGTCCACCAAATGTTAAAATTCCCGACTCCCTATGGGGTAAGGGAAGTGCAAGGTGACCAAACATTGTCACGTGAATGATACTTCAATTATGCAGAAGAGAGAGAGGCTCATAAGAGGGCAATAACCACATACAACGTTGACACACTTGATCCTAGAGATGAGACGAAGCTCAAGAAGGGAGAGGCCGCAGAATAGGTATAATCCATCGTACTCAATGAGGACGAGCCGGAAAAAACCATCCAAATTGGTAAATCCCTAAGACATGAGATCAAGGAAGAGCTGGTGAAACTTTTGAGGAAGAGACAAAGTGTTTTTTCCTAGAACCATGCAGGCATGCCAGGTATTGATCCTAAGATTATGTCCCATAAACTCAATGTGGTAGAAGATGCCAAGCCCGTCAAATAGAGAAGAAGGGTGTACTCAAGGGAGAAGTATGATGTCATCAGAGAAGGGGTCAAAAAGCTTGAAGAGGCTAAGTTTATCAGGGAGGTCATATACCCTGGGTGGTTATCTAACGCCGTCATAATGACAAAAGCTAATGGGAAACGGAGGATGTGCGTGGATTTCACTGATTTAAACAAGTCTTGTCCAAAGGACAGTTTCCCCTTGCCGCGTATTGATCAGATGGTGGATACCACGGTAGGACATGAGCTCATGAGCTTCATGGATGCCTATTTCGGGTATAATCAGATCTTCATGAACTCGAAAGACTCAGAGAAGACAATGTTCATCACAGACAAGGGGACCTATTGCTACAAGGTCATGCCTTTCAGCTTGAAGAATGTAGGGGCTACCCATCAGCGTTTTGTAAATAAGATGTTCAAAGATCAAATAGGAAGGTCCATGGAGGTATATGTGAATGATATGTTGACGAAGAGACTAAATACTCACACTCATGTGGCCGAACTTGAAAAAACTTTTAACACTATAAACAGAGATAGGATAAAGCTCAACCCAGCCGAGTGTGTCTTCAGGGTAGGAGCAGGAAATTTTTTGGGATTCATCATCAATCAGAGGGGAATAGAGGCCAACCCTGAGAAGATTAAAGCCTTGCTAGAAATGAAGGCACCCATATCTATCAAAGACGTTCAGAGGTTAACCGGAAGAGTTTCTGCACTTAACAGGTTCATCTCGAGAGATATACACAAGTGTCTTCCTTTTTTAAAAGTTCTTAGAAAGGCCTTCGAATGGGATGAGGAATGAGACAAATATTTTAAGGAGCTCAAGTCCTACCTCGAGTCTCCTCTACTCCTATCTCATCCCATCATTGGGGAGAAGTTGTATGTATATCTAGCTATTTCAGAATCAACCATTAGTGCAACCATAGTAAGAGAACATGATAGAGTACAGAGGCCAGTATACTTCAATAGTAAGGCTCTTCAAGGGTCTGAACAGAAGTACCCTCAGATTGAAATTGTATCTCATTCTCTGATACATGCTTCTAGGAAGATGAATACATACTTCCAAGCCCACTCTATGAGCATCCTCACTGATTCCCCACTTAGACAGGTCCTCATAAGCCTGAGAAGTAAGGCAGGATAATGACCTGGGCCATCGAGTTGGGGGAATATGACATTGTTTATCAACCCAGGGTTTCCATCAAGGGGCAGGCACTCACAGACTTTGTGGTAGAGTTTACCTGGGAAGAGATTGAGATTGAGATTGAAGATAGTCAAAAGGATGCAGATGAACCAGACAAAAATGTCTTCCAAGATCCGGATGAGGTTGAGTCAAGCAAAGCCAGAAAAAGAATAATTAAGAATGTGGAAGACAGGTACCTCTTCAGGAAAAGGACCCTGTCAGAGGGGAACTTCTATTCAAATGAAGATGTTCGAAACCTCTTCATTGATGGGTCGTCCTGGGAAAACGGAAATGGAGCGGGGCTGATAGTGTCAACACCAGATGGCATCGATATTGAATATGCGCTGAGGTTCAACTTCAAATCTTCGAACAACGAGTCAGAGTATGAGGCATTAATATCAGGACTCTCCTTGCCAAAAGCCCTTAGTGTTGGCCAACTCCTAGTCTACATTGACTCAAGGTTAGTCATCAACCAAGTCTTGGGAGTGTATTAAGCCAAAGATGAAAGGATGGCTAATTACCTGAAGAGGGTAAGAATGATGATAAAAAGCTTCAAGGAAGTGAAGATGAAGAGGATACCTCGGCAAGACAACAGTCGAGCCGATGCACTAGCAAGGTTGGCCTCAGCAATAAGGATAGACATAAGAAGAACAGTACCGGTTGAGATTTTGCTCAATCTGACCATAGAAGAAGAGGTTTCCAGACCTTGCCTCAATTTGAATATGGGAGCCTCATGGATGGATCCTATTATCAGATATATTAGAAAGGGATACCTACTAGAGTCAAAGTTAGAAAGAAGGAAGCTGAGGTTCAGAGCTACTAAATTCTCAATTATGGGAGATGTCTTGTACAAGAAGAGGTTCCTACTCCCTCTCCTCAGATGTGTCCACCCTTTAGAGGTTTTGCACATCTTGCACGATGTGCATGAGGGATCTTGCTCCAGTCACATAGAAGGAAGACCTTTAGCTAAGAGTATAATCACTCAGTGGTACTGGTGGATGACCTTGGCCAAAGATGCAACTGCATACGTGAAGAAGTGTGATAAGTGCCAGAGCCTCTCCACCATCCCACATCAACCCATCAACCTATGACGTCAATCAGCCCACCTTGGCCATTTATAATATGGGGCATTGATTTGGTAGGACCCTTACCAAGAGCTGCAAACAACTATTGATTCTTAATAGTGTTAATTGATTACTTCTCAAAATGGTTAGAGGCTGAGCTAATGATTATAATTACTAAACAGAAGACCTTCCAGTTCACCTGAAAAAACATCATATGCAGGTATGGTCTTCCAAACACCCTCATCTCAGATAATGGAACCCAGTTCAAGAATGTTTCCTTGGAGAAATACTGCGAAAGAGTAGGGATCAAGCAGGGCTTCTCTTCTCCTGGACGACCCTAGGCAAATGGTCAAACCGAGGTTACAAACTGAACAATTATTGATGGAATAAAAAAGAGGTTATAAGAGGCCAAAAGGAGATGGACAGAGGAGGTATATGTTGTGTTATGGGCCTACAGGAGGACAACAAGGACACCAACAGGAGAGACTCCTTTTATGTTAGCCCACGATTCATAAGTTATCGTCCCTACAGAAGTAGGACTTCCCACTCATAGAGTTCAGACCTATGACCCTCAGAGGAATGGGGAAGAGAGAGGACATGATCTTGATTTGATTGAGGAAATATGAGAGGATGTAGAGATAAGACAAGTAACCTACTAGCAGAGAACTGCGAGATTCTACAATGAAAGGGTGAAATCAAGGCCTATAGCTGTGGGAGACCTAGTCCTAAAGAAGACGTTGCAAAAGGAAAATAAGCTCCATCCAAACTGGCATGGTCCTTACAGAATAGTTGATGAGGTTGTACCTAGTACCTACCGGCTAGAAAATCTTGAAGGAGAACCTTTCTCCAACCCTTGGAATGCCGATCATTTGAAGAAATATTACATATGATGTTGCAGTTGTTTTTATCCTTTTGTAATACATATACCAGCCTATACAAAGGATGTTAATGAAAAGATAGAAATTATGTGCCAATACTTTGTTGCATTATGTTTTAACATCATTAATTTAGTGAAATATGAGGCGAAACATCATAATTTGGTGACCTCAGACCTTAAACATCATTAATTTGGTGAAACATATGAGTTGAAACATCATTATATAGTGACCTTAGACCTTTAAAATCATAGTTTGGTGATAATTTATGAGGGTAAACATCATTATATGGTGACCTCAGACCTTTAACATCATTAATTTGGTGAAAATATGAGGTGAAACATCATTATATGGTAAACTCAGACCTTAAACATCATTAGTTTGGTGAAAAATACGAGGTGAAACATCATTATATGGTGACCTTGACCTTTAACATCATTAGTTTGGTGAAAATGAGGTGAAACATCATTATATGGTGATCTCATACCTTAAACAAAATGATGCATGGACAAGATACCCTGCAGTAGAAGGTCAGATGTATAAGCATATGAGCTATAATTTATAAAATAGCCGAGGTTACACTTGAGGAGAGAAAATGAACAGAAACTAATACCTGAATTGATCTTTGGAGAGTAACCTCGTCCAGCAACGGCTTGTCCAAGGAGTGTAAAAAATGCTTATCCTCTTCAGTCATTACTGCGCCGATAGCATCAGCAGTCTTCAGACTATGGCCAATAAGGCTATCGCTGATCTTCAACTGAGCAAGACGAGAAGCCAGTGCATCGTCTGTGGAGATAAGAATGGCATGACCCCCTTTCTTAGTCTTTCCCGGCCTCGGATGCCCCAGGTCAGCTGTGGTCTTCCTCTTCTTAGTAACATCATCCTGGGATGTGCTGAAGTTCTTCTGGGTGGTAGCAAGGGGTATTTTTTTTCCACTCCTCTTTTTTATCAGCTTCACAAGGCCTGGAGTAGACGTTTCCCAGAGGTCGTCTGAAATGACTTCAGGGCACTCTGCAAAAAACAAATATCTGAGTTAGTAAGTCAGAGGTACAAAAAGTGAGAGCTATAACATATGAAAAATTAAGACTTACGAAGCTCTCCCAAAGGACCACCCCTAAGCCTGTCTGAGAGACGTAATAGGGGGTCATTATATTTTCATACTTCACAAGAAGATGTAATACCCCGTATTTTTATGGCTTTTAAATTTAGGGATTAATTAATTTAATTTTAATCCGGAATGTTGTTTTAAATATTTACTAGCGTGACGAGAGTTAGTAATTATTGAAATTTGTTGAATGTTACTGGATGAGTATAGTAATATATGAGATTTATTTTATAAGTAATTATTGAAATTTGTTGAATGTTACTGGAAGAGTATAGTAATATATGAGATTTATTTTATAAAAATTGTCACGTGTGAATAAAATGGCAATTATGGAAATTTAGGTCGGGACGCTCCTATGTCGTGTCGGAACTAAATATTGATTAATAAAAGTGAATAAATTATAAGTTTCCCGTATGGTTGTTTTGAGTGCGCCAAAGTGTCCGGAAGGGTCGAGATAGTCAGAAAAGTGTACCAGGGGTTTAGTTTGGGTCTCGAGGTGTTTTTAGGCCTATTTAGCACCCCGGGAGGGCATTTTGGACATTTTGCATTTTTGTATAATTAAGCCCACGAAATTTATTATGTTATATCAGCCATTTGAAATGGTCTTTTAGGGTTAGCAGACTCACAACCTTAGAACGTCCATTAGAGAGGAAGGTAGAAAGCTTTCTAAGCAATCCAAGGCCAAAAAAATTCATCCGGTTGCACCGCCACCACCACCAACGCGTAGATCGCGCGGCGGGGAACGTAACCACACCAAATTCGTCCACAAATCAGAACCCTGAAATCTACAGGCAAGTATTTATCTTGCTTAATTTCGTTAATGCATCATTCATGTTAGTCTAGGGATGATTAGGATGAGTTTCATAGAAGAAAACCCATATTAGAGATAGGAAAAATTTCATGTAGTAATGATATATATGATAATCTGGAAACCCCTTCATATGTAGATGTTGTATTACGAAATTTGGAAATAATATGGATGAACGAATTGATGTTGATTAGGTTCTCTAATTGAAAATTGGGAATTAGGGTTCTTACGAATTAATTTGGGGATTTCATGTAATCTAAATGATTTTTGATGAATTAATGATTCTAGGAAGTTATTAATGTTATATAATCATGATATTATTTATTGGGATTGAAGAGGAGACGTTTTGGATTAAACTATAGAGGTTTTTAGGCTTATAAATGGTGAAAAACGAATCTGCCAAAGGTTGAAGACGAAACAGTGCAGTTCGCGCGATGTCGCGCGAAGTAGTTTGAGCGAGATGTCAATGTCGCGCGAAGTCGTTCGAGCGAGATGGACAAGTCGCTCGAAGTAGTTCGAGCGACATGTATAAGTCGTTTGAGCAAGAACCAGTCTGGTTCGAGCGAGATTTTCAATTTTTAGGGAAATTCTTATTTTATCTCTATTTTAGAAATCAGATTAATTTGAGTGAGGAAAACCAGTACTCGAGGAATTCAGATTAGTACAAAGTTTTTGGGGTTGTGTAGGTGTGACGATTTTAGTATTTGGGACGGTGAGGTTACTTTAAAGATCACGAGAGGGAGATAACCGTAATAAACGATATGAGTCTGTTATATGTGATAAGTGAGTAAAACGTCTTCAGAACAAGAAGTTATAATTATAGATTGTGGGTATACCAAATTGAGAAATGTGAATAAATGTTGTATATATATGACTATGTGATTGTGCATATATTATAAATGTGTAAAAATCATGCCCGCGCTACTTGCTATCCCTGAGGTTATCGCTCTGGGATAGTCTTATCTCGATGGGACCTTTATGGGGGATATTGACTCGTACCCTAGAAGATAGGAATCCTAGGTAAAGGCTATCGGATCGATAGTCACGGTCCTAAGATATGTGAGGGTATGTGCTGACCTCTTGGACTTGGAAAATATGCTTCGCCTCAATATTGTTTGTGTTTTGTTCAATACAGTTCGAGACTGATTCCGAACTTGTATTTCCCTTAGTACGAGTGATACGGGGACTGGATAGTAGAGTATGCCCGCACCATAATTATTATGTGGGGTGTTGTTAGAATATACATATTATATGAGGATTAATATATATTCAAATCTGAATTTGGGAACTACCTACTGTGCTTAAGGTAAGTAAGAAATGAATAATTATTTCAATTGTGGAATAAGTGTTTGAAAAGTATAATGTGATACTGAGAAACTTATTAGTAAATAAGGTTTAAATGAGAAATTTGTTGTTAAATAAAATTAACCTATTAAACAGTTGGAAATTGTTAGTTTAAATCTTACGAGCAACCTAAGATAAGATAAGTTAAACCGTTGGTAAGGTTAGTACAATAGGCGTGCACATTAGTAGAGAGGTGAGAATTTCTCAAGGGAGTGTCGCACTAATATGTTGTTGCATTGACCAGTAAACATTTTAAATACTTGCTAAACAAATTTTAAATCGTTTTTACAATCGGGCTCTGACCCGTTTCCATTTTCTTTCCCTCTTGTATATATATATGTATGTATTACAGGTGCCCAGCCACAGGGGCGTCTTCATAGGATCCTTTGGAAGGAACACGCTGCAGCTTAGGTGGGAGTTGCAGGCCTCTTGCTTAGACGACCTCATTTATTTGATTTTACTCCTAGCATTATTTATTCCAGTTGGCCATGTGTCACCCTTTCCATTATTCAGTTGTTTTATTGGATATTGTAATCCATTTATTTCCAGTATTTGCACTTTGGGATTAGTATTGTCAGGATGTTTTTCATTTAAGTATTAAATGTTGGATTCAATTAATTGAATGTTTGGTTATTTGGATTTATATATTCCAGGATAGTTTTTCTGTGATTCTTTAATTATGAATTTCGTAAAGTTTAAATGTTGGTTTATATAAAAAAAATTTGGAAACTAATGTCTAAAATGATTTTGGCACTTAGCTTAATTATTTAGGGTGTTAATTTGGTAAAGTTATTTTTACGACAGTGATGCTAAGAATGAACAAAATGTCACCTTGATTTTAATTTAATAAAGAACTGATCACCCGGTATTTAATTAGGCTGGGTGTCACAGAAGACCCTGCTCGCCCTGATTATGAAGATCCTCAACTTTTTGGCAATTAACCTGGCTAAGTCCAGGGTCGACTTTAGCAGCAAGGCAGACCTTCCCCCATATCATAGGTGTCCTTGGAACCGACGTGCCATAGGCCTCATTTGGACTAAATTCCCATGCCCCAGAAGAAAAGAAATACCGAGGTTTTCAGTTATGGTTTGAAGTTTGGGTAACCAATAACATTTTCTTCTCTGATTTGCTAGCTAAGAAGTGGTAATACCTAGGGTGGTTTTTAATATAGGAGGGCACATAGCAACCAGTGAAAACCCTTACTGGAAGGTCTGAGTGGTGGACAACCCTCCAAAAGATGATGGCCCCATTCATGAACATCCAAGCATTTGGGGATAATTGGGAAGGGTCTAGATTAATATAGGAAAGTATAGCTCTAATGGAAGGGTGTATAGGAAGGAGAAAGCCTAATTTAAACATCTGCTCATAAACACAGATCTCTCCGTCTCGGCAATTAAAGGCCTTCTGGTCCCTTAGAGGTTTCCTAAGGACGATGGAAGAGTTTATTGAGTAGAGGTGCTTAAAAGAAATAAGGTCATATTCGCTGATGGAGCTCTCAATCTCGGCCGCCTCAGACGTATCAACATCACTCTCCTCACCATCATCACCATCCCTAGCAATGTCGACCTGGGCAGGTGCAGGGGTGACACCAGGAAACCTCTGAGCAAATTCAGCCTCGGTGGCAGCTGACAGAGGAATGACATCAATTATGGGAGAAATGGACACACTTGGACCTATGATTTCAACATCATAAGACCTACGTGAGGTTCTAGCACCTTGGTGAGACGAGGCACGACTCAAAACCTCAGATTCCTCAAGGACCTCACCCTGCCTAGGAGAATAATCCATAGCCTCTTGAAAAGAGTCTACATACATGGGGTCTGAGGAGGATGAATTAGACTTAGACATTGGTATTCGGTCCACAGGAACCTCTGTAGGCTCAGTTGGCTCAGGGTAAATAACCTTCATAGGTGGAGGAAAGATAGGTCTGAGAGGAAAGGCCTCAGCCGTACGAGCTTCCTCTTGGTCTATCTCTATTTGCCTAATTTTCTCAAAGGTCTTCTCACGAAGAGATGGGAACTCTTCTATGAGTTGGTACAAAGGTCTGAGCATAAGTGAGAAGACACTACACTTGGACCCAAAACCACAAACATGCAAATAACTTGTTCAATCTAAACTAAGGATAAAAAAGGGAAGTTAGAAAGTTTCTAATGAAGAACAATAATAACACTCAAGAGCAAGGTCGTCAGAGAAGGTGATCGGAGGTTCACAAAAAACCTAAAAGAGGGTTATTTCTGGCTGAAACAACCTCTGAGCTACCTACAACTGCACCTAAGACACTCAACCACTACTGTCCTAACCTCACAACCATCAATAGTGGAGGAAACCACTCGCCAGAAAATGCAAAAACCCACCGAAATTTCATAAATGACAAATAAGGGATAAAAAGGAAAAGAAAGGTGGAAATGGTACATGACTAATTGGGAAATAGAGGATAAGAGGTTTATAAGCAAAGGATACCTTCCAATGGAAGCCAATAATAAGGGTCTTGAGGAGGTTGCAGTTGCAAAGAAAAGCTAAGGTGAAAAGAATGTGGGAAGAAAGTGAAGAAGGAAAGAGAAAGTCTTTTAAACCTATGCAATTATGGGGTGCGAGTCCCAATGCCCCATCATTGCCCTAGGGAACCCAAAGGGAAAATCAAAATCGTCATGCCTTGATAATCACGCTCCTCACTTCAACAAATGACATGTGGCAAGAGAATATTGGAACCTAAAGAAATTCAGCCTCGGCCTTAATTACATACCCCTCAGTAATCTAATTATATATAAGACTAAGGGCTAGGGGGTGATTGATATGCCCAAAGTGCACCCTCTTACTCAGAGTAACTAACCTCGACCAGTCTCACAGCCGAGGTGACAGAAGCTTATGACAACCATCAGTAAGGTCATCTCTCATAAGGTCGGCCCCTCATACATCAACCTTAGTGGGTCGTCAGCCAAGGTAAGCAGAGTCTCATGGGTTCAATCATCTTCCAACATCATCATAGGCCCCAGCCGACGTTTCATTCGTCAGCCTAAGTTAACAATGTCTCATGAGCTCAATCATTTGCCAACATCATCGGTCCTAGTCGACGTTACAACTACCTCATACCTAACCTTGTCCAGCCCTCCTGGCTGAGGTCATCATGGATATTGACCTCGAACAAAGAAATAATCAAACTTCACCAACCTCGTACTCGTCCAGGTCGAGGTTTCTACCAATCAAAGATAGGGTCGAGCATTTACAAACACATGTATGGTTTGGAACACGTGGAAAAATCTATTATAACCGAGTCATACCCTCCACGTGAGGGAATATTGAGATCATAATTATTTACTTAGGATCATCCAGGTGTCATTCTTACACTGGTTCGATCCTCATGCACATGCTCATTTCATGTTTGGGGGGGTACATTACACCCCCCAAGCACTATATATAGAGGTCATCATCTACCTTGTAAAATGATCCATAATTGTAACCCTAGCTAAAACTCTGTCGTTTTACACAGTAGAGAGAGAAATCTTGAGAGATTGTATCTATGGCCGTTAGTGCTTTCATATAGTGATATTACTCACGCACTCAGAGTGGACGTATGCCAGATTGGCTGAACCACTTACATACAAGTGTTCATCCTCTTCTCCTCACCTCATTTTACTGTATATATACACTCTTGTGCTATCATTATTATCACTTGTTCGAGCTTGTCAACACCTTACCTGATGGTGCTATTTAAAACATCATCATTTCTAACTCCTTTACCACCATTAGAACTTAATTTTCTAAGCATTCTAGAGAAAGAAAGTGATCTTTACTACTTAAATCTATATGTGTTCCTTATTCTTAGTGATTATCTTCTTTCTAGTCATCTTTACAACATTTAATCACTTTTCTTTTAGTAATACTCTTTCCTGTGCAACAATGGCTTCATGAAAAGACGTTTCCAAGTTTCTTGTAAGAGCTAAAGTGGGGCTTCATCGTTTAAATGATAAAAGAGAGAAGCTGTATTTAATCGATATCATCGTCCTCCAAACTCCGGGGATAATGACAAGATTTGGGAAGAGGGCAAAGATTTTTCTACAAGTGTGGAAGGATTAGAAGACCCTTTTCTAATAGCCGATCAACTTGAGAATCAGTTTGAGGGAGGTCATCTTCCCCCTTATGGTATCTTAAGTATATATTTGGATAGGGGAGACTTCCCATATTTTGATGTTGATTTCTAGTCACTAGGTGGTTCACCTAAAGGTTTTGCTACTTGGGACACTTATATATACAAAAAATATGATGAGACTCTTCTAAAGGTTGACCTTTCTAATGTTTCATAGTCATTTGGGGATTTAACCCTCTCCAAAAATAACTTTGTGCTCAAACTATTAGTTTCTAAGAGGAATTATTTGACCCAAACTTTCTTGGCATCTTAGGGTGAGTTCACAGTCACTTTGGAAGACATGTGTGACTAATAGGAATAGGGCCTTGTAGTTTTGTTCCTTATAACGACGAACCTATGGATAAAGAGGAGGCTGAAGCTGAAACGAAGCTTGATTGGTTGTTCCGTAAGTGCATTGGTGATTCTTAGAAGGTAATTTTTGGCCAATTTATCAAATATTTCTACAAAATTTCTTCGAAGCAGGCCAAGGAACATAAGGAGAGGGGTATAATACTCGATGTAACAATTGGTCGGAGTAAAGATCAACATTCAGAGCTAGTTGTCTACCTTTTATGATTACTTTCTCACTTCTTCCCTCCTCGCAAGCCTAACAATAAACCCTTTAGAGACTTGATAAATTGTCGATCAGGTTGGCTCGTGAGATCACTATTCCATTAGCTATTATAATATTTAGTTCTTTGTATACTTAGTTGAATAGAGCTCACTTTGACATGGATTATTTTACTGATAGATATGACATCTCCAACTTTGGTAACATGATCCTTCCGATGGGGTTCACTAAGCTTGCTCTAGTTGAGATCCCCATTAACATGTTTCTAGTCAAATGTCTAAGATTATTGCATTGGAACCATAAGCAAAGTAAGACGATTTTTTCCCTTTAATTGATGTCCACATTGATTTATCGATAGACCTTATTTCAAGGAAAATTATGTTAAAATGTGGTCATTTTTTTAAATATGAAGCATACTAAGTTCATTTGATTAATTCCGAAGCATCTCTGATTGAAGACCTCTTATTGCCTATGCGGCCATCTAGGGATTCTTTCAGTCCGAGATTCCCTTGAAAGGGAGAAATGGAAAATCATGGGGAAATATATATTTGGCATGTGGTGGGATTCGAGGATAAAAATCCTCTTTCCTCCACTCACGCATACTTCGCAGCCGGTTATGGATATAAATCGATTATTGTCAAAGGGGTGGAAAATATAGAAAATGGAGTCGTCGACCTATTTTTCTCAAAATAGGAAAAAGAGTGTATTCTTCCCAGAAAGAATGGAATCAAAAGGCAAACTGATGCATACGAAACAAAATTATTCGAGGGTCCGAGGACTAAGTTATGGAATGAGAAAGTGTTAGGAACCCATTTTGCTTTTTTAGTCTCTCATGGACTATAACACTGTTGTTCATTTCTCTCCAAGATGTGACTCATGTGTATAATGTGTGCGATGTGAAAATATGTGAGAAAAAGGAATCATCCTACTTGCATTATGGGAATGACGAAAAAGAGTCATCTTAAGGAGTATGTGAAAGAAAGGAAATAATAGAAACTATGATATCGATGTCCGCCGAATCACGATTCAGCATGGAAAAGTGAATGATCATGTCGGGCGGGAACACTAATATTGAGGCATGAGAATACGCACAATAATACTGAATATGAGATATAAACAAAGTAATACAATGAGCAAAATATGATTCAGATCCCTATAATGACTTGGGACGCCTATGTAGCCATAATAGGCATTAAAGTCCACGTAGTTAGACATCATAATTGTGGGGTTTAACCCATAAACCTAATTTTATGACTACCCTTTTTTTGTTTTTGAAGAAAATGTTCTTAAGTATAAAGGTGTAGAAAATTGAGGAAATCCTACTTTTGGAGTTTATAAGAAAACCCTATTTTTTGTCTTTTTTTATTTTATAAAATTTATTACCTGAATATTAGTAATAAAAAAATGTTAGTTTATATGAGATAATGGAGTAAGAACAAAAGATATCAAAAGTGAAAATACAGTAAGTAAATAACACTAAATAAATGAATTAGAAAAGTGGAGGAGTAGACCTCCAAAGAGATTTTGCAACAGATTTTTGAAGGAGGATAGGCTGATTTTATGGTGGTGGAATAATGATGAAGTAGGGATGACGTAAGTGTCTAAAGTTGGTATGAATGTGAGGTAAGAAATATGAAATGAATGTTATAAGCTTGGATTTTTTAGTAACAATGCACTGATTTCGAGGGAATGTTTAGATTGCTCAAAAGGGGGTCCTTTGGAATGAGGTCACGATCTCCTTAAATAGCAAAAACTAGGGTTTCGTGGGACTGATGATCAGCATAGGCCATATTTTTTCTATCGGCATATCCCTGGCTTGCTGGAAAAATTAAAATACACCCATGCCTATACGTAGGGGGTCTGGGGTGCCTATAGGTAGTCCAAAAAGGACATTTTTTTTAAAACATGGGCATAACATGCGAATCAAAAGTCCAAATCGTGCATGGATAGGACTAATAGAAAGGGGATTCAGATCCCTATGAAAATATATTGAGTTATTCCCGGGTTCGACAGTTGATTAAAGTCAAATGGGGAGTAAAACGGTGAGTACGTGTGAACCGTGAGGTCGATTCGCGCACGTAATGGACCGTTGGGAAGGGTATTTAGAGACCTGTAAGATTTCAATAAACTTTTCTTGGATTAGAGAGTAGACCAAAGTCAAACGGGTCTTGAGAGTTCCTTGTGCCCTCTAGATAAGGGGTTGGAGTAAAAAGGTGAGTACGCATGAACCATGAGGTCGGTTCACGCACGGTATGGACCATTGGGAAGGGTACTCAGATCCCTATGAGAGTGTAATGAATTTTATTGGGTTGAAGAGTTTACCAAAGTTAAACATGGCTTAAAAGTGCCTAACATCCTCTAGATCCGGGTTTGAAGTAGAAAGTGAGTACATACGAACCGTGAGGAAAATTTACGTATGATATAGATCTTTCGAAAGGTTATTTAGATCCCCATGAGAGTGAAATGAGCTTCGCTTGGGTTGGAGAGTTGATCAAAGTCAAACGGGGATCGAGAGCACGGTGTGGCCTCTAGATTAGGGTTTGGAGGAATACATAAGGTCTAGAGGTAGGAAAAGAAGTATTATGGACTTAAGGAGGTATTTAGAGAGTAATAGGATGGGATATTTATAGAGACCCTTGACGGGTGAGCTTGTAACAAGCGGATCTCATCGAAAGATAGACACCTCATTAATGTTTAAGAGTTTTGGAGCATCAAGGATTATGTTGGTGATTTAAAGATGATATATTTAAAGGGTTGAGGCCAATTCTATGGACCTAAGTCAATTCTGCAGTCCTAAAGAGTTGAGATGACCAATTTGGGAGTTTTGGAGCATCAAGGATTATGTTGGTGATTTAAAGATGATAGATTTAAAGGGTTGAGGCCAATTCTATGGACCTAAGTCAATTATGCAGTCCTAAAGAGTTGAGATGACCAATTTGGAGGGTCGAGGTCAATTCTGCAAACCTAAAGAGTTGAGATGAACTATTCAGAGGGTCGAGGTGCATTCTTTGGACCTTAGTAGTTGAGATGATCAATTCGTAGGTTCGAGGTCAATTCTAGGTAACTACATCAATTTTGCAGACCTAAATAGTTGAGATGATGGATTTAGGGGTCGAGGTAAATTCTGAGAACCTAAATAGTTGACTTGACCGATTCAGAGGGTTGAAGTCAATTCTGTGGAGTTAAGTCAATTATGCAGACCCAAATAGTTAAGATGATCAATTTGGAAGGTCGTGCTTTATTCTATAGACTTAAAGGGTTGAAAGGATGTATTTAGAGGGATGAGATTATGAAAACCTAAGGAGTCGAAGGGACCAATTCAGAGGGTCGAGGTTAATTTTGAAGACCAAAGGAGTTGAGGTGACCGATGCAGAGGCTCGAGGTCAATTATGTAGACATAATGAGTTTAAATGATCGATTCAGAGGGTCTGTGGATGTAGGTCAATTTTATGGACCTAAAGAGTTAAGATGACCACTTCAGAGGGTTGATGTCATATCTATGGATCTAGGTTAATTCTGTAGACCTAAGAGTTAATATAATCGATTTAGAAGGTTGAGGTCGATTTTGCGGACCTAGGATAATTCTGGGAAACTTAAGAGTTAATAATGGGGGGGGGGGGGGGGGGGCGTTCTTCAATTCTGACTCCACTAGGGAGGGGTGTTGGTATTGTGAGTGCTGGCACACTTTGTTTCTGATCCCACTGTGGAGTGTGATGGTGATGTGAGTGTTAGCACACTTTGATGTTAGTATTGCTTGTGAGGGCTCTTCAAGTGCTTTTTCACTTTTTAATGAGTTTTCTTGACGCTATCCATTGAGGATTTTTTGGAAATTTTCATGTACGTCCATCATTATGACTAAAGTAGCTTAGCATGCTATATGCTTGATTTTGTGGCTTTTCTTTGTAACTGAAGAGAAGACTCAAAAAGGCAAAAATGATGCGTTTTTGTCTGATTATCTTGATTTAGTGACTTATTCTACATGTAGTTTGATTTTTTGCTACGACTTTATTTTGAGAAAAATTAGGAAAATGGGGTTTTATTGAATTTTTAATTATGTTTTTGGCATATTTGAAAAGAGAAATACCTTAAAGGTTTGGTTGCAAAGAGCTTCCCTTTGAAGGGACCAATTTCGAAATGAAAAGGGGTAGAAGAAGTTTTCCCAAAATAGGGAATGACGGTCATACCCCCTAGCCTGCTTGTAGTCTTATTAGTGCATGGGGGATTATCATCCTTCCGATGATGCTAGATTTAGTGTGTGAGAGAGACTATACCGATAACGGTTTTTCTAGTACGGTAGCCCTATGGTAGGCTATCAGGATGCTTTTAGTAACTAGTGAAATGAACACGGACCCACAAGTGGCCATAATAGTGTCGTGGATGTCTCATCACTGTAATCTAGCTACTATTATACAGGCAGTGAATGGATCACATGCTTGAAAATAAAGGTTGGACCGATATTTTTATGGTGGAGTTCTTTGATGATGTTGATGTGGTTGTCAGAGAGAATGTTCTTGGTGGATCCTCCTAAGTACCCTCTGACGGCATTCCCAATTTTTTTGTTGGTCTTTCTTCAGTTTTGACCCATCTATAGAGACTTAGGTGAATTGACTTGTAGATCATGGGGAGTGGGTCTAGTTTTGAGTTTCTTTTTCCAAACATGTCACCACTCAATATTTTCGACAGGTGCTTGAGAATAACACTATCATTCAATGCTCATTTTAAATTATACTCGATCGGCTTCTGATTTCTAACCCCGAGACTTTAACTATTGAATGCATGAGACCTAAAAACTTGATAATATCCTATCTTCTCCAAGGGACCATTTTCTTTGTAGATGGGATTAAGAATATCTCACCATATTCCTAAGAGATATTTGTGCTAAATCGCTAGATAAGGATCTCAAAAATGGATTTAATTTTTCTTGGTTGATCAACTAGTTGAGGGATTCGAAAGATCCTCAACTAGATGACTGTCGCTCCATCTATCCCAAAGTTATAGAATATCTCAAGGTTATAGAATAAAAATTAAGATAATTCATGCCTCAGCTTGAGGATTGTGATCAATAGATAGTTATTGTTGAGAGAACTTTGATTGATGGAAAGAGGAAGGGTGATCTCATGATTAAACGAAAGGCGGAAATCAAAGTTAACATTTCTTCCATGTTTGAACATCAATGAAAGGTGCTAAAGATATAACTTCCTCAGTTTGAGAGAGTTTATTCACTACTTATAGTTTGGTATTTTTGTTGGATAAACTCATTATTTTGTACCTTTGGTAAGTAGACCCTTTTATTTATAATTATAGAAATTTGAATGTTTATCCTGAATCTTATGTGTGCACTTCATTATTTTCTTCAATATTTAACTAAAAAATAATACAAATTAATGTTCTTCTTTGCATTTCTTTAAGCAAAAGAAAATTACAAGTGTCCTTCTCAGACATGATAAAATTTCAACCACTTGCTATTCACTTTGAGAGCCTTCCATCTTCAATTTTTAAAATCAGATAAAAACCTGAGTCACGCATTTCTCTAAAAACATATGTTCCCTCCTAGTTTGCTATAAATTTTGGCAAAGTGAGTCCACTAATGTGCTTAACAACAACCTAAAATACCAAATTGACTTCCACAAGCTTTCTTAGTCTCATGAGGTTCTCATAAGATTTGGATAGTTTCTTCGTGTAAACCTGAAAATGATTTCTTGTATTGGCTCTATATTCATCCAATTATTTAGTTGAATATGCCTACTTTGAGTAAGCATGTTTCTTTGTAAGGCATATTTGGAACATGGCACTTCTCACTCCATTAGAAGGATTGTTTTAGATCTATAAACCAAGGAGAATGGCGTGTAACTTGTTGTCCTCCTCTTGGTTGTTAGATATGCCCAATGCACCATAAACATCTTTTCATTCCATGAACCTTAAAACAATTTCATTATTTTGGCTAAAATATGGACCAATGTCTATTTTCCTTTAGCATAATCCATTGTTGAAGTGTGGTCAATAATTGAATATTTATCAGTCAACATCGGCATCTCTTAGTTGATAAATTTAGTGTCGTTATCTGGAAGAATAGTCTTGGGAATGACAAAATGAAAAATGATATGTTCTCCAATGAATTTTTATCGCACTCTTATTGTTTCTCTTTTCAAAGGTACTGCTTATGCCCACTTTGTAAAGCACTCAATTGCCATAAGAATCTATATGTTTCCCCTATATGGAGGTTTAATTATCCCCACAAGGTCAAATGCCCAAGTATGTAAAAGGATAAGGTGTTGTCAATGAGTACACATTAACTGATGGAGCATGGATTAGGTTGCCATTAAGTTGGAAAGCTTTTCACTTTTTGAACGAACTCAACTTAATCTTTCTTCACTATTGGCCAATAAGATCAAGGTGTCATAATTTGGTCATATAATTTGGCTCCTCCAATGTGAGATGGATCATGACCTTTCTTGAGAACCTCTTATGCTTCCTCTATGGTGATGCATAATAAGGGCCTACTAAAATATCCTCGCGATAGAGCTTCTCCTCTAGTAAGTAAAATCTTAGGGCTCTTCTACTAAGTGTTACAGTGTCTACTTTTTCTGCTAGAACAACTCCATATTTGATAAAGTCAATATAAGGCTTCCTCTAGTCCGTTTAAGCTTCCAAGAAATTGCATTCAGCTGGATGGAAGTAGATTTGGCTTTTATTAAAATCTTTTTTTTCTGCTGCAACTTATTGTTTCATCGAGTGAAAAAATAACCTTCTATTTGGATTCTTTTATAAAGAAAAATCTTAGAGGCATCACAATGCTTCTTATGAGTTACGTTTAATTGTCTTTGAGCTTTCTGAAGGCAAATGCATCTGTCTAAACATCTACCAGGATTTTTGTAATATAAACTTCCTTAAAGAAGGAATACTTGTGCTAGCTCGATAAGCTTAATCGAACTATCTCTTATTTCTAGTTACACTACAAGAAAAATGATTTTTAGTGGCATAATTTTTTGCACCTAATTATAAAAAATTTACCACCAAATCTTTTAGTGGCAAAAAAATTTCGTCATATTATTGCCACTAAAGGTGTGTCGCGGATTGTTTTCGCGGCAATTTATTAAAATCGCCAATAAAGGTTGATTTTTTAGTGACAAATTCACTTCGCCACCAAAACATCTCTTTAGGTGGCAATTTTTTTTTGCATGTAATAAAGACAAATTGCCACTAATAGTTGATAGTTTGCCATCAAAAGTCTATTTTTTGTAGTAAAATAAAAATTCACCACCTAAAGGAACCATTCGTGGCAAAACAAATCGCCACAATTGAACTTAAATTTGTATGGAACGATTTTTTAAATATTAAATTGCCACCCATAGTTGATAGTTTGCCACCAAAAGGCTATTGTTTATAGCAAACCAAAGAATCGCCACCCAAAGGGCTATTTCGTGGCAAAAAATAGCCACATTTGATCTTAAATTTGTATGGAACAACTTTCTTAGCATTTTAAATTCGCCACTAAATGACATTTTATATTGCAAAAAAATCTTCATAAATTGATGCAATATTTTTCACAATACATATACACGTTGCTTTGGTAACAACTTAATTTCGCCACAAATTTTTATTATTTGTCATCTAATTTCAAATAACTCATATACACAATTCTAATAAAGTCATTGACATTCATATAGCTCATAAAGATAGCAATCTTTGAAAAACAAATCTTTGTCTCAAAAGTTCCTACGCTAAACATTATTTCAAATAAATTATTAACAAGAAATGTGCTACCGTTAAAAAAATAAATAAAATAGGTATAATCCATCATCCTTATTTATTGTTACTCTCCTTTACAAAAGCTTCCATTGAATCTGCAAAAAAAACACAAAGAATTTGTTTAGAATTATCACTTTGAAAAACAATGACGGTACATTTTGGAAGATTAATCAAAGTACATTTATAAATTTCACTTACAAGTCTTGCAAAATAATAATAAAAATATATGATAAATCACATTCATTAATATCAAATTCGTTTCCCAATTATACCCCACCCACCACCAAAAAAAAAAAAAAATCTTCTCTATGTATTAGGATTATTATTAACGGATAACAAGAGAAAGCAAAAATTGTCATGTCAAATATAAAAGAAGTTTGGGGTTATGTGCTTACCATGAAGAGTTCTATTGTTATATTACGAGCTATTGAATTAAATCACACTCTTAATGACAATTGGACCATAGTGAATGATTTCATCAAATACATCCCTATTCCTAGCTTTCCATAGTTACCAACATATTATGGAAGGGAGAATCCAATTGATAAGACACTTGAATGTATGTGACATTACATAAATAAGATAGCAAATTGTCAGTCTTAGATGACAGAAAGAAAAATTAGCAAAATTAGCAGAGATTCCAAACTCACAACTAAAGTAATACAAGATAGAAGTTGTAAAAGCACAAATTGAGAAAATATATTGCACAGTTTCCAAAGAATCATTTACTTACATGGCAATATATTCATTGAGAATTCTATTTTAAGAAACTTTCATGTGGCAATAAGTTGAATTGGTCAAAACTGGTATTTTTCTAATCTCTATAGTTTAATAAGCCCTTGTAACACCCTCAAACCTCCAAAAAATCATTAAATCGAATACAAAGCATCTTCAAAAACTTCTTATGGGGAAGATCTAAAGAATATGGGAAGAAACACCACCAGGTAAAGTGGGAAAATCAATGTCATCTAGTTAAAGAGGGGGTTTAGGCTTTCTATCCTTAAATGAAACTTGTAAAACCTTTGGTATGAAGCAGTGGTGGAACTTAAATCTAATAACAGCCTATCGTTTGGATTCTTTTTGAATAAATACAATAAAATTTGATCTAAAAATGGTTCTGGTACTTAAAGAAGACTTACTCAAGTCAGAAATTTTACCAATGAATCCATAAGGCAAAATGATTGATGAAAGAAGTTTGTTAAAAAGAAATGGGGGAAGAGTAATGTAGTACCAGACGATGAAGTTGGAAGGGCAGTGTAATTGAATGGGGCAATTCAAAATATATCGCATGGCCATAATACCTTACATATTCCAATAGAGAAAATGTACGGTTAGAATTAGGATAAGAGAGATTTAGGTTCATGAACATTTTGGATGATGGATCAATGCATATTGTAAGGGAGACAAATGAAGATTTTGAGGGCAAATGTAAGGTTTTAATGCTTCATATACTTTTGCTTTCTAAGAAAACATGAATCTTTAGTTTAACACGGTTATCTCTATAAGAGTAAATACTATGCCGATGAAGAAAAACATTAGGATGCATTATTTGCTATTAATAACTCAAATATATATATATATATATATATATATATATATATATATATATATATATATATATATATATATATAACACTCTTGATCCCATAGTAGTTTGATAGAAAATCTTAAAAGAACAAAAGTTTCAAAGAATATATTGGAAACCTGTACAAACCACAAAGGCTTATCAATCGTATTATAAGTTTGAGTCGGATGACAGTTATTAGGCAAAGATATTAGGCTGAAAGTTATTAGGAAAAAATATTGGGCTGACGGTTATAAGCTTGAGTAAGCTTACAGTTATTAGGAAAATATATTTGGCTGACGGTTATTAGGCAAAGATACTAGGCTGACAGTTATAAGCTTGAGTTGTTTGATAGTTATTAGACAACGACTCTGCCTCTTGTATTATGCCTAATCACGTACGCTAATCTATTGCCCTATATACTGATACATAATGCTTCAATTTCGCAATGATACAAGGCAACTGCTCTCATATTTTTGGTACAATACAAGGTAGAAATAGTATTAATCATTTATGATCAGAACTAATGAAATCCAAGACTTGAGAGAAGTTAATGCAACAATATTAATCATTTAAATAATTATGAATCACCTCAAAACTAACGAACCTAAAAGAACTATGAAACAATAAGGTGACTTTGTTTTCAGTGGAATAATTGGAATCTAGTATGTTCAACCAAGCAAAACTAAAAAGTTATAAATAACATGACATGTACATGTATGTCGCACACTAACTAGTTGACTAAAAAGTTCAATAGTCTGAATGACACATTAAGATGAAGCTAGAAATCACCTGTGATTAATTGGCAGGATTTATCCTGACCAAATCCACCTACGTAGACCAAATACCATCCAACACGTGATCTTGAAACGTCATAATAGCATTGCAACTGAGTGTTTTGGCCTCAAAGGTAATATAGTATAGTATCCCATGATCAGCCTGAGAATTTTCCTTGAGGACTCTCACAAATGAATGGTCTCCTTTTTATGAGAAATTGGTTCATCCAAATATAAGTAGGGATAAAAAAATTGTATATAATTATGCATGTATTGTAATGTTGGAAAAAGATAAAAAAAACACATACTTTACGTTATTCTTCTGGTTATAATCAATAATTGTCAGATTAGCTAAGATGTTCAGTTTGGCAAAGACATTTGAATCCTGTCACTGGATCGGTACAATCTTATTCTTCACAATCCTCGTTGACTTCTTTGACATAGATCGTTGGAATGTCATCAAATTTAGGAGAAGTAATGTCATCTTCACAATCCACAGAATCTTAATTATTTTAAAGGGTTAAAAAATTGATACCAGTTGTATTTGCCCTTTAACAGGAATACACAGACGACTCTTGTCACTTCTTAGATCATCATTTCCAAGGCCTCTTTTAAAATTTTTGCCTCTGCACTTGTTCAAAGGAAAATTCCTAGTGAGGTTTATAGATGCATAGTACAGTAAATAACTATCTCCATCAACACTGGTTGCTGCAAACGGAAGTTTCTATGATTTAGGAGAGACTCATCCTCCAGTTAGGACAACTAAAAAGCCATAAATTCTCTGCACAATAAAGATACCAGACATGTTCTTTAGAAATTACGTCAAGCATATAAAGAAGCGATTTTCGAAGGCGAAATGATAGAAAAAATACATTGGTAAACTAATCAAGTTACATCAAATAAAAAGGGTGCACCAGAAAATTTTGGACCAGGGGGAGACAGAGAACAAAAGGGCAAGGCTACCTTTTCTGAAGACATGGATATTGCACCATTTTTGGATCTTACCTCACTTGATTCTCTTAAGATATCAAGTCCAGGTGAAGCTAAATAAGTACGAGGTAGTAATTCATCTAATACAGGGCCATCGGTGAAAAATATAGAGGTCATTCTATTGTAATCGGATATTGGCGTTGTGATATGATGCAGAATCAATATCATAGTGATCGAGTGGAAAAATCGAGCGTCCGTGTAATACGCTAGTCGTTGTTATCGGCTTCCAACCTCAATACAAAAAAAAACTAAACTTTTAACTACACTTTTATGGAGAATAGTAGTAAGTCTGGGTATCGAATCCACAGGGAATGTTTTATAGAATTTAATTGATTTATTACTTCTAAAATAAAAGTGAAAAAGATGATGATGGTTGACAAGGGGAAATAGGTTGGAACAAATTTATAAAACTAATTAAAATGAATGAGGAAATAGGTTGGAATACAATCCCCCAATCCCTAGTAATTACCCATTAGAATACTAGAATTGTAAATTATAAATTTGAATGAATCCAGTCTTTATAGATCCTAAGCATTACATATATGAGGTTCAAGCCCGCATCATATGAAATCAAAGATAAATATAAAGCGGTGCTAAATAATTACACGCACATCATATTCTTAAATATCCCAAGTACCTAGGGCAAGAGAGATTAAAAGATCTAGGATGATTGTGAACTTCTCTTACACGATTCTTTCAAATTTAAATTTAAATTCTATTTCCTATGTAGATAAATTACATCGGGATGGGTTCATGCATCCCAACCCTTAAAAATTAGCTAAACATGATGAAAACAAAAGAAAACTCTAACAAACATTGTTAACAATTTGCAAAACAATTGAGAATTGAATGGAAAAATAAAATAGAGAATAGAAATTGATACTTGTATTTAGCAAGAGGAGAAAGAGATGAATTTGAATCTTGCAAAACTTCTTCTTCAAACTTACAACTAGAGTTTATGAAAACTTCTACCAAAGAAAACTACAATCTAACTTTCTCTCTCTAATCCTACTCCTACCCTCTAGAATTTGACTCCCTCTCTCTAGAATTCAACTCCTCCTGAAAATGAGGTAGGGCTTGGTCTTTTATAGCACTCAAAAATGACATTTTTCATGCCTCTACACGTTTTTCCCTTTTAATATACTTAAATGAGACTCTTCCCATGCCTCTCCACGTTTTACAACTAATAAAAACGAATTAAAGAAGAAATTCAAGAGTTTTGACTCTTCAGCTTCTAGAATTAATTTCAACTTTTGACTTTCTGTCTCCAACTTTAAATGGGCATAACTTCTTCACCGTAGCTCGAATTGGGGTACCATTTTTTCCAATATTCTTGTAATTTAGATCTCTTTAACTCTCTAGCTTTCCCCACCACCGGAATATATATGTAAAATTATGAAAATGCCCTTCAACTCCCCATTTCTTGGTTTCTTTCACTGTTTTGAGTTCCCCTTCGCACTAACTTGCATGAAATACCTGTAAAACACACGAGAAATACACAAAACAAGAAATACTTGCCAAAAAAGGTTAGTAGCATAAATAAGAGACAAATTCAAGCCAAATACACTGTACGGGATCATAAAAATACCGAAATTAAGGGGATAAATGTGAAGGATATGTGCATAATCACACCCCCTAACTTAGAACTTTGCGCGTCCCGAGCAATGTAAATGAAATTAGACAAAATTCTACTCTTGAAAATTCTTTTATTGGGATAGAATACCTTTTTCCTGGGCAAGCGATTGCATTTAGCGTATGCAACAAGCCTTTAAACCCCTAGGTTACCCTAGTAGGACGAGTATTGTCTCGTAAGGGTTTGCAGTGAATATACCCACAAAATTCTTTATTGACTCAAATAAATATCAAAATATTTAAAAATTGTACAATTTAAATTTTTTGAAAAATAATCACCATCAACTCATATTCAACTGTCTCAAACCATAGTGTGTGTGTGCAAAGCCAAAAATTAAACCTCAAATTTCCACCGATTGAGCATTACGTTACTTTTCGAAAATTCGTTTTGATTCAAATTCTTACGGATTGCACTCACAAACGAATCACTAGGATTGCGGCTATTTTCTCTCGGTATGCATGATATAAAGAGTTAATATAATGGACACAAATTCATACATACAAAATTGAAAAGAAGGAAATATATGGTGAAAAGATCTCATTATCGGAATACAGTTATTAGGAAACAGGAACATCACCTCTATTTCACACCATTTAATCTCTCATTTTATCTTTTCATGTCTTAGCTCTCCACGCGGTAACCAATTTCGCCATTCGGACTCGGTTAGGACTTTTTTTGGGGTTAAGGTGTAAAGGGAAAAAATGGAAATGGTAGGGAATGTTGGAATTGGAAAATGTCTTTATGATGTCCATTAGTGCTTTTTCGGGCATTTGCTCATTTTTTTCTTTTCTTTTTCAATTTTCATTTTTTCTTTTCTTGCTATTTTTGTTGAGCATATTTTTTTTTTCTTGCCCCTTTTTGTTGCACAATTTGGACTTGATGAATATTCAATTTTCACAATTCCGGGCTATTTGGGTTTTTCGGGTTGTCAAACGAAAGGGAAATATTTTGTTAGGCTCAAATTGGGTTGCAAAGGGAAAATTTTTCACATCTTTTTTATGGCTAATAGTTTTCGGTAACAAACGAGGGCCTACTTCATTGTCCAAAATGCTAATCACATTACCATATGCATCTCGAGATTAATTAAGTTTAGAGATATATTTAGCACGAATTTCGAGACAACATTTCACACATTTCCATAACCGATCAAAACAAAGGATTGAGATCATCGACGACTTATTAAAACGCTGAAAAGAACTTTGAGTTTAGCATAAACTCAGATTGATTTAAAAACTCATAAAAAATTGAAAGGCTCGAAATCTCACCGGGTTTTATCAATCTCCACACTTATTCGTAAAGTCATCAATTTTCTTTCAATTTCCATCTTTGGTCAATTTTGGCTTAGTGCATTAGGAATTTTACAATTTGAGACTTTAAATAGAACAAAGGTGATATTTTTGAAAAATTTAAATTCTAATTTTTATTTATTTTGAAGAAAAATATTTTTGGCTTTTCAACATTTTTCAATTTTTTTATTTTATTATTATTATTTTTTTGAAAATAAAATAAAAAATATACTTGGAACAAACATGTGATCGAATCAATGAATGTAAACAATAAACAGGAAGAATATCCCACACCCCCTAACTTAAATGTTGCATTGTCCTCAATGCAAATCAAGAACACAACATAAAGAGAGGAAAATAAAGATATTACCCAAATGGAGCGATCCCTAATGAGTACAAGTCCATTGAATCTACAAAACATGTTAGAACCAAGCATAGAAAAAATAATAACAAAAACTCTAACTCTCAAAACTAGACTATAATAAAAGAGAAAAAGAAAAAGAAAAAAAAACTAACTATTTACAACCTAACATTTGAACGGCTAATAAATCATACACTAGAAGTCGAAAAATTTGAGGGTCCACCCAAAATACAATTTGAATTTGAGGGATTAATGGTGTACCCTCATTATGATGCATGCCTCCCGAAAAGTAAGAATTCCGTTTGAAAAACGGAAGGCATGTGAAAAGTTTAAAAAATGAACCATCACCAATTACAAAATTTAGGGGGATAATGAAGGATTTTGGTGCATAAGAGGACAAGTCCCATTGAGATCCAAGAAATATAAAATCACGTTCCAAAGATTTTTCAAGTAGTATGGGGATAGGGGCACACAAAAAGGAACAATCCATATTAGAAAATAATTTAAGCATAGAGTGCTTGTCCTCATAAACCGGAAAATGATCCTCTTGTTGCGTAGCACGTGTGTTGGTCTCTAAGTCGGACGATATTTGAGTCGTATCTTCAAGTACCTCCGAAGACTCAAATGGTATGGGTGGAGGTTTAGGAAGGAGAAACTCATCAATTCTATTGTCCCACTCGCTTTCGTCTAAATGACGAAATGAGGCCCAGAAAGATTGGACTTCATCATTTAGGCTCGCATCCACCGGTCCGAACTCTCTCTCAAACTCTGCTAGGCTCAACTCCTCTAGCTCTCTCTCTTTCTTGGTGTCCTCAAATTTTTTCCCTCAAAATTTTCAATTGGATCTGGTGGAGTGACACGTCTAAGTGTGTGGCCCGTAAGATGAAGCATCTCAAAATAACATTCCCATACAAGAAGTGGATCAACATCCTTAAGACATTCATCCAATTCTTATGATGGATTTAATGGTTCGATAATAGTGGGGACACAAGGAGACAAATGATCCTCAACCTCAGTAGATTTTGCAATATTTATAATAGGTTGAGATTCAAAAGAACTTGGATCAATTTCAATGATTTCATTCTCAAAAGTATTAGGTGAAGCGCAAGTCTCGACCTTTTCTAAGTTGTCCAAATAATCATTCAACTCCTTGCAAGTTGCTATAATTTTTGACTCGAGAACAGCACGGTCATCAGATTGCTTTTTTAGATCAAGTAAGAGTTCTTCCAAAGTAGGCTTTCTTGGTTTTAGCACCTCGAATTCCTCATTTGGTTGAAAACTTACTTCATCTTCAAAACTATCGGAAAAAAAATCCTCATTGGGTTCAAATAATGCATCTAACTCTTGCTCCCAATAACGAATTTTTTCGCGATATTCTTTTTCAAGTCTTTCTTCTTCAAGCAATTGATTTTGATAAATTTGGAGTTTCTCAGCACTAGGCTTGTATTTAATATAATCATCTTTAGTGATATTGATCCAATGGTCATAAGTCTTGAGTGCCTCCTCTTCCTCACTATTAGCATAACAATTAAAGCCACCAAAAGAGTTAAAATAAGACATTTCAAATTGGGCAATTCAAGAACGTGACACACATTTTTTTTTTTACGAATTAGTAAGTCAATTATAATCTATAACAAACACTCCTCGGCAACGGCGCCATTTTGTTCGAGTGGAAAAACTGAGCGTCCGTGTAATATGCTAGTCGTTGTTATCGGCTTCCAACCTCAATACAAGAAAAACCTAAACTTTTAACTACACTTTTATGGAGTATAGTAGTAAGTCTGGGTATCGAATCCACAGGGAATGTTTTATAGAATTTAATTGATTTATTACTTCTAAAATAAAAGTGATAAAGATGATGATGGTTGACAAGGGGAAATAAGTTGGAACAAATTTATAAAACTAATTAAAATGAATGAGGAAATAGGTTGGAATACAACCCCCCAATCCCTAGTAATTACCCATTAGAATACTAGAATTGTAAATTATAAATTTGAATGAATCCAGTCTTTATAGATCCTAAGCATTACATATATGAGGTTCAAGCCCGCATCATATGAAATCAAAGATAAATATAAAGCGGTGCTAAATAATTACACGCACATCATATTCTTAAATATCCCAAGTACCTAGGGCAAGAGAGATTAAAAGATCTAGGATGATTGTGAACTTCTCTTACACGATTCTTTCAAATTTAAATTTAAATTCTATTTCCTACGTAGATAAATTACATCGGGATGGGTTCATGCATCCCAACCCTTAAAAATTAGCTAAACATGATGAAAACAAAAGAAAACTCTAACAAACATTGTTAACAATTTGCAAAACAATTGAGAATTGAATGGAAAAATAAAATAGAGAATAGAAATTGATACTTGTATTTAGCAAGAGGAGAAAGAGATGAATTTGAATCTTGCAAAACTTCTTCTTCAAACTTACAACTAGAGTTTATGAAAACTTCTACCAAAGAAAACTACAATCTAACTTTCTCTCTCTAATCCTACTCCTACCCTCTAGAATTTGACTCCCTCTCTCTAGAATTCAACTCCTCCTGAAAATCAGGTAGGGCTTGGTCTTTTATAACACTCAAAAATGACATTTTTCATGCCTCTACACGTTTTTATCTTTTAATATACTTAAATGAGACTCTTCCCATGCCTCTCCACGTTTTACAACTAATAAAAATGAATTAAAGAAGAAATTCAAGAGTTTTGACTCTTCAGCTTCTAGAATTAATTTCAACTTTTGACTTTCTGTCTCCAACTTTAAATGGGCATAACTTCTTCACCGTAGCTCGAATTGGGGTGCCTTTTTTTTTTCCAATATTCTTGTAATTTAGATCTCTTTAACTCTCTAGCTTTCCCCACCACCGGAATATATATGTAAAATTACGAAAATGCCCTTCAACTCTCCATTTCTTGGTTTCTTTCACTGTTTTGAGTTCTCCTTCGCACTAACTTGCATGAAATACCTGTAAAACACATGAGAAATACACAAAACAAGAAATACTTGCCACAAAAGGTTAGTAGCATAAATAAGAGACAAATTTAAGCTAAATACACTGCACGGGGTCATAAAAATACCGAAATTAAGGGGATAAATGTGAAGAATATGTGCATAATCACATAGTCCCTAGGAACAAGCTCAAGTCCAACTTGATGGAAAATATCTATGTTAAAGTAATAAATAGGTGGATACATGAATTTTGAGTTATGAGCTCCTATACCTCCTTGGGCTATTTTTGGTTCAGGGCGATTTACTTACTTGGATGCAAAATAAAAACGTGAAAGATAATTTTACCTACATGGAGTGGAATCTGTTTCATTATTTTTGTCCAAATCACATAATTATAGCATATAAAGTTGTTTATGAACAAAATTTACTCTGAATACGAGAATGTTTTTTCACCATTTTTACTTTTCACCCTGAACCAAATAGTGCCTTAAATTGATCAGAGGAATGATTATTTTTGTAGAGGGCTGCTGCTTAGGTTACTCACAAAGATATAGAAGAGGTGATAAGGAACTCATGGAGCACTAGTAATCTTATTTGTATCATCATATCATTAGAGTCATGTTTGAAAGTTATAATTGAGCTAAACAATCATGAAGAACTTTTCTTACAAAGAAGCCCAGAAGCTCATTCATCTTTTGAAGCAGGATCTAACCTAGCCGAAGGGCTGTCAGCAAAATTCTCCTGATGTTTCACATTCACATCTAACCTACCTGAAGGGCTGTCAGCAAAATACTCCTAATGTTTCACATTCACACCATACTCTCGCAGAGCTTTCGAATGGTCATCCATTGCTAAGATTGGTCGCTTATCCTTTTGTTGCTTGTCTCTCTTTTCCCTGACTACTGCCGATTGTCTTACCTTGTAGTGCTGAAACGCATCAATTGAGACCTCTGCAATAAACTTCTGTGTAGCAAAGGCTACCAACTTGATTAATCGAACATCAGGACATTAAAAGCCACTCTTAGCCAAGTAATGCTCCACTAATTCATCAGGAATAGTGGGGGTGTAGTCCATGAGAGAAGCGAGAAAATCGGATAAAGTAGTGTCGTCATCGTGTTTGCCTTCGTTCGGTTGTTGCCCGTGGAACATAATCTCTATTTCTCTCCTAAATGACACATCAATATGGTGTTGGTGTGAGCAAGTGATATGAAATCTGTAATGTGACCCAATCATACAATCACTTATAATTGCATAAGCATAAGTTGTACCGGAGCAGTTCATATGGCATTTATCAAGGCACATTGTCACATGAGCAGTTAATATGTCCCCCATGTTCTATACTATCATAACACGTGGTAATAATTGGACTTCCTGTTTATTAGACAATGCCTTCTCTAAATAACACATTATTATGGTATTGGCGTGAGTAAGTGATATAAAATTCGTAATGTGACCCAAGCATACAATCACTAACAATCGCGTAAGATATGCAATCTGTAATGTGGCCCAATCATAAAATCACCAATAATAGCATAAGCATAAGTTGTACACATGATCCTCTAGATGTACATAAGCATAAGTAGAGGATTATAACTAGATGTACATTATAGACAAATACCAGAATAATGAACATAAGTAGGTCCTTTTTTAGCTCTATTGAAATGATTGACCATAGAAAATCAAAACATAGATATTACAAAGTAAACACTATAATTATTCAGAGTATTTATTAGGAGGCAGAGCCATATGTCAGTGTGCTACCTAATGCCGTATGTCTCTCAATGGGCCATAGTGCTTTAGTCTCTTCACCACTAAAACCATTTGAGATTGTTGTCCATATAATTTATTTTGTATTTCTCTTGGTCTACCTCTCTTTATATATATCCCTATTTTCGTGCTATGTTCTAAATACGTCATGAGCTCTAGTAAGGATCTCATGTTTGCTAGTTTCATGTCTCAGACTAGAGTCTTTAATATAATATCTAAAACCTATTGGGGGAGGGAAGGAAAGTCGGGATTCCTTCTGGAAATGGAGAAGGTCAATCTCTAGGCGGGCTGCCAGGTCTCGCCCATGCTATGGTTGAAAAAGATTGGGCCTATTTTGTTCAACTGAAGTTAAGGAGATCTAGAGCACGAGGGACTGGACTTTCATTCTGGGGACCGCCTCATCTTTGTACTCAACGCCTCCCCCGATTGTTGGAAGATGCGTGCACGACACAATAAAGGACCTTGGGAGAAACCAATGAAAAGCCAGGTAGAGGAAGACTACTTTTCAACTATTCATGAAGATAAATTCCATTTTTCAAAACATTTTTAAGTTGTTACACAAACACACACTAATTGAAATTGGGCTTACTTATACTTTTAAACTTCAACATAATCTAATCTTACTTGAGCTTGTAGTTATCCAATGGTACCCAAATCATATGATCCAAATGTGAAATTCTCAATCACATATTTATTCAAATATCACCTCCTTATTATTCCAATCACTCAAAGCAATATTCTTAAATAACAATTAAGACCCACTACTCACAACTTGCGAATTAAAAACCATAGAAAATATTGTACACTTTAAATACTCCTTATTTCATCATTTACCAGTGAATTAGTTGACCTATGCATTCGATTTTGTACAGGTCTATTCGATGAATCGAATTAATTATATAATTGTATATATAATGATTTTTTTTTACTATTTTCTAGATATTATATCAATCAACACTTTCACAAATACACACGATCTCTATAGATCTCATTACAACAAACAAAGAAGAATTTAAATTTACACTTAAAAAACAAGAATTGAAATCATTGAAACATGGGGTGAGAAGATAAATCGGATAACCAAACCAAACCAAACCAACCAACAAAATTAAAACACTTTAATTATGTCAGACATTACATTAAGTACTATCAAATTAGACTTTTTATTTCATTCTCGACATATATATATATATATATATACAAACGTATCGGTGAATCATTGGCAGGAGAGAAATGATAGGAACGCACCTATTCGATGAATCGCCCGCAAGAAATCAGAGAAAATCACCTATATGAACGCATATAAAGACATCAAAGGATGAATGCATACAAAGAAATCAGAGGAACACACTATGTATACAAATATACATATAAAAAAAGAACCAAATTCATATACAAATCAGAGGAACACAACTAAATATGAACGCACCTGTATATGTCAAATAAGATGTATACCAAATCAGAGGAGCGCAAATTGCAAATCAGACGTATATTTGTATATGAACGCAAATTTATGATATTTATTTAGTGTTGATAACGCACTTGTATAAAAACACAAAATGCAAATAAGATGTACATCAAATCAGAGGAACTCAAAATGCAAATTGCAAATCAGATGTATATTTGTACATAAACACTAATTTATGGTATTCAGTGTTGATAATGCACCTGTATATAAATGAAAACACACTTGATAACGAAAATTTCCAACACACTTGATATAACGCACCTGATAATTGCAAATCAAATGCAAATCAAATCAGAGGAACACAAATTGCAATTCAGATGTATATTTTTATATAAACGCAAATTTATGGTATTTAGTGTTGGTAACGCACCTGTATATGAATGCAAACGCACTTGATAACGAAGATTGCAAACGCACTTAATAACGAAGATTGCAAATGCAGTTACTAACAAGAGAACCATTAGAGAGACATTACTGCATGGGAAGATAGGATTCAGCCTTCACTGGACCTCCTTTTATTCAAATTACATTTCTCAGCTTGTTTAACCACTCAACCTTATCTGCCATGCTCTTAGCCTTCAACACAACGACACTATGAGCTACAAAATGAATTCAAATCTAAGTTGACATTGACATGTAACCCTTTAGGTGACTGCTAAGGGCACACCACTGATCTAGCGGGTGCTGGAGTTACTAGTCCAGTGAAACTGAAAGGTTTGAAAAATAGAGCACTCTTTGATCTAGCGTATGACAAGTGTGTATAGAGCTTCAAACATATAACTGAATAAATTAACAATTTATCTTTTCTTGAGCACAGTTTAAAAATTCTTGCACAAAGAAGAACATTTGTTTGCTCTTGTTTCCAGTTCTTAATTTCAAATATAAATATACAATTTAAACTGTCTTCAATCATCTACTTAATATAAATATGAATGTAGAGCCTACTTGTGAAGTTACAATGAGGTGTATTTTATATTAAACATTCAACACATATATGGTCAACATCACATAACCCCATGTGAACAGATACTACAAAACGAAAGGATTGAAGTAACAATGCAATAAAAATGGGACTCATTTGAACTTATATCATGATGAATAGGACATGAGCTTTCAACTATCCGTTGGGTAAAAGAATATACCATAAAGTGATACATTTATATACATTTTATAATTCTGCATAAAAAATATTAGCAATCCAATTAAAGCAGACCAATTTCAATCATCGCTTCTTTGTCACCATTTTCTGCTTTTGATCTTTCAAGTGCTCACAAAATACAATTTGGAAAGAAATATGAGGTATTCTAGAAAATATTGAATGAGATTCTCAATACAAATATCCTTGACCTGGCATCACCATATTGGTCCATATTATAAATTACGGGGACACACGACATGGCATATACAATTCAATACAGGGCTTCCACATCAAGGAGTCCCATTGAAAAATCCCTCTACAATTACTCTGAAATATATAGAAAGAAAGGTTATTAGAAGAAACAGCTTTCACCCGCTTCATAAGATAAGTGAATGAATCTTTTGGCAGTCCAAACCCAATTGCTACCATTTCAGCAACAGTCTCTACTGCAGATATCATTTTGAATCCCCATGAGTCCATGGTGTCTTTCCATTCAGGAAATCCTTGAGGTATGACTGGATCTGAATTCAACTCCTACACATTGATGATGATCATTAATAATAGTCATAAAATCATGGTGATGTTAGAAAAAGAAGAGAAATATGTAAACCTGAAAGCAGGTGTTTGATGGGCGAGGACCAACTCTCCACATGTATCGCCACTTATGATCTGGCCTGTAGGAGTGGACGGTCGATGCTCTTTCGGCATTGCTCTCAGCTTCTCTTTCATTTCTGCATCAACCAGAATGTGAGGATCTTCAATTCCTTCAGGTGTCACTCCAACCAGTGTTGTGACACCATAAAAATTATTAAAAAATGATGACCCCTTCCTTCTCCATCAATCAAGAAAGTTGGAGAATGTTAGAAAAGTGAAAGAATTGATAGGGAAGGACGCATGGGTTCCTGTGTGTATCCTTGATGCACGAAAGATCTCGGGGCGGCACGATCAGATCAAGCATAACTATTTCGAGTAAACAAGTGTTTAAGTAAAGTTACCAAATAATGGTTTCATACCTTCGCCAATATTAACACCCGATGCAACAGTGTCGAGAGAGTTGCCTACCAATGGATGATTAGATTGAAAATGAGCTAGATTAGACTATGTCATAGATTACGGCATGTGTTTTCCTCTATAAGCTATAACAAGCAAGAGATGGATTAACATAATAACAACAATAATTGTAGGCGGCGAAAGAAATTGAAGAATGGCAGTCAGTTATATATAAACAAAATTCATTTTCCCAAATTAGCGGTCTACCTGAGATATCTCAACACCAATAATCCAAACCTATAACAATTCATAAATCGATCAAGCCAAGAAAGATTTTTAACTCCATACTCGATCTAGTAAACTCAAAATATACGTTTTAGTGGCAATAAATGATTAGCCACTAATAAAATTGCAACGAATTTATATTTTTCTTATAGTTTTACTTGTCATCCATATACTCAAAATAACTCGTATACACATGGATAATAAAGTCATTGACATTTATATAGTTCATAAAGATAGCAATCTTTGGAAAATAAATTTTTGGCTCAAAAGTTCCTACGCTAAACACTATTTCAAACAAATTATTTACAAGAAATGTGCTACCATTGAAAAAAATAAATAAAACAAGTCTAATCCATCTTTCTTATTTATTATTACTCTCCTATACAAAAGCATTCACTGAATCTACAAAAAAACACACAAAGAATTTGTTTAGAGTTATCACTTTGAAAAATAACGACAACAGATTTTGGAAGATTAATCAAAGTACATTTATAAATTTCACTTACAAGTATTACAAAATAATAATAAAATATAATAAATCACATTCATTAACATAAATTCATTTCCCAATTACACCCCACCCACCCTCCCCCCAAAAAAATTATTCTCTGTGTATTAGGATTATTGTTAGCGTATAACTTGAGAAAGCTAAAGTTTTGCATGTCAAATATAAAACAAGCTTAGGGTTATGTGCTTACCTTGAAGAGTTATATTGTCATTTTACGAGGTCACTTAATTCCTCAAGTTTCCTATTAAGCTCATCCATTCGTCCTTTCATTATCGTGTTCTCCCTTCTTGCTTCATCTGCTTCCCTCCTGGCCTCGTCAGCGACCTTCCTCACCTCAGCAACTTGTCTATCTCTCTCAATGTCTTTCTCCTTTTGCATAGCAGCAACTGTGGATGATGTGGGTTTAAGACCAACCACACAACCATATACATATCCTGAGAGATGTCCTAGAATTTTTTGAAATGCATCAGCATCATTCATCACCACACCGTCTTCAAGTTCAGATTGTGAATTGAGTGTTGCTTGCACATCATCCTATTAATAAATACGAAGATATTATAATTATAACATACGATATAGGTAAAAAAGTTATTAACAAACTACTATTGAAACACATCTTACATAGACATTTCCAGTAGTTGTAGTCACCTAATTTCCCTTTTTTTTGCTCCAATGAGTCGTATGCCATACCTTACTCATGGACGCCGGAGTTCCAGTCTCCTTATCACGCTGTATAGATTTTGATACAATATAAAGTGATAAAACATATTAAAATGATTAATTTAGACAAAATATTTTTAGAGATATTTACCATCTCAAACTCCACTTGACGAAATCCGTTGCTTCCACTGCAATGGAGAGTCGTCTGCTTCGATCAATTGTTCGAGTTTATTTCACTTCTTTTCTGTAGATATTCATGTCCAAATAAATTTAAAATTAGATAACTAGATGCAAACCCCTAATTAATTGTCTTAGTATAACAAACTCAAATAGAGCATTGGATCTTAACTGGACTCTCCCGATTAACATTGGTTATCAAGGTGAAAAAAGCCTAATATTTACTACAATAATCTAATCTGCATAGTGTTTACTACTGAAAACCAGCATGCCAAATGAGCACTTCGCATAAATAATAAAAAAATTAGAATTCGCATATAACCTGAAAATTTTCATCCGCAAGTGTTAAACAAAGATCATGCCATTTAGCCTCACTTAATTCGGGAGGATGATGCTGAAGTGCCCGTTCCAAAGAGCCGTGTGGCTTGAAGTGTTCACGATGCATTTTCGAGCGGAAGTTATGAAATTGATTATTGAGTTGTGCCATTACTACAGACTTCATGTAATCATCATTTGTCAATTGAAACTTGTCATATTCAAAAGAAATTGAAAAAAATAACTCATAACTCTAAATGCGGACCGTGTTCCATATATGAGCATATAGGTAGCTTACCCGCGCAAGTATCCACATATGATTTTTGTTCTCCTTTGGAACTTCCTTCCAATACTTGAAATTGAAGGGGGCATTTTCTCTAATAACAATGCATGCTTCAGATTTTAAATTCGAAGAAGAGAACCTTACTAGACGACCCTCCGAGATTAGGATTTGAATGTTCTCCCCCCTCTCTAGCTTCTTCTGAAAACCAATCCCTCGTGTTGGTCCCCTAACTCGTTTCCTGGAACTAGAACCTATTATAAAAAAATAGCGAAAGTAATTAAAAAAAATGTCAATTCAACTTTAAAGAGAGAGTTAAAAATAAACCCATAAGTTTGAAGTCATCAAAAGCATAATCACAGTATTAGCACATATCACTTTCATCCATAATAACCCCAGTCATACCCTTATTGGTATTAGCACCCGATGAAACAATGTGTGCAAAATTGGCAACATTTTGATGACTAGGGTGTGGAGGAGGGTGATTGGACTCTCTCACAAATCGTTGCACAAGTGTTACTCTTTCACCTATAACGTGCATGAAATGGATCAACATAATACTAACTAAATCTATACTTAAAAAAACATTGATATCCCGACTTAACTAAAATTATTTGTATGTTGTCAATTAATATGTTTCCAAATATGAAGATCGTACCCTCATAGTTGTTAGCATCAAAAGGGATATTTTCGGAAGCGTTGTTGATATTTGGATTAGTTGAACTAGAACAAAGACGCGTGAATTCCCTCGTGAATCCTTGCTGCGTGCACGACCAGAACCTAAAACAACAAAATAAAAAACTTACATTATCTATGGAGACATGCATGCAATATCTATCAGTGCACACCCAATGTGTATGCGATGCATATTAATATCAAAAGGATGAAAAAAAAAATCATAAACAAAATGTTGTCTTAGACTAGTCAAATAAAAATAATTTTTCAATCTCGCTCTTATTAACATCGAGAAGGAATTACAAGGATTTGAGATAGGTTGGATCGTGTTGGGGAAACATAAATTGGCTTGATGGCCCTTTTATTAACTTCGTTGATCACCTACATAAGGCCAACTCAGACAATAGTCCCCTTCTGCTGATAATTAAGGATCAAAATAATTGGTCAGCTGGACGATTTAAATTTTTGTCTTTTTGGACCAAGAATGAAGATTTTTTAATACTGAAAATGGCAGCTAGTGTGATAAAAAATTTAAGATCAAAATTTTGTCTTTTTGGACAAAGAATGAAAATGGCAGCTACTGTGATAAGCCCTCGGACATAGAGGCATCGCTGCTGGCCTATTTTATCACACTGCTGACCACGATCAGCAGCATGACAGGTAATGATGCAATGGGTCAATGCATTCCAGCGTTGTTAGATATGTCTTGCTCAACTCAAATGTTGTAGGTTTGATTTGAAATTGATTTTAAGTTTCATTGAAATCAATCAACAATGTTGAGTCAAATATGTGATTTGGTGTAGTATTCAGAATGTTGTAGATAGATATGAATGTGAGAAAGTTGGTGATTTGGTGTAGTATTCAGAATGTTATAGGGTAACTTTCCAAGCTTCTTTGGCAATCAACTGGGGAATTCGAATCAATGTTTAAAAAGGCGAGAGGTGAGGCGTTTTGGTCACGGCGAGGCAAGGCGTAAGCCTCACCGAAAAGAAAAAAAGGGAAAAGACTATAAAAAGTCTAATAAATTCACAAAAAAATAATCCAACACATTAAATTATGCAAAATGGTCCATAATCAGGGGATAAAACATATTTTTTACAAAAAAAACAACAACTTTATTTGGAAAAAACAGTTGGGAAAAAACAAACAAAAAAACTAAAATAGGTTTTTACTAAAAAATAGGGAAAAAAAACTAAAAACTAGGAACAAACAAAGTTTTTACCAAAATAAATAAATAAATAAAACGAACGAAACAGGTTTCGTATAAAAAAAGACTAAAACTAACAAAGTTTTTACAAACTACTAAATAAAAACTAAGACCAAAACTACTGAATAAGATTTTTTAGTAAAATAGTGAATAAAAACTAAAGCTAAAATTAAACAAACTAAAAAAGGTTTAGTATAAGATTTTTTTAGTAAAATGCTGAATTAAAACTAAAAACAAAGGTTGGAGCTCTTACCTTATACGAGCGAAGGCCGGACTTGAAGAACAGAAGGAGAACGAAGGCCGAAATAGGTCGGAATGGCAGAACGCAAGCCGAAATAGGCCAGAATGGCAGAATGCAGACCAGAATATCATGTTTTACTGATTATTATACTAAAACTGGTCATGTATACCTCTTGACTGTCTGAAGGGTATCAAACATCGTCTTGCTACTGGTAATATTACCTACGATTAACTTTTTCTTATGGTGTCAAATTTAATTTTAAATTAAAGAGGGAATGACTATGCACATGTGCCTCATCTCGATCTATTATTCCTCCATCCACTCCTTAAAGGTGATCCATGTCCTTATGGCCATAACTGCCACTTTCGGCATTTCCTCACAGAAGAGGAGAAGATGTCAAGCATTTGGTAAGTTAATCGGATCCCTCACATAAAGGCGCATTTTGTTGTAGTGTAATTGGTTCTTTAGAAGTGTTAAGGAGGGTAGAGAAGGTGCACAATGCCAGAGCATAACATGATCAAATGTCCAATGAAAGGCAGTGTTCATGGAATAAAGCACCAATATTCAAATGTTGTTTCAAATCAAGCAGAAAATAGGGGATTAGACAACAATCAGACAATATCCACTGATGTGGATGTTTTCGCAACTACCACGATGAACATATAAGAAACAAAAAAAAAGCATTAAATATTTTGTTTCTAATTAGCAGTAAATCATACCCTCATTAGTATGTGAAATAATGTCCGGAGATTCAACTACATTTGGATGACTATGTCCTGAAGAATGATGATTCGGCTCTACCACAAACTGTTGCACTAGAGCTACTCTATGACCTATAACAGGTATGAAATGGATTAACACAATACTATTGTAACTAGTATTGGTGGAGTAGTCAATATTACTATTATCTAAGTAATTTATTTTAGAATACAAAGATCATACCCTCATTGTTGTTATCATTTGATGCAATAGTGTTGGTGGAGTAGTCAACATTTAGGTCCTTTGATTGAGAAGAAGGGGAGCGTGTGGATTCTCCCATTAATCTTTGACGCGTAGACAATTTTGGGACATTAGAACGACCGGAACCAGGGATAACTAAACCAGAAACGAACAACATTAGTTGAGGAGATATTGATGCAGAAATTATGTAAAACATCAATACACTTTTAACATTTTAGCATAATTACAATGAAATCATGGAGGAAATTCACATCAGTAATGAAAATTATCAAGCACGAAATCATATCAAATAACTGAGATAACATCATCAGTGATAAGGATAATTAACAAATATAACATAGTCGTCGTCGTTGTCATTTTTTCCCTAGTGATTCTTTCAATACAACCCTTAAAACTTATATCAAATCAATAGTCACTCAAAGAAAATAAAAAATTGTCTTCTATAATAACATAAATTTAAAATTATGAATTGACAATACATGATATCATATAGAATTCAAGATTAGTAGCAAGATTGCAATATCCAAAACTTTCTACTCACAATGTTCCCATGATGGATTCTATGTAATGGTTTAAAGTTTAAGTTTTGTTATACATTAACATAAATTTAAAAACAAGTTTGGAAAGTAAATCATACCCTCAGTGGTATTAAAACCCAATGAGAAAGTGTCGAGAGAGTCGGCTACATTTTGATGGCTATTTTGTGAAAAAGGTTGATTCGGCTCTGCCATAAATCGTTGCTCAGGAGTTGGTCTATGACCTATAACAGGCATAAAATGGATTAACACAATAGTTTTATAACTAGACTTAACGTAACGTTGGTATATTTCCTACTTAATTATACATTTGTAATTGCCAAGTAATTTAACTTAAAATACAAAGAACATACCCTCATTGTTGTTAACAACGGATGCAATAATGTTTGGAGAGTAGGCGACATTTGGGTCAGTTGAATAAGGACATGTGGATTCTCCCTGGAATCCTTGATGCGAAGAAGATCTTGGGACACTTGCACGTGCGGAACCAATCATAACTACACAAGAAACTAAAACCATTAGCTAGGGATATATATGCAGGAATTATGTCAAACATGGGTATACATTTAACATTATAGCATAATTCTAATAAAGATATGGAAGACAATCAAAACAATTTCAATAAGATTTGTTTTCCCAATAAGTTGTTATTATAAAGTGATCATACCAAATGGAATTTTAATTAGATTTTTTTAGTGGTGTAACTTAAGAAATGAAAAGGGATAAAAAAACTCATCCATGTGTACTTAGTAATTTCGAATTGGAGACCAACTTTATTTTCAAGTGTTCTCGTTGGGGACATATTAGATAACCTGTAAATAATGTGATTAAGAGTTTGTTCCAAAGGAAATATAACACAACCCGCTAATAGCGAATAACAGAGCCATTAGACATAATTCATAAGAGAGGCAAAGAATCAAATGAAAATACAAATTTTAATGTGACAATATGAAATGATAAAAATGAATTAGCATTCTTGAAAATAATCGAGAAAATTATTAATTTTATGTAGGCTAATATATATTGCCATATAGTTCAAATTCCATTTTCCATTTTCTTTTTATACGTCATGTATCCACCCCTAAGACTGAAACATAATCATTAAACTACATAAATATTAAAGACACACATGTAAAGGAGCCAATCATGCTTGAACATAAACTTGGATTAAAAAACAATCATCCGTTAACTGGACAAAATTAGACTCAAAATGCATTTAAGTGGAGAAGTCAAACGAGTCAATAGTGATGAAGTCGACCAACCATTCATAAGTTTATAATGTAACCAGAACAAGACATCTACGTAGTAACCAAATCAAGTAACCAAAGAATAACATATGAACATGGAAAACAAAATTTCAAACCAATGGCAAAAAGAATACCCAATAGTCCACATGATATGAACTACACTTTTCAAAGTATATATAAAAATGCTGTAAAAAATATCTATAGAATTACGTTCATGTATATGCTAAACCAATCTCACTAACATTAAAGGTTTGTATAACCTAAACTAATAAAGGATTCTTGATTAAAGATGTAGTAATGGACTTTACAAAATTACCTCTAAAGCATCAAAATAAACATTTTCCCACAAAGGGAACAATATCCATCCATGCATTCCACGCCTTGGTCAATGCATCACTTATTCGACTCTAATCAATGCTCATTGACAACGGATAATAGTAAAATTTCTGCTATAAACAATGTTAATATATGCATTTCATAGCATTTCCCTTGATCTTGACAAACCCAGGAAAAAATCTAAATCATATGAATTCTAGAACCGACATTACAAGTAGATTTGCATCTTGATAGTGGATCATACCTCCTTTAATTCAACATGAGAAACAAGGACATACCCGATCACTGGCCTTTCTTTGATAATAAATGTGAACCAATATGATATAGATGGACCATCAAGATATTCAACAATACCCATGAATACTAACAGAAATAGATTTTGTGAGAATCCAACACATTTAGAATCTCAATCCATGCTTTGGGACCCAATTCTTGTCAATTGAAGTTGATCAGCAAATAACCAATAAAACCAAAGATCTACACAAGTCACCAACTGCTTTAGATATGAAAAAATTTATTTGAGAATTAATCAATGGAATATAAAAGCTCTTCTAACACTAAATTTTCCTGTAAGGAATGATATTAGTTCAATGAGTGAAAAGGCATCGAATCGGTTAGATCTCCTCTCTTAAATGGATACATAAAGAAAAAATTAAAATAAACCCATAAGTTTGAAGTCATGAAAAGCATAATCACAGTCACACATATCACTTTCATCCACACTAACCCCAAAAATAAATTTATGACAATAAATGTAGAATAAAATCAATGCGTAAAGATACCAAGATCACAATCATACCCTCACTGGTATTAGCACCCGATGAAACAATGTGTACAAAATCGACAACATTTTGATGACTAGGGTATGAAGGAGGGTGATTGGACTCTCTCACAAATCGTTGCACAGGTGTTACTCTTTCACCTATAACATGCATGAAATGGATCAACATAATACTAATTAAATCTACACTTAAAAAAAACATTAATATCCCTACTTAACTAAAATTATTTGTATGTTGTCAATTAATATGTTTCCAAATATGAAGATCGTGCCCTCATAGTTGTTAACATCAAAAGGGATATCTTCGGAAGCATCGTTGATATTTGGATTAGTTGAACTAGAACGAAGATGCGTGAATTCCCTCATGAATACTTGCCGCGTAAAAGATATTAGGGAGCATGCATGACCGGAACCTAATACAATAAAACAAAAACTTACATTAGCTATGGAGATATGCATGAAATATCTACCAGTGCTCACCCAATGTTTATGCGATGCATATTAATATCAAAAGGATGAAAAAAAATAATAAACAAAATGTTGTCTTAGACTAGTCAAATAAAAACAATAATGTTGTAGTGATGCCTTGAAATAGTACTCTTTTATGGGACAAGACTCAAGCTGCCGCATAACCGGACAGTAGGATGAATTGAATCGGACTGTATGTTAAATTGTCTTTTAGCCTTGTAGATCTATAGACAAGGTTTTTGTGTAGAAAAGTGATTCATTTAAGAGCACAACAATGACTAAAGGAGAGATCAACTAAGATTTTACATTGGGATCCTATCTTATAAAACTATCATTAAGCACTAAAAATTCTTACTACATTTTTTTAATATTTTTGTTTTTCGGGTAAAAATTACTACCAACTTATTCTCTTGTACTAAAAAATTCATCGACAAGTACTGAACAAAGTCATACTGACTTAAAATTCAGCGAGAAGTGCTGAACAAAGCCATACTGACTTAAAATTTCCAGCAAACAAGTATAATTTTCTGCTAAATATGATGCATCCTACACTATATTCTATGCTTCAACAGACTACATTTAAAGGAGAACTTTATGGCACGAAATGACTAATATTATATCCTTAATTTACGGGCCTTGGATAACTATATGTGATTTTAATAGTGTTCTCAGAGCTCATGAATGCAGGGAAGTTAGAATTCCATACTACATACCATGTCTTGACTTTAGAAACATGAATGGTGACTGTCAATTATTTAATATAGATACTTTTGGTATCTTTTTTACTTGGAACAAAAGTCCTACATCTATGGTGGATCGAAGTTTAAATAGAGATCTATATAACCAGGAATGAATTTCCTCTTGGACTAATGTTTCATGCTTTGGTCTTCACAAATGTGGTTCTGATCACCACCATCTTCTATTTTAATCTTTCAAAATTCATCTCAGTGATCCTAGACCTTTTAAATTCCTTTCTTCTTTTTTTTTATCATAACCATTTTCTTGACTTGGTTAAGCAAGTTTGGAATCAGACTTCTCGAGTTGGCTACCCTATTTTTGTTTTTCAACAAAAGTTAAAAACTTTGAAAGGATCTATCAAAAAGTGGATTATATAAGTTTTGGGAATATTCATAGCAGACTTATTAAATATAAAGCCGAATTACTAAAAGTGCAATATGAAATTGACAAATATGTCCCTAATCATGTTAGTCTTTAAAATTCAAGCCAAAGATAATTTATTAGAGGCTTTGAATTTTGAAGAATCTTTCTGGAGAGACAAAGCTAGATTTAAGTGGAATCAGTATAGGGATAGGTGCATGGCATTCTTCAACAAATATGTCAAGCACAAGAGAACAATAAATTCTATCTCTATGATAAAAAAAGATGATGTAGTTCTGACTGATCCTTCCCAAATCAAAGATCATATTGTTGACTTCTTTTCTTCTATGCGTGCCCACAATTCTAATGTATCTGACAATGGTCTTATTGAATATGTGATCCCTAACATGGTGACTTCTCAAGAAAATTTGGTGTCGTCTTCTATTCCATCTTATGATGAGATCCATTCCACTATTTTTTTAATGGATCCAAAATCTGATTTTGTACCAGGTTAGAAACTAGAGGATTCAGTGAGGAAGAAATAGTAGGTCGGTAGGACCATTTTTGACAAGCAGTTAATTGAGCTCAACCTTAATTCCCCTATCCAAGTGAATTACAAGAGTTGTGATTTGCATTATGGGATCCTTTTCATTATCATAGTTCATGAGTTTTCCGTTAAAAGATAGTTTGTTTCTTCTTCTTTTGTATTCAGTTTTCCTACATATATTAACTGTAGTTACGAATTTGTTTTATAGTCATTTACTTACATATACCATGTTTCGATTCATTGGCAATAGATATATGTATTCTGTAAGTATTTTTCTTTGGAGGACGATTTGTACCATGAACCTATTTGTTGGTATCATAGTTTCATATATTGTGAGTGCGATTTGGTTTTACAATTGGTTTGTAAGTTTGGGGTAAAAGTTATTGCCCTTAATTGCAATGACAATGTTTCTCAAAGAGAGATCAAAATAGCACTACTTTCTTAATTACTTTTTAGTTACTGGTGTTTTTGTTCTTCTTTTAGTGATTAAGACACAATCATACCACCACAGTCCTAAAATTGGTTAAGAGGCACAATTGAATTTGCTTATCGAAAAAAGACAGAAATACAGAACACTTTCATCTTAGAAAACTTTTGAGTTCCAAATCAAGTATATGCAATGGACTATCAATTCATTATTGGAAATATCATTATTACTAAAATTTCTTATTTATAGACACGTGTGCATTTAAAAAACCAGTTTGATGGAGGTAAAAAAGTCCCGACTACGTATGCGTTTGCATAAGTTGAGCATCGTCAATCGGACCAAATTAGACTCATAATGCATTTAAGCGGAGAAGTCAAACGAGTCAATACTGGCATTAAACCTCACTACTCTGTCTAGGAAGTGTGTTGCGCCTCCTAAACACTGGCATACGGGATGAAAATGATCGTGGATACAATCCTAAAATTACGCGAATTGATCTTAAACCTCACCACTCTGTCCGGGCAGTATCTATGGATTACCTTGTGGAACAAAAATTCGTTGGTGTGGATTTTCAGACTTGCAATAAACACCATTTCAAATTAAGCAGAAAACAGAGGATTAGACACCAATTTGATAATATCCTCTGCTGTGGATGTTTTGGCAACTACCACGATGAGCAAACAAGAAACAAAAAAAATCATTAAATATTTTGTTTCTAATTAGAAGTAAATCATACCCTCATTGGTATTAAAACTCGATGAAATAATGTCTGGAGATTCAGTTACATTTGGATGAGTACATCCTGAAGAATGATGATTCCGCTCTACCACAAACTGTTGCACGGGAGATGCATTGTGACCTATAATAGGTACGAAATGGATTAACACACTACTATTGTAACTAGATTTAACTATACATTGGTATATTTACTACTTTATTAGATATTTCTATATTGTCTAGTAATTTCATTTAGAATACAAAGATCATACTCTCATTGTTGTTATCATCAGATGCAATAGTGTTGGTGGAGTAGCCAACATTTAGGTCCTTTGATTGAGAAGAGGGGGGGGGGGGGGGGCTTGTGGAATCTCCCATGATTCTTTGCCGCATAGATAATTTCGGAACACGAGCATGGCCGGAACCAGACATAACTAAATAAGAAGCCAATAACATTAGCAGAGGAGATATGCATACAAATTATGTAAAACATCAATACACTTTTAACATTTTAGCATATCAAATAATTGAGATAACATCAGCAGCAACAATAATCACACCAGTAATGAAAATTATCAAGCATGAAATCATAACAAATAATTGAGATAACATCAGTAGTAGAAGTAACATCATATCATTCAAAGTAGTTTATAAAAAGTGACAAGGATAATTGACAAACCTAACAATTAATCGTCGCCATCATCTTCACCTTCGCTCAAATACCTTAACCCCTCCTCTCTTTTTTACAGGATATACTCTTCATCCTTGTCAACCTCTTTTCTTTTTCCCTTTTTCTCACTCTTATTATTATTATTCCTCTTACAAGAACCCATGTAGAATTTAGCTCCTGTATGCAACCCCATTTCCTTTGTTGTTGCTATGTTATCTTGAATCCTATTCATCATTTGTTTCTCATAGTTTGACATCGTCATAGTTATACCTATTAAAGATATACATAAACATGCAAGTTAATTCTAGTAAAAACATTTCACAAGTGTAATTTAGGAAAAAGTTCCTATAGATCGAAGTGTCATAATTAAAATAAATTAAAACATTGACTAAGAAGAAAAAATAACTAACACAAACCGTCAAAATTACTCATCATCTTCATCTCCATTATCCTCGTTAATATCAACATTATCATCCCCGTACGACAAGATGTTATCATTTATATCATGTATCCGATTTTCTCCTTGCACATTAGCCATACTAACCTCTATTTCTGGGATATCATCCCTTCGTAATGGAAGACATTCGTCGTCTATTTCCACTATTTCATCATCTATAGTATTATTCTCAAGTTGTTTATACGGTTCCTCATCACTCATCTCCTCATCCTCCTCTGCTCATACTGGTCTCGTGGAGTATTATTCACTACAACTTTCCAATCATTTCCCAACTTGATGTCTGGCCCATAAAAGACTTGCTCTTCTTGATAAGATAACGCAAATGGTTGGTCTTTGTACCATGTATTAGCGGTATTCAAACTAATGAAATCATACTCATCTTTATGTAATCCACACACACTCTTCTTTTTTTCAAAGTCCCACCAGTCACACTTGAATAGAAAAACACGATTATTTTCTGGGTATTCCAATTCGATAATGTCAATCAACTCACCATAAAAATTAATATCTTTTTTTTCATGTTCGTACACTACAACGATTCCACTATTTTGAGTTTTTTTGTACTTGTTGTAGGATGGGATTAATGATAAACCTCTCATTTAATTATTGAATGAGGTTGGAGATGATTAATATTGATAAAAGTCCATGTGTTTATGCGACTGGAGTATTATTATGCGCGTCGGACATATCACGAGTATTTGTGTATTATTTACTTATTAACTAGACAATAGTCTAGTATTGAGAGTTTTGACGTATGTTATGGGACAAATGCCACTTAAAATAGGACATATGTCACCATTGGTTATTTAACATGTGGCGACTGACTTGGGTTGGTTTTGCTATAAATAAACCTCACCCCCATACATTTTAGAGGGATCTTCTTGGGAGAGAAGAGGGATTTTATTGTCTCATAAGTTTTTAGAGAGAGTTTTAGGAAACAGTTTTGGAGAAGAGTTTTGAAATGAGTTTCTCCACCTTTCACCTCTCGAGTTCCACCATAATGAGTTTTTCGGCGAATAGTACGAACCCACGAACTACGCTGACTTTGATTCCGACTAAGATGGATACGTAGGCACAACCAAAGTTGCTCAAGTCAAACACATGCTAAAATCCGATATTTCCCCAAATTAGACCGCTCTCTTACATTTGGCGACTCTGCTGGGGAGGTATTCACGATTTTTATTATGTAACGCCTCATTCGTGCTTGAAAAAAGTGAACGTAAAGGGATAAAAGGTGCTGATATATCAGACTTATGCTCCAATGTTTATGGGAGGAACTACTCATCTCCTGACCATCTGCGTTATTTCAGATAAGATCATTAACTTTGTACTTATATTTCTTATACTTCAAATTGAAATCACATGATATGCTTATACTGAATGTTTATGTCAAAATAGAAGTTATCTGAAATACATTCTTAATAAGAGAACAAAAGTCATATGGCATTGATATTTCACAAGAGAGTACATATTTTATTTGTATAAGATCTGATAGAACCATGAATACTGAAGAAAAAAACACTTTTCTCGATGAAAAACAAATATAGGAAAAAACATGATCCTGTGAGATTTTTATATTAGATCCATTTTTTTTAGAAGCAACTTTATAGATTAATATGTTTGTGCTTGACAAATACCTACTTATTGATAAATGAAAAGGCTGTTGAAACTTCATTAATATGCCTTTGGGTACAAATATATTGAGTAAGAATTAATTGGATTGTACCCATTTGTCAAAAGATATTTTTTCTCGAGGAGCATGGCTCAACAAAAATATTGATAGTTGTTTATATCTGACGAATATGTGTATGTATTCTACTGTTTATAGCTGAAAAAATATAGTCATGCGTGAGCTTGACATTGACAGCTGTTGTGAGTTAAAAAAATGTAGAGCCCCTTATTAGTGTACTTGTTGAACAATATTGATTTGATGACCATGTGCAAAATAATTGTTAAGATCCTTATTATATAAATTATACAGTATATGTGTACATATATGTTTTAAGTGATAAATGTTTCTTCCATTTTCCGAAATAGCATAGTATAAATACTTTTTGAAAATAGGAATAGTGTAAAAACATATGTTATATATACGTACGTACACAGGAGATGTGCACAATAAGTTTTAATGAGAACTCATGTACATGATTGTCTGACATTAACCATACTTATGGGTTTTGTGGTACCAGACTGTATTCTAGTTGTCACAACTGTTTTAGCCTGCCAGTGCATCACGCATAAAGGTGTTACAGAGAGAAAAGGCTGATTATTTTTTTTACCTATTGATGACTGACATCCTCTTAGACATGACTTTACTATTTGTACTTGTGGTCTGTACCGATTTAATGTCACCAAAGCTACCTCACTTTCTATATCAAATGGCCCATACACTCCGGCATATCCCCTGTGTCGACATACACAACCTTGGCAGATTTTATATACAAAACTCTAACTATTAGAAATATATTTAAAAAAATGATATTGAACCACCGTGGGAACTTGAAATTCGAAGAACCACTGTGGGAGCTTAAAATCCAATAGGCCTCTATTAGAAACCAACGGAACTTACACCGAGGAATCTCAACGCGTCACCACAGCAAAAGTCGAAGGAGCTTGCTCTGAGAAACCTCAAGCTGATAGATCTTGAACCGTTGAATCTTAAGTTTCTAAGAGTTACAGAACCCATAAACTTTGTCAGAAGATTTCATGTGGTAATCTACCACCGACTGCCTTGAGTCGTGGGAAAGTAGTGGTTCAAAGTTTAAACTTCAAGACCAATCTATGAGAGACACAAGCAGTAGGCTTTGGATAAGTTCTTATGTTGTCCCTTTTTCTCGGGCCTCGCGTATCCTCACTTCTTTATGACCATATTCTCCAAAACGAGAAGAGAGGAATATTTTGATATTACATATTGTTGGTGACTATTTATTTGGGCTTACATATTGAAATCTCAATTAACAAGTTAAAATTAAAAAAAATGTGATTCCTCGTACATGTCACCAAATGCCATCAAAATTAAAATTAGAGTATTATAAATATTCATGAATATGTTTCTTGAATATGGTTGACGAATGAGTTTATTTTATTTTTATGGTGATAAAATAAAAAATAAAATAAAGAGATAATAGTGTGATGTTTCTAGAAATTTTAAGAAATTAACTCTAACTTTGTTGAAACACCCTTCATTTCAAGTTGATTCTTTTGATAACGCTACTGGTATTTTCTCATAAACGACTTTTATTTATGACTTTAAAAAAAAAGTTGTGGAATAAGTAAGATTTTTTTAGGAGAAAATATAGATGAAATGCAACTGAATATCTAAATATATATGAATTTTGTGAATTATGAAGAACGGTTTAAAAGTTTGTTGATTATTGATATACATAAATGTTTTTCTAACAATTTTGGAAACAAGAATGCACGGAGATTGTGCAAATCATAAGTACGTCGCCCATAATACATTGAATATACTTGTGAGATAATCGGATATATATATGTCCTTGCGGTGGTATTTTATCTTTGTTACAAACATCCCAAACGCGCAAGAACGCGTAAATACTTGATATTCTTTCACTAGGAGAAAGTATTTATTTTGACATATGTACCATTGTCATATGGTACTACCCAAATTGATATATTAAATTCATGAGTTACTCTCATGATTGGAGAAGCTTTAAAATCATTAAACTTGGTATACAGATTTTTTTTTAGACAGAGGAAACATAATGAAGTTTTGTTTGAATATTTTTTGGCACTTGTAAACGTTATCTTATGTTTGTACCCCATATTTATACATTATGATTCATTTACGAAATATTTGAATATGTTTTAGAAGTGAAGATTTACCTTGAGATTATATACACCTTCAGATTTATTACAGCATACGCCCAAACGACATTAAATTGTGAACGATACACCCACGAGTATGGGTGGTTATGATCCATTACATAAATGTCCCCGGACTTTATTTATTTATTTATTTATTTTTATTTTATTACATCAAATAAAATAAAATATAGGGGGCATGATGAGAATTGTACTTGGATATTTCCTGAGTTGTACTAACAATTTGCAATATTACCTTATTGTGTCGGTAAGATATTATTTTGTAGAGGCTTCCGAATGAGCAGATATAGAGCGATGCTAACATCAAGACATTGTTAAAAGATATGATAGTTTGCGATATGCCCAATGAAATGTAATGATTAGGTTGCTTTCATTTTTTGGGGTGGGCATTGTAAATGATATATGTAATTTATTTTATTATATCTTGAGATAAAAATAAAATAAAGGGGGCAAATGGATATTATGATGTAACATAGCTTGAAGTGTAAAGCTTTTTTGACATCCTCCACGACAAGCTTAGATTGATGAACATTCAGAGTATAGTAACATCCAAGCAGGACATTACAAAAGCTTCTTCAATTTCTTTCGCAAAGAGTTCAAAAGAGTTAATTAGTTATCACTCAGAAATTGACAAAGTCAGTCATCCTTCAGATATGACATCATATTACGAGAACTTTACAAGTATTGAGATAAGTCTTCTACAGAGGTGTATTATATTCCAAAAAACTTTATCAAATTTGTCGATAGTTGAACCACGATCGTTATGAGTTGACACGTCCAAAGAAGTTGGTCATTGATGGAAACAGACGAAGGACCACGCTCAGTTTGTCATTTGGCAGGTATGGGCTCCCGTCCTGAGAAAGTGATACAAAAGAATGAGTTTACGAAAAATCTTAACAAATATTTTCATAGTTAAGTCACCGTTATAGGTGGAGTTTACGAAAAATCTTAACAAGTGTTTTCATTGTTAAGTCACCGTTATAGGTGGAGTTTATGAAAAATCTTAACAAGTGTTTTCATTGTTAAGTCACCGTTATGGGTGACACCGTTATTGGTGAAGTTTATAAAAATCTTAAACAAGTGTTTTCATTGTTAAGTCACCGTTATTAGTGGAGTTTACAAAAAATCTTAACAAGTGTTATCATTGTTAAGTCACCGTTATGGGTGTCACCGTTATAGGTGAAGTTTGCAAAAATTTTAGCAAGTGTTTTCATTGTTAAGTCACCGTTATAGGTAGAGTTTACAAAAAATATTAACAAGTGTTTTCATTGTTAAGTCGCCGTTATGGGTGTCACCATTATTGGTGGAGTTTTATAAAAATCTTAACAGGTGTTTTAATTGTTAAGTCACCATTATAGGTGGAGTTTACGAAAAATCTTAACAAGTGTTTTCATTGTTAAGTCACCGTTATGGGTGTCACCATTATTGGTGGAGTTTTACAAAAATCTTAATAAGTGTTTTCATTGTTAAGTCACCGTTATAGGTGGATTTTACGAAAAATCTTAACAAGTGTGTTTTCATTATTAAGTCACCTCAAAAGGTGGAGTTTGCGAAAAACATTAACAAGTGTGTTTTCATTGTTAAGTCACCTCTAACGGTGGAAGAAAAATCTTAATAAGTGTGTTTTCATTGTTAAGTCACCTCTAACGGTGGAGTTTGTGAAAAACCTTAACAAGGGTGTTTTCATTGTTGAGTCACCTCTGACGGTGGAGTTTGCGAAAAACCTCAATAAGGGTGTTTTCATTGTTAAGTCACCTCTAACGGTGGAGTTTGCGAAAAACCTTAAAAAGTGTGTTTTCATTATTAAGCCACCTCCAACGGTGGAAGAAAAAAATCTAAATATATGTGTTTTTCATTGTTAAGTCACCTCTAACGGTGGAGTTTGCGAAAAATCTTAAAAAGTGTGTGTTCATCATTATGTCACCCTGTAGGTGTGAGTTTTGAGAAAAAACATTAAAAAGTGGTAATTTGAGCGAGTCAATAATACATACATGCACAAGAAACCTCATCGTGATTAAAACATGTCAAAAAATATTTGCATGCACTAAAAGATTAGTCGAGGACAATGAAGTTGTTATTATGTAAATCGTAATAATAATTTCACCAAGCGTGGTTGAGAATGATAAAAGAGAACGATGAAGTAGTTATTATGTAAACCATAATAATGCTTCCACCAAACTTGAGAACCACGAAGTAGTTATTATGTAAACCATAATAATACTTACACCAAGCTTGGTTGAGAATGATGAAAGAGAATGCTGAGGTAGTTAGTATGTGTCCATGATAATAATTTTACCAAAGTAGAGTTACGAACAAACACAATAAAAACGTGAATGCATGTTCATTTAAGTAGGAATGGGGGCAACACTCATTGTATATCATTCGTATGAAAAAAAATGATAACGACGTCCTTTGGGATAACCTATGAGATCAAAGCCTTAAAATGAGATTTAAGATTTGAGATATGAGATTGATGTATATCATATAACTGAGATATGAAATATGAGATTGCATTATATTATAAAATGTGAGATATGAGGTAAAAGTACATCATCAAGACTAAATGAAGTACGAGATTATTACCCATGACTCATAGGTTGATCGAACATATCAAAACCGATTAAAGGTGTTTCGTACATACAGACGATATATTTCAAACATGAATCAATATATCAACTATATATACGAGGGGACAAATGTAGGAGGGGCTTAATGATAAACCTCTCATTTAATTATTAAATGAGGTTGGAGATGATTAATGTTGATAAAAGTCCATGTGTTTATGCGACTGGAGTATTATTATGCCCGTCGGACATATCATGAGTATTTGTGTATTATTTACTTATTAACTAAACAATAATCTAGTATTGAGAGTTTTGACGTATGTTATGGGACAAATGCCACTTAAAATAGGACATGTGTCACCACGGGTTATTTGACATGTGGCGACCCACTTGGGTTGGTTTTGCTATAAATAAGCCTCACCCCCATACATTTGAGAGGGATCTTCTTAGGAGAGAAGTGGGATTTTATTGTCTCATAAGTTTTTAGAGAGAGTTTTAGAAAAGAGTTTTGGAGAAGAATTTTGAAATGAGTTTCTCCACCTTTCACCTCTCGAGTTCCACCATAATGAGTTTTCCGGAGAATAGTACGAACCCATGAACTACGCTAACTTTGATTCCGACTAAGATGGATATGTAGGCGCAACCGAAGTTGCTCAAGTCAAACACGTGATAAAATACGATATTTCCCCAAATTAGACTACTCTCTTACACTTGTCATGATCTTGGGTGTGAAACCTATAACCGTTGATTAAACAACCCTTATAATGTTTCACTCTTCGATCGGGACCCCAAGATAAAGAGAGAAGTTGCTTACTAGAACAATCGAGGGAGTCGCGCTCTAATATGGTGTGACAACCTGCAATTCGAAATAAGGGGTGTCCAGCTCGATACTCCAACATAACGGAATCATGGATGGAAATCATTCTCAGCATCAACATCAAAATGAAGAGTATATGGGAAAACCACACAATAATTCAGAAAATGGGTTGCCAAAAATTTTAATTTAGTTTGATTACTAGTAAAAGAAAAAATTTAAGCAACCCAATCTGAAGAGAAAGTGGAGTTCCAAGATAACATATATAATACATCCATAACGAATATACAAGAAGAGGACCGAATATGCTATCGGTCAATGGATACATATAATGTATTACAACAGTTTAATAGGTTACATAATACATCCATTAAACAGTTACAAAAGTTTGGGCTACACGCCCGAGTGGAAGACCCGATCATATTTAGAATACAAAAATGAGGGCGCCTAACAAAACATCCTATAATATTCGCAAAATTTTACAGCTCCGCAAAAGAAAAAGAGTAGGAATATCAACACGGGCGCCCTTGCGACGGAGCACCTGAGCGGATACAATAACATACACCACATGGAAAATGAACGGGTGAGGGCCCGGTTTTTATATGATTCCTAGATGAATAAGAAGCATAACAGTTATGAAATATTAATCATGAATGATTAGGATAAGAGTCGAACAACATAATCCCAAAGCATAATAAAGAAGTTCAAATGATTAAGTCTTTTATTAAATCATGCAAGAAATTATAATTAGACATCCTAATTTAAAATCCTCCATCATTATTTACCACTTCATTCCAATTTCCATTCCTTAGCAGGAATATAATACCATTATAGTATCTTATGGCATTTTACATATCTCAAGTCCCACTTGATTTAGAATAGTCATATTCTTATACATATAATGATTCTAAGACCGTCCATCAGAGTTTCCCCCCTGGGCGCGCCCCTAACTGACTATCATCTTCTAGGGCCCATCAAACAAGGCAACCTGGGTACCTAACGCACGTAGGGAAGTGGCCATATGCCTGCGAGTGAGTCATAACCACACCCGAAATTACCTCACTAGCACAGAATTAAACATATAACAACCCTGCATATGGCCAAGGACTATAGTCTCCCTACATTCACTAGCCAGGGGACATCACCTCATACGCGAGCTTCCATTATGATAGTCATTTAGAGAGTTGTGTTTAAGTAAATTAACATTTACCAATTTAAATCACATTTTCATTTCCATTAATCATATTTGTTTCATTATATCTGAAACCATAATCATTGAATATTCTCATTAATATTCATCACGTTTTAAGTCCCGAACTAATCTCCAAATGATCACAATAATGCTACAAGTCCCAAGGTCTTATATACCTCATTAGAGCCCTTAAAGTCTCTAAGTATGGGCTTATAATTCTTAACTCCTAATAATTTGCGAAATGGAAAGTAATGCATGAACATCACTTTAAGCACCCCCTGGAATAAACCCCAGATGAACCAATTCTAATCTAGGGTGGCGACCAAACTCAACTAAGACTCTAGGACTCTAAGTTTACTTTATATAAGGAGGTAACCAATTCTAATCTAGGGTGGTGACCAAACTCAACTAAGACTCTAAGACTCTAAGTTTACTTGATATAAGAAGGTTCCAAAGTCCTAAGCCTAAAGAAAAAGGATAAAAATTGAATAAAAAAAAAATAACTCAAAACTGCAGGAACCGAATCGATTCGCCCTGAAAGCAAATCGATTCGGGTGACAAGCCCAACTTTCTGTAAATGCCGAATCAATTCGGCCTTATCCCGAATCGATTCGGGTACCAGACCTGGGAAACTGCCCCTAAGAGAATCAATTCGCCCAAGGGGCCAAATCGATTCTCCCCTGCGAATTTTCCAAGTTTGGCTATGGAGTCTTGGACTCCAATGATTTCCCCCAACTCCAACTACCCAAACTAATCTCATTTATTTCTACCAAATGAGCATTAATGCATCCAACAACATTAATCTACACCAATAAATATCCAAATCTCTTCCAAAGATTCAAAACCCATAAATCCAATAAAAACCCTAACTTTATCAAACCAAAACTAATACACAACTATCATACTAATTATTCATCTTAAATCACATAACACCAAGTAGAAAACTTGCCTCAAGCTTGAAAATTCAGATATCAGAAGGATGAATGCAAGATCAATCCACAAATCTTCAATCTCTCTCTTTCTCCCAAAGTTTTCTTATTCTCTCTCCCACTCTAGGTCACAATTTCACTTAAGGGAAATAAAATGCTTAGCAAGACTAAATCGAGACATTAGTCTAAAGTCTCCCAACTTAAGTTGTTAATACCACATTAAAATGATTCCCAATACGCAATATACCAAAACTAGTCAAAAGTGCTCAAAACATCAAAATACAATATGGAATACATTTTGACTATCTCGCACCTCCCGGAACTAACTACACCCTCCAAATTATCATTTGGAAATTTTATAACTCATTTTAAGTTCCGGTTTCATTTTAAACTAAAATGTCATTTTAAATCTTATGACAAAATAAAACACCACATGGTGATATTCAGCCACACACAAGGTAAATATGCAACATTTTTGTAAATATTAACTTTTCTTCATTAAATTAATACTTACTCCACATTCCAACATTTTATATATAATTACTTCACATAGTAAATAAATATAAAATAGGCTCTCATAAGTGAGGGTTGTTACATACTCCCCCCCTTATGAGGGAATTTTTCTTCCAAAATTCAAGCGTACCTCGTATAAAGAGATGCGGATACTTTTCCCGCAGATCGTCCTCACGTTCCCATGTTGATTCCTTAGCGTTGTGATGAATCCATTGGACTCGCACCAAGGGCACCACTCGAGACCTCAACCTACGCTCCCCATGCTCTAAATTAGCAACAGGTTGTTCTTCATATGAAATGTCGGGTAGTAAGTCAATATCCTCAAAAGGGATATGCCAAAGGGTACCATCACACCTTTTATACTTCTTCAAAGAAGAGACATGGAACACATCGTGGATTTGTTTTAAAGATTCCGGTGAGGCAAGTTGACACGCCACTGGACCCACCTTAGCAATAACGGGAAAAGGTCCAACAAAATGCGGTGCCAGCTTTCCTTTTTTCCGAAACGCTTTATACCTTTCATGGGTGACACTCGAACCAAGAATTGGTCCCCAATATCCAACTCCATGTGTCTCCTACCCGCATTGGCATAGCTCTTATGATGGTCTTGAGCTATCCGAATGAGATTCCGAATGAGTTCGATCTTAGAAGAAGTATATTGGATCATTTCAGGTCCAAGAAATTTATTATCCCCCACTTCTAACCAACACGTGGGTGATCTACAAGGCCGACCATAGAGTGCTTCATAAGGATCCATTCCAATAGTAAATTGGTACAAGTTGTTATAAGCAAACTCGACCAAAGGAAAATATTGTTCCCAACCACCTTTAAAATCAAGCATGCACATTCGGAGCATATCCTCCAACGTTTGGTTTACTCATTCAGTCTGGCCATCTGTTTGAGGATGATAAGAGTTCTTAATTTAAATTCAGTTCCCATAGCCTCTTGGAAACTTCGCTAAAAGTGGGAAACAAAGATTTTGTCGCGATCGAAAACTATATTTAAAGGCACACCATGGAGTCTGACAATCTCCGCAATGAATAATCGGGCATAGCGAGTAGTGTCATAATCGGTATGTACGGGTAGGAAATGTGCCGACTTAGTCAAGCGGTCGACAATCACCCAAATTGAATCACAACCACTCGGTGACCTTGGCAAGCCTGTAATAAAGTACATCGATATGCTCTCCCATTTCCATACCGGAATCTCAAACGGTTGCAACAAACCTGTAGGTCGCTGATGATCTATCTTGACCAATTGACAAGTAGCGCATTGGGATACAAACTCAGAAATATCCCACTTCATACCTGGCCACCAATAAAAATGGCGCATATCTTGATACATCTTGTCCCCACCAGGATGTACCATGAATTTAGACTTGTGAAATTCTTCCATCACCACCCGTCTCAAATCCCCCTCCTCCGGGACAATGAGTCTTCCATGGAAGCGTAGTCCACCCTCTGAACTTATCGAGTAGGATTCCGCTCCCTCGGACATTAATCGGCATATGTGGTCCTGACAAGCTTTATCCTTTCCTTGGACTTCTACAACCCTTTCCACAATTACAGGCGTAATGGTCATCACTGACATGAACACCCTAGCAATCGTATCCTTGTGACTGAGCTCTTTCCACTTGGCTTTCCATACATCAGCTAACTCTCCTTCGGGCCTTCTACTCAAAGCATCAGCTACCACATTCGCCTTGCCAGGGTGATAGTGGATGTCAAATTGATAATCTTTCACAAACTCCAACCATCGGCGCTGTCGCATATTTAAATCTTTCTGTGAAAATAAATATTGTAGCGACTTATAGGCATGTCAATTGATCCGAGAAGGCCCGAAGCCCGCTTGCTCGGCTCGCTAAATTTGGGTCGAGCTTTTATTGAGTTTGACCTGATCCAAGTTTGAGCTGAGATATTAAGCCCGAATTCAACTTGAGCCGAGCGCGAGCGAAGCACTTTCAAGCCCGAACTAGGCTCGACCCGAAATAATATATATATATATATATATATATATATATATATATATATATATATATATATATAAGATTATTTTATTTTCTATGATATGTAAAAAATATTTTAAAACAAAATAATTTTTAGAATTTTATCCTTATGCAAATAAACTATTGGACTTAATATTAAAGAAACAAAAATAAGGTGGGTCATTTATTAAAACACTTTACTTAATCTGTTTTTTTTAATACTGAAATGTCAAATTAGTGCAGAAATTTACTTTTTTAGTGCTGAAATGTACTTTTTTAGTGCTGAAATGTGTTTTTTTAGTGCTGAAACGTATTTTACTAATGCTGAAATGTCAATATTAGTGCTGAATTATGTTTTTTTTAACACTGAAATCTATTTTTTATTGCTACAATGTGTTTTTTTATTGATGAAATAAAAATTTTATTGTTGAAATATGAATATTTATTATTAAAATAAATAAACATGTATTGGAATATTCAATTCGGGCCTGCTCAAATCGGGCCCGAAGCCCGATTTACTTTGTGAGACGAGCTTGAGTCGAGCACTATCAAGCTCGTTCGGGCCGAGCTTGAGCTTGAGCCAATTAACCATAAGCTCGGCTCATAGAGCCCGATTGACAGGGCTAGCGACTTATGGTCCGTGAAAAGACTAAATTTCTCCCCTAGGAGATAATGCCTCTGTATCTTCAAGGCAAAGACAACTGCGGCCAATTCTAAGTCATGCACTGGATAATTTTTTTCATGGGGCTTTAGCTTGCGGGAAGCATATGCAATAGCCCGTCGCTCTTGTTGGAGTACACCTCCTAATCCTTGTAGAGACGCATCGTTGAAGACTAAGTATTCCAACCCTGGCTTTGGCAATGCAAGGACTTGAGACGAAGTCAATATATCTTTGAGCTCATCAAAAGTAGCCTGACAAGAGTTATCCCAAACAAATCTCTCCCCTTTCCGAGTCAAATTTATCAAAGGGCTAGCGATTTTAGAGAAACCCTTGATAAATCGACGGTAATAACCCACCAAACCCAGAAAACTACGAATTTCGGTAGGTGTCGTGGGCTGACCCCACTCCCTCACCGCAACCACCTTGTTCGAATTCACCGAAATGCCCTGCGAAGTCACAATATGACCCATAAATTGCACTTCCAGTAACCAAAAACCACACTTCTCGAACTTAACATACAATTGGTGATCCCTGAATCTTTGTAGGACCAACCTCAAATGAGTGGCATGGTCTGATTCCGTTCGAGAATATACAAGGATGTCATCGATGAATACAATAACAAATTGGTCCAGGAAGTCCCAAAATACCCTATACATAAGATCGATAAATACGGCGAGGGCATAACCAAAAATTCATAGGACCCATACCTCGTCATAAAAGCGGTCTTGGATATATCCTGCTCCCGTATCCTCAACTGATGATACCCCGTCCTCAAATTGATTTTAGAGAAGTATGGCGCTCCCCTAAGTTGATCAAACAAATAATCAATATGAGGCAAAGGGTATTTATTCCAGATGGTGACCTTATTCAATTCTCTATAGTCAATACCTAATCGGAGAGAACCGCCCCTTTTCTTTACAAACAACACTGGAGCACCCCATGGCGACATACTACGCCTAATGAATCCCTGCTCCAACAAATGCTGAATTTGATCTCTTAACTCCCTCATCTCAGTGAGAGCCATACGATACGGAGCTCTCTCAATCGGTCGAGTTCCCGACGCTAAATCAATTACAAACTCAATCTCCCGACTCGGAGGCAAACCTAGTATCTCCTGGAAGACATCCTCAAAATCTCTAACAATAGGAATAGAATCCAAGGGAACAACTACATCCCGATAAGTCTCTTATGCAATACAATACAAATAAGTAGTAGTACTTCCTTCTAAATGAGGCATAAACACCAAGAACATTTCTTGTCCTGGTACGGTAAAGACTATACTCTTCCCGTAACAATTAACTATTACATGACACTTGACAAGCCAATCCATGCCCAAAATCACATCATACCCGACCATGTCTAGGACGAGTAAATCGGCCTCAAAGCACAAATTACCAAGAGAAATTCCTATATGTTTACAAACAAGGAAAATGAGTGAACCATCACCCATAGATGACTCAACGCTAGTGAAAGTGATCTCTGCAAATTTTATCAACTCTGTAGACTGAGCAAAACTTCTAGAAATGAATGAATGTGTCGCACCCGTATTAAATAAAACGTGACCCTTATGTCCCTGAATAAGGAACTTACCCTCAATCGCTGGCGGAGCAGGAGGATGCATAGCATCCTGGATATGATAAACTCTCCCATATTGTAGCTGACCCTTCTGTGGAGGAACAACCTGATTTGGTGCCTTTGGCTGAAACTGAACATATGTCTGCTGAGGGATTTTAGGAGGCTGACCCCCAACCAACTGAGGACACTCCTTCTTATAATGCCCCGCCTCCCCACATTGGAAGCACTTCCCTAACATATTCTTCGAAACACGGCTCCAGTTATTTCTAAACTGGTTAACACCTTGGCCCAGAAGGCCCCTACCCCCTTGACCACCCTGAACTGTTTGTTGATGTTGCGAGGCACCCTGACCGTGCCTATTATTATTACCACCCACATTAAACCCACCAGAACGTTGCCTTTTTGACACGTCCCCTGCTGGGGATCCCTTTCTCGTTGTTCATTACCCAATGATTGGGATGAGGAAAAAGCTCCTCCCCCATTCCCACTGCCTCCAAGCTTTTCCGCTTGCCCCACTACGGTAGCTTTCTTGCTACACTACATGTACAACCGATGCTCTTGGAAATGGAGCAATGCTGCATTCATGACCTCACCAAAAGTTTACAAGGCTGGATTACCCAGCAAATGTTGTCGAATTCTCCAATTCAAACCTCCCATGAACTTTGAAACCTTCCTTTCTTCCGGAGTCACCTCATCCGGTACAAAACTTGCCAACCGGGTGAACTCCTCTTCGTATTCGGCAACAGACCGCTCTCCCTGTACCACATCCTGAAGTCTCCTTCTCATCTCCCTTTGAATCGCAGGAGGAAAATACTTTTGGTCAAACAAGACCCAGAATTCAGTGATCGTCATGGTATCCCTCTGTTCTGATGTAGTCATCGACTCCCACCAGTGTAACGCGGCCCCAACAAGCTTGAAAGTAGCAAGGACTTGTTTCTTCTCCTCACTACATTCCACCATTCATAAATGGTATTGCATATCTTTATTCCATTGGTTTGCTCGAATAACGTCAGAACCTCCATCAAATTCCGGGGGATGGCCCTTTAAAAAGGACTCTCCAACTCTCTCCCACGGAGAAGGTCCCGTAGGAGCTTGTACATCATGCGCTCGTTATTAAGCTTGTGGAATTTGCTGATCCACTGCGGTCATAGAAGCATTGACCGCTTGAGCCACAATGTTTGCTACATCAACAGTATTAATAGTTCCTTATGGCGGCGGAGGATCCACGTCATCTTCTACAACTCTATTACGTCTCGCTGGGCGACCTCTCTTAGGCGGCATCTGATATGAAGAAACAATAGAGTTAGAATACTATTCAAAATAATCTATATTGCACAAGATCGCAAATGTAAGCAACAAAGCAGTCCTAACATTAGGCTCTATATCAAAGAACGCTATGGTAGAACGTGGCAAGTCCATATAGATCCTAAAGACTCTAGAACTTGATGCTCTGATACCATCTGTGACAACCAGCAATCCGAAATAAGGGGTGGCCAGCCCAATACTCCAACATAACGGAATCATGGACGGAAATCATTCTCAGCATCGACATCAAAATAAAGAGTATACGGGATAACCACCCAATAATTCAGAAAACGGGTTGCCAAAAATTTTAATTTAGTTTGATTACTAGTAAAAGAAAACAATTTAAATAACCCAATCTGAAGAGAAAGTGGAGTTCCAAGATAACATATATAATACATCCATAACGAATATACAAGAAGAGGACCGAATATGCTGTCAGTCAACGGATAAATATAATGTATTACAACAGTTTAATAGGTTACATAATACATCCATTAAACAGTTACAAAAGTTTGGGCCACACGCCCGAGTGGAAGACCCGATCATATTTAGAATACAAAAATGAGGGGGCCTAACAAAACATCCTGTAATATCCGCAACATTTTACAGCTCCGCAAAAGAAAAAGAGTAGGAATATCAACACGGGCGCCCTTGCAACGGAGCACCTGAGCGGATACAATAACATACACCACATGGAAAATGAACGGCTGCGGGCTCGGTTTTTATATGATTCCCAGATGAATAATAAGCATAACAATTATGAAATATTAATTATGACTGATGAGGATAAGAGTCTAACAACATAATCCCCAAGCATAATAAAGCAGTTTAAATGATTAAGTCTTTTATTAAATCATGCAAGAAATTATAATTAGACATCCTAATTTAAAAGCTTCCATCATTATTTACCACTTCATTCCAATTTCCATTCCTTAGCAGGAATATAATACCATTATAGTTTCTTATGGTATTTTACATATATCAAGTCCCACTTGATTTATAATAGTCATATTCTTATATATATAACGATTCTAAAACCGCCCCTCCGAGTTTCCCCACTGGGCGCGCCCCTAAATGACTATCATCTTCCAGGGCCCATGAATCAAGACAACCTGGGTACCTAACGCATGTCGGAAAGTGGCCATATGCCTACGAGTGAGTCACAACCACACCCAGAATCACCTCACTAGCGCAGAATAAAACATATTACAACCCCGCATATGGTCGAGGACTATAGTCTCCCAGCATTCACTAGCCAGGGGACATCACCTCATGCGCGATCTTCCCTTATGATAGCATTTAGAGAGGTGTGTTTAAGTAAATTAACATTTACCAATTTAAATCACATTTTCATTTCCATTAATCATATTTGTTTCATTATATCTGAAACCATAATCATTGAATATTCTCATTAATATTCATCACGTTTTAAGTCTCGAACTAATATCCAAATGATCACAATAATGCTACAAGTCCCAAGGTCTTATATACCTCATTAGAGCCCCTAAAGTCTCCAAGTATGGGCTTATAACTCTTAACTCCTAATAATTTGTGAAATGGAAAGTAATGCCTGAACATCATTTTAAGCAACCCATGGAATAAACCCCAGATGAACCAATTCTAATCTAGGGTGGCGACCAAACACAACTAAGACTCTAGGACTCTAAGTTTACTTGATTTAAGAAGGTTCCTAAGTCCTAAGCCTAAAGAAAAAGGATAAAAATTGAATAAAAAAAAAAACTCAAAACTGCAGGAACCGAATCGATTCTCCCTAGGGCCGAATCGATTCGCCCTAAAAGAGAATCGATTCGGGTGACAAGCCCAACTTTCTGTAAATGCCGAATTAATTTGGCCTTAACCCGAATCGATTCGGGTACCAGACCTGGGAAACTGCCCCTAAGCAAATCGATTTGCCCAAGGGGCCAAATAAATTCGCCCGTGCAAATTTGCCAAGTTTGGCTATGGAGTCTTGGACTCCAATGATTTCCCCCAACCTCAACGAACCAAACTAATCTCATTTATTTCTACCAAATGATCATTAATGCATCCAACAACATTAATCTACACTAATTAATATCCAAATCTCTTCCAAAGATTCAAAACCCGTAAATTCAATAAAAACCCTAACTTTATCAAAACAAAACTAATACACAACTGTCATACTAATTATTCATCTTAAATCACATAATAGCAAGTAGAAAACTTGACTCAAGCTTGAAAATTCATATTTGAGGAGGATGAATGCCAGATCAATCCACAAATCTTCAATCTCCCTCTTTATCCCAAAGTTCTCTTCCTCTCCCTCTCACTCTAGGTCACAATTTCACTTAAGGGAAATAAAATGATTAGCAAGACTAAATCGGGACATTAGTCTAAAGTCTCCCAACTTAAGTGGTTAATACCACATTAAAATGATTCCCAATGCGCAATATACCAAAACCAGTCAAGTGCCCAAAACACCAAAATACAATATGGCACACATTTTGTGTATCTCGCACCTCCCGGAACTAACTACACCCTCCAAATTATCATTTGGAAATTTTATAAGTCATTTTTAAGTTTCGGTTTCATTTTAAACTAAAATGTCATTTTAAATCTTATGACACAATAAAACACCAAATGGTGATATTCACCCATATACAAGGTAAATATGCAACATTTTAGTAAATATTAACTTTTCTTCATTAAACATTAATACTTACTCCACATTCCAACATTTTATATATAATTAGTTCACATAGTAAATAAATATAAAATAGGCTCTCACAAGTGAGGGTTGTTACATATGGTAACCTGTTTATTGTTTATATATAAATGCTTAGTAAGAAATAACAAGCCCAATCGGTTTACACCAAAAAATATTATATTCAACTACTTACGCGGTCTTCAAACCATTTGGGAAATCTCTCTGCATGTATTCGGTCAATATTTGTGTTCCTTTTGGGTTTTAACAAATTCTTGTGCTCACTAAACATACATAAATGAATTTAATTAGAAAAAACAATGTGTATATATGTGTGTGTGCGTGTGTGTGTGTATAAGAAAAAGTAGTATAGCTTAATATACTTCACAAATTCTTGTATTTCATCACAGTTATCCAACACATATAAATGAGCATTTTCCCATTCACTTTGTGTGAGGTATTGGTAATCCGCTTTTCCAAGCAAACGATCGTTGTATCGAAAAACGGATAAACCTTCTTGAAAATCAGCACCATCATAATTTCGCTCGGGTTGATTGAATTTTGTCTCAACACCACGTAGATATATTGAGCAAAATGTTAGGCATTCATTAAGAATGTAAGCCTCTGCAATTGAGCCCTACGGACGTGCTTTGTTTCCCATGGTATGTTTTAAGGTGTGCATATAACTGTCGAGAAGTAAGATGGTCAGAAAATGCAATGAAGATATTAAATTATTACTAAAATAAGATATCACTTATTACATTTACCTTTCAAATGGATACATCCATCGATACTGCACTGGTCCACCGAGAATGGCTTCTCATGCAACGTGAATTGGCAAGTGAACCATAACATCGAAGAATGATGGTGGGAATATCCTTTCAATTTTACACATACCTATAACAAGTCGCTCCTCAAGTCTCTCCAAGACATCCAATCTCAATGTTTTTTAACATAACTCCTTAAAGAATAACCCAAGTTCAATTAACATTCGGCACACTTCCTTCGAAAGATGACCACGAATTGCAAGCGGTAGTAAACGTTGTAAAAAAATGTTATAGTCATGACTTTTCATCCCTGAAATCTTACCATCGGTAGCATTCACACATTGAGAAATGTTGGATGTATAACCGTCGGACAACTTCAGTGATTGCCAAAATTCGCATAAAGCCATCTTCTCTGCTTTTGAAAAACTGTAGCAAGTAGGAGAAATCACCCATTTGTCTCTCTTTTTATATGGATGAAAATCTTTGCGTATACGCATTTTCTTTAAATCTAACCGAGAGTTGACAGTATCTTTTGTTTTCCCATCAATGTCTAGCAATGTTCGTAAAATGCTTTCGCATACATTTTTCTCAATATGCATGACATCTAAAATGTGACGCAATCTAAGATCTTTCCAGTCTGGCAAATCATAAAATATACTTATTTTGTACCATTGAAACTCATACACTGCGCGGCTCCTCTTTTTTCATGCTTTCCCAAATACCTTAGGTCGAACTGTCTCAAGTTAAGCAAGTATTTCATCATTACTAAGCTCTTTTGGTCGTTCTCGATGCTCTTTCTTACCATCAAAGGAAGACGTATTTTCTCTCCATTTATGATTCATCAATAGAAAACGACGATGCCCCATGTTGCATGTCTTATGTTCATTCTTCAGATACATGGAATGAGTCTCCTTATTTCATACTGGGCAAGCTAACTTCCCCTTTGTGCTCCAACCTGACAAGTTAGCATAAGCTGGAAAATCATTAATAGTCCACATCACTGCTGCACGTAACATAAATGTAGTCTCTGTGATGGCATCATATGTTTCCACCCCAACATTCCACAACTCTCTAAACTCTTTTATCAATGTTGAAGAAACACATCTATGTCATTTCTAGGAGCCTTAGGACCCAGTATAAGCATTAATAAGATGAAAAATGGTTGTTTCATACATTTCCATGGAGGTAAACTATATATCACTAGAACAACTCGCCATGTGCTGTGCTTGCTACTCATATTTGAAAATGGATTGAATCCATCACTAGAGAGTCCAAGCCTAATATTGCGAGCATCTATAGCAAATGACTCATGAACCTTATCAAATTCTTTCCATGCTCCCCCATCCGCTGGATGTCTTAATACATTGGCCTCTTCAACGCGCTTATCTTTCTGCCACCTTATCTCTGAAGCTATATCCTTATTTATAAATAGACGTTGTAACCTCGGTTTTAGTGGAAAGTAACGGAAGAATTTGAGGGATCTTCACACAATTGGATTTTTTGATTTTACATCTATATTCTCCACATGTTGTACATTTAGTTTTTTCCTAATTTTGTCCCCAAAAGAGAACACAATCATTAATGCAAACATCAATCTTCACATAGTCTAACCCCAGGTCACAAACTATTTTCTTCGCCTCATAAAATGACTTTGGAATGTGGGGATATTTTGGAAGTGCTTTCTTAAAAAGACCGAGAAGCGAGTCAACAGATTTCTCACTCCAATTGTTCATTGACTTTAGATGCATTAGCTCAATAATGAAAGATAATTTAGATTGTTTCTGACAACCCGAATACAGTTGTTGTTGCGCATCCTTAGCGAATACAGAAAAAAATTCTCCTTCACCCTCAGGCACTTGAGTAGCATGGACATTAGATTCAACCCCTAAAACATCATTGTTGAAAGGTCCGGCAAACATATCATGTAACATTCCCTCCACGTCATCTTGCTCAAACTCGTTTATAGTGTGTTCTTCCTGCCCTATATTATCATTATCTCCAACTTAAAACTCATACTCATTGTAATCATAAGCATTGTCGTTCTCTGATTCCAATGGTTCACCGTGATATATCCACCTAGCATAACTCTTCACTATGCCATGTATAAGTAAATGACTTTGAACATCTTGACGATTTTTCCAATAGAAGTTATTACATTTCTTACACGGGCACTTAATCTTGCCATTTTGCTCAACATTAAGAAATGAAAAATCAAGAAATTCTTTAACCCCATATCGATATGCACTACTAATTCTATTTGGATGATGCATCCAACTCTTATCCATTTCAAAACCCTACAACTTGAGAGAACATTCAAAAATATCAATGATAAACAAATAACAATAAAGTCACGAGATATTTAGAAATAATGAACAGTAGTTATATATAAAAAGAGCCAAATAACATTTTGCACCAAGTAATGTTGCATACTTGGCAACTCATATTAAGGCCATACATTCATATATTTTTATCCAAGCCAACACATTTTGTTTCAATCAATAATGTGGGTGATATATATATATAGTCATTCGAAGGTCTCTTTTATAAATTTGAATAGTGATTCATTGCATTAGAAAAAAATAAAGACAAGAGCGAAGCATTAAAAAAACTACATTGAATAATGCAATTCCCACCCTCTCCATTAATATTATGATCAATTACCAAAAAGTCCCTCAAACATTTTATAATATACATTTTGTCCGAGCCTTTTTATTTTGTTACAAAAAGTCCCTCAAACACCCATTTAACTAATATTCTCTTATTTTTAAAGGGCCGCGCTAGCGGCATTCCAACTCCACCTCCCCCACCCCCACTCCCATCCCCACGCCCACCCCCCACTGCCGAAACTTCCTCGATCCTCACCAGAGCTCCTTTTTTAGTGTTTTTATGTGGTGAGGGACTTTTTGGAACAAAATAAAAAGACTTGGACTAAACGTGTATTAAAAAGTGTTTGAGGGACTATTTTCCATATGCCTTGTTAATATTATTGGTGATGATGGGTATAACATTACTCACTGTTTTAAAAAGCACGCAATTGTGCGCGATGTAGTGCGTGATTGCGCTTTTGTGTGTGATAATGCCACATTACCCCTCTGATTTACGAGAAGCCCAAATAGTTTACGTGGTTGATGATTTAGCACGTGATTTTGACGCCTTTTCACTCTATTTGCGTGATTGACCCTATTTAGTGCCATTTGGGAGCAATTCAGGCATAAGTCATTTTAATGCATCAACTACAAAACTACGTCAATTTTTTCCTTTCTTCATTTCCCCCCCTTTTTTTAACCTTTAAAAATGAAAATCAATATCTTAAAACGCTAAGGGTGTGTTTAGTTGTATAAAATAAGGTTGTTTACCAAAAGAAAATTCTGAAAAATTTCCATAAAAATGAAAATATATTCAAATTTATTTGTCCAAAAAATGTTGAAAAATAGTTTTATGATTTTCCAAATTTTCATAAACTACTTTACAATATTTTCAATAAATTTTTGAAACGTTCAAAATTACATTTACACCCCTAATTTTTTTGTAAATTACATTTTGGTCCCTAAAATTAAAAAAAAATACATTTTATTCCTAAATATTAAGAAGAAAATAACAAGTCGAAAACTATCGGTGAATTATTGTTCCTAAATTTTCTATAAATTACAGTTTAGCCATTACACTATTGGTAAACCACATTTTAGACATCAGACTTTCTCTAAGTTATATTTCGTCCTTTGAAATATCTATAAATTACATTTTAAAAATAATGGTCTATTTCTAACAAATGAATGTGCTTCCCTCGTTCTCTAAATGTTCTATTCAAAATGAAAAAAAATAGAAACGAAAACTCAAAATAAAAAACAGAAAATAAATTTTTGTTGGAAATACGATTGGGGGTCATATATCCAATATGGATATAAACCCATAATGGACATTGAGATTCATATCTCAAACTCGTACCATACAAAAACAACTACATTGAACGAAAAAAATAAAAAATAAACCTGTTTCAGCTATAAAAAATAACCCCTATTTAAGCTATTAAAAAATAACTACTTCAGCTAAAAGAAATGTTTCAACCATTAGAAAAAAAAACTATTTCAGCTATAAAAAAAACTCTACATACATATTTTTTTTTTTAATTAAAATCCATTTAACATGGACTGAGTCGAAGTTCACACAACCACAAATTAAGTATTGGGTATATATATGTATGTGTACATTTAAGAAAATAAATGGTATAACCTTGAATTTAAAATAAAAAATTACAAAAATGATCTTACCTAAGATCTCTGGCAACTAACTGAATTAGGAAGAAAACTTTTGTCACCAATCACGTACTGAATTTCATGGAAAATCAAAAAAATTAGAGATGTTGCCATAAAATTGCAAGAAAGGTAATAAAATTTAGCAAAAGCAACAAAACCGAAAAATAAATCAAAGATTTTATGATACTCATTTGAAACTTGATTCAAATCAGATGTATAATACATATGTAGCTATATGTATATGTGATTCAAATCAACCCGTCAATAAAATAGGTAAAGATTTCATAATACCCATTTAAAACTAGATTCAAATCAAACCTATGATACATATATAGTGATACATAGCTGATTCAAATAAGCAAAGATTTGAAAGACAACCTTCAATGCAACTTTCAAAGCTGACCTTCAATGAGAGAGAGAAACCCTAGGTTATTTTTACGGAGAAGAGAACAAAGACGTGAGTGTTGGAGAGGTTGCGCGTTTGGTGTATTGAGTATTTCGTGGCAACCGAGTTCTGATTTGAGCGGGACTCCTAACAACTCTTTACCTTTTTTTTTCTAATTTAGTATTTGGAGGCAAAAGTAAATTCTTAAATAATTTAATTTACGAAATATTTTGTTACAAAATTTTAAAATCGCCACTAAATGTTAATTTTTAGTGGCAATATTAATAATTTGCTACCTACTTCACTACAATTTATTTCCCGTTACCTAAAATTTTTTGCGCCAAACTTTTAGTGACAATTTTTGTGACAATCTCACATTTTTTCTACTAATACTTCCTCTGCAATTATTTTTAGTGGCAATGAAAATTTTTGCCACCAATTATTATATTTCATGGCACAAAAATGTTTTGCCACCAAAACAATTACCACCAATTGGCAACTTTCTTGTAGTGTTATTTCCTTATTTCCCCTCTCCAATATGAGGCATCATCTATAGAAAAAATTTAAAGCATAAAAAATGGAGTTGTCCTATAATAGATAACGATAGTTGTTGACTCACCTTGCATATCTATATTTTATGCAATTGTAGCATAGGCATCAACATGTCGGTTCATCGTTCTTGGATGTCTCTCTACTTTGACTTCATAAAACTCATCAATCAACCTATGTATAATTGTTTGGTAAGGATATAGGTTGAGGTGCTTGAATGCATATACACCATTAACATATTTGACTACTAAGTTAGAATCTCTTTTGATGAAGAGTGAACGAATGTCTCTTTAATAAGCCTCAAGTAATTATAGAATTAAAGCTTCACACTCTGCCTCATTATTTGAACAAAGAAAATCCAATTTCAAGGATAGATAAATCTCCACCTTTTCTTTGGATAAAATTACTCTAGCTCCTCCTTTACCTTTAGTCGATGAACCATCAAACTCCATGGACTATTCCTTCAAGTCTGCCTCTGAAAAATGCAGGGTTATATGGAATCACTTTTATCTTAGATCACACACATAAAGATTCATTTTTTATCCAAATTTTATCTATTTAAGAATTGCGCTTGCATAAAAGATAGTATCCAAAGACGAAATATGACAAATAAATCAAAAGAAAATTTGAGGAAAAATATCTTTTGGGCAAAACGCGTGTTCAACACAATTTCATAATTAACGGACACAACACGACTTACAAACTACTTAGAGATCCACCAAGTTTAACGCGATGTTATTCTTCAAGTCTTCAATAAAATATAATGCAGTCCAATACCATCCATAGGAAGCAGCTCTTCCCTCGGTATTCACCGATCAGCCTCAGGACACGAAATCCTTTCTTCTTCAGCATAAATCACAATTTCACAAAAGTCAGTTGTATAGTAAACTTTGCTAGGGTTTGATGTAGTGTATGGAAAGTGGCTTTGACAAAATTAACAAATCATATTAGGGATGTATGATTTGAGAAACAAAAGTTATTTCAAAGAAACAAAATGATGAAATCCTTTGGAATGGGTATGAGAATTGATTTCACTAAAAATGTTGTTCTAATGTAGTCCAAAAGAATCTTTTTTATAGAAAACATGAATTTTTAGGTGATGGGGTTCGTTCTAACGAAAATATAACTTCATTTGAATGAAAACCTTTGTTTCGTTCTAACTAAGTTGAGTCTCATTCAAACTAACTACTTAGTTCGTTCCAACGATCTTCCAATGGGTGCAACTCTACTAAGAAGACACCACTCTTTTGATGTTCATTTGAAATTCATTTCGGTGAACCCAACCAATCGTTTCTATGAAGTTTCAACCTCATTCGAATGAGAACAAGGTCTCGTTCTTATGAGATGTCAATCTTATTCCAAATATCCTAAAAAATTAATTTTTGAATTTTTTTATTAAAATGCCTCGAGTAAAAAGTAACATCCAAGAATATATTTGACTGAGTAAAATTGAAACCTAAAATCCATATACCTCCATATTGTGTTTGTGATGATTCCAATGGCTTGAATTTTTAAAATGATGCTCGATCACTAACAAGTCTTCAAGGATTGTGGAAGCATATGAAGATGTAGTGTTCGATTTGTAATGGGATATGTGAAAAAAATCTAAACTATGAGCAATTATAAAATCTTGCTCTTACAAATATCCCTCTTTGGTTAATTCTGTAAAAAATCAAAAATTGAAACCAAATTAAAACCCTAAGATAATATACTACTAATGCCCTCCAAAACCCCAAACGGAATGGCATTTGAGACTTTGTCTTTGGTTGAAATTATTCATCTTGTGAGTTCCACGAGATCATCATCAATGTGAAAGATACCTACAAACATGAAACAAAAGAATAACGTGGCGCGCACTAGTTTAAAGAAAAATAAAACTACCCCTCAATTTGTTCTCTCCCTTTTGTCCACAATTAACAAAAGGTAAGAAACTAAGCATGAATAATAAGCATCACCCGAATCCAAATAAAATACATCACAAAGATAATCCATTAAGCACATGCGATGAAATTTCAAAAAAGCATAGCAACTACTTTTAAAATTTTATCAATTTTCAAGTTTAAAAAGTATAGGTAGAAAAATATATATATACACACACCACACCATGGAATAACAATAAAATATCCAAATGGAGAAAGAAGAATGTAATTGTGTGAACAAGTTCCAAGGGACAATGAACATAGGCAAACGTAAAAAAGTTGCATGAAGTCATGAGATACTTCTAAAGAAAGCACTTAATTTTGTAGCCCCTTTCCATTACTTAACATAAAACAATTTTTTAGAAAAATGAAATTCGAACAATTGTTATTACAAGTACAACTTTTCTCTGGTAAGTTTGGTTCATTATTAAATGCTATTGAGATGAGAACACCATATTCGACATATCATAAGCAAGTACATTGCTTAAAAAGTTCGCGCATGTGTGAAATAAAGGTTATAGAAAGTCTATCATGAAGAAAGTAATCACCAATAAAAAATTAAATTCTAGCCACACATTATTAAGCACACTAAATAAATGAAGCCGTGCCTCAAAACACGATGAGAAAGTCACATGAGTGGATGGGATGTAGGAACATCTTAAATGCACATCCATATAAGGTGAAAAATGAAATACAAAAAATCTTTTTGTCTTTTTCAAAAGTTTTATAAAAAATAATCTTCTTGAAAGTTTTCAAACTTTTTCTTTAAAAAAATGGAAATCCTTTTGGATTTTTCAAAATATATTAAAAATAAAGGCATATAAATGCATGAACTACAATCTAGCAATAGGGACAAATGATATGAACATGATAATCACCCTATACTAGATAAAGTACCCATGATCAATCAACAGAACAAATACCAAAAGACTTGCTAAGATTCTCGAATCCAAGTACATCTAAAGGTTTCGTAAAAATATCAGCTAATTGACCTTCGGTGCTCACAAAGCTTAAGAAAATGACCTTCTCCTCAACAAGATCACGAATAAAATTCTCACATATCCTAAAGTTCTTGATGTGGTAATGTTGGACCGGATTACAAGATATATTAATTTCACTCGTATTATCACACGAAATAGTAATTATCCTTCAAGCGATCCCATAATCTTCCAACATTTTCTTCATCCATAAGATTTGTGGGAAATAACTCTCGGGGGATATATACTCGACCTCCCCCATGGACAAAAAAATGGAGTTTTATTTCTTACTCAAGTAAATACACCCACCCAAGGCGCTCTTATAACCATCAACATCGTCGGCCCAATTGGCAGACAAATGGTCATGGGTATCAAAGGAATACCAAATATCATAGAAAATAGTACCACTCACGTATTTGATGATACATTTAAGTGTGAATAAGTGAGACTCTTTCTACGATGCTTGGTAACGTGCACAAACTACAACACTAAAGGCAATATCGGGACGACTAACAATCAAGTAGAAAAGACCACCTATCATGCTCTTATAAAGAGTTATCTCTACATCCTTGCCTAAAGTGTCTTTGTTAAGATTAGACTATGCAATCATAAAGGTGCATGAGTGTTTAGCAGAGTCTAAACCAAATTTCTTCACTAGCATATTTGGATTGAGATATGATATTCCCATCCTCAAGTTTGCACACTTGGAGACCTAAGAAGAACGTAAGCTCACCAACCATGATCATCTCAAACTCACTCTTCATCTCCTTCTTAAATGTGTGAGCATATCGGGAGCACATGGATCTAAATTCTACGTCGTCCACATAAACTTGGGAAACCAAGATAACACCACACTCTCTCCTCACAAACAACTTCTTATCCACCCCCTCTCTTAAAGCCACGAGTTAAGAGATAAAAAGTGTGCCTCTTTTACCAAGAACGAGGTTCTTAGTTCAAACCATACAAGACCTTCTTAAGATAAAATATGTTTCCCGAGTTCTTTGGGTCTTCGAACCCCTTTGGTTATTCCACATCTTAACATCCATGTCATATAAATATAATCATAGATGACATTTAATGGTGAGTAGTAAGCGAATGGACTCAATCCTTGCAGCGAGAAAGAATGTCTCGTTAAATTCTATATCGTCAATTTATGTGTAGCCTTGAGCGAGAAACCTAGAATTATTGTGAACTATGGTATCATTCTTATCCATCTTATTCTTGTAAATTGACTTGGTAAGAATCACATTAGTCTGTCTAGGTCGAGGGACTAACTCCCAGACATCGTTCTTGCAAAACTGAAGCAATTCATCTTAAATAGTGCATATTTAAGGATCGTCCTTGAGTGCTTATTTCATATTATAAAGCTCTACTACGGAGGTTTAGCAAATATATCTAACCACATTCTCATGTTGAGTGCGAGTCTTGACACCTAGTGTGTGATCACCAAGTATAATGGAAGGCTCATGACTCTTTCAACCCCGAGAGGGTGGATCCTCTAAATCAAGAGTGGGGTCCACTAGGGTAATATAAGGAATAATAGGATTATTACCGAGAGGTGCATCATTCTCACACTTGGGGTTAGGGTAAATAAGCGTCGACAACTCATCGTCTCTTATTTTGACGTTTATTGACTCCATAACCTTAGATCTTGCAAGATTAAACTTGATATAAACCCTACTCGTGATGAATATCCAACAAATATGCCCTCATGACTTTGGGAGCCGAACGTTTCTAAGTACTATTTATCTATCAAATGTATAAAGCACTCCCAAAGACTCAGAAAAAGTATAGGTTGAGCTTCTTCCCTATCCACAACCCATATGGTGTGTGTAACATGCATGGATGAAAATACCCTATTCAACATATTGCATGTGTTATTAACTACCTTTATCCAAAAATGTCTAGGCACGTTTCTCCTAAGAAGCATGGACTTGCGCATCTCTTGAATCGTTCGATTCTTCCTCTTAATTGTTCACGGATTTTAACCCACTTCTGGAAATAAGGCAAGTAAGATATTTCACAGAAGCTTGCCTCCTAGGATTATGCATTTTATGATCCCATTCTAACTTTTGTAGGGATTACCGATAATAGTTTTAGCATTTTACCTCACTATGGCGGGCCTGGTTATCTTCTTGGTACGAAAAGTAACTTCTATCCTCCTTTTCTTTTTTTTGAAATTGAAAACAACTCAAGCGATAGAAGAGTCAAAGGTGAATCTGATCCCCTTGATTGAGTAAATTCTTCAGTACTAACTGGATGCTTAACCTTTTGGGAGATCAATATTCAAGTTCAAATCCCAGATTGATCTCTCAGTCACAAGAAGATGACCCTAAAAACGTTCCTCGATGCTGACATAAGCGAAGACACAGGTAAGAAATAAGGAACTAAGCTAGGGAACTCTTTAATAATAGCTATCTCTGTTCACTAATGCTTATTACTTAAGACTCTCTTTTCCATCTAAACCTTAAAGATGGCATGCCTACAAAGGGATACTCAGGAAGAACCTCCAGATAGAAACTCTCAACCAACCACATGAATAGCATCATCGATCTCCTTCTCTAAAATTAGAGTAACCCTCCCTCTAAGCATTGAGTCCATTCAGAGTTTCATCAGTATCACCACCACGGGAAGGAATAATTAAATAGGCATAATAGCCTCCCCATCGTATCAATGTGATTTCCCTTCTTTTTTGCTTCTGATCCAATTTCCCTTCTAATAGTACATTGAAATGTGATATAAGTGCATTTTCTTGGGATTATTTCTGTCAAGAAAATTCCTTTCATATGGGGCAAGGATAATTAAACTTCTTACATTTTCTCGAGAAATTTTCTTAGCCTATCTTTCATCAATATAGCCCATTCATTCCCTTTATAACTGGACTCATCCCTTACCGACCTACTATTTGTCTCCCGTTCTAATACCTTGGTGTTCTGATTATTTCCTCTAAGTTGAGTAAGGTTGATTTTCTGTTTAGAAAATGATTTCCAAATTTAAGAGTCGAACATGCAGATTTCTCTCTTATGCGGGTAGGGCCCAGCTGGTCAAGACTCACTTATTTTCTATTCAAGTTTACTGGTATTCTCTATTCATCCTTCTACAAGGGGTGATTAAGAGCATTGAGAAAATTGGAATATATTTTCTTTGGAAGGATGATGATGTCATTAAAGGGTTGGCAAGGTGGCCTGGGAAACATTGTATCTTCCTCGAAAAGAGCGAGGACTTGGGATTAAAAAAATTAGAGCTTGGAATCAGGTCACCATGATGAAACACACACATTTTCCACCTTTGATCAGATTTGGATCAGTATGTTTGGTCTAGTTGGGTTAGATCCTACTTGTGAGGGATAGGAATTTTTCCCCCTCATATGATCTATTTGTATCAACTCTAACACATGAGAGGTGGTAATGCTATTCAACTTCCAATGGGGACTTTAAATTTATTCTCCTTGTTCGAAAGGATGAGGAAGTTGGTTTCCAAAGCGATGGTAAGCCACGCACTATGTATTTATTCACTAATCTCTCAATACCTCTAAAGTTCACATGTCCTAGTCAGTGATGCCAAAGGTCCATTGAGGAGATCGCGGCATTATTGTACACAATATCAAATCGGGAAGAATAATCCCATAGAAATTATTGTCGGTCCTCACTCCTTATAGTAATACTTCACCGAATTGATCGTACACATTATATTTTAACCAGTCAAACTTTACTACAAAGTTTGCATCGAAAAGGTTGATTATACAAATTAAGTTGTCTTCCAACTCTTCAATGTATAACACATTGTCTAGTTTAGGAAATCCAAGTATCTTAACATAACCACGTCCTAAATTGTTAGACCCACTCCCATCTCCATAGGTGACTTTTCCTTCCTTGTAATCCACAAAGTCGATAAAACATGACTTATCACCGCTCATGTTCCTAGAGAACCCACTAATAAAATACCATTGGGAGGTATCTTGAACCTTGATAGCAACATGAACAACAAGGTATTTATCGTCTTGCTTAAGTACCCAAGTGGAGGTAACCTTTTGTTTGTCCATATCATTTTTGACTTTAGTCGTAGCATTGGAAGCATTCTAAAAAGGCATATACATCCTTTGAAATTCTTCCATTAATCATTGAGAAATGGGGAGTAGGAACTGAACTTTCTCTCTAAGACTATAAAATTAACTATAATAGAGTGTGGGAGTATGTGTACGCTGAGTTCTTTCTAACTTGTAGAAAAAATTCATAAGGTGAACTCTCTTTTATATTAGTTCACTAGTTTAGATTGAAGTTTCTTTTGTGGTTTAGGTCGAGGTCCATAAGAATCTACCACAGATTTAGGAATCATTTTCAGTGCAACATGGAAAGTGGATGCACCATTGTAATATATTTCTTGTCTCTCCCTAAAACCTAAAGGGGTACTGAGGAACATTTTTCCAACCTTTTTCGATGTATCACTTATAGTAACCTTGAACTCATAGGCACATTTGAGATATTTCTTAAGTTAGTATACAAAGTCTTCAAATTTTTCACGAGTCTTTAATGAAGCTTGAAGATCTCTCATAAGACTAGCCACTTTGTTGGTCAAGTCATCATTTTCCCTCTCCACTAAAATGACTCTTTCTCACTAAGAAACTTTCACAGAGGACTATCTCTCTCTCTCTCTCTCTCTATATATATATATATATATATATATATATATATATATATATATTGACTCTTTCTCTAGAGATAACACTCTAGGCGCCAAATTTTTAATTTTGCTTCTTCATTTCAAAGGACTCAGTGTAAATCTCGGTGTAGGCACGATGAAGGTGACTTTCTCCTTCACTCAAATCACCATCTCCCTCACTCTCTCTGAAATAAGTAGACACACTATCAAGGTCATCATATTTAAAAACATCCTTATCGGCATGATAAATAATCGATGTACTAACATAACTGGCCATGAACGCGGTGAATTTACGTTCATGTGATGATTCATCCTTGGAATCCACCAAATTAACTTCATTATCGCTATGAATGGAATTATAGGATGAATTTCCTTTACCCTATATCTTTATCCACGCAGCACACTCATGGGCATTATGACCCTTACCCCCGCACTCGTAGTATCTGTCCTTGTCCTTATTATGGTACTCTACTCTCACATTTTCAAAAAATTTCTTGCCCAATTTAAAATCTAATTTTTCTCAACTTTTATTTTCTTTGGAAGTATTTTCTTTTCTTAGTTCGAGATTTTTTTTCAAATTTTTCACAAAAAGGGCAAGATCATCGAGATGAAAATCAAATTTGAAGTCAGAAGAGACCTCCTCTTTACTATTAGATTGATCTTTCAAGGCAATCCTTTTTTATTTCAAATTTTAAATTTTAGGGAACATATACATTTCAAAAGTTTGAACGTCTCCTACCACTTCTTCTAACCTAAGCGTATCTAAAATTACCAACGAATTAAGAACCGGTATTTTAGGGATAAAACGGGATGGCAGGGATCTTAAAAAAAAATTCCGAACTCTCATTTGAGGAATTCTCTCACCCAAATTAAAGTTAGAATTTACTATATGAGATAATATGGCATAAACTTCATCAAAAGTCTTGAATTTTAGCATAGTGATAGTTTCAACCTATGCGGTCAGAATTTACATCTTAGAAGATTTCACAACATTAGTACCCTCGTGAGTGAGTTGTAGGGTATCCCACGCTTCCTTAGACACGGTGCACATTATGATGCGACGGAGCTCGTCAGGGGTGACGGCTCCAAAAAATTCACTTAAGTCATGCGAGTTAAAAGTGCTCCATTTAAAATCATCCTCTGTTCAAGTAGTGACAGGTTTAAGATTTTCGACATTGACGTTAGTCACAGTGGGTGGTGTCCACCCTCTTTCACAGACAAGCTAGACTTTCTCGTCAATCGACTTTAGTGCCGATCTCATTCGAGCTTTCTAATATCCATAATTTGACCCATAAAAATCGGTAACCTATTATAAAAATTACCCATATAAACCCAAAATTACAATCACATAATATATTAGTGTAATCGACTCTGATACTAATTTAAAAATGCAGGGTTATATGGAATCACTTATATTTTAGATCACACAAACAAAGATTCAATTTTTATCCAAATTTTATCTTGGTTAGAATTAAGTGTTCATGCAAGATAGTTTCTACAGAAGAAATATACCAAACCAAAACCAAACAAATCAGAAGTAGAATTTGAGGAAAATCCCTTTCGAGCAAAACCTATATTCAACACTATTTAAGAATTGACGGACACAAGACAACCTATATACTACTTAGAGATCCAGTAAGTACAATGCGATGTTGATCTTTAAATCTTCAACAAAATGTGGAGTAATCCATCTCCACCCACAAGAATCATCTCATCCCTTGGTATCCACCGATCAGTCTCGGGATGCGAAATCCTTTCTTCTTCAGTTGTAGAATCGTAACTTCATAAAATTCAATCGTAGAGTAAACTCTACTTAGGTTTGATATAGTTTATTGAAAGTTATTTTGATAAACTCAAAAAATCATATTAGGGATGTATGATTTGGAAAACAAAAGTTATTTCAAAGAAACAAAAAGATGAAGATTTTTGGAATAGCTATGGAAATTAATTTTTGCCAAAATTATTGTTTTAAAATAGTCCAAAAGAATACCTTTTATAAAAAAAAAGGCAGGAATTTTTAGGTGGCGGGGTTGGTTCGAATAAAAATTCTACTTCATTCAAATGAAAACTTATGCTTTGTTCTAATAAAGTTGAGTCTCGTTCGAATGAACTTCTTAGTTTTGTCCAATGAGCTTCCAACTGGTGCAGATCTACTAAACATAGACCCTCATTTGAAGTTCATTTCAATGAACTCAAACACTTGTTCCAAAGAAGTGTCAATCTCGTTGGAACGAGAACAAGGTCTTGTTCTAACGAGATGTCAAACTCGTTCCAGCGATCCTAAAAATAAAAAATTTAATTTTTGATTTTTTATTAATAAAAATGCGTCGAGTAAAGTAACATTCCATAAAATATTTGACTAGGTAAAATCAAAACCTCAAATAATTATGCCTCCATATTATGTATGTGATGATGCTAACGGATTGAATTTCAGAGATGATGTTCAATCAATAACAAGTCTTTAATCATTGTGGAAGCGTATGCGGATGTACTGTTCGATTTATAACGAGACACGCCAAAATATCTAAACTACGAAAAACTTTAAAATCTTGCTCTTATAGCCTCACAAATGTTGTATTGCAAGTCATCACCCGATATATCTTCATGAGGTGGATCAATCAAACCTAAAGGAAAGAAAGCAAATAAATCTGCATAGGCTTGAGTTTTGATCGCGCGAGGAACCAGACACTTCAAATAATTATCTAAAAGAATGAGGAATCACCCTACGGTTCTCCCAATCAAGATAGTTCATGCAAGAAAAAACTTAATTGGATCACATCTTGTCACTATGTTTATATTAAAAGATAACATATAATGCCTAAGTTTTGAGCCACAAGGACTAAAACTAAACATCCAGTGCCCACAAAGCATCAATGGACGTCATAGTGGAGTTTAGATAAAGAACCAAAGGAACTCCTTCCTTATGTGGAATTATCATTTAAGGAAAGATGAGAAATCTATTGAGCTTGTCAAAAACTTACTAGTGTGGTTCTTCCCACTTGAACTTTGTGGTCTTTCACAATAACTCCATAAGTGGGTGGGTTACCTTAGATAGACCTGGGCTAAATCTCCTTATGTAAGAAATTTTTCTAAGGAAACTCCTCAATTATTTATATGTCTTTGTAAATGTCATATCGAGAATGGATTTTTGTTTAGTTTGGTCCATCTATACTGCTTTCTGATCGCCCACAAAACCCAAGAATGTTCCACTTGTTACACCAAAGGCAGACTTAAGTGGGTTGATATTTATCTTGTACTTTCTACATTTGTTGTGAAGTCTTCTCAAATTAACTAAGTGATAATCCTCCATATTTTATTTAATGACTAAATCATCGACATAAAATTTACAATGTCATGGAAAAGTTCGCGAAAAATATCCATTACTTTCCTCTAATAAGTTTCCCCCGCATTTTTCAAACCAAAAGGCCTTAAATTGTACATGAAATTGCCTAAGGGAGTTTCGAAAAATATATGCTCTAGATAATATGGATCTATCTTGATCTGGTTGTAACCAACATAACCATCCATAAATATATACATCTCATAACCAACAATTGATTCGATCAAGCTATCAATCTAAGGTATAGGTAATACATATGCAAGACAAGCTTTATTAAGATCTCTAAAATCAACACAAATGTGAATTTGTGTTTTATTTTTCTTCCCCACTGGCATAATGTTAGAAAGATAAATTAGGTGTGGGATTGCCTTGATAAATCCGACTACCAACAATTGTTCAATATCAGCCTTGATTTTCAGGTCAAATGTCGGCTTATACATTCTTATTGACTGCTTGATCGGTATTGCTAAAGGAAAAACATTCAACTTAGGATAGCTCACTTCTTTAGCCAACCCTGATATCTTTGTGTATTTCCACGCAAAAATGTCCTTGAATTCCTAAATGGGCTTGACCAACTCTAGATCCCTCGAGGTAATTTGAAATGAAGATTGGCCTTAATTCCTCGCCATTATTAGCTAAATCAGTCTTCTCCAACTCTTAAACTTATGGTTTATGATGATCTTGCATACATTCCAGACAATCTTCAACCCCTTCCACAAACTCTTGGATATTTGAGTTATCAATGATAAGATATTGTCTTAAATTATCTATCAAAAAGTTTTCATACTCTAGGACATCATTTTTCAGGTCTTCAGCTTCTCATAGCGACTTAATAGATTAACTTATTAAGAAAATTAATTTGTTAAAACATGTTTAGTTCTGATTGACTTTTGGTACATTTATAAAGTCCTTTTTTATCTTAAAATAGTGGGTTTGATACTTTGAGTTAGTATATGGTCTGGGTAGAGTTTTGAACCACTTGGAATGTTATTTGGGCTCATTGGTTTGAGTCTTATATTACGCCTAAGCCTAATTTTGTGGTAAAATTGGTTAGTAAGTTATTAGGAAAACCTAAAAACATAATTTAGACATTTGAAAGAAAACTTAAGGTTAAGGAGAGAAGAGTAACTTAGGGGTGAAAAGAAATTGGGCGGAATTGGGTCTTGAACTTATATATTTGGCCCAAGTCAAGTCTATATCGATTAAGAATATAATTGGGATTGCGTTATAGTAGTAGTCATTCGAATTTGGAGTAAATTTATATCAATCTAATTTTAATCATCTAATTCATATTTTTTGCAATTTTACTCAATATGGATATTAATCCTTAATTCTATTAATAAACTTGAGTACCTTAATGTTGAAACCCTTGATTTAGAACATAATATTGCATAATATGATAATTTTAGTGTAAATCTGAATCATATTTGATAATTCATAAAAAAGTTATCTTAATTTCATGCTTGAATCAAATCTGAGATAAATTATTAATTTGTGAACTTAAGAGGTTATGTTTTCAAGTATAATAGTTTAAATACAATAAGAGGTTGTTCTTGAAGTATTTAGAACCTAAGATGATTCATTAATGGTAGAAAAGGGTTTTTTTAGAATCGTATTGTGGGGTGTGGGGTTGAAGAAACTTGTAACTTTTAGAATTTTGGTTTTGGCATCCGTGCACAAGGGCAATGATTAGCCCCATGCACACGATTGAGGCAGGAAGCATAGTTGGTGGACGTTTTTTAGGTTATCATTGTTAAGGTATAATGGAAATCCAAGGGGTCATTATAAGACTATTTCAAACTAATATATATATTTTTTTCGATACATGTATGTAAAGTTTGGACATTACTTCTTAGTTAATCGGTTATATTAATCTTGAACATAACACCTTTTTTGGAACCCGGGAGTAGATGGAATTCGTTTATGATTGTTTATGGATCTGAGTAGAGGACCGAATATGGGTATATTTTATGAGATCAGGAGATAAATGGTGAGTGTGTAGATCATTTGATAGTGCACAATGTTTTGATAACCCTTTGAGTATTCTATTGATTATATTAAGATAATTCTTGTAAAAGATAGGTGTGAGATGATGCCTATATTTGAAGAGCCTTAGGAATTCAGGCTAATGCTATGTATAACCCATTATAGTTAACATGAGTATTAACTTATAATATTAATAATAATAAGAGACTTCATGTGTAACCTAGTTTACTAGGGTTCGTGCTTGTTAACTTGAATCGATTGCATAGGGTCGTACTTTTTTACTTAATTTATGTTTAATTATACTAGGGGGTGTGTACTCATGGGGGACATATTAAGAGGGATTTTGATGGGGAACATAAAATATTGATCACACATGGTATTCTCGGTGATGAGACAAGATCTACCTAGGTCATATTTACCCTTATCCTACGATTGACATATCCGTTCCTCTCAAAGGGAAATAAATAGGTGATTTTGATCGTACAACCTTGAGTATAGAGGTCGTGTGATATGAAGAGAATGTGTGGTGATTATCCCTTATTGTGTCCTTGATGTTATAGGGTTAGGACAACCTATAACCATACATTGTATGTCACAAGTGATCCTCGCAGGCAATAGGGATAGGCCTTCATACTTTTATTTGCAGCATCAAGCATATCCCATAAGATTTTATGTGGGTTGTGTATACCCACCGATATTCTGGTTTGTAAGGACATAAATTTCCAATTGAGTCCTTATATTGTTTTGACTTAATTCCGTGAACAAAACTGTGTTTGTAATATGTCATAGGGAGAATTTTATTTTGTCACGATCCCACTTGGTCTATGACGTATTGAAGAAAATTGAAGACGTTGCGGTAAAGCTTAAAAGAATTAAATCATGATGATGTTTAATTAGTGCAAGTTTAATCGTCTTCAAAGGTTTTGGATTTCTAGATCACTCAGATATGAATGTGTATAATTAATGGTGCTAGGAAATCCATTTTGGAGATGCTAAATGCTTCGTTGGTTGATTCTCACATGCATGCACATGATTTATCTCTTTCTATTTCTTATAAATAGTATCTTGCATGTTTTGTCATACGCTAGCCCTTGCATTATGATTTATAATTTTCTAGTGTTATGACATGTTTATCTCTTTGTATTTTATTTTTCACTTGTTTGAGTCTTATTTGAAAAATAAAAAGATTTTTTTTAGAAAACTTTTGAAAAAACAAAAAGATTTTAGGTTTTTGTTTTTTGAGTTTACATGTTTGATGTGGCATATTGGTGTTCTTGACTCCCCCCCCCCCCCCCCCCCCCCCATCGTTTCATTATCCACATGGCTAGGATATTTGGTCATTATTATCGATGCTTAGAATGATCTTAACCATTGTTTATATGGGGTTGTTTCGAAGTTGATATGCATTTTGATTCGACTTTGTATATATGCCAACATTTCACACATGCACGAGTCTATATGGATGTTTGACTCCTCTTACATATTTGAATTTGGTGAGGCATTCTTATCTCAATCTTGTCATCTATGCGTAAGTAAACTTAAGGATAAGTGTGCATGTAAGAACCATTTACCATGAGGATTTGAAAAAAGAAATGATGAGTGATTCACGGGAAAGGGCTGTGAGAGTTCAAAATTAACTCGTCATGAAATTCACCGTTTAAAAGAGACCAAAAAGAAAATACAATATGCTAAGAAAAGGTTCAAATTCGTTTAGTTCATTCCAAATAAAATGTGATATTATTGAGGGAGTTTTGATGGATTAAAATTTAAACGGGTTTGCAAAACTAATCCTAATGTTGAAACATTACAATTTGACGTTATTGTTTGTAGAATCATCAAAATTCTGGATTTGTGTGCATGTAGAATGTTTAGTTCATTAATCTCACATTTTTATTGTCATATGGCTATGATAAAGTTTGATAATTTATCGCTATCAATTAGAGCTTCTTGATCGTTTCAATCTGTTGGAATTATGACTCATTTGTTGTAGTTTCACGCCCATTCATTCCATAGCCATGTTTGAGCACATCGATACTATGTTTGCATGAAACTCACATTGTTAGTTTTTATAAGTTTTTGCATTTTGTGTTAAAAGCCTAATGTTTTAACACTTTTTGCTTCTGTCAGGCCCTTCTTAGAATTTTTTTTGGAATTTTTTTCACTGGGTAATATTTTATAATATTTCTGGGAATCTCGGAAATTTTGGTAGGTTGCGAGAATTAGTTCAAATGATATATTCATGTCGCGTGAACGACCTCTGTACTTCGTTCGAGCGATGTCCTCAACTCGTTTGAGCGACATCCATGGCTCGTTCGAACGGCAGGCTAAAATATGGCTTCTGGTTGGTTTGCAGTCCTCTGGTTTAAATTGGTATATATTTGGTACTACTGGAAGTGTTTTTGGATTGATTGGTTTATATACAGGTTTTATTGGTTCTACATTTGATTTTTGCATATGAGTCTGTTTATCACACCTGATTAAATTTTTATATTTTGTGTGATTCCTTGGTTTACTAGCTACATTTTTGTCATTTCTTGATCATATTTAGCTGGCTGTTTCATGATTATCTAGCGATTTCACATTTATTCACATTAGTTTATATTCTCATGCTAGATATTTCAAATTGGTTTATCTTTTCACCGGATTGTCTATCCAAGACAAAAAAGGGGGAGAAATGTATGTGATGTATGGGGGAGATTTGTTGAGTGTTTTTATTGATATCTGGATTTACATAGTGTTTGATTATATTTCTTTCAAATTGGTATCAAATAATTGCTCAAATGTTTCAAATGATTTGTTCCTCCATACTTCACTGGGTATTTGTTTGTCTGTTTCATGTGTGTAGGTACGCTTCAGCTATTCGAGATTTCAAGTCTACATCACATCCAGACAGTTTATGCTTGCCGGTGCTATATATACTAGTCCGTGTCCTGTATTTTTGATTTTGGATTTAAGGGATGGGATTTAGACGTCATACGACTTGACAGCCCGACTAGGCGTTTCACTAGTTTAGTTTTGTCCCGAAATAGTCAAAGGAGGAGATTTGTAAGGACATAAATTTCCAATTTAGTCCCTGTATTGTTTTGACTTAATTCTGTGAACAAAACTGTGTTTGTAATATGTCACAGGGAGAGTTTTATTTTGTCCCGATCCCACTTGGTCGATGAAGTATTGAAGAAAATTGAAGACGTTGCGACAAAGCTTCAAAGCATTAAATCATGTCGATGTTTAATTGGTGCAAGTTTAATCGTCTTCAAAGGTTTTTCATTCCGAGATCACTCAGGTATGAATGCGTATAATTAATAGTGCTTGGAATTATTTTTATAAAAGATAAGGATTTTTTTTATAAAGAAAAATGTTTTTAAAAGTGTTTTAAGTGTTTACACTACGTTTTAATTCTGATATACTCAAAATAGAGTTTGACTAATTTGAATCTCCTTTAAAAGTGACATTTTGAACTAAAAGTTAAAAAGTAAAAATGGCATGTCAGCTCGTTCAAACGACATAAGGATCTCGCTTGAACAAGATGCCTAAGTCACTTTCTATCAGAGTTTCGTAAGGGTGTAACTGGAAAAAATAGAATACATTTCAGTACGTTTTTTGCACATGTTTTATAAGGTTTACAAAGCATAAACACATCCTTAGAGTTTGCAATGATCCAAGTTACCATTCTTATATGCTTATGTGATCTTGCTGTACCAAAGAAGTTTGTTCTACACATTGAACATCAGGATTTTGTGATGAAGAAAAGAGAAGGACTTCTTGTTCGATATCGTAAACGAATCAAAGCCAATCGGTGGACACCAAGACATACGTGGACGTGTGTGTTGTGGACAGGTATCATGCAAGATGGAATTTCTGCGTGGGCACCATTGAAGAACGATTGAAGATCAGAAGGAGCGCGAAGACCCATGGGGATCGAGTCATTGAGTAAGGCTAATCTGTCTTTGTAAAACCATTGTTCATAGTGATTGTCTGGCTTGGGGCCGTCCGAGGTTATTTTCCAATTTTGGGTTTTTTTCTTCGTACATCCGGCGTTGTGAGTGTTCTTTACTTTACTTTACTTCCTTTAATCAGTAGATGCATGTTTAGGATTGATCAAGATAAAATTGGTTTAAAGTAAGAATTGGGTTTTCACAACTTGGTTTGGTGCATAATTAAAAGTTGGATAATTTTTGGTGAAAATTTGGTTTTGTTTAAAACACACATATTGGGAACCCTTTCATGGTTTATGTGATTTTAATTGGGTTGCTTTGGGATGGAAGTACTAGATTATGCACGATGATTTTATAGTACGGTACTTGCGATAGTTGTACCATTTTATTATTTATACTAGCGATGTATAACTATAAACTTATGACTCAGGAATAATGTAATGAATATACTAGAGACATATCTCCTAAATCAGTGGTTTGTGACTGATTGAGACTATTAGACTTGAGACACCTTTTAGAATCATAACTAAATATGACATGGATATTATGATTAGTAAGGGAGTTACTTTTAATGCAAGAGATTACCGTATGATAAGTAATTCCTAATTAAGAGATGAACTTATAATACATGGTACTCATTGGGGTTTGGGAGTATAATCGTGTGTTTATTTTAGATTGTTTGGCTTAGGTAACTTGAATAACTTAAAATCCACTTAATATGGGAGGAATATACTGTAGACACCCTATCATAGGATTACCCTAAGCACCTTCTTATGTCCCTAACACTCACTCATTCACTATAAACCCTAAGTCATACTTTGAGTACTGAGTTAATGGACACCATTCAGTCTCGGGCCCTGTTTGACTCTGGTTAACTTTCTTGTCTAAGAGAAAGCTTAATAAAAATTGGAAAGGCTCTGAATCCACTTTCCAACGGTCCATCCCTTGTACAAATTGTACTTCGATTCATACGAATGACCCATTTTACTCCGAAGGGTCATTGGACACTTTCGGGTCCTAAATGACCTAGGTTAACTCTCCGAACCTAGATATTCTAAATGAAATATCTAAGGGAACTAAATTCCATTTCCAATGGTCTTCCCCTTGCATGGATCGGCCTTACGGTTCAGACTAACGATCCTTTTTCCTCAGAAAGCCTCCCGTTTAGAGACCATCGGGCACTTTTGAGCCCCATTTGACTTCGGTAAACTCCCAAACCTGGGAGTGGCACAATAGATTCTTAAAGGTCTCTAAATGCCCCTTACAACAATCCACCCCGTGTGTTATTAGGACTTACAATTTCCATTTTATGCCTATTTTTCCAAAAACCTATTCTGGACTGCTTATAGGCACCCCAGGGGCCTACCAAACATAGTGTACCTGAGGTGCTATGCCAATAGGAAGGTATAGGACCATACCGATCGCCCCCACCCCTTTTCCTTATACATAAGACTACTATTTGAGCTTGAAATCAACACTCAAAACATTCAGAAAACCCTAAACACCCACCTCAACAAGTTAGAGAACATTCTGTCGAATTGAGAGTTGTTCGCTTTCCAAAAAAAACCCATTTTCCCATATTACCTTCCATCACTTGGTAATTCCCCCACCTCTCCATACCACTTTCATACCATTGAAAGATCAGCATATATATATCTCAAGGTCAACATCAAGCACTCATAAAGAGGTCCAATTTTCCATCACTTTCTTTAATTCTTCCATTTTAGCATTAATCATCTTAAATATATTTTAGCGCTTTTGTTTCATTACATCACATCCATAAATCTCTACACTTTATTAGTTGTATTTGCACATATTTTCTGAAAATATACAAAAATAAATAAATAGGATTTATCTATTAATTCCAAAAGAGCGATTTCCGTTTCAAACTCTCACTCTTAAAAGTAAATTTTCTCAACACACACGCATAAGAGAAAAACCATGTTAGGGTTTATGGGTTGAACCCCACCCTATGATATCTTCGAACTGTGTGGTCTTTAATACCCTTTTGGCTAGGTCGGCATCTTGATCCATTCCCGAGATTCGAGTCCTCCTTTATGCATGTTTATATGTTCCTTTCATATCTTATATATATCCTTTATGAATCTCATATTCTTACATGCTTGTGTTTCAGCTGATACACACATTCGCTCTTGCATAGGGACTTTTGATTCGACAAACACGCATATTATATTTTGAATTATTATTTTTGGGAACTTTCCTAAGGATGAATTCACTACGTCTTTTTCCATAGAGAGAGTTGAATGATTCCATTATCAGCCTATATTATACACATGCGCAAAAACATCACGGAGTCTAAAAGAAAAAGATTAACATTTTCCCATCAGAGACTGAAAGGGAGATGTGGGTGTCTAACACCTTCCCATTCCGTAACTTAGTCCCCAGACCTTAGAACTACTTGGTTTCACAAGCATCAGTATTGGCCTTGATGCCATTCTCTCGAGGCGGTGTCATTTGTTTTGGATAAAAAAGGCCGATGACACTATCTCTTTACATTATCCCCCACAATGACGATGGTCGAGTGCCCCGAAGAAAAAGGGCACAACGTTGCATGTGCCGGGGAGAATCCGAGGCCCCGGGATGGTCACAGTGGCGACTTTGCTAGGGAGTTTTGCATTTTAAGAGGATTCGACTCTATTTATACATAAGTGTTATTCTTTTCTACATGTGTTCACATGCTCCCACCTATATGTTATCGTTACTCCTCTACTTACTTTTTATGTATCTACCTCATGCTTACATTTACCATGCATGCTTCTCATGTATATATCACTTTCACTCACTTATACACTTCACACACTCGTATGTATTCTCATATTAACTTCACACACATACACTTGTATATAGCTTCACTTATACTCACATGTTCAACACACCACCTATAGAATATCCATGCTTAACTTCACTAGCACACACCAACACTTCTCTCACTTGTATATATCTCTATGATCAATTACACATCTTACATACCATTTGTAGTCAATCCATTCTTAGGCTCACTAGCACAAACACTCACTTGTATATATTCACATGTCTCTCATTCACTCACATGTATATAAACCCATGCTTTCCTATCACCATTCTTACTCTATGAGGGTAGTATGATTGGGGTCTAGTAAGATGCTGATCGGGTGAGGCGTGAACCACTTCAATGAATCCTGCCTTCAAGGCTCTCAAGAAATTCTACAGAAGCTTCTGGTAAAACCTTCTCCTTTTGGTAAAACTATAAATCAAGATGGAACTCACTCCCTGCAAGAAGATTAACTTCACAATAATAATAGTAACCTTTCTTAAGAGAAACTCCTAAAAGTTATAGTTGACAATGTGGAGTGAAAGAACAAAGCACTTAGCACTTACAGAGAGAACAGGGAGAGAATACTTGGAGCATCTGGTATTATTTTGACAGAGTAACGATATGACTTCAGTTCTCATTCCTACTTGACCTTGATCTGGGGTCTTATTTATACTTGGACACTAGAGATGAGTTGGCACTTTTGGGTGCTAAAATTGAGAGGGTTGGTGAAGGAAAAGGTCTGCAATGTATCATTTATCCATAGCTGTGTGCAACCATTTGTCCCCTCTAACAGGTTCCACATTCTGTGAGCCAAAGTCAAAAAGTAAATATGTCTCCTAATCGAGACAAAATATCTGATTTGGGAAATATCATTAAAAATGGTAACTTGTGGTAAAAACTTTGTAAACTTGAGAGAGGAGGCCTCAAGGACCACCTCCTCTAAAATAATTAATCATGAGGGGTGGGATGGGGGACCTTGAGGACCCCGTACTCTGAAATTATTTTTCTCGAGAGGGGCCTGCAGTACCCTATTTTCTAAAACTTATTTTTGTAAAAGTTCATTTCTTGTGAGCAGTCCTTCGACTGCTCATTTCACTTGTGACGAGGTATGAGCTGTGTGAGGTCTTGAGTGACTCATAGGGTCTCTCTATCTTAAAGTTCTAAGTGGCTGGGCTTGCTCAACAAACCTTGTTTCTCAGCCACCAAGCCAAAACTCTCAGGAGATCCCAACTGGCCTATTTGAGCCATGCTTGCTTAACTAGGCTACCTCTACAAGAAAATAAATATTAGCACTTTTATTTTTTTAAAACAATGACTTTTAATGATGATGGGTTTCTCATGGTAGCCCCTCCCTCATCCTGGCCTGTTTTGTTCTTTGGGTCACTATTTTAGATCCTCTCACTATAGAATGAAGGCTTTTTTGAACATTTGGTGGTGAATTCCTTTACTGTGGGCTTCCTTAATAGATTTTACATTTTTAGCTGGTCATGGAAGTCGAGGGGAGTACTTGGAGGTTGCCTCTCCCAAAATGATGGAATGGGGTGGGGGACATTGAAGTCCCCTCGCCCAAAATGATGAAAGTTGAGGGGGAGGTCCTTGAGGGTCCCTCGGCCAAAATGTTGGAAGTTAAGGGGGTGGGCCTTGAGGGTCCCTCGCCCAAAATTTTCTGGAGGTTGAGGGAGAGGGCTTTGAGGTTCCCTCTCCCAAAATTCTGGAAGTTGAGGTGGAAGGACTTGAGGGCCCCTCGCCCAAAAATTTATGTAGGTTGAGAGGGGAGGGACTTGAGGGTCCCTCGCCTAATGTTTTCTGGAAGTTGAGGGGAGGGCATTGAGAGTTCCTCGCCCAAATTTTCCTAGAGGTTAATGGGGGAGGGACATGAGGTTCCCTCACCCCAATACTCCGGGAAGTTGTGGGGGAGGTCCTTGATGGCCCCTTGCCCAAAAATATATTAGGCAAGCTTGAAACACCCTTCTACATTAGCCCCTCATGCAAAGTCATTCATGTTCGGTAAATGAAAGGATTTTGTACTCCATAAAATCATTTTTTAATTTTTTAGGGACACTAGGGTTCCTTATCATTACCCCTAGGGTCATTAAATTCATCGTCCCTTCATTCTTGGTTTTGGGGTCTTGAGATGCCACGAGTCAGCATGGTAGCTATCATCTCATCATTTGGGGAAAAAAATATGCTAACCTTTTGGTATTCAAGCATGTTAACCATTTTCATATGAAAGATAATTTTTGAATAAAAATCTTTCACTTTTACCATATTCTCAAAACATTAACGGAGAGCTGAGTTTTCTAGTGAGAGAAAAAATAAAAGCTCCATTTTATCTTTTAAGATTTTTCAAAACATCACCAATGGTCATTGCCAAATGTTTCTTTCGATGTTTCTACCACCATTATTCCTATTGTGATGGAATCTCTACCTATTTGTATTTCCATATCTACGGTGGTGGCCACTGTCACCACCGTCATAACCACCACCCAAGGCGATTTTGCCGTCCCAATGCCTACGGACTGTCATTTGATTGCTAATATCACCATGGGTCACCATTTGTGACTAGGGTTTCCTCCTTCTGATGGGATGTTTTTTAATCAAGTTCGTCTAGGGCATCTGTTAATGGTGGATTTGATTTTGGGGCAAGAACCTCTAAGGGATCCTCACCACTGCTTGTAATTGATGAAGGTTTATCTCTTAGAGGTTTCTTATTTAGGGTTGGTATTAGTGGGCATTCCTCTTCGTTGCTTGTTATTAACCATGGTTCCTCGCTCAAAGGTTCCTCGATTGGGTTTGGCAATAGTGGGGGTTCCTCGCTATTGCTAGTTATTAACGAGTGTTCCCCGCTCAGAGGTTCCTCGCTTGGAGTTTGTGAGCCTATGGGTCCCTCGCGTGAAATGTTTATCATGGGAGGTTGTTTGCCTATTGTGACTTCTGCTACTATTGGGGGTTCCTCGCTTGGAACTTCCATCATATTGGATTCTTCGATTGAACTAGTGGCTATTGGTATTTCCTCGACCACTTCATCCTCTTCTTAAGCTTGAGAAGATTAAATGTGCACTCATCAGAGAATGGATTTTGGCCTTTACTGATGTGCACCATACATTGGGCCAAATGATAACTTCATGGCTTCCCTTTCCCAATTTGAGGAGAAATTTGTTACTAATATTATCTAGCAACCCCATGTGGGGTTAGGTGAGTCTACCGATTCTCCTATTATTCTTTATGACTTTATTCTCAGAGTTAGGATTGACCGTGGTGATTTTCCTTATTCTAATATTGAAATTAAATCTACGGGAGGTGCCCCTGCGGAGTGGGTTGCATGGGTTGATTATATTCTTGTTGGTCCTCCTTATAAGGCTATCCTTGACGGACTTGACCTTTTTACTGCGATTGATAGTTTGAAATCTTATACTATGGCCAAACATAACTCCACCCTCAACCTTATAATGTCGCAGTGGAGTAGGGAGTCTAACACTTTTGTAACTGGCAGGGGTAATTTTATGATTACTATAGAGGATGTGTGTGAGCTATACGCCCTACCTTTCTTCAGGAGAATAATTTTACCGATGTCTATGAGGACCCCCTTGCACAGGAGATGGTGGAAGAGTTGTAGACATCGCTTACTGAATGTTTGAAATATGTGGCAATAAATGTAACTAGTTGTACCAAACACTCTTTCACTAAATGGAAGAGGTAGTGGTTTAGAGATTTTGAGCAGCTACAGAAAGGGGAGACTTCGAGTAGAGCTCCCAGAAGTTAGGATGGTCCCAAGCTTCACTCCTCTTCACACTTGGCCGGTTTCCTTGTTACTTTCTTAAGTAGGTTCTTATTCCTAGGTAAACTAGAAGACTCCCCTCATGATCTTCTTTCCATATTAGCTGTGAGGCTGTCATGAAGGAGATCGGTACTCCTTGTTGCCTTAACCCTTGGGTCTGTTTATTCTTGGCTGGATCGTGCCCATATAGATGTTGAGAGATCTTGTGATCGCTATGATGCCGCCAAATTTTCCAATTCCCTTCTCCTTATAGCTTTTCTATTTGATAATTTTCCCCATTTTGGATAAGAAGGAAGGGCTTGGCACAATAATGTTTCTCATCTTATGAGGTGGCATAAAAAGGCCCCCAAGAAGCCCCTGGGCCTCTGATTGATGATATTGATGAGTTCTATTTTTTCCCTTATAACAAATTCCCCAGTGGCATTTTTAGTTGGCTTTCCTTTCGAGGTGATGGTGGCACCTTTTATTGTCCTTTTGATGCTAATTCTATTTCTTCTTACCCACATATCAACGTGGTGGCAATACTATTACTAGGATTTCTTTCTTCTTTGGTGGAGTTAGGTTAAGGTGCTGAATTCTATCATTGAGAGAGAGTAAGAAGACATTTCGATTACAACCAGGGTGTTCACTCCCCTTCATACCCCTCGAGCGACGACCCTTTAGAGTTATATTTGGAGGCATGTATAAACTTTACTTTTTGAGGAATTCTTCATAGGTTACGCCACTTGGGGGGACTAAATGTGCCTCCCCGTGACTTTTTGCCTTCATTAACTTCTTCTTGGTTCTTTTTTTAGTGGCGGTAGGTTCTCCTCATTCAGAACTGTGTGGTCGAGCCTCCCATGAGACCACTCCCAGTAAGAACGTCAAGTCCCAATTATTATGAAGCCAGGAACCTTAGTACCACACCTAAGACACATCTTGAGAAAGCTACTCCCATCCTAATGAAGCCACTCCTAGATAAGTCTTACCTCTTGAGGTAACTTGAACCACATCCTGCCATGTTTAAGAGGGAATCTAAAGATGAAGGCAAGACTAAAACTTCTACTACACCCAAGAAAAAGCTTCCAGAAATGGATGTATCCACTTTCATCCCAGCTACTACTGTTGCACTTTCTTCCCGCGTTTCTCCTCTGAGGACTAGGGATGCTAAGGAAAATAAGGGTGTTGATAATGATGTTGTTAATGGGATAATCAAGAAGGGGGTCGATAATATTTGGGTCTCTAAATTCCCAAATGAAGCCATTCTTGGCACCTCTCACAAGGATCTCAGATGGTAGATGTTTTTTGACAGGGATGCGAATAAGAAAGGGTACGGTAATGGGATACTCTTAATCACCCTATATGACTCTCACACACCCATTTCTATCAAGATAGACTTACCTTGAACCAACAACATGACTGAATATGATGTATGCACCGTAGGCCTCAAGATCACCCTCAAGGAAGGTATAAAGCACCTAGACGTTTAAGGGGACCCACCATCATTATCGAACAAATCCTCAGAAAATTGAAACTCAAAGATTATATGCTCCTACCCGTACATGACCACCTAGATGATATTTGCTCCTTATTCAAATATATCACCTTCCACTACCTTACTTGATCAAATAATAACCTAGTAGATTCCCTTACAACCCTAGCCTCCATGTTCAACATGCCCGAGGGAATGATAATAACCCCTTTCTTGGTTCAGAAAAAGGCTATGCCCACCCACTACTACCACATTGAGCTCATTATCGAAGAAAATACCAAAATGGTCGGGTTTTGGTACTATGACATTTGGCACCTCCACAAAAATGGTAGGTATCCCCAAGACGCAGATAATAAAGACTGTGTGACCCTTTGCAAACTGGTTGCCCAGTATATTATTGGGATAAAGTGATTTTAAAGAGAAACTTTAATGGAACCCATTCGTATTGCATTGAAGGGGATGATATTGAAGGAATAATAGAAAAAATCCACAATCGAGAGTGTTAACCCAACTTGAATGGTCACATGCTTGCTAAGAAGATAACCCATTAAGGGTATTATTGCACTACATATGTTTGAAGATGTCTCAAGTGCCAATAGTTTGTCCATATTCTCAAGTATACGTCAGGGAAGCAGTTCTCTACATTAAGATAAAAATATGTTCCTTACGCATCATGCTTGAGAGAAAAGTTAGCGAGGAAGATTAGCAGCATAGCCGCTACGATGAACTCTCACTCTTGAATGAAAAGAGACTCAAGGATCTATATAACATACATAGGTAACATCATTAGAAAACATGATCATTCAATAGGAAAGTCAAGGACCATGGTGTCCAAAAAGGAGAACTGGCTCTCAAAAAAATTACACAACCTGTCTGGGATCCCAGATGGAAGTTCAAACCGAATCGAAGCGGCCCCTGTATCATGAAGAAAATTATGTTAGGTGATGCCACTATGCTCAGAAACCTCAACGGAGAAGAGATGACGCGCCCAATCAATCTGGAACATCTCAAGAAATTCTATGCTTAATCTAAATTCTCGGTGTGCTATAATTCTTCTCACCCGCCTTCTATTATAATAAAATCTTTATTTCCCCTACCCAAAACTATGTGGTACCTGATCCTCTCAAAACAATTATTTCAAATGGAGCTCATAAATTTTCAAAATCCTCAGAGGTATGTATCTAGCCCATATAAGATACATGGGCACAGTCCTTTTCTTTTTCATAAAATCTTATTCTTTTCTAATCCCCGAAAACGGGAGTCCATCTTATCATTTACATGAACAAAAGGATTATGCATTCCTTAGCAGTTGGTATAGATAATTCAAATGCTATACACATCAATATACACAAAAACATATGTCCATCATTTTTATTCCAAGTCAAAGAATAGATTTGTTACATGAAATATTGGTCGAGGGAGTCAAACAAACCACCCCCTTCCAATAATGAAACCAACCAATAGTTTTCCAATAAACTACCTACCCAGTTCAAATGACCAGCTTCACTAAAAAAAGCCATACAATATGCCAAATACCAACACAAATTACCCAAAACATAAATTTCCCCAGCTTCACAGATGCTACCCAATCTACACAGATGTTTTCCTCAACTGCAAGACGGCCATGCCTCCTCATTATTCCTGGTTCCATCTTATCATTTACATGAATAAAAGGATTATGAATTCCTTAGCAATTGGTATAGATAATTCAAATACTATACATATCAAGAGACACAACAAAATATGTCAAAATCAATTTTATTTCCAATGAATAAATACAATTATTGCATGAAATATCAGTCGAGGGAGTCAAACATACCACCGCCTTCTAGTAATGAAACTAGCCTAAATGTTTCCAACGAACTACCTACCAAGTTCAAATGACCAGCTTTACTAAAAACAACCATTAAACATGCCAAATACCAACATAAATTAACTAAAACATGAATTTCAAAGCTTCACAAATGCTACCCAAGCTACACAAATGTTGTCCTCAACTACAAGATGGCCATGCCTCATCATTATTCCCTGCTCCTGTATATCCCCAAGTCTCCCACTCCTGATTAAAGAACCATAAACATTCCATGTAGCGATATATCTCGATAAGTTTGGTAAAACCATAATGCTCTCCTTTATTGTGTTGAAAGCCACAAGTCGCCTTTGACTAGTGTTCGCTTATAAGATCTTCCCAACTACCCACTTCCACAACCACTTGAGATAGTCCCCAGACACATACTAGTCCCCTCCAATAGATTATGATGGATGGAAATGCCATAACAAGGGTCCCAGTATCATCCGTAAAGATTCAGTCAGGTCCTCCACCAAAAAGAAGTTCATTGTGCGAGGAGTAACTAACTATTCCCACCCATCTTGGGGAAGACGCTGCCAAGGAAGATTAAAAGTAAGTCTATTAGAGGATAACCAACCGCATATACCGTTACTCTCCTTGCTTTAAAATATACTAAAAGTCTCCCCACCATGATACTAATTAAGGAAGACACCGTGCCATGTACTCCATGAACCAGTTAACTCAGTTCTCTATTGAAGGGATTAAATTAAAGAAAGGTCAGACAAAAAAATTAAGCACACCCAATAGAGGATACTCAAGGGGGACGCCATGCAAAACGTCTCTGCAAGCCACATAAACAGCATCAAAGGACTCCCTCTCAAAAAATAAGAATGACCCTCTTTTCAGTCATCAAGATCATTCAAGGTCTCTCCCCTCACCACCATTGCATGACTACAGCGGTAAATTATACATGTCACTATTGTGGCCAGTTGGGGATCGGTCATCAAGTCTCTTATCATCAATAATAGTCTCATAGTCAAGTCCAACGCAATAGCTCCAGCAAAGCCAGCATCAATAAAGCCCCTTTAGCACACTGAATGCAAAACTACCGAAAAAGAAATAGTCCCTCCATGAACCAATGATCGAGCTGCCTAATGGGAAATATGGAGTAACTTAGTCAAAGTTAACTGACAAGAATGGGAAAGATTAGGTATAATCGCTGCAACACTAGGGCTAATCCCAACCTTGCTGAAAATTACTTATAGGTAGGATAGGTCTCATCGAGACCAAACCGAAAGAAATGATCCTTGGGGTATTAGAATTGAACCACTGCCTCCAGTATCCTCCAATCTATGGCCCGATTGCGTCATAGGGAAACCTGATGCTAGCTGAAACTATCATAATCAATGTTGTAAAGGCACAAGGCCTCTAAACCTTCGAGGTAAGAAGATAATTCTTAGTACGTGGGAAGATACGTTTTGAGGAAGAGAAAAAATACACGAGAAAAGAAATAATATTGGTGGTAAAAATAACACATCCACTAACTCTCCCTTTATACCCAAAAACCCTTGCAAAAAATAAACCATCTAGAATTCCACTTAACTCTCTATCCTACCGAGTGACACAGGAGTGTAGGATAGTGAAATCAAAGCCTAGGAGTAATTTGACTTGACCCCTTATGCCGATTGGCAAGTCAATGGGTATGATAATCGGTAACCCCCTTATTTTAGAAAATTTTCATTTTTCCTCTTTTGCCCAAAATCGATTTCCAAAAATCCTTACCTTGAAAAGGTTACTCCGTGTAAGGACACAAATTTCCAATTGAGTCCATATATAGTTTTGGCTCAATTCTGGACAAAAACATTTATTCATAGGTTAGTGATTTATTGTAATACTCTCAAGCCTATGAAGTGTGTGTTTAAGACATAGCGGTAAAGAATATAAAGCTTCATCAAAATGCCGGTTTGCGTGCATCGTTTCTACGTCATCATCTAAGGTTCCATGCTCCCAAGTTATGAATGTAATTATATTTATATAGGAGCTTGGAACAATATTTATTGGGTGTTAGGATTAATAAAAACCATGCTTTACTTTCAGAATAATTTAATTGGAACTTTAAAATAAAGTACATAAAGTTTCTGGGCCAAAAATTGAATTTATCAAAAATTTCTGGAAGTCGTTCGAAGTCTCGTTCGAACGAGTTTTTTCGTTCGAACCAGCTTTTCGTTCAAACGAGTTTTTTCGTTCGAACCAGGTTTTCGTTCGAACGAGTTTTTCGTTCGAACCAGGTTTCGTTCGAACGACTTTACCAACGAACCTAAACTGGTCAGTCGTTCGATATGTCGTTCAAACGAGTTTGTTCATTCTAACGAGGTATCTAACGAGTTTCTAACGAGCCCAGTCTGGTCGCTCGTTAGAAGTCTCGTTCGAATGAGAGTCAAATTCGTTCGAACGAGATGCCAGACGGGAACAGTTTTGAGGAGTTTTTGGCAGTTTTTACCCACTTTCCCCACTTGTTTTTTAACCAACTTTTTCCAGACTTAATATGTGCGGGAAATACATTTTTCTAATTAACTTTTTCATTCCATATCCATCTCATAGAGAGAGTTTGAGAGGTAATTCATTTAGGGAAAAAGTTTAAGTTTTGAGTGTTATTTTTTAAAGAAAATTCTTATACCACTCTAGTGTTTACACCCAATTAATTGTTTATCCGAGTTCTCCTACATAAATATCAATTGCTTGGAGGTTTTTTTGGCACCGGTTTTTCTCTACACCGAATTGAAGAGAAGTTCGTTTCATTTCTACCCGTTTGGAGAAAGGCTCCATGTTCGGGTGACGGTGACCGTTTAAAGTCCTATCGGTGGATTCCGAGACCGCGGTGGAGTTCCAAGGTTGTCCGCTAGGAAGAGGTGTTTACAAGAAGGAGCAACAAGGCTTGAGAGGGTTCGAGTCGAGGATGTAAGTCTTTTGTCTTGTAATTTGTAATTCCGTATCTAGTGGACTTGTGGCTAGGGTCGTCCGAGGTTTTTTCCCGTCTTGGGTTTTTCCTCGTACATCGCGGCGTAGTGTGACATTGTTTATTTTTATCTTGCACAAAACTTAGAACGCATGCTTTAGGTTTAATTCAAGATAAAATTAGGTTTAATTCTCACACTATATTAAAATTAGACTTTCATTTAATATTGGGTAAAATTGTGTAATTCAAGTCACTTGCATTAATTTGGTTTGGCCTAACTTGGAAATATGAACAATCATAATTTAGGCAAAATTCTAGGACTTGGATCTTTTTAATTGGAATTAATTAATCGGTTTAAGTGAGTATTAATTAATTTGGTTTGTTTAAGTTAATTATTCACTTTATTTTGTTTATGTTAAAATTGGAATTTTAATATTTAAATTTGAACCATCACATCATTCAACGTTTACGCTTCCGCATACTTTTAAAAGGAAATTACAAGTTTGATTTTAATTGAGAAGAATTTTAAAATACGGGGACCCTCAGATTCCAACAAGTGGTATCAGAGCCAAAAACGATAAATTATTTCGTTAAGATCCTTTAATTTTTGGCTAAAATGGATTTTTCCCCATTTTCAAAATTTCCTATTTTTGATGGTTCAAACTACGCGTATTGGAAAGCGCGAATGAAATCGGCACTTAAATCTATCGATGAACGTGTTTGGATGTCTATTGTTAACGGTTGGACCCCACCAACACATTTAATTGAAAATGAACATGTTCCCAAACCCGTCGATAGATGGACTGAAAATGAGTTTAAGCTAGCAAATTTTAATTCCCGTGGTTTAAATGCTTTATTTAGCGCTGTCACACCAGATGAATTCCGACGCATTATGACGTGTGAGACCGCTAAATAAGCTTGGGATATTTTACAATTAACTCATGAAGGAACGAGTGTCGTTAAAGCTTCTAAACTCCAAAACCTCACCACTCAATTTGAAACTATCAAAATGGATGAAAAAGAAACTTTTGATAAATTTTATGCTAGACTTTCAGATATTGTTAATTCATCTTTTAACTTGGGAGAGAAAATACCTGATGACCGTGTAGTAAAGAAAATCTTAAGGTCCCTACCCGATAGATTTATTCCAAAGGTGACCGTTTTAAATTCTTTACCCACTTTAGCCTCTACGAAATTAGAAGAGCTTGTAGGTGATTTACAAACCTATGAACTGGATATGTTTCCCTCTAAAAATGAAAAGAAAATCGAAAAGGGCGTTGCTTTAAAAGCCCGAAAAGAGGTTAAACAAGTAGTAGAGAGCGAGAGTGATAGTGACTCGGAAGATATGGCTTTATTTGCTCGTAAATTTAGAAAATTTCTTAAATTCAACAAAGATAAATTTAAAAATGATTTTAAGAAATTTGAATCTTCTAAACATGATAAAAGAGAGAAGATTTCTAAAGCCGAAAAGATCCCTAAGTCTAGTAATGAAAATGTTGATAGGGACGAGTCTGATAAGTGTTTTGGTTGTGAAGGTTATGTCCATCGAGCTTATGAGTGCCCCACTAAACTAAGAAAAGAGGGTAAGCGACCCACTGCATATAATGCAACCCTTAGTGATAGTGATAAGGAAGAAAAGCCCGATTCCCTCACTAAGAAAAATTTTGTGGCTTTTATGGCTAGTCATGTGAGTGATAATGAGAACTCATCGATTGATGACACGATAGCACATGCCACTTCCAAGGTCATTGTTCATGATTCCCTTGTTTTTAATGATAGTGAGAGTGGAGAAGAAAGAGAGAGTGAAAATGAAGAAGAGGTTGATGTGAGTGAACTTCAAAATGCTTTTCATGAATTATATAAAGAATCTATTAATTTGAAAAGAACTAATTTGAAGTTAGAAGTTTGTTTAAGAAAGAGTGTCAAGGTCGTTGATGATAGTGCCTTAATAGAAGACCTTAGGACACGTGAGAGGACTCTTCGTGTGAAGCTAGAATACGTAGAAGGCGAAAGAAATAGCCTTAGGAGTTTAATGGAATCCTTGAAAAAGGAGCTTCTTGCTTTTGAAGAGCGTAATTTTTTACTAGAATCTAACATTTTAGAATTGGAAAATAAATTAAAAGATTCTAGTAATGTCAAATTTAATTTGGAATGTCGTTCAGAAAAACTAGATAAAATGTTAGGAACGGTCCAAATTAAAAATGACACTTGTGGTTTAGGCTTCAATCCTTGTAATGAATTTACTCATAATGCCCAAACCAATGTTTTAGGAGAATCAACTAGGAATACTTTTAAAGATCACTCCTTAAGAAAATCTTTTCGGCATGTTCTCACTTGTACACATTGTGGTCGACAAGGTCATCTTAGAAAATTTTGTTTAGATCTTAAACGACTTCCTAGAAAACCCCATAGTAAAGTAACCACGGTAGTTAACGTTCCTACACCCCAAGATAGTCATTCCTCATTAATTTGGGTTAGGAAATCTGACTTGGTTGCCTTACAAAATAGGGTTGTTGATTCTCATTTACTTTCACATGCTTCCTCCCTTGCAAAATCTAAAGGATGAATGTGTTAGTGTTTGCATACTTTAGCGTTTGTACTTCACGCTATATTCACATGCTAAATGTATGCTTGTTTAGTCATTTTCTAGTCATTGCCGTATTTCATATCACATGCTAGAAATTATGACTTGTTTATCGTTTTGTATTATATTTTGTGTTTGAATTAATTAAAAATATAAAAAGATTTTTGTTTATCATTTGTGTTTTATTATTTCATTTAAGCTTAATGAAAAATACAAATGATTTTTGTTTAGTCTTTTGAGTCTATATCTTTATTTTTGGTTAAAAAATGTTAAAAACTCAAAAAGATTTTGTTTTGTGTGTATTTTTGTTTGACACACTTTATGTGGCATATACTTGTGTTTGAATCCCTTCTTTAACGCTCCCACGTGGCTAGAACTTTTGGTTTAGATTTTCAATCCTTAAAATGTTCTTTACCATGCTTTCTATGGAGTAGTTGGATTTTGTATTGATTAAATGGATTCTATTTTTATATGCCTCTTTTCACACATGCACGAGCTCTTTTGAAATCTTAATGTCACATGTTATATTTGAGCTTTTTGATGTGTTCTCCTACCAATCTAGTCATCTACATATCTATGACCTAGGAGGACTAGTGCATGTCAAAATCCGTTGCATGTGAGATTTGTGTGAAAATGTAAACATGATAAATAAAAATGTGCACGAGGAAGGGCTCCGAAAGGATGAATTAAATCCTTTGCGATAGTAAGCCACCGTTTATTGGATCTAAAAGAAATACGTGATCCAAAGGCCTAAAAACAGAATATTTGGCATTAAAAAGAAAACAATTGCTAAGGCCTATGGTTGTTTGATATATTCATTCAAAAGTAAAAGAATATATATGCTTATTGAGGGAGAATTGGATGGTATATCAACAGTTTGCACAATGTCCGTTTATCCTAGTTATCTTTAATGTCATGACTCTATTTGGTTTGTAGAATCATCATCATGCTAGGCTTGTATGCATTGTGTATGTTTGTTCATTGAGTTCAATCTTTATATTGTCACATGAGGTTATATTTAACTGTGATGAAGTTTGCAATCAAATGAGAACTCCGTGAACGTTTCTTAAGTGTTTGGGTCTAAATTTAATTGTTGTTAGTACACACCCCTACACTTCCGTTTCCATATGACACATTTTTGCCATACGAGTGTGCAAACTTATTGTATTTTGTGTCATGTGTGTGTTTATATCTATCTATATATGCACGTACTTATTGGTATAGTTATAGTATATATATATATGATATTTGTTATCTTTGCCTTGCTTTTATTGCCCATATGCTGTCATGTCTTTTCTTTAAGCTTCAACATGCTATTTATTAGTTCTTTATCCTTTGCCTATTCCTGAACAAAAAGGGGGAGAATGATGATAGGGGGAGAAATGGTATCTAAACCTATTATTATTGTATCTTAGTTTGGGGGATAATTATCTTAGGGGGAGACGTCTTTCTAAGTAAATGTCATTTGTTTGATAAAGGGGAGAATTATTTTAGGGGGAGTAATTATTTCATTGCATTTAATATTTTGATATTCCCTATGAATTTGATGAGTTTGCTTAAGTGTGCAGGCATTCTACTAAAGCGGCATCTTTAAAGAATTATTTTAGGGGGAGTAATTATTTCATTGCATTTAATATTTTGATATTCCCTATGCATTTGATGAGTTTGCTTAAGTGTGCAGGCATTCTACTAAAGCGACATCTTTAAAAGGCAAAGAGTTTAATCCTTGGGTTGAGTCAAGTTTGGGCGGGTTATGTTTTGAGTCTAGTGAGCTTGACGGCCCTTTAGGATTTTTGTGTTGGTTTTTGTCCCGGAATAGCCAAAGGGGGAGATTTGTAAGGACACAAATTTCCAATTAGGTCCATATATAGTTTTGGCTCAATTCCGAACAAAAACATTTATTCATAGGTTAGTGATTTATTGTAATACTCTCAAGCCTATGAAGTGTGTGTTGAAGACGTAGCGGCAAAGAATATAAAGCTTCATCAAAATGCCGGTTTTCGTGCCTCGTTTATACGTCATCATCTAAGGTTCCATGCTCCCAAGGTATGAATGTAATTATATTTATATAGGAGCTTGGAACAATATTTATTGGGTGTTAGGATTAATAAAAAACCATGTTTTACTTTCAGAATAATTTAATTGGAACTTTAAAATAAAGTACATAAAGTTTCTAGGCCAAAAATTGAATTTATAAAAAATTTCTGGAAGTCGTTCGATGTCTCGTTCGAACGAGTTTTTTCGTTCGAACCAGGTTTTTGTTCGAACGAGTTTTTCGTTCGAACCAGGTTTCGTTCGAACGAGTTTGCCAACGAACCTAAATTGGTCAGTCGTTCGATATGTAGTTCGAACGAGTTTGTTCGTTCTAACGAGGTATCTAACGACCTTTTAACGAGCCCAGTCTTGTCGCTCGTTAGAAGTCTCGTTCGAACGAGAGTCAAATTCGTTCGAACGAGATGCCAGGCGGCAACAGTTTTGAGCAGTTTTTTGGCAGTTTTTACCCACTTTCCCCACTTGTTTTTTAACCAACTTTTTCCAGACTTAATATGTGCGGGAAATACATTTTTCTAATTAACTTTTTCATTCCATATCCATCTCATAGAGAGAGTTTGAGAGCTAATTCATTTAGGGAAAAAGTTCAAGTTTTGAGTGTTGTTTTTAAAATAAAATTCTTATACCACTCTAGTGTTTACACCCAATTAATTGTTTATCCAAGTTCTCCTACATAAATATCAATTGCTTGGAGGTTGTTTTGGCACCGGTTTTTCTCTACACCGAATTGAAGAGAAGTTCATTTCATTTCTACCCGTTTGGAGAAAGGCTCCATGTTCGGGTGACGGTGACCATTTAAAGTCCTATCGGTGGATTCCGAGACCGCGGTGGAGTTCCAAGGTTGTCCGCTAGGAAGAGGTGTTTACAAGAAGGAGCAACAAGGCTTGAGAGGGTTCGAGTCGAGGATGTAAGTCTTTTGTCTTGTAATTTGTAATTCCGTATCTAGTGGACTTGTGGCTAGGGTCGTCCGAGGTTTTTTCCCGTCTTGGGTTTTTCCTCGTACATCGCGGCGTAGTGTGACATTGTTTATTTTTATCTTCCACAAAACTTAGAACGCATGCTTTAGGTTTAATTCAAGATAAAATTCGGTTTAATTCTCACACTATATTAAAATTGGACTTTAATTTAATATTGGGTAAAATTGTGTAATTCAAGTCACTTGCATTAATTTGGTTTGGCCTAACTTGGAAATATGAACAATCATAATTTAGGCAAATTCTAGGACTTGGATCTTTTTAATTGGAATTAATTAATCGGTTTAAGTGAGTATTAATTAATTTGGTTTGTTTAAGTTAATTATTCACTTTATTTTGTTTATGTTAAAATTGGAATTTTAATATTTAAATTTGAACCATCACATCATTCAACGTTTACGCTTCCGCATACTTTTAAAAGGAAATTACAAGTTTGATTTTAATTGAGAAGAATTTTAAAATCCGGGGACCCTCAGATTCCAACACTCCGGGGTTATTCCTTTTTATCACTCCACTTTTTAATAAAACATTTTTCTCAAAAACATTTTCATTATAATCTCTATCTTTGCAAAATAAGACAATCCCAGTAGAAAATCAAAGGTGCATATAGGATAGGTCACTAAACAAGAAAAATACAAAAAAGAAAATGTATATTTTAATATATATTCTCTCTTCGCGTGATTACATTTTACAGGTACAAAGAATAAAAATAAGAGAAAATATAATGGGCTCCGCCTGAACCCTTAACTCTCCAATCATAACCTCAGCCCCCATGGAACATAAGCTTTCCTCTGTGATAGGTGGTGGAACCTTCGCTCGAAGAACCAAAACTCTCCTGAGTGGTGGTCGATGGTACCATACAGGCAATGGATGACTTATTCACATAGGCATATATGGAGGCCATCCAATCCTTGATGTCCCATATCCAGTCAGTCCCCACCTGCACAAAGGGAAAAGAAAATAGAAGACAATGAAAGATGATCCGGTCAGTAAAAAGCAAGGAACAATTAAATAATAAATGAAAAAGAAAAAGAGAGAATTATACCTTAAGACTGAGAGCCTCATCAGTTAGCCTCATCAACCCAGCCAACGACGTATGAGGATGGTGTGGCATGCTCAACGACTCCCTGCTACTTGGTAAAAATTATAAGAAGGGGGTGATTTGAATCAACAGAGCCTCCATCTCCGCTGTCACCGCGCCACCTCCCGAATTGTGGGTCAATACTTTCGGTACACTAGTACCCCTCCCTGAAGTTGGGGCAGGTGGAGGCATATTCTCCACATCATAGATATAATAGGGCATCAACCAACTAGTCATGAAGTCAAATTAATCGTAACTCATCAAAGTATCCATATTATGTGTGTAGGGCTCACCTATCATTGATGCCACCCTGGCATGATTAGACATCTCCCTCACTCGCCTCATATAGATAGGTCATCGATAGTGGGACTACCATTTACTCCTCCACTAACTTCCTCACCACCCTCTTTCGTAGGCAAAAGACATACTCGAACTCGCACGCCATTAGCCGTCCTATCTGCACATTCATGCCAGTAAACCCCGTGTCTCATAAAGACACCCCCAGGGTCAGAAGGTCACCAGCATCCTAGTAAAGAATCACTGTATACTCAAGAAATAAATATGTTAAGAAAAACTATGAAAGGACGAAAGTTAAATTTGATTGCTTTCTAGGTCATTCAAGATCCTCCGTACGTCCTTTAGAGGTAAAGACTAGTTTAACCGCTAGTTGGACTTCCACCTTCGGAACACCCATAGAAGTCCCCCTAATCATCACCTTTCAAGTAAAACAACCCCACATTACACCCAATCACCATGAAAAACCATGTCTACAAAAGGATAGTAATCAACAAACAAAATACCAAAAGACTCCAAGAAAATAATGCAAAAGTAAATAAGACTAAATTACCTCTAGAAGATATGTGGCCCATGTGAAGGTCTGCTAGTAACACCGATTGAATGCATCCATGAAAAATAAATGGATGCTTAAGTAAAGCTCCCCCAGTCCTATATAGGTGCGTCATAAATATTTCGCAGATACGAAAAAACAAAAGGTGGACGACATCACCGCTCGCTGTCTCCAGGAACCCCCAAGCAAAAGCAAAATCCATAAATGGGTTGTCTGCCTCACATGTCGCCCGTTCATCACATCTATTCTCCTCCTTAAAAGTGTATTTTTTAAAGTAGAAATTTAGATAGAATACCCCGATAAGATTCTACCCACGTCTCCCAAAGTCGCCTGTACCGCCTTAGGCATAACCCTTAAAGTGAGGTCCACCACAATATGGAACCCTTCACAATCAATCTCCAACTTTTGATGGACATAAATGGGAGAAGAAGTTATCTCCCCAAATCTCCTATGGAATGTGTGGGTAATGTCCCACCATCTCTCCCCAAGAGCACATAACACTACAGCGGAACGCGACGTCTCACCCAATGCCTCCGCTAATGGGACGAACCCGATATATGATACCCTTTAGTGTAGCACTCTAGGGAGCTTCTCCCAAACCTCCATTAACCCAGTTATCCCTCAAGAATGAATGCTTTAAGGATCTAAGATATTTTATAAGAAACTAAAAGAAAACCCATCATTAGCACAAGGAGAGAAAGGAAGAAAATGAATTGGAAAAACAAAAGTCGTTATACTTACATAACCACTAAGTTTTTTCACCCTTGCTGATCGATGGTGCGTAGGCTCGCATTAAAACATCTAATCATCAGCAACTGGCTTGAACGAGTCAAAGGAATTTTCATTACCCAATGCAAGGGGCACCATAGACCACCACTCTAGGGTACCCCAATCATCAATCCTCAACCACTTGTTGTTCTGAACATCACCTGAAGTCCTAGCCATTTGGAGTCTTAAAGAATAAAAGACTTAGATATGACTCTTAGAGAGAGAAGATAAGAGATTCAAACACTTGAAGGTGTGAAAATGAAGAGGGGTCGTCCCCTTTATATAGAAGGCTACGAGGTCTGCCGATCAGCAAACAACTGCCAATGACAGTCGGCAACTACATTTTCTTCTTCCTGGAAAAACTCAAAAGTCCATTCCCTATGTCGATTGGGACCTCCCTAAGCCTTCCTACCGGAAGTCCTTCCACATTTCATCTCAAAAATGCCAAAAAAATCCAAAAAAAATCTCCAAAATGCCTGGAAAAATGTTAAACCTTATTTTCTCATAAGAAAATCATTTTGGATAACCAATACCCTTCACAAGTCTAAAAACCCATAAGATTACTCTTACACTCCCATGATCAGTATGTTCCCCAACAAAACCAACGATGCACTCGCTTCCAAGTCCATTGAAATTCCCTAGTAGAAACTACAAACCTACACATTCCCCTAGTGAAATTTCAAGCCAACCCATTTTCCAGCATAACCAAAAGTGTGAGGCACATCAAAATCATTCACGCCTCCCCCAGCAAAGTTATGTCCTCCAAACTACAACTTTAGGTTCTCGAAATTAACCTTGACCCGTAGAATTGGTCACCTCAAATTTAGGTCCTCAAAATTGACCTTGACCTGCAAAATTAGTTGCCTTAACTTTAGGTTCCCATAATTGAACTCGTCCCACATAGTTGGTTATCACAACTTTATATCCTTATAATTGACCTCAAATCGTAGAATTGGCCGCCCTAAATTTAGGTCCTCATTATGGACCTCGACCCATAAAATTGGTTGCCCTAACTTTAGGTCCTCCAAATTGACCTTGACCCACATAATTGGTCTCTCCAACTTTAGGTCCTCATAATTGACCTCGACCCAAAAAATTGGTTGTCATAACTTTAAGTCCTCGTAATTGACGTTGACCTACATAATTGGTCATCATAACTTTACATCCTCAGAATTAACCTCGAACCGGAGAATTAGTCGCCCCAATCGACCTCGACTCCCAGAATTGGTTTCCCCAGCCTTAGGTCCTCAGAATTGACCCTAGTCCACATAATTGGCCATCGTAAGCTTAGGTCTTCAAAATTGATCTCGGCCCCTAGAATTTTTCATTACAACTCGAGTTCCTCGAAATTGACCTTGACCTGCAGAATTGGTCGTCCTAACTTTAGGTCTGTAGAATTGACCTCAATCCATAGAATTAATCCCCACAACTTTAGGTCCTCAGAATTTACCTTGGCCTACCACTACAAAAAAAATTGCTTTTAAGACCCTATTTTTTGAGACAGACAAAATATAGTCTTTAAAACATACTTTTTTATACGGATATAATGAGCCGTCTCAAAAACTATTATTTTTTGGGACTGCTAATTATATCCGTCTAAAAAAGGTCATTTTTTGATACGGTTAATTATACCCGTCTCAAAAAAGGTCACTTTTTGATACGATTAATTATATCCGTCTTATAAAGTAAAGCAAATGAGACGGTAAATACTTATTGTATCAAAAGATAAACCAAATAAGACGGCTAAAAAAATTGATTCCCACCACTAATTATTTTCATCTCCCGCTCTAAGACTTTAACCTAACTTCCCACCTCAAAAAAAAACAAAAAACAAAAAACAAAAACAAAAAACCCAAATTTCATCACCTACAAACCCAAACCGCCCCCCCCTCCCCCCCCCCAACCCACCCACGCACGCCCCGTTTCATCTCCAGCCAACAGAGGCGCGCTCCGCCCCCCCCCCCACCCACCAACGCACGCCCATTTCTTCTCAAGCGCACAGAGGGGCGCTCCCCCCCCCCCCCCCCCACCCACCACAGCTGCGTTCTCTCCCTCCCCCAGCTGCGTTATCTCTCCCATTATTTTCTTTTCATGGTAAGTTTTCATCTTTACTTTTTTTTTGAGGAAAACAACATAGAAATTATTGTTATTAATTTATTTATTATGTTTCTTCTTCAAAATATGCTACCGTAAATAGTCTGTTGCACAATGGTAACAATGGGTGATCAAAAATTATTCTTTAGACATAATTAATGATGCCATATACATAAAACTGTAAATAAATAACCATATGTATAATACTTATATAAAATGTAAATAAAGAGTGGATGCTTATTTGTTGATTTTAATTTTTTTTGTAGCTTTCAATGTGACCTAATAAGAAGATCTATAATAGGGTATTTATTTTGTTTGATGTTATATAGCATTATGGTTCATGTTGGCTCAATGATTCTATAATAATTTTTTATTTAATTTTTAAAGAAATTCTTAAATGCATGAACCAATTATTCAAAGATCCTAAAATTATTCTTCTCCCAAACCATTAATGTTTTTTTTATGTATTTGAGGTTTGTAGAACGATTGATTAGGTTTTTGATGTAAAGTTATGATTGGTAGATCTTTTTTTTTTTATGTATTTCTAAGAATGAAGTTAAATGATATTGGGTCTTATTAATACAAAGCTAAAGGCAAGGATAAAAATGATTTAGGGATCGTTTGGTTCGAGGTTTAGAAAAGGGATGGGAATTCTTGATTCCAGGAATTCTAAGTTCCTGGAATCTTGAATTCCTTTCCATTGTTTGGTTCGAACGGGAATTCTTTTTTTTTCGGCATCTAAATTATTTTCCCATATTAGGAATAAATATCATTTAATTAAAATACCCTTCTACTTGATTTGAGTGTGTGCGCGCGAGTGTGTGGTGAGTGTGTGTGTGTGTGTGAGAGAGAGAGAGAGAGAGTATATGTGTGTGTGTGAGAGAGAGAGAGAGAGATAGTGTGAGAGAAAGAGAGAGAGTGTGTGTGTGTGAGAGAGAGCGTGTGTATATGTGAGAGAGCGTGTGTGTGTGATAGAGAAAGAGATTATGTGTGTGTTGTGAGAGAGAGAGAGAGTGTGTGTATGTGTATGAGAGAGAAAGAGAGAGAGAGAGGGTGTGTGTGTGTGTGAGAGAGAGAGAGAGAGAGAGAGTGTATATGTGTGTGTGTGTGTGTGTGTGAAAGAGAGAGATAGAGTGTGTGTGTGTGTGTGTAAGAGAGAGATAATGTATGTGTGAGTTTAAGTGAGGTGGTATTTTTGTCTCACCACAAAAGTAAACTAGAATGCCCGGGAATATAGGATTCCCCCATTTAAGAGGGGAAATAAGAATTCCAATTTTGTTGGAATTATAAATTCCAGTAATTCTAAGTTGCTCCCAAATTTCCAACCAAACATTGTAATTCTAGATGAGGGGAATTCTAAATTCCTTTTCCAAACCTCGAACCAAATGAGTCATTAAAGTTATACAACTACTTTGGGAGCAAGTATAGAAATGAAATTAACATGTTAAAGAAGTAGTATGAGTCTCATTCCTTCTTTAATTACATATCTTTTCTCAGAAAAAGTTTGTGACAATGAAGGAGTACGAGAAAGAAAAGAGGAAGAGAATAGAGCAAAATTGAAGGAATTGGGAATACATGAATTGTATTCGGCAATTCAAAACAAAGATAAAAAAAAAAAGTGGTTCAAAGAGTAAAAAAAAAATTCATTGGTGATGATGACGAGTTTGTGCCACGTGAAGAAGAAAATGAGCATACGGATTCAAACGAGGATGAAAATGGGTATGTGCCTTGTGAGTTTTTTAATGTGTAAATGTTTAGTGACGTAGATGTTAATTAGTTGATTGTGTGAATTTTTGTTTGATACTTTCCATTATCATGCGTGCATTAATACTTCAATATTTCAAATTTGAATTGCTCGGTTTAGTTAGCCATAATAATACTTAAATTGATGTGATGAATTATGTTCTTATTTTATAGTTTGTTCTCTTTTTATGTGCTAATCTTTTTAGGAATTCATGTTTTCCATTATTAATCTTTTTAGCTTTTCATCATCTTACGAAAACATTATTAATCTCTTTATCTTTTTATTATGAAATATAAATTTACTGACATTTTTTTTTTAGATTCATAGATGGGAACCATGGATAAGAGTTGGATTGATTTTCGCAATCGGTGTTCAAAGGAATACATTAATGGGATTGAAGGGTTTCTTAACTATGCATATGCTAATAAAAAAACTGAGACAACGAAAATGTATTGCCCCTGTAAGAGATGTGCAAATCGAGTGTACCACGCCCGACAAACTGTGAGAGATCACCTTGAGATGCATGGTTTCGACAAGACATATAAGGTTTGGATTTTTCACGGAGAAACTTTTGGTGGTGTAAGCAGCAATATAAATACTCCGGGGGATGATATGTTAGTTGATGATATACATATACCTGTTGAACTAAGTGCTCGAGATAACATGGTTACAATGGTTCAAGAGGGAATATGTATTTCCCACGCGCATGACAATATGCGTGAGGAGGAATATAACACCGAAGATGTCATTGAATCCAACGGAGATGTTCCAGAGTACTATACTCTTATGAAAAAGGCTCAATGTGACTTTTATGAAAATTGTCCGCCTAGGATTACCAAATTATCATTTGTTGTTGAACTCTTGCAAATGAAGCAACGCCATGGTTAGACAAATTGTTCTCTCACGGCTTTATTGAAATTTTTGGGGAGGATGTTTCCACATGCTAGAATTCCCAAGTCTTACTACCAAGCCAACAAGCTAAAAAAAGACCTGGGATTCAAGTACGAGACATGGGATGCATGACCAAATAACTGTATGTTGTTTCGTAATGAAACCGAGGGTCTTGAAAAGTGTGGCATATGCGGATCTTCTCGATATAAAGATGAGGACTCAAGTATTGATGGTGTCCATGGTCCGAAGGTAGCCGTAAAGAAAATGAGATACTTCCCTTTGAAACCAAGATTGCAGAAAATATCATAACTAATAGTTGAATTATGAATAAATACTATACTTTTATATTGACATTTACTTTAATATACTATAGGTTAATAAATTGGGACGTGACGGTGTGCAAGTATCCGAAGAAATCAAATGCTTGTCTTTAGGTCCTCTTAAGGATGCGGTCAGATTCAACACTTATATTGTTAGCGGTTTTAGATTTCGAACAAAGAGACTTGATAAGGGAAAGAAAACTCAAAATAGAGGAGTTTTTATAAAATCCGAACAAATAAGTTATTCTAGCCGGAAGGATAAAAACCCCATTGTGGGTGATATTACATACTATGGGAAACTAACGGATATTATTGAAGTTCAGTATCTTAATGGCATAAAGTTTGTGTTATTCAAGTGTGATTGGGTTGAAAATCGCATGGGTACAAAAGTTGACGAGTTTAACTATACGCTGGTGAATTTCAAGCATTTGAAATATAAAGATGATCGAGAGAGTAACGAACTTTTCGTACTAGCATCCCAAGCAGAACAAGTATTTTACGTGCAGGACCCTATCGATACAGATTGGCATGTTGTTGTTCCCATGACACCAAGAGACCAATTTGATAGGTACACGACAGTTCAAGAAACTGGAGAAGAATTATTGCTTAATGGAGATGAGCCGTTTGTCATGCAAAATTTGAATGAAGATCACAACTTACGGTGGGTGAGGGATGGAGATGGGTTAATAGTTGACACTAGTTTTGTTCAAGCTAATGATCACGAAGATGCAAATGAAGATGAAGACGAAGATGGAGATGAAATTTAGAGGGACAATGCTTGAGGGAGATATAGTCATAAACTAGTTATTTTTGTTTTTGAACTGGAGCATTTGTAGTTTGGTTTTGTACTGATGCATAACTGAGTAGTGTTTCTTATAACAAATGCATAACTGAACAGATAGTTTGCTGCATATCTGAACATATATTTTGTTAGTTTTCTTTGCTCAATTTGCTTTGTGATTACTGAATTCGCTATATCATATGCTTTATAATTGATAGTTGTTGAACACTTATTATAAAAGGATCCTCCAAATCCATCAGGTCCTGGAGCTGAATCATCACTGAGCGCAGAAATATCTTGACAGATCTCCAATTCAGAAGGAAAATCATAAGTGGAGGATGATCCCCCACCATAGACCAAACACCGAGTCATCTGTCTATAGATCTTAACCCTTTCCCTAGTGACATTGGTCCTTTTGTGTTTGGGACTGAACTGAGATGTAGGTTCATCCATAGGCCTCTTATTACACGTAGGACTCACATCATCTGAAGCAATATCCTTTCTTTTCCTTTAGTTTTTATAATATCTGCATCATCGGCCTCTGCTTGCCTCCTACCATCATACTCAGCATTCGTTCGAACCTTGGCATTCTACCTCGTCGCGATAGCGACTTTCTTACCGGCCCTATCATCAACAACGGTGCTCTTCTTTTTATCCTCAATGTCCAGTTTCCTCTTCAGAGTAATCTTCATAATAGCATGATCAATTTATGGAATAGTCATGCCAGACGATAGCTCAATTCGAAAAGTAGATAAAGTGGAAGTGGAAGCTATACGAGAGCACATCATTTAGCAAAGTCAAAATGGTCAACCAAAGATTAGCTATTAAAAGTAAAAAGTCTTATACATTCTTTGACCTCCTGATCGGATCATCCTTCCCAGTCAGCAGAAACATTACCTTTAACTATGAAGTCTACCTCATCATTTCTAGGGGAAAATTTTTAGAATGGGTGTAATAACTAATGAATATAATCTTCTTGGCAGAATATGCTTGAAAATATAATCTTTAATAAAATAAGTGGTTGAGTCGGCTATTTGAATTGAAGGAGAAATGAACTTTAGTTTATGGGCGACAAACATTTTGTGCAGATATAACTACCACTCAATGCAATGAAAGAATGAATAATTCAATAAAGAAGTATGTGCGTTACAAGTATGATTTATTGAGGTTCTTCCGTCACTTTCAAAGATTGCTTTATGATCGTCGTTACAATGAGTTAAGAGGAGACTTCAAAGCAATTCATACCTCCCCTGCATTATCATTCCCCGTGAAAATTTTGAGACATACAACAAAAGTGTACACACCATCAGTGTTAATGTGGCTTCAAGTTAAGCTATGCAAAGCTCATGTCAGCTCCATGAAGTTATTCGTTGAGATTGAAACAATGAGCATAAATCCATGATCTGTAACTTCAGCCATCATGAAGGCCATGAGTACGAGTAGAGTTCCAGGAAGATGAGGTGGTAAACTGACCATTTGGCATAGCCTTCCATTGAGTATTATCCTTTCTGAATAGATGTATTTGAGGAAGATTTACATGTTTGATCTCATTTAGTTCCCAAGTAACAGTAGCAGGCCAAGACTGTTCATTATTGGAGATAAAATCAGCCACTTTAGCTTTGTGATTGCTAGCAGCATTATAGATGAATCTATCACCATATAGGGGCCAAAGGGGATATATATATGTGTGTGTGTGTGTGTGTGTGTGTGTGTGTGTATGTGTGCCTCTGAGTATATGTGCATTTTCAGCTGTTGAATCTTGTGATCATCATCTCGCATAGGTGAATTTTGAGATGAAATTTGATGTGGATGACATCCAAAATGTAAAATGGATATATATGTGTGTATGTTTCCATCTATTGAAAGTTGTGATCATCATCGAAAATGGCTGAATTGTTTGATGAATTTTGATGGCGATGATCTCCATAGCTCTGAGATTATCTTCACCAAATTTCATAAAAAATGGTTAATTTATCCCCCACCCAATCCACACACTACATGGGATGGAATACTCAATGTGGCATGGAATGTATGCTAGAGATTCTGGGTACTTATGCCCATTGAGTATTCCATCCCATGTAGTGTGTGGATTGGGTGGGGGATAAATTAACCATTTTTTATGAAATTTGGTGAAGATAATCTCAGAGCTATGGAGATCATCGCCATCAAAATTCATCAAACAATTCAGCCATTTTCGATGATGATCACAACTTTCAATAGATGGAAACATACACACATATATATCCATTTTACATTTTGGATGTCATCCACATCAAATTTCATCTCAAAATTCACCTATGCGAGATGATGATCACAAGATTCAACAGCTGAAAATGCACATATACTCAGAGGCACACATACATACACACACACACACACACACACACACACACACACACACACACACACACACATACACACACACACACACACACACACACACACACACACACACATGTGAATCTCATGGAAATTACCGTGTGGGTTGTACTCTGGAAAGACTCTCTCTTTTAAATTATCTCCATATAGGATAAGAACACGCCATTAGTCCTATGCTAGACTTTAATATAGGGTTGGACTTGTCGACGCAATCAGAGTTGTTATCATCTCCAATGATAGTGATGACCTGATCGTTGGGGAAGAATTTCATCTTTTAATGGAGGAAGAATACACTCCTCGGATACAATGAAGTAAAGGGTAATTGAGGAGTAGGTTGAAGTATGCCAGTATATCTATGACTTAAAACTCGATTTGGGGGAAAATTCGACCAGATCCTAGTATGAATATTATAAAGACCGTAACTGTCGAAAGGTATTATCATAGGATTACATATCGACTAAAGTGGAGATGAGATCACTGGACTTTATCCCTAGGTAGGTGAGAGTTCTCAATGCACACACTTTTAAAGTAAACTCATTGTCAATAAGTGCTAGCGTAACTATTTGCCCCCTGACTTTGACTGAGATATTAAGAGCGTAGTTATGGTTAGGACCGATCTTGGGGATTTCTTCTTTAAGGAAAGATATGAGCCTTGTTATGGTTAGAGATATACCACCATGTGGAACCGCTTCTTTAGTAGTTTTAAGAGGAGGAACCGTAGGTCCATTAAGGATTTGATCAGAGCATTTATGTATAATTAGAAGGACATGAAAATCCCACATAGTGATGTTGGCTTAGGTTTTATTGAGTTCTGAAGGACCTTACTTTCTGAAACTGTCATTTCTAGCATTAGGAGTTCCTTAATGACTCATTTTCCATTATTTGTTCCTACTGGCGGGAGGACTAGATCTTTCTAACGCTGCACATACCGAGTCATGTGATTTATAGAGGCACGAAAGAATAGATATTGTGTATCTTCATCTACCTCGAGTATGATGGATATGTCATTGATCCATTTTAGAAATTCTTCAAAAGAAATCACTCCACACAATAAGGGAGTTGTTTTGATGACTCCACTATCCGATTCATTATCAGAGCTGTCAAAATTGTCACCCCATATAGTGTCAATAATGCCATCCTTCCACAAAACAGGAATGCATTTTATAACTTCAACAGCCTCCTCGTATAAATCTTCCCATTTAATTGACAAGTGTTAGAAGGAGAGGTTCAGATACCCCTTGAGTTTTAAGACTATAAGCAGTTCGAAGGACGTACATATTTCTTTCTTCTTGACGAGTTCATCAGTCATAACTTGCATAATACTTTCCAAACTGAACTCTCCCATTGATATGAACCATTCATTTAACTGTCGAGCCGACTCTCGAGCCTTCGCATACATGTCACTGATATTTTCCTGGTTATTCTCTTTGAAGGTCATTTCTAAGGGAAATTTCAGCCCAAACTCTTGAATTTGATTCAACATTGTAAGCATATTCATACTTTCTCTTTTTGAATGGATGCGGATAGCAATCTAGGTACTTGTTAGGAGAAATAAAGTTGGCTCGAATTCATTCTTCGGATGCATCTTTACCTCTGAGAATTAGTCATAGGCTTTAAGAATGACAGTCTTCATTGGGTCAGTAACCCTAACACCCTTATTACACCACCTTTCTTTTTAGACACAGGATTCATGGCTGCTTCTTGGCTAATCTTCTGAGATTTCAAGATCTCATCCTTTTTCTTCTTCTGTTTCTCCAACTTGACATCCAACTCTTTGGAAAAATGCATCAGTTCTTCTATATATGGGATGTTGTTTCCCCAAAGATTTTTTGAATCTGAGGGGTACATGCTATCATGAAATGACATTACAGGCTTTTCTGGCAAATTAGTCCCTCTAGGGGATAAGTTTGTATTGTCTATAACCTTTACTTCCTCCTCTTAACATTCACTGATTTTATTTTGTTAATAACCTTTTCTTCCTCCTCTTAACATTTTCTGATTTTATTTTGTCAATAAACTCCTGAATGACAATTGGGTTCACTCTTTTGGGTTGAGGAACATGAGACAAGATTTTGAGATTGCAGTCAGCCATTACATCTTGTTCTAGTACTTCAATAGCATCTTCCTCTACTTCTGTTTGATTCCCTAGAATATTTTTTCTTACATCCAATATAGGGACCACATCCACCTGTGTCTTCTGAGACTTTATGACCACTGCTTGCTTTGGAGCTGTATCTTTCGTGACTTTTACTTCTGACTTGGACATCTTGTTACTTGGAGAGTTGAAAATACATTTATTTACATAATGGCCCAACTTAAAACATTTCCCACAATAATCAGGTATGTTTTCATAGATGATTTCTTGCCAAAATCCATTCTCTTCACACCCAATCCAAATTCTTTTCGGTCTTGGTTTTAACAAATCCATTTCAACGCAAACCCTTGCTATACTTGGACGATTGATCATTGTTGTTGATGCATCCATTTTCAAAGGTTTCCCTACCACCTGAGCCAAAGAACATATAGATTCTTTTGCAAAGAAATGGATAGGTAGTGAAGGAAATGATATCCACACTGGTGCAATTCCACTGTCTCAGCATCTGACTATTATTAAAAAAATATGTCACAGCCTTCATAACCTCTTCACCCATAATATCCCAGTTCTTAGTAAATAATTCAGCGTTGAAACCATCATGTCTAGGAGGTTTATTCTTACCCAAGTTAAAAAAAGCCTTTTTGAACTCATCATTTGTAATAGGCCTGATCATATTGTCTTGCCTACTCGATTAAACAGGTCCACATTTGGCTTCAGTAGAGAAAACAAAAGTTTTGTCCCTCACAGTGCCATTTTTATATCTGTGAACCTGTTTAGTCGAGTACTAAAACAAAAACTATATGCATACCGATTGTAAAAACTGCATCATCTTCTGTATCAAATTCAATACCAATTACCGGAATTAGTTCTTGATGCATTCTGGAATGAATTGTATCAACCTTTCCAATCGTCTTTGCGACTTCTTCTAATTTTTCTCCACTATTATCTGTAACTTTGAGTCTCATTTTTTTAATAAATAAATGAATTAAAATTAACACAGCATTGCTTTCACCATTTATAGATTCAACGATCGAGTTCGGATCTGTAGCTTCAAGGATAGATATTGTGTATGAGACACATGTCTTCTTTAGCTCCTTCAATAAGGATTTGTTTTCTTTTTTAAGCTTCATGCAAAGCTTAGAAAGCTTCCTCAGGTTGCAAGTGAGCTTGGACGTTTCATTGCTTAACATCTTTTGATTCCAAAATTGTACGTGTTCACTGTGTGTATAACATTCCAAAATTTTTATTAAATTTATCAGTAGATATTTTGAGCTTAAGTAAGGATAAGAAAGGGAACTTATCATCCACTGATTTCCCAAACTGATCAATCATTATCATTGAATTTCATTCAATCTGGCAGCACATCTATGACAGGTTTTATTAATTCTACAAAGTCTTTATGTTCATCAGCTATATTTTCTTCCATTAAAGATATGCATATTGAGACTTGAACGTCTCAATTTTATAAAAAACAATTCATGAGTTTTTAAATACTGAGACTTCTAGGATAGTTGAAATTCAACACCTTAAATAAATAGGCACCCTTGAGTGCAGCCCCTTCTTTTTTTACTAAAGTGTGCGCAATTTAGTTATTACTTTCTTGTCTTCGATATAACTGTTCTTTTTACACAGAGAAATCAAGATCTCTATGACTCAAATTAATAAGTATTTATCAGTAATGGGTTTAAGTTGCTCCTCTTATTCTTGGAAATGATTTAGAAATGAACATGATCATTTTAATGTAATGATCGATCATTTTATATTTTGTTTCATGTTTGATTAGTTTTATAACCGATGTTGAAATGTGATATATAACTGAAATGTAAGTTCTTGCTATGATAAATGCAAATATACAGATCCATGACATTGAGGCGGCGGCGTCGTCGTCGTCGTCGGTTGACTATGTCCGACCTCATAGGCGAGGAAAGACTACTCGATAAGCAACCACTCACAACTCCAGTGAGAAATGATTTAGAGAGGACATCTCAAATTACTTCCGTGCAACACAACATAGGGGACTATGGAAATAGAGAGATGCAACCACAACTTTCCCCAAATATTGAATTAACATACCATAATACACACCGCAACTCAAGAGCTCAAGTTTCTTTATTTCAAACACCTACAAGTCAACTTTCCCCAAATATTGAGCAGATTGATAATTCAGTTGGGAATGCCAATCCTCCATCTGCTTTATATGGTGAGGATCTCACAGGTATGCTGTGTTACACAGTGTTTGAATATCTCCATTTGAATTACTATTATGTTTATATTCATATTGAATAAGATGTATAAACATTATTTATCAACTTTTTTTCCAGGTACAATGTCTACCCATACTAGTAAAAAAAGGGTTAGAAAGGGGGCAAGGCCTTGGCTCGAATGGAATGATAACAAAAAGAAGATATTGGAATGGAATGAACTTTGTCAGCCAGTTTGTAAACTTGAAAGTAAATTGATGTCACATTTAGGTTATTACGCAAGGTGTGGAAATTTATTTCCATTGACAATGTTGGATTGGAGAGAGGCGGACGAGGAAGCACTTGATAATATTTGGAAGGAAGTGAAGGCAACTTATTAGTTTGATTTATTTATTTGTTCTGTTGTACATTATCTTGTCAAGTTTTAACTAATTTATTCTTTTTGTCCTTAGAATAACACAAATGCACCGGAAGGTTTTAAACAAATCTGCTTTGCAAGGGTGGGACTTACGTGGAAGCAATGGAAGCATCGAGTGAAGGCGAATCACTATAACAAGTTTCAAACAGATGAAGAGCGATTGAGTTATACGCCTGAACGAGTCGAAAAAGATCAGTGGCCTGAATTGGTGAAATACTGGGGTCTAAAGAAGATTAAGGTATAAATATCACATTTATTAAGAATTTTATACATACATTCTTCTTCACTAGTATCATAATTTTTATTTTTATTTATTCAAATATTTAGGATATTGCCGATCAAAACACTAAGAACCGTGAAGTTGAATGTGCTTACTCAAGGACAGGACGAAAGCCACATCCTAAAATAGCCAAGGAGGTTGGAATTTTTATTATTATAAATATTTTTGATTTTAATATAAGAGTATTAATATACATACATTGTTTTTTTTCAGAGGATAGAACTGGGGGAGCCCGTCGACAATATTAGCATGTGGAAAGCCACTCGAGCTCCAAATAATAAACCTTTTAGTGTTGAAGATGGATCATTTGATAGAGCGGTATGTATAAATATTAATTCGTAAGAGATGATTGAAAGATTTATTTAATATTTGTTATAAATTGTGTTCTTGAAAATTATTTTATGTTCATTAATTTATGGAGCTTTTGTTAGGGGCTCTTGAAGATAAAATGGAAAATTTATGGAGTATGAAGGGGGTTTGCTTGAAAACTTGATGGGGCGTGCTTTTAGAGTGGGAAAATCTCCTCGAGCCTACCTTAGGAGGTGGCAGGTTGCCATCTTCTTACACCTTACGTGCCTACCATTGTTTGATATCCATTTCAGGTTGGAAATCTAACTCTTAGTATTAAGACTCTATTTTGTGTATTTATAGTCTTGTTGTTAGATTACACAAGTAGGATGCATTTAATTAAATGATGAAAATCATTTAGAGTAAGTAAATAACATTTTATTAAATAAAAATATTGTAGAATGCTATTTTGTCAAAAAAAATGATTAGTAAATATTTCAAAGTTTCTTGAAATGAAGATTGGAATTTTTACGAAAATGTTGTATTTTCAAGAAAATTGATGTTAAAGATTTTACAAAATAAACTATTTGAAAATGATGATTGAATTTATTAAACATTGGTGAAATAATGTTTCAAACTTTATTGCAAAAATGTAATTTTTATAAAATATGGACATTTGTTGAGTTTGAAGATATCTTTTCTGACTTAAAAGTGCATTTTTTAAAGTATTTTGAGTTTCTAGTATGAAATGTATGTCTAACCCATTCAATAGGATTTTTGGAGTAAAATCCAACTTCCCATGCATATAAACTTGTAGTATTTTGATAATAATTATGTGAAAAATTTTAAATGGGGTTTTGTTGGGTTTAAACAAGAAATGCGAAAAGTAGAAGTTAATCTTTAAAGTGTGTGAAAAAGGGGTTAAAGGCGTGACGAGTATAAGGCTGTAAGACTACACATATTAATAAAAAGAAAATGTTATTTTCTTATAAAATTAGTCTTTAAGAGTAATTAGATTTCTTGAATAAGAGTAATTAGAAAGTAAAGAAATGTCTAATTTGAAAATATGGTTAGTAAAGGTGTTGGATAAGTGTTAACGGTTAAACATTGAAAGTTAGTGTGGTAACACAATAATGTTTGGAAAGATTAACACTTATGAATTTGGAAAGGAAATAATGGAATAAAGAGGTTTTCAACTTGAGAAGAATAATACTCCAAATATTAAAAAGGTGTTAAAGTGTTGAAAGTACTTAAGAAGTAGTATAAATAACTTAAAAGGGTTTTGGGAAAACAACACTTGTAAAATGGAGGTAAATGAGAAGTTTGAGAAAAAAATGGGTAAAATGGTAATTCTACTTAAAGTGAAGCATTTTTATGAAATAAAAATGTTGGAAACGTTGTTACACAAATTAGTCCTAAATGAATATGATTTGGAACAAAATCAAGGTTAAAGTAAAATGTACATGAAATGATAACTTCAAAGTGTAACACAAATTGAGGTGAAACCCCGGGTTTGGATTCGACCGGGTAAGAAGGGAAATAGGGGATAATGTGGACATTTATAAAATATTAAAACACATAAAGGGAACTCGAATAACACATGAATAATTAAGGAGGGGCCCCTGGGGTGAAAGACCCAAAATAAATAGCCAGGGCATATGGTGGCATCTTCGATAGTGTGGAGCCTTTTAAAGTACGCAGTTGTTGGGAGATTCCAAGATAAAGATAAAGGATTAAGGAAAATATCAAGAAATGGATTGTTTGGTGATAATTTCTTAAGACAAACTAACTTGAATGGATTAATAAATGTTCTGCTAAAGGTTAAAATAGACAAGTAAATGTGAAATTGATTAGTCCATAAGGTAAAGTAAGTGTGTAAATGGGTAGTTAATCAACTCAACTGGTTCAACGCATGATTAATACAAGGGTGTGTTACGAAAGGTTCAACTACTAAATAAGTATTTTCTAACACAATATTCGTGTGTGTTGAAAGGGTGATTTTCAATGAAAATACTAATATATATTGGTTAAAATGAAAAGGGTAATTTCATTTAAGGAATGTCTTTCGGTCAAACTAAGTGTAGTTGTTTCAAATATTTGACTATGTGTATTAAATAAAGAGATAAATGTCAAAATAAGAGGAAGAACGTCTTTTGTAAAATAGTTTCATGCATAAGTATGTATGTATGTATGTATAGATAGATAGATAGATAGATAGATAGATAGATAGATAGATAGATAGATAGATAGATAGATAGATAGATAGATAGAGAGAGAGAGAGAGAGAGAGAGAGAGAGAGAGAGAGAGAGAGAGAGAGAGAGAGAGAGAGAGAGGAAGACTATCCTGCATCATAATACATATATCACACCATAGATCACACCTAGTTGTAGGCCTTAAGAAAAAAAAACTCAAATTTTTTATTTTCTCTTGAGACTAACCTTTCAATAAACCCATATTGAAAAAATTAGGTTAAAATACAGTTTGTAGCTATTTTTAAAAAATCCACAAAAAACTATTGACCTGGACCCTTATAATTAAGGTATTTTGAGCAGTTTTTAAAAATAGCTACAAATGTATTTTGACCTAAATTTTTGCATATGGGTTTATTGGAAGTTTAGTTTCAAGACAAAAATAAAAAATTTGATAAACAAAGTTTTTAGGGCCTACAACTAGGTGTGATGTATGGATGATGTATAAAGCATGATGTTTGTGAGCATTCTCCTATATATGTATATATATACATATATATATAAAAGGTAGTTGCATGTGCAGGTAGGCATAACGTGTCGAGTCTTTTTTCTTCCATTCATTCTATACTGCATTTTTTGTTTTCTTACCACCTATTGCTTCCTCGATTTTGCCATATTTTTATGGCATGTGCAGGATACCCATTTATTTGGGCATGACATTAAAATCAATTATAATAGATGTCTGGATGGTTTCCACTATAAACAATATACATATAACTTGGTTTAGATTGTGTAGTAGAAGATGATGCAATATTTTGGATCTTTTTTGTGTGTGCAGCTGTTACCCATTCTCCTTGTGTTTCTTCTCTTTTGTTAGAGTCTTCCATCCTGAAACAAAAATATGAATTTTGGTGAAAGAGATGGCACTTGCGTTCAAATAAGAAATAATATAATAAACACCTTTTTAACCCAAATTAACCCTAATCATGAAACTAGGTGTGATTGAAACAATATGAAATCATGCACAAGATATTCAACACACAAAGTTTAAGGAAAAATCCCCCACAGGGGCAAAACAATTTGTATATCACTATAATTTGTAAGAGAAACGGCTTACAATCGGATTACACTGAAATACAAGTTTTTGACTAAGAATTAACCACAGGCATCGGATTCTGTAGTCGCGACTGGAATTATCCCTATCTAGTAGGGCTTCAATGAAGAGGAAGAAACGGTCCACTTCACAAGAGTTGAACAACAGCAATGGTGTTCTTGGGTTACCAAAAGTGACTCACAAATGTATGGAATTTGTGTGAATCAAGGGTATGAATCAATGGACTCAAATACCATGAAGACTTAAGAGTTATGGAACTCAAAAAATCGTGTGTAAGTCTTAAGAAAACCACTTCCCCGTAGTGGGATTAAATAGAAACTCTTTGGCCGAGAAAATCTGATACACGATCGGTTTGATTCTATCCAGGGCGGACCGGTCCGGGCCTTAGGCGGATCGGTCCGATAGCGGACCGGTTCTTTTAATTTGAACCTGATTCGGTTCGCATTCGGTTCGGGGCTCACTGGCTTCAAAGAGCAAGGCGGTCCGGTCCGGTCCTCGACGGATCAGTTCGCAGTCGGATCGGTTCCTTTTAATTTCAGGCGGACCGGTCCGGCAGACTGGATTTCTGAATTCTTCCTTTCTTTTGATCTTCGGATTCCGTTGATGATGAATGGACTTTGAATCTTTGCAACGGTGTTACGGCTAATGACATATACACGTATGTTGGACAAAAATGTCCTTACAAATCTCCCCCTATGTCTATGCCGGAACAAACATAAAAAATCCGAATTATCTATAATCCCAATGCCTATACAAATCTACCCTTCCATGAACCCAAAAACTGAAAGTGGTACAAATGACTAAGGCTGCATCGTTTGTTCTTCGAATCTTCAGAAATCTCACTGCTTTTCTCATCAGGGTGTGCAACATGGAATTATTAAAAGATGTACCTACACACATGAGACAAAGCAAATACCAAGTGACGTATCGAGTTTGAAATGAGATAAACATAAGCATATATAGAATTTCAAAACTCCCCCATAATCAGATAATTCATTCTCCCCCTTTTTATGATGTCCCCAAATAGACAAATGAGAGAAATAAATCAAGCAATCAAGTACCAGGGTGACACAAGGCAAAAATCACACCATGAATGAACACAAAACAACCAAGTCGGTCAAAGTGTAAATGAATGGGTGTGATTAAAATTCGATAGGAAAATCAATGCATACAAACATGACATATGTGCACGATGAATATTGGATATTCCTAACGAATGAACTCAAATGCTTCCTTTGGTGTAAAAGATTGGAAATATAAGACATTGACTATATCAAATCTACAAATCAAAGATCAAAGTGATTTCTACACCAATAACGTCCAAAATGATTTTCATGCTTTTTCAGGACTTTCAAGGAAGTGCAAACCCGTTTTTCAATCTCCAACCAAACTCCCTCAGATTTATATTTTGAAGAGAGGTATACTAAATTCTCAAACTTTGGAGAATTGATGGTGAAACCTAAATGGCCCATAATTGGCATGAATTGCTTTTTATTGCCTTATCAATTTTTTGGGCTCTTTTATCCTCTTAGGACCTCGGATATTAAAATTCCTCCATTTTTAGGTCCTTTTTAACGGTGGATTTTGCTCAAAGGATAAGAATCAACTTTCGCAGCCCCTCGCCGTTATGAAAATATACACACAGTCTCACCAAAATGGTTTTTACATGCATTCCAATCTTGTCAAGTTTTATCGCATTTTATACATTGTATAGACAGGATTGAGATGGAAACACTCAAGCCAACATGAGATTGACAAGTGAAACAATCAAATATAGCCGTGCATGTGTGCAATAAAGGATATAGGAGTCAAGCATGTAGGAAATATCACTAATTACATCTCAAGGACTCCAATCAATGTTAAGCACATGGATGAAATGATGTAGCCTCTCAAATCTCTATCAAACAGTCACATGAATATATGGAATGAAGTTGTGACTTGGTTACCTTAAATGCTCATCCATAAAAGGCAAATCTCTTTTTGAATTTTTCAAAAATTTTATCAAAATAAAATCTTTTTGTGTTTTTTTTAAAAAAAAAATTCTAAAAAAAATCTTTTTGTATTTTTCAAAGAATAATAAAAAATACATAAAAGTTGTACAACAAAGTTATTGTACATATAAAACAGACTAGCAATAGGAAGCATATGATATGAACATGAAGAAGCATCCTATTCTAGACATAGACTAACCCCTCAGTCAACTGTGCAAATCCCCAAAGACTTCCTAAGACTCTCAAATCTAAGGGCATCTAAAGGTTTCGTGAAAATATCGGCTAACTGACGGTCCGTGGGAACAAAACTCAGGGATACGACTTTCTCTTCAACTAACTGACGTATAAAGTGCTCACGTATCCTGATGTGTTTTGTGCGCGAATGCTGAACTGGATTGCGGGATATGTGTATCGCGCTCGTGTTATCACAGGAAATGGTCATGGTGTCCTGTGATATCCCATAATCCTCCAGCATTTGCTTCATCCACAAGAGTTGTGTGCAACAACTCCTAGCGGCTATGTACTCAGCCTCCGCAGTGGACAAAGAGATGGAATTTTGCTTCTTGCTCAGCCAGGAGACAAGAGCAGAACCAAAATAGAAACACCCACCAGACGTGCTCCTACATCCATCTACATCCCCAGCCCAATCGGCATCCGAATAGGCAGATAGACGGTCATCGGTATCAAAGGAATACCAAATCCCATATTAGAGAGTCCCACTCACGTATTTAATAATACGTTTTAGAGCAAGCACATGTGACTCTTTTGGGGATGCTTGATATCGCGCACAGACTCCAACACTAAAGGCGTTGTCGGGACGACTGGCAGTCAAGTAGAGAAGACTACCTATCATACTCCGATATAAGGTTTGCTCTACATCCTTGCCTGAAGTGTCCTTACTAATCTTGGTAGTGGTACTCATAGGTGTACGTGCATGCTTAGCAGAGTCTAAACCAAATTTCTTCACTAGGTTTCTAGCATACTTGGATTGGGAGATGAACATCCCATCCTCTAGCTGACGAACCTAGAGACCAAGGAAGAATGTAAGCTCACCAACCATGCTCATCTCAAACTCACTTTTCATCTCCTCCTCAAAGTGGTGAGCATGCTGGGAGCAAGTGGATCCAAAGACTATGTCGTCCACATAGACCTGGGCAACCAAAATAGCACCGTCATCTCTCCTGACGAACAACGTCATATCTACTCCCCTTCTCTTGAAGCCACGAGCTAAGAGATAGGAAGTAAGCCTCTCGTACCAAGCACGGGGTGCTTGCTTCAAACCATACAAGGCTTTCCTCAGATAGTAGACGTGCTCAGGGTGTTGAGGGTCTTCAAACCCTTTTGGTTGTTCCACATAAACCTCCTCCTGTAGAATGCCATTCAGAAAGGCACTCTTGACATCCATCTGATATACCTTAAAGCGTAGATGACATGCGATGGCGAGCAGAAGATGGAAGGACTCAAGCCTCGCAACAGGAGAAAATGTCTCCCCAAAGTCTACACCCTCTATCTGTGTGTAGCCTTGAGCGACCAACCTAGCCTTATTACGGATTATGGTACCATTTTCGTCCATTTTGTTCTTAAAAATCCACCGGGTACCTATCACATTAATCTCACTAGGTCGGGGGACAAGTTCCCAGGCATCATTCTTTTTAAACTGAAGCAACTCATACTGCATAGTAGATATCCAGTGTTCATCCTTGAGTGCTTCTTTATGGTTCTTGGGCTCGACTTTGGACGTGTAGCAAAGATGGCTAACAACGTTCTCTAGCTGAGCACGAGTCTTGACCCCTAGAGTGGGATCACCAACAATGGCAGAACGGTCATGACTCTTGCGAACCCAAGCAGGTGTGTCCCCTAACACATGAGTAGGGTCCACAGAGTGTGAGAGAGGAACAGGTAAATCACTGTCAGAACAGTCCTCATCCTCACACTGAAGGTTAGGATCAATAACCGTCGGAGGTTCGTCATCTTGCACGGTGACGTTTATTGATTCCATAATCTTAGAGCTCTTCAGGTTAAAAACTCGCTATGCTCTGCTATTCGATGAATATCCTAGAAATATTCCCTCGTCGCTTCGGGAGTCGAACTTTCCTAATTGCTCTCTATCCCATAGGATGTATCATTTACTCCCAAAGACACGAAAATATGCCAGGTTGGGCTTCTTGCCGGTCCACAACTCATAAGGTGTCTATAGTGTTTGTGGACGCAAATAGACCCTATTCACCGTGTGGCATGCAGTAGACACTACCTCTGCCCAAAATATCCTAGAAACTTTACGACCTAGAAGCATAGATCTAGCCATCTCTTGGATCGTTCTATTATTTCTCTCAACAATCCCATTTTGCTGAGGAGTTCTCACAGCAGAAAACTCATGTTTGATCCCAAGGCTATCACAATAAAGATCTACTTTTGCTTCCTTAAATTCAGTGCCGTTGTCACTACGTATACTATTAATAGTGACTCCGTGTTGATTTTACGGGACACGGCACTTGGTCATTAAGAAATCTACAGCATCGGATTTCTCTCTCAGAAAACCTACAATGGAGTACCTGGAGAAATCGTCCACCATCACGAGAATATATCTCTTACCACCTAGACTCTCCGTGCGAGTAGGACCCATAAGATCCATGTGAATCAACTCAAGAACACGTGAGGTGGTAATGGAATTCAACTTCCTATGTGGGCTACGGATTTGCTTTCCCAACTGACAGGGTCCACAAATCGTGGAAGTTGGCTTTCCAAGTGACGGTAAGCCACGTACTAGGTCCTTTTTAGCTAAACGGGATAATTCTCTAACGTTCACGTGACCTAGACGTTGGTGCCACAGATCCATAGGAGTGATCGTGGTGCTGTTGCAGACAAGTGAGGATTTGGGCTCAGTCCCATAATAGTTATCCTCTGTCCTCACCCCTTGCACTAATAGTTTACCGGCTTGATTATAGACCTTACAAGCTTCCCGGTCAAACTTCACTGCAAAGTCATCGTCGCACAGCTGGCTGATGCTAAGAAGGTTTGCTTTCAAACCTTTGACATACAACACATTCTCTAGCTTTGGAAATCCTGGTAACTCTACTGTACCTCGTCCTACTATGCTAGATTTGCTACCATCTCCAAAGGTGACTCTCCCATCATTATAATCCTCAAGATGGGTAAAATATGAGACATCACCTGTCATGTGTCTGGAGCATCCACTATCAAAATACCATTGTGAGGTATTATGGGCTTTGAGAGCGACATGGACAACAAGGGCCTTTTTCTCTTTCTTAGGAACCCAAGAGTAGGTACCTTTTTGTATTCCCTTGTTGTTGTTGGTTTTAGCCAGAATGCGGGGCGCATTCATTGATGGTAAGGTCATCCGTCGGAATTCCTCCATCAAACTCTGAGATGTGGCGGCTAGAAACTCAACACGCTCTCTCAGACTGGCAAACTCATCAGTCTGATGTGGTGGAGCAAACTTACATCGTGTCCAACCGAACTTATATCAATCATCCCTAAGGTGTCCATTTCTTTTGCAATGGGAGCAAAAGGGCACAGTATTAGGAGGACCTTGGTTTGCTTTTCTTGGTCGAACTCTCCTTCTTGGTTTTTTATGACGGCCATAAGGAGTCGTAGTAAACTCAGGAATTGGTCCGGGTGCAATTTGGGACGTGGAGGCACCATCAAAGCCTATTCCTTGCCTGTCACCAAAACCTAAAGCGGGACCGAGGAGCATCTTTCCCATCTTCCCAGATCTGTCCTCGATTTGAACCTTGACTTTCCTAGCTCTCTCAAGGTCATGAGTAAGCTGAGCAACAAGAGCTTCAAGTTTCTTCCGAGTATCCATGGAGGAATGGAGCTCACTAGTAAGACTAGCCACTTGTTTAGTCAAGTCCGCTTTCTCTTTCTCAAAACTGCTCTCTCTCTCTCTAAGAAAATTCTCTTTACTGATCCAAGCAGACTCTCTCTCTCTCATGACGATGCAGGTGGAGGACTCTCTCTCTCTCGACTCTTCTAACTCTTCTTCTAACGCGGTGATCCTAAGAACTAACGCCTTGTTACGTTTTTTTAGTTTTGAAAGACTCATTATATAACTTGGCGTAGGCGCGTTGAAGGTTACTCTCGTCCTCACTACCTTCCTCCTCCCCCTCACTTTCTTCGCTCTCAATGTCGAGGTGTCCCTGTGAAGCATCATCCTCATCGTCGTGAGGAGAACTAGGAGCATTCACATGACTAGCCATGAACGCGGTGAAGTTACGCTCATGCGGTGACTCATCTCCCGAGTCCACCGACTCGACCTCACTGTCGTCACTAAGGGTATCATTTAGGACAGCTTTACCCTTTTCCCTATTCAGACGAGTGGCACACTCAAACGCTCTGTGTCCCTTACCGTCGCACTCAAAACATCTCTCACTTTCTTTCAGAGGAGGATTTTTGGAATCTTTTTCATTTTTCTTTTCAAACTTATTTTTCTCAAATTTCTTTTTATCTTTAAAATTGCCATTTTTCTTAAATTTGAGAATTCTCTTGAAATTTTTTGCGAAAAGAGCCAAATCATCCAAGTCAAAATCGCACTCAGAATCTGACGTGTCAGTCTCTCTCTTTCTAGATGACTGTACTCTCTTTCTAGCTGACCCCTCACTCCTTCTCTCTTGAGCTTTAAGTACAATTCCCTTATCTTTAGATTTAGCATTTTTAGGGAACATATCAATTTCATAAGTTTGCAAATCTCCTACAAGTTCTTCCAATTTTAGCGTATTTAAGTTACCCATAGAATTTAGCACAGTGACTTTAGGGATAAAACGCAACTCTAGCATTTGGAATTTGTTCACCAAGATTAAAACTAGTATTCACAATGTCAGAAAGTCTAGCATAGAATTCATCAAAGCATTCAGTATCATGCATGGTGATTGTTTCAAATTGAGTTGTCAAGTTTTGCAACTTAGACACTTTCACAGCATTAGTTCCTTCATGGGTGAGTTGTAAAACATCCCATGCCTCTTTTGACGTGGTACACGTCATTATGCGTTTGAACTCATCAGGTGTGACAGACCCAGAAATAGCACTTACACCCTTAGAATTAAAAGATGACCATTTAATTTCTTCATCAGACCAAGAAATGTCAGGTTTCAAGTTGGTCACATTATCAACAGTCACGGTGGGAGGAGTCCACCCTCGTTCAACCAAAATCCAGACACGTTCATCAATGGCTTTTAAAGCCGACCTCATACGGGCTTTCCAATAAGCATAATTTGTCCCGTCAAAAATAGGCATTTTATAATATGACTTCTCCTTTTGAACACGCTCTTTACAAAAAATCAATTTATTTCAGAAATTGATATCTTTAGAAAAATTTTGCAGAAGAAAGGAATACGCGATAGAATGGCGTAACCTGCTCTCATACCAATTTGAAAGAGATGGCGCTTGCGTTCAAATAAGAAATAATATAATAAACACCTTTTTAACCCAAATTAACCCTAATCATGCAACTAGGTGTGATTGAAACAATATGAAATCATGCACAAGATATTCAACACACAAATTTTAAGGAAAAATCCCCCACAGGGGCAAAACCATTTGTATATCACTATAATTTGTAAGAGAAACGGCTTACAATCGAATTACACTGAAATACAAGTTTTTGACTAAAAATTACCCGCAGGCATCAGATTCTGTAGTCGCGGCTGGAATTATCCCTTTCCAGTAGGGCTGCAATGAAGAGGAAGAAACGGTCCACTTCACAAGAGTTGAACAACAACAATGGTGTTCTTGGGTTACTAAAAGTGACTCACAAATGTATGGAATTTGTGTGAATCAAGGGTATGAATCAATGGACTCAAATACCATGAAGACTTAAGAGTAATGGAACTCAGAAAATCGTGTGTAAGTCTTAAGAAAACCACTTCCTCGTAGTGGGATTAAATAGAAACTCTTTGGCCGAGAAAATCTGATACACGATCTGTTTGATTCTATCCAGGGCGGACCGGTCCGAGCCTTAGGCGGATCGGTTCGATAGCGGACCGGTTCTTTAAATTTGAAGCTGATTCGGTTCGCATTCGGTTCGGGGCTCACTGGCTTCAAAGAGCAAGGCGGTCCGGTCCGATCCTGGGCGGATCGGTTCGCAGTCGGATCGGTTCCTTTTAATTTCAGGCGGACCGGTCCAGCAGACTGGATTTCTAAATTCTTCCTTTCTTTTGATCTTCGGATTTCGTTGATGATGAATGGACTTTGAATCTTTGCAACGGTGTTACGGCTAATGACATATACACGTATGTTGGACAAAAATGTCCTTACATTTGGTTGTTATCCCACTTGTTTAGATGTATTCTATAAAATTCCTACTAAGATAATCTGGAAGAAAATTATTAGTACTATTGATATGAAAATTAGTCAGCTGACGTGAACCAATTATATGAAGACATGTGTCATCTTACATGGCAAACGCTTATACCCACCAAGCTACTCAGCCTCCGAGATACTAGCATTCCAAGAAACTCATCACCCCCAACTACTTAGTGTGTCGAGCTACTCAATGTGCAGAGCATATGGCCAGGAAGATCAAGTGATAATTGCACATTCAATGAACATCGGATTTAATGAACATTCTTATTGTACAGACGTATATGTTTATAACATCATATCGTTTATTCATATTGACAAACCCAAGGCTATAAAAACATTGTAACACCCTCTATAAGATAGACTTGATAATTAGAATTTATGATCGAGATTAAGGCAGAAACATCTAGCAATACAAAAAAGTGGATGTAGGCCACTTTCATAAGGCTAAACCACTTTAAAAGTCCTTTGTCTTATTTCTTATTTCATATTTATCTGTGATTAATTAATTAGATCAAATCTAGTTTTTTACATCAATAAATTGGCACCGTCTGTGGGAACGACTATACGTAGCGTTTTCACTAAAACATTCAACATAAATGGTTGAGATCCCAGAATCCAGTAACAAGAACAATGACCGTGTTCCCCCCAATATATCTATTCCCCTAACTTTTTGAAGATCTCACTGGCATGGTAGCCAATTTAGCCCAAGGGCAAACAGATATGCAAGAGACCATACGTAGACTCATTTAAACTGTTCGTAACGGTGCGTCTGCCCAGTTAGGTCAACGAATTGTCCAGAGACCCACCCATTTATCGTCTTCAAGAACCAGACGTACGTTATTCCCAGATGTTTATCAGTCCAGACGCATTGTGTCTCATCATACGGAGAGGACCAATGATCCGTCTTATCATCCTGGCCGGACCTTTTCTATAAGAGACACATATTCTCAACGAAATGTTACTTTAGCCCCAGAACGAACAAGCACTCTGGAGAGGTTGAGTAGAGACTCTCCCTTTGACCGTTTGGGCCTTAATAGGAATTGAAATCCCCCTAGTGTTGCATCGAGAAATTCTCAATGACCAAATAATCTAAGGGAAGGTTCTGCCCAGTCACGACCAGCAAATCGTAATGAAGGATCCCAAGAGGAGAATTTAGAATGATCTGTTGCTCAGACAAATAGGTCTGAGGCTAAAAACAACACATGGAATGGCTCCATTCAAAGGTTGGAAGACCGGTTAGGGTAAATGGTTAAGGCCAGGAACCCTCTCCAAATAACTTTCATCAAGGGATCACCCTTTGTACAGGCAATTGTTGATTTTCCCACACCATCAAAATTTAAAGCTCCTGTAGTAACTCCTAAGTACGATGGAAAAACTGATTCCGTCCTTCACATAGAACAATACCAAGATGCTACTGATATCTACGTTGTTCTTGATGAGATGAGGTGCAAATCATTCTCAGAAACCATCACCGGGTCAGACCAAATATGGTACAATAACCTTCCTCGAGGGCAGATTGCTACATTCCATCAGCTGGCAGAGCACTTCATAGGGAATTTCTTCTTTGGAGAAAAGCCAATGAAGAGAGTATCACACCTACTGAGTGTAAGGAAAAAAATAGGAAAGAGCACCAGGGATTACATCACTCGTTTTAATAATGAGAAACTTGAGGTAATCGACTATGAGGATAAGACAGTCATTACAACCCTGATGAGTGGGATATTACCCAATAAGTTGTACTATACACTAGCCAAAGATCCCCCCAAGACCATGGCAGAACTAATGGCAAAAGCAGCTAAGATCATGAACGTCGAGGAGGCCATGGATGCGAAGAAGAATGCTAACACAAAAGCAGAGACGAAAGATGCAGGTAAAACTAAGAGGAAAGACCAAAATCACAATGGAGGTAGCAAGCAGCCAAAAGGCAAGGAAATGCTAGAGAAGTTGAAAAATTATGGGAATTAGACTCCCTTAAAGGTGGATATTAATCATATTTTGGAGTAGATCAAGAACAGCGAGGAACTAACTTAGCCGGAGAAAATGAGGACTGCCCCTGATAAGAGGGATAAATCCAAATATTTTGAGTTCCATAGAGATCATGACCATATAACTAAGCATTCCATAGCTCTCCAGAATGAGATCGAAGCACTTATTCGACGAGGAAAATTAAACAGGTTCGTTGATCGTCAGAATGATGAAAAAGGCTAACGAAAAATGAAGGCAAAGGTCCAAATCTCCTCGTCAAGCAAAAGAGGATAAGAAAAGGGACCATGAAGATGATACAGAAGATGACCCCAACCTTCCCAAAAGGCCAAGGCAGTCTGAATGCGAGGTATTTTCAATCCACTTTAGATCATTTTAATGTAATGTAATTACAGGTGGAGATGCAAGAGGTATGGATGACACTGCTGAAAGGAAAGCTTACCTCAATGAGGCCCAAGCTTGTTCTTATATACAACGCATAAATCTAGATGAAGATAATCGCCGGAGGAAGGTGAAAAATGATAAATTGGTCATCAGTTTTTCCAAAAATGATCTGGAAGGTGTCTTATATCCTCACGATGATCCCTTGGTTATCAAGATGAGGATGAAGGATGTGGTGATCTCACGAGTATTAGTAGATAATGGTAGCTCTACGGATATCATGTTCTACCCTTGTTTTGACAGTTTGAACTTGAAGTTAGCCCAATTGGAGCCATATCACAGGCCCCTCCTTGGCTTCATTGGCGAGAAAGTATTTCCACTTGGCACGATCAAGTTGGATATGCTTATTAGTACTTGACCTGCTTGAAGAATAGAAAAATTACGCTTTTTTGTAATGGACAAAAAGTTCAATTAGCCTACAACATAACCATGGGGAGGGTAGGCCTAAAAAGTTCAAGGCAGTGCCATCCACGGTACATCATTGTCTGAAGTTTCTGAACAATTTTGGAGTTGGAGTTATGAAACGTGAACAAAAAGTAGCTCGAGAATGCTATTATTCATCCGCCGAATAGGAGGAGTTGGAGGAAGTTAAGAAGAAAACCACCACGTACCAAGTGGAGGAGTCTGAAGATGCAGAAATAGAGACCTTGGACCCTAGAGATGAATCTGAACTTGTGAAAGCTCAGGTTATGAAGACTAGGGAGAATATCATGTTGGACGACGAACATCCAGAACGAATAACTCAAATTGGCACCTCATTAGACCCGTCAATAAAGTAGGAGTTAGTGGCATTTTTAAGGCAGAAAAAGAAAGATTTTGCGTGGAATCATGAAGATATGCCTTGGATAGATCCAGACTTCTTGTTCCACGAGCTAAATGTTAATAACGAGATCAAGCCATTGAAACAATGAAGAAGGGTATTTAGCCCAGAGAAGAACCAAGCTATCCATGAGGAAGTTGAGAAACTGCAAAGGGCTTATTTTATTGAGGATGTCATATATCCAGATTAGTTACCCAACTTGGTGATGGTGAAAAAGAAGAATAACAAATGGAGCATGTGCGTAGATTTCACATATCTCAACAAAGTCTGCCCAAAAGACCACTTTCCCTTGCCCCGAATTGATCAGTTGGTGGATGATACTTCGGGGCCTGAATTGATGAGTTTCATGGATTCTTATTCCGATTACAACTAGGTTAAGATGAAACCAGAAGACAGGGAAAGTACTTCTTTTATTACCCCAAGGGGTACATACTGTTATAATGTTATTCCATTTGATCTAAAAAAATGCAGGTACAACGTATCGATGATTGATGAATAAGTAATTTGCAGAACATATCGACAACAACATGGAAGTTTATGTCGATGATATGATGGCGAAGAGTAAGAAAGCTGCAGACCACATAGCTGATCTGAGCCAAAATTTTGATCAACTGGAGAAACAGATGAAGCTAAACCCGACTAAGTGTGTTTTTGGCGTACGAGAAGGCATGTTCCTCGGATATATTTTGAATCAATGAGGTATTGAAGTAAATCCTGATAAAATCAAGTGTTTCTTAGAACTGAAATCTCCAACTGCTAAGAAGGAAGTGCAAAGCCTTACGGGGCATATTGCATCTCTAAATAGGTTCATCTCCAGAGCGACGGATAAATGTCACCCATTCTTCAAGGTGCTTATAAAGACTTTTGAGTGGAATGACGAGTGCGAGTAGGCATTTCTAACTTTGAAGAAATACTTGGGGAAGCCACCCCTACTTTCCCGGTCGGTGATAAGAGAAAGATCATACTTATATCTCGCTGTCTTTGAGGGCGCAGTCAGTTCAGCGTTAATAAGAGTTGAAGGTGGGGTACAAAAACTTGTGTATTATATGAGAAAATCTTTCTAAGGAGCAGAGGTAAGATATCCTATATTGGAGAAGCTAGCCTTAGCATTGATAGAGGCAAGTAGGAGGATGAAACCTTATTTCCAGGCCCATACCATAGTGGTATACACTGATATGCTACTCAAGAGGCTTTGCACAAACTAGAGAAATTGGGAAGATTGATGTATTGGGCAGTTGAACTCGAAGAGTATGATATTGTTTATGAGCCAATGACCTCACTCAAAGGGCAAGCAGTAGCAGATTTCATTGCAGAATTCACATGCCCAGATACTGTCGACCAACAAGGGGCTGATGCAGAACAACTTATAGATGTAATGAAGGGGACAAGCACCGAGCAGAGAGAACCATTAGACAATAGCCGAGTTTTAGGAGATGATAAAAGGAAATACCAAATATTCCATCTAGCAGATTTATCAGACCAAGAGTTTTATAACGGCATCCTCATATGGAATTTTTATGTTGATGGCTCTTCGTGTGTCGCAGAAAACAGAGTCGGTATAATTCTTTATGGCCCAGATGGATTGGATATGGAATATGCATTGCATTTCCAGTTCAAAGCTTCCAATAATGAAGCTGAATATGAAGCTATGATCGTGGGCCTCAATTTAGCCAAAACACTAAAGGTAGAGCAAGTTATTGTGTTTAGTGATTCACATTTAATTGTAAATCAGATTCTTAGATTATATGCAGCCAAAGGAGACTTGATATCAAGCTATTACGCCAAAGCTATTGTGACACCCCGACTAATTAAATACCGGGTAGCTACTCCTTTATTAAATTAATACAAAATGCTAAGTTGGTTCAGTTAACAGCATCACTGTCGAAAACATTTTAATGATTACTAACCACCTAGTATTTAAAAAGTGAGTTGCCAAATTTTAAGTTAACTCTGATTAACATGCAATAAGAGGATAATGATAGAATAACAACATTCACCATAACGAAACAATAGAATAACAAACAACATAATAATAAGTCCGAAGGAAACTCCTCACAACAATCCCACATCTGAACTAAATAAAACAAAATATCCTGAATTAATTACATGCCAAAAGTCTGAAAATCTGAAATAGGAAATGTTTCTAATAGAAATGGGCGACATGCCCTACAACTGATGAAAGCTGAATATAGAGTCAAGATAGATGAAGCATCTATTAGCAAAGTCCTGTAACTTCCACAAACAGCTAGAGCTCGTCACCTGAATGAAAATCCTATGCATGGTGTCTTTGTGGCTGGGCACCTAAAATGGTTTTTACAAAAATAGATTTGAAAGCAAACGGGTCAGAGCCCGAAAGTGGAGAGTATTTAAAAATAGCAAGTGCTTTAATGACATTAAAACAATGAATGCAAAATACATGTTAGGACCTGCACTCACATGAAATGCTCACCTCTCGACTAATTGTGCACTCCTAACGTACCGTACCCATCTAAGTGACATACATATCTAACGAACCCGTAATAAGTTATACCCCTTAATACTCGATTCTCATTAAGCATTCTAACGTTATCAACTAAAAAGAGGGCTTTACTTAAACTCGGATTCTCAATTATTAGTAATACAATTCATTACAGGTTATCCCTTTATAGTTACTCAAAGCATTTCTGTATTTATACTCACAATACCAACATGAAAGTTCTCATTAATTTAAGTGTATATTAGTCATGCCATAAATATACAATACAAGCACCCGAGACTAAGCTGCGGTGCACACATACTCTGCTATTCATCCCGGTACATCACGTACATAAGGATCACGCATTACGAATCAATCAGGAATCGTTCTCAGATAATAGCAAATCACAAACAATGGAGGCGAACACAGTCACATCACATGGGTCACGCACATACCTACTCTCCCACAATCAACAGACTTATTAACATCCCAATAAGTCCTTCTCTGACCTATGTTCTCGAGGTACCAATCTAAATCCGGGCAACACAAGGATTAGAGGGCCCTAAGCGAACGTAAACCTCCCGTGATAGCAAGTATGGTAGGTATGTCATACACATAAAATCATATACATATACCAAGTATACACACATCTTAGTAATCATCGTAATTTATTTGTGGTACACTTCTTATTCTCGTACCGACTTATAATGTTGCACAATTCATAAGTTCCCGGTTAATTCAATTATTTAAGCCGTCAATAATTCGCGCGTCGTAATAGTCACTCACGTCCTATTCTACCATTTCCATTCAATTCAAATCACGCTTCTATGTTTTACACCTCAATATATCCCAAATATCCCAACTATATCAATTTATCATCAAGGGAATGTTATCTCTACAATTAAACAAGGTTACAGGACACTCGAAATCAAAACAGGCCAAAAAGCCTAAACTGTCAGCTCGTTAGAAGTCTCGTTCGAACGAGGCTGTTCGAACGAGAGTTCGTTCGAACGAACTGGGCATCTAACGAGATCTCGTTCGAACGAAAGACATCGAATGAACCTCCCTCTTGTTAGAAGGCAAACTGTCAACTCGTTAGAAGCTCGTTCGAACGAGCTCGTTCGAACGACCTGGGCAGGTCTTCTAACGAGAGGCCAGTTTCGAGCCCAGATTTTCCCTTTTTTGTTTTTCCAATTTTTCTTCACTTTTAATCCCACATAGAAACCGTCCCAACATTATTTTAAGGTTTCTAATCCATACTAAACATTCGTAGGTCATAATTAAACATTTAAATAGGGCCAAATCTTCCTAAACATCATCAAATCATCAATTCCCTTCATTTATCCCCAAATGCCATGAACATGAACCCTAAAATTTTAAAATCACCAAGGGCATAATTAAATTCGTTTTTGTTATATACAAGATGTATTTCTATCAGAATAATCATCCTAACACAATTCTACTTGAAATCTTTTCATCAAAATATAAATTTCTACTTCCAATTTAATGGGTTTTTATCAAACTCCCAAAACAATACAATTTCATAATTTCTTACGCATGGAAGAAACATTCTTTGCAAATAATGAAATTAAACCACTTGCCAATAATCTTTCTCTGAATTTGGTGTTGGATTGATGAAGGTTGATTTGTTCTCTCTCTCTCTCTGCAGAATTTTCCTTTCTTTCTCTCTCTACCAGCTTTTCTCTAAGGATGACAATGGTGGTTAAGGTTGCCCTAGGAAGCTCTTTCAAAACTCATTCCAATAACCCCCGTAGCCCATTAAGTCATAAGGTGTAGTTAGTGGGTTTAGTGGGTAAAGTCCAAATCAGATTTTTAATTCCTAATTTTCGTGGGTTTTAATTCTTAAAATTCCACAATTACCAAACTACCCTTTTACGTTGCTGGTATGGCCTAAAAATGCCCCGGGACCCAAACTAAACCCCCGACTAGTGTTTTCTGACTATTTCGACTCTTCCGGACGCGTTGGCGCACTCAAAACGACCATACGGTTAATAGAAATACAATTCACTTTTAATTAAAATAATCATTTTCCTGACGCGACTGTCACACGCGTCTTAACAAAATTCCAAATTACCGTATTTCAATCTCACGACAAATTTCATAATTTCAATATTCATATATAGCCATATATACTCATTAAAATCAAATACCAACTCGCATCTCGCTAGTATTTTTATCCGGATTAATTCCCAATTAATACACATTTAATTCAATTAATCCCATAATAAATATCATAAAAATATGAGGTATTACAGTTATGGAGATTGTGTTCACTTTTACAGCAGTCCAATTGATCAGAATACCAAGACTAAAAAATGCAAGAGCAGACACACTAGCTCGGTTAGCCTCAGCTACTCGCATCGAGCTACGAAGAATGATTCCTATTGAGATTCTAACAGACCAGAGCATATATGAAGATTTAATGGTGATATTCATCACCCTAGATATGGGACCATCCTGGATGGACCCCATCAGGGCATATATCAAAGAAGGAGTTATATCAGCTAACCAACTTGCAGCCAAGAGGCTAAAGTTTAAAGATGCTCGGAATGTATTAAATAATGGTGTTTTGTACATAAGGGGTATCATAGCAGGTCTACAGTGATGTGTGCATCCCTCATAAGTTAAAGATTTGATAGAAGAAATTCACTAAGGCTCTTGTGGAGCTCACATAGCAGGTCTGACTCTCTTTTAGAGGATAACAACATAGGGATACTATTAGCTAATGATGAGAGATGATTTTACAGCTTATGCAAAGAAGTTTGATAAGTGCCAACGTTTCTCTTCCATCTGAAGAACTCCCCAGGCATTGTTAACACCCATCACTTCCCCTTGACCATTTGCCATGTGGGCTATAGACCTGGTCGGGCCTCTACCGACCACTAAAGGGAGATTCAAATATTTAGTAATCGTTGTTAATTATTTCACCAAGTGGGTTGAGGCTGACCCTTTCATTGACATGTCATATGAAAGGGTTTACCAGTTTATTTAGAAGAATATTATTTGCAGGTATGGTCTGCCGCATGCTTTCAATATTGACTATGGTACCCAATTCGATAATAAGGAGTTCGCTGCATATTGTCACAATTCCAACATCCAAAAAATCCATTATATACCAGGCCATCCCCAGAGCAATGGACAAACTGAAGTAACAAACATAACCTAGTTGAACGGGCTGAAGAAACGGCTGGTTGATGCAAAGGGCAATTGGATTAATGAGATACATTCAGTGTCATGGGCTTATCGCACAACACCCCGAATAGCAGTTGGAGAATCCCCTTATATGCTATCTTTTGGCAGTGAAGTTGTCATAACAGCTGAACTGGGACTACCAACACGCAGGGTGCTTAATTTTAACTCTCTTGTAAGCGATTTGATGAGACGTTTAGACATGGACATGCTCAAAGAAGTAAGAGAAGATGCAGCGATCAGGAATGCAGCTTGCCAGTAACGAACCACCATATTTTACAACAATAGAGTCAAGCAATGCAATCTTAAGGAGGGATACTATGTGTTAAATAAAGTGATTCAGAAACATAATAAGTTAAAAGCTAATTCACACGGACCCTACCGAGTAACTACAGTTGTTCGACCCGGGACCTACATAATCGAAACCTTGGACGGAGAAGAATTTAAAAATGCATGGAATGCGGAGCATCTGTGCAAATATTATCAGTAATAGAAATTCATATGTACTTCAGTTCTTTCAGTATGAATAAAGATGATAGTTTCTTCATATTACTTCTTTTTTTCGGAGTACTCGTGCTACACACTACACCACCAACTACGGTTGGTTGGCATATCAGCAACCACCAACTATGGTTGGTCGGCATATCAACAACCACCAACTAAGTTTGGTCGGCATCAATAAACTTAACCAACAATGTTGGTATAACAACCATACAAGGCAAATCCTGTTTGATCACGGGTGACCTCAAGGGGCATCCCAAACTAGGCAAAAAGATGGGTGACCTCACGGGGCATCCACTGTCTAGGCACCAAGGTAATCCTCAAAAGATTACTACAACTAAGCAGGATTATGGGATAAAAATCATTCCATTACTTAGGCACTTATGGGTGACAAGTCACTACAACTAGGCAGCAAGTGGGGCAAGCTCTATTGTCTAGGCAATTAATACAAAATTGGACAAATTGTCCCTCTATGGATATATATGCATTCATCAACAGACAATATTTTATAAGAAAAACATCTTAAAAACTATTTCCAAGGAAAGAAAAGTGCATAAAGATTAAATATTTCTTCATTAAATACAGGACAACAAATTACAAAAGATGAAGTTTTCTTCATTCAAGACAAAATTCCTATTCTATTGGCTTTTTTCCTTCTAATTTTGGCACAAGTTCCATCCCAGTGGGAGGATCATCTAAAGCATAAGGAGAATTCATAAAATTCATATTTTGTATCATCTTAGTGTTTCTCGAACTTGGCCGCTGAAGAAGATGAGGAGGTTAGGATATCTCATAATCTTCACGAAGGTTATAATCACCAAGGTACTTGGAAATGAAACATTGAGGTATGGCATGAGAAGGAATCCAACTAATGTCTTAGTTGAAAGGAGGTACTGGTAGGTCAAGAAACCCAGCTTCATACCAATCCCACAGGGAATTTCCTTTCTCAAGACGCATCACACCAAGAGCATTCAACCATCATTGCTTGTACCCTTCATTGTTTGATTGTCTCAATCGAGCATCGAGATGGCATTGAGCTTCATTGTATCAAGAATTCAAAAATTCTCTAGGTTGTTTATGAAATTGATATGTCAACCTCTCAACATTTTTATGTAGCTTCTTCACAAAATTCTCTTTACTCTCCAAGGAAGAACTTTTCTTGGAGAGTTGGTCGATAAGACTTTGAATTTTTCTGGACATTTCATCCAAGGCTTGATTTTTGGCTGTTAGTTGAACAACTTGATTCTCTAAAGCCATTTGAGTCCTTGTCTCTTTAATATTAATTCGAATAGCACTTACTCAGCCACGGGTAGAAGGCCTTACCCTGCCACGAGCGGACGATGTAGGTTCATCTCTTTTTAAAGTCTCCATCTCTTCTCTCAAGACAGCATTTTCAATTTCCAAAAAGGAAAACCCTCCATCATTAACTAGGACTAAATATCCCGAAGAAGATGAGGCAGCAAATTTGAGTTATTTCATTTCTTCTTGCAAGGCAATATTCTCTTCCTCCAATAGCTTGGCAATATTCCTATGCTCCTCTAGGAAGATTCCTATTCTCTTCCTGATGGCAAGCTTGAAGAGGTCACCATTTCTCTATAAGCTTCACTATCTCCTCCAAATCTTTCTTACAACGTTCAGCCTCTTCAAGATTTCCATTAGATTGGTCCTTGATAAAAATGGTGACCTTCAACTTTTCCTCCTACTTGTTGGAGGCAATTATAGCTTGGTCTCGAGCTATATCACCCTACTGGCACGTTGTCCCTGCAGATAGATTTTTTTTCTCCCAAGTAGCTTTATCTTCCTCGTACTTCTTTCGAGAGTCTTTTAAAGACTGCGATAACCCAGCAAAATATTTTTCCACACCACAGGAGGAATTTGAATCCTTGATAGCCTCATCTTTCTCCAAGATACTATTAAAACACGTCATAAACTGCAAAATAAAAGGATCTTGAATCAAAATATGAACACGATATATGGAGATGAAATAGTAAAGATGATGATTTTTTGTGACGTAATATGTTGGGTAGCTAATTTAGTGACCTTCTCCCAAGAAAGGGAACCCTCAGCAGGTCGATATTCAGGAATGGTCCAATACTTGATCAGACCTTTAGCCGAGCTCGGAGCAATGAGAGATGGAGTGTAAGCTCTCAAAGAAAGATCCTGAACATCAGAAGGGTGAACAACAGTTTCTATAGGTATTTCTGCGATACCTCTCATCAATCTCCTTAAAGGAGCACCTTCAATCAAAGTTGCTGCCTCTTCTTGTGTACTAGAAACACCTTCAATCAAAGGTGTTGCCTCTTTTGGGACAACAGGCGGCTTCTTGTCGACCTCCTTGATAGTTAGAATTTCTCCCTTATATGGAGTCATATCCATTTTCTTCGTCCCTTCAGCTGGGATATCCCCTTTTCTTTTCTTTGCACCATCACTGCCACGGGCATCTTTGGCAAAGAATTCAGGCATTCTCATCTTCCTCATCATCAAATCAGCAATAGAGGTACACCCAAATCAGAGGAAGATTCTTCTATGCTGGCTCGAGATGATGGAATTTGATCAAGATCAATTTTCATAGGAGGGGTAAGAGGATGAGCAAGGAAAGAGGAAGTAGTGTTTTTGTATATCAACAAATAAGAAGCACCTCTAATGTGATCCCCAACAACTGAATTATGCAAACCCCAGATGAGTTTCAAAGATTTTATATTAATGTCACTCTCTTTTGGGGGATTTCTCTTGTTACCAACTGCAGAAAGTAAAATAAATATCAGTGACGCATTTCATCAAACATAAACAGAGCTAAATCAAAAAATTTAAAACAACCTATCCCATTGCCATAAAGTGGACATCTGGGACCTTGGTAAACATCATTTCCTTTTAATGGAGGTGTTGCCAATTTTTCATCACAACTCCATGATCAAAATAGTACATGTTAGTATCGAGAAGATTGACCACTAAAGATCTAATGAAAAACTTAGTTTTTAAATAAAATGTGGTGTCACTGGTAACCCATTTATAACAAAACATAATTTCATGGATCCCTAAATGAGTCCCATGTATTTGGTTTAACCTATGTACGCCATTAACTACCCTCCATGTATTTAGAGCTACTCTTGCAGGAACAATATCGAAATATTGGCAAAACTCCAAACACAAGGGATTAGGCGAAAAATAAAAGCCACACTCCGCTACAAAAAGGGATGGAAAGCAGTGTCCCTCAGCCAAAAGAATAAGTCATAAGGAAAAGGAGGTTCTTTTTGAATAACCCAAGAGGGAATCACAAAATCAGCTCGAAACTTATCCAACGATTCTATAAGATAAACCATGGTGGCTAAAATGAACAAAGAAGAAAGAAGAAGTTCTTAGAGAGGGATTGAGAAATCTGCTAAGGCGGATGACAGAAAGAACTAAAATACAAGGATAGAGTGAGAAGACAGAGAGTTTAGAAATGTGGAAGTAAAAAGTAGATGACGATCTATTTATATCGCTTTTAAATGTCTTGCATCGGGAAGTAGGAGAAGAAATGATTAATAGAAAATACGATTACGTTTTCAGCGATTAAATGATGATTAATATGCAAATACCCAAGTGTCTGTTACAGATTCAAAATATTTACAAGTTTACCATTTCCCGCTCAACTGACAAAACTAAAGAGAAAATTCCTAGGTGTTGTAGATCTGTAATTATCAAGACGTGAAAAGGTACCCGAGCAACTTTCGAGTAAAATATTCCACACCCTCATATCAAAACTCGACTGTGAAATATTGGGGGCTTCTGTTGATATGAAAATTAGTCAGGTGATGTGGACCAATTATATGAAGACATGTGTCATCTTACATGGCAAACGCTTATACCCACCGAGCTACTCAGCCTCCGAGATACTAGCATTCCGAGTAACTCATCACCCCGAACTACTTAGTGTGCCGAGCTACTTAACTTGCAAAGTATCTGGCTAGAAAGATCAAGCGACAATTGCACATTCAATAAACATTGGATTTAATAAACATTCTTATTATACAAACGTATATGTCTATAACGGCATATCGTCTATTTATATTGACATCCCCAAGGTTATAAATACATTGTAACACCCTCCATAAGGGGGTAATTGATCATTAACAATTATGATCGAGATTAAGGCAGAAACATCTGGCAATACAAAATAGTGGACATAGGCCATTTTCATAAGGCTGAACCACTTTAAAAGTCCTTTGTCTTATTTCTTATTTCATATTTATCTGTGAGTAATTAATTAGATCAAATCTAGTTTTTTACATCAACAAGTACCTTTTAAATGTTCAACTTCAAAGGTATAATTTGCAATTTGATAATGCCATTTAAGTCTTCTTCCTTCTAAAATATTTCTTTTATTTATAAGGAATTCCTTGACTTCTTGGTTATCAGTTCTGACTATAAAATCTTCTAAGGCTAAAAAGATATGGAATTTTTTAATTGCAAGTTTCATTTCTAGTAATTCTTTTTCAAAAATGATATAGTTTAATTCATTGGGTTTGAATTTACGTGAATTATATCCAAATATTAATTCTTTTGCTTGAATATTTTTAGGTATTGGGTCTTTTCTTCCTCGGATAACTATATATTGGAATTTCTTTCTTTCCAATATTGTAATGGAATTGATTTGAGAACACATCCCCAGTAATGATTAGAAGCGTTTATTTCTAATATTAATTTGTCATGTCGTTGAGGGAAATATACTTTGCGACAATTTGTAATTATGTCCTGTTTTATTGACCTTACTAACATTGTATCTTGTTCATTCCACATAAATATATAACTCTTTTTGAGTTTGTCAAGAAAAGGTAATTCTTTTTGGGATAATCCTTGTATGAAATTTCTTCCATAATTTAAGATTCCCAAAAAACTTTGTAATTATTTTTTTATCTTGGATATTTTCATCAAAAACTCTTATTTTAGAGATTATATGATCTTGTAGTTGTCATCCGTCTTTGTTAAGGATTATGCCAAGAAAATTAATTTATATTTTTTCAAGTTCAATTTTCTTTGGGAATAGAATAATTTCATGTTTTTGGAACTTTTCACATAATATTTTTAGTTTTTTTCTATGTTCTTCAATTGTTTTTGAAAAAATAAAAATGTCATCAATATATAGTACAAAAAAGTCTTTAATGTCTTTAAAAATATTGTCCATCCATCTTTGCAATACTTGTGGAACTATATTTCATCCAAATGGCATTACTGTCCATTGGTAGTGTCCTCTAGGGGTACTGAATGAAGTCAATGGTTTTGACTCTTCAGTTTGCCAAAATCCAAATTTGTAGTCAAATTTACTAAAGATCCTTTTTCCTTTAGTTTCACTAATTAATACATCCTTTCTTGGAATAAAATATCCATCAAATTCTAATTGTTCATTTAATCTTTTGAAATTTATAACCATTCTAGCTCTGTCTCTTTTGGTTTCACTGTGTTTTCTCACCATGAATGTGAGACTAGAGTGTGGACTTATTGTTTCTTCAATGAGTTTTACTTCTAATAATTCTCTTATTTAGTTATCAAATTCATCCATATCTTGTCTTGTATAAATCATATGTTTGCCTCTTATGAAAATATTGGGATCTCTTAGTTTGAGATTACAATATCTAAGGATTTTATCCCATAATTTTAGTGGATTTTCACTGAAATTTTCTTTTAAGGTAGTATATAGCCAATGAGTTTCTTTCAAGGCCTTAATTATTGGGTTCATATCTCCTTTTCTTGTAGGAGAAAAATATTTTTCACATTTTATTTATGTTGTTGAAATAGATGGATTTCTATTAATTCTTTATTTAGAGTTAGACTAATTGTTCCAAAATTGATATTCATTGGAAGATATTCTGAAATAAAATTATTTCCTAAAATAAAATCACCATGCATTTCAGGAAAGCAAAAAAATTTTGGAATAAGAAATTTCTTTTCATTAAACCAAATAGCTATTCTTTTACCTTTTAGAGTAGTATAGGTTTGTGTCCAATTAATGACTATTACAACAATTGAATTTTTCATTTTTATCCACTTTTCTGGTGGTAAGGCATTTGGTCTACAAGAACATATTATTGCTCCTTTATCTATAAAAGTTCATAGACTATATTGTTTATAACCATCAAAATTAAAGTAACCTAATACATAATGGTATCTTTTCTTTCAATGGCTTGGAGAAAATATGATTTCTTCTCTTCCGACTTGGATGTGATATATATTACTAGATTTAATATTTTCATCTTTTTTGTAGTTTGTTCTAGGTAATATTAGAAGTTGTACATTTTTTCATAGCAATTGATTTGCTAGATTCGCCTTTTAAGAAATTCATAGCATTTTTTCCTTTGAATTTTTCCCAATAATTTCACGAAAATTCTTTTACGAGTCTGAGTGTTTATTTTTAAAATAAACATTATTTTCAGAGACTTGAAGTTCAACATTATTTTGTTGTTTTTCAGGTTCTTCTGTAATTTGTGGTATTATCCATTGTTTTGGTAATTCTATATCTCTCCGATTCATTAATCGTGATTGGATTGCTAAATCAAATGGTCTGGTTTCAAATATTTCTATTATATTTTTATCCACAAAATGTGTGTTTGTTTTGTGGTAATGTAGTCAATTCATGAATTCTTTTCCAATTAATTGACATATTTCTTGAACTATCTTTCATTCCTATTCCTTTAGTTTGGATTTTTATTTTGACAGAATCCTCAATATTCGGATCCTCAATTGAAATAAAGAGATTTGGTTTTATGTTGCACTAAATAACTCCATTTAGTAAATTGTATTGCACTCCTCTTATGATTGCATGAAGCAGATCTTTTGTCTAAGACCAAAATCGCTAAAGGTGTATCCATACCTTTTTTAAATAAAGATCTGATACATATTTGAATTAATCAAATATGAATGTTTTTTATTTCTGGATGTTTTTGTAAGGACATTATTTTACAAGTCCGTTATCAATTAATTATGTCATATACCGTTAGAATGGTCAAAGAAGTTCAAGAGAAATCTACATCAAGACGGATCCGAATATATCAAGATTCTTCATCAAAAAGACTCCATAAAGTTTACTTTGGTATGGTTATGTTTTAAATACCTTAACTTTGCACTTAGAGCTTTGGGATATTTTTTCAAAATATTTTCGAAGTGTTGGAGAGGACCTTTTTCGTCAAAATTTGAGAATGAGTATTTTTGCTAAGTCCTATAGCGTACCTCATTTTTTATGCCAGGTCGTTGAAGCGAGGTGTTATATCGTTCGAGCGACATGTTGATGTCACGCGATGTCATTCAAATGACATGTGTACGTCGTTCGAGCGAGATCCCTATTTCATTTGAGAAACTGAGTCGGTGCATTTTTCTATAAATACTCATTAAATGGTTTCGTTTTCATTAAAAAGTCATAGAGTTTTCAAAGACAGAAAATTGCGAAACTGGAGAATTATTTTGGCTTCTTCTTTTAAGGATTAATCCCTTTTTGTTTTCAATTCACAAAAATCTCATATGCCTTGGTGAATCATTTTGGTGTTGAAGAACACACTTTAATTTTGATCATTCTTTTTGGGGAGAAGTCTATAGCTGGAGAGTTGCGTCATATTGTGAAGGGAGTCTCTGTAAAGATTGGATTGCGTGTCCATGTGGATTCGCTGCGTGTGGATTCATTGCTGAAGATAGAACTGCGTGTTCTTGTGGAGTAGTTGTGGTTGTTCCATTGTTGACGACGCAGACCGACACCTGCGGGTATCCTTGTGTCACCCTATTTCATTGTAATCCGTGTAAGTTGTTATTTACAAATTATAGTGAAATAAAAAGGTTTTGCCCTGCGGGGATTTTTTTCGGAATTTTTTGTCGCATGCTTTATTTATTTATGGGTTGACACCCACACACACGTAATTACATGCTTAGGGGTTGAATTGATTTGGTTTAAAATTAGACTCTAATTAAATAAGTGTGCAAAAGTAGAAATTTGTGGATTTAATCAATCATCACACACAGTCATATTCGACAAATTGGTATCAGAGCATGTTGCGCTAATTTATTATGTATTCCTATTATCTGCAAAATCTATGTGATATTGATTTTTTTGAAACACCATTTTTGTGAAAAATCGCAATTTTTCTGATGGAACACTTATGTAATCGGATCCCCCCCTTTGATGACACGAGTCAGAGTTTGGATGATATAAATGATTTGAATTTGACGTTTGCTAAAAGAATTGATTTTTTGGAAAAAGAAAATTCTCGTTTTAAATTCGCGATGGATCTTTTCCAAACGGTTCAAAGTCAAAGAAATTTTTATCTTGAGAAACTTATTTCTTTGGACGAGACTTTAATGACTGAAAATTATCTAAGAAGGAGTGTGACGATAGAGTCCTATTTTTAGAAAAATAATTCGAGGAATTTAAAAATTCTAGTGGTTGTGTTTGTGCCAAAGAGGAGAAAAATATTTTAATCAATGTGCTTATGGCATGTGAAGAGACTCTTAGGGAAAAGTTTGCTTTAATTGAGGGGGAGAGAGATACCCTTTTAGAAATTGTTGAAAATTTGAAAAAGAAATCCCTGTCTTTGGAAGAGTCTAATTTGTTGCTTGAATAAAATATTTTGAAGTTGAAAAATGATTTAAACGATTCAAGTAGGTTTGATAGTGATGGTAATGGCTCACCTTGTTCTCATGCTTCTTGTGCTAAAGCCAAAACCATTATTTGTTTTAGAGGGTCAATTAATCCCAAGGACGTTAAAAAAGATCACACTTTAGGTAACATTCCACCTGTTTACACATGTTCATATTGTGGTGGGAATGGTCACCTTAGGCGTTTTTGTTTTGATCTTGAAAAAAGTCCTAGGAAGTTTATGTCTAGTGTTCCATTGGTTCCTAAATCCCCCACACGACGTTTCATCTATTTGGGTTAGGAAATAACTTTTAGAGGCACTAGATTTTAGACAAGTTGATTCCCGTTTGCTTGCACATGATTCTTCTCCTACCATATCATATAGATGATTGTGTTTGCATGTTTGTCATATGCTAGTTTTTTATTTCATGATATTTATGTTTGCTAGCGTTGTGACATGTACGTTTTCTATTAGATTTTTATTTTTGAAAATTTTGAAAAATGCAAAAAGATTTTATTTTGATAAATTTTTAAAAAATTTCAAACAGTGTTTTGTATTTTGTTTGCGCCTTTTATGGATGGACACTTAGGATGACCGAGTCACAACATCATTCCATTTTTCATGTGACTATTTGATAAGTGTTTTGAGACAATATATCATGTCATCTTTGTGCTTTACAATATTTGGAGTCATTGAGATATAATTAAGTGATACTTCCTACATGTTTGATTCATGAGTTCCTTTATTGAACACATGCACGGATTTGTTTGATTACTGTGCTTGTCATCTAACATGTTGGTTGGGTGATTTCACTTCAATCCTATCCTTAAAACGAACCAAGCGTGATAAAACTTGAGAAGAAAGTTGTGCATGTAAGAGCCGTTTGTGAGGTTGTGTGCTTTATTTGAAAACGGGGAAGGGCTGCGAAAGGCTCACATTTGCCCTTTGCGAATACTAAGCCACCATTTAAATTGGACCTAGAAAATTGAGGAATTTTATTATCCAGGGTCCAAAGAGGTTTAAAAGAACCCGAAAAAATTTAATAGCAATAAAAAGAAATTCATGCCAAAAAGGGGCCAATTGGGTTTTTGCACCAATTCTCCAATGTTTGAGAATTTAGATTACCTCTAAAAGAAAATATGCACGAGGGAGTTTGAATGGAATTTAAAACGGGTTTTCACGTCCGTGAAAGTCTTGAAAAAGCGCTACATAGTTTTGGACTTTATTGGTGTGGAAATCATTTAGACTTTGATTTGTTGATTTGCATAAGACGATGTCATCTAAATTCAACAATTTTACACCTAAGGATACTTTTGATGTTCATTCTTTAGGAGTACACGTATTCATCGTGCACATATGATTGATTGATTTTATTTACCTATCGAATGTGTTCACACCCATTCATTCCATTTCCATGGCTTGGTTGTTTTAGTATAAATCCATGGTGTGATTTTTGGTATCTTATTTTTGTTCGAAAAATTTTGAAAAATCAAAAATAGTTTGTGAAAGTTAATGAGATACTCCTTTGCATGCGCATAGTTTGATTCATGTTTGCTATGCATTTTTATCATGACACTCCATGTTTTGATTGTTTCTTCTTATCTGTCTATTTGGGGACATCATAAAAAGGAGGAGAAAGAATTATCATGTTATGGGAGAGTTTTTGCATTATGGGAGAGATTTGATTATATTGATTGATTTATTCTTATATCATTTCAAACTCGATGCGTCACCAAGGTATGTTGCTTTATCACATGTGTGTAGGTACAAAGACTGAAGATTATTAGGTTGCACACCCTAATGAGAAAATCTTTGAGATTTGATGAAGATTTTTGAAGAACAATTTGCGAACTTGCAAATTTGTATCTTTTCAGTTTTGAAATTTATGGGAGGGTAGATTTGTATAGGCATTTTGGTATTTGATAATTCAGATGTTTTTAGGTATGTACCGACATAGACATAGGGGGAGATTTGTAAGGACATTATTTTATAAGTCCATTATTAATTATGTCGTATACCATTACAACCGTCAAGAAGTTCAAGAGAAATATACATCAAGACGGATACGAATATATCAAGATTCTTCATCAAAAAGACTCTGCAAAGCTTACTTTGGTAAGGTTATGTTTTAAATACCATAACTTTGTACTTAGAGCTTTGGGATATTTTTTCAAAATATTTTCTAAGTGTTGGAGCGGACCTTTTTCGTCAACATTTGAGAATGAGTATTTTTTCTAAGTCATGTAGCATACCTAATTTTTTATGCCAGGTCGTTCAAGCGAGATGTCATCTCATTCAAGCGACATGTTGATGTCGAGCGATGTCGTTCAAATGACACGTGTACGTCATTCGAGCGAGATCCCTATTTCGTTTGAGTGATTGAGTCGGCACGTTTTTCTATAAATAATCATTAAATGGTTTCATTTTCATTAAGAAGTCGAAAGACAGAAAACTGTGAAACTGTATAATCCTTTTGACTTATTCTTTTAGACTTTAATCCCTTTTTGTTTTCAATTCAAAAAAATCCCATATGCTTTGGTGAATTGTTTTGGTGTTCAAGAACACACTTTGCTTTTGATCATTCTTTGTGCGGAGAACTCTAAAACCGGAGAGCTGCGTGCTATTATGTTGGGAGCCTCTGTGAAGATTGGACTGCATGTTCTTGTGTAGTAGCTGCGGTTGTTCCATTGCTGACGACATAGACCGACACCTGCGGGTATTCATGTGTCACCCTATTTCATAGTAATCCATCTAAGTTGTTATTTACGAATTATAGTGAAATAAAAAGATTTTTCCCTGCGGGGATTTTTCCTAAAATTTGTGTTGCATGCTTTATTTATTTATGGGTTGACACACGCACACACATCGTGGCATGTTTAGGCAATGAATTGATTTGATTTAAAAATAAACTCTAATTAAATAAGTGTGCCAAAGTCAAAATTTGCGAATTGAATCAATAATCACGCACAATCATATTTGACAGTTTTTTCTTCAAGCGTTTTATTTTCTTTTTATCAAATAGCGTAATTTCTGCTTTTTCTCCAACAGTTGATCGAAAAGTGGTGTTTCCATTAAATTTCTCAAATATTCTTATTAAAAATATTTTGAACCTTGATAATTTATAAATATCTTCATTTTAAATAAGTTGTCTTTGGTTTTCTAATTCTTATAATTATTCATTGGTAAGAGTTATTTCTTCACCAACAACGTCTTTAAGAGTTAGTGTTTGTAACTCATTTCCATTGCTATCTCGTATTTTTTCCGTATTGTACATAAATATGACTTCATCATCAAATGATTCTGACTCTGATTCTAGTTCATATAAATTTCCTCATTATCCGAAATATCTATAAACTCATCCCCAAAACATACTTCAAATTCTTGTTCTTCAAGAAGTTTTATCATTATTTTTATACTTTTCCTTTTCTTTGGGAATTCTGGTGCATAATGTCGTTCTTTATTACATATGTAACATTTACATTTCTTTTTTATATTTCTTTTTGTATTTTTATTTTTTAAAAATCTTTTTTCTTGTGTAATTCTTATTTTTTGAAAAAGATGATTTATTTTTGCAAGGTTTCCATTTGAATATGTGCTATCCATATATGTGTGTGAAAATAGGTATTTACCATTACTTGAAGTGTTTTGACCAAAGAAAAATTCGAGGAATAAATAATCCAAGTGTAACAAGTCAAGTAATACATAATGGGGCGTATTACGTAAAAAGTTTAGACGAGAAAAATCCCACGATGCATGTGTCACACGAATGCGTATTTAATATCTAATAGTATTGGCTAGGATGTCCATTAAGTTTGAGGAAAAATATCAAGGAACGGATGTGACACGAACAAGGCTAATACGATGCGATATTTAAATGGTACGAAAAGCAAAGTATCGCAATATGGATTAAACGAGAACGTTTTACATTGAACGGTATATTTTGAGTTTATATAATTATTTTAAGTACTTTGGTTAAGTTTCGTGCGATTCGGACAAGCAACGAATGCTACGCAAGCATGTGTACTAATTGTCTAACGAGGCGTGACACAGCAAAAGTCCAGTCTTGTGCATATTGTTTAGGACAATCGGTAAGTCAAAAAAATATTCCGACCATATATTAAGCCTTATAAAAATAAAAGGAATATTACCATGCGAAGAAAACTCGGGAAAAAAATTATTTTGCACGGAGGTCCTATTTCTTGCACTTATTGTTTAGGACGTCTCCAAAGGTCAAAAAAATATTATGAATATGTTTTTTGATTCACAAAAATATAAGGAATATTATTATGAACCAAAAAATCGAGAAACAAATACTTTTGAACGGAGGTCCCGATTTTACGAACCATGTATAGGACCATTCCGGGAGGCCAAAAAAATTAGTGTGAATATGACTTTTCACTCAAAAAAATATAAGGAATAAGACCCTTAGGTTGAAAAAAAAGAAAGAAGTTAAATTGGGGAGAGAAATGTGATGTTGCTAGCTCTTTTTGTGAAGCACGTTTTTTCCCATTGAGTTAGTGTGGTGTTGATCAATTTAGGATACATGGACCATTGTATTTTGGGATTAGGTTTCCGTGGAAGTATATAAAGAATAGAGGAGGGGTGCTAGGGTTAGTTTTCTCATCCCCATTTCAATAGCCTCCCTCTCTCTCTCTCTCTCAAACATGAACTTCCATAAGAGATGTTTCTGGCCAAATTTATCAAGGGTTGAGACCACCCATCTTAGCCACTGTACGCATTGTAAACCACCTCTAGCAAGATTTTAACCACCTTATGTTACCTTAGTAAACCCTAAACGACCTTGTGTGATGTAGAATATGAAATTCGTTGAATGTTTTAATGGGTATTGAAAGAGGCTTCATTGTAGATTGATCAGAGCTTCCATGAGGATGAATAATGGGTTCATAGAGACAAACATTGGTGGGATTTTAGAGACACCCTTGAGGCCACCATTGGAGGTGGGGGGTCCTCCATCTTCTACACCATTTCCACCATTGTTGAGCTTCATTTAAGGTGGGGAAAACTAACTTTGATATAAGTTTAAAGTAGATTAAAAATCAACATGCTTATTTACATATATTAGACTAAATTTATGTAGGATTGATATTAGTTTGCATCTAAGTGTTGATTAGTAGTCATCTTGTTATTTGGATTAAAATGGATTTCAAAAAGGGATGATTTAAAATGAGTTTTTAAATATAAAAATTTCAGAATATATTCATTTATCATTTATGCAATAAAATGTGTCTTAATGGTGTTTTAAAGGAAAATAATATGATTTTGTCCAATAAAAGGTGTTGGTATTGTTTGAACCAATTTTATGTAATAAAAGTGGAGTTTCATTCCCCAAATGATGAAGTGAAGAGGAAGATAAACTTTCACTTAAATGGGTTTAAAAGTGTTGGAAATTTGTTGTAGTAATGCGAGGCCCCCGATTTATAAATTTATTTAATAAAACTATATATTATAATTTCATTTGATTAAGCACGAGATGCGGAAGAGTTAGGATGGTTCAATAAAACAAACGAATACCAAATTTTAATTTATATTTCAAATTAAATAGACCAAGAATTTTCCTAAATCATATTTTGCAATTTTATCAAATTAGGCCAAACCAAATTTAACAATTAAATTAATTGAGTTGAATAAATTAACTACACATTACCCAAATTAAACACGTAGAGATTAAATTAAACCAATTTTTATCTTTTTACCTACTCATGCGTTCTAGGTGATTTTGCAAAATATAAAATAAACAATTAATCCACTACGACGTGATGTACGAGGAAAGACCCAAGACGGGAAACAACCTCGGATGGCCCTAGCCACAAATCCACTAGATACGGAATTTACAAATACAAGACATAAAGGCTTACAACACACGACTCGATCCCTCTCAAGCCCTGACGCTTCTTCTTGTAGATACCTCTTCCTAGCGGATAACCACGGAGCTCCACCGCGATCTCGGAGTCCACCGATCGGACATTATATGGTCACCGTCACCCGAACAAGGAGCCTTCCTCCAAGTGGGTAATACCGCAACAAAAACTCTTCTTCTTTCTTTATGGGATGTAGAAGACAACCCAAAACTTCTCTTTGAAGGAAAGAGATGAACCCGGTGCCAAACTCCAAGCAATATATATGAATATGGGAACTTAGAAGAAACAAACAATTGTGTGTAAACTAGAGTGGTGTATATTTTTCTCTACAAATCTCACTCAAAAACAAGAACATTTTCCTTAAACAATTTTGCTCTCAAACTCTCTCTAAGAGGTGAAATAGAAAGGAAAAAGTTATGTTGGAAAATGTTATTCCCGCACATAATAAAGTCTGAAAAAATTGGTTAAGAACCAAGTGGGGAAGTGGGTGAAAAACTGCTTAAAACCGCCAAAAACTGTTCCCGCCTGGCATCTCGTTCGAACGACATTTCGTTCGAACGAAATCTCATTCGAACGAGACTTCTAATGAAGCTCCAGATTTAACTCATTAGAAATATCGTTGGATATCTCGTTCGAACATAAGATTAGTTCGAATGACATATCGAATGACATTTCAAAGGCCTATACTGGTAACTCGTTGGTAAACTCGTTCGAATGACATCTGGTTCGAACGAAAAAAACTCGTTCGAACGACATATCGAACGAACTTCCAGAAAGTTCATAAATTTCGATTTTAGCCCAGAAACCTTTATAAACTTATTTTAAAGTTTTAATTAATTCTTTTTGAAAACCTAACACCCAATTAAACTTGTTCCAAGCTCCTATATATATAATATTGCATTCATACCTTGGGATCATGGAACCATAGTTGATGACGTAGAAACGAGGCACGCAAACCGGCATATTGATGAAGCTTTATACTCTTTGCCGCTACGTCTTCAACAACCTCTTCATAGGCTTGAGAATATTACAATAAAATACAATCCTATGAATAAATGTTTTTGTCCGGAATTGAGCCAAAACTATATATGGATTCAATTGGAAATTTGTGTCCTTACAAATCTCCCCCTTTGGCTATTCCGGGACAAAAACTAAACAAAAATTCTAAAGGGCCGTCAAGCTCACTAGACTCAAAACATAACCCCACCCAAACTTGACTCGACCTAAGGATCAATATCTTTGCCGATGTTGAATGTTGCCATTTTGAATTATTCCTGCACACTTAAGCAAACTATCAAACGCATATGGAATATCAAAATATTAAATGCAATTAAATAATTAATTCCTAGAAAAATATTAAATGCAATTAAATAATTAATTCCCCTAAATTAATTCTCCCATTTGTCAAACAAATGACATACTTAGAAAGACGTCTCCCCCTAAGATGAATCTCCCCCAAACTAAGATACGATACGATAGGATTAGATGCTATTTATCCCCTATTATTCTCCCCCTTTTTGTTTAGGAATAGAAAAAGGCTAAAGAATCAAAAAAGTAACTTATCTTCCCCAAATAAATCATATACACCCTCTAAACTAAGCATGGGATAAAAGAATGGGATAACAAGCTAAAACATGTAATTGTGCATATAGTGATGAGAACGTTAAAGCATATGGGCAACAAAAGTTCAACTAATCCAAACAATAACATAGGATACTAACTAGGATGCAATAAAATGATACCAATATGATATATAAATTATTAAGCATGTGGTATCAACAAAGAATGCAATAAGATAGATACCAAGTATGAATTAAAGCATATATAGATTAGAAATCAAAGCAAAGACTAAACAAAAATATCAAACATATGTATACATAATATATATCAAAGAGACTCAAGTACACATATATAGATATAAACACACAAATGACACACACAAAATATAATAGGAGTCTTTCACACTCGTATGGCAAAAATGTGTCATATGGAAACGGAAGTGTTGGGGTGTGAACTAGTAACGATTAAATTTAGACCCAATCACTTAAAAACATGTTCACGGAGTTCTCATTTGATTGCAAACTTCATCACATTTGAATATAACCTCATGTGACAATATAGATTGAGCTCAATGAACAAACATACACAATGCATACAAGCCTAGCATATTGATGATTCTACAAACCAAAAGAGTCATGACATGAAATACGCAACTAGGACAAATGGACATTGTGCAAACTGTTGATATACCATCCAATCTCCCTCAATAAGCATTTATATTAAATTTGAATGACTATATCAATCAAACATAGGCCTTGGCAGTTTGATTTTCATTTTAATGACATATTTTCTATTTTTATTCCTTTGGACCACGTATTTCTTTTAGGTCCATTCAAAACGGTGGCTTACAATCGCAAAGGATCACTTAGTCCTTTTTGAGCCTTTCCCCGTGCACATTTATATTTATCATGTTTTCATTTTTCACACAAATCTCACGTGCAACGGATTTTGACATGCACAAGTCCTCCTAAGTCACAAATATGTAGATGACAAGATTGGAAGGAGAACATCTCACATAGCTCAAATATACATATGAAGTTAAAATTTCAAAAGAGCTCGTGCATGTGTGAATAGAGGCATATAAAAATAGAATCCATTTAAACAAAATAAAATCCAACTACTCCATGTAATCATGGTAAAGAACATAATAAAGATTGATAATCTAAACCAAAAGTTCTAGCCACATGATAGCGTTAAAGGAGGGATTCAAACACAAGTATATGCCACTTAAAGTGTGTCAAACAAAAATACACACAAAATAAAATCTTTTTGAGTTTTTGACATTTTTAATTAAAAATAAAAATATATACTCAAAAGACAAACAAAAATCATTTGACCTTTTATTAAGCTTAAATTCCAATAGATAAAAACCCAAATGATAAACAAAAATCTTTTTGTATTTTTCAATTAAAGTAAACAAAATGAAGAAATAAAATACAAAAGATAAACAAAAATCATTATTCTAGTATGAGATTAAGCATGGGGCATAAACTAGAAAATGATTAAACAAGCATACATTTAGCATGTGAATATAGCATGAAGTACAAACGCTAAAGTATGCAAACACTAACACATTCATCCTTTAGATTTAGCAAGGGAGGAAGCATGTGAAAGTAAATGAGAATCAAAAACCCTATTTTGCAAGGCAACCAAGTCGGATTTCCTAACCCAAATTAATGAAGAGTGACTATCTTGGGGTGCAGGAATTTTAAATACGTTGGTTGCTTTACGTTGGGTTTTTCTAGGAATTCGTTTAAGATCAAAACAAAATTTCCTAAGATGACCTTTTCGACCACAATGTGTACAAGTAAAAACATTTCGAAAAGATTTACCTATGGAGTGATCTCTAAAAGCTTTCCTCGTAGATTCTCCTAAAACGTTGGTTTTGGCTTTATGAGTAGATTCATTACAAGTATTGAAGCCTAAACCACACATGTCATTTTTAATTTGGACCGTTCCTAAGATTTTATCTAATTTTTCTGAACGACACTCCAAATCAAATTTGACATTACTAGAGTCTTTTAATTTATTTTGCAATTCTAAGATGTTAGACTCTAATAAAAAAATTCGCTCTTCAAAAACAAGAAGCTCCTTTTTCAAGGATTTTATTAAACCCCTAAGGCTATCTCTCTCGCCTTCTATATATTCAAGCTTCTCTAGAAAAGTTTTCTCTCGTGTCCTAAGGTCTTCAACCAACATACTATTATCAACGACCTTGACACGTTCTTTCAAACTAGGTTCTAACTTCAAATTAGCTCTTTTCAATTTAATAGATTCTTGATAAAGTTTTCTTTACAACTCGATTGTCGGGTATTTTCTCTCCCAAGTTAAAAGATGAATTGACAATATTAAAAAAGTCTAGCATAAAATTCATCAAAAGTTTCATTTTCGTTCATTTTGATAGTTTCAAATTGAGTGGTGAGGTTTTGGAGTTTCGAAGCTTTAACGACACTAGTTCCTTCATGAGTTAGTTGTAAAATATCCCAAGCTTCTTTAGCGGTTTCACACGTCATAATACGTCGGAATTCATCCGGTGTGACAGCGCTAAACAAGGCATTCAAACCACGGGAATTAAAATTAGAAAGTTTAAACTCATTTTTAGTCCATCTATCGGCGGGTTTGGGAACACGTTCATTTTCAACTAAATAAGTTGGTGGGGACCACCCGTTAACAACAGACATCCAAACTCTCTCGTCGATAGATTTTAGTGCCGATTTCATACGCGCTTTCCAATACGCGTAGTTTGAACCATCGAAAATAGGAAATTTTGAAAATGGGGAAAATTCCATTTGAGCCAAAAATATTTAAAGGATCTTAACGAAATAATTTATCGCTTTGGCTCTGATACCACTTGTTGTAGTAATGTGAGGCCCCCAATTTATAAATTTCTTTAATAAAACTATATATTATAATTTCCTTTGATTAAGAACGAGATGCGGAAGCGTTAGGATGGTTCAATAAAACAAACGAATACCAAATTTTAATTTATATTTCAAATTAAATAGCCCTAGAATTTTCCTAAATAATATTTTGCAATTTTATCAAATTAGGCCAAACCAAATTTAACAATTAAATTAATTGACTTGAATAAATTAACTACACATTACCCAAATTAAACACGTAGAGATTAAATTAAACCAATTTTTATCTTTTTACCTACTCATGAGTTCTAGGTGATTTTGCAAAATATAAAATAAACAATTAATCCACTACGCTGCGATGTACGAGGAAAAAACCAAGACGGGAAACAACCTCGGACGGCCCTAGCCACAAATCCACTAGATACGGAATTTACAAATACAAGACATAAAGGCTTACAACACATGACTCGATCCCTCTCAAGCCCCGACACTTCTTCTTGTATATACCTCTTCCTAGAGGATAACCACGTAGCTCCACCGCTATCTCGGAGTTTACCAATCGGACTTTATATGGTCACCGTCACCCGAACAAGGAGCATTTCTCCAAGTGGGTAATGCCACAACAAAAACTCTTCTTCTTTCTTTATGGGATGTTGAAGAAAACCCAAAAATTCTCTTTGAATGGAAGAGATGAACTCGGTGCCAAACTCCAAGCAATATATATGAATATGGGAACTTGGAAGAAACAAACAATTGGATGTAAACTAGAGTGGTGTATATTTTTCTCTACAAATCTCACTCAAAAACAAGAGCATTTTCCTTAAACAGTTTTGCTCTCAAACTCTCTCTAAGAGGTGAAATAGAATGGAAAAATTTATGTTGGAAAATGTTATTCCCGCACATAATAAAATCTGAAAAAATTAGTTAAGAACAAAGTGGGGAAGTGGGTGAAAAACTGCTTAAAACTGCCAAAAACTGTTCCCGCCTGGCATCTCGTTCGAACGACATTTCGTTTGAATGAAATCTCGTTCGAACGAGACTTCTAACGATGATCCAAATTGAACTCGTTAGAAATCTCATTGGATAGCTCGTTCGAACATAAGATTCGTTCGAACGACATATCGAACGACATTTCAAAGGCCTATACTGGGAACTCGTTGGCAAACTCGTTCGAATGACATCTGGTTCGAATGAAAAAAACTCGTTCGATTGACATATCGAACGAACTTCCTGAAAGTTCATAAATTTCGATTTTAGCCCAGAAACCTTTATAAACTTATTTTAAAGTTTTAATTAATTCTTTCTGAAAACCTAACACCCAATTAAACTTGTTCCAAGCTCCTATATATATAATATTGCATTCATACCTTGGGAGCATGGAACCATAGTTGATGACGTAGAAATGAGGCACGCAAATCGGTATATTGATGAAGCTTTATACTCTTTGCCGCTACGTCTTCAACAACCTCTTCGTAGGCTTGAGAATATTACAATAAAATACAATCCTATGAATAAATGTTTTTGTTCGGAATTGAGCCAAAACTATATATGGACTCAATTGGAAATTTGTGTCCTTACAAATCTCCCCCTTTTGCTATTCCGGGACAAAAACTAAACAAAAATCCTAAAGGGCCGTCAAGCTCACTAGACTCAAAACATAACCCCACCCAAACTTGACTCAACCCAAGGATCAATATCTTTGCCGATGTTGAATGTTGCCATTTTGAATTATTCCTGCACACTTAAGCAAACTATCAAACGCATATGGAATATCAAAATATTAAATGCAATTAAATAATTAATTCATATCAAAATATTAAATGCAATTAAATAATTAATTCCCCTAAAATAATTCTCCCCTTTGTCAAACAAATGACATACTTATAAAGACGTCTCCCCCTAAGATAAATCTCCCCCAAACTAAGATACGATACGATAGGATTAGATGCTATTTCTCCCCTATCAAAATTTATGAACACTATGCATGGACATTTTGTAAAAGTGATTATACGTTAGATAAAGAGCTTTAAATGTAAATAAGTGTTTTCATGTTAAAATGGGTATTTCAAAGTGGGTGAACTCATAACAAGAAAATAAAGTGGGTTTAATGTGTAAACATGTGAAATTAATGTCTTCATGTAAATAGTTAAAGTAAGGAAGACTAAGTGTGAAAGAAATGTCCAAGAAAGTGTTGAAATGCAATATGTCATATTTAAAGTGTGTTTATCAAGTATGTGGAAAACGATTATATAATATATAAAATGCATGAACTCATATATTAAGGGTGTGTAAAGAGTAAAATGGGAAATCTATGCAGAGTATAAAAATGGACAAATATTTTAATGGTTATATGTGTTTAAGTGTTGAAATAGAAATTTAAACAACTTTTTGAAAAATGACATTTGCAAAAGGACTAAATTGCATGTTTTGATGAAAACGGTAGATCGGTAATTTACCTAAAGTGGAACATTTTATGAAATAAAAATGTAAGAGAATGTTTTTATACTAGTACGGATGAAATTGAATTAAGTCCTAAAACGTGAATGATTTTTGGTATAAAATCAATGTGTGTGAAAATAAAGGACTTAAAGGAAAAAGTGGTAATCTTTCAAGTATAATGAAAAAAATGGACGGTTAAGTCAAAGGCTTTTGCTTCGGCTTCGGCCCAAAAAAGGAAAATTAATGTGGACAATCTGAAAAATATCAAACACAATGGTAAGATAATGACATTGGATGATGTCGGGTTAAATAATTAAGCAGGACTATGCTGTCCCGAGTGGTGAAAGACTCCAAACCAACTGCACCTTATTTGGCGCTTAGTGTCGGACGATGAAATTTTTCGAAACCATGGGTGTACATGAGTTTTGATGAGTGGGTGTGGTGGAAAAATCCATAAAGATAGTGCTAAGTAATGGATCGAATATTCATGAAAGTTTCATAAACGGATGGTATTGATCCATAAATTTTATTAATGCAAGAGTAATGCATTAAAGGTTTAATGTTCATATAGTAACATGGGATGGTTAAATAAGGTGACTTAATGACGTTTAATCTACCTAATGAGGTTTGAATCATAATAAAGACAAGGAAGTCTGAGATGAGGTTTTCAAAAGTAAAATAGTATTTTCTAAACATGGTGTATGCATACGTTGAACGAGAATCCCATAATATGGTTAAGTAACTCTGGCGTGAGTTGAAGAACGTTAAGTAATAAATGGGTTATGAAAGGTTTACCAAAACAAAGGATGTTTGTTGACTAAGTGTGAGTTAATGGAAATAAATGCTAGGTTTCAAAGCATGATAATACAAAATGAATATTTTGTAAGGTCGGGAAAGTTAAACGGTATTAAAACAATGTTTTGGAATAAAGCGGTTAAATACATTGGTACTTGTATTTTTTAAAGGTATACATGTGTATATATTTTCATATGCATGTAGTGTAGCGTGTGAGTATTAATTTCTTCCATTCATTTCTATACTGCATTTGTATATGTTCCCACAGAGCATTTCGCTCACATCCCTCCTTTATAACGGCAGGTTACATGTCATTCCATATTTTCATAGCATTGTACAGGTAAGTAGTTACTTCCTTTTGATTAGTATATCTTCTTAACTAACCTTGGGGTCACTCCCATTGAGTCACATCACATAGTAATTATACATTTTACTCGCATGCTAATAAGTGTAACGTTAAATACTACTAAAATTGGATTAGAAACATTTTATAGGGTGTTTCATTACACTTCATAATTAACGTGTGAATCGGATCAGGTTAGTCCTTTAAAAACCTTTAAATTCGTGTCGGGGCATTACAAATTGGTATCAGAGATTTAGGTTCAATGTTCCTTTCGGGTGTGATGTGGTGATATCGGTAGTGGATCTTCCAGCGTCGTTGTTAGTTCGAGCTGGTCACGCTTGCTTGATGACGATTTTGATTTGTACATTGATGGTAAAATCGAGGTCTTGAGCATGTTATGCTATTCTCTTTGAGTTAATGATCGGCTAAGTTAGTAGCCATTATTATTCCGCTGTAATTGTTTTGGTAATGTTAGCTAACTACTGTCGAGTTATGGTGTAGGCCGTTAGGTGGTGGCACCTTAGACTTGTGTGAGATGTATCATGTGGAATCTTGATGATTAGAAACTCTTAAAGATTTCATTTGCATCTTATCTTGTATGCTTGTGGTTTAATCTATGGGGTTAGGTGACTAAGTAGCGTTAACTGTGAATAAATAATTCTATGGAAATTAGAATGCCTAAATAACTTGATTATGTTTTGGGTTTAGATAACCTTGACAATTTGAAGTGATTTAATAATAAATCTGTAGAGTCCTTGGGACTTAACATTTTGAATGATGAAATAAATTTGTGGTTTAGGAAGGTGTCATGGTATGGAGGGATAAGATCTCTTACGGCGTCAACAGTGTTGGCCTAAAGTTTTATAGGTAGTACTCGATGCTCCGTACCCTATAAAAAGTTTTATAGTATTTATAGCTTATGATCTAGCGAATGAGTGTGATGGCTATGTAGTGAGACAAGTTAGTTGTCATGGCAGAGTGTTCAATAAGGTTAAGTTATACACCATGATGAGTTTTATCTCGAGTTATAATTGTGGATAGGCATATGAATCCATATTGATAATGCCTTGGAGATATGTGCTAAAGATTAGCTAATGAGTTATTAGTACAAGTGATAAACACTCCCTAGTAATAGTGAACTTTAGATTACGCTTCGTGTATAACGATAACAAGGATGTCTATCTTTGAACTTTGGGGATTTATTATGATGTCAAGGACATTGAGATACAATTGGTGTAATAAGTAGTAATTGATAGTTGGTGTAACACGTAGTAATTGGGTCAATGTTTGGCCCTTGAAAAAAAATTTAACAACCATGATCGGTTGTTATACTTGGTAGGATTTTATTGTGATCAGTCCTACTCTAGAATGTGCATGACCATTGGAGATGATTAAATTGGTGTCCTTTCCACGAAGCGTCAAAAAATTTACTGTGTGGATACATAGGTTGTTAATGTTTGTAGTACGATTAAGTACTATCGTTTTGTGGCAATACTCAAGAGTTAGCTCCATGTCTTGTTGATAATCTTATGTTAAGATATGACCTTTGTGGATAATGTTAGAAATTAGATGATACGTGTTGGGTTATACACTTGGGAAATTTATAACATGATGACGCTCATTGTGATTTTACAGATAACACTCGGGGTGGAGTTCCAGGCTTGATTATAACACTTACATGTGCTACCTGTGTGGATGTTATGTGTCTAATGAGAAAAATAATTAGGTGTTAGGCATGGATAATGATTGAAAAAAAATTGAGGTGTCACTGTAACTAGTGTGATAGTTATGATTTTGGATCACATAGGACATTTCTATGGATTGTAGCCATGGTCCATAGGGTAAAATTGTGTGAGTGTTATGTTTCACTAAATGAGAAAGATATCGAGGTTTTAAAGTTAGCAACCACATGTGGAAATTTTGGAGACTTGAGTATGTAGGTGAGTGATTAACATTAAGAAATGAGACATGTAACTTCACTTTGAAATGAAAAAAAAAATTATCCTCAGTCTTAAAGAGCGAAGCCTAGCATTTTAACTTCCCAAGTGAATAGGTTCCCAAGTCATTGTCTTTGAAAATGGGTAGTCGTGATTGGTGATTCAAGCCACGCCATGTGGATAGGATAATACTTTAGTGTACGAATAGGTCAGTGAAAATTTTAGACTTCAACCATGCGATGTGATTCGTACTTCGCATGGCATAGTTCGCTACCCAAATTTCGTTATTCCAATTAGGTGTGGCAGTCGCCTAATTCGTTGCATATTCTTGTGTCTTATTTGATCCCGGTAATGGGAAGTAGTTTTTTCAGTTATGGGTCTATATTCAGGTGTAGCGCTGCATAAGCTCAGTTGTGATGCTGGATAGCCGGGTTAGGGTTGATGCATCACAATACCTGAGTATGCTCTTATTCGTAAGAACCTTTATTTTACACGAGTTAGTGTGTACGCGGGTTCTCACAGTTTGTTTCATATAGTTTGCATGTGTACATGATAGCTTTAGGTTGACACACTCGCTAATTAACCGATATAGCTAGTTACGATGTATATTGTGCATTTGAAGTCACGACTCTAAGATATTAATATTATGGAACATTAAATGCTAGTGTTGCACTATGTATGGAATTTACAGATTGAGGATGTAGGCTCTCATGTGTATTTGAGTTATCACACCCCGGATGACTCTAGCTTAACGCGTAGTAGGAAGTATGAGTCAGATGGACTATTAGGATTAAATGGTTGTCTCAAAATTATTTATGTGAATAGTTATTGATGTGGAGGATGTATCTTCCTAGACTAGGTAAGATCAAAATTGTTTGGCGAAACGTAGGCTTGTAAATCGCGATGTTATGAATAATTCGAGATAATTATTTTGGGTGTTATCATGATATTTGTCGACTTTCAGTTACTTTAAGGTTTTAGACGGACATGTTAGGCATGATTTGGAGCTAGAAATAATACCTTAGGTTCCACTGTGGTTGTATCAAATTAATGGTATGAAATCTTTGGTTAGACTATAGTGTTAAAAACATCTAGGATTGGAATTAAATTATTGGATGAATGATTTGTGATCACGATGATCATAAATTTTGAAGAAGAAATTTTCTAAGGAGGAAAGAATGTAATAACCCTCCCTATAAAATAGGTATTTAATGTTACTTGAAGTGTTTTGACCAAAGAAAAATTCGAGATATAAATTACCCAAGTGTCACGTCAATTAATATATAAGGTGGCGTATTACGTAAATAGTTTCGATAAGAAAAATCCCATGATGCATGTCTCGCGTGAATGCGTATTTAATATCTAATAGTATTGGCTAGGATATCCATTAAATTTGAGGAAAAATATCAAGGAACGGATGTGACACGGACAAGGCTAATACGACGCGACATTTAGATGGTACGAAAAGCAAAGTATCGCAATATAGATTAAACGAGAAAGTTTTAAGTTGAACAGTTCGCACGACTTATATTTTGAGTTGATATAATTATTTTAAGTACTTTGGTTAAGTTTCTTGCGATTCAGACAGGCAACGAATTCTACGCAAGCATGTGTACTAATTGTCTAACGACGCGAGACACAGCAAAAGTTCAGTCTTATGCATATTGCTTAGGACAACCGGTAAGTCAAAAAAATATTTCGACCATATATTTAGACTCATAAAAATATAAAGAATATTACCATGCGAAGAAAAATCGAAAAAAAAAATATTTTGCACAGAGCTCCTGTTTCTTACGCATATTGAATATGTATTTTGACTCAAAAAAATATAAGGAATATTACCATGCGAAGAAAAATCGATTTTTTTTTGCACAGAGGTCATGTTTCTTGCGTGTATTATTTAGGAAGTCTCGAAAGGTCACAAAAATATTGTGAATATGTTTTTTGACTCACAAAAATATAAGGAATATTATTATAAAAAGAAAAATCGAAAAATAAATACTTTTGCACGGAGGTTCCGATTTTGCGCGCCATGTATAGGACATTCTGGGAGGCCAAAAATTAGTGTGAATATGACTTTTCACTCAAAAAATACAAGGAATAAGACCCTTAGGATGGAAAATTCAAAAAATAAATAAAGTTAAATTGGAGAGAGAAATGTGATGCAAGTAGCTCTTTTTGTGAAGCACGTTTTTGCCCATTGAGTATTAACGAGGTGTTGATCAGATTAGGATGCATGGACCATTGTATTTTGGGGTTAGACTTCTGTGGTAGTATATATAAAGAATATATGAGGGGTTATAGGGTTATTTTTCTCATCCCCATTTAAACAGCGTCCCTTTTTTTGTCTCTCTCTAAAACTTGAACATCCATAGAGATGTTTCTAGCCAGATTTATCAAGGGTTGAGAACACCCATCCTAGCCACTGTACACTATGTAAACCACCTCTAGCAAGATTCTAACCACTTTTTGTTACCTTAGTAAACCCTATATGGCCTTGTGTGATGTAGCAGATGAAGTTCGTTGAATGTTTTAATGGGTATTGGAAGAGGGTTCATTGTAGATTGATGAGAGCTTCCATGAGGATGAATAATGGGTTCATAGAGACAAGCATTGGTGTGATTTTAGAGACCCCCTTGAGGCCACCTTTGGAGGTGGGGGTCCTCCATCTTCTACACCATTTTTTAGGTTCATTTAAGGTGGGGAAAACTGACTTTGATATAAGTTTAAAGTAGAGTAAAAATCATCATGCTTATTTACATATATTAGACTAAATATATGTAGGATTGATATTAGTTTGCATCTATTTATTGATTAATGGTCATCTTGTTATTTCAATGAAAATGGGTTTCAAAAAGGGATGATTTAAAATGAGTTTTTAAATATAAAAAATTTAGAATATATTCATTTATCATTTATGCAATAAAATGTGTCTTAATGATGTTTTAAAGGAAAAGAATATGATTTTGTCCAATAAAAGGTGTTTGTCTTGTTTGAACCATTTTTATGTAATAAAAGTGGAGTTTCATTCCTCAAATGATGAAGTAGAAGAAGAAGATAAACTTTCACTTAAATGGGTTTAAAGTGTTGGAAAGTTATGAACACTATTCATGGACATTTTGTAAAAGTGATTATACGTTAAATAAAGAGCTTTAAATGTAAAGAAGTGTTTTCACTTTAAAACGGGTATTTTAAAGTGGGTTTAATGTGTAAACATGTGAAATTAAGGTCTTCATGTAAATAGTAAAAGTAAGGAAGACTAAGTGTGAAATAAATGTCCAAGTAAGTGTTGAAATTCAATATGTCATAATTAAAGTGTGTTTATCAAGTATGTGAAAAATGAGGATATAATATATAAAATGCATGAACTTATATATTAAAGGTGTGTAATGAGTAAAATGGAAAATTTGAGCAAAGTATAAAAATGGACAAATATTTTAAGGGTTAAATGTGTTTAAGTGTTTAAATAGAAATTTAAACTACTTTTTGAAAAAAATGACATTTGATAAAGGGCTAAATTGCAAAGTTTTGATAAAAAGGGTAGATCGGTAATTTACCTAAAGTAAAACATTTTTATGAAATAAAAATGTAAGTGAATGTTTTTATACTAGTACGGGTGAAATTGAATTAAGTCGTAAAATGTGAATGATTTTTGGTTTAAAATCAACGTGTGTGTGAATAAAGGACTTAAAGGAAAAAATAGTAATCTTTCAAGTATAATGAAAAAATGGAAGATTAAGTCCAAGGCGTCGGCTTCGGACATGGCTCGAAAAAGGAAAATTAATGTGGACAATATAAAAAAAGTCAAACACATTGCTAAGATAATTATATTGGATGATGTCGGGTTAAATAATTAAGCAGAGCTATGCTGTCCCTAGTGGTAAAAGACCCCAAACCAACTGCAGTTTACTTGGTGCTCAGTGTCGGACTATGAAATTTCGTGAAACCGTGGGTGTGAGTGAGTTGTGATGAGTGGGTGTGTTGGGAAAATCCCTAAAGATAGTGCTAAGTAATGAATCAAATATTCATGAAAGAGGCATAAATGGATGGTATTGATCCATAAATTTTATTATTGCAAGAATAACGCATTAAGGTTTAATGTTCCTGTAGCAACATGGGATAGTTAAATGAGGTGACTTAATGACGTTTAATATACCTAATGAGCTTTGAATCATAATAAACACAAGAATGTGTGAGCTAAGGTTTTCAAAAGTAAAAGAGTATTTTCTAAACACGGTGTGTGTGTGCGTTGAACGAGAATCCCATAATATGGTTAAGTAACTCTGGCGTGAGCTGAAGAACGTTAAGTAATAAATGGGTTATGAAAGGTTTACCTAAACAAAGGATGTTTATTGACTAAGGGTGAGTTAATGGGAATAAATGCTACTTTTCAAAGCATGATAAAATAAAATTACTATTTTGTAAGGTCAAGAAAGTTAAACGGTATTGAAACAATGTTTTGGAATTAAACGGTTAAATACACTGGTACATGTATTTTTCAAAGGTATATATATATATATATATATATATATATATATATATATATATATATATATATATATATATATATATATATATATATCGTGTGACTATTCCTTTCTTTCGTTCGTTTCTATACTGCATTTGTATATGTCCCCACATAGCATTTGGCTCACATCCCTCCTTTGTTACTGTAGTTTGCATGTTATTCCGTATTTTTAGAGCGTTGTGCAGGTAAGTAGTTACTTACTTTACAATTAGTAGCTCTACATACTTGACCTTGTGGGCAGTCCCTTTGGGTCACATCATGTATTAATTATAAATTTGACTCGCATGCTAATAAGTGTAACGTTAAATACTACTAAAATTGGATTAGGAACATTATATAGGGTGTTTTATTGCACTTCATACTTAATGTGTGAACCAGATTAGGTTAGTCCTTTAAAAAACTTTAAATTCGGGTCGGGGCATTACAATGGCCATTTAGACGAAAGATAAGATCATTATCTGAGTATAAAGTCTCGTTGTAACCGCCGAACTGAAGGATAGGTGAAAGGTAGTCTTAGTGTGAGTGTTCTTAGGACTAATTGTGTGCGGTGAAAATGGGAATAAAAATCGATAGTTGTGATGAATCAAATATTCATAAAAGAGGAATAAATGGATGGTATTGATCCATAAATTTTATTAATGCAAGAATAACGCATTAAGGTTTAATGTTCCTGTAGCAACTTGGGATGGTTAAATATGGTGACTTAATGACGTTTAAGCTACCAAATGAGGTTTGAATCATAATAAACACAAGTATGTGTGAGTTGATTTTTTCAAAAGTAAAAGAGTATTTTCTAAACACGATGTGTGTGTGCGTTGAACGAGAATCCCATAATATGGTTAAGTAACTCTGGCGTGAGCTGAAGAACGTTAAGTAATAACTGGGTTATGAAAGGTTTACCAAAACAAAGGATGTTAGTTGACTAAGGGTGAGTTAATGGGAATAAATTCTACGTTTCAAAGCATGATAATACAAAATGACTATTTTTTAAGGTCAGGAAAGTTAAATGGTATTAAAACAAAGTTTTGGAATAAAACGGTTAAATACATTGGTACATGTATTTTTTAAAGGTATATATATATATATATATATATATATATATATATATATATATAGTGTGTGTGAGTATTCCTTTCTTCCGTTCGTTTCTATACTTCATTTGTATATGTCTCCACATAGCATTTGGCTCGCATCCATTTTTGTTACTGAACTTTGCATGTCATTCCGTATTTTCAGAGCGCTATACAGGTAAGTAGTTACTTACTTTACGGTTAGTAGCTCTACTTACTTGACCTTGGGGGCACTCCCTTTGGGTCATATCACCTAGTAATTATAAATTTGACTCGTATGCTAATAATTGTAATGTTAAATACTATTAAAATTGGATTAGGAACATTATATAGGGTGTTTCATTGCACTTCATAATTAACGTGCGAACTGGATTAGGCTAGTACTTTAAAAATCTTTAAATCCGGGTCGGGGCATTACGACGGACGTTTAGATGAAAGATAAGATCATTATCTAAGAATAAAGTCTCGTTGTAACCATCGAACTAAAGGCTAGGTGGAAAGTAGTCTTAGTGTGAGTGTTCGCAGGACTAATTGTGTGTGGCGCAAATGGGAATAGAAATCGACAGTTATGATGAATAGAATATTCATGAAAGAGACGTAAATGGATTGTATTGATTCCTAAATTTTATTAATACAGGAATAATGCATTAAGGTTTAATGTTCCTGTAGCAACATGGGATGGTTAAATAAGGTGACTTAATGACGTTTAAGCTACCTAATGAGGTTTGAATCATAATAAACACAAGTATGTGTGAGCTGAGGTTTTCAAAAGTAAAAGAGTATTTTCTAAACATGGTGTGTGTGTGCGTTGAACGAGAATCCCATAATATGGTGAAGTAACTCTGGCGTGAGTTGAGGAACGTTAAGTAATAAATGGGTTACGAAAGGTTTACGAAAACAAAGGATGTTTGTTGACTAGGGGTGAGTTAATGGGAATAAATACTAGTTTTCAAAGCATGATAATAAAAAATGACTATTTTGTAAGGTCAGGAAAGTTAAACGGTATTAAAACAAAGTTTTGGAATAAAACGGTTAAATGCATTGGTACATGTATTTTTCAAAGGTGTGTGTATATATATATATATATATATATATATATATATATAGCGTTCGAGTATTCCTTTCTTTCATTCGTTTCTATATACTGCATTTGTTTCTGTTCCCACAGAGCATTTGGCTCACATCCTTCATTTGTTACAGTAGGTTGCATGTCATTCCGTATTTTAAGAGCGCTGTACAGGTAAGTAGTTACTTGCTTTACTATTTGTAGCTCTACTTACTTGACCTTGGTGGCACTCCCTTTGGGTAACATCACAAAGTAATTATAAATTTGACTCGCATGCTAATAAGTGTAACGTTAAATACTATTAAAATTGGATTAGGAACATTATATAGGGTATTTAATTGCACTTTATAATTAACATGCGAACCGGATTATGTTAGTCCTTTAAAAACATTTAAATCTGGGTCGGGGCATTACATCGACCGCTTAGATGAAAGATAAGATCATTATCTAAGTATAATGTCTCATTCTAACTGCCGAACTGAAGGCTAGGTGGAAAGTAGTCTTAGTGTGAGTGTTCGTAGGACTAATTGTGTGTGGCGCAAATAGGAATAGAAATTGATAGTTGTGAGGCCTTAAGGTGTTTAATGGTTAGGGTGTGTCGGAGATATAAGCTCATGGACGAGCTCCCTTACGAGATCGTAGTGATTACGATGAGGGTATTAAAGGTTTGTGGAGCGCACTCACAATGACTAAGGCATGTGTGATGAAATCTTATCAGGTTGGGGACTTTTACATAGAATATGTTTGATGTCCTTAGCAAACAAGTGATGTACGGTAGGAAGAAACATTAGGATCCTCGAAATGATTTTTCTGAGGGTCATATGATGATCCTAGGTTGCTGGTCAAGGTTTAGAAGAGTCCAATAGTGTACGTGTTGGGTGCAATTTCCTGAATCGGCAGAGATGGTGTATCCTCCAATGAGGAGTGATAAGCTCATGTAGTTTATGGGGTATAGTGCTCGGGTGTCATGGAATGACTAGTAGTGGTGATGTGATACCTTATTTTAAGGACTATTAGGAAAGGTACTTGAAACATATATTGATGACGCCATATGGAGACTTGAAATGGCAACCAATGTCGAGTAGTATCAAAGCATGATTAGAATGTTGGCGTGTGTCGACGGTATACTAGGATTAGTTATTAGCACATCCTACCAATATGGTATGTACTAGAATACATTGCCATGTTTGGTACTTACTACCCTTAGAATGCCAATGGCAGCCGATGTCGTCCCCACATGAATTTAGTTTGAGTAGAACCTGGAAATCAGCTTGGAGGCAATCTCGTGTGGTTAAAGGACATGGTAAGGTGAATGCCTCTTTTGAACTGAGTAATGCCAATGGACACTTAGGATTTTGATCATGATATGAGAAGGCAAACAATAACCTAGTTGTATTAGGTTGGTGATGTCATCATCAATAAGTGGATTAGGGAATTAGGAATTCTTCAATCGGAGAAGTTCAAGAGTTCTAAGGATGTGAGGGGTAGGGCCTTACTCCCAAAGAGGGAAGTAGGACATTGAATTCCCAGAGAACTATAGATTCGTATATTGGTTTCTTATTTTGAGAATGAATAATGGTAATTCGATTCAGCACGGTTGGTGACCTAAGCCAGGATATGTGGCTAGGATTAGTACCCAGTGAGAATGTTGGGAATTAGTGATATGACTTCAAGCATATGGCGTAGGTTCACTTTCGTAAATCATAGTCAAACTCTTATGGTCGGAATTTCTCAAGACGGTTTCCTATTCCTTTTTACTCTCGTGTGTCCCTTTTCATTTTGATAATTGGGGATCGGTATTCTCAAGTATGTGGTAACTCGAATTGGTGTCGTGTCATGGTACGATGTGGTTGCGCCTAGTAGATCACAATGGACTGGGCATGGTCAATGTAACTCGGTAACTGGGTGCACCCAATCTGAGGTATTCTTTTTATTGCATAAAATTCTGTGTATGGGTGGCTAAGACTTTCAGCCACACGATTCGTTCATAGTATTGTCCTTTCTTAGGATTAGTAACCTTTGGACTGGTCTTCATGATAGTTAGTGGCTCTAGTTATAAAGAGAGAGATAATGGCTTGAGGATATTATATAGCGTTGGAAATCGAGTTAACTTAACACACAGTGTGTCTTTGCCATAATGAGTGGATTAGAGAGAGGCTCAAGTGAGTGCTCAAAGGTGAGACACCTAGAGTAGTACTAGGGTCATCAGAGTGACATAGCAGAAGGTGTCATCTAAACACTCGGTGATGATTTGGTAGGTGTGTTACTTCTCAGAGTAAAAAATCAATAGTATATTGTTAGTGTCAAGCTTAGGCATAATTGTGTGGTCAATATAACCTAAAATATTTGGGGATGCAGGACATGTGGTCCTAATATGGAATTACTTTTGATGATGTACATGATGCCTTGGTAATAGCATAGGTATTACTAAAAATTATTTGAACATGATCATCAAGTGAGTGAAGACTCGAAGTCGACTATGTGACGTTCATGGTTAGTGGAATGGTAAGTGTTAAAGCATGTATCATGTTAATTATTTGGGGAAAACCCCAAATGGGGGTGCGTAGTGTCACCTTAGTATTAAGGGATTCAATGATTTTGTCATGGAGGAATTATATGGCTTATGATAGAAGTTGGTGAACCTCATAAGCTTAAGGATTGACGAGTCAAGAATTTCGAGGAAGAAATTCCCCAAGGAGGGAAGTTTGTAATACCCCCCTTATGTTTCATTTAATTTCCTCGCATAGGTTGAAATGGTGCGAGAACCTTGGCACTTAGATAATTATGAGTGGGATTGTATTATGATTTATCTATTTGGAGGCTTGATGATAATTATTGGAAGTTGTGGGCCGAATCGAAAGAAATAGAGAAAAGGAAAAATAAGGCTTCATTCGAAAGATATGAATATCGTTTTGAATGAGATACAAAATCGCATGAAATAGGGGATCAAACGAGATTTCAGTGAGCTCCCACTTTGTAACTTACAAAGGTCATTAGAATCCATGGATCAAATGAGATGTACTTATCATTAGAATGAAGCTCAATGTCATTCGAACAATGCATTTCAAAATTTTGTGAATCAGATTTCCCTTGTGCGTTATAATATTTTGTATCTTTGATTTGATGAGCTATCGAGCTCTAGTGAGCCCAGATTAGGCAAAACGAGAATTTTAGGCTTTTGAGAATTTTTATAAGGGTTGTTTGGGATCATTTGGGGTTATTGGAGTTGGAGAGAGAGAGAGTATGTAAAGTTTGGTCTTCCTCCACCATTTTGGCCTTCTTTCTCTATCTCACCACTACAAACCACCATGGTACCACCATCCCTCCACCTTATAACACCATATTTGATATGTATTTCACTTTATTTGAAACATACACACCCATTTCTACCATGGATGAGGAAAGCTACGAATTTATGGAACTTTTATTGCGGGTTCTTGAAGATAAAATGGAAGACTTATGGTGTTTGAAGGTGGTTTTGCTTGGAAACTTGTTGGAGCATGCTTTTGGAGTGAGGAAACCTCCACTAGGCCACATTAGGATGTGGTAGGTTTCCATATTCTTAGACCTTTCATGCCTACCATCGTTGGAGCTCCATTTGAGGTGGAAAATCTTACTCTTAGTATTAAGACTCTATTTTGTGTATTTGTAGTACTGTTAATGGATTACATGAGTAGGAAGCATTTGATTAAATGATGAAAATCATGTATAGTAAGTACTAAACATTTTTATGAAATAAAAATCTTGCAAAATGTAATTTTGTTAAAAAAAATGGTGAGTAAATATTTCAAAGTTACATAATGTGATGATTGGGATTTTTATGAAAATGGTGTATTTTATAGAAAATTGATGGTAAACATTTTATGAAATAACATGTTTGAAAATGATGATTGATTTTGCTAAAACATTGGTGAAATAATATTTCAAAGTTTCTTGCAAAAATGTAATTTTTATAAAAGATGGACATTTGTTGAGTGTGAAGAAGTAAAATTATCTTTTATGACTTAAAAGTGCATTTTTGAAAGTATTATGAATTTCTAGAATGAAATGTATATTTAACCCATTTAATAGGATTTTTGGAGTAAAATACTTCTTCTCATGTATATAAAATTGTAGTATTTTGATAATAAATATGTGAAAAAGTTTAAAGGTGGTTTTGTTGGTTTTAAACAAAAATATGAAAAGTAGACATTATAATCTTCAAAGTGTGAAAAAGAGGTTAAAGGGGTGATGAGTATAAGGTTGTATGACTACATGTATTAATAAAAAGAAAATGTTATTTTCTTATAAAAGTAGTCTTTAAGAGTAATTATATTTATTGAATAAAGAAAGTAAAGAAACGTCTAAGGTAGAAATATGGTTAGTAAAGTTGTTGGATAAGTGTTAATGGTTAAACATTGGAAGTTGGTGTGTGTAACATTGTAATATTTTAATAGATTAACACTTATTAATTTGGAAAGGAAATAATAGAATAAAGAGGTTTCCAACTTGCGAATAATGACACTCCAAATATTAAAAAGGTTTTAAAGTGTTTAAAGCACTTAACAAGTAGTATGAGTACCTTGAAGGTTTTTTGGAAAAACAACACTTGTAAAATCGAGAAAAGTGACAAGTTTGGGAAACAAATGGGTAAAATGGCAATTTTACTTAAAGTGGAACATTTTTATGAAATAAAAATGTTGGAAAAGGTGCTACATAAATTGGTTCTAAATGAGTATGATTTAGAAAAAAATCAAAGTTAGAGTGTAAAGGACATGAAATGATAACTTCAAATTGTAATACAAATGGGGGTGAAATCTCGAGTTTGGCTAAGGCCAGGTAAAAAGGGAAAGAAGGGATAATATTGATATTTGTAAAATGTTAAAACACATAAAGGAAACTTCGATGACACCGAGACAATTAAGGAGGGCTCGAAGTCTGGGGGTGAAAGACCCAATACCATATGCCAGAGCATATAGTGGCGTCGTCGGCGGTGCGGAGCCCGTTAAAGTACAAGATTGTTGGAAGATTTCGAAATAAAGATAAAGTAATAAGGAACATGTCAAGAAATGGGTTGTATGGTGATAACGTGTTAAGCCAACCTAACTTAAATTAATTAATAAATGTTTCGGTAAAGATTAAAATGGAGAAGTAAATGTGAAATTTATTAATGTACATGAGGTAAAGAAAAAGATAAAGTAAGTGGATAAATGGGTGGTTAAGCAACCAAAGTGATTCAACCCATGATTAACACAAGGGTGTGTGTGAAATATTTTCAAAGACTAAATAATTGTTTTCTAACACGGTGTTCGCGTGTGTCAAAATGATGATTTTCAATGAAAATACTAATATGGTTTGGTTAAAATGAAAAGGGTAATTTTGATTAAGGAATGACTTTTGGTCAAAATAAGTGTATTTGTTTCAAGTATTTAACTATGTGTGTTAAATAAAGGGATAAATGTCAAAATAAGGTGAATGAAGTGTTTTGTAAGATTAAGGTGAATTAATTTAGAAAAATAAGGTTTTTGAAAGTAAAACAGTTTCATGCATAAGTATGCGTAAGTGTGTGTGTGTGTGTGTGTATGTGTGTGTGTGTGTGTATATATATATACAAGGTAGTTGCGTGTGGACATGAGAATAACGTGTCGAGTCTTCTTTCTTCCATTCATTCTATACTGCATTTTTGTATTTTTCTAGTCGGCATTGGCTCACAACCTCGTCTTTGTTACGGTAGGTTGGGTGCGGGTTCGTTTTTTTATAGTGTTATGTTAGTTAGTGTTATATTTAAATTTACATCAGTAGATCTGTATGTTTGGACTCCGGAGATGCTTCCCACGAGGCCCCCATGTAGTTTGAATATGATATTGGAATCACCTGCTAAACAAGTGAAATTTTATTTTAAAAAAAAACGGGACTAACAACATTATATCGCTTGTTTCATTGCACTTCACACCTATCGTTATTGTTAGACCGGGTTGACTACGAGTAACCCATAAATTCGGGTCATGGAATTACATAATCAATGGCCTTCTTATGCTTAAGATCGTGATATAAACTACCTTTGTTTCCTTTTGGGTAACCATTAAAGGGACATACTTTTGTCATTAATTTTAACTTCACTGGCACCTTACACAGCACGAGTTCCAAGCACCCCAAATCCAAACATGCTTTTGAATGAGCTTGTGCTCACTCCAATGTTCAATGGGGTTAAATCCACCGATTAAAAAGAAACTAACTTCATATTGTATATGTCATCTCTTATGTAAAATCCCATTAAGAATAATGTAGTCCTAACCATGGATCCTATCATACCCAAATTAGACTGATTCATTACTTTCGTCTATACTATCCTAAAGGGGAATACCCGGTGTAGACACTTGGGATAAAATTCAAACCCCCTATTAATGATCCCTTAATTACACCAAGACATAAACACATTTATGATTAGATCAAGGAATTTGGATTAGTATACCTCACATATGTTGCACCTTATCCTTTCATACTTTGAACTAATCAAATTTTTCAGACTTTTGGTGCATAAAATAAATATATCTTTACCTTCCAATGATCATTATTGAAATAGATTAAGCACTCAAAACAACCTCTTGACCTGAAAATTACCGAATCATGTTCATCAAAATGAACCATTCTTGTCACATCTTTGGCTCTTTAGCTTTGGGCCATGAAGGGCACCTTAGTCATTTTACCATCTAAAAAGGATTCAAGACTTGAAGTGACTCCACTTACAATGAATCCCTTCATTGTTTTAAATTGTTGATGGAGATCATGGGGTCTATCACAATTCTAAAAGCTCATATTTAAATCCTTGGTAATTTTTAATTTGCTCGTACATATTAAATTACTCGATCTGGATTTTTAATTTTCTTTTAAATTTGACCATTTTAAAATTAAAATAAAACCCGAAGATTAAAATTTAATTTATACCTTTATATTAATTACCCCAATTTATTTAAATTAAGTAAAGAATAAATAAAATTAATTTTACAAAAAACGTGATCTAGGCAGTCTCAAAATTAAATCCATGTTGTCCATAAAATGGGTGTTCCCATTTAACCAATTAATTAGCATGCAAAATTATGCAACATAATAAAGTAATGAGACATACATGCAAATATATAATATATGAAATAAAAAATAAAGGCACAAAAATTCCCCTTTCTATCATGTCCTAAACTTCTTATTGAAGTAGAAATGTTTAATCCCAAGAATCCTTGTTGTAGAAGATTTCTCTTTGACTTAGAGTTAAGCTTAATGTAGACTTACTTCACTTTGACTAAGAGACAGGTCTGGCTGCTTGGCATCTGATTCTTCAACTGGGACCTTCCTCTTATTATTAGGGGCATCCACTGACATTGGAGCTAGAACCTAAATAACAAGGTTGATATTCTCCTTTCTCTTCTTTATAGAATGGACGTGCATATTTTCATGGGAATCACCCACATCAATGGGGTAAAAATGATCCCTAACCTCCTTCCGCTTGCTCAACTAAGCGGATAAAAAGTAGAGAAAAATTCACCCCCATCATATTGGGGATCTTCCTCTATAGTATTATCCACCCTCTGAGGAAGTGGGGGTAACTGTTGGGATGGTGGAAATGTCAGTTTAAAGGTCGTGCTCAATAAATCCTTCAGGAATATCTGGTTCTCAATCCATAGTTTAGGCAACGAAGGGAGTTATGGAAGAAGTATAAGATATTAAAAATGAATTTGACCTCGGATTTTTAGGAGCTAATATGGGATGTTTAAGCGACCAAACCTTCTCCAAATGAATAAAGTTGACGTCTTTAGGCTTAGGATCTTTCTTCCTGCAATGGTCTTCACATTAAAATATTAAAATATCAGAAAAAATACAAGACATGGAAATAAAAAATACTCAAGGCAAGTCGTTTGAAAAGAAATTAGACTAATTTCACCACAAACCTTGGGGCACCAAGGTCCCTTATATGACTCACTATACTTTTGGATCGACAATTGTTCTGAATCCTTAACTATGAATCCATGGGATAAGTACTCCTTATCAGAGTCCAATAAAATGACAACTAAGTACCTATCGGTGCTTCACGCCTTCAGATAATAGAAACCTTCATTGGTGTTTGCCAATATGTACCAGAAATAATTCTCTAGGATTCCTAATTGGATCCTATAGAGTTCATTGATTCAATTCACCCAAATGATTATACTTCAAGTGTTAGGAGAACACTGAGAAGTAACAAAGTAAAAATACTAATGTAACAAAATAAATAAGTGATTGGAAGGGAAAGCGATTCCAACTTCAACCACAAATTAGGGGAATAGCTAATGTCCTCCATCTATGCTATATTATAATCTAAGGGAATTGACCATATCTCAATTGTTAACCATGGAGGGATGTAAGGACTTCTAAATGCCTCTGTGGTGTTTTCATTAATAATATGAATCATTTTTGTAATAACACTTCATAATCAGGAAAGTTTTTGGTCGCGGCCAATGTCATCTAATCTTCACTACTAAATAATAATCACTATTTTGAAGTGAAAGATGAACTTATTAAGATGCCTCCAAATTCTTGGCTAACACATTTGAGGTGTGAGTTTTCCTAAAGGTCTTGAAAGTAATGAAAGTATGTTTTTAATAAACCTCACAATGTATATTTAATATATCACAAAAATTCTCTCAAGAATAAATATATAAATGTATTTATTCAAGAATGAAGTTATAAGTTTTTATGTTTTAATATTACTTTTGATTACAAAAATTGAAAACAAACATCTCAAAAATGCGAAGAGATAAATGAATATGAAAAACAAATATGATATTTCTCTTTAGATTTTTGAACTAAAAAATCATCTCTAAAAAAATCCTCTTAACCCAAGTCTCTCTCTATAAAACAAATTCCCACAAATTTTTTATCTCGAATTTTTTTCCAAGGATAATTATAATAAGCCAAAACTCCATATATACTTACCCTTTTTCTTATTGGGAGGGAAGACAAATAGAACAACAGGGGAATGATCTCATCACCAAGATCATGGTGTTAAAGTAGCAAAATGACATAGACAATAAAATCTTTACACATATTCCCATAAAAAAGAGCTAATGTTTCTTTCCACTCAAGTTCTTAACCATTGAAGCGCGTTTGCTTACACAAAGTATTTCTCTGCTCAAGTGAACTCGCAGCAAGGGACGTCACGAAAGAAAAAAATAAGTCTAAAAGAAAGTTTTGGTGCAATTCGTGACCAACATAGTATGACCTTCATTGAAACAAATTTTTTCTTGGATAAAATGGCCAAATAATAACTCGGATATGGTTAAGGGCAATAAAAAACTATGAATTTTTTAACTTTAATAAAAAAATGCATATAATATATTTATGCAATGTTTATTAAAATGAATTTGTATGTGAAAAACATATTTGCCTACGTATATCACCAATACGAAAGAACTCACACAAATAAATTTTCCAATATATGAAAAAGTTAATTTTAATATGATAAAAGTGTTAAATAATGATATTATGATGAGGTTGGTGAAGCTTTTCGAAGAATGTCTTGACGTGAAACTACTTAAATTACCTTAAGGATGGAAACTATAAAGTATATTTTAAAATTGGAATAAGACAATACAAATGATGTAAGGCACATGAGTTCATATTCTTACAAAGAAGCAGAGAATTAAAAAGTAATTATTTACACTTCACTATGAACAATGTAACATAAAATATGTATATTCATAGCTAAAATAAAATAAAAACATTATATTGTAGAACCCCATTTTAAAACACACACACACACAAGTGTGTGTGTGTGTGTGTGTGTGTGTGTGTGTGTGTGTGTGATGTACACAAGTGTGGTCTCATCCCCATCAGGTATCAACTCGGCCAAGGTTAATCCTATAAGATCATCAAGGGAAACAAACATGGGATAACTCGATAGACGTCCAACCACAAGTGGCCTCGTCCTCGGCCATTACTCAAACATATGACAACATCTATGATCTCACTAGAAAAATTTCCACTTAAGTTGTTTAATACAAGATTAAACAATCTAAATGGCTCCGAAATGTATGTTTAAGAAACACTTTTCTTATAACAAATTATAAACACAAGATGTGTAAAACAATTATGAATGAGTAATTTGAGTTATAGATTTACCAGTTTTGAAAAACAAAACTTTCAGCAAAATACGCCAACACAACCTCAAGAAAGGGATGAGAGTAAAAGGAAGTGTACACAAGCAATTTTAACATGGTAAAACCCCACCCAATTGGGGAAGCATCCAAAATGACCTCTACACCACAAAAGTAAAAAGTCCAATAACTGTGAGTAACAGATTACAAGCTATATAACAATCAAGACACACAAACAAACCTAATCTAAGTTCAGAAATGTACCAACTCCTCTGACATGATCTGACTTCTCATAAGGTTTTAATTATTGTTTATGTTCTCCCAACTTCTTATCTTTACTCCTTTTAGCTTTATGTCGACTCTAACGGTCCAGTATCTCAACATCAGCACGTTTCAGTGTAGTAGTGTGAATGTGTATGTGGTGAAGTGCTCTAAACTCATGAATGCAAAACACACACACTTAATTACAGACAATATGAGAATCAAATTACAAACAGATCTCTCTAGATGCGAAGTTTTCTAAAATCAACTTAGTCAAATAATTCAGACTTTGGATCTTTCAAATAACCACAGATCAAGAAGGAATCTTGCTGTACAAACTAGCCAATATCCTATACACGTTCTTTGTTTTGAAAATAGCAAATGAAAGTGAAATCCTAATCAAGATCTCAAAAATAGATCTAAGTCTGATAGTTTGAGTAAGTTGAAATACGAAAGGGTATTGGGAGTTTGGGGTTTGAAAAAAACATTTATTTTAAAAATAACCAACAACGAATAAATTTCTCAAAATAAAAAATCAGATCTAGCAAATAACTAGGTGATTAGTATCATAGAAATAAAATCTCAGATTTCTATATGAAGAAATAAAGACTTAATCAACGTGATTAAGTTGGCAACAAGATACAAGACAGTAGAGGAAAAACTTCTCAAATCACGAACTATAAACACTCAGAAAAAGGTTTTCTGATTTGGATTTTGTTTGAAGTTTAGAGTTAGGGTTTGTATAAACTGTACGAACTCTCTCTCTCTCTCTCTCTCTCTCTCTCTCTCTCTAACTCTTTCTCTCTCTACTCTCTCTTCTCTCTCTTCTCTCTTAGAGGAAACAAATAACCAAAAGTTTCAAAATCGAAGGTGAGGTCTCCTTATATACTTAGAGTAAAAGACTCTAGAGTAAGGGCTACTAATGCACCACATTTAAAATAGATTTGATTGGTTAAAAATCAAACATAGGGATTATAACAAAACACATGCATATCGTTGATTAAGAAGATCCTATAGTGCACAATGAGTGTTAAGAATGTGAGTGTAAGAAAACACAGATCAAACTGTTATAAAGACAACATGTGTAAGACTGCGATCGAGTGAAAAATACATGTTTTAGAGCATTTGGAAATACAAATAGCACCCATAATATTATCAAGCGGTTTCAAATTCTACCCAATCAGAATTTATTCCATAAAAATAATTTATAAATCTAACCCCAAAGGTTTTTAAGCCAACCAAATTAATTTCTAAAAATAATTTTAAAATATTAGAAATGTTTTAAAAATTCCCAAAAATAGTAGAAAATCAATTTCAAGGGAATTAACTCACACATAACCAAACATATCATGATATGATTTATGTATGCAATCTTAGTTTGTGATTTTGGTGAGCTACCTTTTAAGAACTTATAGAGGAATTAAATGAAGAGTCTGAGGTTCTTTGGTAACTAGGGATATGACTCAAATTTTTTTCACAATTTCCAAACTAGATGAGCACCTATATAATATAGACTTAAGTAAGTCAAAGATATAGGGTACTTCAATCTCCCCCTTTGCAAATATGAGACAAAATCTCCTTTGAGTCAACGAAGACTCGTAGGGATACAAAAGAAATAAGAAAACCCTATTCTTATACAAAAATTTTATCTACCCAATATCTTAGAAAGATAAAATTACATAACTCAACTAGTTACAAATCAATACCCTAACAAAATTCTGTTGCAACCGACGGTACTAATTCCTAAAAATAAGATAACTAAGATCAAGCTTTTTAGTTGAGAATATACAATAATGACTTAAATCTTTCCCCCATTTTGTCTCAAATGGACAACGGGAAAAGAAAAACATTCATAAGGCACATAACATTATTCTACAAAAATTATTCTAACCGACTTGGGTAAAGATTCAAAACGCGCATGCTCTAAGGGTTTAATGAATTGATCAGCTAATTGTAATTCAATAGGAAGATAATATATTTCCAAATCCTTAGATTCAACTAACTCGCATATAAAATGATATATGATTTTAATATGTTTAGTATAAGAGTGTTGAACTTGATTTTTAAAAATGTTAATCGCGCTTTGATTGTCACAATAGAGATGTAACTTATCTTCGGTGATGCCATAATCTTTTAGCATTTATTTCAGCCAAAGTAATTTAGAGCAACAGCCTCCTGCTGCAATATATTCCAATTCGACAGTAGACAAGGAAATGTAGTTTTGTTTCTTACTACTCCATCATACTAAGATGTTACTGATGTAGTAACATGCTCCTAAAGTACTCTTACTATCATCGATACACCCGACCCAATTAGCATCGGTGTAACCTACTATAGTACTAGAGGTGTCTTTAGTGTACCAAAGTCCTAAGTTTATAGTGGCTTTGATGTATTTAATAATTCTTTTAACGCACAAAAGGTGACTCTCTTTAGGATTATTTTGATATCGAGTACACAAACATAGTACATGATGTCAAGACGGATGGCAGTAAGATAAAGTAAGCTTCCTATCATACTACGGTACAAGGTGGTATCAATAGATTTTCCATTCTCATCTTTGTAAAGTTTGGCTGTGGTACTCATATGCGTCCTACCGTCTTTTAGTTGTTTCTAGGCCAAACTTCTTAACAATCTCTAAAGCGTATTTAGATTGCGATAGAAATAATCATTCTGAATTCATATTAACTTGGAGTCCTAAGAAGAACTGTAACTCCCCCATAAGTGACATTTGGAATTCTTTGTGCATAATGTCAGAGAAGGCTTTAACTTCTAAAGGGGAAGTAGAAACAAAAATGATATCGTCAACATATACTTAATCAATAGTAATGTTGTTGTCAAAATGTTTGACAAATAAGGTTTGGTCATTTCTCCTCTCCAAAATCCATTATCTAAAATAAAGGTGGATAGACGCTCATACCAAACTCTAGGAGTGCGTTTTAACCCATAAAGAGCTTTCTTAAGTCGATAAACATAATTTGGGTGATCAGGGTCAATAAACCCTTTGGGTTGTTCTACATAGATCTCCTCAATTAAAATTCCGTTAAGGAAGGCTGACTTAGCATCCATTTGATATAGAGTGAAATGTAAAAGACATGCTATGGAAAAAAGTAATCGAACAAATTCGAGGCGAGTGACATGGGCAAAAGTTTCCTCAAAATATATTCCTTCAATCTAAGATTATCCCTGGGAAACTAATCTAGATTTATTCCTAATAATCACCCTAGACTCATCAGTCTTGTTTTTAAAAATCCAGTGTGTTCCAATAACCCTTTTATTTTTAGGCCTGGGTATAAGATACCAAACATTACGAATGACAAATTAAAGAAGTTCCTCCTGCATAGCACTTATCCACAAAGTGTCATGCAAAGCTTCATTTACATTTTTGGGCTCAATAAGAGACAAAAAACATGCAAAATGAGCAATGTTACGAAGTTGAGATCTTATACGAACAGGCTCAGTAGGATTACCAACTACACTATTTAAAGGATGATCTTTAGAAACCCAATTAAGTACATCAGGGGTCTTAGTTGGTAAAGATTTAACTATTTCTAGAGAGTCATAATTTAAAATGTTTTCGGACTCATCCATAATAATTGATTATTTGGTCTTACTTTCTACATTAGTGTCACTTACAACCACATTAATGGATTCCATCATGGTTTTGGTACGAAGATTGTAGATAGGATAGGCTCTACTTTTTGGAGAGTATCATAAAAATATGGCTTTATCACCTCTGGTTTCGAATTTAGACAGATGTTCTCTGTCCTTAAAGACATAACAGGTACTACCAAAGATTCTAAAGTATTTTAGGTTCGGTTTCTTTCCATACCAAAGCTCATAGGATATTTTTTTGGTATCATTCCTTAAATAGACGCGATTGATTATATGACAGGCAGTACGAATGGATTCTACCCAAAAGTATTTTGGTAGGTTTTTAGCATAAATCATCACGCGGGCAATTTATTGAAGAGTGCAATTTTTACGCTCACCTATTACCTTTTGTTGAGTTGTATTAAGAGAACTAAATTCATGTTTGTAACCATTATAGTCACAATATTCTACGATACCTGAATCTACGAATTCTCCTCCTTTATCACTACGAATTCTATCTACTTGGGTGTCCTTTTCTTTTTCCATACGAACTAGAATTTTTAAAAACTTTTGAAAGGTTTCTGATTTATGATTTTGGAAGGAAACCAAGTTAAAATCGAGTGAAGTCATACCATAAAAAGTATATAACTATTACCACAAAAACTAACAGTTCGAGAAGGACCCATTAGGTCCATATGGATGAGTTCTAGAGGTTTAGTGGATAAAACTTCTTTGACTTTCTTATGGGGAGCCTTGACAATTTTTCCTTCTTATCATGGACCACAGATAATGGTTGAAATTGATTTGATCTTAGGAAGACCTTTAACTATCTCTTACGAGCATAATTTTCCAAGGTTATCATAATTAATGTGACCCAACCTATTATGCCATATCTCATTGCATCCATTCTTGCAATTTTATAGACCTATGTATAAGGATTGACAGTGTAATAGTTATATAGAGTACGGAGTCCTATAATAATGTAGTCACCTTTTTCATTTAAAATTTTACAATTGTTGTTTGAAAAAGTGATAGTATGGTTGGAGTCACAAAACTGTGATATACTTAGCAAATTTTCTTTACGTCCTTTTACCAAGAGAACATTCTCAAGAATGGGTAATCCTTCTTCATAGAGTGTTCCTTTAGCAATGATCTGGGCTGATACACCATCTCCAAACAAGACTGGAGAAGTTAGTTTTATTTGAGAGTTTGGAATCATCCCCAATCATATTTTTAGAACATCCTGAGTTTAAATACCATCAAGTTGTCGTGTGTTTAGCTCTACAAGAAGTGATCGCTATGCTCGATTTAACGGGGTAGTAGATCATCTTTTCTAATCCAAATTGCTCTAGTTTTTACTTTGCGCTTATTAGCTCGTATTTGATAAAACTTATGAGCTTCTACTTTTTGTTTAAAAGATTTTTACGCTATTTTATTGTTATTATAAATAGTTGGAGAAATTGGTCTACAATAGAATCTAGGATTCCTTGTTGTAGATTGTCTTTTAGTATTAGTCCTTTTCTCTCTATTATGATAGTTAGTGTTCTTGTCTCGCTGTCTAAGAAGGACATAATTGTTGCGGCTTCTCCTAGAATAGTTGAAGTTTTGGTAACTAGGAAAGGTATAGAGAGGATTATATAGTTATTTGGAATAGAAACCATCAAAGGAATGTCCATAAACATCACAATAGGAGCAGTAATGTAAGGACATAAATTTCCAATCGAGTCCCTGTGTTGTTTTGACTTAATTTCGTGAACAAAACTATGTTTGTAATATGTCATAGGGGGATTTTATTTTGTCACGATCCCACTTGGTTTATGACGTATTGAAGACGTTATGGCAAAGCTTCAAAGAATTAATCATGCCGAAGTTTAATTGGTGCAAGTTTAATTGTATTCAAAGTTAATTGCATTCAGAGATCACATAGGTATGAATGCGTATAATTAATGGTGCTCAGAATTGTTTTTATAAAAGATAAGGATGTAATTTTTATATAGAAAAATGTCTTAAAAGTGTTATAAATGTTTACACTACATTTTATTCTGATAAGATCGAAACAGATTTTGACTTATTTGGATCTCCTTTAAAAGAGACGTTTTAAACAAAAAGTCAAAAAGTAAAACTGACACGCGGGCTCGTTCAAACGACAACTAGTCTCATTCAAACGAGATGGCGATGTCGCGTGGACAATATCCCTATGTCGTTCTAACGACACTATTTTTGAGGCGACATTTAGATCCTATTTAAAGCGTGTTTTTGTCAGAATTAAGGACGTGTGTATTTTGGAAAAACAGTTTACGATCCAGTGCTAGTTTAACACATGTTTTCTAAGGTTTAAAAAGCTTAAACACATCCTTAGAGTTTGTAAAGATCCGAGTTATCATTTTTATATGTTTATATGTTCTTGCTGCACCAAGAAGGTTTGTTCTACAATTGAAAATCAGGGTTTTGTGGTGAAGAAAAGAGAAGGACTTCTAGTTCGACGTCGTAGATGAATCAAAGCCATTCGGTGGACACCGAGACATACGTGGACGCATGTGTTGTGGATATGTATCATGGAAGATGGAATTTCCGGGTGAGCACTATTGAAGAATGGTAGAAGATCAGAAGGAGCATCAAGACCCGTGGGGATCGAGTCATTGAGTAAGGCTAATCTGTCTTTGTAAAACCTTTGTTCATAGTGATTGTCTGGCTTGGGCCATCAGAGCTTGTTTTCCCATTTTGGGTTTTTTTCTCATACATCAGGCATTGTGAGTATTCTTCATTTTACTTTACTTAACTCTAATAACTAGATGCATGTTTAGGATTAATCAAGATAAAAATAGTTTAAAGTAAAAATTATTTTTTCACAACTTGATTTGGTGCTAATTAAAAGTTGGATAATTTTTTGTGAAAATTAGTTTGACTTGAAGCACACATAGGGACCCACCCCGCATTCTTCAAATTGGTATCAGAGATAGAAAACATAATTTATTTGTTTTGTGATCCCGTTTGTTTTTTTTTCTCTCGATGGATTCTCTAAGCTTCGACGATTTACATCATTTGAATTTAAATTTTGCAAAACGTATTGAAGTTTTGGAGAAAGAAAATTACGGTTTCAAAAATAGGATTGGATATTTGCAAACGTTTCAAATTCAAAGAGATATTTGTCCTGAGAAGTTTAGTTCCTTATTTAATGATTTTAATATGATAAAATTGGGAAAAAAGGAGAGTGGTGATAGATTCTTCATTTTAGAAAAAGAGTTAGAGGATTTGAGAAATTCTAGAGTTTGTGCTGTTGAGGAAAATAATTTGATTTGTGGCACTAGAAAAAGGATCTTAGGGATAAGTTTGCTCACATTGAGGGGGAGAGAGATAACCTTCTAGGGGTAATTGAAAATTTAAAGAAGGAGTCTGGAAAGTTTGAGGAGTCCAATCGTTTGCTTGAGTCTAAAGTTTTGAAGTTAAAAAATGATCTAAATGACTTGAGTAGTGATCGCAGCGTCTTATCTTTTTCTAGTGGTTCGAATTGAAAATCCAAAACCATAGTTTATTTTAGAGCGTCAACCACATCGGAGGGTATTAGAAAAGGTCAACCTAAACGTCCCGTTCCTCATCGTGTTTTCACATGTTCGCATTATGGTAGGAAAGGTCACCTTAGGAGTTTCTGTTTTGATCTTAGAAAACACCCTAGAAAGTTTAAACATAGTGTCCCATTGGTTCCCAAAACCTGCTTTGTTAGGTATACACCTGTTTGGGTTAAGACGTCCGTTTTGGAGATGCTAAATGCTTCGTTGGTTGATTCTCACATGCATGTACATAATTCATTTCTTGATATTTCTTATGGATAGTAGCTTGCATGTTTTGTCATACGCTAGCACTTGCTTCATGATATATTCATTGCTAGTATAATGACTTGTGTATCATTTTGTATTATAGTTTTCATTTGATTGAGTCCTATTTGAAAAATACAAAAAGATTTTGTTTTTGAGAAAACTTTTGAAAAATACAAAAAGATTTTTTTTTTTTTTTGAGAAATTTTTTGAAAACCCAAAAAGATTTTTCTTCTATTTGATTCAAAATATGTTTCAAAAGCCACAAATATTTTCAGTTTTTTTTTTGAGTTGACATGTTTGATGTGGCATATTGGTGTGCTTGGACCCCCCTATCGTTTCATTATCCATATGGCTAGGACATTTGGTCATTATTATTGATGCTTAGAAAGAACTTAACCATTGTTTATATGTGGTTGTTTCGAAGTTGATATTATTTTTTATTCGAATTTGTATATATGACAACATTGCACTCATGCACGAGTTTATATGGATGTTTGACTTCTCTTGCATATTTGAATTTGGTTAGGCGTCCTTATCTCAATCTTGTCATCTATGCGTAAGTAGACTTAAGGAGAAGTGTGCATATAAGAACCGTTTACCGTGAGGATTTGATTTGGTAAAAATGATGAGTGATTCACGGGAAAGGGCTGCGAGAGTTCAAAATTGACTCATCGTGAAATCCACCGTTTAAAAGATCCTAAAAGAAAAAAGAGCAATATGCTAAGAAAAGGGCCAAATTAGTTTAGTTCATTCCAAAGAAAATATGATATTATTGAGGGAGTTTGGATGGATTAAAAATTTAAACGGGTTTGCACAACTAATCCTAATGTTGAATAATTGCAATTTAACGCTATTGTTTGTAGAATCGTCAAAAATTCTGGATTTGTGTGCATGTCGTATGTTTAGTTCATTAAGATCACACTTTAATTGTCATATGGCTATGATAAAGTTTGATGATTTATCGATATCAATTAGGGCTTCTTGATCGTTTCGATGCGTTAGAATTGTGACTCATTTGTTGTAGTTTCACGCCTATATATTCTGTGTCCATGTTTGAGCACATCGATAGTATGTTTGCATGTAACTCACATTTTTAGTTTTTATGAGTTTTTGCGTTTTTTGTTATAAGCTTACTGTTTTAACCCTGTTTTACTGCCGTCGGGCCCTTCCTGGTATTTTCTAGGCAAAATTATAAGATATTTCTGGAAAACTGGAAAATTTTGGCATATCGCGAGATCTGGTTCGAACGACAATACCATGAGCGTGAAGTATCGTTCGAGTGATGTCCTCATCTCGTTTGAGCGATGTCCCTGGCTTGTTCGAACGACAGCCTAAATTTTGGCTTCTGATTGGTTTGCACCACTGGTTTACTTTATGATATTTTTGGTACTGCTGGAAGCTTTCTAGACTGACTAGTTTATATGCAGGTTTTACTGTCTCATATTGACTTTTTGCATATGATTTTGTTTATCACACCTGATTAGATTGATATATTCTTTGTGTGATTCATCTGTTTTACTAGCTATTGATTTGTCATTCCTTGATCATATTTGGCTAGTTTTTCATGATTATTTAGCGATTTTAAAAATTAAAATTGTTATATTCTCATGTTAGATACATGTTGATTGGTTTATCTTTTCACCGGATTGTCTATTCGAGACAAAAAGGGGGAGAGATGTATGTGATGTAGGGGGAGATTTGAGAATGTTTTTTATTTCATATTTTACAAATTGGTATTACACATTGGTATCATTTTGTTGCTCAAATTGTTTAACAAATGATTTTTCAAAGTTTATTCATATTGGTATCTATTGTTGTTTGGTATCATTTGGATATATATATATATTGGTTTCATTTGTTCCTCCATACTTCACTGGGTATTTGTTTGTCTAAATCATGTGTGTAGGTATGCTTCAGCGATTCGAGATTTCAAGTTTATATCACATTCAGACAGCTCATGCCTGTCGGTGCTACATATACTAGTCCGTGTCCTGTATTTTTTTACTTTGGGTTTATGGGATGGGATTTAGGTATCATACGGCTTGACGGCCTGACTTAGGCATTTCACTGGTTTAGTTTTGTCCCGGAATAGTCAAAGGGGGAGATTTATAAGGACATAAATTTCCAATTGAGTCCCTATATTGTTTTGACTTAATTTCGTGAACAAAACTGTGTTTGTAATATGTCATAGAGATATTTTATTTTGTCACGATCCCACTTGGTCTATGACGTATTGAAGATGTTGCGGCAAAGCTTCAAAGAATTAATCATGCCGAAGTTTAATTGGGGCAAGTTTAATCGTCTTCAAAGTTAATTGCATTCGGAGATCACACAGGTATAAATGCGTATAATTAATGGTGCTCGGAATTATTTTTATAAAAGATAAGGATGTAATTTTTATAAAGAAAAATGTTTTAAAAGTGTTTTAAATGTTTACACTATGTTTTATTCTGATAAGCTCGGAATAGAGTTTGACTTATTTGGATCTCCTTTAAAGGAGACGTTTTAAACAAAAAGTCAAACTGACACGCAGGCTGTTCAAACGACAACCAGTCTCGTTCAAACGAGATGGCTCTGTCGCGTGAATGACAACCCTATGTCGTTTGAACGACACTATTTTCGAGGCGACGTTTAAATCCTATTTAAAGCGTCTTTTCATCATAATCAAGTGCGTGTGCATGCTGGAAAAATAGTTTACGATCCAATACGAGTTTAGTACATGCTTTCTAAGGTTTAAAAAGCTTAAACACATCTTTAGATTTTGCAAAGATCCGAGTTATCATTTTTATATGTTTATATGATCTTGTTGCACCAAGAAGGTTTATTCTATAATTGAACATCAGGGTTTTGCGGTGAAGAAAAGAGGAGGAATTCTTGTTCGACATCGTAGACGAATTAATGCCATTCGGTGGACACCGAGACATACGTGGACGCGTGTGTTGTGGACAGGTATCGTCGAAGACGGAATTTCTGCGTGGGCACTATTGAAGAACGGTAGAAGATCAGAAGGAGCATCAAGACCCATGGGGATCAATTCATTGAGTAAGGCTAATCTGTCTTTATAAAACCTTTGTTCATAGTGATTTTCTGGCTTAGGCCGTCCGAGGTTATTTTCCCGTTTTGGGTTTTTTCCTCGTACATCCGGCCTTGTGAGTATTATTCATTTTACTTTACTTGGTTTAATCACTAGATGCATGTTTAGGATTAATCAAGATAAAAATGGTTTAAAGAAAAATTTGTTTTTTCACAAATTGGTTTGGTGATAATTAAATGTTGGATATTTTTTTGGTGAAAATTGGTTTGATTTGAAACACACATAGGGACCCACCCCGCATTCTTCAAGTAAAGATGGCATGTTGAACTCGTAACCTTGGGAATGGTATTATTGAACGGTTAGTCTAGGTTTTGAGCTCTAGTCTTATTCCTAGGTGGCACAGGATGAAACGTCGAATCTGCTTGTCGAGTAGGAGGGAAGACATATTTGGTCTTTTGATCAACATTATGCTTAGAGTAGCTTGATTCACCAATGTTTATTTTCAATTGATTTTTGTCATAATCATTTTTTAACACTTGAAAATCTAGACAAGTTTCAAATGGTCTTTTTCCACCGAACACAAACTTTGTAGTTTCAAGGTTTTTAGTTTATGTATTGGAATTAGGACAAAATCCTATTCCAGTTCTGTCATCAGAATTTGTTTTTCTTTCAGCCACACAATCTTCAAAACACTTGGAAATATTTTCAAATTTTGTGAATTGTTTGAAGACTGTGGATGTTTTCTCTTTTGTTTGTTCCAACTCTAACAACGTTCCTTTGTATTTCTTTTCCAGAATTTCATTAGAGTTAGGCAACTCTTTCAATTTTTGTTCAACATTTTTGTTTTCATTCTTATGAGTCAGACATTGGGTAATATACTTTCATCCTTGTTGATACAAAAATTATTCAGCTGATGTGGACCAGTTATGTTAAGACACCAGGCATCCATCATGGCATAAATATATGTACTGAGCAACTTAACGCGCCGAGCTACTCAGCATACCGAGCTACTTAGTATATCGAGAAACTAGCTGAGAAGACTAAACGACCAAGATAGATTCAATGAATATTCTTACTATGTATCGATGTATATGCCTATTTAATAACGGCGTATTTTCTATTCATATGGGCAGCCCAAGGGCTATAATACATTGTAATACCCTCATGGCAGGGTAAGCTGTCATGAGCAAAGCTAATCAAGATTAAGTAAAAACAACCAGCAATACAAGACAGTGGATGTAGGCCATTTCATTAAGGATGAACCACTTTAAAATTCCTTTGTCTTATTTCTTTATTCATATTTATCTGTGATTAATTAATTAGATCAAATCTAGTTTTTTACATAAACAGATTGGCGTTGTCTGTGGAAATGACTATACGTAGCATTTTTCATTAAAAACTTATCATAAATGGTTGATATCCTAGAATTTAGCAACAAGAACAACGACGGGAATCCTCCAAACTCTTTTGTTCCTCCAAATACACATGATATCACTGGGATCCTGGAAAATTTAGCCAAGGGACAAACAGTTATGGAGGAAACCATGCGACAGCACATTCAAACTGTCCAAAATGGAGGATCTACCCAGTCAGAACAATGAAGGGTTCGTAAAAGCATGCGTCCATCGTCTTCACGATCTAGACACACTGAATTCCGTCATGCTGAGAATTCAAGTGATCCATCCTATCACCCTGGCTTAACTTCACCTTTAAGAATTTTGGATTCTCAGGAAGATGTTACTCTAATTCCAGAACAAATAAGCGTTGTGGAAAATTTCAGCAGAGTCTCTCCGTTTGATCATTTGGGCCCTAAGAGGGATAGAAATCCTCCTCGAATTACGTCAAGAAATTCTCAATGACCAAATAATTTAAGGGAAGGCTCATCCTAGTCACATCCCATTCCCAGGCATGTAGCTCAAACAGAAAGATCCCAAGAGGAGAATTTTGTGCAATCTGTTGCTCATGTCAATATAAATAGATCAGAGGTTGGCAACGATGCTTGGAAAGGGTTAATTCATAGACTAGAAGATAGATTCGCGGAAATGGTTAAGGCCAAAAAACCTCCGAAGAACCTGTATCAAACAATCTCCATTTGTATAAATAATTATGGATTTCCCCACACCATCAATGTTTAAGGCTCCTGTGGTTACGCCTAAGTATGATGGCAAAACCGATTATGTTCTCCACATAGAGAAGTATCAAGCTACAACAGATATTTATGTAGTCCCAAGAGAAATGAGGTGTAGAGCATTATCAGGAACCATTACTGGATCCGCTCAGATATGGTAAAATAGCCTTCCTCGGGGCAATATTATGACCTTCCATCAACTGGCCGTGCTCTTTATAGGAAATTTCTATTTTGGTACAAATTCGATTAAAAGGGTAGCACATCTGTTAAGCATTAGACAGAAGGCAAGAGAAAGAACCAAGGACTATATCACTCATTTTAACAAAGAGAAACTGGAAGTCATTGACTATGATGAGAAGACAGCCATCACGGCTCTCATGAGTGGTCGTTTACCAGACATGTTGTACTACACTCAGGCCAAGGATCCTCCCAAATCCATAGCTAAATTGATGCCCAAAGCAACCAAAATTATAATGCCGAAGAAGCTATGGCTGCGAAGAAGAATGCTGAGACAAAGGAAGAAACTAAAGAGGAAGGGAAATCGAAGAGGAAACATCACAAGCATAACGGTGGGAGCAAGCAGTCGAAAGGCAAAGAAATATTAGAACACTTGAGGATTCATGCAAACTATACTCCCTTAAAGGTGGATATAAACCACGTTCTGGAAGAGATCAAGAACACCGAGGAACTGAATTGGCCAGAAAAATTAAGGACAACTCCCGAAAGAATGGATAAATCCAAGTATTACGAGTTCCATAAGGATCACGGTCACATGACCAAGAAGTTTATAGCTCTTCAAAATGAGATAGAGGCACTCATTAGACGAGGTAAGCTGAACAAGTATGTTGATCGCTAGAATTGTGGGAGGACCAATAACAGAGCTCGGTAGAGGTCTAAATCTCCTTACCAACCAAGAGACGATAAGAAAAGGGACCATGAAGATGACCCTGAAGATGACCCCGATCTCCCAAAAAGTCTAAGACAACTTGAGCGTGAGGTATTTTCAATTCATTTTGGTTCATTCGATTGTAACATGATTACAGGTGGAGATGCAGGAGGGGGTGATCATACCGTTAAGAGAAAAGCTTACCTCAATGAGGCATAAGCTTGTTCCTATATACCGTGAATAAATCTAGCAAAAGAGGATCTCCCGAGGAAGGTTAACAAAGATAAGTTGGTCATTAGTTTTTCCAAAAATGATCTGGAAGGTGTTTTATATCCTCACGGTGATCCTCTAGTGATCAAAATGAGAATTAAGGATGCAATCATCTCAATAGTACTGGTGGATAATGGTAGCTAGACAGACATCATGTTCTACCCTTACTTCGACAGTTTGAAATTAAAACTCGGTCAGTTGGAGCCATATCACAGTCCCCTCATTGGGTTCTATAAAGAAAAAGTTTTTCTTCTTTGGGATATCAAGTTAGACATATTGATTATTACTTGGCCTACCTTTAGATCAGAAAAGGTACGCTTCTTCGTGATGGCTAAAAATGTCCAATCAGCCTACAATATAATCATGGGGAGAGTAGGATTGAAAAAGTTTGAGGCAGTTCCATCCACTGTACATCAGTGTTTAAAGTTCCCGACCAACTTTGGGGTTGGAATTATGAAGGGCGATCAAATAGTATCTCAGGAATGCTACTACTCATCTGTCGAGCAAGAATAATTAGAGAACGCTAGGAAGAAAACTACTACTTCTCAAGTGGATGAATCTGATGAGTCTGAAATTGAAACCTTAGACCTAAGAGATGAAATGGAGCTCGTTAAAGGCCAGGTCATAGAGGCAACGAAAAGCATTATTCTGGATAACGAGCAACCAGAAAGAACAACTCAGATTGGTGATTAACTTGATCTGGTATTGATGCAAGAACTGGTGGCATTTATGAAGCACAGAAAATAGGTATTCGCGTAGAGTCATGAGGATATTCCAGGGATAAAAGCTTTCCCAAAAGATCATTTCCCTCAGCCCAGAATAGATCAGCTAGTAGATGAAACTTCGAGGCATGAATTTCTAAGCTTCAAGGATGACTACTCCGGATACAATCAAATTAAAATGAAGCCAGAGGATAAGGAAAGTACCTCTTTCATTACCCCACGAGGAACGTATTGTTATAATGTTATGCCTCTTGGTCTTAAGAATGCAGGTGCTATATACTGGTGACTAATGAATAAGGTGTTTGTAGAGCACATTGGCAAAAATATGGAGGTGTACGTCGACGAATTGTTGACCAAAAGTAAGAAAGCAGCTGACCATATAGGTAATTTGAAACAAACATTTGACCAGTTAGAGAAATACCAGATGAAGCTGATCCCGACCAAGTGCATTTTTGGCGTACAAGAAGGCATGTTCCTCAGGTATATTGTGAATCGAAGAGTTATTGAAGAAAATCTTGATAAAATAAAAGCCTTGCTAGAATTACAATCCCCAACCACCAAGATGGAAGTGAAAAGTCGTATGGGGCGTGTTGTAGATCTCAACAGATTCGTCTCTAGAGCAACTGATAGATGTCTTCCATTCTTCAAGGTGCTCATAAAGACCTTTGAGTATAACGAGGAATATGAGAAGGCATTTTTAGAATTGAAGAGATACTTGGGATCACCTCCTTTATTGTCGAGGCCAGTGGCTGGAGAAAAATTATATTTGTACTTAGTCGTTTCAAAAAGTCCAGTCAGTTCGACTTTGATACGAATAGAAAGCGAAGTGAAAAAACGAGTTTACTACACGAGCAAGGCATTCAGGGGAGTAGAGATCAGGTATCCAAAACTGGAAAAGTTAGCATTGGCACTGATTGAGGCAAGCAGGAGGATAAGACCATATTTTCAGGCTCTATATAAGCCATAAAAGTCAGGAAGATTAATGTATTGGGAAGTGGAATTAGGGGAATATGACATTATCTACGAGACAAGATCTTCTCTCAAAGGGCAGGTAGTGGCAGATTTCATTGCTGAATTTACCTACCCAGATATCTCCGATAAACTAGTGGCTAATGCAGATCAACTCAAGGATGCTGGAGGATTAATAGCAATTTTCCTCGATGAACTCCCAACAACAGAATTTCCAGAAGGGATGGTAGCCGATCAACCAGAATCCTCTAATAAACGGCCAGAGTTGAAGGATGAAGAAAGGAAGGACAAGATATTCCATCAAGGGATTTTGTCAGACTAAGGGTTCGATAATAATATACCTATATGGAATTTATACATTCATGGTTCTTCATGTGTAACGATTTGCGGAGCTGGAATTATTCTCAATAGTCCAGATGGAATAGACATAGAGTATGATCTGTGTTTCCAATTCAAGGCTTCTAACAATGAAGATGAGTAAGAAGAAGTAATTGTGGGCCTCAACTTAGCTAAATCATTAAATACAGATCAGGATATGGTATTCAATGATTTGCAATTAGTGGTACATCAGATGCTCAGTCTTTACGTAGCAAAATGGGAGTTAATATTGAGGTATTTAACTAAAGTTATGGAGATTGTATCCAATTTGGCAGCTATCCAAGTGATTAGAATACCAAGACTGTAGAATTAAAGGGCAAATGCACTCGCTCAGTTAGCTTCATCTACACGCACTGAGCTACGAAGAACAATTCCCATTGAGATACTGGCAATAAGAAGTATTGATGAAGATTTAATGGTGATCTTTGATGCTTTAGATATGGGACCGTCTTGGATGTATCCCATCAAGGATTATATCGAAGAAGGCACTTTACCAGCCAATTAACTTGCATCCAAGAGGTTGAAGTTTAAGGTTTTCAGATACGTCTTAAATAATGGAATTTTGTAGAGAATAAGTGTGATAACTGGTATGCAAAGATATGTACATCCCGCAGAAGTCAAAGATCTAATCGAAGAAATTCATGAAGGATCCTGTGGAGCTCACGTAGTAGGTAGAACTCTGTTACAGAGAATAAATACGTGGGGATACTATTGGCCAATAATGCGCGTTCATTATATAGCTTATGCTAAGAAATGCGATAAGTGTCAGCGATTTTCTACTATACGAAGAACTCCTCAGGCACTGTTAACACCAATCACTTCACCTTGGCCATTTGCTATGTGGGTAATAGACTTAGTCGGGCCTCTACAAATTACAAGAGGATGATTCAAATATTTAGTGGTAGCTGTTGATTACTTTACCAAATGGGTGGAAGCTGAACCTATCATTGACATGTCTTATGAAAGTGTCTATCAATTAATCTAGAAGAATATTATTTATAGATATAGTCTGCCACATGCTTTTATCACTGCTCACGGTACCCAATTTAACAATGATGAGTTCTCCGCGTATTGTCTACGGTCCAACATTCAAAAGATCCATTCCACTCCAGGTCATCCCCAAAGTAACGGGCAAACAGAGGTGATGAATATAATTCTACTGACTAGGTTAAAGAAAATATTGGATGATGCTAAAGGGAATTGGATCAATGAGCTACACTCAGTGTTATGCGCCTACTAACAACGCCCCGAACAACAACTGGAGAGTCCCCTTTCATGTTGGCTTTTGTGAGTGAAGCAGTCATACTTGCTGAATTAGGATTACCTACTCATAGGGTGTTTAATTTCAATTCTCTAGTAAGTGATTCGATGAGACACTTGCACTTGTATATGCTCGAAGAAGTCAGAGAAGAAGCAGCAATCTGAAATGCAGATTATTAGCAAAGGAATGCCATGTTCTAAAATAAAAGGGTAAAGAAGTGCGATCTCAAGGAAGGATATTATGTGCTCAAGAAAGCAATTCAGAAGAATAATAAGTTGAAAGCCAACTGGAATGGACCCTATTGCATCACAGTTGTTGTCCGACCTGGCACCTACAGAATAGAAACTCTAGAAGGGGAAGAATTCAAGAATCCTTGGAATGCATAGCACCTAAGAAAGTATTACCAGTAATGTAACTGTACATGTACCCCATTGTTTCAGTATGAATGAAAATGTGGATTTCTCAATAGTCGTTTGTGTTATGTTTTCGAAGTACTAGTGCTACACACTAACTTAACTCAGCAATAACAAAAAAAATTGTCAACAAAGTTGGTCGGCATCAGTAATAACTAACTATAAATTAGTCAACATCAACATAACTAACAATTTTGGTACAACAATCGAGTAAGGCAATGCCTGTTTAATTATGGGTGACCCAAGTGGCATCTAAACTAGGCAAGAAGATGGGTAAAATATCCACTGCCTAGGAACCTGGGCAATTATTTACTTAAATGATTGCTACAACTAAGCAGGAATATTAGATAAAAATAATTCCATTGCTTAGGCACTTATGGGTGATAAGTCACTACAACCAGGCAAACATATGGCGCAAAGTTCCATTGTCTAGGCAACCAAATCAACAGAGGACAAATTGTCCATACACACACACACACACACACACACTTAGTGACTGACAAGTACAACATTATTATAGTTGACCTCATAAAGATTGACAAGATAAACATCATACAATTAATTTATTTCCAAGGAAAAAAAGTTACAAAAAGACGATTTTTCTTCGTTACACAATCACTAACGAAATATAAATAGCCTATTCTACTATTTTCTTTTCTTCAGATTTAGGTACAGGATCCATTCCAGCTGGAGCATCATCTAAAGAAAATGAAGAGTTAATAAACTTCAAATATCACAGCATCCTGGTATTACTCGTACTTGTTCGGTCAAGCATATGAGGAGGTCGGGATATTTCAAAATCTCCGTGAAGATTGTATCATCAAGATATTTGGAAATCAAACACTGAGGAATGGATCTAACTGGAATCCAGCAAACATCTAGTTTGAAAGGAGGTACTTGCATATCAAGTAGTCCAGGGTCGTAATAATCCCACAACTCGGTTCCTTCCTCAACCTTCATTATAGTTAGCGCATTCAACTGTGACACCCCGCCTAATTAAATACCGGGCGATCAATCCTTTATTAAATTAAAATCAAGGTGAACAGTTGGTTCATTCTTAGCATCACTGTCGTAAAATAAAAACTTTCCCAAGTTAAACACCCTAAATAATTAATCTAAGTGTCAAAACAATTTAAAACTTTATTTCCATTTTTATTAAATTCCAATTTGAAAACCTTTTAAATAACCAACAGTTTAAGAATCACATAAGTGTTATGGATAGCAATCCATGCAAAAGAATTAATCCATCTAGATTAACCAAACCAAATTTAAACTACAAATGAAATCATCCTGACAAGAGTTAATACTTAAAGAGTACCGAATACTGAAAATAAATGAACATACATCTCTGACAAATCTATACTGAACGGAAAATGGGAGACACATGCCCTAACTATGAAAAACTATAACAAGAATCGAATCAATGAAGAGGTCATCTACAACAAAGACCTGCAACTCCCACATAAGCTACAGCGCGTCCAATCCAAAGAACCTATGCATGACGCCCCTGTGGCTGGGCACTTGTAATATATATATACAAAAGAGAATAGATCACAGAAAACGGGTCAGAGCCCGATTATAAAACAGTTTTAAAATTAGTTTAGCAAGTATTTAAAATGCTTACCTGCTAATGCAACAACCATGTTAGTATGCGACACTCTCTTGAGAATTCTCACCTCTCGTCTAGTGTGCATGCCTACCATACTAATGAACCTCATAAGTCTCGCTAACTTATTCTCCATACGGTTTTATCACTTGGAAATAAGGATATGATATTTACTTTAGAAAATCAATCTCTTCAAGATTTATTACGTTATTTAGAATAATTTCGTACCGTTATAAAGTTTTCGAATACTTATAGTGAAGTTGAAGAATTTATTCATTACTTAACTTCTATTACGCACAGTAGAAAGTTCTCATATAGATATACGTATATATATTAGTTACATGTATAATATATATACTAACGGCACCCCACATAAAATCTATGGTGTAAGGTTTCCATATATAAGTATATATATACCAATCACTCATATAATATATATATACTATCTGCACCCCACATACAATCTATGGTGCTGGCATACTCTTCTATCAAGTCCCTGTATCACACATATATAGGGCAATGGTAGTTCGTAATCACTCTCGGACTGCATTAACATAAAACACATACAAATGGAGGCGAAGCATAGTTCCAAGTCACTAAGAAGTCAGCACATACCCTCACATCTCTTAGGACCGTCTGACAATCAATCAGATAGCATGTACCAAGGAATCCTATGTTAGAGGGTACGAGTCAATATCCCCCATAAAGGTCCCATCAAGATAAGATCGTCCCGGCGCGGAAACCCCCGTGATAGCAAGTAGCCCGAGTATGATTTTTATACAGATATAATATATGCACAATCACACAGTCATATATATATATATATACACACCCACATTTCTAAATTAGGTGCGCTCACGACCCATAATTATAATTATCCGTTATTACACATTTTACTCGATTATTTCGTATAACGGACTCGTTATTCGTATTCTCATTTATTATACACTTCATACTCACTTCTCCTTTCTCGGAGTATTTAAAGTATAATTTCAGTAGGCATTCACTCACTTACATTCTGGTCTAACTCCCTTACGAGTCCCGATCTTTTTATTAAATATACGCATGATTTCTTATTCACATGAAAAATTCCTCGTTAATCCAAAATCCCATCCTACACTAAAATGTTATTCAACGGGGTCTACCTAGGACCTACTGGTTTTCTCTATATCCAATTATACTCCAACAACAGCAATAAAGGGATCCCATATATCTTAATCGGATTAAATCAATGGATGAGAAATATGTAGTTTTCCAGGAGTAGTCGGTCAATCGATCTATGGCAGGGGGTTGATCGATCGATCAGTCGATCGATCGATGCTCTTGGGTCGATCGATCGATCAAGCAGTTCTTGCCCAAAAACTGCAAATTAAACCTACGATTTTCATCTTCCGATTTCTCCAAAAACGTCATTAACAAGTCTAAAATTCTCAAATAACGATACTACAAGTTCTATATACATATATACAAGATTTCCTACGTGAAACATGTATAAAAATATCAACGATATCGAATTAATGGGGTAAAATTGACATAATCTTCAAGAACCCTAATTTTGAAAGAATTATCCATTCCTCTAATTATCTCCAAGATTTCTTGTTTCTAAACTCATAGTAATTCGTGGGTAATCCTCTACATGTGATGGGTATATCCATAATATATTGAATCTCTCTAAACATGCGATTTAAAGTCTCCAAATTTACAATTTCTTTCACAAAACATGATCTTGGCAATCCTAAACTAACATAGGTGAGGCATTAACCAAAAATAAAGCAAGATAGATACTTGCCTGAAACTCAAGGTTCTGATTTCGTGGATGAAATGGTATGGTTGCGTTCCCCGTCGTGCGATCTACGTTTTGGTGGTGGTGCGGCGCAACCGGATGAGTTCTTGGCCTTGGATTGCTTGGAAAGCTCTCCAACTCCTTCTCTAATGGCCGTTCTTTGATTTTGTGTTTGCAAACCCTAAGAGACAACTCCTAAAGGCTGATATATCCTTAGGAAATTCGTGGGTTTAATTCTCCAAAAATATAAAATGTCTAAAATACCCTCCCGGGATGTCAATTAGGCCTAAAAATGCCTCGAGACCCAAACTAAACCCCCAGGTACACTTTTCTGACTATCTTGACCCTTCCGGACACTTTGGCACACTCAAAACGATCATACGAGCAACTTATAATTTATTCACTTTATATAATAATAATTTAGTCCTGGCACGACACAGGCGCGTCCCGACTTAAATTTCCATAATTGCCATTCTATTCACTCATGACAATTTAATAAAATAAATCTCATATATTACTTTACTCGTCTAGTAATATTCAACAGTTTTCCAATAATTACTAACTCACATCACGTTAGTAAATATAAAAATAAATTTTCGGATTAATATTAAATTAATATCTCAATTTAAATTTAATAAATTCCCAATTTTAAAAGCCATAAAAATACGGTGTATTACATCTACCACCCCTGTTTATCCCTCATTATTTGATTGCTTCAACCTGGCATCAAGATGACACAAAGCTTCATCGTATCCCCCATCCAAAACTCTCTAGGCTTCTTGTGGAATTGATAATTTAATCGCTCAACATGTTGATGAAGCTTCTTCACCAAACTTTCTTTATTATTCAACGCAAAACTCTGATTGGAAAGTTTCTAGGTAAGAGTCTGAATTTTTTGAGACATCTTAACTAAAGCTTGATTTTTTGCCTTCAATTGAGCAACCTGGTTTTCTAAAGCGTGTTGAGCCCTAGTCTCTTTGATGCTTCTTCGACCAGCTCTTGCTCTACCCCAGTTAGAGGATGTAGGTCTGGTTCTCTTCAAAGCATCTGATTCTTCTCTTAATAAAGCATTTTCAGTCTCCAAAAAGGAAAAACCTTCATCATTGACTAGGTCCAGGGCTGCAGAAGAAGAAGTAGATTTCAGTTGTCTTAATTCTTCTCTCAAATCATTATTTTCTTCCTCCAGCAACTTGGCAATATTTCTATGATCTTCAACCTCAAGCTTTAGCAGACTCTCTCTCTTATTATGGGCTGAAATAAATTTTTCATAACCCCGATCAATGCTCAACTGTTGGTACTTCTTCTCATAACCTTTTTGCAGAAGAGAAGTGGTTTCCTTGTGTTGAAGTTGAAGTTCTTCAATCATTCCTTAAAGGTATTAAATCATCTCATAGTAAGCCACATTATTTGCTACAGCCCGATCAAGTAAATATTTTAAATATTAGTAAGCATCAATTGCTCGCCCAGAGGCATCAGATATAAGAATATCAATTATTTGTGCTTCAGAGAAGTCTGCATGACCAACTTTAAAGTAATCAGTACACTTCTTCATTAACTTTGTATCATAAGTTGACAATAATTCCATCATGGTAATAAACTAGCAAGGCAAAGTAAAAACAGATCAACAAATAACATAGCTATAAAGGAGAAGCTCAGAATAAATAACAAAGTCCATTTTATTGATCATAAGAGAAGAGATCTCTGTCGAGCTAGATCAGCCTCTTTGGTAGCTTCCACAACTTTTTATTGAGCTTCCTCAGCAGACTTGATGTTATTTTCCCATGCAACTTTTTCAGCCTCACACTTTTGTCGAAATTCCTCCAAAGATTTTGACAACCCAGTAAGGGCTTTTGCTACTCCATCGAAAGAAGTTGTAGTTTTGATAGCCTCATCCTTCTTTAGGATATTATTAAAATACACCAAAAACTGTAAGATGAAAAGAATCCCAAATCATAAAATGAGCTTTGTATAAAGAATCAAAATGACAAGTATAATGGAACTTACTGATGCAAGGTGTTGGGCTGCCAAGTCAGTGACCTTCTCCCGAGGACTAGAAGTCTCAGCAGCTCAGAAGTCAGGAAGAGTTCCAGACCAGATCAATTTCTTACCCAAGCTTGGAGAAATGAGTGCTGGAGAACTACTTTCAAAGAAGGTACCTCAACCCCAGAAGGTTTATCAGCAACATCCAAAATTTTCTTAGCAAGACCCCTTCTCAATCTTTTCAGAGGAAAAACTTCAATGAAAGGTGATGTCTCTTCTTGAACAACAACAACCCATTCAATCCAAGGTATTGCCTCTTTTGGAGTAACTGGGGGCTTCTTGCTGACTTCCTTGACAGTTGTGACTGCTTCTCCAGATGGAGTAACATACTTTTTCTTAGTCCCTTCAGCTAGGATGTCTTATTTGCTCTTCTTCACCCCATCAGCACTAGGAGAAATCTTGGCAAAAATATCAAGAACTCTCCTCCTCTTCGTCATTAGGTCAGCAATAGAAGTGACCAAATTAGAGGACGATTCTTCAATAATTGAAGAATATACTAGAACGTGCTCAAGATCAATCACTAAAGGAAGAGCAAGAGGCCGAGCAATTAAAGAGAAAGTGGTGTTCTTGTATCTCAGCAAATAGGAAGAAGACCTCACGTGTTCCCCAGCTATTGCTTGATGAAAATCCCAAATAAATTTCAAACATTTCATATTAATATCACTCTCTTTTGGGGATTTTCTCTTGCTGACAATTGCAACATAAAAAATAAATATCAGTGACACATTTTATCAAACAAAAGCATAGTTAAATTGAAAAATATAACAATCTATCCCATTGCCATAAAGTGGACATCTAGGACCTTGGTACACGTCTTTCCCTTTTATTGGGGGATGTTGACAATTTTTCATCATAACCTCATGTTCAAAATAATCCCTATTAGCTTCAGGGAGATTGACCACTAAAGCTCTATTAGAAAACCTAGTTTTTAAATAAAAGGTGGTGTCACTGGTAACCCATTTATAGCAGTACATAATTTTAGTAATCCCTAGACGAGTTCCATAAATTTGATTCAATCTATGTACGCAATTAACTACCCTCCATGTATTTGGTACTACTCTTGCAGGAAAAATATCAAAATATTTGCAAAATTCCAAACACAGGGGATTAGGCGGGAAAGAAAAACCACATTTGGCCACAAAAATATTAGGAAACCAATGTCCCTCTGCTAGAGAAAATAAATTAGAAGGGCAAGAAGGTTCTTCCAGAATAACCCAAGAAGGAATTCCAAAATCGTCCCTAAACTTATCCAATGATTTGATAAGGTATACCATGATGGCTAAAACAAAGAAAGAAGAATTAAGGACGAAGTTCTTACAGAAACATTAAGAAATCAGCTAAGGCAGATAACAAAGAAGATGATCGTAAGAATAAAAGTAAGAAGACAAAGAGTTTGGGAATCTAGATGGCAAATGGTAGAAGATAATCTTCTTTTATTGCCTTTATATACGCTTCTTTGGAAAACGGTAAAAGTAATAATCACAGATGACGACGATTGCGTTTTCGGACGCTAATCAAGGAAAAAGATGCAAGTACCCAAGCATTCGGCAAAAATTCAATATAATTTGAAGTTTTCCACTTCGCGCTAAAAAATATTATGCTAAGAGGAAAATTTTGAAAGTGTTGAAGGTCTGTAACCAAACAAAACATGGGAAATATTCCCGAGAAACTTTTGGGTATAATATTTCACACTCTCACATCCAACCTCAACTATGAGACATTGGGGGCTTATGTTGATACAAAAATTAGTCAGCTGACGTGGACCAGTTATGTTAAGACACGTGTCATCCAGCATGGTATAAATATATGTATCGAGCAACTTAACACGTCGAGCTACTCAACATACCGAGCTATTCAGTATACCGAGCAACTAGCTGGGAAGACTAAACGACCAAGACAGATTTAATGAATATTCTAACTATGTATCGATGTATTTACCTATTTAGTAACGGTGTATTGTCTATTCATATGGGTAGCCCGAGGGCTATAAATACATTGTAATACCCTCATGGTAGGGTAAGCTATCATAAGCAAAGCTAATCAATATTAAGGCGAACCACCCAGCAATACAAGACAGTGGACATAAGCCATTTTGTTAAGTTTGAACCACTTTAAAAATCCTTTGTCTTATTTCTTTGTTCATATTTACCCGTGATTAATTAATTAGATAAAATCTAGTTTTTTACATCAACAATCATTTTGTTTTATCATCTGACTTAAGGTCTCTATCTTATGGTTAAGATCCATGATAGTTTTTTCAAGCCTAGTACTTTTCTTGAGCGTTTTTATGTATAGTGTGTGAATGTCAAGAAGGTGATCATTTTCGGAGTCGCTAATTGTGCACTGTGCAGTGTGCAGTGTCCCCCGATGGTTTATTTTTAGGACTCACACACCCATTGACATCAATAATAGTGCGTTCCCTTTGACTCACACACATAGCGTTTGAAGCATTATCAACATTCTCAAGCAATAAAGTAGATAAACCTGTAGGCATACTATCAGTCATGGTATGATTAGATTCCTCATCATCATTGTATATTATCTCAGTAAAGAATGACATGCAAGGGTCAGAAGTGTTATATGACTCAAGTTCATCATTTTCAGAATCACTTGAGTAATCCTAATTCTTGCTTAAATGAGCCCTATAATGTTTGTGAATTTTCTCTAAAAGTTAACTCTACATGCACTAGCCATGTGTATTAGCTTTCCACATCTATAGCATTCAACATTCTTAAGGTCTTTCTCAGGTCTCTTGTGATTTTCAGACTGGTGTTTGTCTTATCTTCTCTCATAAGGCCTGTTGTTAGATTGATTTGGATAAGTATGTTTGCCTTGTCTTTTAACTATTTTATTTCGAAAACTCATAATTTTCTTAAACTGTTTAGACATTAAGGCAATTTGATTATCCAAAGTATCTAAATTACGGTCCTCATCAGAGTTCAAGTCAATGTTAGGTAGGCTAAATTCAGGCGTGGTTAACTTAGATGAAAAGATAAAATTGGAGGTAGATTGTTTCATTTGGGACTGTCTTAATTGTTTCTTAAATTCTAGTTCCATTTCCACATTTCTCAATTTTTTACTAAGGAGTTTAGGTGTCACATTTTGATCATCCATCTCCTCAATTGCATATCTCTTATTGTCAAATTTTTGTGGAGGTGATCTTAGAAATTTAGATACAATTTTCTTTTTATTATAAACAATCCCATTATCATGGAATTCGGTCACAATGTCTGTTAGTCTAATATAGAAGTCAACAAATGACTCAATCTCAGTCATGATCAATGAGTTATACTACTGGATTAGCATTTGAGTTTTAGCAGCTTTAACTCTGGTATCACCCTCATGTGCAGTCACTAGGGTGTCCCAAGCTTCTTTAGAGGTAGAACATAATGATATTCTCTTAAATTTGTGTTCATTTATAGACATGAATATAACATGTTTTCCTTTATTGTTATTAAGTGAAACCTATTTCTCTTATTTAGTGAAGTCACTTAGTAACTTTCTAATCCTCACATTACTTCCTTCAACGGCTGGTTTAGTAGGAAAAGTGTAACCATTTTCTATAACTTCCCAGACATAATCTCCCACAGTCCCTTGGATGAATGTAAACATCCTTACCTTTCAGTAAGGGAAGTTAGTTCCATCAAACAGAGAGGGTCTGGACAGGTTACCTAGTCTCTCAAACTTCTCGTCCATAATTTATTTTTGAGAAAACAATTTCAGAAACACAAGATCTTAAAAAAATTTTGAGAAACCAAAGCTCTGATACCAATTGAAAAACTGTCACTTATGTTGTTTAATACAAGATTAAACTATCTAAATGGCTCTGAACTGTTTGTTGAAGAAACTCTTTTATTAAAAAATTATAAACACAAGATGTGTAAAACAGTTATGAACGAGTAATTTCAGTTATAGGTTTATCAAGCAAAATAAACCAACACAACCTTAAGAAAGGGATGAGAGTAAAAGGAAGTGTACACAAACAATTTTAATGTGGTAAAACCCCACCCAATTGGGGAAACATCCATGGTGACCTCTACACCACAAAAGTAAAAAGTCTACTAAAAATGAGTAACAGATTACAAGCTATATAGCAATCAAGACACACAAACAAACATAATCTAAATTCAGAAATGTACCAACTCCTCTGGCGTGTTCTGAATTCTCCTAAGGTTCTGATTGTTGCTGATGTTCTCCCAGCTTCTTATCTTTACTCCTTTTAGCTCTATGTCGACTCTAACAATCCAATATCTCAGAACCAACACGTTTCAGTGTAGTAGTGTGAAGGTGTGTGTGGTGAAGTGCTCTAAACTCATTCATGCAACACACACACACTTAATTACAAACAATATGAGAATTAAATAACAAACATATCTCTTTAGATGCAAAGTTTCCCAAAATCAGCTTAGTTAAATAAGTCAGACTTTGGATCTTTCAAATAACCGCAGATCAAGAAGGAATCATGCTATACAAACTAGCCAAGATCCTATACACTTTCTTTGTTTTCTGAAAATAAAAAATGAAAGTGAAATCCCAATAAAGATCTCAAAACTAGATCTAAGTCTGACGATTTGAGTAAGTTGAAATTAGAAAGGGTATTGTTGGTTTAGGGTTTGAAAACAACATTTATTTTGAAAATAACCAACAAAGAATAGATTTCTAGAAATAAGAAATCAGATATAGCAAATAACTACGTGATCTGTATCATAGAAATCAAATCTCAGATTTCTATATGAAGAAATAAAGACTTAATCAACGTGATTAAGTTGGCAACGAGATATCAGACAGTAAAGGGAAATTTTCTCAAATCACGAACTATAAACACTCACAAAAAGTTTTTCTTGTTTGGATTTGGTTTCAAGTTTAGAGTTAGGTTTGTAAAAATTGTACGAACTCTCTCTCCTACTCTTTCTCTCTCTACTCTCTCAGAGGAAACAAATGACCAAAAGTTACAAAATCGAAGGCGAGGTCTCCTTTTATACTGAGAGTAGAAGGCTCTAGAATATCGAAGAGAAATGGACGATCAGGATGCATTCGAAGATGATCTAGGGGCTACCAATGCACCGCATTTAAAATATATTTGATTGGTTCAAAATCAAACATGTGTATTATAACAAAACACATGCAGGTCGGGGATTAAGAAGATCCAATGGTGCACAATGAGTGTTAAGAATGCGAGTGTAAGAAAACACACATCAGGCAGTTATAAAGACAACACGTGTAAGGCTACGATCGAGTGAAAAATGCGTGTTTTAGAACATTTGGAAATATAAATTGCACCCACAATATTCTCAAGCGCTTTCGGATTCTACCCAACCAGAATTTATGCCATAAAAATAATGTATAAATCTAACCCCAAAGGTTTTTAAGCCAACCAAATTAATTTCTAAAAATAATTTTAAAATCATATAAATTATTTAAAAATTCCCTAAAATAGTAGAAAATCCATTTCAAGGGAATTAACTCACACACAACCAAATATATCATGCTATAATGTATGTATGCACTCTTAATGGGTGATGGCGGTGAACTTATAGACGTATTAAATGAAGAGTCTGAGGTTCTTTGGTTACTAGGGATATGACTCAAATTTTGTCACAATTTCCAAACTAGATGAGCACTTATATAGTATAGACTTAAGTAAATCAAAGATATATGGTTCTTCATCAGTTCTCTCCCATACCACGTAGGCCTAGTCCATGAGAACGGAGGTCGAGGCTCATATGAAGACTCAACTTAATAGACCGATGGTCATCCCTTCAAAAGACTGACCTGACGAATCGACTTGGCCTGGTCTATGACAGCCGACACTTGACACCCGGTAGAACATATGTGGATTCAATAAGTTACCATCCCATGTGGACAAACTGTTATAACAAGATCTTCATGAGCACGTGAGGGAATATTTCATCATCATGACATATATGTGCCAGGGACAAGTGGCTAATTCTAATTGGTTGCCTCGTCATATGCATGATTATTACATTGTCGGGGGGTACAATATGCACCCCAAGGGCTATAAATACCTATCATCTTCTTCCATATGGCGGATCAAAATTCTAAACCTTAGCCCAGGCTCTCTTAAACATAGTTTAGAGAGAGAAAGTACTAGAGAGCTGTATTTTATGTCATTAGAGCTCCATTTCTTAGTATAAAAACACACAACACCTGCATAGTGGAGTAAGCCAATAGTTGAACCGCTTATATAATCGTGTTCATCCTCTTTTCCACATCTCCTTTTATATTTACTCCACTGCTCTTATCTCCATTACTATAGATTGCTAGCTTGAGCTCATTACAAGTTTAAGTTGTGATATCTATGGTACATCAATATATATATCGGGGGTTAAAATATACACCATCAATAATTATGTGGCACGTGGAAAGAGGACCGAGGAAGATGACGACACATACTCAACTTAGTAAGATAAGGATAACTAGAGTCCTTGATAAAGTAAAAGACTAACTATACCAAAAAACACTATTTACTGTAACTCAAACTCTATAAGAATATGACGTATCCATTTGTAACCCCTCACCCTATATAAAAGGTAGACCCCCATTATGAAAGGGGGTTCAGAAACTAAAGAAATACTCACATATAAATTGTCTAAGACATCGTATTCTAACAGACGAAGATAAATTGTTTATGATTATCATCATTATGATGTCACCACGAACATCTTCTGATAAGCACCCATAATCGTACAATTTATACCCCGAATAGATGTATTTTAGTTACTAACTCTCGACAATATGAGTCTTATGTGCTTAAATGTTTGTCATGCATGCTTAACTGCAATTGCGGTATCAAAAGCTACATTTAAAGGTCAATTGCAGTTTTATGGAGCTAATTCCCCTCACCCGTAACCCTAGCCCAAACTAAGCCTAAACCGAAACTAAACTTACCCCAAGCCTGTGTGTGTTTGTTTGTGCCCTTTTTATTATTTTTTAGATTTTTAGTTTGAATCATTTCTATTTTTAGGATTTATTTTAGATTTATTTAATATTTTCTAGATTTATTTTCTATTTTTATTTTTATTTTTATTTTTATTTTTACAATTTTATTTTATTTTGATTTTTATTAGTTTTTATTTTAGTTTTTATTCTATTTTATCTTATTTTATTAGGATTAGATTTTTTAGGATTTATGTATTTTTAGTTTTATTTAATTTTGCATTTTCTTTTTAGGATTTTTATTTTAAATTTTATTAGATTTTATTTTTATTTTATTTATTTTTAGTTTCATGTTTTTATTGAGTCTTTATTTTATTTTTAGAATAGGAGTTTTATTTTTAGATTTTTAGTTTTAATTATTTTATTTTTTTAGTTAGTCAGTGAGTGTAATTTTTAGGAGTCCAAATTAAACACACCCTACCTAAGTCACACCACACTATCCTATACCCTAAAACACTCAACCACACCCATTGACCCTACAACTCACCTACACTAGATCAACCCCTACTTCATCTTCTTCCCTCACCATCTCCTCTCTTTCTTTTCCCCCATAACCAAAACACCAAACATCTCTCCTCTCTCTTCCTCAACAAATCACCACTATTAACATCTCATTTACCACCGGAGCTACCCAACAAACACCCAGGCGGCCTCACCTCTCTCTCACTCCCACCGGCCATATCCCCTGTATACCCCCTACCCACGATCTTGGCCGGTACCCCACAAACCAGGCCAGCGCCCTCTGCCACGAGCTCCGGTGCAGAAACCGGCGCTCCTTCACTCCTCTCGACCTCCTGCCAACCGAAAACGCCCCACCATCTGAACCCTCTCTCTCCCTCACTACGCTCGCAACCACCGCCCGAGTGCGGACCTCACCCTTGCCAACCCGCCCCTCTCATTCGCGACCTAACCGCTCCCGATCTCCGACCCCGGCCACTTCTGCCACCTCCGACCAGCCATGAGCTGCGACCCAGAACCCAAACCCACCATGCCAAACCCGATTCCAACCTTCACTTCTCCACAAGCCTTAACCCATTTTCCATGTAAGCCTTCCACGATTTGTTATCTCCTGCAATTCAAAACCAAATGCCAAAACCCAAATGCCACATGTGCATAATAAATCAACTTAAACCCTTTTTCCCTATAATACCCCCAACTACCTTTTTTTACCCAAATTCCAAAAATACCCTCTAAACCAAATCAAATTTTATTCCAACTCCTCTCAACCCACATGCTCCCCTCACCATTCCCATGCACACCCAACCCAATTCCCAAAAATACCCCCATGCTCCATGCCTACTATAAAGAGAAGATGAAGACTCAAAATGGATCATCATCAACTAGAGAGGAAATTCTAGTGAGAGAAATAATATTTTAGTGTAGCTTTTTAGATTAGAATTTTTATTTTATTATTTTTAGATAGTGAGGAGAAAATAAATTGTTGTGAGGATGAAATTGAGTGAAATTATTGATGTAATTGTGTTTGAATCATTCAATTTAAGGGATGTGAATTTCAATTCATGGATTGAAGATCAATTAAGCATCAAGAGATTTAGGTTCGATTGTTCTTTTCTCTTCTCATTTATTGTATGCCTTTGATTATTGATTTCTCATATTGTATATCATGTTAGGCTAAAACCCCTTTCAAGGGGTGGGGTGAAACCCTTATTTGATATTATTTTAGTTTAATTAGTTTGATTACTTGAAATTTTCCTTTGAATGTTAAATATGATCCATCACCCTTAGATTTACGCCTCGAGAGAGGGTAAATGATTTTCGAGAGAAAATCGAAATTCTAGTGATAATACCCATTTTAGATTCGAAATAGAGATAGGGGTTTCTTAAGTGGCGTATTATAACTTGAATTTCAACTCTAAATTTATTTTCTAAGATTTACATAAAATTTAATTGATCGATCTTAGTGGGTGATTAATTAAAAGGAGTGTTGATCTATTTTTCTAGAGTTGTGGGGTGTTAAACTTAATATTCTAAAATGTTATTATTAAAATTACATTTGTAACGAGAGTTGATTTGTAGTTTTGATATTAATTTGGGAGAATTAAATTAATTAATTAGAATAACTAAAATTTGTGGTGTAATCCCACTCCTTGATTGTTCTCACAATTATTTACCTCACTTTATCTTTTATTTTAGTGTTAGACTTTGTTTTCATGTTAGTCATTTTCTAGTTAGTTATTATCATATTACATTTAGTTTAGTTTAGTTTAGTTTAGACCTCACCTCACCCTATTGTTTTAATATTGAAAAAGCTAAAAAAAAAATTAAAAAGTGAAAAAGCACAAAAAGAAAATAAAAAGTGAATTACAATTGAAATTATTCCATTTGCTTTACTCCCTAGAAAGTGGTTTGACATCCTTACTTACCACTCTACACATGAGTTTATTATATTTGTAGGTACATAAGGATTTTGATTAGAAGGAACTTTTCAACAACGACAATATGCAAAAAAGTCTTTCTATCACATTCAACATGTCCAGAGTGATAATAGTCATTCGAAAAAGCCTCATGTCATGTCCTCTCGAAAAAGCCTCATGTCCAGAGTGATAATAGTCATTCGAAAAAGCCTCATGTCCAGAGTGATTATAGTCATGTGGTCAGCCTCTCGAATTGGACCCTGGAAAAATCCTAATACATAGAGATACCCTATACTAAGTGCACACCCGAGCAAGCCTCGATGCAAGAGTGCTTATATGCCTGTGGTAAGCATCTTCAAAAATCCTAATACGAGTAAATACCCTACACTAGGTGCACACTCGAGAAAGCCTCAGCACAAGAGTTCTTATAGGCATGTGGTCTACCTCTCGAATTGGACCATGGAAAAATCCTAATACAGGGAGATACCCTAGACTAGGTGCACACCCGAGAAATCCTTGGCATAAGTGCTGAATGGAATGTGGCCAACAACTTTAATTAGGCCATTAAATAATACAAGAAAATGAATTATAATCGACCTGATGTCCCGAGGGTACGTAAGGAGCTCGACACACTCGAGTTCAATTCATATATCGATTGAACATCTCTCAACTCAAGTAAATCATTCCTCCAAGACCTTACTTATGATCAGCCAAACAAGATTTAAAAGATGAGCGACAATTCAAAGTAATCAAGTCATGTTAACATTGACGACTACACATGTTTACAGAGATTACGGACCAACTTTCAGCTTATTTCAGAATCAATTTAGTTGAACTGACTAGGGGCTATTGTGGGGTAAAATGTACACAACTAATAATAGCGTGACAAGTAGCAAGCGGGTCAGTCAAGATGACGACATATACCCGATCTAGTAAGATAACTGCGACCACAGTCCTTGACAAAGTACAAGACTAACTAAACTAGGAAACACTATTTTATTGTAACTCAAACTCTATGATAATAAGACTTATCTATTTGTAACCCCTAACACTATATAAAAGGCAGACCTCCCATTGCAAAAGGGGCTTAGAGGCTTGAGAAACACTCTCATATAAATTCTTTCAAGTTTATAGTGAACCACTATTGAAGCCACATGAACATAGGCCACCAATGGTCAAACCACGTAAATTCTTGTCTTTTTCTCATTTATTTTTATACTCTCGTCATGATTGTAGGGCACCCTTTCAGGTGAATTTTTTTACCACACGTGCACGCGCACACGCGCGCGCACACACACACACACGCATACACACACACACACACACACACATATATATATATATATATAACATCTCATGTACGAGATTCCCATATCCTATAAGATGCGGAATCGCACATGGCATGTAATTAAACCAACGTAATTGTTTTCTTCTCTCTTCTTTCTCCTCCCTCATTTATTTCATGCATATGCTTCTCTCTCTTTTCTTCACTCGTTGATGACCTATTTTTCTATCTCATATTTGTCTATCTAATCTATCTTCTCTTCGTTTCTCACTCATATCTCTCATGAACTTTCTTTCTCCTTTATATATACATCATGATATATACTATTTAGTGGGTCATGTTTCACAATCTCTTACAATTTCTTTGTAAAAGTGTTGATGTGGCAAAGAAGCATCAATTGCATGGAGGTGAGAGAAAATATAGCGAGTACCAAGACACGATTTTTTTTATGGGATTTGATATATGTTGGGTTGGTAAAAGAAGGTAGATTTTAAGAAAAGTAAGAAGTCTGCATCTTATAATATGCGGGAATCTCGTTCATGAGAAGTTTTTTTTTATGTGTGTGTATACACAGAGAGTCTCATGTGAGATCCTTAAATGAGGATCTCTTATGGAGACCAATTTTTTTAATAGTAATAAAAAACCAGGGAATTATCCCAATACTTTACAAACTAGGGAAACCTTTACTTCAGAATCGCAGTAGGATAGTTACCAAGATGCATCGGCCCAGAAGGAGCAGAGCGAAGGTTGAAGAAAACACATGAAGAGCATTGCCAAATATAAGAGGGTACTTTATATTATAGATGGAGGTGTAACCCCTATAGGTATGGCGATAACAACTAACCCAATATTCTTGACTTAGTACAGAATAAACACACAATCACAATATAATAACAACTTAGATTGAAATAAACAATAAATGAACCTTAGAAACAACTCATTCAAAGGGAGAGAGAAACAAACACTCTCAGATACACCTCGGTAGGTAGCTCAAAAACCAAGGTCCCACACACATAACACAACAATAGATGGTAGTGAAAGCTTGGCAACAACCAACAATGGTCGGTGAGTTAAATGCCCCCTGCTTTTGCAATAACTCCCTTGCTCTCAATGTCTTTTCTCTCTCTAGAAAGAACTCAGGACAAATAACTCTCTCTTCTCTCCAAAGAGAACCCCTTTTCTCTGAAATTAATGGGATCTCTAAATAGCCACCAACCTCTCCTGAGATATGTCAGTCTTAATCAATGTGAAAAACCTTCTAATTTATGTCACTAGCATTAAATGCACGCAAACACCTTTTGGCTGTCAGTTGTGTTAGGAAGCTATCACACTTCAATGGTCATCCACCAAACCTTCTGACAACCCCTCAAACTTCCATGGTTTACTTAAGTTTGGATTGGATAGTAGGTAGGTGGCGTGTGACATCACCTAAAGAAGATGTGACATTTAAAAATGAACTGTTTGGCACTGGGCTCAAAGTGAGATGGAACTCGTGGTTCTTCTAGATAAGCTGTCTCGGGTTATGGTACCTCGATATTTTACCAGGTGTATCTAGAATGGTTAAGTCAAGCCTTAACATTTCCTTACTTCTCAATCCTCCAAACTAGTTCCCTCTTAGGTTCCCTTGATGAGGTCATCTGATAGAGCATGAAATCTCTCCCAAGCCCTGCCAAACTTGGCCCCTCGCGGATACCGTTTGACTTCACTCTCACATTATAAATCATTAAAACATATAAGTTATAATACATCTCTACACTGTCAACTCTGAGTTTCCTCTCTGAGTGAGGTTCCTCTGGTAAGTTTCCTCTGAACTTCTTATAACAAGTTTCCTCTAAGCGTCCTCTGGCAAGGTTCCTCCGAGATTCCTCTGGTAAAGCTTCCTCTGGCGAGCTTCCTCTGGCAAGCTTCATCTGAGCTTCTTCTGGAAAGCTTCCTCTGGAAATCTTCCTCTAAGCTTCCTTTAGCAAGCTTCCTTTGGTGAGCTTCCTCTAGCAAGCTTCCTCTGGTGAGCTTCCTCTGAGCTTCTTTTATGAGCTTCCTATGGTAAGCTTCCTCTGAGATTCTTTTGGTAAGCTTCATCTGAGCTTCTTTTGGAAATCTTCCACTGAGCTTCTTTTGGTAAGATTCCTCCGAGATTCTTCTGAAAAGCTTCCTCCGAGCTTCTTATGGAAAGACTCCTCTAGCAAGCTTCCTCTATATGGGAATTAGCCCAATACTTTACAAACCAGGGAAACCTATACTTCATAAATGCAGGATAATGGTTATCAAGATGAATCGGCCAAGAAAAAGTAGAGCAGAGGTTAAAGAAAACACATGAAGAGCATTGTGAAATAACTGAGATACCTCTTTACAGGTGTAAGAGGGTAGTTTAGATTAGATGAATGCATAACCCCTTTTTAGTAGAGTAATGATAAGTTGAACAACAACACTATTGATTAACTTCAGGACACGCAAGCACAATTTAGTGAAGATAAACTCAGTTAAAACTCACGAATACCTCGTATATAACTCAATAAGATAATAACAAACTCAAAAGTAACTCATTTGGAGGGAGAGAGAAGTAAACATCCTAGATACACCTTGGCAGGCAGCCAAAACACCCTCACCACCCTCAATGATCTCTGTGAAATATTAAAGCTTTGTAATAAATGAAGATGGTGGGTGAGTAAGCCCTCTGGCTCATAATAAATATCTCTAGTAATAACTTCTGAACTCTCGAATAAGAACATGACCTCTTCCCAGAGGTGGTTGGGGTCCTTAAATAGTCCCCCACACTACCCCCGAGGCAACTCAGTCATTAATGCGTGTGAAAGACATCCATCATACTTTATGTCACAAACATTAAATACCTTATCTCCACATCATATGAATTAAATGCCAAATCATGCCTTTTTCCTAACCACTATATCTCAGGTGGCTTTCGTCACGGTGGCTCACTAACTGTCTGACAGACCCAAATTCCACGGTGGTTTACTCAAGTGCATATTTGACATTGCCTAGTTGGCTAGTGACATCAGATAGAGTGGATGTGACATTAAGTATAGGGTTAGTTGTTTCACAACTCAACGCCCGATGGAACTCAAAGAAGCTCCGCCCGAGATTCCACGATAAGGGTCCTTCGGTGTTTTACCAGGTGTATTTAAGATGGTCAGGACAAGTCCCAACGGTGCCTCACTTCTCAATCCTCCAAACCAAGTCCCTCCAAAGTTCCCACGGAGAGGTCGTTCGATAGAGCATGAAAGCTCTCCCAGGCCCTGCCAAGCCTGGTCTCTCGCGAGTACCGTTCGACCTCACACACAATCATTATACTCATTACATCTTTACAATTGTTATAGCTCATAGTCGATATAAACATAAGATACAACAAGGCTAAATTAATCAATAGGACTAAAGGACGAGCTCTCTCAGTCAGTTTCATCACTGGAAGGTCCCTTTGGGTTGCCGCGCAGAGTTGCCATGCTAAGCTATCTTAATCCCAAATAGTGTTGTAAATTGGGGGATTATCTCTATTCTCAGGATTATCTTCAAGCCCCCTCTACACTACCCCTTCGTGGAGGGATTTATTATGGGAACAAGAAATGTCTGCACAAAAACTTCTCAATCCGTTGAATCTTCTCAGTGTGAGGAAAAAAATCTCCCCGATGTACGTGAGTCGAAGCGCTATGGATTATCGACGTTTTGTGAAGGGCCATTACCACTTTACCCTGCTTCTGAATTTCAACCGTTTTATCTTTGCTTCAACGACTAGTTTTGGGATTCTCTCAAAACACCTGCTGGCTTTATCAAATACCCATTTGGACTATGGGGTAGTGAAATTCTCCCGTTTGTGGAGTATAGTTGTAGGAAGTGATTTTATCGTTAGGAATGCCCCTATCGTTGTGACTTGTGAAATTCTCCCTTGTAACGTTTCACCATGTTCGAAAAAGAAGAAATTATCCCCGATGTAGTTGAGTCATAATTTGGACTTATGGCGAGGGAACATCGAAGCTTTTTTTTTTGAACCGTTGGGACAGTTTCTTTGATAGGGGTTTATTGGATATGTCTGACAAAACAATATGGTGCTAATACTCAAACTTACCTAGGAAGAAAACTCTTTCTATTCCTCATGCGTCACTTCTCAACTTACATGGCACTGTCTTTTTGACTGTCACGCACTTCCCGAAGTGCCACATGTCCATTTGAAATGATTATAATCGGCTTTTCACGTGTGGTGGTGGAAAACTCAACAGACGGGTTTAAAAGATCTCAAACGTTTATATTTCAAACTCTTCTCTTTCCTTCATCTTCTTTAAGCTTCCATCTACACTAGAGAGAGAAACTTTGCCAAAACTCCATTGTTTACTAAGTTTTAACCTAGTTTTCTTTTTCCTCTCGTCTGCTACGCCACCACCTGTGGTTGCGTTCCTCCCTTTTTCATTCCTAACCCTTCTTTACCAAGCAGTTTATTTCATCGCCACTTACTATGGCTTCTTCAAGTATTTCAAAATCTACAACCACCACTAATCAGCCAAGGTGCCATTCTACCACCTCTGGCGCCGCTGCTACCCTTAGCGTTGCTACCCTGGATGCTTCTCGTCAAGAGAAACTAAGTTTTTACTGCTGATTTCCCATCTTTGGCAAAGATGATGAGTTCTCTGATGCATGTAAGACCTGCCATTTTTCATCCAAGTACGATCCTTTACTGCTGGGTGATAAAGATGAAGATTCATCGAAGTGGGGATTTCTTCCTTTAGAGGGGACTCTACGCTTTTGGTTGGACCGTGGTGACTTCCCCTACTCTCAGATCGATTTCGAGGCACATGGAGGATCGCCAGCTCATTTTGCTTCCCGACATGCACACATGCAGATCTATCATTCTATAGTTCTTGCAAAGGTTGGCCTTCATCAAGCTAGCTGGTTTGGGGAGTTCACTCTTTCCAAGAAGAACGCTGTGCTCTAAGTATTGGTTTCCAGATGGAACGTTACAACTGACATGTTCTTTACTGCATGGGGGAAGTTCACCTTTACGTTGGAGGATGTCTGTGAGCTACTTGGGTTTGAGCCTATGGGTGAGTTTACATATGATGATGAGGCCTTGGATGCCAAAGAAACTGCTAACCGAGATAAGCTTGATTGAATCTGTCGCCGTTGCACTGGGTCTTCAAACAAGGCCACTTTTACTCCCCTTATCAGCTATTTTTTTGAAGCTCTTACTGCGAAGGACGTCACTGCTATAACGGGCCAAGGTAAAGGTACATCTTTGGAACTACCAGCCAATATTCTTGTGCTTCTTTCATGTTTCTTTTTAACTGGGAAACCCAACGACCAACCCAAGGGGACCTTATAAACATTTACATCCATTTGGCTAGGGATTTCAACCTTCCTCTAGCTGATATTGCTTTGGGGTCCCTCTACACTTGGTTGGATTAAGCCCATATTAAAATGGCATGGTCAATGGGTCATTACAACTTAGCTAACTTTGCCAACACCATTATCTTAACGGGCATCCTTTATACCCATTTTCTTTCCATTGATGCCAAATCTATCCCTTACCCCATGAGTTAAGACATTAAGCCTCCACGCCTCTTATGCTTCCATAAGAAACAAAGCCGAAAGGAGATAATGGGAGTTTTTGATTGTTTTGATTCTTTTGTCATGAGACCATACAGTGGGTCTACCTTTGCCCAGACTTGAAACTTTTTCCCTTCTACAGCTTCAACGATCACTTTTATTCCAATTGTAGAAGATCCTTCACAGGCTGTGGTACTTCTGTTCACTCTTGCGTTTCTTCCTTCCTTCACTGAATGTAGTACACTTCTGAGCCTTATAACCCCGATAGATATATCAGGCAGTTTAGGTTTAATCAGGGGGCTTCTCGACCTGTGTTTCAACTGAGAAATAAAAAGGCTACTTTTACTCAGGCTTGTACGTTCTACCTTACAGCAGTAGTACTTGATGTGACCTCTACCATGGATGGTCGAGTCACCCTTCCTAGTGCCACTAGGAAAGGGGATGTATCTACTTCTTATGCCACTAAGTTCCGTTTTAGGAAACTAGCCCTGATTCGTGAGTTCATACAGAGCCCCCCAGTAATTTCTTTCCCTGCCTAGAAGTTGGGTCTCAAAGGCAACTCCATTCTTGGAGTCGAGTTCCCTCTAAGTAAAACCGTTAAATATCCTCCCCTCAAGTTACCCCCTTTATTACCCAATGATCCCTACTGCCACGTGTGACACCCCACCTAATTAAATACCGGGCGATCACTCCTTTATTAAATTAAATCAAGGTGAACAGTTGGTTCATTCTTAGCATCACTGTCAAAAAAATAAATTTTCCAATTTAACACCCTAATTAAATAAGCTAAGTGTCAAAACCATTTTCAAACATTACTTTCCAAATTTTATTTAAAGAAAAATTATTTAATTATTATCAACATTTCAATAAGTAAGAATCACACCACAATAATCCTGGAACGTAATCCAATTAATTAAAACATTCAATCATCCGAAAATCCCAACAATTAAAACTTAAAGTAAAACATCCATATTGAATAAATCCTAAAGTAACAGTACTAGAAACAACTGAAATACAAATGTCCCAATAAAACAGATAAATAGTGGAAAGGGCGACACATGCCCCAATGTCTGAGAATGATAGGAATGGAATCAAGTAAATGAGATCGCCTAATCAAGTGGCCTGCAACTCCCACCTAAGTTGCAGCACGTTTCTTCCAAGGGATCCTAAGCAAGACGCCCCTGTGGCCGGGCACCTGTAATATATACATATATATACAAGAGAGAAAAGAAATAGAAATGGGTCAGAGCCCGATAGTGTGTTTGATTTAAAATTCGTTTAGCAAGTATTTAAATTGATACAGGCCAATGCAACAACATATTAGTGCGACACTCTCTTGAGAAATTCTCACCTCTCTTCTAATGTGCACGCCTATCGTACTAACCTTACCAACGGATTTTCTATCATATATCTTATTAATCTCCCCCAACGATTTATCTTATCTTAGGTTATTCGCAAGATTTAAAACTGAACAACATAATTATTTACAATGTAAGATTTCAATTTGTAATCAAAGTTCTCCTTTTAACTTTATTAATCAATAAAGATTCCCAATGTTATATTATACTTTCTCAAAACAAGTATTTACCATTTGCATCATCAATCATGTCCTACTTACCAAATAACAGTAGGCAGTTCCAAATTCCATAATTTAATATATATATTAACTACTCGTATAATATATATATTACAACAGCACCCCAAATAAACTATGGTGCGAGCATACTCTGCTATCCAATCCCCGTATCGCTTACACTAAGGGAAATACAAGTTCGGAATCACTCACGAACTGTACCAACATATACACAAACCATATTGAGGCGAAGCATAGATTCCAAGTCTCTAAGAGGTCAGTACATACCCTCACGCCTCTTAGGAACGTCTGAACTATCGGCTCGATAGCCTGTACCAAGGATAGCTATCTTATAGGGTATAAGTCAATATCCCCCCATAAAGGTCCCATCGAGATAAGACTGCCGTAGCGCGGGAACCTCAGGGATAGCAAGTAGCGCGGACATGGTTTTCACACGTATATAATATATGCATACACAATCATATAAATATACCACTTTTATTATCAGCATATAGGTTCCTCTATCACCCATAATTACAACATTTATCCTTAATTTTCACATTATTAACATTACGTATAAGGGTTCGTCTCTAACCTTAACTCGAAGGATTTTTCTACTTATTACGTGACACTCGTGGACTCTATCCTTCCAAGTATAAAATTCAGTAGGTGTCCTTTTTATTATTCCAACGTAACTCCCTTATGCATCTCTCCCTCCAACATATATGTTCATCGACCTGTATGTAATTATCCCAAAAATACAATTCTTGCCCGACATTAAAGGTCCCAAAATTTTTCATATGTCCTACTGGTCTTCCCTATCTCCCAACACACTTTATTAAGGATGTCCTAGAATTATTTCACATAAATTGAATTTAACCCATTTAGAAAGGGAAATAGGAGTCTTCTAGGAGGGGTCGATCGATCGAGGTCTGGGTCTCGATCGATCGAGACTTCGATCGATCGAAGCTCTAGTCTCGATCGATCGATCAAGCAGGTCTGCGAAAATCTGCAGAATTGCAGTTACGGTTTTCATCTTCTAACCTTCATCAAATCCATATTTTTCAATCCCAAACGTCTCAAAAATTGTACTACTAACATTATATCATCCTACTAGGTATTTCCAACGTGAAGCATGAGGGTTTCGATCATTACACATGGATTAACAACCCAAAAATTATTATAATTATCAAGAACCCTAGAATTCTCTTAAATATGGTTCTAACAAGTATTTCTAGAAATTTTCTTCTTATAAACATCATGATTTCGTGGGTAATTCCTCTACATGGCAAGGGTTTCCAGAATTATCATCTAAACCATAACTACATGCGATTCCTATCTCATATATTTGGTTTTCTTCCATAAAAACTCATTCTAATTACTCCTAAACTAATATGAAAGATGCATCAACGAAATAAGCAAGATAAACACTTGCTTGGGATTTTCAAAAGTATGGTTTGGTGTCGAATTTGGTGTGATTGCGTTCCCCGTCTCGCGATCTACGCGTTGGTGGTCGTGGCGGTGCAAACGGTTGAGTTTTGGGCCTTGGTATGCCTTGAGAGCTCTCTCCTCTCTTCTCCAATGGATGTTCTAAGGTTTGAGTATTCTAACCCTAAATGATAACCCAGATATCTGATATAACCCCCTTAATTTTCGTGGGTTAATTACCCAAAAATGCAAAATGACTAAAATGCCCTCCCGGGTTACTAATTAGGCCTAAAAACTCCCCGAGACCTAAATCAAATCCCCGGGTACACTTTTCTGACTATCTTGACCCTTCCGGACGCGTTGGAGCACTCAAAACAACCATACGAACAACTTATAAAATATTCACTTTTATTTATCACTATTTAGTCCCGACGCGACACGGGCGCGTCCCGACTCAAATTTTCGAAATTGTCATTTTAATCACTCGTGACATTCAATATAACCAATATTATGTATTACTTTGCTCATTAGTAATATTCAACAAATTTTCCATAATTACTAACTCTCATCGCGTTAATAATTATAACATAATTAATTTCCGGATTTATATTAAATAATTAATTCGCATTAAATTATATAAATCCCCAAATTAATATAGCTTAAAAATACGGGGTATTACATACTTCCCCCCTAATAACGGAATTTCATCCCGAAATTCAGAAAATAAGGCATACCTGGTAAGAACAAATTTGGATCTCTCTCTCGCATATCTGCCTTGCGCTCCCAAGTGGATTCCTCCACATTATGATGCTCCCACTGGACCCGTACAAGTGGAACTATCTTCGACCTCAATCTCCTCTCACTAAAGTCTAGGATAGCCACCGGTCTCTCCTCGTAAGAGCTGTCGGGCTGTAAGTCTATCTCATCTATCGCGATGTGAGTATGGGCCATATCATCCCGAAGATATCGTCTCAACGACGAGATGTGGAATACATCGTGAATGCGATGTAAATGCTCTGGTAATCCCATCCTGTATGCAACCGACCCAATCCTCTCGATGATGGGAAATGGTCCTACGTACCTCGGAGTCAACTTCCCCTTCTTCCCAAACCTCATCACTCCCTTCATAGGATATACACGCAGTAACACTTGGTTCTCCACATTAAAATCTCGAAAGATCCGTTTCGCATCGGCGTAGCTCTTCTGCCTGTCCTGGGCCACCCGAATGCGACTCCTGATCATCTCAATCCTCGCGGAGGTCTCCTGAATCACCTCTGTTCCTAGCAACTTGTTATCCCCCAGTTCGAGCCAACAAGCTGGGGAACGACAAGGCCTGCCATACAAAGCCTCAAATGGAGCCATGCCAATCGTGAACTGATAAGAGTTATTATAAGCAAACTCTACCAGTGGAAGTTGTGGCTCCCAACTTCCTCCAAAATCAAGAACACACATACGTAGCATATCCTCCAACATTTGATTAGTACGCTCTGTCTGTCCATCTGTCTGTGGGTGATAAGCTGAACTCAACCTCAACTCAGTACCCATAGCCTCCTGAAAGTTTTCCCAAAAACGTGACACGAAAATCTTGTCTCTATCTGACACAATATTCAGGGGCACCCCATGTAATTTGACGATCTCAGCAATGAACAACTGAGCATACTGACCCGTGGTATAATCTGTCCGCACCGGTAGAAAATGAGCCACTTTGGTCAAATGGTCTACAATTACCCATATAGAGTCGTGGCCCCGCTGTGATGTAGGCAACCCCGTAATAAAATCCATGGAAATACTCTCCCACTTCCACGCGAGTACTTCCAATGGCTGAAGCAACCCTAAAGGTTTCTGATGGTCCACCTTCACCAGCTGGCAGGTAGAACACTTGGACACGAACTCCGCAATGTCTTTATTCATCCCACTCCACCAGTATTGTCTCCTCATATCTTGGAACATCTTATCTCCTCCAGGATGTAGTGCAAATCGGGACCTGTGAGATTGGGTCATCACTGCATAACGTAATTCTACCCCTTCTGGAACCACCAATCTCCCATTAAACCGCAAACCTCCATCAGAACTAACAGAATAGGACTCAGCACCCTCGGCTAAAAGTCGTACAATCTGCTCCTGGAAAAATGGGTCTGTGGTCTGTGCCTATATCACCCTTGTAACAATCTCGGGTGTGACTGACATAACGGATATGAAAGAAAGGGCTACTGCGTCCTGGTAACCTAACTCCTTCCACTTTGCTTTCCAGATGTCCGCTACCTCATCTACCGGTCTACGACTCAACGCATCAACAACTACGTTGGCCTTCCCCAGATGATACTGTATATCGAATTGACAGTCTTTCACAAAATCTATCCATTTGCGTTGCCGCATATTCAGCTCTCGCTGAGTGAACAGGTACTGCAATGACTTGTGGTCTGTAAACAAACGGAATTTCTCCCCCAATAAATAGTGTCTCCATATCCTCAATGCAAAGACGACCGCTGTTAACTCCAGGTCGTGGGTGGGGTAATTCTTCTCATGCGGCTTAAGCTTGTGGGAGGCAAAAGCTATAGCCTTCTCCTCCTGCTGAAGTACTCCCCCAAGTCCCCGTAAAGACGCATCGGTGTAAACCAGGTACTCCAGACCTGGCTTCGGTAACACAAGGACTGGTGCTGAAGTAAGCTTGTCTTTCAGCTCGTCGAAAGCCAACTGACAAGCATCATCCCAAACATACGGTACCCCTTTGCCAGTCAGATTTGTCAATGGACCCGCTATTTTGGAGAATCCCCGAATGAATCTCCTATAGTATCTAGCTAATCCCAAGAAACTACGCACTTCCATCGGTGTCGTGGGCTGTCCCCACTCCCTTATCGCTGACACTTCACTCGGGTCAACTGCTATCCCCTGCTCAGAAACAACATGCCCCAAGAACTGTACCTCTCGCAACCAGAATCCGCACTTCTCATACTTAGCATACAGCTGATGCTCTCGTAGAGTCTGAAGAACTTGCCTCAAGTGCTCGGCATGCTCCTCCTAGGAGTGTGAATATATCAAAATGTCATCTATGAAGACGATGACAAACTGATCCAAGAACTCTCTGAATACTCGATTCATTAAGTCCATGAAAACGGCTGGAGCATTTGTGAGTCCGAATGGCATCACCCTGAACTCATAAGACCCATATCTCGTCAAGAAAGCAGTCTTTGAAACATCCTGCTCCCTAATACGTAACTGATGGTACCCCGACCTCATATCTATCTTCGAAAAGAAAGTTTCTCCCCTTAACTGGTCGAACAGATCATCGATTCGAGGCAACGGATACTTATTCCGTATCGTGACCTTGTTCAACTCCTGGTAGTCCACACACAATCTTAGTGAACCATCTCTCTTCTTCACAAATAAGACTGGAGTGCCCCAAGGTGAGGTACTCCTACGAATGAAGCCCTGTCCTAACAACTGCTCTATCTGATCTCGCAAATCTTGCATCTCTGCCGGAGCCATACGGTATGGAGCGCGAGCTATCGGTCTAGTATCCGGTAATAAGTCTATGACAAAGTCTATCTATCGACTGGGGGGTAGGCCCGATATCTCCTGGAATACATCGAAATACTCGCGAATGACTGGGATCGAGTCTAACGGAATCACAACCTCCTTAGAGGTATCCTCCTCTATATAATATAAATGGGTGGTCGAACCTCCCTCTGGGCGAGGCATCACCACTACAAACATCTCTTGCCCCGGAATGGCAAAAATAATGCTCCCACCGAAGCAATCAATCATGGCTCTATAAGCTGCGAGCCAATCCATACCAATAATCACATCGTGCTCTTGCATGTCTAAGACTAACATGTCTGCAGGTAATACCAAGCTACCAATCTCTACCCCCACTCCCTGGCATATAAAGAAAATAAGCGACCCACTCCCCAGTGGTGAGTCTACACACGTCACTGTGCTCTCTGCTGTGGCTAACAACCCTAAGTCCTTCGTAAAATGTGTTGCTATAAAACAATCTGTCGCCCCAGTATCAAACAAAACCCGACCCATAGTACCATGGATAGGAAACATACCCTCAATCGCGGGTGGTGCCTGCGAAGCTGCTGCCTGGTGGACGTTATATACACGTCCATACTATAACTGTCCCTGCTACACTGGAGCTGCTGGAACGGCTGGTAGGGCTGGCACCTGGGCTGGAGCTGGGAGGGAAGGTGGAAAAAGTGGCCTCTGTGGCTCATTACGGGCTCCCTGCTACTGTGGGGCCCTCTCTCCCTCTGGAAAATCCTCGCGCCTATGGACATGTTTACCGCACCCAAAACATCGGCCTCTGAAGTTACCTCCCCTCTGTCCCTGCTGACCACGGCCTTGCTGGACGTTACCCCCACGCCACTGGCCTTGTTGGCCCTGATGAACACGCTGTTGGCCCTGCTGCTGACCCTGCTGTCAGTGTTGGCCTTGCTGGCCATGCTGATTAGGCTGGCTCTGCTACCCCTACCTATAACCCCCAAATCCCCGCCTAGAATCACCTGAACGGAATCTCTTAGCAGGGTCCCCCTGATGGGAACTCTGCTCATGCTGTCAAGTATGTCCATGAGATGGTGCCCCACTAGCACTATTTCCCCCGGTCCTGCCCTGCTGGCTGGGCTCTCCTACTCTCTTGCTTCCCTGAAGATGGAAGCGGTGATCCTGGCAATGAAGTAACGCAGCATTGAGTACATTAGTGAAAGTACTCAGGGACAAATTTTCTATAAGGTGCTGACGGATCCTCCAAGCTAACCCGTTCACAAACAACATAATCTTCTTACTCTCAGTGGGTGCCTCATCTGGCACAATGGTGAGAAGTCTCGTGAACTCCTCCTCATACTCGGCTACGGTAGAATTCTCCTGCTTCAGATTCAGTAATTTCCGCCTCATCTCAGTCTGCACGGTGGGTGGAAATTACTTGCGGTCAAACCGCTCCCAGAATGACTGAATAGGGATCGTGTCCCTCTCCTCCAAGGTGGTAGTGGACTCCCACCACTGCAAAGCGTCTCCCACCAGCTTAAAGGAAGACAATAACTGTTTCCGCACGTTAGTGCACTCATACATACGAAGATGCCGCTGGATGTCTTTCTTCCACTGGCTGACTGTAACAATATCGGAGCTACCATAGAACTCAGGGGGATGCGCCTTCTAAAAAGCATCCCTAACCCTCTCCCATGCAAATGGAAGCTGTGCTGGTACTGGCGCCACTGCCTGAATCTGGGGTGGAGCCTGCTGAACTACCGCTAGTGCGGCATTCACCGCCTGAGCAACTATGGCAGCTACCTCATTAGCATTCATAGTGCCTTGTGCTGGGGCTGCTGGCTGCTCGGCCTGGGCACGCCTATCCTTCGGTGCACGTCTCGGAGGCATCTGACACGTGAAGAAGTTTATTAGTCTACAATCATTATCAAATCCCAAATAGCTGAAGACGTAAACGTAAAAGCAGGAATACAACAATCCTAAAAATAGGGCTCTATAGCAAAAACGTTAAGCTAAAAGCGAAAATAAGCCGTACAGATCCTATGGAAACTAGAACCTGATGCTCTGATACCACCTGTGACACCCCGCCAAATTAAATACAGGGCGATCACTCCTCTATTAAATTAAATCAAGGTGAACAGTTGGTTCATTCTTAGCATCACTGTCAAAAAAATAAATTTTCCAATTTAACACCCTAATTAATTAAGCTAAGTGTCAAAACCATTTTCAAACATTACTTTCCAAATTTTATTTAAAGAAAAATTATTTAATTATTATCAACATTTCAATAAGTAAGAATCACACCACAATAATCCTGGAACGTAATCCAATTAATTAAAACATTCAATCATCCGAAAATCCCAACAGTTAAAACTTAAATTAAAACATCCATACTGAATAAATCCCAAAGTAACAGTACTAGAAACAACTGAAATACAAATGTCCCAATAAAACAGATAAATAGTGGAAAGGGCGACACATGCCCCAATGTGTGAGAATGATAGGAATGGAATCAAGTAAATGAGATCGCCTAATCAAGTGGTCTGCAACTCCCACCTAAGTTGCAACACGTTTCTTCCAAGGGATCCTAAGCAAGACGCCCCTGTGGCTGGGCACCTGTAATATATACATATATATACAAGAGAGAAAAGAAATAGAAAGGGGTCAGAGCCCGATAGTGTGTTTGATTTAAAATTCGTTTAGCAAGTATTTAAATTGATACAGGACAATGCAACAACATATTAGTGCGACACTCTCTTGAGAAATTCTCACCTCTCTTCTAATGTGCACGCCTATCGTACTAACCTTCCCAACGGATTTTCTATCATATATCGTATTAATCTCCCCCAACGATTTATCTTTTATCTTAGGTTATTCGCAAGATTTAAAACTGAACAACATAATTGTTTACAATGTAAGATTTTAATTTGTAATCAAAGTTCTCCTTTTAACTTTATTAATCAATAAAGATTCCCAATGTTATATTATACTTTCTCAAAACAAGTATTTACCATTTGAGTCATCAATCATGTCCTACTTACCAAATCACAGTAGGCAGTTCCAAATTCCATAATTTAATATATATATTAACTACTCGTATAATATATATATTACAACAGCACCCCAAATAAACTATGGTGCGGGCATACTCTGCTATCCAATCCCCGTATCGCTCACACTAAGGGAAATACAAGTTCGGAATCACTCACGAACTGTACCAACATATACACAAACCATATTGAGGCGAAGCATAGATTCCAAGTCTCTAAGAGGTCAGTACATACCCTCACGCCTCTTAGGACCGTCTGAACTATCGATTCGATAGCCTGTACCAAGGATATCTATCTTCTAGGGTACAAGTCAATATACCCCATAAAGGTCCCATCGAGATAAGACTGCCCCAGCGCGGTAACCTCAGGGATAGCAAGTAGCGCAGGAATGATTTCCACGCGTATATAATATATGCATACACAATCATATAAATATACCAATTTTATTATCACAATATAGGTTCCTCTATCACCCATAATTACAACATTTATCCTTAATTTTCACATTATTAACATTACGTATAAGGGTTCGTCTCTAACCTTAACTCGAAGGATTTTCCTACTTATTACGTGACACTCGTGGACTCTATCCTCCTAAGTATAAAATTCAGTAGGTGTCCTTTTTATTATTCCAACGTAACTCTCTTATGCATCTCTCCCTCCAACATATACGTTCATCGACCCGTATGTAATTATCCCAAAAATACAATTCTTGCCCGACATTAAAGGTCCCAAAATTTTTCATATGTCCTACTGGTCTTCCCTATCTCCCAAATACTTTATTAAGGATGTCCGAGAATTATTTCACATAAATTGAATTTAACTCATTTAGAAAGGGAAATAGGAGTCTTCCAGGAGGGGTCGATCGATCGAGGTCTGGGTCTCGATCGATCGAGACTTCGATCGATCGAAGCTCTAGTCTCGATCGATCGATCAAGCAGGTCTGCGAAAATCTGCAAAATTGCAGTTATGGGTTTCATCTTCTAACCTTCATCAAATCCATATTTTTCAATCCCAAACGTCTCAAAAATTGTACTACTAACATTATATCATCCTACTAGGTATTTCCAACGTGAAGCATGAGGATTTCTATCATTACACATGGATTAACAACCCACAAATTATTATAATTATCAAGAACCCTAGAATTCTCTTAAATATGGGTCTAACAAGTATTTCCAAAAATTTTCTTCATATAAACATCATGATTTCATGGGTAATTCCTCTACATGGCAAGGGTTTCCAGAATTATCATCTAAACCATAACTACATGCGATTCCTATCTCATATATTTGGTTTTCTTCCATAAAAACTCATTCTAATTACTCCTAAACTAATATGAAAGATGCATCAACGAAATAAGCAAGATAAACACTTGCCTGGGATTTTCAAAAGTCTGGTTTGGTGTCGAATTCGGTGTGGTTGCGTTCCCCGTCTCGCGATCTACGCATTGGTGGTGGCGGCGGTGCAAACGGTTGAGTTTTGGGCCTTGGTATGCCTTGAGAGCTCTCTCCACTCTTCTCCAATGGCCGTTCTAAGGTTTGAGTATTCTAACCCTAAATGATAACCCAGATATGTGATATAACCCCCTTAATTTTCGTGGGTTTAATTACCCAAAAATGCAAAATGACTAAAATGCCCTCTCGGGTTACTAATTAGGCCTAAAAACTCCCCGAGACCTAAATCAAACCCCCGGGTACACTTTTCTGACTATCTCGACCCTTCCGGACGCGTTGGCGCACTCAAAATGACCATACAAACAACTTATAAAATATTCACTTTTATTTATCACTATTTAGTCCCGACGCGACACGGGCGCGTCCCGACTCAAATTTTCGAAATTGTCATTTTAATCACTCGTGACATTCAATATAATCAATATTATCTATTACTTTGCTCATTAGTAATATTCAACAAATTTTCCATAATTACTAACTCTCATCGCGTTAATAATTATAACATAATTAATTTCCGGATTTATATTAAATAATTAATTCGCATTAAATTATATAAATCCCCAAATTAATATAGCATAAAAATACGGGGTATTACACCACGCCCAAACCTAAGACCGTTACAAATCCCAAACAACTTGCCTCTATAATCGAAGTAGCCACTGGTGAAGGGCCTTCCCAACCCCCAGCCAAAACAACTAGTAAGTTCAAAAGTGGGACTTCCTTAAAATCTAAGTGTCAAACTCAACCTCAAACCCCTTTGGAGGCATTCCCCATCGCCTCCGTTCCCCCTCCTATGTCTTTAGAGGTAAGTGAATAGCTAAGAAGGAAGATTCAGGCTAAGGTGGAGGGGATAAATGCTGAGTTTCAATGATGTGCTCATGTCATTCGTCCTTCTGTTGCCTTCCCTACCATCCTGATTGATCTAACGGAACCAGGGTCAAAAAGGAGGAAAAGTGCAAAGGTTACTTGTAGTACTAGAACTGTGGGTGATAGGAAGAAGACACTGGGTACCAAGTCCCAGAAGAAACGAATTCTAGATGTACATATCTTCCAACTCCCTTTGCTGCTGCTTCCTCTCTGCCCCTTTACCAGTAGTTATATCCTCATATTCTCCCTTTGAATCCGAGGTATGTATGTGTGTTGTTAATTTTAGTAGCATTCGAAGGCTGCATCTGTTTAACTCTTAATCACTTTGGGGCAGGAAGTTGGAGAAGAAAGACCCAGCCCCCCCGTGAGCCCTTTTGTGGTGGGACGTTTTGATTCCTCTCAGACCGATGTAACTCCTCCCCGTTCTCCCATGATAGGGCTTACCTACTCCCTCCTTTCTACCTCTCAACGTGTGAAGGATGCTACTATTGGGGATGAGTTCGTTGAGTTTGTGGGCATCTCTTCTTGATCTGAGACAACTCCCCCAGCCCCTAGTGAATTATCAGCTCAACATGAGGTCCTTCTTCCCATCATTTCAGTTGCGGAAAGATCCTGAGGTAACATATTATCCATTACTTGTTAGGTCTCATGTATTTTTTTCTCCCCCATCCTTTTTGCTATTTGGACTGCTAAACTTTGATATGTTGGAATGCCTTAGGTTGAAATGGCGTCATTGTTAGCTAATATTCTTCTTCCCCCTGTGCTAACGAGACCACTAGCTGCGATTTCTCTTTTTGATGCCATAACTGAGGTAAGTAACTCTTATAGGTATTTCTCACTTCTTTTGTACTTATTACTCATGTCTATCACTTAGCTTTATGTTTGCAGTTTTCTCCAAGCCTTAACCCACCCTCTTCTCTTGGTGGTCTCCATGCTTCTAAGGCCAAGGTTGATGCTTTTGCCCAGCATGGTGGTTCTTCTGTACCCACCCATGTTTGGGTATCGTTACAAGGTCCGTCTTCTTCTCCCAGTAAAACTCCCATGTTGGCCTTGGTACCTTTTATTGGCGAGGGAGCTTTACCGACCATTGAGGCTTCTTCAGTTGAGGGTGCCATTGAGGCTTTTGAGGAAATAAGCCTACGCCCTACGGTTCCTACCATCATGGCCTCCACGGTGGCTCCCATTATCGCTCCCGCTACTACTGAGGTACTTTTCTAGTTTATCTGCATTTCTCAACCTTTCAAACTTCATCTATAAAGGTGGATTAATACTGAAAACACTTGTTAAGATTTTCCATAAACTCCACCTATATCGGTGACTCAACAACGAAAACACTTGTTAAGATTTTTTTTATAAACTCCACTTATATCGATGACTTAAAAATGAAAACACTTGTTAATATTTTTCATAAAGTCCCCCTATATCGGTGACTTAACAATGAAAACACTTGTTAAGATTTTCCATAAACTCCACCTATATCGGTGACTTAACAATGAAAACACTTGTTAAGATTTTTCTTTAAGTCATTATTTCTTTTACCCGTTCTCAGGTTGCACGAGAGAATTCTCCACCAGTTCTTTTTCCCATCGCTTCGCTCCATCGGGAACCCGTTATTTCAGAAGATTGTAGTCATAACGATCAAGGTTCCACTACAGGTACTGCTGCTGAGAGAGAATCTGGTTGTGAGATCCCTTTTCCCAACTTTGCTCCTCATGCCTTTTGCCTCATGGTCCTTCAGCGTTCCCCTCAAATGCCTGCTAGCCATAGCTTAGTAGTTGAGCAGTTTGCAAGCCACCATATTGAGACTTTTACTATGGATTGACTGTGTTCCAACATCCTCATGATGAGCTATAGGCTTCAAGGCATGTCGACCGTTATTATTGATATCGTCATCACTTCTATTTCAAACGTTACCAGATCCCTCCTTAACCAATTCCTAGGTTATCTGAGGAAGTAGGGTCGTGATGGCTTCCATTTTGAGTGTCTTATTGCGCACTTAAAAACTTTAAAGAGTCAACAACTGGATAGTCAGAGGGAGCTTCTGTAGAAACATCGGGAGGATCAACAGGCTGAGGAGGCTAAGTTAGCTGATCTAGCACCTCAACTTGAAGCTGTTAATAGGGAGGTAGAAGATGTCGAAGAAGCTCTGCGTCTAGTGAAGCTGAAATGAGAGAAACTCCTCATCGAACATACGCAAGCACAAACGAGATTGGAGGTTTCTATAAATGCTTAACAGTCTTGTCTAGCAGCTTCTTTGGGCCTTCCTGGAGATTTTTTCTCTGCTCCAGATGTGTGGTTCCTCTTAGGTCAATGAATTGTTGTAAACATTTTCATTTTCTTCTTCTTATGTAATTCTTGGGCAATATCTCCCAATTTTGTAATGCCCTAAAGTTTATGAATGAATGAAAAAGACGTATGTTTTTCCATGTCCTTTCTTTGTGCTATAACTATTTGCATATATCATGAATTGCTATAATTATTTCATTTCCACTAGAGTTACAATAAAGAAGCTTGTATATTCATAACAACAGCTAAATACAATGGTGGTCTAGACTCAATTGCTTACACATGATAGACTTTCAACCATTTATTGTTAATCTTGAATGGCTTGTCTTCTTCTATCTTAAAAATTAAGCAATAACCTGAATCATGAGCTTCTTTTACAATAAAAGGTTCTTCCCAATTCGTTGTAAACTTAGGTAGAGGAAGCCCCCCGATGTGCTTTACTACTGCTTTCAAAATGAGGTCTCCCTCTACGAACTTCCTTGGTCTCACCAAGTTGTCATATGCCTTGGAGAGCTGTTTAGTATACATTTGAAAGTGTTGTATCGCATTGTCTTTGTGTTCATCCTATGCTTCCAACTGTACATGTCCATTCTGAGGGAGCATACTACTTCGCAAGGCATATCGAGTAGAGGTAAGTTATAACTCTACCGAAAGAATTACCTTAGCCCCGTAAACGAGAGAGAAAAGGGTGTACCATGTGGGCTTCCTCTTGGTTGTCCTATAAGCCCACAACACAGCCGGTATCTTATCATCCCATGATCCTGTAAAATCCTCCATCATTTTAGTCAGAATATTAACCAAGGTCTTGTTAGTTGCCTCGGCTTGACCGTTACCCTTTGGGTATGCCACCGTTAAAGTATGATGAATAATGGAGTACTTGTCTGTGAGCATCATTACCTCTGAATTGACAAAAGGGGTTCTGTTATCTGAGAGGATAAACTTTGGAATCCCAAAATAGTAAATGATGTCTTTTCTGATGAAGTTTCTCACCACCCCCGCTGTTGCCCTTCTTAGTGGTATCGCTTCGGCCCACTTTGTAAAGCACTCCGTTGCTACTGGTATCCATATATTCCCCCTCAAAGAAGGATGTATTGCCCCTACCAGGTCAAATGCCCAACTGTGAAAAGGATAAGGCATTGCTAGGGAGTGTAAGTCCACCGATGGGGCATGGATAATATTTCCATGAAGTTGGTAAGTCTTGCACTTTCGAATGAAATCAGTATAGTCTTTCTCCATCGTTGCCTAATAATACCCCAACATCATTAACTGGTCATAAAACTTGGCCCCTCCTATGTAAGTTGGATCGTGTGCCTGTTTGGGGACTTTAGTTGGTTCTTCCTTCGTGATGTAACGCAATGGCCTGTTAAAGTAGCCCCTTCGATAAAGCTGCCCCTCATGAACGTAGAACTTCAAGGCCCTTCTCTTAAGTTCCATCGCATCAATCTTCTCCATTGGGATAACTCTATCTTTAATGAAGTAAATATAAAGTTGCCTCTAGTTTGGTTGAGTTTAACCAAATGACATTCAGCTGCCTCGAAGAATAACTGGCATTTAGCTCACTTTCGTGGTACCTCTGCTGCATCCTGCTTCATCCTAGGCCAGAAATAACCCTCCCTTTGAATTCTACTGTAAAGAGGTATCTCAGTTATTTCATAGTTCTCTTCATGTGTTTTCTTTAACCTCCGCCCTACTTCTTCTGGTTCAATGCATCTTGATAACCATGCCCCTACATTTATGAAGTAAAGATTTCCCTGGTTTGTTAAGTATTGGGCTAGTTCCCTCAGCTCCAATGCTCCTTCCCCAGATTCCAATTTCTTTCTAATCTTTCTCCTCCAGTCATTATCCTCTTCCATCGGTAGAATTAATTGTACTACCGAAGGAGCCGTTCTTCGTTGAATCACGACTGTAGTTGCATCGTTCCTCATGAACATTTTTGGGCGATAGTGGCATAGACGTCTGGATGTCGGTTCATCATTTGGGGATATCTCTTGATCTTGGTCCGATGGAACTGTCTGAGAAACCTCTGAATAATTGTTTGGTGTGGTGCCAGGCTGAGGTGTTTCAAGGCATATTCTCCATTTACTTGTTAAATCACCATGTTTGAATCACCTTTGATGTAAAGTGAACGAATCCACCTTCGAAGGGCCTCCATCAACCGCAGTACTAACGCTTCATACTCTGCTTCATTGTTGGAGCAAGGGAAATCTAATTTGTAGGAGAGACAAATCTCCTCCATTCCTTTTAGAAGAATAACCCTGCCCCTGCTTTATTTTTTACCGATGATACATTGAATTGCATCATCCATTCTTCATCACTTGCAACCAAGTAATTGGCCTGTAATTTATCTACTAGAATACTTTCTTTAGGTAGCTCAAACGTCCTAGAGAGGAAGATTTCCCACAGGTCAGCGTACACCTGGCTCTTGATCGCGCGAGGGGCCACACACTTCAAGTCATATTCTGAGAGGATGAGGAACTACCTAGCTTCCCTACTAATCAATATAGTTCTTTCCAGCAAATAGTTAATTGGATCACATCTGGTTGCACTATGAATTGTAAAAGATAGCATATAATGTCTATGTTTTTACACTACAAAGATTAAGGCTAAACAATGCATTTCCAAGCTACTATATCTGACCTCTGGCTCATGTATGATTCTGCTGAGGTAGTAGACTAATCGTGCTTGCCCATCAATCTCTTGTGCCACCAAAGCTCCTACGGACCTCGTGGTGGATGTGAGGTATAGCTGCAATGGTATTCCTTCCTTTAGGGGAACTATGGTCTGTGGTGAAACGAGCAGCTTTTTCATTCCCTTGAGAGAGTCCCATTGACCCTTCTCCCACTTGAATTTAGCGTTCTTTCATAAAATCTGCATCAATAGGTGCTTCATTTTGGCCAATCCAAGCACAAATATCCTAAGGTAAGAAACTTTCCCAAGGAAACTCTTCAGTTCCTTCGTCGTTCTTGGATTGGGCATCTCCAAGATCACTCGATGTTTGTCCTAGTCCATCTGTACTCCCTGTCGATCAACCAAAAAACCCAAACAATTTCCACTAGTTACTCCAAAGACGCATTTTAGTGGGTTCATCTTTAGTTTATGCTTTCTGAACCGAGCAAACACCTTCCTCAAATCGCTTAGATGAGACTCCTTCTTCTTTCATTTGACAACCAAATCGTCCACATAAAATTCCAAAAACTTGTGAAAGAAGTTATGGAAAATGGCCATCATTGTTCTTTGATAAGTAGCCCCATCATTCTTGAGTTCGAATGGCATTACTTTGTACATGAAGTTGAAGGTACCTATATATAGCACACCTAGGGTTTGCTTTTCGTGCTTTAGCTATATAGGACTTCATCTAGCTGGACGTGAATTTTGACAAAATATTTTTGTAATCTAGGATTGTGTCCCCCTATTGTCACCAAGCTCTCCATGTTTGTCTACATCAAATGAGCTCTTGCTTTTGTCTGTCATCTTAGAAAAGGTAATTTTCATATTCTATGGCTCATAGGATCTCAGTCACGTAGGACACGACATGACACCACACGTCACTGCATGATATTGTTGGATTATGTCATAATAAAATTATTTTTGATTTCAAAACTTTAATTGCAGTTAAAAGAAAAATATTTTTTTTTGACAAAATAAGTTTTGACACTTAATATTTTTAAAAGAATAAAATTTGTAAAATTATGTTTGAAGTTAAAAAGGATTTATTTTTACGATTTTGCACATGATAATATGTTAATATATGTATGCGTGTATATTGTTTTATATATGTTGTAGTATGTGTGGCCTTGTGCATATACATATATATATATATATATATAATATAGGACCAGTTTTATATGCATACATGGCCTTATAAGAATCCACATGGTCTTGTGTATGTTATATGATATATAAGTTAATATATGTTGGCATGTAGCTTGTTGCTAGCCTTAACAGTTGGCCTTTGGAGTGTATACCTATCACCCAATTGGTCTTATCTATTTCATTATATATTATATATACGTATTGATAATCAAGTAGTTATTGCCTAGCATGTTGACTGCAAATATGCGTATGTATGTTATTATAATTATATGTGCGTAGATGTTATATTGCATGCTTGTCCTGTATGTATGGTATAGTATTATATTACATATATTTTATATATATGTTAAATAGTGCATGATACTGTCTTCTATTACTTGCCTTAGCTGTTATAGCCTTAGGCCTGCTCGATTTGACCATTGCTTGCCAATGTGATTTTGCATTTTGTCCCATGCTTATATATGTAGTATAATATATATTGTATATTATATTTGTATGCATATGGCCATATGTATGCGTTTTATCTTCTCTATAGCTGTCCATACTCTAGTACATTGTCCCCTCTGTGTAGGATATGACTCGCCGACATCAGCAGCTGGGATGTGTCCTCTTAGTCAGTGGCGGATTCAGGATTTTAGTCCAACTGGGCGAATTTTGGTCAAAGTGGGTGAAAGTTTCAAGTAATACCAGGGGTTCGGGGGCGGGAATCCCCGATGCGATTTTTTTTAGATTATTTTGAGTTGTATACAAATTATAGTTTTATAATGCCCAAACATCTACTCTCAATCATTTTTAACAATACCCAAATTTTAGTAGTGATAACAATGCCCTTAATAAATATTCACCATACCCAAATTTTAGTAGTGATAACAATTGAATTTTGCTTAATAAAAAATACGAAAATGAGTTTACTTGAAACAACGGTGAACAAAGAAAAGAAACAACCACTTTACAAAATCATCTTTTTTTCCTTGTTCTTACAATCTCCGGAGGCTTGAAATTCTTTGTCCATTAATGCAAGTTGTCTCTGTTGAGCCCCAACATTATTCTGTGTCGAGTTTTTTTACGTAAATATTGTAGGCGTGTTTATTTGAGTCTTTTAGTTATAGATTAGTATTTTCATTTTTATTTTAAAAGAATTTATTTAATTTCATTTTTATTTGACTCTAAAATATTAGGTAGTTTTATTTTAATTTTTAGTACAAAACAATCACACACCCACACTATGGTATACCTGCCAGACACACTACTCTACCCCCCTCACCTCCCTCTCTCCTAAACCCACTACCCTCCCTACTTGACAACTAAACTCAAACCTCCTACCGACGGCCATGGAGACCGACCAACACTGGCCAAAACCAGTCAAAACCAAACTGGACCTGCCCTAAGACCAAACTCTAATCCACTTACAACCCGGAACCAAAACCTTCAATCCACAGCCACCTGGAAGCCCCCTGCCATAACCCAAATCCTGGTTCGACCTTCACCACGTGGATGTGTAAAAGCTATTTTTTTTTTAAATCTGAACTGGGGCGGCCTCCCCAGTTCGTCTAAGCGTGGATCCGCCCCTGCTCTTAGATGTCATTTTCCCCGCGCTTTAGGCATGGCCAATTCTTGATTGCATGTTCCCTTTTAAAACCGATTTGACTTGTTTTCAAAGATGAACAATATATTTTTAATTCATTTTTTTGTCAAAAATTAAACGGCACCGTGTCGCTATTTTGTCCAATGATAACTTTTGTTACTATTTTTAACAGATGGCCTAAATTCTTTTAAAACGATTGTGTTTTATAAAACATTTTTTTTATTAGTTTCTTAGAGCGGGTACTGCAGTGTCAAAATTTTGATGGAGCCTTTTGTGTTTGTTTAACAGTCATTAGATCAAATTTTATCTGAGGCTTATATTGATTGAGTGTCAATCTATGTGATCTCTTTTACACCAATCTGCACACACTTGTTCACTCTATAAATTGAACCCTTTGGGTCTCATTTTTAAGCGGCTGAGAAAATAATTTTTTTGGCAAAACTCTGTCAAAATTTTCTAGGGAGAGAGAGAGAGAGAGGTTATACACCAATATATTTAGAGATAAATCGTTTGTGTATTTTTCAAAAGCCATTGTTGCCTCAAGGTCTCCTTCTCGATTCAAGCTTGGATGGTTTTATTTTCAGAACCTCTTCATCTCCAATTCCATCGATTTTTCATTTTGGAAAATAATTTTTGTGAGTATCTCTTTTTATAATGCATATTCTATTTTTCCTTCAGATCTAATTTGTGTATAAAGTTTGCTAATCTTGTGAGTGTTAAAACTTAAAAGAAAAACTCATTGTTTTTTTAAGCTTACACAGATCTGAAATTAAAACAAACTATCTTGTTTTGTTTGTTGGCTGATTTTCTGTTTACTTGTATACTATCTTGATGGGAAACGTTCTTGTGCTAAAACGATTTGTTTTAAGATCATGAGAATATTTTTCTGAAAATAAAGTTAAGATTTCAAGAGGTTTAAAAAGCTTGATCCTAATTTTAAAGGAATAAAATTTGTAGAAATTATCTTGATTGTCCTGAGATTTGATTCGAATCTTGATCATTGACTGTATGCTTAACTTCATTATATTTTGAGTCATATTTTGTGAATATGATTTCTTGGTTGTTTAAGTGATTTTCAGGATCTGTTTTCATCTCATATTACTTACATATATTCACTCACTTTGTACTCATGTAGACACATTTATTTGTGTAAATATTTGAACAAGTCTAGTGTTCAAGATTGAAAAATAAAAGAAAAATTTCAAAACGGTATTGAAAGTCAAGAAGACTTGATTTGAGTTAACATAAGACTTGCGAAGATATATAGGAAATATAATCTGTTGCATAACATTTGTTGTGTATCATCTAAGTGTGGGAGTGCTATCTAGGATAGAACACCACACACAAATACTTCACTAGAAAATAACACAATAGGCACTGAGTTAATATTGATCTAGAAGAGCAAAATGGAGAAGATGCGAAGTGTAAAACGTAATAGCAAGCAAGGACAGACTTAAATAGAGAGTAGAATAAGCAACCAGGGAGGAGTCTTGGTCGTGTGGGGTAATCGCTACATATATTTTCTTTAGGTGTCAAGCTTGTTGATTATAACTCGTTCCTGTTGTTTTTATTGTTTTAGTGGAAGTGGATTAGGTGACTCCTAGAGGCATCCCTTGTTTTTCCCGGTGAAGGATTTTTACGATGTAAAATAAATACCTTGTGCTTTACTTTATAAATTTGAAATATCTCGGCTCATACGAAAGGTAGGTTTAATACTAAAAATGCACCTAATTAATTGAATCATATATTATCTATTTTGACACCTAGTTAACTCAAGATAATAAATAGGACTATTAATTAACTTGGCAAACTAAAATATATTTTAGAAAAATTAGCAATTCAAGAAAAGTTTGAATTGGCCCCCTCTTGAATAACATAGTTAACTTGTAGGTAATTGGAGTTTATTTCGGCAAATAGTTTACTTCCGCATTATAGTCTATCATAAGCCGCACGCTCAGAAGTTGACCAATGGGGTTCTAAATGTCGTTTTCTCTGCAGCCGTAGGGTCCATCTTGATCTGATTGTACCCGACATACCCATCCATGAAGTTGTACATCTTGCATCTATCATATTGTCTATGGAGAGTAGATGGAACTCATCCTTGGTGAAAGCCCTATTCAAGTCTCTGAAATCCACACAAATCCTTATTTGATTTTTGTCTTTTTTACCCACTGGAACAATGCTATACAACCAAAGTGGGTGTTGTATCGGTTTAATGAACCCTTTTGTTAGTAAGCATTGGACCTCTTCCTTGATCTTCAAGTCTAGCTCAGACTTGTACGTTCTTGTTGCTTGTTTCACTGGAATGGCCGAAGGCATCAGGTTCAACTTTTGGCAGCTCACTTCCTTATCCAGCCCTTCCATCTCTGTGTACTTCCATGAAAAAATGTCTATGAACTCCCGAATCAACTCAACCAAGGCCTCTCATTTTCCTTTACTGAGATCTTTCGAGATGAAAATAGGCCTTAGATCCTCCCCTTCTTTCTCCACGTTCAACTGCTCCAACTCTTGTGCTTGTGGCTTCGATTGATCTGACATGTAATCTGGTTCTTCGATGGCTTCTTCCATAAATTCTTGTATGTTGGAGTTATCTATCACCGTAAATTGTCCCCGTTGATCTACCAGAAAGCACTCATATATCGGGTCAGCCTCATTATCAGTAGATAATATAAAATGTGGAATTTAGTATGGGAACTCAGATTTCCCATCACCATCCCAACATTCACGTACCCAATGGACTTGGAAGACTGGTTGTCATATCATGATATCACTAAAGGCATGGGGACTAACCTTTCCTCTGAAATATTAGCTACGTGGAAAGAGTTGATTGGTATGATATTGATGGAAGCTCCCCCATCCATAAGAGTTCTTGCAAAACTAACCCCATTAACGCTGGCAGTCATATACAATGGTCTATTATGAGGGAACCTTACGGACTTATCTGCGTCACTGAAAGTTATTTCTGACAAAAACCTCTTTACCAACCAGGCCATGTGTCCCTTCTATCTCAGCAAAGGTACCGCGTTCTTCCTTGCATTGTCAAGGATAGCCTGGGTTATTTCCAACTGACTCTCGCTTAGTATTCCCACCTGGTCAAAGAACCAGGTGAATTTTACGGATTTCAAAACTTCATAGTATTCTATAACTTGGTCTGTTTCCTCTCCTTCAATGCTATATACCTCCTCGACACCCTTAGCACTTGCTTCATCATACGCTAATGCTACGTTGTCCATTCGCCTAGTGCAATCTTCCAAAGATTCTTCAAACTCCTCCTGCTCCGTCATTAGTTCCCTTTCTTCTCTCTCTTCTTCCTCGTCGCAGGCCACCACCAGATTGGCCCCATGCACTGGGAGTGAGTTTTTGTTAACGTTCTGTGGAGGTATTTGCAACGTCCCTACCTTCACATAATTTTCGATGATTCTTCTTAGCGTGAAACAACTCTCCGTTGGATGTTAGATCTTTCGATGAATTTGGAAATACTTGGGATCTGCCTTTATTGTAGCGTCAGGTTCCCCAACGAGAATTCCCTTTGGTTCGTACACCGTTCCTCCTTAGACCATTTTGTTGTAACAACTAACATCCTCCTCTACTGTACAAGACAACGATGGTGGGCCTTCCCTGTCTCTCTCGAACTTCCTCTTGTTGTCCCTATTTTCCACCTTGCCCCCATCTATTACTTCAGTGTATCCCACCCGTGGGGGCTGAGACCTCCCTCCCACGGGTTGTATAGGCTTCCTGAGCATCATGGGCACCACCACTGGATTTGGTCGCACAACTAGAGAGATATTCCTTACTGCTTTTAGGAACGTAAAAAAAGTCCCCTCGCGCGTCTCATTGATAAGATGGCAGATGTTCTCAGGTAGTAGTCCCTCCGTGAAGATCTGTAGTAACTTGGACTCTTTGGCCTCCTGCCTCACATCGAGGGACCTTTCCCTGAACCTTCAAACGTAAGCGACCACTTCTTTCCCGGGTCGTTGCTTCTCCCTCCCCAATTGGGTCAAAGTAAACTCATCTTCTGCCAAAAAGAACTTCTAGACGAACAAAACGTGCATCTCCTCCCATGTGGAAACACTCTCAGGACCTAAATAAGAATACCAAGTATATGCTTTATCGGTTAAGGATTTAGAAAATTCCCTCAGCCTGAGTTTCTTATTATTGCAATGCGCCCCCAAGTGTTCAACGAAGCGTTTAATATGTTCTTTCACGTTTTCACCCATTTCTGTGTATTTTTCAAAAATAGGAGGAATATAATCTTTTGGCTGGGCTCATCGTTGTATTCCTGGGGGTAAGGCATTCGAAAGTCTTCATAGACTGAAGCTACCTCGCCCGCAGATTGCGAGGAGGCTTGCATGAATTTTATAATCTATTTATGCATTTCTTTCCTGATCTCTTCCATGGGTGATGCCGTTGAAATGCCTATCAGTGGGACCATGGGATGAGTTCCCATTACATCTAGAGAAGTCATTACAGTTGGAGCCGTTGATACTCCTGGGGTTCCCACCATTGGATTTACAATATAGGGTATACTTGTTGGGAATGTTCCCGTTGTAACTGCACTTGGTGGGTCCGTTGGGGCTGCCCCTGGTGTCACGAAGGAGTTGGCTTCAAATCCTCCTAACATGGTTAAAGCTACGGGAGTTTGCAAAAACTTATAGAATTTATTCATGAGGAGTTCCACTTGAGATGGTTCGAACCCAGCGCTCATAGAAGCCTATGCCACCGCTAGGACATCTGTCGTCACTTGGACTGGAGGTACCTCTAGTCGAGGGACTCCATCACTAGAAGTCTCCAGCTCTCTCGCCGCCTGTTCTTCATTGTGTTGAATGTCATCAAAGTTAGGGCTTCGATTAACATTATCATGTGCCATACTCCTTGCTTAGAAGAATGCCTCCCCAGCAGAGTCACCAAATGTAAGAAGGTAGTTTAGATTAGATGGAAGCATAACCCCTTTTGAGTAGAGTAATGATAAGTTAAAAAGTAACACTATTGATTAACTTCAGTACATGCAAGCACAATTTAGTGAAGATAAACTCAGTTAAAACTCACGAATCTCTCGTGTATAGCTCAATAAGACAATAACGAACTCAGAAGTAACTTATTTGGATGGAGAGAGAAGTAAGCACCCTAGATACACCTTGGCAGGCAACCAAAACACCTCACCACCCTCAATGATCTCTGTCAAATATTAAAGCTTTGTAATAATTGAAAATGGTGGGTGAGTAATCCCTCTGGTGTAATACCCTGTATTTTTATGCTACATTAATTTGGGGATTTATATAATTTAATGTGAATTAATTATTTAATATAAATCCGGAAAATTTATAATGTTATGATTATTAACGCGATGAGAGTTAGTAATTATGGGAAATCTGTTGAATATTACTAATGAGCAAGTAATATATAATATTGATTATATTGAATGTCACGAGTGAATAAAATGACAATTTCGGAAATTTGAGTCGGGACGTACTCGTGTCGCGTCGGGACTAAATATTGATAAATAAAAGTGAATATTTTATTAGTTGTTCGTATGGTCGTTTTAAGTGCGCCAACGCATCCAGAAGGGTCGGGATAGTCAGAAAAGTGTACCCGGGGGTTTGATTTGGGTCTCGGGGCATTTTTAGGACTAATTAGTAACCCGGGAGGGCATTTTAGTAATTTTGCATTTTTGGGTAATTAAACCCACGAAAATTAACAACCTATATCAGCCGTTTAGGTTAGTCATTTAGGGTTATAATACTCAAAACCCTAGAAAGGCCATTGGAGAAGAGATGAGAGAGCTCTCAAGGCATTCCGAGGCTCAAAACTCACCCGTTTGCACCGCCGCCACCACCAACGCGTAGATCGCGAGACGGGGAACTCTACCATACAGAATTCGGCACCAAACCAGGCTTCTGAAAATCCCAGGCAAGTGTTTATCTTGCTTATTTCGTTGATGCATCTTTCATATTAGTTTAGGAGTAATTAGAATGAGTTTTTATGGAAGAAAACCAAAGACATGAGATAAGAATCGCATGTAGTGATGGATAAATTGTTATTCTGGAAATACCTTAATATGTAGAGGATTAAACCAAGAATTTATGAGGTTGTAGATGAAGGAAATTCTGGAAAAGATGAATTAGAACCATATTAATGAAATTTTAGGGTTCTTGAGGTTTTATATGAATTTGGGGCTTGTTAATCCATGTTTAATAATAGAAATCTACATGCTTTACGTTGGAATTTCATAATATGATGATATAATGTCAGTAGTATAAATCTTGGGTCGATTGGGTATGAAAATCATGGAATTGATGAAGGTTAGAAGATGAAACCCGTAACTGCAATTCTGCAGATTTCACATACCTGCTTGATCGATCGATCGAGCCCAGAGCTTTGATCGATCGAAGGTTCGATCGATCGAGCCCCAGACCTCGAACGATCGACCCCTCCTGGAAGACTCATGTTTTCCCCTCTTAATTAGTTGAAATTCGATTTAATGTGAAATAATTCTTGGACATACTTAATAAAGTGTTTTGGGAGATAGGAAAGACCAGTAGGATATATGAATAATTTTGGGGACTTTTAAATGTGAGACGAGAATTGTATTTTGGGATAATTACTTAAGGGTCGATGAATTTATGTATTAAAAGGAGAGGTGCGTAAGAGAGTTACGTTGGAACATAAAGAGAACACTTACTGAATTTTATACTTGGGAGGATAGAGTCCACGAGTGTCACGTAATAAGTCGGAAAATCCTTCGAGTTAAGGTTAGAGACGAACCCTTATACGTAATACTAATAATGTGAAAATTAAGGATAAGTGTTGTAATTATGGGTGATGAGAGGAACCTATATTGATATGATAAAAGTGGTATATTTATATGATTGTGTATGCATATATTATATACGTGTAAAAATCATGCTCGCGCTTCTTGCTATCCCTGAGGTTACTGCGATGGGACAGTCTTATCTCGATGGGACCTTTATGGGGGATATTGACTTGTACCCTAGAAGATAGATATCCTTGGTACAGGCTATCAAATCGATAGTTCAGACGGTCCTAAGAGGCGTGGGGTATGTACTGACCTCTTAGAGACTTGGAATCTACGCTTCACCTCAATATTGTTTGTGTTTGTGTTAATACAGTTCGAGAGTGATTCCGAACTTGTATTTCCCTTAGTGTGAGCGATACGGGGATTGGATAGCAGAGTATGCCCGTACCCTAGTTTTATGTAGGGTGCTGTTAGTATATATATAACATTCGAGTATTTAATATATATATACATGTAACTTTGAAATTTATTACGACCTACTGTGTTATGGTAAGTAAGACTGAGATAATGTCTCAAATCGTATATACTTGTTTTGATAAGTATAATATGACACTGGGAAACTTTGTTAACAAATAAAGTAAAATGAGAGCATTGTTATTAAATGAAATCCTCCTTTTAAACAATTATATTGTTCAGTTTTGAAATCTTACGAGTAATCTAAACTAAGTTAAATCATTGGGAAGATTAGTGCGATAAATGATAAGATAAACCGTTGGGAAGGTTAGTGCGATAGGTGTGCACATTAGAAGAGAAGTGAGAATTTCTCAAGAGAGTGTCGTACTAATATGTTGTTACATTGGCCTGTAATCAATTTAAATACTTGCTAAACGAATTTTAAATCATACACACTATCGGGCTCTGACCCGTTTCTATTTCTCTTTCCTCTTGTATATATATGTATATATTACAGGTGCCCAGCCACATGGGCGTCTTGCTTAGGATCCCTTGGAAGGAACGTTCTGCAGCTTAGGTGGGAGTTGCAGGCCTCTTAATTTGAGGACTTCATTCATTTTAATCCACTCCTAGCACATTTATTTAGTTGGGCATGTGTAGCCCTTTCCATTATTTAGTTGTTATTTGGACATTTGTATTTCGGTTATTTCTAGTACTACTACCGTGGGATTTATTCAGTGTGGATGTTTTACTTTAGTTTAAATATTGGGATTCGATTGTTGAATGTTTTAATTAATTGGTTATGATGCAAAATTATTGTGGTGTGATTCTTATTTATTGAATGTTGTTAATAATTAAATAAATAATTTTTCTTTAAATAAAATCTGGAAAGTAAGGTTATAAAATGGTTTTGACACTTAGCTTAATTAATTAGGGTGTTAAATTGGAAAATTTATTTTTCGACAGTGATGCTGAGAATGAACCAACTGTTCACCTTGAATTAATTTAATAAAGGAGTGATCGCCCGGTATTTAATTAGGCGGGGTGTCACATCTGACTCATAAGAAATCTCTCTAGTAATAACTTCGAAACTCTCGAATAAGAACATGATCTCTCCCCAAAGGTGGTTGGGGTCCTTAAATAGCCCCCCACACTACCCCTGAGGCAACTCAGCCATTAATGCCTGTGAAAGACATCCCTCATACTTTATGTCACAAATATTAAATACCTGATGCACTAGTTATCTTCACGTCATAAGCATTAAATGCCAAAACATGCCTTTTGCCTAACCACTGTGTGTTAGGTGACTGTCGTCACAGAAGTGGCTTACCAACTGTTTGACAACCCCAAATACCACGGTGATTTACTCAAGTGAAGATTTGACATTGCCTAGCTGGTTAGTGACATCGGATAGAGTGGATGTGACATTAAGTAGAGGGTTATTTGGTTCACAACTCAATGCCCGATGGAACTCAAAGCAACTCCGCCCGAGGTTCCACGGTAAGGGTCCTTCTATGATTTACCAGGTGTATCTAAGATGGTCAGGACAAACCCCAACGGTGACTCACTTCTCAATCCTCCAAATCAAGTCCCTCCAAAGTTCCCACGACGAGGTCGTTCGATAGAGCATGAAAGCTCTCCCAGGCCCTAAAATCCTTGTTTCTTGCGAGTACCGTTCGACCTCACACACAATCATTATACTCAGTACATCTTTACAATCGTTATAGCTCATAGTCGATATAAACACAAGATACAACAAGACTAAATTAATCAACAGGACTAAAGGACAAGCTCTCTTGGTCAGATTCTTCGCTGAAAGGTCCTTCTGGGCTGCCACACTGAGTTGCTGCGCTAAGTTGCAATGTTGCGCTGCCACACTGAGTTGCCATGCTGAGATGTATTAATCCCAAACACTATTGTAAATGGGGGGATTATCTCTAATCTCAAGATTATCTTCAATCCCCCTTTACAATAGGAGAACTCAAAGGGAGGGATATTTTTGGCCTAGAATGAAGCAGGATGTAGTAGAGTTACGACGGAAGTGCAATAAGTGCCAGTTATCTTCGAGGAAGCTGAATGTCATTTTGTTGAAGCTCAACCATACTAGAGGCAGCCCTATATTTACTCCATCAAAGATGGAGTTGTCCCAACAGAGAAAATTGATGCGATGGGACTCAAGAGAAGGGCCTCGAGGTTCTACCTTTAGGAGGGGCAACTTTATCGAAGGGGCTACTTCAACAAGCCTCTGCGTTGCATCAAGAAAGAAGAAGCATCTTAACTCCTCAAATAGGCACACGATCTTGCTCACATAGGAGGGGCCAAGTTATATGACCAGTTAATGACGTTGGGGTATTATTGGCCAATGATGGAGAAAGACTCTGCTGATTTCGTTCGAAAATGTAAAGCTTGCCAACTTCATGGAAATACGATCCACGCCCCATCGGTGGACCTACACTCCCTCGCAATGCCTTATCCTTTTCACACATGGGCATTTGACCTAATAGGGGAAATACATCTTTATTTGAGGGGGAAGATATGGATACTAGTAGCAACGGAGTGCTTTACAAAGTGGGCTAAAACGATACCACTAAGAAGGGAAACAACAGGGATGGTGAGCAACTTCATCAGAGAATACATCATTTGCCGTTTTGGGATTCCAAAGGTTATTCTCTCAGATAAAGGAACCCCTTTTGTCAATTCAGAGGTAACGTTGCTCACAGATAAGTACTCCACTATTCATCATACTTCAACGGTAGCATACCCAAAGGGCAACGGTCAAGCCGAGGCAACTAACAAAACCTTGGTTAATATTTTGGATAAAATGATGGAGGATTTTCCAGGATCATTGGATGACAACATACCAGTTGTGTTGTGGGCCTATCGAATAACCAAGAGGAATATCATAGGGTATAATCCATTCTCCCGTGTTTATGAGGATGAGGCAATTATTTTGGTAGAGTTAGAAGTTCCCTCTGCTCGATATGCCTTGTGAAGTAGCATGCTCCCTCAGAAAAGACATGTGCAGTTGGAAGCGTTGGATGAATACAGAGATAATGCAATGCAGCATTTTCAAATGTATATGAAACAGGTCTTCAAGGCATAAGCTAACTTGGTGAGCCCAAGGAAGTCCGTGGAGGGAGACCTCATTTTGAAAGCAGTAGTGAAGCATATTAGGGGGCTTCCCCTACCTAAATTTACAGTGAATTGGGAGGGACCTTTCATTATAAAAGAAGCACATGATTCAAGTAATTGCTTAATTTCTAAGATGGAAGAAGACAAGAAATTCAAAATTAATAATAAATGGTTGAAAGTCTATCATGTGTAAGCAATTAAGTCTAGACCACTGTTGTATCTAGATGTTGTTATGAATATACAAGTTTTTATTATAACTCGAGTGGAGATGAAAGAATTATAGAACTTCATAATATATGCAAGCAGTTATAGAATAAAGAAAGGACAAGGAACAACATACATCTTTTTCATTCATTCATAAACTTTGGGGCATTACAAAATTAGAAGCTACTGCCCACGAATTACATAAGAAGAAGAAAGGGAAAAGCATAAAAAAAATTCATTGGCCTAAGAGGAACCATAGATTTAAAGCACATAAAAAATCTTTAGGAAGGCCCGAAGAAGCTACTAATCAAGACTGTTGGGAATTAATAGAAACCTCTAATATCGTTTGGGATTGTGTACGCTCGATGGAGAGTTTCTTTCGATTCATCTTCACCAGACGCAGAGCTTCTTTGACATCCTCTACCTCCTTATTGACAGCTTCAAGCAGAGGTACTAGCTCATCCAACATAGATTCCTCATCTCGTTGATCCTCCCGATGCTTATGTAGAAGTTCCCTCTGACTGTTTACTCGCTGGCTCTTTAAAGTCTTTAAGTGCGCAATTAACCAGTCAAAATGAAAGCCATTACGACCCAACTCCCTCAGATAGCCCAGGAATTGGCTGAGGAGAGGTTTGGTAACATTTCGAGTAGGATTGTTGACGATATCATCCACAATGGTCTCCATGCCCTGAAGTCTATACCTCATCACGAGGATGTCGGAACGCAGACCATCCATAGTAATAGTCTCAGGATGGTGGCTTGAAAGCCGTTCAACTACCGAATGATGACAGGCAGGCATTTGAGGAGAGTGTTAAAGGACCATGAGGCAAAAGTCATATGGAGCTAAGTCGGGAAGAGGAAGTTCACAACCAGATTCAATATCAGCAATATCACCAGTCATGTAACCTTTGAAAAACGTCGCTAATGCCGTTTAACACAAGGTTAAACTGTATAAGCAACTCCGAATGTTTGTTGGAGAAACCCTTTTCTTTTGAAAATAAAAATTATAAACACGATGTGTTTACAAAGAAACTTATGTACGAGAGTAATTAAGATTGTGTAATCAGTTTTTAAAACAAAGGCAGTTTCAAAAATTCAGCACACTTTGATAATGAGATGAGTAGATGAAGATAATCAACACAATGATTTTAACGTGGTAAAACCTCTCCCAACAGAGGAAACATCCACGGTGACTTCTAAGTCACAAAAACAAAAGTCCACTAATAACAAAAATCAGTTACAAACAATACAACATGCAAGCACACAAATCAACCTATTTTAAGTTTAGGAATATACCCCCTTGGTTCCTTCTAACTTCTCATAGATCTGATTTGTTGATGATGTTCTCCAGTTTGCTAACTTCCTTTGCTTTTGCATCTTTACGTCGACTCAATGATTTCAGATCTTAAACACAACACTTCCAGTGTAGTAGTGTGTTAAGTGTTTGTATAGTGATTCCTATTCACATGCATGAACTCACACACACTTAGATTTACAAACAGTCCTATAAAAATTACATATACAGTCTATATGCAGTGATTTTAGTTTATTTCTTTCTCACAGAACTCAAATCCTTTTGACCTTTAAAGATAACCCAGATTCCACGGAGATCTTGCTTCAAAAATCGGTCAAGACCTTAATCAATCTCTTTTGAAAACATTTATGAGATTGAAAATCCTCCAAGTTTGAATCCAACTAGGTCAGAATCAAATTTCGTAAGAAAAGAAACCAGAAAACATTTTAAAAACCAAATCAGTAAGATTTTCTTAAATCAAGTATAAAAAATGCAGATCTAGTGAAAATGTAACATATAGTATGTAGATCTAACGTTTCTATGAAAGAGAAACTAGATCTTCACACAAATGTTTAAGTTGTGTACAAGATCTAAAGATCACGAGGTTACAGCAGCACAAGAACAAACCACTCTCTCTCACAAACACTCAAGGTTGTGTTTGGGATTGAATGTACGAAGGTTTGTTTCTGAGAAGATGAACTGTTTAGGGTTAGGGTTTGGCTAACAGGTTTCCCTTTCTCTCTCTTCTCTCTTTTCTTTTCTCTCTTCTCTCTCTTCTCTTATTTTTTTTTCTCTCACAAAGACGAATGCCCAAAAGTTTTTTAAGGCTGAGAAGAGGAAGGTATTTATAGGGCTGAGGGAAGGTTCTGGATGATCGAGGCAAATCAACGGCTGTGATCAAGTCTTGCTAGGTTTGACTTGATCCAAAGGTTATAAAACAGCGGTGGATTAAAGTAATTCTGATTGGTTCATATGGATAGCACCGGGATTAACCAAGAACACATGCAGACCCTTGATAAGGAAAGATACAACGATCACCAATGCACCTGGCTAACCTCTCACACAACAAACACAAATTAACGCACCAAAAGGATGACAAGTGTTGGCTTGTTAGTGGCTCTCACACGCGCATCAAAGTAATTACAAAACATCACCCTGAAGTCTCTAGCGCTTTGAGATCGTACGCAACCAAACATTTCAGTGAAAAAATGAAGTTTCCAAAATAGTATATAAACCCCACAAATTTTATAAACCAATTTTATTAATAAAAACATTTATTCAAAAATGTTTAAAAAAGTTTTAAAAGGTTTAAAAAATATTTAAAAATTCCCAAAAATTATTAAAGCACCAATTCAAGGGGAATTAAACACACACTCAATTTTAAGCAATATTAACACATGTATGCACTTATAATTGTGTGTAGTGTGATTCATTTTATACTATCATGGATCATTGAAGAGGATTAGAGAGATAGGTTCTGAGGCTTTTTGGATTCTAGGATGGACTACCAATTTTGTCAATATTTCCAAATTAGTTGAGCACTTATACAATGTAGACGTAAGCAAGTCAAAGGTATAAGGTGCTTCAATCTCCCCCTTTGGAAATATGTGACAAAATCTCCTTTGAGTTAGCTTAAAACTCGTAGGGAACAAAAAAAAATAAAACCTAGTCCTATACAAAAGATACTATCTACCCAATTCGTAGAAAGTCAAAAATTACATAACTCAACTATTTACAAAATTTTACACTAGAAACGGTAGATAATCAGTAGAAGAGATTCCTGCAAATATACACAATAAGATCAAGCAGTTTAGATGAAATGTGAACAAAAAGGAACTCATAAAACTCAAATTGCTCCCCCATTTTGTCTCAAATGGACAAAAGGTAAAACTTAAAGTCTTGAGAGTTTAATCAGCGCAAACCATGCCTATAGAATTTCGCAAATACAGAAATCTATTATAGTCTAAAGGTTTAGTGAACATGTCTGCAAGTTGCAGATCAGTAGGCAGGTAATGAATTTCTACTTCCTTAGTTTCAACAAGTTCGCGAATAAAATGATGCCTTATTTTAATATGTTTAGTTCGCGAGTGTTGAACCGGGTTTTTAGATATGTTAATGGCGCTTTGATTGTCACAATACAATTTTAATTGATCTTCTTTAATCCCATAATCACTTAACATCTGTTTGATCCATAACAATTGAGCACAACAACTTCCTGCAGCTATATATTCGGACTCAGCCGTAGATAAAGATGTGCAATTCTGTTTTTTGCTACTCCAACCAACTAAATTATTGCCGACATAATAACAGGCACCTGATGTACTTTTACTATCATCAGTACAACCGGCCCAATCAGCATCAGTATACCCTATGATGGTGCTATTGGTATCCATAGTATACCTAAGTCCAAGATTAAGAGTTCCTTTTATGTACTTTATTATACGTTTTACACTCAATAAATGGCTCTCTTTAGGGTTATTCTGGTAACGAGCACACAGATATACAACATACATTATGTCTGGTCGTGAGGAAGTTAGGTAGAGTAGGCTACCAATCGTACTACGATAAAGTGTGGAATCAACTGACTTTCCAGTTTCATCTTTAAATAATTTAACAGTAGTACTCATAGGCGTTTTGGCGACTTTAGCATTATCTAAGCCAAATTTCTTAACAAGGTCTAAGGCATACTTGGTTTGAGATACAAAAAGACCATCTGAATTCTGTTTCACTTGAAATCCTAAGAAAAGTTGTAGCTCCCCCATAAGGGACATGTGAAATTCCTTATGCATACTAGCAGAAAAGGATTTAACTTCGGATGAAGAAGTTGACCCAAAAATGATGTCTTCTACATAGACTTGGGCTATAATAATATTACTGTCAAAATGTTTGACAAAGAGAGTCTAGTCATTTCCTCCTCTCTTAAAACCCTTATCCAACAAAAAGTTGGAAAGGCATTCATACCAAGCTCTAGGAGCTTGTTTTAAGCCATACAAAGCCTTTTTTAGACGAAAGACATGGTTAGGGTATTTAGGATCAATGAACCCTTTGGGTTGTTCTACATATGTTTCTTCGGATAGAATTCCATTTAGGAAAGCAGATTTGACGTCCATTTGATAAAGTGTGAATTTTAAGTAACACGCTATGGCGAAAAGAAGTCGAACAGATTCAAGACGAGTGACAGGGGAAAAGTCTCGCTGAAATCTATCCCTTCTATTTAAGAGTAGCCTTGAGCAACTAGTCTAGCTTTGTTTCTAAGGATTACCCCATTTTCATCAGATTTGTTCTTAAAGATCCAACGTGTTCCAATAACATTTTTGTTTTGAGGTCGAGGTACAAGATACCAGACATCGTGAATGACAAATTGTAAAAGTTCTTCCTGCATAGCAAAAATCCAGTGTGTGTCATTCAATGCTTCATTAACATTTTTCGATTCCACAAGGGAGACGAAACATGCATAATTAGCATAATTTCTTAACTGGGATCTAGTACGAACTGGCTCATTAAGATTACCGACCATGTTGTCAATGGGATGATCTTTAGATACCCAACCAGGTACTTCTGGATTCTCAATAGGTAATGAGTCATCTATTTCTGGTGAATCAGTTTTGAAATCATTTTCAGATTCAACCACAATAGGTGATTCATATATCTTATTTTCGACAATAGTGTCACTTACAATTACATTTATCGATTCCATAAGAGCCTTAGTACGAAGATTGTATATACGATAAGCACGACTGTTTGGAGAGTATCCTAAGAAGATGGCTTTATCACCATGAGTTTCGAATTTAGACAGATGTTCTCTATCTTTACAGACATAACACTGACTTCCAAAGGTTCTTAGGTATTTCAGATTAGGCTTCTTATCGTACCACAACTCATAAGGGGTTTGTTTAGAGTTTTTCCTAAGATAGACCCTATTAGTGATGTGACATGCAGTTCTAATGGATTCTACCCAAAAGTATTTAGGTAGGGATTTGGCATGCAACATGACACGTGCCATCTCTTGAAGAGTTCGGTTTTTCCTTTCAGCAATGCCATTCTGCTGAGGAGTTTTAAGGGCACTAAATTCATGTTTGTAACCGTTGTAGTCATAATATTCAACTATTCCTGTGTCTATGAACTCTCCCCCTCTATCACTACGAATGCGATTGACTTGTGTGTCCTTCTCATTTTCAATTCTTAGAAGAATTTTCAAGAAATTCTGAAACGTGTCAGATTTATGTTTTAAGAAGGCAACCCAAGTGAATCGTGTGAAATCATCAACCATGACAAGGATATAACTGTGTCCACAAAGACTAACAGTTCTAGAGGGACCAATAAGGTCCATATGGATGAGATCTAAAGGTCTAGAGGTGAGAATGTCTTTAACCTTTTTATGCGAAGTCTTAACTATTTTTCCTTCCTGGCAATGACCACAGACAACACTTGAAATAGGTTTAATTTTAGGAATACCTCTAACTATCTCTTGACTAGACAATCTTCCAAGGATATCATAACTTAAGTGACCCATACGATTATGCCAGATCTCATTGTCATCCATTCTGACAATGTTACAGGTTTCAGAACTAGTCTTGACAGTATAACAATTATCAGGTGTTCTAAATCCTGTAATAATGCATTCACCTTTATCATTTAGAATTTTATAATTGTTCTTTGAAAAGGTGACAGTATGGTCAGAGTCACAAAATTGTGATATACTTAGGAGGTTGGCTTTAAGGCCTTTAACTAATAGAACATTTTCGAGAACAGGCATTCCTTCTTCTTTTAGGGTTCCTTTACCTATGATCTGAGATGAAACACCATCACCAAAAACAACTTTCCCACCAGCAAATCTGGTTTTGTTTAAAAGTTTGGTTTCATCTCCTGTCATATGTTTGGAGCATCCTGAATCTAAATACCAACCAGATGAAGTGTGTTCAGCTTTTAAAGCAGTGATAAAAATGTTACACATCATTTGGGGTAAAATATCCTCTTTTCTAACCCAAATAGCTCTAGTTTTAATTTTGCGCAAGTTTGCCCTCATTTGATAAAATTTTTGAGACTCAGTTTTTTGTCGAAAAACATTTGGAGCAGCAAACTGATGGTTTTGAAAAAGTTGAGCTTTTGGTTTAGGAAAGTTTCTGGGAGCCTTTCTCTTAAATGAACTCTTAGTTTTGCTCTTTCTATTTCTGTAGTTAGAGTTCTTATCAGGTTGTCTTGGAAGGACATAATTGTTACGACTTTGCCTAGAATAGTTAAAGTTCTTGTAGATAGAAGTGCTGTAAACAGGGGTGTTTAGACGCCTAGCATAACAACCTTCAAAGGAATGACCATAAATGTCACAGTAGGAGCAATATTGATTGCTTGAGGGATGAATTTCCTTAGGAAAACTTCTAAAGATAGGTTTGACAGCATTCTGTTCAGAAGTGTTCTTCCTAGGAGGTATGGTCTTATAGGTAGAATCAGCCTTTCTGATCAAAGGACAGACGTATTTAATCTTAAGTGCAGTGTCAGCCTTAGAAGTACTAGACTCTCTAATGTCTTTCTGTTGTTGCTTTTGATCAAATTCATTTTTAATCAAATGAAAGTCTGGACATGTTTCAATTGGTCTTTTGCCCCCAGACACAAACTTAATAGGTTCAAGTTTGGTAGTTTGTGGTTTGTTCTTAGGGAAAAATCCAATACCGGTTCTATCATCAGAATTGGTCTTGGAGTCAACAACAAAGTCAGTAAAGCAATTTGAATTGTTTTCAAACTTAGAAAACTTTTTGAAAACAGTAGCTGTCTTTGTTTTTGCTTCCTCCAATTCTAATAATGTTCCCTTATATTTCATTTCCAGAATTTCATTAGTCTTAGTCAACTCTTTTAATTTTTGATCAAAAGTTTCAATTTCAGATTGATGAGTCAGACACTGGTTAGTGTACTCTTCAGCATTCAACTTTACAATAAGACTTAGATCATCTAATTTCTTAGTCAGGTCTCTAACAGTCTTCACCAATCTAGTACCTTTTTTAAGAGTATTAGCATACAAGGTATGGATATCAGGGAGGTCATCTGTGTCTGAGTCGCTAAGTGAAGTGTGTGTAGTGACCCCTAACGATTCAGTTTTAGTACTCACGCACCCATTTGCATCGTCATTATCGAGATCACTTTGACTCACACACACGTAACTAGAACTAGCAACATTTTCAGACAATAAAGCATCTAGGCCAATCAAAGCAGTATTCACACAAGCAAAAGTAGGAGCATCATTATCACACACATGTGTATCATCATTGTAAATGATCTTAGAATAAAAAGACATGCAAGGGTGATCGAGTGGAAAAACCGAGCGTCCGTGTAATACGCTAGTCGTTGTTATCGGCTTCCAACCTCAATACAAAAAAAACTTAAACTTTTAACTACACTTTTATTGAGTATAGTAGTAAGTCTGGGTATCGAATCCACAGGGAATGTTTTATAGAATTTAATTGATTTATTACTTCTAAAATAAAAATGAAAAAGATGATGATTGGGAAAATTTCTATTAAAAAATTACTTAAGAAAAACAAACTGAAAAGTGCAAAATAAATTAGATCTGACAAATGGGAGAAAATAGGGTAGGGTACAATCCCTCAATCCTCAACAAATTATCCTTTAGAATACTAGAATTATAAATCAAAATTCTTGATTAAATCCAGTCCTTATCATCACTAAGCATTACATATATGAGGGTCAAGCCCGCATCATATGAAATCAAAGATCAATATAAGGAGGTGAACAACAAATTATACATACAAAGCATTCTTAAACATCCCAAGTACCTAGGGCAAGAGAGATTAAAAGATATGACAATGCATATATGATTTTCATTCACGATTCAACCAATATTTTCATTTATTTCCTAATTTTCCATACAAATAATTTGTATTAGGATTGAGTTCATGTACCCCAACCCTTGAGAAATTAGCTAATCATGATTGGATAAAAAAAAACAAATTCATACACAAAATTATGGATCTACAAAACATGGTAAATAATTTGCAAGTAATAAAATAAGAGAATGGAAAGAGTTTACTTGAATTCAGCAACAAGGAATTGAGATTCAGAATACAAACTAGGGTTCATACAACTCTTGAAGGAATAGAAAATTTGCTCTCAAAATCTAACCCTAAAATTCAATCTAGCACTTCTAACCTACTCCTAACCTAGCCTCTCTCTAGCAACTCCTCTTCAAATGATGTAGGTTATGGGCTTTTATAGCACAAAATCTCGAAATTGACAGCCAATAGTGCTTGTGGAACAAGTTTTCCAAGAGTTGCACTGCATTAAATGCATAATTAATGACAGAAATCCGCACATCTAGACTCTTCATTATCGCGCAACTTCAAAACCTCGTAACTTCTTCACCGTAGCTCGGATTGAGGTACCTTTTTTTCCAGTATTCTTGTAATTTAGAGATCTTCAACTTTCTAGTTGGCCCGACCTCCGGACTAAGGCTTCAAAATTACGAAAATGCCCTTGAACTCTCCATTTCTTGGTTTCTTTCACTGTTTTGAGTTCTCTTTTGCACTAACTTACATGAAATACCTGTAAAACACATGAGAAATACACAAAACAAGAAATACTTTCCAAAAGGGGTTAGTATCATACATAAGAGACAAATCCAAGCTACTTACACTGCACGGGATCATAAAAATACTGAAATTAAGGAGATAAATGTGAAGAATATGTGCCTAAACACACCCCCTAACTTAGAACTTTGCGCGTCCCGAGCAATGTATATGAATCCTAACCAAAATTATACTCTTGAAAATTCCTTTATTAAAATAACATTCCACTTTCGCAGGCACACGATTGCATTTAGCGTATGCAACAAGCCTTTAAACCCCTAGGTTACCCTAGTAGGACGAGTTTTGTCTCGTGAGGGTTTGCAGTGAATTTACCCACAAAATTCTTTATTGACTCAAATAAATATCAAAATACTAAAAAATTGTACAATTTAAAATTTTCGAAAAATACTCACCATAAATTCATATTCAAATGTCTCAAACCGTAGTGTGTGTGTGTGCAAAGCCAAAAATTAAACCTCAAATTTCCACCGATTGAGCATTACGTTACTTTTCGAAAATTCGTTTTGATTCAAATTCTTACGGATGCACTCACAAACGAATCACTCGAATTGTGGCTATTTTCTCTCGGTATGCATGATATAAAGAGTAAATATAATGGACACAAATTCATGCATACAAAATTGAAAAAGAAGGAAATTTATGGTGAAAAGATCTCATCATCGGATTACGGTTATTAGGAAATGGGAACATCACCTCTAATTCACACCATTTTAATCTCTCATATTATCTTTTCATGTCGCTCTCCACGCAGTAATTAATTTCGCCATTCGGACTCGGTTAGGACTTTTTGGGTTAAAAAGTGTAAAGGGTAAAAATGGGAATGGATGGAATGTTCGGAATTGGAAAATGTCCTTATGACGTCCATTTGTGCTTTTTCGGGCATTTGCTCATTTTTCTCTTTCTCTTTTTTTTTTCATTTTTTTTCTTGCTATTTTTTTTATTGCACAATTTGGTCTTGATAAATTTTCTCAATTTTCACAATTCCGGGCTATTTGGGTTTTTCAGGTTATCAAACGAAAGGAAAATAATTATTAGGCTCAAAGTGGGTTGCAAAGGGATAATTTTGTTTTTCACAAATTTTTATGGCTAATATTTTTGGGTTACAAACGAGGGCCTACTTCATTGTCCAAATTGCTAATCACATTACCATATGCATCTCGAGATTAATTAAGTTTAGAGATATATTTAGCACGAATTTCGAGACAACATTTCACACATTTCCCATAACCGATCAAAACAACGGATTGAGATCATCAACGACTTGTTAAAACGCTGAAAAGAACTTTGAGTTAATCATAAACTCGGATTGATTTAAAAACTCAAAAAGATCGATATTCTCGAAATCTCACCGGGTTGGACTAATCTCCACACTTATTCATAAAGTCGTCAATTTTCTTTCAATTTCCATCTTCAGTCAATTTTGGCTTAGTGCAATTGAGATTTGACAATTTGAGACTTTAAATAGAATAAAGGTGATATTTTTGAAAAATTTAAATTCTAATTTTTATTTATTTTGAACAAAAATATTTTTTTTTATTTTTTATTTATTTATTTATTTATTTATTTTTTTTTGAAATTAAAAAAAAAAAATACACTTGGAAAGAACATGTGATTGAATCAATGAATCTAAACAATAAATGGGAAGAATATCCCACACCCCCTAACTTAAATGTTGCATTGTCCTCAATGTGAATCAAGAACACAACATAAAGAGAGGAAAAGAAAGATATTACCCAAATGGAGCGATCCCTGATAAGTGCGAGTCCATTGAATCTACCAAACATGTTAGAACCAAGCATAACAAAAAGAATAAAAAAAACTCTAACTAATGACTCTAAATTATAAAAAATAAAAATAAAAAGCTAATTATGTACAACCTACAATTTGAACGGCTAATAAATCATACACTAGAAGTTGAAAAATTTGAGGGTCCACCCAAAATACAATTTGACTTTGAGGGATTAATGGTGTGCCCTCACTAGGATGCATGCCTCCCGAAAAATAAGAATTCCGTTTGAAAAACGGAAGGCATGTGCAAATTTTAAAAAATAAACCATCACCAATTAACAAATTTAGAGGGATTAAAAATTTGGGTGCACAGGGGGACAAGTACCATTGGGATATAAGAAAAATAGAATCAGCTCTAAAAGATTGTTCAAGTAGAATGGGAAGAGGGGCATACAAAAGGGAAGAGTCCATCTTGGAAAATAATTTAAGCATAGAGTCCTTGTCCTCAAAATCTTCTCTCCAAAAATTTTCACTGAGACCTCGAGGTGGGGCATGTTCAGAAACAGAGAATTTATCTATCCTGTCATTCAACGCGCTCTCATCTAAGTGACCAAGTGAGGCCCAAAATGATTCAATTTCAAGAGTGATGTTCTCATTCACCGAGCCGAATTCTATCTCAAATGCCGCTAAGCTCAAATCTTCTAGGTCTCCCTCTTGCTTTGTTTCTATCTCACCTAGAAGAAATGTATCTATCGTGTCTTGCCATTCGCTCTCTTCTAGGTAACCCAATGAATCTCTCTTGATGCCCTCTAAATTTTCTCTTTCGCTAATGCTCAAGGAGTGTTCTCCTATGTCCCGTGGAATGTTCTCAAGATCTCGTCCTCTAAAATTTTCAGTTGGATCTGGCGGAGTGACACGTCTAAGTGTATGGCCCGTAAGACGAAGCATCTCAAAATAACATTCCCATACAAGAAGGGGATCAACATCCTTAAGACATTCATCCAGTTCTTGTGATGGATTTAATGTTTCGATAATAGTGGGGACACCAGGAGACAAATGATCTTCAACCTCAATAGGTTTTGAAATATTTATAAGAGGTTGATATTCAAAAGAACTTGGATCACTATCAATGATTTCATTCTCAAAAGTATTAGGTGAAGCGCAAGTCTCGACCTTCTCTAAGTTGTCCAAATTATCATTCAACTCCTTGCAAAGTGTTGCAATTTTCAACTCGAGAACAACACGGTCATCAGATTGCTTTTTTAGATCAAGTAAGAGTTCTTCCAAAGTAGGCTTTCTTGGTTCTAGCACCTCGAATTCCTCATTTGGTTGAAAACTTACTTCATCTTCAAAACTATCGAAAAAAAAATCCTCATTGGGTTCAAATAATGCATCTAACTCTTGCTCCCAATAACGATTTTTTTCTCGATATTCTTTTTCAAGTCTTTCTTCTTCAAGCAATTGATTTTGATAAATTTGGATTTTCTCAGCACTAGGATTGTATTTAATATAATCATCTTTAGTGATATTGATCCAATGATCATAAGTCTTGAGTACCTCCTCCTCCTCACTATTAGCATAACAATTAAAGCCACCAAAAGAGTTAAAGTAAGGCATTTCAAATTGAGCAATTCAAGAACGTGACAGACATTTTTCTTTTTTATTTATTTTTTTGAATTTTTTTATTTACTTTTTTTTACGAAGTAGTAAGTCAATTATAATCTATAACAAACACTCCCCGGCAACGGCGCCATTTTGATCGAGTGGAAAAACCGAGCGTTCGTGTAATACGCTAGTCGTTGTTATCGGCTTCCAACCTCAATACAAAAAAAACCTAAACTTTTAACTACACTTTTATGGAGTATAGTAGTAAGTCTGGGTATCGAATCCACAGGGAATGTTTTATAGAATTTAATTGATTTATTACTTCTAAAATAAAAATGAAAAAGATGATGATTGGGAAAATTTCTATTAAAAAATTACTTAATAAAAACAAACTAAAAAGTGCAAAATAAATTAGATCTGACAAATGGGAGAAAATAGGGTAGGGTACAATCCCTCAATCCTCAACAAATTATCCTTTAGAATACTAGAATTATAAATCAAAATTCTTGATTAAATCCAGTCCTTATCATCACTAAGCATTACATATATGAGGGTCAAGCCCGCATCATATGAAATCAAAGATCAATATAAGGAGGTGAACGACAAATTATACATACAAAGCATTCTTAAACATCCCAAGTACCTAGGGCAAGAGAGATTAAAAGATATGACAATGCATATATGATTTTCATTCACGATTCAACCAATATTTTCATTTATTTCCTAATTTTCCATACAAATAATTTGTATTAGGATTGAGTTCATGTACCCCAACCCTTGAGAAATTAGCTACTCATGATTGGATAAAAAAAAACAAATTCATACACAAAACTATGGATCTACAAAACATGGTAAATAATTTGCAAGTAATAAAATAAGAGAATGGAAAGAGTTTACTTGAATTCAACAACAAGGAATTGAGATTCAGAATACAAACTAGGGTTCATACAACTCTTGAAGGAATAGAAAATTTGCTCTCAAAATCTAACCCTAAAATTCAATCTAGCACTTCTAACCTACTCCTAACCTAGCCTCTCTCTAGAAACTCCTCTTCAAATGATGTAGGTTATGGGCTTTTATAGCACAAAATCTCGAAATTGACAGCCAATAGTGCTTGTGGAACAAGTTTTCCAAGAGTTGCACTGCATTAAATGCATAATTAATGACAGAAATCCGCACATCTAGACTCTTCATTATCGCGCAACTTCAAAACCTCGTAACTTCTTCACCGTAGCTCGGATTGAGGTGCCGTTTTTTCTAGTATTCTTGTAATTTAGAGATATTCAACTTTCTAGTTGGCCCCACCTCCAGACTAAGGCTTCAAAATTACGAAAATGCCCTTGAACTCTCCATTTCTTGGTTTCTTTCACTGTTTTGAGTTCTCTTTTGCCCTAACTTACATGAAATACCTGTAAAACACATGAGAAATACACAAACCAAGAAATACTTTCCAAAAGGGGTTAGTATCATACATAAGAGACAAATCCAAGCTACTTACACTGCACGGGATCATAAAAATACTGAAATTAAGGGGATAAATGTGAAGAATATGTGCCTAAACAAAGGGTCATGTACATTAGATGACTCAGGTTCCTCTTCATCAGAGTCACTTGAATCATTCCAAGTTTTACAGACATTGGTTCTATTGTGTGTGTTGGCTTTATTCAGATTAACTCTGCAGTCGTGAGCAATGTGACCTAGTTTCCCACATCTAAAACATTCAATCTTTTTAAGGTCTCTAGTGGGTCTGGAATTGTTGTCCTTAGAATGTTTGTCAAGACCTCTCTCATGAGGTTTGGGATTAGACAGAGTAGGATAATTAGGCTTGCCTTGTTTAGTTTCCTGTTTGTTTCGAAATTTGACAATTTTCTTAAATTGTTTAGACATTAAGGCAATCTGATTATCTAGTTTGTCTATATCACACTCCTCATCAGAGTCAGAGTTGGTCAAATTAGACTCAAGTTTGGGTATCTTAGAGGCAAAACTCAAGTTAGAGTTAGGTTGTTTTCTTTGAGAATGATTCAATTGTTTCTTAAAGTCTAATTCCATTTCCACAGTCCTAAGTTTTCTACTGAGTAACTCAGGGGTAAGGTTTTGATCATTCATTTCCTCAATAGCATACCTCTTACTGTCAAACTTTTGTGGTAATGACCTTAGAATTTTAGAGACAATTTCATTCCTATCATAAGTTAAACCATTAGCATGCAACTTAGTAACTATATCAGTTAAGTTCATGTAAAAATCATTAAAAGATTCAGAATCAGTCATGATCAAAGAGTTGTACTGCTGGATAAGCATTTGAGTTTTAGCAGCTTTAACTCTTGAGTCTCCTTCATGGGCAGTGATTAATGTGTCCCAAGCTTCCTTAGAAGTGGCACAAGATGAGATTCTCTTGAACTCATACTCATTAATGGACATAAAAATGGCATTCTTGCCTTTATTATTATTTCGAGAAATGGTTTTCTCTTCTTGGGTAAATTCATTTAAGATTTTCTTTACCCTCTCATCACTTCCTTCAGTGGCTGGTTTAGTAGGATAAGTGTATCCATTTTCAATAATGTCCCAGACATCATCTCCTAAAGTCCCTTGGATGAAGGCAACCATTCTTACTTTCCAGTAAGCAAAGTTATTTCCAACAAAGAGTGGAGGTCTGGATAGATTACCAAACCTTTCATTCTTCTCGTCCATAGTTAGGTTTTTCAGAAAACGATTTCAGAAACACAAGATCTTTAGAAATAAAAAGTTAACAGGGCTCTAATACCAATTGAAAAACGTCGCTAATGCCGTTTAACACAAGGTTAAACTGTATAAGCAACTCCGAATGTTTGTTGGAGAAACCCTTTTCTTTTGAAAATAAAAATTATAAACAAGATGTGTTTACAAAGAAACTTATGTACGAGAGTAATTAAGATTGTGTAATCAGTTTTTAAAACAAAGGCAGTTTAAAAAATTCAGCACACTTAGATAATGAGATGAGTAGATGAAGATAATCAACTCAATGATTTTAACGTGGTAAAACCTCTCCCAACAGAGGAAACATCCACGGTGACTTCTAAGTCACAAAAACAAAAGTCCACTAATAACAAAAATCAGTTACAAACAATACAACATGCAAGCACACAAATCAACCTATTCTAAGTTTAGGAATATACCCCCTTGGTTCCTTCTAACTTCTCATAGATCTGATTTGTTGATGATGTTCTCCAGTTTGCTAACTTCCTTTGCTTTAGCTTCTTTACGTAGACTCAATGATTTCAGATCTTAAACACAACACTTCCAGTGTAGTAGTGTGTTAAGTGTTTGTATAGTGATTCCTATTCACATGCATGAACTCACACACACTTAGATTTACAAACAGTCCTATTAAAATTACATATACAGTCTATATGCAGTGATTTTAGTTTATTTCTTTCTCACAGAACTCAAATCCTTTTGACCTTTAAAGATAACCCAGATTCCACGGAGATCTTGCTTCAAAAATCGGTCAAGACCTTAATCAATCTCTTTTGAAAACATTTATGAGATTGAAAACCCTCCAAGTGTGAATCCAACTAGGTCAGAATCAAGTTTCGTAAGAAAAGAAACCAGAAAACATTTTAAAAACCAAATCAGTAAGATTTTCTTAAATCAAGTTTAAAAAATGCAGATTTAGTGAAAATGTAACATATAGTATGTAGATCTAACGTTTTTATGAAAGAGAAACTATATCTTCACACAAATGTTTAAGTTGTGTACAAGATCTAAAGATCACGAGGTTACAGCAACACAAGAATAAACCACTCTCTCTCACAAACACTTAAGGTTGTGTTTGGGATTGAATGTACGAAGGTTTGTTTCTGAGAAGATGAACTGTTTAGGGTTAGGGTTAGGGTTTGGCTAACAGGTTTCCCTTTCTCTCTCTTCTCTTTTTTTTTTCTCCCTTCTCTCTCTCTTCTCTCTTTTCTCTTATTTTTTTTTCTCTCACAAAGACGAATGCCCAAAAGTTTTTTAAGGCTGAGAAGAGGAAGGTATTTATAGGGCTGAGGGAAGGTTCTGGATGATCGAGGCAAATCAACGGCTGTGATCAAGTCTTTCTAGGTTTGACTTGATCCAAAGGTTATAAAACAGCGGTGGATTAAAGTAATTCTGATTGGTTCATATGGATAGCACCGGGATTAACCAAGAACACATGCAGACCCTTAATAAGGAAAGATCCAACGATCACCAATGCACCCGGCTAACCTTTCACACAACAAACACAAACTAACGCACCAAAAGGATGACAAGTGTTGGCTTGTTAGTGGCTCTCACACGCGCATCAAAGTAATTACAAAACATCACCCTGAAGTCTCTAGCGCTTTGAGATCGTACCCAACCAAACATTTCAGTGAAAAAATGAAGTTTCCAAAATAGTTTATAAACCCCACAAATTTTATAAACCAATTTTATTAATAAAAACATTTATTCAAAAATGTTTAAAAAAGTTTAAAAAGGTTTAAAAAATATTTAAAAATTCCCAAAAATTATTAAAGCACCAATTCAAGGGGAATTAAACACACACTCAATTTTAAGAAATATTAACAAATGTATGCACTTCTAATTGTGTGTAGTGTGATTCATTTTATACTATCATGGATCATTGAAGAGTATTAGGGAGATAGGTTCTGAGGCTTTTTGGATTCTAGGATGGACTACCAATTTTGTCAATACTTCCAAATTAGTTGAGCACTTATACAATGTAGACTTAAGCAAGTCAAAGGTATAAGGTGCTTCAACCTTGGTCATCGTGATCATAATATTCTGAGATAGCGGGTTCTAGATGGGGTGAAATAATGGGCGAAAGAACTGGTGCAGATTTCACTTCCACCGAAAAGGATTTATGAGTAACCTGAGAAAGGGTAGAAGAAACAATGAGTTAAGTGAAAAAAAATCTTAACAGGTGTTTTCATTATCAAATCACCGATATAGGTGGAGTTTATGGAAAATCTGAACAAGCATCTTCGTCAATAAGTCACCGTTAAAGGTGGAGTTTATGAAAAATCTTAACAAGCGTTTTCGTTGTTAAGTCACTATTATAGGTGGAGTTGATGGAAAATCTTAACAAGCATTTTCGTTGTTAAGTCACCGTTATAGGTGGAGTTTATGAAATATCTTAACAAGTGTTTTCGTTGTTAAGTCACCGTTATAGGTGGAGTTTGTGAAAAATCTTAACAAGTGTCTTCGTTGTTAAGTCATCGTTATAGGTGGAGTTTGCGAAAAATCATAACAAGTGTTTTCGTTGTTAAGTCACCGTTATAGGTGGAGTTTGTGAAAAAACTTAATAAATGTTTTCATTGTTAAGTCACAGTTATAGGTGAAGCTTGAATGCTTGAGAAATGAGACTCTTCTAGATTATACATTGTGAAGAATAAATGACAAATAACGAAGAATGAAGATAAAGTAACAAAGTACCTCAGCAGTGGCTGGAGCAAGAACGGGAGTCACCAAGGAGGCTATAACGGCGAAACTGATGGGGGCAGGCTTACCTCCACAGAATCCTCAACGGCACCCCCAACTAAAGAAGACTCAACGACCGGTAAAGCTCCTTCGCCAATAAAAGGTACCAAGGCCAACACAGGAGCCTCAGCTACAAAGGACGTTGGACCTCCAAGTAATGCCCCAACGTTGGTGGATGCAGAGGAACCACCACACTAGGCAAGAATTTCAACACTGTCCTTGGGAATAGGCTACCCACTAAGAGAGCGGGGTGTGTTAAGATCTTGTGAAAACTGCAAAAACAAATTAAAGCTAAGTGTTAGAAATGGGGAATAAGTAAAGAAGAAGTGAGAAATACCTCCAAGTGTTACTTACCTCAGTTATGGAACCAAAGAGGGAAATTGCAGCTAGGGGTCTCATCAGCACCGGGGGAAGAAGAATGTTAGCTAACAAAGATGCCATTTCAACCTAATGCATCCCAACATATTAAAGTTTAGCATGTTAAACAGAATTAGGGTATGGAAAAAAAAGACGTGAGACCTAACAAGTAATTGATAATATGTAACCTCGGGGGCACTTTCTATAGATGGAAAGATGGGCAGAAGGACCTCGAATTGATGTGATAATTCAAAGGAGGCCGGGGGAGTTATCTCTAATTGAGAAGAGATTCCTACAGACTTAATGGAATCACCCCCCGTAGCAGCATCTTTTACACGTTGTGAGGCCGAATGGTGAGAGTAAGTAAGCCCGAACATAGGGGAATGGGGATGAGTTACATCGGTGTAAGAGGAATCGAAATGTCCCCCCACGAAAGGGCTCACAGGGGGGATGGGTCTTTCTTCTTCAACTTCCTGCACTAAAGTTGTTATGAGTTAAATGGATGCAGCTTGCCTTTAAAAAAATGTCAGTTAGAGTGTAAGGACACAAATTTCCAATTGAGTCCATATATAGTTTTGGCTCAATTCCGGACAAAAACATTTATTCATAGGATAGTATTTATTTGTAATATTCTCAAGCCTATGAAGTGTGTGTTGAAGACGTAGCGGCAAATAATTTAAAGCTTCATCAAAATGCCGGTTTGTGTGCCTCGTTTCTACGTCATCAATTAAGGTTCCATGCTCCCAAGGTATGAATGTAATTATATGTATATAGGAGCTTGGAACAATTTCTATTGGGTGTTAGGTTTAATAAAAACTGCATTTTATTTTCAGAAAGAATCAATTAGAAACTTAAAAATAAGTATATAAAAGTTTCTGGGCCAAAATCGAATTTTACAACCTTTCTGGTCGTTCGTTAGAAATGTCGTTCGAACGAGTTTTTTTGTTCGAACCAGATTTCGTTCGAACGAGTTTTGTCGTTCGAACCAGTTTCGTTTGAACGAGTTTTGTCGTTCGAACCAGGTTCGTTCGAACGAGTTTTGCCAACGACCCTAACTGGTCAGTCGTTCGAAATGTCGTTCGAACGAATGTTCGTTCTAACGAGGTATCTAACGAACTTCTAACGAGCCCAGGCTGGTCACTCGTTAGAAGTCTCGTTCGAACGAGAATCACGTTCGTTCGAACGAGATTCCAGCGGGAACAGTTATTTGGCAGTTTTTTTGCAGTTTTTCCCCACTCCTCCACTTGGTTTGCAACCAACTTTTTTCATACATTATTATGTGCGGGAAACACATTTTCCAAGAAAACTTTTCCAACTTAGTTTATCTCCTAGAGAGAGTTTGAGAGCAAAAATAGTTTTAGGAAAATGTTCATGTTTTGAGTGTAATTCTTTCAAGAAAAATTTCATACACACTCTAGTTTACACCCAATTGTTTATCCAAGTTTTTATATAAATATTAATTGCTTGGAGATTGTTTTGGCACCGGTTTTTCTCTACACCGAATTGAAGAGAAGTTCGTTTCATTTCTAACCATTTGGAGAAAGGCTCCATGTTAGGGTGACGGTGTGCCTAATTGCCCGATCGGTGGGAGTCCGAGACCGCGGTGGAGTTCCGTTGGTTATCCGCTAATTGGAGGTCGATACAAGAAGAAGCATCACGGCTTGAGAGGGTTTGAGTTTAGGAAGTAAGTCTTTTGTCTTGTATTTTGTAATACCGTTTTTAGTGGATTTGAGGCTAGGTCCGTCCCGAGGTTTTTTTCCCGTTAGAGGGTTTTTCCTCGTACATCGCGGTGTTGTGTGACTGTTGATTTTATCTTGCTCTATATCACTTAGAATGCGTGCTAGATTAATTTCAAGATAAAATTTGGTTTTACAATCACACTAATTTAAATTGGGACTTGAATTTTGTTTTAATTTGTTTTGTGAAATTAAAACTTGTTGTTATTTTTGAAAGTTAAAACCATCTCAACGCTTCCGCATTTATTTTAAAAGGAAATTATATTTTAATTTGTGATTATTAAAATCCGGGGCTTTTCATAGAGGAACAACACAAATACATGCCTCGAATTCAGAGGGATAATGGGAAGATATAACCACTAGCGAAGGAGGAGAGGAGACAGCAACAGAGGGAGCTGGGGAGAGATGTACATTTATGGTTCGTTTTCTCTGGGACTTGGTACCCAGTGTCTTCTTCCTTGCACCCACAACACCAGTACTTCAAGAAACCTTTGAACTCTTCTTACTTTTTGATCCTAGTTCCATTGGATCAGCTAGGATAGTGGGGAAGGCATCAGAAGGGGGAACGACAGGAGCGAATCATTGAAACTCAGTATTTATTCGTTCCACCTCAGCCTGAACCCTCCTTCTCAGCTCTTCATTCATTTCTGCAGACATGGTAGGGGGAACATAGGCGATGGGGAATGCCTCCAAAGGGGTTTGAGGTTGATTTTGAGACTTAGATTTTGAGGAAGTCCCACTCTTGGACTTCCTAGTTTTTTTCGCTGGTGGCTGGAAATGCCCTTTGCCAGTAGCTACTTCGGTTGTAGGGGTAGGATATTTGGGGATTACAACGGTCTTGGGTTTGGGTGTGGCAGTAGGGATCATTGGACAATAAAGGGGTAGCTCGAGGGGAGGATCTCTGATAGTTTTACTCAAAGGGAACTCAACTCCAGAATGGAGTTGCCTTTGAGACCCAATTCCAAGGAAGAGAAAGAAAGGACTGGGGGATACTAGGGGGGATTTGTATGAACTCACGAATCATGGCAAGTTGCATCAAACGAAATTTGGTGGGATGAGAGGTAGATACGTCCCCCTTCCTAGTAGCACTGGGGAGGGTTACTCGACCATCCAAAGTAGAGGTCATGCCAAGTACCGCTACAGAAAGGTAGAAGGTGCAAGCCTTAGCAAAAGTATCCCTCTTATTCGTTAACTAAAACACAAGTCAAAGAGCCCCCTGATCAAGCCTGAAATGCCTGCTACACCTATCGGGGTTATAAGGTTCAGAAGTATATCCCCATTCAGTGAAGGAAGAAACCCAGGAGTGAACAAAAGTACCATGGCCTGTGAAGGATCTTCTAAAACTGGGACAAAAGTGATCGTTCTATCTGCAGAAAGAAAAAAATTCCATGTATGGGAAAAGGTAGATTTTCCGTATGGCCTTATGACAAAGGATTCGAAACGGTAAAAAACTCCCATTATCTCCTTTCGACTCTGTTTTTTATGAAAGCATAAGAGGTGTGGGGGTTTAATGCCTTGGCTCACGGGATAAGAGACAACAATGGAAGGATATGTAACAAAGTAGGATCTTCAAAAACTATTTAGATAATGGTATTGGCAAAATTGGCCAAGTTGTAACGACCAAGGGACCATGCCATGTTAAGGTGGGTTCGATCCAGTGAAGTATAAAGGGACCCCAAAGAAATGGCAGCCAGAGGAAGGTTGAAACTTCTGGCCAAATGGATATAAATATTTATAAGGTCCCTCATAGGCTGGTCGTTGGGTTTCCCAGTCAAGAAGAAATGCGAAAGCAGTAGAAAAATATAGGCTGGTAGTTCTAAAGATGTACCTTTACCTTGGCCCGTAACAGCAATGACGTCTTTTTCAGTAGGATCTTTAAAAAAATAGCTAATAAGGGGAGTAAAAGTAGCCTTGTTGGAAGACCCAGTGCAACTGCGGCAAGTCTAATCTAGCTCAGCCCGGTAAGTGGTCTCTTTAGCATCCACGGCCTCAACATGATATGTAAACTCACCCATGGTCTGAAACCCAAGTAACTCACAAAGAATGTGTGAGTTGTAACGTTGCATCTGGAAACCAACACTTAGAGTGCAATGTTGTGCTTGAAAGAGTGAACTCCATAAACCAGCTGGCTCGGTGAAGACCAACTTTGGTAAGAGCTGCAGTGTGAGAGTTCTGCATGTGTGCATGCCAGACAGCAAAATGAGTTGGCAATTCCCCAGGTGCTTCGAAATCGATATGGGAGCAAGGAAAGTCGCCATGGTCCAACTGAAAGCGTAGAGTCCCCTCTGGAGGAAGAAATCCCCACTTTGATGAATCTTCATCTTCATCACCAGGGTCGTACTTGGCCGAAAAGTTGCAAGTCTTGCACGCATCAGAGAACTCATCATCCTTTTCAAAGATAGGAGATCGACAGTAAAAACTTAGATGCTCTCGACGAGCAACATCCAGGGTGGTGGCACCAGTGGTGACAGCAGGAGTGGCAGGTGGAGTATTGGTTGCAGACATGGTAAGATTGCTTGAGGAGGCCATTAAAGATGACAAGTACAAAGAATAGCTTAGAAAAGGCACTAGAGAAGTAACAATGGAATGGATAGAAAGTAAGGGTGATTGTAGAGGAGAAAATCTTAGCAGCAATGGAGTTCTGGTAGAGTTTCTCTCTCTAAAGTAGACAAGAGTTTAAAAAAGATGAAGAAAGGAGAAGTGTTTTGAAACAATAGACGTTTAAAATCTTTAACCCGTCTTTTGAGTTTCCCACCACCACACGTGCGAAGCCGCCGACAATCATTTCAAACAGACACGTGGCACTTCGGGAAGTGTCCTATAGTTGAAATGACAACATTACGTCATTAATAATAGAAAGAGTTTTCTTCCAAGATAAGTTTTTAGGCTTTGGCCCCAAATATTTTTTTTGTTAGACATATCCAATAGCTCCAAACGAATAAGCTGCCCCAACGGTTCAAAAAATCTACGATGTCCTCTCGCCACAAGTCCAAACGTTATTGTGACTCAGCTACATCGGGGAGAATTTCTATTTTTTCAAACCTGGTGACACGTTATAAGGGAGAATTTCACAAGTCTCAACGATAGGGGAAGTCCTAATGAAAACTCATTACGTACAACTATACTCCACAACAGCACAGATGGGAGAATTTCACTTCCCCAAATTCAAAACAAGTATTTGAGAAAGTTAGTAGGTCTATCGGGAGAATTTCAAATAGTTAAGCTACAACAGTTGAAACTCAGTAACATGAAAAAGTTGAGATGTCCCTTTGCCAATGCGCCAATAAGCCACAGCACTTCACTCTGGTACATCGGGGAGAATTTTACTTTTTCCTGGTGGCATTAACCGCAGTTGGTTACAATTAAGGGAAAGACCCCATAATTTTTTCACAAAGAAGGTTCATCGGATTGAGAACTTTTTGTGCAGACATTTCTTGTTTCCATAACAAATCTCTTCATGAAGGGGCAAATATAGCGGGGGCTTGAAGGTAATCCTGAGATTAGAGATAATCCCCCCATTAACAATAGTGTTAGGGATTAAGGCATCCAGGCAACTCAGCAAGGTAGTTGAGCGTGGCAGCTCAGCATGGCAACTTAATAAGGCAGCTCAGCGAGGCAGCTTAGTGTGGCAGTTGATACTTTAGTTTGTTGTGTTACTTAGTCACTTTGTATATTTGTTTATATTGACTGTGAACTATAATGGTTATAATGATGTAACGAGTATTATGATTTTTAGTGCGAGGTCGAACTGTACTCGCGAGAGACCATGCTTAGCAGGGCCTGGGAGAGCTTTCATGCTCTATCGAAAAACCTCACCGTGGGAACTTTAGAGGGGCTTGGTTTGGATGATTGAGAAGGGAGGCACCGTTGGGGCTCGTCCTAACCATCTTAGATATAACTGGTAAAACACCAAAAGACCCTAACTGTGGAACCCCGGGCGGAGCAGCCTCGAGTTCCATCGGGCGTTGAGTTGTGGACCAATCAACCCTATAATTAATGTCACATCTAGTGTAGGTGATGTCACTATCCAGCTAGACGATGTCAAATCTTCACATGAGTAAACCACCGTGGTATTTGGGGCTGTCAGACAGTTGATGAGACACCTCTGTGACGATAGCCACCTGACACACAGTGGTTAGGCAAAAGGCATGTCTCGGAATTTAATGTTTATGACGTGGAGCTAATTAGTGCATCAGGCATTTAATGTTTTTGACATAAAGTATGAGGGATGTTTTTCACATCTATTAATGACTGAGTTGACTCGGGAGGGGGGGGGGGGGGGGGCTATTTAAGAACCCCAACCACCTATGGGGAGAGAAGGTTCTTTTTTATAGTTCAGAAGTTATTACAAGAGAGAATATACATCACAGAGAGATTTATTACAAACCAGAGAGTTTACTCACCCACCATTGTTATTTATTATTGAGTTTTAATACTTAACAGAGATCATTGAGGGTGGTGAGGGTGTTTGGCTACCTGCCAAGGTGTATCTATGGTGCTCATTTTCTCTCTCCCTCTAAGCAAAGTTGCTTCTAAGTTCATTATTATGTTCTAAGTTATACACGAGAGATTTGTGAGTTCAAACTAAGTCCATCTTCGCTAAGTTGTGTTAGCGTGTCTTGTAGTTAAGTGTTGGTGTGATTAGTTAACTTATCATTACTATAATAAAAAAGGGGTTACGCCTCCATCTAATCTAAATTACCCTCTTACAAATTGATTTAGTCCCTACGGAATAATTGGACATGAATTTTTATTTAGTTATCATAATTTATACCCGACGGATGGTCAGGTGAGACTATTTATTAGAATCGACATATGGTCCGTGTGATAATTTTAGAAGTACTCAATGTGCGACCGACGGATGCTCGGGCATGATTATCTCAATGAGGTCCCATCATAAATATTACTTGATCATTGTTTTAATCTTAATAGACTCAAATTGATTCTCTTCGGATTTGTTGTTTTATTTGATAGATGATCGACTAATCTCTATACTATGAATTGTATATCAACCCTAATGGATGGGTAGGAAATTTATTTATTTTCTATATCTAACAAAGCAGTAGCGCAGGATCATCTGTAACCCTTATTCGATAATGTAACTTTTTCCTCGGCAGATGGTTGAGCATATGGATTATTTAGCATGATATATTATTCAACATCACTAATGTATCCTTGCCAAATTCTTAAGCATGTTGAGTCATTTGACATTGTGATTTTAGCCCCAACGGATGCTCGAGTGTTGATATATTTTTGACTCCATTATTAATGGTTCTACTATGTAATTCTTAACCTGACAGGTGATCAGACGTATTCAAGATATTTCCCTATGGATGGTCGGCAAAATATTTATTGTCATATATTTCCAGGTTAGTCCTGAAGGACGAGCGATGCAATATCTTCCATACGGGTTGCATTTTATACCCAACAGATGATTGGTCATGATGATCTTATTTATATTCAAACCCGGCAGATAATCATCGTGGTCAAATGTTACTCGACATTATATTTACTATTATGATTCATACCTAATGGGTGGCCCAAAAATTTATTTATCTCTAACAATGCGAGATCATTTGTGACATTAATTCGGTCCTTTGAATTTTGCCTCGACGGATGCTCGAGCATCATTTTATTTTCTTAGAAATATTATTAATGGTCATCATTTATCTAATTTCTCTAGATTTCTTATTACCTTTCATGAATAGTCAATATAATGTATATTATGTGATCATTTCAATTTAGCCCTAGCAAATTGTTGGGAAATATAATTCTTATTTAAATCAACCTCGTCTAATAATTACATGGTCATTAATTAGTCAAAGTTATATTTATTGTTGTGATTAAGTTCATGTGGTTGGACATGTATTGGTTATTTAACCTCATTTATTAAGGTGGTTGGTAGAGATAATTCTTATATGTATCCAACACGGTGGATGATCGATGCGACATTTCTCATTACAATGAGCTTGGAAGGATGGTGGGGAATACTTATTAATTGATCTTCTTATCTAAGTTACTCGAGATAATCGACATTATATTTATATTGCAACAAAGTCCCGATGGATGGTCGGGCGTCATAAATATTTGGTCTTATCATCTTGACCCCAATGGATGGTCGGGCATGATGATTATTAGATCTTATCATTTCAGCACCTAACGAATCGTCAACATGCCTTACAACAATGTCCTGATGGATGGTCGGACATTATTGTTATTCAATCTTCTCTTTATTATCCAAATTAGGAGTTGCGTGGTAATGACGATATATTAACAAACTCACCTCAATGCTAATCAAGCAAGAGAGAAAATTAGACATCATGTTAAAAAATCGTAAGATTAGTTTCCTTATGACAAGTGGGTGTAAAAATTCCTGTCTAATAATAGGCATTTGAAAAAGTCTCAGCTCAAGAGGGATTATAGGCCTGTGTCCAGCCTCTCGAATTGGACCATCGAAAAATCCTAATACATGGAGATACCCTATACTAGGTGCATGCCCGAGCAAGCCTCGATGCAAGAGTGCTTATAGGCCTATGGTCAGCATCTACAATTGGACCATGGAAAAATCCTAATATGGGTAAATACCCTAGACTAGGTGCACACTCAAGACAGCCTCAACACAAGAGTTCTTATAGGCATGTTGTGTACCTCTCGAATTGGACCATGGAAAAATCCTAATATAGGGAGATACCCTAGACTAGGTGCACATCCGAGAAAACCTTGGCATAAGTGCTTAATGTAATGTGGCCAACCACTCTAATTAGGCCACAAAATAATAAAAAAGAATGAACTATAATCGAACTGATCTCACAAGGGTACGTAAGGAGCTTGACACACTCGAGTTCGATTCATATATCGATTGAACATCTCATAACTCAAGTAAATCATTTCTCCAAGACCTTACCTATGATTGGCTAAACAAGATTTAAAAGATAAACGACAATTCAAAGTAATCAAATCATGTTCACATTGACGACTACACATGTTTTAAGAGTTTAGGGACCAACTTCCAGCTTATTTCGGAATCAATTTAGTTGAACTGACTGGGGGGCTATTATGGGGTAAAAAATACACCACTAATAATAGCGTGACATGTAGCAAGCGGGTCAGTCAAGATGACGACATATACCCGATCTAGCAAGATAACTACGACCAAAGTCCTTGACAAAGTACAAGACTAACTAAACTAAGAAATACTTCATTATTGTAACTCAAACTCTATGAGAATAAGACTTAACTATTTTTAACCCCTAATACTATATAAAAGGGAGACCCCCCATTGCAAAAGGGGCTTAGAGACTTCAAAAATACTCTCATGTAAATTATCTCAAGTTTATAGTGAAACACCGTTGAAGACACGTGAACATAGGCCACCAATGGTCAAACCACGTAAATTCTTATATTTTTCTCATTTATTTTTATACACTCGTCATGATTGTTGGGCAACCTTTCGGGTGAATTTTTTTACCACACCCACGTGCACACACACACACACACGCACACACACAGACAGACACACACACACTATATATATATATATATATATATATATATATATATATATATATATATATATATATAACATCTCATGTACGGGATTCCCATATCCTATAAGATGCGGACTCGCACATGTCATGTAATTAAAAAAACATAATTGCTTGATCTTCTCTTCTCTCTCCTCCCTTATTTATTTCATGCCTATGCTTCTCTCTCTTTTCTTCACTCGTTAACGCCCTATTTTTCTCTCTCATATTTGTTTATCTAATCTATCTCCTCTTCATTTCTCACTCATATCTCTCATGAACTTTCTTTCTCCTTTATTTCCACACCATGGTATATACTATTTAATGGGTCATGTTTCACTATCTCTTACAATTTCTTTGTAAAAGTGTTGATGTGGCAAAGAAGCATCAATTGCATGGAGATGAGAGAAAATATAGCGAGTACAAAGACATAATTTTTTTTATGGGATTTGATATATGTTGGTTTGGTAAAAGAACGTAGATTTTAAGAAAAGTAAGAAGTCTTCATCTTATAATATGGTGGAATCCCGTACACGAGAAGTTTTTTTTGTATGTGCGTGTGTACACAGAGAGTCTCATGTGAGCTCCTTAAATGAGGATCTCTTATGGAGACCAGTTTTTCTAATAGTAATAAAAAAAAGTTAGTTGATTTTTTTCTGGTATTAAAATTTTTTAGGTAACCGTGAAAAAATCAACTCAGAATAAAGTCAAATTGATCCAAATATGTCAGATTTTAAACATATTAAAACTAAAATATTTTGACCGATTTTTTTAAAATAGAAAAAATATAATTTTGAGTTGATTTTTTAGGGTTTCCTTGAAATATTACATTACTAACCACAAAAAATCAACTCAAAAATATTTTTTTTACAAATAAAAAATAGTGGTTTGTAGAGGTGGTATGTATAGATGACATGCACTCTATGTGTGTTCGTGCGTGTGTGTGGATGCTTAAAAGAATATATTTTTATGATTCGAAATAAATTGATAAATAGTTGAAAATAATTAAAAAAAAACTTTATTAAGACCTCTTACGATTAAACCCTAAAATTTTCAATATCTGAACCACAAATTTTGGACACGAATCTCTTGTGATCTTAATTTTGAAGTCAATACTCAAGAATTTGGCAATATGAAAGTAAAGTTTTCAATCAGAATGAGTTATCTCTCGAGTAAAATTGAGTAAGTCCCGTTTGGTTGTCCCAAAATTGTAAATTGGGACATTAATAAATTGTTCCATTTACAAATTGACTCATTAATTGTGTTTGGTTTCATTAATGAAAGGATTCATTAATTACCCCATTTCAACTCATGTGCAAAATCTGAAATTGGATCATTTCACAAAAAATGTGAAATGAATCCATTTGAAATAGGAGTCACATTAAGTGCATGTCCCATCTCCCTCTTCCCCTCCCCCTCTCTCTTTCCCTCCCCCTCTCTCTCTTGATTTGTTTTTATCTTTTTTTCTTAGAACTTTAACATCAATTTCAAATTACCAAACATTGTGTAAAATTATATTTAACTCATTTAAAATTAACTCATTTATAATTCACTAATTCACACTGGACCAAATTACATAATCAAAGAATTTGAGCAACCAAACTGGGCCTAAGAGAATGTAAATTTTAATTCTCGCATTTGATGATCATGAGAGTGAAAGGGGTTTATAATGAGGGCACATGCGCCGTTTAGAATAAAATGGTAATAGGGTCATTTTATATCACCAAGTTTCTTGTCAAGTGTAAGCTTAGCAACTTCAATCCAATTATAACCAAATATATGCGAGCTTAAATAGTTTTTTTTCTTCTTAACGCTAAATCTGAAGCTTTAGAGCTTAAGAGGCAACAAACAGGTAAAATTACCTCTAAATACAAATATGATTAAACATATTCTTTTAAAGGTTTATTAGACATAAAAATAATTCCAAAAAAAAAACACGAATGCAACCCAAATGATCATATTATTATTTAGGCACCAATGATTTCAAAGGTTCATTCAAGCATTAAATTTTGGGTTACCAACAAATTTGCTCCTAAACATTGAAATCATTTGAATTGTGAATTCATTCTTTCAATTTTTCAATGTTAATCCCAATCATTTTAAATTGTCCAATTTAAACCCTTCATTAAACATTTATGAGAAGATTTAACAGGAAAATGAATGGATATATATGTGATACATCTAATTTTTTATGCTAACCAATTAACAATTGACACATAAGTAAAAATAATTCATAAAAAATTTCCAACTAGAAAAATTAAAATAAATTCTAACTTAATTGAAAACGAAATTAATTAAATAACAAATTTAAACACACCCATATATAGTAAGACAACATAGGCCATTGAAAAAAATTAAAATCGAAATTAAAAAACATAAGCTATCTCAACCCCCCCATTCGCCGCCCACCACCATGTAACACCTCGTAATTTTGGGCTAATTATTTTTAATTAATTAATTCGATAATTAGTAATTCACTTGTGTCGTAAATTAATGAGAATTAATTAATGGGAATATTTAAAAGTGATTGTATTTAAATAAGTTAATGAGTGAGAGTTAATCTTATAAATTTATTCTGGATGGTGATTTTGAGACCGCGGTTGAGTCCGTTAGGGTCAAAATAGTCCCAAAGTAATGGTTATATGCATATATTGGGTATTGGGGCCTAATTAGATATATGTGACCTCCATATGGAGAGTATGGCCCTTTTTATAAGGCCCATTAGACCAAAAACGTGAATAGGATTTTTAACCCGAAATGTGTAAGGGTTAGGCTTCATTAAATCACATTACAGGACTAAAGAGGGAAAAAACACAGGGAGACCCAAAGAGAAGTGGAACTTGGGGATCTTAGAGAGATGGCTTCAATTCCAATTCAACACCTTCATTCAAGCCTAGATCTTTATTTTTAAGGCAAGTGGTTTAAGTTTTGATTATTAAATTGCATCTATCTTTTCATATTAAAAGAGGTGGAATCCAATTGAATTCTATGGTTTGTTCTTGAATAAATTGGGGTTTTCTTTTAATAAGGGTTATAAATATGTAGAAGATTTGATAATTAATGCAATTGATGTTTAAATTAGTGAGATTGTTAGTGCTAGAATTGTTATAATGAAACAAGGAGCTTAGGATGAATTTGGGGAGGTTTTACCGTAGAAACCTATTCAGAACAGAGGTTAAAATTTGTTAATGTCAGACTGGGTTTTAGGAGAAGAAAGAGAGAGATGATATACCAGTGTCGTTCGAACGACATGGTATTTCGTTCGAGCGAGATCCACTGTCATTCGAACGATAGGGCTCTCCGTTCGAACCATATGTGATGTTTGTCAGATTTCTGTAATTTCCCTAATTCAGACCTGCTATGTTGGAAAATTGTTGTTCCTAGCCTAACTGAATTATGAATTTGAATATTGAATTAGGGTTAATTTGGGAATACTTAACTTTGAAATTTATTTGACTAAATTTCATGAAATTGGAGATGTAAGTTCATGATTTAGCATATGGTAATATTGTTGTTTAAGTGATTAAATTTGATTGCATGAAATTGGAGATGTAAGTTCATGATTTAGCATATTGTAGTCTTGTTGTTTAGGTGATTAAACTCGATTGCATGAAATTGAAGGGTCGATTGAAACGATTGAATTTCAGGCTGAGAGATAGAAAGTTCGGGAATACTTGAAAGGGGTTACGCTAAGATAATGGGAATTAATGTGTAATTAATTCAAATGAAGTCGGATCATAGACTTAATTGTTATAGGATTGGGTATGGTCATAATACTTCGATAGTCCGAATTTATATATATATGGCGATGTGTAGTACATATATAATTTATATAAATTTCTCTGAATAATATATATAGTAACTCCATACCAATATTAATGCTATCATAGGACGTTGCGCGATGTGGGTGAATCCCTTGACTTGAGGAGCAGGGCGAGTATAGTCTCCAGGCCATAGCATCTGTGACTTAGGGGTGAGACCGTTATGGTATGGAGAAGACACTTTCGGCGGGAACTACGGCTGCCTCCTATGCATTCGGTGATAGCATTTTATATCCGACATGTGCGTGGATGTTGAGATATGATACGTATATATGGTGCATAATTATATATATATATATATATATATATATATATATATATATATATATATATATATATATATATATATATATATATACATGGTATTAAATGTATAAATAATATAACTTGTGAAATGGTTATATGGTATCAAGTTGGTTATGGATATAAATAATTTAGTGTTAAAATTAAATTATAACTCGTATACATGATGTGAATGGTGTAAAGGATATAACTTGTGAGAATGCTATATGGCATTAAATAGGAATTAATTTGAATAAGCTTATGTGGAAAATAAACCATAAAATGTATACGATAGTGACTCAAGTTGAGATGCTGGGAGATAGTGAGATATATGAGAGAAGGCTAGTTATCGAGGGTTAGCTAGATGGGGCGTTTATAGTTTCGGTAGGCGTGCACATTAGTTGAGGGGCCAGGTAAACTCAAGGGAGTGCGCGACACTAATTTAAATATGGAGAGCATTTTCATATTTAATTCTTGCATTTAAATTCATTTTCTAAATATTTTCAAATGTTTTGGGTTCTAACCCTTGCTCTAAAATATTTTCAAAAACCTTTTAGGTGTCCTGCCACAGGGGCCCCAGTCTTGATCTTTCCTACAGGGTGTGCCACTACAACTTATGTGGATTGCTGCGGGATCTTTGTTTAGACGCTTGTTTCATTCCATCTTCAGATAGGGACTTTCTCAGTTGTAATTTTGGGCTGGTACTTTTATATTCAGTCTTGGCATGTATCGATATTCTTTATACTTGCACTTTGTGGATTTCTTATAGTCGATGTTACTTGACAAACTCTTGTACTTATTTTGTGGCATGTCTAGTTTCCTTCTTGTATTAGTTAATTTGGCTTCCTAGTATAATTGTTGGGTTTGATTTAATTCATAAGATAAAATATGACATCAGCTTAATTTAAGACTAGGTCATTAGTAAATAAAAAGTTTTTCGACAGTGATGCTAAGAATGGACCAGATGAGACTCCTGTTTAATTTGGTATAGGACTGATCCCTCGATATTTTATTAAGCGAGGTGTCACATATGGTATCAGAGCATCAGGTTCTAGTGTCCTTAGGATCTGTACAACTTTTTACGTTTCATCGTAGCGTTCTTTGATAGAGAGCCTTTTTATAGGATTGTTGTATTCCTTCACGTATGCAATTTATGTTCTCCTACTATAAGGTATAGTTCATGTGATTCATATACTGTTTTAGTCGAGCGTCGTAGATCGAACATTATAGAACAGCCAACGTGGAACATTAGAAGGATTGCAGGATGGAGGGCTCAACAGAAGCCATGGGTTATCTTGGAAATAGTGACGAGATTTTAGTCACCATGATAATTGTTCGAATAATTGAAGTTGGAGAAATCTCTAGGGTACAGTAGTTTCCCCAAGAACCGTCAGGTAGGAAAATGGTATAAAGTTAAAACCCCAAGTGTAGACGACAAGGGGTGAGGGTTGAAGGGAATTTTATTTCAGTAGAACAATCCGCTAGGATCCAAGGAAGGTGCGGAAGAGTGAATTACCTGTGGGTAGAGAACATCCAATTGGGATGACATGTGGGGAGAGTGTAGTGTCACTCAAGTCAAAATTTCGGGCAAGTAAGTTTACTTTTAGAAGAAGTATGGGGTGATGGGGAAATACCGTGAATAACAAGGAATTAGGGCTTCAGATTATTACAAAATCTCTTATTGGTGGTTAAGTAGAGACGTAAGGAAAATTTTAAAAATTTTCCAAAAAGGGTCGGACAGTGGTCGAATGGGAAAGAAAGTTGGCGGAATTTGCAAACTTTGTAATCGATAAGAGGGATACAACGAATCAAATAGGGTTTGTAAATTGAGATTAGAACTGTTGGGTAGAGTGTACAAGCATGGATAGGAGATCTGGATAGGATGGTAGATGTCGTTGTCGTCAAAGTGGTACAATTACAATTCGCATCAATGCTCTTGAGAGACAGGAGCTAAGGGAGATGAAAAATATATTAGAGGAGTAAGATTGGATTTTTAGTGCTAGTAAGGTTCCAAGGGAAGAAATACCCAGTAGGGGACCCAGACTAATGACCGAGGTCCATGAAACCTATAGCGAGTAATGGTGAGTTTTTTTTAGGGCCATTAAGGCTAGTAAACAATCTATTGAATCAGCTGATCCAAAGTGATATTTGGGTCAACAATTAGGGTCAAGACTACCAGATCCGTGAAAAGGACACCCCAAAATGGTAGGTGGGGCCAGAGAAAGGGGGATGACACATGGAGGTGTCATATGTGTAAAAGAGTAGAAACACATGGATAAATTTTGTCTGCAGCGAGTCAGGAGACAGAAGCTAGATGCCTAGAAAGGGCATCTATTGGAGAAGTTTTTGGTTTTGTTAGGACGCGGGTGTTATGTCTATTAACCTTTGAGCCAATAGTATTGTAAGTAACTAAAACTATAAGTCTTATTGCGAGATGATTCGGAGTATGTTTTATGCAATGCAAGCGGGTCACAATAATATATTAGTATTAGATCGTGTGAGAATTGGATTTAGTGGAAGTATCGTTAAAGTCACTAGTATGTGTATTTTTATAATGGAGTGGCGGGGTACTCTTTGGTTCCACCTAAGAAGAATGGGTGGGGTACATTGAGACCATGTATTTCTTGAGGACTAGATCCTTTGGGAGGTGATAATTGAAGTATGGATTTATCTTAGGTATGGACGGGTACGCAATGGTGGATGATCATAGCAAGGCTATGATGTTCATTGTTGCAATACCAGATGTATATTATCTTGAGATGTCTCACCAAGAAGAGGATTGAGAAATATCATAGCGTTAATATTGTGTGAAGCAGGGCTCATAGAGAGCAATTCTCTAGTTATGTTGTACTCCGATGTGTAGGATTTTACTGATGAGATTCAAGGGATGTAGGGTTACCGTGGAGCGGAGAGATTTAGCTCATTATTAATGTTCAGTGCTGAGGGCTTAGTGATAGTATGAACGCGGTAGCATATGACTCCTTTAGGGATGCGGGAGTCCACAATAAGACCTGTGAGTATAGAGGCAAGCTTTGAGAGTCCTAGGGTTATACTTTGGGTTCTGTGGAAATCATGGACCGATGATGCTGAGGAATTTGGCATTGGGGAAAAAGTTCTTTTGGGCTTTGCTAGGAAGTGTTATATGCATAAGCCTGGATAAATGTCCAAAAGTGTGGAGACATCATTGGCTTTTAGGCCATCGGATTTAATGATAATTATCTAATGTGGAGAAAATACGTTGAGTGGAAAGCCACTAAGTGATAGGGTTAGTGGATCCAAAAAGTGTTACAAAAGAAATAATACGAGGTTTTGGCACCACAAGTTGCTATGTTGTGCATATTGAAATGTGTTTTGGGTGATCAATCTTAGCCTCTTTTGCCATCACAGGGACCCTTAGGTATGGGACTAAGGGAGTATTTTGAGGAGCTCACATCGATAATAAAGGTGGGATAATATCGGGGAGAATCGAATGTCAATGAGTAAGTGATCGGAAATATTTGAATGATAAAGCCATGCCGATAATATGGGGAGTCAAAATTGAGATAAAATGGTTACGTAACTGATGATCGAAGGTTTATACAATTAGGCTCGAGTTAGAGGGTGTATGGGCACTCTAGGAGGAGCCACAACCTCTACGTTGCAAATACATAGTATATTCGGGGAGAAGATGCAAAGGCAATGATTTGGGAATATTCTGGAGGAATGAGAATGAGTTGTCTACCGAATTATGAGATGATTCAACATGGGTGTGTCTAGAAGTAAAAGTGAATGCGTCACAACCTATAAATTTCTATCACTAGGATTCGTGAGTGAGATGGATATTAGTGGATGTTATTGGTCGTAATAGCCATAATATATATATATATATATATATATATATATATATATATATATAAGTACCATGGGATAGCGAAAATTCTTAGTGTTAACCCCATGAGAGTTGGGGGGGGGGGGGGGGGGCACACTAAGAGGATGGTTGTATAATACGAGAGATTTCTACTTTCGAGGATCATGGGAGTAGTGTGGATGTCTTTCTAAGTTTCAACGATGTAGCTATAGTTGGGCCTATAGTGAATAATTATCGTAAGACTGGGTGTTAGCGGTACCATGGTATGAATTATCGTAAATAGGTTTCATCTGAGATAAGGCCTAGCGTATATATACGGTAATGTATGTCAAAATATGTTGCACGTCAATGTACTAATAGTGTTAAATTGAAATCTCGGGGAGTAGGGACATTCCTGTTGTAATTCAGGGTTATTGGACTTATTATCGAGCGGAAAGATATAGTTCGGGTTTTACTTTCGCGCAAGGAAACTAGTGATATTAAGGGCGCGGTAGTAAGTATTGTTTTTATATAAGAGTGGATATGTATACTTTCATGCCAAGAGGAGAGTCTTGGGAATATTATAAACTGCGAAATTAAAGTTATATTATGGATTAAGGGCTAGTAAATGTCATGCTTCAGTTAATGCGGTTAAGCACGGGTACAGGGTGGATGGGCGCCCTGGTTAATTACATTCGCTCAATAAATTTGTGTAGCAATGCTAAGGGTAAGTGATTGCGGGGCTAGTTGACACCGACAGTACTACGCTTATCCGAATTTCGAGGTCGAAATTCCGTTGTAAAGGGGAGCATGTAGCACCTTGTAATTTTTGGGTAATTATTTTTAATTAATTAATTCTGTAATTTGTAATTCAATTGTGTCGTAAAGTAATGAGAATTAACTAATGGGAATATTTAAAAGTGATTGTGTTTAAATAAGTTAACTGGTGAGAGTTAATTTTAGAAATTTATTCCGGATGGTGATTTAGAGAGCGCAGTTGATTCCGTTATGGTCGAAATAGTTCGAAAGGAGTGGTTATATGCATATATTGGGTATTGGGGCCAAATTAGACATATGCGAGCTCCATATGGAGAGTATGGACCCTTTTTATAAGGCTCATTAGCCCAAAAACGTGAATAAGGTTTTTAACCCAAAATGTGTAAGGGTTAGGCATCATTAAATCACATTAGCAGGCTAAAGAGGGAAACAGCTAAGGGAGAGACAAAGAGAAGATGAACTTGGGGATCTTAGAGAGATGACTTCAATTCCAATTCAATGCCTTCATTCAATCCTAGATCTTCATTTTTATGGCAAGTGGTTTAAATTTTGATTATTAAATTGCATCTATCTTTTCATATTAAAAGAGGTGGAATCGAATCGAATTCTAGGGTTTGTTCTTGAATAAATTGGGGTTTCTATTAATGAGGGTTATAAATCTGTAGAGGATTTGATAATTGATGCAATTGATGTTTAAATGGGTGAGATTTTTAGTTCTAGAATTGTTATAATGAAAGAAGAAACTTAGGATGGATTTGGGGACGTTTTACTGTAGAAACTGGTTCAAAACAAAGGTTTAAAATTTGTTAATGGGGGACTGGGTTTTAGCAGAGGAAAGGGAGAGATGAAATACCAGTGTCATTCGAACGGCATGGTATTTCGTTCGGACAACATCCACTGTCGTTCGAATGACAGGGCTCTTCGTTCGAACCATTTGTAATGTTTACCAGATTTTAGTAATTTCCCTAATTCAGACCTGGTGTGTTGAAAAATTGTTGTTCCTGCCCTAACTGAATTATGAATTTGAATATTGAATTAGGGTTAATTTGGGAATACTTAACTTTGAAATTTATTTGACTAAATTTCATGAAATTAGATATGTAAGTTCATGATTTAGCATAGGGTAATATAATTGTTTAAGTGATTAAACTTGATTGCATGAAATTGGAGATGTAAGTTCATGATTTAAAATATTGTAGTCTTGTTGTTTAAGTGATTGAACTCGATTGCATGCAATTGAAGGGTAGATTGAAACAATTGAATTTCGAGCGAGAGATAGAAAGTCCGCGAATACTTGAGCAGGATTACGCCAAGATAATGGGAATTAATGTGTAATTAATTAAAATGAAGTCAGACCATAGACTTAATTGTTTTAGGCTTGGGTATGGGCATAATACTCCGATAGCCTGGATTTCTATATATATATCGATGTGTAGTACATATATGATTTATATATATTTGTGTGAATAATATATATAGTAAAGCCATACAAATATTAATGTTATCATAGGAGGTTGCGCGATGTGGGTGAATCCTCTGGCTTGAGGAGCAGAGCGAGTATAGTCCCCAGGCCATAGCGTCTGTGACTTAGGGGTGGGACCATTATGGTATGGAGCAGACACTTTCGGCAGGAACTATGGACGCATCATATACATTCGGTGATAACATTATTTATCCGACATGTGTGTGAATATTGAGATGTGATAAGTATATATAATGCAGAATTATTTATGGGAATTTATATATATACATGGTGTGAAATGTATAGATAATATAACTTGTGAAACGGTTATATGGTATCAAGTTGGTTATGGATATAAATAAGTTAGTGTGAAAAATAACTTATAACTAGTATACATGATGTGAATGTTGTAAAGGATATAACTTGTGAGAATGTTATATGGCATTAAATAGGAATTGATTTGAATAAGCTTATGTGGAAAATAAACCATAAAATGTGTACGATACTCACTCAAGTTGGGATAGTGGGAAATAGTGAAATATATGAGACAAGGCTAGTTATGGAGGGTTAGCTAGATGAGGAGTTTATAGTTTCGATAGTTGTGCATATTAGTTGAGGGGTGAGGTAAACTCAATGGAGTGTGTGTCACTAATTTAAATATGGAGAGCATTTGCATATTTACTTCTTGCATTTAAATTCACTTGCTAAATATTTTCAAATATTTTGGGTTCTAACCCTTGCTATAAAATATTTTCAAAAACCTTTTAGGTGTCCTGCCACAGGGGCTCCAGTCTTGATCTTTCCTACAGGGTGAGCCACTGTAACTTATGTGGATTGCTGCGGGATATTTGTTTAGACTCTTGTTTCATTTTAACGTTATATAGGGACTTTCTGGACTGTAATTTTGGGCTGGTACTTTTATATTCAGTCTTGGCATGTATCGATATTCTTTTATACTTGCACTTTGTGGATTTCTTGTAGTCAGTGTTGCTCCAAAAACTCTTGTACTTATTTTGTGGCATGTTTAGTTTCTGTGACACCCCGCCTAATTAAATACAGGGAAATCACTCCTTTATTAAATTAAATCAAGGTAAATAGTTGGTTCATTCTTAGCATCACTGTCGATAGAAATACATTTTCCAATTTAACACCCTAAATAAATAAGCTAAGTGTCAAAACCATTTTCATACATGATTTCCAAATTTTAATTTAAGAAAAAGATTTATTTATTTAAAAACAACATTTCTACAATTTTGAATCACATCACAGTAAACCAAATAATATAATACATTCGTCAATCGAATGTCAACATAAGAAAACTAAAGTCACCAATACAAACTGAATAAAACCCATAGTAACAATACTGAAAACAACTGATATACAAATGTCCCAATAACAACGGGATAATGGAGAGAGCTACACATGCTCAACTGATGAAAGTACTAAGAGTAGATCCGAATGAAGTCGTCTAATCCAGAGACCAGCAACTCCCACCTAAGCTGCAGCGCGTTCCTCTAAGAGATCCTAATCAAGACGCCCCTGTGGCTGGGCACCTGTAATACATACATATATATACAAGAGAGAGAGAGAGAGAGAGAGAGAGAGAGAGAGAGAGAGAGAGAGAGAGGAAACGGGTCAGAGCCCGAAAGTGTGTTTGATTATAAAATACATTTAGCAAGTATTTAAATTGATACAGGCCAATGCAACAACATATTAGTGCGTCACTCTCTTGAGAAAATACTCACCTCTCTTCTAATGTGCACACCTATCGCACTAACCTTCCCAACGGTTTATCTTAGCATTATTATACTAACCTTCCCAATAATTTAGCGTATCTACTTACTCGTAAGATTTCAAAACCAAACTATATTTTTGTTTACAAAGAATACTTCCAATTAGAAGCACAACGCTCGTTTTAGCTTTTTATTAATATATAAAGTTCCTTGGTGACATATTGTTTTTCACAAACAAGTATTTACTATAAGAGTCATCCACCATGTCCTACTTATCAAATCACAGTAGGCAGTTTCAAATTTCAAAATCTCATATATATATTAACTACTCGTATAATATATATAAAGTAACAACACCCCTCATAAAACTATGATGCGTGCATACTCTACTATCCAGAACCCCATATCACTCATATTAAGGGGAATACAATCGGAATCACTCTCGAATTGTATTAACATGAATACACAAACAATATTGAGGAGAAGCATAGATTCCAAGTCTCTAAGAGGATGGCACATACCTGCGTCTCTTAGGACCGTCTGAACTATCACATCGATAGCCTGTACCAAGGATATCTATCTCCTAGGGTACAAGTCAATATCCCCCATAAAGGTCCCATCGAGATAAGACTTGCCCCAGCACGGTAACCTCAAGGATAGCAAGTAGCGTGGGCATGAATTTTCACAAGTATATAATATATGTACACACAATCATATAAATATACCACTTTATCATTTTAATATAGGTTCTTCTCGTCACCCATTATTATACTATTTATCCTTAATTTCACATTTATAGAATTACGTAAGGTTTCACTCCTAACCTTAAATCGAAGGGTTTTCTCACTTATTACCTAACACTCGTGGGCTATATCCTCACAAATCTGAATTTCAGTAAGTGTCTTTATTAGGTTCCAACGTAACTCTCTTACGCACCTCGCCCTTTAAATTCATAAATCCACTAACCTAAAGTAAATATCCCATAAATACCATTCTCGTTAAAGATTAAAGGTTCCAACATTTATTCATATACCCTACTGGTCCTCAATGTCTCCCAAATCAATTTATCAGGAGTGCCCAAGAATTATATCATGACAATTTGAATTTAACGCATTTAAAGAGGGAATTAGGAGTCTGCCAGGAGGGGTCGATCGATCAAAGCTTGGGGCTCGATCGATCGAACCTTCGATCGATCGATCAAGCAGGTCTGGGCAAAATTCTGCAGAATGCAGTTACGGGTTTCATCACCAAAATTTCACCAAATCGATATTTCCATGTTCCAATCGTCCCAGAATTCTACTACTAACATCATAACAATATACTAGATGATTCTAACGTAAGGCATGTTCATATACATCATTTAAACATGGATTTTTCCACCTAAAATTGTCTCCAATTATCAAGAACCCTAAAATTTTCTTAAACAGTTTTCTAATCAATCTTTCTCCAGAATTTCTTTCTTATGATCATCAAAATTTCGTGATTTAATTTCCTCTACATGGGAAGGGTTTCAGAATTTCATATAAATCATTTCTACATGCATTTTCCTAACACAAATTGGGTGTTCTTCCATATTTATCATCTCTAATCAATCCTAAATCAATATGAAGATTGCATTAACGAAAATACGCAAGTTAAAAACTTGCCTGGGATTTTTGGTATTCTGATTCACGGTTGATTTTGGTATGGCTGCGTTCCTCGTCTCGCGATCTACGCGGTGGTGGTGGCGGTGGTGCAAACCGGTGGTTTCTTGGCCTTGAATTGCCTTGGAGCTCTCTCCTCTCTTCTCCAATGGCCATCACTTGATTTCTGGATATTCTAACCCTAAAAGCTAACCTAAATGGCTGATATAGGTTGCTGAATTTCGTGGGTTTAATTACCCAATTATGTAAAATGACTAAAATGCCCTCCCGGGGTACTAATTAAGCCTAAAATTGCCCCGAGACCCAAACTACACCACCGGGTACACTTTTCTGACTATCTCGACCCTACCGGACGCGTTGGCGCACTCAAAACGACCATACGGACAACTTATAAAATATTCACTTTTTATTTAACCAAATTAGTCCCGACGTGACACGAGCACGTTCCGACTTAAATTTCCGAAATCGTCATTTAATTCACTCATGACAACATTATAAAAATAAATCTCATATATTACTATACTCATCCAGTACTATGCAACAAATAACAAATTTCCAATAATTACTAACTTTCATCACGCTAGTAAATATTCAAAGCAACATTCCGGATTAAAATTAAATTAATTTATCTCAATTAAATTTAATAAATCCCATAATTTAAAAGCTATAAAAATACGGGGTATTACATACTTCCCCCCTAATAACTGAATTTCGTCCCGAAATTCGGAAAATAAGGCCTATCCGATAGCACAATTCTGGATATCCTTTTTCTCGTACACAAACTAACTACTCATTACGGCGCTCAATTTCTATAGCCCTTTCTACACAGCAACATAATTTTACATTCCCATTAGAGATACTTCACCTTGTGGTCCCAACCGACAACATTCACATAAGTCACGCTTACACGTTATATATTTCATTATCTCACTAACATTAAGAGGCCGCACCCTACTATAGACAAATACTCGGATCATTCATATACAAAACTCCCATTCTGAGAAAATATTACGAACATTTGATCACTCTAGCTCGCCTAATACAGTCGTGGAATTCTACCACATTTATCGAAAGTTCTCTTGACCGATCCAAAAATTTTGTTTAAGTACCTTGTACGCGACAGATAGGTACGAGTGTTCCTACCGAGCATAGTACCAAGATTTCAAAATCTCCTTCACATGGCTCTCCTAATGTTTAATCACCATGCGCTTATTCCCTGGATAAGGGTGATACATCCTACTCGAAATGAAATCTTAACTCCGCTGGTTCCTGAAATCCCAGTTGAAGGTGGGATTCACCAATCTCATCCTGATTTAGAAATTTGTACTGCGCCGGACCATGCACTGGCGCGATCCTTTCTTTTGAAGGAAGTCTGGGGCATACTAGTTAATATTGTAAGCCATCCCAATGGAATATCAATCACTTCCTTCTCGGCGGCTTAATTCACAAGTTCGGGATAAACCCTTGATCATGTTTTGAGGATGGTAACCCATCCGAGGACTGTACCAACTTTTCCGACCTCTTCCAATTTCAGGAATTGTCGATAACCATAAAATTCTTTGGTTGATTCTCTGCTTTTGACCAAACCTTACTTACGGGCGGTGCATGTAGAGACTACTCACTACGTCTCGCTAAACATCGATTCTCCCCGTGAAATATCTTACATTACGTGACACGTAATACTCCCCTTCCTCCTTGGAGTATGCCGAAAGTTCCGACCCGGGCTCTTCTCTCCACGATGTGCACTTCTGGATCTCTTATACCATACTAACATCCTTACTCTTTGTATGCGCAAGTCATTCTCATGCTTGACTAATAATAACTCCGCTCCGGGTGTTCTTCATAATCATTAAATTCTACTCTATTCAAGGAATACCAATTCTTGAACGGCTTCCACAGCCTTCCAATCAGGTTAGGGCGTGCTATTCAATTGCACACTTATGTATGGATTATCGCCCCTCATGTGACGTTTAATCCACTCTATCACTTCCACTTCGTCATACTATCCCCACAAACATATATTTCACACGTCTATTTCTACTTCCTCCGATTCGGACCATTTTAACTTTAGTTAACCAAGATGCCCACATTTTTGCAACACTTCAACCGCCTTGCGAGAGCGAACTGCGTGCTACTCATCTGTAGAACTAACTAAATTCAACAGAATAGAAGAAATAGGGCATACAAATTCCATGACAATAAAAGAGGAATAATAATCTCCACCTTCCTCAGATAAGTACAACAATTTTCCCAAATAGGTACAACAACAAAAATAAATCACTAATGCTCTATTCATCAGAATAATTACAGGTCATCTCTTTTGTATGATATAAAGTTCTTTCCAGGTAATCCATGCTAAAAATCATTCCAACTCTTTATTCACCTTGTGTTCTGTACGCGGTTATGATATTCGAGTACTTCAATCACCCTAGAAATCAGAATTCTTAAATTCTCCTTATCATAGTTCCACCCTTCAACCTGTGGGGATAACTTTCAATGTTTTCCTACCACAAGATCCGGCTCCAAAAACCTTAAAACAAAATTCAACTTCCAACTTACATACATAATTACTTGATCCCATTTCGACCAGGGTACCAAACTCGTGGAAAAGTGACCAAATGTCTCCCTATTTCCAACCTTACGCTAAGTTTCATGCGTGGGATGTCTCGCAAAGCGAAATCCAAACAAGGAACCCCCCCGATACACTACTACCTAGCATTGTCGGTTATCGAAATCCGTTTGGTCCTTTGTCCATAGAATATACCCCTTTATTCCGTCCCTTGACAGAAAAGTTACAAGTTCTCCGTAATTATGCTTAACAAAGAACGTTTCACCAATTTCACTATCGTCCCGTATTGGTTAATGGTAATTGGATTTAAAAACTTCGAATACATACACTCGGAATTCTCGAAATTCCTTTCCCTAATAATAGGGTATAAAGATTAACACCCACATCTCTAAAGGTTAAATATAGAAATGCACTCTTCCTATCACTAAGTCCGGAGTGCTAAACATAATACTAAGTTAAATCTTTTCGCTCAATGGTAAATCCCGATACATACGGAATTATACTAACAAAGTCTATACATACATTGGCATCGAATATCTCGAGCCCACTATCTCCTCCGAAGTCTCTAGGATAGATAATATAAGTGCGAGTCCAACTCTCTTACATATAAGCCTCGCTAAAACAAACATGAAACATGTTGCACCAATGCAACTACTCCAATAGCCTCGCAATAAATGCCCACTATCATACTACCCATTTCTATAACGTTTTAACAAGGATAATATCATACTCGTGTATCGTATCACTACAACGAGTAACCTCAATACAGTTTAAAACACTGTAATATGCTCATTCATCCCCCGCGGATAGCACCAAAGAAAAATCCCGTTATACTAAGAGAAATATTCACATAGTGGTAACATTTATAATGATATGCATTAAACTCATCTCACATGCCAATCTAGCAAAAAAACAAAATATGGTGACCCGCTCATGTCACATAAACACGCCGTATCCTAAGGATACAACTTATACTTCCATCCTGGCAATCGTTTTGACTGCACAAATGGTTTTCGGACGTAACACGTCTGCCCAAACCAAAACAATATTACTTTACTCGTTGCCTTTTTACTAGGCACCGTATTCTTGACCTTATACTTACTTCGGAACATATTATCGTGAGCGATCTCACTCCGCACAAAATATCTCAACACATAATTCACCTATCACCTGTCCTACTAACCCGGTTAGGATTGTCCTTTCCTCGGACATTAGTAGACTCGATTTCTGTTAACCATCCCGGTTGTTCCATAGCCTTCTTAGGCCATAAAGATCATGCTATTATGTATATTAGTACTTACTGAATTTACCATCGATTGGTAAGAATTTAACTGCCTGAAGCATTTTAATGGTTTTCCTGATGTGTATGCACATCCTTCTGTGGTGCTATACCACAACCGTTGCATTCAGTCTCCTTCTCGACTAAATTCTTCGATTCTTTTAACTTCTTCCACAAAGAGGCGTTATCATTTATTCTGACACAATATGACAATGTCAACCTCTGGATCGTTCGTCCACCTGAATTTCCTCCTCGAGTTTTATCAACTATTTTTACGAGTTGGTCTTCCACTTGGAGTCGTTTCCCCCACTTGTACCTACATCTTCCGATACAAAATTTGCTAACGGTTAAGATTCAAATTCATGAATGGACCCCTGATATGCCCTCCCTCGAAGAGTTCAGGACCACATTTGCTTCTCATCCTGAATGGTTAAGGAAGGAACATACGGTCAACACTGTACCTCAGGTCCTCCTATAGGCATAGCATTCCACTTCTAAAATTGGTAGTTGTCTCCAACCATTATAATTTTGTCCCGAAAGCCAAGAAAATTTTCTCTAAATTTTCACTTTCGGTTTGACACACTCCGTTCTACATTTAAGCATTTGGATACTTTACCACCTTTGGTAAAGACACATACAATTTTCGTGTTTCTAAAACTTCCCGTTGATAGTCTCTACACGTTTTTGTAAAACGTTGGGTAAGTTTACCCCCGCACCTCATTTGACTATAACAGCATTTGAAAATCATTGCTGCACCTTAGTCGCCTTTCAAGTCTTGGCTTCTCTTGCCATAATGGAGGTGACCTCGACTACGGTCGTCATCCTCGAATATATTTCCTAATCTCAACTGAGCCCTGCCTCCTGATGTACGCTTAACGGTATTCTTGTGACATCCATCATCGCTCGGCACACGCACACATCCGAACGAAATTATAATTCACTAATGCATACACATTATAGCAGGAGAACGGAATCTCGCCAAAGGAATCGACAATCCTAAACATAGGGCTCTATAACAAACAAGTAATGCTGAAAGCATAATAAGCCTCACAGATCCTAAGGACACTAGAACCTGATGCTCTGATACCACATGTGACACCCCGCCTAATTAAATACCGGGCGATCACTCCTTTATTAAATTAAATCAAGGTAAACAGCTGGTTCATTCTTAGCATCACCGTCGATAGAAATACATTTTCCAATTTAACACCCTAAATAATTAAGCTAAGTGTTAAAACCATTTTCATACATGCTTTCCAAATTTTAATTTAAGAAAAAGATTTATTTATTTAAAAACAACATTTCTACAACTTTGAATCACATCACTGTAAACCAAATAATATAATACATTCGTCAATCGAATGTCAACATAAGAAAACTAAAGTCACCAATACAAACTGAATAAAACCCATAGTAACAATACTGAAAACAACTGATATACAAATGTCCCAATAACAACGGGATAATGGAGAGAGCTACACATGCTCAACTGATGAAAGTACTAAGCGTAGATCTGAATGAAGTCGTCTAATCCAGAGACCTGCAACTCCCACCTAAGCTGCAGCGCGTTCCTTCCAAGAGATCCTAATCAAGACGCCCCTGTGGCTGGGCACCTGTAATACATACATATATATACAAGAGATAGAGAGAGAGAGAGAGAGGAAACGAGTCAGAGCCCGAAAGTGTGTTTGATTATAAAATACGTTTAGCAAGTATTTAAATTGATACAGGCCAATGCAACAACATATTAGTGCGTCACTCTCTTGAGAAAATACTCATCTCTCTTCTAATGTGCACACCTATCTCACTAACCTTCCCAACGGTTTATCTTAGCATTATTATACTAACCTTCCCAATAATTTAGCATATCTACTTACTCGTAAGATTTCAAAACCAAACTATATTTTTGTTTACAAAGAATACTTCCAATTAGAAGCACAACGCTCGTTTTAGCTTTTTATTAATATATAAAGTTCCTCGGTGACATATTGTTTTTCACAAACAAGTATTTATTATAAGAGTCATCAACCATGTCCTACTTATCAAATCACAGTAGGCAGTTTCAAATTTCAAAATCTCAAATATATATTAAGTACACGTATAATATATATAAAGTAATAGCACCCCTCATAAAACTATGGTGCGTGCATACTCTACTATCCAGAACCCCATATCACTCATATTAAGGGGAATACAATCGGAATCTCTCTCGAATTGTATTAACATGAATACATAAACAATATTGAGGAGAAGCATAGATTCCAAGTCTCGAAGAGAATGGCACATACCTGCGTCTCTTAGGACCGTCTGAACTATCACATCGATAGCCTGTACCAAGGATATCTATCTCCTAGGGTAAAAGTCAATATCCCCCATAAAGGTCCCATCGAGATAAGACTTGCCCCAGCGCGGTAACCTCAGGGATAGCAAGTAGCGTGGGCATGAATTTTCACAAGTATATAATATATGTACACACAATCATATAAATATACCACTTTATCATATTAATATAGGTTCTTCTCGTCACCCATTATTATACTATTTATCCTTAATTTCACATTTATATAATTACGTAAGGTTTCACTCCTAACCTTAACTCGAAGGGTTTTCTTACTTATTACCTAACACTCGTGGGCTATATCCTCACAAATTTGAATTTCAGTAAGTGTCTTTATTAGGTTCCAACGTAACTCTCTTACGCACCTCACCCTTTAAATTCATAAATCCACTAACCTAAAGTAAATATCCCATAAATACCATTTTCGTTAAATATTAAAGGTTCCAACATTTATTCATATACCCTACTGATCCTCAATGTCTCCCAAATCAATTTATCAGGAGTGCCCAAGAATTATATCACGATAATTTGAATTTAACGCATTTAAAGAGGGAATTAGGAGTCTGCCAGGAGGGGTCGATCGATCGAAGCTTGGGGCTCGATCGATCGAACCTTCGATCTATCGAATCTCTAGGCTCGATCGATCGATCAAGCAGGTCTGGGAAAAATTCTGCAGAATGGAGTTATGGGTTTCATCACCAAAATTTCACCAAATCGATATTTCCATGTTCCAATCGTCCCAGAATTCTACTACTAACATCATAACAATATACCAGATGATTCTAACGTAAGGCATGTTCATATACATCATTTAAACATGGATTTTTCCACCTAAAATTGTCTCCAATTATCAAGAACCCTAAAATTTTCTTAAACAGTTTTCTAATCAATCTTTCTCCAGAATTTCTTTCTTATGATCATCAAAATTTCGTGATTTAATTTCCTCTACATGGGAAGGGTTTCAGAATTTCATATAAATCATTTCTACATGCATTTTCCTAACACAAATTGGGTGTTCTTCCATATTTATCATCTCTAATCAATCCTAAAGCAATATGAAGATTGCATTAACGAAAATATGCAAGTTAAACACTTGCCGGTGGTTTCTTGTCCTTGAATTGCCTTGGAGCTCTCTCCTCTCTTCTCCAATGGACGTCACTTGATTTATGGATATTCTAACCCTAAAAGCTAACCTAAATGGCTAATATAGGTTGCTGAATTTCGTGGGTTTAATTACCCAATTATGTAAAATGACTAAAATGCCCTCCCGGGGTACTAATTAAGCCTAAAATTGCCCCGAGACTACACCCTCGGGTACACTTTTCTGACTATCTCGACCCTACCGGACGCGTTGGCGCACTCAAAACGACCATACGGACAACTTATAAAATATTCACTTTTTATTTAACCAAATTAGTCCCGACGTGACACGAGCACGTTCCGACTTAAATTTCCGAAATCGTCATTTAATTCACTCATGACAACATTATAAAGATAAATCTCATATATTACTATACTCATCCAGTAATATGCAACAAATAACAAATTTCCAATAATTACTAACTTTCGTCACGCTAGTAAATATTCAAAGCAACATTCCGGATTAAAATTAAATTAATTTATCTCAATTAAATTTAATAAATCCCATAATTTAAAAGCTATAAAAATACGGGGTATTACAGTTTCCTTCTTGTATTTGTTAATTTGGTTTCCTAATATAATAGTTGGGTTTGTTTTAATTCATAAGATAAAATTTGACATAAGCTTAATTTAAGAGTTGGTGATTAGTAATTAAAAAGTTTTTCGACAGTGATGCTAAGAATGAACCAGATGAGATTCCTGTTTAATTTTGTATAGGACTTATCACCCGGTATTTTATTAAGCGGGGTATCACACACCACTTACCACCCCTATCGCCTATTACCTTCCTTAGTTGCTACTCTAGTAATCTCCCCAAACCATATCTTCTCCGACGACCATTATTATCTACTTTCTCTCATCTTGTTTCATGTTCAATTTTCTCCTATCTCACTTCTTCTTTTTGGTTCACTTTTTTCTCATATCTTTATTTTGTTGGAGGTTATTTTATTATAGTATAATAACAATTTTCATTGAGTGAAAATTGAATTTAAAATTATTTTTGGCAAATACAATGGTTTGTGATTCTTTTTCTTTTCATGAAATGTTGTGACTATTCATGAAAGGCTGTGTCTATTCGGAAAGGGTGTCTACCTTTCTATAAATGGAAACCCCTCCTTCATTCTCTTTAATCTTAATTTCGGAGAGTCTATTCTCTCTTATTTTTCTTCCCTTATTGAGTGAATCCATGAGAGAGTACAACATAGAATTTCGATTCGTTGGAACTTTATATATTGAATTGTCGCTCATAAAAAGATGAAACATCCATTCTATCTTGGGAGACAGACATTCATCAAACTGTAGATACCGATGAGGGGATGAATCTGTCTTAAGGAAATTGTTTGAAACACAAGGCTCGACATCAATTTCCTTCATATGGTCTATAAGTTTTCATATACCAAATCTATTTTTGTTTGAATTTTCATTCATATATATATATACTAGGGTATGCCTGTGCCTGAAGGCATGCCAAAAAAATTTCAAAGTCCATAATCGCAAAGCACCAAAAAATTTCCAAAGTGCGTAATTACAAAACGACAAAAAATTCACTCCCCAACACTAATTTCCAACTTGGACCTCACATGAACATCATAACCATAAAAAACTATTTTAAGCTTTTTTACAACACCATGTGAATATTTTAGAAATTTTAGGCATAATGTCATTTGTTTAAAGGACAATCTCTTTTTAAAAAATAAAAAATACTCCCAAAAACATCAATAGTAATAAACCATATTGGTCCTCATATAAACATCATAATTTAAATCGAAAGAAAATTACAACACAACAAAGTGTAAGCAATTTACAAAATTTGGACATAATTCCCTTTGTTTATAGGACTATCCACCCTATTGAAAAACTAAAAACTACTCAAATCACAACAATAGTAATAGTACATCACGAACCTCGTATTAAAGTTATAATCGATTCCATATTTTCAACTATAAATATGATTGGACACAATTAAAATTTAATCTCTTCATCGCTATTTGATTCCTTCAAATCAAATTGCCCTGCAACACGTAACAACCAAGAACAATATATAATTAGCATGTAGATATGCAACAATAGTTCCCATTATTAATACGTGTACATTACACTAAGCAAATAAATAATACCAATGTTGAACAGACATACATTATTGTCATTAGTCACATGTGTAAATGTTCACTTTGATAACTTTTGGAGAAAGTCCGATAACTTTTGATATTAGTATAGTCGGATAAAATTTTATAGGTAAAACAATCCGTAAACATATATAGAAATTTCTTTCTTGAAGCTCAAATAACTCGATGATCTCTATACTTGTCGAATTATATGTTAATACTTTATGCTTGTCGAATTAAACACACTTTATTGGATTAAAAAATATAGTACAGTAATTATTTTTTCTTGCACAAATCTCATTATTATTAAGTTTGCAAAAAATATAAATAATTAAATAAGCATAAAAACATAAAATAAAAAATCGCAAACTGAGATTAAACATAAAAACATAGATGAATACTTGAGTAGACTCTTATTGCATCATAGCATCGTAAATTGCAAAACCTGTGTTTTGGGCATTTCTGACGACAATACTTGAGCATTTTTTCATATGAGAAAAATAGAAATACCTGCAAAGAAAGAAATGCAGATCAAGCTCCTTGAGGCTAACACATTAAATACCCAAAACTATTAAACCTTCAAAACGCATTAAATTTATGACAAAAAAAAGGCGCTACAGATAAGCAAATTTATGACATTTGAGATTCCAGCTCCTTGAGGCTAGCGGCTGCCTCCTCTCCAATTCTAGCCAACATGTGACCTATTTTTTTCTGCTTGTTGGTTCAACTCCTCAGTTCTCTGCTCAACGTGGTCATTAAGGGATGCAACCCTTAAAAAGATAGCCACCCGTTTTAACTTCGACACCAACTTAAGCAATGAATCAGCTGCCAGGACCATTTTGTCCGCGCACATCTCCATCTTGAAAGATTCTTGTGAATTTCATACTGGCGTATCATTTACTCGGGCAACATGTATAGCAGATGTAGAAGAAGTAGTATAGCAGATGTTCCCTGCGATAAAATCAAAACAGAAACAATTATGAATGAACAAAATTTCATCTCTACAAACTTACCACAGCGACTGAATATATAAGATGATATACACGGTTAGATCCTTCAAGAATATCACTAAAAACAACCAACACTATTGAGAGAAAACTCTATTGCAGGACTTTACTGTTGACTACTATGCATGTGTTAATAGTGTCGCTAATAATCCTAGTCATCGCCAACATTTTTTACCTCGACATTATTGCCCATGCGGTCATTTCAACCATTTGTGTTGTTATCTACTTTTGTTCTTTCGTCGTGGCCTACGATCCGATACCAAACATCCAGTGCTTAGACATCTTCCCCACGGAGCTTCGAGACAGATGATCTTCCCTTAGTTTAAAGTTGGCTAGAGGTGCTGGGATATAACTTCGCAAGGCTTGGACTGCAAAAAGAAAGAAGCACCAATGTATAATTATCATCTCGAGGCTCAAAATATGAAAAGAAAGAAAATATGAAATATGAAAAGTAAGAAGCACCATATCAACAGTAAAATTTTATTTTCGCTAAAGCAGTGACCCATGTTAGTCGAGTCGATGGTCCCCTATAGATAACAACTTACACATATAAAGGGCAAGTGTTGACCAAAGTCTCTTTAAGGATGTAGTGTGTTTTCATAAAAATGCAAGAAGGTCAAATCAACAATCAAAAGTAAAACAGAATCTTAATCATGAATCACTAAAACCTTGAATATTTCCTCTCTTGAGAAGGTGGTTCTGAGGTCCTCTACATAAATCGCTTCCAATTTTTTTCCCAGAGCCTGCAAATACCACATTGTTGAAGAAGATGTCAAAAGTATCTTTATAGGATTACATGTATAATCATAAAAAATAAACACATAATTGTCTCGATTCAAAGGATTTCATGTATAATCACAAAAAATAAACATGTAATTGTCTCAATTCAAAGGATTGGATGTATAATCTCTCATAAATATTTTATCTAGCAACTTGAGATTGGGCACTCTTTGTACTTGCCTTACAGAGTCGGATATTATACCTACTGGCATCATATATCAACTGAGCTAAATGTTATCACTATGGTAAATCATTCCATCATGTTCATGGAGAGATGTACTCACAAAAATGTATAATATAAAGAATATATGTCGATCGAACACAATAAAAAAAAGTTAATTAGATACACGGAACAACAAGGGTCCTTAATTTTCTTTGGTGATGGTAATAATAACCACCTGACTATAGGTCCAATTAGGACAAAAAATGTAAAGAAAAAGTATACAAAATACACAAAACCATAACTGACCACATTAGAGATAAACCTTTGTGAAAAGGTATGTAGGCGAGATATTACCCAAGCTTACAACACGTGTGTATACGACGCAATAAACATTTAAAATTTCATTATGGGAATATTTTTTCCCAACAATCAAAACACTACACATGGAAAGAATATTCTAGAAAAAATTCTTATAACCAAAAGTTGTAAAACGGATTTAATTTAAGAAGCATATGTAGATGGTAAACTATAATAGCAAGTTTATTTCAAAAAAACAGAGTACACATAAATAAATTAAAGATGCATCTATTGTAATGTCTCTTACCAACTTTTCAACTATCTAAATAAATGAAAACAAACAAACATCCCCGTTTAATGAGATACCAAGTAAAAGAAAGGGAACATGTAAGTTATTCAAGACAATAAATATGATTGTGCACCTTTCAAGAAAAATAAAAATATAAGTTATGCTCAATTAGAAACAGATAAAGCCATAATCAAAAAACATGATGGCATAATTCAATATATCATGAATGGGTGAACCCATAAAAACTATAAAAGTCAAATATGGAATAGCATCATTAGTACCCCCAGGTAAAAATGAAATAGGGAATAACAACAATAGTACCACACTTATATAAAATCCAATAAGGATGTTCCAGACTCCCATAACACTGATGACTAAAGCTAGGCACAGGAACTTAATGTTTTTTTGTGAGTTTTCTTCTTTATCTTCACCACCAATTCATTTAAAAATGTATGCAAGAGGCTACAAATGGTTGAACAAACTGATTACAAAGGCATGCTCAGCTAATTTTAGGAATAGTTGTAAGGAAAATTACATCATATCAATTTTAGGAACGGTGGTAAGGGAAATTACATTAAGCAGCATATGACTAACAATAAAAACTAATAGATTACGCACACCATGCTTAGAGTCCTTTCCCACTTCTTTAGGGGCCATGTGAAGAGTCCTAAAATTTTCTCCAACAACTTGCTATTCAGTCAGAGAAGTTATATCTTTACCTTTACCTCCATCTTTACCTTTAACTCCATCTAATAAATTTTTTTTCTGCAACTTAGGACTTGTGTGAAGATCGGAAACAACATGATCAGCTCCTGATTTTTTATTGAACCCAAATTTTGCCAAAAAATATGAATAATCAGACCGAACCAACTTCTGGATTTTCATGGTAACTTATTTAATAGGAACTATATTGATGTTAGAGTCCTTGTTGGCTTACACAACTTGATATTTTGAAACCAAGGTTCTCACCCCAGATTCAGAACTTCAAGAACAAACAGATTAGAAGAAGAAAATAACAAAACATTAGAAAGCCGTACAGCAGAAAAAGGATTAGAAAGAGGAAAGAAGAAATCAATGAAGAATAAGAAAAATTACCTGGACTATTCTTAGTTGTTGTTCTTAGTTGTCGTGGGTTCGCCGAATCTGAATAGAACAATCGAAATCGTCACCAGTTTTTGGTTCTGGTCTCGTTGGCATTTGGATTCGGGGTTCAGGTCAGAGGTAAGCATGTCGGTTTTAGGTTGGAGGATCACGGGTATAAGTAGTCTCCGGAGTGGCAGGTGGTTCGAAGTCGGCAGCGGGTTCGTTGGTTAAAGTCATCGGCGATTCAAACTCGTAGTAGCCAAGAGAAACAAAGGGATAGAAGGAGGAAGAGAGTAATTTGGGGAGAAAAATAAAAATGACGGGGAAGGGGTAGTGGGGTAATGGGTTAGGAAAGTGTGAGAGTTGTGCAAATACAATTATGCCCTCATATTTGAATTTTGAAAAAAAGGGAAAAGCAAAGTTGAGTGTGAAAAAAGAGAGGGAAGTTAAAAATTTGAGGGATAAAATAGGGAGTGCAAAATATTTAATATTGATGACATCATATGCTAACTTATGACATACATAATTTTTCTACTTTATTATATATATATATATATCATATTTGATTCCTCACAAACACAAAAAGAACATATATATTTTGTTAACAATCTTAAGACATATTTTCTTTTACTTTGTGCTTTATGTGATTTTGTGTTGAATATATATAAATTTAATGTAAAATAATTGTGTATCCAATCCTGTGTTAACGATCACTATTAATACTCTTTGTTTAATTTTTAAACGATTGATCGTTAGAAATAATATCTAAGAAAAATAGATTATCACTTTTGCATGATAATTTAAAATAAGTAGTAATATGAACATCGTTTTATATGTCATTCCTCCTTACGCAAAAGGAGAACCCATAACAACCATATTTATCATGTGTGAGTAATATTAATAATAGTACTTTAAACAAGAGCATGCATGCACATGAGTAGTTGTATATAAATACAATGTTGTGAAAACTTCCATTCTCGACTGTTAGTGTCCATGACGGTTACTGTCTATAGATAGTACATCAATGCATGCATATCTTCGAGCAACATTAGAGTACAAGACATGGTTTCCTTTCTATGTGTAAATATTTACATATGAAATTTTTTAATCCAAGTAATGATTGTTGCATAAATTTAATATTATAAAAAATTTATGAATGGTTGTAATGTGATAAAAGACAACATTTCATTATGTAAAGCACCATAAGTGTACAAATGGCAAAGCCTAACATGACTATTCGGTGGTGATTTTAAGTTTCAATCCTTGTGTATATGATTCGCACACATTTTAGTCCAATTGGTATAATATAAGTTTTGCACAATATACACCGAATTGTACCATATAAACAATTATTATATACGCAGGATAAAATGCTTATATTTATCAAATTTGTCATTTCATAATTTTTTATTGATAAGAAAATTGTCTATGTAATACTTTGAAAAGGTTTATCTTTTGGGATTGCTTCATAATTGTTATTTATTTGGCTATTATTAGTGTTGGCTACACCTTAAAAATAAACTTATATATATTTATATATAATATATGGATCAAGCAGTATTAATGACATATCCATATGAGATATGGTATTTAGTCCCTAATTAGATGACACTGCCAATGTTTTGGTCTTTATATAGGAAATAAAGCTATAGGCATTAGAATAACCTGTCTAATTAGGAAGGAATTTCATCACTAAACATGAGCGAATTTAAGATAGTTATTATTTAAGATGAAATGACACACTTAGGCCTGAAAAGTAATATGATATTTATTGTAAAAGTTTTATGATACATATGTTCAAATATTACATTTGAAAGTTTTATATTTATAAATTTTGGGAGTTTTCTTACTCCAAAACTTATAGGTTTTGACATCATCATGAAAATTTAATAGTATGAATTTATGCGTCTATTAAAATTACACTATAATAAAATGACATGGAAGTGATATGTCTTATTATGTGATAGTTACATGTGTATTTATGCGTGTATAAAACTTGTCACATTCTATTCACATCCTTGCCGGTGTATTTGCTTGTATGTCTTTGAAGTGGCACTTGCGGGTAGTAACATGATAAATAATATATGCGATGCTATAGTGGTAACTTGTGTTGTCACATGTATGTGTTTTTATAATTATTTTAGTATCATTCAATAATTTCATAATTCCTTTAAATCATACTTAGTGAAATATCATGACATAATTAGTTATTCATATATGTATTGTGCACCAAATTAAATGAGATTACATGAACATAAATGTGATATATTTAGTTAGATGAATTGATTTTCATTCCATGCACAATTATAATATTTCATTATTGTGATAATTCATATAATCTCGATATTACATTTATATTGGTTTAAATCTCATATGTAAAGGAAAAGTTATAATGCAATGTGTATTAATAATGTTACACCTATAGAAAATGAAACAAAAATGTGTGGAAAGTCTAATGGGACTGATTTTTAGTGTGGATGACAACAAATGATGTTCGACTCCCTTTTATTGATTTTGATAGGATCTCTTAATTTAATTGGAAGACGAAGGACATCATGGAAATGTGAATACACATATATTTTTTGCCACGTCTGGCATAGCCTTAATGAATTGGACTATGCATTAATTTTTTTTAAGAGTCCAATGAAAACTACGAAAGATATGAAAGTCTTTTAAAGATATATAAGGTGAAATATTCATTTCGGTAAGGAATAAATTCATTTTGAAGAATGTATACTTTCAATTAGTGTGTTTGCCTATATGATTTCCAAATGTACTCTTCAATGGCGACAAATTAGTGTGGTGTGATTATAGTATATTCATTGGATTCATTATTCAAAATTCAGAACCGAGCAGTTTGATGACTTCTTTACAGATGGTGTAGAATTAAATCCTAAATTTATAGAAATGATCATGGGATTCAGAAGCGAGCAGTTTCACGACTTCTTTAAAGAAGGTAGAATCTAATCATGGTCTCATTGGAGACTTAGGCGTAATCTTAAGAGTTCACAACTAGTAAACTCAAAGAAGGGTAAGTAACCAAATCACATATTTTATATTATGATAATTTTAAACTCCATAACCATAGAATATGTTCAAATGGTTTTGAGGCATATATATATTATATGTGATAATGCTAAGAATTATCACAAGTGCATTGGCAGGCCTATAGAACGATAACGAATGTACCACTAAATGTCGATATTACTAAAGTAGAGAAACTTATCTTAATTAACTTTTCTTTAGAATAAAAATAATGGTTTACCTTCTAAATGGGCATATTTGTTGGTCCAAATAAATATTAAGGTTGAAGAACATGGTTTTATGCGTCAAAGGCATTGCATTTTGAAGAAAAAATAAAGCCTTTAGAGGTTGAGAATAAATTGAGGAGTTTTGTATAATTTTAAATGTACGTTTGAAATTGTGGGGGAAGCCTTGCTTTCTATAAGTTATATCCTCCATCCATTAACCCACGAAAAAATTTCAAAGGGAAAGGTTGAGAACCTTTGTATAAATTATGATAAATCTGGGGGTATTTATCTAAGGCAACAATTCCGATCCAAAATAGGAACAAGACAATAAATGCCCCAAACAATGAAAATAAAACATAGATTTCTCTTTAAAGAAATATAAGTTTCTTGATACTCGTAGTATCGAGTTAATATGATAAACAATTGGAGATGATAATGTTTGGAAATCCTCTAAATAAATATGTGTGCCAAATCTGTTCTGAAATTTGGATGTATTACAAGCCAAAGAAAAGAAAATGGATTCAAAGTTTCAAAAAGGGGAAAAGAGGATTCTTAGTTAATCATTCTAATGCCCCTATTGTGATAATTAATAATCAACTAAAAGGCCGTAGAATAAGGTGGTAAGTCACAACTTATTATGTTATAGACATGATACCATACATAAATTTCTCTCTGTTACAATGAAAAATGTTGATCTGCTGATCAGGGAGTAAGGGAGGTTCATCGAGGGGAATGGTTAAAAGCCTTTTATTGAACCAAGAGTCGTCATGGTAGAAACCCACTGAAATTCCCAAGATCTAGGTTCAAAGGGTCAACAAAACTATGTTTGATTTAGTGAGCATTGATGAGATATCTACTCCTTCCCATTCCCATGTTGAGACAGTGCACATCTGCCTAGGGTAAGCTATGCTTTTAATGATCTTTATAGCTTGGATGGTTAAATATAACTAGTGGGGTATTTGAAGGATACTCTTTATAGATATCACCTATGTGAGTGTGAAGGGGCCACTTCTATGGGAATTGGAAATGCTACAATTCTCTAAGCACTCGCAAAACTAAACTGTGTAGAGAAATAATTTCATGGTTTCTATTGTCTTCGTTTACACAAACGGCTAACAGTTCAAGGCATCACGTCCACTGGCTAGACAAGTAAATACTATAGATTCAAAGTAGGTTAAGTTCGAAGCCAAAAGTTACTTATTACGATGCAGTTATTTCTCACCCGTACTCTCTCAAATGTCTGTCTTTTTTCCCAGTTAGTTGTCCTTCTATTTCCAATTTTCACTCATGTGGGGGATTGTTGGAAATTATTTTACTATAGTATAATAATAATTTTAATTTGTGACACCCCGACTAATTAAATACCGGGTAGCTACTCCTTTATAAAATTAATTCAAAATGCCAAGTTGGCTCAGTTAATAGCATCACTGTCGAAAACATTTTAATATTACTAACCACCTAGTATTTAAAAAACAAGTTGCCAAATTTTAATTTAAGTCTGATTAACATGCAACAAGTGTAATGAAGAAATAAATAACACCATTCATCATACTGAAGTAAAACGAATAACCATCACAATAGAGTAAATAAAGTCTGGAGGAAAACTCCTCACTACAATCCCATCACTGAAATAAATAAACTGAAACAATACATGCTAAAGTCTGAAAATTGAAATGTAAAAGATGCTCTAAATAGAAATGGGCAACATGCCCTACAACTGATAGATAGGGACTCTGGAATCCAAAAGATAGAAGCGTCTATAAGCAAATCCCTGTATCTTCCACAAACAGCTACATCTCGTCACCTGAATGAGAATCCTATGCTTGGTGTCCCTGTGGCTGGGCACCTAAAAAGGTTTTACAAGAAAAAGATTTGAAAAGCAAACGGGTCAGAGCCCGAATGTGGAGTTATATTTTAAAAACCTGCAAGTGCTTTAAAAACATTTAAAACATTAAATGCAAAGTACATGTTAGGACGTGCACTCACATTATATTCTCACCTCTCGTCTAACTGTGCACTCCTAATGCAAGTACCCATCTATAACTACCCATACTACTAGCTAAGTGGCAACATATCTAGCTAGACTGCCAAAGGTCCTGCCCATAATACTTGGTTCCATCTAACATAACAACGCTCGTAATTAATTAGAGGTTTAACGTAAACTCAGTTACTAAATATGCCATTGATATAACTATCAGTTAACTCCTTATATATCTCAAAACAATACCGTAATACATTTACAACATTAACATGAGGATTCCCATTAATTAAATGTATATTATTCACATCATAAATATACGATACAAGCACCCCGCAATCTAAGCTATGGTGCACACATACTCTGCTATCCATCCCGGTACATCACGTACATAAGGATCACATATTCCGAATCTCTCAGATAACACAAATCACAAATAGTGGAGGCGAACACAGTCACCATCACATGGGTCACGCACATACCTACGCTCCCATGATCATGCAGACTTATTAATATCACAATAAGTCCTTCTATGACCTATGTTCATCAAGGTACCAGTCTATATCCCCCCCGTAGGCACACAAGGATTAGAGGGTCCTAAGCGAACGTAACCTCCCGTGATAGCAAGTATGGTAGGTATGTCATACAAACAATCCATATACCAATACTAAGTAAACACACATCTTAGTAATACCGTATTTTAATCGTAGTACATATCGCATTCTCGTACTAAGTATAATTATCGCAATTCGTACTATTCCGGTTTGTAATTATACGCGCCATAATTCATCCTCACATCGTAGTAGGCACTCACGTCTCAACCCAAATGGTTCATTGAATATAACTCTCGTATATAATTTACTCTTCTCAATAACCCAAAAGTCCCAAATCTAACCTCACATCAATAAAGGAAGGTCATCTATATCCTCGAACAAGTTTACGGGACTCCAAAAATCAAAACAGTCCAAAAAGGACCAAACTGTCAACTCGTTAGAAGTCTCGTTCGAACGAGGCTTCGAACGAGTTTGGACTGTCAGGTCGTTAGAAGTCTCGTTCGAACGAGGCTGTTCGAACGAGATCCCAGTTCGTTCGAACGAACTGTCACTTCTAACGATATCTCGTTCGAACGAGATATCGAACGAAATACCTTCTCGTTAGTAACGACTGGTCAACTCGTTAGAAGCTCGTTCGAACGATTTCGTTCGAACGACCTGGGGGCTGCTTCTAACGAGCTACTAGTTTCGGCCCAGATTTTTCCGAAAATCGTTTTTCACCATTTTTACTCCTCAAACCTCTTCTAAAATTCGTTCCTACAATATATTGAGTTCTCTAATCATCCTCAAACATGCCAAGGTGTTATATTAACATCATTAAAGGGTTTAATACCTTCTAAACATCATTAAATCACGAATTTCTACATAAGTTCCCAATTTTCTTCAAGAACATAAACCCTAGGTTCTTCTCATCAAAATTTCCCAGATTTTAATCCGTTTATACATCACATAGATATGAAATCTCTGAATTAAATCTTCAAACAATGTTTCTACATGCAAACCTATCCCAGAATTAAACAACAATCTTCCAATTTCATGGGTTTTCTTTTAACTCTTATATAAGATTGATTAACAATGTTTCTAACATGGAAAAAGCATTCACTGCATAATGAATGTAATTTAAATCACTTGCCTTGGTTTGATTCCGGATTTGGTGTTGATTTTATGAAGAATTTCTGCAGAATTTCTTCTCTCCAAGCTTCCTCTCTAATGGTGGCTTAAGGTGGCTAGGGTTTGATTTGGGGAAGATTGTAAACCTAATGTTAACCTCCGTAGCTTAAAGGGTTAATATGGGTTGGTTATGGGCTTAGTGGGTCAATATCCACATCAGATTTAATTAACCAATTTTCGTCACTTTTAATTCCTCAAAATGTAGAATTACCAAAATACCCTTTAAGTTGCCGGTATGGCCTAAAAATACCCCGGGACCCAAACTATACCCCCGGCTAGTGTTTTCTGACTATCTCGACCCTTCCGGACGCGTTGGCGCACTCAAAACGACCATACGGATTATAGATTTTAAATTCACTTTTATTATCAAAATATTATACCGTGACGCGGCGGTCCCACGCGTCTCAACAAAATTTCCAAATTACCGTATATAAATCTCACGACAAATTTTATAATACCAAATACATATATCATCATATATTCACATAATCAAATAATCAAATACCAACTCGCATCACATTAGTATTTATAACCCGGATTAATTATCAATTAATACACAATTTAATTAATTAATCCCAAAAATAAATATAGCCAAAAATACGGGGTATTACATACTTCCCCCCTAATAACTGAATTTCGTCCCGAAATTCGAAACTAGAAAGTACCTGCTAAAAACAGCTCTGGATAACGCTCGCGCATCTCATCCTCGCGCTCCCATGTGGACTCCTCGACATTGTGATGTCGCCACTGAACACGCACTAACGGGACTATCTTTGACCGCAGTTTCCTCTCGCTTCGGTCCAAAATAGCTATTGGCCCCTCCTCGTAGGAGCTATCCGGCTGGAGATCGATGTCCTCCACAGCAATGTGAGAATGAGCCAAATTATCTCTAAGGTATTTCCTCAGCGAGGAAATATGGAACACGTCATGAATTCGATGCAAGTGCTCCGGTAGTCCAAGTCTGTACGCAACCGGTCCGATCCGCTCGATAATAGGAAACGGCCCCACATACCTCGGTGCCAACTTCCCCTTCTTCCCGAATCTCATAATCCCCTTCATCGGAGAAACCCTGAGCAAAACCTGGTCCCCCACTTGGAACTCCCTGAAAAACCTCTTCGCATCAGCATAACTCTTCTGCCTGTCTTGAGCTACCCGAATGCGACTCCGAATCAACTCAATCCTTGTCGAAGTGTCCTGAATCACTTCCGGCCCAAGTAGTTTGTTGTCCCCCACTTCTAACCAACATGCTGGGGAACGACAAGGCCTACCGTACAATGCCTCAAACGGAGCCATGCCAATAGTAAACTGATAGGAGTTGTTGTAAGCAAACTCCACCAGTGGAAGGTACTGCTCACATCCACCCCCGAAGTCAATAATGCACATGCGTAGCATGTCCTCCAACATCTGATTGGTGCAATATGTCTGCCCATCGGTCTGCGGATGATAAGCCGTACTCAACCGCAATTCCGTGCCCATGGCCTCCTGGAAACTCTCCCAAAACCTCGAAACAAATATCTTGTCTCTGTCAGACACGATATTTAGGGGCACACCGTGAAGTCTCACAATCTCTGAAATGAAGAGCTGGGCATACTGTCCCGTAGTGTAGTCAGTCCTTACGGGTAAGAAGTGAGCGACCTTGGACAACCTGTCCATAATTACCCAAACGGAGTCGTGACCCCTCTGCGACATAGGCAACCCCGTGACAAAATCCATGGATATTCTCTCCCACATCCACACCGGAACCTCCAACGGCTGTAGCAATCCTGCTGGTCTCTGATGATCCACTTTTACAAGCTGACAAGTGGCTCATTTCGAGACAAACTCAGCGATATCTCTCTTCATACCGCTCCACCAATATTGCCGTCTCATGTCTTGGTACATTTTGTCCCCTCCGGGATGTACCGCGAACCGTGAGCCGTGCGACTCTGCCATCACATCGTGCCGCAATTCTTCCCCTTCCGGAACTACCAATCTCCCATTGAAGCGTAATCCCCCGTCTGAGCTAACGGTATAGGACGCGGCTCCCTCTGCAAGTAATCGAACTATCTGCTCCTGACAGATCGAATCGTTAGCCTGTGCCCGTACTACCTTCGTGACAATCTGCGGTGTAACGGTCATCACAGACATGAAAGATCGGGCCACTGCATCCTGGTGTCCCAATTTCTTCCACTTAGCCTTCCACACCTCTGCCACCTCATCTGCTGGCCTGCGGCTCAACGCGTCTGCTACCACGTTAGCCTTACCCGGGTGGTACTGGATGTCGAACTGGTAGTCTTTCACAAACTCAAGCCACCTACGCTGCCGCATGTTCAACTCCTTCTGTGTGAACAGATACTGTAGTGAGTTGTGATCCGTGAACAGCTGAAACTTCTCCCCCAAAAGATAGTGCCTCCAAATCCGTAAGGCAAATACCACTGCTGCCAACTCCAAATCATGCGTGGGGTAATTCTTCTCATGAGGCTTAAGCTTATGGGAAGCATAAGCTATGGCCTGTCTCTCCTGCTGCAATACACCTCCCAGTCCTTGCAAAGACGCATCGGTGTAAACCAAATACTCAACTCTCGGTCTCGGCAATGCTAACACAGGTGCTGAGGTCAATTTGTCCTTCAACTCATCGAATGCCAACTGACAGGCATCACTCCAGATATATGGCACACCCTTATGAGTAAGATGTGTCAAAGGACCTGCTATCTCTGAGAAACCCCGAATAAATCTCCTGTAGTATCCTGCTAGACCCAAGAAACTACGAATCTCCGTTGGTGTCGTGGGCTGTCCCCACTCCTTCACCGCTGATACCTTCCCTGGATCGACAGATATTCCCTGGTCGGAAATAATGTGGCCCAAGAACTGGACTTCTTTCAGCCAAAACCCGCACTTCTCATATTTTGCATACAACTCGTTCTGACGAAGTGTCTGCAAAACTTGCCTCAAATGCTCGGCGTGCTCCTCCTCTGTCTGGGAGTAAACCAGAATGTCATCAATGAAGACAATGACAAACTGATCTAGGAAATCCCTGAACAATCTGTTCATCAAGTCCATAAACACTGCTGGAGCGTTGGTCAAGCCGAAAGGCATAACCCAAAACTCGTAAGAACCATATCTCGACAAGAACGCGGTCTTCGAGACATCCTCCTCCCTGATACGCAACTGATGGTATCCCGACCTCAAGTCAATCTTCGAGAAGAAAGAAGCTCCTCTCAACTGGTCGAATAAGTCATCGATTCGAGGCAACGGATACTTATTCCGTATCGTGACCTTATTCAACTCTCGGTAGTCCACGCACAATCTCAGTGAACCATCCCTCTTCTTCACAAACAAAACTGGAGCGCCCCAAGGTGAGGTACTCCTACGAATAAAGCCCTGCCCTAACAGCTGCTCTATCTGATCCCGTAGCTCTCTCATCTCAGCCGGATCCATACGGTACGGTGCACGTGCTATAGGTCTCGTACCCGGTAGCAAATCTATAACGAAATCTATCTCTCGACTGGGTGGTAAGCCTGGTATCTCCTGAAACACATCCGAATACTCCCGGACAATCGGGATCGAATTTAAAGGAATAACAACCTCCTTAGAGGTATCCTCCTCTATGTAATACAGATGAGCGGTCGGTCCTCCCTCTGGGCGAGGCATCGCCACTATAAACATCTCTTGCCCCGGAATGGCAAAAATAATGCTCCCGATGAAGCAATCAATCATGGCCCTATATGCTACGAGACAATCCATACCGATGATCACATCGTGAACATACATGTCTAACACTAACATGTCTGCAGGCAATACCAAACCACCAACCTCTACTCCCACTCCCCGGCATATATAGAAAATAAGTGACTCACTCCCCAATGGTGAGTCGACACACGTCACTGTGCTCTCTGCCGTAGCTAACAATCCTAAAGCTTTCGCGAAGTGTGTAGCTATAAAACAATGTGTAGCACCCATATCAAATAACACCCGACCCATAGTGCCATGGATAGGAAACGTACCCTCGATCGCGGGCGGTGCCTGTGGAACTGCAGCCTGGTGGACGTTGTAGACACGTCCATAATGGTTTGATAATTTTCCACGTAGAATATTTCATTTATGGGTGTGTGTCTTACAGATATCTTTACCTTGAGCATCTCAAAATGTGAGATCTTACCTCGAGCCTCTCAAAACGTCTTCAATCATCATACAACCATTTCCCCATCCTCTATTATAGGATACCTCTCTCTCTCTCTCTCTCTCTCTCTCTCTCTCTCTCTCTCTCTCCACACTCACACAAAAATTACTCCTGACTTTATTTGTGATGATGATAATTTTTTAAACACCATCACGACATCTTCTCTCTTTTAAACCCCATCACAGCCATAATGCCCACACCATATCCACCACACACCATGCACACCACACACCATGCCCATATAACAAGCCACCACACCCAAACCAAAAACACCACACACCATGAACGAATACACACACCATGCCCAAACCACTATAAAAGCACACAATGACAACCCATGGCCCAAAAAAGTTCCACAAAAGCACGAAGAGAAACCCACCATAATCAATAGAGAAACCCATCGCTGAAAAAACCCAAGCACAGAATGCGGTTGGTCCGGTTGAAACCTATCGGCGAAAAACCTGTAAGAATGATGGGAAGAAACCCATCTCCAAAAGATGACCTTTGTTTTTTCTCCTCGAGAGCTTTTTTGACCCATCTCCGAAAAATCGTTGAAACCCTTGATTTTTTCTTCCAAAATAAAATTCGTCACTGATGTGGTTTGTAAATGGTTTCTCGCATGGTCGTGAGTCCACAAGGTAAATATTTTTTATCTTTCAACTAACTATGGTACCAATCATTGTTTCCAGTCATCAATATTGGGAAGATGCAATTTTTATATAACTAAAGATCTTGCTTTGTGGTTTATATATGAATGGTTTTGTTGGATTGTGTTTTCATATTTCAATGTATGAACTCAATGTTATAAATGTATTATCCAATATCATGCTTATATTTGTTTTTTTAATGTCTTATGTTGATGTCACATTTTACATGAAAATTAAAAAATGAAAAATGCTTTTATTTAGGTGTTTTTGTTGAAACACTTGATTTGGAGGTATAACTGGTTATTTTTATGGGATAATTTATGATGAATATTCTAATTATGCTTATATTTGTTGTTATAGATATACTTACTACTAGAACTGTAACAAGAATGGTAGCAGAGCTCAATATGAAACAGGAACATATGTTAGGGAATTTGTCGTTTTAGCACGAAACCAGTTGCAATGGTTTGAAGTGCTTCATGTTCTTCTTGGATAATACTATAAATAATCATTTATCAATTAGGGTTCACTATGTATGGGTTCTTCATTTGCAATTTAGGTCACTCACAGGTAGGAATTTTAACTTCTAAACGTATTACATTAATATATTATCTACTCTTGGGTAAATAAATGCGTAATTATTTTCCTCTCTTCCATGCTCAGGCACTTGGAGATTTTGGAGAATCGTTTTCCCTAATTAAGAAGTTTTGGTATTCTTGAGTTTTTTTCGTTTATGATTTTCATTTGTTTTATAATTTTGGGGTCATTTTGGATTGTCAACTCAATTGTATGTATTTATTTTTTTGTTTATATTGATTTGTTTATTTCTTTCAATCCCACTGGTTCTCATATTCGAAGAAAAAAAAGTTGATAACCATCCTAACGACTAGCTATGTCATTCTTCCTATAGAGATTTTCATGAAGGAACCATTCATTATATTGATATCTTTGGGTCGCTAGAGTGGTTAAGATACATGGTTATGAGATAATAAGATAATGTTAAAGTGTAATATTCTTAAATTCTTAATATAGTTGCTTAGTCACAGTGTGGCCTACTTGAGTTACAGTGTACCTTACTTTGGTTAAACATAGGCTCTGTTACCACATTTCACTTTCAAATTTACCAAGGGAGTTTGATTTAAACTTTGGGGAACAAATATTAAATCAACAAATAATAATTGTCCATTAACAATATGGATAAGAATTAAAGGAAACTGATAAAGATAGCTTTTACGGCACCCAAGGAAAGTGACTTCATGTATAAAACAAATCGTCCAATAATAATATGGATAAGAAGTAAAGGAAAAGATGATAAAGATAGCTTTTGTGGCCCCCGAGGAAAGTGACTTGATGTATCAAATAATTATCACTACCTAAGATGAATTGAAATGAAGTAGTAGACCTAGAATAAGATTTGCACTTACCTATGTAAGAACCAATAAAATTACTTTTCTAAATAGTTACTAATGTGAATTACAGAGAAAGGAAAAAAGTATTTTCAAATTTTGAACATCTAAAAGAAACAAAATGCCGTATTTACAGTTTTTACAATAGAAAAGACAACAGGCGTAAAATGGATTAAAATAATTTTGTTCAAAATGGAAGGAATTAAAAAGTATAAATGAAATCATATGTCTCCCTAAGTTATTGTAGGAGGAAATTATTAGGAGAGATCTTAAGGAATTAGAATTGAATTATAATATTGCATTTAATAGATTAGAATGGAAAAGGAGAATCCATGTGGCCGACCCCATATGATAGGACTAAGGCAAGGAGGAGGAGGAGGAGGATGATGAAATGAAATCATATCATCCACTAGCAGTACAAGTCAAAGTGGGTCAAAATTAATATAAAGGTCTCCTAAATGATTCACTATAGGCCTTAGGTTTATTAAATGTAAGAAATTATTGGACATAGCTTCTTAATCGCGTGGGGCCCCAAATTCATGAAAAGATAACCGCGAAACAGAGTGGGCAAGATATGTTGGACAAATAGAAGGAAGGTAAGAATTTTCCCAGAAATGATTTAGTCAGACAGTGAAAATAACTGAATAAATATTTGTTATTCAAAGAAAAATATTAAGACATTTTGATGTAAAAAAAAGGAAAATATTAAGACGATAAAACATTAAGCAGAATTGCCACATCGCATGTGATCCTAGATAAGATACAACCTCAGTTTGGCAAATTTATTTATATCATTTTATTTTTAGGGTAAAAGAGTATATACACCTAAATAATTTTGTTATTATATAACTAAATAAATATTATGAAGAATGTGTATAAAATATATGTACATAAATATTATGCATATAAATATAGAAATATATAACTAAACTAATATTATGACTTAAAGTAGATGTGTATAAATAAAGCAATAACAATAATAATATGTACATAATTGATATTGACATAAAAAATAAAAATGTAATATATGTATATATTATTAATGAGAATAAGAGTATGGATTGTACAAATATAAGTATTATAAAGATATATTTACATAATACTCAAGGGATATTTGGTTGGAATCATCAGAATCAATAAACAAAATTAATGACTAGTACTCGACACACCGATCTTATAGTGAACATATCATCATTGTGTTTGATAGTCAAGTGAAGTTTTTAGACTTTTATTTTTTATTTTTCCTGCCAAAGTTTTAGGTGTATAATTTCATCATGGGAACAAATTTATCACAATAAGGAATTTATTGTCGTGCCATCTGCTTCGGCGCCGTTATAAAATATCACGGGAAAAAATTATCTTCGTGCCATCGACACGGGTACAACCTAGTCTATATAATAGAGGAGGAGGGGGTTTTCGCTATTCATGCCATGTCATAAGGTTTTGTATACAAAACCTATATAAATATGTTTTGTATCTATTCTATATAAACCTCCACATCATAATCCAAACATAAACCATTCAGCTCCCACGTATCATTGAGGTTTGCATCGATTTGAATCTAAGGGTTTTAAATAGTTCCACGTATCATTAAAACCTCGAGCCTATCACGTCCCATTTTTCACCATAAACCCTTAATGATTCTGACTAATCGGACAACCTCGAGCCTCCCAGGTAATACCCCATAATTTTATTGATTTTTAATTGTATATTAATTGAATTAAATATGAGAAAATTACTTAAAATTAATCCGAATTTAAATAAATATTAACTAGCGAGATGAGGGTTAGTATTTATTAATGTGAATCATATTGAATATTACCAAGTGAATAATGTAATAGGTGATTATGAGTTTATTAAAATTGTTGCGAGTGGGAAATACGACAATTTTGATAATTAAGTCGGGACACGCGCGTCCGTCGTGTCTGGACTAAATTTTATGGAATAAAAAGGTAATTAATTTTTAAGTCATCCAAATGGTCATTTTTAGTGCGCCAAAGTGTCCGAAAGTGTCAAAATAGACAGAAAAGTCTACACGGGGTTTAGTTAGGATCTCGGGGCATATTTAGGCCGTACCGGCACCCGGAAGGGGTAATTTAGTCATTTGCATTTTTTATGGAATTAAACCCACGAATTTTAGAGATTTATATCAGATGAGGATTTGTGTCCTTAAGGGTTAGTAGTTACCATATTTACAGAAGCCATTATAGGAGGAAGAGAACCACCCCCAAGGCTAGAACCACCATTCTTACACCAATTGCACCACCGAGACCATTATTACGTAGATCGAAAAGAGAGCATCGCCTCCATAACATTTTCTTCAATGAATCAGAATTTACATTCAAGGCAAGTGTTTGTCTTGCAAAGATTCACTGCACGTATTATCCATGGTAGTTTATATTGAAAAAATAACCAAGAATAATTGATATTTCATAAATTTGGGGAATTGAATCATAATTATGGATAGGTTTTGCATGTAGATGAATTTCTGGAATCCTGATTATGGGTAGATTTTATGATTCTTATATGTTAGAACTCACGTAATTATGTTAGTACAACATTAAGTATAATTTATTTGGAGTTTGGGATGATTAAATTGAGGATTTGAGGTTGAAAATGGGAGAAACCCGTAAGAAACACATATGAAGTTTTTCCATACCTTTACGAGCGAATCGATTCGGACCAGGCCGAATCGATTCTGCTGCCCAAAACTGTTTTTCTTTCCCCTTTTTGTTTAAAATTTTTGGGAGATGTTCCGAATTTAATCATGGACTTAAATTATAAACATATTGAATATTTGGGAATAACATTAGTCCTAGATTGTAATTTGGGTTTAGTTTCATCATAACGAATTAAGGGCTAAACTTAATTAGGTTTAATAGAGAGAAATACCTAAATTGGAGACTAATTCAAATCCCAAAAATTCAAAGGATATGATGACTTAGACCAGTAGGATATAAGCGAGTTACTTACTGATATTATGTTAGGAAATAAATGAGAAGCTTCGAGTTTTGAGAATTACTAGGGAGCGTACGATGAGAGCAGTAATATATTTTATTAACACGTAGGACATTCATGAAATATATATACTACGTATAAAATATATGCTATAGGATGTGCGTACACCTATATTAAAGATAGAGATTTATGTACTAAGGTTGTGTGAATACCTAATGTATGATTGATTGATTGTGTGTATGACATATCTACCACTCTTACTATCACGGGAGGTCTTAGAAAGGGGACAACCTTATCTTGATGAGCCTTTGGGGGGGGGGGGGGGATTTTAGATTGGTGCCTCAGAACATAGGTCTAGGAAAGTGAAAACGTATGACCCCAAAATTTTAAAAGTCTTTTAAAATAATTTCCTTTCAAGTGTGGAATAGGATGGTTCAAATTCATAAACAAACTTCAAATTTTAAATTTCGTTCAAATTAAAATTAAACTCAAAAAGTAAGTGAAATTAAATTAATCCAACATATCAATTTTCACTTAAACAAATTAACTCAACCCATGTCCTACACTTTGCCTAATAATAAATGTTCAATTCTCTATTTAGGCCAAACCAAATTTTATCAAATTAAATTATATTTATGTGAATTAAATTAACTTAAACTACACCCAAACTAATTTTAGCACCAAATTACACTAGTGTGAGATTTAAACCAATTTTATCTTGAATTATCCTAAGCATGCGTTCTAAGTTATTTTTGTAAGATACAAATTAAACCAATCACACTACAAGCCGATGTACGAGGAAAACCCAATCGGGAAAAACCTTGGACGACGCCTAGACTTAAGTCCACTAAGTATGGATTTATTTTTACAAGACATATGACTTACTTCATTGACTCGATTCCGTCCAAGACTTAACGCGTCTTCTTATAAATACCTCTGCCTAGTCGACAACCATGGACTCCTACACGGTCTCAGAATTCACCGATGAGGCTTTTGGTCTCCATCACCCTCACGCAGAGCCTTTCTTCGAGTGGGAACACCACAACATGCAAATCAACTTCTTTTGGGTGGAGAAGAACCCAGAATCTCTTATTTGATGGTGTAGAGATGAACCAATGGTTCCAAACACTCTAAGCAACAAATATATATATGAAGATACTTGGATTAAAACATAACAGTGGGTGTATGTGTTTTAAGAATATGTTCCATAAAAAATTAAACACACAAACATGAACTTTTGATTGAAGGATTTCTCTCTCAATGTGTCTGCTTCTAAAAGTCTCAAAAGTTGAAAATAAAACTCTTGTTCCCGCACCTAATATGGCTGGTAAAGGATAGTGGGACAAGTGGGACATGGGTAGTTAAAAACTAAAACTGCCAAAAATATAATTTTCTCGCCTAGGTCGTTCGAAAAACTTTCCCAGGTCGTTCGAACAACATCGTTCAAACGAGTTCATTTGAACGAAACTTCTACGATAAAACAGGGAAAATTTGGCAAGCTCATTGGTAAAACTCGTTCGAACGACACTTTGAAGAAAAAAATAGAAATTTCAAATTTTAATTATAAGTCCAAAACTTTTATACAAAGTTCGAAAATTAATTCATGAAATTAAAAAGATGTTTTAGACAAAAATACCCCCATAAAATATTCCAAGTGTCCTTCATATATAAACGTGCATTCATACCTTTTGACACTTTGGAATCCAATGTTGATGACGTGAAACGAGGCACTAGAAATCCGACATTATTGAAGCTTAACAAATCTGGCCACTATGTCTTCAACAAACTCATCATAGGCTTGGATGGATACACATGACACTCTATCCTATGAATCAAATTTTTTTGTTCGGAATTAAGCCAATAGAACAAATTGACTCGATTGGAAATTTGTCCTTACAGAAAGAGTTATCGACGAGTTGATAAGTTTGCGGTCTTGTGGTTGCTTAGTTATGTGCGTATCCCGTAGGATCGGAAACTATGTTCACCTCCAATATGTGTACGTGATGTACCGAAACTTGTATTGATACGGTTCTATAGTGATTCAAAACTCATAATCCTTATGTACGCGATGTACCGAAATTTGATAGCCGAGTATGTGCGCACAACAAGTTTAGCCTTTTGGGGTGCCATATTAGTAGATTTATATTTTAGAGATTTTGTAAGAGGTTAGTTTATATTAGATGGAGGCATAACCCCTTTTGAGTACAGTAATGGTAAATTAACTAACAATTCCATTGCTTAACTACAGGACAAGCAAACACAACATTGTGAAGATAAACTCAATTTGAACTCACAAATCTCTTGTGTATAACTTAGAAGGTAATAATGAACTTAAAAGCAACTTTTCTTAGAGGGAGAGAGAAAATGAGCACCCTAGATACACCTTTGCAGGCAACCAAACACCCGAACCACCCTCAATGATCTCTGTCAAGTATTAAAGCTCCGTAATAAATGACAATGGTGGGTGAGTAAAATCTCTGGTTTGCAATAAATCCCTGTCTGATGTATATTCTCTCTAGTAATAACTTTTGAAGACTCAAAAGGAACATCCTCTCCCCACAGGTGGTTGGGGTACTTAAATAGACCCCCCACACCACTCCTGTGGTAACTCAGTCATTAATAACCTTGAAAAATATCCCTCATAATTTATGTCACAAACATTAAATGCCTGATGCCTTAGTTAGCTCCATGTCATAAACATTAAATGTCAATACATGCCTTTTGCCTAACCATTGTGTGTCAGGTGGCTGTCATCACAGAGGTGGCTCACCAACTGTTTGACATCCCCAAATACCACATTGGTTTACTCAAGTGCAGATTTGACCTTGTCTAGCTGGCTAGTGACATCAGCTACACTAGATGTGACATTAAGTAGAGGGTTATTTGGTCCACAACTCAAAGCCCGATGGAACTCAAGGCTGCTCCGCCCGGGGTTCCATGGTCGGGGTCTTTTGGTGTTTTACCAGGTGTATTTAAGATGGTCAGGACATGCCCCAACGGTGCCTCACTTGTCAATCCTCCAAACCAAGTCCCTCTAAGGTTCCCACGATGAGGTCGTTAGATAGATCATGAAAGCTCTCCTAGGCCCTGCCAACCATGGTCTCTCGCGAGTACCGTTCAACCTCACACTAAGAATCATTATACTCGTTATAGCCCATAGTCAATGTAAATAAAGGTACAATGTGACTAAGTATCACAAGAAGCTAACGTATGAGCTGCTAAGCTAAGCTACCTCATTGAGCTGCCTTACTGCCTTAATACCAAACACTGAGCTGCTACACTGAGCTGCCTCGCTGCCTTAATCCCCAAAACTGTTGTTAATGGGGGGATTATCTCTAATCTCAAGATTACCTTAAAGCCCCCTCTACAGATTTATATATTTACACTTGTGATTATTCTACTATGTTTCTTAGTAGATGAGAAAGATCACGTCATCCTATATTAGTCAATAATATGGAAACTTGAGTGAGTAATGAGATAGTTGAATTCGATTTAATTAATATTGAAAATGCAAGTTGTATTGTGGTCAGAATGACTTAGGCATTATAGTAACAGACTCGATTTAAATTAGATAGGTGGGATAGCGTAATAAGGATGGGTTAGGAGCTTACGTTAGGCGTGCACATTAGTTGAGAGGTGATAATATCAAGTGAGGGCACATGGAACTAACATATATATAATATTTACTATTTAATGCCTTTTAAACACTTGCTGATTTTTAAATAATTTCAAATTGGTCTCTGACCTATTTTCTTCCAAATCTATTTTATTTTTGGTAAAAACATTTAGGTACCCATCCACAGGGACACCAAGCCTAGGAGTTCTTATAAGTTGACAATGTGTAGCTGCTGTGGAAGTTACATGACCTCAGTACTATATGCCTCCACACATATCTTTGATTCTTTACGAGTTATTTACTCCAGTCAGGCATGTTACCCATCATTATTCAGATGTATCCAGAGATAGAGATTGCAGACATTTAGTTATATTTCAGTTGTTGGGTTTTATTTCATTTCAGACTACTGTATTTGGGATTTAGGCCGGAAATGTTTATTCCAGATGCAGTTATTTCTTTATGACATTTTCTTTCTACGATATTGTTTATTGGATAGTGAATATTTAGTTAATTATTTACTTAGTTGTATGTTAATTTAAAATATAAAATTTGGCACCAAACTTTTTAACTACTAGGTGGTTAGTAATTAATAAATGTTTTTCAACAGTGATGGTATGACTGAACCAACTAGATATTCTGTTTAAATTTTATAAAGGACTGATCACCCAATATTTAATTAGGCGGGGTGTCACATACCACCTGTCCCATTTTTAACCCATACCTATTATACACCTAGGTCCTCTTACATATCAGCTTCTCTATCCAAAACATATCCACACCATCTTCTCTCACTAATGTTACACAATCTCCAAGACCTCAAGAAAAAGGGCGTGGTTAATGACTCACCATATACCTAAGAATCATACGAAGATGAACAACCATCATTCGAAAAAGAAATAAAGTTCCTCTAAGCCTTAATCAAGCTCAAAAACCAAGGCCTACCTCTCAAAACCGAACAAGTCAACCTTTTTTACTCTGAATCTGATGAAGATGAGGAAAAAAATGATTACCCAGAGGAAAAAAAAAGAGGAAAAAGAAAACCCATGAATTTAAAAGATGTGGTTGCAAAGCATTTTCTTGAGGAGGGTCCAGAGTTTGAGGGGAGGGAATATGGTGGGAAAACACATCCGGAGGTATACATATCCATCTCTCTTGATTCAACATTTTCTTGAGGAGGGTCCGATTTCGGTTGCTGATTTCAAAACCAAACGGAAAGGTGAGGCTCCGTAGTTTTTTTTGTATCGATCTATTTAAAAAAATAGACCCGTGTTCTTGATTGTCATCTAAGTTTCTTTTTAAAAACAAGTTTTTTTCTCTTTCTTTTTTTCATCTATGTTTTTGCAAAAAACGATCTACACTTTTTGGATCTATTTTTTATTGATCAAAACTCTGAAATATTATTTTATTCTAATAAGATCTGTATTGTTACATTTAAATTCTAGTTCTCTTATGTAATACCCCGTACTTTATGGACATTTAAAATACACGAGGGAGTGTAATATATTAAATTGAGAATTTAAAGTGAATGGATAAATATTAAATTGGCAAGTGATGGATTAATATTGACATGTGTTATATTTACTTTCGAGAATAAGTAAATGAAGTTGGATTATTTTATATCATGTCACGATTGGGAAAAGTGTCAAGTAATAATAATATTTTATTTAGAAAATACGTGCGGAGTTGTATTGGATTTAAAAAGGTGATTTTTTTTATAAGTGACTCGAATGGGAAGTTTGAATTCACGGTTGGTCTCAGAAGGGACGAAATAGTTAGAATAGAGTACCTGGGGGTAGTGTTTGGGTTCCGGGTGCTTTATGGACTAGTAGGGTCTCACATTTGTGTATACGAGTCAATTTTAGGTTAAATAAGGAAATAACTCTTATTTCTCTCTTATAGGCCATGAGAGAAAGATAAAAGAGGAAAGAAAAGAAAGAAGAAGAGAAAGGAAGAACAAAAGGGTGGAAGAGGAATACTCGGGCCAAGCTCCGACAGATTCCGGCACGAGGTCATCGTATTTATCCAATGAGGCAAGTGTTTAACTTGCTTTAATTATCTAAGTGTGTTTATAATTCATATTATAGTTGTGAAAAATAATATGAATTTTGGGTTTTGGATTCTTAAATCAGAATGAGTTTTTGGAAAAGATTTCATGTAAATTGATGTGATAATTACTCCATATGAAATCTATGCTTGAATCCATGTTAATGGTGTAAATTTTGGTGAGAAACTGGAAGGGTTGAATCAAAACTAGGGTTTAATTAAGATAGGGTTTAAATGTTAATTAACTTGATGAATCCCAAGAATAAATTGGTGTGTTGGGCATATCTAAGTGTGTAGATGTTTATAGTAATGGTTGTTTAGAGTAAGAACCATAAATTTCGGAGTTGGAAGAGAAAAATGAACTCCGGAACTGATCAGATCGTCAGACCGAATCATTTTTGGGTCTATCGATTCGGTTCATTTATTTCAGAATTGGATCGGTTCATTTTATGGCCTTAGGTTCGGTTCGGTTCGGTTATAGAAGTTAATTTTGGGATATTTTCTTTGATTAAAAGTATTGGATAAGAGTTTCCTTTTTGAGATAAATAATAGGGGGGTCCTAAATAGAGTGTGAGGGACTTTAAAAGGTTAAACGAATGAAATATAAATCTCGAGTTGGTGTGAATATGATCCTGGGTATGAATTTTAGGAGTGTTTGGAAGGAATGACACTCGAGAAAGTTATTTCGGCGGGTATATATATATATGAAGAATGTATCTATCGATAATAAGTGAGTGAAATCCAAATGTGTGAGTAGGATGAAACTGGAATACTAGCTAGACGTGACAAGCTAATATTCGAGAATTTATTTATGTGAGGGTTATATCATAAGTGAGAGAGTACTTATGGAATTCAAATAAGTTGTGTGTATACTTATAAACTAATACGAATTTGTATATTCGGGACTTTGGGTTAATGCCCCGAGAGATAGGCATGATAGTGAGATTTGATGTGATATATATATATATAAGGGTATAGAGACAGTATATATATGATGTGATTATGAATATAAATGTGTGTGAATAATATATTTATGTGAAGCATACCTGTCTGGTGCTATCATGAGAAGTTGTGTGATGTGGGTGAGGCCCCTGTCTTGAAGAGTAGGGAGCATATAGTCCCCAGTTCATAACATCCATTATTTATAATGCGTGGATTTTATCATGGGTGAGAAGTCTTGGGTACGATTCGTTCTCACTTTTAGGTGAGGAATTATGACCACTTCCCATACATTGTGATTTGATTTTTTTTATTTACCAGGGCGGTATGGTAAGGGTCCGATAACTGGTAACCCAGGATGGTATGTGAGTAATTCCCTATAAGGTGATAAAATTGGGAGACTGCATCAATTGAGTTATAGCTCTGAGGGATGGTTGTTATACTTATACAGTTTGTGATATATCAGTATGGATATACTCGATCTCTCTCTCTCTCTCTCTCTCTCTCTCTCTCTCTATATATATATATATATATATATATATATATATATATATATATATATATATATATATATATATATATATATATACAGGCAAAATAAAGAATAAATTGAGAAGTGAACTTTTACATTCGGGGGATTTAAAATCCGGAATAAAATGTGATATATCTATATAAAGAAGAGAATATTATATCCGAGGCTAATAACACACAGATGTGAATATTTTATTATATAACTAGTTAATGTTATTCATAATGATTCACTTTAAGAAAAATAAGTATTAGGGACGGTAAAAATCCGTCCCTAATAGTACAAAATCGTCCCCAAAGAGTATTAGGGACAGTTTTTGCAATGGCAAAAATCCGTCCCTTATACTAGGCGTCGCAAATATTTTAGGGATGGATTTTACCATCCTAAATGTTAATTTATGGACGTTGTGCATTTGGCATTAGGGACAAATTTTTTCTTCCCAAATGGTGTTCCTGCGAAAAAATTCCCGCTCCCGCCAATAGTATTAGGGACCGATAAACCGTCCCTAATACTACTGAGATTCTGGCAACCCAACTTGAATGGTAAAAACCATCCCAAAAGGTAATTTCAATTGATGCAAAAATGGGTATTAGGGACGGTAAAAACCGTCCCAAAAGGTATTCTCAATTAACAAAAATAAGTATTAGGAACGGTTTATAACCGTCCCAATTGATAAATAAAAAATTATCACAAATAGTTATATTATTATATGTTTTATGCTGCAATAATAATTGATGTCTAATTTGCATTATAAATCAAATCATCCGATCATAAACGCAATATATCAACCACATTCATTAAAGCACGTATCCAATAACAATTTCTTCCATTAAACTACATTCAAGTCGAAATATTTAAATGAGTACAAAATCATACTAATTAATAAGATATACAATTGTCAAAAAAATATCATCCCAAAATTAAGATGATAAATATGGTTGTCACGCTTCAAAAACTTCTCTTAGTGTCACATATAGTAGATACTCAAAAACATGGCTCTTCAACTTCTTATGCACAACCTGCAATCAATAAATAATCATTTTATCAAAATAATATTATAGTAAAATAAAATATCTAAGTATATTAGTTAATCGTTTTTACAATTTTTATAAACATTGACATAGTCTCATTTGTTTATACATGAAAACCAAACTGTTTAATCAATACAAAAGCCTGCACGGCTATAAGATTCTCGCATATCAACAATTCTTTACAATTTTTTAAAAAATTCGACAGAGTCTCCCTTGCTTATACGTGAAAACAAACCTCTTTAATCAACACAAAAGCCCGCACGACCATAAAAAATTTGAAAAATCTCACATATCAACAATGCTTTTCAATTTTTTTTAAAATTTGACAGAGTCTCCTTTGTTTATATATGAAAACCAACCTATTTAATCAATACAAAATCCCGCACGGCCAGTAAAATAAATTAAAACAACAATCTAGCATATCAACAATAATAATAAATAAACAGTCTACCTATCGCAAACCATTGCTTTGTTCATGGGTTCCACGCAAATAAAATATAACCCTAAAACGTTATCCTGCAAAAAAATATAAGAAACAAAACAAAAAAGATATCAATAATCAAATGATGTTTAAACCTAAAAGTCTAAATGTTGCAAATTCTCGTCGTATACTCAAACCGAGAGTCCCGTGACTGAGCCGTCGGTTCGTACGAGTTACATTGGTCCCGTACGAGGTGATGGTGCCTCTAATGGGACTGTCTTGTTGTTGTATTATGTTGTCACCCTTTGACGTCATGTTTTCAAGCCTAAGTCTAAATGTTTCAAATTCTCATCATATACTCAAATCAAGAGGCCGAGGACTATGCGGTCGGTCCCTACGTGTTACATTGGTCCCGTACATGGTGATCGTGCCTCTCACTGGACCGTTTTATGGTTATTTTATGTTTTCACCCATTAAGGCCATGTTTTTAAGCCAAGTCTAAATTTTTGCAAATTCTCATTGTATACTCAAACCGAGAGTCCCGGGACTATGCGGTCAGTTCGTACGAGTTACAATTGTCCCGTTCGAGGTGCCCGAGCTTTTTACGGGGCCGTTTTGTGGCTGTGTAATGTTTTCACCCCTTGACGCCATATTTGAGTGCTAAGTCTTAAATTTTACTAATTCTTATTGTATACTCAAACGGGGAGTCCATTGACTACACCGTCGGTTCGTACGAGTTACATTCGTCCCGTGCGAGGTGCCCACACCTCTTACGGGACCATTTTGTGGTTGTTTTATATTTTCACCCCTTGACGCCATGTTTTTAGCTCTTAGTCTAAAATTTTCAATTCTCGTCGTATACTCAAACCCGAAGTCCGGTGACTACGCGCTAGGTTTGTAAGAGTTAAAATGGTACCGTACGAGGTGATCGTGCCTCTTACGGGACCATTTTGTGGCTATTTTACACTTTCACTCCTTAACGCAAAGTTTTCAGGCTCAAGCCTAAATTTCGTAAATTCTCATCGTATACTCAAACTAGGAGGCCAGCGATTACGCATTCGGTTCGCATGAGTTATATTGTTCCCGTGCGAGGTGTTCGTACCTCTTACAGGACCATTTTGTGGCTGTTTTACGTTTTCACCTCTTGACGCCATGTTTTTATCCCTAAGTCAAAATTTTGCAAATTCTCTCCGTATACTCAAACCGGGAGACTGGTGATAACTCGATAGGTTCGTACGAGTTACATTGGTCCCATTTGAGGTGCTTGTGCCTTTTACGGGACCGTTTTGTAGCTATTTTATGCTTTCACCCCTTGACGCCAAGTTTTTTTGTCCAAGTTTAATATTTTACAAATTCTCGTCGTATACCCAAACAGGGAGTTCAGTGACAACGCGGTCGGTTTGTACAAGTTACATTGGTCCCATATGAGGTGCCCGTGCCTCTTACATGACCCTTTTGTGGATGTTTTATGTTTTCACCCGTTGACGCCATGTTTTTAGCCATTAGTCTAAATTTTGCAAACTCTCTCCGTATACTCAAACCAGGAGTCCGATGACTAATTGATAGGTTCATACGAGTTACATTGGTCCCGTTTGAGGTGGTCGTGCCTCTTACGGGGCCATTTTGTGGTTGTTTTATGCTTTCATCCCTCGACGCCAAGTTTTTTTTCCCAAATCTATTTTTTTACAAATTCTCGTCATATACCCTAACGGGGAGTTCGATGACTACGCGGTCGGTTCGTAGAAGTTACATTAATCCCGTACATGGTACCCGTTTCGCTTATGGGACCATTTTGGGGTTGTTTTACGATTTCACCCCTTGACGCCTTATTTTTAGCCATAAGTCTAAATTTTGCAAATTCTCGTCGTATACTCAAACCGGGAGCTCGGTGACTACTCGATAGGTTCATATAAGTTACATTGGTCCCGTACGAGGTGCTCGTGCCTCTTACGGGACCGTTTTGTGTCTCTTTTAGGCTTTCACCCCTTGACGCAAAGTTTTTTGGCCCGAGTTTAATATTTTACAAATTCTCGTCGTATTCTCAAACGGGGAGTCCGATGACTATGCGGTCGGTTTGTCCAAGTTAGATTGGTCCCGTGCGAGGTGCCCGTGCCTGTTACGGGACCATTTGGAGGATGTTTTATGCTTTCACCCCTTAACACCATATTTTAGGCCTAAGTCTGATGTTTTGCTAATTATCGTCGTGTACTCAAATGGGGAGTCCGATGACTACGCAATATGTTCATACGAGTTAAATTGGTCCCGTATACGGTGCTCGTGCCTCTTAAGAGACCGTTTTTTGGCTCTTTTACTCTTTCACCTCTTGACGCCATGTTTTTAGTCTTAAGTCTAAATATTACAAATTCTCATCGTACACTGAAATCGAGAGGCCAGTGACGACGCGATCTGTTCGCACGAGTTACATTGTTCCTGTGCGAGGTGTTCGTATATCTTATGGGACCGTTTTATGGCTGTTTTACATTTTCACCCCTTTACGTCATGTTTTTAGCCCTAAGTCTAAATTTTGCAAATTCTCCCCGTATACTCAAAACGGGAGTTCGATGACTACTCGATAAGTTCATACGAGTTACATTTGTCCCGTGCAAGGTTCCAGTGCCTCTTACGGGACCATTTTTTAGGTGTTTTACGTTTTCACCAGTTGACGCAATGTTTTTATCCATAAGTCTAAATTTTGGAAATTATCTCTTTCTACTCAAATTGGGAGTCTGGTGACTATGCGATTGGTTCGTACGAGTTACATTAGTCCCGTACGAGGTGGTCGTGCCTCTTACCGGACCGTTTTGTGCTTTCACCCCTTAACTCCAAGTTTTTTTCCCAAGTCTAATTTTTTATAAATTCTCGTCGTATACCCAAACAGGGAGTCCGGTGACAACGCGGTCGGTTCGTACAAGTTACATTGGTCTAGTGCGAGGTGACCGTGCCTCTTACGGGATCGTTTTGGGGTTGTTTTAGGTTTTCACCCCTTGACACCATGTTTTTAGCCATAAGTCTAAAATTTTCAAATTCTCTCCGTATACTCAAATTGGGATCCCAGTGAGTACTCGATAGGTTCGTACGAGTTACATTGGTCCCGTACGAGGTGCTCGTGTCTCTTACGGGACCGTTTTGTGGCTCTTTTAGGCTTTCACCCCTTGACGCAAAGTTTTTTGGCCCGAGTTTAATATTTTACAAATTCTCGTCGTATCCTCAAACGGGGAGTTCGGTGACTACGTGGTTGGTTTGTACAAGTTAGATTGGTCCAGTGCGAGGTGCCCATGCCTGTTACGGGACCATTTGGTGGATGTTTTATGCTTTCACCCCTTAACACCATATTTTAGACCTAAGTCTGATGTTTTGCTAATTCTCGTCGTATACTCAAGTGGGGAGTCCGATGACTACGCAATAGGTTCGTACGAGTTAAATTGGTCCCGTGTGCGATGCTCGTGCCTCTTATGAGACCGTTTTGTGGCTCTTTTACGCTTTCACCTCTTGACGCCATGTTTTTAGTCTTAAGTTTAAATATTATAAATTCTCATCGTACACTAAAACCGGGAGGCCAGTGACGACGCGGTCTGTTCGCACGAGTTACATTGTTCCCGTGCGAGGTGTTCGTACATCTTATGGGACCGTTTTGTGGCTGTTTTACATTTTCATCCCTTTAGGTCATGTTTTTAGCCCTAAGTCTAAATTTTGCAAATTCTCCCCGTATACTCAAAACGGGAGTTCGGTGACTACTCGATAGGTTCATACAAGTTACATTTGTCCCGTGCAAGGTGCTAGTGCCTCTTACGGGACCATTTTTTAGCTGTTTTACATTTTCACCAGTTGGCGCAATATTTTTAGCCATAAGTCTAAATTTTGGAAATTATCTCTGTCTACTCAAATTGGGAGTCTGGTGACCATGCGATTGGTTCGTACGAGTTACATTAGTCCCGTGCGAGGTGGTCGTGCCTCTTACCGGACCGTTTTGTGGATGTTTTGTGCTTTCACCCCTTAACGCCAAGTTTTTTTGCCCAAGTCTAATTTTTTATAAATTCTCGTCGTATACCCAAACAGGGAGTCCGGTGACAACGCGGTCGGTTCGTACAAGTTACATTGATCTAGTGCGAGGTGACCGTGCCTCTTACGGGATCGTTTTGGGGTTGTTTTAGGTTTTCACCCCTTGACACCATGTTTTTAGCCATAAGTCTAAAATTTTCAAATTCTCGCCGTATACTCAAATTGGGATCCCAGTGAGTACTCGATAGGTTCGTACGAGTTACATCGGTCCCGTACGAGGTGCTCGTGCCTCTTACGGGACCGTTTTGTGGCTCTTTTAGGCTTTCACCCCTTGACGCAAAGTTTTTTGGCCCGAGTTTAATATTTTACAAATTCTCGTCGTATCCTCAAACGGGGAGTAAGATGACTACGTGGTTGGTTTGTACAAGTTAGATTGGTCCCGTGCGAGGTGCCCATGCCTGTTACAGGACCATTTGGTGGATGTTTTATGCTTTCACCCCTTAACACCATATTTTAGACCTAAGTCTGATGTTTTGCTAATTCTCGTCGTATACTCAAATGGGGAGTCCGATGACTACGTAATAGGTTCGTACGAGTTAAATTGGTCCCGTGTGCGGTGCTCGTGCCTCTTACGAGACCGTTTTGTGGCTCTTTTACGCTTTGACCTCTTGACGCCATGTTTTTAGTCTTAAGTTTAAATATTACAAATTCTCATCGTACACTGAAACCGGGAGGCCAGTGACGACGCGGTCTGTTCGCACGAGTTACATTGTTCCCGTGCGAGGTGTTCGTACATCTTATGGGACCGTTTTGTGGCTGTTTTACTTTTTCATCCCTTTAGGTCATGTTTTTATCCCTAAGTATAAATTTTGCAAATTCTCCCCGTATACTCAAAACGGGAGTTCGGTGACTACTCGATAGGTTCATACGAGTTACATTTGTCCCGTGCAAGGTGCTAGTGCCTCTTACGGGACCATTTTTAGCTGTTTTACATTTTCACCAGTTGACGCAATGTTTTTAACCATAAGTCTAAATTTTGGAAATTATCTCTGTCTACTCAAATCAGGAGTCTGGTGACTATGCGATAGGTTCGTACGAGTTACATTGGTCCCATGTGAGGTGGTCGTGCCTCTTACAGGACCATTTTGTGGTTGTTTTGTGCTTTCACCCCTTAACGCCAAGTTTTTTTTGCCCAAGTCTAATTTTTTTATAAATTCTCGTCGTATACCCAAACAGGGAGTCTGGTGACAACGCGGTCGGTTCGTACAAGTTACATTAGTCTAGTGCGAGGTGCCCGTGCCTCTTACGGGACCGTTTTGGGGTTGTTTTAGGTTTTCACCCCCTGACACCATGTTTTTATCCATAAGTGTAAATTTTGCAAATTCTCGCCGTATACTCAAATTGGGATCCCGGTGAGTACTCGATAGGTTCGTACGAGTTACATTGGTCCTGTACGAGGTGCTCGTTCCTCTTACGGGACCGTTTTGTGGATGTATTAGGCTTTCATCCCTTGATGCCAAGTTTTTTTGCCCAAGTTTAATTTTTACAAATTCTCATCGTATACACAAATGGGGAGTCCGGTGACTACGCCGTCTGTTCGTACAAGTTACATTGGTCCCGTGCGAGGTGCCCATGCCTCATATGGGAACGTTTTATTGTTGTTTTATGCTTTCACCCCTTAACACCATATTTTAGGCCTAAGTCTAAATTTTGGAAATTCTCGTCGTATACTCAAACCGGGAGTCCGGTGACTACGCGATAGGTTCGTACGAGTTAAATTGGTCCCATACGAGGTGCTCATGCCTCTTACGGAACTGTTTTGTGGTAGTTTTATGCTTTCACCCCTTAACGCCAAGTTTTTAGGCTCAAGTTTAAATTTTACAAATTCTCATCGTATACTCAAACCGGGAGGCCAGTGACTACACAGTCGGTTAGTACAAGTTATATTGGTCCCGTGCAAGGTGCCCGTGCCTCTTACGGAGGCATTTTGCTGCTATTTTATGCTTTCACCCCTTCACGCCATATTTTAGGCCAGAGTCTTAAGTTTTGCTAATTCTCGTCGTATACTCAAACGGGCAGTTTGATGACTATGCGATAGGTTAGTACAAGTTAAATTGGTCTCATACGAGGTGCTCGTGTCGCTTAAGGGACCGTTTTGTGGCTGTTTTACGCTTTCACCTCTTAACGCCAAATTTTTAGGCTCAAATCTAAATTTTGAAAATTCTCATCATATACTCAAATTAGGAGGCGAGTGACTATACGATCGGTTCACACAAGTTACATTGGTCCCGTGCGAGGTGCTTGTACCTCTTACGGGACCGTTTTGCGGCTACTTTACATTTTCACCCCTTTACGCCATGTTTTAGCCCTAAGTCTAAATTTTGCAAATTGTCGTCGTATACTCAAATTGGGAGTCCGGTGACTACTCGATAGGTTCGTACTAGTTACATTGGTCTCGTGCGAGGTGGTCGTGCCTATTACGGGACCATTTTGTGGTTGTCTTACGCTTTCACCCCTTGACGCTAAGTTTTTTTCCGCAAATCTATATTTTTAGAAATTCTCGTCGTATACCCAAATGGGGAGTCCGGTGACTACGCGATCAGTTCGTATAAGTTACATTGGTCCCGTACGAGGTGCCCGTGCCACTTATAGGACCATTTTGTGGTTGTTTTACTTTTTCACCCCTTGATGCCATGTTTTTCGCTATAAGTCTAAATTTTGCAAATTCTCGCCGTATAGTCAAATCGGGAGCCCGGTGACTACTCGATAGGTTCGTACGAGTTACATTGGTCCTGTACGAGGTGCTTGTACCTCTTACGGCACTGTTTTGTGGCTGTTTTAGGCTTTTACCCCATGACGCCAAGTTTTTTAGCCCAAGTTTAATTTTTATGAATTCTCATCGTATACTCAAACGGGGAGTCCGATGACTACGCGGTCGGTTCATACAAGTTACATTGGTCCCATGCGAGGTTCCCGTGCCTCTTACGGGACCGTTTTGCGACTATTTTACGCTTTCACCACTTACCACCATATTTTAGGCCTAAGTCTTAAGTTTTTCTAATTCTTGTCGTATACTCAAATAGGGAGTCCGGTGACTATGAGATATGTTCATACGAGTTAAATTGGTCCCATACCAGGTGTTCGTGCCTCTTACGGGACCTGTGGTTGTTTTATGCTTTCACCTCTTAACGCCAAGTTTTTAGGCTCAAGTCTAAATTTTTCAAATTCTCATCGTATACTTAAACCGGGAGGCCAGTGACTATGCGGTCAGTTCGCACGAGTTACATTAGTCTCGCGTGAGGTGTTCGTACCTCTTATGGGACCATTTTGTGGTTGTTTTACATTTTCACCCATTTACGCCATGTTTTTATCCCTATATCTAAATTTTGCAAATTCTCACCATATACTCAAACTGGGAGTCCGGTGACTACACGATAAGTTCGTACGAGTTACATTGGTCCCGTGTGAGGTGCTCGTGCCTCTTACGGGACCGTTATGTGGTTGTGTTACGCTTTTACCCCTTGATGCCATATTTTTTTTCTAAGTCTAATTTTTTACAAATTCTCATCGTATACCCAAAGGGGAGTCAGATGAGTACGCAGTCGGTACATACAATTTACATTGGTCTCGTACGAGGTGCTCGTGCCTCTTACGGGACCATTTTCTGGCTATTTTATGTTTTCACCCGTTGACACCATGTTTTTAGCCATAAGTCTAAATTTTGCAAATTCTCTCCATATACTCAAACCGAGAGTCCGATGACTACTCGATAGGTTCGTACGAGTTACATTGGTTCTTTGCGAGGTGGTTGTGCCTCAAACGGGACCGTTTTGTGTCTGTTTTATGATTTCACCCCTTGACGCCAAGTTTTTCGGCACAAGTTTATTTTTTTACAAATTCTCATCGTATACTCAAACAGGGAGTCTGGTGACTACGCGGTCGGTTCGTACAAGTTACATTGGTCCCGTGCGAGGTGCCCTTGTCTTTTACGGGACCGTTTTGTGGCTGTTTTATGTTTTCACCCTTGACGCCATATTTTAGGCCTAAGTCTTAAATTTTGCTAATTCCCGTCGTATACTCAAACGGGGAGTCCGATGACAACACCGTCGGTTCGTACGAGTTACATTGGTCGTGTGCGAGGTGCACGCATCTCTTATGGGGCCGTTTTGTGGCTGTTTTTCGTTTTCACCCATTGACGCCATGTTTTTAGCCATAAGTCTAAATTTTGCAAACTCTCTCCGTATACTCAAACCGGGAGTCCGGTGACTACTCGATAAGTTCGTAGGAGTTACATTGGTCCCGTGAGAGGTGGTCGTGCCTCTTACGGGACTGTTTTTGGGTTGTCTTACGCTTTCACCCCTTGACGCTAAGTTTTTTTGCCCAAATCTATATTTTTAGAAATTCTCATCCTATACCCAAATGGGGAGTCCAGTGACTACGCGGTCGGTTCATGCAAGTTACATTGATCCCGTGCGAGGTGCCCGTGCCTCTTACGGGACCGTATTGGGGTTGTTTTATGATTTCACCCCTTGACGCTATGTTTTTAGCCATAAGACTAAATTTTACAAATTCTCGCCGTATACTCAAACCGGGAGCCCGATGACTACTCGATAGGTTCGTACGAGTTACATTGGTCCCATACAAGGCGCTCGTGCCTCTTTTGAGACCGTTTTGTGGTTGTTTTAGGCTTTCACCGCTTGATGCCAAGTTTTTTGGCCCAAGTTTAATATTTTACAAATTCTTGTCGTATCCTCAAACGGGGAGTTCGGTGACTACGCAGTCGGTTCGTGCGAGTTACATTGGTCCCGTGTGAGGTGCCCGCACCTGTTACAGTACCGTTTTGTGGTTGTTTTATGTTTTCATCCCTCGATGCCATGTTTTTAGCCCTAATTCTAAATTTCGCAAATTCTCGTTGTATACTCAAATCGAGAGTTCAGTGACTACGCGATAGGTTCGTACGAGTTAAAATGGTCCCGTATCAGGGGCTCATGCCTCTTACGGGACCCCTTTATGGTTGTTTTATGCTTTCACTCCTTAATGCCATGTTTTTAGGCTCAAGTCTAAATTTTGCGAATTCTCATCGAATACTCAAACCAGGAGGCCAGCGACTATGAGGTTGGTTCGCACGAGTTACATTTGTCCCATGCGTGGTGTTCGTACCTCTTACGGGACCGTTTTGTGTCTGTTTTATATTTTCACCCCTTGACGCCATGTTTTTAGCCCTAAGTCTAAATTTTGCAAATTCTCGCAGTATACTCAAGCCGGGAATCCAGTGACTTCTTGATAGGTTCGTACGAGTTACATTGGACCCATGCGAGGTGCTCGTGCCTCTTACGGGACCGTTTTGTGGATTTTTACGCTTTCACCCCTTGACGCCAAGTTTTTTTTTCCCAAGTCTAATTTTTTACAAATTCTCATTGTATACCCAATGGGGAGTTCGGTGACTATGCGGTCCATTCGTATAAGTTACATTGGTCCCGTGCGAGGTGCCCGTGCCTCTTACGGGACCGTTTTGAGGTTTTTTTACGTTTTCACCCCTTGACGCCATGTTTTTAGCCATAAGTCTAGGTTTTGCAAATTATCTTCGTATACTTAAACTGGGATCCCGATGACTACTCGATAGGTTCGTACGAGTTACATTGGTCCCGTGCAAGGTGCTCGTGCCTTTTACGGGACCGTTTTGTGGCTGTTTTAGGTTTTCACCCCTTGACGCCAAGTTTTTTGGCCCAAGTTTAATTTTTTATAAATTCTGGTTGCATACTCAAATGGGGAGACCGATGACTATGGGGTCAGTTCGTACAAGTTACATTGGTCCCGTGCGAGGTGCTCGTGCCTCTTACGGGACCCTTTTGTGGCTGTTTTACGCTTTCACCCCTTAAATCCATATTTTAGGCCTAAGTCTTGAATTTTGCTAATTCTGATCGCATACTCAAACGGGGAGTCCGCTGACATCACGAGATTTTGTACGAGTTACATTGGTCCCGTACGAGGTGCTCGTGCCTCTTACGGGACCGTTTTGTGGATATTTTACACTTTCACCCCTTAACGCTAAGTTTTTATCCCTAAGTCTAAATTTTGCAAATTCTCGTCGTATACTCAAACTGGGATTCCGGTAAAGATGCGATAGGTTCGTACTAGTTAAATTGGTCTGTATGAGGTGCTCGTGCCTCTTAACGGACCATTTTGTGCTGTTTTATGCTCACTCAACGTCAGGTTTTTAGGCTCAAGTCTAAATTTTGTAAATTCTCATCGTATACTCAAACCGAGAGTCATGTGACTTTGTAGTCAGTTCATACGAGTCATATTGGTCCCGTGCGAGGTGCTAGTGCCTCTTACGGGACCATTTTGTGGTTGTTTTAATTTTTCACTTTTTGACGATAAGTCTAACTGTTCAAAAAATCTCATCAAATACTCAAATCGGGAGTCCCGTGACTACGCGTTTAGTTCCTACGAGTCATATTGGTTCCGTGCGAGGTACTCATGCATCTTAAGGGACCGTTTTGTGGTTGTTTTACATTTTGACCAGTATTCAAATTCTCGTCATATACTCAAACAGGGAATCCGATGACTACGTGAACGGTTCCCACTAGTTAGATTGGTCCCGTACGAGGTGCTCGTGCTTCTTATATGACCGTTTTGTGGTTATTTTACATTTTCACCCTTTGACGCCATGTTTTTAAGCCTATGTTTAAATTTTTGCATATTCACATCATTTATAGTCAAACCGGGAGTCCCGTGACTACCGTTCAGTTCCTACAAGTTATATTGGTCCCGTGCGAGGTACTCGTGCCTCTTACGGGACCGTTTTGTTACTGTTTTACATTTCACCATTAGATCACTTATCTTTAAGCCTATGTTTAACTTTTTGCAAATTCTCGTTGTATACTCAAACCGGGTATTCGGTGACTATGAAATCGGTTCATATGAGTCACATTGGTCTCGTGCGAGGTGTTCATTCCTCCTATGGGACCGTTTTGTGGTTGTTTTAATTTTTCACCCTATGACGACATTTTTTATAGACCAAGTTTAATCGTTTGAAAATTCTCATTGTATACTCAAATCGGGAGTCCCGTTACTACGCGGTTTGTTCCTACGAGTTACGTTGGTCCCGTGAGAGGTGCTTGTGCCTCTTGTGAGACCGTTTTGTGGTTATTTTATGCTTTCACTCTTTGACGTCATGTTTTAAAGTCTAAGTTTAAACTTGTGAAAATTTTCATTATATACTCAAACCGGGAGTCAAGTGATTACATGGTCGGTTCGTACGAGTTACATTGTTACCATGCGAGGCATTCGTGGCTCTTACGGGACTGTTTTGTGGTTGTTTTACTTTTTCACCCTGTGATGGCATGTTTTTAATCCTAGGTCTAACTGTGTGCAAATTCTCGTCGTAAACTCAGGAAGGAACAAAACTAAATTCTTGCTACTACATAATGCATGGGAAGAGAAAGTAAAACTAATGTAATGCATCTCTATACTCTAAACTATCAAACTAGGGGTGGTTGATGGACTTGCCACCTACTATACACTACCGTTTAGGTCGCAAAAAAGGGTTTTTGTAATTACCGAAAGCCAAAGCCAAAACCAAAAATATGAAAATTGATTTCGATTTAAGCCTTGAAAAAAAGATTTATAGAAATTACATGCCAAATTTACCAAAAACCAAAATACTGAAATTACCATACCAAAAATTGCCAATATCAAAAAACTGAACTACCTCTTTCAAAAATTTCAAACTGGCTAACCTTGCATGGCAAACAATACCAGAAATTGTGTCTCAATGACAACATAACAAATCCTCAAACATAATGAATCCTTAAATAAACTAATAAATAAAAAGGAAGTGTACTCAAACAAACAAAAGGGAAGTGTATCAATGTTCTAATTTTAACATAATGAATCATCGCGGTTGGTAATTTAAACATAACGAATCCTCACAGGTGGTATTATTTTAATATAAAGAGTCATCACATTTAGTAATATATACAGACTAAGTACACTTTGCTCCATTACGTATCTATAGTACTATATACAAACTAAGACCTCTTACAAATAAATGAAACTTTGATTTGGTCTACGTAAAGAAACGAAAAGATAGAGCTAGAGCATACATCACCAACCCAATTCGAACAAAATTTTGATAACCACCAAACATAACCATACATTGTACTTTTTTCATGTTGATAAAATTTGCATAATTTGGTCTTCTATAGACCCATACTCTAACGAAATGAACCAAATATTTTCTTGGATTTGGATTAATGGGAGAGAGCAGGAATGTGTATACTATTGCTCACTCGGGCAATTATAAACAATGAACCAACATAGAGACACCATATACCTTACAACATTAAATAAATCATTCATAGCTAGCAAATAAATAGTCTAAAATAGAAAAAAAAACTAATAAGTACCAATTTTTAGATTGTAGAGACAATAAATACCTTTAAACATTTCACTGTGAATGTCTAGCATAGGTACCCTTCTAATCAGATCTGCTATTCATGAGGCCGTTGAGACGTTTGCATCATTGAGCCGTTATTTTCCTGGTGTTTCAATTCATGGGCATGAACTAAATGTTAATCGGCTAAAAAAACACAACCTCTTGACATACATCATAACCAAAATAAAAGAACATATGTGCCAAAATTACAAATAATAATTTTGTCAAAAGAAATTCACACCAATCAAAACCCAAATAAAACAACAATTCATAGCAGATTCAAAACGACTAATTGTAAGTTCTATAAAAAAATGTATAATAAATCAACTATTTGTACAAGAATAAACCATTTGTGCCAAAAAAGTATCCACTATTTGTAGAATGTGAGTATTACCTGCGACGTGTCATCCACTCGGATTTTGGCTACAGATACCGATCGCTTACATTTGTGCGAATGTAATAACTTGGAATCCATCTCAAAAATCAGTATAGGACAAAAATATCAACATATACGTGTAAGATACAAACCAACAACCATAGTCTTAAACTTTAAAAAAGCTATTATCTAAATAATCAGTCTTCCCAAACACTCTGCCTACATTATAATGAAACATATAAATGTAATTTGTATATATCATGACTAAAAAATCACAAATATTGAAATTAGTTGAGGAATTGATGATCCTACCAGGTACACATTTCCATGAATTTCCACGCAAACAGTTTTTATCAAAAATTTTATCCTTGAAATGGTTTCTTTAAATATTTTTAGTGGCATTTGAGTTCAGAGAGTCCAAGATTACTAGAAAAAAATTCCAATGCAATGGTTAAAAAAACCACTTCCACAGCAAACAGTCAGTAAAAAATTTAGTAATTTTTCAAAAAAATATTCCAAGTACTAAAAATAATAAAAAACTACAACTTATAGAAATTATCAAATAAGATGTTTGATAAATAAAATAAATACAACAAAAATCAAAACCAAAAGGACATGTGTCAGTAAACCACAACAATGAGGTCAAAAATTAAAACATCTACAGATGAGTATACATACCTCTGAGATAATCAACTACTGAATAATAGTAGACCTAAACATTTAGAACACAAAATGAAAAACTATAAATAAAAATGAACGACTAAAAGATGAAAATCGTACCTGATTGAGATGAAAACCAAGAAACCAACAATCAACTACTAAAGGGGGATGGGGCGGTGTTGTGGGTGCAGGCGGATCGGGCTGCGGAGGGGAGAGGAGGTGTGTCAGGGAAGAGGGGGATGGGGCGACACGGGGGTGCAGGGGATGGGGTCGGCACAGGGGAGGGGGGTGGGTCGGCACAGGGGAGAGGGGGTGGGGAGACAGAGAGAGAGAGAGAGGGAAGAAAGATCGCGAGAGAGAGAGCAGAGCGGGAGTATTTTTTTGGTCGTGTGAGTGGAATTTGAGTGAAAAAATGTGAGTGCCGAAAAAGATGGAAAATTACCAAAAGGGTCGGAAACCTGCATACCTTTTGCTATATCAAAGGGGACGGTTTAAAATCTGTCTCTTTTAGTATAGTAAAAAAAAGACAGATTTTTAAAATCGTATCTTTTGGTTTAACAAAAGGGACGGTTTAAAAATACATCCCTTATATTTGTTTGGGAAAAAAGCTAAAAATTCAAGACATGCCAAAAGGGACGGATTTTGAAACCATCCCTTTCGCTATATTAAAAGCAACGAATTTTAAAAACTATCCCTTTTGATATAGCAAAAGGGAAGGTTTTGAATTTCGTCCCTTAAATTAGACAGGGAAAAATCAGCACTAAAAATTCGTATGTACTTTAAGGGACGGTTTTAATTACTTCTTTTTTGATAAATACCAAAAGGGATGGTTTTTAAAAAACCTTCCCTTTTGTTACTATAAAAAAAGATGGTAATTAAAACTGTCCCTTTGGGTATAGGATAAGGGAAAAAATGACACGGCCATCCCAAATACTCCTGTCCCTAATATTCATTTTTCTTGTAGTGATTGGATAAATCATAAGTGAGAATTTTTAATGGATAAGTTAGGTGCGAAAACTTAGAATTATATACGCGGGGTATAAGATAGCGTGTCGTTATTGTGGAAGGTTGGTGAGATGCTAGTTACGCTGGGTAATGGTATTGTATTTAAAATACATGCGTTTGGTGTGCAATGTTAGATGAGTGGTGAGGGTATCTTATGTGATTGCGACACCAGTTCAAAACATTTTTGGCTCTTACCCGCTTGCAAATTTTTTCTTAAAAACCTTTTAGGTGTTCAGATACAGGGACACCTGGATGCTTTCATTCCTTTGAGTCAGATGATGGTGAAATAGTTGTGGATGCTAGCATGGATTGTTTAGACACTTCTACCGTTGTGATCTAGATTGGAGGCATGGGAGTTATACTAGGGCTTGTTTCCCAACTGTTGTCATTTATTTTATTTGTCGCATTTTTGTTTGTGCATATTTGATTTGGTTGTAATGAATGTTTTACCGATAGTTATCGGTTATTATTTTATTTAATTCAATTAATGTGCATATTAATTATGTGGATTGATTTATTGCATGTTATAGTTAACAAGATTAGAAGTTAAAAAAAACTTAACACCAGGCCTAATAGGTTATTTGTAATTAGATTGATTTTCGACAGTGATGCTGAGAATGAAACCATATGAGATTCTTATTTAATTTGATATAGGACTAATCACCAGGTATCTTATTAGGCAGGGTGTCACAGATGGTATCAGAGCATCAGGTTGTAGTGTCCTTAGGAATCTGTGCGGACATACTACGTCTTCAACGCTCCTTTCTATTTGATAGAGAGACCTATGCTTAGGATTGTTGATTCCTATAGAGAGATTTAGTTCTCCTGTTATAGTCTATAATTATAGCAAATTTTATATGCATTCGGGTGTGCTTATTATGCCGATTACACAGAGGGCGGCCCGTGAGGGCCATTAGGAGGGCAGCAGGAGGCGGGGTTCAGTATGAGTTGAAGAATATTTTAGGGACGATAACCATCATCGAGGTCACCCCTATTGCTGCCCGGGAAGATGGGGTTGTAAGGGATGCTAGGGTGAAGCATATATCTTTTCAAGTACCCCTATAGCATAAAGTGGTGCTAAATTAGATCACCAAGCGTGGCGAGGATGGGAGAGAGTCAGACGGGTTCTGGAAGAGGACCATCTGTGTGAATTTTATAAAATGAGGAGATTGTGTGTGTAGCTAATGGATTATATTACCAAAGGCTTTGGCATAGAACAAGGAGTAGTATACCCGATATTTAAAATTTTAGGGTAGAATTATTCTTAGCTCGCGGGAGAAGTGTTTTAATGGTGGCAGTAATCACCACATTTGAAAAGTGAAGTATTATGTCAATGGAAGGATATTAGTTACATGTTGACCACGAGTTCCTTTATATTTTTGTTCAGAAAGAGATGTGGATGAAATTCTGAACTTATCACATGAGGGACGGACAGAGGCCTTGTCTATAGAACTTTATACACGTCGAGGTAGATACAATGGAGAAAAGAGTCCCTAAATTGGTGATGGACTCACGAGAGGAGTCACCAGAACCTAGGGTAAATTCTTCTTGGAAGGTTGAAGCAGATGGAGAAAATGTCATGCTTATGTCAGTAAGGATAGTAATGCTTATTTGTGAAGGGATCTAAAAGAACTGGAGAATTTATTCAGGGAGTTAGACTGAATGTAATGGTGCTAGAAAAACACCGTCGTGGGGAGACCCATTAGGGGACCCATTGAAGGAACTCATATAGCTGAATTTTTACCGAGTGATAGTGGATTGAGATAAGGATATTTAAGCCAGTAGTGTGTTCCTTAGGGCCAGCGGAGCTAAGGGAACCTGGGGTTAGCCATCAGGGCTGGGGCTACTAGAGTTCGAAAGAAGGAAAACCCTAATACGATCATCATGGTTGAAGATAAGTGAATGATATGAAGAGGTATTTTTATGTGGGGAGTAAAACCACATACATTTTTCCCGAAGCAAGTAAAGGGACAAGAGTATGGTGCCTAGCTGGGCGATAATTAAGATGTTTTTTTGTTCAATTCGAAGAACCATATTATGTCCGGGAATTATTGGACTATCTAAGGCGACTGGCAAGGTAGAGACATGAGTTTTAACCTCGGGTGAATAAGGTATACTTTGTGTGACACGAGCGAGTCACGTTATGTGATTAGCACTATATTTGCGTGTGAGAGGAGTTTAGTATGTATATCAATAACATTTTTATATTTATATATTTTTATGGTATAACGGGGTTATTTTGGTTTCATCAGTAGGGAAACGGGTGTAGTGATAGTGATATATTTTATTGGTTTTACTCTCTTTAGTGATGTGTTATACGACTATAATATTATCTTGAGTATAGAGTGGTTGTAACGATAGTGGGCTGTTATTACAATGCTATCGGGTTCACAGTTCTAGGACTGGATGTGTTGTTTGGCGATGTCTCACCTGAAAAAAGGGTAGAGATCACATTTTTATTATATTATGATAGAGACTTCGGAGAGTATTGTTGTCTCAAGATCCCGGGGTGTAAGGACCTTACTGATATGATTCAAGGTACATTGGGTTTACTGTTGAGTAGAGACATTGAGCTCATTACTATGTTTAGTGCTCAAGACTTGATGATAGGTAGATATCATTGCTATATCACTCCGAGATGTGGGAGTTGAGATTTATATCTATATATCTAGGGAAAGGATTTTGAGAGTCCTAATTATATTCTTGAGGTTTATGGAATTTGATTTCCGCCATTACTGAGTGATAGTTCATTAGGGAAAACTCCATGTTTGAGTGTTATTGTGTGATGAGATACATATGAACCTTGATGAATGTCGTGAGTAAAGAGACTTTGATGGATTCTAAGGCATCAATTTTTAATGATAATTAATGAATGTGTAGAGAAAACACTTTGAGTTGAGAACTCTTATAAATTAAGGCGTGTGGAGCCGGTAGTGTGTTAAGTGGGCAGCGTTTCCAGTGTTGTGCCGATATGCACAGATTATAGAGTGTATGGGAGCCCTGGTTAGTTTGATTTTCAATCGTCTGACATAGGAGGACGTGGGAATAAATGTGTGGAATATATTCCTGTGGAGCAGTTATAAACAAATATGGAATGATAGGATGGATTAAACGTCGTGTGAGAAAGATGAGGATCCAAGTATATATGTGCAATGAGAATAACACACCTGAGATGAGTTGAAAGGCTATGTGAAGCCTTTTTAAAAGGATATCTCTTGAGAATAGGAACATATAACTATGATGGGAAAGTGAATAGGAGTCCTACTCATTCGAATGTTGAGTGTAGCTTGTGCGTAAATATAATGTTAATCTCTATAAGATAAAGGTGCCTAGAAATGTGCATTGTGGCAAAAAGTGCAATGACCGGGACTTGTGGGTACACTCCGGGGAAAGAAGGGGGGTATATAATACCACTTAATGTAAGAAGTTATAAGTAGGAATTGGTGTTAGGTGAGATGTAGTGAGATTGTATCCAGGTGCACCACTCACAGATGGAGATAGGTTGGTTCGAGATGACCAACCAAAAATTTTGTATCAAGCCGACGATTCCAGTGATGGAATGGACAAACGGAATAGTAAAGAAGGATTGCACCGGTTCAAGGTACCACCGAATATTGTTTTGAATCGGGATGAAGATCCTTGGACCCCACCTCCGATAGGGATTTTCGAGAAACAGTGGGGATGACGTTTTATTGTGGGCACCTATGACCTGATGTGTAGACGAGAGGTAATTGACGACTAGTAAAGTGGTATGAATGCAATTATGGAGTCACTTGTACCTGTTTATTATGGACAAGATGCCTAGTAGGGTTTTGTGTGTGAAAGCCTGGTCATTATCCCTCTAGTTGTTTAGAGATGAGAGAATTAATAAACCTTTGGATATGACGTGATTTAGAGTCCGTTGTCAAGAAGGACATTAACCACAAACTTTTTTTGGGAGACTTTTGAGTGTCGTAAGAGTTACGTCACCATGAATCAAAATTTTAAGGACTACCAGAAGTGGTCAAATGTTCTTATGGTTTCTTTCAAGATGGGAGTTTCGTGTTGCGATGGATACGGGAAGCTATGTGAGGCCTTCCAATAGCATTAAGGCGATATAGCCAATGATGTATAAGCTCGTCTTATTCGAATGTCGTTTGTAAAAGAACGATGTGTGATGTACCATTATTGAGGTGAGAGCTTATGATTGATGGAGTATATTAGTATGAAGATAATTGAACAAAATTGTCGTGAAGCTGGGGCTATAGTGACTAAGCCTTCAAATAGTTGGGTCCCACTAGCAGGTGAATAGTGGAGTGACCATACCATTATCGTGATTTGACATCGGATGCTAAAGGTTGTTGTGCGGCTCAAAATCCTAAGTTTTGGTACCGGTCTTATTCGAATACCCCGTACTTTTATGGACATTTAAATTACAAGAGTGAGTGTAATTTATGAAATTGAGAATTCAAAGTGAATGGATAAATATTAAATTGGAGAGTGACAGATTAATATTGATGTGTGTTATATTTACTTATGTGAATAACCAAATGAAGTTGGATAATTTTATATCATGTCAGGATTGGGAAAAGTGACAAGTAATAATAATATTTTATTTGGAAAATATGTGCGTAATTATATTGGATTTAAAAAGGTGATCTTTTGATAAGTGACACGGATGGTAATTTTGACTGCACAGTTGGTCTCAGGAGGTCTAAAATAGTCAGAATAGAGTACCCGGGGTAGTGTTTGGGTTTCGGGGACTTTTTGGACTAGTAGGGACTCGCATTTGTGTATACGAGTCAATTTTGGGTTTAATAAGGAAATAACCCTTATTCCTCTCTTATAGGCCATGAGAGAATGAGAAAAGAGGAAAGAAAAGAAAGAAGAAGAGAAAGGAAGAAGAAACCGGAGAAAGAAGAAGACTCGGGCCAAGCTCCGACGGATTCCAGCATGAGGTCGTCAGATTTATCCAAAAAGGCAAGTGTTTAACTTGCTTTAATTATCTAAGTGTGTTTATAATTCATATTATAGTTTGTGAAAAATAATATGAATTTTGGGTTTGGGATTCCTGTGTAAAAATGGGGTTTTGGAAAAGATTTCATGTAAATTAATGTGATAATTACTGCATATGAAATCTAAGCTTGAATCCATGTTAATGGTGTAATTTTTGGTGAGAAATTGGAATGGTTGAATAGAAACTAGGGTTTAATTAAGATAGGGTTTAAATCTCAATTAACTTGACGTATCCCTTGAATAAATTAGTGTGTTGGGCATATCTAAGTGTGTAGATGTTTATAATAATGGTTGTTTAGGGTAAGAACCATAAATTTAGGAGTTAGAAGACAAAAATGAACTCCCGAACTAATCAGATCGGTGGATAGGTTCATTTTTGGGGATATCAGTTCGGTTCATTTTATGGAGATAGGTTCAGTTTGGTTATGGAAGTTAATTTTGGGATATTTTTCTTAGATTAAAAAGATTGGAAAATAATTTCCATTTGGAGATAAATAATAGGGGATCCTAAATAGAGTGTGAGGGCCTCTAAAAGGTTAAACGAGTGAAATATAAATCTCGAGTGAAATATGATGCGTCGTTTCTTTTTTTTTTGATTCAATCATGTTTAATTGACTTACTATATTTTTTGTTTTGTATCAGGTCACATTTTGAAAACTACAGGCAATTATTATAGTGGAACATGCAGGGTGGCTTCAGTTCATATATATGTGATTGTTTTTACGAAGTTTTTTTCATTAAAATATTTATTAGATTTTACTTTTGAGATCATTGAATATTGTTGGATTGGTTGTTATCTCTTAAGAGGGTGGATAATTCAATAAACAAAGGAGATTATGTCGATTTTTTTTAAATGGACACTTTTTTTATTTGAGGCACGATGTGAATTAATTGGATGAATATTTTGTATTTCATGTTATATGTGAATTTGTTTGATGAATTTAGACTATTTGAATGTTGGATAATTTATTATTCGTTATAAATAAAGGAGATAATGGCCAATTTTTTAAAAACTTTCACTTTGTTTTATTGGGGAGCAATATTTTTGCCATTTTGGAATTACATACTTTGGAAATTTTTGTCATTTTGCGATTACCTACTTAACAAATTTTCGTTGTGCCTTCAGGCACGGGCGTTTCGCTAGTGTATATATATACATATATATATATATATATATATATATATATATATATATATATATTTGTTCATGAATAATATATTTATGTGAAACATACCCCTCTAGTGCTATCATGAGAAGTTGCGCGATGTGGGTGAGGCCCTTGGCTTGAGGAACAGGAAGAGTTTTGTCCCCCCCCTAGGTCATAGCGTCCATTATTTATCCTGTGTGGCATTTTATTATGCGTGAGAAGTCTCGGTTATGATTATTTCTCACTTTCAGGTGAGGACCTATAACCGCTTCCCATACATTGTGATTTGATTTTTTTTATTTACCAGGGTGATCTGATAAGAATCCAATAGCTGGTAACCCAGGATGGTATGTGAGTAAATCCCTGGAAGATGATAGCATTGAGAAACTGCATCCATTGAGTTATAGCTCTGAGGGATGGTTATTATATTTATATAGTGTGTGATATATAAGTATTTATATACTTAATGTGTATAGTATATTGTGTATATATATAAATATGTGAAAAGATATATGTACGGACAAAATAAAGAATAAATTGAGAAGTAAACTTTCACATCTGGGAGATTAAAATCCGGAATAAAATGTGATATATGTATATAAAGAAGACAATATTATATCCAAGGCTAATAACACTAAGATGTGAATAGTGTATTATATAACTAGTGAAAGTTATTCTTAATGAATGGATAAATCATAAGTGAGAATTTCTAATGCATAAACTAGGTGCGACAACTTAGATTTACATACACGGGGAATGAGATAGCGTGTGGTTCTTTTAGAAGGTTGGTGAGATGCTAGTTAGACTGGGTAGCGTAACTAGGGTGCTTAAAATACATGCGTTAGGTGTTCACTATTAGATGAGAGGTAAGGGGTATCTCTTGTCAGTACGACACCAGTTTGAATATGGAGAATATCATATTTTAAATATTAAAGTATTTTAAACACTTGTTGCAGCAGTTGTGGATGCTAGCAGGGATTGTTTAGACACTTATATCCTTGTGATCTAGATAAGAGGTATTGGTTTTATACTCGGGTTTGTTTCCCAACTATTGTCATTTATTTTATTTGTCTCATTTTCATTTGTGCATATTCGATTTGGTTGTAATGAATGTTTTACCGATAGTTATCAGTTATTGTTTTATTTAATTCAATTAATGTGTATATTGATTGTGTGGTTGGATTTATTGCGTGTTATAGTTAACAAGATTAGAGGTTTAAAAAAAATTAACACCGGGCCTAATAGGTTATTAATAATTAGATTGGTTTTCGACAGTGATGCTAGGAATGAAATCATATGAGATTCCTGTTTATTTTGATATAGGACTTATCACCCGATATCTTATTTACCCGATTTGGTTGTGGTCATATAAGAAAGCAAAGGGTGAAATGTAACTCAACAAACCTTTTTCGGTGTGTTCTTGGTCTAATGTTATAGGGTTTTATGAGCTCAGAGTAGAGTTTTAGTTTTTTTTTCTATTTTGTTTTATTTGTAGGTTATCTAAACACCATTCTAGAAGGACAAAGCTACAAAACTAATGTTTTTGATAGATCTACAAAACTAAAGTTGTCCTGTGTATTTACCAAAAGCAATCTTCAAGTCAACGGCCCGAGAGGACAATATCGCTACTTGGGTTAATATATTTGTTGGCATCTTTGAATTGTTCCTTAACTATATGACTATTTGTTGTTTATTTATGCTTGATTTATATTTTGAAAAAGAAAATTCCTTAATTGTATCCATAGAGATGAATGATGGAGCCATTTTAGTTAAATATTTATGTTGACATTTTTCTTCGTTGAGACTTATCAAGAAAATAGCCTTACCACTACACAAAAAGAACTAGGGTGGTTGTTTTGTTATTGGGGTTTCACTAATATTTAGGTTCAGGTTGTTCATTGTTTTGCTTTTGGGGTTTCACTAATATTTATTTTGTATAATTTCTTAAACACCCTACAAATATAATTTCCCCATTATTGGAAAAAGACTGTTTTTGGGTTTGAACCATTATGTTCTGGAAGAATATTAAACAAAGAAAAACGTAATGTGCAAGTTATCAAGTCAAATCGGTCTCAGTTTTGAATCTTTCATTTGCACACTCCCTCATCCCCAAATTATTCGTCCTACACTTTTAAGTTATTGGTTAAAGACTGTTTTGGCTGTAGAAGTTCTGAGTCTGGGTTAACAACTATTTTTCCTTTTCATTTATCATATATGAAAACTTTAATTCATATGCAAAAGTTCTTCATATGTGTGTTTGGTGTTGGATTTAATCAACATAGTGTGAAATGATAGGGAGATAATCTACTGTCCCCATTATCATGTCCCCTTCCCTGTCCCCCACTCAATTTCCACCATGTGTGTTGATTTTCACAGTCCACACTTAACCCCACAAAATGTTATCCAATAAATAAGTGCTGACTCTGAAAATCAGTACACATGGGGAAAAGTGAGTGGGGGACAAGGTAATGAGGACAACAGATTATCTCCTAAAATGATAAAAAAGGTCTCTCTCTCCCTCATCATTCTCTCCCCCCCCCCCCCCCCCCCCCCCGATAAATGTTTTACTTTTTACTTTGTTCTCTGGCATTAGTTTTAATGTGGATTTGTTTTATTTTTGATTTGTCTCCAATGTTAATATCACAGTTTACTGGTAAATATTGTGAGTTGAGGGTTCCAAAAATCTTATATCTGAAAGCTATAGACGTATGTCGATGTGTGTATTAGCATGTGATGAAAAAAATAATGAATGTTTACAGGGTGGGAAAGCCAGTAGGGAGCGTTAAAGTCAGTCTTGTTGGCGTTGGTTATAAAGTGAAAATTTGTGGGGGTTTTAGATTTCAAGTACTGGAGTTTTACTCCTTTTTATTGATATTTTCATGGGTTGGAAATCACTATTTGTAATTTATGTTGAGTTATTATACCAGTGATCTTTATATTTAGTTAATAATGAGAACTTGAGAATCCTATTACATAGTTCTATCGATAATTATTTTCTTTGCAGAAGCAAATTACAAGGGAAATCTCATTCCCTCACCATTAATTAATTAGATTATTTTTTACAACTTCTTAATGGTTCATGCTAAACTTTTTCTAATAGTCAATATTTTTAAACAAATGAATGAAGAACTAATTCAAATAATGAACTAACATGCTTTTAAAATTCATTATATTTAGTTTATTTATACCACTATTTTTTAAATATTTTTAGTATATAATTTTGGTTAATATAAAACATGTAGATTTGGGGTTTGAAATATGTCGTGTTTGTTATGGAAATGAAATTTGTCTAAATATATGTGGAGATATTAAACATTTTAATAATATCTACGGGGACATTAATTTAAATTAATTTTACACAAATAAATTGTCATCGTGCCATCAACACGGGTACACCCTAGTGTGTGTGTGTGTGTGTGTGTATATATATATATATATACTAGGGTATGCCCGTGCCCGAAGGCACGCTGATAATCCCAAAAATGCAAAAATATTCGAAGTACGTAATTGCAAAAAGGAAAAAAAAATCATTCCCCAACAAAACAAAATGTAGTTTTAAAAAAAATGGTCGTAATCTCCTTTGTTTATAGGACTAAAAATCTGTCGATTCATCAAGCCACTTGTAACACAATTGTCATCTTTTGTGGCACACCAATGCTTTCGTTACATTCCACATGTCTTGTCCTCAGCCACGATTGTTGTCATACGAAAAATTAATTACCCCAAACTCACAAATTAAGTGTGGAGTAGATTTATATTACAAAAATAATAGTCCGCAACAAAAATATAGGACTGACCATCATGATTTTATGACTATCTTCCTTGTTTAAGAAATAAAAAATATTTCAACAATAAAAATAATAATACTAATAGTTTATAAATCTCGTATAAACAAAGTCAAAACACCGTCGCTCGATGCAGATTAATATATATAATGGTGAAATAATACGTATGACTTTAAGTTCGATAACACAATTTTGCATTTATGCAAATTTGTATGATGTGAATTACGTACACCTACACCGCTACTTAAATTATTTCATGTAGCCATCTCTGCTAATGAAAAATTGCAACTAAAAGGCTAATGAATTAATTATGACACATTTGTTAATTAATTATGATGTATTATCTCTCTAATATAATAGATAAACATTTTTATAATATAACTTTTTGTCTCATTGTGCTAAAAAACTCACATGTCACATAGAGTTTGGCACACCATTTGCATCACTACAAAAGCAAACCCTATTTGTAATGACTTTAGTATAGTTAAATTTTTGTTCAAATTTAACCTTACATGTACAGAATTTACCTTTTAAAATACAAAATAAAGTTCATAACTTTATTGTATCTTCTAAAAGTTCATTTTTAGTCACTTGACCATTAATATTATGAAAATGTGTAAGTAAAAAAACCAAGATAAAAAACCGAGTAAAACTACGTGTACAATTTGTAATTTTACTTTTAAATTAGAAAAAAGAAACAAAATTTTGAAGTCCATTCATTAAAAAATATCACTACATGACTTCAATACTTAATCTTATTGAAAAGACAGATCACTAATTTTTCACACGTAAATTAAAAATGTTAAGTTCACATAGTATAGAATTGCAACAACCTTTTTTTATAAAAAAATACTTCAACTTACTCAAAATGAGCTACTCAAGTCTAAAGATATCCGACTCAATACCCCATATACAAATAGTTATAGTAGTGTAAAATTTTAAAATAAGAAAACTGAATGAATTTTGTAAAACCTAATTACAACTAAAATAAATTAATTAATCTTTTAATTAAATTTAAAAAACTAAATTTGGGCTTAATAGTGGTCGTTTAAACAGGGTTAATATATTCAGATTCCTTAATGTACAAAATCAGTGTAATAGTGGTCCTAATAACATGGTTTCTCTCACAGTAAGGAAAAAATAAATGCCATGAAAAGGATGGAATCCATATCTTTTTTTTAATCATCAAATGGAGTTCTTGTTCAGAAGGCAACATACCGCCAAGTTCAACAAAACAAAACAACATTTGGAGACATATATACTCCTTTGGCAAACACTAATAATGTACGGTATAACCACCTCACACTAAGAAATACTATTTTTAAAAAGGAAGCTAAGTTTTTGGTGCTTCCTTTGATCACTTGATTTCCCCTGTCAGTAATCCAGTGGACCTCTGTTGACTGCTGCTTCCAACATCAATGGTGTCGGGCATGTATATTTTTCCTCTTCTCCACCCCACTGTTACTGGGGATTATGACATTCAAAAGCATTTTTCTTCAAGAAGGCATCCTAAAGGTGCAAACAGAATCGATTTAGTTTCATAATGACATTACACACTATAAAAGAAAATAAGTAATTTCATTGTGATATCCGAAAGAAAAAGTTTGCATCATATTTAATAAATTAGTTTCAATACCATTACTACAACTATATTACTCCCATGAATCACATACATGTCAATATCAATTGTGTTATCACCATAGATGTGTAATCACATACATGTCTGATGGGTTTTTAGCTCCGATAATTTTACGACCAGTTGTAACTACATTCTTAACCTCCTACATTCATAATATTCAATCATTTTCCCCCTCTTTTGTTATTGAGTATCTTACACACCTACCCCAAATAGGAATCCAAAAACTATACAAAAGTGCGTACATACACCACAACATATAATTTCAAGATATAAAGGCCCTAACATATTCTTATTACACAAACTGAATCTGTTTACATGTACTAAATGCGTTTACACCTTGATTAACATGACTGTACCACAGTGAACTTATGATCTTACATAGTGGCTATAGTGATAAATTGAATATAACACAAAATGAAATCTCTAATACCCTTGTTAACAATGAATAAATAGAAATGTATGATTTGGATATAAACCTGTAAATTTCCCTTAACATATCTGTACTTTTAATAGAGAATACTTTTAATAGAGGAAACATAGAAATAAGCATTAGTAACATAATTCAACCAAACGCTTCAGCAGGTAATAAGAGATGATGATATGCAGATGAGTAGTTGATTGAGGAAAGAAAATAAATTAACACAATCGATGGACAAAGAAGAGATCCTAGGTCATCGACTCATCACACCTAGGTTAATAGAAGATGCATTATATATCGCGCAATATACACTTAAACTTGAAAGAAGTAATTACATATATATAAAGGACTTGATGGAAGTCCATTAAACATGGCGGACAACTGACCTGAACCAAAAATGACTTCGACTCATCTTGCCCATCCTAAATTTCTGGATTATGATGAACTTGCTGCTCATTTACTGCCTTCGACTCACCCTCAAGTGCAAAGAGCGACACCTGCCCCCCTCACACGTACAAACAGAAGCATCCGACACCTGCTCGTTTACTGCTTGTCGACAACTGCAGTTGTTGTAACCACAGCAGCGGCTGTAGCGGTGGCTGCAACGGCTACATGAATCTCAATGATTGGATCAGGGGTGGTCCTCGTAGTGGCAACCACAATTGAAGATTCAACATGTTACAACATTAAGTTGATATAATGGAGTACGTAGTACTGCAGTAAACACTATTAATTTGAAATACAAAGAATTCAAATACGAATTTTCTTCTTTTTTTATTTTTTTCCTTCTCTTCAAACAAAAAAACTTTGACTTTCTTTGTTTCTCCTTGGACTTGTCTTTTTTTTGCCTCCTTTTCTTTTTCCTGCCTATTTTCTTCTTCGGCCATCTTTTTTCTTCTCGGACTATGCCTTTTTCTGCCTTTCTTCTTCCCCAACTCTGTTTTTCTTCTCTTTCTGCCTTTCTTCTTATCTTCTGTGTTCTTTTCTTTTCTGTCTTTGTTCTTTATTATTTGCTGTCAAGAAAAATAAATTATCAGTTGAGATATCAGGGCCTCATTTTAATCAGGCTGCATACTAAACTGAATATTGACCCCACAGATTCAATGCATATTGTGATAAAAGATTTCCAAGTATACTTTAGATGTCTTCATCTATCGTACAGATCTAACATATTGTGTGAATCAGGCTGGATACTAAATTGAAAATCGAGGACTATATCTTCATCTATACTTTAGATCTGCATATTGTGTGAGATTAATTAGGTTGCATACCATCTGTGGTCTAAGATGTTAATCAGGATGCATACTAAACTGAAAATTGAGGAAAGTTTAGACCATAGATGAAGACATCATCATTTTAGAGCACAGATGCAATGCAACCTGACTATGAACATCAAATTATACTTGGCAATCTTTTATCATAATATGCAAATCTGTACGGAAATAGCAAATAGTAAGATGTATAGAAATAGTAAGCTAGAAGACCACACTACTTTTTTGTACCTAAAGAGAATTAATTTCAAGTAATTACACTAAATATATTCAATTCCACTAATGGACCACAACACTTGACAGAGATGCTCAAAATATTCTTTGGGTAAATAAATGGTTTCCATTTCATCTTGAGGGCTTCCTCATTTACTGACATGCATTCAAATCTGCAAAAGCCATATCATCTTGTGGGCTTTCTCACTTGTCGTGTGGTTGGTGCCATAGAGATATTTAGATACAAATATCAAACTACAAATATGAGATTACCTATTCAACTTTTAAATATAAATATCTAATTGTTCTTCAAAGCAATTACCGTTGAACATTTAAATGGTTTTGATTTGTAGTGGTGCCGGGTTGCACTCTTCTTGAAAAGAGGGGTAATTCCCCCGACTAATTCATGCTATAGGACTAAACTTTATATGGAAATGTTACTCTAGTTGTAGGCTGCACTCCTCCTGACCGAGTCATGATAAAGGGGTGAATTTTATATGGAAATGTACTATCTCAAACTCCCTCATTTGTGCCTATATCTACACACAATCATTTGAGTGTTCAAACAGAGTAGCAGATTCTGCATAATCAATGAGGTCCACGTCTCAAAAAATTTAGGTTGAGTCATGTAATCGTTCTCTCTATCTAGCTGTCAAATATAGACGTTCTAGATAACAAATGCATTAGAAATGATCAACTAAATATACACGTGCAATAGATGGGGGTTACATTTTGCAGTAGCTACCGAATGTAGTCGTTCTATCTATCCAATTGCAATAACTCTCTCTACAGGCGTTCGTTCTCTAGTAGCAATCATTTATTCGTTGCAGCCAATTTTTTGTTCACCAACTGAAATTCTATAGCCTCTTTCCGCTGCTTCTCAATTCACCTGAAAGAAAGAGAAGTACAAAGAAATAAAAATTATGTTTTAATCTCCTAGAAGATTTGTAACTGCATATGATACTCTCAAAATCGAAATACAATATCAAAAACAATAAGAGACAGAATGCTTTATGTGAGACGACAGCAAACACAATGAGCTGTGATGATTAAATAATTAGCTTCTCAGCTAATCACATGTAAACAATGTTTTCAATTGTAATTGCATGCCGCATTTCATTTTGGAGCAGATGCTGTGACATGCATTTTTCGCAAGCAATTTGAATAATTCTTTTTTATAATTAAAAGTAAATTTTTATTTGGGTACCTCACTGATGGTTGTATTTGGACTTTGGTACCTTCATACTTCTTTGTTAGCCGTTGGGACTTTTTTCGTTAGCCGTTTGGACTTTGCAGGATTTGTTAGCCGTTTGGACTTTTTTCATACTTCTTTGTTAGCCGTTTGGACTTTGCAGGATTTGTTGAGTAATGATCAACTAAAATAAGCAAGAAAAAACAATATGTTAGACATGTTACCACGAAATCTAAATCAGAATCCTGCAAATGCGTGTGTAGACACTTATAAATCCAAATTGTGTTACTCTTCAGCTCCTCATTAGCTTTGAGCTAATTGATAATCTGAGTCTAATAGCATTGATTGTACCGTCATTCACCAAATACTTGAAAACATCTTCTGGTATTATTACAGAAGAAGATGACATTGTCCTATTAATCAAATCCAATTGCACGATCGTAATTTTTGGGTCTCTAACCTGGATCTCTTTTAATTACCGCCAAGGATTTTGCATACACAATCTCAAACACATTCGATTCATGAGCGGGTCTCTAATCTGGATCGAGATACTCTACTTTCATGAAAGGAAACATTTTTTTTCCTCATTAGATATGCTCAAACACCCCAATTTTGCCAACATTTGCACAATCATTTGTAACATATAAATCTGATGAACAATATAAACCATATAAATCTGATAAACCAGATAAAATTTGGGCATGAAATCATATTTTCTCCAAATACAAAGCAAAGTGAGATAATACAAAGTAGATAGAGATATAAACTAAGAACATTTAGATCTACTTAATATAACAAATCAAACACCATACATATTGAAATAACCCTAGTTAACATACCATGTAAAAACGTCTGAGGACTAAAATAGAAATCTTGAAGCCCTGAATAAACTGTAAGTATGCAATAGTTGTAGATCTTTGTTGAGTAGTCAACAATTTGCACTAAACAATGTCCATAAATTTCCAAAAAGAAAGAAATGGAAACTAAGAAACTTGTGCGACCTTTTTGAACAAATTTAAATTATTGAATTTATTTCAAATTCATTTCCAAGTTTGAATATTGTAGCCATATTAGCTCTTTGCTTATGTAATCTTCCAAAACATATCAATATATTAAAATCATAACAAACTAAGAAAGAAGAAAATCGAATCTAAATCCAAATCTAACTATAAGATAGATAAATAGCGATATACCTGCCAATCCTAAGGTCTCAAAAAAGTCTGTTATAATAAATGAATAGATAGACAACAAATTAACATATGGGAAGATAAATCAACCATCAACAATGAATAAATAGCCAACAAATTAACATATGGGCAGATAAATCAACCATCAAATTTCATACTTGGAAAGTAAATGAGAGAGGAAGCAATCCGGTTTACATATCAAATAGCTATAGATACATGTGGCCACTCTTCTAAAGATATAATAACAAACATAAAAACTTCAAAATCCCATTGTGAAAACATACCTATGATGTTACTTTAACACACGAAAAAATGAGGAGTTCATCCTATAAACAAAATATATGTTGGGGGAAAATGGACTAACAAATTCAAAAATTAACAACTAATCTATAATCTTTAGAAAAAAACAAATAAATGAAAAGAGAAATACTATGTGAGTTTTGTACAAACATAGAGTCTGCAATTACAATAATGGGGCCGCGAACCAACTAAGAGAGAAATATTACAGTTTCAAAAATTAAACACAAAATTCATATTAGAGTTTCAAAAATCCAAAAAATCTAAACTCTAATTTAATTTACTTGAAATAAATACCGCTTGTAGAGTGAATACCACCTGTAGAATGAAGGAAAAGCAAAGAAAATCGTGAATAATGGAGAAATATTGATGGGGGAAAAGTGAATAATGAATACCACACCACCTGCATCTACTTTGAAGGTCAAAATTAGTGATGTTAACCATTTCTCATATGCCGGACAAACTATTTCCAAAGAACAAAAAGTGTCGGTCGGGATAGGATTTGTCCGATGGAGATGGATGGGTACCTCGGAGAGAGAGAAGCACAAAAAGTAAAGTTGGTTTAGAGTGGGAGAAAATGAGAAATGGGTTGCACATAGATCAACGATGATTCTATAGGAGAGGGTCGTGAGAAAGTGAGCATTATCATGTGCTATTTGAGGGGTTAAATAGGGAGTGCAAAAAAAATTATATTGATGACATCATAGTGCTATCTTATGACATACATATGTACCCGATTAATGCTCTCAAAGATAGAAAACTAAAGAAAAGTATGACAACTTGATCACTTCTCATACATGGTTACTCTGTTCATTATTTTCATCAGTAAATGATCTCTATTTAAAAAATATCAACCACCTTCTTAACTATCTTAACATGGGGTTCCCAACTTGCCAAAAGTGAGTGATTTAATCAACCAAAGGTCATTTCTATAGGTCATTATTAATACTCAATAGGTCATCCCGCAAGCACTAAAATTAATCGAGAGGTCATCTCTTTCGAGAAAGACATAAGACTACACTGGGTGACATCCTCTACGATTGAGACCCCATATTTTTATTTGAGAAATTTGATTTTTGATTATATAGGGTGCCATGTTCTACGATCAGAGTGACAAATTAAACCCCATATCATCACTCGATAGTTCATCTAATCCATGATATTTAACCACACTTTAGAGCTCTCGATAATTTATTCGATAAAAATAGTCAATCAAAAACTTGAGAAGACCAAATCAAAGTAGGGTTCTTAATCAAATGCCAAAATCAACTGCATTAAATAAGAGCATAAGTAACTAAAGTAGTCAATAACAAAAATGACTAAAAGAGATATTTACATACCATAAGTAGTTTGGTAGATTTGGCCATTTCCATGCATTTGTTGAACAACCAAACTCAATCAAACTATAGTTTATACCGAGTATCTGTCCTGCTATAAAAAGCCAAGGTATCAATAGTTTCTATCTAGTACCTGTCCTAAACATTAAACCAACAACAACAATAACAACAACATGAACACTAAACCAATCAAATGGAGATCCTTGGCTTTTGAGTGTGTTCGATTTTGCAAAAAAAAAATGTGCAGAGCAACAACTGAACTTAAAATTATAAAGAAACAATATGTACCAAATTCAAAAAACATGCTCTTCTAAAAAAACACTCCAGCATGATAAACACTAATTACAAATTGAAACCTTTTAACCCCACATGCGTACCCAACAGTTGCAACGATATATACCAACCTATGAAGATAACATATACCGAACTTATTTGGGGATTTTAGTTTGACGCACCCAAAACCATACATAGCACAAAAATAAGAACATTCCATCAAGTTGAACAAATATTTTTTAAATAAAATTAATCACTCCACCTAGAACAAATAAAAGAGAATGATTAGGGAAAAGACATACACTTGGGCATTTTGTCAAACATGTTATCTGAACTGAACCTTCATCATACCTAAAAATATTTATAGAAGAAAAAAAATAATAAAAATGAAGCCCAAAAACTTAAAACATGAACAATCAAGACATTTAAATGAAATAAAAAATGAAGCCCAAATGCTACACAATGGGTAGATTATAAAAAATAAACTCAAGCCATAACCGACACTTATGGGCTTCCTCGTGTTGTAAGAGTTGTTCTCCAAAGAATAAATGAATAGGCTTTGCATTTGTCTTTACCCACCGAGAACTTCCCATCTATACTCTGCCTACCGAGAACCCATAAGTTCAAATAGTTGTTTCCAACGGGACCCTGAAATTCCAAACATCGGGTTGTCACTACATCTATCTTATATACATTTAATAATGAGAACTAATCTATTTCAAGCCAAAAAATATTGATTGATTTTCTTCTCCCATACTTTGATTGCTTTTCGAACCAAAAAATAATGAGAACTAATAATTTGGTCCTTAGTGCATACTGGTATCTTTCCAAGATCTTCAACCAAAGCATTGTAGCTCCATGTTGTGTGTTTGAACCCTTTTAAATTCTCATCCCCAAAATACCTTTTAGACCAATAAAACACAAATTGTGATCTAAATCACACCAGTCAGAACTGAAAACAAAGCCCTATCCATTCCGAAAAAAATGGAGAAATGAGAAAAACATATCTTACCAAATAAACAAAATTCAAACATTTCACCAACAAAAAGAAACCCAAATAGCAATTTATTAGCACAACAAAGTATAAAAAAATTATGAATTTTTAAGCCCTTAAAATGAAAATGAGATTAAAATATTACCATTGAACTTGTAAACCTAAAACCCAAAATATAAATATCACCCAAAATTGATGCCCTAATTAACACCCACCCAGCAAAGCCAATAGCAAGGACAACTGCCCAACCAACGGCGGCAACGATGAGGTGAGGGCGGCAGATGTGCGGTTTGTATTGTGAGGGATTGGTTTGAGGTTTGGCTTAAACAACTAATCAGAAATACGTTAGAACTGCAACAACTAAAATTGAAATCCCACTTCAAACTTATGTTGTCCGAAGCGGCAGCGTGGAGAAGGGGCGGTGGCCTCAGGTGTGGGGATGTTTGAGGTAGGGTTTTTTTGGGTCTAGATGTGAGAATGGGGGAGAAGAGGAGAATGCAAAAAAAATTGACGTTTGTGTGAGAAATGAGAGAAGGGGTGAGCAGGAGAGAAGTATCGTGATTTTCCCAAAGTAACCCCAATTTTGAATTGAAGTGTAAATTTAGTAAGTAGAAAAAGAGGGGGGAATCAAAATTTTGAGGGGTAGAATAGAAAGTACAAAGAAAACTCATGTTTATGACATCATAGTGTTATCTTATGACATATATAAGTTTTCTACTTTATTATATATATATATATATACAGAGAGAGAGAGAGTTTGACTTTTGTGCACGTTATGTTTGCACATCTATTTTTTAAAATAGTAAAAAATAAAATTTTGAACTGATTTTTTATGTGATATTTTAACATTTCAAAGGAGCTACCTAAAAAAAATTAAGTAAAAAAACTTTTTTTCCTATTTTTAAAAAATGGTCAAACTTTCATTGTTTTTAATCACTTTAAAAGTTGTGAAAGTTTGACTGATTTTTTAAAAATAGCAAAAAAAGTATTTTTGACCTGAATTGTTTTATATCGATCCGTTGAAATGTTTAAATATCACATAAAAAAATGAACTCAAAAATAATTTTTTTAACCTTTTAAAAAAATTAGTGTGCGCTAGCACGTGTGCAAACTTATATATATATATATATATATATATATATATATATATATATATATATATATATATATATATATATATATATATATATATATATATATATATATAATATATATATTTGATTCCTCACAAACACAAAAGCACATATATATTTTGTTAACATATTTTTAGCCCTTTCTGAGATTAATTTTGGGGGGTAAAGAATGAAGCTTCCAAATTTCAACCACATACTCTATTTCTCTCAAGGCTTTACTCAGAGGAATGTACCAAACTGAATGTTTTAGCTTGGGGCCAAAACATAAGACCTAATCCACCTAGTAACAACCCAACACATTAATTGAAGGGATATAATTAGGAGCAACATAATAAATTCTATTAAAAATTCATTTAATTGGGTTCATTAACCCAATAAATCCAAAACTAGTGACTAGGGATTTTTTTTTAAAACGATCTAAAAATAGGATACGGATGAGATGAAATTGATAAATTCGTTATGTTTGTATGATTTTTTTTTATAAAATCATATTGTATTCATGTTATTATTAAAATTATTGTGTCAATTTTTAATAAATTAAATAGAAAGTTTAAAAAATCGTATCATATCATGTTTTATTGAAGTAAAAATATCATTTTATGTCCCCTAAAAACAAGATTTGCACCCGCACTCTTCACGCACTTAGAGAAACTACAATGGTGGGGGAGAAGAACAGAAGAAAAGGCAAATTTACCAATTTATACAAATTGGTTGGATTAGAGTGGTGGGGAAAAACTAAGAGATTCTGTAAATGAGTTTGCATATGTTTTGCAAATATACAAAAGCCAAGAAGAATTTGTATAAGTTTCCTACAAACTTCTGAAGTTCATAGGAATTGGTACGAACTTCAGTTCTTCATAGCAATTCATACGAACTTCATTTCTTCGTATAAATTCCTACGAACTTCTCAAGTTCATAGGAAACATATTCACCACAGTAGGAACAAAATTCCATTTAACTCATTTTCCTATATAAACCCATCATTCCTTCCCACTAAAATCCCACCTCCAATATTTCTCTCTTTTTTCTTCCACCCCATTCCATTATTTTCCCAAAATATTTTCGAGTGAATCATTTTGTCTCTCCATACATTTTAATTATCGATTAAAATGTCTTCATCTCAACCTATTTATTCTAGTACTTCTAGAAAACAAAATATAACTCCTATCGAAGATGAAATATTATGTACTATATATGCTAAATATACGAGTCATGGTATTGAAGGCAACTCGATATCACATGGAACATTTTGGTATTCAGTAATGAATGAATATAATAACACGCCAAAAATTTATATTCAACGTACGAGGACTATGCTTTCAACACGCTACAATCATATTTCTTCCCGGGTAATGATATACATTTCAAAACTGTCTCACCAAATAGACAATATAGGAAGCGGCAATAACGAGTCCGACGAGGTTACAAAGGCCCGCGAGGCATATCACGTGGAAACGAGCAAACAATTCATGTTTGATAAATGCTACCAAATTTTGAAAGACTTACCAAAATTTGATTTGAAGAACACAACGTGCAACAACGACGATCCTACTCCTCTAGACTCAGAGGTCAATCCGGGTGTACGTGACGTACCGTACAGACCCCCAGGCAGGAAGGGGGAGAAACAACGTGCCCGTCAACGTGCTCGTTCATACAGCCTTGATTGTAACACGACGGTCCTTAAACATTGCGAAGAATTCACCGAGATGTTTAAAAGTAAGCAAGAGTGGAAGCAAAGTCGGGCCATGAAATTTGATTCTCAAATGGATGCTTTCATTGAGATGAAAAGAGCTGATCAAATTACAAGAAAACAAGATCATCTTTTGCGTTTAGGACAAGAACATTCATTCGTCATGGAGCTGGATATGACCAAAGTGAACGAGATGCAACAACAATTCCATGTGAAAAGGTACACTGACCTATGAAATATGGTAGCTGTGACGGAAGCTGCGATTACCGCACTAATGTCAAACACTGTCGGCTCGTCAAATTCTGATTCCGGTCTGTCTGGTGCAAACAACGCTGACTAGTATGTTAAGTGTGTGGCTTGTTTAGTTTTCCGTTACTTCATAAATGTAATGTCAATTATCGTGTTATAATAAATGTGATGTTATTTTAATAAATATTATTTCAGTTTAAGATGTGTTGCAATTGTTGTATTATTGTGTGCTAAATTGAAGTAGTCAATTAAAAATAATTACACAAGAAATATAACAAATATTATATTATTTTGATGCACACCATAAAAGAACAATGTTAAAAGTTAATGTATAAAGAGAATAGAAACCCTCAAATACACATATACTATCTAATCATTAATCGGCCAAGTTATCACCGCTCGTGTTCCAAATATGCTCCACCAAATCATCTCGTAGTTGTTGATGTGGAGTTGCGTCCCTAACATTTGCATCACGCGTTAGGTATTCGTAAAAATCAGTTTGCCCCCGTAGTATTTTAGGTGTGGGATCAGATTGTTCGTATTCATTTTTCCAGGGATAGTCTCTACGTTCATCGTCAATAATCATGTTGTGCATTATAATGCAAGTTTTCATTATGGTTGCTAAGGATGCCCGATTCCATAATTTGCAAGGTTCACGCACGAAAGAGAATCGTGCTTGTAGTACACCAAAAGCACGTTCGACATCTTTCCTACACGATTCTTGTTTTTTAAAAAATAATTTTTATTTTTGTGATAGGCCAGGTTGGTTCCTAAAAATTTTAACGATGGTTGCGTATGGAGGGTATATCCCATCAGCAAGGTAATACCCCATATCATATATATTTCCATTAACATTGTAATTAACGGGAGGTGCAGTCCCATTGCGTAATTCTCGAAAGACGGTATTTTGAAAATTTGTGTATTTTCTATCGGCAAATTTAGAATGGGTAGCCCTTGCCCAATCGGGATACCTGCACATAAATTAACAATACACGTCATATATAAAAATAATATGAAAATTATTTGCACACATTGAAATTATTTAAATTGAACATAAATAAAATTAAATAAGGGATTTAATACGAATTAAATAATACCGGAAAGCATCGTGAAGTCCATAGGCGTGAATGCAATTTCAACAAACGGCAATTGGAAGGTATGCATCGTGTCCCACCAACGTTCGATCATCTCCGTCACAATGCATTAGTCGGAATTCGGCATCACCCTTGAAAATAAATTGGACATTAAATCGACACCGTCGATAAATTCTTTTATCGTCGGTTTATTCTCTCTGATAAATTTATATAGTTTCATAGGCCCTGCCCAATTACCCCGAAATTCATATTTATTACCATTTATAATGGGCATCTGTTTGTCTGACGCGTGTGTATCACCATCCAAAATACGAGCGTAATGCTTGTAGACGGGATCAACAGATTCACTTGCCGGAGGTTGAGTAGGATTTATCGTTGACGTGAATCCATGCTTCTTTCTCTTGCCGATATTTAGATATTTTTTCCATCTTTTTCCGTCCATATTGTTTAAATAAAAAAATTGTGTAAATGATACTTACTCATATGGAATTGAGTTGCTGAATTTTGGGGTAAAAAATATTTTGGAAGGAGGAAGAAGAAGTTGGATGGAGGAAGCAGAAGCAGTAGAGAAGTGGAGCGGAAGGCTCTGCCTTGATAATTTATTTATGGACGAGTTAACACTTAACTAGCCGTTAGAGTGCCGTTAGAGCTTCCTACGAACTTCAAAAGTTCGTAGGAAGCTCCACCACTACTACGCAGCTAAACGGGTGAAAGGTAAAATGTCCATCTGTTTTGTATTATGCCTTTCGTGGAGGCATCGCCATTACACATGCTCTTACTCTTTACCCACTTCTATAATCTCTCCTCACTCTTCAAACCCAAAAGAGCAAACAAAAATTCTATTATTCCTGAACTTTTGACTGAAAGTTAGGCGAGTGAAATACGTGTCATGTTTTTATTGATTGATTTTTGAGGTTCACGCCAATGGAACTCAAAAATCAACCATAAAAAACTTGACACCTATTTCAGTCTACCAACTTTCTATTGAAAATTCGGTAGAATCACTTAAGAGAAAATGGTGACAAAGCGATATTTTCGGGATTTAATATTGTTGGATTCTCACCAAGATTGACAGGTAATTCCATCCCTTTTTGTATCCATTAAGAAATTTGAGTAGCACATCTTCTAAAGACCCCATTATGATTCTTTGAATAAATCCATAACCTATATTTTCATTAAAACAAATTTATAGTAAAATCTTGAGGATACAACATGTGGTCTTGTTAAAATTAAAGTAACTTTGAATAAATGAAAATAAAGGTTTTTCTTCCTTTAGAATTTTTAAGTTATTTCACTCATTTCAATCAAATCTATAACATATCTGGTAGATCATTTCTATTTGTACGGAGAACATGTATAAACTTTTTTCGTACATAAAGTGCAGGATACAAAGTTAAGAAAACTATTAATTGTACATACAATGTGTCGTGTGTGTAATAATTCATTTCTTGAGTGAACCTAAAATACAAACCAATACGACGCAACATGTCAATCGGTTTTGTACAAATTTTATGTACAAATAGAATTGTTCAAAATATAAAAATCATGCATCAAATTTTGAAACACAGTTGTCATCATATCATTAGCCAAAGTGTGTGGATCACATATCAACTAAAAACATGTCAATACAGTGGTGACACATAACTTAGTCCTAAATTTTGGTGAAAAAAATTAGGTCTCTTAGCATTTTCCAAAGGTTAAAGCTTTATGTTTTCAAAGGAGGATAAACAGGCCAAGTCGGTACTTGTTTGTCTTGACATTTTTGCTAACCATATTTTTTATATTATACGTATTTGGCTTTGACATTTTTCCTTTCACATGTTTGCTTCAAACCCTAAACTTCCTTTTTTCTGTGCTTAATAGATGGACAACCTTATCATTTTACCACCATAGATTAACCTTAGAGTTTATAATTTATATATTTGGGTAGACACAATACGTAAAACAATTTAAATACAGATATAACTTGGAATGAAATTATAACTTTTCTTACCTAACAACAATATGATTTATTTAAAATACGATTAAAATGATTAATAATATTTTTACACTAAATTAATCACGAATAACATGAAATGACATGATAACATGACTAACACGTGGCATAATTTTAACTAGACCTAAAAAAATGAGGCATGACACGATAACACGACATGACCCGACACAAATTTATAAGTTAATGGGAGTAATCTTAATGATTTTCGGTTATATTAGTGTCAATCCGATAAGACGCGATAATTAATGTGTCGAGTTAGGGTTCATCCCCTTCAGCCGTTAATTTAAGTGAATAAGATATATTGTTGAGACTTATAAAGACCTTATGGAGCTCAATGTTAATTTAATCATAATAAATTATAAGGACACAAATTTCCAATTGAGTCCTTTGTAGTTTTTGCTCAATTCCGATAGAAACATTTGAGTCATAGGATAGTGTTCTTGTGTATCCTTCAATCCTATTACAAGTTTGAGTTGAAGACGTTACGACCTACTTTTCAAGAGAACATCATTTCCGAGTGTTAGTTCTAGGTTTCACATCATAAACACCATATTTCAAGACTTCCAAGGTATGAATGCTTTTATATATTTGTAGGAGACCTGGAATAATTTTTAATGGGTGTAATGTTTATATAAAAACAAGTTTTGGGCTTAAAATTGAAAAATGAACATTCTGGGATTTCGTTCGAGTTTGTCATTCGAACGAGTTTGTCGTTCGAACGAGAATTTTGTTCGAACAAGTTTGCCAATTACTTTTCGCATTTGACATCTGGAACATCGTTAGATGGTCGTTCGAACGAGACTTCTTCAAATGAAAATCTCGTTCGAAAGAGATTTCGGGGCGGGAACAGTTTTGTCAGTTTTACACGATTTTCCACCACTTTGTCCCACTCCCTTTTGACAGGTGTTAAACCAACTTTGGGACAATTTGTTTGCAAGACTTTTGTAAATCTTTGAGAGCTTTTAGAGAGAAAAAATTTCCAAAAAAAAGTCTGTATTTTCATGTGTCAAAGTTAACTAGAAAACTATCTCATACACATGTGTTTACACCCATAAAATTGTTTTGTTTACAATTCCAAGTATTTCTTCATATATATAATATTAGCTTGGAGTTGTTTGGGAAAATTGGTTCATCTCTACCAAAAGAAGGAGAAGTTTGGATTTTTCTTCTATTTCCCATAAAAGAAGAAGTTTTTTTTGCTGGGGCGTTCTCATACGGTGAAAGGCACCGTGTGTGGTTTTCGAGTTCCAAAAGCCTCATTGGTGGATTCCAAGGTTCCGGTGGATTCTGAAATTTTCAACTAAACAGAGGTTGGTACAAGAAGACACGTCAAGGGCTTAAAAGGAGTCGAGTCAAGTTGAGTAAGTCATTTGTCTTGTACTTGCAAAATTTCGTACTTAGTGGACTTAAGGCTAGGCCCGTTCGAGGTTTTTTCCCGTTTTAGTTTTTTCCTCGTACATCGGCGCGTTGTGGGATTATGAATTTATTTTATCTTGCAAATCACCTAGAATGCATGTTTAGGGTAAAAATATAAAATTGGGCTTAACTCGCAATCTTGTTAAAAATGATGTATGTTTAATTATTTGGGTAAGTTTAGTTTAAATTAATTTAATTCCAGTTAGCACTAAATAAATTCGATAATACTATTGCCTAAGTTGTTTAAACTTGATAATTAAATTAATTTGGTTTAAGTGAAGTTAAAGTGTGTGTGTGTGTTTACTTTAATTCACTTTGTTGTGTATTTTAATTTGTTTTAATAAATTAAAATTTGTGTTCATTATAATTTTCCATCTTTAAAAGAAAAGAAAATCAAACTAAATTTGGTAAATGTCTATTTATTTGTAACCATCTTTATTTCGCACTATTAGAAAATTTATTTTGAAAATTTTAAAATTGGGGCCCTACGTTCCCATCAAGTGGTATCAGAGTCGGAGCACTAGTTTATTGCGTTAAGGTCTTTTTAAATATTTTTACTTTAAAAAATGGATTTTTCCCCATTTTCTAAATTTCTTATCTTCGATGGTTCTAATTACGCATATTGGAAAGCACGTATGCGTTCGACACTTAGGTCTATCGATGAGAGGGTTTGGTTTACAGTTGTTAACGGGTTATCCCCAGCCACATATTTAGTAGAAAATGAGCGTGTTCCCAAACCCGCAAATAGATGGAGTGAGAATGAATTTAAACTTACAAATTTTGACTCGCGATCTTTAAATGCCTTGTTTAGTACGATCACACCAAATCATTTTCGACGTATCATGACGTGTGAAACAGCTAAGGAAGCTTGGGATATATTACAACTCACTCACGAGGGAACTAGTGTCATTAAGGCTTCTAAACTCCAAAACCTCACCACTCAATTTGAATCCATCAAAAATGGATGAAAAAGAAACATTCGATGAGCTTTATGCTAGACTCTCCGATATAGTAAATTCTTCATTTAATTTAGGAGAGAAAATACCCGATGATCATGTTGTAAAGAAAATTCTTAGGTCCCTACCCGATAGATTTATTCCTAAGGTGACCATGTTAAATTTTTTACCCACCTTACACTCTACCAAACTTGAGGGACTAGTAGGTGATTTGCAAACCTACGAACAAGATATGTTCCCCTCCAAAATTGAAAAGAAAATTGATAAGGGCATTGCTTTGAAAACCTGAAAGGAGGAAAAACAAGTTGCGGTTGATGAGAGTGATAGTGACTCGGAGGACATGGCTATGTTTCCTAGGAAATTTCTTAAATTTCTTAAATTTAATGAAGATAAGTATAAAAATGATTTTAAAAAATTTGAAAATTCTAAGAAAATTCTAAGCATGACAAAGTCGAAAAGATCCCTAAAGCTTATAATGAAAATCTTAATAGGGATGAGTCCAATAGGTGCTTTGGTTGTGATGGGTATGGCCATAGGGATTTTGAATTCCCCACTAAACTAAGGAAAGAGGGTAAAAAACAAATTTCATATAATTTTACCCTTAGTGATAGTGATAAGGAAGACGCTTCCCCAATTGAGCACAACTTTGTCGCGTTCATGGCAAGTCATGTGAGCACCGATAATGAATCTTCCCATGAAGATATACAAATACATGACACTTTCGAGGTCAGAGTTTATGATTACCTTATTTTTTTGGTAGTGAGAATGAAAAAGGGAGAGAGAGAGAGTGAAAGTGATGAAGAGGGTGTTGAGAGTGAACTTCAAATTTCTTTTTAAGAATTATATGAAGAATCTATTAAATTAAAAGGAACAAATTTGAAGTTAGAAGCTAGTTTAAAAGAGCGTGCCAAGGTTGTTGATGAGAGTGCGTTAGCTAATGACCTCAGGACAAGAGAGAGAGATCTTTGTGAGAAGATAGAATATATAGAAGGCGAGAGAGATAGCCTTAGAGGGTTAATGGAATCCATGAAAAAGGAGCTTCTTATGTTTGAAGAGAGAAATGGTTTTCTTGAGTTTAGGATTGTAGAACTTGAGAAGAAAGCGAGAGACTCAAGTAGAGTCAAATTTGATTTGGAGAATCGTTTAGAGAAATTAGATAAAATCTTAGGAACGGTCCAAATTAAAAATGACACTTGTGATTTAGGCTTCGATTCTTGTAACGATTCCACTATTAAAGCCAAAACCAATGTTTTACGAGAATCCACTAGGAATAATGTTATAGATCATTCCTTAGGTAAGTATTTTCACCGAGTCTTTAGGTTCTCACATTGTGATCGAAAACGTCATCTTAGGAAGTTTTGTTTTGAACTTAAACGAGGTCCTAGAAAATCCCAACGTAAGGAAACCGAGGTAGCCAAGATTCCTACACCTCGAGATCGTCATTCATCATTAGTTTGGGTTAGGAGATCCGACTTGGTAGCTTTACAAGATAGGATTTTTAATTCTCATTTACTTTCACTCAATACCTCCTTTGCTAAATCTAAAGGTTGAATGTGTTAGTTATTTGCATACTTTAGCATTTATGCTTCATGCTATATTATCATGCTAATTGTATGTTTGTTTATCATTTTCTAGTCATTGCTTCATCACATATCTCATGCTTGAATTATGATTCTTGTTTATATTTTGTATTATAGTTCTTTCATTTAAGTTTTGAATTCAATGGAAGATACAAAAAGATTTTTGCTTATCATTTGTGTTTTACCTTTTAGTAATTTATAGTAAATGAAAAATACAAATCATTTTTGTTTGTCTTTTGAGTAAATATTTTTGTTTGTTTGCTTAAAAATTTCAAAAACTCAAAAAGATTTTTTTGTGTATTTTAGTTTGACACACTATATGTGGTATATGCTTGTGTTCGATCCTTTCCTTTTCGCTTCCATGTGGCTAGAACGTTTGTTTAAGATTATCAATCCTTAAAATGTTCTTTGTCATGCATGAATGGAGTAGTTGGATTTTATGTTTCTTAATGGATTCTATTTTTATATGCCTCAGTATACACATGCATGAGCTCACTTGAAATTTTAACTTCACATGTATATTTGAGCTTTATGAGGTGTTCTACCAATCTAGTCACCTACATGTTTTATGACCTAGGAGGACTTGTGCATGTTAAATCCGTTGCACGTGAGATTTGTGTGATAAAAATATTATCTCTCTCTCTCTCTATATATATATATATATATATATATATATATATATATATATATATATGCACGTGGAAGGGCTCTGATAGGAAATTTATCCTTTACGAGTAAGCCACCTTTTATAATGGACCTAAAAGAAATTCGTGGTCCAAAGGCCTAAAAGAAAATGGCATTAAAAGAAAAATATTTTCCAAGGCCTATTTTGTTTAGTTGATACGGTCATTCCATAACTATATTCATATTTTGAGGGAGTTGGGATGGTATAACAATGATTTTACATAATGTCCATTTGTCCTAGTTGCGCTTTCATTGTCATGACTCTATTGGTATGTAGAATCATCAAAAGTCTAGGCTTGTATGCATTATGTATGTTTGTTCATTGAGTTCAATCTATATTGTCACATGAGGCTATGTCTAAATGTGATCAAGTTTTGCTATCAAATGAGAACTCCGTGAATATGTTCCAAGTGATTGAGTCGAAATTTAATTATTACTAGTTCACACCCCTACACTTTTGTTTACCACATATATTTGGACACATTTTTGCCATACGAGTATGAAAAGCTTAATGTATTTTGTGTCATGCGTGGTGTTTATACCTATGTATATGTGCATTAATGTTATTCATTATGTATACATATATATGTATACATATATATATATATATATATATATATATATATATATAATATATATATATATATATATATATATATATATATATATATATATATATATATATATATTTATGGCATATTGTTTGTTTTTGAGTCTTTGCCATGTATAGCTAGTCCTTTCATGCCTTTAATTCATATTTGGTATTCATCATTCCGAATTTTGTTTGATATAACATGCTTAGTATCTTATTTGCCAAATTGGTATCATTGTTTTTGCATCATATGTTGGTATCTATTTATTTGTTTTAGATTAGTTACTTTTCTTATTGCCTATGTGCCTTCATGTTATTATCACTTTATGCTCAATCATGTTTACATGCTTTCCCATACTTATATCCTTTATGTAGTTTTCTAGGGGGAGAAATGATACGTAGTTAGATTGGGGGAGAATGTGTAATTAATTAATTCCTAATCCTTTGTCAATTCCTGAACAAAAAGGGGGATAAAGTGGGTTTCTAAACCTTTATTTAGGTGATTTAACTTAGGGGGAGTCGCGACCTTCTTAGGTAGATCATAGTGGATACAAGGGGAAAATTAATTTAGAGGGAGTATTTATCTTAATTGCATTTAAACTAATGATATTCCCTACGCGTTCAATGTTTTTCTTAAGTGTGCAGGAATTATTCGAATGGCAACTTTCATCGGCAAAGATAGTAATCATCCTTGGGTTTTTGAGTCAAGCTTGTATTTTTTATTTTTGGGTGGGAAGTTTTTGAGTCTAGTAGATCTTGACGGCCCTTTAGGATTTTATTTTGGGTTTTTTCCCGAAGTAGCCAAAGGGGGTGATTTGCAAGGACACAAATTTCCAATAGAGTCCTTTGTAGTTTTGGCTCAATTCTAGACAAAAACATTTGAGTCATAGGATAGTGTTCTTGTATATCCTTCAATCCTATGACAAGTTTGATTTAAAGACGTTGCGACCTACTTATTAAGAGAACATCATTTTCAAGTTTCAGTTCTGTAACAACCCTTGACGTTGGAGGCTGAGAAATTAAATTTTTGGGAAAATAAAATTTAATTAAATTGGAGAATTTTAAAAGTTGGGAATTGAAGTCCAAAAATAGAGAACTTTTTAAAGTATTCCGGATGATGATTTTGAGGGTACCATCGACCCCGGAAGGGTCGATATAGTCAAAATGATTGTCATTGGGTTTTATTTCGGCTCCAGAATGTTTTTAAGTCAGTTTGACTCGAATTGGAGTTAACGAGTCATTTAAAGTGTGTATTAACATTTAAAATTGGGACTCATGTTTTAAGGGATTTAAGAGGCTTACGGATCAAGCCTTATCATTTGAGAGAAATAGAGAAAAATCCCTAGAGGGAGAAAGAAGAATGAAAGGAAGAAGAAAGAAGAGAGAGAGAGGAAGAAAAGCTTGGAGATTCCGACCCAACCGCGATCACGAGGATGGTCCAACCTCTACAAAATCGAGGCAAGTGTTTAATCTTGCTAAATAAGTCATTTTTGTATTTGATTTCATAATTTGTGGGTTAAAGAAATGGATTTTGGGTATAAATATCAAAACCTAGATTTTTGGGTTTAAATCTTGAAATCAATGTTTATATATGGGTTTAATGGTGTAGAAATGGTTGGGATCAACTTTGGGTTGATTTATGGGATTAGAATCATGTTGTGATTAAGTTTTAGGAGTTAGAAATGAAATTTTAGTGTTTAAAATTTCATAGGTTCATTGGAGAAGAAGAACCCTTCACAATCTGCACACCCGAATCGATTCTCCCCCCAAAGCGAATTGATTCGGTTTAGGCAAATTGGCAGGTCTGCATTGATCGAATCGATTCAGACCCAAGACGAATCGATTCGGCCTGAGACAGAAGCCCAGGTCTTTGGACCCGAATCAATTCGCCTTGGAGGCCGAATCGATTCGGAATAGGGCCGAATCGATTCGGAAACGGGGCATTTTGTGTAATTTTCTCCATAGTGATTTCAAACCCTTTTTGGTTGGGTTTATTGATTTGGGGTCTATTTTTATAATGTAAGAGGTACATTTTGGAGACTTATAAGGGGGTTTATCACTTATTATGATTATGCAGACTTCTTTAAATAGTTTAAGGAATGTATATGTTTACATGTATACATTGGAGTTATGTGTGTTTATGGAGATAGTGGGAAACCTCATTGGGGTTGAAAATCCTAATTATAAATCAATAGAGAGTATAGATATGATGGGAGGTAAAGAACTCTTAGAGAGAGTTGCGAGGGTACGTTTCGAATTTCTAGGCCGATATTCACGCTGAACCCTTATAGCGATAGGATTCTATTAAGTTACAATTGTGGACTAACGAGAGAGAGGGGTCACGTATCCTTAGAAATGTTTGAATTAAGGAACAATTGGTAAATGCGATAGGAGTGAGGGTTCATAAGAACAATTGAACCTTAGGCAAAATTGGGAACGATTTGAATCGTACTATCATCTAGAATGAGTGGTAGTACAATTCTAGTCAGGATAGTTTATACATAATTGAGTGGAAGTAATCATTGGGATTCCAACACTTGAAATAACGTTGGGATAAATTGAGGTTTATATACTATTAGTTATGCGTATACCAACAGTCAAAATTATTTCTAGATTCATCAATGTGCTCTCGGATATGGATGGTATGTGTAGTGATGGTTTCCTACACTGAACTTTGGGTGACAACCCTAATGATGGATATATATACACATATGATTTTGGGAGACTATTCATCATAGGAAAAATGGATGAATATGCTTCAAGTGAGGGATTGTATTCACATATCGAGGTAAATTAAATGAGTTTGTGGTGGTGACTTGTATATTGAGGAATATGTATACTTATGGCCGAGTTTAGATATCTTATACATATGAACAAGAATTAGTTTGTATATATAGATATATGGATATGTGAATATATATATATATATATATATATATATATATATATATATATATATATATATATATATATATATATATATGTATGGATATGAATATATGGATATATTTATGTTATGGATATACATGGTATGAATATCTAAACCGTATGTGATGGTTTAATGTTTTATCATATGATGTAATCATATGGATGTATATATATTGTGCATGTGAATGATATATATACTTATGTGGTTAAGCATACCCCGCTCCTGCTATCATTGGGAAGTTTCCGCGCAGAGGGTGAGCATCCTGGCTCAAGGAGCAGGGTGTGGATAGTCCCCAGGTCATAGTCGTCCAGTGTGTTATTATATGATTTATATTTTTGGGGTGAGGCATGGTGGGTATGTCTCATCTCATTGACCGGTTAGGAGCTATGACCGCTTCCCGGGACGTCGTGTGTGTGTGTATGGCCCCGATATCGGTGATATTATGTGTATGGCCATTGTACATAATATGTGGTATGTACACTTGGCTATGGGAATGGATGATTGTATATATATATATATATATATATATATATATATATATATATATGGTTAGAATAAATGCCTATATATATATATATTTATATATCCTATAGATGAAAGGATATGGAATCGTTGTGGAGTACATCTGGGATGATTATGGTGTACTAGATTGATGGGGTGATGTATTGCATTTAAGAAATATTTCGGTTACATCATCCCAAGGATATTATTGGAGATTTAAAGTTGTTTTTATACTATAACCTAAATTTAGTAGTTGTAGTAGTATAATATTGTATGTATGGCATAATGGATCTCTAGGATCGACATTGTGAAGGAGTAGTGTAACGGGGTGGTTCCTTGTTTGGATTTTGCTTTGCGAGACACCCCACGCACGAAATGTAGTGCAGTGTTGAGATTGGAGAGAAGTTTTGTCAATAATAATCTATATGCATGTTATTTAGTAATTAAATCATATGATTAAACCCAATTATATATGGTTAACGTATTAAGAATTATAATTGATAAATTATAAACCGGAATCCATTAAGCCTAATATGGCATATATGTTTAAAAATAATCAAGTATGATTAGAAAGGGTTGGATTCTTGGGTATGCTAGGAAGGCAGGTATTGGGGATATAGGCTATGCCTATGGTAAGTTAGGTTGTCCTTATAGGTGGGGTAACTTAACTAAAATTTCAGGACGCGAATAGGTGCGCGCTGTTAAATGAGAGGTGAGTTGGGGTTTCACGAGAGTGCGGTTCCACTTTAATTATGAAATAAGTGCATCAATATTTATTATGCACGGTTAACACACTTGCTAAATATTTTCACAACTCGGGCTCTGACCCGTTTACTTTTCTCTCCAGCCTGTATCTATATATATATATTAGTACAGGTGTCCTACCGCATGGATGCCGGATGACCTTCTATCAAGAGTCTTGGGATTTGTGACAGGTGCGGACTGTTGCGGGACTTAGATTGTAGTCGCTTCCTACATCTTTAAAAATAGTGTGGGTAGGATTCATGTTATATATCGGGTTTATACCCAAGAGATATTTATAGATGTGTATATTTATTCCATTTCATTTATTGTACTGGCTGTGACCCGATAACTTATTCGGGTTTATTTCTTTGTGATATATTCAGTTGTAGTTATTTATTTCATTTTATTCTAGCATTTTATTTATCATAGTTCTTGTATGCATCTTTCTTTTCTTTATTAGTAGCTTATTATGTGGGTTTGTTGTATGTTTTATGTTTTATTCAATTTTAACATCTCGCTTATATGATATCGGGTAGTTAGTTTATAATATATTTGTTCCGACAGTTGGTGTTGAGACTGAGCCATCTGAAACTCCTGGTTTAATGTAGTATAGGGCTGGCCACCCGTTATTATTTTAAGCGGGGTGTTACAAGTGCCACATTTCACGTCATCAACATCATATTTCAGTACTCCAAATGAATGAATGCTTTTATATATTTTTAGGAGACTCTTAATAATTTTTAATGGGTGTCATGTTTATTTCAAATAAAATTTTTGGGCTTAAAATTGAAAAATGAACATTCTGGGATTTTGTTCGAAATTGTCGTTCGAACGAGAATTTAGTTCAGATGAATTTTCCAACAACTTTTCCCATTTGGACTCTGTAACATCATTAGATGGTCGTTCGAACGAAAATCTCGTTCGAACGAGATTTCTGGGCGGGAACAGTTTTGTCAGTTTTACACCATTTTTCCACCACTTTGTCCCACTCTATTTTGACAGGTTTTAAACCAAATCGGGACAGACTTTTTTGCAGGACTTTTGTAACATCTTTGAGAGTTTTTAGAGAGAAAATGTTTCCAAAAAAAAGTCCCTATTTCATGTGTCGAAGTTAACTGGAAAACTCTCTCATACACATGAGTTTACACCCATAAAATTATTTTGTTTACAATTACAAGTATTTCTTCGTATATATAATATTAGCTTGGAGTTGTTGGGCATAATTGGCTCATTTCTACCACAAGAACGAGAAGTTTAGGTTTTTCTTCTATTTCCCATAAAAGAAGAAGTTTGTTTTTGCTGCGGCTTCTCATACGGTGAAAGTCACCGTGTGTGGTTGATAGGTTCCAAAAGCTTCATTGGTGGTTCTAAGGTTTCGATAGAATCCGGGAGTGTCAACTAAGCATAGCTTGGTACAATAAGACACGTCAGGGGCTTGAAAGGAGTCGAGTCAAGTTGAGTAAGCCATTTGTCTTGTACTTACAAAATTTCGTACTTTGTGGACTTAAGGCTTGGTCCGTCCGAGGTTTTTTCCCATTTTGTTTTTTTTTTTCATACATCAGCACGTTGTGGGATTGTGAATATATTTTGTCTTGCAAATCACCTAGAACACATGTTTAGGATAACAAGATAAAATTGGGTTTAACTCGCAATCTTGTTTAAAATGGTGTCTATTTAATTATTTGGGTAAGTTTAGTTTAAATTAATTTAATTCTAGTTGGAACTAAATAAATTAGATAGTACTCTTGCCTAAGTTATTTAAACTTGATAATTAATTAATTTGGTTTAAGTGAATTTAAAATGTGTGTGTTTACTTTAATTCACTTTGTTGTGTTTAATTTTAATTTGTTTTGAGAAATTAAAATTTGTGTTCATTATAATTTTCCATATTTTAAAGAAAAGAAAATCAAACTAAATTTTGAAAACGTCTATTTGTTTGTAACCATCTTCATTCTGCACTTTTATGAAATTTATTTTGAAAATTTTAAAATTGGGGCTCTACGTTCCCAACACAAATTCTACTGAATGAGAGGGTTAGTAATGTCAATAAATTAATAGGTCTAATTGTATTTAAAAATGAGCAAATATGTCAACTTGTATATAATTCAAAATAATTCATTATCTCAATGGATAATAATGGGTGAATACGAGACATAAAGATAACATGGCGGGTTTGAATATGATTTTTTCAATCGATAAAAAAGTTCCTTGTTTAAACACGAATTTGATAATGACTGAACATGATAAAAACTAACACGAATATGACTCAATACGACCCGTTATCAGGTCTTATTTTAACATGATAAAATGACTAACATGCATCATAAAAACTCAATATGAACAAGATATATCATGTTGATTTAGAGTCGTGTTATTGTGTCGTATCTAAAATTGTCATTTAGTTTTAACCAAACCTAGAAAACTTAACATTCAGTAGTGCATAATACTACCAAATTATACTTCCGCAAAAACAAATGCCATTATCTTGAGTTATTTTTTAAATGACTTAAAAAACTTTCTATTACAATGTGAGTTTTAAACAGTTTTACAAAATTATGACATTTTTTTTATTGTCCAAGCTTTTTAATAATGTAAGCTTAGAAAGAAAATGTATTAACATAAGTATTTAAAAAGAATAATTTAAAAGAGACTCTCAAAATGCAACCCAAAAATCAAATCTGAACTGTGAAAAATGCATTTGTTGATATTTCAAATGGTGCCAAGTGAACTCCAACCAACAAATCTTTGAGGCATCACCATGATTGATTTTTAATTATTATTTTTAGAGTCTAAAAAAATTACTCATAAAACTTGAATGTTTTGAGGACAAAATTAAATAGAAAATGGCTTAACTTTTTAAAATGAGATCCAAAAAAACTAAAAATAAGGATTAATAACAATGGGGGAAGCCTTGTCCAAGCTACAGTTGATCTCGAACTGGACTAATTTCCCCCAAACGGCCCCGTGAGAGGTGCCGACACCTCGCACTGGACTAATTTAACTCGTAGGAACTGACTTCGCGATCAAGGGATGCCCAATTTGAGAATACGATGAAAATTTTAAAGTATATGTAATTAGGCTTAAAAAGATAGTGTTGGAGGGGAAAACCCCGAAATAGCCCCCAATCGGCCCCATTATTGGCATCGACATCTCGTACGGGATCGATGTAACTCTTAGGAACTAATAGCATAATCACGAGACTCTCGATTTAAGAATACAAAGATAATTTGAAAATATCTTGACTTAGGCATAAAAACATGGCGTTAAAGGGCGACAACCTAAAAAATCTCAATGAGAGGCACCGACACCTCATACGGGACCCATGTTACTCGTAGGAACTAACCTCGTGGTCACCGGACACCTGATTTGAGAATGAGATGATAATTTGAAAATATCTAGACGTAGGCATAAAAACGTGATGTTATAGGGGGAAATCCAAAAACGAACCCCAAACGGCCCCATGAGAGGCAACAACACCTCGCACGGGACCAATATAATTCGTAGGAACAAAATGTAAGGTCACGAGACTCCCAATATAAGAATACATCATTAATTTAAAAATATATAGATTTCGGGTTAAAAACATGGTGTTAGAGAGTGAAACCCTGACCCAACCCCTAATTGGCCCTATGAGAGGCACCGACACCTCGCACGGGACCAATGTAAGTCGTAGGAACTGACCACACTATCACGGGACTCTTGGTTTTATAATATTAGGATAATTTAAACATATCAAGACTTAGGCATAAAAACATGGCGTTAGAGGGGGAAATCCAGAAATAGCCCCCAAACAGTCCCGTTAGAAGAACCAGCACATCGCATGGGATATATGTAACCCATAGGAACTGATCGAGTGGTGGAAGGACTCCCGATTTAAGAATACAATGATAATTTGAAAAGATCTTGACTTATGCTTAAAAACATGGCGTTAGAGGGTGCAAATCCAAAACAGCCCCAAAACGACTCCCTAAGAGGCACTAACACCTCGCACGGGACCAAATTAACTGATATGGACTGCATTGTCATGGGAGTTCCCATTTGAGAATACGACGATAATTTGAAAATATCCGTACTTAGGCTTAAGACCGTGATGTTAGAGCTAAAAACCTTGAAACAGTCCCTGAATGGCCTCTTGAGAGGCACCAACACCACGTATGGGACCATTGTAACTCGTAGGAACTGATCGTATGGTCAATGGAGTCCCAGTTTGCCAATACGATCATAATTGGAAAATATTTAGACTTAGGCTTAAAAACATGGCGTTAGAGGGGGATATCCCAAAACAGTCCCGGAAGGGCCCCGTGAGAGGTACCGACACCTTACACGGGACCAATCTAACTCGTAGGAACAGATCGTGCGGTCAAGAGACTCTTGGTTTGAGAATATAAGCATAACTTGAAGATATCTATACTTAGGCTTAAAAACATTGCATTAGAGGGTAAAACCCTGAAACAACCTCCAAACGACCCTGTGAGAGGCACCGACACCTCGCGCTGGACCAATGTAACTCATAGGAACTGATCGCATTGTCATGGGGCTCCTACTTTTAGAATATGATGATAATTTTAAAATATCTAGACTTAGAATTAAAAACATGACGTTTGAGGGCGAAACCCCCAAAACAACCCTCGAACAGCCCAGTGGGAGCCACCGACACCTCGTACGACACCAATCTAACTCTCACCGACTGCCCGCTTAGTCACGGGACACCTGTTTAACCATACGGAGATAATTTGGAGTGTGGGACATCTCTCTCACACTTAATGACTCGGCGCTCTCACTGGGTGTGCTTGACGTGTGTCCTACGAAGGACAATGGAGTGTTACTGGAGATTGAGTGTGACGGTGTGGGAGGCGGGATCCAGAACTGTGGGGCGTTTGGAGTGTGGGGACTATCTGGATTATACTCCACTGTAGGATTTTCATGAATATTGGTTGGAGTATTATGAGCTGTGGAAGGGTTTTAGAATTTTGCATTAAGCTTAGGAGAGATGATAATTGTGAATCTTTTTGTGTTTTTTTTTTTTTTAAATTTTTGGTTAAGGCTTTGGATTGACTCAATCTAATCTAAGTCTACCTAATTCCCCTGCAACGGCGCCAAAAACTTGATGCGACTGAAAATGTGTCTCAGAAGTGCGTTCACTCTAGGCTCAAGTGTAAGCCTGTCGCTCAAGTAATAATCCCGGTAAGTCGGGTATCGAATCCACAGGGAAGAAGGACAATGGAGTTGTGACGACGGAACGAGACGGAGAGATCCTAACCTTGACTCAAAAAAAAGAAAAGGAAAAATTGATTTGGTTTTGATATTGATTAAGCTAAATGCGATAATGAAAAGGAGCAAAGATGCAACTAAATTACTCTACCGAAATGGAGAATGACTGATGATTTAAACAACTTTTTATTTTAAATGATGAGAGAAACAGGTCGGGAATGCAATCCCCCAACCCTAGTGTAGTGCGGTGATAATGTTAATCATAAATTTATCCGGTTGATCTGACCGAGAATTTAGTACTCCCAAGCATTATGTAAACAAGGTTCAAGCCCGCGTCATACCTAATCTGAGGATGAGTAAATCGGTAGCACGATAATGATACTCAAATTGTACTCTAAATCATCACGAGTACCCAAAGGTAAACGAGATATAAAGATCCACAATTATAATGTAATTACGCAATACGATCAAAATCAATCATTGAATTCATCGGATTAACTTTATACACATGCACTAACACATTAGATTGGGTTCATGCATCCCAACCTTTTCAACCTAGCCGAACATATTAAACTGAACTATGCATGAAATAATAACGTTACATGCGAGCAAACTCATGAACACACTAGATCAATATACGTAGTTAAGTATTATAAATGCAGAAATTCATTCAAACCATGCAGAAAAATTACCATGCAAGAATACTCAAAATCACAAAAATATAGCTGAGATTACAACTTCAAAACAAACCCGGAAGTGTATGGATCTTACAGCAATAAATCAAAGTTATGTTCGTAGATGTTATCCTCCCTTTTTCTCTATCAAAAACTACTAAAAAATATCCAGAACGGTTGTTCCTAGGTTACTACCAACGTTTTTCCACTTCTTGGAGAGTTTTAACCTAAAAGGAGACTTTAGAGCCAATCGGAATGAAGGAGAAAATTCTCGCATCAGGCCCCCCGAACCGGATCGCCCCCCAAACCGATTCGCGTGTGGGTTCGTGAATGTATGCTGGTCAGGGGTGCTTCTTCTTCCATTTAACACTTAGAATTTTTCTTGTCTTCTTTTCTTTCTTCTTTGGATTTTTCTTCAACTTTAACTGGTCATAAATCGTCAACCGTAGCTCGGATTTGGGTGTCGTTTCTTCCAGTGTTCTCGCTATTCCGAGCTCTTAAACATTCCAGTTGACTCCTCCTTCGGGATCTGGCTACAAAATTACCAAATTGCCCTTGAACTTGCCTTCTTAGATTTTCTTTCATTGTCTCTCTTTCTCTTTTGCACTGCTTGCATAATTAACTTGTAAAATCAATAAGAGAAGCATGAAACACGAAATACTTGCCAACGAATGTTAGTAGCATAAATTTGCATCAAATCCATATAGGTTACATCACTCGGGTTCACAAATACACTGAAATTAGGGGTATAAATATACAATATTTATGTCCAATCAAACCCCCTAACTTAGAACTTTGAGCGTCCCGAGCAATGTAAAAGAATCCTAATGAGGTTCAACTCTTGAAAATCACATTTTATTAGGATAGAATACATTTTTCACGGGCAAGCGATTGCATTTAGCGCATGCAACAAGTCTTTAAACCCCTAGGTCACCCTAGTAAGACGAGTTGTGTCTCGTGAGGGTTTGCAGAGAATATACCCACAAAATTCGACTCAAAGAAATTTCAAAATATGCAAAAATTGTGTACTTCAAACTTTCCAGAAAATAGTCATCATCAAGTCATATTTACGAGTCTCAAACCTTAGTGCGTGTGTGCGAAAACGGAAATAAAACCACCAATTTCCACTGATTGATCATTACGTTACTTATTCAAAAGTTCGTTTTGATTTCAATTTCTCATGGAACGCTCTCACAAACGAATCTCTCGAATTATGGCCATTCTCTTGGTATGCGTGATATAAAGAGTAAATGTAATGGAAGCAAATTCACGCATGTAATTAGAATGATGGAAACTTTATGGTGAAAGGATCTCATCAACGGATTACGATTTTAAAAATGGGAACATTGCCTCTATTTCGCGCACTTAACCTCTTATATTATCTTTTGGTGTCTTAACTCTCCACGCGGTAATCAATTTTCGCAATTTGGACTCGGTTAGGACTTTTTCGGGTTGTAGGTTGCATTGGGTAAAATGAAGGAGGTATGGAAGGTTGGAATTGGAAAGTCATTAATGATGTCCATTTGTGCTTTTTTCGGGCTATTGCTCATTTTTTTCTTCTTTTTTTATTTTTTTTACACTTTTCTTTTCTTGCTAATTTTGTTGAGCATTATTCTATTTTTTTCTTGCCCCTTTTTGTTGCACTTTTCGAACTTAAATTCTGAATTTTCTCGTTTTTCTCAATTTCGGCTATTTTGGGTTTTTCGGGTTGTCAAACGAAAGGGAAAATTATTCGGCTCAATTTGGGTTGCAAAGGGTGATTTTTCGCTACTTTTTCTGGCCAAAATTTTGGGTGAGAAACGAGGGCCAACTTCATCGTCCAAAATTCCAATTGCGTTACCATATGCGTTTCGAGGTGAATTTAAGTTTTGAGACTAATTTGGCACGTTTTTCAAGGCAATATTGCACACATTTTTCAAAACCGATCAAAATGAAAGGATTGAGATCCTTGACAACTTATTAGGCGCTAAAAAGAAGTTTGAGTTAACAATTAACTCGGATTGATTTAAAAACTCACAAAACGTGATAGGCTCGAATCTCACCGGGTTTGTTAATCTCCACACTTGTTCGTTAAGTCGTCAATTTTCGCACAATTTCCATCTTTCGTCAATTTCGGCTTTGTGTATGTTGAATGTTTACAATTTGAGACTCCAATTCGACTTTTAATGATATTTTTGAAACATTTGAATTCCAATTTTTATTTATTTTAAACAAAAATATTTTTGGATTTTTCAAAATTTTATGATTTTTTTGGAAATTTTTGGGCATTTTGAAAATTTGTGAAGTTTTAGAAATACGTACTTGTGACCCCCCTAACTTAGACTTTTGCATTGTCCTCAAGAAAAAAGGACAAAAATTTAACTCAAGGCGAATGAAAAGTGTGGACAAATAAAACAAACAAATATTAAGATGCAACACGACACTATATGACACTAATGCATGACTCAAAAATACAACAACAATCACCCCATACGCATCGGGGGTGCGACGACCTCTCATCTCTCCACAAACTCACTCGAACCCACTTACGGGGTTCGATACTCTCCTTGTCACTCCTGTCCTAGGATTATATTGCAACAATCGGAACAAGTTGGGACCTCGCCCATAGATAAAGGATAGACCGGGAGACTCGTCGTGACTCATTGGAAAGGGATCGTCGTTATGCTGACTCAAAGCGTGGTCTGCGTGCGCTGACTCTGAGGGGACACCTAGGTTTCTTTTAATTTTTAAGATGCATGGGTCGGGCTCTAAGTCGGATGAACCACAACTTTTCGGGGTCTCTATTGGTGTGGGTGGATTGTCACAACGAAGGAATTCAACAATTTTTTCTATCAATTCACTTTCGTCTAAGTGACTACAAGAGTCCAATAGGGATTGGGCTTCAATAGTAATGCTCTCATCTAGGCTCTCATCCACCGGACCGAATTCTTTTTCAAATTCTTCCATGCTCATGACCCCTAGCTCTCTCCCCTGAGTGGTGCCTGCGTCCGCTATCACTTGCTCGATCTCCAACTCCACTAGTTTTCTCTCTTCTAACCCCTATCTATCTCTTTCAATTGCGGTCACTACACACCTCTCCCCCAATTTTCTCTCATCGTCACAACTACCACCATTACTTGATGAAATAGGGCACACCCCTAACGTCTCGCTCTTGTGGGACCCTTTATTCTCGTGATTCGATGCTAAAGAGGATCCTAAGGCGTCTCCACAATACTTCTCCTCAAAGTATTCCTCTACGATCTCATTTATAAAACTTACCACATGAAGATCACCTTCTTCGCCTGGCTGTTGGGTGATATGGAAGATGTTGGTATCTAAAGTCATGTTCCCAAAAGTGAGTTGCATTCTCCCATTTCGAGTATATGATTGCGTTAGCCGTAGCTAAGAGCGGGCGCCCAAGGATGATAGGAACATGGTTGCTTGAGGTAAAGGAGGGCTCCGTGTCCCAAATGACAAAATCTGTCGGGAAGTATAAGGTGTCAACTTGGACGATCACGTCCTCAATTATGCCTCGTGGAATCTTCACGGTTCGATCCGCTAATTGGAGAGTGACCTTTGTGGGATTGAGGTCGCCCAAGTCAAGTTGCCTATAGATGGATTAAGGGAGGATATTGACACTTGCTCCCAAATCAAGTAAGGCTTTTTTGATTTTGTTTTCTCTAATGATGAAGGAAATGGTGGGTGCATCGGGATCTTTGAATTTAGGTGGGAGATCATTGAGTAGAATGGAGCTCACATTCTGTGCTAGAAAGACATTTTTCTTTACCTTCATCTTTCTCTTTACCGTCAACCAGTCTTTAATGACTTTTCCATAAGCTGGAATTTGCTTAATGGCATCGAGGAAAGGTAAATTCAGCTTTACTTGCTTTAGCACGTCTAGCACTTCATCACGTGGGTCTCCTTTCTGTGAAGGAATCAATCTTTTAGGAAACGGTGCCGCGGTGGGTGGTTTCACTACAACCTCGGGCTCACTAGTGTCGTCTTTATCACTTTCATTCAAGGGGACATCTTCGGCCACTTTCGTGCCGGGAGAAATCTCCTTGTCTTTAGGTACGTCTTGTGGAAGAGGTGACAAGTCAACGACTCTCCCACTAGGTAAAGTGGTAATTGCGCTACATTGCTCAGGATGGGCATGGGGTGTCGAGCTAACACTAGTTTGACCTTGGGGAGGTCGTTGTCCTTGGGCAGGAAATTTGCCTTTCTCTTGAACACTCAATGAGGATTGTATTTTTGACAGATTCACATTTATATCACCAATCAGACGACCATATTTGGCATTGGTTGTGGTCTGGCTTGCGATGAATTGATTAATGGTATCCTCGAGAGTTCTCCGCTGTGGCGGGATATAATTTCCTTGAGGTGGTGGTGCTTGCACATGTCCTTGCCTGTGTGGAGCTTGTTGAAATTATTGTGGTGGAGGAGGGTCAACATGCGATGGGAGGTTCATTGTGGCATGTTGTTGCCCATAGCTAAAATCGGGGTGGGTTTTCCACGAAGGGTTGTATGAATTCCCGTGAGGGGCACCGAATTTACCCTTGAAGCCTCCTATACCACTAACTTGCTCTTTCAACATTACTTTGTAGGCGGGTATCGTCGGAAAATCCTCAGTTGAATGTCCCACCTCACAAATCGCACACAGCTTCACGACAGGGTTTGGAATGGGTCCAGCTGGTCCTTTTCCATATATCTCGCATAGGTCTCGCAATCCTTTCTCAAGGGTGTCCAATCGACTGTCCGTCATAGAATTCTTATCTATGTGGAATAGGCCGAACACCGACGGAGCAGTGGTGGATTATCGATTTCGATTTTGAGCGTTCGGGTCGGAGGTATCCCAGGATTGGGTAGTCCCGGCGACATACCTCATGTGAAGATCAGCATCGTGGGCATCTAGATCGAAAAACGGACCGCTTCCCATAGTTTCAACAAGTTGTTTGGAGTTAAGATTCAACCCATTATACATAAAGGAGATGATTTGCGATGGATCAAATCCATGATGGGGGCATGAAGCAACTAACTCGTTGAAACGTTCATAACATCGATGGAATGGCTCATTTTCATGTTGCCTGAACGCTTGAATTTGAGCCTTTATAGAGATTGTTCGATGTGGTGGGAAGAATTTCTTGAGAAATTTCGACTGTAGCTCATTCCCGGATGGAATCGAGCTTGGAGGTAGAGACCATAACTAGGCTTTGGCTTTATCTTTGAGCGAGAAGGGGAAAAGTTTGAGGCGAATTACCTCTTGTGTTCAGGTTTGATCATTGAGAGTATCACACACGTCCTCAAATTCCCTAATATGGAGGCATGGCTTTTCAGAATCCATACCGTGGTAATGTGGTAGCATCTGGATCATTCTATTTTTTAAACGGAACTTCCCGGCATTATACGGGAGTATAATGCATCCCGGAGTGACAGTGCGCTCGGGATATAAGAATTCTCTCAACGGCCGCTACGGGGTCTCTTCCTCACCGGTGGGTTCATTACTATGTTGTGACATCTCTCTCTCACTTAATGACTCGGCGCTCTCACTAGGTGTGCTTGACGTGTGTCCTACGAAGGAGAATGGAGTGTTACTGGAGATTGAGTGTGACGGTGTGGGAAGTGGGATCCAGAACTGTGGGGCATTTTGAGTGTGGGGACTATCTAAATTATACTCCATTATAGGATTTTCGTGAATATTGGTTGGAGTATTATGAGGTGTGGAAGGGGTTTCAGAATTTTGCATTAAGCTTAGGAGAGATGATAATTGTGAATCTTTTTGTGTGTTTTTTTTTTAATTTTTGGTCAAGGCTTTGGATTGACTCAATCTAATCCTAAGTCTACCTAATTCCCCAGCAACGGCGCCAAAAACTTGATGCGACTGAAAATGTGTCTCAGAATTGCGTTCACTCTAGGCTCAAGTGTAAGCCTGTTGCTCAAGTAATAATCCCGGTAAGTCGGGTATCGAATCCACAGGGAAGAAGGACAACGGAGTTGTGACGACGAAATGAGACGGAGAGATCCTAACCTTGACTCAAAAAAAAGAAAAGGAAAAATTGATTTGGTTTTGAGATTGATTAAGCTAAATGTGATAATGAAAATGAGCAAAGATGCAACTAAATTACTCTACCGAAATGGAGAATGACTGATGATTTCAACAACTTTTTATTTTAAATGATGAGAGAAATAGGTCGGGAATGCAATCCCCCAACCCTAGTGTAGTGCGGTGATAATGTTAATCATAAATTTATCTGGTTGATCTGACCGAGAATTTAGTACTCCCAAGCATTATGTATACAAGGTTCAAGCCCGGGTCATACCTAATCTGAGGATGAGTAAACCGGTAGCGCGATAATGACACTCAAATTGTACTCTAAATCATCACGAGTACCCAAAGGTAAACGAGATATAAAGATCCACAATTATAATGTAATTACGCAATACGATCAAAATCAATCATTGAATTCATCGGATTAACTTTATACACATGCACTAACACATTAGATTGGGTTCATGCATCCCAACCTTTTCAACCTAGCCGGACATATTAAACTAAACGATGCATGAAATAATAACGTTACATGCAAGCAAACTCATGATAACACTAGATTGATATACGTAGTTAAGTATTATAAATGAAGAAATTCATTCAAACCATGCAGAAAAATTACCATGCAAGAATACTGAAAATCACGAAAATATAGCTGGGATTACAACTTGAAAACAAATCCGAATGTGTATGGATCTTGCAGCAATAAATCAAAGTTATGTTCCTAGATGTTATCCTCCCTTTTTCACTATCAAAAACTACTAAAAAATATCCAGAACGGCTGTTCCTAGGTTACTACCTACGTTTTTCCACTTCTTGGAGAGTTTTAACCTAAAAGGAGACTTTAGAGCCAATCAGAATGAAGAAGCAAATTCGCGCATCAGGCCCCCCGAACCGGTTGCAAGTGCCCCGAACCGGTTCGCCCCCCAAACCGGTTCACGTGTGGGTTCACGAATGTATGTTGGTCAGGGGTGTTTCTTCTTCCATTTAACACTTAGAATTTTTCTTGTCTTCTTTTCTTTCTTCTTTGGATTTTTCTTCAACTTCAACTGGTCATAAATCGTCAACCGTAGCTCGGATTTGGGTGCCGTTTCTTCCAGTGTTCTGGTTGTTCCGAGCTATTCAACTTTCCAGTTGACTCCTCCTTCGGTATCTGGCTAAAAAATTACCAAATTTCCCTTGAACTTTCCTTCTTAGCTTTTATTTCATTGTCTCTCTTTCTCTTTTGCACTGCTTGCATAATTAACCTGTAAAATCAATAAGAGAAGAATGAAACATGAAATACTTGCCAACGAAGGTTAGTAGAATAAATGTGCGTCAAATCCATATAGGTTACATCACTCGGGTTCACAAATACACTGAAATTAGGGGAATAAATATACAATATTTATGTCCAATCAAACCCCCCTAACTTAGAACTTGCGTGTCCCGAGCAATGTAAAAGAATCCTAATGAGGTTCAACTCTTAAAAATCACATTTTATTAGGATAGAATACCTTTTTCACAGGCAAGCGATTTCATTTAGTGCATGCAACAAGCCTTTAAACCCATAGGTCACCCTAGTAGGACGAGTTGTGTCTCGTGAGGGTTTGCAGAGAATATACCCACAAAATTCGACTCAAAGAAATTTCAAAATATGCAAAAATTGTGTACTTCAAACTTTTCAGAAAATAGTCATCAGCACGTCATATTTACGAGTCTCAAACCTTAGTGCGTGTGTGCAAAGCCGGAAATATAACCGCCAATTTCCACCGATTGATCATTACGTTACTTATTTGAAAGTTCGTTTTGATTTCAATTTCTCACAGAACGCTCTCACAAACGAATCTCTCAGATTATGGCTATTATCTCGGTATGCGTGATATAAAGAGTAAATGTAATGGAAGCAAATTCACTTATGCAATTAGAAAGACGGAAACTTTATGGTGAAAGGATCTCATCAATGGATTACGATTTTAAAAACGGAAACATTGCCTCTATTTCGCGCACTTAACCTCTTATATTATCTTTTGGTGTCTTAACTCTCCACGCGGTAATCAATTTTAGCAATTTGGACTCGGTTAGGACTTTTTCGGGTTGTAGGTTGCATTGGGTAAAATGAAGGAGGTATGGAAGGTTGGAATTGGAAAGTCATTAATGATGTCCATTTGTGCTTTTTCCGGGCTATTGCACATTTTTTCCTTCTTTTTCTATTTTTTTTACACTTTTCTTTTCTTGATAACTTTTGTTGAGCATTCTTCTATTTTTTTCTTGCCCCTTTTTGTTGAACTTTTTGGACTTAAATTCTGAATTTTCTCATTTTTCGCAATTCCGGCTATTTTGGGTTTTTCGGGTTGTCAAACGAAAGGGAAAATTATTCGGCTCAATTTGGGTTGCAAAGGGTGATTTTTCGCTACTTTTTCTGGCCAAAATTTTGGGTGACAAACGAGGGCCTACTTCATTGTCCAAAATGCCAATTGCGTTACCATATGCGTTTCGAGGTGAATTTAAGTTTAGAGACTAATTTGGCACATTTTTCAAGGCAATATTGCACACATTTTTCAAAACCGATCAAAATGAAAGGATTGAGATCTTTGACAACTTATTAGGCGCTAAAAAGAACTTTGAGTTAACAATTAACTCGGATTGATTTAAAAACTCGCGAAACGTGATAGGCTCGAATCTCACCGGGTTTGTTAATCTCCACACTTGTTCGTTAAGTCGTCAATTTTCGCTCAATTTCCATCTTTGGTCAATTTCGGCTTTGTGTATGTTGAATGTTTACAATTTGAGACTCCAATTCGACTTTTAATGATATTTTTGAAAAATTTGAATTCCAATTTTTATTTATTTTGAACAAAAATATTTTTGGATTTTTCAAAATTTTATAATTTTTTGGGGGCATTTTGAAAATTTGTGAAGTTTTAGAAATACGTACTTGTGACCCCCACTAACTTAGACTTTTGCATTGTCCTCAAGAAAAAAGGACAAAAATTTAACTCAAGGCGAATGAAAAGTGCGGACAAATAAAACAAACAAATATTAAGATGCAACACGACACTATATGACACTCATGCATGACTCAAAAATACAACAACAATCACCCCATACGCGTCGGGGGTGCGACGACCTCTCATCTCTCCACAAACTCACCCTACCCCACTTACGGGGTTCGATACTCTCCTTGTCACTCCCGTCCTAGGATTATATTCCAACAATCGGAACATGTTGGGACCTCGCCCATAGATCAAGGATAGACCGGGAGGCTCGTCATGACTAATTGGAAAGGGATCGTCGGGATGCTAACTCAAAGCATGGTCTGCGTGCGCTGACTCGGAGGGGACACCTAGGTTTCTTTCAATTTTTAAGATGCATGGGTCGGGATCTAAGTCGGATTAACCACAACTTTTCGGGGCCTCTATTGGTGTGGGTGGATTGTCACAACGAAGGAATTCATCAAATTTTTTTTCAATTCACTTTCGTCTAAGTGACTACAAGAGTCCAATAGGGATTGGACTTCAATAGTAATGCTCTCATCTAGGCTCTCATCCACCGAACCGAATTCTTTTTCAAATTCTTCCATGCTCATGTCCCCTAGCTCTCTCCCACGAGTGGTGCCTGCGTCCGCTATCACTTGCTCGATCTCCAACTCCACCAATTTTCTCTCTTCTAACCCCTATCTCTCTCCTTCAATTGCGGTCACTACACACCTCTCCCCCACTTTTCTCTCATCGTCACAACTACCACTATTACTTGATGAAATAGGGCACACCCCTAACGTCTCGCTCTTATGGGACCCTTTATTCTCGTGATTCGACGCTAAAGAGGATCCTAAGGCGTCTACACAATACTTCTCCTCAAAGTATTCCTCTACGATCTCATTTATAAAACTTACCACCTGAAGATCATCTTCTTCCCCTGGCTGTTGGGTGATATGGAAGATGTTGGTCTCTAAAGTCATGTTCCCAAAAGTGAGTTGCATTCGCCCATTCCGAGTAATGATGATTGCGTTAGCCGTAGATAAGAACGAGCGCCCAAGGATGATAGGAACATGGTTGCTTAAGGTAAATGAGGGCTCCGTGTCCCAAATAAAAAAATCTACCGGGAAGTAGAAGGTGTCAACTTGGACTATCACGTCCTTAATTATGCCTCATGGAATCTTCACTGTTCGATTCGCTAATTGGAGAGTGACCTTTGTGGGCTTGAGGTCGCCCAAGTCAAGTTACCTATAGATGGAGTAAGGGAGGATATTGACACTTGCTCCCAAATCAAGTAAGGCTTTTTCGATTTTGTTTTCTCCAATGATGCAGGAAATGGTGGGTGCACCGGGATCTTTGAATTTAGGTGGGAGATCATTGAGTAGAATGGAGCTCACATTTTGTGCTAGCAAGACATTTTTCTTTACCTTCATCTTTCTCTTTACCATCAACAAATCTTTAATGACTTTTCCATAAGCTGGAATTTGCTTAATGGCATAGAGGAAAGGTAAATTCAGCTTTATTTGCTTTAGCACGTCTAGCACTTCATCACGTGGGACTCCTTTCTGTGAAGGAATCAATCTTTTAGGAAATGGTTCCGTGGTGGGTGGTTTCACTACTACCTCGGGCTCACTAGTGTCGTCTTTATCACTTTCATTCAAGGGGACATCTTCGGCCTCTTTCGTGCCAGGCAAAATCTCCTTGTCTTTAGGTACGTCTTGTGGAAGAGGTGACAAGTCAACCACTCTCCCACTATTTAAAGTGGTAATTGCGCTACATTGCTTAGGATGGTCATGGGGTGTCGAGCTAACATTAGTTTGACCTTGGGGAGGTCGTTGGCCTTGGGAAGGAAATTTGTCTGTCTCTTGAACACTCAATGAGGATTGTATTTTTGACAGATTCGCATTTATGTCGCCAATCAGACGATCATATTTGGCATTAGTTGCGGTCTGGCTTGCGATGAATTGGTTCATGGTATCCTCGAGAGTTCTCCACTATGGCGGGATATAATTTCCTTGAGGTGGTGGTGCTTGCACATATCCTTGCGTGTGTGGAGCTTATTGAAATTGTTGTGGGGGATGAGGGGCAACATACGAAGGGGGGTTCATTGCGGCATGTTGTTGCCCGTAGCTAAAACCGGGGTTGTTTTTCCATGAAGGGTTGTATGAATTCCCGTGCGGGGCACCGAAATTACCCTTAAATACTCCTATACCACTAACTTGCTCTTGCAACATTACTTTATAGGCGAGTATCGTCGGACATTCCTCAGTTGAATGTCCCACCTCACAAATCGCACACACCTTCACGAGAGGGTTTGGAATGGGTCCAGCTGGTCCTTTTCCATATATCTCGCATAGGTATCACAATCCTTTCTCAAGGGTATCCAATCGACTGTCCGTCATAGAATTCTTATCTACGTGGAATAGGACGGACGCCGACGGAGCAATGGTGGATTGTCAATTTCAATTTTGAGCATTCGGGTCGGAGGTATCCCAGGATTGGGTAGTCTCGGCGACACACCTCATGTGAAGATCAGCATCGTGGGAATCTAGATCGACAAACGGACCGCTTCACATAGTTTCAACAAGTTGTTTGGAGTTAAGATTCAACCCATTATAGATAAAGGATATGATTTGCGATGGATCAAATCCATGATGGGGGTATGAAGCAAATAACTCGTTGAAACGTTCATAACATCGATGTAATGGCTCATTTTCATGTTGCCTAAACGCTTGAATTTGAGCCTTTATAGAGATTGTTCGATGTGGTGGGAAGAATTTCTTGAGAAATTTCGACTGTAGCTCATTCCAGGATGGAATCGAGCTTGCAGGTAGAGACCATAACCAGGCTTTAGCTTTATCCTTGAGCGAGAAGGGGAAAAGTTTGAGTCGAATTACCTCTTGTGTGCAGGTTTGATCATTGAGAGTATCGTACACGTCCTCAAATTCCCTAATATGGAGGTATGGCTTTTCAGAATCCATACCGTGGTAATGCAATAGCATCTGAATCATTCCATTTTTTAAACGGAACTGCCCGGCATTATACGAGAGTATAATGCATCCCGGAGTGACAGTGCGCTCGGGATATAAGAATTCTCTCAACGGCCGGTACGGGGGCTCTTCCTCACCAGTGGGTGCATTACTATGTTGTGACATCTCTCTCTCACTTAACGACTTGGCGCTCTCACTGGGTGTGCTGGCGTGTGTGCTAAGAAGGAGAATGGAGTGTTACTGGAGATTGAGTGTGACGGTGTGGGAGGCGGGATCCAGAACTGTGGGGCATTTGGAGTGTGGGGACTATCTAGATTATACTCCACTATAAGATTTTCGTGAATATTGGTTGAAGTATTATGAGGTGTGGAAGGGGTTTCAGAATTTTGCATTAAGCTTAGGAGAGATGATAATTGTGAATCTTTTTGTGTTTTTTTTTTTTTTAAATTTTTGGTCAAGGCTTTGGATTGACTCAATCAAATCCTAAGTCTATCTAATTCCCCGGCAACGGCGCCAAAAACTTGACGCAACTGAAAATGTGTCTCAGAAGTGCGTTCACTCTAGGCTCAAGTGTAAGCCTGTCGCTCAAGTAATAATCCCGGTAAGTCGGGAATCGAATCCACAGGGAAGAAGGACAACGGAGTTGTGACGACGGAACGAGACGGAGAGGTAGGACCTTGACGCAAAAAAAAGAAAAGTAAAAATTGATTTGGTTTTGAGATTGATTAAGCTAAATGCGATAATGAAAATGAGCAAAGATGCCACTAAATTACTCTACCGAAATGGAGAATGGCTGATGATTTCAACAACTTTTTATTTTAAATGATGAGAGAAACAGGTCGGGAATGCAATCCCCCAACCCTAGTGTAGTGCGGTGATAATGTTAATCATAAATTTATCTGGTTGATCTAACCCAAAATTTAGTACTCCCAAGCATTATGTATACGAGGTTCAAACCCGCGTCATACCTAATCTGAGGATGAGTAAATCGGTAGCGCGATAATGACACTCAAATTGTACTCTAAATCATCACGAGTACCCAAAGTAAACAAGATATAAAGATCCACAATTATAATGTAATTACACAATACGATCAAAATCAATCATTGAATTCACCGGATTAACTTTATACACATGCACTAACACATTAGATTGGGTTCATGCATCCCAACCTTTTCAACCTAGCCGGACATAATAAACGGAACGATGCATGAAATAATAACGTTGAATGCGAGAAAACTCATGATAACACTAGATCGATATACGTAGTTAAGTATTATAAATGTAGAAATTCATTCAAACCATGCAGAAAAATTACCATGCAAGAATACTGAAAATCACAAAAATATAGCTGTGATTACAACTTGAAAACAAACCTGGAAGTGTATGGATCTTGCAGCAATAAATCAAAGTTATGTTCCTAGATGTTATCCTCCCTTTTTCTCTATCAAAAACTACTAAAAAATATCCAGAACGGCTATTCCTAGGTTACTACCTACGTTTTTCCACTTCTTGGAGAGTTTTAACCTAAAAGGAGACTTTGGAGCCAATCAGAATGAAGGAGCAAATTCGCGCATCAGGCCCCCCGAACCGGTTCGCAAGTACCCCAAACCGGTTCGCCCCCCAAATTGGTTCGCGTGTGGGTTCGCGAATGTATGCTGGTCTGGGGTGCATTTCTTCCATTTAACACTTAGAATTTTTCTTGTTTTCTTTTCTTTCTTCTTTGGATTTTTCTTCAACTTCAGTTGGTCATAAATCATCAACCGTAGCTCGGATTTGGGTACCGTTTCTTCCAGTGTTCTCGTTGCTCCGAGCTCTTCAACTTTACAATTGACTCCTCCTTCGGGATCTGGCTGCAAAATTACCAAATGGCCCTTGAACTTGCCTTCTTAGCTTTTCTTTCATTGTCTCTCTTTCTCTTTTGCACTGCTTGCATAATTAACCTGTAAAATCAATAAGAGAAGCACGAAACACGAAATACTTGCCAACGAAGGTTAGTAGCATAAATGTGCGTCAAATCCATACAGGTTACATCATTCGGGTTCACAAATACACTGAAATTAGGGGAATAAATATACAATATTTATGTCCAATCAACTTAGACTTAAAAATATAGTGTTAAAGAGGGAACAACGAAATAACACCTGAACGGCCCCATGATAGTCCCCGATAATGTAACTCGTAGGAACTGACCGCGTGATCACATGACTCCCGATTTGAGAATACGATGATAATTTGAAAATATCCAAACTTAGCCTTGAAACTTGGCATTCGAGGGGGAAACCCCAAAACAGCTCCCGAATGGCCCCGTGAGAGGGACCGACACCTTGTATGAGACCAATGTAACTCATAAGAATTGACCGTATGATCATAGGACTCCCTATTTGAGAATACGACAATATTTTGAAAACATCCAGACTTTCGCATTAAAACATGGCATTAAAGGGGAAAATCCTGAAACATCCACTAAATAGTCCCGTTAGAGGCACTAACACATCGCACTAGATCAATGTAACTCATAGGAACTGATCGCGTGCTCACACGACTCATGGTTTGAGAATACGACAATAATTTGAAAATACCTAGACATAGGATTAAAAGCATGGTGCTAGAGGGTGAAACCCCAAAATAGCTCTGAAATGGCCCCGTGAGAGGTACCTACACCATGCACTAGACCAATACGATGATAATTTGAGAATATCTAGACTTAGGCTTAAAAACATGGCCTTAGGGATCGGCTTAAAAACATGGCATTAGAGGAAAAAAACTCGAAGAAACACTCGACCCCCTCCCCCCCCCCCCGTGAGAGGCACCAACACCTCGCATGGGACCAATGTAACTCGTAGAAATTGACTGCGCGATCAAGGGAATCCCAGTTTAAGAATACGATGATAATTTTAAATATCTAGACTTAGGCTTAAAAACATGGCATTAGAGGGAGAAAACCCAAAACAGCCCCCGAACGGCCCCATGAGAGGGACCGACACCTCTCACGAGATCAATGTAACTCGTAAAATTGATTGCGTGATCATAAGACTCCTGATTTGAGAATACGGTGATAATTTGAAAATATCCGGACTTCAGCATAAAAACTTAATGTTCAAAGGGAAAATCTCAAAACAACCATGAAACAGTCCCGTCAGAGTCACCAACACATCGCACGAGATCAATGTGGTCACATGACTCTCGGTTTGAGAATACGATAATAATTTGAAAATACCTAGACTTAGGCTTAAAAGAATGTTGTTACAGGGTGAAAACCCGAAATAGCTCCCAAATGGCACCGTGAGAGGTACCGACACCATGCACTAGACCAATACGATGATAATTTGAGAATATCAACACTTAGGCTTCAGAACATGGCATTATAGATAGGCTTAAATACATGGCGTTAGAGGGTGAAAACCCAAAACAACACTCGAACCCCCCCGTGAGAGGCACCAACACCTCGCACGGGACCAATGTTACTCGTGGAAATTGACCGTGCAATCGAGGGACTCCCAGTTTGAGAATACGATGGTAATAGAAACATATCTAGAGTTAGGCTTAAAAACATGGCATTAGAGGGCGAAAACTCGAAACAGCACCTAAATAGCCCCGTGAGAGGCACTAGCACCTCGCACGGGACCAAAGTAACTAATAGGAACTGATCGCGTGGTAATGGAACATTGGTTTGATAATACGATGATAATTTGAAAATATCCAGACTTAGGCTTAAAAACATGACATTGGAGGGAGAAACCCTGAAATAGCCCTCGAACGGCCCCGTGAGAGGCCCCAACACCTCGCACAGGACCAATATAACTTGTAGCAGCTGACCTCGCGGTCAAAAGACTCATGGTTTCACAATATGATGATAAATTGAAAATATCTAAACTTAGTCTTAAAAACCTTGCGTTAGAGGGGGAAATCCAAAAAAAGGGCCCCGTGAGAGGCACCGACACCTCACACGGGACAAATTTAACTCATACTAACTGAGTGCGCGGTCAAGGGACTCCCGATTTGATAATACGATGATAATTTGAAAATATCTAGATTTAGACTTAAAAACATGACGTTAGAGAGTAAAACCCCAAAACAGCCAGTGAAAGGTCCCTTGAGAGGCACCGACACCTCACACGGGACTAATGTGACTCGTAGGAATTGATCGCGTGGTCACAGGACTTTCGATTTGAGAATGTGATGATAATTTAAAAATATCTAGATTTAGGATAAAAACATGGAGTTAGAGGGAGAAACCCCGAAATATCTTGCAAACGGCGTCGTGAGAGGCACAAACACCTCGAACGGGACCAATGTTACTCGGAGGAACTGACCGCTTGGTCACGCGACTCCCGATTAAAGAATACAATGATAATTTGAAAATATCTAGACTTAGGATTAAAAATATGGTGTTAGAGATAGGCATAAATACATGGCATTAGAGGTTTTAACATGGCATTAGAGATAGGCTTAAATACATGGCATTAGTGGGAACAAACCCGAAAATACCCTCGAACTGCCCCGTGAGAGGCAATAATACCATGCATGGGGCCATTATAAATCGTAGGAACTGACTTCATGATAAAGGGAATCCCGAATTGATAATATCACAATAATTTGAAAATATCAAGATTTAGGCTTAAAAACATGGTGTTAAAGAGAGAAAATGCAAAACAGCCCCCAAACGGCCCCTGGTGAGGCACAAGCACCTCGAACAGGACCAAAGTAACCCATAGGAACTGACCATGTGGTCATGGGAATCCCAATTTGAGAATAAAATGATAATTTGAAAATATCTGGTCTTAGTCTTAAAAACATGGCGTTAGAGGGAAAAACCCCGAAGAAGCCCCCCGAACGGCCCCGCGAGAGGCACCAACACCTCGTACGAGACCAATATAACTCGTAGGAACTGACCGCATTGTCAAATGACTCTCGGTTTGAAAATATGATGATAATATGAAAATATCTAGACTTAGTCTTAAAAACATGTCATTAGAAGTGGAAATCCGGAAACAACCCTCGAACGGCCCCATGATAGGCACTGACACCTTAGACAGGATAAATGTAAGTCATAGGAATAGACGGTGCGGTCAAGGAACTCCCTATTTGATAATATGAGAATAATTTGAAAATATCTAGACTTAGCCTTAAAAACTGGGCATTAAAGGGAGAAACCCCGAAACAGCCTCCAAACGACCCTATGAGAGGCACCAACACCTCGCGCTGGACAAATGTAAGTCGTAGGAACTGATCGCGTGGTCACATGACTCCAAGTTTGATAATATGAAAATAATTATCAAATATATAGACTTAGGCTTAAAAACATGACATTAGAGGGAGAAACCCTGAAACAACCCCTAAACCGCCCATGAGCGGTACCAACACCTCGCACGGGACTAATGTAACTCCTACGAACTGATCGCATGGTCAACGAACTCCATGTTGAACAATATGAATATAATTTAAAAATATCTAGACTTACTCTTAAAAATATGACATTAGAGGGGGAAACCCCGAAACAACCCCTGAACAGCCCAATGAGAGGTGTCGCACCTCTCACAGGACCAATGTAACTCTAGGAACTAATCGTGGTCACAAAACTCCCGATTTGAGAATACGACGATAATTTCAAAATATCTAGACTTAGGGTTAAAAACATGGCGTTAGAAGGCGAAACCCGAAAATAGCTCCCAAAGGGCCCCGTGAGAGGCACCGACGCCACTACACCCTATGAGAACATTTGTAACAAACATATATTTATTTTTGTAATAGTTAGAGTCCGTTAGGATTTCCTAACGGTTTTTAAGTGTTAGTAATGACCCATGTCCGTTACAATTGAATTTGAATGTATTTATACCATCTTTTAATGTGATTTTCTTTTTAAATTTAATTTTTTGACATATAAAAAGAAGTGTTCGCAAAAAAATTGGTTGTAAGTTGGAAACTCCTATTCAGTTACTCATTTTTAGCTCCTCATTTCGTCCCCTAATTTCTAGGTTCATTTCTCCATCTCTCACATAACTCGTTGGTTCCAATTTCCAAATGGGCTCCAAAATATATTAAAGCTTCGAGAAATTGCCCTCAAACGGCCTCGTCAAATGGGTTCCAAAATACATAGCATTCGAAATCGCCCTCAAACGGCCCCGTCAGAGGCACCAACACCTCGCACGGGATCAATGTAACTCATAGGAACTGATCGCGCATTCAATCGACTCCCAATTTGAGAATACGATGATAATTCGAAAATATCTGGAGTTAGGCTTAAAAACGTGGCATTAGAGGGCGAAACCCCGAAAGGCCCGGTGAGAGGCGTCAACAACTCGCACGAGGAAAATTTAACTCGGTGGGAACTGACTGTGTGGTCAAGGGACTCCCGGTTTTATAATAAGTCGATACTTCTAAAATATATCGACTAAGGCTTAAAAACATGGTGTTAGAGGGGGAAACCCCGAAACAACCCATAATCATACCCATGATTGTCATTGACACCTCGTACACGATCAATGTCACTCGTAGGAAATGATCACGTGAACAAGGGACTCTCGGTTTGAGAATACAAAAATAATCTTAACATATCTAAACTTAGGCTTAAAACAAGGCGTTAGGGGAAAAAACCCAAAACAGCACCGTGAAATGCACTGACAGGTAGCACGGGACCATTGAAACTCGTAGGAACTGACCTGTAGTCATGGGAATCTTAATTTCAGAATACAATGATAATTTGAAAATATATAGACTTTGATTTAAAAACATGGGTTGGAGGGAAACACAAAAAAGCCCCTGAATGGCCATATGAGAGGCACCAACACCTCGAATGGGACCAATGTAACTCGAACGAATTTACCATGTGCTCATGGGACTTGCGATTATAAAATACGATGATAATTTAAAAATATCCAGACTTAGCCATAAAAACATGGCGTTAGTGGGGGAAATCCCGAAACAACCCCTAAACGGACCATTGAGAGGGCGAAACCTCGAAACAATCCTGTGAGAGGCTTCGAAACCTCTCAGGGTCAAATGTAACTCGTAAAAAATGATCCCGTGGTCACGGGACTCACGATTTGAGAATGCGATAATTATTATAAAATACCAAGACTTCGGCTTTAAAACATGGATTAAAGGGCTAAACCCTAAAACAGCCCCCAATCGGCCCCATAAGAGGCATTGACACCTCACACGGGACCAATGTAACTCGTAGGAACTGATCTTGCGGCCAAAAGACTCCTGGTTTCACAATATGATGATAAATTGAAAATATCTTAACCTAGTCTTACAAACATAATGTTAGAGGGGGAAATCCCAAAACGGGCCCGTGAAAGGCACCGACACCTCGTACGGCACAAATTTAACTCATAGGAACTGACTGTACGGTCAAGGGATTCCAGATTTGAGAATACGATAATAATTTCAAATTATCTAGATTTAGGCTTCAAAACATAATGTTTGAGAGGAAAACCCTGAAACAGCCACCGAACGGCCCCATGAGAGGAACTGACACCTCACACAGGACCAATGTAACTCATTGGAATTGATCGCGTGGTCACAGGACCTCCGATTTGAGAATGCAATAATAATTTAAAACTATCAAGATTTAGGCTAAAAAACCGGTTGTTAGAGCGAGAAACCCTAAAATAGCATGCAAACCGCCCCGTGAGAGGCACCAACACCTCGCACGGGACCAATGTAACTCGTAGGAACTGATTACTTGGTCACGAGATTCCCAGTAAGAGAATACGCTGATCATTGGAAAATATCTGGACTTAGGATTAAAAACATTGAATTAGAGATAGGCTTAAATACATGGCATTAGAGGGTGAAAAACAAGAAACATCCATTGACCTCCCCCGTGCGAGGCACCAACACCATGCACGAGACCATTGTAACTTGTAGGAGTTAATCGCATGGTGAAGGGACTCCTGATTTTACAATATGATGATAATTTGAAAATATCTAGACCTAGGCTTAAAACATGGTGTTAGAGGGAGAAAATGCAAAAACAGCCCCCAAACGACACCTTGTGAGGCACATGCACCTCGAGTGGGACCAAAGTAACTCATAGGAACTGACCGCGTGGTCTTGGGACTCCCAATTTTAGAATACGACAATAATTTGAAAATATCTAAACCTAGTCTTAAAAACATGGCGTTAAAAGGAGAAACCCCGAAGCAGCCCCGAATGGCCCCATGACAGGCACCAACACCTCGCATGGGACCAATATAACTCGTAGGAACTAACCGCACTGTCAAAGGACTCCCGGTTTGAAAATACGATGATAATTTGAAACTATCTAGACTTAGGCTTAAAAACATGGCGTTAGAAGTGGAAATCCTGAAACAACCCCCGAACGGCCGCATGATAGGCATTAACAACTTAGACGGGACAAATGTAACTCGTAGGAATAGACCACGCGGTCAAAGAACTACCGATTTGAGAATAAGAGGATAATTTGAAAATATCTAGACTTAGGTTTAAAAACTGGGCATTAGAGGGAGAAACCCCAAAATAGCATCCAAGCGGCCCTCTAAGAGGCACTAACACCTCATGCGGGACAATTGTAACTCGTAGGAATTGATCGTATGGTCACCGGACTCTAGGTTTGATAATATGACAATAATTTTAAAATATATAGACTTAGGCTTAAAAACATGATGATAGAGGGAGAAACCCTGAAATAGCCCCTAAACCGCCCGTGAGTGGCACCGACACCTCGTAGGGACTAATGTAACTCCTACGAATTGGTTGCGTGGTTACAAGACTCCCTGTTTAACAATATGACGATAATTTGAAAATATCTAGACTTAGTCTTAAAACATGACGTTAGAGGGGGAAACCCCAAAACATCCCCCGAGTGGCTCCGTGAGAGGCGCCGACACCTCCCACTGGACCAACGTAACTCGTAGGAACTAATCGCCTGGTCACAAAACTCCTAATTGAGAATACGATGATAATTTCCAAATATATAGACTTAGTCTTAAAAACATGGCGTTAGAGGGAGAAACCCCGAAATAGCCCCAAAAGGGCCCCGTGAGAGGCACCGATACCTCACACGAGACCAATGTAACTCGTAAGAACAGATCGTGTGGTAATGGGACACCCGGTAAGAGAATGTGGTGATAATTTGAAAATATCTAAACTTAGGCTTAAAAACATAGTGTTAGAATAGGCGTAAAAACATGCCATTAGAGGGAAAAAACTCGTAACAACCCTTGAACTGGCCTGAGAGAGGCACCAACGCCTCGCACGGGAATAATGTAACTCATAGGAACTATCCTCTTGGTCAAGGGACTCGCGGTTCTATAATACAATGATAATTTAAAATTATCTTGTATTAAGCTTAAAAGCATGGCCTTAGAGGGAAAAAACTAGAAACAACCCTAAAATGGCTCCATGGGAGGCTGCCCACCTCACACGGGACAAAAGTAACTCATAAGAACAAACTGCGTGGTCATGGGACACCCGGTTTGAGAATAAGAGGATAATTTGAAACTATCTTGACTTAGGTTTAAAAACCTAACGTTGGAAAGAGAAACCCTCATCCATCAAACGGCGCTGTAAGAGGCAATAACACCTTGCACGAGACCAATTTAACTCGTAGGAACATATCGCATGGTCAAAGGACTCCCTGTTTGACAATACGATGATAATTTGAAAATATATACACTTAGTCTTAAAAAGATGGCGTTCGAGGAGGAAATCCTGAAACAAAACCCTATTAGCCCTGTGAGAGGTGTCGACACCTCGCACGGGACCAAGGTAACTCGTAGGAACTAACAGCATGATCACGGGACTCCCGATTTTATAACGCGCTGATAATTTTAAAATATCCATACATAGCCTTTATAGAATCCCTACAGCGGAAATATTGCGACTTCTCAAATAAAATCCAATTCTAATAATACCAAATTTTAGTTAAACACTAAAACATGCATTTAGATGATTTATCAAATAAAATAAAGCATGCAAGATAAAATAAACAATTTCAGGAAAAATCCCCCAAAGGGGTAAAACCTTTTTATTTTCACTATAATTTGTAAAGAACGGTTACACAGATTATAATGAAAATAAGAGCTCCATACGAAATAACCTCAAATGTCGGTTTTGATGTCTCGGATGAAATCTCCTGCAGGAACTCCAGGTGGTTAGAAATGAAGAAGATAAACGGATTCTCCACAAGTTCGTCGGATGGAACTTTCCCTTTCCAAGAGGGCGGCAATGAATAAGAGAGACGACTTCTCCATAAGTATGAAAAAAAAAGCAAAGTAGTGTTCTTAGGTTTCAAAAGGATTCACAAAAGTATGAGAATGATGTGTGAATCAAAACATGAGTTTTGGACTAAAAAATATGATGACTTGACCAAATAGAACTCTCAAAATCGTCTCTCTAAGTCTTGAAAAATAACTCCGCCGAAGTTGGCTTTTATAGGAAAACCAAAAGGAATTTTAATATTTTGGAACTCTTGTCAGCGTCAGGTACCCCAAACCGGTTCGGCAGGTACCTTGAACCGGTTTTCACCCAAACTAGTTTGGCCTTAGGTTCGCGATAGTTCGCTGGTTTTGGGGCTAAAAATACACACATCATTCTTCCAAGGCTTTTCTTTGAATTTTCTCCATTTTCAAAGGGCCATAACTTCTTCACTGTAGCCCAGATTGATGTGCCATTTCTTCTAATATCTTCGTGACGTCGAGCTCTTCAACTTTCCAGTTGATCAGACCTCCAAACGGTGGCTAAAAAATTACCAAAATCCCCTTGAAATTTTTTATCTTGCTTTTCTTTCATTGTTTTGGCTTCTCTTGCGTACCACTTGCATAAAGTCTGTAAAAACGTGGAACGTGAAGTCATTGAGGCAGATGTGGGACATATAATGGAGATGTTGAATGCTTGATTCCAAGAATTCAAATAGAGGTCGTCATGTGATATCGGTAAGGGACGTGCCTTTTTGTAGATGCATACGACATACACAAATGTAAGAGATCGGACATGAGAAAAATTTCCTTACAAATCTCCACCTATGTCTATGCTGGCACAAAATAAAAAATCCGAATAATTATCATTTAATTGACCTATACAAATATATTCTCCCATGAACCCAAAACTGGAAAGATACAAATGAGTAGTCTTCATCGTTTGTTCTTCAAATCTTCATAAACTCAAACCTTTTCTCATCAGGGTGTGCAACATATGATCATCAATGTAGTACCTACACACATGAGAAAAAGAAAAATACCAAGTGATGTATTTGAAATGAGATAAACACACATACCAATGTATGAGAAAATCATATGTAAAATCTCAAAAACTCCCCCAAAATTCAAACTCCCCCATAAAACGATAATTCCTTCTCCCCCTTTTTATTATGTCCCCAAATAGACAAATGAGAAGAATAAATCAAAAAACCAAAGTCGGGGTGTCACCGTATTCAAAACAAGGCATCAATCAAATGGCAAACTTGCTCTTGCAAAGAGATGCTAAAAAAAACATTTACAAACTATTTTTTGAATTTTTCAAAATTTTCATTCAAAAATAAGATACTAAAAATCACACCATGGATTTAAACTCAAACAACCAAGTCATGGAAACGGAATGTATGGGTGTGAACACATTCGATAGGTAAATCAACTCAATCAATCATATGTGCAGGATGCATAGTGTAGTCCTAACGAATGAACATCAAAAGTATCCTTAGGTGTAAAATTTTTTGAATTTAGATGACATTGTCTTAAGCAAATCAACAAATCAAAGTCAAAGTGATTTCCACCCCTAATAACGTCCAAAACTACATAGAGATTTTTCAAGACTTTCAAGGACGTGCAAACCCGCTATAAAATATCCAACCAAACTCCCTCATATATATTTTCTTTTAGAGGAAATATAAATTCTCAAACATTGGAGAATTGATGCAAAAACCTAATTGGCCCATAATTGGCATGAATTTCTTTTTATTGCTTTTAAATTTTGCGGCCTCTTTTAAACCTCTTTGGATCTCGGATAATAAAATTCCTCAATTTTTTAGGTCTGATATAATGGTGGATTAGTATGCGCAAAGGTCAAATGTGAACCTTTCCCAGCCCTTCCCCGTTTTCAAATAAAGCACACAAACTCACAAATGGTTCTCACATGCACAACTTTCTTATCAAGTTTTATTGCGCTTGGTTCGTTTTAAGGACAGGATTAAAGTGAAAACACCCAAACAACATGTGATAAGACAAGCACAATAATCAAGAAAATCCGTGATTGTGTGCAATAATGGAAATCATAAGTCAAACATGTAGGAAGTAACACTTAATAACATCATAATGACTCCAAACATTATAAAGCACATGGATGAATAGACCTATTGTCTCAAAACACTATCAAATAGTCGCATGAAAAAAAATGGAATTATGTTGTGACTCCGTCATCCTTATTTTCCATCCATAAACGGTGCAAACAAAAAACAAAACACTTTTTGGATTTTTTCAAAAGTTTATCAAAATAAAATGTTTTTGTAGTTTTCAAATTTTTCAAACAGAAAAAATGTAACTACAAAATGATACAACCAGCAATAGGCATATAATATCGATTTGAGCAACATCCTATGCTAGCAAACAGTAATCACAAAAGAGATATCACAATGAAAGCATATGTGATAAATAAGCATTGCAGTGATATCAATTAAGCATGGATGTCAAGAATAACTGCATATAAATTGACCAGAAGTAACCCATCAGTACCTAGAACCTAAGCATATGAACACCGGGTACTGAAATTTGAAGGGAAGCAAAAACAAAATTTCCAGACAGGTCGCTCAAATGACATATAGATATCACTCGAACGAGAAAACCAAAATCTCCTAGAATGCCCAGTAAATCATACAGTTTTGCCCAGTGCAAAAATTTCGTGAAAACAGTACCTGTAAGGGGCAAATAGATCCAAAACAGTGCTAAAACAGTAGAGAAACACACAAATACAACAAATAAACCAATGTGCGCTACATCAAAGTGAGTCATAACACTAGAAAGAATATAACATGATGCATAGCTAGTTTATGACAAACATCCAACACAATCAACCAAAAGATTTAACATGGGGTGAATCACGTGCAAGCAAACGAGAGTTGTGAACAAAAAGACCATATCCCTCTAAATTCGATTTTCTAACCCAAATAGATTTGTAACGACAAATGGGTGTTTAGGGAATTGAATTTATTATTTTATTAACCTTCCTAGGTTCTTTTAAAAGCTTGTAACAAAAGCGCCCAAGATGACCTTGCCTATCACAATGTGTGCAAGTGTAAATCGGGTGGTGTGTGTTACCTAAAGGTGGCCCTCTCCTCAAATTTCTCGGTTTCTCTCTCCAAATTTGCATAGGTGTCACTCTCCTAATGATCTTAGGAGGTTCTCTCACGATGTTCCTAGGGGGCTCTTTCCTAACAAACTTAGGTGCCTCTTTCTTAACAATCCTAGGAGGCTCTCTCACACGTGTGGGAATGGGTGCAACATATTTTTCAAGACCAATCCCACCCCTATCCTTTTTGATGTCGACGGTGCCTAAAATCTTATCAAGTTTTCACTACACCAAATCTGCCGAATTGTCACGGTCATTGACCTTGACAAATCCAAATTGTCAAGGTCAATGACCGTGACATTTCGAGGTGAGCCAACTTTGGGCAGAATTGAAAAAAAAACTACAGGGCAGTATGGCCGCTGCCACTTCCCAGCAGTATATTTGTACCTATTATAGCAACGTTGTACCTGTTCAAACATCATATATTCAAATAAAATAGAGATAATGCAAATATACATTCAAATAGAGACAATATGCATCACGATATAATTCAAATGTAACAACTTAAAACAATTCAATTCAAACTTAAAACAATGTCACTACATGTCTGGTGTATTGTTAAAACTGAGGAGGTGAGTAGGCCACACGATATACGAATTAACGCACCCACTAATATACGTCGTGCCGCATTGTTCGCGCAACCACAATAGGTATTTCTCCTTCCCGGGTATGACATGCGTGACGAGCACCCTGGACTCCATCTCTTGAAGCTCACGTCCATGAACTATTCCACCCTGGACGATATTCGGGTCCCTCAACCCCCGCCCTATCTTCTTGCCATCAAATACGTCCAATATGAGCACGCTCGGCCAACCAAGTGTCGACATCGTTCTGGGGAACGGAGCCAAATAGGGAAGTGGATCATCGAAGTACGCACATGTTGGTGATGAAGAAGCGAGGTCCACATCCTCGTCATCCTTCGCCTCATCCTGCCGCACCTCCTCCTCCACCGCCTTCTCCTTCCCTTTCCCTTTACGGTCTCCACCTAACGAACGCTTCATGAATGAGAACATATATTGGACCATCGCCTCCAAACGGGACAGCTTCGCATCATCTGAATCCACCGTTCGAGCCAACCCGGTGTCGCTCGTCTCCAATCCGATGATCCTATATTTGGCCACCCGCGAGCTCACCCCCTTGTCCTCCCCTTGCGATCAGAGCCAAGCACTTGGCTGAGTGCTTCTGTGGACAAAGATGCCATGTGGGCATCAGACTGTGACTCATGCACTTTCTTAAGCTTTGCCTGAAACGACAAAAAGCACATGATTAGTAAAATAAGTAAACTAAAAAATTATAACGTAATTAACAAAAATTAAACTGTCGGATTACTTACAATCATGGTCGCGACGCTCGGGGACACCTCCTTGTCCTTCCCCTTCTTCGTCCGAAGAGCCACATAAGTATCGAGCCTATGTGGCTTACCCCCTGGCCCACTCCCTACCCCCTGAAATAAAATAAAATAAAGTAAAATTAGTATCGGCCCCGCAAAGTAAAATAATGAAGAATAATATATTTCTGTAGTTATAGAAAAATTAAATCTTACCTGCATCCTATGCTCCACCTCGGCGTAAGAAGTCTGGCCGGAGTAGTGCACGTCCGTCTTTTTTGCCCGATTTTCCCTCCTCGATTGGCGAGATGCCAATTGTCTATCCTCGATCTCATTGTCAATGAACTTCTGCCATTGTGCCAATGAGATCGGTCCTTGGGGGGGACGGATTCACTCCATTGGATAATGGACTATCGTGTTTTCCCAAAGAACTGTGCCCGCATATTTTTCTTCCACGACTTGAGTTGCTCCCTAATCTGCTCCAAGACGGGATCGCGTAGCTTTGGATCCAAGTTGAATTGTTCCTGTCCAACAAATACAATGTTAGTTGCGAATAAATATAAATATAAATATAAAATGAAATCGAAATTGAAATTGAAATTGAAATTGAAATTGAAATATTCATATAAATATAAATATAAATATATTACCTGTAGTGCCGCCCAAACAGCTAACTTGAGCTCATATGGCACCTCCTTCCAACTCATAAACCTCGGGTCGATAACCGTCTTTAGCAGAACGAGGGATCTCGCTAATATCTCCAATTTGTTCTCGACGGTAATCCCAAATTTCCCATATTTGGGGAGCCTAGGGGCGGAAGATCCCTCGTCACCTCCACTACCACCGAGCCCAGACGACATCATCATAAACAGCATCATCATCTTCGCCTTAATATCTGAAGGAGACATTTGCTGTAAAAAAATGTTATTAGTACAGATATAATATTATCACCACACCCCATCCCCACTACCCCACCCCCCACCCCATCCCTTCCCCCCCTCCCCCCACCACGACCGTGACAACTACAAAAGTCTCTTATCCTCATTATATTTTATCACAATATGCATATCTTATAAGAGAGTCGGGTTTGGCATGAATAAAGTGAGAATTACATTTAAGACTTTCTAACAACATGCAGGTGTATATATATATATATATATATATATATATATATATATATATATATATATATATATATATATATATATATATATATTGTTCGATATTCAAAGTAATTTTAAAAAAAAGTTGAAAAATCCCACCCCCATATGTACAATAATCCAGTGGTCATGCCACTTTTAAAACGAACCAACCCAACATTTACTAAACAAAATATACGACTGCAGAATAAACAAAATATACGACGTAGATTGGCAGGTGTGAGTGTTATTTCAATTGGTCAATTGCAATAACAGTCACACTTGTCAATCTAGTATGTACCCAAAGAACATTAAGATACGACTGCAGAACTTCCTCCAAAAGTAACAACTTTAAGACAATAAGAATATTCTACAGAAATTATAAAGTCCCAAACTGTCCAAACGGGACAATTCGAGAGATCTCATTACAGGGGTAATGACTCTCGAACGGGTCTAAGGGCTATTGAATGCGTACGCATAAGAACTAGTAGGCTAGTATCTATGCGCACTATATTTAATTTCAAGTATGTTTCATATAATGGGTTAGTTCAAATACAAAAATAAATTCATGGGTTAATTCAAATACAAAAATAAATTCATGGGTTAATTAAAATACAAAAATAAATTCATGGGTTCATTCAAATACAAAAATACAAATTCATGGGTTAATTCAAATACACACACACACACCCCCACCTCCCTCCACACCCCCCACCTCCCTCCACATACACACACATCACCACCCCCACTCACCACATACACACACACCCCCACCCCCACCCACCACACACACACACACACAATAGCCCCCACCCTTCCCCACCTCCATCCACACCCCCACCCACCACACATATACACACACACACAACAGCCCCCCCCCTACCCCCACCCTGCCCCCCCCCCCCCACACACACATATATATACACACAAACATATATATAAATGGAAGAGAGAGAGAGAGAGAGAGAATTAAACCTGAAAGTAGAGAGAGAGAGAGAGAGAGAGAGAGAGAGCGTAGAGAGAGAGAGAGAGAGAGAGGGAACGACAGGAGGGAAAAAAGAAGGGGGAAAGGGTTCTTGCTGCAAAAGTTGTCACGGTCGTGTCAAGGTCATTGACCGTGACAAGTCCGTGACAAGTAAATTTGTCACGGGCTTATCACGGTCGTGTCAAGGTCAATGACCGTGACACAAAATGCGTGTTTTTTTGTCACGGTCAATGACCTTGACAAGGGTGGCCGGCTGAAAGGTGACAATTTTTTCATTTTGGTGTAGTGTTTTCAGACCTAGAATACAAACCAAATTTCACCTTACTTGAATCTTTTAATTTCACCTCAAGTTCACCTATCCTAGATTCAAGTACACGTTTAGAATCCTCAAACGCTAAGAGCTCCTCTTTCATAGTCTCCATCAACCCTCTAAGACTATCTCTCTCACCCTCGACGTACACAAGATTCTCTTTCAAAAAAATTCCAGGTGCCCTAAGTTCTTCAACACAAAATTTTTTATTTTTTTAAGGCACACTCTTTCAATTGAACTTTCAATTTCAAATTTTTTTCTTCGTTTTCAAATATTCAGCATAAAGTTCATTGAAAGCACTTTGCAAGTCATGCTCATATACACTTTCATCCTCACTCCCGTCACCCTCACTATCATCACTAATCACATGGGTGGGAAGCTCTCGCCTAGAAGCATAAAATGCTTCTTATTTCGAATCACTATCACTAAGGGTAGAAACAAGAGATGCCGGTTTATTCAATTTCTTTTTTAAATTTGTGGTACACTCATCGAACGTGTAACCAACACCCACACAACAAGGACACCTCTCAGATTCATTTTCAACAAAAGATTTAAAACAAGAGTTCATGTGAATTTTCCAATTAATTTTTTCAAAAATTTGACACCGAAGATCATCAAAACCACAAAAATCCATTTTTGTGAAAAATCAGGATCAAAACACAATAACTTGAGTAGTCAAATTGTATCAGAAAGTAAATCCTCAAAAAATTAGGACCACGCGATAAATTAGCGCAACCCACTCTGATACCAATATGACGACGTGAGAAGTCAAATTGTATCAAAAAGCAAACCCTTGAAAAATCAGGATCACGCGATAAATTAGTGAATCCCTCTCTGATACCAATTTGTAGAATTGCTACAGCGGAAATATTGCGACTTCTCAAATAAAATCCATTCTAAAAATCCCAAATTTTAGTTAAACCCTAAAACATGCATCTAGATGATTTATCAAATAAAATAAAGCATGCAGGATAAAACAAACAATTTCAAGAAAAATCCCTCAAAGGGGCAAAACCTTTTTATTTTCACTATAATTTTTAAAGAACGGTTACACGGATTATAATGAAAATAAGAACTACATACGAAATACCCTCAGGTGTCGGTTTCGATGTCTCGGATGAAATCTCTCACATGAACTCTAGGTGGTCAGTAATGAAGAAGAGAAACGGCTTCTCCACAAGTTCATCGCCTGGAACTTTCCCTTTCCAGGAGTGGAGCAATGAAGAAGAGAGACGGCTTCTCCACAATTATGAACAAAAGTAAAGCAGTGTTCTTGGGTTTCAAAAGAATTCACAAAAGTATGAGAATGATGTGTGAATCAAAACATGAGTTTTAGGACTCAAAAATATGAAGACTTGAGCTAATAGAACTCCCAGAATCGTCTCTCTAAGTCTTGAAAAATAACTACCCCGAAGTTGGCTTTTATAGGAAAACCAAAAGGAATTTTAATATTTTTGAACTCTTGCCAGCGTCAGGTACCCCGAATCGGTTTGGTAGGTACCTCGAACTTGTTTTCCTCCAAACCGGTTTGGCCTTCGGTTTGGGATAGTTCGCTGGTTTTGGGTATAAAATACACACAACATTCTTCCAAGGCTTTTCTCAGAATTTTTCCCATTTTCAAAGGGCCATAACTTCTTCACCGTAGCTCGGATTGATGTATCGTTTCTTCCAGTATCTTCCTGGTGTCTAGCTCTTTAATTTCTAGTTGACCAGACCTCTGCACAATGGCTATAAAATTACAAAAATGCCCCTGAACTATGTTTTCTTGCCTTTATTTCATTATTTTGGCTTCTCTTCCGTACCACTTGCATAAAGTCCCTAAAAACGTAGACAGTGAAGTCGTTGAGGAAAATGTGGGACACATGATGGAGATGTTGAATGCTTGAGTCCAGGAATTCGGATAGAGGTAGTCATGTGAGATCGGGAAGGGACGTGCCTTTTTGTAGCGATGTATGACATACACAAATGTAAGATATCGTACATGAGAAAAATGTCCTTACGAGCTTAAAAACATAGCCTTAGAGGGGGGGGAACCCCAAAACAACTCTTGAATTTTCCCGTGAGAGGCACTGACACCTCGCATGAGACTAATGTTACTCGTATCAATGGACCACGTGATCAAAAGACTGCCGGTTAGAAAATATGATGATAATTTGAAAATATACAAATTTAGGTATAAAAACATGGCGTTAAAGGGTGAAACCCAAAAACATACCCCAAATGGCCCCACGAGAGGCGTCAACACCACGCACCAGACCAATTTAACTCGTAGGAACTGACTGCGCGGTCAAGGGACAACCGAATTGAGAATACGACGATAATTTGAAAACATGTGGCCTTAGGCTTAAAAACATGGCGTTAGAGGGGGAAACCCCGAAACAACCCCCAATCCGTCTCGTGAGTGGAATTGGGACCTCAGACGGGATCAATGTAACTCGTAGGAACTGATAGCGTGAGGATATAACTCTCAGCTTGAGAATACAATGATAATTTGAAAATATCTAGACTTAGGTTTAAAACCATGGCGATAGAGGGAAAAACCCCGAAACAACCCCATGACAGGCACCGACACCTCATAAGAGACCAATGTAAATCGTAGGAACTGGCCCTAGGGTCATGGGACTTTTGATTTAAGAAAATGATGATATTTTGAAAATATCTAGACTTAGTCTTAAAAACATGGCATTAGAGGGGAAATCCCGAAACAACACCCAAACAGCCTCGTGAGAGGCACCGACACCTCGCACGGGACCAATGTAACTCATAGTAACTCATCGCATGGTCACGGTACTCCCAATTTAAGATTATGACGATAGTTTAAAAATATCCCAACGTAGCCTTAAAAACATGGCGTTAGAGGGTAAAGCCCCAAAATAGCCCCCGAGTCGGCCCTTGAGAGGCACCCGTTGGAACTGAACGTGCGGTCAAGGGACTCCTGATTTAAGAATACAATGATAATTTGAAAATATCTAGTGTTAGGCGTAAAAACATGGCATTAGCGGGGGGAAATCCCGAAACAGCCCCCAAATGACCCCGTGAGAGGCACCAACACCTTGCACGGGACAATGTTACTCGAAGGAACTGATCACGTGATCACGTGATCACGGGACTTCAAATTAGAAAATAAGATGATAATTTAAAAATATCCAGACTTATAAATAAAAACAAGGCGTTAGAGGGGAAATCCCAAAACAACCTCCAAATAGTCCCGTTAGAGGCACCAACACATCGCACGGGATCAATGTTACTCGCAGGAACTGGTTACACATTAAATGGACTACCGGATTTATAATATGATGATAATTTGAAAATATATGGAGTTTGTCTTGAAAAGACGATGTTAGAGGGAGAAATTGGGAAACATCCCCTGAACAACCCCGTGAGAGGCGCTGACACCTCGCATGGGACCCATTTAACTCGTAGGAACTAACTGCGCGGTCAAGGGACTCCCAGTTTGAGAATACAATGATAATTTTAAAATATAGAGGCTTAGGCTTAAAAAGATGGCGTGAGAGGGTGAAACCCTGAAACAACCCCCAATCGGCCCCATTAGAGGGACTGACACCTAACAAAATCAATGTAACTCATAGGAACTGACCGCGTAATCAAGGGACTCCCAATTTTAGAATACGATGATAATTTGAAAATATCTATACTTAGGCTTAAAAATATTGCATTAGAGGGGGAAACCTCGAAATAGCTCCCGAACGGCCCCATTTAGAGGCACCAACACCTCACACAGGATGAATGTAACTCGTAGGAATTGATCACACATTGGAGGGACTATCGGTTTGAGAATAAGGAGATAATTTGAAAATATTTGGAGTTAGGCCTAAAAACATGGCATTAGAGGGCGAAACCCCAAAAATAAGCCCTGAATGGCCCCGTGAGGACGGGCCTCGACACTTTGCACGGGACTAATTTAACTTGTAGGAAGTGACTTCCCGATCAAGGGACTCCTAATTTGAAAATACGATGATAATTTTAAAATATATTGACTTTGGCTTAAAAATATGATGTTAGAGGAGGAACCCTAAAATAGCTCCCAATCGGCCCCATGAGTGGCATTGACACCTCATATGTATCAATGTAACTCATAGGAACTGACCATGTGATCACGATACTCTTTGTTTGAGAATGCAATGATAACTTGAAAATATCTAAACTTTTGCTTAAAAACATGGTGTTAGAGGGAAAAACTTGAAATAGCCCCATGAGAGGACTGACACCTCGCACAGTACCAATGCATCTCTAGGACCTGACCCCATGGTTAAGGGACTCTCCATTTGAGAATACGATGATAATTTCAAAATATCTTGATTTAGGCTTAAAAACATGACGTTAGTGGTGGAAATCCCGAAACATCTCTTGAACGGCCCAGTGAGAGGCATCGTCACCTCGAACGGGACCAATGTAACTCGTAGGAACTGACTGTGTGATCACAGTACTTCCTGTTAGAAAGTATGATGATAATATAAAAATATCAAGACTTAAGCATAAAAATATGGCGCTAGTGGGGGAAATCCAAAAACAGCCCCAAATAGCCCCGTGAGAGGACAGAACCTTGAAACAACCCCAAAGCAGCCTCATGAGAGGCTCCAATACCTTGCATAGGTCGAATGTAACTTGTATAAAATGACCCCATTATCACGGGACTCCCTATTTGAGAATGCGATGATAATTAGAAAATAACTAGACATAGTGTTTAAAACATGGCGTTAAAGGGAGAAACCCTGAAACAACCCATAATTGACCCCGTGAGAAACACCAACACCTCGCACATGACCAATATATCTCATAGGAACTAAACGTGTGGTCACAGGATTCCTGGTTTGAGAATATGATGATAATTTTAAAATATCAAGACTTGGGCTGAAAAAATGGAGCTAGAGGGGAAACCCCAAAATAGGCCTCGAATGGCCCCGTGTGAGGCATCGACACCTCGTACAGAACCAATGTAACTCATAGGAATTAATATCATGATCACGGGACTCCTAATTTGAGAATACGATGATAATTTTAAAACATCCTGACTTTGGCTTAAAAACATGGCGTTAAAGGGGGAAACCTCGAAATAGCCCCCGAACGACCCTGTGAGTGGCATAGACTCCTCGCATGGAACCATTGTAATTCATAGGAACTGACTGCATAATCACGGGACTTTCGATTAAAAAAAATGACAAAAATATGAAAATATCCAAACATACGCATAAAATCATGGTGTTAGACGGGGAAATCATGAAATAGCCCCCAAACAGTCCCGTGAGAGGGCAAACCCCCAAAAAAGCTCCCAAATGACCTAGTGAGTGGCACCAACAGCTCGCATGGAACCATGTAACTCGTACGAACAGATCTCATGGTCATGGGACTCTTAGTTTTATAATACGATAATGATTTGAAAATATGCAGACTTAGTCCTAAAAACATGTTGTTAGAGGGGGAAACCCCAAAACAGCCCCCAAACGGCCGCGTGAGAGATACTGACACCTTGTATGGGTTTAATGTAACTCATAGGAAGGGATAGTATGGTCATGGGCTCCCGATTTTAAAATATTATGATAATTTGAAAATATCTAGACTTAGAACTAAAAATATGTTTAGAGGGAGAAACCCCGAAATAGACCCTGAACGACCCCTTATAGGGACCAACACCTCGCATGGGATCAATGTAAATTATAGTAATTAATCACGCACTCAAGGGACTACCAGTTTGAGAATACGATTATAATTTCAAAATATCTTGAGTTAGGCTTAAAAACATGGCGTTAGCCAAAACAACCCCTGAACGATCCCGTGAGAGGCACGGACACCTCGCATGGGACCAATATAACTCATAGGAACTGACTGCAAGATCACGTGACTCTCGATTTAAGAATACAATTATTGATACCAAAATGGACATGCTGACATGGATGAATCATAGGAGGACACGTGTCAGTTTACATGGCACATACAAACATTTCTACAATCACTTTAACAACGAGGAACTCTGCCTCCCCGATCAACTCTGACACTCCGAGTTACAGGAATACTCCGAGGAACTCCATTGCTCTGAGGAACTCCTGAACAACGAGAAACTAAGGCGGTCCAAGCTGCACCTCGACCATAGCATTAATTTCCAGATAATCAACAGCTCGACTATTCATTAAATGCTTATCATACAAACGTATACGCTTAAGGGGCATTAATTATTTACCCTTTCACATGTACAACCTAAGGGCTATAAATACATTGTATCATCCTCATTCAAGGGGGACCGGAATTTCTTGATAAAACCTATAATCGAGAATTCCCAAACATTCAGCAATAACAGAAAGAGTGGACGTAGGCCATTCTTATAAGGCTGAACCACTTTAAAAATTCTTCGTCTTATTTAAATTTATCTGTGATTAAATAATTAGAAGCAATCTAATTTTTTACATCAACAGATTGGCGCCATCTGTGGGAAATGACTGTTGTTATCATTTTTCACCAAAAATAATTCATCATCAATGGCTGATAATCCTGAATCAAGCAATCAAAACGCTGGAAACCCTCCAAATCCATCTGCACCTTCAACCGTTCCAGATCTGGCTGGAATAATGACAAATCTGGCCCGGAGCCAGACCGCCATGCAAGAAACCATGCGGCAACTCATACAAACCCTTCATGGCGGTGCGCCTGCCCACTCAGGACAACGAAGTGGTCAAAGGCAAACCCATTTACTTTCTTCACGATCCAAACATACTACTTCATATCATAATGAGGAATCTGATGATTTCTCTTATCAACCTGGGCGAACCTCGTCGATACAGGCCACAGATACTGAACAACGTATCACTCTCTCTCCAGAGAGAACCAGTGTTCTAGAAAGATTAAGTAGGGTGTATCCCTTCAGTCGATTAGGCCCCAGGAGGAATAAAAGCCCACTAAGGCCATGTCGAGGAGTTTTCGACAACCATCAGATCTAAGAGAAGGATCAGCACAATCACGACCAGCTACTTGTCAAGATAAATCTCAGGAAGCCACATTAGCTCAATCAATTGCTCGAACCAATAGGCCCGAGGAAGGAAATGACGCATGGAAAGGTTCTATTCAGAGACTGGAAGATAGGTTGGGAGAAATGGCTGAAGCGAAGAATCCCTTACAGCGAACCTTTGTTCAAGGGACACCTTTTGTCCAGGCCATTGTGGATTTTCCCACACCATCAAAGTTCAAAGTACCTGTTGTGACCCCCAAATATGATGGAAAGACAGATCATGTTCTTCACATAGAGCAATATCAAGCTTCCGCCGATATCTATGTTGTCCCCGACGAGATGAGATGTAGAGCATTATCGGGAACTCTTACTGGATCTGCCCAGATATGGTACAACAATCTTCCTCGGGGTAAGATTTCAACTTTCTTTCAACTGGCCGAGTTATTTATTGGGAATTTCTATTTCGGAGCAAAGCCAGTAAAATGAGTAGCTCATTTGTCAAGTGTTAGACAAAAAGCTGGTGAGAGTACTAGAGACTACATAACTCATTTTAATAACGAGAAACTAGAAGTCATAGATTATGAAGAGAAGACAGCGATCACCGCCTTGATGAGTGGGTTATTTCCCAATAAGTTGTATTACACTTTGGCTAAAGATCCACCCACAACCATGTCAGAGTTGACGGCAAAAGCAGCCAAAATCATGAATGCCGAGGAGGCTATGGTTGTGAAGAAGAATATGGATAAAGAAACCAAAGTGGAAGTCGACAAAGATAAGAAGAAAGAGCATAAAGGCAATGGTGGTGACAAATAATCCAAAAATAGGTCGTCATGGGAAGTCTTGAAGAAGTTTGATAATTATACTCCATTGAAGATGGGTATCAACCACGTCTTGGAAGAAATCAAGAATAATGAGGAGTTAAAATGGCCAAAGAAGATGAAGGCAGACCCTGACAGGAGGAATAAGGAAAAATATTGCGAGTTTCACAAAGATCAAGGCCATATGACTAAAAATTGCATAGCCCTTCAGAACGAGATAGAAACACTCATCAGACGAGGAAAATTGACAAAGTATGTTGATCGAAGAAATGAAAGAAGAAATGATGACCGAACAAGAGAAAGGTCTAGATCTCCTCGTCGGGCAGAGGAGAACAGGAAAAGAGATCATGAAGATGATACAAAAGATTACCCCGATCTTCCCAAAAGGCCAAGGCAACCAGAACGCGAGGTATTTTTAATACATTTTGGAACATTTGATTGTAATGTTATTACAGGTGGAGACGCAAGAGGAGGAGATCTTACTGCAGAAAGAAAAGCTTACCTCTGTGAGGCTCAAGCTTGTTCATATATTCAACGGATAAATTTGGCTGAGGATGATCGCTCGAGAAAGGTAAACAAAGAGAAGTTGCTCATTGGTTTTTCAAAAAATGACCTCGCAGGTGTTCTATACCCTCACGATGATCCTTTGGTGATCAAAATGAGGATGAAGGAAGTAATGATTTTAAGAGTTCTGGTAGATAATGGTAGCTTGGCAGACATCATGTTCTACTCGTGCTTCGATAGTTTAAATCTAAAGTTATCTCAACTGGAGCCTTATCACATACCTCTCCTTGGTTTTGCTGGCGAGAAAGTTTTTCCACTTGGGACAATCAAGTTGGATATATTCATTGGTATGTGGCCTGCTTGTCAAACAGAAAGAATACGCTTTTTCGTGATGGATAAGAATGTTCAGTCAGCCTATAACATCATCATGGGAAGGGTAAGATTGAAGAAGTTCGAAGCAGTCCCATCTACAGTACATCAGTGCTTAAAATTCCCAACAAACTTTGGAGTAGGAGTTATGAAAGGTGATCAAAAAGTAGCTCGGGAATGCTATTATTCATCTGCCGAAAAAGAGGAACTGGAAGAGTCGAGGAAAAAGACTACTACCTACCAAGTGGATGAAGGTACAGAAATTGAAACATTGGATCCTAGAGATGAATCTCAACTTGTAAAAGGACAGGTGGTGGAAGCTACAGAAAATGTCATTCTGGACGACGAACACCCTGAACGAACAACTCAAATAGGTTCGTCGTTGGAAGCATCAATAAAACAGGAGTTGATAATTTTCCTAAGAAGCAGAAAGAAAACTTTTGCATGGAGTCATGAAGATATGCCAGGGATAGACCCAAACTTCTTATGTCATGAGCTCAACGTGAATAAGGAGATCAAGCCTGTAAAGCAGAGAAGAAGAGTATTTAGTCCCGAGAAGAATCAAGCTATACAAGAGGAGGTCGAGAAGCTCCAGAAAGCTCAATTCATTGAAGATGTTAAATACCCAGACTGGTTAGCAAATGTGGTGATGGTAAAGAAGAAAAAAACAAATGGAGGATGTGTGTTGATTTCACCGATCTCAACAAAGCATGCCCAAAGGATCATTTTCCACTGCCCCGAATTGATCAATTGGTGGATGCTACATCGGGACACGAGCTACTCAGTTTCATGGATGCTTATTCTGGTTACAACCAGATCAAAATGAAACCTGAAGACAAGGAGAGTACTTTTTTCATTACCCCTAGGGGAACTTATTGTTATAATGTTATGCCTTTTGGTTTGAAAAATGTAGGTGCGACATATCAGCGGCTGATGAACAAGGTCTTTGCCGAACAAATTAGTTGCAATATGATATGCTGACAAAGAGTAAGAAAGATGCTAATCATCTAGTTGACTTAGGTCAGACCTTTGATCAACTAGACAAATACCAAATGAAGCTGAACCCGACGAAGTGCATATTTGGAGTATAAGAAGTAATGTTCCTAGGGTACATCGTCAATCAACGAGGCATTGAAGCAAATCCAGAAAAGATCAAAGCTCTATTAGGGCTACGATCTCCAACGACGAAGAAAGAAGTGCAAAGTCTTACAGGATGAGTAGCAGCGCTCAACAGATTTGTATCCCGAGCAACTGATAGATGTCTCATGTTCTTCAAAACACTCCGAAAAACTTTCGAGTGGAATGATGAATGTGAGAAGTCCTTTCAAGACTTAAAGAAGTATCTGGGAGCGCCTCCGCTGTTGTCTAGGCCGGTGATGGGAGAAAAATTATACTTGTATCTGGAGGTATCAGAGAATGCAGTTAGCTCGACATTGATCAGAATGGAGAATGGAGTGAAAAAGCCAATTTATTACACAAGTAAGGCCTTCCGAGGAGCAGAGATCAGGTATCCAAAGCTGGAAAAATTGGCACTGGCACTGATTGAAGCATGTAGGAGAATGAGGCCATATTTCCAGGCCCATACCATAGTCGTATATACGGACATGCCATTGAGACAAGACCTTCATAAACCAGAAAAATTAGGGAGATTGATGTACTGGGCAATAGAGCTCGGCGAATATGATATAATTTATGAACCCAGGTCATCGCTTAAAGGGAAGCAATAGCAAATTTCATAGCAGAATTCACCTATCCTGATACCCCCGAGGAGCAAAAGTAGCTCGCCGATCAACCTGTGGATGTTACAAGATCAACAAACACTGGCTCAGACCAACTTAGTTTGGTAAAAGGGCAAGTGGATGTGACAGGATCATCCAATTCGAGCTCAGACCAACTTAGGTTGGTAAAAGGGCAAGAAGAGATGGTCGACGAAAAATAAGAAAACTCAGGGGATGGTGAAAAGAAGCAACAAATATTTCACCGAGGAACTCTGTCATATCAGAAATTAGAAGACGAGTTGCCTATATGGAGGTTGTATGTAGATGACTCATCTTGTACTACAAGCTGTGGAGCAGGGATCATTTTGAACAGCCCCGATGAAGTCGACATGGAATATGCACTACGATTTCAATTCAAAGCTTCCAATAATGAGGTTGAGTATGAAGCCATGATAGCAGGTCTTAATTTGGCAAAAACTATGGAGGCAAAATAGGTTATTGTATTCAGCGATTCATACTTAATTGTGAATTAGATGTTGGGAACATATGCAGCCAAAGGAGAATTAATGATCAAGTATCATGCAAAGGTGATGGATTTGGTATCAGAATTTGTTGCCATTCAGTTGATCAGAATACCGAGAATGGAGAATGCAAGAACAGACGCCCTGGCCCTACTAGCATCAGCTACTCGTACTGAGCTGCGAAGAACGATACCAATTGAATTGTTAGATAGTCGGAGCATAAATGAAGACATGATGATGAATTTTATCACCCTTGACTTAGGACCATCTTGAATGGATCCCATCAGGGCATATATTGAGGATGGAGAATTACCGATGGATAAGCTCGCTACTAAGAAATTGAAATTTAAAGCTGCTCGGTATGTACTAACTAATGGTGTTTTGTACAGACAAGGAATTATGGCAGGATTGCAACGATGTGTACATCCCTCCGAGGTGAAAGAATTGATTGAAGAGATCCATGAAGGGTCCTCTGGAGCCCATGTAGCAGGTCAGACTCTTTTGCAAAGGATAATGACGCAGGGATATTATTGGCCAACGATGAGGGCTGATTGTATAGCCTATGCCAAGAAATGTGACAAGTGTCAGCGTTTTTCCTCCATCTGAAGAACTCCACAGGCATTTTTGACGCCTACCACATCCCATTGTCCATTTGCCATGTAGGGGATAGATTTGGTAGGGCCACTGCCAACGACCAGGGGAAGATTTAAATACCTCGTCGTCACAGTGGATTCTTTTACTAAGTGGGTAGAAGATGAGCCCCTTGTCGACATGACCTACGAGAAGGTATATCAATTTGTCTAGAAAAACATCATATGCAGGTATGGTCTTCCTCATGCATTCATCACCGACCATGGAACGCAATTTAATAATGAGGAATTCGCTGCCTATTGCCATCAGTCCAACATTTTGAAGCTCTATTCAGCACCAGGTCATCCCCAAAGTAATGGGCAGACTGAAGTGACGAATAAGACACTGCTAAATGGTTTGAAGAAAAGGCTAAGTGAGGCTAAAGAAAATTGGATTAACGAGTTACAGTCAGTACTGTGGGCTTATCGTACTACTCCCCGAGCAGCAACTGGAGAATCCCCATATATGCTGGCATTTGGAAGTGAGGCTGTAATACCTGCCGAGTTGGGTCTCCCAACACACAAAGTGCTGAATTTTGACTCCCCAGTCAACGAATTAATGAGAAGATTGGATTTGAACATGCTCGAGGAAGTTAGAGAAGAAGCAGCCATTAGGAATGCCGCTTACCAACAACGAACAACTCCGTTCTACAATAAGAGGGTAAAGAAGTGGGGCCTAAAAGAAGGAGATTACGTGCTAAAGAAGGTCATTCAGAAGCACAATAAGTTGGAGGCAAACTGGCATGGACCATACCGAGTTACAGAAGTTGTTCGACCAGGAACTTACCGAATAGCAACTTTAGAAGGAGAAGAGTTTAAGAATGCATGGAATGCTGAACACTTGCGCAAGTACTATCAGTGATGTAAAATCTTATCTAAAGCAGTTCCATCAGTATGAATAAAATGATGATATTTTGCCAGCCTCTCTCCTTTTATTGAAAGTTTTTCGGGGAATACTAGCGCTACACACTACACTGCTTAGCAACATCAACATAAAAAATATCCCTAAAAATGCCAACTCGGTTTGGTTAGGGAATGACGTTCCAAAAAATACCAACTTCGGTTGGTTAGGAAACGATACTCCTAAAAATGCCTACTCGGTTTGGTTAGGAGTAAAAAATATCCCTAAAAATGCCAACTCGGTTTGGTTAGGGAACGACATTCCTAAAAATGCCAACTTCGGTTGGTTAGAAAACCCTACTCCTAAAAATGCCAACTCGGTTTGGTTAGGGAACGACATTCCTAAAAATGCCAACTTCGGTTGGTTAGGAAACCATACTCCTAAAAATGCCAACTCAGTTTGGTTAGGAGGCAAAATATTCCTAAAAATGCAGACTAAGGTTGGTTAGGAAGAAGAAAATATTTCTCAAAAAATTCCAAAGTTGGTCGGGAAAGAAAATTCACCAAGTTATACTGGTTGAGAATCAAAAGATACCAACCCTTGTTGGTCGGAAACATTTTACGAATATTGTAGAGACCAAGTTAAATTTTTATTACTTGTGAATTTTAATTAAGTCGAGAAGCAAAACATCATTATTTTTGGGGTCAGCCAAATGATTATTACAAATTTAAGCAAGTCGACAAAAAGTTTGAAACAACTACAGTTGGTCAAAAAAATACATAATGTTATTATCTTTGATACATACACAAATGAAAAGTATTTTACAACTGCAAAACAAGGGAAATCAACATTTGCAAAAAAAATGATATGTATTTCATTAAATCCAAAAATAAAGTACATTGATTATATAAATGACCATTACATCAAAAGCCCTATTCTATTGGTTTCTTTCCTTGCGCTTTTGAAACAGGTTCCTCGCCAGCAGGAGGATCCTCCGAGGAAAGGGGAGAATTGATGAAGTTAGGGTCTTGAAGCATTCTGATATTCATTACAGATGGTCTATCTAATAGGTGCTCGGGATGAGATAACTCTGCCTTTGAATGGATATTATAGTCACCGAGATACATTGAAATCAGGCACTGAGGAGTGGCCCTAGCAGGGATCCAGCTCATATCAAGATTGAAAGGCGGAAATGGTAGATCGATCAGCCCAGGGTCATAGTAATTCCATAAATAATGACCTTGCTCCAGTTTCAATACACCCAGAGCGTTCAACCACCCCTGTTTGTAGCCTTCATTGTTAGTGTTTTCAATACGAGCATCCAAGTGGCAAAGGGCTTCGTTATAGCCGGCCATCCAGAATTCTCGAGGTTGTTTATGGAATTGATAAGTTAATCTCTCTAATTGCTCGTGAAGGCTTCTGGTAAAAATATCTTTATTCTCCAAAGCAGACTTCTGCGCAGCAAGTTGATCCTCCAGACTCTGGATTTTCTTGGACATTTCAGACAAGGCTTGATTTTTTGCCATCAACTGGAATGCTTGGTTTTCCAACGCTGATTGAGTGCGAGCTTCTTCAATAGTAGGACGAAGAACTCTTGGTCGTCCCCAAGCAGGAGGAGTACCTTGTTCCTCGACAGCACTCAGAGCAACTCTTGCTCGACCCCGAGAACCTCTTGCTCGTCCCCGAGCAGGAGTAGAAGGGCCAGCTCTTCTCAAAACCTCCAATTCTTCTCGTAATTTGGCGTTTTCAACTTCCAAAAAGGAGAATCCCTCGTCAGTCACAGGTACCAAGGCATTTGAGGAGGAGGCAGCAGATTTCAACTGAGCTAGTTTATTTCGCAAATTATTATTCTCTTGCTCTAACAATTCAGATATTTGTCTATGCTCCTCGACTTCAGTTCTCAAAGTTCTATCTCTCAATTCATAAGCAGTAAGCTTCTTGTCATGGCCCTTGTCAGCATTGAGTTGTTGATATTTCTTTTCATACCCCTCATGCAAATGAGCTGAAGATTCTTTGTACTGCTATTGAAGTTCATCAAGAGTACCTTGTAAGTCTGCAATAATTTCGTAATAAGCCATATTATTGGCTATGGAACAATCAAGAAGACATTTCAGGTATTGATAGGCCTCAACTGCTTGTTCTGAAGCATCTTGGCCAAGGATGTCTACAATTTATGACTTATCCAAATCAGTATGACCTGCCTTAAAGTATTCATTGCATTGTCTCAACAGTTTTGTGTCATGAGCAGACAACAATTCCATTCTGGCCATAAACTAATAAAGAGGATTAGGCAAGAGTTAATAAGAATGAAGACAGAGTATCAACAACATATATGATCAGAAAAGGAAAATTTTATTACATCATAAGAAGAAGAGTATAAAGTTCAGAGTACATATGTCAAAAGAAAATAAAACAAGTACCGAACAACTTCACACCTTTTCCTTGTCTCCCAAAACTTTCTCGCGAGGCTGGGATGAGGAGCTAGGTTGCTCGGCAGAAATAAAAAGTTGTTCAGCAGATGCAAGAGGTTGCTCAGATGGGGCAGGCAGAGGTGGAAGTTGCTCGGTGATTGGCTGGATAACTTGTGGGGCATCACCCACGACCATGGATGACTCTTCAGAGGCATCTTCGTCCTCTTCTTCATCCTCGATAGTTGGAGGGGGACCAGGAAGATGTTGTTGAAATAGTTCAGAACCTCATCAACCTTCAATTCATGTAGAGCAGCAACCCATCCATCTCTGAAATACTTGAGACTGCCATACTCTATCTGCGACGTCATTGCAGCTACCCCCTTATTCCATCCCTTTTCCCAGCCAGTGCTAAAGGACTTCTTCACAGCCAATTTTCTTTTCATTTTCTTCGAGGAGAGCTTCTCGGATAGAAGTTCCTCGGTGGCCTTCAATTTGCCTTCCACCTCCTCCTTCTGATGATTTACCTCACGAAGAAGGGTTAGTTCCTCCTCAGCAACTTTCAGCTTATTCTCAAGCTCACCAAAATTCTTGAGCTTCTCGTCAAGCCCTTTATTCTTCTCTTCTAAATCTTTCACTTTGCTCTCCAACCCCTTGGAGACCTCAGCAAGCTGCACTTTCTCTTCCTCGACCAAGGCCAGTTTCTTCTCCCAATGAGCTTTATCCTCGTCATATTTTTTACGGGAATCCTTCAAGGATTGGGTCAAACCTACTAAGGCTTCCTCCACACTAGACGAGGAGCTAGAAGCCTTGATCGCTTCATCTTTCTTCACAATTGTGTTAAAACAACTCACCAACTGGAAAAAGTAAATAACGACAAGTCAGTACAGAGATATATGTAATAAGGGAAAGAAGGAGAGCTCAGAACAAGAGAAACTTACTGAATCAATATGGCGAGTAGCCAAAGAGGTGACCATATTCGGAGGAAGATTTTCTTCAAGTCCTTGGATCTCGGGGATGATCCAAGTCTTCACCGAGCTCATAGTAGAGCTCGGGGGAACAATAGTAGGAACACCAGCACCACTAACTGGGAGCTGGGAGATGGTTTCAGTCAAATTGACCGAGGAGATTTTCTTCAGCCTCCTCGGGGGCACAGGAACAGCTTCAACCAAGGAAGAACTCTTGGTCGGGGAAATGGTAATCACTTCCTTGGGAGCATCATTCTTGTTCGGAGCCACTGGGGGCTTCTCAGCAGCCTTCTTGGTTACAGCAGAAGGAGCAACATCTATTTTCTTTGTCCCCTCTGGGACATCAGACTTATTTCTTTTTGCCTCTCCAGCAGAGGCAGATGTCTCGAAGATAGTAAGAACTCTTCTTTTACCCATCTCCTGACTCAAGGGAATGTGAGATTCAGGAGAAGAGTCTTCAACAACTGGCACTGATTCAATACTGTTGATCACAGGGCGAGCAGTAAAAGAGGATGTATAGCTCTTATACTGCAGCAAGTATGAAGCAGACCTAATGTCCTCATCTACAACTTTCTGATTCAAGCTCCAGATATGTTTCAAGTGTTTTATGTTAACTTATCTTTCCTTTGGAGCTTTTCTCTTACTATCAACTGCAAATAAATACACATTGAAATATCAGTCACACATTTTATCAAACATAATGAAAGCATAATTTCAGAAATAAAATAAAATAAAAATAACCTATCCCATTGCCATAGGGAAGGCATTTGGGACCTTGGTATACTTCATCTCCAACTAAAGGGGCATGTTGCCAATTTTTAATAACAACCCAATGTTCGAAATAATCCATATTGGCATATGGGAGATTGACTACTAAAGCCCTATTCAAAAATCTAGTTTTTAAGTAAAAAGTATTATCCAGAACTGCCCATCTATAACAAAACATAATCTCAGGAATTCCTATGCGAGTTCCATGAGTTTGATTTAACCTATGCACCCCATTAACTATTCTCCATGTGTTGGGGGCTATTTTTACAGGAACGACATCAAAGTATTGACAGAATTCTAAACATAAGGAATTTAGTGGAAAAGAAAATCCACACTCAGCAATAAAGAGGCTGGGGAACCAATGTCCCTCAGCCAAGCGAAAATAATCTGAAGGCTCAGAAAGTTCCTCTAAAATTACCCAAGAAGGGATAGAAAAATCAGAATGGAATATCTCAAGAGATTCAATAAGATAAACCATGATGAATAAAAGAAATGAAGAAGAAGGAAGAAGATCTTATAGAAAGAAGGGGGATCTGTTGACAACGAACGATGGAAAAGATGAACGCACAAGAGAGAGAGAGAGAGAGAGACGATGGAAAACTCGAAAATAGAAATTTGAAAAAGTAGAAGACGATGGGATTTGTCTGCGACGCTTAAATACTTTGCCTCGGGAAACGGTGAAGGGAATGATTACAAAAAGAAACGATTACGCTACCGGCGGCTAAAAGGACAAAAAGTGCGCGAAGATCTAAGCAGTTATAAAAATTCAAAAAAGGCTGATTCAACGAATTTGGAAGGAAAAATAAATATGAAAGAAACGCTCCTAAAAATCAGGACGATCATTTAAAATTGCCATATTTCGAGAAAGAATGTTCCATACTCCTCAAATTTTGAACTATGAAACATTGGGGGCTTCTGTTCATACCAAAATTAACATGCTGACATGGATGAATCATAGGAGGACACGTGTCAGTTTACATGGCACATACAAACATTTCTACAATCACTTTAGCAACGAGGAACTCTGCCTCCCCGATCAACTCAGACACTCCGAGTTACAGGAATACTCCGAGGAACTCCATTGCTCCGAGGAACTTCATTGCTCCGAGGAACTCCTGAATAACGAGCAACTAAGGTGGTCCGAGCTTCACCTCGACCATAGCATTAATTGCACCAGATAATCAACAGCTCGACTATTCATTAAATGTTTATCATACAGACGTATACGCTTAAAAGGCATTAATTATTTACCCTTTCACATGTACAGCCTAAGGGCTATAAATACATTGTATCATCCTCATTCAAGGGGGACTGAAATTTCTTAATAAAACCTATAATCGAGAATTCCCAAACATTCAGCAATAACAGAAACAGTGGACATAGGCCATTCTTATAAGGCTGAACCACTATAAAAATTCTTTGTCTTATTTAAATTTATCTGTGATTAAATAATTAGAAGCAATCTAATTTATTACATCAACAATGATGATAATTTGAAAATATCCAGACTAAGACTTAAAAACATGGCGTTAGAGGGGGAACCCCGAAATAGCCCCATGAGAGGCACTAACTCCTCGTAGGGGACCAATGTAACTTGATCGAAATGATCGCATGATTACGGGACTTATGATGAAAATTTTAAAATACACAGACCTACGCATAAAAACATGTCGTTAGAAGGGGAAATACCAAAATATCCCCCAAGGAGTCCCGTGAGAGGGCGAAACCGCGAAACAGCCCCAAAACGCCCCTTAAGAGGCACTGACACCTCACATGGGACCAAAGTAATGCATAGGAATCGACAATGTGCTCACGGGATGTCCAATTTGAGAATATGATGATATTTTGAAAATATCTGGGCTTAGGCTTAAAATCATGGTATTAGAGGGTAAAACCCCGAAACAACCCCCGAACTCCCCCGTGAGAGGCCCCAACACCTTGTACGGGAGCAATTTAACTCGTAGGAATTGACCGTGCAGTCAAGGGACACCCGATTTGAAAATAAGAAGATAATTAAAAGATATGTAGACTTAGGCTTAAAATCATAACGTTGGGGGGAGAAACCATGAACCAACACTTGAACGGCCCTGTGAGAGGCACCAACACTTGGTACGGGACCAATGTAACTTGTTGGAACTAACCATGTGATAAAGGGACCCCCGCTTTCATAATGCAATGATAATTAGAAAATATCCAGACTTAGGCTTAAAAAGATGGTGTTAGAGGCGGAAAGCTCAAAACATCCCCTAATTGGCCCCATGAGTGGCATTGAAACCTCATACGGGATCAATGTCACTCAAAAGAACTGACCGCGTGATCGCAGGACTCTCGATTTGAGAATACAATGATAATTTTAAATTATATAAGCTTAGTCTTAAAAACTCAAAACATCCTCGTGAGAGGAACCAACACCTCGCATGTGACTAATATAACTCGTACAAACTGACCCCGTGGTCACGGGAGTCTCGATTTGTGAATACGACAAAAATTTTGAAAATATCTAGACTTAGGCTTAAAAACATGGCGTTAGAGGTGAAAACCCCGAAACAACCCCCGAACGGCCCAATGAGATGCACCGACTCCTTAAACGGGAGCAACGTAACTCGTAGGAATTGATCGTGTGATCACAGGACTCCCAGTTTGAGAATATGATGATAATTTAAAAATATCTAGACTTTCGCTTAAAAACATGGTGTTAATGGGGGAAATCCCGAAACAGCCCCATGAGGTGGTAAAAACCTTGAAACAGACCCAAAGCATCCCTTGAGAGGCTCTGACACCTCGTATGGGTCGAATGTAACTCATAGAGACTGACCCTATGGTCACGGGACTCCCGATTTAAGAATGCGATGATAATTAGATAATTAGATAATTAGATAATATCTAAACTTAGTCAATTAATTATGTCGTATACCGTGAGAGACACCGGTTGTAAGGACGTGTTATTTTTATAAATATTTTCTAAGTGTTGGAGCGAACTTTTTCGTCAAAATTTGAGAATGATTATTTTGTAAGTATAGGAGCAGACATTAAAATAATATTTTCTGACGTAACAGTCGTTCAAATGACTTTGCTCTGTCGCTCGAACGACATTGCATTTTCGTGCAATGTCGCTTCAACGACACGCGTATCTCATTCGCGCGAGATCTCTTTCTCGTTTGAATGATCTCGTCAACCAAGGTGGCGCTCTTTTCTATAAATACTCATTAAATGGTTTCGTTTTCATTAAGAAGTCCTAGCGTTTTGAAAGACAGAAAACTGCGAAACTGCAGAATCCTTTTGACTTCTTCTTTTAGGGTTTAATCCTTTGTGTTTTCAATTCACAAAAATCCCATATGCTTTGGTGAATTGTTTTGATATTCAAGAACACAATTTGCTTTAGTTTATTATTTGTGGGGAGAACTCTATAATAAGAGAGCTACGTGCTATTGTGGAGGGAGTCTCTACGGAGTTTTTGGGCTGCGATCCTTGTGGTATAGCTACGTGTGAACCATTGCTGATTTCTAGCCATTGCTTTGAAGGTTTAACGAAGGCACCGTGCGTTACTCTTGTAGGCGATCAAGTTGTATGTAATTCAATGGTCTTGTAAACTTTTCAAAGTTCTAGAAATAAATGGTTTTTCCCTTCGGGGATTTTTCCTGAAATTTGTTTTGCATGCTTTATTTATGGTTTGACACACACACACGTAGTTGCATGTTTAGGGGCTGAATTAATTTGGTCTAAAAATAGACTCTAATTAAAGAAGGTTTAATTGGAAACTTGCGAATTAATTTAAATCGGTATCACACACCGTCGCATATTTTACACCGGTACCTCGAATAGGACCAACGTAACTAGTAGGAACTGACTGCGTGATCACAAGACTCCCAATTTATGAATACGATGATAATTTGAAATTATCTAGACTTAGGCTTAAAAACATGACGTTAGAGGGAGAATTCCCGAAACGGCCCCTGAGTGGCCCTGTGAGAGGCACCAACACCTCACAACGGACCAATCTAACTCGTAGGAACTAACCGCGTAGTCAATATACTCTCACTTTGAGAATAAAAAGATAATTATAAAATATCTAGACTTAGGCTTAAAAATATGGTGTTAGAGGATGAAGCCCCGAACAACCTCCAAACAACCCCCTATGAGTCATCGACACCTCACACCGGACCAAAGTAACTCATAGGAACCGATCTCGTGGTCACGGGACTCCAGATTTTAGAATAATATGATAATTTGAAAATATCTAGACCTAGGCTTAAAAATACGGCATTAGAGTGTGAAACCCCGAAATAACCCCCAAAACGGCCCCATAAGAGGCACCGACACCTCACACTGGTTTAATGTAACTCGTAGGAACTACCCCTGTGGTCATAGGACTCTCGATTTAAGAATACAATAATAATTTAAAAATATTTAGACTTGGGCATAAAAAATGGCATTAGAGGGAGAAACCCTGAAACAGACAACAATCGACCCCGTGCGAGGCACCAACACCTCGCACGAGACGAATTTAAATCGAAGGAACTGACCGCATGGTCATAAGGCTCCTATTTTGAGAATATGATGATAATTTGCAAATATATATATATATATTTATATATATAGGCTTAAAAACATGGTGTTAGAGGGCGAAACCCTGAAATATCTCCTAAACAGGGTCGTGAGAGGAACCGACACCTCGTACGGGACTAATGTAACTCGTAGAAATGGACCATGTGATACTGGGACTCTTAGTTTGAGAAGACGATGATAATTTGAAATATCTATACTTAGTCTTAAAAAATGGCATTATAAGGGGAAGCCTGAAAACAACCCCCGAATGGCCCCATGTGAGGCATCGACACTTCGAACAGGACCAATGTAACTCAAGGAATGGACCGAGCTATCAAGGGACTCTAGGTTTGATAATTCAATGATAATTTGAAAATATCTATACAGGGGCATAAAAACATGACATTAGAGGGAGAAACCCCAAAATAACCCCCGAACGGCCCCATACGATGCACCAACACCTCGTACGAGACCAATCTAAGTTGTAGGAACTAACCGCATGGTCAAGGGACTTCCTCTCTGAGAATGCAATGATAATTTTAAAATATAAATATCTAGGCTTAACAACATGGTGTTAGAGGCAGAAAACCCAAAACAATCCCCTAATGGTCCCGTGAAAGGTGCCAATACCTCGCACGGGACCAATGTAACTCGTAGGAACTAACTGCATGATAAAAGGAATCCTAGTTTGAGAATATGATGATTTGAAAATATCCATACTTCTTCTTAAAAACATGGGATTAGAGGGGGAAATCCCGAAACAACTTCATGAGATGGAGAAATCTATAAATAGCCACCAAGGAGCTCCGTGAGAGGCACCGACACCGTGCATGGGACCAATGTAACCCATAGGAACTAATCGCATGGTCAAAGGACTTGTAGTTTGAGAATATGTAGATAATTTGAAAATACTTAGGCTTAAAAACATTGTGTTAGGGGGTGAAAATCCCAAACATCCCCCAAACGGTCCTGTGAAAGGCACCGGTACCTCGCATGGGACCAAAGTAACTCGTCAAAATAGATCACGTGGTCATGGGACTCCCAGTTTTTTAATATGATGATAATTTAAAAATATATAGACTTAGTCTTAGAAATATGGCGTTAGAGGTAGAATTCCCAAAACATTTCACGAACGGTCGAATGAGAGGCACCATCACCTTGTACGGGACTAATTAAACTCATAGGAACAAACTGTGCAATCAAGGGACTCTCGCTTTGAGAATACAACAATAATGGTAAAACATCTAGACTTAAGCTTAAAAACATGGCATTAGAGGGAAATACCATGAACATCCTCCAAATGATCTCGTGAGAGGCACCGACGCGTCGCACGAGACCAAAGTAACTCATAAGAACCGACTGCGTGATCACGGGACTCCTAATTTGAGAATACGAGGATAATTTCAAAATATCATGAAGTAGTCTTAAAAACATGGAGTTCGAAATAGCCCTCGAATGGCCCCGTCAGAGGCACAAACACCTCGCACGGGATCAATGTAACTCATAGGAACTGATACTGCGTTCAAGGGAATCTCGATTTAAGAATACGATGATAATTTGAAAATATCTGGAGTTAGGATTAAAAATGTGCATTAGAGGGAAAAACCCCGAATGACCCAGTGAGAGGCGCCGGCAACTCACACGAGACCCATTTAACTCATAGGAATTGACTGTGCGGTCAAGGGACTCTCGATTTGATAATAGGATAGTAATTTAAAAATATTTGAACTTAGGCTTAAAATATGGCGTTAGGGGGCGAAAACCCAAAATAACCCCGTGACATGAACTAACACCTCGCACGGGACCATTAAAACTCGTAGGAATGACCCCGTGGTCACGGGACTCTCAATTTGAGAATACGGAGATAATTTGAAAATATCTAGACTTTGTCTTAAAAACATGGCGTTAGAGGGGGAAACTTGGAAACAGCCCCCCGAAAGGCCCCGTGTGAGGCATCGACACCTCGCACGGGACCAATGTAACTCGTAGGAACTGATCTTATGATCATGGGACTTCCGATTAGAAAATACGATGATAAACTGAAAATATCCAGACTTAGGCCTAAAAACATGGCGTTAATGGGGAAAATCCTGAAGCAGCCCCCTAAACAGCCCCCGAATGCCTGAGTGAGAGGCACCGACACCTCGCACGGGTCTAATGTAACTCGTAGGAACTGACCCCGTGGCCACGGGACTACTGGTTTCAAAATGCAAAAATAATTTGAAAATATTTAGACCTCGGCATGAAAACATGGCGTTAGCTTGCGAAACCACGAAACAGACCGCAATCGACCCCATGATAGGCACTAAAACCTCACACAAGAATAATTTAACTTGTAGAATATGATTGCGTGGTCACAAGATTCCTATTTTGAGAATATGATGATAATTTTAAAATATATATATTTAGACTTAAAAACATTTAGTTAAAGGGCGAAACCCTAAAATAGCTCCTAAACGGCCCCGTAAGAGGCACCGACACCTCGCATGGGACCAATGTAACTCGTAGGAATGGACCGCGCGGTCACAGGACCCCCAATGAAGGAATACAATGATAATTTAAAAAAAACTAGAATTAGGATTAAAAACATGGCACTAGAGATAGGCATAAAAACTTGGCGTAAGAGGGAAAAAACTCGAAACAGCCCCCAAACACCCCAGTGAGAGGCACCAACACCTCACACAGGACCAATGTAACTCATAAAAATTGACTGCGTAGTTAAGGGACTCCCAATTTTAGAATTCAAATATAATTTGAAAATATCTATACTTAGGCATAGAAACATGACGTTAGAGGGAGAAACCCCGAAACAACCCCCAAACGGCCCTGGGAGAGGCACCAAACCTCGTAACGGACTAAGGTAATGCGTAGGAACTAATCGCACGGTCAAGGGAATCCCATTTTGATAATGCGATGATAATCTGAAAATATATAGACATAAGCTTAAAAACATGGCATTAGAGGGTGAAAACCTAGAATAACTCCTGAACGACCCCGAAAGAGGCGCTAATACCTCGTACATGACGAATGTAACTCGTAGGAACTGACCTTGTGGCAATGGGACTATCGGTTTGAGAATACGATGATAATTTTAAAATATCTAGAGTTAAGTCTTAAAATATCATGTTAGAGGTGGAAACTCGAAAATAGCCCCCGAATGGCCCCGTGTGGGGCATCGACACCTCGCACGAAACTATTGTAACTCGTAGGAACTGACCGAGTGATCCAAGTACTCCTAGTTTGAGAATTTTATGATAATTTGAAAATATCCAGTCTTCTACTTAAAAACATGGGATTAGAGGGGGAAATCCCGAAATAGCCCTGTGAAATTGAAAAATCTCAAAACAGCCCCCAAGTGGCCTTATGAGAGGCATTGACATCGAGCATGGGACCAATGTAACTCGTAGGAACTGACCGCATGGTCAAGGGACTCTCGATTTCAGAATACGATGATAATTTAAAAATATCTAGACTTAGGCTTAAAAACATGGCATTATAGGGCAAAAACTCAAAATAACCCCCGAACGGCTCCATGAGAGGCACTGGTACCTCGTATGGGACCAAAGTAACTCGTAGGAACAAACTGCATGGTCACGGGACTCTCGATTTGAGAACACCATGATAATTTTAAAAAAACTAGACTTAGGCTTAAAAACATGGCGTTAGGGGGATAATTCTCAAAACAGCTCCCGAACGGCCCCATAAGAGGTACTAACACCTTGCACGGGACTAATCTACCTTGTAGTAACTAATCGCACAGTCAATGGACTCCCTGTTTGACAATATGATGATAATTAAAAATATCTATACTTAGGCCTAATAACATGGCGTCAAAGGGACAAACCTCGAACCGCCTCCAAACAACCCCGTGAGAGGCTCCGACACCTTACACGGGACCAAAGTAATTTATAGGAAATGACCACGTGGTCACAAGACTATTAATTTTAGAATAAGATGATAATTTGAAAATATCATGAGTTAGGCTTAAAAACATGGCGTTAGAGGGTGAAACTGCAAAATAGCCCCCAAACGGCCCCGTGAGAGACACCGACACCTCGCACAGGTCTAATATTACTCGTAGGAACTGGCCCTATGGTCATGGGGCTCTCGATTTTAGAATATGACAGTAGTTTTAAAATATTCTGACTTAGGCATAAAAACATTGCGTTAAAGGGCCAAACCTCGTAATAGACCCCAATCGACCCCGTGAGAGGCACCAACACATTGCACAAGACCAATTTAACTCATAGGAACAGACCGCATGGTCACAAGGATCCAATTTTGACAATACGATAATAATTTGAAAATATATAGATCTAGGCTTAAAAACATGGTGTTAGAGGGAAAAACCCCGAAATAGCTCCTAAACAGCATCGTGAGAAGCACCGACACCTAGAACGGGACCAATGTAACTCGTCGAAATGAACTGTGTGGTCACTAGACTCCTGATAAGGGAATACAAAGATAATTTGAAAACATCTAGACTTTGTCTTAAAAACATGGCGTTAGAGATGGGCTTAAGAACATGGCACAAGAGGGAGAAAACTTGAAACAGCACCCGAATGCCCCCTTGAGAGGCAGCAACACCTCACACGGGACCAATGTAACTTATGGGAATTGATCGCGCGGTCAAGGGACTCTCGGTTTGATTATTCGACAATAATTTGAAAATATCTAGACTTAGGCAGAAAAACATAATGTTAGAGGGAGAAACCCCGAAACAACCCCGAACAGCCCCGTGAGAGGCACTAACACCTCGTATGGGACCAATGTAACTCGTAAGAACTAACCATACAGTCAAGGGGCTCCTGCATTAAAAATTCTACAATAATTTAAAAATATAAAGACATAGGCTTAAAAACATGGCGTTAGAGGTCAAAAACCCGAAACAACCCCCGAACGACCCCATGAGAGGCACCAATACCTCACACAGGACCAATGTGACTCGTAGGAACTGTACTCATAGTAATGTAACTCTCGATTTGAGAATACAATGATAATTTGAAAATATCTAGATGGAAACACGAAAACAGCCCCCGAATGGCCCCGTGTAAGGCATCGACACCCCGCACGGGACCAATATAACTCAAAGGAATTGTTCGCATGATAAAAGGATTCCTAGTTTTAGAATATGATGATAATTTGAAAATATCCAGACTTCTTCTTAATAACATGGGATTACAGGGGGAAATCTTGAAACAGCCCCGTGATATGGCGAAATCTCGAAACAGCCCCTTAATGGCCCCGTGAGAGGCACCGACACCGCGCATGGGACCAATGTAACTCCTAGGAACCGACTATGTGGTCAAGGAACTCCCAGTTTGATAATACGATGATAATTTCAAAATATCTTGATGTAGGCTTAAAACCATGGTGTTAGAGGGCAAAAACTCGAAATAGCCCCCCCAACGGCCCCATGACAGGCACCGGTACCTCAAATGGGACCAAAGTAACTAATAGGAACTGACCGTGTGGTCACAGGACTCCCAATTTGTCAATACAAAAATAATCTGAAATTATCTAGACTTAGGCTTAAAAACATGACGTTAGAGGGAGAATTCTCGAAACAGCCCCCGAATGGCCCTGTGAGAGGCACCAACACCTCGCACAGGACCAATCTAACTCGTAGGAACTAACCACACAATCAATAGACTCTCACTTTGAGAAGATGAATATAATTGTAAAATATCTAGACATAGTCTTAAAAACATGGCGTTAGAGGGTGAAGCCCCGAACAACCTCCCAAAGACCCCATGAGAGGCACCGACACCTCACACGGGACCAAAGTAACTCATAGGAACTGATATCATGGTCACGGGACTACCAATTTAAGAATACTATGATAATTTGAAAATATCTAGACCCAGACATAAAAAATGGTGTTAAGGGGTGAAACACCGAAATAGCCCCCAAACGGCCCCGTGAGAGGCACCGACACCTCGCACTGGTCTAATGCAACTCTTCGGAACTGACACAGTGGTCACAGGACTCCTAGTTTGAGAATACAATAATAATTTTAAAATATTTAGACTCAGGCATAAAAACATGGCATCAGAGGGCGAAACCCCAAAACAGACCACAATCGACAGTGTGAGAGGCACCAACACCTCGCATGGGACTAATTTAACTCGAAGGAACTGATTGCGTGGACACAAATCCCCTGTTTTGAGAATACGATGATAATTTGAATATATATATATATATATATATATATATATATATATATATATATATATATATATATATATATATGCCTAAAAACATGGTGTTAGAGGGAGAAACCCCGAAATAGCTCCTAAACAGGCCCGTGAGAGGCACCGACACCTCGCACGAGATTAATGTAACTCGTAAAAACGGACCCCGTGGTAATTGATAAGCACCCAAAACTGTACATTTTATACCCCGAACAGATTTACTTTAGTTGCTTATTCTCGACAATTTGGGTCTTATGCGCTTTATTGTTTATCTTGTAGGGCAAACGTCCGTTTGCGGTGTCAAAAGCTATATTTCCAGGCAATTTACAGTTAAAATGGAGCTAAATAGCCAATTCCCTGACCGTACCCGAGCCTAACCCTAGCCTAATCCTACCCAAACCATGTGTGTGTTTTGTTTGTCCCTTTTTATTATTTTTTAGATTTTTAGTTTGAGTCATTTTTATTTTTAGGATTTATTTTTGATTTATTTAGAATTTCTAGGATTTATTTTTCAATTTTTATATTTCTTTTGATTTAGTATTTTGATTTTTATTCTATTAGTTTTTAGTTTTATTTTATTTTATTTGTTTAATTACTTGAAAAGTCCCTTTGAATGTTAATTTTGATCCCTCACCCTTAAATTTACGCCTCGAGAGAGGGTAAATGATTTTCGAGAGAAAATCGAAATTCTAGTTATAATACCCATTTTTTATTCGAACTAGAGATAGGGGTTTCTTAAGTGGGGTACTATAACTTGAATTTCAACTCTAAATTTATTATCTAAGATTGACATAAATTTTAATTGATCGATCGTAGCGGGTGATTAATTAAAAGGAGTGTAGATCTATTTTTCTAGAGTTGTGGGGTGTTAAACTTAATTTTCTAAAAGATTACTATTATAATTACACTTGCAACGAGAGTTGGTTTGTAATTTTGATATTAATTTCGGATAATTAAATTAATTAATTAGAATAACTAAAATTTGTGGTGTATTCCCACTCCTTGATTGTTCTCACAATTATTTACCTCACTTTATCTCTTATTTTAGTTTAGACTTTATTTTTCATTTTAGTAACTTTCTAGCTAGTTGTTATCATCTCTTATTTAGTTTAGTTTAGTATTATTTCACCTCACCTCACCCCAATTGTTTTAATATTTGAAAAGGCTAAAAAAAGTAGAAAAGTGAAAAAGTACAAAAAGAAAATAAAAAGTGAATTAGAATTGAATTTTGTTCCCTTTCGCTTTACAACCTTGAAAGTGGATTGATACCCTTACTTACCTCTACACTTGAGATTGTATTATTTTGTAGGTATTTTAAGGTTTTTGATTAGAAGGAGCTTGTACAACAACGAAAAATACACCTAAAAGTTCTTTCTATCAAATGGCGTCGTTGCCATTCTTGGGAGCGTGAAGCACTCAGAGCGGATTCAATTTTGTGATTCACTTGTATTGCATTTTTTTTTTCATTTTTAGTACCATTTTTGCATTTTATTGGAAGGATTGTATTAGGACTTTATTATTTGGCTTGTATTGCGGTGCATAGAGACACCATTTCATTTTCATTTTAAAATTTGTAATAATTGAAGACAAGCGTAATAGGAAAACCGAACAAGGTAGAGAGAGGGCATCCAAAGGCGAGGATTTAGAAGCCTTCCTACCTTGGGTTGGTAGGACTCTCGGGGACGACTGATATAGGCGTGATCTCCCCCCGGTCGACTCAAATTTTTTGGCACCCCACGGCCTAAAAAACGTGGGAGGTACATTTCTTACACCCTCGCGCCTCCCCTGTTAGCGATTCAATTCTTTTGTGTGCTTTGTGTGCTCTTATTTGATTTTATTCTCCCATTTATTTTCTAATGGTGTGATGAATTAATTGACTAATACCTACACCCGGTCACTCACGAGAAGGGATTTCATCACCCGACTCACTCGCTTACCATTGTGTGCTACCTTAGCCATCATTAAATTTAAAATCAATCAACTAGGAAGCCCACTAGGAGAATATTTTGCAAAGGCGGTCACTAAGATAATTCCGTGAATTTTTATCACCCGCGTACTTAATTAAAATTTTCCTATCCTTTCACTAAATCTAAAGATAAAAATTGGCTATGTGCTAGCTAGTATTTATTCTTGACTTGTGTGTGTGTCCAATTCATTTTTCGGTAGTCAGTTTTAGTGAGTTCGTCCAAAATCAAGAGTCCATATTTTTCCCCACCTTTTCTTCCAAAAAATCCAAAAATATTTTCTTCTATTATTTTTATAAAAAAATCCAAAAATATTTTCTTTCTTTCCTTTTTACAAAAATCCAAAAACATTTTCTTTCCTTTTGAAAATTTTAAAAACTCCAAAAAAATATTTTGATCCACATGGCCGAAGAACGTCCTTTACGGGACTACTTTCGTCATTTTCCATTGACACGCGACACGTGTGAGAGTGATCCCGAGCCATCTCTTTATGAGATTTTTCATGGTTTTGGCTCTCTCACGAGTCCCGTTGATACTCTTGACCCGTCCATGCACGCACCTCCTATTCCATCACCCTCGGTGTCAAGTGTTGGCGTGTCTCATCCTTTGTTGTGCACCCATTGTTATTATGCCGATCACATGTCCCATGAGTGTCCGTACTTGTCATATCCTTCCGAACCCACCGTGGAACATGTGTATCCATATGACACTGTTCCGGAACCCACCTCGTCCCATTGTCATGATATATCCAATTCCGAGTTGGGTGAGTACCCTAGTTATTCGTGGAGGCTTGATCACCCTTCCACGCAATATGAATCCCAACCCGATGTTGTGGATCCTCACACGTTCCAACAGTCATCATGGCAACCTTGTGCACCCGTTCACGATCAGTTCCCTCACCACGCACCCCATGATTACCAACCATTTGTCCATCACGAAAGCGATCCTTTCGTGTATGATGAACTTGGCCCCACTCCACATGCTTCATTTGAGTATTCTCCATACACTCACGATAGTAGCGCATTGTGTCCACCTCAACCACCGCCACCACCCGTCACCCCACCAACACCACCCACATTCGCTCTCGAAACCCTCTTGAAAAAGTTCATACTCGAGCAAGAGAAATCCACTCAAATTCAAACTCAAGCTCTCCAAAGGCTTGAACAAAGGTTAAATGAATTGAAGTGTGTGAGAGAGTCGGATATTCCCATTGCTCCACCCATCGTTGCACCCAAGTGTGATGATTGTGACACAGATTTTGAGTGTGACCAACCCTACCACCCAGAGAATCTCAAAGTTGAGACCATTTCATGGTCCGGTCCCCAAGTTGATACTTGTGTTGATTTATCCATCAATAGTGAGACTGATCAAACTCCACCATGTCCACATGTACCCATTATTTCGGTTCCCATTCCCATTCCCATTCCCTCCGAATCCAAAAAAATGCCCGAGTCTACACCTATTGAGCCCACCGCTTGTGTTCCTAAGGAACCACTTCATCTTAGGTTTTCTCCGGCTACGAGTGCTCACCATTTTCCCGAGATAGACTCCGTGATAGTTCCTAACTATCCGAATATGGATGATGTTCCTCCATGCATGGCTCCCTTTGAGCCCAATATTTCTCATGAATCCTCTATCTCTGATCTTGGTGCCTCATCTTACCCACCCACCACATTCACCGAAACTCTTATGTAGAATTTGATCATTCCATCTTTAGATGCCACACTTCCTCCTACGAGTTCCCTAGAGGATCACTCCGCGCCTCATGAGGAGTGTGTTTCTCCCACTCCTGAGTTGGATCATCTTCCTCGACCATTTATCCCACCCGATCCACCGTTTATCCCACCCGACCCACCCATTATCCCACCACCTAGTTTGGATCTTGATTTTACACATTTCAAGTTTCCATCTACATTTTTAGATCCTCACCTGAAACCTTCCTCCATCATTTACGAGAGTATTTATGGTGATACTCTCCACTTCCGTGACATTGAGCTTGTTCCTCCGTGCACACCACTTCCTTGTGGTCTTGATTTTTCTTCTCAACAACTCCCTGGCATGCCACGGCGCGACCATTATCCTCACCCATTCATAGAACGATCGTGTGATTTATCTTAGGCCCAACCCATCACTATTTCCACACCATTTCGTCTTCCCATAGAACTTGAGCACCATGCTTATAGGGCCCTAGTTGCCCTCACCTTTAAGCTCAACAAGGCCCGTGGCCGATACCTCTTCACCCTTTCCACCCTCACCCTTACCTTAATACTCACTCGCCCATGGTCCACCGATGCTTTGCATCGTGTGATGCACTTTGCCATACAGGTGCATTGACCATTTTAGCCTATTTCCAATAAGACTGACGCTTCAGTCTTATTTGTGTGTGATTCTCATCACCCATTCTTCTTCCGCCCCGCACTTTTCTCATTCTTATCCTTAGGGTGAGATCCCTTCGGTCTGGCTGAAGACATTAAACTTAGCACTACCGGGAGGCAGCCCGCGTTTCTTGTATGAGCCTTATCATGTTTGGGGGTGGTGTTTCACATCACCTATTGCTTTATCATGCTTATAGACTTGTACACATTTTTTTCTCGTATCACTTATTCAGGTTTCATTTTGGCTTCATATGTCCACTTCATTAGCGGTTGATTCTGGTATTAACTTTCCTACCTTATGCTCTCAATTTTAAAAATCATTTTACTTAACATCGAGGACGATGTTCCTTTTTGTTTGGGGGTGGGGAATTTTATCAATATCGTGCCTCTTTTGAAATTTTTTATTTTTAAACCTGGTTTTTTTAAAATTTCGTGCAGTTTCTTTCATCTCACTCATTGATGTGAATTTTCAATCATCCATTTTTCAAAGTCTAGGAAACAAGCTAGATAATATTTTTTCTAATAGCTTATGTAATATATAACAAGGCATTTTGCACCATGAATTTCAAGACTCAACAAAATTTGCGGACTTGTCAAGTCACTATGGTTAGAGTTGAGGAGTACTACAATTCTCAAGAAAACCTTAAGGATCACTAGCAGAGACTTTAGCTTGTGAGATTTGTGCCTTTCATCCTTTCAGAGTGTTTTACGCAATCTCCGAGTCACAAGTTGATTCAACTTCATTTGGGTTCGTATTTAATTGTTGTATGATCTCATTATTCTTCTATAAAATTTTGGCTTGATCACAGAGAACGACATCTTTTTCGAGTTGTAAGAAACGCGTGTCTTGAAATTTGTCCCGATCACTAGGATTTTCATCCATACACCTACCACTTTTCCCCATGTTATATTTCCATTACATTCCCATGCTTTTTCATATCACATTTTCATTCACTCACCCATTACCTTTCCATATTTTCCCCATCCATATACATATCCCACACCTCCACCTATCATCTCCATTTATATTTCATCCATCATTTTTGAGAAAAAGAGTGTTATTTCAAATGTAAATGTCTTCATTGTTGGTTTGTAAAGAGAGAGAAAAATAAAAAAAATAAAAAAGAATAGAAAAGAAATAGAAAATAGCAAAAATAGAAAATAGAGAAAAAAAATAGAGAAAAAGAAACGAAAAATCGAAAAAAAAAGAGAGAAAAGAAAAGAAAGAGAATTTGTAGTTAGTAATAAAAACATTTGTGCCTAAGGTGTATACGCTCTTCTATCGCATATATTTTTCATCCATTTCACATTGCATATCCACCATCCATCCATCATATCATCATCCCATCCTATCCTACCTCATCGCATCCCACATATCCCATCTCATTTCCCCCTCACCCATAATCATTCATATTTTTCCTAGGTGTTCGGGCAAATGAAAGTCAACGTGGTGAATAACTCGACGTTCTCACTATAGTGATTAGCATTCTTTCATGAGATCAATTTTATTTCAAATTGTTCGTTCATTCTTATATGTGTGTGAGATGTTTGAACTTTCTTACATTTACTCACCTCCTCACACACAAGAGCGATACACTTACCCTAATCTCGAGAGTTTATTTGAGAGAGAGATATCCGTGAGATTTGAAGTTGAAGTGTTGATTCCAATAAGGCTATCTAGGAATTACTCTTATGATACTCGACCCATTTTGACTGATTCACACCACACACATTGAGTTCTAGGAAGAATGTGCCTTGAGTATTTACTTAGCTAAAATTTTTACACATTCTAGCTTGTATTTCTGAAAACATTTATCTCATGATGGATTGTGCGATTATTCAACGTCTAATAAGAGATTGACTGCCCTTCAATAAATCTTTTCAAATAAGAATTTTGTGGGTATATTCCCTGCAAACCCTCACGAGACACAACTCGTCCTATAGGGCAACCTATAGGTTTAAAGGCTTGTTGCACATGCTAAGTACAATCGCAAGTGCCTGCGAAAGTGGTACACTTTTGGTTTCTTTATCTTTCTCTCTATCTTATTGTTCGAGGACTAGCAACGCTCTGTTTGGGGATGGTGTGATAAGCACCCGAAATTATACATTTTATACCCCGAATAGATGTAATTTAGTTTCTAATTCTCGGAAATTTTGGTCTTATGCGCTTTATTATTTATCTTGTACGTCAAACGTCCGTTTAAAGTGTCAAAAGCTATATTTCCAGGCAATTTGCAGTTAAAATGGAGCTAAATACCCAATTTCCTAATCGTACCCAAGCCTAAGCCTAGCCTAATACTACCCAAACCATGTGTGTGTTTTGTTTGTCCCTTTTTATTATTTTTCAGATTTTTAGTTTGAGTCATTTTTATTTTTAGGATTTATTTTTGATTTATTTAGAATTTCTAGGATTTATTTTTCAATTTTTATATTTCTTTTTATTTAGTATTTTGATTTTTATTCTATTAGTTTTTAGTTTTAGTTTTATTTTATTTTATTACGATTAGAATTTTTAGGATTTTATGTATTTTTAGTTTTATTAGATTTTGCATTTTCTTTTTAGGATTTTAATTTTAATTTTTATTAGATTTTATTTTTATGTTTATTTCTTTTTAGTTTCAATTTTTATTTGAGTCTTTGTTTTATTTTAGAATAGGATTTTATTTTTTTAGATTTTTATTTTATTTTATAATTTTATTTTTATTAGATAGTTTTAGTTTTATTTTTAAGGTTTCAAACAAATTACACACACACACAACTTTAATACACAACACATACACACAAACCAATCCTAAACCACACCCTCCTTCCCATACTCCCTCAATACACCCAATCCTTCCCACCATCATCTTCTCCAACTCACCCAACACTTCTCTCTCCTAACCTAAACCTCCTTAACCAAAACAACCTTTCTCCTCAATCCATTAATAACACCCTCCCCCCCCCCCCCCCCCCGTCGTCAACCCTCTGCCAGCCTCCTGCCACCCATCTCCGATGTCGGAGATTCCTAACCCGGCGTCCCAACTCACCTCCGTTCGGCGCTCCATCATCCAACCTCACCCTCCGACCCTACTATCGCCAGAATCGCGAACCGAACCCGGAACTACCTTCCCCCTTAAACCGTCGGCCGCAAACCCCCGATCGTAGCCCTCTCCGACGACTTTCAGTCGCGTCCCCAACCCATACCTCCTTCACCGCCGGCGTGACCCAGATTTGGAATCTCATAACCCTAAACCGCATGAACCCAACGGCGCTACCTACTTCCGACGCCGTCCGGCGACCTCCGCTACCACGTCACCTGATCCAATTCCTTACCCATTTTTGCCATTTACCATTTAAAACCCATTTGCTTTTCTTCCCATTCATGATTTCTTCTAACGACCAATAATAAACTCAATTAAACCCATGTACCAAATAAAACCTCTTTTACCCCACTTCCCATTATGCCCCCCAACTTATCCCCACTCTCACATAACCTCACCATCCCCATGCACCTTCTATTAAGTCCAAAAATACCCTCAAACATATCCTCACACCTCACCATTCCCATGCACACTCAAGCCAATACCCAAAAATACCCCTATCTCCATGGAACCTACTATTTAAAGAGAGTTGAAGACCACTTTAAAGGAACTTTTAAGAGCTAGATAGATAGGAATTTTTAGAGAGAGAAAGTTTAGAGTTAGAAATAAATTAGGATAAACAGCATTTTGTAAATAGTTTTTGTTTTTCTTTTTTGAGATTATTGAGTGATAAATGTGTGAGGATTAATTTGAGTGAAATTTTTATGTAATATTGTTTGGATCACTCAAGTTGATGGATTATGAATTTCAACTCATGGATTGAAGATCAATTAACCATCAAGAGATCGGGGTTTGATTGTTCTTTTCTCATCTCATTTATTTTATGCCTTTGATTATTAATTTGTCATATTTCATATCATGTTAGGATAAATCCCCTTTCAAGGGGTGGAGTAAAACTCTTATTTGATGTTATTTTATTTTTATTAGTTTAATTACTTGAAAAGTCCCTTTGAATGTTAATTTTGATCCCTCACCCTTAAATTTACGCCTCGAGAGAGGGTAAATGATTTTCGAGAGAAAATCGAAATTTTAGTTATAATACCCATTTTAGATTCGAACTAGAGATAGGGGTTTCTTAAGTGGGGTGTTATAACTTGAATTTCAACTCTAAATTTCTTATCTAAGATTGACATAAATTTTAATTGATCGATCCTAGCGGGTGATTAATTAAAAGGAGTGTAGATCTATTTTTCTAGAGTTGTGGGGTGTTAAACTTAATTTTCTAAAATATTACTATTATAATTACACTTGCAACGAGAGTAGGTTTGTAATTTTAATATTAATTTAGAAGAATTCAAATAATTAAATTAATTAATTAGAATAACTAAAATTTGTGGTGTAATCCCACTCCTTGATTGTTCTCACAATTATTTACCTCACTTTATCTCTTATTTTAGTTTAGACTTTATTTTTCATTTCAGTAACTTTCTAGTTAGTTGTTATCATCTCTCATTTAGTTTAGTTTAGTATTATTTCACCTCAGCTCACCCAATTATTTTAATATTTGAAAAAGCTAAAAAAAGTAGAAAAGTGAAAAAGCACAAAAAGAAAATAAAAAGTGAATTACAATTGAATTTTGTTCCCTTTGCTTTAAAACCTTGAAAGTGGATTGATACCCTTACTTACTTCTACACTTGAGATTGTATTATTTTGTAAGTATTTTAAGGTTTTTTATTTGGACTTTTCAAGCAACGACAGAAGAGAAAAATACACCGAAAAGTTCTTTCTATCAATAATGGGACTCTCGATTTGAGAAGACGATGATAATTTGAAAATATCTAGACTTAGGCTTAAAAACATGGCCTTATAAGGAGAAGCTCGAAAATAGTGGTCGAACGACCCCATGTGAGGCATCGACACATCGCACATGACCAATGTAACTCATAGGAATTGACCGAGCTATCAAGGGAATACCGATTTGATAATTCAATGATAATTTGAAAATATCTATACGTAGGCATAAAAACATGACGTTAGAGGGAGAAACCCCGAAACAATTCTCGAACGGCCCATGTGAGAGGCACCAACACCTCGTACGGGACTAATGTAAATTGTAGGAACTAACCGCACGGTCAAGGGACTCCCTCTTTGAGAATGCAACTATAATTTTAAAATATAAAGACCTAGGCTTAAAAATATGGCGTTAGAGGGAGAAAACCCAAAACAACCCTCGAACGGTCCCGTGAGAGGTGCCAATACCTCGCACAGGACGAATGTACCTCATAGGAACTGACCTCGTGGTAATGGGACTCTCGATTTGAGAATACGATGATAATTTGAAAATATCTAGACTTAGGCTTAAAAACATGGCGTTAGATGGGGAAACATGGAGACAGCCCCCAAAGGTCCCCATGTGAAGCATCGACACCTCACACGAAACCAATGTTACTCGTAGGAACCGACTGCATGATAAAAGGACTCCTAGTTTAAAAATACAATGATAATTTGAAAATATCTATACTTCTTCTTAAAATAATGGAATTGGAGGGGGATATCACGAAATAGCATTGTGAGATGGAAAAATCTCAAAACAGCCACTAAGCGGCCCCATGAGAGGCATCGACACCACGCATGGGACAAATGTAACTCGTAGGAAATATTTGTGCGGTCAAGGGACACCAGGTTTGAGAATATAAGGATAATGTGAAAATACTTAGGCTTAAAAATATTGCGTTAAGGGTGAAAACACCAAACAGCCCCCAAACGGCCCTGTGAGAGGCACTGGTACCTCGCATGGGACCAAAGTAACTCCTAGAAATAGATCAATGGTCATGGGACTCACGATTTTAGAATATGATGATAATTTATAAATATATAGACTTATTCTTAAAAACATGGCGTTAGAGGGAGAATTCCCAAAACAACCCCCGAACGGTCCAATGAGAGGCGCCATCACCTCGCACGGGACCAATCTAACTCGTAGAAATAAAGTGCACAGTGAAGGGACTTCCGCTTTGAGAATACAATGATAATGGTAAAACATCTAGATTTAAGCTTAAAACTATAATGTTCGAGGGCGCCCAAACATCCTCCAAACGATCCGTGAGAGGCACTGACACCTCGCACGAGACCAAAGTAACTCCTAGGAACCGACCGCGTGGTCACGAGACTCCCAGTTTGAGAGTACAATGATAATTTGAAAATAACTAGACTTAGGCTTAAAAACGTGACGTTAGAGGGTAAAACTATTAAATAGCCCCCAAATGGCCCCGTGAGAGGCACCGACAACTCGCACGGGTCTAATGTAACTCGTAGGAACTGACCCCATAGTCACGGGACTCCCAATTTCAAAATATGATAATAATTTCAAAATATTTAGACTTAGGGAAAAAACTTGGCGTTAGAGGGGGAAAACCCGAAACAGACCACAATCGACCCCGTAAGAGGCACCAAAACATCATACGGGACCAATTTAACTTGTAGAAATTGGTCGCGTGGTCACAAGGCTCCTGTTTTGAGAATATGATGATAAGTTGACAATATATAGATTTAGGCTTAAAAACATGGTGTTAGAGGGCGAAACCCCGAAATAGCTCCTAAACGGCCCCATGAGAGGCACCAACACCTCGCACAGGACCAATATAACTCGTAGGAATAGGCACCGCGTGGACATGGGACTCTCGATAGGGAATACGATGATAATTTGAAAATATCTAGATTTAGGCTTAAAAACATGGCGTTAGAGATAGGCTTAAAAACATGGTGTAAGGGGGGGAAACCTAAAACAGCGCCCGGACGCCTCCATGAGAGGAACTAACATCTCACACGGGACCAATGTGACTCATAGGAATTAACCGCGCAGTCAAGGGACTCTCGGTTTGATAATTTTACGATAATTTGAAAATATATAGACTTTGGCATACAAACATGACGTTAGAGGGAGAAATCTCGAAATAACCCCCAAACGGCCCCGTGAGAGGAAACAACACTTCGTATGGGACCAATGTAACTTGTAAGAACCAATTTCACGATCAAGGGACTCCCTATTTGAGAATAAGATGATAATTTGAAAATAGAAAGACATAGGCTTAAAAACATTGCGTTAGAGGGCAAAAATCGAAACAACCCCCGAACGACCCCACGAGAGGAACCAAATACCTCGCACATGACCAATGTAACTCGTAGGAACTGACCTCATGGCGATGGGACTCTCAGTTTGAGAATATGAAGATAATTTGAATATATCTAGAATTAGTCTTAAAACCATGGCATTAGAGGGGGAAACCCAAAAACAGCCCCCGAATGTCCCCGTGTGAGGAATCGACACCTCGCATGGGACCAATGTAACTCGTAGGAACTGACGATGTGATCAAAGGACTCATCGTTTGAGAATGCAATGATAATTTGAAAATATCCACACTTCTAGTTAAAAACATGGAATTATAGGTGGAAATTCCAACACAACCCCGTGAGATGGTAAAATCTTGAAATTGCGCCGAAGTGGCCCCGTGAGAGGCACCGACACCTTGCATAGGACTAATGTAACTCGTAGAAACTAACCGCTTGTTCAAGGGACTACGGATTTGAGAATACGAAGATAAGTTGAAAATATCTAGACCAAGGCATAAAAATATGGCGTTACAGGGCGAAAACTTGAAATAACCCTCAAACGGCCCAATGAGATGCACCAGTACCTTGCACGGGACTAAAGTAACTCTTAGGTACTGACTGCGTGGTCACGGGACTCTCGGTTTGAGAACACAATGATAATTTGAAATTATAAACTTTGGCTTAAAATATGATGTTAGAGAGAGAATTCATGACACAACCCCCGAATGACCCCATGAGAGGCATCAACGCCTCCCACGGGACTAATCTAACTCGTAGGAACTAATCGCGCAGTCAAGGGACTCTTTATTTGAGAATATGACGATAATTGTAAAATATATAGACTTAGGCTTAAAAACATGGAGTTAGAGGGAGAAACCCCGAACAACCTCCAAACAACCCCGTGAGAGGGACCGGCATAGGAACCGACCGTGTGGTCACGGGACTCCCAATCTGAGAATACAATGATAATTTGAAAATCTCTAGACTTAGGCTTAAAAACATGGCATTTGAGGGTGAAATCGTGAAATAGCCCCCAATGCCCCCGTGAGAGGCACCGGGACCTCACAAGGGTCTAATGTAACTCGTAGAAACTCACCATATGGTCACGGGACTCTCGATTTGAGAATACAACATTAATTTAAAAATATTTAGACTTAGGCATAAAATCATGGCGTTAGAGGGAGAAACCCCGAAACAGACCACAATTGACCTCGTGAGATAAACCAACACCTCGCACGGGACTAATTTTACTCATAGGCTCCTATTTTGAGAATACGCCAATAATTTGAAAATATATAGATTTATAGGCTTAAAAAAATGGGGGCGAAACCCCGAAGTAGCTCCTAAATGGCCCCGTGAGCAGCATCGACACGTCGTATGGGACCAATGTAACTCGTTGAAATGGACCCCGTGGTAATGGGACTCGCGATTAGAGAATATGCTGATAATTTGAAAATATCAAGACTTTGGGTTGAAAAACATGGTGTTATAGGAGGAAGCCCGAAAACAACCTCTGAACGGCGCCGTGTGAGGCATCGACACCTCGCACAGGACCAATGTAACTCATAGGAATTGACCATGCACTCAAGGGACTTTCGATTTTAGAATTTAATGATAACTTAAAAATATCAAAACTTAGGGATCAAAACATAGCGTTAGAGGGAGAAACCACGAAACAACCCCCAAACGGCCCCATAAGAGGCACCAACACCTCGCACGGGACCAATGTAACTCATATGAACTAAACGCATGATCAAGGGACTCCCACTGTGAGAATGCGATGATAATTGTAAAATATAAAGACATAGGTTTAAAACCATGGCATTAGAGGGTGAAAATCTGAAATAACCCCCAAACCGCCCCGTGAGAGGTGCCAATACTTTGCACGGGACCAATGTAACTCGTTGGAACTAACCTCATGGTAATGGGACTCTCGATTTTAGAATACGATGATAATTTGAAAATGTCTAGACTTAGGATTAAAAATATGGCGTTAGAGGGGAAACTCGAAAATTGACCCCGTAGGGGCCTGTGTCAGGCATCGACACCTCACATGGGACCAAGGTAACTCGTAAGAACTGACTGCGTGATCAAAAGACTCCTTTGAGAATACGATGATAATTTGAAAATATCCTGACTTCTAGTTAAAAACATTGGATTAGAGGGGGAAATCCCGAAACAGCCTCATGAGTTGACAAAATCTTGAAATAGCCACCAAATGCCCCCATGAAAGGCACCAACACTGCGCACGGGACCATTATAACTCATAGGAACTGACAGCATTGTCAAGGGACCCCTGGTTTGAGAATTCGAGGATAATTTGAAAAAAATCTAGACTTAGGCTCAAAAACATGGCGTTAGAGGGAGAAACTCGAAACAGCCCCCAAACGGCCCGTGAGATCCACCGGTACCTCACATGGGACCAAAGTAACTCTTAAAAATAGATCGCGTCATCATGGGACTCCCAGTTTGATAATACGATGATAATTTGAAAATATCTAAACTTAGTCTTAAAAACATGGCGTTAGAGAGAGAATTCCCAAAACAACCCCGAAACGGCCCCTTTCGAGGCACCAACACCTCGCTCGGGACCAATCTAGCTCGTAGGAACTAATCGCAAAGCCAAGGGACTCCCACTTTAAGAATATGAAGATAATTGTAAAATATCTAGACTTAAGCTTAAAAGCATGGCGTTAAAGGGCAAAACCCCGAACAGCCACCAAACGACCTCGTGAGAGGCACCGACACCTCGCAGTGGACCAAAGTAACTCATAGGAACCGATCATATTGTCACGGGACTCTCGATTTGAGAATACGATGATAATTTAAAAATATTAATACTTAGGCTTAAAAACATGGCGTTAGAGGTTGAACCATAAAATAACCGCCAAACGGCCTCGTGAGAGGTACCGAAACCTCGCACGAGTCTAATGTAACTCATAGGAACTGACCCCGTGGTCACGGGACTTTCGATTTCAGAATACGACATTAATTTGAAAATATTCTGACTTAGGCAAAAAAACATGGCGTTAGAGGGAGAAATCCCGAATTAGATTCCAATCGACCCCGTGAGAGGCACCAACACCTCGCATAGGACCAGTATAACTATTAGGAACTAACTGCGTGGTCACGAGGTAGCTGTTTTAAGAATATGATGATAATTTTAAAATATATAGATTTACGCTTAAAAATATGGTGTTAGAGGGCGAAACCCCGAAATAGATTCTAAATGATCCCGTGAGAGGTATCAATACCTCGCACACGATGAATGTAACTCGTAGGAATGGACCGCGTGGTCATGGGACTCCCGATAAGGGAATATGACGATAATTTGGAAATATCTAGACTTAGGCTTAAAAACATAGTGTAACAGGGCGAAAACCTGAAACACCCCCCGAATGATCCCGTGAGAGCTACTAACATCTCACATGGGACTAATGTAACTCATAGGAATTGAGCACGCAGTCAAGGGACTCCCGATTTGATAATTCAATGATAATTTGAAAATATCTAGAATTATGCATAAAAACATGACGTTAGAGGGAGAAACCTCGAAACAATCCCCGCACAGCCCCCCATGAGAGGCACTAACACCTTGTACGGTACTGATGTAAATTGTAGGAACCAACGATACGGTCAAGGTACTCCCTCTTTGAGAATGCGATGATAATTTGAAAATATAAAGACATGGGATTAAAAACATGGCGTTAGAGGGCAAATACTCGAAATTCGCACGGGACGAATGAAACTCGTAAGAACTGACTTTGTGGTAATGGGATTCTCAGTTTGAGAATACGATGATAATTTGAAAATAACTAGACTTAGGCTTAAAACCATGGCGTTAGAGGGGGAAACCAGGAAACAACCCCCGAACGGCCTCGTGTGAGGTATCGAAACCTCGCACGAGACCAATGTAATTTGTAGGAACTGACCACGTCTTCAAAGGACTCCTAGTTTGGGAAAATGATGATAATTTGAAAATCCAGACTTCTGCTTAAAAACATGGGATTGGAGGGGAAAGTCCCCAACGAGCCTCATGAGATGTCGAAATCTCAAAACAGCCCCCAAGCAGTCCAGTGAGAGGCACCGACACCGCGTATGGTACTAATGTAACTCGTAGGAACTCATCGCGTGATCAAGGGACTCCCAGTTTGAGAACATAATGATAATTAGAAAATATCTAGACTTAGGCTTAAAACATGGTATTAGAGGGAGAAAACCCAAAATAGCCCCCAAACGGCCCCATGAGAGGCACTGATACCTCACATGGGATCAAAGTAACTCGTAGGAACTGATTGCGTGGACACAAGACTCCCGATTTGAGAATATAATGATAATTTGAAATTATCCAGACTTAGGCTTAAAAACATGATGTTAGAGTGAGAATTCCCGAAACAGGCCCGAACAGCCCCGTGAGAGGCACCAACACCTCGCACGGGACCAATCTAACTCGTTGGAACTAATTGTGCAGTCAAGGGACTCCCCCTTTGAGAATACGAGGATAATATAAAATATCTAGACTTAGGCCTAAAACCATGGCATTAGAGGGCGAAACCCCGAACAGCCTCGAAACGACGCCGTGAGAGGCACCGACACCTCGCACGGGACCAAAGTAACTCATAGGAACCGACCATGTTGTCACAGGACTATCAATTTGAGAATACAATGATAATTTGAAAATATCTAGACTTAGGCTAAAAAAACATGGCGTTAGAGGGTGAAATCACGAAAAAGCCCCCAAACGACCTCGTGAGAGGCACCGACACCTCGCACGGGTCTAACGTAACTCATAGGAACTGACTCGTGGTCACGGGATTCCCGGTTCAAGAATACAAAAATAATTTGAAAATATTTAGACTTCGGCATAAAATCATGACATTAGAGGGAGAAACCCCGAAACAGACCACATTCGACCCCATGAGAGGCGTCAACACCTCACACGAAACTAATTTCACTCGCAGGAACTGATCGTGTGGTCACAAGGCTCCTATTTTGAGAATACGATGATAATTTGAAAATATATAGATTTAGGCTTAAAATATGGGGGCGAAACCCCGAAATAGCTTCTAAGCGGCCCTATGAGAGGCACCGTCTCCTCGTACAGGATCAATGTAACTCGGTGAAATGGACCTTGTGGTAATGGGACTCACTGTTTGAGAATAAGACGATAATTCAAAAATATCTAGACTTTGGCTTAAAAACATGCTGCTATAAGGGGAATCCCGAAAATAGCCCCGAACAGCCCCATGTGGACATCGGCACCTCGCACGAGACTAATGTAACTCGAAGGAACATACCGTGTGATCACGGGACTCCTAGTTTGAGAATACGATGATAACTTAAAAACATTCAGGCTTTTTTCTTAAAAATATGGGATTAGACGGGGAAATCCCAAAAGAGCCCCATAGGATGGAGAAATCTCGAAATAGCCCACAAGCGGCCCCGTAAGAGGCACCGAGATCGCTCATGGGACCAATGTAACTCGTAAGAACTGATTGCATGGTCAAGGGACTCCCAGTTTGAGAATGTGATGATAATTTGAAAATATCTAGACTTAGTCTTGAAAACATGGCGTTAGAAGGTGAAAACTCGAAACAACCCCTAAACGACCACGTGAGAGGCACCGGTACCTCTTATGGGACCAAAGTAACTCGTTGGAACAAACCGTGTTGTCACGAAACTCCTGATTTGAGAATACGATGATAGTTTGAAATTATCTAAACTTAGGCTTAAAAACATGACGTTAGAGGGAAATCCCGAAAGGGCCCTCGAACGGCTCCCTGAGAGGTACCAATACCTCGCATGGGACCAATGTAACTTGTAGGAACTAACCGCGCAGTCAAGGGAGTCCCTCTTTGAGAATATGATGATAATTGTAAAATATCTAGACTTAGGCTTAAAAACATGGCATTAGAGGGCAAAACCTCGAAACAGCCTCCAAACGACCCCGTAAGAGGCATCGACACCTCGCAGGGGACCAAAGTAGCTCATAGGAACTGACCGCACGGTCATGGGACTCTCGATTTTAGAATACGATGATAATTTGAAAATATCTGGACTTAGACTTAAAAACATGGCGTTAGAGGGTGAAATCGCGATATAGCCCCTAAACAGCCCTGTGAGTGGTACTGACACCTCGCACGGGACAAATGTAACTTATAGGTACTGACTGCATGGTCACGAGACTCCAAGTTTGAGAATATGATAATACTTTGAAAATACCAAGACTTAGGTTTAAAAAGATGGCATTAGAGATAGGGTTAAAAACATAGCGATAGAGGAAGAAAACTCGAAACAGCCCCTGAACCACCTCGTGAGAGGCACCAACCTCTCGCACAGGACCAATATACCTCGTAGGAATTGATTGCATGGTCAAGGGACTCCCAGTTTGAGAATACAATGATAATTTGAAAATATTTAGACTTAGGCTTAAAATATGGCGATAGAGGGTGAAAACTCAAAACAGCCCCCAAATGGCCCCATGAAAGGCACCGACACCCTACACAGGACCAATGTAACTTATAGGAACTGATCGCGTGATCACGGGACTTCCAGCTTTTAAAATACAAAGTTATTTTGAAAATATATATATTAGGCTTAAAAATACGGTGTTAGAGGGGGAAACCCCGAAACAACTCCCAATCGGCCCCCTACAAGGCACCAACACCCCACACGGGACCAATGTAACTCATAGGAACTAACTGCCCGATCAAGGGACCCTCTTTTAAAATATGACCAGAATTTTAAAGTATCTAAACTTAGGCTTAAAAACATGCCATAAAGGGAGAAAACCCGAAACAACCCCCGAACGGACCCTTGAAAGCACCAACACCTCACACGGGGCCAATGTAACTCATAGGAAATTTTCACATTCTCCTGGGACTCTAGATTTGAGAATACAATGATAATTTGAAAATGTCTAGACTTGGCCTTAAAAACGAAGTGTATAGGGTGAAATCCCAAAACGACCCTCAAACGGCCCCGTGAGAGGCACCGACAGCTCGCACGGACCAATGTAACTCTTAAAAATTGATATGATGATAATTATTACTCATATATGTAATTTTCCTTCTTGAATACGATTTTTTTTAAAACTACTTGGTTACTGATATCATTTATTTTTTTGCATCTTATTTTTTTCAGGAAAACATTGTATTATTTCCTTTAATCCACGTTATACACATGAAGAAGCCAATGGTTTACAACATGAAGATTGTTTATATACTGTTGTTGACATTCATGATCACGTTTTTTATGTGTTACAGTCGTGTAGGAGTTTACAGTTTTATTGCTTAGTGTTATGGTTGTGCGGGCTTTTATAATTTGATTGTTAAATTTTATGGTCGTGCAGGCTTTATATTAAGCAGGTATTATATTAAGAGGGTTTAGAATGTCCAAAAAATAGGGGAAACTCTCTCCAATTTTTTTTTCTAGTGAACTATTAAGACTTATAATATTTTGAAGTTTTATGTACATTAGTTTATTAACAACTTTCCCGATTTTCAATTTGTGAATTTTTTTTATTGTTTTGCCAATAATAAATACTGTAACACCTCGTGCACGTCCAACGTAACACGTAGCAACCGATCGGGTAGTCACGGGATCCCCAATTTTAGGATTGGACCAAAAAAATCATTTTTTTTTATTATAGTTAAATATGCTCATGAACTTTGTCCATGACCATTTTTATTTTTTTCGCCGCGCATAAAAATGGTTGCTGCCAAAGTCCATGACCCCCAACGGCGAGGAAAAATGGTCGCGACCAAAGGCCGTGACCCACATCACGATGAAAAAAATGGTCGCGACCAAAGTCTGTGACCCACACCGCGATGAACAAAAATGGAAAAAAATGGTCGCAGTATATGATAGACAGGGTTTCGCCGCAGCGCGAGAGTCACCTACGCGTCGGTCGTTTTGAATTCGGCTAACCTGAACTATACAAAAACCTAAACTACGACTACACTCAACGGGTGAGTATAGCGGTAAGTCGGGTATCGAAAATCCACAAGACGAGTTGCTAGAATTTATAAGGTTTAATATTCCTAAATAAAAGTGTAAAAGATTATTATACACAAAAAAGGAAAAGATGCATAAAATGGAAATAGTAATCTAGGCGAGGAAAAATAAAGCTAGATTAAGAAAGCGAGTAAAAACTATAGGCTGCGTCGAATATCCCTCACCCGAGTTAATTAGTATAAAATGGTTCCACGGGTCGACGAGTTATTAAGATTGAGTTTCGTTCCGCCAGTTAATTAAATCAAGAGTTGTCACACCCCAAAATTCGTATAAAAGTCTAATAAGATTTTGGCGTCAACAAATACCCCGAAAATTACGCACATAAGATCGTAAGCACAGAGCATACATGATATGCCCCGTCAAATCTCCTAGGCGTAATGACTAGGACAACCCACTCGAAATAGACTCGTAAAACTCCATCACCAAACCAAAGCAACCAAATCAACCCTAGGTAAGTTCAATCCAACACAACTTAGATTAAACTAGCCACTACACATATATAAAAGCATTAATTAAAACAACTAATTAATTAAAGCAAACAAGAATTAAATTAACTACAACAAATATCTAGGCTTGAAATAAATAAAAAAGCATGAAAAATAAAGGAAAACAAAGCTTAAGGAAGAAGATGAATAGTAAAGCTTACATTAATGGGTATTACCCAAAGAGAAATGGAGGAGAGGGGATCTCCACAAATAAAATCCCCAAAGTCTTCGAACCCTAATTAAAATGAAAATATCTCCCCAAAGAAAAGCCCCTAATACTTTATTTATACCCCAAAATAAGCTCCAAACAAAACCAAGCCAAAAAACCCAAAATAAGCCAATTTTCGTCCATATATGATGGGAACAGTCGACCTCTATTTTGGGACCGGTCGACCGCACTTTTGGAATTTGCCAGCCCCCTTTTCCTCTCTGAACCAATTTTAACGCGTTGCATGGAAACGGGTATAACTCCCTCATACGGAATCGAAATAAGGCGTGGTCGGAACCGACGTGAAGCTAATTCAATTATATACATGATTAGGTTTTGAAACCCTCCAAATTATGGAGTATGAAATTACCAAAATGCCCTTGAAGTAGAAGAAAATATCGAAACCTTCCGAAAATGAGCATAACTTCCACATACGGAGTCAGAATGACGCACAGTTAGTGGCCATGGAAAGATAATTTGATGATATACATGTTGGTAACTTCATTCCATAAAAAATAGTGAGTTTGAATAGACCAAATTTCCCTTGAAGTAGCATTCGACGAAGGAACTTCTCTGAAATGCAACCGAACCTCACTTTTAGCGTTCCAATACCTACAAAAGCACAAATAACCCCTGCAAAGCATGTATATATCCAAATCCAAGGTTGTCTGGTTAATGAGCATAATTATAGGCATTTAGGACCATAAAAGTGCTAGAATGCATAAAGATAACGGGCGAAAAATATTCGATACGAATCACACCCCCTAACTTAAACATTGCTAGTCCCTAGTGATGAAACAAACAAAACTAGTCCACAAAAGGAAATACAAAACGTATATATGCATCAAAATATAATTGCCACTTTCGTAGGGAACACGATTTCATTTAGCATATGCAATAAGGCGTTAAACCCCTAGGTTACCCTAGTGGACAAGTGTTGTCTCGTGAGGGTTTTCAGGGATGATACCCACAAACATCATATGGTTTCCTAAAAATATGCCCAAACCAACATGCGACAAGCCCAACAAAAGCGAAAAATATTTCATATGCATTATTAGCAAAGTGAATGAATTCACACAAAAGTTCGAATCATTAACATTATAGAATGCACCTCATAGAATTGAAACCTTAAAATGTGGGAGGGGATCTAGCACATGAAAAGTGTGATTTGGCGAAAAACTTATATAAACTGGATACTAAATTAAAGCAAGCATATATTCAATCCTCATGGGCATTACGCTCATCAAGCGAATTCACTCGAAACAAGGAGGTAACACACGGAACATGCGGGCATAATGAGTAAATGTAAATGGAAACTAGGCCTCACGCATGTCACAAAAGAAGAACGCTATATATAAACTGAAAAATGTAATCTCAATGAAAGGATACCGAACACTAAAAGAGGCGAAATGCATTTTCACAGATTATCACAACTATTATGACTTTTAAATTACATCAACCTAAGATCACATAGGACTTGTATAGGGTTATAATGTAGGTATGGCTAAGGTGCGAAACGAAGGAATGTATGTACGGATTCAAAGTGTTCGGAATGAAAACTCGGGATAATGGGAAGATGCGGGCAATATCAAATTTGGAAAACAAGTTTCAAAAAGGCATTAGATATATCATCGGGGAGAGTAATCAAAGCTTATTGAACACTATACACAACATATTCATCTTTCTCTTTATTTTCCTTTCTTCTTTTTCTCATTTTTTTCTTTTGTTTTCTTTTGCTTTTTGCTTTCTCTTTTTCTCTTTTCTTTTTCACTACTTTCTTTTCTTACTTTTCTCACTCTCATATGCCTAAATTGCAACCGACATCACAATAACAACATTTAATCCCAAGTAACATTCCAAAAAAAGGTATGGAAAGTGTATGTATGGGCTAAAACTCCAATTTATAGTTGGTTATGGGATTTTGGGTTATGAAACGAAAGGCTATATTTAGGCTCAAAAGGGCTAACGAGGGTAAACATATAAGGGCGAGGTCAAGGCTAATATAGGTGATATAACAAAGATAGCATATGATCATTTCCAAAAGTTTACGCAATTCTCGAATCAAAACAATATATAAAAATCATGATCAAGTAACACATTTCAAGTATGAACTCAATTAATCAATGGTCAAATGAAATAATAGTGAGATTACCGATGAATTCAACGTTTTAAATGAGAAAAGAATAGTGTATACACTCACAAACGACGAAAGGTAGAAAGCTTACTTGGTGTAAGTATATACAATGCAACAAAAGATTACCGAGTTATAAAAATCTTAAACCAAATCAATAGAACCATAAAAGTGCATGTGCTCATGGGATTAAAGTTTAATTCATGAAGTTATTCATAATATCAATATTGGAGACTAAAGTCTAATAACTTCTGAAATCGAGAACATGCATCATTGGGTTGTCTATTGGATCGGGCCATTATTGAAATTTATCATCGGAAACAAAGGCAAAATGCCCAATAAAGGAGAAAAAAGAAAGAAAATATTTTTGAAATTTTTAATTTTTCTAAGAAAAGCATACTAAGTAACTAACATGTGAGCAAAAACATGGACTAAATAAAGAAATGGATAGAATATCCCACCACCCCTAACTTAAAACTTGACATTGTCCTCAATGTGAATTAAGAACCAAGTCAAAGAGAGTAAAAGAGCGATATTACCCAAAAATGGAGCGATCCCCATAAGAACAAGTCCAAAGAATCTACAAAACAAGTTAGTACCGAGCATAGCAAAAACAAATAATAAAAAGTTAACTAATTACACTAAACTAAATTAAAAAGAAAAGAGAAAATAAAAAGAAAGAAAGAAATGATAAAAATCTAACTATATACAACCTACTATTTAGACTCCACACTAACTATACACTAGAAGTCTAAATAGGTGAGGGTTCACCATAAGAATGATTTGACTTTGGAGGATAACCGGTGTACCCTCACATACAAGCATGCCTTCCGAAAAATATGGATTCCGTTTGAAAAACGAAAGGCATGTGTAAGGCAAAAGAAATAAACCATCGCCAATTAAAAGTTTTGGAGGGACGATGGTAGATTTCTTAACAGGTGACAACAACATATGGGGACCGAGAACAGATGAATATCCTCCCAAAGATTTATCAAGAGGAATGGGAGGTGGCGCACACGAGGGCAAAGATGCCTTCATGGAAAGCAACTCGAGCAAGTACTCCTCATCGGCGATAGGGTTTAAAATATTAAAGTTTGAAAACGAATCATTGGGTACTTGTTTCGGTGGGATAATAGAGAATGAAAATGGGGATGAATGAAATTCAAACTCATGAGGTGAATCATCATCGCATGAAGTTTGAGTTTCAAATGAAATAATATCATTTTCAATGAAATGTTCTTCTTTGGGGGCCAAAGAAGAAATCATTTCATTGCAAATAGATATTACGTCATTTTCATCCTCGCTTTCAATATCTATTACGCGATGGGAAAAGTCTACAATGGTTTGTTCCAAAGTAGTCACAAGTACCTCATTTGGTTCAAAACATTCCTCGACTTCGAAAGTCTCGGAAGCAAAATCGTCGTCGGACTCAAATAATAAATACAACTCATGTTCCCACGAACGATTTTCTTCCCGATAACGAGTTTCAAGTTTCTCATACATACGCAAACCCTCACCGAATGTCATGGGTCGAGGTGCGGATCCATGAAAATGGGAACTTTGAAAATTACCATCGGACTTAAACGAAAACTCATTATTATAGGAATTTTGAAAACTATCCGAATTTGTTTCAAAATTCCTATTATAAGGAGGTAAAGGCCCAAAATCATTATCATCGTCATCGAAATTCAAATAACCCAAATTTTGACTTTGATTATACTCGCCCAAAGTAATATGTGAATTTGCAAATTTTTGGGATTCTAAGTATTCACCGAAAGTCATAGGTCGAGAATTTTGAGAATTATAACAAGGATTACCAAAAGAATTGGAATAAGACATGCTTACCCCAAAAATGGCTCGAAGTGCTGGATTCCACAAAGTAGGTGCGGGCGGAAAAAATTCGAGCGTTTCTACGTGCACAAATGTGGAAGTCCTGCAAAAATACTAGCAAATAATACAAATAGAAAGAAAATACCATGAAATACTAAATCAAATAAAGTCTAAAACAAACAAGTCCCCGGCAATAACGCCATTTGATAGACAGGGTTTCGCCGCGACGCGAGAGTCACCTACGCGTCGATCATTTTGAATTCGGCTAACCTGAACTATACAAAAACCTAAACTACGACTACACTCAACGGGTGAGTATAGCGGTAAGTCGGGTATCGAAAATCCACAAGACGAGTTGCTTGAATTTATAAGGTTTAATATTCCTAAATAAAAGTGTAAAAGATTATTATACACAAAAAGGGAAAAGATGCATAAAATGGAAATAGTAATTTAGGCGAGGAAAAATAAAGGTAGATTAAGAAAGTGAGTAAAAACTATAGGCTGCGTCGAATATCCCTCACCCGAGTTAATTAGTATAAAATGGTTACACAGGTCGACGAGTTATTAAGATTGAGTTTCGTTCCGCCAGTTAATTAAATCAAGAGTTTCGTAAGCATGGAGCATACATGATATGCCCCGTCAAATCTCCTAGGCATAATGACTAGGACAACCCACTCGAAATAGACTCGTAAAACTCCATCACCAAAGCAAAACAACCAAATCAACCCTAGGTAAGTTCAATCCAACACAACTTAGATTAAACTAGCCACTACACATGTATAAAAGCATTAATTAAAACAACTAATTAATTAAAGCAAACAAGAATTAAATTAACTACAACAAATATCTAGGCTTGAAATAAATAACAAAGCTTGAAAAATAAAGGGAAACAAAGCTTAAGGAAGAAGATGAATAGTAAATCTTACATTAATGGGTATTACCCAAAGAGAAATGGAGGAGAGGAGATCTCCACAAATAAAATACCCAAAGTCTTCTAACCCTAATTAAAATCAAAATATATCCCTAAAGAAAAGCCCCTAATACTCTTTTTATACCCCAAAATAAGCCCCAAACAAAACCAAGCCAAAAAACCCAAAATAAGTCAATTTTCGTCCATATCTGATGGGACCGGTCGACCTCTATTTTGGGACCGGTTGACCGCACTTTTGGAATTTGCCTTGGGCTGTTGACAACCCCCTTTTCCTCTCTGAACCAATTTTGACGTGTTGCACGAAAACGGCTATAACTCCCTCATACGGAATTAAAATGAGGCGTGGTCAGAACCGACGCGAAGGTAATTCAATTATCTACATGATTATGTTTTGAAACCCTCCAAATTATGCAGTATGAAATTACCAAAATTCCCTTGAAGTAGAAGAAAATACCAAAACCTTCCGAAAATGAGCATAACTTCCACTTACGGAGTCCGAATGACGCACGGTTAGTGGCCATGGAAAGATAATTTGATGATATACATGTTGGTAACTTCATTCCATAAAAAATAGTGAGTTTGAAAAGACCAAATTGCCCTTGAAGTAGCATTTGACGGCGGAACTTCTCCGAAATGCAACTGAACCTCACTTTTAGCGTTCCAATACCTACAAAAGCACAAATAACCTCTGCAAAGCATGTATATATCCAAATCCAAGGTTGTCTGGTTAATGAGCATAATTATAGGGATTTAGGACCGTAAAAGTGCTAGAATGCATAAAGAAAACGGGCGGAAATATGCAATATTCGATACGAATCAGTATGGGTTATGGAATTTGGTCGCGACCATTTTTCGTCACGGTTGGGGGTGACGGAGTTTGGCCACAACCATTTTTTTTTATCGCTATTTGGGTCATCGACTTTGGCTGTAACCATTTTCTGTCGCAGTTGGGGGTCACAGAATTTTACCACGGCCATTTTTTCCTGTCACGGCCCAAGTCCGAGACAATCCATCATGACCCCTCAGGGTCGTGACCCCCCGTTTGGTCACTAACTTTTATCGCAACCCACATTCTTGGTCAAGGATTTTGGATGTGACCATTCCCCTATTTTTGTGTAGTGTAATGCTATTTCTTGGCATTCTACTAAACAAAGTTTAGTAGCTACTTCTTCTAACCACTCTGAAATTTTAGCTCTTTATGAAGCTAACTACGAACATGTATTATTGAGATCTTTATTTCATTATAATCATAGTAGTTGTCAATTGACTTCCATTACAGATGTTCCAACTGTCATATACGAAGACGATGTAACATGTATAACACAAATTAAAGAAGGATTAATCAAAGGAGACATAATCAAGGAAATTTTATCAAAGTTTTTCTTCACTCAGGAGCTTTAGAAGAGAAAATCGATTGAAGTCATGCAAATTCGTTCAAGTCACAACCTAGCTAATCAAGTCACTACCAAAGGCAACATTCCAAAATCTTATGTACAAGATTGAAATGCGTCGACACGAAAATTGAACATATCAATCAAGAGTGTATCTTATCAGGGGAAGATATAAGAAAATGTTATTTGGGACATATGTGTGATGTACTATTTCTTAGGGGTGTTAAAAAAACTTATTGGACCGACCGACTAAATCGAACCGCCCTATTTTATCGATTTTTTTTATCATCAGTCCGGTCCAGTTTTTTTTACAGCCCGGTCTAGTCGGTTCGGTCCTTAGTCTGCCGCATTTAATAACCTGTTTGGATCAACCCAGACCGGTTGTTCATATTAATATATATTTTAATTATATTTTTATATATAAAACAACTTAAATAAAGAAGGCAGGGGTACGATCGTCTTTAAAAAAAAACTAATGTCGTTTGCTCCCCTACTAGAAGACTTAACTATCCCTCATCTTCGTTTTGTTTTTCAGCCCTTTTTCTCTCCTCTCTCTCTCTCTCTTTGCCATTTCCTCTCCACTGCTTGTGCCGATGCCATCTCCTCTCCTCTCTCTACTGCCATTTTAGCTCATCGCCGCTGGAACGCTACCACTACCATTTCCTATCCACTGCTTGTGTGTGCTACTGTCGGTTCTCTTCTCGATCTCCGTTGTTGTCATGTTTCTCTTCAACAAATCACACTAAGAGAACTTATCTTAGAGAAGTACCCCCCCCCCCCATAAAGGTGACTATTTATTTATTCTTTCTTATGGTTCTTAAGAATAAATTGTGTTATGTATATTATGTTCTTAAGAAAAAAATTGTGTTTTGTATATTTATTCTTATGGTGACTACATTCGAACACAGTTGCTGCCCTGTTGAACATATATATTATATATTATGTTTTGTATATATTGTAAATGTTGAATTTTGTATATGATGTAGATAATAATTTGTCTAAATTTATGTTATATATTGTAGATAATGGTTGCTCAAATGGATGAAAATGAAGGTGGGCTTTCCTCTACCCAAGATGTAATGCAAGGCACAAATCCACCTCCTCAACCCCCTGAAAAACCACTGGTAAAATTTTAGAAACTAAAATCGTATGCTTAGGATCATTTTACTGAAATTCAAGGTTGTGATCCAAAGAAACTTAGGGAAAAATGTAATTATTTTCCCTCAACATATGCGTGTGATCCAACAAAAAATGGAACTAAAACATGTTGGCCCACATCACTAAGTGTAAGAAATTTTCGAGAATGTGTGATGATAAACAAAAAAAAATTTCGTTTAAAAAAGAAGATGGGGAGTGTCTGATTCTTGTAGAAATTGGTTTTAGTTTAGAAGCTTGTCGTGATGCTCCTGCTAAAATGTTAATCATTGATGAATTGCCTTTTCGATTTGTTGAGGGTGAGGGATTTTGACAATTTATGAGAATTGTTTAACCAAAATTTACAAAAATACCATGTCGTATTACGGTTGTAAGAGATTTCTTAGCAATATATTTGAATGAGGAAGTGAAGTTACAAAGTTATTTAAAGGGTAAAAGAATATGTATCACAACGTACTTGTGGACTTCCATTCAAAATATTAATTATGTGTGCCTCACGGCTCATTATATTAATGATGAATGGAAGTTGCAAAAACTAATTCTAAACTTTTGTCAAGTCCGAAGTCATAAGGGGGAGATGTTAGGGAAGGTTACTAAATCATTGTTAGTGGAGTTGGGGATTAATACAATTTTTACCATAAATGTTGACAATTCTAGTTCTAACAATGGTACCATTAAATATTTGCAGAGAAAAACCAAATCTTGGAAAGGTACTATTTTAGAACATGAGTATTTGCATATGTGATGTTGTGCTCATATCTTAAACTTAATTCTGGATGATAGGTTAAAAGAAATGGATGAGTCAGTTGTTAAAGTGCACAACGTGGTGAGGTGTGTGAGGTACTTCCCGTCTAGGTTGTTAATATTCAAAATGTGTGTAGAGAAAGAGAAAATTAAGAGTAAGGGTTTGTTGTGCTTGGATGTTCAAATAAGGTGGAACTCCACATATTTAATGTTGAATGTAGTAAAAAATTTTGAGAAAGCTTTTGAAAGGTTAGGGGAGTAGAACAAAATTATGCTTCTTACTTTAATGGAGAATTTGAAATCTAAAAGGATGATGAAGTGGGGCAGGGGGAGAGGACTATCTTAGGGACTCCTTTGACTCTTGATTGGGAGAAAGTGGGGGCACATGTGAAATGTTTGAAGATATTTTACAATGCAACTTTAAGATTTTTGGGTTCATTATTCGTCACTTAAATTTTTTATTTCAATGATCTTGTTATCATACAAAACAATTTGAACCAATTGAAAAGAAGTGGGGTTTATTACATAGCTTCGATGGCGGATAACATGGTTAAAAAAATGGATAAGTATTGGAATATTGAAAAGATAAACTTGTTGTGATTTATTGTGGTCATGCTTGACCCTATATATAAATTGGGGTATGTGTGATATTGGTTTGATAGGATGTATTAAAATAACGTAGAAAAAGAGATGACAAGGAGAGTAAAAAAATGTACTAGTACATTTGTATGAGCGGTATAGTGACAATAATGTACAAAATGGTTCACAAATTCATCTCAATGTCATGTCGTTAAATTAGTAGTTCATGGTGGAGATGATATTGGTGGGCATGCTTTTTTAGCTTCCTAATTTAAAAAATAATTAGAGTCGAGAAATAGTGTAGCGCGTAGTAAGTTAGAGGTGGAGAAGTACTTGATTGAGACTAATGAAGATGCAAACGAAAAAAGATTTAATGTTTTAATGTGGTGGAAGAGTAATTCATTTAGGTACCAAGTTCTTTCACATGTGGCAAGGTATGCATTGACAATTCTGGTGTCTACCGTGGCCTTGGAGTCGGCATTTAGCATGGGGGGGCGTATACTTGACCCATTTCATAGTTCACTTTCCCCCAACACGGTGGAAGCGCTTGTTTGTACCCAAAATTGGCTAAAGTCTTCATCAAAATCAATTAGTCTTAGAGATGCCATGGATGAGGTGGAACAACTTGAACAATTAGCTGGAGGTAACTAACAACTATCATATCATATTAAATAATTATTCTTTTTCCATGTAAAATATTATTAATTAACATCTTCCATATCATGTTATTATTTCAGATTTGTTGGGAACAACATCACCAAAAGTGGATTGACCTTTAATATGGATGAGCTATTGAGGTAAAGTGAGTAACTTAATTTTTTTTTCAAATATACTTTTGCATTTAATTTGGACTGTCTTTCTATCCATTTTGAAATTGTTTGTGATGAATTCCAGGTTTATGGAGATCTTTTTAGGCAGCGTTATCGACAATTTTTGATGATATCGTGGACATTATTGTGGACATTTTATTTATTTCTTTTATTTTTATTAAGGTTCAGACAATTTATTGGTTTGGACAACATTGTATTGTATGATTGATTTTATGGTTTTGGACTGCATTTTATGGTTTTTGGACAACCCTCTTTATGGATTGCATTTTGTGGTTTTTGGACTGTATTTTGTACAACCCTCTTTATGGCTAATTTTGGACGGTTTGGACAGCCCTTTATGGATAATTTTGGATAGCTTGTTTCTTTGCTTAAATTTGGATAGTTTTTTGCTTAAATTTAGACACTTTTTATGCTAAAATTTTCTTTGGACATCACATCACTTATGTTAAAATTTAGACATTTTTAATGATAGAATTTGGACTTTTTTATGCTAAAAAATGGATAACTTTTATGCTAAAAAATATAGACTAATTATGTAAAAAATTGGACAAGTTTGGACATTTTTTAAAGGTGATTTTCATTTTTAAAACGATTAATTTAATAAGATTAGGACGGACACGTTAAACCTAATCGATCCTATAAACAACCGGACCGATAAGGGTCGAATGCCCGATACAATCGGTCCGGTCTAGGCCTGTTATTTTAGGACCGGTTTAATCAGTTCGATCCTTAAAAATTCTAAAAACCGGAGTAGACCGCACCGTGAACACCCCTACTATTTCTCCTGTAACTTGCTTTTGTCCCACCGAGCTTTTCTAGTAAAAGTTTTAACGTGGCGATAGTAAACACATCCAATAGCGATTCAATGATCACAAAAATTGTATTTTTTTTCCTTCACTTTGATTTTTTTCCGATGAGCTTTCCTTAATAAGGTTTTAACCAGACAACAGTCGTTAAGTATTGAAAATGGTGTACATCTAGGAGGAGTATTGTAATTATCTTTATTTATATTAATGAAGGTGACTACATACCAATTAATGAAATTTTTTTTTTTTACAATATTGTGTACTCTATTTTATTTCTAACGTGCCCCAATATTTTTTGGATAATTTACACTTACGTCCCTTGTTAACAATTTTTAAACATTTAAGGACAATTTGCTATTAGGTTCACTTATTATGCCACTTGAGTGGATTTATATAAGAAGAGAGTTAGTGAACCTAAGTGTTTAAAATTTATCAAAATTTCTTTAGTACTTAAAATTTATTTATGAGGAATCGAGTACTTTATATTTTTTACTATTTTGTTTTTAAAATTGTTGGGTAACTCAAGCCCTCACGTGATCCTGCCTTCATATGCATTAGAAAATCAAACAGGAGGGAGTGAGAAACGTGAAAAAGAAGTCATTGAGAGCCTTTGCTGTAGACGTTGACTTTGGGAAGAAGAGTGAGAGATAACATGAGACAAGGAGAAGAGGAGGGGGTGCGTTTTGAGGACAGACGAACGGACAAATGTATTTAGAAAGAATCTCCTTACACTCGGTTGATAAGACTACTATCCATGCTCACCCAAACTTAACATAATCTCTAATTGCATGAATAAATCTTTGGGTCAATATAAAATTTACATGATCTCAACAAACCAACAAAAAAAAACTAGATGTTCAGATAATTTCTTCAAAGGAAATATCTAGAGTTTCAACTAGGAAACACACAAGAGAGGGAGCGAACTCCACCGTGCGATTAGTTTTTGGATTGGTGCTTGAAATCCGCAATTTCAAGCTCTTGTCCCCTATTATGTTTTGAACAATTTAGGCAAGAGTTAATCCGTGTGAAGTCTGAAGTCAACGATATGACCCCTATTTTTAAGTGTGAAGTTAACAATTAAAACTTAAGAGGTATGAAATATTTTTTATTTTTTAAAATGGTTAAGATGTTAATGATTATTTTTGTCTCTGAATAATAAAAAAGTAAATGTATCTTTGAATTCTGAATTCTGAATCGGTCTAAATAAATCCGTTCAAATGTCCATTTAGACATTAAAAAAAATCAGATTCCGATTTCACAATTCAGATTTAGATGAAAAAATAAACACAACCTAAGTTTTCATTTTTTACATATATTTTAATTGGCCATACAGTGTATTTTTCTTTCATCATGTGCTTGATACAACGATTTAGATGCGAGTAGGACCCTCCATGCTTATAATTCTCAACTTTGATTAATGTCCCTTCAACGATGGATTTTCGTAACTTTGGAAAAAATTATAGATGTTTTCACTATTAGGTATCAGAACATCTCTCGAAAGTTTCATCATCAAACTACTCAAATTTAGGACAAATACCAATCCTTATTTTGAAAAACGTCACTTTTGTCGACCTACTCCATACTATATTAGGGTATGTTTGGTAGACAATATTTGACATGACAAATGCGAGAGATTCTATATTTTTCAACTTTGGAGGTGTTTGATTGTGCAAGTTTGATATATAATTTTTTTTTACCCTTTAAGAACGTACAACAATTTAAATCATGAAAAATTTGCCTCGAACTTTATTTTCTTACCGCCAACCTGAAAAACTTTCCTTCGCTAACTTTGATTTTACTTTAGAGAGTATACACTTTCAAGACATTTTTTTATCTTGTTTTTGTTTAGTAGACTTCTCAGATAGAGATTTAGTTTTTGACATTGTGTGAGTGTTTTCCCGGAATGTATATTATTGTTGATTCATTTATTTGTTGATATAATTTAAAAAACTTGAAACAAAAATTTATAATTTTTCTGTGTGATTTAGATGATGCAATAGTTTTTGTGGATTTTAAAAAAAAATACATGCATCATTAATAGGAATCAAGGGACGGAATCTGTATTTATGAAGTCTACCCAAAAAAAGGGCATCAATAAAAGAGGCACGCTCTCATGGAGGTATGCCTCGTAACAAAACATAAGCCATACATAATTAGTCCCTCAAACGTAACACATTCGAAACTCAAAACAAGACAACAAGGAATCAAATTAACTATCTCTACACAATAAATAGAAAAGAGATAACATAAAATCCTAACTTGATTCGGCGGATGACTTAGTATCCTCAAAACATCTCTTGTTCGACTCTCTCCATACCGACCACATAAGGCATAGAGGTGCGTCCTCCCAAGCCTCCCGCTTCGATTTCCTCACCTTGATCTCACTTTAGGATTTTAGCATCTCAATCACCAACCTCGACATCACCTAATTCATTGTGATGAATGCTAACAACACCCCTACAATCTCCTTCCAAATGTACAATTAAGTAAGAGATGGTCCACTGACTCACCATCACATCTACAAAGCCAACAATAATTAACAATCATTTTTCTCTTAGAACATGACACCGCCCTCTACAAAATTGAAAACGCACTCATTTCATCGCCACTTAGAAGACCATAAAACAATGTTATTGATAATCCTCCCTCCATTCCCCCTCCACCACAACTCGTCCCTCCTAGCCCTCGAAAGGCTCTCTTCTCTAGCATTAACTCCTCCAACTCTTCCACCTCTCCATCATGAAATGGACGCCTAAATTGGAGATTTCATACATGCCTACCATCACTCCAAACTATATAACCCATAATTATAGATTATATTCATAGTCAACCAATATGAACCAAGAAATCTTACCTCACTAATGGTCCTTGGAGAACCTCACCCTCATCCCCTCTCCCTATTAGTCCCACGCTAGACAAACCCGAACATCCTCTTAACTCCCCTGCCCCATATCTAGCCACCACCATCCTACGCCATAACCTCCCCTCCTCATCAAGAGGGAATCACCATATCCATTTACTAAGAGGGGATTTACTGAAGCACAAGATATCACCAAGGGTTTACATATGTTTCTAAAACCATCTAAGTTGTATTTGAACTCCTTCTCCCCACCTCTCCACAAGAAGTCACTCATACAATTTTCCAACCTCTTCCTCACCTCAACATGACGTGTTAAGATAAAAGAGGAAATAATTAAGCCGGTTAGAAAATGTACTCTTGATCAAAGATAATATCACCCTTTAAAATATAAGATCGTTCCCATTTTGATAACCTCCTCTCCAATCTCTCTAACGGATCCCATCTCAATTTTGCTTTAAAGCAAGCACTAAGAGGCAACTCCAAATAGGAGACGAGAAGCCTCCCCACTCAGCATCCTAACACCCCAACACCCCGGGCAAGTCCTCCACATCTACAACAACCTAAACCAAATTAATCTCATTTGTTTCTCAAATATATTCAATCTTGACACTGCCTCAAAGAACATATGAACTAACCTCAAAACTCTAATATGCATCTCTTTATCCCCACGAAGCAAAAACTATCATCAGTGAACAATGAGACAATAACCACAACTCCTCTCCTTATCACAAACCCTCCATCTAACCTCTATCCATTGTCTTTGCAATCAATATCTTAAGGGATTCCATTAACAATATAAAAGGAAGAGCAATCTGGAGGTGTTAAAAAATCCTCTGGAATGCCATTGACCATTCTTGAGAATTTAACGAATGAGATACAACAACGAATCCATCGTTGTCATCTCATACCAAAACCCATTCTTTGACACTCCAATAAACACATTATATGAATATGAGATAACAAAATCAATCATCCTTCCAATCTTTCATGATAATACTTTATCAATCAACTTATACACATAACTCATAAGACTAATGGGTCTAAAATCCTGAATATCCACCACTTTTGTTTTTTAGAATCAACGTGATGAAGGAGGCATTCAAGATTCTCTCTAATAGAACCTTCCAATAAAAATCCTCATGAGTTAAATCATTTCTCACCACTCCCCAACAAGAATGGAAAACATCCAATGAGAAACCATACAGTTATGGCTCATTCTCCACACTAATGGACTAAAGCGCAAGGACTACCTCCTCATCCGTGAAACGATCCTCTAACCCCTCCCTCGGCTCCTCTAAAATTGACTCAAAGATCAACCAAGTCCTACAAAGACTGTCTTCATGCCTCCTCCTTCGTAAATAACTTATGGTAGATTTGAACAATTCCTATTTTCACCGCTAATACATCCTCAATCAACACATCATCAATCGCTACGTTCCTAAAATGATTGACCTTCCTATGAGCACTTACTACGTTATGGATTTTTTTTGTATTTCTATCAATTTCTCGTAACCAAAATGATATAGAATTTTCCAATAAAAAAATTCCTCCTCTACCATCTTCCTCCTAACAAAACGTTTTCTCTCCTCCCTCCCAAGCCAACCACCCCTGGGAAGAGGCCCTTCTCTCTCCGTTTAATCAATCTATTTAGTTTACTCCAAAGTAGGTTCACGAATACTCTAACATTTTTAAAATACTCCTTATTCCATATCTTTAAGTCCTTCTTAAGAAAGTTAAGCTTATGACCAAGCACATAGACCACATTCCTACTCACCTCATACTCCTACAACCACTCAACACCCTTCCGCAAATACCTTCTCTCTCAGCCACAACGACATCTAAGAATATGACTAGATGTATATCTTAACAAGAAAGTTTGAGACACCTCGAGGGACATCCTCCTATTCATGAGAACTAAAAAACTAATCCAATCTAGAAAATAATGGATTGTCTTTGGACCTAGAACCACTTAGTCCAATGGAGTTAAATAAAATTGAGGTTATAAATAAAATTGTAGAAATCATGCATCACCATTGAAGTTTTGCCTCCCCAATTATGTTCAGATGGCAAGGGCACAACATTTGAGTCACCCCAATACACCACGATCCTCCCAATAACCACTCACATCCTCCCCCCCCCCCCCAACTGCTCCCTCAACTTCTAATTCCCCTCATCCTCCACTAGACCATAGGATACTACCTAACTATCACACCCCTAATGGAATCTAAAAAGAACCATCTCATCCATCTTTCACCCCACAAACTTCTCACCATCACATGCGACATCGAGGTTATTTTGGTTTCTTGGAGACAAATCAAGTCTAATTGACATCTCTTAATAGAAGCGACAATGATTATTCTTTTATTCGAGTAATTAACCCTTTAACATTCCTGACACAAGTTTTATATTTTTATCGTCACCGGGAGCGACATGTCTTAAAATGATCTCTCCATCCATCTAACCTAAAACATGCCTCACCGAAACCCCTGCTAACCCGTCTCCCTTACCCCCTCATAGTGGACCACTCCAATTTCTTAAGCTCTCGAGATATTCTTTGTCCCGTTCATTTTTTCTAGATAGAATTTGACCCATTCTCCGCCTTTCTCAATTTTATTAACAAGAAGTAAGGCCTCCCCCACATTCTCCTCATAAAACACATCTAAATATTTGCTAAACCCCTCTATAATGTCCATCAACCATCCATCCAAACGTTCGACACCATTCTTTACCCCACAACTAACCCACATCACACACAATGGGTCAAAAAAACCTCCCCCCCCCCCCCCCATCTCTCCTCCGTGTATGGATCATAAACATCATTGAAATTATCACCATTATTTTCCCACACCATACACCACCTTAAGCTCACCAACGGTGACCCCTTTACCCTTCCCTAAAATGTTCCCCCCCCCCCCCCCCCCAAGTCCATCCCTTCCTCTGCTTGGCAATATTTACAATCCATTTTTAGCTTACTAGTGGTTATGAAAATGCCCTCGCTGCTAAATTATCACAATTGCTTGACTCCCCCACCTAAAAAAAGAATAGCCCACCTTTGAAATGAACCCAACATAGTGGACACAATCATGATTATGTGTCACCACCGACACATTGCGAGATCCATCACTAAAACCTCCAGCAACAACACCCCACGTAAACCTCTAGCGGTGTGAATCTATTTCGCACTAGTGACACTGACACAACCCGACGCTGTAAAAGAGAGGGGGTATTTTTTTTCTTTTGACTTTAACCCTTGATCTTCGAAATGTAATTGTTTATTTTTTCAGTCTTTTCAACCCAAATGAATCATTACCTTCACCTGAGCGAAAACCTCTATTGAGTATAGGAACATCTAACTGTTGGGGTTTAAGAGGAATAGGCCCATGGAAAATTAATTCCATTGGCCCAATATGGCTATTGGAATCCATCACAAGCTTAATAGGACGTGAAGAAGACCCACTGCCAGATCACCCCACTATCTCTATTATACCCGAACATTCTACGCTCTTTGGTTATTCAAAATTTGTATGGATATGAACCGATACATCCTATCAAGTGTATACATAAAGCTCTACGAATTAGAGGGTTTGGAATTAGATTCACTTAATATCCTAGTTCAGAATAAGGGAGAAATATCTCACCCTCTTACGAATAATGGGAGAGACTGCCCTTCGCTTAATCCCCAGGAACTTCAATTGCATAGAAGCATATGTGGATTCATCCCTTGGTGTTATTTCAAGGGTGGAGGCTTTTGTCTTAGCTCCTAGAAATGATGAGGAGACAAGGAACATTTGCAAGGCTCTTTCATCCCATGCTAGTGGTAAATGAAAAGCTAGGATAAATGAAGAAATTGATTCCATGAGAGTTAATCAAGCATAGGACTTAGTGGACCTGGCACCCATGCTTAAGACAATAGGCAATAAATAACTCCTTTATGTCAAGTGCGAGGCCGATGGATCCATACATTGATATAAGTCTTACCATGTAGAGAAGTGATATACTCAATAGGAGAGTAAAAACTGCAAGAAAACCTTATCACCACTCTGGTTTTTCCTCAATACACTTAATTTTGACAATAGTTGACAATGTAGACTTGGAATAATATAAAATGGCATTTCTTAATTGAGAATTGGACAAAGAGGCCATCTGACTACGGGTCAAGAGCACAAAATTTGCAAATTCAAACGATTCATATATGGTTCAAATCACTCGTTTATGTAATTGTATATGGAATTCCATCGATCCATTAGTAGGAATGGTTTTTTGATGATTTATGACGAGTGATGACCACTGCTTGTGTGCTGAACAACCCAAGTATAGATTTCGTATTTTTTCATTCTGTGTGGATGACATTGAATCTGCTAGAAACAATAAAGAGATAATTGACGCACTAAGGAGTGGTTATCCTCCATGTTTGACATGAAGGATATGGTCAAGGCAATTTATTTGCTCAAAATACAGATCCTATGGATTTCTTATAAGAAACTCCTTTAATTGTGTTAAAACACTTACATGAGTGTAACAACGAATCCACTTGCAAACTCGCAAGTCTATAAACACTCCTGTAGCTAAAGGTGAGAGTCTAAACCTCAATATGTGACCTTAAGACCCCTAAGGAAAAAACTCAATTGTCTCGTTGTCCCTATTTATTCAAGTGTTGTTGGGAGCCAGATTGACGTGAACTCCATTTCAATGACCTAAAAATCAAGCCAATATGATTTTTAGAGAGAGAAACAAAGAATTTCATATATTTCAAGAATTGAGAAGTGATTATAAAATGAGAATACATGCCTATTTATAATAGAGATTACTTGCTAATCAAGTAATAGCTAAAATGACGAAAGGGTCAATTAAGAAATAAAAGAATGTCTAATTAGTCCCAAACATTATTGGAGGCTAATTAAGGAGAGAAAATGACTAAAAGGAACTAAAAATGGAAATAAAATGACAAATGAAAGGAAAATAACTATGGATCCCCATCACTTTCCCCGACTTCAAAAAAGTTCGTCCTTGAACTTGAAAATTTTGGAGAATTGCGCGAGAAGTTCCGAAAATGTGAACAAAACTTGTGAGGCAAAAAAAATTCTTGAAATTTGAGGAAGGGTCATCTTTTTAATTCTTGATTTCAAGATCCATCTTCTTCCTCTTGCCTCTCTTATTAACCATCCAAATAGCATCTGCCCGAGTCAAAAACCATTTTCTTGGCCTTAAACCCTAGTGCTTGATCATGTGGGAGGTTTATCTTGAATCCACAAAAAGAAGGCAGTTGGTTGGTAGGTTTGACAGTGGGTTTGGGATCTCGAGGGGCCTTCGAGATTGGTATTTCAGCCCGAGCAGCAGTTTTTCTGAATGTAAGGACATAATTTTATGAATGTTCGGGGTAGAATCTAGAAATTTTATGTTTTTCTTAGATCACAATTTGTATATCTGATACCGCTACATTCAGCACGTCATGACGATCATCCACGACAACCTTTATCTGAATCCCTGCATCCATCATCTTCATATGTGCATCATGCTACATGCAACGTGCTGCTCATCTGTTTCCCACTACTCCACTATTCATTATTGGTAAAATGATTTATTGGAGTTGTTTATATTTGCATAAATATTTAGGAAATTTTTCAGAAAATAATTTTTGAAGTCTGAAATATTTTTTATCAAAAGCAATTTTTTTTTCTAAGTGTAGAAGCGGAGTGCCTCGGTCGACGAGCTCGTTCAAACGAGTCAGCATTGTCATTCGAGCGAGATCAGCATCTTGCGCGAAGTCGTTCGAATGATACCTGTCATTCGTTCGAGCAAGATACCTATCTCGTTCGAGCACCGTCGTCGCCTCAATTTTTATATAAATACCAGTGTGCATTCTACACGTTTTCCCAAGTCTTTTACACACCAATTTTTGCATTTTCACAGCCCAGAAAATAGACTTCACTTTTTTAAGGTTTATACCTTTTTTATTCACAAATCCATTCCCATATATTTATGTGAATCTTTGAACCTTCAAGAGGATTGTTTACTCATCTGGAGTAACTTTTGGGGAGAACTCTATAACCGGAGAGCTGCATGTTATTGTGGAGGGAGTCCTTACGGAGTAACTTGTGGAGAAGCTGTTTCTCTTCTTCATTGCTGACCACCTGGAGTTCTTGTGGGAGATTCCAGTCGAGACATCGAAACCGACACCTGAGGGGATTTCGTATGTCACTCTTGTTTTCATTGTAATCCGTGTAAACTGTTCTTTTCAAATTATAGTGAAAATAATAAGGTTTTGCCCCTTTGGGGGATTTTTCCTGAAATTGTTTGTTTTATCCTATATGCTTTATTTTATTGGATAAATCATCTAGATGCATGTTTTAGGGTTGAACTAAAATTTGGGAATAATTAAAATTGGATTTTATTCGAGAAACCACAATATTTTCGCTATAGCGATTCTACAAATTGGTATCAGAGCGGGTTACGCTAATTTATCGCGTGATCCAGATTTTTTAAGGATTTTTTTTTATACAATTTGACTTCTCACGTCGTCAAATTGGTATCAGAGTATGTTGCACTAAGTTATTGTATTTTGATCCTGATTTTGCACAAAAATGGCTTTGGGCGGTTTTGATGATCTTCGATGTCAACTTTTTGAAAAAGTTAATTGGAAAATTCGCACGAACTCTTATTTTAAATCTTCTATTGAAAACAACTCTGAGAGGTGTCCTTGTTGTTAGGGTGTTGGCCACACGTTAGATGAGTGTACCACAATAATAAAGAAGATATTGAATAAATCAATTTCTCGTGTTTCTACCCTTAGTGACAATGATTCAGAAGAAGAAGTCTTTTATGATTCCAGGCGAGAGCTTCCCATTCGTGTGATTAGTGATGATAATGAGGGTGATGGGAGTGAGGATGAAAGTGTAGATGAGCATGACTTGCAAACTGCTTTCAATGAACTTTATGCTGAATCTTTGAAAACGAAGAAAGAAAATTTGAAATTGAAAGAGTGTGCCCTAAAAAATGATGATTTTTCAGTTGAAGAACTTATGGAACATGAGAAAATTTTGAAAGAGAATCTTGACTACATCGAGGGTGAGAGGGATATTCTTAGAGGGTTGATGGAGACTATAAAAAAGGAGCTTTTAGAGTTTGAGGATTCTAGACGTGTACTTGAATCTAGGATAGGTGAACTTGAGGTGAAATTGAAAGATTCAAGTAAGGTGAAATTTGATTTGGAGTCTAGGTCTGAAAAACTTGATAAGATTTTAGGCATCGTAGAGGTAAAAAAGGATAAGGGTGGGATTGGTCTTGAAAAATATGTTGCACCCATTCCCACACGTGTGAGAGAGCCTCCTAGGATTGTTAAGAAAAAGGCACCTAAGTTTGTTAGGAAAGATACCCCTAAGAACATCATGAGAGAACCTCCTAGGATCATTAGGAGAGTGCCACCTAGGTAAATTCGGAGAGAGCAACCGAGAAATTTGAGGAGAGGTCCACCTTTAGGTAACACACACCGCCCGATTTACACTTGCACACGTTGCGGTAGGCAAGGTCATCTTAGGAGCTTTTGTTACAAGCTTTTAAATGGACCTATGATGGTTAATATAAGAATAAATTCGATTTTCAAAACTCCCACGTGTCGTTACAAATCTATTTGGGTTAAAAAATCGAATTTAGAGGCTTATGGTCTTTTTGTTCACGAATCTCGTTTGCTTGCACGTGATTCACCCCACGTGAGATCGTTTGGTTGATTGTATTGAATGTTTTGTTATACACTAGCTATGCATCATGTTATATTCTTTCTAGTGTTATGACTCACTTTGATGCAGCGCACATTGATTTATTTTTTGGGTTTGTGTGTTTCGCTACTGTTTTAGCACTGTTTTGGATCTGTTTGCCCCTTACAGGTACTGTTTTCTCGAAATTTTTGCACTGGGCAAAACTGTATGATTTTCTGGGCATTCTGGGAAGTTTTGGTTTTCTTGTTCGAGCGAGATCTATAGGTCGTTTGAGCGAGAGTTCTGTCTCGCGCGAAGTCGCATCTCGCAACATGCCCTTGTCGTTCGAGAGACAGAGCTAAGTTGTTTGAGCGACCTGTCTGGAAATTCTATTTTTGCTTCCCTTATGATTTCAGTACCCGGTGTTCATATGCATAGGTTTTTAGTACTGATGGGTTACTTCTGGTTAGTTTATATGCAGTTATTCTTGGTATACATGCTTAATTGATAGCACTGCATTGCTCGTTTATCACATCTTCTTTTATTGTGGATTCTCTTGTGTGATTGCTGTTTGCTAGCATAGGATGCTGCTCATATCGATATTATATGCTTATTGCTGATTGTATCATTTTGTACTTATATTTTTTCTGTTTGAAAATTTTGAAAAATACAAAAAGATTTTATTTTGATAAAAATTTTAAAAATCCAAAAAGATTTTTGTATTTTGTTTACACCGTTTATGGATTGACACTTAGGATGACCGAGTCACAACTTCATTCCATATCCGTATGACTATTTGATAGTGTTTTGAGACAATATATCATGTCATTCATGTTCTTTACAATGTTTGGAGTCATTGAGATGTAATTAGTTGTTACCTCCTACATGTTTGACTCACTTGTCATTTACTGCACATGTGCACGGATTTGTTTGATTATTGTGCTTGTCTTATCACATATTGGTTGGGTATTTTCACTTCAATCCTGTCCTTAAAACGAACCAAGCGCGATAAAACTTGATAAGAAAGTTGTGCATGTAAGAGCCGTTTGTGAGTTTATATGCTTTGTTTGAAAACGATGAAGGGCTACGGAAGATTGTTTTTTATCCTTTGCGATTAAGCCGCCGTTTAATTGGACCTAAAAAATTGAGGAATTTTATTATCTGGGGTCCAAAGAGGTTTAAAGGAGCCCGAAAAAATTTAAAGGCTAAAAAGAAATTCATGCCAATTATGGGCCATTTAGGTTTTCGCACCAATTCTCCAATGTTTGAGAATTTAGATTACCTTCAAAAAGAAAGTATATATGAGGGAGTTTGGTTGGAGAATTTAAACAGGTTTGCACGTCCTTGAAAATCTTGAAAAAGCGCTAAATAGTTTTGGACGTTATTGGTGTGAAAATCACTTTGACTTTGATTTGTTGATTTGCATAACACGATGTCATCTAAATTCAACAAATTTTTACACCTAAGGATACTTTTGATGTTCATTCGTTAGGAGTATACATATGCATCATGCACATATGATTGATTGAGTTAATTTACCTATCGAATGTGTTCACACCCATACATTCTGTTTCCATGACTTGGTTTCATGAGTTTAAATCCATGGTGTGATTTTTAGTATCTTATTTTGGTATGAAAAATTGAAAAATCCAAAAATAGTTTGTGAATGTTTTAGGATACTCCTTTGCATGCGCTTAGTTTGATCCATGTTTGTTATGCATTTTATCGTGACACCCCATTTTTTCTTCTTATATGTTTATTTGGGGACATCATAAAAAGGGGGAGAAAGAATTATCATGTTATGGGGGAGATTTGATTTATTAATGATTTTCTCTTATATCATTTCAAAAACTCGATGCGTCACGAAGGTTTTGGCTTTATCTCATGTGTTTGGGACAAAGATGATTGATGATCATTATGTTACACCCCCTGATGAGAAAAGCTTTAGAAGTTTCTGAATAGCTGAGGATTTGAAAATGTTGAAGTTTGATTGGCGACATGTCATTTAGTATTCTCAGTTTGAGGGTTTAATGGGGATATTATCTTGTATGTCATTTAATAGAATAATTCTGATTTTTATATATGTACTGGCATAGACATAAGGGAAGATTTGTAAGGACAAAATTTTATAAATGTCCGGGGTAGAATCTAGGAATTTTCTGTTTTCCCTAGATCACAATTTGTATGTCTGATACCGCTACATTCGGCACGTCATCACGATCATCAACGACGGCCTTTATCCGAATCCATGCATCCATCATCCTCACACGTGCATCATGCTACATGCGACGTGCTGTTCATCTGTTTCCCACTACTACACTACGCATTATTGGTAAAATGATTTATTGGAGTTGTTTATATTTGCATAAATATTTGGGAAATTTTTCAGAAAATAATTTTTGAAGTCGAAAATATTTTTTATCAAAAGCAGAATTTTTTTAAGTGTAGAAGCGGAGTGCCTCGGTCGACGAACTCATTCAAACGAGTTAGCACTGTCGTTAGAGCGAGATCAGCATCTCGCGTGAAGTCGTTCGAACGACACGTGTTCTTCGTTCGAGCGAGATGCCTATCTTGTTCGAGCAACGCCGTCGCCTCGATTTTCGTATAAATACCAGTGTGCATTCTACACGTTTTTTCAAGTCTTTTACGCACCAGTTTCTGCGTTTTCACAGCCCAGAAAACAGACTTCACTTTTTTAAGGTTTTATACCTTTTTGATTTACAAATCCATTCCCATATATTTGTGTGAATCTTTAAACCTTCAAGAGGATTGTTTACTCATCTGACGTAACTTGTGGGGAGAACTCTACAACCGGAGAGCTGCATGCTATTGTGGAGGGAGTCCTTACGGAGTAACTTGTGGAGAAGCCGTTTCTCTTCTTCATTGCTGACCACCTGGAGTTCTTGAGGGAGATTCCAGCCGAGACATCGGAACCGACACCTGAGGGTATTTCGTATGTCACTCTTGTTTTCATTGTAATCCGTGTAAACCGTTCTTTAAAATTATAGTGAAAATAAAAAGGTTTTGCCCCTTTGGGGGATTTTTCCTGAAATTGCTTGTTTTATCCTTCATGCTTTATTTTATTGGATAAATCATCTAGATGCATGTTTTAGGGTTTAACTAAAATTTGGTAATAATTAAAATTGGATTTTATTCGAGAAGCCGCAATATTTCCGCTGTAGCGATTCTACACTGAACCTTAGTGATGTCGGTTGAACAACAGGTGTATCAGGGGGTTAGGTTTGGGTAACCCGGTGTCGAAAATGGGTTGGAGGAGGATTTTGTAGGTCGGTTGTCATGGTTCGTTAGATAGGCGGCAAGAATAGAGGCGTTGGCAACCGGAAAGGTGGTCCGATGCAGCAATGGGGTCGTCCGCCCTTTGTCGACGGAATTGGGGCCATCTTGATGGCAACCCTCAGGTTGTTTTCCGGGCCGGTGGAGAGGGGTTTCCGAGTTTCTTGGGTGGAAATGGTTGCGAAAGTGAGGGTGGGGCTATTTTGGGGGCTAGAGTTTTGAAATTTGGACAAAAGTTGAAAATGAATTCCAATTGTTGTTTCATTTCACGTTGGCTCTCCTTCAATTCTTGATAACTTTCTCTTAACTCCTTGTTGATCTCAACTTGAATTCGCATTGTCTTCTCCGGGGCCATTGAAAGTAGTGCGCGATTTTTTATCACCAACACACCAATACACCAATTGGGGAACGACTCCTCGCTCTGATACCAATTTGATGTGAAGTACACATCAATGACCTAAAAATCAAGACAATATAATTTCTTGCTAGATGGAGGCTCTTGCTAGATGGAGGCACTTGGATTAGCAAGAAGTAAACCTCTATTACTCTTATCGACATTGCAGATTGAGTTAGCTTGTACAACCACTGTGCAAGTAGCTATTTGGTTGGAGATGTTCCATTGACACCTAGGAGTTGTCATACGTGCCCAAGATCCCACGAAATCAGCATGTACTATTGAAATAGAATAGTTTCACAGAAAACCTACTACTTTATATTTGTACAAAGATACTAAAAAGTAGTAGGTTTTCTGTAAAACTATTCCATTTCAATAGTACATGTTGATTCTGTTTTGGGACACTGGAAAAAAAATGTGTTGGATGTTTCACTGAAAATGTGTCTAACCTTCATTTCATAAGTAAACCAAAAAAAACTATATCTTCACATTTAACTGAAAAATCTGTGATAACTTTGTATAAAGAAAAGAATTCCCAAAAAATGAGAAAAGAAAAGAGAAAAAAATTCAAGAAATTAAATTCTATCGACCTTCAATGACTGTAATGGTCTCATTATTTATAGAATTTTTTTGTTGAGGAAAATTTGTCTCTGAGGAAGTCTGCCTTTCAGTAAAGGCAGGCTGTCTTGGAGTAGGAAGGTCTGCAATTTCACTGCTTAGCATTGACAAGGCAATTGAAACAGTCGGTCTATCTTTTGCGAATTCTTGCACGCACAGTAATCCTACTTGTATGTATCTCAGGATCTCTATTTCAAGGCAAGGATCAGATATCATATGATCTGTAAATTTTAATGTCATCTCTTCATTCCACAACTTCCATACCTAGATATGTCAATAAAGGTAAGAAATTTTATAATTTTTTGAATTGTGATTGTAACAAAATAACAAACTTTATATAACAAAAGCAATGATTCAAATGAACTTACAAATCCTAGAAGGCTCAAATCGTGTTCGTCGTCATAAAAACTAGTGTTCCTTCTTCCACTTACTATCTCTAATAACAATACTCCAAAGCTGAAAATATCAGATTTTTCTGAAAATCTCCCTTCCATTGCATATTCAGGGGCCATATATCCGCTGCATTATATTACGAAAACCCAATTATATAATTAATTTAATTATAAATTATCCAGTGGCAATATAAGAGATTACTAATTATGTAGAACTTGGAGAAATGAATATATACTTACTAAGTTCCAACAACCCGTTTAGTATTCGCTTGATCTTGGTTGCCTCCAAAAATTCTTGCCATGCCAAAATCTGATATTTTCGGGTTCAGTTCCTCATCCAACAATATGTTACTTGCCTTCAAATCTCTGTGAATTATCCTTAGTCTGGAATCTCTGTGAAGATACAAGAGGCCTCGGCCAATCCCCTCAATAATGTTAACACGCTTACTCCAATCCAGCTGTTCTTGTTTTAGTGGATCTGAAAGTATTATCCAAAAGAAAGACAAGTTGGAGATACTTAGTTGAATGAAGTCGATATTAAGAAAATGAATATGGGATGTGTCTCTATGCTACTTTGCTAATAAGTTAATCGTTGGGGTACATGAGAAAGCAATGGAATCGAAGCAAAATTAAATGACAGAAAGCAATTTGGCATCCACTGACCGAAGAGAAATGCATCGAGGCTTCTTTTTGGCATGTATTCATACACCAACATCTTTTCATCTCCTTCTACACAGCAGCCTAGGAGTTTAACAAGATTTCAGTGCTGGAGTTTGGAAATCACCACAACCTCATTCATAAACTCCTCCAGCCCTTGCCCTGAGGATCTTGAAAGTCTTTTCACAGCTATTTCTTTTCCATTTGGCATTTTCCCCTGCATATGAAGACCAGATCAACATCAATTTCCGGAAGAAGATTATTCAATGTATCTGACTGTGTGTTACAATAGCTTGGTATATCATTAACATAATGGGGGTGTTGCACATTATTTTGAGGGGCTACTGGTTAAATTATCCTAGAGGGTGAGCTTCCTGTAAACACTTAGGGGTTCCTATCATAACCGCCAGATGGAAGTATGAATATCACGAGTGAATGAGAATCTGCTGAAATACGTTAGGAGCTAGACTGAAGTTTTTGAGTTATGATGGAAGGCTCCAACTGATAAATGTTGTTTTATTGTTCAATTTACATGTGATTGCTGAAAAGGAAATTGGGGACTTAAGACATGAATCAGGGATTAAATGCTTTTCCTTTCCTTTACTTTCCATCCTTAACTCAATTATTATGTGGATGTTATTCAAGTCGTTGAACTGATTGCCGTGGCTCTATCATCATCATCACCTTGCCTTAATCCCATCACTTGGGATTGGCAATTTCTGTGTCTCTATATGATAACAAAGTAGGAGATACCTTACGAAGGAACCCCAAAAAGACAAGTCAAAGCAGATAAAAAGGCATATCTTATCCACTTTTGTTTGAACAAAGGTCTCCTTTGTTTAATTGAAGTATACAGTTGTTTGAATAAATACTGTAGTTTTAACAGGTTTGCCCCCTTTTACAAGAAATCAAACATGCACCAAGAGTACTTCATATTTACATTTCAAATGCATTCAAAATTACTCACTTGCATGCTTCGATTTACACATCTCAATTCAAGATTAATTAATCTACTCGATTGTAATGTGCTTAACACTTGCATTATGGTTTTTTTATCTGCATCTTACATATATGATCTACGACCATAAAACCACACGATTGGCCTTCTGATGATACATATATTATGAGCAATTAGAAAATCTCAAATGATTTAAGTTTGTCATGAATTAAAAATATTATTATGTTAGCAGTTATGCATCCCCCCCACACCTCACCCTTTTGTTTTTGAAAACTACACAACTTGTTTGTTAGTAGGTAGCAGGCGTGTTTGCTTTTTCTCCCGAGCGAAACAAGAAATAGGCAATGCACCATCCTTGTTGCTACGTACGTTGACCTTGACTACAGATTCATATTCTTGTGCCTTACTTTTTGAATTAGTAGATGACTTACCTATGCCTACACTATCTGTGATTATGGTGTGCAACCTGTGCTTACCACACTACAAAAATTTAAGTCTGCAGCATATCATCCCTACTGCTTATACCTATGCAAATTTACTGGCACATTATATCCCTGCTTCCTAAGAAAGATATTAAAGAACTTGCGGATATTCTCAGCAACTATCTATCAATTTATTTTGATACTAAAATAATTGTTGTTTGTTCTAAAGAGGCTGGGCAAGGATAAAACACTAAGAATTTACCTAGTATATCTGTAGCTTAAGTTCCTGATTTGTTCTAAATGATGATTGCCATTTTGTTATTGTATTGATTGGGGTACTAATAAAGATGAAGAGTAGGAATGGTGTGCTGTGTCTTAGTTCTTAAATTTGACTAGGTTATGCCCCTCTTACTCTTGTATTTTTCCTCTTAAACTTCGTCTTAACCGGAAAAAAATAAAAAATCAACACAAATATTCTCCATACAGCACAATGCTCTAAATGAACAAGAATTTTACCTTGTACACTGGACCAAAACCGCCCTGTCCAAGCTTATTGTCCAATTGGAAGTTTTCTGTTGCAACTGCCAGCGTCTGAAAAGTAATTAGCGGTAGTTCTTCAAGTCTAACTTTGTTCATGGTATCTCGGGGTGAGCTTTCATATGAATCGCTTATTGTCGATAACAACAACTCATTTTTTAGCATCCTTCCTGATTCAGAAATTATTTTGAGTAATCTATATAATGTAATTTTTTTTTATATATGTTTGAGCCAAGTTTATTAGGATTATTGTCTCACCTTTTCTTTTGGCCATCCATTTCCAAGAAAAATATGCACAGACGGCAATGGCTATTGACCCTGCTATAACTGTTATCGTAATTAATACTTTCAGGCTTCTCTTTTTATCTGTAAAGTTGAACAAATACACGGACATGTTTAAAGAAAATGTAATATAAACCTACATCAAAAACAAAATTTCCAGCATCAAGAACAAAATTTCCAGCAATACTCTTCTATCATTGAACTGGAGCAAGTTAAAAGTAATGAGGTGGAGATGCACTAAAGAATTTTGGCAAAAAAAAAGCCACATGCTAAACGTCTTTAAAATATTGTTGGTTGAATCAAACTTATATTAAATTTCTTCCGAACATTAAGAGGAAAACAGGATAAGAGAAGAGAACATATTACCAAGTTCTGAGTATGCCACACGAATGTAAAGATCCATTGAATCACTACCAGGGAACTTCTTTATGTCAATCAAGCTACCATTCCAATGCATACACCCGATCCCCGTGTAATACACATAAGCTATACAAGAGCAATTATCCAAGCACTGGCTCATACAGTGGTCTTTTGGAGCATCTGTCCACTCAAAAAAGTCTGGTGCTTTCATTGAAGTAAGCTTAAGAAATCCATCAACTTTGTCAATGCTACTGTTTCTGTCACATTGCAACTGTGTCCTCCTCTCACATCCACTAGTCCAATTTCCTCTAATCCATTCCTCAATATTATTTGGCTCAAACCCTTTCAAACACCCACAAATTGGCGAATTTTGCGAATTACAGCTTCCGAATGGCCCACACTTACCATAAACATCACACTCGGACACAAGAGCGGACCAAGTAGCCACCCAATCTAAATTCTCATCAAGCCAATGCGTCTCCATTAGATTTCCTCCCGAATTCAAAAAAAAGTATGTCGGAATAGACTCGTTTGTATAGGTGAAAGTTAAAGAAGCACCCCCTTCATGATCATCTGCAAGATTAAACCCATCGGTATATACGGAATTCATGTCGGGTATACCGATAAAAATTTGACCGTTCCAAGGGCCGGAACGCCAGTGTGGTTTACCTTCATTCCATATAAAGACTTGCGGAATGTTGAGCGTATCAAGACCAGCTGTGAAGCTCCCAATGGATGGATCTGAAGGACTTTTCCATGATGTCATCAAAGCATGCTCATCTCTTTTTACATTGGTATGCATTTTCATCTTCTGTAAATAAGAATCAGTGGGATTTTCAAAACTCTCCCATATTATCCTTCCATTAGAGATATCTCTCAAAACCAGATTTCCAGTATCCAAAAGCTGGGCACTTGAATTTGCATTAGAATTTGAAATATTTGTTGACCAAATAATGTTTTGATCGCCATTAAGGACTACAAGATTGCCATCTTCTGAGATGGCCACACTCCCATTAGTATCATTTAGAGCCTTATCCCTGTTAGCTACCCAAACTGGTGTTAGAGTGGGGATGTTGTACTGGATACCAGCATAACGATGAGTGGTGTTTGCAGGGCTAAAAAAACCCAGCTTGAAAATTGTGTTACTGGATACTAAGGTCTCAGTGTCTTTGATGGATTGAGTGGATGAGATGGTGTCTCTGCAAGTGCAAAATTGGAAGAAAAAACAGATTAGTATTAAACAGATTAGTGTTTGTGGCAGATCCATTGAATTTTTATTGTTGGCAAGTCGCAACTCCCACTGATGTATTGTGATCTGTTCTGTACCTATGGGGAAGTTGGATAAACAAGAACAAATATCATCATTCTCTCCCTTTTCCTAGCATGTACCTATGGGGTGGTTGGATAAAGTCAATGCCATATTGGCTTTCTAATCTATTGCTTAAAACCGACATATTGGATTATTTTGTCAATGGAGCAAACTGAAGAACGTTAGAAAAAAATTAAAATGACAAGACAGCTAAATTTTGGAAATTTATCGCACGTTCGTTGTATTTTTATGATAGGAGGTCAATAGATCTGAACACAGCTACATTTTGGAAATATATTGCACGTTCATTATATTTTGATGATAGGAGGTCAATAAATTCTGAACATTCTTTCTCGAGTATTGTAACTAAAAACAACTTGTAACTCGCATGATATATGTGATAAGAGTAATGTTAGGGAGACCCATTTTTGTGCCCTTTTTATTACTTCTAGCTTTAAAGTGTTGTACATTGTTTTGTATTTACTTGTATGGGTCCCGCCTGTTAGACCACCATTACCTTTTCTTTTGAATTCAAATAAGTCTGTTGCTACAAATAAGGAGCTGACCTTTTCAAACACGTGATGTAAAGTGATTGTATATTTTATTTTCAAAATAAATTAGTTTCCTTGTATGTAGGACTCCTTAGTAATCTATTGTAACTCATGTATCAACATAAATACATGTAGCCATCGTGGTGTGGGGTGTGAAAAACCTCAAAAGGAAAATCTGTTGTGTACTTAGTTTATCACTGACAGGATATAAAAGACAAATCAAGGTATAACACTTTAAAGCTAGGGGTAACAAAATGGATCACAAAAAAAGGTCTCCTTATCAGGAGCCTACTATCTTACGATATTCCATTGATCCTATTTTTTTTTCTTTGCCTTTCTCTTTAGCCATGGCCAACACTGCTGAGAATAACAATATCACCAACCCACCACGTCTTAACTCTTCTGGTCTTTCAAACAATCCAGCGGCTGTGGCCATGACTGTCCTGATTAATATCAAGCTTGATCGATCCAACTACCCATTGTGGTTGGCTCAGATTGTTCCCATTCTCAAAAGACGAGACTGTTGCGCTAAAGCAAGACTATCTCTAGCGACCAAGATGATAAAACTCACTCGGGAATTTTATCAAACACTTGGTGTGCGGAAAACACCCAAGACCTTGTTCCCAAAATGAACTAGTGTGCAAACTCCCAATCGAATCAACCAAACATCAATGAAGAGACAATAAGAACATACAAGCAATCATCAAAGCAAAACAACAACGATATACCGTGGTTCACCCAAATTTGGGCTACATCCACCAAGGAGGATTTCTTCTTTCTATAGATAAATGGAGGAACCCAAAGGTTATACACACACACAATTTATCTCTCTTAGAAAGTCACTCACAACCTCACAAGAACTCACCCCTCAAATGGGAGCTCTATCTCTCATTAGCTTTGATAACTCACAAAATAGCTCTCAAACTTGTCCTCTCTCAAAACCTAGAAATGACACTTGTATTTATATATTTTAGCCAAAATGGCAAATTTGTAAATAAACCAAAACTGAAAAAAATAGGAGAGCCAAAATCAACAAACTCCACCTTGGCGATCCTGACGATCCAACCAATCTCTAGAATGCTGAAATTGAACCCGCTTGAAGACTGTCCCACCATCTACCAAGCTAATGCGATTCCCCCAGGCGATCCTCACGATCCAACCGAACTCGGAATGCTAACATCAAATCCGCTCTAAGATCATCCCGACATCTAACAAGCCAATACGCTCCACCCGACGCTAAGCCACCTCAAACTTCAACCATGAAGTGAGATACCGCAAGTCTTCACTCCAAGACTCCAAACGACTCCACCCGCCGAGGAACCAAGTTCTAAACTAAGAACTCCCCTGAATGCTTCCCATGTAACCATACGGTGAAGCTCGCTCCTCATGTAACCCGGTGAGTACACCCCCACACAATACATATATCATACACCTTCTTTACACGTAACATTCAAACACATCAACACCATCTTCCACCTTGAGAAATAACCACGGATGAGGGGGAAAATTCCTCACCTCTCATACCCTCCAAATCTCACCCTCGAAAGATATACCAAGTCTTTGTCACGAAAAACTCCCGTTTGCCAATGCTCGCAAACAATAACTCATCGACCTTCCTTGAACTAGCTACACACACCTCGAATCCATCACAGTCCTACACCTCCTCGATTCGAATCGGCCAATGCATGTGTGCAACTAAACCGGGTCAACATCACCCGTTGGCCCTGGAGGGGGACTTCGATCCATCCCCTCCACGAGTAGGTATTCTCCCATCACTACCGTCTACTCTTGGAAAGCTAGCACCCAATGTCTCCGCTTTGTTCACAAACGAGACATGCCTCGAACGTTCGATCACTTGTGCACACCGCTTCCCAATCTTCCTCGAAGTTTCATTTAGACGATACAACCCCTCTCTCTCCTCTCCCCTCACTAGGACCATACAACCGCGTGTGACTTTCAAGACTCCACCCGCCACCGACACCCGGCAACCCTTGGAATCCAAACGGCTAATGGATATCAAATTCTTTCACAACTTTGGGACATAGACCACACCACCCAAAGTGCGTTCCACCCCATCGAACATCTTGAGTTTCACCGTCCCGACACCCTCAACGAAAACCTTCTCTCCGTTAGCCAAAGACATGGAACCTTTTCCATTTTCTGTGAAAGTCTCAAAATATTCCCTCTTGGAGCAAACGTGATCCGACGATCCCGAATCTAATATCCAATCATCTTGGGAAAGAGAGTTAACCTTGGAGATTGTGAGAAGTTCTCCAAGTTCGTCTTCATAATTCGCACTCGCTACCGTTGCCCTCTCGGAATCAACCTTGCCCTTAACATTGTCGTTCCACAAAGGACATTCTCGGATCATATGACCCCATTCCCGGCACTTGTAGCATTTCGGCCCTTTACCACCAACACCTCTCGATCTATACCTACTACCGTCATTAAATCCCCGGTTGGAGTTCCTCCCGCCATTTTGCCCACCTCCGTCTCTCGCCATAAGGCCTTCATTATGGGAATACCCGTCACCTCCACCTTCCTTCTTTCTCATCGTGACATGAGATTGAATATCTTGCACAACCTCGTTGCACCGGAGCGTAGACTTCCCAAACATGAGCGTGGTCACAAAATGCTCGTATGAATCGGGTAATGATGCAAGCAACAACAATGCTCGATCCTCCTCAATGAATTGAACGTCTATCCGGTTCAAGTCATTTATCAAGGCATTAAAAACGTTGATATGCTTCATCATATCCTCACCCTCCTTCATCTCAAGCTTGAAGAGTTTCTTCTTGAGGAACAATTTATTTGACAACGAGTTTCCCAAATAAATCTCTTCAAGCTTATCCCACATGCCTTTAGCCGTGGTCTCCGCTATCACGTTATTCAACACATCATCCGTGATAAGCATCTCAATACACGAAGCCGCTCTTTGATCAATGTCAATCCACTCGGCATCGGTCATACCTACCGGTCGTCCCTCTACCCCCAACAATGCTAATTGCAACCTCTGTTGGACAAGAACGCCTCGCATTCGTCTTTGCCATAACCCGAAATTGATCTTCTCATCAAAAGCCTTCATGTTCGTCTTCATTGAGCCACTTGATCCATAACTCGGATCCCATCTCTTAGAGACTCCGCTCGTAGAGGTTGATTCTCGAGTACTCTCCACATTTTCCATCATTTGGAACAAAAACAAAAGCTATGCCAAAATTGCCAAAATTGATTCAACCTCGAACCAAAAATACCGGGCAAACAATGCAACCAAAGCTCTGATACCACTTGTTGCGCTAAAGCAAGACTATCTCTAGCGATCAAGACGATAAAACTCACTCGGGAATTTTATCAAACACTTGGTGTGCGGAAAACACCCAAGACCTTGTTCCCAAAATGAACTAGTGTGCAAACTCCCAATCGAATCAACCAAACATCAATGAAGAGACAATAAGAACATACAAGCAATCATCAAAGCAAAACAACAACGATATACCGTGGTTCACCCAAATTTGGGCTACATCCACCAAGGAGGATTTCTTCTTTCTATAGATAAATGGAGGAACCCAAAGGTTATACACACACACAATTTATCTCTCTTAGAAAGTCATCACAACCTCACAAGAACTCACCCCTCAAATGGGAGCTCTATCTCTCATTAGCTTTGATAACTCACAAAATAGCTCTCAAACTTGTCCTCTCTCAAAACCTAGAAATGACACTTGTATTTATAGATTTGAGCCAAAATGGCAAATTTGTAAATAAACCAAAACTGAAAAAAATAGGAGAGCCAAAATCAACAGAGACCTCATTAGTTTTGTTGACGAAACTCATGTTTGTCCCCCTAAACACCTTCTTGGTACTACCACAGTTCAACACGCATATTCCCTTTCGGTTCAGCAGGATCAACTGATCCTTAGCTGGATCAATAGCTCATTATCTCCTTCTGTTTTGTCGACTGTGTCGAGAAATTAGAATTCTCGTACTACCTAGTTGGCTCTTGAGAGGAGATATACTTCAACCTCTTAAAGTAGGATTCTCCTGTTGTAAATTAATGTTAAGTGACGAAATTAATTATTTAATTTCAATTGTATTAAATTCCGAATTTCCCATTTATGTGGTTTTAATAAATGTCAGATAATTAATTAGGAATGTGATAAATAAAGATATTAAAAGATTTGGGTAAACCTTATCCGTTAGTCACATGATGGCTAGTGGCATTAGTGGGAGACTTGAAAGAGTCCCACCTTGACTAGGATTCCGGCCCTCTTCCCCTTATAAATAGAGACCTCTACACCATCTAGAGTCATCTCATAACACACTATTTCTGAGGTGGGAGAGAAACTCCGAGATTCCATTAGAGTGCATTTTTTCCAAGAAGGCAGATTGATGGAGCAATTAATCAAGAGTGTCAATTGATCAAGGTATGTCTTGTTTTCTATCTTTTAGACGTATTTTGTGAAAACATGAAGATATAAGATCCTTTTATTAAGAACAATTGTATGTTAAACTTTAATCATATTAATGTGTTCATGATTAATATCAGGGTGTTCTTAAGAATGATTTATATGTGGTATCAGAGCTAAAGTTTAAGATTTCATGATTTTCCTTATTGACGTTCGTCTATAATGATATATGTGCTTGAGACTTTCTGTGACATTTTATTTATGTCATTAAATTGTTTTTGTGCCTGAGACCTTCTGCGACGTCTTATTTCTGTCATTAAATTTGCTCTTAAAGTGTGTCTGAGATTTTCTGTGACGTTTTTCTTCTGTCGCCAATGCTCACTGGTGAGAATGAAAGGTCAAAACTTGCTCGGAATTTTACGAAACTGATATGGTCGACTGGAAACGTCGAAATAAACAAAACCCATTGTTTACAATGGGCACCGCCTTACTTTTACGTTTTGACGTCGTTAAGACTCTTAAAATTGCGTTTTTGCCGTTTTTGGTAATAATGTTGACGTCAATATCTCACTCCAGAAAATTGATTTTTGAATTCCGCAATTTTTTTTGAGATCCTGGAGTAATTATCTACATCTCTGTGGTGCTAACTAAAATTTTCTACTTTTTGGCAAAAATTACGATTTTCCCAAATATTATGTATTTTTTCCACCACAGGGGTTGTTTTTATATTCATCTCATGTATTATTTGGTATTGATGAAAGGGTTCAATATAAAATTTTGAATATTAGATGTATGATTATGTGTTTGACAATAGCATTTCGATATATTAGGTTATTGTGCATAATCTATAATTGGTAGCCTAAAGGTCCTAATGTAATTATGAATTGATGTTTCGACAATAATATTTATATGGTGTTGGATGGGGAAGACATGAAAACTTTCTTAATCTATAATTATAAATATTTGATTATTATGTATGCATCTATATTTGGACCATTAATTATACATTAAGTTTTGAGTATAATATTTTTGAGGCATTGATTTTACATAAATAATGTTTATGACTTCCAGAATTTTTTTTTTAATTCCGTCGAATATTTGAGATTCTGGAGTAATTTCCTACAGTTCCATGATGCTAACTTTTTTTTTTGGGAAAAATTTAAGTTTTCCCATATTTCATGTATGTTTTATCTAGAACTGTGATAAAACCTTGCTCTAATGATCCTTTTTTAGTTGAATATTCGTGCGAAACACATGCCAACATATTTCATATGGTAGGATATTAGACTTGTGTTATTGTTAATATTCATATTTCGATGAGTCTCGTGCCAAACACAGGCCAATGATTCATATTGTTGAATATTATGATATTCGTGTTTTAATGAGTCTCATGCCAAACACAGGCCAACGATTCATGTAGTTAAAAAATAGAATTATTGTTTATTCTAAAGCTAGTACTCCCATTAAGTTGAATTAAATGCCAAACACGGGCTACAATTCATATGTGCGGATACTAGATTTATTCGTTGCATACATGCATATTTGAATGCATGACTTGCAAATTTTGAGACTCATAAGTAGGTATTCATTCAGTTTAATCAAATGCCAAATACAGGCTAAGATTACATGTGAAGATACTATACTTGTAGTCATTTCAGATTATCCTAATGTTTGTTATAAGGTTAAATTGAAGCGCAACACATGCTGAAATTTGAATCAAATAAACATTGGAATTTTTGTAAATGTTAAATAATTGGCATCAATGTTAAAAAGTCATATTTACATATGTCACTAGTATGATAATTGTGATTATAACCAAAGTGTGCATTAGTATGACCATGAATGATTTGGGTCAATATTTCTGATTTGTTACTCATACATAAGTGATGAAGCGAAAGTAAATGATTTATGTCTTCCATTTACTATTATTTGTGTAATATCTCATGTAAACTTTTTGTCTATTTGATTTTCACATTATGTCTAATTTTTCGTGAATTTCAAATTAAGGAATAGACAATAATATAATTATTCATGTATTACGGGTATTTTGCACATGTATGCGTATCTCTTATATTTATATAATATATGGTTTGGTGTTCATTAAAGTGCTCCATTCCAAAAGATATAAATATTGGACTAATGCATTAATATCATGCATATTTTGGTTGCCTACGGGTCCATGTATGATATTGAATGCTAGGATGATGATACTTTATGATGTTGCATACATATTATTGTTTATTCATTTATTGTGATTACAATAATTGAACAAAATGTTAGTGGTGATATATATTGGGAAGGTAATAATGGTCGTCAAACACAGATGCCATAATTTCTTTCACTATCATATCACCAATTAAGTTTATGAAAACCATAAACATGAATAATTTAGCTTATTGATCATGCGATATTTAATGAAAATAAGTGAAAACTTTATTGACTCGTGTATGTAAGTCTTTACGTAATGTAATATTCATATTATGAAATGTTTGGTAGTCACCACAGTGACCCGACTAGAATTGCAATGAATATTAAATGTAAAGGTGATGGTAGTAGTAACTCATGATGCTTATAATTGTAAAGATATTAATGGGGTATATTGAGTTTATTTCTTCAAGCAAGGTTATTCCTTATAGGGAATCAATTTTGAGTGATTGAATGAACATCATAGATCACATACATTATTATAGTATGTGAAAATAAGTTGTGCACAAATGTCATGTACAATATAATGAAATAATATTATACCCAATAAAGTAATCTACAAGCATCATATAATCGATATTTCACGGTTACTACTGACAAAAACTCACGGTTATGCACTCAATTTATCATGTAATCGATGTGTGTGTTGTTAAATCAAAGCATTAATGAAGTGAGCAATTTATCTCATTATCTTATCACATATTATTGTATCTGATTTTATTTCTCTAAAAATTTCATATTTAATTTGGTTAAACAAATTAAGTTTGTTTACATGTTGCACACTCGGACTAATAATGATAAAGATAATATGTATCTTTTATGATTTGAAATGAGTTTTTCATCTCAGTAGAGTTTTCAAGTTATACTTACTATGTTATAGAAAGTATTTACTTTTGATGCAAGGATTTCTTACAAAACAAACTAGAAATGCTAATAAGATTCTTTTCTTTTGTTCTTGGGGAATCAAATCGCCATTTGTTTTCATAAACCCTCAATTTCTTTTGGAAAATGTTTGTCTAGACTTGATCGTGAGGGATATGTTCTAAAGAATCTTTTGATGTATAGTTTTTCAAGGGTTATGATTTTAGTTTTGATGTTTTGTACAAAATAAAGTTTGGACATAGTTCTTTAAAGATTTGTTTGATCCTGCATCATAATCATAGAGGTTTTTTTTTTATGAAACTCTTTAAATCTTGTACCAAATTAAATCTAGACTCTTTTTCATAATATTCATGGACAAGATTTTTGTAATGTCTCTTACAAATTTTGATAGTCGAGTTGTGCTCTTAAGGTATTACGATGTCTAATATAAGGATGACCTATGTGGCCCAAGTGGGAGATTATGAGAAACTTCCCTTAAAGTGGACCTACATAGATCATATAATTGTCATTGACACGTATTTATTGCATTAAAGTCAAATTCATTATGAAAGGTGAAATTAGTGGTAGTAGATAATCATGAAATATGGTTATAAAGGAAGGTAGGGTACTTATCCCATTATCGATAACCTTCTTGAATCCTTGTTCTTTTAGTTGTTAGATTGTCTAAACAACAAAGAACAAATAAATGATCAACCACTAAATGATAGTATTGTCACCGTGAGAGAAATGTAGATATGATCATAACGAATAGTATTAAGAAGATCCTAAAAGGTCTACTATCCTAAATGATTATGTGGTGTATCTGCATGAACATGAATTTGACGTAGGAATAAATAATGACATGGTTTTATTTTCAAAAGTCATAAGAAATGAAACAAATGGACTACAACTAAGGTTGAAATCTCGTTGAATTACATAATTGATGCACTAAAGTCGGGTATAAGGGGGTCATCAAGACCAAACGCGACACTAACGGTAGTTAAACGAGATAAAGATAAATTGTAGTAAAATATTTCACTATTAATGAAGAAAAGGTTATAAATGAACCTTCTCAATTATATGTAAGGACATGGAATTCCTATGACATTAGTAGCTCATTATGATTGAGAGTTACATGAAGTGGATGTGAAAATTACTTTTAAAGTATTATAAATCATGCGTATATGTTTAGGAGATCATTATATAAACATAAGTTTCCCACATGACGTATTTTAAGAAATAATATCATTATTTTTTATTAATCGTTGTATATTTGTATACACCTTAAGATCAGTGGGAGTAAATTTATATATTTTCTCTATATACAAGCACGGATTTAGAAAGTAGAGAATCAAAATAATCTTATGGGTTTAAAAGTTGTGTATGAAGTAATGAGATACTTAAAGGACTATATGCTCACATTTATGATGTATGTGTTCATTTAAATATGAACAATTATTGTGACTCAAATTTACTATTTGTACGGATGGTATGAAGTTCACTCTTGCTTAAGAATATTTGTTTTGGTTTATCAACCAATATAATGAAGGAGTGCAACACAATCCATCCATTAACTATTGTGAAAGCTGAGTTTGTAGCATGCTTGATGCTACAACTTATGTATTTTGGCAGTGTGACTTCATTTCGGGACTTGTAGTTGTCGACACTATTATCAAGTCGCTGAAATATTATGATAATGTCGCTGCAATCTTCTTTATGAAGAAATGTTAGGTATTCCTAAAGTAACTAAGCACGTTGGATGAAATACCTATCAGTTAAAGAAAAAATTCAGAAACAAAGAGTATCAATTGATCACATCAGTACGCGTGATAACATAGCAGATCCTCTTACGAAAGGACCATCTCCGAAGACCTTTATGGAACATGTCAAAGAGATGGGTCTCGATTAGTTAGACTATGATTGCTATTTTGGCTTAGTTGTTTGACACCATTACTTGAATTCAATAAAAGTGTTTCTGATTTCAATTATTTCTGTCTTTTGAGAAAGCATGCATAAAATTATGAATTATTGTTGACAGAAATAGTCCTTATTCCAAAGGACATTATGAGGCCATTACGATACCCAATATTAAAGTCTTAGTTGAATGAAACATTGGTGTTGTGGTACATGGAAGGAACCATGCTCTTGAATAGTATGGAACCGCCCTGACTCGCATCCGTGAATCATTTGATTCAACAAAATAAATTTATCAATGATTGTGCACCTTATGATACCTAATCTAATTATGCGAATTATTAAGACCAAGTGGGAGACTGTTGGAAATTAATGTTAAGTGACGAAATTAATTATTTAATTTCAATTGTATTAAATTCCGAATTTCCCATTTATGTGGTTTTAATAAATGTCAGATAATTAATTAGGAATGTGATAAATAAAGATATTAAAAGATTTGGGTAAACCTTATCCGTTAGTCACATGATGGTTAGTGGCATTAGTGGGAGACTTGAAAGAGTCCCACCTTGACTAGGATTCCGGCCCTCTTCCCCTTATAAATAGAGACCTCTACACCATCTAGAGTCATCTCATAACACACTATTTCTGAGGTGGGAGAGAAACTCTGAGATTCCATTAGAGGGCATTTTTTCCAAGAAGGGAGATTGATGGAGCAATTAATCAAGAGTGTCAATTGATCAAGGTATGTCTTATTTTCTATATTTTAGACGTATTTTGTGAAAACATGAAGATCTAAGATCCTTTTATTAAGAACAATTATATGTTAAACTTTAATCATATTAATGTGTTCATGATTAATATTAGGGTGTTCTTAAGAATGATTTATATCTCCATCTACGCAATGAGCTATGGCGTACTGTGAAAGGAGACTTAAGTGTTTAAGATTATCTTGATTGCATGAATGCGATTGTAGATAACCTCACCCTAGCTGGACAACCGATCAATGATGATGAATTAGTGGAGATCATTATGAATAATATCGTCCCTACATATGAGATGATTGTGAGTGCGGTCTAAGCTCGTGATACACCTATCACATATGACACCCTTGAAGGCTTGTTGTTAACTGCTGAAAGAAGAATGGATGAACAAGCAATTCCGGTGATAGAAAATGGCTCCAATGTTTCTGCATTTCTTGCAGCTCGTGGATGTGGTGCTCGTCCGAGAGGTTCTGGGCGAAGTGTTTTTCAGTCCAATCGTAGAGGACTGACGAATCAGCGAGGTGGTGTTGCTCACGATGGTCGTACCAATATTTGTACTCCTACCAACATTGGGGAGTCTTATAATGGTTCCAACACAAGATTGGTTTGTCAAATTTGTGACAAACCAGGTCATCCAGTGCTTGATTGTTACCAACGCATGAATGTTGCATACGAAGGAAGGAATTCCAGCCAAACAACTCACTGCAATGGCGTCTTCTCTAACCACTTTGGTGCATTAGAAGAATGGTGTCTGGCTCCTTGATACGGGAGCAAATATATACATCAGTCCTGAACTTCAGAATCTTTCCAATCTGAAAGAGTACACTGGTAATGATCATATTGGTGGTATAGGTAGTTACCCCGGATTGTCCATTTCTCATTATGGATTAAATATTATGCACACTGATTCTTGGTCTTTTAATCTCAATAATATTCTACACTGTGATTCTGCTTCCACTAATATTATTTCTGCCTATCGTTTTACCAATGACAACCACTGTTACATACTAATCTTCCCTGATCATTTTATTGTCAAGGACCTCAAGACACGGAGGACGCTTTTCCAAGGGAAATGTGAGAATGGATTATATCCATTTTACTTTGGCAATGGACCTTCCAGCAAATCATTTTCGGCATTCGTAGGCACTCGAGTTTCTGCTAAAAAAGGGCACTCACGTCTCGGTCATCCAGCTAGAGCCGTTGTTCAGTTTCTAATTTCCAAGAAACAAGTCTCAATTAGTGGCTCTTCCGATGTATTATTTCTTCATTCGTGTCCTTTAGGTAAAAGCATCAAGTTGGTTTTCAAAAAATCTAATTCAATTTCCCATTTTCCATTAGAACTTGTACATTGTGATGTGTGGAGTTCTCCAGTAGTTTCAGTGCAAGGATTTCGATATTATTTGCTTTTCGTTGATGATTGATGTCGTTATACTTGGTTATTTCCAATGAAACATATATCTGAAGTATTTCAGTCATTCATTCATTTTAAGAAGCATGTTGAAATTTTATTTTCTTCTTCAATTAAAGGATTGCAATGTGATGAGGGTGGTGAATATACTAAGAATGCTTTCCAACATTACTTATCATCTAATGGTATTGCTCAACGATTTTCTTACCCTAAACATCCTGAACAAAATGGTTTAGCGGAGAGAAAACATCGCCATGTAGTTGAAACTAGAATTGTATTGCTTTCTTATGCTCATATTCCTTCCCAATACTGGACTAATGCCTTCCAAACTGCCACTTATATCATAAATAGGCTGCCTACCAAAGTTTTAAATAATCAGTCTCCTTTTGAAAAGCTTTTTCGTAGAAAACCTAATTATGATATGTTTAAGGTTTTTAGTTCAACTTTCTTTCCTTGGTTAACTCCTTATGCTATACATAAACTTCAGCCCAAATCCAAGCCTTGTGTCTTTCTCGGTTACTCATTGAACCATCAAGGGTATCGTTGTTTAGAATTGACCACTACACGAATTTATTTGTCACGCCATGTCCTATTTGATGAGGACTCTTTTCCTTTTAAAGAAATCACATCTCCAGGAAATTCTTCTACACCGGGTCACATTTCTTCACCAGAAATCTTGTTTGTACTTCCTACTCATTCAGTGTCATGCTCATCCTGTACTTCGTTTCCATTACAAACTAATTATATACCTCAAGACACCTATACTCAAATACCTATGATGTCTGAACCTTCTCTTTTGCCCTCATCTTCACGTCCTGATCAAGAATTAGATGCAAAAACTTCTACTGATTTGATAATTGAAATTGACATGCCTCAGTCTACTAATCATCCTATGCTAACGAGATCAAAAGCAGACACCAAGAAACCAAATCCCAAATATGCTTTAAATGTTGTTATTGACACCAAATATTTTGAACCAACATGTTTTAGTCAGGCAATTAAGCATGAAGAATGGTGTAGTGCTATGATGCAGGAGTTTAATGCTTTGCAGCACTATGGCACATGGACTCTTGTGCCTTATGAGTCTCGTATGAATATACTTCCAAATAAGTGGGTGTATCGCATCAAAAGAAAATTAGATGGCTCAATTGAGCGTTTTAAAGCCAAACTTGTTGCGAATGGTCTTCATCAGAAAGAAGGGGTACATTACACAGAAACGTTTAGTCCTGTTATCAAACACAGTACTCTTCAATTGGTGCTTAGTCTTGCTATTACAAATAAGTGGCCCATTAGATAGCTTGATGAGCAAAATGTGTTTTTGCATGGCTATTTAACTGAAGATGTATACATGCAGCATCCTTCAGGCTTTGTGGATCAACAGTACCCGAATTATGTATGCAAATTACAACGAAGCTTGTATGTTTTAAAGCAAGCACCAAGAGCTTGGTTTCATCGATTTTCAGAGTACTTGCTTTAACTTAGATTCTATGAATGTAAATGTGATTACTTACTGTTTGTCTATAGTCAGCATGGAGTGTACTTAATTTTGCTAATTTTTGTAGATGATATCTTAGTCACAGGTAATAATATAACTCAAGTTTCTCATCTTATCAATTTGCTAAGTCACTTATCTTCCATGAAAGATTTAGGACCACTACACTACTTTCTGGGAATTGAGGTGGTTTATGATGGGGATTCAATGCATTTAACACAAGAAAAATATACTCTAGACTTCCTGTCTCATACTAAATTCACCGAAGCTAAGCCTATTTTAACTACTGTTGCAAGTTGTCAGAAATTATCTGCTTATGCTGGGGAAACTCATCCGGATCCCATCACTTACAAAAGTGTTGTAGGTTCCTTGCAGTATCTCACCATTACAAGACCAGATCTTTCTTATGTAGTTAATCAAGTATGCCAATTCATGCACTCTCCTACCTCTATACATTGGCTAGCTGTTAAGAGAATTTTGCATTATCTAAAGCTTACATTCGCTCACGGTCAAGTTTATAAACCAGGTGATCTCCATTTTAATTCATTTTCAAATGCCGATTATGCTGGAGATACTGATTCTTGACATTTAATTGGTGGATTTTGCATCTATTTGGGTCGTAATCTTATTTGATGGAGCTCCAAGAAACAAAAGACCGTTTCGAGATCAAGCACTAAAGTTGAGTACAGACAGCTTGCATACACTACTGCGGAGATCTTTTAGTTGCATTTAATTTTCAACGACTTAAAACTTTATCTCACTTGTCCCACCATCTGGTGTAATAATGTTTCTTCTATTGATTTGGCATCCAATCATGTATTCTATTTAAGAACGAAGGATCTCGAAGTTGATTATCATTATGTATGGGAGAAGCTGATTCGTGGTGAGTTACTGGTTCAGTTTGTGTGCTCATACCATCAGATAGCTGATCTTTTCGCCAATGGTTTGTCTACAACGAGATTCAAGTATCTAGTATCCAAGCTTCCGGTTGTTTCACCACCTGTCAGTTTACAGGGGGATGTTAGACCACCATTACCTGCTCTTTTGAATTCAAATAAGGGCCCGTTTGGCTACCCAATTCCAACGCTTGGAATTGGAATTGGAAGGCCAATTTGAATTCCATGGAATTGCAATTGGCCTTCCAATTCCAATTCCAAGCCTTGGAATTGGATTGCCAAACGGACCCTAAGTCTATTGCTACAAATAAGGAGCTGACCTTTTCAAACACGTGATGTATAGTGATTGTATATTTTATTTTCAAAACAAATTAGTTTCCTTATATGTAGGACTCCTAAGTAATCTATTGTAACTGATGTAATAATATAAATACATGTAGCCATCGTGGTGTTGGGTGTGAAAAACCTCAAAAGGAAAATCTGATGTGTACTTAGTTTATGACTGACAGGATATAAAAGACAAATAAAGGTATAACACTTTAAAGTTACGGGTAACAAAATGGATCACAAAAAAAGGTCTCCTCATCAACACTCATGCAATAAAGATAATTTTTGAATTTTTCATTAATTTTATAATTTCTCGATTCACCTTCCTTATAGGTATATTTCCAGGCCAACAATTGATATCAAAGTCTGGCTCATAGATACTTGATTTGAAAAGTATATTTTAAATATAAAGATAAAAATAATGGCAATTACATCACAAATGGTTTTTAAACAAACAAGCTACCTACACTTGAAAAAGATTATTTCAAACAATAGAGTGATAGATTGTCTTTTGTCTTTCAAACGATTGATTATTACATGTCGAAATTAGTTAGCGATGAAGATTCACCTCTTTTGGTAGTATTAATCATTGTAAAGAAAAACATGTTAAGTATTTTATATATGAAGATCTTATTTTTTACTTTGAGAAAAGATGATTTAGCTAAAGTGTTTAGTGAAATATGAAATATCTTTGACGAAATATAATCCCGAAATACTTACGCAAAGAAGAAAAAATATAAGGGCGTGTTTGATTGACATGAAAATTTCCATGGAAAATAGTTGTTTTGACTCATGTTTGCATTTGTAGTACCTTGATTGTGAATACTTCATGTAAGAACAACATTCATCTACATTACAAGTGCTCCATCTCAAAACTCATTTTTAGTGGAAAATATTTCTTATCCACCCACCAAAGAATTGATTTCTATGGAAAGTAGAAAAAGTAAGACAAAAACTCATATGGTTTTTTGCTTATTTTCCAACTATTCATTCTAATGATTATTTTTCACGTATTTTTCATGTTTATAATCAAACACACCCTAAGAAAAATAACAACCACGTTCACCGACACACACCATAGAAGGATAAATAAGTGAGGAGTCATCAACTTTTTCATCCAAAAATGAAATGGAAGTTCCATCATAATCACAACAAGAATTGAGAGTTTATGAGGTAAAATCTTACTTTATTAAATTTTTGAATCCAAATAGTTTCTCTAAAAAAGGATGGTATGATTTCTTTGGATATATTTAGTATGTTCTACAATCAGGAGAGGACTAGATGCAAAAAAAATCGCATGATGCACACATTGCCTTTGAAAAAAAATATAGATCTTTACATTTCAAATGAAAACTCAACCAAAGAATATGAAAAAAAATTCACTCTGAAGGGAAAAAGGATAAAATAAGAGCTTCATATTTTAAAATATGAAAGAAGATAATATTTCCATTGTTTACAAAAGGAAAATTCTCAACTAAGAAAAAAGGTCAATGTATTGAGAAATTGTTTTGGGGAGACTAAGCATACATGTTAAAATCTAACCCTTTCCATTATAAAAACGAATAAGAACCTAACGAAGAAGCTCTTAGGTACGAAAAAGACAATGAGAACATGCATACATAAACTATTTGTGAAAGCCAAAGAAATGAATGAAATGCACATTGCACTTTTTCCAAAAGAGAAAAATCATACTTTTGAAAATGCCATGGCCGACTAATATTAAAAATGAATTGTTTTGCATAGTTTGTAATAAGAAATACAATACATATGTTGGTTGTGAATTTTTTTCATTGAATTATCAATCAACATATTGGGGAAAAAAAATCATACTTTCGATGCTTGTAAAATAAGAAAAATGAATATTAATGAGATCATCATACTCCTTCACTAACAAAAAAAGTACTCAAAACTCAATGGGTACCCAAAAAAGTAGTTGCTAAGGGAACCCAACAATTAACTTCATAATACCACCAACATAAAACAACTTCCTATCACCACAAATACCCATTTCACATTCCATAATACCATCAAAGGGAACCCAAGTATATAAAGTTCAAATTTCTCATTTTGAGACTTTCCTTCCTTGTCTCTTCATCTCTCTAAACCTCAAAAAATACAAAGATCAAAACTACTAAAATCATCATCAATACCAGAATATCTCAAAGGTACTCACTAAGTGTACATTTAATATAGATTTTATAATGTTTAGTAATGTTTTAATTTACACATATTTACTAATAAATTTATGGAATGAGACATGGTAATAATGCATAAACCTGTGAAAATAAGAAACAATAATCTAAAAGCATTCTAATAGACTATATGATGTTTAAAAACCCTAGCTTTGTACACTGTACATTCGGTACCTCAACCCCAAACCAAACCCCATATTTCGTTATATGTGACCCAAGTTAACTATTTTAAAAAAATTGATTAAGGAATCATCCGGGGATTGAGTTTCGAGTATTAACAATACACTCATTATGCAGTCTCTGAATCAACCTTTGATTCTAAGAAGACAATTCGTGAGTCAACCACATTTCTTCGTTATTTGAATAAAGAATTGGTACCTATGATTCGTTCTACAGATACCAAATGGAATTTAGTATTTTGTATGTTTTTTTAAAAATTTATATGTGTTTTTAAATACTTATATTTGTTTGTATATACTTACATTAGAGGATTTGTAAATATCTTATATAAGTATTCGTAAATAATTAAACGATTTGTAAATATCATATGTGTTCGTAACTACTTATATGATTTATGAAAAATAATTTGATATTACAAATACTTATATGATTGGTATGCAACATTTGATTTGTGTTATTATAATTTTATATTTTGTTTAATTATAGGTTAAAATATGGATCCGACTAAATGTTATTCGTGGAGTAAGAGGAAGACAATTACCGTTTCCAAGAGGAAGCACCAGGAAGAGTTACACTTTTGCTTACAAGGGATGAGATCGGAGGCTGCACATGGGGAGGATGCAAATGTGAAGCTGTACACGAGGGAGTTGTCCTATTGAATATTCCAGCGAGTATTCATTCAAAGGATGAGTAGGCTGAGCCATCGAGTAAAGCAATGTCTATTGCAATCACGGCGACTGATGAATACGGAGTCCAAAGGACCTTATACTCCTTAAGCTAGAGATAAATATTTTTCATATTCCATTTGGATGGATGCTGATTAGGATGGATGATTTCACCTATATATTAACTACCCCGATAGTTGGTGATTCGAATTGTGGAGAAGATAGTGGGTGGAAACTACTGAAATCGACCAGTTTGTTGATTGAATGTTTGGGAGTTAACAAGGAGGATTATGAACACGAGTTTAAGAAATAATATGTCGTCAGGTTGAAATGGATTACCTAAATTTTCAATGATAAGGACAAAGTTGTTAATACCCCTCACGAGAAATAAAACCAATGTTCAAGGGTATACCTACTTTATATACTTGGATGTACCATCTTTCCTGATAAGACAAAGAAAAGATCTCAGTATATTACCTCCAAGTACTAAAGGATTTGAATAGGGCGGGTCATCTTGCTTGGGGTGTGATGAATTTTTCTCATCTATACATAAAGATTTCCCTTACATCAATCAAAGCTTAGGCAAATGAGCGGTTGTCTATCCCTATTCTCGGTAAATATAAGCAATATTACACAAGAGGTTGTCTATATTTAATAATAAACATTATCATTTTTATTTGTTGTAATATTGTATTTATCAGCACTTCAAAGGGCTGAGATCATGCCTGAGTATGGATTTTAACAAAATCATACCTAGAGTTGTGCGTTGAGACTTTCAATCAATTTCACAAAAAAATTCATTGCCACAACTCATTAAATTTCGAGAGAATGTCAACAAACTCAAACGAAACAATGTTAGTTCTTTATATTTACAGTGTACGTAATTGAACTTGTTAAATATTGAACACGGGAAAAAATGGGCAAAATTGAACTTGGTTAAAACTTTTATTGAGGACAAAGATCCCAAAACATTGATATTTATTGGGCATAGTATCCCCGAACCAGATTATGAACCTAGGACCAAGTTTGGTTATAAACTTTTGTTAGTGATGCAGATCTCAAAACATTGATATTTATTCGACATACTTTCCCCGAACTAGATTATGAATTGGTTAAACCATTCTGTTAGGGATGAAGATCCCGAATCACTTTCCATGATTCGTTATGATAGCCCCGAACCAAGATATATATACTTAACAATTTGATTCCTTTTAGGTATTTAATTTCCTTTTAGGTAAGAATTTCAACCACTTCCTTTTAATTATGACTTTAAACAACTTCACAAGTATGATATGGACTTAAAAAATGTCATTCTTAATTTATAATAAGGATATGGACCTCTTTCTCAGTTGATTTCGTTCACCGTTCTTTTAATAGTATCATTTCGAGATCATTGTCAACTAAATGATACTTGGGTAAATCAGGGAACATAATTGATTTGTTCCAATGATCACACCACTCAAGAACATCTCCTCATTAATTTTTCTTTCCTCCATAGTTGGATATCTAGCGTATGGTTGCCCAACTAGTGGATTAGGCAAATAGTTGTTCTTAAATTCATTAACAACTTGTAACATCCATCGATTATCATCAAGTTGGATGCCATTCAATGTAAATAAGCAATTGCATTTCCTAGTTGTAGAATCTTTCTTCAATTTCTTCTTGCCCTTACTTCCGGATTCATTCCCGTTCTTCTTCCCATGATGATCCCTATACCCCCTTGCCCTCTCATAACCCAAATGTAGGTGTCCCTTCCACATCGTCGACGGTGCATCATACATGGTTACGAAAATTGTTTGGATTAATCGCACTTGATTTTGAACCCAGTTAACTAACTAATGACTTGTAACAAAAATCTGAGAATATAGGCAACAACTAGTTAATACATTTTTTGATTTATCATATAGTTCCACGGTTGAAATCGTAATGATATCAAATAGTTCCATAGGTAAAATCTTTACAATACCTGTTATGTCATGGAAATTTGTGTTAACATCAACCCTTAGGGAAACGTCATCATTTTTCATCGCCATCCCTGTTGACTTTTGAATCACTAAATAAGAGAGAGTTGGATTCCATGAATTCATCTCGCATATATAAAATCATATGTATGTTAAAATTATTACAAAAATAAAGATATAATTTTCAAGATCATAAATAAAATAATTTTGGGAAAATGAATGATTTTTAGAAATAAATAGGTTCATTCAGTACCTAGATATCGAGTATTTATAGGAACTTCGGGGTCATATCCCAAAACAAGGCATGCAACTCAGGGTTCTTATCGTAAATGACATTTTTTCACCAAAAAATATTGATGATGGTTCGATATCTATATATTAAAAAAAATTCATCTTATTCGCTATCCCAATGTCGAACGACTGTGCTCTACCATTTTTGGGTTCTAAGCTTTTCAAACATTGGAAATAATTAAAAAAACATATTGTTAAGCATAAAACTACCTCGTATTAATTGTTTCTTCTCTTTTGGGTAGACTTTAAGTCGTCACAATCATTTTCGTACTCATGTCCACCTTCCATGGAGTTTAATGGTTGAATGGTACCAAAATGGAAGAAAAATAATGTATTCTCAACATAGGAATGATAATCAATGATAATAATAAGTTCTGAATGTATTTTGAGGGTAATTTTGGGTGATGGTTGATTGTTATCACAAGTGGGAATGTGAAGATCCGGGATAGTTTTGTTAGTGTTTGATAGATAGAGAGCTATATATGAAATGGTGATGGGGTTAATTTTGTGTGTTCAAAAAATGTATTTATACCATGGAATGGACCTTAGGAAAAAAACTAATTTTGCCGTGTTGTATTATGGAGTTATTATTGGGTGCCTTTAGTAGTCACCCCCAAAAAATATGTCGGTTCTTAATATTTTATAAGTACTCAGCGGAAGCCAAAAGTACGTTTTGTTCATCCATATTTAGGATCTAGAGTTGGGAAAAGAGAAACTTCGAGTGGAGGAAAATTGAATCTATGGAGAAGAAACACACATCATAAGAGAAAAAAGTTAAGTGATGATGAGAGGTCAAAGACTTAATAATGTTATGAGGATATAAATGAATATATAAATTGGTAAAATATAACCTCAATTGTCCAAGGACTATTTTGTCTCTTACAACTAAAATAAAACACACGGGTCTCACAATATTTAGAAAACATCACAAGTTAAGCTATATTTAACAATCACAATATTTCATGTAAACTACAACCACACGTTAAATAATGTCAAGAATTTGACAAATGGTTAATATGAAAGATAAAAAGTTATTTTGAGCACTCACACCATGGATTTTTCCAACATGAAAATTTAAATATAAAATTGATTAAATGATACATTTGGATAAATAATGTTAAAAAGAGTGAAAGGCGAGTGAAAAAGTGATAGTGTATGAGAGTATATTTATTTAAACAATATTAGACAATGATTTTAATGGAAATAGTTTTTTAAGAATGTTGTCTAAAGATCCCAACATGTTCATTTTTCTATTCGTATGTCTTGGCTCAAAATTTTTGATAGCGTTAATTATTATATCAAATTAATCCCACATGATTTTTGAAAAATAACATTCGGTAAAATTTGAAATTATTCTAATATTTTCAACACATGAAATGTAAAAATCGCTTGGAACGATATATTTTTATCACGCAGTAGGCACCCCAACACTCATACACAAGACTTAAAGTTTTGAATTTTTTTTAGGTTCTCCTGGTTTAAAATAAAAATTTAAAATTTAGAAAATTTGTTCATAAGTCCATCTCACAAACCAAGAAAGTTACAACCAAAGGAAAATACTAACATGTACTTATTGAGCATAAAAAAAGGAGATGAAAGTTTTTGAAAGAGAGATTTTTCTAGCATAACACATGAGAAACTTAAAAACATATAAAATTATGATAATCACAAAGACCTCGTATAAAACAAAATATTATTTCAGATTTATGAAGATTGGAGGAGAACAATTACACTAAAAAGGGTAATGTTGTTAGAAAAATTAAAATTTCAAAATTCTTGATAATCTTGAAAATACATTATCCTTGTACTCACCTCGATTCAAATACTTTGAATAATTCGTTGATTATATATTACACTCCTCATTATATCAATTCCACACATAATCTTAAGTTCTCTTGTGATTAGTCTCTTAATATATTCACACATGTCTATGATTTAAAAGCCTCAATATGTGATATACGCCATTAGAGAATGTTTGAACACTTACATCATGATATTATATCTATGACATGTGATACACTGGTAGAATATGTTGTCAAATTATGCCTTGAGTTAATATTTTCATTATTACTATATAATTATTGAATGTAAATGCTTACACCTATGATATTTGTGCATAAACTTTATTGAAAGCTATTCATAATATACACTTGATCGCAGATGATTGACTTTAAAAGAACTAATTATTATATCGATATGATAATGTTGTATAAATAATATGATCCATTCATTCGTATACGTTTATCTTGTTATTTATACCTTACTTGACATATAATATATATATATATATATATATATATATATATATATATATATATATATATATATATATATATATATATATATATATATATATATATATATACATATATCAATTATTAAAAAAATCATTTATGAAAAGTGGCTCAATTCCAAAACTGAGCCAAAATGGAGGATTTGGGGAGAGGAACCACAACGAGTGGCCCAAATGCTAGAAAGGAACCAAAATAGAGGATTTGGAAAAGGGGGTCCATAATGATTGACCCAATTCCAAAGATTAGACAAAACAAAGGATTTAACGAGAGATCCACAACGAGTGGCCCGATTCCAGAAATGAACCAAGATAGAAGAATTGGCGAGAGGCTCCATAGTGAGAGGTCCTAAAAAGACATAGAAAACCAAGGTAGAAGATTGGCGAGAGGATCCACAATGAGCAGGCCCAAAATATGAATAAAGACAATATAGAAAATAGTGAGGGGTGCTTAACGAGCAGCCATAAGAGAATAAAGAAAATGAATGAGAAGACCTAAAAGATTAAGGGGATGCTCACAGTCAAATAATCATCAAAATATCTCACATGATAAATAGTTACTAACACTATTATTTTTAGTACACAAGTAGCCTAGGTCGAGCAAGTAGGGCTCGGGCAAACCAATTGAGATCTCTAGGGAGTTTTGGTTTGGTGGCTGAGAGACAAGGTTTGTTGGGCAAGCTAAGACCCAACCACTTTAGTACCTAAGGAAAGAGAGAATACTAGTATGAGAGACCCAAGAGGTCACTCAAGCACTCACACAATCAGCACTTACTATAATAAGTGAGTAGACAATGTGTCACTCACAAAGTATTTCTAAATTAACCTTTTTGGAGAGTGGCTCCCAGGGACACTCTCAACTCTTCAAAGTTTGTTCACAAAGTTAACATTTGAAAAGATTTTACTAACTCAAAATTTTTGGCCCTATGGCCAACATATTTACTTTTTGATTTTGGTATGTACAAGGTGTCGCTTGTCATAAGGGACAAGCGATAAACAGTTAACAGAGACAAAAGGTACATTTTAGATGTTGTTTCAAAAGGTATCTCATTTTTTACGCCCAAATACCACACTAGCCCTAGTTTTTACCTATATATAGGACCTTATGGGTAAGGTCAAACACATCAGAAAAGCTCAAGTTATCATTGTTACTCTACCAAAATCTACCAGAAAGTATTCTCTCCCCTCCTCTCTCCTTGGTAGCTGAAGTGTCTGTCTCTTCGCTCCCTACAAACATCACTTTCATAGTGATCCTTTCCTCCCTTATTATTGTTGTTGAAAAGCTATAGGTAATCATTTGTCTTCTCAGATAACATTTACAGATACTCCATTATTACTCGAAATAGATAGTTTTTCTTCTCCAAATGATCTTGAGATCTTGGTGACCCTGAAGATAGCATATGTGGGAGTGGGTCATGCCTCACCAGATCCAGTTCTTCATAGACCCTAGTACAACCACCCTCCTACATTTCGAAACTTCGATAGGGAGGTATTATCATTGCCATGAATAAAGAAGGATACAATGCGTCAAAGCAACTAGTATTTGAAGATACTCTAACCGATAATGGAGTTAAATGTGAGCAGACAACCCAAGAAAAAGGTGGTAGTGATCGGAGTTAAAGAACATATACCTCAGGGAGGGTAGTGCAACAAAAGCCACGTCTTTAGTGGGGATGAACCTGATGAGTATATTTTTTGAGTTTTTAAAGCAGAACACCATTAACATGTCAAGTTTGATCCAAACTTGCATGACGCGTATAGTGGAGTTGGTTCCACCACGAAAAACTATAACGGATCAGGTGGCAGCGCCCTCAAGCTCGCAAATGGTGAAGAAAGTTAGTGAAAAGGAGTTACCCTCTAAAGTTGTTACTATGGAAGAGGTGAAGAAATATCCTTTCTCTAAAAGTGAGACCTCTCACATATATGAGGAGCTGTCAAATCCCTACCTGGCGAGAATGAATTAAAAGCCATACCCAGAAGGGCATGTTCCTGATAAGTTCATAAAATTTAATGGAAAGGGTGAACACCCCAGGGAGCATGTGAAAAGGTTTGTGGAATACTTAGGTGTTCATGGAAAAGATAAGGAGTTGAAGTTGCGAGAATTCTCAAAAACTCTCACTCCGAAAGCATACACGCGGTACTCCCACTTGGAGAGAAACAATATTCCCACTTGCAAGAGATGCATAGGTAATTTTTGCAAAAGTTCTTCTTGGTGGAGGATGAGTTCACGTTGAGACACCTTGCACAGGAGGTGCAAAAGACTGGTTAAGATCTAATGCACTACATCAAACAATTTCGAGAGAGAGCATTGGATGTCAACGAAGATGTAACAGTGTCCAGACTATTGCAAATTTGTGTTGAGGGGCTATTGGAGGAATACAAAATTCACTTGGTCAATGAGACCAGATATGGCACATTTAGAGAGTTCACGCGAGCATCTAGCAATATTTCCATCATGATCAAACCCAAGCCCTAAGAGTAGAGGACCCAAGTGCCTCCGATAGCGAGAATATTTTAGGTCTCTAGATGCAAAACAATGAACTATGTGGACAGAAACCCTTAAGGAAATAAGGGAGGCCAAGGGTTCAAAAGAAATAGTCCAACAGGAAAAATGAAGTTTAAGGATGACATCCCACCATCGCTACCCTATAGTATAGCCGAGGCCGTGGATTTTTACAACACATTAGTGCTCTAAGGGTTAGCAAGTCCCCCATTCTAATGGGTAGATACCAATAGTAGTAGAAAAAGAAAATGCTAAGTTTTGTGAGTTGCATCAAAGAGTTCAGCATGCTACTAAAGATTATTTCTATATCCGAAGAATAATTGGCGAGCAGGTGTCCAATGGTACTTTATAAATCCCACTAGTAGATGTCAATGAAAACCCTATGTAAGATCACCACTATGGCACAACAAGCATGATGGTAGCATACGACGAGAAGGAATTTCATGAACCTGAGGGGTGGTGGAGTAATAAAAGAGTATGTGAGGAATGGCTATCTAACTTAGATAAATAGGAGCACGAAAATGAATAGGCCAAGTGGCTGAGCCTCCTAAGAAGAAGAGTGGATGTGGTACTTTATCTATATGAAGGGGGGACATCAGAGGTAGAATATGTTTGCAAAACACAAACGTATGAGGTTGCACTTATTTTAGAATGTGCAGCTATTACGAGGAGCCCAAAATTCAGGTGGTTCTTTAACCAGGTTGGAGTAAAGCATGATACCAGAACAATAATCACCAATAAGATCTTAGAAGCTATTAAACAATGATGGGCCCCTCTCTAAAATGGCATGGTTCTATAGGAAGTTTGATCAAGAGGTACACATCTGGAGTGGTTTTCTCAGAAGCAGACACACAGGTACCTTATTTCCACAATCATCCTTTGTATGTGACTGCTCTAGTGAATGGAATTAGTTTCCATATGGCTCTGATGGATATGGGGAATCGATCAATATCATGCCCATCAGTTCTTTGAATGATATTGTTATTTCCTAAGAAAATATTGTTCCCGTGCCACTGGTAATTTCTGACTTTGATAGTCGAGGAATGCTTTCACTTGGATACGTGAATGTATGGATCAAATTGGGAAACTTCACATCCCGTATCAAGTTTCATGTCATAAATTGCAACACCAGTTATCATCTTCTAATAGGTCGAGTGTGGATGTACACACATGGGATAGTTCCATCAAGATTCCACCAATGTGCAAAAGCAGACATTCGTGGAATAGATATTGTGATTAAAGACATTAGAAGTCCGTTATCGATAGAAGAGGTCCACCTAGTTGATGTAGTGTTTTATACGGAGTTAGACGAAGAAAGAAGGAACATGATTAGGGGGTGGAAGATCCCTATGTGGCTAAGGAAGGTGACGATCTTAGAAAACTAGTGCATGCGAGATTTGTTTAGGGAATGGCCCCTTTTGAAGGAAAAGAGGACACTTGAAGATGAGGCAAGGCAACCATGGACTTGTAAGAAAATAATCTTACCCAATGGGAAGGTTATCTACTATTTATAATAGTCTTCACAGGTAGTGTTTTAGGATGAAAGCATTGACTTGAAACCCGAATGTCTTATAGTTGATGAGTTCCATATAGAATAGAACGCTAAGGAACTAGAATAAGATCTAGAATGCATGCTAGATGGGTCAATAGAGCAACTTTAAGAATTGGAAGAGATAAACTTGGGAATAGAGGGGGGAGATGATAGACCCATCTTCATTTCCAAAAGTTTGAATATCAAACAGAGGAAGGATATTATCAGCCTTCTCAATGAGTTCATATATGTGTTTGTGTGGAAATATACAAAGATGCCTAGGATAGACCCCAAAGTGAGCTCCCATCGGTTGAATGCTCTACCCAATGCCATAAAAGTGAGTCGGGACACTCGAACCTACAAAGCAGAGTTAGATTTAAAAATTAAGGTGGAGGTGGAGAAAGTTCTGACAACAAGGTTCATCAAACTATCCATCGCCCTATACGACTCTCGAGCATCGCTCTTGTGGCAAAAAAACACATGTTCAGATCAGCATATGAGGGGATAGCCTCCTGAATGAACTCATCCTTTAGCCTAACTAAGAAGCCCTCATCCTCAGAATCACTAGTCATGACACTGGCTAACTTGGCCTCAAGCAACTGAATATGACCATGCAATTGAGAGGCCTCAGCATGATGCCGCTGGACTCTATTATGCCTAGATGAGCGAAGCTTCATCATCTTCTTGAACGGGATGCTAGTAAAATGATGAACTGCAACAATAATCCAGTCTAACTTGAAGTGATATAAATTTTGAAAGGCCTGTAAAAAGAGTGAAGTCTTCAAGTTGGTGAGATCAGCAGGAGAAGTGGACAAAAAGTTAAGAATGTGGCTGGCAAAGGCCTTCAGATTATATATTGTGAGGTTGTTAAAGTTGAGGATGCTTTGGCAGGTTAAGGTCTCTGGATGATGCTCGAGAATCAGATCTAATATCACTCGCTCATGGCTCTTGAATCTTTTTGGTTATTCCTACTGCGATAAGTCCCTCATGAAGATCAAAGGAGTCTCCACTTCAATATCGTCATAGCCCGTGTTCCTAGAATTAAGGTTAGAAGTAAGAAGAGATGATTTCTCGATAGAACCTTTAAATTCATCAGATCGAGTTGGCTTAGAACTAGGTCCCTCGTTATCAGCTACCTTTACAGGCTCACTTGCATAATACTAAAAATAAAAATGTAAAGATAGATGAGGAAAGGAAAGAGATTAGTTAAACAATTTTAATGAGGAAAGAAACAGAAAAGGATATCAAAAAAGAGAAAGAAACTACCCCCAGGACCAAAGGGGTAAGAATGCTGCTAGCCAACTTGAAGGGTCCCCCTAGACCTGCTATGCTGACCTGGTAAATAAAGAACAAATGGATATTAATAAAACACTTGCTCATCGGAAATGAACACTGTAAAAAAATTAAACATTCAAAGTTAAATCACATATGATAATATAATACTTGAGGAGTGTTCTCCATAGTGCTCACAACTTGTTCCACAGATATGGGAACACTTGGCTCGCTAACCTAAAAACAAGGAAACATGGGTGTGATGGTGAGAAATTTCACAATAATACCAAGAATGAAAACAAAAAGGATAAAACAGAAAGGAGTGAATAAGGTATGAAAGTATAGTACCTCGCTCATAGTTATGCTCTCAATCTATTTCACAGTTATTGGAATGATCTCAACACTAATGCGAGATCAAGAAAATAATAATGTCTTAGCGAGCACTTTCATAGAAAAATTAAGTTTAAAGAAAAGATGTGTTGAAATGAGTACCCAAGGAGTCACCTCCATAGTGATCGCAATATGTCTTACAGATAAAAAGACCTCAATAATATCATCTTGAAAATAAGTAAGAAAACAACAAGTCACTGAGATATCTTACACAGTAAAAAGTAAGAAACATAAAGTACCATGAATGGAAGTTGACCTAAGAAGTCTCTAAAAAGTGGTGCTTGAGGGTAGTCTCACATGAGGGGACATAGTAATAGGGACCTATGAGGTAATCACCTAGAAAGGAGAAGAAGATCATAACCAAGATACACTGAGATAAGAAATCACAAGTATGGGAAACATAAGAGAAGAAAGTAGATACATGAGGTGGAGTGGAAGATGAGCTACTCACCTGAGCACCAGCTGTAAAAATACTTGTTGATGAGGTGCTGATGCTAGACTAAAGTATAAATGAATAAGAAGTGATCCACAACTCAAGTGAAGTATATAACCATAAGTGATTGGAAATTAGGAATAGTAAAATGAAGTACCTGAACCCTGGGAGGGGGAAAAGGGCTCAGATCAATCATGGGGGTCGAGGGGATACCAGTACCAGCCTGTCAACAAGAAAACTTATTAGAAATAAAAGTAACAAAGAAAAAATGGCAAAGGCTGTGTGATTGAGTACTTGTGAAGAAATAAGTACTTGTTGGTCAGGCCCACTAGATGCCACACTGAAAATGGGTTAAAAAGGAAGAGGCAGGATTTGGGGATTGTTATTCACAAGAATGCAAACCCTAGGGATAGATATTCTCCTGAAGGCTAAAAAACCAAGAATAACCACCTTATTAGGTAGAAGTATTCCCCCACTAATAGAAGATCCACTCGAAAGGGGACCCTGCAAAATAAATAAGACACAAAAAAGATAAAATGGTGTTGTCCATAAACATAAGTTAAGATATAAAATAAGTTTTTAGAAGTACTTCTAAAGGTCTAGTAATAGAAGGCCCAACCAAGGAGCTGCCCACTAGAGAGGAGGCGTGAGGCCTGGTAGGGGGACTGGGGGCTATCACCTATCAAAGAGACAAATGTACATAAGTGAAATCATAAGAATATATCAAAATTGAGTAGGTGATGAGACTTAAAGATAATTAAAAATATTAGTGAATACCTTCACAAAATGAGAGGATATGGAATATCCCCCCATGGTAGTGGGAAACACAGTAGAGAGATGCAAAATAAATAAAGATATAAAGTTTAAAAGTTGTTGACAAGTAAGAGAAGATACAAGTCTTAGAGATTTGTGGACAAACCTCTCTAGTAAAACTAAAGAGGAGACAAGCATAAAGTTCATCTCGAGGAGGAAAGGTAATTGTGGAAGTGGGGAAGTTGCATAAGAGGGGGTGACCCTCACCTCCGAGGGTCCGCTCATTGCCATGGAAGAAACCTATTAAAAGAGACAAAGTTAAAATTAGAGAACATATTACCGAAATCAAGAAAGATAAAACAAAAGAAAGATAATATAAGGCACTTACAATGTTCGTGCGAGTGACCTACCCATATGGTAGCTTCTCAATAGTGGGTCTAGTGGTGGAAGGTGAGTAGATCATGGTGTTATCTTGCTCACTACAAGAGCCTCTCAAAGCTGACAACAAAGTAAAAGTGTCAGGGAAGTGACCTTGGTGAGAGTCAATAGCATAACTGTCATTTGAAGAAGAACAGTTGTAATCATAGTAAGGGGTTCTTTCATTATCAACTAGTTCCTCTTCAAGTGAGAAAGACGAAGAAAAATCACTTGAAACCTCATGACTGGTAGTTTCACTAAGTAAAAGATGAGTAACTAGAATATCTTTTGTGAGAGGGGTGGATGAGGGGGACTGATCTTGAGATGGAATACCCAAGGCCTTATAGCCATACTCACATACTATCTGGAATGTCTCCTTAATCCCAAGAGTGTTAGTGCCCGACTGTTGGTCTATAATTATTGAGGGAGTAGTGGGCTCAACCACTTTCTTCTTCTGCTACTTATTCGATCGACCCCTCACAAGTGAAGGAGGAGGAGAAGTGATCTCTACCTGTGTCGGGATAAATTTTATCACATCTTTGTCTGGGAGCTTTCTCTTTAAGGGGGCCTTATGCTTGGCTTTAGCTAGATGGGGCTCAAGGTGTTTAGCATAAATAGACTCCTCACACAGAGGCATCACTCAATGGGGGTGACCTTCTCGAGGGGATTCTTGGTCACAGTGTTATGGAACCATATTTCTTTCTCGGTTCTTTTGCTCAAATACTTGTCATTATTTGGAATCTTGGTGGGGATGTTTTCATAGGGCACGTACTGGATATAATTCTTAATAAGTAAGATCTGACGTTGATGCAAGGAGAACCACGAGGGATGAATGGGGGGAGGTAGTAGCGAGAAGGAATAAAGAAGACACCAAAACTATCAGTCCTACGGAGCACCCCCTCCAAAGTAAAATTGACATACGCCTCCAAGTATAGCTCAGTGGGTGAGTGGCTTTAGGATAAGTGGGGGTGTAAACTCCTTGATCATATCTAAATTATCTTCTCACATTATTGGATTGATAAAATTCAAATCCTTAGCCAAGCACAGTGAGTAAGGGAAGCAAACAAGGTAAAACCATGGCCATAACATATATATAGGGGCAATCTATCGCTGACTCCAAATCTCCAAGACAATAAAAGGTGTTAGGACAAGTTGTGAAGAAGCCCCACGAAAAGGCACCCAAACTCATTTGCAGTAGGGGAGGAATGAGAACTCATCAGTATTATCTTTTCAAAAGACACCAAGGCTTGCTCGGGGATCTTATTGTGCTAACTGGGAATCCAAGAGACATTGTTGTGTAATGAGTGAGGCTCTGGTGAAAAGTTTGAAAATCTCTCGAATAAAAAGGCCATGAAATAAAGGAATTCACAAAGTTGGTCACATCATATCACATGTAGAATAAACGTAAAGGAAGCAATAAAGAAAGGAACACAAAATATAGAGTGGTTTGACTATAAAAATGAGCCTACATCCACTTTGGTGCCTCGCTCTCATTATATATGTAATGTAATACAAGTTTGCAATGCCGTAAGAGGCGTACAAAAGAGAGAATCAAAGAGAATACATGTAATTGACTAGGTAAATGACCGAGGATGTTGCCTGCCAGAGGTTGATCCTGCTGTAGCTGTAGAAAAATGGAAGCCCTAAAGTGTGGTGGTCCCTAGAGAGAGAGAGAGAGAGAGAGAGAGAGAGAGAGAGCTGAGAGTTTGGCAGGGCTTTATCAGGTAATTCTTTTCTTGGTGTCCCTTTATTATGAGGTAAGCTCATCTATTTATAGGAGATATAAAGGAGTTATCACATTCCTAAGTCACATGATGTATGGATAAATATGAATAATGAGGAATCCTTGGAAAACTGGGAATCGTCATGTACGAGTACGGGTTGTGGCCTGTTTAAGCCCGAGTAGCAGCAAGTTTATAGGGTGCTGCAACTTATTTTATCCCAGGCAACGACTATGCCGAAAGGGGGTTCTGTGGCCTGTATGAGGCCAGGGAGCAACTAATGTAAGCCAAAACCAACCATTGATGTTGCGGCCTATCTGTGCCCATGCATCGGCTCTTGATTAACTCCCCGAGGCGGTGGGGCCTATATTGGTCATATAAATAATTCCCCAAGCCGTAGTGCCAAGAATTAGTGAGTTAGGGCTACGGCTAAACTTAATATCCTATATTTGCTGCGAAAATGTACTGTAATTGATTGTAAGGCGACGCTTCACCTTCCCATGCCCCTTTATATAAATGGGTTTTGGTCATGGCCATCATTACCTTTTCCAACCATGTGAGAGCAATTCGAGAGTGAAGCTTTATAAGTTCAATCTTTGAGTTTTTGGAGATTGTGTAGTGGTGATCCAAGTATGATTGAGGCAAAGCATGATGATTTTAAGTTTGATCAACCAACTTCTCATCCATTTCTAGGTAACATTCAAACTGATTTCTTATTTTCTTGCATTTTTGGTTGTTTCAACACATGTTTGTTGAATCTGTTTAACTGACCAAGTTATTTGAACCCATTTCTGTTAGGATTAATTCCTTTCATAATCAAACAAGTAGGTATTCTAAAAATCTCTTTCCGTTTTAATCGGCCTATTGGGTACTGATGGATGTAAACATGTTGGGTTCTTGGATAGTTCCAGGTATTTGAATTAAATTTCGATTAAAATTTGGATATGTTGGGTTTAATCCACACCTTGTATCCATTTCGGGTTTTATTTTTGGATAAGATCACCAAAAACATGTTCTTGGTGCTCTTAGCCAAAACCCTACATTTTAGGTTTTCAATCTTTGGGAACACCAATTTTAATAAATCACCTGTTTGCGTATTTGGCTGCGGCTGTGCTAATCTTCTCTGTCCGCTTGTTACTCACCCCTGGATGTAACCATTAGGCATGGGGTAATCGTTGTCCTCAATTTTAGGGTAGTTGGTTGCAAGCTATTTACGCATTTGTCCATGTCTGATAGTATAATCTTGTGTTATGTGTTGCGACCTTTTACCATTCCTCTGGGATTTAGATTTGGAGTAAAATGCTGCAGCCTTTAGGATTCGTACTTTCTGCATATATTTTAAACTTTTCATGACCTATAGAAGGCTTCTCTGACCATAGTGGTTGCGACACCTAACTGCGGATCTTATAAGCTTTTTAGGTATTACCGCGGCTCTATGAGTTGGTATCCTTCATAAGTTTTGGATGACTTCTGTAGAAAACATTTTTGAATTCCTCCTCCCAAAATCCTTTTGATAGATCCTTTGAAGGAGTTGGGCCTTGTTTGCTTAAGGACTATCCCAACTGAATTACAATAGATTCTGATTCTGCTTACTCCTCCAATTATAGGGACTCTAGGGGGGATACATATATAATGGAATATACAAACTCTCGTAGCCACCCTCCTATTGAAGATATGATAGTGACGACTACTGGGACTTCATCCATCCCCTCAAAGGTTAGGAATACTCCCACAAAATATTTCGGCCAAGATACCGCTAAACTCTCGCGACTCTCTAAATCATAAGTTCTTCATGATCGAAGAGTGGATCGCTCGAGTTGTAGAGGCTTTTGAATTTTTGTTGTCTACAATCTATTTATTTCCATCTGTGGAATGAAGGTCATTTCTGTAGTCCCGAATGAGGGGACCTTCTTTCCTCTACATGACTTCCTCCTAGGGATGCCATCACCAATTCCTAGCCCAATTAGGAGAATATTTGAATCCATGAACTTGGCTCTAGCCCAGTTAGATCCCAACGGCTGGAGGGCCATTCTTATTGCCCTGATGCTCTGGCAGAAGAAATTTTGTTGGGACATCACTCCAGCGGAGTTTTTCCACTTCTACAGGACAAAGGAGAATTCCTTTGAATTTGTATGGTACTATTATTTCACTCTCCGGAGTAATAAGGAGTATTTATACACTGTGACGCCTTCCAATGTTAAAAACTGGAAAGAATTTTTTTTCTATATTTTTGGGGAGAGTTGGGAAATCCATCCCCAAGAGTGTGAGAGGGAGAAAATGTATAGCATGCCGCGGACATGGGAAAGTCCTAATAAAACAAGCGATGTGCTTTTGCTGCTAGAATCTTTTAATCTTTTCCAACTTTAGTTTATCTTCCGTAGCTTATATAGACCTTAACATTTGTGTGTATCTCTTTACAATCTAGGGCTTAACAACAAAGCAGAAAAGAAAGTTGAGGACGCAACGGGCTTCAGTAAGTCGTCCAAAAAATTTAGTAAGATGCTCACTTCCATGACCATTTTCAACAGTGGTGACTTTCATAACAAGAAAGTTCCAAAAAAGATGACTGTGAAAGGTAAATCTATATCTTTTCAATATAACACTGATGTTGTCACGACAGTACTAATATATATAATTTTTGCAGCTTATTCGATTGTTGGTGTTTATTCAGGGGAAAAGATTGACCGCGAGGTTTTGGCTGCCCAGCTTGCGAAAATGTACAAGGACACAGTTATTCTCAATGCACCCCCAAGAAGGGGAAAAAGATAAAGAGGGCACAAAAATGGAAATTCGCTGTGAATGAGACCATTGTCGAACCTTCACAGTAAGGTGTTGCGACTGGAACCGAAGTATACCCTTCTATAAAGAGGTCTACAACCCCTGATAACACTGCTGCGGAAGGAGAGAAGCAGGTGGACGATGACATAGCTCCATAACTTTTCGTGGCAAGGCTAATGTCCTCTAGGGATTTTCAAGGAGGGCATAACCCCCTTCATGTTTCTTCTGGATCTCCTCACCCTCCTCCACAGAATATAATGGCATTTAATGACAACTTACCAACTCTGCAAAACAGGTAAAAAGTGGACCCTGATGGACTTTTGCGACCTCAACTGAGGCAACCTGATCCTAATTCTTTATGGGATATAACTGCTAGGGTATCCAGAAATATGAGGAAGGTTCCATACATTGTTGACTTGGACTTCCTGGTAGAAGAAGACTATAAGGACTTGGAAGAATATGCCCTCCACAGTCTGTTGCGGGTAATCACTTCATTTCATATTGTGTTTTTCTCCCAACCATTTCTTTGTACTAGTTTTCTTTAACTTCAGGCTATGGACATTGTCGTGTCCTAGATGATGAAGTACGATGGGATCTTAAAGCCCTACAGGGATGTGGAGTCTTCTCACGGGTCTGACCTGGAGGCTACTAAGACTTCTTACTTTGAGGTAGGTAAAAAATCATTTTTCGCGGCACTTGAATTGGCCAAAATGGATTTAGAGATTGCCATCAAGGGAAAAGATGAGGTTGAATAAAATTTCACCAAGGCCGCAGGCTCTTTCGAGATTGAAGAATCCAAGGGTATACAATCTTATTGGAAAGCCACCAATTCTGAGCATAAACTCAGTGTCCTCTAGTACAGTATGAAGAATTAGATCTCCACACTTCTACCACTCTCAAGAAGAAAGATCTTGACCATGCCGCTGCCCTAAATCAAATGGAAGAGACCCATGCCTTAGCCTTGACAAAAGCTACGGATGATGCTGTAGCTTCCCATAAAAAATCAAGGGACTTCTTCCTCACAAATAGCAAAGCCTATCTCAAAGGCTTCAAGGAGCTTAGGCACAGGGTGGTAAAAAAATTACCTAAATCCAATGAAAAAAATCCTTTCATGGGAACTTGCGGATGCTGAGCATTCAGAATGCATGGATGAGCTAAAGGCCGTGGCAGAGGAGAGAGCTATGAAGATGGCTGAGGAAGCTACCTCGGCCGAGGAGACAGAGAATGAGACAGAAGATGACGAAGAATACCTTGAAGAGGATGCAACCTCTTAGTCCCTTTGGAACTTGATTGCATCCATAACTTGTAATTTTAAACTCTTATTTTTGTACTTCTACACTTTCTACGGTATTTAAACATTGAATCTGCTTGTAACTATATAGGGATGCATCCCTTTTGATACTTTATAACTTCTAACTTGCCTAGGGTTGTGGACGAATTTCTAAGATGACGTCCCTAATCAATGTTTTGTGACCATGAATTTTCATTCTTTTATATATTATATCTTGCTCTGTATCTTGAATGCTTGAATGTCTACTATACTTTTCTCTTTATAACTTAAGTCTTGGATTCTAATGATTGACCGTAGTTGATTGGAAACTTGTTAAAATTTGGCCACGTCACATAAATAACTTTCAACCTAGACTAGAATTTTCGCTGCAGAAATGTTAAGCGAATTGAGGAATGACTTCATTGCAGCGGCTGTTTAAGTCTTTTGCTTACTTTCCTATTTACCACTACTTCACTTTGTCCTTTATATTTCAAATCCAATTGTTTTGAATGCTAGCTGCATAAATGTTGGATTATTCGCAGGCGGTTAAGTCCTTGGCCCATTTTATTATTACTGTAGAAATATAGGATTGTCCACGGACGATTAAGTCCCTAGCCCCTTTGGGTTATTATCATGCCTCCCAATTTTAAGTATTATTAAGCCTCCCTAAGCCATAATCTGATATATATCAAGCCATCACTAGATGGGTATTATGAGCCCCCATAGAAAATTGAAGCATCCCGAAAGCTAAGAGCGAGCATTATGAGCCCCCATGACTTCGCGTTGAGAGTGGTTTGACTGTCAACCAATGCAATCTCCTCAATAGACCTTTCCTCCCGAAATAAGAAAATACTATTCGGGATAATTGGTTATCATGTTCCATTAAATCTGTTTAAGACAAATGCCTTTTGTTAGATTTTTGATCAGGAATGCAAGAATATACATATATGACTAATAATTTTCCATTCATTCATATATACATCTATATATTGACTTTAACAAAATACAAAAGTCTTTAAAATACAACTATAACGAGATTCATAGATAGAGTTCAAGAAGAGGAAAATGTGAATAAGTAGACACTAAAGCTGGAATTTGGTAAATGACCTCCCAGGTATCGCCTACCCCCTAAGAATCCTTCAGGAATCGCTGAAGCGCTCCCTTCCTGACAAGCCTTTTAATCTCATTCTAAAAGCCATGGCAATCGTTTGTTTCGTGGCCATGATCGTTGTGCAAATTGCACCATTTGGCCTGATCCCTCTTGTGAGTAGGGGACCTCAACTTCTCATGCCAATGGAGCAATTTGTATTCTCTGATGAGCTCCAAAATTCCTTTGATTTGGTAAATCAGCGGGGTGTAGGTATCATAGCCTTTTTTTGTTTTGGTTGCTCCAGCTTCCTCTTCTGAACTTTGACAATGGCTAATGCTACTTCTGCCGCAACCTTTTTTATGGATGTGAACGTTGCAGCTTATGATGCTGTGGCCTATGCTGAGGTGAAGGTTGTAGCTTCCAACATTAGTACCCTCTACGTCAGAAAGTTAATATGGTCATCGAGTGTTGATTGGCAGTCATACAGGTGACCAATGTAGCTTGTCAACTGGGAACCTTCTTCATTATACTCTGTGCTTGTCTTTAATGTTCTTTCCATGGATTATGTTGTGTTAGTCTTTTAGAAATATATATTCTAAGATTAACCAGATAATGGTGAGAAGCCAGGGAGTTCAGGAAAAAACTAAGCATAGTAATAGGCACACAACCTTTCGCTATCTGCAATGCTATTTTGCTGTGGCTGCGACCTGATCCACATATGTAAGTACTACCGTAGTCATATTTAAGGCTATTTACCAGGTGAACTATAGAAGGTTCAAGGACCCAACTGCTTTAGGAATGTTGCGACTATTTTGCAATAAAACTTCCTGGACGCATCCCTCAGGTAGCAATGAAGGGTGAGGCCAAAATAGGTCCAACCTAAAGTTAATTCATAGAATGTATAAAGAATGTGCACACTAGGAATTTAGCAAGGGCAAAACATCCTCCTGGTGTAAAAACAACACTAACATGGTAATAAGACCTAGATTATAGGCGTAAAAGTCAGGAACAAGTGAATAAAACTCTACCCTAATTACCCACCTTTAGGAGGCCAACACCTTTTGTGTTTTTAACACTATTTAGGTAAGGTAACGTCATCGTGGTATGGAAAACAAATCTATGGTCATGAAAAGAAAGACTAATAAATAGATCTAAAAAATAATATTCCCCTTACTGGGTTGCACACAAATGTCATGGCCCGACAACCAAAATCTCACCCAAGAGATCATGACCCAAGGGGTCCTCGTAGGTGAAATAAGGCATTTGGAACCCTAAATAAGAAGAAATAAGATAGAAATACCTTGTTTCCACAGATGATGCCAGATTGATGATAAAAGAAATCGGACACATGTCATTCCCATACATCATATCAAGTGTAAAATAAACGTAAAACAAGCAATAAAGAAAGGAACATGGAATATAGAGTGTTTCGGCTAAAAAATGAGCCTACATCCACTTTGGTGCCTCACTCTCATTATGTATGTAATGTAATACAAGTTTATGATGCCATCAAAGGCGTACAAAAGAGAGAATAAAAGGGAATACATGTAACTAACGAGGTAAATAATCGAGGATGTGGCTTACCAGAGGTTGATCCTGCTGCAGCTACGGATAATGGAATCCCCCAAGTGTGGTGGTCTCTAGAGAGAAAGAGAGAGGGAGATGAGAGTTTGGCAGGGCTTTACCGGGTAATTCTCTTATTTGTGTCTCCTTATTATGAGGTGAGCTCCTCTATTTATAGGAGATATAAAGGATTGTCACATGCCTAAGTCATGTGACGTATGTATAAGTATGAACAATAAGGAATCCATGCACAACTGGCAGTCATCGGGTACGAGTAAGGGCTGCGGCCTTTTTGGGCCCAGGTAGCAGCAAGTTTGAAGGGTGCCGCAACCTATTTGATCCTCGGCAGCGACCATGATGAAAGGGGGCGTTGTGCCCTATCTGAGGCCAGGAAGTAGCTAATACAAGTCAAGACCAACAATTGAATATCGCGGCCTGTCTGTGCCCAAGTAGAGGCTCTTGATTAACTCCCCGCGGAAATGGGCCCTATATTAGCCATATCACATAAAATGAATAAATTCACAAAAGCTGGTCACGTCATAACGATCATGGGATCTTTCCATGTCCATGTGGGACCGATACAACAAAGTGTACATTGAACCTAATGTATGTGTTATGAGGGGAACATCCCTCCCTCGAGCAAGCTTGATTACGAGGCAAAATAACAACTCACTAGGGGAGTCATTTGTCCTGCCCTAGAATAAAAACCTTCTCAAGAAAGTGATAAAAAAGCTTCCAAGTAAGAAGGAGACCTTATCTTTGGAACATACTGACTTAAAGGGGCCCTTTGAAAACTCCCTTCTTTTGGGGTAGGTTCAAAGTCCTTGAGCATGTATCATTGCCACTTAGCAACATAGTGCTTAGTGTCCCCCGTCTTGTTGATGTAACATAACGAGTACAATCATATAGTGCCTGATGATGCTCCTTGCACATATCCTTCTCTACATCATCTTTATAATTGTCTCTGACAACATGACTCCCTAAGAGGGGGAGGCCAATCAAGTCGTAAATGTCCTCCAGGGTGATAGAAAATTCACCCCAACTTGTAATGAAAGAGGCGAGTGGATACTCCAGCGAGAGGCTAGAAGTTAAAAGTGTTGGGATGTTTCTTCAAACTATCAAGGGTCCTCACCAAACCCACCTGCTCGATGATAACCTTATGTGAAAGATCATTTAGAAAATAATCCACCCAGAGGTCCCACTCATCAGGGGAACCCCCACAGACATCAATGTTTATGTTTGAGTAAGGAAAATAACCTCTATCAACTTGAACTCTCAAAATTCTATCAGCCAAAATATTGGGGGTATTAATAGATTCAATAACACCCAAGAATGTTGACCTACCTTGGCCAAACATTCTACCTCGAACATCTCAAAACTTGTAATGAAAGAGTTATTTTTCCCTAAAATAAGGGGCAAGGCGGTAAAGGCTAAATTCTCGTTTTGAATGATTTTCAAGGTATTCTCTTTGTACCCTTGAGATAGTGGCCATGTCAGAAGTAGCACCACCAGAACCACTAATAGGGGAGGTAGTGATAGTGACAGCGATGGCCATCACGATCATGACACCGGCGTCTAGTTTAGTGGAAACTATCACTTAGATAGGAATTGAACCAACGAGAATCGTGGTGTTGGTAGTAGAGATGGTGATAGAGGAAACCATAGAAGAAGATGACATTAGCCAAATATAAGTTTTTGAAAGAAAAGAGTTATGGAATAATTAGAGGTTTTGGGGAGGAAGAACCGTTTCTCTCTCTAGAAGCTCCAAAAATGTAAGGCCGTAAATGACAAAGGTATGGGTCAATTTTTTTTAAATAAGTACTTATACCTAGGAAGGGTCAAACTCTTAATGGATCGAAAGGAATAAAATGATTACCCAAATAATAGAATGTGTGTTCCCAACCAGACACGTGTCCCCTCGAGACAATTAATGAGAGATGAACTGTCAGCGCTATTTAATGCCCAATAGAGCAATGATGTGACTAAAAAACCCTTCAAATTCCAAGAAAAGAACAATGATTTCATACAAAACTCTTTGGTTTAACCAACAGAAACAATTTTGCACAAGGGGTATAATGTAGAGGAGTACCCACTCAACTGACCATAATGGGGTGAGGGGGATCACGTATGAGTGGGTGGAAGATCTAGAAAGAGGGTTCACAACGAGTGGCCCAATTCCAAAACTGAGCCAAAATGGAGGATTTGCCAAGAGGTTCCACAACGAGTGGCCCAATGCCAGAAATGAGCCAAAATAGAAGATTTGGTAAGAGGTTCCACAATGAGTTGCCCAATTCCATAAATGAACCAAGATAGGGTCCACGGTGAGAGGGCCTAAGAGACACACAAGGCCTAATAGAAGATTGGCGAGAGGGTATACAATGAGCAAGCCCAAAAGATGAACAATGCCAAGATATAAAATAGTTAGGGGTGCTCAATTACCAGACCAAAGAGAAGAAAGAAAATGAATAAGAAGACCCAAAAGATTGAGGGGATGCTGACAGTTAAATAATAGTTAAAATATCTCATATGACAAATAGTTACTAACACTGTTGTTTTTTGTACACATGTATCCTAGATAGAGCAAGTGGGGATCGAGTAAGCCATTTCGGATCTCAGGGGAGTTTTTGTTTGCTGGCTGAGAGACAAGGTTTATTAGGAAAGCTAAGGCCTAACCACTTCAGTTACTAAGGAAATAGAGGATACTAGTCGGAGAGACCCAATAGGTCACTCAAGCACTCACACAGTCCACACTTAGTGTAAGAAGTGACTAGCTAAGGTACTGCTCACAAAGTATTTTTAAATTAACCTTTTTGGTGAGTGACTCCTAGGTTCACTCGCAAATCTTCAAAGTTTATTCACCACTTTACCGTTTGAAAAGATTACGAAATCAGGCTTTGTGTACTATGCTGGACATATTTACTTTTTGATTTTGGTTTGCGCCAGGTGTCAGTTGTCAGAAGGGATATGCGTTATATAATTAATACAGACAAAAGGTACTGTTCAGATGTTGTCTCAAATGGTATCTGATTTTTGGCACCCATATGCCACATGAGCCCTATTTTTTACCATAAATAGGACCCTTGTGTAAGGTCAAATACATCAGAAAAATCAACTTATCACTATTACTCTCCCAAAATTCACTAGAAACTATTCTCTCCCCTGCTCTCTCCTTGGTAACTGAAGTGCCTGTATCTTCGCTCCCTACAACCATCACTTCCATAGTGATCATTTTCTGTCTTATTATTGTTGTTGAAAAGATGTAGCTAATCATTTATCTTCTCAGATAACATTTACAGAAACTCCATTTTTACCCAAAGTAGATAGTTTTTCTTCTCTAGTTGCTCTTGAAACCTTGGTGACCTTGAAGACAACATCTTTTGGAGTGGGTCATACCTTACCAGATCTAATTCTTAATATAACCCAGTACAACCGCCCTCATACAAAAAGGATCATTTAAAATTGGTAGATCCCATCCATGTAAACAAGGTGGCAATATCACATCGAGGGTTCTTATGGAAACATATGAGAAAGGGGCATTTAAGGAGCTTTAACAAAAAATACACACACTTCATACTCACTCGTTTGTTTTTATCTTCACTCTTAAATTATCACTCGATGCAACTTCACCCTGTCATTTACGTTTTAGGCATGATCTATATTTGTTAATTGAAACATTAATCCTTAAAGTATGACGTTGTTCTTGATATATCCTTCACCCATGATAAAATTGAAACACACACTTGAACATGATACGATCACCTCACATATTCACTTTTGTTTGTTCTAACTACCATACTAACAATGCTTGACTATTATGATACACACACACACACACACACACACACACACTCTCTCTCTCTCTCTCTCTCTCTCTCTCTCACACACACACACACACACACACACACACACACATATATATATATATATATATATATATATAATGAACTTATCGTGTAAGAAATGGGAAGAAGAGGTTAAGGTCATGAAACATGAAAATGAGAGTCAAATTGTTTTAAAAAGCAACTGTTTCTAAAATTATATGACCTCATAATCTCTTTTCAAACAAACTTCTCTAATGCAATTTTTACCAAATATTTTCGTACTTACCCTCTTCTAGTAAATATACATCGTGAGAAAATGGCAATAGTATCAACAAATTTTCTTTTTCTAAAATCCTAGAAATCGACAATTTTTCTTAGCAACCCAAATTTACTTTTAAAAGATAACCATTGTATTACAATCATAACGAGTTATTTTTTAAAATAAAAATGGGGAGAGAACAATATTAAGAGAAAACCTGAAGAAAATAATAGTATTTCGCAAAATAAATAAGAAAAAGGAGAGATATAAGAAAAGGAGATGAAATAATTTTCTAGAAACACCTCAACTCCACGAAAGGGAGAGACTTAAAATAATTTTTCAAAATATAGTTTGTAGAATACTAGTACCCCATAAGAACCTCCTCAGTCCCTAGCACTCACTCGTTCAGCGCAAATCCTAGGTCATACTCCAAGTACCGACCTAGAGGCCATCGGGCTCTTCCAGTCCCCGTTTGACTCCGGTTAACTTTCTAACCTAAACGAAAGGTTAATAAATATTCGAAGGTCCCTCAATACACTTTCCATTGGTTTTCCACATGCATAAATAGGCCTTACAGTTCAAACGAACAATTCATTTTACTATCAAAAACTGATTTGGAGGCCACCGAGCACTCCGAGGCCCCGTTTGACTCTGGTCAACTTTCTCGCCTGAGCGAAAGCTCAATGAATCTTTGAAGGGATCTGAATATCCTTTCGAATGGTATGACTTGTGCGTAAATAGGCCTCATGGTATGGACAAACATTCTGTTTTACCCCCAAAAATTATTTGAGAGGCCATCGGGTGCTCCCATGCCTCATTTCACCTTGGTCAACTCTTCATCTCGAACGAAGTTGAATAAATATTAGAAAGGATCTTAATCCACTTTCTAATGCTCCACCCTGCATACGAATTGGCCTCAGGATATGGACGAACGATCTGTTTTACCCTAAAACTGATCTGAAGGCCACTAGGAGCTCCTAGGACCTGTTTGACCCCAGTCAACTCTCCCGCTCGAACATAGATAAATGAATCTTCTTAGGGATATAAATACTCTTTAGAATGGTCCATCCCATGCGTTAATCAACCTTACGGTACGATTGAACGATATTACTCTAAAGTGTTATCGGGCACTTTTAGAGCCCATTTGACGTTGTTCAACTCTCCGAACCGAACAAAGCAGAATGAAATCTCAGAGAACTCTAAATACCATTTACAACGGTCATATCGTGCATGAATAAGCTTTACAATTCAGACAAACAGTCCATTTTCCTCCAAAAAATTCCCGCCTAGTGACCAACGGGCCTTCTCGAGCTCCGTTTAACTTCGGTCAACTCCCAAACAAAGAAGTGGATCAATGGATTCTTAAAGGGATATGAATACCCTTTCCAATGGTCCACCCCATTTGAAATTCTAACTTACAATTCATATTTTATGACCATTTATCCAAAAAATCTATCTCAGACTTCCGAATGGCACCCCGAGGGCCATACCTATCGGCAGTGTGTCTGGGGTACTATGTCGATAGGCAGGTCAAGGACCCTACTGATTCACATCCCCTTGGACTTATAAATAGGGGCCATGACCTCACTTTGAAAATCACCCCTGAACATCCCTGTCAGTAATTCTGAGAACATTCTCTCAAATTCAGAGTTATTTCCCTCTTAAAAAGCCCATTTTCCACATTCCTCCATACTTTTCGAACTCCATTTAGTAAATTTTCACACATATCCTCATACCACCATCACCTCATTGTGAGATCAGAGTTTCTACAATCCAGATTCACCTCAAGTCTTCATAACGAGGTCCAATTCTCCACCCTTGTTTTTAAATTCTCATATTTTAAAATTTATTTATTTATTTGTACTTTAGCACTTTATTTCATTACATCACATAACTTAATCTCAAACCTTTATCATAAGAATTTGCACATACTTTATTTTCATAAAAACCCAAAAACAAGAAAAAAAGGGTTTACCCACAAATTTCAAAGGAGGGATTCTCTCTACACATCCTCACACTTGAATCACATTTATCTCTACACAAAAATATAAAAGAAATCCCCCGTTTGGATTTATTTGTTCAACCCCACCCTACGTTATTTTTAAAATACACGAAATTTGATGCCCCTTGGGCAATGTAGGCATCTTGGTAAATCACAAGACTCATGTCCCCTTTTATGAACATTTGTTACCTTGTTTTCATTATATATATATTATTAATGGATTTCATATGCTTGCATGCTTGTATTTTTTTGATGTATATATTCGTTCTTCTATAATTACTTGTGACTTGGAAAACACTTAAATTATATTTTGAATTAATATTTCGAGAACACTCCTAAGGATGACCTCACTTCATCCTTTTCCATGACACGAGTTGAGCGGTTTCATTCTCCATTTATATTATGCCCATAAGCACACACTTCACGGAGTCTAACATGATAAGATTAACATATTCCCATGAGCGATCCAAACGTTAGTATGGTTTCCTAATACCTTCCCATTCCATAGCTTAGTCCGGAACCCTTTAACTACTCGTCTTCACAAGCATCAGTATTATCCTTGATGCCGTTATCTTGAGGCGATAACATTTCTTTTGCCCGTTTTGTGCAAAATAGTCTGGCGACTCTCTATCTAGATACTACCCCACATTGATGACAACGGAGCACCCCAATAAAGGGCGCAATTATATGAGCACGCACAAGAAATGGGGGATCCCTCCTCAAGCCCCCTCGGGATAGCCACAGTGGCGACTCCGCTGGGACATTTTAAAAGGACAAGACTATTTTTTGCATGGGTGTTATTCATTTTTGCATGTGTGCGTATGCACCTACCTATAATTTCCATTTCTCCTCTATCTACTTTTTATGTATATGTCTCTCATGTATATATCACTTTTCACTCACTTATACACTTCACACACTTGTATATACTCTCCATGTACACTTCACACAATTACACTTAATTCACTTTTACTCACATGCTTCACACACCACTTAGAATATCCATATTTAGGCTTCACTAGCACACACCCATGCTTCCCACACTTGTATATATCTCCATGCCCGCTCGCACATATCACACACAACTTGTAGGTTATCCACGTATAGGCTCACTTCCCCACACACTCAGCTGTATATATTTCTATGTCACTTACTCACTCACATATATCCACGCATAATACAGTCTCCATGCTAGATTTACTTTTCATGATACTTGTATATGCTCCCCCTTAGCGTAGTATTCCTTCTACTCATCAACTCTCTACAACGAACCTTTCCCAACTAGGGGCTAACCTGTCGGTACCCATGGATCTCAAAGAAAAGGAACTAATAAAGGTTAAGGAATACCTCAAACTTCTACTAAAGAAGTTTGATCAAGTCAAGATATTCGAAAACTACATGGACTATGCTTATATGTCTCCCTATCCTAAAGTCAGACTTATAGAGAAGTTCAAGATGTCGAACATCGAGAAATTCGAGGGAAGCAGACCGTAAATTATTCACCTTTGAAGCTATCACCGATCCATAACCCTCATTCATTATTTCGAAGAGATAATGCCCTAGATGTTCCAGCATACCTTGAAAGAAAGTTCCCTCCAGTGGTTTCTGTCCCTCGACGAATCCAGGATCCGTAGTTGGGAGGATGTCGCCCAAGAATTCATGTCTTAGTACAAGTACAATGACGAACTAGAGGTTATGCGCCGAGATCTAGAGCTTCTTAAGCAAAACCCTAGGGAAAAAATCACTAGATTCATAGGAATGTGGAGATAGAAAGCTTCTTCCATGACCAACAGACCTTCCGAGGAGGAATAAGTCGGTATTGTGAAGAAGAACTTCTTGCCTCACATCCGAGCATCCATGGGAGGACAGTATTACCCACACATTCAATCCTTTAATAGGATGGACTATGAGAAGCCTTCCAGTGCTACAATCTCAACCATCAACAATATTTCCCAACCTAGTACCTTTTGGGAACCCGGAAGTCATCCTAATCCTGCCAAGAAAGAGTACACCGAGCCCCATTCTCCCCTGTCAAAAGTCTAGAAGGCCTTGTTAAGCTAAAATATCATTAAACCCTTAGACTCCCATCCATTACCAAATCCAATCCCTAAAAATTTTAAACCTTATGCCCGTTGTGATTTCCACCAATCCTCAAATCATACCAGCGACCAATGTTTTCACCTTTGAAATATGATCCAAGGCCTAATTATTCATGGTATCACCACTCCCACCGACTAATCCTAAACTCAATACCATTCAAAACCCACTTCCAACTCATATAAATACCATATTTCTAGAAAGAGACCCAAAATTTTACCCATTTACTCAAATCTATCCCAATAAAGAACCCATCATCCATATAATCTCACCAAAATCGCTAAGGTTTGCCCCTATTTTCTTACACCCTAACTGCTTCACTAATCAAGATTTGTCATTACATACGAGGGAGTACATAGCCACTCGCACTTGATTTGAGAGGAAATACATGGAGTTACCAGTTGTGTTGAGCCAACTCTTAGAGTTTGGGATGAAATTGCCTACTAATATGACTGTTGATTATCTAAAATTGAGTAGCTTATTCATAGAAGCCCAGAAGTGGGCTTGATAATTAGATGAATGTCTATTACCTATTGAAGAAATCAGTTTAGAAGATACGGTACAAACCATGGACGATATGTTTCGATAAACAAATGAATTATGCATTATTTTGGAGTTACTCAATGCCATGAAGCTTTAGGGACGGTTGGTCTCTTTAATCTTACACTTCCCCACTTAGTGGGAAGATTTGTATAATAAAGCTTTTGATGATGTTAAATGCATTGATTACTCTTTACAACAATAAATAGTCGCCTCCGGATGGGGGGGTGATTTTGACAGCTCAGATGACGAACCAATTCAGGAAGAAGTTAGTCCAGTTGGGGGAAATCAATAAGGTGGTCATTCAACCCAAGTTAAATGAAGTCATAGGGTTCTTGTTCTTTCCCGCTTCAGTGAACCACATAACCAAGTCAGGAAGATAGTACCAAGATCTGATTCCTCATAAAATCGAATTAGATAAAGAAAAGGGAGTTTCTAAGGAACTTCCCATGGCAAAAATGACCATTGAAGAGAGTAAAGTCCTAAACCAACTCAAGAAAACCCAAGACAATATCATCCTATGGGGGCTTTTCATGTTCTCTCAATTACACCAGAATTCCTTGATAAAACTCCTCACTGGACCCACATTCCTTCTTTCCACTACTCTTGAAGAATTCGTAAACCTACTACTTTTCGTTTCCAAAGAAGAGATATCGAAATTTGGCCCTCATCATAGTTATGAGCTCAAAATCTCCATTGAAGTCTTGGGAAAGACAGCCCCACTTTCACTTATTAATAAAGGATCTTCCCTCAATATTTGTCCTCTCAAAACCTTAACTGTTTAGGAATGAAAGTTAGTGATCTCACTCCCACTTTCACCTTCGTTCCTACATATGGAAACACACGACGAGAAGTAATGGGGTCCATTAAAATCATACTACGGGTTTGCCTTATCAATCCCGTCATCGAGTTTCAAGTCATCGACATAGCTTTATACTCCAATATACTCCTTGGCCATCCATGGATCCATAACGTTTTGGGGGATGACGACAGTACAGACAATGCTAACACTAGAAGCCCAGTATTGAAAATTCAACTTGGGATAAATGACATGATCCTCTCTAATTTCAGAGTTGATCCACTTCCCCTCCCATCAAGATATAATTTTAAAGATCGAGTCTGTCCATAAAATAACCCTCATGGAAATGTGAATGTGATTCAAATGTTTAAGAACATGGACTTCATGCCCAGAATAGGGCTAGGGCAATGCCAATAAGGGATCCTTGAGACGAGAGTCATGAAGGAGGCATTTTCACCATGTGGCTTGGGTTACTGGCCTTCACCAGATGAACACAAAGCATTCCGTCGACCGAGACTAAAAAGAATTTTTGAAGATGAAAAGACTTTTTCAAGAGACTATTTTAATGGAAGATTTGTCAAGGAAGGTGAAAACTTCCCCTTTTGTGGCTTCCCTAAACCGTGGTACTACCACATTGATAAGAAAATGAAACCAGGGCTAGAAATCATGAAGTGAAACCTCTCATCGAGAAAGCCATGAATATTACCAAAGACTCCGAGGAAAGTTATTTCGAAGACTAATTTGACTTGGAGACACCGGGGCTGAGTCTCTACGTGATCCACTTAGATGTCATGACACCAGACCCGTCCATTAAAATCAAACTTGTTGGTAAGTCTCTCCTCAACTGGAATGCCATAATAGTCCAACCTGCTCCGATTCAAGCTAACCCTACTACTTACATTATCCAAGTCTCTTCACTCAATGTTGTTTTTCCATCTTTCTGATATCAATGTAACTGAGACCTCTTTTAACGAGGTTCTCAATGCTGTTTTTCCTAAAAATGAAATAAATGAAGATTTTGAGTAACTTGTTGTGCCTTACATCAATTGTCTTGATTCTAATTAAACCTTTGATGATGATGGTTTTGCAAATGAAAAATTCTTAACTAATCTTAATAGGGAGAATAACAAACAACATAATCAATGTTCAAATTAATGATGATGATACTGTTGTTATTTATTTCGATTTTAGTAGCCAACGACGCGAGATTAGTATAGGGAACACCCTTAACGAGCATGAGCACGCATAATTTGAATAACTACTCGAAGAATTCGTGGACATCTTCACAGGATACTATGATGATATGCCCGTCATTGACCCATAAATAGATTAGCATTAGATCCCAACATTCCGAGAATACAAGCGAGTCAAACAGAAGCTATGTAAACTCCGTACGAATGGTGGCTCAAAGTAAAAAAGGAAGTGGTGAAACAGTTGAACATGGGTTTCATTAGCGTAGTCAAATACCCAACATGGCTCACCAATATCGTCCCCATGCCAATGTTGGGAGGAAAAGTTCGCATGTGCATCGACTATTGGAATGTGAATAAAGCCTCCTTAAAGGACGATTACCCATTACCCAACATCGACTTAAATGTGGACAACGCAGGTTGCCACGCCCTCAAGTCAATCGTCCATGGATTCACCGGATATAACAAGATCAAAATGCACCTTGAATATCAGGAGAAAACCGTCTTTATCACCCCATGGGGAAATTTTTGTTATACTTTCATGACATTCAGACTCAAGAATGCTAGAGCTATCTACCAAAGGGCTACCAAAACCATCTCGCATAATCTTATTCACATGGAGGTCAAAGTCTACGTAGATGACATGATAATTAAGTCTAAGACTCGAGAAGGTCATATCACCTCCCTCTGAAAGTTCTTTGAACAAATGCGGTAACACCAAATGAGGCTAAATCCACAAAAAATGTTTTCAACATTATAAATTGAAAAGTCTTAGGATTAATGGTTAGTGAGAAGGGAATCGAAGTAGACCCTACCAAGCTAAAAACTGACTTTTATTTATGAACCTATTTTCATACTCCTCCAAAAGGATTTAACTAAATTTGAAATGAGGCCGACCAAGAAGACTTTGACCGAATCAAGCGATACCTCACCCGACATCTGGTGGTGATGCCTCCGCAGCTAAGTCTCCCCCTCCTCATATACTTGACCATGACAGATACTTCAATAGGGGATTTTCTATCCTAATACGTTGAAGAATCTCGTAAAGAAAGAGCCATATATTACGCCAGTCGAAAACTGTTCGGGTATTAGGTCAACTACATTTCTTTGGAGAAAGTATGTGTTGCCTTAGTCTAGGTCATGTAGAAGTTACGACACTACATTCTTGCCTTCCTCATCAGACTAGTATCCTAAACGGATCCCATCAAATACTTGATATAAAATCCCGCTCCTTCCAGTTAATTAACCCATTGGTTGATGTTACTAGCCCTGTTCGATATTGTGTATGTCACGTAGAAATCTATGAAAGGGAGATCGATCTCCGACTACCTTGCTGAATTCTTGAATGAAAATATTATCTGCACCTCTCAGGAGAACCTTAGATGGAAAATGTTCTTTCATGGATCTTCCAACAAGAAAGGATACGACATTGGGATACTCCTGATCACCCTTGATGACTTTCACACCCCCATTGCCATCAAACTAGACTTCCTTTGCACCAATAACATGACTGAGCATGAGGCATGCACTATAGGACTCAATATCTTCCTCAATAAAAGAATCCGAAACCTATACGTGTATAGAGAGTCTTCCCTCATCATCGGACAAATCCTTAGAAAATGCAAAATTAAAGATGAGAAAATCCTACCCTTTAATGCCCACCTAGAAGAGTTGGCATCCTAGTTCAAAGTTGTCACCATCCATTAACTGAATCGTACAAAGCACAACCTATATGACACCCTTACTACCTTAGCCTCCATGGTCAACATGCCTGGGTAAATAACAATGGCCCCTTTCCTGGTTCAGAAACAAGTTATGCCTACCCACTACTATCGTAATGAGCTCGTCAGTGTGGAAAATTGCGGTACGGTCGGATTATGGTACTATGATATTTTGTGCCTCCTCAACCATGGTAGGTATCCTCAAGGTGCAGATAAGAAAGAATGTGTGACCCTTCAAAAATTGGTTATCCAGTATATCATCTGCGATAAATCACTTTTAAAGAAAAACTTCAATGGAATCCATTTGCACTGCATAACATGGGATGATGTTGAAGAAATGATAAAGAATATCCATAGTGGGGAATCAAGGCCCCACATGAATGGTTATATGGTTGTTAAGAAGATCATTCGTTAAGGGCACTATTAGACCACCATGGTTCAAGATTGCACTGGTTATTTTCGAAGATGCCTAAAATGCTAGCAATTTTTCCAATCAACAACACTTACCTCCTCGATAACTATACAACATGACCTCTTCTTGGACTTTCTCCACCTGGGGAATTAACCTAACAAGGAAGGTTACTCCCAAAGCTTTAAACAGTCACGAATTCATCCTGGTCACCATTAATTACTTCAGCAAATAGGTCGAAGACGAGTCAGACGCAGTGATGAATGCCAAGAAAGTCACCAAGTTCATCAGAAAGAAAATCATTTGTCGATACAAAGTTACCCATGAGTTAGTATAAGATAATGGACTCCACTTAGAAGCTAAGGTCACAGAACTAGTAGAGGAGTATATGATTTAGAAACACAAACATTCTTTCTACCAACCTTAAACCAATGGTGCTATCGAAGCCTCTAATAAAAGACTGAAAACTATAATCAACAGGATGACCTAGAGTTGAATAGACCGGGCCAACCAGATCCCTTATCACCTTTAAGGCTACTGTACTTCAATCAAAAAACCCATTAGGGCTACCCCTTATTCTCTAGTGTACAACATGGAAGCAATTATACGCATTGTGCTAGAGATACCTTCCATGCGAGTCATGCTCGAAAGAAAAGTTAGAAAAGAAGAGTGGCATCGGAGCCGCTTTGATGAACTATCACTTTTGGATGAAAAAAGACTTAAGGTTCTATACCATATATAGGGGTATCATTGTCGGATTGTCAATTGAAAGATCAAGGACCACGGTGTCTAAAAAGGAGACCTTGACCTCAAATAGATCACAGAACCCGTCTGGGGCCCTAGAGGGAAGTCTAAATCAATTTGGAGCGGCCCCTACATTATGAAAAAACTCTTTCAGGCGGCATTATTATACTCACAAACCTCGATGGAGAAAATATGGCACATCCAGTCAACTTGGACAATCTCATGAAATTTTTCCCTTAGTCTGAAATCTCAACATGCTATGCCTCTTCTCACCCCCCTTCTATTCTAAAATATAAAAAGTTAAAATTATTCATTTCCTCCTACCCAAAACTACATGTAAATTGATCCTCTAAGAAAAATTCTTTTTAAAATGGAACTCGTGAAATTTTTTAAAACCCCAGAGCTACGTAGGCAACCCATATGCCATAGATAGGAAAGGTTCTCTTCTTTTTCAAAAAATGCTATTTTTTTCTAACCTCCAAGAACGGAGGTCCATTTTATCATTTACATGAACAAAGGGATTATGTATGCCTTAGCAATTGGTATAGATAAATCAAATGCAAAACTCCTCAAGAGGCACAACAAAATATGATCACAATTATTTTTTATTTCTTTTAAAGGAATTCAACACTGTTACATGAAATATCTGTGATGGGAGTTAAACAAACCAACCTCTTCCATTGAATAAGACATACTTAAACAAACCTAACCCTTACCAAGCTACATAAAAATTATTCCAAACCCTAAAAAATGAAAACACCCAAATTACCTTAGCTTCACAAAAAGTCACCCAAGCTTCAAAAATATTTCCTTCAACAGCCCGACAAACCCGATTCATCATCATTTTTGGCACCTAGAGGTCCTCAAGTCTCCCATTCCTAGTTAACACTCCGTATGTGCTCCATGGAGCGGTACGCCCTGACAAACCTACACAAAATCACAACACCTTCCTATATAGTGTCGAGGGAAACAAACCACCTTCGATCGGTCTCTTTCTCCATGATCTTCTCCACTAATTGCATTCATAACCACTTCAGGTAGTCCCCAAACACATACCAAGACCCTCCCAGTGACTATGATGGACGGGTAGACGGCCGATGATGCTGCCACAAGGAGACCAACATCATCCACAATGTTTCAGTCAGATCCTCCACTGGGAAGAAGTTCATTATGCGACGTGGCACAATTTGTTCCCATCCAACTAGGCGTAGAAGCTATTAAAGGAAATAGAAAAAATTCTCGTAAAGGCCTCCAACTGCACATAGCGATACTCTCCAAGATGTAAAATAGACTATAAGTCTCCCCACCATGGCACTGATTAACGAAGACACCGGGATCCAAGATCAACCAACTAGTTGACCCAGTTCTCTATAGATAGTCCGCAACTGAAGAAAGGTCGGATAAAGAAATTAGGCACACCTACCAAGGGATTCTCCCGAGGGGCCGCCAGATGAAACCTCTTTACATGTTACTTGAATAACATTCCAGACTCGCCCTTAGAAAGTCAAATAGTTCTCCTTCCAAGCATCCAGATCATTCAAGGTCTTATCCATCACCACCACCGTAGGATTATGGTGGTAAGACATCCATGCCATATCGCAACCACTTGGGGATCAACAGTCAAGTCCCCTATCACCAGAAAAGCCTCGTAGTAAGGCCCAAGGCATGAGATCCGGTAAAGCCAGCATCCTGAAAACCCCTCAGGCGTACGGAATACATAATCGCTTGTAGAGCAATAATCCTTTCATTAACCAATGGTCGAGCCACTGAAGGAGAAATATGGAGAAACTCTACTAGAAATGGCTGGGGAGAATGAGAAAAATTGGGCATAGACACCGTCATACTGGGGAAGACCCCCAACATTGTCGAGAATTCCTCGTAGGTAGGATAGACCTTGTCTAGGCCAAAATGGAAGACATGGTCCTCAGGATACCATAATTGTACCACCGCCACTAATAAGTTCTAGTCTATTACTCAATTCCGCCATAAAGAAACCCGATGGAGGTTGAAAGGATCATAGTGCACAGTGTATAGGCATATGGTCGCATGAACATCTTGGTAAGAGGATAATTATTCATACATGGGAAGAGCCATTTTGGAATAAGAAAGGAGAATCAAGAAGAGAAATATGGTATTGGTGGAGAAAGTACTTCCCGTACCCCTCCTTTATACTTGAAATCCTTGGAAAAAAGACAAAAACTCGGGAAACTCGATTGACTCTCATCCCAATAGGAGTACACTGATGTGCAGGAAAGTGCAATCAATTTGACTTGACCCCTATGCCGATAGGCAGGTCAAGGGTATGCTGATCGGAACACCCCTTATTTTGGAAAATTCCATCTTTCCTCTTTTACCAAAATCATTTTCCAGGAAAATCCTTATTTTAAAAATGGCCCCCAAGTCATTGCTTTTTAATTACTCATTTTCTCTTTTTTATTCTCCTCGAAAAATCATTTTCATTCCCAAAATAAATTCTTGCTATAAAATATTTTCCACGCGTTAATCAGTTTTACTCCTCTTTTCTAAATAATAAACATTTTTGTCTTTCATTATCATTTCCGTACTTATCTCTATCTTTACATAAAATAAACAATCTCAGTAGAAAATTATAAGTGTACATAGGATAAATCACTAAGTCAAGAAAAATGCCAAAAACAAATGCATATTTTTCGTATATATTTTATTTCACATGGTTACATTTTGCAGATAGAAAAGAAAAATTAAGAAAATACAAACGGGACTTCACCCGAACCCTTAACTGTCCATCTTAAGAGCTTAACATCCACGATGGACACACATTCCCCAACAACAAGCGGTGGATCCTCCACACTTAGAACCAGAACCCTCATCTAAAGTGGAAGCTGACATAAAGAAGGAAGGGGCCAAATTCTTGATATAATTAGACATGGAGGCCATCGAGTGCTCTATATCCCTCATTTAGTTAGTCAGCACCTGAACATACTGCAAGCAAAAAAGAAATAGCAAAATAAAAAACAGTCGATAAAGAAGCAAAGAAAATTCAATAAAAAAGAGAAAGAGAAAGGATATACCTTAGGAGATAGGGACTCATCCATAAGCCCAATCAACCTAGACACCAAGGCATTAGGAAAGTATGGCAGGCTCAGTGACTCCCTGCTACTCAATCGAAAATTATAGGAAGGGGTAGTAACCTGAATGATCGGAGCTCCCTTTGCCATCGCCGTCACTGACGTGTTATCCCATCGATGTGCTAGTACCCTTACTCGAAGATGTGGCGGGTGGAGGCATGTTCTCCACGTCATCTATATATGAGGGCATCAACCGGTTCCTCACAAATTCTAGATAATCATAGCTCGCCAATGTATCCATGTAGTGCGTATAGAGATAGCCTATCATCGCTGCTGCCCTGGAATAATCTAACATCTCGCCCACCCACCTCATATACATAGGGGTTCTGACAATGGGACCACTACCTCCTCCTCCTCCACAATCTACCTCACCACCCTCTCTCACAGGTTCGAAACGTACCCAAACTCATGTGCAATCAACCGCCGCATTTGTGCATGTTGCAACCACCATATCCCCTGGAGTCACCCCCCAAGGGTAAAAGGTGACATGAAATCCCCAACAGAGATTGAATATCTACTTAGGAAATGAATATGCCAAGGAAAAACTCAAAAAATAATGAAAATTAACCTTGTCTCTCATTAGGGAATTTAGAACCTGCTACGCGTCCGCCAAAGATAAGAACTCGTTCGACCTCCTGTTAGACTTCCGCCACCAAAACATCTGGTAGAATTACCCCAATTCCTCATCCTTCAGGGCCATCAACCCTATATTGTGCCCAATCACCTCATAGAACCACGTATGGAAAAGACAAGAATAAGCAAATAAGGATCAAAACAAGAAGGCAAGGAAATTCATAAAAAGAAAAATAAATACAAAGTTAGCCGTAAAAGATATGTGGCCCCATAAAAGTCTATAAGAAGCATCGATTGAATGCATCAAAAGAAGAATAAATGGATGCTAAAGTCAGGCTCCTCCAATCGTATAGTTGGACGTAAAAAATCATCATCAAATACAGTAAGAACCAAAGATGGATGATGTCACTGCTCCTCGCCACCAGAAAGCCACCCAACAAGAGCAAAATAAATAGACGGGTCATCAGTCTCACTTGTCGTCCATTGTTCACGTCCGCCCTCCTCCTCAAAAGTTCTTCCCTCAAAGAAAAAATGTGAAGCGAATCCCCCAACAAGATTCTACCCATGCCCCCTAACGCTGCCTACACTACCTCTGGTGTCACCCTCAATGTATGATCCATCACTATCTGAAAATCCTCGCAATCCATGCCCATCAGCTGCTGAACATTTATGGGAGTAATAGTCAGCTCCCCGAATCCAAGATGAAAAGTGTGGGTAGTGTCCCACCGCCTCTCCCCTAAAGAACACAACACTACAGTGGAACTCAGTGTCTAATTGAAAGCCTGTGTCAAATGACCAAAGAAAGCATATGAAACCATCCAATGCACAATGGGAGGGAGCTTCTCCTAACCCTCGGTCAACCCATTTGTCCCTCGAGATCGAATGCCCGAGGGAGCTATGTCAGTTTGTAAGAAAAAAAATAAAAACCCTTCATTAGCATTATGAACAAAGAGAGAAGTGAATTAGAAAGACAAAGGTCACCGTACTTATGTAGCCACCAGGGTTCTTAACCCTAGACGAACGGTGGTATGAATTATCACATTACAATATATGCTCATCATCTACGGGCTGAATAAATCATTACAATATATGCTCATCATCTGCAGGCTGAATAAATCAAATGCATTTTGATTGCCCAACGCAAGGGGCACCCTCAACCGCCATTTTAGGTCAGCCCAGTCATCAACATCATGACACTTATTACTATACACTTCACCTAAAGAAACATCCATTTAAAGTCTTGAAGAAAAAAGGACTTAGGAGCGATTTATAGATAGACAAAGTAGAAGATTCAAACACATGAAGGCGTGACAAATTGGTACGGATTGCCCCTTTGTATAGATGGTCAAAGGGACTGCCGATCAGAAACCCTTAGCCTACACCGATCGAAAATTTCCTTTTCTTATTCCCAAGTAAGCCCAGGAGTTTATGCCTTCTCCGATTGGCACGCCCTAAAGTCTGCTTATTGCTAGTCCCTTTAAAGTTTTGTACAAAAAATGCTAGAAAATTCCAAAAAATACCCAAAAAATTCAAAACAATCTCTAAAAAATATGGAACATTATTTTCCTCAATAAAATCATTTTTGGAACACTATGCCCCTTAAATCCCCAACTTTATTAATCTTACGCTCTTATCCTCAACATACAACACATCAGAACCACTGATGCACCTACATCCAAGTCTACTATAACTTTTTAGACAAAAACCTAATATTAAAACATCCCCCAATAGGGTTTCAAGACAACACAATCTCGAGTAGATACACAACTGTACTTTCACCCCCGAGATAATTAAAATTTTACTAAGAGAGCAAACTCCCGCATTACAAGTTTAGGTGCTTAGAATTGACCTCGGTCCTCAGAATTTTTCATCACAACTTTAGGTCCTCAGAATTGACTTTGACCCATAGGATTGGTCACCCCCAACTCAAGGTTCTTAGAATTGATCTCGGTTCTCAGAATTGGTCGTCACAAATTAAGGTCCTCAGAATTGACCTCAACCCTCAAAATTGGTCGTCACAACTTTAAGTCCTCTGAATTCACCTCGGCCCTCAGAATTGATCGTCATAACTCAAGGTGCTCATAATTGACCTCGGACCATAGAACTGACCTCGATCCTAAAAAAATTTCATCATAACTTTAGGTCTGTATAATTGACTTCGACACATAGACTTGTTCATCCCAACTTTAGGTCCTCTGAATTGACCTCAGCCTGTAGAATTGGTCATCACAACTTTAAGTCCTCAGAATCAGCCTCGTCCCTTGAAATTTGTCATTACAACTTTAGGTCATCAGAATTGACCTCACACCTCAGAATTGGTCATATTCGTTCCTTTTAAGTACTCAAAATTGACTTTGGCCCTCAGAATTGGTCATCCCAACTTGAGGTCCTTAGAATTGACATCGACTCGCATAATTGGTCATAATAACTCAAATTCCTCCAAATTGACCTCGACCTATGAAATTGGCCGTCATAATTTTAGGTCCTCAGAACTAACCTCAACCCACAGAATTGGCTATCATAATTTTAGGTCCTCATAATTGACCACAGCCTGCTGAATTGGTCGTCATAACTTTAAGTCCTCAAAATTGACCTCGGCCTGCAAAATGGATCATCACAACTTCAGGTCCTTAAAATTGACCTCGTCCCATAGAATTAGTCGACACAGCTTCAGGTTCTTAGAATTGACCTCGATACTCATAATTGATCATCCCGAGCATCATTTTAAGTCCTCAGAATTGACTATGACCCACTGAATTTGTCTCCCTAGCCTCTTAGAACAAGCCTTAACACATCTTTGACCCACTAAATTGGTCATCACCGTCTCCTTAGGTCCTCAGAATTGACTTCGACCCGCTGAATTGGTCATCCTTACCTCCTTAGGTCTTTAGAATTTTCCTCTAGTTGCTAAATCAGTAATCCTTATCTCCTTAGGTTTCTAAAATTTACCTCGACCCACTGAATCGATCATCCTTGTCTCCTTAGGTCCTCATAACTGACCTCGACCCCCTGAATCTGTCATCTTCGTCTTCTTAGGTCCTCAGAACTGACCTCGACCCGATGAATCAATCATCTTTATCTACTTAGGTCTTCATAATTGACTTTGACCCTCTGAATTGATCAACCCCATTCTCTAGGTCCACATAATTGACCTAAAATCCTCATCCCCAATGGTAATGTGGTGTATATCATTCAACGACCTTTATGTGTTCCAAGATCGCTCGTCGAGTGTATCTCTATAGACACCTCAGTATTGGACCCCCTAATAACCTCCTTAGGTACCTATCACTCACTCGATCATCACAAACCCTAGGTCGTACTCTGAGTAATGAAATAAAGTCCATCAGCCCCTCCTGGCCCCCCATTTGGCTGCGACCAACTTTCTCACCTGAACAAAAGGTTAATAAATATTTTGAGGGACCTTAATCCCATTTCCAACTGTCCACTTCATACTTAAACTGACATTATAGTTCAGATAAACGGTCCATTTTGCTATTGAAAATTAATTTAGAAGACACCGGGCCCTTCTAGGCCCCGTTTAACTTTGGTCAACTTTCTCCCCTGACTGGAAGCTCAATAAATCTTCAAAAGGCTTTCATTTACCTTTCAAAAGGTCTACGTCATGTGTGAATCGGCCTTACATTATGGGCAAATGGTTTTCTTTATCCCAAAACTGATCTGAAGACTACCGGATGCTCCCAGGCACCGTTTGACCCCGAACAACTCTATATCCCGAACACAGCTGAATGAATCTTTGAATATTTATAAATTATCTTTCAAATGGTCCACCACGTACACGAATCAACCACACGGTGCAGGCGAATGATCTATTTTAACCCAAAAATTGATTTAGAGGCCACTGGGTGCTCCCAGAACCTATTTGATGCCAGCTAACTCTCCATCTTAAATGAAGCTGAATGGATATTGAAAGGTGTTTGAATTATCTTTCCAATGGTCCACCCTATGCACAAATCAACCTTATAGTACGGATGAATGTCTCATTTTACTCCGAAGGGTCCCCGGATGCTTCCGACCCCCGTTTGACCTTGGTCAACTCTTTGAACTGAATGAAGCTGAATGAAATATCGAAGGGATCTGAGTACCCTTTCCAATGATCCATCCTATGAGCGAATAGTCCTTAAAATTTTAATGAACAATCTGTCTTCCTTCAATAATTTCTTGTCTAGTGAGCAACGGGCAATTTTGGGCTCCATTTGACTTTGGTCAGCTCCCAAACAAAGGAGTGGCTCAATGGATTCTTAAAGGAATATGAATACCCTTTCTAACAGTCCACCCCATGCGCAATTCTTACTTACAGTTCGTATTTTATTACCATTTTTCGAAAAAATATATCTCAAACTGCCAAATGGCACCTCGAGGGCCCTGCCTATCAGTAGTGTGTCTGGGGTACTATATCATGTGGCAGGATGAGGAACCTACTGATCAGCCTGCCCCTTCGACCTATAAATAGAGGCCATGACCTCACTTTGAAAATCATCGCTGAACATTCTCTCTAATTCAGAGTTGTTTCCGTCTTAAAAATCTAATTTTCCCCATTCCTTCCATCCTTTTCGTACTCTATTTAGTAAATTTCACACATAACCTCATACCACCATGACCTCATTGTGAGATCAGCGCATTTACAATGAAGATCCACTTCAAGTATTCATAAGGAAGTCCAATTCTCCATCCTTGTCTTTTAATTCTTTATTTTATCATTAGTTAAGTATGATGATGTAAATATCACCACAGTATAAGGTGTTGACAAGCTCAAGAAAGTGATAACAATGGTAGCACAAGAGTATATGTATATATGACAGAATGAGGTGAGGAGAAGGGGATGAACACTTGAATGTAAGTGGTTCAACCAATCTGTCCTACGTCCACTGTGAGTGTGTGAGTAATATCACTAAATAAAGGCACTAATGGCCATGGATACAATCTCTCAAGCTTCCTCTCTCAACTATGTAAAAATGACAGAGTTTCAGCTAGGGTTGTATTTTTTAGATCCTTTTACAAGATAGAGGATGACCTCTATATACAGATCTTGGGGGGGTGTATTGTAGCCCCCAAGCATGCAATGTGCATGTGCATGAGGATCAAACCAGTATAAGGATGATACCTGGATGATCTCAAGTAAACAATGATAACCTCAATATTCCCTCACGTGGAGGGAATGATTCAGTTAGAACAAATTTTTCCACGTGTTCCAAACCATACGTTCTTGTAAATGCTCAGCCCTGTCTTTGATTGGTGCAACCTCATCCTGGAAGAGTATGAGGTTAGAGAAGTCCGACTGTTGCTTTCTCTGAGGTCAATATCCTTGATGAACTCGTCCAGGAGGGTTGGCCTAGGTTAGGTATGGAATAGTTATAACATTGGATAGAGTCGATGATGAGGTTGGCAGATGGTTGAGCTTATGGGGAATTGTTGACCCCGGCTTGGAATGATGACGATGGTGGAACACGATTGATCCCATGAGACCCTGATGACTTTGACTGATGACCAACTGAGGTTAATGTATGATGTTGCTGCAATGTTAGCTGGGACCGACCTTATGAGAGACGCCTTTACTGATGGTTGTCATGGGCTTCTGGTCACCTCGGCTGTGAGATTGACCGAGGTTAGTTGCTCTGAGTAAGAGGGTGTACTTTGGGCATATCAACCACCCCATATCCCTTAGTAGTCTATGTAATTAGATGACTGTGGGGTATATAGTTTAGGCCTAGGCCGGATTTCTCTGTGTGCCAACACTTTTTTTGACACATGTCACTTGTTGAAGTGAAGATTGTGTCCCAAGATGACGTGATCATGGTTTGAGTCTTGGGTTCTCTACGGCAATGATGGGCCCTCGAGACTCGTACCTAATTATTTAGTGGGTTTAAAACCCTTTTCCTCTTTCCATCTTCTCTTTCTTCTTCATTTCTTCCATTTTCCCTCAGCTTTCTTTGCCACCATAACTTTTCTCAAGTTTCCATTGTTGACTGTTATTAAAGGTTTCCTTTAATTTCTATCATCATCATCCCTCGTTTGTAACTAATTAGGTACCATTTCCACCCTTTTTTCTATCTTTAGGTTTTGTTTGTCATTTTTGAGTTTTTCGAGGGCTTTTGTGTTTTCGAGAAAGTCATTTCCACCAGTCTTGGTGGTTGTGAGGCTAGGACAATAGTGATTTTAGTGATTTAAGGGCATTTGTAGTTAGCTCAGAGGTTACCTTGCTAGAAAATCCTTTCTTTAGGTCTCCGGTGAACCTTTGGTCACCTTGTTCGGTAACCTAGTTCTTGAGTGTTCTTATTATTCTTCACTTGAAAACCTTTCACATTCCTAATTTGATCCTTAATTTAGATTGGATTAATTTGTTTGCCTATTTGTGGTTTTGAGTCCGAGTCTAGTGTCGTCTCACTTATGCTCAGACCCTTATACCAACTCGTAGAAGAGTTACCATCTCTTCGTGAGAAGGCCTTTAAGAAAATAAGGCAAATAGAGCTAGCCCAAGAGGAAGATCGTAGGGCTGAGGCCTTTCCTCTCAGACCCATCTTTCCTCCATCTCTTAAGGCTATCTACCCCGAGACAAATGAGCCTACTGAGGCTCTAGTGGACCCAACATCAATGTCTGAGTCTGAGTCATCCTCCTCAGACCCCATGTCTGTAGACTCTTTTCAAGAGGCTATGGATTATTCTCATAGGCAAGATGAGGTCCCTAAGGAGGTCGATATTTTGAGCCGTGTCTCATCTCACATGGGTGCTAGAACCTCACGTAGGTCTTCAGATATTGAAATCACAGGGCGAAGTGTGTCCATTCCTCCCATAATTGATGTCATTCCTCCGTCGACTGCCACTAAGGCTGAATTTGCTCAGAGGTTTGTTGGTAGCGCCCCTACACCTGCCCAGGCCGACGTTGCTAGGGATGGTGAAGATGGAGATGAGTGTGATGTTGACACATCTGAGGTGGCCGAGATTAAGAGCTCCATCAGCGAATCCGACCTTCTTACCTTTCGGCACATCTACTCCATATACTCTTCCATCTACCTTAGGAAACCTTTGGGGAATGAAAGGGCTTTGGACGGTAGAGATGGAGAGATCTGCGTCTATGAGCATATTTTTAAGTTGGGTTTCCATGTTCCTATCCACCCTTCAATCAGAGCTATACTTTCCCATATAAACATAGCCCCTTCCCAACTATCCCCCAATGCCTGGAGGGTTATAATTGGGTCTATCGTCCTTTGGAGGGCTGTCCACCACTCAGACTTTCCAGACAGAGTTTTCACTGGGTGTTATATGCCCTCCTCTGCCAAAAACCACCCATGTTATTACCACTTATTGGCTAGGAAATCAGAGAAGAAAATGTTGTTGGTTACCTAAACTTCAAACCATAACTGGAAACCTCGGTATTTCTTTGCCTCCAGGGCATGAGAGTTCGGTCCATATTCGACCTCTGGAACGTCGGTTCCAAGGACACCTATGAGGTGGGGGAAGGTCTCTCTTACTGCTAAAGCCGACCCTGGACTTAGCCAGGACAACCACAAAAAAGTTGAGGATCTTTGCAATCAGGGCATGCAGGGTCGTCTTGTAAGGTATGAACAGATGATGAGCCCCTATTACAAGCTTGGGAGGTAGTCCTTTAACAAAGCTTCATAAGTCTTAATTTTTCATAAGTTACACCTCCTAATTTTGATGCCTCTGATTTACTAACTCAGATGTCTTTTGTAGGGTGCCCTGAAGGTATATCGGATGACCTTTAGGAAATGTCTGCTCCCAGTCTTGTAAAGTTAATGAATAAGAAGGCTGGGAAAAATGTACCCCCTACTACCACCCAGAAGAATGTCGGCACATCCAAGGCCGATGTTACCAAGAAGAGGAAGACCACCACTGACCCGGAGCCTCAGAGGCCGAGCAAGACTCAGAGAGGGGATCGTGCCATTACCATCTCTATAGACAATCCCCTGGCTACTCATCTTGCTTAGTTGAAGATCAATGATAGACTTATTAGTCATAGTTTGAAGGACGTTGATGCTATTATCACAGTAATGACTGAATAAGATAAGCGTTTCTTACGCTCCTTGGACATCCCGTTGCTGGTCGAGTTTACCCTCCACATATCAATTCAGGTATTAGTTGTTCTTCATTTGCTCTCCTCAAGTTTTACCTCATCTATTCTATAAATTATATCTCATATGTTTAAACATCCGACCTTCTATTACAGGGTCTCTTGTCCTTGCATCATTTTATCGATTGGACCCTAAAAAAGATTCCCCTCATAGAGAAGGGTAAAAAATCTAAGAAGGTCCAAGCCTCTTTGAATGCAGAGGTTGGAAGTTTGAAGGGAGAGCTGAATGAGGTTGACAAGCTGAAGGTGGTTGTCCAGCAGAGGGACAATGATATATCCAAGCTCAAGAAGGACCATGATGTAACCCTGAAGGATAAAGATAATGCCCTTCAGACTAAGTTGGATGCTACAATCAAGGCTGCTTTAGAGGACGCTACAGAGAAGATTATTGAAAACTACAAGGTCTCTGATGAATTCATCAATTTTATCTTTGAATACCTTGAAAGAGGTATCAAAGCAACTAGTAAATGGGCAGCCTCCAAGGAGAAAGAGTCAGGGAGTCTGGTTACCTCAGACTTTGAGGGTCTAGGCTTTGCTAACCCTCGATTTTCTCAGGCCCTACAAGAGGTTGAGGAAGTCGATGGTGATCCTACTGAGACTGCTCCCTTGGAGGCCACTGAGACTGAAGATGCCGATCATCAGGATGATGGAGCCGAGGTGACTAATATCGGCCATGATGGCATAACTATTGCTGCAAAGGCTTAGCCAATTTTTCTTGTGAAGCTTTATAAATTGTAATTTTGATTTTCTTTCTTGTTTGTACCTATTATCTTTTGCTAACTCTTATGTTATCTTGGTATATTCGATTTGTAATTCTTGAATGTTGTTTTAAAAATAATCATTAATCCCATCTTCTTCAGATTCTGTTATTTCTCTGATGTTATATTTGTACCTCTTGAATGCTGTTTAAGGTCTGAGGTCCTAGAATTATGATATTAACCTCGTCATTTTCACCAAGAAAATAATGTTTGAGGTCGTGATTTTCACCAAGCTAACAATGTTTGAGGTCTGAGGTCATCATAATATGATGTTTACCTTATAATTTTCATTAAACTAATGATGTTTAAGGTCTGATGTCACCAAATAATGATGTTTCACCTCATAGTTTTCACCAAACTAATGATGTTTAAGGTCAGAGGTCACCATATAATGATGTTTACCCTCATAATTTTCACCAATTTAATGATCTTTAATGTCTGAGGTCACCATATAATGATGTTTACCCTCATAATTTTCACTAATTTAATGATGTTTAATGTCTGAGGTCACCATATATTGATGTTTCACCTCATTATTTTAACCAAACTAATGATGTTTAAGGTCTGAGGTCACCAATAATGATGTTTACCCTCATAATTTTCACCAATTTAATGATGTTTAAGGTCTGAGGTCATCAAATAATGATGTTTCACCTCATATTTTTCACCAAACTAATGATGTTTAAGGTCTGAGGTCACCATATAATGATGTTTACCCACATAATTTTCACCAATTTAATGATGCTTAATGTCTGAGCTCACCATATAATGACGTTTCACCTCATAATTTTCACCAAACTAATGATGTTTAAGGTCTGAGGTCACCAAATAATGATGTTTACCCTCATAGTTTTCACCAATTCAATGATGTTTAAGGTCTAAGGTCACCAAATAATGATGATTCACTTCATATTTTTCACCAAAATAATGATGCTTAAGGTCTGAGGTCACCATATAATGATGTTTCACCTCTTTTTTCACCAAACTAATGATGTTTAAGGTCCGAGGTCACCAAATAATGATGTTTACCCTGATAATTTTCACCAATTTAATGATGTTTAAAGTCTGAGGTCACCAAATAATGATGTTTCACCTCATATTTTTCACCAAACTAATGATGTTTAAGGTCCGAGGTCATCAAATAATGATGTTTCACCTCATATTTTCACCAAACTAATGATGTTTAAGCATATAAGAAAAGTATCAGCACAACATTGCTCTTTTCATTAACATCCTCTTTATAAATTGATACATGTATTACAAAGAAATAACCGTAATGTCATATGTAATATTTCTTCAAGTGGTCCGTATTCCAAGGATTGGAAAAAGTCTCCCCTTCGAGATTTTCTAGCTGGTAGGTACCAGGCACAACCTCATTAACTACTCTGTAGGGATCATGCCAGTTTGGGTGGATCTTATTTTCCTTTTGAAACGTCTTCTTTAGGACTAGGTCTCCCACAGCTATAGGCCTTGATTTCACCCTTTGGTTGTAGACTTCTTTAGGACTAGGTCTCCCACAGCTATAGGCCTTGATTTCACCCTTTGGTTGTAGAACCTCGTAGTTCTCTACTTGTAGGTTGCATGTCTAATCTCTGCATCTTCTCTTCTCTCTTCAATTAAATGCAGATCATGTCTTCTCTCTTCCTCATTCCTGTGAGGGTCACATGTTTGAATTTTATGAGTGGGAAGTCCTACCTTGACATGGATGACAACTTCTTAGCCATGGTCTAACATAAATGGGGTCTCTCCCATTGGTGTCCTTGCTATCATCCTATAGCCCCATAATATGGCATATACCTCTTCTGTCCATATGCCTTTGGCCTATTCCAACCTCTTCTTTATCCCATCAAGGATTGTTCGATTCGTGACCTCGGTCTGACCGTTTGACTGGGATCGGATAGGAGAAGAAAAGAACTGCTTGCTCCCCACTCTTTCGCAGTATTTTTCTAAGGATGAATTCTTGAATTGGGTTCCATTTTCTGAGATGAGGGTGTTTGGAAGACCATATCTGCATATGATGTTCTTCCTGATGAACTGTAATGTCCTCTGTTCTGTAATTGTGATCATTGTCTTAGCCTCCACCCATTTGGAAAAGTAATTAATTGCCACTACTAATAATAGATAGTTATTCGCAACTCTTGGCAAGGGTCCTACCAAGTTAATGCCCTATATTGCAAATGGTCGAGGTGAGCTAATTGGCGTCATAGGTTAATGAGACTGATGAGGGATGGTGGAGAATCTTTGGCACTTATCACACTTCTTCACATATGCAACAACATCTTTGGCCAAGGTCGGCCACCAATACCCCTGAGTAATTATCCTCTTAGCTAGAGGTCTTCCTCCTATGTGACTAGAACAAGAGCGTTCGTGCACATCTTCCAAGATGTGTGGAACATCTGTAGGGTGGACGCATCTGAGGAGGGGAAGTAGGAACCACTTTTTATACAAGAAGTCTCCTTCAATTGAGAACTTGGCAGCCTTGAACCTCATCTTCCTCCTTTTGAATTTTGATTCTAGCAGCTTTCCCTCTCCGATGTATCTTATAAAAGGATCCATCCATGATACTTCGATATTCAAATTTAGGCAAGGTCTGGAAACCTCCTCATCTTCAATGGTCGTCTTGAGCTAAATTTCAACGGGTACTGTTCTTCTTATGTCCGTATTATTGCTAAGGCCAACCTTGTAAGTGCATCGGCTTGATTGTTATCTTACCGAGGTATACTCTTCATCTTAACCTCCTTGAAGATTTTTAGCATCGCTCTTAACTTCTTTAGGTATTTTTCCATCCTTTTATCTTTGGCCTCATACACTCCCAGGATTTGGTTGACGACCAAACTTGAGTCACTGTAGACTAGGAGTTGGCCAACACTAAGAGATTTTGCTAAGTAGAGACCTGTTATCAGTGCCTTATATTATGACTCGTTGTTCGAAGCTTTGAAGTTGAACCTTAGCGCATATTCGATGTTAGTACCATCTGGTGCTGACACTATGATCCCTGCTCCACTTCCAATGTCACGGGATGACCCATCAATGAAGAGGTTTCAAACATCTTCATTTGAGGAGAGGTTTCCCTCTAATAGGGTCCCTTGCCTGAAGAGGTACCTGTCTTACTCATTCCCCACCAAGGTTTTTCTGCTTTGCTTGACTAACCCTCATTCAGATCTTAAAAGATGTTACTGTCTAGTTTATCTAAAACCTCTGAACTAATCTCTATCTCAGTCTCTTCCCAGGTAAACGTAGCTACGAATTCTACAAGTGCCTGCCCTTTGATGGCAACCTTGGGTTGATAAACAATGTCATATTCCCCCAACTCGATGTCCCAGGTCATCAGCCTGCCTAACTTCTCAGGCTTATGGAGGACCTGTCTGAGAGGGGAATCAGTGAGGATGACCATAGAGTGGGCTTGGAAGTATGGCTTCATCTTCCTAAAAGCATGTATCAGGGCATAAGCTCATTTTTTCATCCTAGGGTACTTCTATTCAAACCCTTTAAGGGCTTTAATATTGAAGTATACTGGCCTCTGTACTCCATTATCTTCTCTTCCTATGGCAGCACTAATGTCTGACTCTGAGACAACTAGATATACATATAACTTTCCCCCCAGAATGGGCCGAGATAAAAGTAGGTGAGACCCGAGGTAGGACTTGAGCTCCTTAAAAACTTTATCACACCCCTCATCCCATTCGAAGGCCTTTTTAAGTACTTTGAAAAAGGGAAGACATCTGTCTGTAGCTCTTGAGACGAGCCTATTAAGGGAAGCAACTCTTCTGGTTAACCTCTGAACGTCTTTGATAGATTTGGGTGTCTTCATTTCTATCAAGGCATTGATCTTCTCATGGTTGGCCTCTATTCCCCTCTGATTAACGATGAATCCCATAAATTTTCCTGCTCCTACCCCCGAAGACACACTTGGCTAAGTTGAGTTTCATCATATACTTGCCCATGGTGTTAAAGGTTCTTTCAAGGTCTCCCACGTGAGTACCAGCTTTCAAGCTCTTCATCAACATTTCATCCACATACACTTCCATGGATTTGCCTATCTGATCTTCGAACATCTTATTTACAAGACATTGGTAGGTAGCCCCTGCATTCATCAAGACGAAAGACATGCCCTTATAGCAATAGGTCCCCTTGTCTGTGATGAATGTTGTCTTCTCAGAGTCTTTCAGGTTCATGAAGATGTAATTATACCCGGAATAGGCATCCATGAAGCTCATGAGCTCATGTCCTTCTGCGACATCTACCATCTGATCAATACGATGGAAGGGGAAACTATTTTTTTTTACAAGACTTGTTCAAATCAGTGAAGTCTACGCACATCCTCCATTTCCCATTGGCTTTTGGTACGATGATGGCATTAGATAACCACTCAGGGTAATGACCTCTCTGATGAACTTGGCCTCTTTAAGCTTTATGACCTCTTCTCTGATGACATCCTACTTCTCTCTTGAGTATACTCTTCTTCTTTTATTGATGGGCTTAGCGTCTTTTATAACATTGAGTTTGTGGGAGATGACCTCATGATCAATACCTGGCATGTCAGCGTGGCTCCAGGAAAACACACTTTGTCTCTTACTCAAAAACTTCACCAGCTGTTCCTTGATCTCAGGTCTTAGGGATTTATCGATTTAGATGTTTTTTTCTGACTCGTACTCATTGAGGACGATGGATTCTACCTTTTCCATGGCCTCTCCTTTCTTGAGCTTTGACTTATCTCTAGGATCAAGTGTGTTGATGTTGTATGTGGTTGTTACCCTTTTATGAGCCTCTCTCTCTGCTGCAAAATTATAGTAGCATTCACGTGCCGATGTTTGGTCACCTTGCACTTCTCCTACCCCATAGGAAGTCAAGAATTTTAGCATTTGGTGGACTGTTAAAGGCACTGTCTTGAACTCCTTGAGGGATACTCGTCCTATGATGAGGTTGTAGGCTGAGAAGATGTTCTCATCCATGACAAAGAAATTGATTTTTGTTATCAACCTCTTAGGCCACACATATCCAATTCTTACATCCATTTCATACATGCCCAATGGATGAACCTTTTCACCGCTGAATACGATTAAGGGGTGGTGGTAAGGGACAGGCCTGGCTCTGCTGAGGCCTAGGCTCTTAAAATAGGGACAAAACATTACATCTGATGAACTTCCCACATCAACGAGGATTCTCTGAGCTTCACAACCATGCACCCTCATGGTGATTACTAGAGGGTCACCGCGAGGATCTAAGAGACCAGTAAAATCAAGTCTTAAGAAACCAACTATGAGGATATCCATATCTACCTTCTTTCTTTTCTCGTGTTTAACCTCTAATAAGGCCAAGTTAATAACCTCGACCTTAGTCACTCCCTTGGCCCCTGCTACATGGGCCTTGTGATCACTGACCTCCCACTCTCCTCCTGTGAGTCCTCCACAAATTGTGTGTACCCCGAAAGAGATCATACAAACTCTCTTCACGGCGACATTATCATCTTTTGGTGGGAGGTCTGGGTCATCGTCATCATCATCTGAGTCTTTATCTCTTCTGGAAGGGGTATCTTCTCGATATCTTTCATTTCTCTTCTTTTTACGGTAATCTCTTCCCCCCTTAGGAGATCTGCCATCCACATACCTTCTGATCTTCCCAGACTTCAACATCTTCTAAACCTCGTCCTTCGGGGCGAAACAATTATCGGTCATATGGACATGATCTTGGTGGAACTCACACTATAGGTTCTTAATCCTCTTATGCTGAGAAGCCTTCAGCTTCTTCGTCCATCTTAGGGACCTGTCATTCTTTATCTCATTAAGGATGTGTTCACATCTCACAGTTAGAGGAGTGTGGTGTGCAAACTTGTCGTTTGCAGCCTTCTTCTTTCCATCCTTCTTTCTTTGGAACTTCCCATTGCTACTTCCATTCTTATCCTCATACTTTGTGGCCATTTCGTCTTCAGCATTCATTACCCTACCAATGGTTACTAATAATTCGGCCATAGACTTAGGGAGGTCTTCAGTATGCTTCCAAAGTAACTTTCCCTTCTGAAGTCCTCCTATAAGAGATGTCATAGCTATATTCTCTTTGTAATCTTCAACCTCCAATTTTTCCTTGTTGAATCTTGCAATGTAGTCCCTGACGCTCTCATTCTTTCCTTGCTTTACGTAGAGTAGATGGGTTATCTTCTTCTGAGGTCTTACCCCAAAACATAAGTTGTGTATAAACCACTCTACCAATACCTTAAAGTTATCAACAGAATTTTTGGGAAGAGAAGTGAACCAAATATGTGCAGATCCGGTCAAGGTGCTTGAAAAAGCTCGACACCTCATCTCATCAGGGATTGAATAAATGTCCGCTGCAGACTGATACATCTCAGTATGATGTACATGGTTGGTACTTCCATCATACTCGGGAGACACCATTGGTGGTTTGAATTTAGCAGGGGTTGGGAAGTTCATAATTCTTGCCATAAATGGGGAGCCCTCTGAGAATCCCCTTTGAAATGGGTCTCGATTTTTATGGGGTTCACTATCTTCGCTTCCAGCTTTGGGATGGAGTCGTTCCATGGTTTTACAATGTCAGCCTGACCGAGGTTGTCCCCAGCCACCTCCAAGGGGTGGACTGAGGGTTCCCCAGCTGCTGCGAAACGTCAGCTATTGGCCTCCTAGACACAGTCTTGGCCATGTTGGGGTCAACTATGATTAGGCCAATGTTCACCACCTTCCCTTTGTGAGCCAGATACACTTCTTGACCTAGATAACCTCTCCATAAGATCATTAACTAGTTCGAGCCCTTTAAAGGCTGACCCTCTACTCAAGCGATCAAAAGCTGATCCTCTTTGGCATCCATCACAATCTCGTGTTGCTCCACAACCTCGGCTCTACTGTATAGGATGTACTGTGTTGTTTGAAACCTCATATGGCTCCCAACAGTCTTATGGAGCATCCTATTCTTCAATGTCGTCGTACCTAACCTTAGGGCAAGGCCTCCCTAGTCGTAAACACTTAGGGTTAGCAACATCCCTCCTCTGTTGAGGGGTAGGTTGGTCTTTTCGTGGTGCCTGGGGTGGTCCCCTGGCTTCAGGATGTGGTTGAACATCTGCCGGAGTAATCATCTCCGGTGAAACCCTAGGTGGTCTTATTATATTCTAGCTTAGCTGGGAAAATTTCTCCTTCATCGCTTGCTGCGTTGCAACTAATGACCTCAAGGCTGCTGCCACCTCAACCATTTCGGACTAGGGTGGTACCTGACTCGAACTAGGTCCTCCAACACTAGATGGTGGAGGAGGTGGTGGTAACTTCCGTGCCATATGTTGAGACTAAAGATCTTGTAATGAAAATATTAGGAAGCTTGATACCTCAAGGGACCTCTTTCAATAGTGACACAGCTTCACACGAAGGGTGAGGTCTGGTTCACCACCAGAATCTTCGGTGAGGTTAAGCTGCACAAGGGAAGAGATGAATCTTCTCATTCCCATAGATGACACCAAAATGATGCAGTAAATAGCACCACCAGATAAGGTGTTGAAACCTCAAGCAGGTGATTACAATGGAAGAACAAGAGTATATGTATATATGATAGAATGAGGTGAGGATAAGGGGATGAACACTTGAATGTAAGTGCTTCAGTCGATCTGGCCTACGTCCACTGTGAGTGTGTATGAAATATCACTAAATAAAGGCACTAATGGCCATGGATATAATCTCTCAAGCTTCCTCTCTCTACTGTGTAAAAATGACAGAGTTTCAGCTAGGGTTGTATTTTTTGGATCCTTTTACAAGATAGAGGATGACCTCTATATATAGTGCTTGGGGGGGGGGTGTAATGTACCCCCTAAGCATGCAATGAGCATGTGCATGAGGATCAAACCAGTATAAGGATGACACCTGGATGATTTCAAATAAATAATGATGACCTAAATATTCCCTCATGTGGAGGGAATGATTCAGTTATAACAGATTTGTCCATGTGTTCCAAACCATACGTGCTTGTAAATGCTCGGCCTGTCTTTGATTAGTGCAATTTGGCCTGGAAGAGTATGAGGTTGGAGAAGTCCAACCATTGCTTTCTCCGAGGTCAATATCCATGATGACCTCGGCCAAGAGGGTTGGCCGAGGTTAGCTTTGGAATAGTTATAACGTCGACTAGAGCCGATGATGACGTTAGGGATGGAAATTTTCCCCGAAAATCCAAAAAACCGTGGATACCCAAAAAAATCCCAGAAAAATAGGGAATCGGGTCGGGTTCGGGGAATAAAAAAATCCCTTAAACATTTCGGGTCGGTTTCGGGTATACCCTCAGGTCTCCACGGGGATACCCAATTTATTAATATATAATATAATATATATATTTATATTATAATAAATATAGAACTATATAAACTTCTAAAAAAATAACGCCTATCATCTCTCTCTTTTCTCTTTACTCACTCACTCCGCCTTCTCTCCTCTCTTACGCTCGCTCGCAGTAGTAGGCTCTGAGCTCTCTCTTCTCTCTCACACACGTAAAATGCTGCTCCTCCCTCATCTGCGTGCTGGGAGTTCCCCCTCTTCTCTCTCAGGCACGCAAGTAACGTCTCTCTCCGCTGTTACTGATGTGTGTGATTTCTGTTACAAACAAAACATTTTAGTTCAGATTACTGTGATTGCTATTACGGATTACTGTGAACTTGACATTTAGTTGGTTTTTCAGATTTTAGTTCCATCCCCTTAATGTGTGATTGTTGTTACTCATCCCCTTACATTTTTCAGTAGTTGTTTTTTTTAGACTGTAAACAAATGAGGTAACAGATAATTTTTTAGTAGTTGTTACTCATCCCCGTAATCTAACAGATAATTTTTTTTCTAGAACTGATAAATTTTTCTTATTTTTTCCAGGTTATAATTGAGATGTAATTCAAAAGTAATTTTTACTTAGTGATTAAGACAAAAAAAATCAAAATGGGTTCCCCGTGAGGAAACTGATACCCATTTTAAACATGGATGGGAATCCCCGAACCCGTTATAACGGGGAACGGGGCGGGGATGGGTAATGGTTTTTCTAATGGGGACGGGGATGGGGAGTTAAAACCCGACCCCGAACTGACCCGTTGCCATCCCTAGATGACGTTAGCAGATGATTGAGCTCATGGGGCATTGTTGACCTCGACTGGGGCCGATGATGATGTTGGCAGATGATTGAGGCCATGAGACCCTACTGACCTCGGTTGATGACCACTTGAGGTTAATGTATGATGTTGCTGCAATGTCAGTTGTGGCCGACCTTATGAGAGACGACTTTGCTGATGGTTGTCATGGGCTTCTGGTCACCCCGACTGTGAGATTGGCCTAGGTTAGTTGCTCTGAGTAAGATGGTGTACTTTGGGCATATCAGTTAATTTATTTCTACTTTGGCGCTTTATTTCATTACATCAGATATCTTAATCTCAAACATTTATTATTAGTATTTTCACATACTTTGTTTTCATAAATGTCTCCAAAACAAGAAAAAGTATGTATGCCTATAAATTGCAAATGAGGTATTATCACTACACATCCTTATACTTAAAGCTCGTTTATCTCTATGCACACATATAAGAAATATCTCCCATTTAGATTTATGGGTTAAACCCCACCCTATATTATTTTTCAACTACGTGGACTTTGATGCCCCTTGGGCTATAATCGTATTGGGTAAATCCCCTGACTTGAGTCCTCCCTTATGCTCATTTGTTACCTAGTGTTCATTATATATATTCTTAATGGATTTGAAGTGCTTGCATGCTTGTGTCATGTCCAATGTACACATTCTTTTTTCCATAACGACTTGTGACTTCACAAACACTTACATTTTATTTTGAATTATTATTTTGGGAACACTCCTAAGGATGACCTCACTCTGTATTTTTCCATGACGCGAGTTGAGCGACTCCATTCTCCATTTATATTATGCTTATAAGAACACACTTCAAGGAGGCTAATAGGAGAAGATTAACACATGCCCACGAGAGACTGAAAGGGTGTGATGGTTTCCTAAAACCTTCCCATTCCGTAATTTAGTCCCCAGACCCTTGAAGTACTTGGTTTCATTAGCATGAGTTTTGTCCTTGATGCCATTCTCTCGAGGCGACAACATTTCATTTTCCCATTTTGTGAAAAATAGGTTGGTGACTCTATCTCTACATACTACCCTAAATAGATGAAGACCGAGCGCCCCGATAAAGGGCTCAATCCTGCGCGCACGCATAGGAAAGTGGGGAAACCCACCTCAGCCCCCCTCGGGATGGACACATAGTTGGCTATCTAATAATTAATATGTGATAACTTAATAATTCTATATTTAATAAATTTTCCAAGAAACAACTTTGTTCCATGGTGGATAATAAATATTCCTAACATTTAGTAATTATTCTCATAAATTATCTTTATACTATTGATTATTATAATGATATATTTTTGCTTCCTATAGAAAAAGTGTTATATTTGTTTTATGTTTATCTTTCATTCCAATTGGTCGTTTTATATAATAAAGTATAAAACTTATGTACGTCACAAGTTTGGCTCATGATGTCATCTATATGAGCTTTTCATTGACTACCTCTTTTGCCCTTAAAAATTTTGAATTCCTTCTCTTTTGACACACTCTCGTTTTCTTCCTTTTTCTTTAAAATTTAAAAATAAGGTCAAAATAGTAATTGGACCATTCCATACCTTTACCTCATTTCCAACCCTACCCATCACTTTCCCTCACTTCTCTACCCGAATCATGCTCTGCCTCATCTATATGGTCCCCACAACACAAAGTCTTTCACTATCCACACTCTGTCGCCCAGCTCCACGTTGCCACCATCATCTCCACTTTTTCGCCTAGCTCCACGATGCCTCCCAACTCCATGTCACACATAGGTTTGTTTAGATCTTGGATCTATTTGGTTAGGTTTAAAAATAGGGCTCTTGGATCTATCTGGTTAGGATTCAAAATAGGTCTATTAGATCTATTTTTCAATGAACATTTGTCTCTCTCATGCTCCATGTTATGGTTTGTTATACTTAGATTTGTTATTACTTTTATTTGAATGATCTAATTTATTTTCCATGTATTATTTTGCAGATGTTTTGCCAAAAAAAGTATTTTCTTATCTCTCTTTATGGGTATGTTATCATTTTTTTAAAACCTTAGATATTTTAACTCTTTAGCCCGAAGTTATCAAATTTAAAGTTTCAATATTGATCTTCTTTGTTGCAAATGTGTTTTGGAGGATCATTAATGATTTAGTTTTTTTCATTTACATTATTTTCACAGGAATTTCATAGATCTCGAAAAGTTTTAGTTCAAATCTGGAGGTTGGGTATGTCTTAGCTGATGGTAATGAAAATGGTACGCCTTTTAGGTGTTTGAAAAAATTTCTTAATAGGTGTTTTTCTTTTTCTATATAATTTTTTTAATTGGGTTTTCGGTGCTTGATAGATGTACAAACTTCCCTCCGGTAGATTGAATTGAGGTATAAAAGCTATTATAGTATGTGTAAGTGATCCAATTTGGTTTTTAATTCAAAGCCCCTAATCATATCAATGATTGGAAAATAGTTCATAACAATATTTAACTGGAATTAATGCTTGCCCACTAACAAAGCCCAACTCATTTGCACAAATAGAGAAAATATTCTTAGTAATTGTTGTAGAGGGTGGATGTGAAGATTTTCTTTTTCTATCAACAAAAGTTCCTGTTTGTCTAAGACTAAATGGTGACCTTTTTTATGTTTGTTACTTCATTTTTTACCTTTCCTTAAAGACGAACAAATGAGTTCTTTGCCTCTTATGTTGATTATATAATGAAAAATTTGGGTACTAATCTATAGTAATGCTCTAAATCGGATTACTAGGTTTTGTTTTACTAGAATAGTGAGGCCTAAAGTTACAACTTGTATCAAGTGGTAGTTTACAAAGTAGTATGGTTTAGTTTTTCTAATTTATCTTTGCATGCTTTTGATTATTGGTACATTGATGTTGTTTGCATGTGTGAATTTGCAAAATAAATTAAATCCAATTGTTCTTTGTTCTCCGTTTGGTTTTATTCTCAAATTCAATTCGATTTGCTCAGCCACAAAAACGGTTAAAATTCCCTGGATAACAAAATTTCTTATCCGAATTATAGAGAAGACGATGAAGAGTCAACATTTTCTTTCGGACCCACCTCCTTACACCAAGTGTCATGCATATACATCACCTATAGAGTTCTCACTTACGAAAGGTTAACTAGGCGTCTCTTAGTTCACTTACCATGCTTAAGAGCTTCACATTTTTAATCGATGGATAGGGCTAGGATAAACACGAGACATGATCAAGACAAATCTTGACACGTCTTTTGGCACATGGAATAAAGACGACACCATCTGAATATTTACTTTTATGCTTTACAAGCACTACTTCCAGTACATGTAGTCATCTTATTTTACATTATTGGTTGAAGAATTGACTTTGTTATTGTTTAAGACGCTATGCCTATCGAACTCTGTACTATAGTTTATATGCATTTCATAATCCTTGCTCTTTTCTCTATTTGTAAAATGATTTTATATTTACTTTCTGGATGCAGACTCCGGAATCAGATATTCAGGACAAGATACTATTTTTGATAAATAATATTTCAATATCAAACGTTGAAGCTAAAGAAAAGGAATTTACTGATTAAGTTGTGCATGTATGTTTTTCTTCTCAGTGGATAAACACCCTTTGGTTTTGAGGATATTTACCATATGATTTAGACTTATTTTCAATTTTAACCTCTGTTCTTTATTGTATATATTACAACTTAGGTTGGTATGTGGTTGAAGATTGGATCTCTTCTAGGTAATCTATTCTTTATCTCTCTCTCCCTTTCTCTTCACATGTGTGTGTAGTGTGGATGTTTAAGTTTTATTATTGAAATTGTGTTGTTCTTTGCCTCTTTTATTTTTCTACAAGTGTGGTTGTTTTCTACACCTATTGCCCTTAATGTTATCCGCACAAAATGTATAGATCTCATTTGATACATAATGAGCTTTATGGTGGAAAGCATGTGCAGTTCGAGTTAACGGCAGGACGTACTGGTTTTATTTAACCGTGTCCCTGTTGATATGATGATTCAAAAAGTTGAAGTAAGGCTTCCCTCTATATGTCATTTCTACAGAAACAATTGATAATCAATCCTTCATGTATTTATATCAGGACCTATAGCTGCTCATATTTGAAATTTCATCAGTAATTTGATGAACTTCAGGTATCGATCTAATTCAATTCATGGAGTTTATTATACAATGGTGGATTCAGATAGGTGATTCGAAAGTATCTTAGTGGTTTCATAAAGTCATCCCTGCTAGTATTCTATGGAAATTGTTGTTAAGTAGGAACAAGTCTCTATATGAGGGCCTTTCTATGAAAACATCAATAATCACTCACAACACAATTCATAGAATTTCAGAACTTGCTCAAGGACATTCATTCAAATATGATGAGAAATCAATAGATCAATTAATTTTGGAATTTTCAACATCCAGAAAAGTAATAACATTAGAAATTTGTCTCAAGCTCAGCATTGGAAGAAGCCTCCTATAGGGAGTCTAAAGCTTTCAACTATGGGGAGTGGTTTTATCTTAAGAGGCTCAAAAAGAAATTTAATCTGGGTTGCTTCAAATTTTGTTGATGGAGGTTCTTATCTTGAAATTCTTCTTCCAACTATTTTTCAGGCTCTGTCCTTTTGTGTTCAAAAGAATCTCAGTAATATAGAAATAGAAGTTGACTCTAAATCTTTATTTGATATTCTCTCATTTTCTTCATCTTCAATTCCTTGGAAATCAAGACCTCAATTCAAGTCAATTAATGAACTTATCAGTAATTCAAATATTTTTATGTGCTCCAAAGAAGTCAATAAAGTATCTCTTCTGCTCTAAAAGCAAGGGATTGACCATAAAAGATCAGATTTTTGAATCCACATAGAAGACCTTCCAAGAGAAATCTCTAGATCTATTATACTTGATAGCTCAAGTTTGAGTTAATTTCATTGTTTCTAATTTTCTTCAAGTCCTTTCTTATGTAAGCCACCTAGAGAGGGCTATTCTCTCTCTTATTTAACAAATCTCAGTTAATTTAAAAAAATATTATTATTTATATAAAAAAGAAAAAAATGTAGTGATGCATTATGTTACGTTCTATCTAACATAACTTCTAAGAAGACAACAAATTGATGTTTACACCACCATTATTCGTTCTCATGGCTATGGAATGTTTATTTTAGTTCTCTGGAATGCTTATTTTCATTCTTTGGAATGTTTATTTTCCTTTAAAGACTTTCTATCTTTTGGTTACTGCTGCAGTTATAGGCACTGCTGCCTTCTACCGAATTATTGTCCTTTATTGACTTTCTGTCTTTTGGGTACTATCGCATTCTACCCAGTTATAGGCACCCTGTTATATCCTTATAACTATGAATGTGTTGATAATGTATAATAAGTATCACTCATATGTTGATCTACAATTGTAGGGTGATATGTAGTTGATTACAAAATTAAGATTGTTTATAGAACTGAATCCTAACATTAACTTCCACAATGGTTTGTTCCTTCTAGACAAAGATGATTGTTTCGATTTGGTATGTTGTATATATGTGTTCATTTCTCGGCCCTTGAGTTGCTGTCGTTGAGCCTAAAAGTTCAATCACCATGGATAAGACACGTGGAATAGGAGCTAATAGCAAGATGAAGTCCCACTGCATAAGGAAAAGGTGGCTTGCTAAGTCTTACAAGAAGTCCCATATCGAAAATGAATGGAAAAAATCAGTTTTTGTTCGTTCTTCTCACGCAAAAGACTTTGTTCTTGAGAAAATTAGAATTGAGGTACTAATTGTCGAATTTGGTCATAAGTATCATGCGGTTGGAGATATTCCCAGTGTCAGGTTCAATATTTCTAATCTTGATCCTGATAAAAATGGAAGTCCACATCCCATAAGAGAAGGTCCATTCATCTCTTATATAGATATATACATATGTATCTTTTTATACAACAAGTGGTAGTTTGATTAGGTATATTTTATGTCTTTAACTTGGATGCATAATATATAATCAGTTCTAAGAGAGTGATATTTTACCAGCTTCTTTAAATTGTTTAGTATTTACATTCATCCTAAATTTTTTATAGTGTTGGCAGTAATTTACTAACCCATTATAAATGAATGTTTAATGTGAATTTTATTGTAAGATTCAAGTTTATAAACTTGGTCGGCTTTAAGGCTAAATTTTTAAATGTCTAAACTGAATGTTATGTTGCATAAATGTTTTGGAATCTCAACACGTCACACATGCCTGACCTCCATCATTACAGGAATACGCATAAGGCTTGTAACAGTTGTGCTCCACAAAGGTGTTGGATATGTCGGGGTGTTTGTCCATCTTCTCTTGGACAAGTATAAGGCTTTGTGGTACAATTCATACATTTTCTATTTGCGAATACCAGATACACTATTGCTGTTTGCTATAATACCAGATACCTATTTCAATCCATAAAATACTTTTCGATTTTATTTAACTTGATTATCTTTTAATTATTTTTCCTTTACCGCTGTCCTCAGTTCCACTTCACTGAGTTTTCTTTTTGTTGATATGGTGATGAAATGTGTGCAACAGGGGCATTTATCATGAAAGTCAAGGTATTAAAAGTACTCATGAAATTTGTCAAAAGGAGGTCTTGCACATGGAGATTAGGTTTATCTTGAAATTAGTGAAATTATTTTGTAATGTTACTGATTTGATTTAGCCCATATCTGTTCAACCCATACTGATTTTATTTTCTTTAACCTGTGAGTTGATTTTCTCTTAAAAAAATACATTATAATCATATTCATTCAATTCGCTACCTCCTCTAGCTTTACTAGATGTGGCATCGATTGTAGTTGATCGTATCCTTTTGCTGGGTCATATTTTATCTTAATTATTTTCCATGGAATGACTATTGCTCAGTGGAGGAACATGGGTTACCAAATTCAGCCAAAACATCAGGTATGTGCCCATTTTTCCATGTTGTTATTGAAGTAGTCATTGGTGGACATATGGAACTATGTCCACCTTTGCTAATGTGACTCTGAAGGGCTTGAATAGAACCAGTTGGGGGCAATGCCTAATATTAACATTTCCCCATAATTAAAGGGGCTACATTGAAAATGGATGTAATGGATTCAATGCCTCTTTTATATGATTTATTTTTGGTGATTCAGAAAACATCAACAAACATTATTCATAGTTTCTAACACGTAAATTTCTTTTGCCGATTCTAATATGTCGTCTTTAGGTGATGTGCAATATTAATGATTGTAATCTGAAGGAGAAATGCTTCTTGATATGGAGTTAAGAACAGAGGTAATCTGAATGATATCCCTATCTCATTATAAAGTTAAGAACATATGTAATCTTGATATGGAGTTAAGAATAGTATGGAGTTAAGAACAAAGGTAGTACCCTTATCTCATTTGTCCAGCTATTTAAATTGGATCAAATCGTTACCTACTTATTTGTGTATGTATTTCATCAATCTTACCATATGACCAATAGCCTATTGTTTGTTAAGAGTTTTTGAGTTGAGTGCACTGTCTTCCACATACACTCGACATTTTTATGTTGCTGCTCCTTGCAGATTCTTTAACCTTAGTTTGTTGATATTTAAATTTGGTCAACCTTACTTTTAAAAAATACGTTCGTTGCTTACAGATGAGTTTATTCCCTCCTTATGGTGTACCTTACTTTCTCTTTGGAGTGGTTCTTATATATGTTTGTTGAAACATGTGACATATATCTAAGGATGTAAATATCATGAAAGACTAGATGGATTTCAAATTAATGAGATAGAAATAATTAAGTGCATCTTTGGCTTTCAAAGGTATTTGCAATACCAATCATAAATGCAACTTCATTCGCAATCGAGAGAGAAAACCACACTATAGGTTTGAATATATGAATTTTCATTATGTTCACTGATAAGTTGTTTGAAATGGATATCGACACGTGAATGGTGAGTTGAAATTTTAGGTTGCAATAACTTTTAACGGTCAACAGATTTCAACCACTCTCATTAATTCTCATTCTTTATGCAGATTTAAACATATTAGAGCTTCATAGTTGCCTTGAAATAAAAAAGGAACTTAGATGAAACAAGATGTCCAGTAGAACCGATATTTAACACCACCATTCACACTGTGATGCTGTGTCCATAAAAAAGCCATTGTCGGCATGGTCCTATCTTAAATTGTCCTCTGAAATCATCAATCAAAAGTCGTGCCATATTGAAAACTGAACCAAACGTGTACAATTGGACATTCTGCCACTATAAACACCAACTAGCGATGAAACCAAATTTTCCTAGAATGTGCAACTGTATGTACCCCTGTATAGTCACATGAACAATGGCTATATGTTATTGGTTATACGGAGCGGTATCGATTGGTTCACTCATCAAGTAATACAACTAGTGATCAAGAATCTATTTAATCGACAAAGATGATCGTTATTCACTTTTATTCAATTTTTTTTTCGATTTCAGAAATCGGTTGGGGTTTTTAGTTTTTATAATATCATAACATTCCCTGTTAGACATGAAACTTATTATTGATAAGTTCGTTTTTTTTCTCTATGATAATTCCGAAAGAATGATTTTATAGAGTATTGTCACAATGAGTTCTTAAAAGGATGCCTGTTCCTCAATTTATTAGTTTTTTGATTTTAGAAAGAATATAATTTGTTTTTGTGTTTCTAATTACAAGATACATTTACGATTGTCATGTTTTATCAGTAGCGGTAGCATCTTTTGCTTATTCTCAAGGGCAAATAGATTCAGATGCAACAATCGAGAAGATTACTTGATTAAATTCAAGCAAGTTAAAACTTGATTTATGAAGAGGTTTGAAGTTTGTTGGAGCGTAGAAACTATATAAATTGGTCAAAATTTATGCCATCCCGAAGCTTCCAGAATTAAGGGTGTTTCTAGTGACTAAATTTTTGAAGGGAAGCTCAGAGTATCGGGAGAAGTTTTGATGGATGTGAGGTGTTTCTACTGCCAGAATTAGGGGCGTTTTTGTGTTTTGGAGCCAAATAATTCATTGAAATGCGTGACGCTAATGAAGTTAGAAGGTTCATGTCGATTGCATTAGTTGTTTTAGTTAAATTTGCAGGTGATATTCTATAACTAGGCATATTCCAACACTACTTACATTGCATTAGTTGTAATGCAACCAACCCCAACTCTTTTTTCTAAACCTTTGATTTCTTCAGATCCAATTCAATATTTAGGTTACAGACCCAACCCTGAGATATTTGAGTGCACAGATGGACGAAAGTCGAGCAAGGCAATGTATTACCTTGATGATACATTAGATGTTGCAAGATTTCTTTGAAACCTTGCTGCTTCTTCAGGTCCAACGCCTATGCATATTGTTCATTTGTAGATTTCTTTTGACTGCATTTTTTGACATCATTAGCGACGTATTGATTGGTGTGCGAAACATCTTTGGAGAACTCTTTTTACTGAGTACATATTTGCGGATGTTCAAAATGGATGCCGATGTTGATAAAAAGGAAACTTTAATTTGTATAGGTAAAAGTTCTGTTATAATAGTGTCAATTTGCATAGGTAAAGCTGCTAAGCTAATAAATTGGTTTATATGTTTTTGAATTATACCTAGCTATGAATTTATAATCTATTTAATATGCTAATCCATCTGTTTGGATGATTTGCAGAGCTAAGAACATCTTAACAATTTATTGGTGATATCCTTCACTGTATAAGGGTTTTTTTAGATTATGTTAGATTGGGGGATGATATAGATTAACAATTTTATATGACTGTATAATTTTTACCAATATTTATTAAATCTATATCGACAAGTTGAGTTTAATTGATTATGATGTCTATATGAGGTCCAAATTGTCGAAATTGTTCACATTTTTGTTGTACAAAAATGAATGACTTAAATTTATTTGATTCTATACTTTGATAGTTTACACTTCTAACATATAAAATATTTGTTATTTATATTATACACGACTTTATGCTTTTCAAATTATCAGCATGCCTTCAAGAACAGGCATACACTAGTGTATATATATATATATATATAAACCTATGCCAATATTCCCTTAAACTATGAAGGTTTTTTAGGAAGTCTACCTAAATTAATTTTGTTGAAAAAACAAACCTTTAAAGTATGCATTTTATTACAAAGCCCTGAATATGTATCATTAATTATTCAAACAAATAGGGGGGGGGGGGGGGGTCTTAATAATAAGATGAATTATTCAAGGGGTTCCATCAATTTCCATACCATTCTTTAATATGTAAGATATAATTAGTATATAAGGTGATTATATTTTGTATTGGTCCTTAAAGTTCAAAAAATATACTTAAATATTTTGTTGAGTGTTTGTGCGAATATAAACAATTAAGATTTTTTCCCTAGAAATATGATTTCTAGTAACGGTAATAACTATGATAATTTTTCATTTTTAGATCGGTTATGACTATTAATTATCAAAATTTCAAGTGTATATCAATTGAATTTTAATCATTAAAAAGGGAGAGATTGTGCAAACAAATTATTTTCAGAGAAAACTATATGATTTTTCATAACAACAGTTCAACAGTTTAAGTGTAAGGTTACATTTTAGGATCCCCATACATTTTCTAAACATCACTAGCCCTTTGCTCTTCCCACGCATGGTAAATTCGAAACAACACTTTTAATTTTTTTAAACGACTCTTTACCTTACACTTAAATGTTTTCCTTCTCATTTATTATTCTCACTTGTCATTTTTCTTCCATTATTATCAGAGCTCAAGTTTTTCTTCTTCTAGAGAGAGAGAGATAATTTTTTTTCCTACCATTGGCATTTTCATCAAAGCTCCAGCCTCCACCAAGTGGTTCATATCCCCCCATCTTCCACCTCTCTCAACCTTCTTTCTTCTTTTTTTGTCCCTCAAACCCTTCTTTATATTTTTTCCAAGATTTTCCATGTCCTCTAGAAGCAACGTTGTTGATGTTTTCGTCAGCACCTCTGACCAAGATGTCGCTGCTGTGATGGTGGAACATAAAGAGCAACTACTTGTCTACCGTCATTCACCCATTTTTGATGAGGGTGATAAGTTTTCACTTTAGTGAAAATCCTTCTCTGCACAGCTCACTTCTAAGTGTTACCTAATGATTTGGGGGATGAAGTACCTGACAGGGAGAGTTATGATTTCTTAGCCCTAGAGGGGACACTTCATTTTTTCCTTGATCATGGAGACTTTCCCCATTCTCAAATTGATTTCGAGGGTCCAAGAGGTCACCCTGACCGCTTCTCTGCCTAGTTCAACTATATCCATACCACCTATACTGAGGTCCTTACAAAGGTTGGTCTCCATCGTGCATTTTGGTTTGGGGACTTCACCCTATCCAAGCACAATGATGCTTTACAAGTGATGGTTTCCCATTAGAACACTCTTACCCACACATTCATCTCTAATTGGGGGGGGGGGGGGTCACCATCACCCTTAAAGTTATCTATGACTTGATGGGAGTTGAGCCCACATGTACTTCATCTTAATCCGATGAAGGTTTGGATGTTAAGGAGACTGCTGCTCGTTCAGACCTAGATCTGATACATCGTATATGCATTGGGGGTTCCAACAAAGCCACTTTCACTCCTCTAGTAAACTACTTCTTCCACACACTTCCTATGGAAGAAGGATCTTTAGCTGAGGTAACCTATGGAAAGGCCAATAGATCCCCCTTGGAGTTAACTTCCTATATACTTTGTGTTCTTTCACGCATTCTTTTGCCTAGCAAGCCAAACGACTCACCAATAAGGCACCTCATTAATATCTCAGTAGGTTGGCGAAGGGGGTTAAGCTTCTTCTATCTTTTATGATGTTTGGATCCCTCTACGCTTGGTTTAATTGGACCCATTTAGACATAGAACGCTCCTTGGGCAGGTACAACATTGCGAATTTCGTAAAAGCTCTTCTTCTAACTGGGTTCCTAATTCAAAGTTCCCCGATATTTCCCATGATGAGGACCTTAGATCAATCAAGCCTTTCAAGACCCTTCGCCTCCTGCATTGGAACAAAAAACAAAGTCATGAGGATATTTCCCCTATGAATGATCGGTATTCCTCATTTTTCCTTAGACCCTATAGTGAGGAGTGTTATTCCCACACTTGGTCTTTCTTTAATCAACACCCTCGACGGATTGAATTTGTAACAGAGGAGAAGATTTTAGAAGATCCTTCGCTTATCGTTGTGTTACTTTTTACTCATGGCTTCCTTCCATATTTTATAGAGTGGGGAACCACCTCTGAACATTATAACCCAAACAGGTGTTCTCATCAATTTGGGTTTCATTAAGGTACCCCTTGCCTAGGTTTTTAAGGTTCCCATGAGAAGGAGTCCATTTTTTAAGCTTGTTCGCACTACATAGTGGCAGCTGTCTCCCTATTGTATGAAGAACTCAATGGGAAGCTCACAATTCCTAGCCTTCGAAGAAAAGATTATGTAATAACCAACTTTTTTATAATGTTTTGGCTGATGCAGGTATCACGGATTAACGACTTCATTCAGAGTCCTCCCATTTATCCCCAAGTCCAAAAAATTCCCCCTTTTGAACTTGGCCTCAAGAATAACTTTGTACTAGGGGTTGAGTTCCCATTTGACCACCACACCGAAGGAACCCCTCATTAAGTTGCCTATTCAAGTCCCCATGAGCGATGTTCCACAAAAGGGAGGAAGAAGGTTCTTGCCCCTGAGAGACCTTCCACAACCACTCCTGTCAAAGGTCTAACTAGCGAGGGAAATTCACAACCAGCCTTAAAAATCTAGGGCATACCAAACTGGTAAAACTAATATGTCCAAATCAACCCTTATTCTAGATGGCATTCCCCCTGAAGATGTTACTCCTATTCTTGAGGACCTTACTGAGAAACGTAGCATTGACGCCGCTCGTATTTTCCTCTTGTTCATAAAAGCTTAACAAGACACACCTCCACTACCCCAAACATATTTGGCATCCTTTACCCCACTTTCGTCATCTTCGGCTCCCAACGGAGTATGTTCATGAGTGGGGAGCTCTAAAAAATCTTCTACTGATGGTGCCCTTTACCAAAGGAAAAAATCTTTGGGCACCAAGTCTTAGAAAAAATGCGCTTATGAAGTGCGTCTCTCGACACTTCCTTCGACCCCTAGTTCATCTCCTCCTCTACCTGGTTCCTCTGAGCCAATTGTTTTAGATGATAGCCCAGTGGAGGATCAAGTAGCTATCGAGGCAGGTCCAACAGTACTAATGCCACCTCATTCACCATTTTAAGAGCTAACTTCTTTTGTTAATGTAACTCCCCCTTTATTCTTCAAGTTGAAAAAATCTTATCTTGATACTTAACCAAAAAATATGTTTGCTTTATAAGAACATCAATTAGGAGGGCACTATCCTCCCTCATGTCCAATCATTGAGGAACCTATTTGCGATACAAATCATACTCCCCGTTCGTCTATGATTGGACTTATATATTCCCAACATCCTCCGTGTTGGCGTACAAACGAGGTTGTTCGTAGGCTTTTGTTCGAGGAGGTTTTGGATACTCCCTGTATGAACACTAGTGGAGCTACCTCATTACCAGAGGAGGCTCACTTGTACGCTCCACTGTCTCCCACCTTGACTGTGCTTCCTATTGTCAAATTTTATTTATTATAAAACTACAGCAAGTGCAAGGGCTATTGAAATATAGTGGGTGTAAGTACGGGTCGAACCCATAGAGATTTGGTAAACTTTACAAATAACGACTGTCGAACTAGATAGATGAGTGTATAAATGTAATTTGAGATCTAAAATGAAAATAAAAATAAAAGTAGGAAAAATGAACAGGTAGATATAATATCAAACGTGGAAGAAACTAGGACGTCGGATCAATTTGTCAATTCTAATTAAATTTCCACATTAGTTTTATTCCATAATTATGAATTTATAACACAAAATAAACCAACTCTCGTCGCGTACATTTCGGAGAATATAACATTACATTCATTCAAAATATTTTAACGTCTCTTTAATTAGACACTATAAATCCCTATTCCCTCGAAAATATCATGTTCTAAATTTTTAATGTGTATTTAAGCATGAGGTATCAAAAGATCTAAGTGCACACATAACCCATAAAAAATGACAACTTTAAAATTTTAAAGCATGAACTTATAGTTAATTCTGGAGGTTTAAATATACACTCTTGTATTTTTAAAGGAATACTGATTTTTTTTTATTTCAAATTAAAACACGTCGGAATATGTATGAAATTAAATTAACATGCGTAATTTAATCAATCATGACAAACATCACCTAAGTCCTAGTAATTAAACTACTCACACATCATATTTGACACACAAATATTGCAAGATGAAATAATAATTTTCAATAACAATAATCAAGTTACAAAAATTGCGTCCAAGACGTGAGTTACAATACACAATATGATCCTCCAATGTGTGCCTAAAAAATACTCTCTACACAAATTTTATCACACAAAGTGTGTCTATACTACACCATGTTTTTTTCTTTGTTCTCTCTTCGTGTTATCTCTCGAAAAAGAAAGAAGACACAAATATATAGAAGGGGGGTCTTGGTTAGAGGTATTGTAGTTGTGGGTTTTTTAATGGAGTTGAGGAGATAGAGAGAGAGTGGGTGTTAGTGGGGAAGATGATGTGGATTAAATTTTGGCATGGGTGTCCACGTGTGTTGATTTTGGGTTAAGGAAAGGTTGGGTAGGTGGGTTCGTTTTGGTTGGACGAGGGTGAAAGGGGGTGGGAATGATGATGGGTAATGGAAGATGAGAGCTTGGTTTTTCTTTGGCTATGGAGGTCTTGAACGTGGAGAGAGATGATGGGGGAGTAGAAGATGGTGGATGTGGTGAAAGTTATGGAGGTGATGTTGGTAATGGAGGTTGAGAAAGAACGTGGAGTGATAGGTGGAAGATGGCGGAGAGGTGTTTGGGGGTGTCGGGGTGTAGTGTATTAGAGTGTGAGTGGGTTTATTGTATGGTGTGAGTAAGGTGTATGGGGATAGGGTGTGTGTGTTTAATTCTACACCTAATAGAACTTAACCAAATTATTTACGACTCAATTAAAAATTACAAAAATAATAAAATTAAAAATAAATAAATTATAACTTATAAAATATTAAGAGACTAAAAAAAGAATAAAAAATAGATTAATAAAACAAAAAAAATTAATCTGGAAACATTAACAAATAATGACATTAAAAATATACAATGATTAAAATAACATAAATCACACAAAAACATCACTACGGCATATGAAATGAGACACTCTAAATAATATTTACGTAAGATAATTAAAACTCAAAGTAAAAATTAATGACACTAAAAATAAAATAAAATAAATATTATACGCATATAAATAAAACAACACCAAAAATATGTACATGACTCAAAATAAAAATATAAAAATATATAAATACAAAATAAACATACACATGAGGTGTAGGTATGGGTTGGGCTTGGCTTAGGGGTCGGTTTTGGTTAAGGGATTGGGTTTTACTTTGGGGTTGACTTTTGACTTTATTTCAGTTCTGAACTTTGCATGTCCATAACATCTTTGTTTCAACTCCAATTGATACGTCATTTAAACCCCGACATCCTTTGATTCAAGGCCTTCGATTTCCGTGTTTGGCTCGATTCCGAAATCAATCTTCTGAATATATAATACTGCCCCTGAAGGTGCGTAATTGACCTTTTCATGCTCAATTTAAGTTCGGACTTCACCGCTTTCTTTTTAAACCCGATAATACTCAAAAATAAATTTGCACAAAAGATTACCAATGCATATAATATGTGATATTGAAGTTCTCAAAATTGCATTATTAACCCCTTCTTAAATTTGTATTTTTCTCTGAAATAATAAAAATGGCTTTGAAAATATTTTATTGATGGTGCAACAGAACTAAGAAGGCCTAGATCTAGGTTTAAATAATACAAAATAATGCACTCATCAAATACCCCCAAACCTAAACTTTTCTAACCCTCGAGGAAAAATTAAAATCTAACTCACTTTCGTAGGAATCACGCTTGCACTTAGCATGTGCAACAAGCCGTTAAACCCCTAGGTTGCCCTTGTGGACGAGTTTTGTCTCGTGAGGGTGTGTAGTGAATATACCCACAAAATTCAAAAATTGACTCTATTTATAAAAGACACAATTGTAATATAACCAAATTTGAATACAAACTTCATAAATATAGTAGAACTTCACTTTTCAATATCAACTTATCGTGTGTGTGTGCATAACCAATATAACCGTCCCTTTCAAAAGATTTGATCGTTACATTTCTTATTTGAAAGTTCGTTTTGATTTCAAAATCTCACGGAATGCACTCATAATCGAAAACTCATAAACGGGTAGTTTCTCTGGACATATGTGAATGAAAGAGTAAATTTAATGAGCAACTTCACATATATATCATGAAAGACGACATTTTATAATGAATGATTATGATCTCGTGATATATCCCAATCATTCTCTCCACATTGTAATTAACTTCACTTTAGATCAATTAGGACTTTTTTTTGGTTGTATTCTAGGCTTCGTTTTGGCTAGAAAGAATGGCTTTGGAGTTCAAAATTTTACGAAAATATAGAGATTTTTCGATATTTTGACTTTTAGGTACTTTTTCTTCCAACCTCCATTTTTTTTCTTTTTTTTTCTCCTATTAGTTTCATATTCGCATTCTTTTGATCTTCCTTTTTTTTTCTTTTTTTTTTCACATTATTGTAGAAAACATTCTTCTTTTTGGCCTTTTAGCCTGATTTTACCCTCATATTCTCAGAAAGTGGGAATGGATTTTTGAGTTTTCAATGAAAGGCTCGTTTTTATTTTAGGCACAAATGGGTTTACAAGGGGATAATGTAGAAATGGATGAATTTAGACTTTTATTTTTGAATTTTCAAAATGATGTCCTAATCTCATTTCTCAAGTTCCGTTAAGTTATTTTTGTGTCTCAAGTCAACTCATTAAGACATTTAGTGTATGATTCATATTTTGACTTTTCGTTTTCAGTAATTGAACAAAACAAATATTTGGAGATCATCAACGAATTAGGCGCTGAAGGAAATTTTGAGTTATTTTAACTCGGATTGATTTAAATCCTTCAAAAATAATGAATGGCACAAAATCTCACCGGGTTAAAATCTCCACATTTATTCGTTGAGCATATTAACTTTCTCCTCAATGTCCATTTTTGATCATATTATATGGCTAAGTGTTAAGAAATGTATAAGTTGAGAGATTTGTAAATTAATTCTATATTAAGAAATCATTTCAAAACTCACTTATATTAAAAATATTTTTAGATTTTTTAAATTTTTTGATTTTTTTTCAAAGCGGAGAAAAATGACCTCAATACCCCTAAACCTAATTTCTACATTGTCGTCAATGTACAAGACAAAAATTGAAAAGGCGGGAAAGATATCAAAGATATTACCGTAATGAGGGACTTTCTCCAACACATGTTTCTTGGAAGAAAAATAATTACTGAAAAAAACTACAATACAAAAATACGACCCAAGTTATGTTTACTCGTGGTATACCGGGTCTTGGAGGAGGATGTCCTCCACTTCTCGATCTCGCAATTACAGATATAGTTTCAACCTTTGACCATTAACCTTGAAGATTCCATAATTTTCTGGATTCTCTATCTCCATCGCCCCATGTGGGTAGATCGTTTTGACAATAAAGGGACTAGACCATCTAGATCTCAAGTAACCGAGAAAAAGATACAGTCTAGAGTTGTAAAAGAGAACTTTTTGACCAGGCTCGTACGACTTCTAAGGATGAACTTGTCATTGAACATTTTTGTTTTCTCCTTCTACAATTTTGTGTTTTCGTACGCATCATTCCGAATATCCTCTAACTCATTGAGTTGGAGCATTTGTACCTCTCCCGCATCGGCTAAATCAAAATTGAAGGTTTTAATGGCCTAGTAGGCTTTATGCTCTAAATCTACCGGAAGATGACATGTTTTTCTGTAGACAAGCCTATACGGGGACATACCAAGTGGGGTTTTGTAGGTAGTGCGATAAACCCACAGTGCATCTAATAACCTTAAGGACCAATCCTTTCGATTTGGATTCACTATTTTCTCGATGATTAGCTTGATTTGCCTATTGGACACTTTGACTTGTCCACTGTCTTGGGGATGATAAGAGCATCATACTTTATGTGTGACTGAATACTTTTTCATAAGACTCTCAAATGACCGGTTACAAATGGCTTCCTTGATCGCTAATAATGGCTCGAGTTGTACCGAAGTCAGAAAAAATATCTTCTCGAATAAATTTGGCCACCATATGATGGTCATTGGTATGACTCGGTATATCTTCGACCAATTTAGACACATAATCGACTACCAAAAGGATGTAAAGATTACTATAGGATTTCGGTAATGGATCCATGAAATCAGTGCCCCAACAATCAAAAGCCTCAATAATCAATATGGGACTTAAGGGCATCATATTCTTACGAGTGATATTTCCTAATCTTTGGCATCGGTCACAACTTCTACTATAGTTATTTGAGTCACACAAAATGGTGGGACGATAGAATTGAAAGGGTAAAATTTTCGCAACGGTTTTTTAGTACAAAAATGATATCCACAAGCTTGGTCGTGGAAAAAAGATATTACACTTTAAATCTCGTGATCGGGGACACACTTCCGAATGATTTGATCGGGATATTATTTCAAGATGTATGGATTATCCCAAAAGAAATGCTTGTCTTCCGTAATAAATTTGGAATGATCTTTCTTTGGCCAATGTGTCGGCATCTCACCCGTCGTAAGATAATTCACAATATCGGAAAACCACAAAAGTTAGTTGACAAGCAACAGTTGCTCATCGCGGAAATACTGATTTATTGGCAAAAAATCATCAGATGATTCAACGGTTAACCTAGATAGGTGATCCGCCATAACATCATTTCTTATCTAGAATCTCGAGGTCAAACTCTTGCAGTAATAGAATCCACCGGATGAGTTGAGCCTTAGCTTCCCTTTTAGATAAAAAGTGTTGCAAGGCTGCGTGATCGGTGAAAATGATGGCTTTGGATCCTATCACGTAAGACCTAAATGTTTCTAACACGAATACGATAGCCAAGAACTCTTTCTCAGGGGGGAATAATTCAATTGAGCGTCTTAAGATTTCTGTTGGCGTCATATATAACATGAGGAAGTTTCTTATCTCACTGACCTAGAACCACACCTAGTGAATAGTCAGAAGCATCACACATGATTTCGAAAGGTTGAACCCTGTCGGGGGGTCGCATAATAGGTGCTGAGGTCAATTCCTTATTTATCCTCTCAGAGGCTTTAAGGAAATCATTGGTGAACTCAAAGGGTGTGTCTTTGGCTAGAAGATTGCATAAAGGCTGAGAAATTTTTGCTAAAATCCTTAATGAATCTCCGATAAAAACCTGCGTGTCCTAAGAATGATCGAATTTCAAGCATAGTTTGGGGGGTGGAAATTAGAAATGAGATCAATTTTAGCCTTATCAACCTCGATACCCTTTTCAGAGATGATATGACCTAGTACTATGCCTTGTTTAACCATGAAGTGACACTTCTCCTAATTGAGTACAAGGTTCTTTTCCTTACACCTCTTCAGAACGAGGGTAAGGTGGTGAAGGCACTCATCAAAATTAGACCCAAACAAATACAAATCATCCATGAAAACCTTAAGAAACCTTTTGATCATGTCCGAAAAGATACTCATCATCCACCATTGAATGGTAGCGGGTGTGTTACATAGCCCAAAGGGCATGCGTCGATAAGCAAAAGTACTAAATGGATAAGTGAATGTGGTTTTATCTTGATCCTCGGGAGTGATTGGAATTTGATTATAAGAGGAATAAACGTTGAGAAAATAGTAATAGGGGTAACCGGATAATCTATCAAGCATTTTGTCTATTAAAGGAAGGGGAAAGTGATCCTTCCGTAAGATAGAGTTCAACTTCCTATAATTTATACAGACACGCCAACCGGTTTGAATCTTAGTGGGGACTAACTTGTCGTTATCATTTCTCACCACTGTGACACCGACCCATTGGCTATCAAAGATGGGAGAAATAATACCCGCATCTAACAACTTGAGCACCTCGGATCCAATGACTTCTTTCATTATGGGGTTAAGTTGATGTTGTGCTTCATGAGAATTTTTAGCATTTTCTTCTAAGTGTATTCTGTGCATGAACACCAACGGACTTATCCCTTCTGGTTCTTTGTCTAGGTCAAACGTGATGATAACATGCAAGGTATCAGAAGGTCCTAAAAACCTATACTCGAGTGATTCTGGTAACGGCTTTAATTCAACCTCGAGGGATTTTTCAGTGGACGTAGGAATTGGTGACGCAGAGAGAGAGAGAGGTTCATGCTTATATCTCCATGATCCTGATTCCAAGATAGGGGTGGATTAAAGGAGAGTGTTGACTTCCACTCTGGAGCTTTCGATGGCAAATTCAGACCCAAAATGGGCAAGGCATGCCACTAAAGGGTCATCATTATATGTCTGTTCGAATGTTTCCTGGATAATACTATCAATCATGTCAACTTCTAGAGGTTCATCATCATCAGGTGGTTGTTTAACTAAATTATATACCTTAAGATCCATGGTCATATTTCCAGATGATAAATTTAATTGTCCATACAACACCAAATAACTGCATCAGAAGTGGAGAAGAATGGCCCACCCAAAATGGCAGGAATTTGTGCATTAGGATTATGCACATGTTGGGTATCCAAGACCATAAAATCTACTGGAAAGACAAAGTCTCCCACCTTAATCAGGACATCCTCAACAACACTTCTTGGAATTTTAATGGATGGATCGTCTAAGGATAAAGTAATCTTAGTCGGCCTTAAATCTCCCAAGCCTAATTTCTTATACACAGTATACGATAGAAGATTCTTGATGGCTCATAAATCCAAAAGGGATTTCTCAATGGTGTGTTCCTTGATCTTGATGGAGATCTTCGGAGTCCTGGGATCTTTATACTTGATGGGGGTCCTATATGAGATTATCGAACTTTCTTGCTAAGCGAGAAAAACTTTCATCGGAACGTTTGTGCTTCCATTGAAGGTACAAAGGTCTTTCAAAAATTTAGCGTAGGATGGAACTTGTTGTATGGAATCAAGCAATGAGATATTAATTTGTATGTACTTACATACTTCCAACATTTTGTCCACGTGCACATTTTCTTTTTTGGCACTAAACGTTGTGTAAATGGATCTTTAGGGACATGGGTCTCAATAGATAGTTCAGAAGATGAGGGTGAGGAAGATGTTAGATTAATAGGTCGACCCTTCTTTTCCTTACCTTTCTTAGATTCACCGATGGTGGGTCTTGAGACATTATTCTCAATTTCTTTACCTGACCTAAGCGTGATTATAGACTTAGTATGCTCTTGGGTAGTGGACGTGCTAGTGTTGTCTTGGACAACATACTGACCCCTATTCATGTTACCCTTAGGATTAGGCTTAGGTTGGCTTGCGAACATTCCTTTATTTCTCTCGCTCAAAGCATTGGATAGTTGACTCATTTGTACCTCTAATTTGGAAATCAATTGGGTGTTGGCATGCAGGTTTTGTTGTGCATATTAGAGGGCACTTTGCGTGGTCTGTTGGAATTGCAGGGTTCTTTGGGCAAGTAAATCCATCGTTTCTTCTAAAGATTGAATCTTTTAGGGTTAAGGAAACGACGATGCGAGGGTTCTGTTTTGGAAACCTGGGGGTGGGTTACTTGAAGATTGACCTCCACTACTCTGGTATTGACCTTTAGACCATGAAAAGTTAGGATGATCCTTCTAACCTGGATTGCACAAGTTGGAAAATGGGTCGTACTTGGGCTTATTTTTATAGAGGGCGTTTACTTGCTCAGTGAGAGGTTTATGGGCCGGAAGGGTCGGGCGACTTTCGATGAGGTGGTCAAAACTATCACAAAGCAAACACATAGGTGACCCTACATGTTGCACGGTACCACGTGTGGCTCGATTACCCTCTTTACTTGTTTCTAAGGTTTATAAACATCGGGCCAAGGTGGCCACTTTTGCATCTAGGCCAAAACCTTGTTATTCTTGGTGAGCACTACCCTTATTAATTATGGTGGTCCTAGAATCCCAATGGGGTGCCCATCATTAGGACTTTTGAGAAACGGATTCTAAAAACGACCATGCGTTGGCTTCACTCTTTTCGGTGAAATCTCCACTACACAATAAGTTCAAGCATAGATCGAGCAGTGTAATCGAAGCCCTCATACAAAATCTGGATTTGATGACCCAATTCGATTATGTGGTGAGGACATTGCAGGAGCAAGTCCTTGAATATTTCCAAGTACAACCATAAAGTGTCTCCCTCTTTTTGATTGAAAGTATTGATGGCATGACGTATTGCTGCCGCCTTTTAGTTAGGGAAAAACTTTTGCAAAAGTTCAACACTCAACTGATTCCATGTACTGATGGAATTTAGTTTAACTGAGAGTAGCCAGGTCTTAGCTTTGTCCTTCAAAGAAAATGGAAACAATTTTAGTTTAACAATCTCAACGGTGAGTTGTTGTAACCTAACCATTCCACAAATTTCTTCAAACTCACGACGTGGAGGTATGGGTCCTCCTTTTTTGTGCATCAAAAGATGGGAAGTAAATGAATTATCCCTGACTTGAACTCAAAATTATTTGCATTATGCGGGGGAAGAAGTATGCATGATGGTTGCTTTGCCCTAATGGGATACAGGTAATCCTTTAGGGCACGAGTTGCTAACTCATCTCCCATCTCGATGAAAATCGAGTTGCTACATATAATAGTATTGGGAATACCAGACTCCACTCTATATAAACGACCCATAGAATCTCGACATCAACCTTGCATACATTGCGCTCACTCAATTTTTTTTAGTTTTTTTAATTTAATTTTTATTTATTTTTTAATATGCAAAGCAAATAATCTGACACAAGACCACACAATTCCTAACCAAACACAAAGAAATTTTGAGTTTATCTGAATTAGGTGAGGGGAAGTTCAATTTTTAAGAACTAGTTGCCCGAGATTATTCAATGACAATGGGTCTCCGAAATAATCTCCCTAATTAAAGAGCTCCTAATTCTTGACGAGGGGGAATTTAAAAGACGACCAACTCTGGACTATCGCCTCAATTACCAATTTTTTCCTCTAGGTAGGTGGTCGGTACGAAGACTCATTAAAAACCACCAATCCTAGTCATGATCAAAATGGCATCGATTTAAAAATTTAGTGTTTGGATTAGCTTTTAATTCTAGCCTTGAAAAGAATTTTACTATGAGCTATGTGACACCCTATGGCCAATGTCTAAGAAATTTTAAATTAAAATTATGGCTTGAGTTATGCAGATGCTCTGGTAGCTTAATGATTAGTGGGCCAAGGAAGGGTGATTAAATCCCCGCCATATCTAAAAATTGGGTTTTGACCTGAAGTAAAATTATGCGACATGCTTATTGAAATTTGCGAAAATAGTTTCGCGTAGGAGCACACAAGACTTACCCCCAACATCAAATTTTTATGGTCACTTTTTTACACCATGTCGAAGTTTTATTTGACGTCGATCGGAGGGAAACGTCGCCTCTATTTCAGTCGTCCCCAATAGTATCTTGTGCATGTGGCAATATTGCACAAGTAACTTTAGCGCTTTTCTCATGGTTTCTTTCTTTTCCATGTTTTTTTTCTCTTTTCTTACTTTTTTTTAGTCTCTTCTTTTGTTTTTTAATCTGAAAAAGAACCCAAAACCCAAACCAAGCGTAAAGTGCAACAAAAATTATTAAGTGCAAGAATAATTACATAGACACTTACAATGTATTTTTTGTTTTAAAGAGAAAAAAATTAATAAAAGAAAACTATAAGATTGGAATATATATATATGAGAAAAAAGTTGCCATTGGAAATATAATTTTTTTTTGTTTTTGTATTTTTGAGTACTTTTATGAGAAAACTATTGTTAAAAACAACTAGTTATTCATAAAAGACGTTAAATTTGATTTTTTTATAAATTACAGCAGCATTGAATTCTGAAGATTTGCAGAAGCAAAAAATTAATATCAAAATTTTCAAATTTTTAGGTATTTTGTGACAAAACTAGTGACAAAAACAACTATTTAATAAAAAAAGACTGATATCTGATTTTTTTTCAATTTAATTTTTTTTTCTGAAAATAATAATAAAAAAATAGGTTGATGGAAATTGAAAGTTTGGGAGTTTTTTTTCGATTTTTTTTTTAAATTGATTTTTCATATTTTTTTCAGAATGTAAGAAATCCCAGAGTTTCCAGAAAAAAATTGTTTTTTTCGGGGAGTTTTTTCAAAATTTTAAGTTATTTTGTGAGAAACTAGTGTTAAAACAACTAGTTTCTCATAAAAGACTTAAAATATGTTTTTTCTATATTATGAAATTAAAATATATACTGCTAGAATTTTTGAATTTTTGGGATTTTTCTAATTTTTTTTTCCTGTTTTTGAGTACTTTTATGACAAAACTACTGTTCAAAACAACTAGTTATTCATAAAAGACTTTAACAGTGTTTTTTTTATTCTGAAAATAAAAAAAACGCTGCTGGAATATTTTTTTTATAAAACTAGTTCAAAAATCAATATTCTTAAAATCGACCGAAATCCCCGACAACGGCGAAAAAACCTTGATGTCAAATTTTATTTGTTATAAAACTATCGCAAGTGCATGGCTATTGAAATATTGCGGGTGTAAGTACGGGTCGAACCCACAGAGATTTGGTCATCTTTTATAAAATATCTATTTTCCAACTAGATAGATGAGTGTATAAATGTGCTTTAAGTTATGAAAAAATAAAAAATAAAAGCAGAATAAATGAACAAGTAGATATAATATCAAATGTGGAAGAAACTAGGACGTCGAATCAGAATATTTCGAATTTATAACACAAAATATACCAACTCTCGTCGCGTACATTTCAGAGAATATAACATTACATGCGTTCAAAACATTTTAACGACTCTTGAATTAGACACTATAAATTTCTATTCCCTCGAAAATATCACGTTCTAAATTTTTAATCTGTATTTAAGCATGAGGTATCAAAACAACTAAGTGCAAGCATAACCCATCAAAAATGGCCACTTTAAAATTTTAAAGCATGAATTTATAGTTAATTCTTGAGGTTTAAAAATATACTCTCGTGTATTTTTAAGTGAATACCAAATTTTTTTATTTCAAATTAAAACACGTCGGAATATGTACGAACTTAAATTAACATGCGTAATTTAATCAATCATGACAAATATCCCCTAAGTCCTAGTAATTAAACTACTCACACATCATATTTGACATACAAATATTGCAAGATGAAATAATAATTTTCATTAACAATAATCATCTTACAAAAATCGCGTCCAAGACGTGAGTTACAATAGATAATATGATCTTCCAATGTGTGCTTAAAAAATACTCTCTGCACAAATTTTATCTATCAAAGTGTGTCTAGACTACACCATTTTTTTTCTATGTTCTCTCTGCGTGTTATCTCTCGATAAAGAAAGAAGACACAAATATATAGAAGGGGGTCTTGGTTAGAGGTATTGTAGTTGTGGGTTTGTTAATTGAGTTGAGGAGAGAGAGAGTGGGTGTTAATGGGGGTGCAGTGTGTTAGGGTATGAATGGGTTTGTGTTATGGTGTGAGTAAGGTGTATGGGGATAGGTTGTGTGTGTTTAATTCTACACCTAATAAAACTTAACCAAATTATTTACGACTCAATTAAAAATTACAACCAAATTATTTACGACTCAATTAAAAATTACAAAAATAATAAAACTAAAAATAAATAAATTATAACTTATGAAATATTGAGAGACTAAAAAAAATAATAAAAAAAGATTAATAAAACTAAAAAAATAAATCTAGAAACAATAACCAATAATGACATTATAAATGTTCACTGACTCGAATAGCATAATTCACACTAAAACAGCACTACGACATATGAAATGACACACTCTAAATAATATTTACATAAGATAATTAAATACGCAAAGTAAAATTTAATGACACTAAAAATAGAATAAAAAAAATATTATACGCATATAAGTAAAACATCACAAAAAATATGCACATGAATCAAATAAAAATATATAAATATATAAATACAAAATAAACAAACACTTAAGGTGTAGGTTTGGGTTGAGCTCGGTTTAGGTGTCGGTTTTGGTTAAGGGATTGAGTTTGACTTCGGGGTTGATTTTTGACTTTCTTTCAGTTCCAAACTTTTCATGTCCATAATTCCTCCGTTTCAACTCTGATTGATACGCCGTTTAAACCATGACGTCCCTTAATTCAAGGCCTTCAATTTCCATGTTTGGTCCGAGCCCGAAATTAATCATCTGAATTTACAATATTGCCCCTGAAGGTGCGTAGGTGACTTTTCATGATCAATTTACGTTCGAACTTCACCGCTTTTTTAAACCTTTTAATACTCAAAAACAAACTTGCACAAGATATTAGCAATGAATATAAGATGTGAGCTTGAAGTTCTCGAAATTTCATTATTAACCCCATTTATTCTTAAATTTGTATTTTTCTCTAAAATAATAAAAATGGCCTTAAAACATTTTATTGATGGTGCAACGGAACTAACAAGGCCTAGATTTTGGTGTAAATAATACAAAATAATGCACTCGTCATTTCCTCTAGATATTATGCCTGCTTCTTTAAGTCCACCAGAGGTAACCATTTCTCCTTTTGCATTTATTCAACTATAATTTATGTAGGCAAGACTAAGTGTTATTCAAATAATGTAACCATTTCTCCATTTCTCCTTTTGCATTTAGGCAAGACTAAGTGTTATTCAAATAATGTAACCATTTCTCCATTTCTCCTTTTGCATTTAGGCAAGACTAAGTGTTATTCAAATAATGTAACCATTTCTCCTTTTGAATTTATTCAAATAATGCACACAACATTTCATTTTGCATTTTTTTAGGTGGAAGTTATATCTCACGTTAGGTCTCTTAACAAGTCTTTGCCTCCCCCCGCCTTGGTGAGGCCTATCATGGACTGGATTTCACTAGAAATTTTTAATGCAGTACATATTAAGGTTTTTTTCTTTTCATTTTCCCCACCCTCTGGTTTCCCCTAGTTGTTACTAGACTTTTTCCTTATTTGTTGAAGCTCTCCTAAGATGGCACTTCAGTTGTCAACACTGAGGTTCCTCTAGCCTCAGTGGTTAAGGGTCCCTCTACCCAATCCTGTGGTACATTCTGCCTCATTTGAATCTGGCCCCAATTATACACATGCTATTTTTAGAGGGTCTGTGCTTTACTTGGCACTTGTGCCAGTGGGGGTAGACCTTACTCACAATATCGTGAGGAAACTCCCCCCGAGAGGGGACACCCTTGAAGGCAATCCCAATTGTACTTATTAGGGAGACTGGGCTTTATAGCATTCCCCTATATCTTTCTAAAAATATTCCCACTCCTGAGGTATGCTTTACCCTCTTTTAACTCATTCTTCTTTGTTACAATATTCCTGCACTCAAAAAGAAAAGAAAAAACTCAACTCACACCTTGTTGGGGACTTATAAATGAAAACACTTGGTAAGATCTTAACTCAAAATCTCACACCTACTTAGAGACTTATCAACAAAAACACTTTGAAAGATTTGAACTCAATTTCACACCTGTTTGGTGACTTAGCAATGAAAACACTTGCTAAGATTTTTGATCACTCATCATTTTATTCTTTGCAGGCTTCGAGGGAGTCTAATCTTGCTCAAGTGTAAACTCATTATGCTCAGTCTTATGTGGCCCTACCAGCCACCCATGATCTTTTCATGATTGAGGCTTCAAATGATAGCAATCATGGCTCCATGACTAATGCTCTCACGGACAGTGAATTTGGTTACGAGGCCCCTCTTCCTAGCATGGCCCTTCACGAGTTATTCCTTCAAGTTCTACTATAATCTCCCTTCATCCAGGGTTTCCACAGAATAATGATATAATAACTGGTCTCTTAACACCCAAAAACATTTGCCATTGAGTGCCTCGGGTCCAATAATGTTATGATGAGCTGTAAGTTTTAGGGCATGGAAACTATTGAAATAGAAGTTGTGAACACTCAGACTGCAAATCTAAATAGGTCCATCATGAATAAACATTTGGGAAATCTGAGGGAGTTGGCCAAGGACGTGACACCCTGCTTATAATAATAAAGGTATACTAAGATAAAACAAGAATCTTAAGTGGTTCATTCTCAACATCAACTGTTGAAGAGATTAAAAAGTAACCAACCACCCAATATTTGAATAAACGGTTGCCAAATATTTTAAAACAAATAGAACGATCAGACCATAAACAATAACAAAAAGTGATCATAAATATACATGTACATCAAAAGAATATATACTGGAATAAGTTGTCTGGAAACAGACTATACAATGTAAAAAATCTCTGAAATGTATAAGACATACAACACTAGAACCCTGGGGTAAACACCCGAATTACAATTATGGATCCCTAACTAGATATAAAAAAAGAGAAGCGGATAAAACAAAAGTCTTGCAATAGTCCGCACATGCTATAGCTCCATAAACACAAGAATGGAAGACTCAACATTGGCGTCCTTGTGGCGGGACGCCTATATATAACAAATTAAATGCAAGAGAAGGATAAAAATGAGTAAGAGCCCGAGGTTTGAAAAAAGATTAGCCAGTGAATTAAAATGCATAATAATTATGAATGAACATTTTCATATTATAAAGTGGTGTTGCACTCTCTTGAGATTTAACCTTACCCCTCAACTATAGTGCGCACCCTAACGTATGCATTTTAATCTTAATCAAGCTATCCAACTCGTCTAGGGACAACTTCACCTAAAGTCTACACATTTTCCCCACTTGCATATCTACTTTACCTAAAATGTAATCATTTAAACATCATCCTAAATGATTATATAACAATTCTTTGCTTAATAACTTTCACTAGTTATTATCATTACATCTTACATATTATCTTCAAGTTTGTATAATATCATTCTCACTATTATATGAGATAACGCATCCATACAAAGTAAACATACATAACACCAATAATATACATAAACTAACCATCCCTCAGAGCTTTAACTCAATGGATGCAGTCTCTACAATGCTATCGTCCTCCAGGGAGAACACACATCGACATGGGAAATCGAGACGGAATCTGACACTGACCCCAAATCCAAATCACAACGTATGGGAAGCGGTCAAAGTTCCTCACTAGAAATAAGACGAATCATACCCAAAACATCTTACTCCTGATACATGCCACACAATAAATAATTGGACGCTATGACCTGGGGACTATACGCAACTTGCTCCTCGATCCAGTGGCCACACCCACATCGCGCAACTTCCCATGATAGCACTAGATGGGTATGTCCACACAATATATATATATATATATATATATATATATATATCTCATACACACAAGATAAATTCAAACATCATATATACAAACCATCTAATATCTGAATGTATATATTTCATAATCCCGGCTATATGTGAATACACAACTTACACTAGCTGATAATCTATAGACTTATTCCCAATTTATTTAATGATTCAATTGCTCACTTGAACCTTTATCATCAATTACACATATGATTTATCAACGATTTTAACATCATTAAGGGTACACGACCTCTCTCTCATTGTCCCATATTCATCCTTAAAAGAATTCATATCATTAGGAGTATTCTCAAACAAAATCGACATAATAAGCTTTCGAATATGACCCCACACTCATCTCGATGTATCCCCAACATCATCTCATATCATATACCCACAATTTATCTCATAAATGTCTTTATTGCATCATATTAAAAGGTTCTTAAGCACTAAACCCAATTGGAGAGGAGAAGAACAAATTCAAGTAAAACCACTGTAAAAGAGCAAGATTTCTAAATCGATTCCCACTAGGAAAAATTTATTCTCCCCTATAATGAATCGATTCGCCCGATTGTGAATTGATTCGGTCAAAGGGAACTGATACTTTTGCATAATCCAAATTGTTTCTCACTAGGCCCATTCTATTCGGGTCCAAGACTTGATACTTCTGCCTTACACCGAATCAATTTTCTAGGGGGCGAATCGATTCGTGTTTGTGGAATTACAAAGTTCTCCACTTTCTTCATAACCCACGAAAGATGCCCAAATCCAACTCTACTCTATCATCTTCCCAATCAAGCATGGTTTCTAACATCACAAGTCTACCCATCTATGAATCCCAACCATTTTCATCAACAAACCCCCATACACCACATCAAATACAAGATTTAATCAACAATTCTAGGGTTTGATCATAAATGCTCAAAGTCAAGTAATTAACCAACAAATTATGAAATAATTCACACACATAGATCATGTAGCAAGTTTAATCACTTTCCTCGAAGATGTAAAGTTTGAATCTTCCTGAAAGTTGCGGATTTCGCCAAAAATTTCCAAAGGTCCAAGGCTCTCTCCTCTTTCTCTTCTTCCTTTGTTCTCTTTCAAAGTTGGATTTTCTTACTTCAGATTACTATACGAGCCTAATAACCCTTGACTCAATTTCTCCCATCTTTAAATGTTAATACACACTTAAAAGGACTCGTATACCCCAATTTAAGTCAAAATAGCCAAAAAGACCACGAAACCCAAATAAAAACCCCGAATAGTTATTTTGACTATCTCGGCCCTTCCAAGATCGATCACATACTCCAAATTATCATCTGATACTCCAAAAATAAAATCATCTCCCAACCTCATATAACTTACACAAATATGGCATGGTTGAGAAATAAGCAATTATTGTCGATAATACACACATATGACGTAATAACATGCAACAAGATTATATTAACCATATCACACTAGTAAATGTACAATTCACATAAATATTAACTATTCTACCCAAATCAATATTTATGATAAATTATCATTTTCATTCTCAATTATATTAAATCAAAATTAAAAAAAATACTCAAGAGTAAGGGGTATTACATACTCCTCCCCATACAGAGGAATTTCATCCTCGAAATTCAGGTGTACCGTATGGAAAGAGGTAAGGATATTTGACTCGCATATCATCCTTTCTTTCCCTCATTGACTCTGCGGCGTTATGGTGACCCCATTGGGCTCGAACTAAAGGAACTACCTTCGATCCTATCCAACGCTCATTACGGTCTAAAATGGAAACCGAATGATCTTTATACGGGATATGAGGTTGCAACTCAATTTCCTCCAACGGAATATGCCAATGAGCCCTCTCACTCATTTGATACTTCTTCAGGGATGGAATGTGGAACACATCGTGGATTATCTACAAATTCTCTGACAAATAAAGTCTATAGGCCACAAGACCAATTGTCTCAATAATTGGAAAAAGGCTCCACATCCCTCAACGTAATTTTGCCTTTCTTCCCAAATATCATTATACCTTTCGTCGGAGATACCATTAGCAACACTTCGTCTCCCACTTCTAACTGCACGTGTCTGCGCTCCACATCGACATAACTTTTCTTTCGGTCTCTCACAATGCGTATGCGGTTCCGAACCGACTTAATTTTCACCGAAATATCTTAGATGACCTCCGATCCAAGAAATTTATTATCACCAACTTTTAACCAACATGCGGGCGAATGACATGGGCGACAGTATAATGCCTCATAAGGAGCCTTACCTATGGTAAACTGGTAAGAATTCTTATAAGAAAATTCTACCAGCGGTAGGTATTGCTTCCAACTTCCCCAAAAATCAAACATACACATACGGAGCATATCTTCCAACATCTGATTTACTCCCTCAGTTTGCCCATTAATTTGGTGATGATATGGAGTACTTAGACGCAATTCAGTTCCCATTGCTTCCTGGAAACTCTGCCAAAAAGGGAGATAAAGATCGTATATCGGTTGGACACAATTTTAATCAACACACCATGCAAATGCACAATCTTTGCTATAAAGAGCTGGGCATACTACACCGTCGTGAAATTTGTTCTCACAAGTAAAAAGTGTGCTGACTTAGTCAAACAATCCACTATAACCCAAATGGAGTCATGACTATTCTACAACATTGGTAATCATGTGATAAAATCCACGGAGATGCTTTTCCATTTCTAAGCTGGAATCTCCAACGGCTGCAACATCCCGGAAGGTCGTTGGTGGTCCACTTTCAATAACTGACAAGTGGTGCATTGGGAGACAAACTCATCTATATCCCTTTTCATACCTGCCCACCAGTATTGTCAATGGATGTCCTAATATATCTTGTCTCCATCTAGATGGATCCTAAATTTTGATCCGTGAGACTCCGATATAATAGAAGTCGCAAATCCCCCATCATCCGGGAATACCAATCTCCCGTTAAAATGTAATCCACCCTCATAACTAATAGAGTAAGATTTAGCTCCCTCCATCAATAATTTGTGCACCCTGTCATGGGAATCCTTATCTTCATCTTGAGCTTTCACTACCCGTATCACCATCTTGGGTGTAACTGTCAACACTGCCATACATGCTCTAGCCACTGCATCATCCTGGCTAAGTTCCTTCCACTTGGCTTTCCATTCTTTCGTTAATTGCCTGGTGGGTCGACGACTCAATGCGTCAGCTACAACATTGTCTTTCCCCGGATGGTATACGATATTAAATTGATAATCCTTTAAAAATTCCAACCACCTATGATGCCTCATATTTAGATCTTTCTGAATGAACAAATATTGCAACGACTAGTGATTCATGAAAAGACTGAATTTTTCCCCCATGAGATAATGCCTCCATATTCTTAATGCAAAGACTATAACAACCAACTCTAGATCATGTGTAAGAAAATTCCATTTTATGGGGCTTGAGCTTGCGGGATGCATAAGAAATATCCTTCTTATCGTGCTGAAGCACCCCCACCCCAATCCCTAGAGAGATGCATCAGTAAAGTCTAAATACTCCACTCGTGCTTTAGGCATTGCGCGAATGGGTGCCGACGTCAATCTATTATTTATCTCATCAAATTCTAATTGACAGGAATCATCCCATACAAATTGTACCCCCTTTCGGGTCAAATTTCGTCAAAGGGATGGCAATTTTCAAAAATCCCTTAATAAAATGACGGTAATTACCCGCTAAATCTAAGAAATTATGAATCTTCATCAGTGTCATGGGCTGCCCCACTCCCTCATCGCTGTAATTTTACTTAGGTCCACAAAAATACCCTTCTCTGATACTATGTGACCCAAAAACTGCACTTCTCGCAACCAAAACCCACATTTATTGAACTTGGCATTAGTTGACGGTCTCGTAATGTCTGCAAAACCAACCGTAAATGCTCCACGTGCTCGCCCTCTGTCCAAGAATAAACAAGGATATCATCAATGAATACAATCACAAACTTTTCCTAGAAATTGCAATAGACCCTGTTCATTAGATCCATTAACACTGCAGGGGCATTGGTTAACCCAAATAACAAAACAAAAAACTCATAGGATCCGTATCGGGTAAAAAATGATGTCTTAGAACCATCCTGCTCTCTAATACGAAGCCGGTGATACCCCGTACACAAATCTATTTTTGAGAAGTAAGCGAGCCCTATCAATTGATCAAATAATTTGTCGATTCAAGGTAACGGATATTTATTTCAAATTGTCTCCCTATTCAAATCTAAGTAATCTACACATAACCACAGAGAATCGTCCCTCTTCTTCACAAATAACACAGGGGCTTCCCATGGTGACGTACTCTGATGAAAAAAACCCTGTCCCAAAAGCTACTGGATTTGGTCATGTAACTCCATCATTTCCAAAGGACCCATACGGTAAGGATCGTGTGCAATCGACCTAGTCCTAGGCGCCAGATCAATTAAAAACTCGATCTCTTGGCTAGGAGGTAAGCCTAGAATTTCCTAAAAAATAGCAGCGAACTTCCTTACCATTGGAATTGAATCTAAGAAAACAACCACTTTATACGAAGTCTCCTCCTCGAAATAATACAAATGCGTTCTTGAACCTCCCTCCGAAAGAGTCATGGAAATTAAATACATCTCCTGGCTTAGAATGGTGAATACAATTGACCTCCCAAAATAATCTATCATCGCCCGATATTTTTCCAACCAGTACATCCCCAAAATAACATTATTTCCAACCATATCTAAAACAAGTAAATCAGTAGGTAAACACAATCTTCCAAAATTTATTTCCACCCCTCTACAAATGGAGTGCATAAGCGCCCCATTAAAAGGAGAATCTACGCGCACCAAAAGACTATCAGTATACTCTAACAACCACACATCTTGTACAAAATGAATGGCTATGAATGAATGGGATGCCCCAGTGTCAAATAACACCCTACCCATACGCCCATGGATAAGGAAATTACCATCAACTATTGGTGGAGGTTGTTACCCCTGTGGTAACGCCGCATTCTGGATATTATAAACTTATCCGTATTTCATTTGTCCTTACTGAAGCTTAATAACTGGAACAGGTGCTGGAGGTGGTAAAGGTGCCTGCTGAATATGCTAAACTCCCGATGCCTGTACTTTGTTCTGCTGTGGGCACTTTGACTTCTTATGACCCACTTCCCCATACTGAAAGAAACATCCTATAAAATTCTCCTGTCTTTGGCCCGAGTGCCTAAATCTGGGTTGCCCTTGACGTTGACCCTGGTAACCTCGGCCTTGATGGCCTCCCTCATTATTTCCTCTACCTGCTTGGCCCTGAGGAACATTCTGATGTTGCTGTTCTTGTTGCTTCTACCGGGCCCCTTGAAAATTCTATCTAAAACTACCACCACCAAATCTAAAGACTCCTGGACACTTCCTCTTTACTGAATCCACTCAATGGAGATCCCGATACTTTTGCCTATCGCCCTGTGGATGATCCTGTTGTACCCCACTGACACCATCTACTCTGGACTTACTCGATGAGCTCGAGTCCACAAAATTCTTACTCCCCTTTAAATGTAGATTGTGATCCTGACAATGTAACAACACATCACTCATTATAGTTATGAATGTTAACAAAGTCGGGTTCTCCAATAGATGTTGATTAATTCTCCAATTCAAACATCTAATAAACTTCAATATGCCCTTCTCCTTAATATTTACTTCATCCGGCAAAACATTCTCCAGGCGGGGAAATTCCTCTTCATACTCAGCCAATGTTCGGTCTCTTTGAGTTACATCTAACAATCTCCTTTTCATTTTAATCTCGATTGCAGGAGGAAAATACTTACGATCAAAAGGTACCCAAAATTCTCTATGGGCATTGTATCTCTCTGCTCAAAGGTTGTAACCGACTCCCACCACTAGAGAGCCGCACCCACAAGTTTAACGGTGGCGAGTATTTTCTTTTGAACCTCACTGAATTCAACCATGAGAAGAAGATTTTGAATATCCTTCTTCAATTGACTTTTAACAATCACATCAACTCCCCCTAGAATTCTGGAGGATGTCCCTTTTAAAAAGCTTCTCATACTCTCTCCTACGTGGATGGCCCCGTGTGGGTTTGAGATACCAAACTGTCGGTTGTCGCTGAGCCTGAGGAAGCTGTTGTGCCATCGCTATCATGATAGTATCGACTACTTGTGCCACAATATTTGAAACTTCAGCTGTAATGATAGTCCCCTGAGGCATCTAGGGTTCCACATTCTCAGCCCCTCTATTTGCCCTAGTTGGGAGACGTTGTTTTGACGGCATCTGGAATAAGGACAAATTGTATTAGACCATAGTTCAAGGAATTAATAAAAAAAAAAAGATCGTATAAATGTAATAAAAACAACAGTCCTAATAATAGGGCTCTATCTAAAAAATGCTATGGTAGAACATAGAAAATCCTCATAGATCCTAAGATTACAGAACTTGATGCTCTAATACCACCTGTGACACCCCGCTTATAATAATAACGGGTGGCCAACCCAATACTAAGATAAAACATGAATATCAAGTGGATAGTTCTCAGCATCAACCTTCAAATAGATTAAAAAGTAACCAACCACCTAATATCTGAATAAACGGATGCTAAATATTTTAAAGCAAATAGAACGATTAGACCATAAACAACAACAGAAAGTGATCATAAATATAAAACATGAACAACAAAAGAATATATACCCAAATAATCTATCGGGCAATAGATTATACAATGTAACAAATATCTGAAATGTATAAGATATACAACACTACAAACCTTAGGTAAACACCTTAATTACAATTTTTAATCCTTAACTAGATATAGAAAATGAGAAGCGGCTACAACAAAAGTCTTGCAATAGTCCTCACATGCTACAACTCCATAAACACTGGAATGGAAGACTCAACAATGGCATCCTGGTGGTGGGGCACCTATATATAATAAATAAAAGCAAGAGGGAGGATAAAAACGGGTCAAAGCCCGTGGTTTGAAAAAAATTTAGCAAGTGAATTAAGATGCATAGTAATTATGAATGCACAATTTCATAATGTGATGCCGCACACTCTTGAGATTCAACCTTACCCCTCAACTATAGTGTGCACCCTAACATATGCATGTTAATCTTAATCAAGCTACCCAACTCGTGTAGGGATAAATTCACCATAAGTCTACGCATTTTTCCCACTCACGTATCTACTTTACCCAAAACGTAATCATTTAAATCTCACCTAAATGATTATGTAACAATTCATTACTTAATAACTTTCACTAGTTATTATCATAACATCTTACACATTATCTTCAAGTCTGTATAATATCAGTAGCACTATTGTACAAGACAAATGATCGCTACCAAGTAGACATACATAACACACATAATATATGTATATTAACCATCCCTTAGAACTTTAACTGAATGGATGCAGTCTCTAAAATTCTATCAACTTCTAGGGAGAACACACATCAACCTGGGCAACCGGGATGGAATCTGACACCGACCCCAAATCCAAATCACAATGTATGGGAAGCGGTCATAGTTACTCACTGGAAATAATATGAATCATACCCCAAGACATTTTACTCTTGATAAAAGCCACCAAATAAATAAATGGACCCTATGACCTGGGGACTATACGTAACCTGCTCCTCACCCACATCGCTCAACTTCCCATGATAGCACTAGAGGGGTATGTCCACACAATAGATATATATCATTCACACAAGATATATATATATACACATCATATATACAAACCATATTATATCTTAATGTACATATTTCATAATCCCGGCTAGATGTATATACCCACCTTACACTAGCCGATAATCCATAGAATTATTCCCAATTTATTCATGATTTAATCACTCACTTGAACCTTTATCATCAATTACACATATGATTTATCATCAATATTAACATCATTAAGAGTACACTACCTCTATATCATTGTGCAATATTCATCCTAAAGAGATATCATATCACTAGGAGTATTTTCAAATAAAATCGACATAATAAACTTTCGAATATGCCTCCACACTCATCTCGATGTATCCCCAACATCACATCATATCATATACCCACAATTTATCTCATAAATATGTTTAACGCATCATATTAGAAGGTTCCCAAGCACTAAACCCAATTGCAGAGGAGTAGAACAAATTCTAGAATACCAATCTAAAACAACAAGATTTCTGAATCGATTCGTATTAGGCAAATTAGATTCACCCCTATGACGAATCGATTCGCCAGACTGTGAATTGATTCAGTTAAAGGGACCTGATACTTCTGAATAATCCGAATTGATTTGCACTAGGACGAATTGATTCGGGTCGAATCCCAGATACTTCTACATAAGTCTAAGTCTAGTGTCGCCAAGGTTCCCCCAACCCAAGAGCATAACAATATACCTATGTGGGTTAGGATTCCAATTTGGAGGCGTTAAATGTTAGACTTGATGATTTTCGCATGCTATCACACAATTCTTCCCATGCTATATCTTATGAGTGATTGTGGTTGCATGTTTTCATACACTATTTTTTCTGCTTGATTTTATATGTTATTTCTAGTTGTATGATGTTTATCTTTCCTATTTTTATTTTTATTTTATTGGGTATTATGGAGAAAAGTACAAATATATTTTGTTTGTCAATTTTTTTTTTCATTTGGTGTCATTAAACGTTTAAAAACCCAAAATGATTTATTATTTATGTGCATTTTAGTTTTACTCATTTTGTGTAAAATATCAGTGTGTTTGAATTCACTTTGTTCTGGTTTCCAAGTGTATAGGGCATTAGATTATGTTTTACAATGCTTGAATTGATCTTAATCATTCCTTCATGGAGTAGTTTGACTTTGATTTATTAATGGATTCATATTGTATAAGCCTCCATACACACATGCACGAGCTCATTTATATTTTAACTCCATATGTTACATGAGCTAAGTGAAGGGTTCTCCGATCAATCTTGTTATATAAATTTGTATTTGACTATAGGGGATTTGTGCATGCAAGAACCATTGTCCGTAAGTTTGTTGATCTTTATTGAAAAAATATCAGTGTGTACGGGAAAGGTCTATGAAGGGAAAAAACTTCCTTGAGTGAAAGTCCACAATTGGCAAGAGCCTAAAAAATTAGAACTCCTTAGACATTTTTGAGTAATTGATTCATATTTCTTTTCTTACAAGTTCACACCCCTTCATTCCATACCACCTTTCTTTAGGAACATTGATATTATGCGAGTGCATAAAGTTTATGTGTTTGTGTATTTTGTGGTCCTTCACACACACACACACACACATATATATATGAAAAAGCGGTTACTTAGGTCGTTTAATACAAGATTAAACTATTGAAGTAACTTTGAACTGGTTTTTAAAGAAACTATTTTCTTTAAATCAAATAAGTTTAATCACAAGATGTGTTTAATACAACATGCATGAAATCTGTTCAAGATTTTTTTAACAAGTTTGGCAAAATAGTTTAAAACAATTAAACACCGCACAACCACAAGAATGATATGAGTAGATGTAGAAAGATTAAATACAGGAGATTCTTAACGTGGTAAAACCTCACCCAACTGAGGAAACATCCACGGTGACTTCTAAGTCACAAACCAAAAAAAATCACTAAAATAAAATTCTCCAGTTACAAACTATATAACAGACATGCACACAAAATAATCTTATTTAAGTTTAGAAATGTACCCACTGGTTGATTCTAACTTCTCTGCAGGTTTGATGTTGATGTGGCTTTCTCAGTTTGGTAACTTCTCCACTTTGTTCCAGTCTTTACGTCGACTCTTTAGATTCAAGATCTTATACCCAACACTTCTATGTTGTAGTGTGACAAGTTTTTATGATGGTGCTCTAACACATGCATGCACACACACCCACACACACACAAATTTTATACAAACAGTCCTAATGAATGACAAATCAGATCTATATGAACTGTTTTTCGGTTTCTCTCTTCTTTACAAGCAGAAAACTGTATTTGACCTTTCAAATAATCCCAAAATCCAAGGTTACCTTGCACGTAAGACTACCAAGGTCATATCCAATTTCAGAGGGTTTTGAAATTGATTTTGAAATTGGAAACCACCAATTGGGATTCCAACTAGGTCAATAGTCTTGTTTCGTAAGAACTAGAAACAGAAAGAAGATTTGTTGATTTTAACGTTTTGAAAATCATTTATAGAATAGTAATCAACAAAAGTGATTTCTCAAGCAGATCTATAGTTTCTATTAGAGAGAAATATAGATCTAAGACACAATGTCTAAGTTGAAAACAAGATCTTAAACTCAGAGCAATAAAACCTCAAACATTCTTCAAAACTACCAACAACAACACACTCGAACACAAAGGAATAATGTTTGGTAAAACTGTTTAACTGATATGAGTTAGGGTTTGAAACATGTTAGGGTTTTGAAAATAGAGTTTTGATGATTAGGGTTTCACTCTATCTCTGGCTTTCTCTCTCTTTCTTTTTATCTCTTCTCTCTTTATTGAAATGCGAAAAGTCTGTTCAGGATGAGGGTAAGCCTCCTTTTATAGGGAGCAAGGAAGGATCGATAAGTTCTGTTCAAAATCAAGGGCTGAGATTATGTCAAGGGCGAAAGACTTTGATCCAACGGTTTAAGAACAACGGTGCATTAAACGGCTTCTGATTGGCCTAGCAAAGTTCAGAGGGATTTTGTTCAAACGCATTCAGAGCTTTGATACCAATGATTCAAGGGCTGATAATGGACAATGGTTATGTATCTTCAAAGAAACACAAATCAGGCCGGTATAGATGTGACAGGTGTAGGGCTGCGATTGAACCTCACAAGTGCGTTTTAAAATAAATACATAAGAACTATGAGTTCTCAAGCGCTTTCGGATCCTACCCACACTAACTTTTAGGTATGAAAAGGTAAAACCAGAAATTGCAGAAAGACCCCAAAAGTTTTAAAATCAAAATTTTATTATGAAAAATTTATTTAAAAAAATGTTTAAAAAAATCCCAAAAAATTATTTAAACAAATTTAAATGGGGTTTAATTCACACATAATCATTTTATGCAATATACATGGAATGAATGCAATCCTAATGTGTGTGTATGATTGTGAATATAGCTTTGAACAATCAATCAAGACGAATGAAGAGTATAGTCAATTTTGTCATTATTTCCAAACTAGATGAGCATTTATACAATGTAGACTCAAGTGAGTCAAGAGTATAAGGTGCTTCAATCTACCCCTTTGGAAATATGAGAAAAAATCTCATTTGAGTCATCTAGGACTTGTAGGGAAACAAAGAAATAAGAAAAAACCTATTCCTAAAAATTCTATCTACCCATTTCCTAGAAAAGAAAATTACATAACTCAACTAATTACAAATCAATACCCTAATAACATCTGTTGAATACAACTGTACGAAATCCTGCAAATAATCACTAAGATCAAGATTATTAGAAATATGTAAAAAAAAGTTGGCTCATAAGACTCTAAGTTCTCCCCCATTTTGTCTCAAATGGACAAAGGGAATATAAGTCATTGGAGTTTATTCAACACAAACCATTCCTATCGATTTACGCAAAGTAATAAATCTACTGTAATCCAAAGGTTTGGTAAACATATCTGCGAGTTGCAAATCAGTAGGAAGATAATTGATTTCTAATTCCTTAGTCTTAATTAATTCGCGTATAAAATGATGTCGTATTTTTATATGTTTGGTTCTCGAGTGTTGAACAAGATTTTTAGAGATATTGATCGTGCTTTGATTATCACAATAGAGATGTAATTGGTCTTACTGAATACCATAATCACTTAGCATTTGTTTAAGCCAAAGTAATTGCGCACAGAAACATCCAGGGGCTATATATTCAGATTTCGCTGTTGATAAAGAAGTGCAGTTTTGCTTCTTCCTACTCCATCCTACCAAATTATTACCAATATAGTAACACGCTCCTGATGTGCTCTTACTATCATCAGTACACCCTGCCCAATCGGCATCAGTGTATGCTATTCTAGTACTAGGAGTATCATTAGTGTACCGAAGTTCTAAATTTAGAGTGTCTTTTATGTATTTTATGATTCTTTTAACACACACTAAATGGCTCTCTTTAGGATTGTTTTGATAATGGGCACACACGCAAATAGCGTACATAATATCAGGACGCCAAGCAGTAAGGTATAGCAAGGTTCCTATCATACTACGATATAGAGTTGGATCTATGGATTTACCACTCTCATCCTTAGATAATTTGACCGCAGTACTCATGGGAGTTCTAGCTTCTTTAGCACTTTTAAGGCCAAATTGTTTAACAATATCTAAAGCATATTTAAATTGAGACAAAAATAAACCTTCTGAATTCTGTTTGACTTGAAGACCTAAGAAAAATTGTAACTCCTCCATAAGAGACATTTGAAATTCTTTATGCATAATTTCAAAAAAGGATGTAACTTATGAGAGAGATGTTGATCCAAAGATGATATCGTCAACATAAACTTGAGATATAATAATATGTTTGTTAAAATGTTTGATAAAAAGGGTTTGATCATTTCCACCTCTCTTAAAACCTTTATCTAAGAGAAAATTAAAAAGGCGCTCATGCCAGGTTCTTGGCACTTGTTTAAGACCATATAAAGCCTTTTTAAGACGATAAACATGATTAGGATATTGAGGGTCAATGAACCCTTTTATTTGTTCTACATAGGTCTCCTCAGTCAATATTCCATTAAGGAAGGCATATTTGACATCCATTTAGTAAAGCGTAAAATGTAAGTAACAAGCTACTGCAAAGAGAAGACGAACAAATTCTAATCGAGTAACAAGTGCAAAAGTCTCATTGAAATCTATTCCTTCAATTTGAGAGTATCCTTGAGCAACTAATCTGGCTTTGTTTCTAGTAATTATCCCACTTTCATTAGATTTATTTTTAAATATCCAACGTGTGCCAATAACCTTTTTGTGATCAGGCCTAGATACAAGATACCAAACATCATGAATGACAAATTGAAGAAGTTCTTCCTACATGGCAGAAATCCAATGAGGTCCATTCAATGCCTCGTTTACATTCTTTGGTTTCACAAGGGAAACAAAACATGCTTAATGAGCATAGTTTCTTAATTGAGATCTTATACGCACAAGCTCACTTGGGTTACCAATAAAGTTATCTATGGGATGATATTTAGAAACCCAGTTAGGTACTTCAGGTGTCTCAATCGGTAAAGAATCATCTATTTCTGGAGATTCATTTTCTAAAACATTTTCAGACTCGTCCATAATTATTGATTCTCTAGTCTTACTTTCAACAGTAATATTACTCCCAATAATGTTTATGGATTCCATTAAGGTCTTAGTGAGAACATTATAAACACGGTATACTCTACGGCCAGGAGAATATCCTAAAAAGATAGCTTTATCTCCACGATTCTCAAATTTGGATAGGTGTTATCTATCTTTTCAGACAAACCAAGTACTACCAAAGGTTCTAAGCTATTTAATATTGGCCTTTTTCCCATACCATAGTTCATAAGGAGTTTCTTTAGAATTCTTCCTAAGATAGACCCTATTGATGATGTGACACGCAGTTCTAATAGATTCAACCCAAAAGTATTTAAGTAGGCACTTGACATGAATCATAACACATGCTATCTCTTGAAGATTACGATTCTTGTGCTCAACAACTCCATTATGTTGGGGATTTTTGGGAGCACTGAATTCATGTTTGTAACCATTATAGTCACAATACTCTATAATACCAGTGTCTATGAATTTTCCACCTCTATCACTATGAATTCTATTTACTTGATTGTTCTTCTAATTTTCAATCCGAAGTAGAATTTCTAAAAAGGTTTGGAAAGTACTAGACTTTTGTTTTAAGAAGGCTAGCCAAGTAAATCTAGTGAAATCATCAACCATAACAAGAATGTAACTGTGTCCACAGAGACTAACAGTTTGAGAAAGAACCATTAGGTCCATATGGATGAGTTCCAAAGGTCTAGAGGTTAGGATATCTTTAACTTTATTATGAGGCGCCTTAACAATTTTTCCTTCCTGACATGATCCACGGACAATATTGGAGATAGGTTTGATTTTTGGAATTCCTCTAACTATTTCTTGGGTAGATAATCTACTAAGGTTATCGTAATTTATGTGACCCATCCTATTGTGCGATATTTAATTGTCATCCATTCTAGTAATGTTATAAACCTCAGAACTAGCCTGGATGGGGTAACAATTTCCAGGAGCCCTGAGTCCTGTAAGAATGCACTCACCTTTTTCATATAAAATTTTGCAATTATTCTTTGAAAAAGTGACAGTATGATTTGAGTCACAAAATTGCGAGATACTGAGTAGATTATCCTTAATACCTTTTACTAGAAGAACATTTTCAAGAGCAGGCATTCCTTCTTCTTGGATTGTTCCTTTACCAATGATTTGAGATGACACACCATCACAAAAAATGACTTTTCCTCCAGCAAAACTGGTTTTATTTAAAAGTTTGGTATCATCCCCAGTCATGTGCTTTGAACATCCAGAATGTAGATACCAACCAGAAGTGGTGTGTTAAGGTTTTAAAGCAGTAATCACAATGTTACACTTCATTTGGGGTAACAGCTCATCTTTTCTAACCCAAATAGCTCTTGCTTTTATTTTACGCATATTTGCTCTCATTTGATAAAATTTTCAAGCACTAGATTTTTGTTGAAAAATGTTTTGCTCATGAGTTTGAATTTTATGAAAAATATGAGCATTTGGTTTAGGAAAGTGACTTGTTATCCTTCATGGAAATGATCTTTTAGGTTTGGTCTTTCTCTTTCTATAGTTAGAGTTTTTGTCAGGTTGTCTAGACAGGACATAATTGTTACGGCTTCTCCTAGAGTAGTTAAAGTTCTGGTATAGGGGAGTATTATAAACAGGCTTTACTAAACGTCTAGAGTATCAACCTTCAAAAGAATGACCGTATATATCACAGTAGAAAAAATATAGATTGTTGGATAAGGGTATCTCCTTAGGAAAGTCTCTAAACATAGGTTTCATGGAATTTTGATATTGAACCTTATTCCTAGGGAGTACAGTTTGAAAAGCATAATCATTCTTCCTAATTTGAGGGCAGATGTATTTATCCTTAGGTGGACTTGCACACTTAGAGTTACTTGTTTCCCAATATCAAACTTTTGTTGTTTTTCATCAAACTCATTTTTTAGGGAATGAAAGTTTGGACAAGTTTCTATAGGTCTTTTGCCTCCTGACACAAACTTGATTGGTTTTAAGTTTTTAGTTTGTGTTTTCAAAGTTGGGCAAAACACTATTCTAGTTCGATCATTAGAATTAGTTTTTGATTCATCAACAAACCCATCAAAATAGTTGGAATTATTTTCAAATTTTGCATTTTTTTTTAAAAACTGTTGCTATCTTTTCTTTAGATTGTTCCAATTCTAATAATGTTCATTTATATTTTTTCTCTAGAGTTTCATTTACTTCAATCAAATTCTTCATTTTTTGATAAAAAATTTTAACTTCATTTTCATGAGTTAGACATTGGGTAGTATACTCTTCAGCGTTAAGTTTAACCATTAGGGTAAGGTCTTCTAGTTTCTTAGTGAGGTTTTTCACAGTCTTCTCTATTCTAGAGATTTTCTTGAGAGTTTTTGCATAAAGTGTGTGAATATCAGGGAGGTCTTTCGTGTCCGAGTCACTAAGTGTAGTGTGTAAAGTGACCCCTAAGGATTTAATTTTTGAACTCACACACACATTGACATCATCATTATCATTTTCCCTTTGACTCACACACCCCGCAGTAGCACTAGCAATGTTATGAGAAATTAAAACATCTAAACTAGTAGCAACATGATTCATAACAACAGAAGTTAAGTTATTATCATCATTCTCATACAAAGGAACATTCATATCATCATTATAGATTATATTAGCAAAGAAGGACATGCAAGGATAAAAAACATTAGATGATTCAGGTTCGTCATTTTCAGAATCCCTTAAATCATCCCATGTTTTGCAAATGTTGGACCTAGTATGTTTATTGGTCGTGTTCAATTTTACTCTACAGTCTTGTGCTATATGATTCAATTTTCCACATCTAAAACATTCAATGTTCTTGAAGTCTTTGTTAGGTATCGTATGAGTGTCCTTGTGATGTTTGTCTTGACCTTTCTCATGAGGTTTGTAGTTAGACTGAGTTGGATAATTTGGCTTGCCTTGTCTGTTTGCCATTTTCTTTCTAAATTTGATAAATTTCTTAAACTATTTTCACATCAAGGATATTTGATTATCCAAACTATCTATATAACATTCCCCATCAGAGTCATCATTGGGAATAGTCAGCTCAGTTTTCATCAGCTTAGAGGAAAAACTCAAATTGTAACTAGTCTGTTTCCTATGGGACTGGGTCAATTATTTCTTAAATTCTAATTCCATTTCCACAGTTCTCAGTTTACTACTGAGTAATTCAGGAGTGAGATTTTGATCACTCATTTCCTCAATAGCATATCTTTTATTATCAAATTTCCGTGGTAATGATCTTAGAATTTTAGAGACAATTTTGTGTATGTCATAATTTATCCAATTAGCATGCAATTTGGTCACATTGTTGGTCAAGTTCATGTAGAAATCATCAAAAGATTCAGAGTCTGACATGATTAAAGAGTTATATTACTGGACAAGCATTTGTGTTTTAGTAGCTTTAACTCTAGTGTAACCTTCATGTGCAGTAATCAGTGTATCCCAAGCTTCCTTAGAATTGTCATAAGATGAGATCCTTTTTAACTCATGTTCATTTATAGACATAAAAATGGCATTCTTTTCTTTGTTATTGTTTCGAGAAACTTGCTTCTCTTCTTGAGTGAATTCACTTAACACTTTCTTAATCCTCTCATTACTTCCTTCAGTTGCTGGTTTTGTAGGATAAGTATATCCATTTTCAACAATATACTAGACATCATCTCCCAAGGTTCCTTGTATGAAAGTAACGATCCTTACTTTCCAGTAAGCAAAGTTGTTTCCACAAAAGAGAGGAGGTTTGGTCAAGTTACCAAATCTTTCATTTTTCTAGTCCATTGTTTGATTTTAAGAAAAAAAATTCAGAAACACAAGATATTTTAAAAAGAAATTTTCCCAAGCTCTAACACCAATTGAAAAGGGTGTTACTTAGGCCGTTTAATTCAAGATTAAACTATTAAAGTAACTCCGAACTATTTTTTGAAGAAACTATTTTCTTTAAATCAAATCAGTTTAATCATAAGGTGTGTTTAATAAAACATGCACGAGATCTGTTCAAGATTTTGTTAACAAGTTTGGTAAAATAGTTTAAAACAATTAAATTCACCACAACCATAAGAATGAGATGAGGAGATGTAGAAAGATTAAGCATAACATATTTTTAACGTGGTAAAACCTCACCCGACTGAGGAAACATTCACGGTGACTTCTAAGTCACAAACCAAAAAAATCCACTAAAACAAAATTCTCAAGTTACAAACTATATAACACACATGCACACAAAATAGTCCTATTTAATGTTAGAAATTTACCCACTGGTGGATTCTAACTTCTCTACAGGTCTGATGTTGATGTGGCTTTCTCAGTTTGGTAACTTCTCCACTTTATTCCAGTCTTTACGTCGACACTTTAGATTCAAGATCTTATACCCAACACTTATGTGTTGTAGTGTGACAAGTGTTTGTGATGGTGCTCTAACACATGCATGCACACACACACACACACACACACTTATTTTATACAAAAAGTGGTAATGAATTACAAATCAGATCTATATGAACTGTTTTTCGATTTCTCTCTTCTTTAGAAGCAGAAAAATGTATTTGACCTTTTAAATAATTCCGGAATCCAAGGTTACCTTTCTCGTAAGACTGCCAAGGTCATATCCAATTTCAGAGGGTTTTGAAATTGATTTTGAAACTGGAAACCACCAATTGCGATTCCAACTAGGTCAACAGCCTTGTTTCGTAAGAACTAGAAACAAAAAGAAGATTTGTTGATTCTAGCGTTTTGAAAATCATTTACAGAATAGTAATCAGCAAAAGTGATTTCTCAAGATGAGAAATTAAACTGTTCAGATCTAAGTGTAATATGACATGCAAATGGACAAATCTATAGTTTCTATTAAAGAGAAATATAGATCCAATATGTGAATTCTAAGTTGGAAATAAGATCTTAAACTCAGAGGAATAAACCCTCAAACACTCTTCAAAACCACCACCACCACCACCACCAACACACTCAAACACACAGGAATAGTGTTTGGTAAAAGTTTTTGAGAGATCTGAGTTAGGGTTCGAAACAGGTTAGGGTTTTGAAAATAGGGTTTGGATGATTAGGGTTTCACTCTCTCTCTGGCTTTCTCTCTCTTTCTTTTTCTCTCTTTGCTCTTTTCTCTCTCCTCTCTATCTATTAGGACGAAATACGAAAAGTCTCTTCAGGCTGAGGGTAAGCCTCCTTTTATTGGGAGCAAGGAAGGACCGAGAAGGTCTATTCAAAATCAAGGGCTGAGATTAAATCAAGGGCAAAAAACTTTGATCCAACGGTTTAAGAACAACGGTGCATTAAACGTCTTCTGATTGGCCTAGCAATGTTCATAGGGATTGTGTTCAAATGCATCCAGAGCGTTGATCCCAACGATCCAAGGGCTGATAATGGACAATGGTTATGTGTCTTCAAAGAAACACAAATCAGGACGGTACAGATGTAACAGGTGTAGGGCTGCGATTGAACCTCTCACGCGCGTTTTAAAATAAATACATAAGAACCCTGAGTTCTCTAGCGCTATCGGATCTTACCCAAACCAACTATTAGGTATGAAAAGGTAAAACTAGAAATTGTAGAAAGACCCCAAAAGTTTCAAAATCCAAATTTTATTATGATTTTTTTTAAATGTTTAAAAAAATCCCAATAATTATTAAAACCAATATAAATGGGATTTAACTCACACATAATCATTTTATGCAATATACATGGAATGAATGCAATCTTAATGTGTGTGTATGACTGTGAATATACTTTTGAGAAATCATTAAAGAGGAATGAAGAGTAGAGTCTGAGGATTTTTGGATTCTAGGGAATTGACTCAATTTTGTCACTATTTCCAAACTAGATAAGAATTTATACATTGTAGACTCAAGTGAGTCAAGAGTATAAGGTGCTTCAATATATATATATATATGATATGATATTTATTTTTGTTTTGAGTCTTTGTGTTTGCATTTAATCCATGTTTCCATAAGCTTCATCTTTGATTCCATTGGTATGTTATATGATCACCTTGATATATTTTGTTGCTTTGTTTTGATTGGTATGTTATGTGTTCTTGTATTAATGTTGGTATCATTGTGAATCAAAATCGGTATTAATTGATTATTGTTTAGATTGTTTGTATATGTGTAGCAAAGTTGTTTGTAGTTGCTTGTTTGACTAAACGGAGGTTGGGGTGTTGTAATTTAAAAAGAGGCATAACCCCTATGAGTATGGATATAAATCGCTAAACAAGGTCTTAGAAACAGTGACAAGATGAACACAATATGTACAGATTTAAACACTTTATAATAAGCTCACAAAAGCAGTCATGTATAACTTATAATAAACAATAAATGAACCCCTGAGATAACTTAGTCAGAGGGAGAGAATACAAAGAACCCTAGATACACGTCTAGTAGGCAACTCAAACACCAAGGCCCCATAAACAGGGATCATAGCAATAAATGTTTGGTTGTTGGTAGTAAAATCTTGGCAATAACTTCAATGGTGGGTGAGTAAATGCTTTGGTTTGTAATAACAATGGATCTCAGAAAATCTCTCTCTCTCTCTCTCTCTCTCTCTCTCTCTCTCTCTCTCTATCTCTCTCTCTCTATCTCTCTCTTATCTAAAAAAGAACTCTTTATCTCTATCTAAATTGGATGGTCTCTTTAAATAGCCACCCCCTTTCCAGAGATGTGTCAGTCTCAATAAATGTGAAAGACATTCCCCTCGTATCTTTATGTCACTAGCGTTAAATGCGCTAATGTCACAACATGGTTTACGTCATAGGCATTAAATTCCAATAGATGCCTTTTTGCTACCAATTGTGCTAGGCTACTGTCAGGTCAGTGGTCATCCACCACACCATCTGATATCCCCTCAAACCAGCAAGGTTTACTCAAGTTTGTATTTGATGACAGGTAGGTGGCGTGTGACATCACTCCTGGTAAATGTAACATTTGGTAAAGGGTTATTTCACACTAGGCTGAAAGTGAGATGGAACTCATGGTTATTGTGGGCAAGCTATCTCAAATTATGGTATATCATTGTTTTACTAGGTATATCTAAAATGGTTAAGTCAAGTCTTAATGTTGCCTTTCTTCTTAATTATCCAAACCTATTCCCTCTGAGGTTCCCTTGGTGAGGTCATCCAATAGAGCATGAAATCAATCTGAAGCCTTTCCAACCTTGGTCCCTCGATAATACCATTTAACCTCACTCTCATACTACAAACATTACAAATTTTAGGGTACAATGTATTTCTAGAAATATACAAATTGAACAAGTAAAATTAGTGAAGAAAAGTTGAGTCCACTTGAAACGACGCCTCAAAGAGCTTCCTCGCTGCCTTCTTGGGTCCTCTTACAAACTAACTTTTGACCTTCCTCACTTATTTATCAACTTTCCTGCGTTAGGGGGAGTTATCTCTAATCTTAAGGTTACTTTTTACGCTCCCCATACATTTTCTAAACGTCACTAGCCCTTTGCTCTTCCCACGTATGGTAAATTCGAAACAACACCTTTAATTTTTCTAAACGTCTCTTTACCTTACACTTAAATGTTTTCCTTCTTATTTATTATTCTCACTTGCCATTTTTCTTCCATTATAATCATAGCTCAAGTTTTTTCTTCTTCCAGAGAGAGATAGAAAAAAAAAATTCCTACCATTGCCATTGTCATCTAAGCTACAACCTCCACCAAGTGTTTCATATTCCACCATCTTCCACCTCTCTCAACCTTCTTTCTTCTTTTCTTGTCCCTCAAACCATTTTTTATCTTTTTTCCAAGATTTTCCATGGCCTCTACAAGCAACGTTGTGGATGTTTTCGTCCGCACCTCTGACTAAGATGTCGCTGCTGTGATGGTGGAACATAAAGAGAAACTTCTCGTCTACCGTCATTCACCTATTTTTGGCGAGGGTGATAAGTTTTCACTTTAGTGAAAATCCTTCTCTGCACAACTCACATCTAAGTGTGACCTAATGATTTGGGGGATGAAGCACTTGACATGGAGAGTTATGTTTTCTTATCCCTAGAGGGTACACTTCATTTTTGCCTTGATTATGGAGACTTCCCCCATTCTCAAATTGATTTCAAGGGTCCAAGAGGTCACCCGGACCGCTTCTCTTCCTAGTCCAACAATATCCATACGACCTATACTGAGGTCCTTATAAAGGTTGGTGTCCATCGTGCATTTTGGTTTGGGGACTTCACCCTTTCCAAGCACAATGCTTCTTTACAAGTCATGGTTTCCCATTAGAACATTATTACCCACACATTCATCGCTAATTGGGGGGGGGGGGTCTCCATCACCCTTAAAGTTGTCTATGACTTGATGGGGCTTGAGCCCATATGTACTTCATCTTAATCCAATGAAGGTTTGGATGATGAGGAAACTGTTGCTCGTTCAGAGTTAGATGTGATACATCATAGCTGCGTTGGGGGTTCCAACAAAGACACTTTCACTCCTTAAATAAACTACTTCTTCCACACACTTCCTATGGAAAAAGGATCTTTAGCTGAGGTAACCTATGGAAAGGGAAACAAATCCCCGTTAGAGTTGACTGCCTATACACTTTGTGTGCTTTCACGCATTCTTTTTCCTATCAAGCCAAACGACCGACCAATAAGGCACCTTATTAATATCTCAATAGGTTCGCGAGGGGGGTTAATCTTCTTTTATCTTTTATGACGTTTGGCTCCCTCTACACCTGGCTTAACCGGACCCATTTAGACATAGAACGCCCCTTAGGCAGGTACAACATTGCAAATTTCATAAATGCTCTTCTTCTAAATGGGTTCCTTGATTCAAAGTTCCCCGATATTTCCCATGATGAGGCACCTATACCAGTCAAGCCTTTCAAGCCCCATCGCTTCCAGCATTAGAACAAAAAAACAATGTCATGAGGATATTTTCCCTATGATTGATCGGTATTCCTCATTTGTCCTTAGAACCTACCGTGAGGAGTGTTATTCCCACACTTGGTCTTTCTTTAATCAACACCCTCGACGGATTGAAGCTGTAATGGAGGAGCAAATTTTAAAAGATCCTTCGCTTGTCGTTGTGTTTCTTTTTACTCATGGCTTCCTTACATGTTTTATAAAGTGAGGAACCACCTCTGAACATTATAATCGAAACATGTATTCTCACCAATTTGGGCTTCATTAAGGTACCCCTTGCCTAGGTTTTTAGGGTTACCATGAGAAGGAGTCCTTTTTTTAAGCTAGTTCGGACTACATAGTGGCAGCTGTCTCAGTATTGTGTGAAGAACTCAATGGGAAGCTCATAATTCCTAGCCTTTGAAGAAAAGTTTATGTAACTACCAACTTTTTTGTGATGTTTTGGGTGATGCAGGTATCATGGATTAATGACTTCATTCATATTCCTCCCATTTATCCCCAGTCCAAAAAATTCCCCCTTTTAAACTTGGCCTCAAGAATAACTTTATACTAGGGGTTGAGTTCCCATTTGAGCACTGTGCCAAAAGAACCCCTCATTGAGTTTCATCTTCATGCCCCCATGAGCGATGTTCCACAAATAGGAGGAAGAAGGTTCTTGCCCCTAAGAGACTTTCCACAACCACTCCTACTGAAGGTTTAACTAGCGAGGGAAATTCCCAACGAGCCTAAAAAATCCAAGGCATACCAAACTGGTAAAACTACTAAGTCCAAATCAACCCTTGTTCTAGCTAGAATTCCCCTTGAAGCTTATACTGCTGTTCTTGAGGACCTTATTGAGCAATGTAGCATTAAATTCGCTCGTGTTTTCCTCTTGTTTAGAAAAGCTTAACAAGCCACCCCTCCAATACCCCAAACATCTTTGGGATCCTTTACCCTAGTTTCCTCATCTTCGACTCCCAAGGGAGTAAGTTCATGAGTGGGGTGCTCTAAAAAATCTTCTACTGATAGTTCCCCTTCCCAAAGGAAAAAATGTTTGGTCACCAAGTCTTAGAAAAAATGTGCTTATGAAGTTCATCTCTCGACACTTCCTTCGACCCCTAGTTCATCTCCTCCTCTACCTGGTTCCTCTAAGACAATTGTTTTAGATGATAGTCCTATGGAGGACAAAGTAGCTATCGAGGCAGGTCCAACAGTACCAATGCCACCTCATTATCCATTTGAAGAGAGAACTTCTTTGTTAATGTAACTCCCCCTTTATTCTTTAAGTTGAAAAAATCTTGTCTTGATACTTAATCAAAATTTTTTGTTTTCTTTCTAAGAACATTAATTATGAGGGCACTCTCCTCCCTCATATTCAATCATTGAGGAGCCTATTCTCAAAACAAATCCTACTCCCCGTTCATCTATTATTAGACTTATATATTCCCCATGTCCTCCATGTTGGCGTACAAACGAGGTTGTTCGTAGTATTTTGTTCGGGGAGGTTTTTCCTACTTCCTATATGAACACTGGTGGAGCTACCTAATTACCAGAGAAGGCTTACTTGGACGCTCCAATGTCTCCCACCTTGACTGTGCTTCCAGTTGTCAAATTTTATTTGTTATAAAACTACAACAAGTGCACAGGCTATTGAAATATAGCGGGAGTAAGTACCAGTCGAACCCATAGATATTTGGTTAACTTTTATAAAATATCGATTGTCCAACTATATAGATGAGTGTATAAATATAATTTAAGCTCTAAGATAAAAATAAAAATAAAAGCAGAATAAATGAATAGGTAGATATAATATCAAACGTGGAAGAATCTATAACATCGGATCAGTTTGTCAATTAAATTAAATTTACACATTAGTTTAATTCCATAATTCCGAATTTGTAACACAAAATATACCAAGCCTCGTTGTGTACATTTCGAAGAATATAACATTACATGCATTCAAAATATGTTAACAACTCTTGAATTAGACACTCTAAATCCCTATTCCCTCGAGAATATCACGTTCTAAATTTTTAATGTGTATTTAAGCATGAGGTATCAAAACATCTAAGTCCAAGCATAACCCATCAAAAATGACAACTTTAAAATTTTAAAGCATGAATTTATAGTTAATTCTTGAGGTTTAAAATACACTCTCGTGTATTTTTAAGCGAATACCGATTTTTTTTTTATTTCAAATTAAAACACGTCAGAATAGGTACGAAATTAAATTAACATGCGTAATTTAATCAATCATGACAAACATCACCTAAGTCCTAGTAATTAAACTACTCACACATCGTTTTGACATACAAATATTGCAAGATGAAATAATAATTTTCATTAACAATAATCAACTTACAAAAATCGCGTCCAAGACGTGAGTTACAATACAAAATATGATCCTCCAATGTGTGCCTAAAAAATACTCTCTGCACAAATTTTATCTCAAAGTGTGTCTATACTACATCGTGTTTTTTTGCTTTGTTCTCTCTTCGTGTTATCTCTCGAAAAAGAAAGAGGACACAAATATATAGAAGGGGGGTCTTAGTTAGAGGTATTGTAGTTGTGGGTTTGTTAATGGAGTTGAGGAGATAGAGAGAGAGTGGGTGTTCATGAGGAAGATGATGTGGATTAGATTATGGCAAGGGTGTCGACGTCTGTTGATTTCGGTTTAAGGCAAGGTTGGTTAGGTGGGTTTGTTTTGGTTGGACGAGAGATAAAGGGGGTGGGGAAGATGATGGGTAATGGAAGATGAGAGCTTGGTTTTCTTTCGCTATGGAGGCCTTGAACGTGGAGAGAGGGGATGGGGGGGGGGGGGGGGGGGGAGTAGAAGATGGTGGATGTGGTGAAAGTTGTGGAGGTGATGTTTGTAATGGAGGTTAGAGAGAGAACATGGAGTGAGAGGTGGAAGATGGTGGATAGGTGTTTGGGGGGGGGGGGTGTAGTGTATTAGGGTGTGAGTGGGTTTGCTTTATGGTGTGAGTAAGGTGTATGGGGATAGGGGGTGTGTGTTTAATTCTACACCTAATAAAACTTAACCAATTATTTACTACTCAATTAAAAATTACAAAAATAATAAAACTAAAACTAAATAAATTATAACTTATTAAATATTAAGAGACTAAAAAAGAATAAAAATAGATTAATAAAACTAAAAAAATAAATCTAGAAACAATAACCAATAATGACATTAAAAATGTACAATGACTCAAATAACATAAATCACACTAAAACAACACTACGACATACGAAATGACACACTCTAAATAATATTTACGTAAGATAATTAAATATTCAAAGCAAAAATTAATGACAATAAAAATAGAATAAAATAAATATTATACGCATATAAATAAAACATCACCAAAAATATGTACATGACTCAAATAAAAATATATAAATACAAAATAAACACACACATAAGGTGTAGGTATGGGTTGGGCTCAGTTTAGGGGTCAGTTTTGGTTAAGGGGTTGGGTGTGACTTCGGGGTTGACTTTGAACTTTCTTTCAGTTTTGAACTTTGCACGGACATAATTTCTTCGTTTCAACTCCGATTGATACGTCGTTTAAACCCCAACGTCCCTTGATTCAAGGTCTTTAATTTTCGTGTTTGGTCCGAGTCCGAAATCAATCATCTGAATTTATAATATTTCCCCTAAAGGTGCGTAAGTGACCTTTTCATGCTCAATTTATGCCCAGACTTCATCGCTTTCTTTTTGAACCGGTTAATACTCAAAACCAAATTTGCACAAGAGATTAGCAATGAATATAAGATGTGATCTTGAAGTTCTCAAAATTGCATTATAAACCCCATTTATTCTTAAATTTGTGTTTTTCTCTAAAATAATAAAAATGGCTCTGAAAACATTTTATTGATTGTGCAACAAAACTAACAAGGCCTAGATTTTGGTGTAAACAATACACTCATCAAATACCCCCAAACCTAAACTTTGCTAGTCCTCGAGCAAAAATTAAAATCTAAGATACTTTTGTAGGAATCACGGTTGCACTTAGCATGTGCAAAAAGTCGTTAAACCCCTTAGTTTCCCTAGTGGATGAGTTTTGTCTTGTGAGGGTTTACAGTGAATATACCCACAAAATTCATAAATTGACTCTATTTTTAAAAGGCACAATTGTAATATAATCAAATTTGAATGAAAACTTCATAAATATAGTATAACTTCACTTTTCAGTATCAACTTATCGTGTGTGTATGCATAGACAATATAACCGTCCATTTAAAAAGATTTGATAGCTACATTTCTTATTCGAAAGTTCGTTTTGATTTCAAAATCTCACGGAATGCACTCATAATAGAACACTCAAAAACGGGTAGTTTCTCTGGATATATGTGAATAAAAGAGTAAATTTAATGAGCAACTTCACATATATATCATGAAAGACAGACATTTTATAAGGGATGATTATGATCGTTTTGATTATGATCTGGTGAATGGAAAGTCTATTACTTTTTGAAAACATTGAATCAAATCATATATCCCATTCATTCTCTCCACACTATAACTAACTTCATTTGAGATCAATTAGGACTTTCTTTTCGTTGTATTGTAGGCTTGGTTTTTGCTAGAAAGAATGGCTTTGGAGTTCAAAAATTTATAAGAATATAGAGATTTTTCGGTATTTCGACTTTTAGCCACTTTTTCTTCGAACCTCCAATTCCTTTTTCTTTTTCTTTTCTCCTTTTCATTTCATATTCCCATTCTGTTGATCTTCTTTTTTTTCACATTATTGTAGCAAACATTCTTCTTTTGGCCTTTTACCCTGATTTTACCCTCATATTCTCAGAAAGTGGGTATGGATTTTTGAGCTTTCAATGAAAGGCTCATTTTTATTTTTAGGCACAATGGGTTTGCAAGGGTATAATGTAGAAATGGATGAATTTAGACTTTTATTTTTGGATTTTTAAAATGATGGCCTAATCTGATTTCTCAAGTTCTGTTAAGTTACCTTTATGTCTCAAGTCAACTCATTAAGACATTTAGTTGGTGTGATTCATATTTTGGCTTTCCGTTTTTAGTAATCGAACAAAACAATTATTTTTTGATCATCGAACAATTAGGCGCTAAAGGAAAGTTTGAGTTATTTTAACTTGGATTGATTTAAATCTTTCAAAAATAATGAATGGCACAAAATATCACCGGGTTAAAATCTTCTCATTTATTCGTTAAGCATATTAACTTTCGCCTCAATGTCCATTTTCGATCATATTATATGGCTAAGTGTCAAAAAACTTATAAGTTGAGAGATTTGTGAAGTAATTCTATACTAAGAAATCGTTTAAAACTCACCTATATTAAAAATAGTTTTGGATTTTTTTTCAAAGCGGAGAAAAATGACCTCCATACCCTCAAACCTAATTTCTACATTGTTGAAAAGGTGGGAAAGATATCAAAGATATTACCGTGATGAGGGACTTTATCCAACACATGTTTCCTGGAAGAAAAATAATTGGTGGAAAAAAAAACTACGATACAAAACCACGACCCAAGTTATGTTTACTCGTGGTATACCGGGTCTTGGAGGAGAATGTCCTCCACTTATCGATCTCGCAACTCTAGATATAGTTTTAACCTTTGACCATTAACCTTGAAGATTCCATAATTTTTTAGATTCTCTATCTCAACCGCTCCATTTGGGTAGATCGTTTTGACAACAAAGGGACCAGGCTTTCTATATCTCAATTTATCGAGAAAAATATGCAGTCTAGAGTTGTATAAGAGAACTTTTTGACCATGTTCGAATGAATTTCGTAGGATGGACTTGTCATTGAACATTTTTATTTTCTCCTTGTAGAGTTTTGCGTTTTCGTACGCATCATTCAGAATATCCTCTAACTCATTGAGTTGGAGCTTTTGGACCTCTCCCGCAGCGGGTAAATCAAAATTGAAGGTTTTAATGGCCCAGTAGGCTTTATGATCTAACTCTATCGGAAGATGACAGGCTTTTTCATAGACAAGTCTATACGAGGACATACCAAGTGGGGTTTTGTAGGTAGTGCGATTAGCCCACAGTGCATTTAATAACCATAAGGACCAATCCTTTCGATTTGGATTCACTATTTTCTCGATGATTAGCTTGATTTGCCTATTGGACAATTCGACTTGTCCACTGGCTTGAGGATGATAAGAGAATCCTACTTTATGCGTGACTAAATACTTTTTCATAAGACTCTCAAATAACCGATTGCAGAAATGGCTTCCTTGAACGCTAATAATGGCTCGAGGTGTACCGAAGTGGGAAAAAATATTTTCTTGAATAAATTTTACCACCACATGACGGTCATTCATCTGGCTCGGTATATCTTTGACCCATTTAGACACATAATTGACTTCCAAAAGGATGCAAAGATTACCGTAGGATTTCGGGAATGGATCCATGAAATCAATGCCCCAACAGTAAAAAAACCTTAATAATCAATATGGGACTTAAGGGCATCATATTCCTACTAATTATATTTCTTAACCTTTGGCATCGATCACAACTTCTACTATAGTCATTGGAGTCACACAAAATGGTGGGCTAATAGAATCGAAACTATAAAAGATTCGCATCGGTTTTCTTAGTACTGAAATCACCTCCACAGGCTTGGTCGTGTAAAAAATATATTACGCTCTGAATCTCATGATTAGGGACACACTTACGAATGATTTTATTGGGATATTATTTGAAGATGTATGGTTCATCCCAAAAGAAATGCTTGGCTTCCGTAAGAAATTTGGAATGATATTTCTCAGGCCAATGTGTGGGCATCTCACCCATCGCAAGATAATTCACAATATCAGCAAACCACAGAAGTTGGTTGACAAGCAACAGTTGCTCATCGGGGAAAAACTCGTTTAGTGGAAAAAAATCATTAGATGATTCAACGATTAACCTAGATAGGTGATCCGCCATAACATCTTTTCTTATCTCGGATCTCCAGGTCAAAGTCTTGCAGTAATAGGATCCACTGGATGAGTCGGGCCTTAGCATCTTTTTTATATAAAAGGTGTTGCAAGGCCGCGTGATCGGTGAAAATGATGGCTTTGGATCCCATCAAGTAAGACCTAAACTTTTCTAACACGAATACAACAGCTAAGAACTCTTTCTCAGTGGTGGAATAATTCAATTGAGCATCTTAAGAGTTCTGCTGGTGTAGTATATAATATGAGGAAGTTTCTCATCTCACTGACCAAGAACCGCACCTAGTGAATAGTCAGAAGCGTCACATATGATTTCGAAAGGTTGACCTCAGTCGGGGGGGTCACATAATAGGTGCTGAGGTAAATTCCTTCTTTAGCCTCTCAAAGGCTTGAAGGAAATCATCGGCGAACTCAAAGGGTGTGTATTTGGATAGAATATTGCATAAATACCGAGGGATTTTGCTAAAATCTTGAATGAATATCGGATAAAAATCGGCGTGTCCTAAGAATGATCAAATTTCACATAGAGTTTTTGAAGGTGTGAGATTAGAAATGAGATCAATTTTAGCCTTATCAACCTCGATACCCTTTTTAGAGATGATATGACCTAATATTATGCCTTGTTTAACCATGAAGTGACACCTCTCCAAATTAAGTACATGGTTTTTTTCCTTAAACCTATTCAAAACGAGGGTAAGGTGGTGAAGGCATTCATCAAACTTAGACCCAAACATAGACAAATCATCCATAAAAACCTCAAGAAACCTTTTGACTATGTCTGAAAAGATACTCATCATGCACCGTTGAAAGGTAGAGGGTGTGTTACATAACCCGAAGGCCATGCATCGATAAGCAATAGTACCAAATGGACAAGTGAATGTGGTTTTCTATTGATCCTCGGGAGTGATTGGAATTTGATTATAACAAGAATAACCGTTGAGTAAACTGTAATAGGGATGACTGGCAAATCTCTCAAGCATTTGGTCGATGAAAGGAAGGGGCAAGTGATCCTTTTGTGAGATAGTGTTCAACTTCCTATAGTCTATACAGACACGCCAACCGGTTCGAATCTTAGTGGGGAGAAACTCATTATTATCATTTCTCACCACTGTAACACCTGATTTCTTCAGAACAACCTGAATGGGGATGACCCATTGGCTATCAGAGATGGGATAAATAATACTCGCATCTAATAACTTTTGCACCTCGGATCGGATGATTTCTTTCATTATGGGGTTAAGTCGACATTGGGGTTCATGAGAATTTGTAACATTTTCTTCTAAGTGTATTATGTGCATGCACACTAACGGACTTATCCGTTTAATGTCGGTTATGGTCCAACTGAGGGCTTCTTTGTGTTCACTAAGAACATGCAACAACTTACCTTCCTGTTCTTTGTCAAGGTTAGAAGCGATGATAATAGGAAAGGTTCAGAAGGTCCTAAGAAACTATACTCAAGTGATTCTAGTAACGGCTTTAATTAAAGCTCGGGGGATTTTTCAATGGATAGAGGAATTGGTTACACGGAGAGAGAGAGAGAGAGAGAGAGAGAGAGAGAGAGGTTCAGTCTTAGATGTCCAAGATCCTATTTCCAAGATAGGGGTGGGGTCAAGGAGAGCGTTGACTTAAATAATGGAGCTTTCGAAGTCAAATTCAGACCCAAAATGGGTAAGGCTTGCCGCTAAAGGGTCATCATTATAAGTCTTGTTCGAATGTTTTGTTGAAAATACTATCAATCATGTCAACTTCTAGAGGTTCATCATCAGGTGGTTGTTTGACTAAATTAAATACATTCATATCTGTGGTCATATTTCCATATGATAAATTCAATTGTCCACTACAACACCTAATAACTTCATCAGACGCGGCGAGGAATGTCCGATCCAAAATGACAGGAATTTGTGCATTAGGATTATGCACATGCTGGGTATCCAAGACAATAAAATCAACTGGAAAGACAAACTCTTTGGTATATTTCGTTGTTGGTTGAAAGTTCTCTAATAAAAACCTCAATTACCTAAAAAAATTATAACAAACTCAAGTGTAGAGGTAAGCAATGGTATCAATCCACTTCATGGGGGTAAGCTAGATACAAACTCAATTATAATTCAATTTTTATTTCCTTTTTGTCTTTTTTTCTTTTTCTAATTTTGTTTATCTTTTCACATATTAAAACAAATTTGGGTGAGAATGTGAATTAACACTACACTAAAATGAGAGATGAAAACAACTAACTAAAAAGTGACTAAAATGAAGAACAAAATCTAACACTAAAAAAAGAGATAAACTGAGGTAAATAATAGTGAGACCAATCAAGGAGTGGGACTACACCAATTTTTTTAGCTATTATAACTAATTAATTTAATTATTTGAATTTTTCCAAATTAATATCAAAATTATAAAGCATCTCTCGTTGCAAGTGTAATTTAAATAGTAATCTTTTATAAAATTAAGTTTAACCCCCCACAACACTAAAAAATATATCTACACTCCTTTTAATTAATCACCCGCTAGGATCGATGTATCAAAATTTATGTAAATCTAGAAAATGAATTTTAGGGTTGAAATTCAAGGAATAATACCACATTTACGAAATCCCTATCTCTAGTTCGAATATAAAATGAGTATTATAACATAGAATTTTTATTTTCTCTCGAAAATCATTTACCCTCTCTCGAGGTGTAAATTTAAGGGTGAGGGATCAAAATTAATATTCAAAGGGAATTTCTAGTAATCAAACTAATTAAATTAAAATAACATCAAATAAGGGTTCCCACCCACCCCTTGAAAGGGGATTTAGCCTGACATGATATGAACCAATAATCAAGGATACTAAAATAAAATAAAAGAGAATAGAACAATCAAACCAAATTTCTTTGAGAAAGTTGAACTTCACTCTTCCAATTTGAAGCATATAATCCCTCTAATTGAGCATTCAAGTAATTTGCAATTAAATATCCACTCAATTAAATCTCTTACAAAATTTATCCTCACAAATATCTAACAAAAAATAAAAAATAATAAAATAAAACAATTTACAAAATGATGTTTATGCTAATTTTTTTCCTACACTAAACTCTCTCTCTTCTTCTCTAACTCTCTTCTTTTCTTCAAATGGCCTTTAGTCTTCAATTTATATGCACATGGAGAAAAGGGGTATAGTTGGAAGAATTAAGGTGCAAGAGAATGGGGTGTGTGCACATGGGGTCAAAATAGGGAAATGCACAAATGTGCATGTGTTGTGTGAGGTCATGTGGATGAGGGGATTAAAATCAGATTTGGTTATGGGGTATTTTTGGTATAAGGGTTAAAAGATGTAGTTGGGAGTAAAATGGGAAAAGGGGTTAAATGGGTTTTAAGAATGTGGGGTTATTTTTTTGGCATGTGACACGATTTGTCTTGAGAGAAATGGGTTCATGGCTTTTGCTATTTTTTTTTTGGTTCGTGAATGGGATATTGGCAGGTGATAAGTGGGTTTTGTTGGTTGTAGGTGATAGCAGGTGGCAGGTTTCGAAGTGGTTTTGGTCGGAGTCAAACCTGGGTCGGGGGTATCGGTGAGTGTGGTCTGGGCGTCGCGGGTTTGAGCTCGGGTAGAACCGCCGGAGGTGAGGAGGGTCGCGACGATAGCGGGTTACAAGTTCAGGAGGTAGGCGATGTGACACCCCGACCAATAAAATATAGGGTGATGAGTACTTTACATAATTTAAAACAGAATGTTCAGTTGGCTGATTCTTAGAATCACTGTCAAAAAATTTATAAACATATTAATCACCTCATATAGAATTAAGCTAGGCGTAAAAAACTTTTTGCTTTTTACATATAACCAAATAAAACCATTTCTCTATTTAATTATGAAAATGTAAACCATTAATCATACACATGAATATACTAAACATGGATCAAACAATAGCATAAATAAGATTGAGTAAAAACCAACCAGTTCAAAACTCCATATTTACGTACTCATAGTAAGATTCCTTCCAACTAAAATAACTGCAAAGTAAACTGAATAATAACTCTGATAAAAACAAGGAATCGACGACACATGCCCCAACTGAGATGTCTAGATAACTGAATGGAAATGATGGAGGTGTCTACTACAAAGACCTACATCTTCCAAAACAACTGCAACACGTAAAACAATCCAACTCTCTAGTTCTGGTATCCCTGTGGCTGAGCACCTCATATGATACATATATATAGAAAAAGAGAGAAGATATGCAAGAGACGGGTCAGATCCCAATGTTTTAAAAATATTTAGCAAGTATTTAAAACTGTAATGAAGAAAGTGTTATATGCATGTTAGATATCGTACTCACATGAGATTATCAACTCTCATCTATTGTGCACGCCTAACGTACAACTAACCCACACTAGTTAAGTTACCCAACCTAACTAGTTCGAAATCATATATCATCATCTATAATCTCTAGTAATATACCCGTATCATCCATACAATACGTAAAAGAAATAGTTTATCTCACATAACTAAAAGTTCCATTATTCACCGTTCGAGTGATTAATCTTTTACCCACGAAGATTATTTTATTTCTCATTTATACAAAATCTACAAATTTCACAAGGTATAATGTTCCCAATTATTTTCATAAATATATATAGTCACATCACCCCTATATATATACATATCAATCCTACACCCTTAGGTTACTACCACTTGATGCAAAGCACTTTATTATTATCACTATATCTACCAGTTTGACATAGTAGAAATATTTACAAGTTCTTATATACATAGACTCACATCATCCCTATACATATATATACTGTTTCTGCACCCCCAGGCTAAGACCAATTAGCACCCTTAACCATAATAATCCCGCACCCTCGTGCTAGCACCCATTAATGCACTCAATAACAATATGATACAATAGGTATACACACATCCTATTAAAAATTCGTAGGTATTCACCCAACCTAAACTATATACATCTCATACGTATTTTATTTTCATCACTACGTATGGTATTTTTAAATGCAATTACTATAACTCATTTAATTCTTATACCCCCAGGTTATAACCCATTAGTACACTTATCAATCATAATCTTGTAACCCCGGGTTATCACCCATTAGTACACTTAGCAATAATATTCTTATACCCCCAGGTCATCACCTATTAGTACACTTAACAATAATATTCTTGTACCCCCGGGTTATCACCCATTAATACATTTAACAATAATATTCTTGTACCCCTGGGTTATCACCCATTTGTACACTTAACAATCATAGTATATAATAGGCATACACACATCCTTTTAAAATTCATAGTCATTTAAACCAATTAATTATATACTTCTCATACGTATTTTAATCTCATCAATACATATATTTATTTAATTCGTTTAGTATCGGCCACATAATCTCCAAGGCCAACATACAGTTCAAATGATTTAAAGTATTATTTCCCAAATACTTCCTAAAAATTCTGCACGAGACTAAGTCCATCTAATAACAGCTTTCTCACCCAAATTCATTGTGTAACTTAATCTTGGGGTAAAATGGAAATTCCCAAAAATTTGAAACTATCACTCGAACCAGAATGGGCTGTTGGTCGAATGACTGCCACATGTCATTCGAACGACTTCGCGCGAGATCCTTATCTCATGCAAACGACCTATGGGCGACTTCGCGCGAGACTCTCTGTCTCGTCTTTTCCCCCAAAATTTCTGCGTTTTCCCATAATTTTCTACTCTAAAACCTCTATTTTTCAATATCATCTTCCCAAACAATAAATCCAATTAATTCTGTAATATATTTAGATGATTTCTAACAACCTAGAATCACTAAATCTTCACCATACATCAATTAATTTCGAAATCCCCAAATCAAACCAATAAAACTCTAGTTCTTCCAATTTCAATTCAAGAACCATTTTAACCCAGATTTGTTCATGGAAAATTATCATAAATCCGTGAATGTAATCCTTTCTACATGAAGGAATTTAATCTCTTAAAATTTTAGTCCCAAAATAAATCAAATCATCAAATTTCCATCAAATTAATTCTCATAAACTTGAGGGGTTATCACCTACTCTAATATGAACACAATTATTACTAAAACAAGCAAGTGATATACACTTGCCTTGAATATGATGGTCTGATCCATTGGTGATGTTGGTATAGATGCGTTCCTCTCTTCGCGATTTATGCGTTGGTGGAATTTTCGGTGAAAAAGCTTATGCCTTTCTCCAAGAACACCTATGGAGTCCTTCTTCTTCCTTTTAGGTTTTCCCTCTTTCTCACTTAGGTTTAGCATCTGATGGGAAATGTCTCCAATGTAACTTTCTTATTTAATTACTAATTTTCGTCATTAATTAAACCCCCAAAAATCAAAATTACAAAACTACCCCTACGGGGTGCCGGTTTGGCCAAAAATATTCCGGCGTCCAAATAAAATACTCGGGTAGTGCTTTCTGACTATTTCAACCCTACCAAACTCAACGGCGCACTCGAAATGACCATATTTGTTAATAAAAATAAATTCTCTTTTTATCCCAATCAATTAGTCCCAACACGACTTACACACGTGTCAGACTTAAATTACCAAAATGCCGTATATTTCACTCTTCGCAAATTATCAAATTTCATAATTCCATATTAAAGATCACACAGTAATATTCCATAATTCTCAACAATAAATATTAAACTTTGGCACGCTATTTAATAATTATTTTAATCCGAATTAATAAAAAATAAATTTCTCGCATTTTGATATAATTAATCCAACAATAATAATTAATCACATACTTATTCGCATAATAATAATTAATCACATAATTATCTAAATCATCAAAAATACGGGGGTTTATAGGCGAGGGGGGTGCCGGAGAGGGATGTTGTTCGGGGTTTGGGACTCGCCGACGATAGAGGAGAGAGAATGGAGGTCCGGCTATGGCATGTATAACATCGGTCGGAGTTTGGTGAGAGGGCTGGGCTATCCGATTTAGAGGGTTAGGGGTGGTTTAGGATATGGGGTAAGGTGTTTGAGTGTGATTTGGGTTTTTTGGATGTGGTGGCATAAAAGATTGAGGTGGGTGAGAGGTGTGTTAATGGACGAGAGAGAGTGTGTGGGTATTGTAGGGAAGAAGATGGGGGGTTGGGGATGGTTGTGTGTGAGTTAGTTGTAGGGTAATTAGGTGTGTGTGAGTGAGTTAGTTTAGGTGTGGGTGGGTGTAGTTAGGATAAGTGGGTTTATGTGTGTGTTTAATTTGGACCCTTAAAAATAAAACTAATAAAACTAAAAATCTAACTGAGATGTCTAGATAACTGAATGGAAATGATGGAGGTGTCTACTACAAAGACCTACAACTTCCACCAGGGCTGCAACACGTAAAACAATCCAACTCTCTAGTTCTGGTATCCCTGTGGCTAAGCACCTGATATGATACATATATATAGCAAAAGAGAGAATATATGAAAGAGACAGGTCAGAGCACGATGTTTTAAAAATATTTAGCAAGTATTTAAAACTGCAATGATGCAAGTATTATGTGCATGTTAGATATTGCACTAACATTAGATTCTCACCTCTCATCTATTATGCACGCCTAACATACATCTAACCCACACTAGCTAAGTTACTCGGCCTAACTAGTTCGAAATCATATATCATCATCTACAATCTCCATTATTATACCCGAATCGTCCATACAATACGTAAAAGAAATAGTTTATCTCACATAACTAAAAGTTCTATTATTCACCATTCGAGTGGTTAGTCTTTTACCCACTAAGATTATTTTATTTCTCATTTATAAAAAATCTACTAATTTCACAAAGTAGAATGTTCCCAATTATTTTCATAAATATATTTAGTCACATCACCCCTATATATATACATATCAATCCTACACCCTTAGGTAAACACCACTTGGTGCAAAGCATTTTATTATTATCACTTTATCTACCAGTTTCACACATTAGAAATATTTTCAAGTTCTTATATACATATATACATATAGTCACATCATCCCTATACATATATATACTGTTTCTCACGCCCGGGTTAGCACCCATTAATGCACTCAATAACAATATGATATAATAGGTATACACACATCCTATTAAAAATTCATAGGTTTTCACCCAACCTAAATTATATACATCTCATACGTATTTTATTCTCATTACTACGTATGGTATTTTTAAATGCAATTACTATCACTCGAGTAATTCTTGTACCCCCAGGTTATCACCCATTACTACACTTATCAATCATAATCCTGTACCCACGGGTTATCACCCATTAGTACACTTAACAATAATATTCTTGTACCCCCGGGTTATCACCCATTAATACACTTAACAATTATATTCTTGTACCTCCTGGTTATCACCCATTAGTACACTTAACAATAATATTCTTATACCCCCGGGTTATAACCCATTAGTAAATTTAACAATAATATTCTTGTACCCCTGAGTTATCACCCATTGGTAAACTTAACAATCATAGTATATAACATGCATACACACATTCTATTAAAATTCATAGGCATTTACCCCACCTAATTATATACTTGTCATATGTATTTTAATCTCATCACTACGTATAATATATTTAATTCGATTACTATCGCTCATGTAATCTCTAAGGCCAACATACCATTCTAATTATTTAAAGTATTATTTCCCAAATACTTCCCAAAAATTCCGCACTAGACTAAGTCCATCGAATAACAGTTTTCTCACCCCAAATTTATTGCGTAACTTAAACTGGGGGTAAAATGGAAATTCCCAGAAATTTGAACCTCTCGCTTGAACCAGAATGGGCTCTCACTCGAACGATTGCCACATGTCGTTCGAATTTAACCCATTTTAAAACCCTAGTTCTTCCAATTTCAATTCAAGAACCATTTTAACCCAGATTTGTTCATGGAAAATTATCATAAATTCTTGAATGTAATCCAATCTACATGGGAAATTTAATCTCTTAAAGTTTCAGTCCCAAAATAAATCAAATCATCAAATTTCCATCAAATTAATTCTCATAAATTTGAGGGGTTATCACCTACTCTAACATGAACACAATTATTACTAAAACACGCAAGTAATAAGCACTTGCCTCGAATATGATGGTCTGATCCATTGGTGATGTTGGTATAAATGCGTTCCTCTCTTCGTGACCTATGCGTTGGTGGAATTTCCGGTGTAAAAGCTTGAGCCTTTCTCCAAGAACACCTATGTAGTCCTTCTTCTCCCTCTTAGGGTTTTCCCTCTTTCTCACTTAGGTTTAGAATCTGATGGGAATTGTCTTACCCACGTACCTTTATTATTTAATTACTAATTTTTGTCATTAATTAAACCCACAAAAATCCAAGTTACAAAACTACCCCTACGGGGTGCCTGTTTGGCCTAAAATATTCTGGAGTCCAAATAAAATACCCGGCTAGTGTTTTCTGACTATTTCAACGCTCCATACTCAACGACGAACTCGAAATGGCTATATGAGTTCATAAAAATAAATTCTCTTTTTATCCCAATCAATTAGTCCCGACACGACTCACGCGCGTTTCAGACTTAAATTACCAAAGTGTCATATATTTCACTCTCGACAAATTATTGAATTTCATAATTCCATATTACATATTACACAGTAATATTCAATAATTCTCAATAATAAGTATTAACCTTTGGCACGCTAGTTAATAATTATTTTAATTCGGATTAATAACAAATAAATTTCTCGCATTTTAATTTAATTAATCCAACAACACTAATTAATCACATACATATTCCCACAATAATAATTAATCACATAATTATTTAAATCATAAAAAATAAGGGGTGTTACATACTTCCCCCCTTACAATGGAATTTCGTCCCGAAATTCGAATAAAGTATACTAAGAATAGACAACGCTGTAAAAATATTGTGCATCGCATCCTTGGGCTCCCAAGTATGCTACTCCGTAGCACCCATATTTTATTCTATCGAGTACCCTTAATAATGAACACTTCACATGTGTTTGTTTTAAACTCCAGGTTACCCTGTCATATAGGCTCTTTCCCAAGCCTTACCGTTTAAGTTCCACTACTTAAACTTTATTTTAGATATTCCTTAATAATGAACACTTCACATGTGTTTGTTTTAAACTCCAGGTTACCCTGTCATATAGGCTCTTTCCCAAGCCTTACCGTTTAAGTTCCACTACTTAAACTTTATTTTAGATATTCCCTATATAACCTTCTATTATTTCACCTTAGTAGATTTATCTTCCTTTTATACGAGTAAATTAATTGTTCCATATATATTTCACACACAATATACATGATAATCACAACTCTTGTCCGATATTTGCCATTTTAGTTGGTCCCCCATATCTCTATCAAGTAGGTTGACAACCAAGTTCACCGTGTCATACTTCTACTGGCACTTTTCCTAAATGCTAATTCATAGGAGTTATTGAACACAACTCCACTAGTGGAAGGTACTGCTCTCTTCCTCTCCGATGATTTTAGGGGCACATAAAATTTTCTCTCCCGCATCCGATTAGACCGCCTGTCCTGCCCATCCCTTTATGGATATTAGGTCGTACTCAATCTCATTTCAACACCTATAATCTCACCATCTCATCTACATGATAAGAACCTCAAGGATACTCTCCCATTCTTTAGTGGAAGAAGCGCTTACTGGTTTCGGATTGTCCACCCCTTTTTCCAGCAGTCAGGTGACCCACTGCAAGACTAACCTTGCAGTATTACTCTACATCATAACCCGTCACCACTGTTATGTGGAACCTGATACATTTTATACTCTCTTGAATGTACTTCTAACCGTTATACATGTGATTTTGTCGCACCGCGTTATACAAATCTTGAAATGTAAGTCTCTAACAAATCTTATGGAATAAGCTTCAGCTTACCTGACTACATGTTATCGAATTCACATTATAATCATGATCCACTTGATTAATTCAATCACCTAGGGAGCCCATACACCCTATGGCTCGCGCAACATTGTACAATTGACATGTAATTTTCTTACTTCAATTCTCGCATACCTAGTATGCTGATGTAGTAGGGGTGCACTCAACCACCTCACTAGTCATCACTTATTCAATCCTTCAATGGCATCATTGCTCTGTTCAGAATGATACTAATACTAGGCGACTCTACTGGCCTTAAGTCATAATGGAATTATCAACTCTCAATTATATTCTTTTATAGGTACAATAACTAACGTACAAAACTTATGTACTATCGACCAAAATTCTCTCTAACTCCCGATATTCGCTAGTTTCATGTGTGGGATGTCTCGCAAAGTGAAATCCAAATAAGGAACCCCCCGATACACTACTATCTAACCTAGTCGGTTGTCGAGGTCCGTAAGTCATTCAGTTCATACTATGTACTTTCCCACTTTATCTGTATTTTGACATAAAATTCTACTCGTCCCCTATCATGAACCAAAAATGTAACAGGAAGCATGGCGCTCTTACTATTCCAAGCACTTGGCGCTATAAATATATACTGAGCTATATTTTGCTGCTCGATAAAGAACACAATGTATCATGAGTCTTAACAGTGAAATAAATTCCTATGCACTGGAATCACATATAATTAGACATCATACTCGCTGAGGTCTACAATACCATGCAAGTTACATATAGACACATATCTGGTCCCAACTCTATTTCAGGTGGCGCCATAAAAAACAAAAATTACTTCCCCCGGATTACCCGATACGATTGTCATAACACTAAATTTACTATCGTTCAAACATATGGTAATTAATCACTACCCATTACCATAATATAATCTACTAATGCTAACTCAATACAGTAGTAAATTATAACAACAAAATATACCCTTAGGGCCCACTCGGTTCACTCACGGGTGACATAAAAAATGCTCCGCTATCAACGAGAAATACGTTCATAACCAACGTTCCTACTCAACTCGACCCGCATGAGAGTTTTAGGGTCTCCAATTTACATATAAGTTGTGACACACCCATGTCAATAGAATTTATCCTTTATTCACAAGGAAAAATCAAAACCTCACCAGTATCTCCAAATCAAGGGGTCTCAGCACGTGGATGATAACCCGACCCATGGACATCTGCAATCTTTATACATCTAGGATTTCATCCAATAGTTTGTCCCCTCTCATTATGGATAATTTATTCCATCACGTGGATTTCACACCCATTATTGAAACATTGGCCCAAAATCTCTAGGCCTCAATTATGGATTTTCTAAACTCCCATTTACATCCCGAGCCCCATCGACCCTGACATACAAAATGCCACTCTTAACTAGGACTCCACTGGTCCAACATAAACCCATCACTCTCGATTTGTAAATTTCCTGAGCCTAATTCTCTTGACCCAAATTCCTTTTTTGGAAGTCTCGCTCATCCAGTTACTATACCGAACTGGCATGATTTACTAGCTCTAATATCTTCGGTCTCACTTCTCAATTGTGGACACATTTAGTACTTGTAGCTCTACTTTCTTCTCATGGGGAACTTCACGAGTCACTTACCCATTACTATTACCACTGACCATTTTGGAATGTCCTTCCCCAAACCGGTAGTCTTAACTCACAATTGTTCCTCCATGGTCCCTTTGGCTACGTTGGCCTTTTGGAACTCTGGTTGGCCTCCATAGTCATGATTGACTTCATCGTCACTTTGTAGGATGTTAATCAATCAAAATCATCTAAATGAATTCCCTATTGGGCACACTCTCACGTGGTGTTTCATTAACACCGTTAAGTTCAATCTTGCCTTCTAGCCATATTTTTCAACCCTCCTGGATCACTTCTTCTGGAAAGATTGCAAAAAAAGTAACTGTATAACCTTGATGGAATCAACATTAGTCATCTTAGCTGGATTTCTCATCGATGCTCATATTCTACTCACGGGTCCTTTATCAACTATAGACCCTTTGGATAATTTATGCCCTTCTACCAGGTATGAAGTTCATTATACAATTCAACCGTTCCCTCACGATCGGTCTTTAGCTTACTGACTATGCCAAGTTTCAAATTTTGACTTGCATCTGTTTTACAACATCGAATGGAAGACCTCAAGGTCAACTCGTACCCAAATTTCTCTTTAAATTTCAAACACACTTTCTACACTTGCTGATTGATTTTAATCACTCTATGTCGCTCCTAAGAGCTACCAATTTAATTCCAAATTTAATTCTGAGTGTCGTTACACTTCACTCTACGCAATTGCCTTTGGATTTTCTACTTCCGTTGGCCTTTTACACTTTCTCTCTTTCTTCTTCGCATCTTCACTAATGGTTTTCAAAAGATTCCTTCTAATTTCTCCCTTATCGACTACACTAGGTGGTCCTGAAATCACTCCACCATTTCCTACGACCATGCTCTGGGAATCTACTGTTCCCGAGTGATGATCTCATTATCATTTGTTAAAGCAATACTTATGGCAACATTTGTCACGCTCACCATTCTCAAATTACTTTATGTCTTCAGTCGAGTTTCTTCTCCTGAAGTCCTTCTTTTGGCCTTCGCTGGTCGTACCAAAATGTTCGGTGTTTGAGTCACAAAAAATTTCATATAATGGGTCACATCCATTATAATTCACAGCAGGAGAATGTATGTTGCATACGTAAGGGAACACAACAATCTTATCCTAAGGCTTTACATAAAAGAACGCTACGCTGAACCGTAATAAGCTGCACAGATCCTAAAAGGCTCTAGAACCTGATGCTCTGATACCACCTGTCACACCCTGCCGAATAAAATATAGGGTGATCAGTCCTTTACTAAATTTAAAGCAGAATGTTTAGTTGGCTCATTTTTAGCATCACTGTCGAAAAACATATAAACATAATAATCACCTCATATAGAATTAAGCTAGGCATCAAAACCTTTTTCCTTTTTACATATAACTAAATAAAACCATCTCTCTATTTAATTATGAAAATGTAAACCATTAATCATACACATGAATATACTAAACATGGATCAAACAATAGCATAAATAAGACTGGGTAAAAACCAACCAGTTCAAAACTCCATATTTACGTACTCATAGTAAGATTCCTTCAAACTAAAATAACTACAAAGTAAACTGAATAATAACTATGATAAAAACAAGGAATCGACAACACATGCCCCAACTGATATGTCTAGATAACTGAATGAAAATGATGGAGGCGTCTACTGCAAAGACCTACATCTTCCACAACAGCTGCACCACGTAAAACAATCCAACTCTCTAGTTTTGGTATCCCTGTGGCTGAGCACCTCATATGATACATATATATAGGAAAAGAGAGAAGATATGCAAGAGAAGGGTCAGATCCCGATGTTTTAAAAATATTTGTCAAGTATTTAAAACTGTAATGAAGAAAGTGTTATATGCATGTTAGATATCGTACTCATATGAGATTCTCACCTCTCATCTATTGTGCACGCCTAATGTACATCTAACCCACACTAGCTAAGTTACCCGACCTAACTAGTTCAAAATCTTATATCATCATCTATAATCTCCAGTAATATACCCGTATCATCCATAAAATACGTAAAAGAAATAGTTTATCTCACATAACTAAAAGTTCCATTATTCACCGTTCGAGTGATTAATCTTTTACCCACGAAGATTATTTTATTTCTCATTTATACAAAATCTATTAATTTCACAAAGTATAATGTTCCCAATTATTTTCATAAATATATATAGTCACATCACCCCTATATATATACATATCAATCCTACACCCTTAGGTTAATACCACTTGATGCAAAGCACTTTATTATTATCACTATATCTACCAGTTTCACATAGTAGAAATATTTACAAGTTCTTATATACATATACTCACATCATCCCTATACATATATATATATTGTTTCTGCACCCCAGGCTAAGACCCATTAGCGCCCTTAACCATAATAATCTTGCACCCTCGTGATAGCACCCATTAATGCACTCAATAACAATATGATATAATAGGTATACACACATCCTATTAAAAATTCGTAGGTATTCACCCAACCTAAATTATATACATCTCATACGTATTTTATTCTCATCAGTACGTATGGTATTTTTAAATGCAATTACTATCACTCATTTAATTCTTATACCCCCAGCTTATCACCCATTAGTACACTTATCAATCATAATCTTGTAACCCCGGGTTATCACCCATTAGTACACTTAGCAATAATATTCTTATACCCCCAGGTCATCACCTATTAGTACACTTAACATTAATATTCTTGTACCCCCGGGTTATCACCCATTAATACATTTAACAATAATATTCTTATACCCCTGGGTTATCACCCATTTGTACACTTAACAATCATAGTATATAATAGGCATACACACATCCTTTTAAAATTCATAGGCATTTACACCACCTAATTATATACTTCTCATACGTATTTTAATCTCATCAATACATATATTTATTTAATTCGATTAGTATCGCTCACGTAATCTCCAAGGCTAACATACAGTTCAAATGATTTAAAGTATTATTTCCCAAATACTTCCTAAACATTCTGCACTAGACTAAGTCCATCAAATAAAAGCTTTCTCACCCAAATTCATTGCGTAACTTAATCTTGGGGTAAAATGGAAATTCCAAAAAATTTGAACCTATCACTTGAACCAGAATGGGCTGTCGGTCGAACGACTGCCACGTGTCATTCGAACAACTTTGCGCAAGATCCTTATCTCGTGCAAACGACCTATGCGCGACTTCGCGCGAGACTCTCTGTCTCGTATTTTCCCCCAAAATTTCAGCGTTTTCCCATCATTTTAACCTCTAAAACCTCTATTTTTCAATCCCATCTTCCAAAACAATAAATCCAATTGATGCTGTAATATATTTAGATGATTTCTAACAACCTAGAATCACTAAATCCTCACCATATATCAATAACTTTCGAAATCCCCAAATTAAACCAATAAAACTCTAGTTCTTCCAATTTCAATTCAAGAACCATTTTAACCCAGATTTGTTCATGGAAAATTATCATAAATCCATGAATGTAATCCTTTCTACATGAAGGAATTTAACCTCTTAAAATTTTAGTCCCAAAATAAATCAAATCATCAAATTTCCATCAAATTAATTCTCATAAACTTGAGGGGTTATCACCTACTCTAATATGAACACAATTATTACTAAAACAAGGAAGTGATATACACTTGCCTCGAATATGATGGTCTGATCCATTGGTGATGTTGGTATAGACGCGTTCCTCTCTTCGCGATTTATGTGTTGGTGGGATTTTTGGTGAAAAAGCTTATGCCTTTCTCCAAGAACACCTATGGAGTTCGTCTTCTTCCTTTTAGGTTTTCCCTCTTTCTCACTTAGGTTTAGCATCTGATGGGAAATGTCTTACCAATGTACCTTTCTTATTTAATTACTAATTTTTGTCATTAATTAAACCCCTAAAAATCAAAATTACAAAACTACCCCTACGGGGTGCCGGTTTGGCCAAAAATATTCCAGCGTCCAAAGAAAATACCTGGGTAGTGTTTTCTGACTATTTCAACCCTACCAAACTCAACGGCGCACTCGAAATGACCATATGTGTTAATAAAAATAAATTCTCTTTTTATCCCAATCAATTAGTCCCGACACGACTTACACACGTGTCAGACTTAAATTACCAAATTGCCGTATATTTCACTCTTGGCAAATTATCAAATTTCATAATTCCATATTACAGATCACACAGTAATATTCAATAATTCTCAACAATAAATATTAAACTTTGGCACGCTATTTAATAATTATTTTAATCCGAATTAATAAAAAATAAATTTCTTGCATTTTAATATAATTAATCCAACAATAATAATTAATCACATACTTATTCGCATAATAATAATTAATCACATAATTATCTAAATCATCAAAAATATGGGGGTTTATAGGCGAGGGGGGCGCCGGAGAGGGATATGGTTCGGGGTTTGGGACTCGTCGACGATAGAGGAGAGAGAATGGAGGTCTGGATATGGCATGTATAACATCGGCCGGAGTTTGGTGAGAGGGGTGGGCTATCCGATTTAGAGGGTTAGGAGTGGTTTAGGATATGGGGTAAGGTGGTTGAGTGTGATTTGGGTTTTTTGGATGTGGTGGTATAAAAGATTGAGGTGGGTGAGAGGTGTGTTAATGGACGAGAGAGAGTGTGTGGGTACTGTAGGGAAGAAGATGGTGGGTTTGGGATGGTTGTGTGTGAGTGAGTTGTAGGGTAATTAGGTGTGTGTGAGTGCGTTAGTTTATGTGTGGGTGGGTGTAGGTAGGATAAGTGGGTTTATGTGTGTGTTTAATTTGGACCCTTAAAAATAAAACTAATAAAACTAAAAATCTAAAAATAAATTTCCTACTCTAAAAATAAAATAAAGACTCAATAAAAAAATGATACTAAAAAAAATAAAAATCTATTAAGCTAAAAACTAAAATCCTACAAAAAAAATGTAAAATCTAATAAATCTAAAAATAAATGAAATCCGAAAAAAAACAAATCCTAATAAAATAAAACTAGAAACTAATAAATTGAAAAATAAAATAGAAAATAAAACCTAAAAATTCTAAATAAATCAAAAATAAAAACTAGTCAAACTAAAAATCTAAAAAAATAAAGAAAAAGGCACAAACTAAACACACAGGGGGTCCGTGGTAGGTTTAGGCTCAGGTAAGTTTACGGGAATGAGGAATTAGCTCCATTTTAACTGCAAATTGCCTCGAAATATAGCTTTTGACACCGCAACTAAAATAAGCCTGCATATTCAACATTTACATGCATAAGATCCAAATTGTCGAGAATTAGTAACTAAAATACATCTATTCGGGGTATAAAATGTACACTTTTGGGTGTTTATCACTATCAATCATATCAACTTTTAGAGGTTCATCATCATCAGGTGGTTGTTTGACTAAATTAAATACATTAAGATCCATGGTCATATTTCCAAATGATAAATTCAATTGTGCACTACAACACCTAATAATTGCATCAGAAGGGGCGAGGAATGGACGATCCAAAATGACAGGAACTTGTGCATTAAGATTATGCACATTCTGGGTATCCAACACCACAAAATCAACTAGAAAGACAAACTATCCCACCATAATTAAGACATCCTCAATAACACCTCTTGGAATTTTAACGGATCGGTCGGCTAAGGATAAAGTAATCTTAGTCGGCCTTAAATATCCAAAGCCTAATATCTCATACACAGTATACAACAGAAGATTCACGATGGCACCTAAATCCAAAAGGACTTTCTCAATGGTGTGTTCCCCGATCATGATGGAGATCGTCGGAGTTACGAGATCTTTATACTTGATGGGGGTCCTATATGAGATGATGGAGCTTGCTTTCTCAGCGATAAAAGATTTCTTCAGAAAGTTTGTGCTTCTGTTCAAGGTACAAAGATCCTTCAAAAATTTAGCGTAGGATGGAACTTGTTGTATGGCATCAAGCAACGGGATATTAATTTGTACGTACTTAAATACTTCCAACATTTTGGCCACTTGCGCCTTTTTCTATTTTGGTACTAAACGTTGTAGAAATGGAGCTTTAGGGACATATGTCCCAACAGATGGTTCAGAACAAGAGGGCGAGGAAAAAGTCAGATTAATAGGTGGGTCCTTCTTTTCCATACCTTTCTTGGATTCCCTCATGGTGGGTCGTGTGACATTAGTCTCAATTTCTTTACCTGACCTAAGCATGATTATAGCCTTAGCACGCTCTTGGGTAGTGGATGTTCTAGTGTTGTCTTAGACAACGAATTGACCCCTAGGCATGTTACCCTTAGGATTAGGCTTATGTTGGCTTGGGATCATTCCTTTATTTCTCTCGCTCAAGGCGTTGGCCAGTTGACTCACTTTTACTTCTAATTTGGCAATCGATTAGGTGTTGACATGAAAGTTTTGTTGTGTAGATTGGAAGGAACTTTAAGTGGCCTGTTGGAATTGCAGGATACTTTGGGCAAGTAAATTCATCGTTTCTTCTAAAGATTGAATCTTTTGGGGTGAAGGGAACGGCGGTGCGGGGGTGCTCTTTTGAAAACCCGAAGGTGGGTTACTTGAAGATTGACCTCCACTACCCTGGTATTGACCTTTAGACCATGAAAAGTTGGGATGATCCTTCCAACCTGGATTGCACAAGTTGGAAAATGGTCCGTACTTGTCTTTTTTTTATGGGGGGAGTTTGCTTTCTCAGTGAGAGCTTTATGGGCCGAAAGGGTGTGGCAAATTTCTACAAGGTGGTCGAAACTATCGCAAAGCAAACACATAGGTGACCCTACATGTTGTACGACGGCACGTGTTGCTCGGTTACCCTCTTTACACATTTCTAAGGCTTCTAAACGTCAGACCAAGGTGGCCATTTTTCCATCTACTCCAAAACCTTGTTCTTCTAGGTGAGCATTACCCTCATTAATTATGGTGGTCCTCAAATCCTAATGGGTTGGCCATCACTAGGACTTTTGAGTAACAGATTCTAAAAATGACCATGCGTAAACGTCACTCTTTTCTGTGAAATCTCAACTACAGAAAAGTTCAAGCATTGATCGATTAGTGTAATCGAAACCCTCATACAAAATATGGATTTGATGACCCAATTCAATTCTATGGTGAGGACATTGCAGGAGAAAGTCCACTAATATTTCCAAGTACCTCCATAAAGTAACTCCCTCTTTTTGATTGAAATTATTAATGGCATGGAGTATTGCTTCTGCCTTTTATTTAGGAAAAAACTTTTGCAAAACTTCAACACTCAAGTGATTCCATGTAGTGATGGAATTTGGTTCAAGTGAGAGTAGCCAACTCTTAGCTTCGTCCTTCAAAGAAAATGGAAACAATTTTAGTTTAACAATCTTATTGGTGAGTTGTTGTAACCTAACCGTTCCAAAAATTTATTCAAACTCACGCACGTGGAGGTATGGGTCCTCCTTTTCTGTGCCTCAAAAGATGGGAAGTAAATTAATTATCCTCGATTTGAACTCAAAATTATTTTCATTATGCGGGGGAAGAAGTATGCATGTCGGTTGGCTTGCCCTATTGGGATAGATGTAATCCTTTAGTGCATGAGTTGCTAGCTCATCTCCCATCTCGGTGAAAATAGAGTTTCCACCTATAACAGTATTGGGAATACTAGCCTCCACTCTAGCTAAACGACCCATAGAATCTCGACATCAACCTTGCATACACAGCGCTCACTCAATTTTTAATTTTGTTTAATTTTATTGTTTTAATATGGAAAGCAAATAATCTCACACGGGACCACAAAATTCCTAAGCTAAAACAAAGCAATTTTGAGTTTATCTGAATTAGCTGAGGGTAAGTTCAATTTTTAAGATCTAGTTGCCCGAGATTATTCGATGACAATGGGTCTCCGAAATAATCTCCCTAATTAAAGAGCTCCTAATTATTAACGATGGAGAATTTCAAAGACGACCAACTCGGGACTATCGCCTCAATTACCAAATTTTTCCTCTAGGTAGATGGTCGGAACGAAGACTCATTTAAAACCACCAATCCTAGTCAAGATCAAAATGGCATCGATTTGAAAATTCCATGTTTGGATTAGATTTTAAGCCTAGCCTTGAAAATAAAATGCCTATGAGCTATGTGACACCCTATGGCCAATGTCTAATAAATTTTAAATTAAAATTACGGCTTGAGTTATGTAGATGCTCGGGTAGCTTAATGATTTCTGGTCCAATGAAGGGTCATTAAATCCCCACCTTATCTTAAAATTGGGTTTTTCCCTTAAGTAAAATTGTGCAACGTGCTTATTGAAATTTGCGAAAATAGTTTTACGTAGGAGCACACAAGACTTACCCCCGACATGAACTTTTTACAGTCACTTGTTTACACCGTGTCGAAGTTTTATTTGACGTCAATCTGAGGGAAATATCTCCTCCATTTCAGTCGTCTCCGAGAGTACCTTGTGCGTGTCACAATATTGCACAAGTAACTTTAGAGCTTTTTCCATGGTTTCTTTCTTTTTCGTGTTTTTTTCTCTTTTCTCACTATTTTTTTAGTCTCTTCTTTTTGTTTTTTTATCTGGAAAAAAACATAAAAATCATACCAAGCGTAAAGTGCAACAAAAAATATTGAGTATACAAATAATTATGTATGCACTTACAATGCATTTTTTGTTTTAAAGAGAACAAAAATTTAATAAAAGCACACTATAAGATTGCAATATATATATATATATATATATATATATATATATATATATATATATATATATATATATATATATATATAATAAGTTACAAGGGCGTTTTCACTGTTCAATAAGATGATAACACATTTAAGGGTTGAGATTAAGGCCACCTAGGCCGGAAATGGAGCGCTGAGATTTAATACACTTTCTCTCGAATCTCTGATATATCAAAATAACCTCAACTATCGATTTTTGTTGTCATAAAATGGACATCACAAGGAGAGTGCACAGGTGTCAAAAAATACAATAAAGCTTATTGAACAGATGGCATAAGGATTTTTGTTTTCATAAAAGGGACAGCACAAGGACGGCAAAAAATACAATAAAGCTTATTGAACAGATGGCATAAGGATGTTACTAAAGATTTTTGCTTTCCACCCAACTCTAATAAAACAAAGAATACACCTATAACTTATCTCTCTCTCTCTAATAGAGCAAAGAATAACGCATACACCCAACTCTAATATTCAGTCCCCCCACCCCATACACGAAAGCGCTTCTCTCTCTCTAGAGCCAAGATCTTATGGATGTATTTTCCTTCACTCCCATTATTTGTATATCATATCACTCCCAGATAAAATGTACACTCTCATCAAGATTTTTATGGAGGTTTCACCGTGTTTTCCTTATTAAATATACATCTAATGAGGTTTGAATATCATTTTTTCCCCTTCACTCTTCTAGTGGCCGGAGCTAATCTTCTTCGTATCTGTGCTGAAAAATGCATCTGAAGATGTATGGTTTAATGCATTTGTTTTTTTCCCAAAAAAATGATTTTTTTAAAACAAAATGCTTCATCTTCCCCACTTTATTCTATTTAACTATGATGTCTTCAATGCTTTTGAAGAGGAAAGGTTTTACACGTTGCCCCTTTCACTCGTCCGGTGGCTGGAGCTGATCTTCTTCATATCTGTCCTGAAAAATGCACCTGAAGATGTATGGTTTAATGCATTTGTTTTTTTCCGCAAAAAAATGATTTTAAAAAAAATTCTTCTCCTTCCCCATTTTAGTCTATTTAACTATGATGTCTTCAATCCTTTTGAAGAGGAAAGGTTTTACGCATTGCCCTTGTTTGGTTCAGTGCATTTGTTTTTTACGTCAAAAATTAATTTTTTAAAAAAGGCTTCGTTTTCCCCATTTTAATCTTCTTTAACTGTGATGTCTTCAGTGGTTTTAAAGAAGGCTCAATTCATTTCCTCGGTTATTTATTTCATATGGTTTCATAAACAAGAAAATAATGATGTATACGTTCTCTCCATCTCTCTCTCACTCTGATTTGGATTTTATTGTTTAGGTTTTGTTTTACAAATCTCTTTTTTTCAGATCGACAAACTATTCAGGTTTGTGGGATTCGACTTTTGACATCTCATCTATTGGGATTCAAATTAAATTTAGAGCTTATTTGATTTTTTTTTGGATGTCTTGAAGTACCAAATCCATAGATATAAAGGATTTCGTTGTTGATTTATCTTTTGGTTCACCCTACATTTGATATTTTTCTATTTATTAATGCGTTTTTTTATCGGTTCTCTAATGCATTTTTTGGTCTGATTTACTTATGTCATATTATTTGGAGTTTTTACTTTTGACACTTTCAGTGACCATATTCCATTTATCCAAGACCTAAAACTTCAGAGTTGTTGCTTATATTTTCATGGATATGGTACAAGAACTAAACACATGGAATAAGGCTACTTTAACCTGATGTGAGTGTCTTGAATATCTTTCTTTGTTATATTAAACATGTGTAGGTGTTTTTAATAAAATCCTTTCTTTCTGATAGATTTTTTAGTTAACTCGGTTGTCGTATATTAATTGTTTTCAGGAAGCAATATTTTTCACTTATGTCATGAATGATTTTTCTCCATTGACATGATTTGATGGTAAATACATTATTTTTTTTTCTTTTCGAAACTTGAAATATATTTTCTTCCTTTATAGCGGGTGTTAACATTTGAAATCTGAAAATTAATTTTCTGCCATTTTGTAGGTATTATTGACATTTGTCATCTACAGATTTTGCAAGAGCAAGTAAAGAATGTCATTTTCATTTATTAAGAGTAAATATTTTATTGAGTATTGTGAGGGTGATTTATCAAAGGATGCGTGTGAACTTAATATTAAAATTTTATATGTCATCCTCGAGCCTCATAAATATAAACTGTTACTTTGTCATAATTGATAGCAAAAATAGTACATCTACTTTCTGCAGACACGCCAATCACAAATAAATGGAAGACAGTATAACCTTGAGCCAGACCAAAATTTCTATTATGCCTTGAACAGTTAATAAAAGTTGTCTGTTACACGTGTATCTATCTCTTGGGCTTTCACGATGTGACAACCCGCTCACCAAAATAAGTGGTAGCCAGCCCAATACTCCAATATTAAAGGAATCATAGATGGAATCATTCTCAGCATCACACTAGAATATAGAGTATCTGGGATAACGACCTAATATTTCAGAAAATGGGCACCTATATCGCAAGACGTCGGGAAGCGGCCATGTGCCTGCAGGGTAGTCAAGACCACACCCGGAATCTCCTACCCATCGCAGAAAAATATACAACAATAAGCGCTCACATGGGCTATGGACTTGTAATACCCCGTATTTTCATGGCTTTTAAATTTAAGGATTTATTAAATTTAATTCAGATAAATTAATTTAATTTTAATCCGGAATGTTGTTTTAAATATTTACTAGCGTGACGAGAGCTAGTAATTATTGGAAATTTGTTATTTGTGACATATTACTGGATGAGTATAGTAATATATGATATTTATTTTTATAATATTGTCACAAGTGAATAAGATGACAATTTTGGGAAATTTGAGTCGGGACGCGCCCGTGTCGCGTTGGGACTAATTATTGATAAATAAAAGTGAATACTTTATAAATTGTTCGTATGGTCATTTTGAGTCCGCCAACGCGTCCGGAAGGGTCGAGATAGTCAGAAAAGTTTACCCGGGGGTTTAGTTTGGGTCTCGGGGCGTTTTTAGGCCTAATTAGTACCCCGGGAGGGCATTTTGGACATTTCACATTTTTGGGTAATTTAACACACGAATTTTATAGGGTTATATCAGATGGAAAGTTTCATCTTCTAGGGTTAACACAAGGAAACACTAATGACGGCCATTGGAGAGGAAGAGGAGAAGCTCTCCAAGGAGTTCTAGGCCAAGAACACCTCCGATTGCACCGCCGTCACCACCAACGCGTAGATCGCGCAACGGGCTACGCAACCACACCAAAAACATCTGCAAGTCAGAACGTCGAAAATTCCAGGCAAGTGTTTATCTTGCTATTTTCGTTGGTGCAATTTTCATATTAGTTTAGTAATGATTAAGGATGAAATATATGGAAGAAAACCCAAATTTGTGATAGGAATTTGCATGTAGTAAAGACTTAAACATTATTCTGGAAGTCTCTTGTGATGTAGAAAGATAACCCATGAAATTTTGGTGTAAATAAGAAAGAAATTCTGGGATAAAACAGATTAGAATCAAGAGTTAGAGATTTTTGGGGTTCTTGAGTTTTAAATGAATTATGGTATGATTAATTCATGTTTAGTGATGTAAATTGACATGTTTTACGTTGAAAATACCTGATATGATGATATAAAGTTAGTAGTATCAATTCTGGTATGCTTGGGATTAGAAAATATGGATTTTGTGTAAATTTGGAGATGAAACCCGTAACTGCAATTCTGCAGATTTCGCAGACCTGCTTGATCGATCAATCGAGCCCAGAGCTTCGATCGATCGAAGGTTCGATCGATCGACCCCTCCTGGCAGACTCCTATTTCCTCTTTAAAAGAGTTAAATTCAAATTATTGTGAGATATTTCTTGGGCATCCTTAAAAAAATGTTTTGGGAGATAGGGAGGAGCAGTAGGACATGTGAATAGATTTTGGGACCCTTGATGTCGGGCAAAGATTGTATTTTGGAATAATTACATAAGGGTCGATGAATTTATGATTTAAAGAGAGAGACACATAAGAGAGTTACTTTGGGACAAATGTGTATACCTACTGAATTTTATACTTGGGAGGATAGAAATCCATGAGCGTTATGTAGTAAGTGGAAAAGTTCCTCAAATTAAAATAAGATGCGAATGGTTATACGTGATAACCAAATAATGAGAAATAAATACAAATGTCGTAATTATGGGAATTGAGAATTTACCCATTATTGATATGGTAATATTAGTATAGTTATATGATTGTGTATGCATATACTATCTATGTGTGAAAATCATGCCCACGCTACTTGCTATCCCTGAGGTTTCCGCGCTGGGACAGTCTTATCTCGATGGGACCTTTATAGGGGATATTGACTTGTACCCTAGAAGATAGATATACTAGGTACAGGCTAGTGATATGATAGTTCAGACGGTCCTAAGAGACCCAGACATGTGCCATCCTCTTAGAGACTTGGAATCTATTCTTCGCCTCATCTTGTTTGTGTATAGATATCCTTGGTACAGGCTATCGCAGTGATAGTTTTGACGGTCCAAAGGGACTTGGAATCTATACTTTGTCTCAATATTGTTTGAGTATGTGTTAATACAATTCGAGAGTGATTCCGAATTTTTATTCCCCTTAATGTGAGTGATATGGGGTTTGGATAGTAGAGTATGCTCGCACCATAGTTTTATTTGGGGTGCTGTTATGGTTTATATATATTTTACGAGTGGTTAATATATATATGAAATTTTGAAATCTGGAACTGCCTAGTGTGATGTGATATGTAGGACGTGGTTGATAACTCAAATTATAAATACTTGTGTTGAGAAAGTATAATATGACACTGGAAAACTTTATTGATTTATAAAGTTAAAATGAGAACTTTGGTTACTAATTGAAATAGTATCTTCAAACAATTGAATTGTTAAATTTTGAATCTTACGAGTAATATAAGATAAGTTAAACTATTGGGAAAGAATAGCGTGTTATATGATGAGATAGACCATTGTAAAGGTTAGTGATATAGGTGTGCACATTAGAAGAGAGGTGAGAATTTCTCAAGAGAGTGTCGCACTAATATGTTGTTGCATTGGCCTGTATCAATTTAAATACTTGCTAAAGGTATTTTAAATCAAACACACTATCGGGCTCTGACCCGTTTCTTTTTCTCTTTCTCTCTCTTGTATATATATGTATGTATTACAGGTGCCCAGCCACAGGGGCGTCTTGCTTAGGATCTCTTGGAAGGAACGCGCTGCAACTTAGGTGGGAGTTGCAGGTCTCTTGGTTAGACGACTTCGTTCATTCGGATCCACTCTTAGTTCTTTCATCTAGTTGGGCATGTGTAGCTCTTTCCATTATTCCGTTGTTGTTGGACATTTGTATTTCAGTTATTTCCAGTATTGTTACTATGGGATTTATTCAGTTTGGATGTGTGACCTTAGATTTCGTATGTTGACATTCGATTGACGAATGTATTATATTAATTGGATTATGTTGCAGAATTTAATGTGGTGTGATTCTTACTTACTGAATGTTGTTAATAAAATAAATGATTTTTCTTTATATAAAATTTGGAAAGTATGTATGAAAATGGTTTTGACACTTAGCTTAATTAATTAGGGTGTTAAATTGGAAAATTTTATTTTTCGACAGTGATGCTAAGAATGGACCAACTATTCACCTTGATTTAATTTAATAAAGGAGTGATCGCCCGGTATTTAATTAGGCGGGGTGTCACAGTTGGTATCAGAGCATCAGGTTCTAGTGTCCTTAGGATCTGTATGACTTATTATGCTTTCAGCGTTGCTTTGTTTGTTATAGAACCCTATGTTTAGGATTGTCGATTCCTTTGACGAGATTTCGTTCTCCAGCTATAATGTGTATACACTAGTGAATTCTAATTTCGTTCGGATGTGTGCGTGTGCCGAGCGATGAGGGATGTCAGAAGAGGACCGTTAAGCGTACATCAGGAGGCAGGGCTCAGTTGAGATTATGAAATATATCCAAAAATGATGACCGTAGTCGAGGTCACCTCCATTGTGGAATGAGAAGCCACGAATAGAAAGGCGACTAAGGTGCAGCAATGATTTTCAAATGCTGTTATAGTCAAATGAGGTGCAAGGGTAAACTTACCCAACGTATTACAAAAACGTGTAGATACTGTCAGTGAAAAAATTTAGAAATGCAAAAATTGTACGTGTTTACCAAAGGAGGTAAAGTATCCAAAGGCTTAAATATAGGACGGAGTGTGGAAAACTGAAAGTGAAAATTTAGAGAAAATTTTCTTGGCTTTCGGGATGAAATTATAATGGTTGTAACCAACCACAAATTTTAGAAGTGGAATGCTATGCCTATAGGAAAACCTTAGGTACAGTGTTGACCGTATGTTCCTTCCTTAACTGTTCAGGATTAGAAGCAAATGTGGTTCTGAACTCATCGAGAGAAGGCATGTCAGGGGTCCATTCGTGAATAGGAATCTTAACCGTTAGCGAGTTTTGTATCGGAAGATGTAGATACAAGTGGGGGAAACAACTCCGAGTGGTCAATCGACATGTAGTAATAGTTGATAACACTCAAAGAGGTAATTCTGATGGACGAACGATTCAGAGGTTGACAATGTCATATTTTGTCAATATAGATGATAACGCTTCTTTGTGGGGGAATTTAAAGGAATCGAAGAATTTAGTCGAGAATAAGACTGAATACAACGGTGGTGGTATAGCACCACAAAAAGGATGTGGATACACATCAGGAAAACCATTTAAATGCTTCAGATAGTTAAATTCTTACCAAGTGATGGTAAATTCAGTAAGTACTATGATAGATAGTAACATGATCTTTATGGTCTAAAAAGCTAAGAGAACAACCGGGATGGCTAACAGGAATCGAGTCTACTAAAGTCCGAGAGAAGGACAATCCTAACCTGGTTAGTAGGACAGGTGGTAGGTGAATTATGTGTTGAGGTATTTTGTGCGGAGTGAGATCGCTCACGATAATATGTTCCAAAATGAGAAAAAAAAGACAGGAATACGGTGCCTTGTAAGGCAACGATTAAAATAATTTTGTTTTGGATTGGGCAGACGTGTTATGTCCAAAACCATTTGTGCAGTCAAGACGATTGCCAGGATGGAAGTATAAGTTGTATCCTTAGAGGATGCGACGTGTTTGTGTGACACGAGCGAGTCACCATATTTTTGTTCATTGCTAGATTTGCATGTGAGACGAGCTTAATGCATATAATTATAAATGTTACCATTATGTGAATATTTTCCCTAGTGTAGCGGGATTTTTCTTTAAGTGATATCCGCGGAGGATGAATGAGTATATTAACAGTGTTTCATACTTTATTGAGGTTACTCGTTGTAGTGATGCGATACACAAGTATGATATTATCTTTGTTAAAACGTTATAGGAATGGTTAGTACGATAGTGGGCATTTATTGCAAGGCTATCGGAGTGGTTGCATTAGAGCAACATGTTTTACGTTTTGTTTTGGCGAGGCTTTACCTGTGAGAAGGTTGGACTCGCACTTATCTTATCTATCCTAGAGATTTTGAAGGAGATAGTGAGCTCAAGATATTCGATGCCAAAGTATGTATAGACTTTGTCAGTATAATTCCGTATGTATCGGGATTTACCATTGAGCAGAAAGATTTGACTCAGTATTATGTTTAGCACTCCGGACTTAGTGATAGAAAAAGGACATTGTTATATTCATCCCTTAGAGATGTGGGAGTTAATATTTATACCCCTATTATTAGGGAAGGTAATTTCGATAATTCCGATCGTATGTATCCGAGGTTTACAGAATGAAATTTCCATCAACCAGTACGATAGTGAAATTGGTGAAATGTTCTTTGTTAAGCATAATTATGGGAGAAAATGTAACTTTTCTGTCAAGGGACGGAATAAATTGGTATATACTATGGAGGGAGGACCTAACGGATTTAGATGACCGACAAGCTAGGTAGTAGTGTATTGGGGGGGTTCCTTGTTTGGATTTCGCTTTGCGAGACATCCCACGCATGAAACTTAGCGTAAGGTTGGAAATAGGGAGACGTTTGGTCACTATTCCATGAGTTCGGTACCCTGGTCGAAATGGGATTAAGCAATTATGTATGTAAGTTGGAAGTTGAATTTTGTTTTAAGGTCATTGGAGCCGAATTTTTTTTTTTTTTGGGTAGGAAAGCATTGAAAGTTATCCCCACGAGTTGAGGGGTGGAACGATGATAAGAAGAATTTAAGAATTTTGATTTCTAGGGTGATTGAGAGCACCCAAATGTCATAAACGCGTACAGAACACAAGGTGAATAGAGAGTTGAAATGATTTTTAGCATGGATTATCTGGAAAGAACTTTATATTATACAAAAGAGATGACCTGTAATTATTTTGATGAATAGAGCGTTAGTGATTCATTTTGGTTGTACCTATTTGGGAAAATTGTTGTACTTATCTGAGGAAGGTTGAGAATTATTATTCCTCTTTTATTGTCATGGAGTTTGAATGCACTATTCCTTCTATTCCGTTGAATTTAGTTAGTCCTACAGATGAGTAGCACGCCGTTCGCTCTCCCAGGGCAGTCGGAGTGTTGCAAAAATGTGGGCATCTTGGTTAACTACAGTTAAAATAGTCTGAGTCGAAGGAACGTGGTAATAGACGTGTGAAATATATGTTTGTGGGACTTGTATAACGAAGTGGAATTGATGGAGTGGATTAAACATCACATGAGGGGCGATAATCCATACATAAGTGTGAAATTAGAATAGCACGCCCTAACTTGATTGGAAGGCTGTGGGAAGCCATTCAAGAATTTGGTATTCCTTGAATAGAATAAAACTTAATTGTTATGAAGCACACCCGGAGCGGAATTGTTATTAGTCAAGTGTGAGAGTGACTTACGCATACAAAGAGTAATGATGTTAGTATAGTATAAGAGATCTAGAAGTGCGCTTCGTGGAGAGAAGAGCACGGGTCGGAACTTTCGGCATACTCCAAGGAAGGAAGGGGAGTATTACGTGTCACTTAATGTGAGACATTTCAAGGGAAGAATCGATGTTTAGAGAGACGTAGTAAGTAGTCTCTACATGCACTACCCATAGGTAAGGTTTTGTTGAAAGAGGAGAATCAACCAAAGAATTTTGTGTTTATCGAAAATTCCTGAAATTGGAAGAGGTTGGTAAAGTCGGTAAAGTTCTTGGATGGGTTGCCATCCTCAAAACAAGATCAAGGGTTTATCCGAATGTGAATTAAGTTATCGAGAAGGAAGTGATTTATATTCCTTTGGGCTGGCTTACAATATTAACTAGTATGCCTCAGACTTCCTTTGAAAGGATCGCACCAGTGCATGGTCCGACGCAGTGTAAATTTCTGAATCAGAATGAGACTGGTAAATCCCACCTTCGATATGGGATCTCAGGAACCAGCGGAGAAAATATTTTGTTTCAAGTAGGATGTATCACCCTTAGCCAGGGAATAAGCGCATGGTGATTAAAGATTTGTGAAGCCACGTGAAGGAGATTTTGGAATCTTGGTGCGATGATTTCAAGAATGCTCTGTAGAAGCACTCGTACCTATTTGTCGCGTACGAGGTACTTATTAAGGTTTTGTTATGGAAGAACCTCGACTATTATCTTTTCGTATGTTTAGAGGAGAGTAGATAACCAGAATTTTTGATCGGTCGAGAAAATATCCGATAACTATGGTGGAATTCCACGACTGTTTTAGGCAGTCAAGAGTGGTCAAGTGTTCGTATGATCTTCTCAAAATGGGAATTTTGTGTATGAAGAAATCTGAGTAGTTTCCATGTAGTGAGGTGCGGCCTCCTAATGATAGTGAGATAATGGAATTTATAACGTATAGGCGTGACCTATACGAATGTTGTCAGGTGGGAGCACAATGTGAAGTGTCTCCAATAAGAATGTAAAACAATGTTGCTGTGAGGAAAAAGCTATAGTGATTGAGCGCCGTACTATGTAGTTAGTTTGCGTACTGACAAGGATATCCAAAATTAAGCCTTATTTTCCGAATTTCGGGACGAAATTCCGTTATTAGGGGGGAAGTATGTAATACCCCGTATTTTCATGGCTTTTAAATTTAAGGATTTATTAAATTTAATTGAGATAAATTAATTTAATTTTAATCCGGAATGTTGTTTTAAATATTTACTAGCGTGACGAGAGTTAGTAATTATTGGAAATTTGTTATTTGTGACATATTACTGGACGATTATAGTAATATATGAGATTTATTTTTATCATATTGTCACGAGTGAATAAAATGACAATTTTGGGAAATTTGAGTCGGGACGCGCCCGTGTCGCGTCGGGACTAATTATTGATAAATAAATGTGAATATTTTATAAATTGTTCGTATGGTCATTTTGAGTGCTCCAACGCGTCCGGAAGGGTCGAGATAGTCAGAAAAGTGGACCCGGGGGTTTAGTTTGGGTCTCGGGGCGTTTTTAGGCCTAATTAGTACCCCGGGAGGGCATTTTGGACATTTCACATTTTTGTGTAATTTAACACACGAATTTTATAGGGTTATATCAGATGGAAAGTTTCATCTTCTAGGGTTAACACAAGGAAACACTAATGACGGCCATTGGAGAGGAAGAGGAGAAGCTCTCCAAGGAGTTCTAGGCCAAGAACACCTCTGATTGCACCACCGTCACCACCAACGCGTAGATCGCGTAACGGGCTACGCAACCACACCAAAAACATTTGCAAGTCAGAACGTCGAAAATCCCAGGCATGTGTTTATCTTGCTATTTTCATTGGAGCAATTTTCATATTAGTTTAGGAAAGATTAGGGATGAAATATATGGAAGAAAACCCAAATTTGTGATAGGAATTTGCATGTAGTAAAGACTTAAACATTATTCTCGAAGTCTCTTGTGATGTAGAAAGATAACCCACGAAATTTTGGTGTAAATAAGAAAGAAATTCTGGGATAAAACAGATTAGAATCAAGAGTTAGAGATTTTTGGGGTTCTTGAGTTTTAAACGAATTATGGCATGATTAATTCATGTTTAGTAATGTAAATTGACATGTTTTACGTTGAAAATACCTGATATAATGATATAAAGTTAGTAGTATCAATTCTGGGACGATTGGGATTAGAAAATATGGATTGGTGTAAATTTGGAGATGAAACCCGTAACTGCAATTCTGCAGATTTCGCAGACCTGCTTGATCGATCGATCTAGCCCAGAGCTTCGATCGATCGAAGGTTCGATCGATCGAGCCCCAGACCTCGATCGATGGACCCCTCCTGGCAGACTCCTATTACCTCTTTAAATGAGTTAAATTCAAATTATTGTGAGATATTTCTTGGGCATCCTTAATAAAATGTTTTGGGAGATAGGGAGGACCAGTAGGACATGTGAATAGATTTTGGGACCCTTGATGTTGGGCAAAGATTGTATTTTGGGATAATTACATAAGGGTCGATGAATTTATGATTTAAAGAGAGAGACACGTAAGAGAGTTACTTTGGGACAAATGTGTATACCTACTGAATTTTATACTTGGGAGGATAGAAATCCATGAGCGTTATGTAGTAAGTGGAAAAGTTCCTCAAATTAAAATAAGATGCGAATGGTTATACGTGATAACTAAATAATGAGAAATAAATACAAATGTCGTAATTATGGGAATTGAGGATTTACCCATTATTGATATGGTAATATTAGTATAGTTATATGATTGTGTATGAATATACTATCTATGTGTGAAAATCATGCCCACGCTACTTGCTATCCCTGAGGTTTCCGCGCTGGCACAGTCTTATCTCGGTGGGACCTTTATGGGGGATATTGACTTGTACCCTAGAAGATAGATATCCTTGGTACAGGCTACTGATATGATAGTTCAGACGGTCCTAAGAGACGCAGTCATGTGCCATCCTCTTAGAGACTTGGAATCTATTCTTCGCCTCATCTTGTTTGTGTATAGATATCCTTGGTACAGGCTATCGCAGTGATAGTTCAGACGGTCCAAAGGGACTTGGAATCTATACTTCGTCTCAATATTGTTTGAGTATGCGTTAATACAATTCGAGAGTGATTCCGAATTTGTATTCCCCATAATGTGAGTGATATGGGGTTTGGATAGTAGAGTATGCTCGCACCATAGTTTTATTTGGGGTGGTGTTATGGTTTATATATATTTTACGAGTGGTTAATATATATATGAAATTTTGAAATCTGGAACTGCAGGTCTCTTGGTTAGACGACTTCGTTCATTCGGATCCACTCTTAGTTCTTTCATCTAGTTGGGCATGTGTAGCTCTTTCCATTATTCCGTTGTTGTTGGACATTTGTATTTCAGTTATTTCCAGTATTGTTACTATGGGATTTATTCAGTTTGGATGTGTGACCTTAGATTTCGTATGTTGACATTCGATTGACGAATGTATTATATTAATTGGATTATGTTGCAGAATTTAATGTGGTGTGATTCTTACTTACTGAATGTTGTTAATAAAATAAATGATTTTTCTTTAAATAAAATTTGGAAAGTATGTATGAAAATGGTTTTGACACTTAGCTTAATTAATTAGGGTGTTAAATTGGAAAAATTTATTTTTCGACAGTGATGCTAAGAATGGACCAACTCTTCACCTTGATTTAATTTAATAAAGGAGTGATCACCCGGTATTTAATTAGGCGGGGTGTCACAGGACTATATCCACTCTGCGTTAATTTGTCAAGGGGCATCACCTCGTGCGCGAACTTCCGTTATGATGTCATTTAGAGAGGTGTGTTTAAACCATTTTATTTATCATTTTCAAAATCAAGTAAATTATCATTTACCAGTTTCGTGGTTAAGTAAGTTATCATTTACTAAAATCAATACCATTTCCATTTCATTTCAATTACATTTATATGTTTCATTTTATCCGAAACCATTTCCATTTTCTTTTTGTAAATAATATAACTTATTATCCGGAGCCATACGATAAATCATATCGTTGCTACAACCTCAAAGGAGTAAGTAAACTCTTAATTAACTCCAAACATTTTAGGGTGTTATTTTAAAACCCCAATACTATCATACCTCAAGGAATGAATGAAATTTTAATTTATTCTCCCAACTTACTTTTATGGTGTTATTATAATCCATCAATATTAATGTAGCTCTATTGAGCTCCAAAAGTCTCCCAAACATAACTCTAGGAATCCTAGTTTCATAATAATTAACTAGAAAAAGAATGACCCAACATCAATTGGCATATCCCCGAAAAAGTCCCCACATAACCCATTCCTAGTGTAGGGAAAGTAACTAACTCAATTACAACTCTAGGCCCTAGAATTAAAGAAAATGAATTGGAACTAAACTAAGAAAATTACTCAAAAATGCAGGGCTTCCGAATCGATTCGGCCTCGCCGAATCGATTTGGGCTCAGGAAGTTTAAAATGAGTGGTTCTATACTCCACATCATAGCCATTATTATGACTCTGGCTGACATCATTTGCCCACGCAGTCCCTTTTACACTCTCAGTAAAAGAGGACACGCTCTCGGCCTCCTCTTCCTTATTTCAATGAGTCCTCCCCTGGGCGGATAGCGGATATCCACCATAGGGTTTTCATGAACATAGTTCCTTTAGAAGTGTTAGCGACACTTGTTTTGGAACCTATCATTTTTATGGTTCACGGTCTCCCCAACCGTACAACACTTTATTCACTGTCAGCCTTTAACCGAGCATTGTGTGAACATTCGAGAATCCACCTTATCCTCAGTCCATTTATCCCAGAGAAACTCGCCATTGCAAGTATCCACCGGGCTTCTCTATGGGCCAAACTTCCGGCACCCACGAATATGGTGACCAAATTTTCACCATCTCAGCACTACTCCTATGGGTGAAGGATTTTCCTCCATTCTACTTCAGGGCACCTCTCCACTTCAATTTAACATCTCTTGAAATCTCAAGCTTAGTACCCATTTCTACTCCTAGCGGTACTTGGGAAACTACATCGACTGTAATTAGTAGTCGTAGTAGTAAGACAAGGAAGTGCTACAAAAAGGGAGCGACCTATGAATAGATCATCATCCCCGACCACAATTCACAGTTCTTAAAAATCCTTCTCACGATGCCCTTCTTCAATCGACCTATTTCTCTCACACGAATTCGCAGAAGATTCTATAAGTTCTACCTCATGGCAAAAGAACGAGACCTCACTAAAGAAATTAACGATCTTAATCCTAAGGCTCTATGTCAAATCAAAAGCAACGCTCAAAACTTAAGGCATCCACACAGATTCCTAAGGACTCTAGAACCTGATGCTCTGATACCATCTGTGATAACCCGCTCACCAAAATAAGGGGTGGCCAGCCCAATACTCCAATATTACAGGAATCATAGATGGAATCATTCTCAGCATCACACTAGAATATAGAGTATCTGGGATAACCACCTAATATTTCAGAAAATGGGTTGCCAAAAATTTTGCTTTAAGGTTAAAGAAAAATTTTAAAGAACCCAACTCCTGAAAAGATAGGGGAAACCCCAAGAGTATATATATATAAAATAACAACCAGTATAAGATAAAGGACCGAATATGCTGTCGGTCCACAAAATCTATAACAATATTGAACAATCCAATAATTTATATAATACATTTCATTAGACATTTACAAAAGCTTGGGCCCCTCGCCCGAATAAAAGACTTGATCTTAACTAGAATGCAAAATGAAAATGTCTATACCAATTGTGTCCCGTAATACCCGCAATGCATCACAGCTCGCCGAGAACATCGGAATAAGAATTCAAATCAGGCATCCTTGCGGCGGAGTACCTGAGCGGAGACAAGATGCATATGCAACAAGAAATGTAAACGGGTCAGGGCCCGGTTCTATATGATTACCAGATGAATAAATAGTATGACAATTATGAATGATGAATCATGATGAGAGATACAACTATCTAATTACACAATTTAAAACATAAACTAAGCAGGAAGATAAAACAATTAACATTAGTCTAAAAATTCATCATGCGCTCCAGTTATTTCATATATCTTTTTCCTTAACAGGAATATATATATATATTCAAAATTTTATGCTCTTTATGGCATTTTCATCTCACTTTTACGTTTTGTAAAAAGCCTTTCCTTATCAGGAAAATAATCATTTTCAAATGCTCTTTGTGGCATTTATATGTGCTGTTTGTGGCACTTTATCATGCTCTTTATGTCATATCACATACATCAAGTCCCACTTGATTATGAACTGTTATATTTATATACATATAACGAATTCTAAGACCGCCCGTCCGGGTTTCCCCACTGTGCGCGCCCCAAAATGACCATCATCTTCCAGGGCCTATGATAAGACAACCTGGGCACCTATATCGCAAGACGTCGGGAAGCGGCCATGTGCCTGCGGGGTAGTCAAGACCACACCCAGAATCTCCTACCTATCGCAGAAAAATATACAACAATAAGTGCTCACATGGGCTATGGACTATATCCACCCTGCGTTAATTTGTCAGGGGGCATCACCTCGTGTGTGAACTTCCCTTATGATGTCATTTAGAGAGGTGTGTTTAAACCATTTTATTTATCATTTTCAAAATCAAGTAAATTATCATTTACCAGTTTCATGGTTAAGTAAGTTATCATTTACTAAAATCAATACCATTTCCATTTCATTTCATTTCAATTCCATGTATATGTTTCATTTTATCCTAAACCATTTCCATTTTCTTTTTGTAAATAATATAACTTATTATCCGGAGCCATACGATAAATTATATCGTTGCTACAACCTCAAAGGAGTAAGTAAACTCTTAATTAACTCCAAACATTTTAGGGTGTTATTTTAAAACCCCAATACCATCATACCTCAAGGAATGAATGAACTTTCAATTTATTCTCCCAACTTAATTTTATGGTGTTATTATAACCCATCAATATTAATGTAGCTCTATTGAGCTCCAAAAGTCTCCCAAACATAACTCTAGGAATCCTAGTTTCATTATAATTAACTAGAAAAAGAATGCCCTAACATCAATTGGCATATCCCCGAAAAAGTCCCCACATAACCCATTCCTAGTGTAGGGAAAGTAACTAACTCAATTACAACTCTATGCCCTAGAATTAAAGAAAATCAATTGGAACTAAACTAAGAAAATTACTCAAAAATGCAGGGCTTCCGAATCGATTCGGCCTCGCCGAATCGATTTGGGCTGGGGAAAGCGAATCGATTCGGACCATCCGAATCGATTTGGACAGGAAAACCTTCCTTATACATAATTGCCGAATCAATTCAGACCATTCAAATCGGTTCGGTCGACCCAGACCTGGAAACTGTCTCAAGGAAAATCGATTCGGCCAGGCCGAATCGATTCGGATCTGTAGAATTGCCAAATTTTGTTGTAAGTGTTTTGAGCCCTAATTTTCCAAACCTCAAATCTCTTCCATTTTTACACACAACCAACAATATTTATCTACCCAAAATCATCCCAACATGATTACTAACTACTAAAGTCCACAATTTCATTATCAAAACTAAGATTAAGGTTTAATTCCCACAATTTCCTCATTTAAACCATAAATGTAAATACACAACTAATCATACAATTTATACATCTTAAATCACATATTAGCAAGTAGAAAACTTGCCTTAGAGTAGGAATCTCATATTTGTTTGTGGTAGAAGCCATCTCCAATCCTCAATCTCCAAATCTCTCTCTCATTCTCCTCTTTTTTTCTTCCTCTTTCGTTCTCTCTTTTCTCTCTATATTTAAGACATAATTTAGGGCATTAGGGGATTTAGAAGACTAAATCGTGGCTTGAGTTAAAACTCCCAACTTAATTGGTTAACACCACATCAAAATGACTCGCAAATACGCATTTAAGCTAAAACCAGGTAAAAGTGCCCGAAATACAAAAATACAATATGGCACTTATTTTGACTGTCTCGCACCTTCCGAGACTAACTACACCCTCTAAACTGGCATCCAAAAATTTTATAAATCCAAAATGCCATTTAAAATACATGACACTATAAATCATATCACATGAAGATATTTACCTACATAATCGGTAAATATACAACATCCCAGTAAATATTAACTTCTATATCATTCAATTAATATTTACTCCAGTCCCAATCATTTTATATAATTGCCTTATGCGGTAAAATTAGTATAAAATGAGCCTCCTGGATTCGAGGGTTGTTACATACTCCCCCCCTTACGAGGGAATTTTCCCCCCAAAATTCGGGCATACTCAATTCTCATAAAGGGTATACTACTCTAAACTAGGATTCTGCCATCCTAAATAAACCCCTCGTTATCGCAACGTCCTAAATGGATTCAGACCAAGGTTGAACCTCTCGATCTCAGTCTACAACAGTTGTGCTCTAGAATAGCGCAAAGCGTTCCTTACTAACTATCGATTCTAGCTTCCTACGATGAAAGGCGATGTCCACATGACTCGGCACAAATAGCCTAACCTCTAGCATCATGTTACATCTCACCTCGGGGCACTCATACCAACTCTCAGTGGTCTACCCCCAACGCTACTCAACTTCCCTCGGATTGACGTATCTCATCAAGGTGTATGGCTTAAAAGCCAAATCTTTAAAGAAATGTCCCGAGACCACTCCAAGTCCAAGGAACATATTAGCCGTTGGTTCCATCCAATGAGTATGCGAATTACTCAACCGACCACGCTAGGCCACTCACGATACCATGCCTTAGGAAATGATCCATAAGACCATTCCAAAAACCTAATGGTTGTACAAAAATCTCTATCCATACAATTTCTGCTCCCATCTACTATGTATTCTAAGGCGCCCGTTCGATATATGCCTTTCGGCATAAGTCAATTTCCTCCCTTTCACCCATCCACTTTAGAGTGGCAGGATATACGCCACTTCCCTACGGTTCCCATTACTTCACGGAAAATTTTACTAAACCTCCGACACAAATACCTAGTCTCGGTCCCCCTATATTAATAGGCATATCCTACGGTTCTACCATTCCCCCATAGAGAATGGGGCGTACTCTTCTACATGACGTCAGTCCATAATGGCCGAAAATGCAACGATTGGGTCGACGATCAACAATTTTCTCAAATGGGATCATGACCAGTTTGATGTCGGTAGTTCAATGCAGACATCTATGAATACCCTTCTTCGTTCCACTACTACTCCTCTTCACACGAGTAGGTGAAATGGTCAATCATAGACTGAAATATTCGTGCAACCAAGTCTCCCTAGTCATGCTCATTTCATTTGGCTTCCTACGCCATCACTAATTTCTCCGATGGGTTTTCTACTCAATACACCTACTACCCCAATCGCATTCCCTTAGCGAATGAGAAAATATCCAATCACTAGTTCTTCTAAACTCCGAGCACCAACTCGATTTCTCCCATAACATATTGCAACAACTAGTTGCTTGCGAGAAATGCCAAATTTCCTTCCCAGGAAGTAGTGCCTTATTTATTTAAGGTGATCACTACCACGATGAATTTCAATTCAAGCATGAAATAATACTTCCCGCAAGTTTAAGCTTGTGAGACGCATAAACAATGGGTCTATGCTCCAGTATTATTACTCCCCAATCCTGGCAGAAACTTACTCATTAAACTCACTCTCGAGCTTACTATCATGGGCTCAGGAGTGAGGGTCCACCCGTCCTTTGTAACTCCCCGAAAATGAAGTTACAAGAGTAACATTATTTCTAAGAAAGGCCTCATCTCCTTCGGCCGAACCTACCAAACCTCTTTAGACCCCATAAATCTCGTTCTTAGGGATCTAATACCTTTTAGAGTTAACCCACAACTTATTCGTGGTCAACTCCTAACAACCATCCTAAACAAACGCCACCTACCCTCAAGGTCTTACATCCTAAAAAAAAAATCCTAAGGTCTATCTACATATATCCTACCAAAATCGTAAGCATATATGTTACATGTCTATCTCTTCGGCTTCCCGAATGAAGAGACAATTCCTACCACAAGTGTACAACTTTACAGCTGGGGATACATAACAATATATATAGAGTTATAGCTCCAGGTGATCTATCCCTTATAACTATCCTTGCTTAGAGTTACAACTGCCTTTTGTATTTTGGCCTCATGTCGCCTTTATAATTTCCCAAAAAGAGCTAAAACTAACAAATATGCTTAAACGAAGAAAAATGATAAGTTAAATGAAGAAAATATATCTTGATATTAAATAGAGAAAATATTTTATCACCCTTGAAAAATATTATAAATTTATATACTATTTTTATTAAAAAGACTTGGATTTTTTCTTTCTCCATAAGATACTATCAATTTAAATTGAGATATACCAACATAGGGGCTATATGTTGACACAAATAATTATTTAAACTGGTCGCATTTATGTGTCGAAGACAAATGCACGAGAACATAATTGTGAGGGTGATTATTGTATGCTCTTCATTATTGATAAAGAATTCCTTTAAATTTATTTTAGTCTATAAATTTAGGGTTGGAAATTTGTTGTTTATAGATTGCATGTTTAAATATGAAAATGAGACTCTAATTAGTTGGTGATAGCCAACAATAGATTTTATTTACTTGAGATTGACAATGCGTGGCCCAAGAGGCCTATCAACTGACAAAGGTACAAAATGACTATCCAAGATAAATGTTGTGTGGCACAATGTTTAAACATTTATATTATAACAATTGTCATTCGCTTTCAAAACCCACATGGGAAACATATATATTATCCAAATAAAATATTTTATTATTATTATTTAGGGATAAAAATAGTTTTTTTATCTGAAAATAAAAAAAACAAACTATTTTATTATTATTATTTTTTAACAGAAAAATGATGAATATCCCAATTTTTTTTTAAATATTTCTATTTATTTGTTAAAAATATTTTTAGGTATTTTTAATAAAAAAAATGATAAACATTTCCTAAACTATTTTCAAATATTTTGTAAAATCTTTACGTTCATGTTTAAAAAATATTGTGTTCTCTTGTTTATTTTTGGAGTTAAAAAACATTACATACTTTGGAAATTTTGCCGGGGAACAAATTTTTCACCCATTTGCACTTACGTACTTCGAAAATTTTCGTCGTTTTGCAATTATATACTTTGAAATTTACGTCGTGCCTTCAGGCACGGGTATATACTAGTGTGTGTGTATATATATATACTAGAAAAATTGCTATTGGAATTTTTTTTTTTGGTTTTTGTATTTTTGAGTAATTTTATGACTAAACTAGTGTTAAAACAACTACTTATTCATAAAAGACTTTAAATTAGATTTTTTTATAAATTGCAGCAGCGTTGAATTCTGAAGATGTAGGAACACGAAGCCCCCAATTTTAGATTCTTATCAAAAAGATAATTTCAATTTCCTTTTAAAGATATGCGGAAGCGGAGATGGTTCGACTAAACAATAACAAATTTTAATTTCTTTTTAAATTAAAATTAATCAAGTTCAAAGTGAAATTAAAATAAATCAACGAATATATTTTTCACTTAAACCAATTTAACCCAAGTCCTATAAATTTGCCTAAGTCATATTGTTACTATTACCAAATTAGGCCAAACCGATTTTAACAAATAAACGACATTTTGAATTCAATTAACATATACCCAAATTATTAGTTGGCACCAAATTAAAGCGAGTAGTGATTAAACCAAATTTTATCTTTTTACCTAAGCATGCGTTCTAGGTGAATTTTATGAAAGATAAAATAAGCAATAAATCACTAAGCCGCGATGTGGGAGGAAAAACCCACAATGAGAAAAAATCTCGGACGACCCTAGCCTTAAGTCCACTAAGTATGGCATTTTCCAAGTACAAGAAAAAAGACTTACAACCCTCGACTCGACTCCTTTCAAGCCCCTATGCTCCTTCTTGTACTGACCTCCGCTTGGTTAACAATCCCGAAACTCCACCGGAACCTTAAAATCCACCAATGAGACTTTATCTTGTCACCGTCACCCAAACAAGGAGCCTTTATCCAAGTGGGTAAGCCACAGCAAACGAACTTCTTATTTAAAGAGAGTTAGAAGCAAACTCAAACAATCTTTTCAATGCGGTAGAGAAAAAACCTGTGCCAAACACTCTAAGCAAAATGTATATATATATATATATATATATATATATATATATATATATATATATATATTGAAACATGGAATACACAATACAGGTGAAACACAAGTGTTTATGTATTTTTCTTGAAGACAAAACACTTAAACATGAAAATTTTCTTTTGAATTTTGAAGCTCTCTAAAATTCTCTCTAGGAGATGGAAAGTTATGAAAATGTTAGTTCTAAAAGTTGGTTCCCATACCTTATGAAATCTAGCAAAAGATAGTGGGGAAAAGTAGTGGGAAAAGTGGGAAAACCGTCAAAAACTGCCAAAAAAAAGTTTCCCGCCAAAACTCGTTCGAACGGATTTGCTAACGAGGTTCTAGAGTTAAAAAGGAAAATTGTCAAAAATCTCATTCGAACGACCTGGAAGTTCTTTCGAACGACGTCTCATAAAAAAGAAATATTAAGTTTTTAGCCCAAAACTTTTTATGAAATGTTCTAAAAAATATTTTCTGAGTAAAACAAAGTCGTTAAAATTAATTTATAAAAATTATAAATTACACCCAATTAACTATTGTTCCAAGCTCATATATATATATATATATATATATATATATATATATATATATATATATATATATATATATATATATTAAAATGCATTCATACCTTAGGAGCAATGGAACCATGCTGATGATGTAGAAACGAGGCATAATACACACGACATTTGATGAAGCTTTAATATCTTGGCCGCTACGTCTTCAACTACCCCTCCATAGGCTTGAATGGATACAATTAAAAACTATCCTATGTCGTAAACGTTTTTGTATGGAATATAGCCAAAACTACATTAAGACTCAATCGAAAAATTGTGTCCTTACAAATCTCCCCCTTTGGCTATTCCGGGACAAAAACCAACAAAAATCCAAAAGGGCCGTCAAGCTCTACTAGACATAAAACATTCAACCCAAAATAAAAAAAATACATAGCTTGACTCAAAACCACCCAAGGATAAATATCTTTGCCGATGATGAAAGTTGCCAATTTAGAAGAATTCCTACACACTTACGCAAACTTTCTAATGCATAGGGGATATCAAGAATATTAAATGCAATTAAGATAAATACTCCCCCTAAATTAATTCTTCTTTTTATCAAACAAATGACTTACTTAGAAAGACGTCTCCCCCTATGATAAATCACCCCCAAACTAAGATACGATTATAATAGGAATAGATACAATTTCTCCCCCTATCATTCTTCCCCTTTTTGTTCAGGAATAGACAAAGGATATAAACTAATTTAACATGATGAAGCTTAGAGTGATAATAACATGAAAGCATAGACACCCCCAAAACTAAACAAGGAATAAATATAATGGGATAACAATCTAAACATGCAATACTGTGTAAAGTGATGAGAACATTAAAGCACATGGGAAACAAAATCATAACTAATTCAACAAATAATAATGGATAGAAACTAAGATGCAAGAAAATGATACCAATAAGATACATAAAGTATTAAGCTTGTGATATCAACAAATAATACAACAAGATAGATGCCAATTATGAATTAAAGCATAGATGGACTAGAAAGCAAGGCAAAGACAAATAAAACAAACAATATCAAATATATGTATACATAATATATACCTAATAGACTCAAGTAGACATATATAGATATAAACACACAAATGACACAAAATAAGATAAGCTTTTCACACTCGTATGGCAAAAATGTGCCATATGGAAACGGAAGTGTTTGGGTTTGAACTAGAAACAATTAAATTTAGACCCAATCACATAAAACATGTTATCGGAGTTCCCAATTGATTGCAAACTTCATCACATTTGAATATAACCTGATGTGACAATATAGACTGAACTCAATGAACAAACAAACACAATGCATACAAGCCTAGACTTTTGATGATTCTACAAACCAATAGATGTTACACCCTGCCTAATAAGATACCGGGCGATCACTCCAATATTAAATTAAAACAGGAGTCTCATATGGATCATTCTTAGCATCACTGTCGAAAATCCATTTAATTACTAATAACCTATTAGGTCGGTGTCAAAATTTTACTTAACTACTCTTTTTAAACAATTACAATTAAAACATCCACACAGTTTGCTTAAATGAAACTGAAATGAAATAAAATAATCGAACACTCGGTCAAAATATACAACCATATCGAATGATGCTCAAAAAGAATAAATAAATGCAACTGGACCATTGGTCCGAATATTTATACAGTACCTCCTATCTAGAGTACAAGAATGGAAGTGGCTATCAAAAACCTGCATGTATCCACAGCTGCTGCAGCTGGTGTCTGACTCGAAGGAAGTTCCATCCAGGCGTCCCTGTGTCTGGACACCTATATATATATATATATATATATATATAATAAAGGAGGAGGGACTTTTTGTCCTCCCCAACTGACGGCTCGGATTAAATCTAAGAAATTTGGTCTTTATCAACTAAGGGCTGAGATTCAATGTTGAAAGTTTCATCTTATACCACGTGGACGCTTACTTTCTGATTCGGAACCCACAAAAACAATTGTCTTTCCCACGCTTAAAAAAGATTTTGAGAATTGAGAGTACCTCGAGCCACCCACCTGTCATTACTTTATCCTTGTCCACATGTCAATATCCTTGCTGTTAGTTTATACTTTCCCACACGTCAATATCCTCTCCCACTCCCACATGTATTTTAGGGAGAAAATACTTCCACTCTCTCTCCTTCTGTTAAACTAATTGCATCTCCTCTTTTCGATGTTATATCGCAGTTGAAGAAAGACACCAGTGTATGCTTATCTACACAGTTTCTCACAATCACATGTTCTCTATGTTGAATCAGCCAGTTCCCTCATTTGCATTGGGTTTTGTCTTTTGTTTTGACCGGATTTGTGTTCTTTTAATCGTTCTGTTTTGATTTGTTTTGGTTTTGGTTTTGTGGTTACGAAAACAAAAACAAATCTACAGGTAGTGCAAGAGGTTCTTCCCAAGGTAACAGTGGCGGTGGCTGCATCTACTCTCATATCTGGTGTTTGCATGTTTATTTTGTAGATCTAAAAGTTTTTGGTTAAGATCTTGCAGGTACTAACTTCGTAAAAGTTTTTGGTTAAGTATACTAACTACGTTTTGCTCTTATATCTGGATGCTTAATTTTTGCAGGTACTATAGGTTTTTGGTTTAACCTATCTAACTTGGGCCCTTTCTCTTCTCCGAACTCATTCCATTCTCTACTCTGGCCTTTAGAGATTTCAGGTATACTCTCGCTCACCAATTTCTTATGGGTTAACATTTTTTATTAAACATTACGGGTTTTGGTTGAGATCTCCCAGAGTTCAAAACATTGGGTTTCAAGAGTTTTCTTTGAATTTAATTATGTTGTGTTCAATTTTGGGAATCTTAGATCTTAGGTGAAATTCTTTCTCTAATTTGTATTTTAGATTCTGGGGTTTAAATATTTGGGGTTCATAGTTGTATTTATATTATTTCGTTTCCAGATAAGTTATATATGTATTCATTTTTAGTTAGTTATTTTCCAACAAGTACTTACAGGAGTGCTTCTTGGGTATTGAAGAATTTTAAAATGGGGATTGGTTGCTAGGGGATCAAAAGAGTTTTTTGTTTGAATCTTCAAGCAGTGCGTGTGTGTCAAAATGATGCCGGGGCAACTCTCTCTCTCTCTGTCTCTCTCTCTCTCTACCGTGTGTGTGTGTGTGTGTGTGTGTGTGTGTCAAAATGAATCGATTTGTGTTTAAATCGAAGTTCAAGTGTTGTGAGAATTAATTTGTTGATTTTAATGTTTGAGGATCACAGATGCATTTACCTGTAGTGGATCCCTATAGAAAGGGATCTGTTTCAGCAGTGGTTTAGGGAACTTATGGGTTTCATTTTTTTTTACAGTTCAAGATGTCTTTCAACTAAAAAAATTTATTCATGTAGACAAGGTGTGATGGTAACTATATTTAGAGATGGAAGTTACTGTGTTGTGCTGTAGTGTATTTTAGTTTGCTGTGTATCTTAGGGGTGTTGTTTATTTGAACTACTGTGTGCGTGATCATTCATGATTTAGTCTTGAGTGTTTATTTATGGGTATCCGAGTGTGTATTTACTCGGAGTGTTTATTTTAAAACTTGTGTGTTTAGTTGGGCTACTGAATGTGTATTCTTGCTTAAATTTTTTTCAAGGATGAATTTTTTTCACTAACACTTGATTAGTAAAAAGGAAAAGTTCTTACCTAAACAACAATGGCTTATGCCAAAGTAAGACCGCCAAAGCAAGAGAATTCAATGTAAAAAACGAATTTGAGTTTTGTAAAAATCAACTAAAGGAAACTGACTTTTGGGGGTTTACGACATGTGTTTTGGTTACAGATCTATTGTTTTTGGGTAATAACTATAATTTAATGAGTGTCATTTTATCGTCCCAAATGTGACAGGTCTCGAACAATAACAATTGCACTGCTATCTGCATCTTTTTTAAAGGAAGAACAATTGCACTATTAATTTTAAGGGGCTTTGTAAATTTAGGACCTATTATAATATGTATTTTGAACTGTAGGAAAACAAACAATTTTTTTTATAGTTTTAGTTCCTATTTTTGAATAAAGTGGCTGGCGCGGATCCATATTCATAAAACGTCAATCAATCATCGTATGCCATGTGTCCCTTTAATTTGAAAATAGGGACTAAAAATGGAAACGAAATGTTTGTTGTCCTATATTCATAATCAATATTATTTTAAGTCCTAAAAATACATAATCTATAATTTTAAAGAGCTTTAACATCTTTTCTATATTTTTCATTATCAGTGTTATCCCCCTTTCATAAGAATTATTAATGTGTTTATTGAAGGATTTTAGTTTAGGGGGTGATGTGTAACCCAACCTAATGTAATTTACCTGTGAGAAATTATAAATAACACCATAAGTATAATATGACTTGGAATGACTCGATGGATGTGTCAAAGACATTGGAGCAAGTAATATCTAAGATCTGTGAACTTCTATTTATAATAAACGTCATTTTTATTGGAAGAAGCTGAAAAGATTTGTAAAACTAATTTTAATTGCATATTTTACTTTTGATCATTTAGCTATCACCGGGTAGACCAACATAGAGCATAATTTACACACGTAGCATTGGTGTGTTGTTGTGCATCAATGCATTGTAATAGAACTACACGTCAATAATTATTTGAATAATAAAACAAGAACACAACCTGATTAAAATGTGACCCAACACAATATTTTGTCTAAAGCGCCCCCAAAATAAAGCGGTTTCACGTCGTGCGTGAGAAATTATTGTGGCGTTCCGTGTTTTAATTGTGAGGTGGTAATGTTGGGTACAAAAAAATATTTCATGTCGTGTTATGGTTTAATTGGGTCGTGTTTAGGTTAAGTAAAAAGATGATTTCATGTTACGCATTTTAATTTAGTATTGTTCGTGTTAAATAAAAAAAAATATTTTGTTTTGTATCGTATTTATTCGGGTCGTGTTAATGTTGGGCAAAAATATACGATTCCATTCGCTTTTGTATGTTAGTTGGGCCATATTTTTGTTAGGGTAAAAAATATCGTATGTCGCGTTTTATTTGAGTTATGTTCAGTTACAATTAAAAAAAGAATTTGGGTTGTGCAGTTATTAAATGGGTTGTATTTGTGTTAGGTAAATAAATATAATTTTATATCGCGTGTCTTTTTGGGTTCGTGCTAACTTTAAGAAGGATTTCATGTTGTGTTGTGTTTTTACTTGGTTCGTGTTGGGTAGAAAAATAAGAACGTACATAGGTAAAGACATTATGTGTAAGCACCATTTAATAGTTGGACGTATTAAATTATGAAAATATTACTTGGATTTTTTTTAATGTTGGGTTCATTTATTATTTTCACCGTGCTATCATCATGCCATCGGCACGGGTACAAAATAACATGGGAACAAATTTATGCCTGTGCCGTTGACACGGTTATAAGTGTGCTATAATCACCAATATTTGGTAGCAAATTTATTACCGTGCCATTGGCATGGGTACATCCTAGTATATATATATAGCAAGAGAGGAAAAGTAGATAAACGGGTCAGAGCCCGAGTTTGAAAATATTTTGCAAGTGCATAAATGCTTTATTTTTAGAAAAATACTTTTATCTCATATTTAAGTTTGGTATCGCCCTCCCATGAGATACCCCTCACCTCTCCACTAACAGTGCACTCCTAACGCATCCCTCTAAACATCCTGGTGAAGCTACCCTGCTAAACTAGTCTATCGCCCAACCACTGTCAATCTTAGATAGTCCAAGTAATGTACTAAGGGCTAAACTTCTCCCCAGTCACAACACTAAGCCATGTTCGTGCGTGGGGTGTCTCGCAAAGAGAAATCCAAACAAGGAACCCCCCCGATACACTACTATGCGGCAAGGTCGATCGTCGAGATACGCCAGTCCCTCAGTACAGAATATATATATATATATATATATATTCATATATATTCATACACATATAATAAATCTCAATATAAGATCACTAAGGATTAAACTTCTCCCCAGTCTCAACACAATGCCATATTCGTGCGTGGGGTGTCTCGCAAAGCGAAATCCAAACAAGGAACCCCCCCCCCCCCCCGATACACTACTATGCGGCAAGGTCGATAGTCGGGATCCATTAGACCCTTGGTACTCGATTCATCCATATATACATTTTTATTTTACAATATACATCCGGATCTATCTCCCGGACTGAGGATTCATATACAAAGTATTTATCAATACTATTCATTTTTATCTCAAAACTTTCTATTTCCCCTCTCGTATCCAGGAAATGTATTTAAAAGCCAACTCATTATCATGAATTGCTTTAACAAAACATATAACTTTTCGAAAGCCAGTTTTATTATCATAAAAATGATTTTCCATTTCAAAATATCCCATTTCCCTTTTTATATTCAGGAAATGTATTTAAAAGCCATTTTCATTATCATAAAAATGCTTTTACCATATCATATGCTTCCACATCCCTTCTTCCATCCGAGAGTGTTACCGAAGCCAAAACCTTTATCCCATTTCCCTTCTTCCATCCAGGAAATGTATATTAAATCCAATTTATTATCATAAATTTCTTTAACAAATATATAACGCGTTCTAAGACCGCCCGTCCGGGTTTCCCCACTGTGCGTGCCCCTAAATGGCTATCATCTTCCAGGGCCTATCATCAAGACAACCGGGGATCCTACAATGCAAGACGTTGGGAAGTGGCCATATGCCTGCGGGATAGTCAAGACCACACCCGGAATCTCCTAATCAACGCAGAAATATACAATAAACGGTCATATGGCCTATAGGACTATATCCACCCTGCATTCATTAGTCAGGGGGCTTCACCATACGTACGCAACTTCCGTTATGATAGAGATTTAGAGAGGTGTGTATCCATATTTTATTATTTATGAAAATCATTTGTCTTTCCTTTTTGAAAACATTTATATTTACATTTTCAAAAGTCATTTATATTACATCATATATATTCTTTAATCACATAGTATATATATATATACCATATATTCATCCTCAAATATATATATATATATATATATATATGGCCATAATTGCCAATCTCATCTAGCGATGATCCATAATCCCAAAGATTCTCTCGAGGAATCATAATCATGCTTTCATATTAGCATGATACTAAACCCAAAGTATTTCGTTACTTTGATTCTAATAAATACCTTATTCTCATTTAAGGACTTATACATAAACCCGAATGTCTCTTGTCCCAAAACATTAATTAACTCCATACCCCGGATCACACTCTAAATTAATCCGAGGTTTTCTTATCCTCCTTAAGTCATCATCTAGGAGTCCTAATATTCCATTTAGAAACTCCTATAATAGTCTCCAAAACCATACATTAAGTCTCCCTAAACATAAAAGGAGAAAACCTCAAAAGTCTTCCAGTACCGAATCGATCGGCCTGTCCGAATTGATTCGTAGGGTACCGAATCGATTCGGCCTGTCCGAATTGATTCGAAATGGTTCTACTTTCAAACTGTCTCTTACCGAATCGATTCGGCCTGTCCGAATCGATTCGGCTTGTCCGAAAATCCCAAATCTGCTTAGGGAAATTTAATTCACTCACCATTTAAACTATAAGTCGGATTTATTTCTACAAACCCAAAGTTTTCATCTCTCATCAAGTCCTTTAGAGGTCCTAACACTCTATTTGAGAACCCCTAATATTTATCTCCAAATAATTCTAGCCTTAATTTATGACTAACTATTTTGATCTCGGATAGCTTTTCGTAGAAAAATCACTATAAATCCAAAATAATAGAAAAATACCCGGTTGGTGCCCACGCGACCGCATCGAAGAGATCTACAAATTTCATTTTTTGACCAAGAGCCGAATCGATTCTCCCTGCCCAAGAGATCTACAAGTTTCAGCTAGGGTTGTAATTTCATATAATTTACAAGGTTAGGGATGATCCCTATATATAGTGTTTGGGGGGTGTAATGTACCCCCCAAGCATGCAATGTGCATGTGCATGAAGATCCAGCCAGTGCCGTGATAACACCTGGCTCATCTCAACTAAGTAATAATGACCTCAATATTCCCTCACGTGGAGGGAATGATTCAGTTACAACAGACTTATCCATGTGTTCTAAATCATTCATGAGTGCAAATGCTCAGCCATCCTTGTTGGGTACCAACCTCAGCCTGGGTGAGTACGAGGTTAGTGAAGTATGACCTTTGCCTTACTGAGTTGAAAATACCATGAGGACCTCAGCCAAGAGGTCGTCTGAGGTTGGCTTTGCGTATGATGTCGGCCATGGACAATATTTGAGATTGTTGGTGGTTAGTTGAACGTATGAGGCTAATGCAGGTTATTGAGAGATACTTATAACGTCGACTGTGGCCGACACCATGTGTTATGTAGTCATCGGCAGAGGCTCAATTGAAGATGGTACTGGTAATGTCGTCTATGGCCGACCTCATGAAAGGTGAGCTCCCACCTCCTTACTGATCTTGGCTTATTTAAAGCCGAGGTGATGTGTGCATTTGTCTCCACAGCCAACCTTCAGTCGGATGATGTTGCTTATGGGTATTCCCAAACTTCTATTACCTCAGCTGTCATACAAGCCGAGGTTGAGGTCTCTGAATTTCCTGGTACACTTTGGGCATATCAATAAACTTGCTCCCCCAGAATTATACTTTCTATTGGGATAGAAATATATATGGCACAATTGAGAAATGAACATGGTCTAGCCAAATATGAAGCAATATGTCATGCTACGAATGAATGCGCAGATCCAAGATCAATGAGTGCATATAAATCTTTATTTTCAATAGAGAGTTTACCTGTAACCACTTCTGATGTAGCACGGGCATCTTGCAATATCAACGCAAACACTCTTCCTCCTGCCTTCAATCCACTTCTTGTCATGTATCTCTTACCATGGTTGCATTCCCTCGAGATGATCCTTTATGAGGCCCCACACTATGAACCAAAACCACTCTTGATAACATATGATAATTCTTTCTCAGATGCCCCTTCTGATGATAATTAAAATATTCTATATTCAGTAACTTTGGGCAATTTCTCTTTATATGACCCGATATCCCATAAAAGAAATCAACATTTGGATCTCTTTGTGTTGAAACTCTTGAACCTATTCCACCACTAGCTTCACCCCTTTGCGAAGTACCTCCCATACCTCTACCATGCTCAAAATATTTCCCTACAAGTCTCGAATATTCTGTACCACTAACTATTTGATAATTCAGATAAAATCTTCTTCTCTTTATACCTCGTTCTCGATTCCCTCTTGCTTCATTCACGTCCGTTTCTGCCAGCATGGCTTTGTTCACCAAGGTTGAATAATTAACAGTCTCTAAAGCCAATAACCATGATTTAATGACTAGCTCAAGTCCATCAAGAAATCGGCTGCACATATCTTCCTTATTCTGTATAAACCTCTAAGAAAATCTAGATAAGTCTGTAAGTTTAGCTTCGTATTCTCCAACTGTCATGCTTCCCTAATTCAACATGAAATATTCCTTCTCCTTTTGTTTTCGATACATTGGGGGAAAATACTTATCATACAAAGCTTTGACAAAAGCATCACATGAGATCACATTCCCACCTCCTGAAGTAATCAACAAATGTTTTGTGGAATCCCACCAATACTTAGCTTCTCCTTTCAGCATATATGTCGTAAGGTCACTTGTTGATTTTTAGGCATTCTCATTACTCAGAAGATAAGTTCAATCTCTTTAACCCATACTTCTGCCTCTACTGGATCAACTGCTCCTTCAAATGAGGGTGGATTCATTTTAATAAATTTCTCATGTGAAGTACTCCTTTCTTCCCGGTGTATCATCTCCTCAGCCCTAGTCATTGCTTGTGCCTCTAATTGCTTGGTTTGTTGTTCTTCCATTTGAGCCATAAACCTACCTTGTTTCTCCCCCATTAAAGTCATATCACGTTCCATTTTTTGCACATCTATCAGTTATTGTGGCTCGAGTTCTACATTTATCTAAACAGGTTGTTCAACCTCCGCTTCTACTGGCATATTTGAAGCTTGATCTTCTATTCTTACATTAACATTATCTCATTCCATTATTTTATATCTGAAATGAATAAAAGATATAACAAAATGAAGATATACATATCCTTTCTAACATTATTGTTAGTACCAAACAAAACATATTTCTTACATTCACTGCCAAATCTAGACTCTTCTAGCTCCAGAACCTCATACAAAAAGTTGACACACCCCAACCCAGTTACTTATAATTAAGTTTGAAAGTCAAAGTGAGTCAAACCATAATTAATTTAACCAAACCATAAACATGAGTTTTTATTTCAGAATCATCAACGTAAATCCATACAACTAAAAAAAATTTACAACGTAAAGTAGTTATGCATTTACAAGCTTCTTGAAGGATAAGTTAACTTAATTAAATCATTTACATTTACAAAAAATCATCATTTCACCCATTTCTGGTTAACCCAACTCGACCTCCTAGATTTGGCAGTGATATCACGTTACCTAAAAAACATAAACATATGAATCGTGAGCAAAATAGCCCAGTGAATACATCACTACTATACTACTGCATGAATTTAAATGAAATAAATCATGTCCATATAACGATGTATTAACTTATCCATCTCATTCATAATGAATGACCCAACTTTTTGAATCATGATTCACGTATCTTGTCTACAATAGACAATTCTCCCCCATCCTTGGTCGAGGAGTAATCCCTTGTCATTAATAGACAAATCTCCCCCATTCCGGGTCGAGGAGTAACCGCTTACTTCAGTAAACTGAAATGAACAATTTCATATTCATTATATTCTTTCCATATCAATAACATAACATAAATATCTCTTTCCAGCGAGTACACTCACATTGGGCTATTAACCACGTATTCACGTTTCCTTCGGGAGGAGCTGAACTGGGTTGATTCAACCTTACACCTGTCAACCCAACTAAATCAGTACTAAATCTCAATCATAAGTATTATCCTAACATAATTATGTAACTTTCCTTGATTATTAAATAATAATATAATTCCTCTTAAGTCACATTCCATAAAATATGAGTAAAGACAAAAAAATAGTATACATGTTAATAAAGTTATGAACATTCAACCGTAGGAAACACCTCATAAGGAATTTATAACTAAACCCTAATAAATATGAAATCATACTTCTCCATGTATATACTCATGAAACATGTACTCAAAATACTCTTTGGAAAGAGGAGATAACAATATTCTTTCATGGGGTATCCAGTATGGCCTCAAATTATTGCCCTTTATACTCAACCATCCTATATTCCTAAATTGTATAAATACAGGTGTCCAACTTTATCAATATGAAAACATATATAAATATACATTCTATTACAAGTGTCAGTGTAATTTTTCAAGCTTCCTAGAGCAAGTTATGACCATTTCTTTACAACACAAGAAATCTGCCCTACAAGCTCCGTTATAAATTTTTGTGATTTTCCACCCATTTTCAGTAAACATACTTAATAGTACAAAATTAAATTTTCATAATTTTTTGACTTCATTTGCTATGTCAAAATCTTGACCAAACTAAGGGCATACCGAAATGAAATATACAAACAATAACTATGCACCAACTTGAAATCATCATTAAGGCCTAACCACAAGGAGATAAATTCTAATTTCGGATATGATATGAATATATGAGTATAATTTCATATAACATTGAAATTTATCAATTACAGTAATCACACAAAAAATATATGCAAGTTTGAATACAAGGGGTTTCAATACAAAGCAATATGGCCTATAAACACTACTTATCTCACGTATGAACCAATACATATTATCAGAAAGGATAATGGAATTTTAATCAATAATTAACGATTTATATAATCTGAAATAAGTATAATACAAGATTAAAACAATATTAATCACACAATTATACCTTGGAAACACTTTAAGGATTTTCTTGGAATTTTCCTAGCGTTTTCTTCTAATCTTTTCTTCCTTAGTCCTACTTTCTCATTCCTCAAGCCAAACACTCTTCAAACTAAAGATTGGGACTTATTTGCTAAAGAAATAGGTTAGAAGAAGATTTTTAGGTCGGCCAATTATGCCTCCCATGCCAACCAATCGAATTAAAACATTTGATTTACTAAAAGACAATTTACCACTTAAAGGGAATGGGCAAATTTGCCCCTTGTTTGTAAATTTGGGATAACTTCTTAATCGAACATCCATTTGATGCTAAGTTTATTTTTTCACAAACCTAACTCCTATATATACAACTATCTAGTTTTCACCTTAAGTCAATTGTTACATTATAAGGTTCAAAACTAGTCTCCAAGAGGAACATTTCTATCGAAAACAAAAAAAATTTGTGTTTGTAAATAATTCGACAATTCATGATTTATGAAAGTAGTATTAGACTAAACATAATCAATTAACATTATTTGTACTAATATCCCATTATTCATATCACATAAGGTCAGCATGATTTAAATATAATTTATCATAATTATATCCGGGTTGTCACATCTTACCCCATGAAGATGGGTGTATTACCCTTACCAGGTCAAACGTCCCAGTGCGAATAGATAAGGAGTAGCCAATGATCAAAGGTTCATTGATGGGACACGAATCATATTTTCATGAAGTTGACACACCTTGCATTTTTTAACAAACTTAGTGGAACCTTTCTCTGTTGTTGGCCAATAATATCCCAAAGTCATGAGTTGGTCATATAGTTTTTCTCCCCTAATATAAGCTAGCTCATGGGATTGATTTAAAACTTATGATGCTTCTTCTCTTCTGATGCATCTCAACGGCCTATTGAAGTAACCTCAACGATAGTGATGTTCTTACAGAACATAGAATCATGGGGCCCTCCTTCTAATCCCCATAGCATTAATATTTTTCGAAGGAATAACTCCATATTTGATGAAGTCAATGTAAGGGTGCCTCTAATTTATCTGCATTTCCACAAAGTTTCACTCAAATACTTGGAAAAAGAACTCTCATTTGGTGCATTCCTTTTGCATTGCCATTATATCTTGACTTATCGATGGCCAATTGTACCCCTATCTTTGGATCCTTCTTTACTAATGGATCTCAATTATCTCGCAGTGCTCTTCATGTGTACTCTTTAATTTTTTCTCTCCTTCTTCTGGACCAACACATTTTGATAACTATCCCCTCACGTTACTAAAATACAAACTCCATTGACTTGTAAAATACTAATTTAACTATCTCAGTTCCATCTTTCCTTCTCCATACCCAAGCTTCTTCCTAATCTCACTCCGCTAATCCGAATCATCCTATATCAGCAAGATCTCCTGGATCGCCGAGGTAGCAGTCCTCCATTGTATTACCGTGATTGTTGACTCGCTTTTCATAGATAATTTTTGTGTAATGGTGTCATAAGAAACGGTGTGCTTGTTGATCGTTATGAGGTGAATCTTTACCTTGAATTGATGGAACTGAGTCATCAACCTTCAGATAATTATTCTCTATAGTGCCAAACTGAGGTGCTTCAAATCATATTCTACATTCACCTGTTTAACCACCAAGTTTGAATCTCCCTTGATGAAGAGTGAAAGAATGCCCCTTCGAAGAGCATTTAACATCCCCAACACCAATGCTTCATACTCTTCCTCATTGTTGGGGCAAGTAAAATCTAACTTGAAAGATAGGAAAATCTTCTACTTTCCTCTTGAAAGAATGGCTCCGACTCTCCATTTTCTTTGTGATGATGAACCATCGAACTCCATTATCCACTCTTCCATGTTGTCATCCAGCAAGTTATCTTTCAAGTTATCTTTTGGAATGCTCTCTCATATTGGCTCATATACCTCTAATGGAAAAATTGCCAATATGTATGCATATGCTTGGCTTTTGATTGCCTGAGTAACCATACACTTTAAATCATATTCTGAAAGGATGAGGAACTAACTTGTTGTCATCCTAATAAAATTGTTCATGCCAAAAAAAAACTTAATAGGATAACATATTATAACAATATGAATGGTGAAATATAAAATATAATGTCTAAGTTTTTAGGCAACAAATAATAAAGATAAATAATTCCTCTTAATGCTAGTGTATCTTGCTTCGGGCTTATGGATGATCCCACTCAGATAGTAAATAGGTCTTTCTTTCCCATCAATCTCTTGCACTATAAGGGAGTCGATTGACCTCGTAGTGGAAGTGAGATAGAGCTACAACTGTACTTTAGCTCTTGGAGGAATCTTTGTTTATTAAGAAGTGAGCAACTTCTTGAACTTACTCAAACATTCTTAGTGAGGTTCTTCTCATTTGAACTTTGTGTTCTTGTGCATTAGATCCATCGAAGGGTGAGTTATCTTGACCAACCCTGGTATAAATCTTCTAAGATATGATACTTTCTCAAGGAAAATCTTGAGATCTTTCACAGTATTTGGACTGGGCATTTCCAGTATGACCTTCCTCTTATCTTACTCCATCTGTAGTCCTTGGAAATCGACCAAAAAACTCAAAAAAATCCCACTTATCACACCAAAAGCACACTTCGGTGGGATCATTCTCAGCTTGTATTTCCTGCACCTATTGAAAACCTTCTTCAAATCAGCGAGATGGGGCACCTACTTTTTTTATTTGATGACCAAATCATCCACATAGAAATCCATGATATCATGGAAGAAATCGTGGAAAATGGACATCATTGTTCTTTGATATGTTACTCCAGCATTCTTCAATCCAAAGGGCATAACATTGTACATAAAGGTTCCCAATAGATTTCTAAATGTTGTCTTTTTCGCATCGCTTTGATCCATATTAATTTGAGTCTACCTCAAATACTTATCCATGAAGTTCTACATGTCATGTCTAGCTATTGTGTGTATCAAACTATCAATGGAGGATAGAGGGAACTCGTATATTGGGCAATCTCTATAGAGATCTTTGAAGTCCACAGAAATGCATATATTATTTTTATCCCTATTTCACTTTGATACGAAGTGGGAAAGACAAATAGGATATTGGAGTTGCTTCATGAACCCCACCATTAGCAATCGTTGTACTTCCTCTTTGATTTTTACATCTCAATCTAGCTTGTAAGTTGGTGGCTTGCTTTACTAGTATGGTTGAAGGCACAACATTCAATTTGTGGTAACTCACTTTTTAAGTCAGCCCAGCCATCTCCGTATCCTTCCACGTGTTGAAATCTTTGTACTCCTGAATGAGCTCAACCAACTCTATCCTCTTTTTTGTATCTAGATCATTTGAAATGAAGATTGACCTTGGATTTCCTCTCTCGTGAGACAAGTTAATTTGTTCTAACACCTATGGTTTTGGGCTATCAATCATGCATTCTGGCTCATATTCCACCTCTTCTACAAACTCATGAATATTGGAGTTAATAATGAGAAGACATTTCCCTTTTTTATCCACTAAGAAACACTCATATTCCAAGGTAACCTCATTTTCAGCTTCGTCAACTGCCCATGCACACGTTCAAATATGGTAGACTACTATCCCATCTTCTAACTATACCTTTTCACATTGGCGGTTAGGCAAAGAAACTACCTTCCATTTCCCTTATCTCCCAGCTTCCCCTAGTTTAACCCCTAAAAACCAGATTTGCACACTCTAACATTTGACCTCATGCTGTATGGCGTCAATCCTCAGCCTCATCCTATCTCTCAGTTATTTAGATAGAGGTTGGGGGTTTAGACTTGCATTTTTCACTTCCTCCACTCTCTGGCTTCCACTTATACCTTCCTCTACCAAGTTATTCATGGGCCCCATTCTTTTTTTGATTGATGGGACTATGACACCCTCCATATGTCGTGTTAACACTCATGCATTCTCTGCCAGTTCTCTATAAAATGCAACATCCACTAGATGGGCCTCCTCTTGGGAAAATAACTTTTCGATCGCTCGAATAACTATCTCATTCTCCTTCACGGTTGCTTTGTCACATTGGTAGTATGTCGAGGGATACAATCCAAGATGTGCATCCACACTCTTCCTATGGACAAGTGGTAGGAAGTAGCACTTTCAATGATGTGGAACTTGATGTGTGATGTAAGATTTCCTATCAAAATATCCACATTCACATACCTAATAGACTTGGAGGTTTGGTTGTCATACCCATAAATCATCAGAGGAATTGGGATTATCTTTGCCTAAAAAATATAAGATGCCTAAAAGGAGCTTATAGGCATAATGTTTTTGGAGGCACCTCCATCCATCAAAGATCTTACAAAGTTCACTCCGTTCACGCTCTCTGTGACATATAACGTCTTGTTGTGAGGTAAGCTCACAACTCTATTAGCGTCCGAGAAATTTATCTTGGACATGAACTTTGTCACCAACCTGTCCATGGTACCCTTCCACCTCAATGAGGGAACTGCATTATTCCATGACATATTTAGTGTTACCTGTGTGATCTCAAGTCTACTCTCTAGAGGCATCCCCACCTTGTTGAATAACCACACAAATTTAGGGGATTGCACCATAGCTTAGTATTCCAAGTTAGGTTCCACCATATATCCCTCCACATTATAATCATCCTCCATGTCCCTAACGCATACCTCATCATAGGCAATCACCATATTTTCCATTCCAATGGTACAATCTCCAAGTGATACCTCGAACTCTTATCTTTCTTGCCTCAGCTCCCTCGTTTATCCCTCAGTTTCCTCATCATAAGGTGCTACCAAGTTTGCTCCATGGGCTAGTAGTGGGTTGTTATTGACATATCCTTACGGGATTTGAAATTTCCTAGCTAACATGTGTTTCTTGATAATCCTCCTCAAAGTGAAGCAAGCAGTTGTTGGATGACATATATGCCAATGCACTTGGAAATATTTGGGATCCGCTTGAACCTATGGTCCTGGCTCATTTCGGGGGGCATCTTTGGGTTCAAAAACTGCCCCCACGGAGCATAACGGTGTAATAACTAATAGCCTCCTATATCGTGCAAGGAAAGGGTGCTGAGTCTTTTATGTCTCTTTTGAACTTCCTTTTGTTGTTCTTCTTTTGCACATTCCCAAATTCTACTCCCCCATCCACATAGCCCACTCGTGGGGCCTGGCCTCTTCCCGGAGTAGCTTATGTCTTAGACATAAATAGTATTGCGTTGGGGCCTGGGCGTACCACCAATGAAATGTTTCTTACAAACATAAAAAACATCATAAAAGTCCCCTCACGTTTTTCATTTATCAAGTAGGAGGTGTATTTTGGGAGCAAACCCTTGTGCAAATTTGAAGAAGTTTACACTCCTTGGCTTCCTCCCTTATGTCAAGAGACCTTTCTCTATACCTTCTTATATAGGCCACCAACTGTTCTCCCGATTGTTGCTTCTCCCTTTCCAACTGGGTTAGAGTGAAGTCATATTCAACCATAAAGAACTTTTGGACAAAAAGTATGTGTTTCCTCCCATGTGGCCATACTTTTAGGAGATTAGTGTATGTACCGTTTTTATGCTTTCTCTATAACGGATTTTGAAAACTTCCTTAAACATAACCTCTTATTGTTGTAATGACCCCGCAAGTGATTCACAAAGCTTTTGATGTGCTCTTTCGGGTTCCCCCTTTCCAGTGTGTTTGTTAAAACTGGGAGGCACATAGTCCTTGGGGGTAAGGCTCATCATTCCACTCCTCTGGGTAAGGAGCATAAAAATCATCGTACATTGACACTAACTCATTAGCTGTTTGTGAGGAAGCTGTCATTATCTTCATGATCTCCTTCTTTATGTCCTCTAATGAAGGTGAGGGAACTTTCTCTACTATTATAACACATGGTTGAGGAGCCATGGGTATAAGGTTAATCACGTTCGGTGTTCCCACAATTGGTGCAATAATGGGAATAGTGGTCATGGGGACTATGCCCGACGGGGCCACTGGGGAAAGATAAGAGTGATAAAAGTGTTGGGGTTTATTGCATCCCTAAAAGCCATCCTCACCATAGGCATTTACAAAAACTCCATAAACTTTCCCATTAAATGGGCCATCTAAACCGTTCCCATCATAATTCTCGTGGAGACATGTGTAACCATTGGGAGTTTTGTTTCCTTTTTCCCCTGGGGAGGACCTCCACTCAAAGTACCCCTTCTCTTGAGGTTTCACACTCCCTCGCTACTTGATCCTCCATATGTTGCATTTCATCGAAGTTCAGAAGACGATTAAAATTATCTTGGGCCAAATTTTTTAAGAATACCCCCCCAGCGGCGTCACCAAGTGTAAGAGGGGGGTCCTCTTGAGGGCGAGTGTTGCAATCTAAACAGAGGCGTAACCCCTATTTGTTTTGAATTAAATCAAAAAACAATGTTTTATCAATAATGACAAGATGAGCACAATATGTATGGAATCAAACACTTTAGATTAAGCTCATAAAATTACTATGCATAACTTATAATAAACAATAAATGAACCCTTGTAATAACTCAGTCAGATGGAGAGAAAATCAAGCACCCTATATACACCTATAGTATGCATCTGAAATGCAAAGGTCCCACAAACAAGGAATGAAACAATAAATATTTAGTTTTGGGTAGTAAAATCTAGGTAATAACTATAATGGCGGATGAGTAAATGCTCTGGTTTGTAATACTATTATTCTCATAAAATATCTCTTTCCCTTATCTAAAAAATAACTATCTCTCTCTCTCTGAAGTGGTAGGGCTTTTTAAATAGCCACAAATCTAGATACACCTTTATCGAGATGTCTTAGTTTCAATAAATGTGAAAGACATTCCCCTCGTATCTTTATGTCACTAGCATTAAATGTGCTAATGTGTCAACACGGTTTACATCATAGTCATTAAATGCCAGCATACACCTTTTTTCCACCAACTATGGCAAGTGACTATCACGTCAGTGGTCACCCACCAAGCCGTCTAATAGCCCCTCAAACTAGCAAGGTTTACTCAAGTTTTGATTGGACAGAAGGTAGGTAGCGGATAACATCACTCAAAATAGATGTGACATTTGGTAAAAGGTTGTTTGGCACTAGGCTCAAAGTGAGATGGAACTCATGGTTGCTCTGGGTTATGGTGTATCAGTGTTTTACCAAGTGTATTTAAAGTGGTTAAGTTAAGTCTTAACATTGCCTGTTTTCTTAGTCCTCCAAACCAATTGCCTTTGAGGTTCCCATAGTGAGGTCATCCGATAGAGCATGAAAGCTCTCCCAAAACCATCCAGACTTGGTCGCTCGTAGATACCGTTCGACCTTACTCTCATATTATCAATGTTCCAACTTACAAATTACAAAGTATTTCTACAAATATACAAATTGAACAATTAAAATCAAGGAAGAAAAGTTGAGTCCTCTCAAAAAGACTCCTCAAAAAGTTTCCTTGTTTCCTTCTTGCATCATGTGACAAACTGACTCTTAAGCCTCCTCACTTCTTTCTCAAACTTCCTGTGTTGGGGGAGGGGGAGGGGGAGGGGGGGGGGGGGGGGAGTTATCTCTAATCATAAGATCTACACATATCATTGCATGATATAATTGTTTTTAATATATGATTACCAATGTTTTAGTTGGTGGAGATTTAATTATATTGGGGAGAAACAATTTTATTATGCACCTTTATTCTTTGTCTATTCCTAAACAAAAGGGAGAGAAATGGTATCTCAGTCTTTATAGTTCAAGGAAGATTTTTATGTTAGGGGGAGACGGCTTCACTTATGTAGGGATTTTTCGACAAAGGGGGAAAGTTTATTGATTCGAGTAAAGTATTGTATTTTATTACCAATTATTTATTTCTATTGCACTCACATACTCATTAAAACTCACATCTTATACTCAATTACTATATAACCTTAAATATTAATGATCAATCATTTTTAGAAGATTTAATTGAGTATTTGTATGGTTATGGAATCTAACGATGAAGTTTGGATGCAATCGGAGCATAAACATTGACATACGCACTTTTAGGGGTAAATGGTAATTTCAAATTATCAAATTTAGACTCGGGCTCTTCATGGAAGTTGAAGGCCTCGAAACATGGAGTGTCTTGATACAAGAAGTGTATTAATACGATTTCAAATGAAGAAGTTATAATCTTTAAATATTGGACCCAAAAGAAAGTCGAATCCTCGGTTCAACCTCGAAGTTATAAATTATGACCAGAACACTGTTGAAATATTTTTGGCATCGAAAAGAGGGTCGTGTCAGTTCAAGCGCTGCATTAATTCGAGGTCATATGGAAAAATTACAAGCTTTAGGGTTCAATGTGTAATTATAGAAAATTTTGTTCAGAGTAGGGGTTATAAATTAATGGTTGTATTATATTAATTGGAAGGTTGCTTGGCCTGGTGATAGGGAGGCACACATTTGGATGGGGAAGGTCATAAGTTTGATTCTCACCCTTTAAGAAATTGGGGTGCTTTTATAGAAAATTAATAGCGCACTACATCAATGTCACATGGTTGTTAAGTTAGTGCCACATGGCAGTCCAATCTGTGCCACATAGCAGTCACAGCCATGTGGATGGTCCAAATTTTGCCATGTGGACTACCCCAGATTATACAAGATCGAGCCACGTGGTGTCGCCCATATTACACCATGTGGCGCCTTATCAGCCCATATTTTTTTCCACTAGATTGTGTTTTTCCCATTTTTTAAAGATCCACCAAGACAAATCCCCTCTGCCTTTAATGACATTTCCCATACCCTCCATTCATTTTTTCCTTTCCTCGTTATTCCAACAACTCCACGAGCTAAAAGAGTCCTATTGTTGCCTTTTTATTATAAACCTTTCATATAATATTTCACCCATTCCATGCATTGCAGATTTGTTCACCCATAAAAAGGGACATTTCGAGACAACAAACCGATAGGGGATCCGTAGACAACATCTGATATTTGTAGTGTAGAGTATATTAGTCCTAATTTTAATTTAGTTTGTAGTGTGTTATATAAATTCATTTTTAATAAATCATTATGTTAATTTATTTAATTTCTTTATATTTAGTTTAAATACTTCGAAAATTAGTTAATTGTTCCTATAATTATTTCACTCACGTTAAAAATTATTTTCTTGGTTCAAAAATCATTTCTTACCATAAATTGTTTTATTTAATTATTTACCCTCCTTTCTAGGTAATTAAATTAAGTTGAGGTTGAGAGTGCACAATTCTCTAATGGTATAACTTATTTAATTAGATGTCAATCCCACAAATAAATTTTAATTCCTTTAAACCCTAAAACATGCAACTAAGTGATTCAATACATTAAGAAATTAAAAGCATGCAATCAAAAATTCATTCAATCATAAAATTTCAGGAAAAAAAAAACTCAGGGAAAAACCTTTTATTTCACTATAGTTTGTAAATCGCAACTTACAATCACAATAGAGAAATACAGCTCGACGAATCTACCGTAGGTGACCTTTGTCTTCTTCAGTAATGAATTCCCATAAGAAATCACAAAGACCGCTATCTTCCTCCAGCAACGGTTCCCACGAGAACCACAAGAGTAGCAATGGAGACGCCTTCTCCACAAGAGTAACTCCAATATGGAATTATTTGTTCAAAATGATTCCCAAAGATATATGGGAGGTGATGTTTGAATCAAAATGGTGTTTTACTTTGTTAAAAGTGAAGACTTTAAGCGACAGTTCCATAGTATTCATAAATAAAAAGTCTTGCAAAATACCTACGCAAATAAGGTTTTTATAGGCCGACACAAAAATTGAGGCAGCAGAAGGTCGTTCAAATGAGGTTGAAGCGTCATTGGAATGAGATATGATTATCCTTAGAAGCAATCGTCAAATGACTTTCTTGAAATAAGGAAAAAATCAAGACAATACGCCCTTGTTTTAACCTCATTTGATCTAGGCCATCTAACAAGACTTCGAACGAGATGGTTGGCTCGTTCGAACGAGATCTTCATATCGTTAGAATGACGGAAGGAGAAAATAAATTATAATAAATAAAACAAGCCTCGTTATTTAAATCGAAATAAAGTAAAATACTCCCAATAAAATTATGAAAAACATCGAACTCCAAAACATAAAATAAATCGTTATTAGGTGGAATTGTGGAGAACGTTGGAGATGATCGTGGAGCATAATGAAAATGTAGTGGTGCATGTTGTCGAATATTTAATGTCATGTATGATTGTGGAGACGTGATATGAAAAAACTGATGTAGTGGGATTTTCCATAACTAATGTAATCTGGAAACTACAGACAAGTCCTCGATTCTAGGGGCAGTGTCCAAAAAAGCCCTTACAAAGCTCCCCCTATGGCTATTCCGATACATATATAAAAAAAATCATAATTATGAAACCAAAATATCCTAAGGCATACAATATTCTAATACCCTTCCAAAATCCACAAATGGAATGACATCAGAATACATAAGTCTTGAAATCTTTTAATCTTCAAATCATTTTTATATCTTTAAATCTCCAAATTCCTTTATCATCATCAAGTGTATTATAATTGTGATCTTTAAATGAACCTACACACATGAGATAAACAAGCAAATACCCGTGAATCAAAAAAGTGTGAAATAAAATATTAAGCATGCATAAACCTAATAAATGAAAAGATACGCACATTCATAAGCATAACAATAACATAATAATGATCGAACTCCTATTCCCCCATAATTCGTTCCCCCCTTTTTATGATGTCCAAAATAGACAAGGAAGAAAAACATAAGCAAAAAACCAAAGTGTGTCACAAACAAAACCAACTATTTTTTAATATTTCAAAATTTTTCACAAGTATAATAAATACAAATACAACACACACAATGAACTAACACTAAGATAACCAAGTCGTGAAAGCGTAATGAATGGGTGTGAACAAATCGGATAGGTAAATCAACTCAAACAGTCATAACATATGTGCAGGATCGATTTTGGATACTCCTAACTAATGAACTGAAAGTCGTCCTTAGGTGCAAAAATGTTGAACTCATATGATATCGCCTCAATCTAATCAACAAATCAAAGCCTAAAATGATTTTTACAGCAATAGCCCCCAAAACTAAGTAATTCTTTTACGATAATTTTGTAGGTCATGCAAGCCCATTGATCTTGGATTAAATTCCGTCAAAACTCACATATAAAATATTTCTCTCAACTCATTTGTTTGGAAGAAATCACTGCTCATATGTATCGAAGCATCAATGTTCTTTTAAAATTGGTCCGACACTTTATATTTTTCTTTTTATGTGCCTTTAATATTTTAGGCTTTTCTTTTTCAAATGGTGGCTATTCACGCAAAGACAACCCATCTTTCACAGCTTGATTGCATTGCATTAAATATAATACATTTATCGAAGATATAATTTTCAATTCTTTAATTTCGGGAATTTGTTCTTGCAATCACTACTTTCATAAGCTCGTTTGATCACATTCGGTTCATTTTTACACCTTGAACAACATGTGACAGATAAGTTCAATGCTCAAATAAATCTGTGCATGTGGGCATTAAACGAAATAATGCGTCAAACATGTAGAAAGTAATCAACTAATCACATCTCAATGACTCCAACACATTATAAAGCACATGGGTGAGATGATGTTGTGTCTCAAAACACTATAAACAATTCACGTGAATAATAGTATGATATTGTGACTTGGCAATCCTAAATGTTCATCCATATAAGGTGTAAACAAACTACAAAAAAATATCAAAACTAAAATCTTTTTCGCTTTTTCACTTTTTCTAAAAAGAAACCTAAAGTATTTTTGTATTTTTTCTAAACTTTTCGAGAAAAACAAAACGCTTTTTGGATATATGAAAAATATATCAAATGGAAGAAGATAAATACAATGGTAGTACACGCTAGCAATATCCATTAAGATATGAACATGAAAAGCATCCTATGCCAGAAAGCAAGTCTAAACCTCAATCATTAGGCCCGAAAGAGTTCTCCAAAGGAGATTACATCCTATGAAAAATATCCATCAAATCATGTGAAGTTTTGAACAAATACTCAATTTGCTCTCGAATACGCTCAAACTTTCTCTTGTGATGTGTGGGAAAATGTTGAGTAACATGTGTGGGAGTGCGCGGGAACACGTGTTGTACCATATTATGGAAGATACCTATGAGATAAACTACCAGACTTAAAGGAAAATTCCCTAAGTTTTCCTTTTTCCTTGCAATGAGAACAAACGTCAACGGGCTTAGGACCACCTCTCTTAAAACGTCTAGGACGTGATCTCTCACGTGGGATTGGATGCCTGGGTGGGTTAAGTTGAGAGACATATGAATCTATATCAATCTTAGGAACCGACTCTAATGTATCATGGGAAGTGGATGCACCATCATAACCTATTTCAAGCCTTTACATTACCCAAAGCGGGATCGAGGAGCATCTTTCCTACATTCTTAGATTTGTCATCTAAAGTAACCTTGACCTCCCAATCACGTTTGTTATCTCTCTCGAGTTGGGATACACGAAATTCAAGTTTCTTATGAGTTTTTAATGAAGATTGAAGATGTCCCATGAGACTAGCCACGATGTTGGTCAATTCACCCTTTTCCCAGCCTAAGACGATCAACAACTCACACAAAAAAACTTCACGTTCTCTAGTTGACTCGCCAATGCCTCACACGCCCTCAAAACATTCAGATTTGTATCCAAATCGAACACCTTAATACTTAAATCTTTATTCAACTTTTTGGTTTTCAACATGTCGTTGTTCAAATCACCAAAGGCTTTTTAGAGATCCCCTTCTCCCTCACTTGAAATCTGATCCTCACATTAACGAGAATGGATCAAAATATCATCGAGTCTCTCACATTTACATGTATCCTCATCGTCATGGGATAAACTAAAATTACTCACGTGACTAGCGTGAAAGAAACACACTTTTCATGCGGTGATTCTCTACCTTAGTAAACTAACTCGATGTCACTATCGCTAAGAGTGGCCTTATTAGCAACTTTCTTTTTCTTTCTCTTTAGCATAGTGGGACACTCAAAAGCCTTGTGCCCTTTAACCTCATAGTCAAAAATACATATATCTTCCTCTATCTCACTACTATCCTTGACCATATCTTTCTTTTTGTTTTTCTCAAAAATCTTTTTATTAAAATTATTTTCTTCGGAAAATTTTAGAAAATTTTTAAAAATTTTCGCAAACAAGGCCAAGTCATTGAAATCAATCTCACCCTCAGATTCAAACTCATAAACTTTCTCTTTTTTATTTTTCTTAATTTGAGTCTTTAAAGTTAACCCTCTATCCTTAGGTTAAATGGTTTTAAGGAAGATATCTATCTCAGAAGTCTGAAGGTCTCATATGAGTTCTTCTAACCTAAGAGTGTCTAAGATCCCTAAATAGTTAAGCACAGTAACCTTAGGAATAAATCGGGAACGGTGTAACCTCAAAATATTTTTCATGACTATCAATTACTCAATTCTCTTACCCAAATTAAAACTAGTGTTAACGATATCCGATAACCTAGCATATAATTCATCAAAATTCTCAGACTCTAACACGTTGATGGTGTCGAATTGCGTTGTAAATTTAGAAGATTGGACGCCTTGATAGCGTTGGTACCCTCATATGTCAACTAGATGATATTACATGCTCTTTTAAACACAGTGTACTTCAAGATGCGATGGAACTCGCCAGGGATGATGGATCCAGAAATAACATTAAGTCCACGGTAGTTGTAGGTACTCCACTTTAAACACATCATTAGTTCAGGAAGAGACAAGTTTAGAACTTATGACATTACCAACACTAATCGTGGGAGGAGTCCACCCAATTTCACATACTAACCAAACCCTTTCATCTATGGATTTTAAAGTGGATCTCATATGGGCTTTGAAATTGGCATAATTCGATCCATCTAAAAATGGCATCCTTTTATATAAGTTCTCGATTAGAAAATTTGCGATTTTTAAAAACACCTAACATCCCATAAAACAATTACGGAAAAAGTATCGCACAATAATTTGGTGAAACCCGCTTTAATACCAATTTGAGAGTACGCAATTCTCTAATGGTGTAAGTTATTTAATTAGATGCCAATCCCATAAAAAAAATTTAATTCATTTAAACCCTAAAGCAAGCAAGTAGGTGATTTAATACATAAATAAATTAAAGCATGCAATCACAAAATCATTCAATCACACAATTTCAGGGAAAAACCCTTATGGAAGAACCTTTTATTTTATTATAGTTTTTAAGCTGCACCTTATAATCACAATAGATAAATATCGCCTGGTGAATCTCCCACGGGTGAACTTTGTCTTCTTCATTAATGAAATCTCCTCCCATTTCCTTCCCTTTCGGCATGCCCGCAGGATTGGTCCCTTTATCGGGGAGCTCAACCATCATCTATGTGTGGTGATATGCATAAATAGAGTCTCTAGCCTTATTTTCACAAAACACGCAAAAAAATCTTTCCGCCTCGAGAGAACGGCATCAAGGACAATATTGAATCTTGAAAAAACCATGTAGTCAAAGGTCTAAGGACTAAGTTAAGCAATGGGAAGGTGTTAGGAACCATGGGAGTGTTCCCCAAAGAGTAATTGAAAGTATACTGTAAGTATTTTTTTATTCACAAGTCGTTATTGGAGAAAAAATGCACACATTGGAAAAGACACAAGGAATCAAGAATATAAAATATATTAAGAATATATGATAAAAATAAGGGAACAAATCAGTATAAGGAAAGAATCGAGTCGAGGGATTCTCCTAAGATGACTACGTAGCCCAACGGCTATCAAAGTCCACCTAGTTCGAAGAAATTACGAGGTGGGGGTTTAACTCATAAATCCAACAAGAGACTTTTCTTATATGTCTGTGTACAAAAAAAGGTGTTTTAATGTGAGAAAATGCAATGAGCAATCCGCGTTGGGAATTTACAAGTAAATCATTTTTTTTCTTATTTTTGTGTTTGTTTACGAACATGAAGTACGTGAAAATACGAATATTTGAAATTAAGGTATGTTATGCAATGAAACAAAGAACTAAAGTGAAAATAAAGAGAAAAATGCTAAAATAAGAGAATTTAAAGACAAGGGTGGAGAGTTTGACCTCCTTATGAATACTTGCAGTGGATCTTGATTATAGAGTCACTGATCTCATGGCAAGATGATGGTGGTATGAGGAGAGGGGTGATAATTTATGAAAAATAGTATGAAAAGAATGGAAGGAATGCGGGAAATAGGTTTTTTCAAGAGGGGGACAACTCTTAATTTGAGAGAATGTTCTCTAAATTGCTAAGAGGGATATTTAGGGGTGATTTTTAAAGTGAGATCATGGATTATATTTATAGTGCTAAGGGGGTGACAATAGGAAGGTTCCTTGACCTACCTATTATCATAGAACCCAAGACACATTACCAATAGGGAGGGATCTAGGGGTTTCATTCGGCATTCTGAAGTGGTTTTTTTGAAAAACTATTGTAATAAATGAACCATATGTCATAATCACACATGCGGTGAAATATTAGAAAGGGTATTCATATACCTTTAAGAATCCATTGAGACACTCCCGAGTTTGGGAGTTTACCGAGGGCAAATGAGGCTCGAAAGAGCCCATTGGTCACTAGACAAGAAATTCCCAAAGGAATACGGATCATCCGTCTTAACCGTAAGGCCGATTCGTGCGTGTGATGGACTGTTCGAAAGGGTATTTAGAGAACTTAAAATTTTCATTAACTTCATTCGGTTCAGAGAGTTGACCAAGGTCAAACGGGGATCGAAAGTGTTGGATGGCCCTTTGAAGTAAAATGGGTAGTTCGTCTGTACCGTAAGGCCGATATCATGAGGAGGAATGTTGGAAAGGGTATTCACATCCCATCAAAGATTCATTCAACTTCATTTAATATGAATATTTTATCGAAGTTAGAATGGGTAGACAATGCCCGGTGGCTTCTATATCACTGTTTAAGGTAAAACGAAATCATTTATCTGAATTGTAAGGCAGATTTGCGCATAGGGTAAACCAAAAGAGGTGCTTAGGGGGTGCCAGGAACTAAAGGAGGTGCTTAGGGGGGTCATAGGATGGGATTTATATATAGAGACCCTCGGTGGGAGAGCTTGGAATAAGTGAAGGCCGTCGAATGATAGAACCCACATCGAGTATTAGGTTGACCGATTCCACGTGTTAAGGTCAGTTTTGAGGACCTAAGGGGAAAAGGATGACCAATTCAGCAGGTCGAGGTTAGTTTTGAGGACCTAAGGAGATGAGTATGACCAATTCAACGGGTCAAGGTCAATTCTAAGGAGACAAGGATGATTGATTTCACGGGTCGAACATGTGTTAAGATTTGTTCTAATGGACTAGGGAGACAATTTTTTAGGTCAAGATCAATTCTTCTGGGGATTACGAACTCAACGCGTCAAGGTCGATTCTGAGGACCTAGAGTTGTAGCAACCAATTCTGAGGGTGGAGGTTAATTCTGAGGACCTGAAGTTATGACGACCAATTCTGAGGGTCGGGGTCAATTCTAAGGACCTAAAGTTTTGATGAACAATTTTGAGATGCCAAGGTCAATTTTGCGGACCAAAAGTTGTAATGACCAATTCTAAGGATCGAGCTCACTTTTGAGTACCTAAAGTTATAGAGACCAATTCTAAGGGTCGAGGTCAATTTTGAGGACCTAAAGTTATTACGACCAATTATGTGGGTCGAGGTCAATTCTAAGGACCTACAGTTAGGGTAACCAATTCTAAGGGTCGAGGTAAATTCTGAAAACCTAAAGTTAGGGAGATCGATTATGAGTGTCGAGGTCAATTCTAACTACCTTAAGTTGTATCAACTAATTCTGAGGGTCAATTCTGAGGACCTTAAGTTATAGCGACCAATTCTAATGGTCGAGGTTAATTCTGAGAACCTAAAGTTGTAACGACCAATTTTGAGGGCCCATATCAATTTTGAAATACCTAAGTTGTAACGAACAATTCTATGGGTTGAGGTTAATTCTGAGGACCTTAAGTTGTAGCGACCAATTCTGAGGGCTAGAGTCAATTTTGAAGACCTTAAGTTGTAGCGACTAATTTTGAGGGTCGAGGCCAATTCTAAGGACCTTGAGTTGCAATGGCCAATTTTGCAGGTTGAGGTCAATTTTGGGGACCTAAAGTTGTGATGACCAATTCTGCGGGTCGAGGTCAATTTTAAGGACCTACCCTTTCTAAAGTCGAATATCAATTCTGAGGAACCTTAAGTTGTAGCGACCAATTTTGGGGGCCGAAATCGCTTCTTAGGACCTTAAGTTGTAGCGATCAATCCTAAGGGCCGAGGTTAATTCTGAGGACCTTAAGTTTGCATGACCAATTCTGAGGGTCGGGGTCAATTCTGATGGACTAAAGTTGTGACGGCCAATTCTGAAGGTGAAAGTGAATTTTCAGGACCTTAAGTTATAGTGACCAATTCTAAGGGTCGAGGTCAATTTAGAGGACCTTAAGTTGTGGAGACCAATCCTGAGGTTCGAGGTTAATTTTGAGGACCTTAAATGTAATGACCAATTTTGAGAGCCGTGGTCAATTCTGAGGACCTAAAGTTATGACGACCAATTTTGAGGGCCGAGGTCACTTCTGAGCACCTAAAGTTATAGCAACCAATTCTGAGGGCCATGGTTAATTCTGGGGAACTTAAGTTGTAGTGATAAATTCTGAGGGTCGAGGAAAATTCTAAGGACCTTAAGTTGTAGAGACAAATTTTGAGGGTCGAGGTCAATTTTGAGGACCTTAAGTTATAGAGACCAATTCTGAAGTTCCAGGTCAATTCTTAGGACCTTGAGTTGTGATGAACAATTCTGTGGTTCGAGGTCAATTCTGGGGACCTACAGTTCTAGCGAACAATTCTCAGGGTCGAGGTTAATTCTAAGCACTGTAAATTATGGAGACTAATTCTATGGGCTAAGCTCAATTTTGAGGACCTTAAGTTATTGCGACTAATTTTTAGGATCAAGGTTAATTCTTAGGACCTTGAGTTGTGATGACCAATTATGTGGGTTTTGTTCAATTCTAGGACCTACAGTCGTAGTGACTAATTCTCAGGATCGAGGTTAATTTTGAGAACGTAAAGTTAAAGCAACCAATTTGAAGGTCGAGGTCGTTTCGTAGGATGGTAAGATATTCTGACAAATTTTGCGAGTCGAGGTCAATTACTAAAACTAGAGTCGTAGCGACCAACTTTGAGGGTCGAGGTCAATTCTGAGGACCTAAAAGTGTAGCAACCAATTATGAGGGCAGAGGTCAATTCTGGGGGCTTACAGTTATAGCCACCAATTCTAAGAGTTGAGGTCAATTCTGAGGACCTTAAATTGTAGCTCGAGGAATTTCTCTCCTGTGGAATTTAAATTATCTTTGTGGTGTACGTGCACTTGTGGTTTCGTTGAGGATTGTTTTATTTTGAGACTCTACTAGGGGATTTTCAAAATTTCGGTTGGGAGTTGCAGTAAACTTGGATGCGGGCACATTATTGGTTCTTCTGTGGAATAAGTTGATGATAAGGGTGTAAGATTAATCCTGATGGATATTTTGAGAGATAGAAAAGGATTAGTTCTCCAAAAATTAATTTTTGGAGAAACATATTATTCCATATTTTTGGGGATTTTTGGGAATTTTTTTAGAATTTTCTGTATTTTTCTGGCATTTTTTGTACAAAATTTGAAAGGGGTTGTCAATAAGATGGCTAGGGGGATTACAATTAGTAAGGAGATAAATTCCTGGTCTTCCTTGGGAGGATAGAAAGGAGACTATCTATCGGTATGGTCAGGGGATTACCGATCGGGAGGCCCTTCAGCCTTCTATAAAAAAGGGGCGATCCCTTCCAATTTTTCACACCTTTATGTGTTTCAATCTTCTTCTTTGTCTCCAAAAATCTATCCCAAGTCCTTATTGCTTCAAGACTTCAAATGGATGGTTCTTCAAACAAGGGATACAACACTGAGTGGTTGTACATTAATGTCTGGGTTGGCCTGGAATAGTAGTCTAGGGTGCCTCTTCCATGGAGCAATGAGAATGCCTTTGACTTGTTTGAGCCTGTAGCTGATGAGCGTATCCTTCTACATGATCATGTATAACACCATTCATCTAGGGTGAAGAACCCTAGTAGCTCCGTAAGTTGGTTACCTTTGGTGTACCATTTCATTTTTCTCTTTTTTCTTTCTATTAATGAAAGTTTTTTCCTACTCCTTCGAGAATTCGGTCTTGGGGGATTACGGGACTGATGGAGATTTGGGAGAATCTTCCTGCTATGGTTTATTGGATGGTTTCCTACGCCAATTTTTTCCTTTTATCATAGGATTTGGATGAGACACAACGTTCTACAACAGTTTTGTGTGTTCTAGGGGAGAGGTGGTGTGTCACAACCCACACTTTTGATCTTGGCTTCTAGGAGATGAATGTTACTTCCATATACGTTAAGAAGCTGAGGGAGTTGATTTTGAGGGGTTTCAGATAGTGGAGGACCATACATTGAGGGTGACACCGGAGGTGGTGCAGGTGGCATTAGGGGACATGGGTAGGATCATATCTTGGGATTTTATCTGCATTTCTTCTTTGAATAAGGTGATATTGAGGAGGATGGTGGACGCGATCGACGGGTGGCAGGTGAGACAGATGCCTCATCTATTTATTTTACTTTTTCTCGGTGGCTTTTTGGTGGCGACTAGTGGCGATGTCGTCCATCTTTGGTTGTTATCGTATTTGAGGATGATTTTTGATGTCCATTTTTATGACTGGGGGAGCCTGACCTTTGTGTCCCTTTATTCTTCTTTGGATGCTTTTAGCCGATGCTACCGGCAGACTTTTATGGGAACCACGTATGTTTTGGAGGTAATTTTGGATATATTTTCCTTTTTTGTGCCTTTTCTTGCATTCTACTTTTGTTCCATTTCTTTTAATTCCTGTCTTTTCTAGACGGTGTTCTATGAGATGATTGGTCATAATGTAGGGTTAATAGTCCTTAATGATGTTACGGTGATGAAAGTTCAATCGTCAGTCGAATCAGTCCTTATCTTTGGCGGACGTGTGACGGGCTCTGAACACCCTGATGAGTAGCAATGTTATCTTTCATCTTTTTTTATTTCTTGTATTCATCTTCATTTATTGAGTCGATAATGATTCTTTATTGGACATTACAGGTGACCTTATACCCCAGCGAGATGACATCACAAGATACTTGGGTGAGGGGCCTACATGCGCAGACGCGACGGTTGATTGCATACGAGTTTGGGTACATCTGGTACCTAGGGGAAAGGGTGGTGAGGCCGATTGTGGAGGAGGAGGTTGTGGCCCCACCATTGGCGCCCCATATGTACATGAGGTGGGTGATAGAGATGTCAGACGATCCCCATGCAGCGGCGATGATCGCGATCCCTATACTTTCTACACAGATACAATAGAGATCTATGATTATCTAGATTTTGTGATGAGATGGTTGATCCCCTCCTATATATATGATGTGGAGAACATGACTCCAACCTCCACAACTTTGGGCAGGGGTACTAGCGCGCCGGTGGGATCGATCGACAACACAAGTGGTGTCACGTTAGCGGAGGAAGAGGAGGCTCCGATCATTCATGTTACTCACCCTTCTTATAACTTTTGACTGAGTGATAACTAGTCACTGAGAGTGTCGTAGCATACCACTGCATCCGTGTCTGGGATTCGGGTCTTACAAATGAGGCCCTCCAGCCTAAGGTATATACTTTCTCTTTCTCCCTTTCTATTGATTCTTTTTTGCTTCTTTAATAACTGATTTATATTGCGTTGTTGCTTATTTTCTTTCCGTATGTTTGCGTACTGATCAACTGGCTAAGGGATATCATGAAATGGATGGCCTCCATGTCTGATTATATAAAAAATTCAACTCCTTCCTTCTTTGTGTCGTCTACCACATCAGATGAGGGCTCCGGTTCTGGGAGTGGAAGATCCACTGCTCGTCACCGGGGAAAGCACATTTGACATGTGGGTTGAGAGCTTCAGGGGGTAGTTGAGGGTTCGGACGAAGTCTCAATTTTATTTTTCTATTTTCCCTTTCTATCTACAAGATTTAACCAAGTGAAGCAACAAAATATACGAACAATATGCATTTTCCTTTTTTGGCATTTTTCTTGATTTTGGGACTTATCATATATGCTCTTTTAATTTTCTGTTGAGATTGTTTACTTTATTCAATGATAAGGATATGTATGGAATTAGAAGGAGAAATTTTTATTATTATTATTTTAGAAACGGGGGTAAAAGTAATTAACTCGAGGAAATGAGTAATTAAAGAAAATGGTGATTTGGACTCCATGAATATCTAGGGTACTCAAACTACTCGGGATTAGACATATCATGTTAATAGTCTGAGGTGGGTTCTGAAATAGTGTCATATGGATACACTTGGTCGATGGTGGGTTCATTTTGAAATAAAGTGTATGGACACACATGGGGAAAGTGATTGACTAGAAAAACACGATGTGCAGAATGAAGCATGTGATGCATTGATACTCATCATCGAAGGCGATGGAATGTGAGATGCGTGCGTGGGTGACGCATGAGTATCAACGGTGTGCGTTCAGGAGTTGAAACCACTGAGTAAAGTGTGAAGATTTAATTCGGGCTCAACATCAAACATGCTTCAAGAGAATGAAAAATGGCCAAAGTATTCCCGTAAAGGAAGTTCTTCGACCATGATTAGAGATATTTTTAAAAAAAAATATTTTTCAACAGAAAACAAAATATTTTTGGATTTTTTTGAAAATGAAAGAAAGAAAATACTTTTGGATTTTTAGAAAAAAAGGAAGAAAATATTTTTTGGATTTTTTGAGAAGAAAAAGTGGGAAAAATATTTGGACTCTTGAATTTTGAGCGAACTCACTAAAACCCGACTAAGGATGGAATTGGACAAACACAAGTCACGGAGAAATCCTAAATAGCACATAACCAATTTCTATCTTCCAAAGTTAGTGAAACAGATAGCTAAATTTTAATTCAGTCTATAGGGGATAAAAATAAAGAAAATTAGCTGAGTGATCTCCTTTGAAAAAATATTCCACTAGTGGTCTAGCTTGTGGATTGATTTTAAATTTAATGATAGCTAGGGTAGCACACAGTTGGTAAGCGAGTGAGTCGGGTGATGAAATCCCTTCCCGTGAATGACTGAGTGTAGGTCTTAAATGATCAATTCATCACACACATTCAAAAATAAATGCGATAATAAAAATCAAGTAAGAGCACATAGACACACACAAAAATTGACTCGGTGACAAGAGAGGCGCGAGGGTTTAGAAATGTACCTCCCACGATTTTTACACTGTGGGGTGATGAACAATTTGAGTCGATCGGGGGGCGTTTATGCTTACCTCAATCGGTCCCGGGAGTCCTACCGACCCAAAGTAGAGGCTTCATTTCCTCGCCTTTGGACGCCCTCTATCTACCTTGTTCGATTTCCCTATCACGCTTTTTGTCGTAATTAATTATTCCAAATTCAGATAAAAATAAATGGTATTTCCAAGCACCACAATACAAGCCAAATAATAAAGTCCTAATACAAGCCTTCTAAAATAATGAGAAAGGGTACAAAAATGATAAATACAAATGAATCACAAAATGGATCTTGTTAAGTGCTTCAAGCTCCAAAGATTGGCAACGTCGCCATTTTATAGATAAGAAAATGCATCTCTTATGTAAGTGTCATTATTGCAACTTCTTTTACATTTTAATTCCCTTGAACCTACAAATAAACTCAAAATATGCATAAGGTAAGTAAGGGAGTCAATCCAAATCTAAGGATGAAACACAAAATAAGTGAAGACATGTGTAAATTCACTTGGATATTATTATTATTTTTATGTTTTCTTTTTCTTTTTGCTTTTTCTATTTTTATGGATTTTTCAACGGATTATTAATTAACTAACTATATACTAATTTTTAAAGTACTAACTAAGATGTAAAAGCTATTTTGTTTTTTTAAAAATGAGATAAACAAAATTGTGCTAAAAATCAAACTAACTAAATTGGACTCATGAGGGATTCAAAATTCATCCCATGAATCGAAGATTAGCCCTCAATAATAGTTATCCAAAAATAAAAGTAAATAATAATATCATGTGAGGATTAAATCAAGAGAAATTAAAGAGGAATAGATGAAACCCATTTGTACTTGAATTGGAGAAACTCTTCAATTACACACCAAAATTATATCAATTAGAATCCCTCATTAATAATCATCCAAAAATAAAAATAAAGAATTAAAAAGCATGCAAGGATTAAAGTTAGAGTAATTAAATGTAATACCCCATATTTTTTATGATTTAAATAATTATGGGAGTAATTATTATAGTGGGATTAATTGAATTAAAATGTGAGAATTTAATTTTTAATTAATTCGGATTTAAAAATAAATATTAACTAGCGTGCCAAGGGTTAATACTGATTGAGTTAATACTATCGTCTGATATGAAATATCGAACTATACACTTTAATAAATTGTCGAAAGGGAATAATACTAGAGTTCCGTGATTTAAGTCTCACACGTGCGTGAGTCATGTCGGGACAAATTGAATGGAATATAAAGATAAATTATTTTTATGTTACTCGTATGGTGATTTTGAGTGCGTCGTTGAGTCCGTGAGGGTCGAAATAGTTGGAAAAACTCTACCCGGGTATTTTAATTGGACTCCGGGAGATTTTAGGCCAAACCGGCACCCCGTAAGGGTAGTTTTGTAATTTGGACTTTTGGAAAAAGTAAATGGACGAAAATTAGAGAATAATTATATCAGCTACGGGAGTTCCATTAGGGTGAATATATACAAAAACCAAGAATGACCACGGAGGGTGTGAGGGAGAACCAATTTCCAAGGGGGAAGGCTCAATTAGCACCACCTTGCACAACCGTGACCACCAACGCGTAAATCGAGAAGAGAGGAACGCGTTTATACCAACATCACCAAAGAATTCAGAACTTCGATTTAAGGCAAGTGTTTATTACTTGTTTTCTTTAGCAGTAATCATACTCATGTTAGAGTAGGTGAAATTAATCATTGATTGACATGTTAATTGGGTGAAAGTTGGAGTTTAAATGATGAATCAAGATTGGGTTAATTAGTTGTTGATATTTCTTCATGTATGTAGAGGTTAAACTACGAAATTTAATCTTGTATTGGTGAAAATATCTGGGTTGATTAGGTTCTTTAATTGAAATTATTGAAACTAGGGTTCACGTGAATAAATTTGGGGTTTTTATATAATTATAACGATTAATGACGATCAAGGATCCAAGGATGTTAGGAACGACTTATATTCTGTTATCTGTTGATGGGTATTGATGATGAGGTGTTGGGGATTGAATCTTAGAGGTTTGTAGGTTCTAAAATGGTGAAAAATGTTGGAAATCTGGGCAGGAAGACGAATAGTGAAATCTCATGAGAAGTCGCGCGAAGTCGTTCGAGCGAGGCGACATCTCGCGCGAAGTCGTTCGAACGACGTGTGGTAGTCATTCAAACGACATGCCATCTGGTTCGAGCGACAAATGGAATTTTTGGGAATTTCCTTTGAGTCCAAATTTGGGTTTATCGGGTTCTTGGAGTGAGAGAATGTGTCCAATAATAAACATAAAGCAGAAAGGATTTCGAGAAAAGTATGTGAGGCTTAATACTTTAATTATTTCGGTATAGAGAGAGAATGTACCTTGGAGATTACGAGAGAGATAGAAATCTAAATATTTATACTATACGTAGTGTTGAGATTAAAATACATATGAGGAGTATATATGTAGGTTGGAGAAATACCTAAAAATTATAATAGGATGTGTGTATGCCTATTATGTGATATTATTGTTAAAGAAAACTAATGGGTGATAACTCGGCGGTGCAAGAATCATATTGTTAGGTCCACTTTTGAGTGATAACTCGGGGGCGCAAGGATTCCATTGTTAAGTGTACTAATGGGATATAACCCGGGGGTACGAGAATATCATTAGAAGTGTACTAATGGGTTATAACCCGGGGGTACAAGAATATTGTTATAGGTGCACTAATGGATGATAAACCAGGGGTGAAGTATTATTATGGTTAGATGCACTAATGGGTCTTCGCCCGGGGGTGCAGTATTAGAATATATATATATATATATATATATATATATATATATATATATATATATATATATATATATATATATATATATATATAATAAAGTAGGAAACTTATGTATGTCATAAGATTCAACTATGACATCACAAGTTGAATTTTGTTTGCCCTTCCTATTTTACCCTTGAAATTTTTTATTTCCCCCTCTTTTGACACACTCTAATGTATTTCCCTCTTTTCTTCAAAATTCAAACATAAGGGTAAAATAGTATTGTACCAATTTTGGTTTCACTTTTCAACCTTTCACTCTCTCCTCTCAAACAAAATCCACTGACCCACACTTACCCCTGCTCCCCCTCTCTCTTCGGCTTCTCTCATGTGGCTTGGCTTCTCTTAGGTGATTTTTTTGTCATCTTTGTTTATCTCTCTATATTTAGTTTTGAATTTGTGCAATTTGACGAATTGACATATGGGTTTGAGGTTAATTTATGTTCTACTACTATTTGCATATTCAACACCAAAATTTATTTTATTTATTTTGCAGATCTCGATTCTAATCTTAGTTATATTCGTTTAGACAAATTGCAGATCCTATCACGGTAAGCTACTTCGTGTCAATCTGGGTTATATTCATTTAGACAAATTGCAGATCCTATCACGGTAACCTCTGAAAGTATTGCGATGGTATCCCATTATACCGACAGCTTCTCCGGTGAATCACCTCGGTGATGAAGGTATGTATATTTCGGACTCTAATTACTTTCATGGGTTGATTGATTAATGAAATGGAGGTGAGATATATTTTTTGTTTTCATGGGTATTAAAGAGAGACGGCAAGATGGGTTCTAAGTGAGACAGGGTAAGATGGGTTCTAACTTCTCAGTGAGTTAAATTTTTGGCCTCTACAAATGGAAGTGGTCCACTTCAAGTGGGTATCACTATTTTTGTCCCTTTAAGAGTTATCCGTATCTCTGTTTTTGTTCCTTTCAATTTTTATTCAGTTAATTTAACAGAAACCCAATATTTAATGCTTTCAATTTTCAATTTGTTTCATGCTTTTTAATTTATTCAGTTGAAGAAACCCAAATTTCAATTTTTTTGCCTTTTTATTTATTTTGTCCGGAATCCTCGGACAAAAATTCAAGTGATGCTTTTATTAGAGGTGGTTTTGGCAATTGGAGACAAAAAACCGACTCCAAAAGCATGTTAACAGTTAGGGTCATAATGCTTTTTAAATGTGTAAATAATCCTAAAACAAATCGTGGGCTACCGCCCTCGAACCCTCAACTTATAATTATGGTGCTCCACTAGTTAGAAATTTCTGGCTCCGCCACTGGAAATAGGTGAAGATGGAGTAGGGTTCGCTGAGTTCTTGGTCGACAAGGCTCATGATTAGCGGGAGTAATTTGGGATAGTAATTTTCATTTTACTTTTTCCAAATCTAACATATTTTTTCAGATCAACGAGCTTCACCAATGCCTGTTCTCCTTTCTCTCTATCTCAGACCTTATTTTCTATGAGCTCCTCAGAGTTAGATATCTTTACATTTATTTTTTATTTTTTCAGTCATAAATTTATTTTGTAACTCTAATATGGTTCTTTGTTTGTTTTTGTAGATCTCTACATTTTGCAGCTCTCGACATTTTATAACTTTGTTGGGACTCTTTTTTGGCCTTTTCTACATTCCGAGTTCTTGAATTGTTAGTGTGTACTTTAATGTTTGATGGTGAAGAGGTCCTTTTCTCAAAGTCTTTTTTCTTTCTTTCTCAAGTTTAAATTACAATTACTTCAATTATATTGAACTATTTGCATTATGTTCACTGTTGATACTTATTATGTTTTAGTTGTAAAGTTGAGGCATTTTTCTTCATCCGTTTAGATTTCTATTTTTTATTTAAATTAATGTTTGTGATTTATGTCTCTGATAATTTTAATTAGGATTTTTTTGAAATTCTTTTTGTTAAAACAATTATTTGTATTTTTGTGTTGGAAATAAGTTATTATTAAGAATGAGATTGTATTTCATGTTAGTTTCATATCTATCTGTTTTCTATATAAGCAGTAGTAGTTTGATTTTATATCATGCAACATTTGTCCTTTGAAACACACCCCAAATATGATTTTTCTATTTGGAGTATGTCTATTATTATTTTCTTTGTTATAGCAAAATTTTTTGTTTTGATTCCTACACATGATTTTGTGATTGTCTAATCGTTACTTTGTGTTTTTTAGCGGAATGTGTTTTTTAGCGGATTTTGTGATTGTCTAATCTTTGTTATACTAGAAACTTCAGAGGAATGTGTTTAAAAAATTCAAATTTTTTTCAAAAAAATCGAGAAAAGTCTTAAAAATAAAAAATTTGGAATAAAATAAAGGGGAAATTTCTAACGGACATCTATTAAAAACTTGGAATAGTATCACTTTTATTTTAAAACACAATGATTTAAAAAAAACAATTATGACTATTTTAAAGGGGCATATACCAAAGAGTCGCTTAATAATTTTGTTAATACACTTTTCCAATCCTTTTTATTTTTCTCCAAAAAGTCCTTTACTATACTGCTGGTGTGGACCTTCAAACTTAAAAGAATATTAGTTAAATTGGTGTTTGAGGGTCTTTTTGGTACAAAACAAAAGGCTTGGACCACACGATTCATAATTGAGAGAATTGTCGTCGTGCCTTCAGGCACGGGCATACCCTAGTATATATATATATATATATATATATATATATATATATATAGAGAGAGAGAGAGAGAGAGAGAGAGAGGGGGGGGGAGAAGGTGTGACTATATGTATATAGACGTAAACTTCTGAATCATTCTACTGTGTATAGTTAGTAGAGATGAAAATGTTGATATATAAAATAAATCCTAAGAGTATAATCGATTTATTATGAAAATGAGAAAAAATATTATTTAGTGTTCGACATAGGCTAATTTGAAAGCGTATTGTATGGGCGATACATGTACACTATTGGTAAGTATAGCTACTATTAGAATGACTTCAGACTAGTTAGACTAGGGGGTATAACTAGGGGGGATATTAGATGTACGTTAGCCGTGGACTATAGATGAAAGATGAGAAGCTCATGTGAGAGTTGGATAACTAACATGGGTATAAGACTTCTTTTAAGAACCAGTTTTAAATACTTGATAAAATCATTTTTAAACCTCGGGCCCTGACCCGTTTATTGCATCTTTTCTCTCTTTTGCTATATTTATTATTCCAGGTGCTCAGCCATAGGGGTACTAGAATTAGCGATTGGATTGACATACGTGTTGCAGCTAATGTGGAAGCTGTAGGTCCTTCCAGTAGATGCAATCTATTCTTTTCATTCAGTTTCTCTTAGACTTCCTATTTAGTTCATGTGTCTCCCGCTTCCAGTCTTTTATGAGAGATATTGTATTTAGTTTCTTTCATGGTTTGGAGTTTTGAACTGCGAGGTTTTACCCAGTCTTATTTATTTTTGTATTAAATTCTTGTTCAGCACTTATTATTCCTATGTGTGGTGAATGGTTTATAATTTACTTTTTGAATGTTGTGGTTAAATGGTGTTATTAAAAAGGGAAAATGTTTTGACACTTAGCTTAATTATATTATAGGTGATTAATATGGATTATATTGTTTTTGACAGTGATGCTAAAAATGAACCGACCGTATATACTGTTTTAAAATTTGGTAAAGGACTGATCACCCTATATTTAATTGGGCGAGGTGTCACGGGTGGTATCAGAGCATCAGGTTCTGGATTCCTTTAGGATGTATACGTCTTACTATGTTTTCAGTTTTGCATCCTTTGATATAGAGCCCTATCTTTTGGACTGTTATGATCTTTATTTTGTGATTACGTCTTCTTCTATTTGAGATTTAGTAATAAATGTGGACTAATAAAAAAAATTCTTCTCATCTCAGATGCCTCCTCGACGTGCACCAAGAGACAGACAGACCCAGCCAATGCAGCCGACGGCGCAGGCTCAGGGGACCATGAATGCAACAGAGGTTGTCTCTATAATAGCACAAGTGGCGAATACAACCTTAGTGGTGGTGCAGAAGGCCCCACCCCAGGTTCAGGCCGTAACACGAGTTTTAGTGCATACGTTTCCCATTGCATGGGAAAGAGTGAGAGAGTCCTTTCAGAGGGCATGTCCCCCAGAGTTCATGGGCACTTCGGATGTGGTTATTTCTAGTCAGTGGAAGAAAGACATACAGGGACACCTTTATATATATGAGTTCATTGAGGTTCAGAGGCAAGTGTTGGATACCTTTAAGTTGAGAGGGACAACCATACAGTGGTGGGATTCCACTACTACTATTGAGGAGCGAGAGTCATGTCGATCAGTGATTTCTGGGTCCGGTTCGAACGCAAGTACTTTCCTTCCGCCGTCAAGACTGAGATGAGGCGAAAACTTTTAGACCTCACCTAGGAAGGGAGAACAGTTGAGGAATGCGAGGAAGAGTTCACGTGATTGACGAACATGGTACCGAATGAGGTGCCTACTGAGGAGAAGCACATTCAGATGTTCATGGATGTCTTGACATGGAGGATACGTCAACATCTTTTGGGTAACCTTTCCCTACACTCATATACAGAAGTTCTGAATGCAGCCTTATTGCATTGTCAGGACAACCGCTTCCATGCTAAGGGAAGGAAGAGAGGTGGAGAGACCAACCAGTTGGGCAAGACAGGGGGAGGTAATTCAGTGGGGCACTAGTTGAACAGAGTTAGAGGCAAGGTTACCAGTAGGGGAGTCAACTAAGAGGTTTCATTTTGAAGGATTCAAACATGGTCATGGGGGTTGGAAGCAGGGCCAACAACAGGGCCAGCGGGGCCAAGGTAGGGGTGGTAACCGCCGACAAGGCTGAGGCTATCAGGGATAGAGGGGAGGAAACTTCATCAGAAAATGTTATACTTGTGGAAAGACTGGCCATAAGAAATAGGAGCGCCCCGATAAGGACAAAGTTCCTCGGCAGCAGGGTGCTCACCAGGATCCCCAAAGACCTATATTTCCTGTCGCCCTACCAGCACCCACTCCAGTTCCATCTTTGCCCATAGTTCTTATGCAGCATGGGTAGTTACAGTATGGACGTGTCTATAACGTCCACCAAGCTGCAGTTCCGCAGGAACCACCCGCAGTGGAGGGTAAGTTTTCTATCCATGGTACTTTGGGTCGTATCTTATTTGACACAGGGGCATCACACTCCTTTATAGCCACTAGCTTTACACATGCCACTTGGTTGTTAGGCACGACAGAGAGTACACTAACATGTGTAGACTCACCGTTAGGTAGTGTGTCACTAATTTTCTTCATATGGAGGGGAGTAGGCATAGAGATTGGCAGTTTGATTTTACCGGCCGATATGCTAGTGTTAGATATCTCTGAGTACGACACCATTATTGGCATGGATTGTCTAGTCGGCTATAGGGACATGATTGATTGCTTCAGTAGGATTATTGTGTTCTCCATTCCGAGGTAGGAGATGTTATTAGTGGTAATGACTCATTCTAAGGGAGGGTCATCCACCCACTTATTTTATATAGAGGATGAGACCTCGGCAATAGTGGTTCCACTAGATTTAATTACGATCATCTGCGAGTTTGCTGATGTATTTCAGGATACATTGGGGGTGCCTCCGAGTACGGAGATCGAGTTTATGATAGACTTAACACTGTTCACTCATCCGATAGCTCGTGCGCCTTACCGTATGGCTCCGACAGAAATGAGGGAGTTACGGGATCAGATAGAACAATTGTTGGGACATGGCTTCATCCATAGGATTACCTCACCTTGGGGTGCCCCAGTTCTATTGTGAAGAAGAGGGAAGGGTCCTTACGACTTTGTATTGATTATCGGGAGCTTACCAATGTCACGAGACATAATAAGTATCCGTTGCCTTGCATCAATGAATTGTTTGACCAGCTGAGAGGAGCAACCCACTTTTCAAAGATAGACTTGAGATCGGGGTATCATCAGCTACGCATCAGGGAGCAGGACGCGGCTAAGACTGAAAAAGTATGGGTCGTATGAATTAAGGGTTATGCCATTTGGGCTAACCAATGCCCCAGTAGTATTTTTGGACTTAATAAACAGAGTATTCAGAGAGTTCTTTGATCAGTTTGTCATTGTCTTCATAGATGACATCCTAGTTTAATCCCACATCGAGGAGGAGCATGCCGAGCACTTACGTATGGTTCAGCAGACCTTACGACAACATGAGTTATACGCCAAGTATGAGAAGTATGAATTTTAGCAGTAGGAGGTACAGTTTTTGGGACATATTATATGAGAGAGAGGGATATCTGTGGATCCTAGTAAGGTATCAGCGGTGAGGGAGTGGGGATAACCCACTACACCGACGGAGGTGCGGAGTTTTCTGGGATTAGTCGGGTACTACAGATGGTTTATTCGGGTATTCTCAAAGATTGCGGGTCCAATGACAAATCTGACTCATAAAGGTGTGTCGTTTGTTTGGGATGATGCATGTCAGTTGGTGTTCGATGAGCTGAAGGATAAGTTAACTTTCGCACCGGTACTAGCACTTCCCAGGGTAGGGGTGGAGTACCTGGTTTATATTGACGCATCCTTACAGGGGCTTGGGGGAGTACTCCAGCAAGAGGAGAAGACTATAGATTTTGCTTTCCATAAGCTTAATCTTCATGAGAAGAATTACCCCACCCACGACTTAGAGCTGGCAGCAGTCATGTTTGCGCTTCGAATTTGGAGGCATTATTTATTGGGGGAACAGTTTCGCCTATTTATAGATCATAAGTCATTGCAGTACTTGTTCACACAGAAAGAGTTGAATATGCATCAACACAGGTGGCTCGAGTTTGAAAAAGATTACCAATTCGAGATACACTATCACCCGTGGAAGGCTAATGTAGTTGTTGATGCATTGAGCCGTAGACCGGTAGATGACAAAATCGAGGTATGGAAAGAAAAATGGAAGGAATTAGGGCACCAGGATGTAGTTTCCAGGTCCTTCATGTCAGTTATGACCGTCACACCGTAAATACTGACGAGGGTGGTTCAGGCACAGGTGACAGATCTTTTTTTCCAGGAAAGGATTAGACCACTTTTAGCCAGTGGAGCTGAGTCATATTCGGTGAGCTCCGAGGGTGGTTTGCGCTACAATGGGAGACTCATTTTCCCAGAGAAGGAGGAGATTCGAGATGCAGTGATAACAGAGTCTCATGGGTCCCAATTTGCGATACATCCCGATGGGGACAAAATATACCAGGATATGAGGCGGCATTATTAGTGGAGTGGAATGAAAAAGGATATCACAAAGTTCGTATCTAAGTGTACTACTTATCAGTTAGTGAAAGTGGACCATCAGAGACCACCAGGTTTGCTTCATCCATTAGAGATTCCTATGTGGAAATGGGAAGGCATTTCCATGGATTTTATTACCGATTTGCCCACTTCGCAGAGGGGTCACGATTCTATATGGTTTATTGTGGATCGATTGACGAAAGTAGCCCACTTTTTTCCCGTCAGGACAGACTACACAGCGGGACAATATGCTCAGTTATTTATTACAGAGATAGTGAGTCTGCATGGTGTGCCTCTTAATATCATGTCGGATAGAGACAAGATGCTTGTATCTCATTTTTGGAAGATCTTCTAGGAGTCTATGGGTACCAAGTTGTGGTTGAGTACGGTGTATCACCCGCAGACCGATGGGCAGACTGATCGCACTAATCAGATGCTCGAAGATATGTTACGCATGTGTGTCCTTGATTTTGGTGGAGGATGGGATCAGTACCTCCCACTGGTGGTGTTTGATTATAATACCTCCTATCAGTTTACGATTGGCATGGTCCCATTTGAGGCATTGTGCGGTAGAACTTGTTGTTCTCCGGCTTATTGGCTAGAGGTGGGGGACAAAAAACTACTTGGGCCAGAGGTGATTCAGGACACATAGAGGAAAATGGAGATGATTCAGGGACGTATACTGGTAGCGAAGGACAGACAGAAGCGATACACCGATGCTAAGTGGTCCTTCAGAGAGTTCGCCATAGGGGACTAGGTTTTATTGAGAGTTTCTCCGATGAAAGGAGTAATGAGATTTGGGAGAAAGGAAAATTGGCTTCGAGAAATCTAGGACCATTTCCTATTATCGAGAGGATCGTACCAGTGGCATATATGCTTGGGTTACAGGAACACTTGCATCGTATCCATGATGTGTTCCACATTTTGTCATTGAGACGAAATCTTCAGGATGAGTTGGAACACACTCACATCGTGATTGAGGAGATTGAGTTACAACCCGACATTTCATATGAGGAGAGATAGGTGGATATCCTAGATTATAGTGAGAGGAGGCTGAGGTCAAATGTAGTTCCACTTGTTTAGGTGAAGTGGCAACATCACAATGTGGAAGAGTCCACTTGGGAGCGTGAGGCGGATATGCATGGGAAATATCCAGATTTATTCATAACAGGTATTCCTAATTTTCAGAATTTCGGGATGAAATTCCGTTATTAGGGGGGAATTTTGTAATACCCCATATTTTTGATGATTTAAATAATTATGGGAGTAATTATTATAGTATGATTAATTGAATTAAAATGTGAGAATTTGTTTTTTAATTAATCCGTATTTAAAAATAAATATTGACTAGTGTGCCAAGGGTTAATACTAATTGAGTTAATATTACCGTGTCATATATAATATGGAACTATGCACTTTAATAAATTATTGAGAGGGAATAATACGATAGTTTGGTAATTTAAGTCTGACACGCGTGTGAGTCGTGTCGGGACTAATTGAATGGAATACAAAGATAAATTATTTTTATGTAACTCGTATGGTGATTTTAAGTGCACCGTTGAGTCCGGGAGGGTCGAATAGTCAAAAAACTCTACCCGGGTATTTTATTTGCACTCCAGGAGATTTTAGGCCAAACCGGCTACCCGTAGGGGGATTTTTGTAATTTGGACTTTTGGAAAAAGTAAATGGACGAAAATTAGAGAATAATTATATTAGCTACGGGATTTCCATCAGGGTGAAGATATACAAAAATCAAGAACAGCCACAGAGGGTGTGAGGGAGAACCAATTTCCAAGAGGGAAGGCTCAATTAACACCACCTTGCACAACGTGACCACCAATGCGTAGATTGAGAAGAGAGGAACGCATATATACCAACATCACCAAAGAATTCATAACTTCGAATTAATGCAAGTGTTTATTACTTGTTTTCTTTAATAATAATCATACTCATGTTAGAGTAGGTGAACTTAACCATTGATTTACATGTTAATTGGGTGAAAATTGGAGTTTAAATGATGAATCGAGATTGGGTTAATTAGTTGTTGATATTCCTTCATGTATGTAGAGGTTAAACTATGAAATTTAATCATGTATTGGTGAACGAATCTGGGTTGATTAGGTTCTTTAATTGAAATTATGGAAATTAGGGTTCATGTGAATAAATTTGGAGGTTTTATACAATTATAACGATTAGTGACGAATTAAGGATTCTAGGATGTTAGGAATGACTTATAATCTGTTATGTGTTGATGGGTACTGATGATGAGGTGTTGGGGTTTGAATCTTAGAGGTTTGTAGGTTCTAAAATGGTGAAAAACATTGGAAATCTGGGCAGGAAGACGAGCAGTGAAATCTCGTGAGAAGTCGCGCGAAGTCATTTTAGCGAGATGGCATCTCGCGCGAAGTCACTCGAATGACACATGGCAGTCGTTCAAATGACATGGCATATGGTTCGAGCGACAGAGGGAATTTTTGGGAATTTTCTTTGAGTCCAAATTTAGGTTTACCGGGTTCTTGGAGTGAGAGAAAGTGTCCGATAATGAACTTAAACCAGAAAGAATTTTGAGAAAAGTATGTGAGGCTTAATACTTTAATTATATCGGTATAGAGAGAGAATGTAACTTGGGGATTATGAGAGAGGTAGTAATCTAAATATTTACACTATATGTAGTGTTGAGATTACAATACGTATGAGGAGTATATAGGTAGGTTGGAGAAATACCTATAAATTATAATAGGGTGTGTGTATGCGTATTATGTGATATTATTGTTAAGATAACTAATGGGTGATAACCCGGGGGTGCAACAATCATATTTTTTGGTGCACTAATGAGTGATAACTTGGGGGTGCAAGGATTCCATTGTTAAGTGTACTAATGGGTGATAACCCGGGGGGCCGTATTATTATGGTTAGATGCGCTAATGGGTCTTCGCCCGGGGGCGCAATGTATATATATATATATATATATATATATATATATATATATATATATATATATATATATAGGGAAGATGTGACTATATGTATATATATGTAAACTTGTGAATCATTTTACTGTGTATAGTTAGTAGAGATGAAAATATTGATATATAAAATAAATCCTAAGAGTATAATTGATTTATTATGAAAACGAGAAAACATATTAATTTGCTATTCGGCATAGGCTAATTTGAAAAGCGTATTGTATGGGCGATACGGGTATTCTACTGGTGAGTATAGGTACTATTAGAATGACTTCAGAGTAGTTAGACTAGGTGGTATAACTAGGGGGAAGATTAGATGAACGTTAGGCGTGCACTATAGATGAGAGGTGAGAAGCTCATGTGAGAGTTCGATAACTAACATGCTGTAACACCCCATATTTTAGAGGATATATAAATTAATTAAATTAGTGAGTTGGATTTATTTAATTTGGAGAAATTCATTTAATTTGGTGATTTAAATTTAATTTATTTAAATTGGAGAAATTATTGAATTTGGAGATGTAGAATTTATTATTTAAATTTGGGGATTTAGAAATTCAAATTAATTCGGGTTATTGAAAATTTTCACATGTGTCGCATTTTGAGGTTGAAATTGGAAAATTTTATAAAGTATCTCGGATGACAATTCTGAGTGCACGGTTGAGTCCGGAAGGGTCGAGATAGTCGGAAAAGAGTACCCGGGGGTAGTAAATGGGTCTCGGGGCTATTTTAGACATGATCGAGCCCATACGGGGGCATTTAAGTCATTTTTAATTGGCCAATAGGATTAATTACGGGATTGAGGAATTTTAACCTAGGTTTAAGTGTGTTGGGCAGCCACGAGTCATTCCAAAACACAAAGGGTTGAGAGAGGAGAGAAAGGAGAAAGAAGAAGAAGGAAAGAAGGATGACAAGAGCAATCCGGGCAAGAATTTCGATATGGGATCGTCGGATTTAATCCCCCAAGGCAAGTGTTGTCTTGCTTTAATTTGAGTTGTAGTTAATGATGTAAATAGTTGTAACTATGTCAATTAATTCTGGAAATTTGGAAGTAGGAATTTGAATTGAAATTTGTGGGTTTATGGTGAAGAAGATGAAGAATAACCATTGATAGGGGATTTTTAACTTTGTGAGAAATTGGGTTAATAGTGAAATTATAATTTAATTTGATAAGTGAACAACATGATTAGATCTTGGTTTTTGAATCTCTATTAGTGGTATTGTTGGAAGAAATTGTTAATGATGAAGTTTGGGTGGATTTAGGATGAATCTTGGGAGGTTTTTGGGTTAAAAGATATGGGTATAATCGAAGGTTTTGGAGCTTTAATGGCAATTCTGTTCGAGTTGCCCTGTAGAAAATCGCGTTTTCTACATTTTGTTGTCTCACGCGCTTCCTCCAAAACTGCTCCAAAATGCCTCAAAACATCAACTTATGAATCTGGGGAGAATGTGGGAAAACTTTTTAAGAAAGTTTTTTTTTTAAAATCTTCTTTGAGGTGAATCTTTATAATGCCCTAACTTTTGGCATACGGACTCGAATTAGTGTGCCGTTCACGGCCACACATAGATAGCGAAGAGTATTACGCTGTCCTGGGAATGTTTTTAATTAGACACGAAAAATTGAAAGGTCTAAATACCCTTGAAGACGGAACGAGTTATTTGATTTTTAGCACAACTTTAAATGAGCATAACTTTGTCATACGAATTCGGATTTACGTGCCGTTTGTGGCCACGCACAGAAAATGGAGAGTAGTACGTAGTACTAGGAATTTCATTACTGAGGCATATATTGTGAAATGTCTAAAATACCCTTGGAGTTTTAATTAGTGATGAAACTTTCCCGAATTGAAACTAAAAATTGTTGGGAACTTTGTGAGACTAATATGAACTTAATCAAGTATATATGAGGTGAGATATATAATTATATAAATTATATTAAATAGTGGGGTGTAGTTATTTTGGTATTGGATCGTATTTAATACGAGCGAACTAGTAATAATTGGAATATATGTATATATATATATATATATATATATATATATATATATATATATATATATATGAATGTGTGAATTATATATATAAATATGGGAATACATAATCCAATAGAAAAATGATAATAGGTTACGGGAATACCTAAAACAATGATAGGTTGTGTGAATACGTAAAACAATGAAAGGTTGTGTGAATACCTAATATTTTAATAGGGTGCGTGAATACATATTTGATTTTTTTATTATGTGTATGACATACCTAGTTGCTTGCTATCGCGGGGGGTTGTGTAGAGACGGTCTTATCCTGAGTGACCTTCGGGGGGATATTTGACTTGTATCTCAGAACATAGGACTGTGAAAGACTTATTTGTGAGTTGATAAGTCCGCTGACTACGGGAGCGTAGGTATGTGCGTGACCCATAGGTATGTGAACTATGTTCGCCGCCAATGCACTATAGTTGATAGTCCTTGTTTGAGTACGAGACGTACCGGGACATGATAGCAGAGTGTGCAATGCACTATAGGTGTATCCTTAGGGTGCTGTGTTAGTATATATATATAATGGTGGTGGATATATATGTATACTTGTGATATAATTACAATGTGATAATTGTAGGCTATTAAGATTGTGTTAATACATATATATAATAGTGAGGGATATATATGTATGCTTATGGTATATCTACAATGAGATAATTACAGACTATTAAGATAGTGAAATCTTATATAAACGTAAATAGTAAATACTTGACTTTAGTGTGATAACACTTATTTAAAAATGATAATTGTTGAGACCAAATATGATATACTACTACGAGGGGTAACTAGAAGGATAAGCCTTTTTCCTAGTTGGAAGTGTGTCAGATGGCTAGGCGGAATAAATGAATGCGATAGGTGTGCACTATAGAAGAGAGGTGAGATTGTCCTCAAGAGAGTGGGACCGTAAAAGAATTTTTGAACATTATATACTACGCATTTCATTTATTGCAATAAAATGCTTGGTAAACATTTTTATAAATCGGGTCCTGACCCGTTTCTTGTACTTCTTCTCTCTTGTCTATGTATATGTATATGTATATTAACAGGTGTCCAGCCACAGGGATGCCATAGTTGACTTATCTATTCCAGGGTTACGCAGCTGCAACATTGTGGATGGTTGCAGGATTTGATTTAGACGTATCATTTCTTTATTCCTAGAGTAGGATTCTTATCTCAGTTGTAGATTCATTCAGGTCATGTTTCCCCTTTTTACTTTTAGACTCAGTATTTGGTTTATGTATTCATTTATTGAATTATTATTATTGGGATTTTGAGCTGATTGTTTATTCGGCATGTCATTTACTCATTTAGTACTGTTTTAGACTCATGGTTTGGATGTATGGTTTATTTGTTATTCAGCATGCATATTTAATTGTTTAATAAAAAGATAAAATTTGACATCAGTCTTTTTGAATACTAGGTGGTTAGTAAAGTTTTAAAAAGTTTTCGACAGTGATTCTAAGAATGAACCGCTGAGATTCCTGTTTTAAATTTGATATAGGACTGATCACCCGGTATTTATTTGGGCGGGTTGTCACAAGTGGTATCAGAGCATCAGGTTCTAGTGTCCTTAGGATCTGTATGGCTTTTCACATTTCAGTTTAGCGTTCTTTGATGTAGAGCCTTATGATAGGATTGTTGAATTCATCTACGTATGTGATTTCGTTCTCCTGCTATCAAGTATAGTTGATGTGATTTATGTACGAGTGCGGTTAGGCTTCGGACACCGAACATTATAGGACAATCAATGGGGACCGTTAGAAGGAATGCAGGAGGAAGGAAGCAGAAGCAATAGAGTAATCTGAAAATAGTAATGGCGATAGAAGCCACCACAATTTTTGTTTAGAAAAGTGATGATAGGAAAATCTCGGGGACAGTAGTTTCCCGTAGCACAATCAAGGATGACAATGGTGAAAATCTTACACTCACCCAGCGTAATCGGCAAGGGGTGGGGAAAGTCGAAAGGACTCTTTCGAGGAGCCATCAATAAGAATCCAAAAAAAAAGAGGAAGTGTGATAAACCAATGGAAGGAGAAATCCAACGACAACTATGTAGGGTAGAGTACAACGATACTCAGTAGTAAATTTTGGACAATAAAATTTTAAGCTCATAGGAGCAACGTAAAGTGACAAGAGCCAGTCACTATATATAAGAAGAATATGGGATTAAATGAAAAATTTGAGTACAATTTAATCGTTAGATTTTCGATCTGTTGTTCGGATAGGGGTGCGAATGAAGTTTCGAAACTTATCACAAGTGAGCAAGATAGAAACTGATCGCGAGAGAGAAGTTAACTTGGTTAGTGAACTTCGTACCCGACGAAGGGGATACGAAGTATATGAAGGGTACATAAGTTATTAATGGGCTCGTGAGTTGAATACAAAAGCGTGAGTGTAAAATCCGAATAAGATGACTAGTGTTGACATCATCAAGGTTATGCGTTACAAGTTTATATTAACGCTTCCATGGGAAGTGAATCTTGAGAATTGAAAATTGAGATGAAAAGAAAGACTGAATTTAACGGTGTTAGTGAAGCACCACATGATGGTATACCTAGTAGGGACCCAGTTAAATGTTTCGATTAAATTGAATTTCTACCAAGTAATGGTGGATTCGGTCAGGGCCATTGAGGACAACAACAAGTCCAAGAGGGCCAGCGAAGCCAAATGAACAATGGGGGTAGCAATCAGGGACCCGATGATCAGGCAAGGAAGATAACATGGAGAGGTGTCCTATGTGTAAAGAGTAAGAACACATGTGTATACCGTGTTTATCGCGAATCTGTACTACCCCGTATTTTCATGATATTTATTTTTGGGGATTAATTGAATTAATTGTGTAGTAATTGAAAATTAATCCGGATAAAAATATTATCGGGATGTGAGTTAGTATTTGATTATAATGTGTATACTTGGAAATTTATGAATATTGGAAATATTGAAATTGTCGCGAGATTGAAATACGGCAATTTGGAAAACTTTGTTGGGACGCGCGTGACAGTCGCGTCGGGAATATAATTATTTGAATTAAAAAGTGAATTTTATTTTTATCACCCGTATGGTCATTTTTAGTGCGCCAACGCGTTCGGAAGGGTCTAAATAGTCATAAAACACTAGCCGGGGGTTAAGTTTGGGTCCTGGGGCATTATTGGGCCATACAAGTAACTTATAGGGGCGTTTTAGTAATTTCGGAAATTGGGTAATTAAAACCCACGAAAATTAGAGTTAATATCTGACTTAGTATTAACCCACTAAGCCATGTTCCAACCCCAATTTAGGTAAAAGGCTACGGGAGAAGTTAGAAACCATAAAGATTGGCAAAAACCAACCCCACCTCCATTAACACCTTGAGAAGAACCTTGAGAAGAACTTGTAGAGAGAGAGAGGAAGAGAAGAATTCTGCAGAGAGAGAGAGAAGACAATCCAACCTTCAAGTTTCAACCTCAAATTCATAAAAATATTAAGGCAAGTGGTTTAATTACAATTGATTCAATGCCATGCTTTTCCATGTTTAGGAATTATCTAATTTATCTTGGAAGATGATATAGACCCATGAATTGGAAGTTTAAAACTATGAACTATGTTAGGGACTGCATGCAGAAACATTCTTGACGAATTATGAACTCAGAATTATGACCCTTGATGATTTAAAATCGGATTTTTGAAGAAGCTTATTAATGTTCTTGAGAGAAATAGAAATCTGGAATTCTTGATGAAGATTTGATCCATACAAAGCCCTTGAATGATGAATTATTGGTTTTAGAACGTTAACACTATTGTAGGATAGTTGTATGATGATATTATAACGTTATCTTAGAGTTTCATGCTTGTTAATGGTGTTTTGGGTTGACTTGAAAACTGCAAAACGAAGCAGTCCGTAACCATACCTGGTGCGTTCGATCGATCGACATTCATCACTCGATCGATCGACCACCATCGATCGATCGATCGACCTTCCCAGAATGAGTACAATTTTTCCCTATATAAATTTTGATGATGTTAACCCTTGAATAATATTGTTGGAGACCATATGAATACCCTTAACCTTAAGGAAGACCAGTAGGCATGGTTATGAAATTTGGACCTTAATTAGAATTCAATTTGAAGAATTATTCTAAACTAATGTAATTCGATAAGTGAGTAAATATTTGGGTTAATAGTGTAAATTTGAATACTTCGATGAAATGAGGTTTGGGGCAGAAGTAAGGACCTTAGGATTAAAGATGTTATACGTGGGAATAATTGGAACTTAATAATCTATTTTAGATTGGTTTTATGTATAAGAAACTACGACGTGAGACGTGTCGACAGTTTAACTTTTATATTATTGGGAGACGCAAAATATACAAAGTCGGAATAATGGTATAAGGATGTAGAGTATACCTTTATTAATACTGAATTATCTAAGATGTGTGAATGCTTAGTATATGATTTTTATATGTATGACATACCTACCATACTTGCTATCACGGGAGGTTACGTTCACTTAGGGCCTTATTATCCTTGTGTTGCCCGGATTTAGGTTGGTACCTTGAGGACATAGTTCAAGAGAACGACTTATTTGTGAGTTAATAAGCCAGCTGACTATGGAGCGTAGGTATGTACGTGACCATGGATATGTTGAATTATGTTCGCCTCCATTTTTGTGTGTGGTGTTTATTCCAACAATTCCTGAGAGATTCGGAATTTGTGATCCTTATGTTCGTGATGTACCGGGATGGATAGCAGAGTATGTGTGCACCGCAGCTTAGCCTTTGGGTGCTTGTATTGTATATTTATGATGTGAATAATATACGGTTAAATGAAATTGCTATGTTAAATTGTGGGTATAGTAATTGTAATATTATGAAAAGATAAAAAGGGGACATATATCCATAAATGGTTTTGTTAATAATTAGGAATCCGACAATTAAAGTAGAACTCTCTATTTAATTGTTAAGGTTGGAAATTAAACGTGAACCAAGTAGAAGTGTTAGAAACTTTTTGGAATTAGATAGTTATGGGAAAACACGTGAATGGGTACAGGAACGTTAGGAGTGCACAGTTAGACGAGAGGTGAGTATTTCATGTGAGAGCACGTCCTAACATGTATCTTGCATTCATTGTTTTAATTATTATTAAAGCACTTGCTATTTTTAAAATACTCTCCACATTCGGGCTCTGACCCGTTTGCTTTCAAATCTATCTTTTTGTAAAAACCATTTTAGGTGCCCAGCCACAAGGACACCATGCTTAGGATCCTCATTCAGGTGACGAGATGTAGCGGTTTGTGGAAGTTACAGGACATTGATTATATACGCTTCATATATCTTGACTCTATACTCATTATTTATCAGTTGTAGGGCATGTCGCCCATTTCTTTTAGAGGCATTTCATTTATTTCAGTTATTCAGACTTCGGGCATGTACTTAATTCAGAATTCAGACTTGTCTTATTATTTTCAGTTGTGGGATTGTTGTGAGGAGTTTTCCTCCGGACTTATTACTATTGTTGGTTATTTCATTACTTCGTTATGGTGAATGGTTTTATGTTGTTCTTCCATTATCCTTTTATTGCATGTTAATCGGACTTAACTTAAAATTTGGCAACTTACTTTGTAAATACTAGGTGGCTAGTAATCATTTAAATTTTTTCGACAGTGATGCTATTAACTGAATCAACTTGACATTTTGTATTAATTTAATAAAGGAGTAGCTACCCGGTATTTAATTAGTCGGGGTGTCACAGGTGGTATTAGAGCATCAGGTTCTAGTGTCCTTTAGGATCTGAATGGCTTATTATGTTTCCGCTGAGCTTTCTTTGATGTAGAGCCCTATATTTTAGGACTGTTGTATTCTTTTGTATATGCTACGTTCTTCGGCTATTTTAAGTTTATAACTGCGAACTTATAGACTTTATTCTTATTTCAGAATGCCTCCACGACGTGCACCACGGGTTCCCAGGAATGCAACGCCAGAACCACAGCCCGCACCAGTTCAGGGAACGATGAACGCCGCTGAGGTTGCAGCCATAGTATCCCAAGTGGTAAATGCTGCATTAGCCGTAGTTCAGCAGGCACCACCCCAGGCGCCAGTTGTGGCGCCAGTTCAGCCTTATGCATTCCCGTTTGCCTGGGAACGTGTACGTGATGCTTTTCAAAAAGCACATCCACCGGAGTTTACTGGTAGCTCCGATGTTGTTGTTTCGAGTCAGTGGAGAAAGGATATACAAAGGCACTTGAGGATGTATGAGTGCACTGACATTCAGAGGCAGGTAATGGCTACTTTTAAGCTAGTGGGATCTGCACTACAGTGGTGGGAGTCTATTACCACCGCAGAGGAGAGAGATACTCTTATGATTCAGGAGTTCTGGATGCGGTTTGACCGCAAGTACTTTCTGTCTGCTGTTCACACGGAAATGAGGAGGAAGTTGATGAACCTTCGACAGGAGGGTAAGACTGTGGCCGAGTATGAGGCCGAATTCACCAATTTGCTGAATATTATCCCAGATGAGATACCAAAGGAAGAGAAGAAGATTCAGAAATTCAAAGATGGATTGACTTGGAGGATCCGTCAGCATTTATTGGGGAACCTCTCGTTGGCCACTTATTCTGACGTGGTTAACGCTGCATTGCTCCATTGCCAGGACCACCGCTTTCACTTGACAGAGGGGAAGCGATCAGGAGAGTCCATCCATCAGGGCAGGACAGGGGGAAATGGTGCTAGCGGGGCACAGTCAGCTCAGGGTCAGTATAGGCAGAGTGATCAGGGTTCCCAGCAGGGGGATCATAAGAGGTTCCGATCAGGGGGTTTCAGGAACGGTCAGGGAAGATTCCGGAATGGCCAGCAGGGTCATAACGGCCATCAGGGCCAGCAGGGTCAAAATGGTCATCAGCAGTTTCACGAGGGCCAGCAAGGCCAGAGCAAAAATGGTAACGACCACCAGGGCCGAGGGCAGCAGGGACAGCGAGGGGGAAACTTCCCGGGGAAGTGTTTCATTTGTGGTAAGATTGGCCACACACGTCAGGATTGTCCTGATAAGGGCAGGGCCCCGCAGCAGCAGCAGGGTGCTCGACATGAGCCACAGAGGCCACTTTTTCCACCTGCTCTTCCAGCTCCAGGCCAGGTTCCAGCACTATCAGCCATTCTAACAGATCCTGTGCAATAGGGATAGTTACAGTATGGACGTGTCTATAACGTTCACCAGGTAGCAGCTCCACAGGCACCACCCGCGATTGAGGGTATGTTTCCTATCCATGATACTATGGGTCGGGTTTTGTTTGATACGAGGGCAACACATTGTTTTATAGCTACACATTTTGCAAAAGCCTTAGGGTTGTTAGTTACGGCAGAGAGCACAGTAACATGTGTAGACTCACCATTGGGGAGTGGGTCACTTATTTTCTTTTTATGCCGGGGAGTGGGGGTAGAGATTGGTAGTCTGGTATTACCTGCAGATATGTTGGTATTAGATATGCATGTTCACGATGTGATTATCGGTATGGATTGGCTCGCTGATTATTGATCCATGATTGATTGCTTCGGTGGGAGCATTATTTTTGCCATTCCGGGGCAAGAGATGTTTGTAGTGGTGATGCCTCGCCCAGAGCGAGGTTCGACCGCTCATTTGTACTACTTAGAGGAGGATACCTCTAAGGAGGTTGTGATTCCTTTAGATTCGATCCCAGTTGTCAGGGAGTATTCCGATGTGTTTCAGGAGATACCAGGCCTACCCCCCAGTCGAGAGATAGACTTTGTTATAGACTTATTACCAGATACGAGACCTATAGCACGCGCACCGTACCGTATGGCTCCAGCTGAGATGAGGGAGTTACGGGATCAGATTGAGCAGTTGTTGGGTCAGGGGTTTATTCGGAGGAGTACTTCACCGTGGGGTGCCCCTGTGTTGTTCGTGAAGAAGAGAGATGGTTCACTGAGATTGTGTGTGGACTACCAGGAGTTAAACAAGGTCACGATACGGAATAAGTATCCGTTACCTCGAATCGATGACCTATTCGACCAGTTGAGAGGATCTTCTTGCTTCTCAAAGATTGATTTGCGATCTGGATACCATCAGTTGCGTATCAGGGAGGAGGACGTCTCGAAGACTGCGTTCTTATCGAGATATGGTTCTTACGAGTTTCGAGTTATGCCATTTGGTTTGATTAACGCTCCAGCAGCGTTTATGGACTTGATGAATAGGGTGTTCAGGGATTTCCTAGATCAGTTTGTCATTGTCTTCATCGATGATATTTTGGTTTACTCCCAGACAGAGGAGGAGCACGCCGAGCATTTGAGATGAGTTTTGCAGATGCTACGTCAGAACGAGTTATATGCAAAATATGAGAAGTGTGGGTTTTGGATGAAGGAGGTCCAGTTTTTGGGACACATTATTTCTGACCGGGGGATATCTGTTGATTCGGGGAAGGTATCCGTGGTGAGGGAGTGGGGACAGCCCACGACACCGACTGAGATCCGTAGTTTCTTGGGCTTAGAAGGATACTACAGGAGGTTTATTCGGGGTTTCTCCACGATAGAGGGTCCCATGACACATCTAACTCGTAAAGGTGTGCCGTTCATTTGGAGTGATGCCTGTCAGTTGGCATTAGATGAGTTGAAGGACAAGTTAACCTCAGCACCTGTGTTAGCATTGCCAAGACCGAGAGTTGAGTATCTTGTTTACACCTATGCGTCCTTACAAGGACTTGGAGGTGTACTGCACCAGGAGAGTCAGGCCATAGCTTATGCTTCCCGTAAGCTTAAGCCTCACGAAAAGAATTACCCTACCCATGACTTGGAGTTAGTGGCAGTGGTATTTGCCCTTCGTATTTGGAGACATTACCATTTGGGGGAGAAGTTTCGATTGTTCACGGATCACAAGTCCCTATAGTACCTATTCACGCAGAAGGAGTTAAATATGCGGCAACGGAGGTGGCTTGAATTCGTGAAAGATTATCAGTTCGATATCCAGTATCACCCGGGGAAGGCTAACGTGGTGGCAGACGCATTGAGTCGTAGGCCAGTAGATGAGGTGGCAGGGGTGTGGAAGGCCAAGTAGAAGGAGTTGGGACACCAGGATGCAGTGGCCCGATCATTCATGTCTGTGATGACCGTTACACCGCAAATTGTCACGAAGGTGGTAAAGGCACAGGCAAAAGATTCGTTCTGTCAGGAGCAGATAGTTCGATTACTAGCAGAGGGAGCCGAGTCCTATACCGTTAGCTCAGACGGGGGATTACGCTTCAATGGGAGATTGGTAGTTCCGGAAGGGGAAGAATTGCGGCACGAGGTGATGGCAGAGTCACACGGCTCACGGTTCGCGGTACATCCCGGAGGGGACAAAATGTACCAAGACATGAGGCGACAGTATTGGTGGAGCGGGATGAAGAGAGATATTGCCGTGTTTATTTCAAAATGCGCCACTTGTCAGCTAGTTAAAGTGGATCATCAGAGACCGGCAGGACTTCTACAGCCATTGAAGGTCCCGATGTGGATGTGGGAGAGCATCTCCATGGACTTTATCACGGGGTTGCCTACGTCACAGAGAGGTCATGACTCCATTTGGGTAGTTGTGGACAGGTTGACCAAAGTCACTCATTTTCTACCCGTCAGGACAGACTACACTGCGGGACAGTATGCCCAGCTCTTCATTTCAGAGATAGTGAGACTTCACGGTGTGCCCCTAAATATCGTGTCTGGCCGAGACAAGATATTTGTTTCACGGTTTTGGGAGAGTTTTCAGGAGGCCATGAGCACAGAACTGCAATTGAGTACGGCGTATCACCCGCAGACAGATGGGCAAACTGAGTGTACAAACCAGATGTTGGAGGACATGCTACGTATGAGTATCATTGACTTTGGGGGTGGATGGGAGCAATATCTTCCACTGGTGGAGTTTGCTTACAACAACTCCTACCAGTTCACCATTGGCATGGCTCCATTTGAGGCGTTGTACGGTAGACCTTGTCGTTCCCCAGCATGTTGGTTGGAGGTGGGGGACAACAAACTACTTGGGCCGGAAGTGATCCAGGATACTTCGGCGAGGATAGAATTGATACGGAATCGTATTCGAGTAGCTCAGGATCGACAGAAGAGCTATGCTGATGCGAAGAGATTCTTCAGGGAGTTCCAAGTGGGGGACCAAGTTTTGCTCAGAGTATCTCCTATGAAAAGGATCATGCGTTTCGGGAAGAAAGGGAAGTTGGAACCGAGATATGTGGGACCATTTCCTATTATTGAGCGGATTGGACCGGTTGCGTATAGGCTTGGATTACCGGAGCATTTACATCGGATTCACGATGTATTTCATATTTCCTCGCTTAGGAAATATCTTAGAGACGATTTGGCTCATTCTCACATTGCTTTGGAGGACATCGATCTCCAGCCGGATAGCTCCTACGAGGAGGGGCCGATTGCTATTTTGGACCGAAGTGAGCGAAAACTGCGGTCAAAGATAGTTCCATTAGTGCGTGTTCAGTGGCAACATCATAATGTCGAGGAGTCCACATGGGAGCGCGAGGATGAGATCCGCGAACGTTATCCGGAGTTGTTCTTACCAGGTACTTTTTAGTTCCGAATTTCGGGACGAAATTCAGTTATTAGGGGGGAAGTATGTAATACCCCGTATTTTCATGATATTTATTTTTGGGGATTAATTGAATTAATTGTGTAGTAATTGAAAATTAATCCGGATAAAAATATTAACGGGATGTGAGTTAGTATTTTATTATAATGTGTATACTTGGCAATTTATGAATATTGGAAATATTGAAATTGTCGTGAGATTGAAATACGAAAATTTGGGAAACTTTGTTGGGACGCGCGTGACAGTCGCGTCAGGAATATAATTATTTGAATTAAAAAGTGAATTTTATTTTTATCACCCGTATGGTCATTTTGAGTGAGCCAACGCGTTCGGAAGGGTCGAAATAGTCAGAAAACACTAGCCGGGGGTTAAGTTTGGGTCCCGGGGCATTATTGGGCCATACCGGTAACTTATAGGGGCGTTTTAGTAATTTCGGAAATTGGGTAATTAAAACCCACGAAAATTTGAGTTAATATCTGACTTAGTATTAACCCACTAATCCATGTTCCAACCCCAATTTAGGTAGTGGGCTATGGGAGAAGTTAGAAACCATAAAGATTAGCAAAAACCAACCCCACCTCCATTAACACCTTGAGAAGAACCTTGAGAAGAACTTGTAGAGAGAGAGAGGAAGAGAAGAATTCTGCAGAGAGAGAGAGAAGACAATCCAACCTTCAAGTTTCAACCTCAAATTCAGAGAAAGATTAAGGCAAGTGGTTTAATTACAATTGATTCAATGACATGCTTTTCCATGCTTAGGAATTATCGAATTTATCTTGGAAGATGATATAGACCCATGAATTGGAAGTTTAAAACTATGAACTATGTTAGGGACTGCATGTAGAAACATTCTTGACAAATTATGAACTCAGAATTATGACCCTTGATGATTTAAAATCGGATTTTTGAAGAAGCTTATTAATGTTCTTGAGAGAAATAGAAATCTGGAATTCTTGATGAAGATTTGATCCATACAAAGCCCTTGAATGATGAATTATTGGTTTTAGAACATTAACACTGTTGTAGGATAGTTGTATGATGATATTATAACGTTATCTTAGAGTTTCATGCTTGTTAATGGTGTTTTGGGTTGATTTGAAAACTGCAAAACGAAGCAGTCCGTAACCATACCTGGTGCGTTCGATCGATCGACATTCATCACTCGATCGATCGACCACCATCGATCGATCGATCGACCGTCCCAGAATGAGTACAGTTTTTCCCTATATAAATTTTGATGATGTTAACCCTTGAATAATATTGTTGGAGACCATATGAATACCCTTAACCTTAAGGAAGACAAGTAGGCATGGTTATGAAATTTGGACCTTAATTAGAATTCAATTTGAAGAATTATTCTAAACTAATGTAATTCGATAAGTGAGTAAATATTTGGGTTAATAGTGTAAATTTGAATACTTTGATGAAATGAGGTTTGGGGCAGAAGTAAGGACCTTAGGATTAAAGATGTTATACGTGGGAATAATAGGAACTTAATAATCTATTTTAGATTGGTTTTAAGTATAAGAAACTACGACGTGAGACGTGTCGACAGTTTAACTTTTATATTATCGGGAGACGTAAAATATACAAGGTCGGAATAATGGTATAAGGATGTAGAGTATACCTTTATTAATACTGAATTATCTAAGATGTGTGAATGCTTAGTATATGATTTTTATATGTATGACATACCTACCATACTTGCTATCACGGGAGGTTACGTTCGCTTAGGGCCTTCTTATCCTTGTGTTGCCCGAATTTAGGTTGGTACCTTGAGGACATAGTTCAAGAGAACGACTTATTTGTGAGTTAATAAGCCAGCTGACTATACGGCGTAGGTATGTACGTGACCATGGATATGTTGAATTATGTTCGCCTCCATTTTTGTGTGTGGTGTTTATTCCAACAATTCCTAAGAGATTCGGAATTTGTGATCCTTATGTACGTGATGTACCGGGATGGATAGCAGAGTATGTGTGCATCGCAGCTTAGCCTTTGGGTGCTTGTATTGTATATTTATGATGTGAATAATATACGGTTAAATGAAATTGCTATGTTAAATTGTGGGTATAGTAATTGTAATATTAGGAAAAGATAAAAAGGGGACAGATATCCATAAATGGTTTTGTTAATAATTGGGAATCCGAGAATTAAAGTAGAACTCTCTATTTAATTGTTAAGGTTGGAAATTAAACGTGAACCGAGTAGAAGTGTTAGAAACTCTTTGGAATTAGATAGTTATGAGAAAACACATGAATGGGTACAGGAACGTTAGGAGTGCACAGTTAGACGAGAGGTGAGTATTTCATGTGAGAGCACGTCCTAACATGTATCTTGCATTCATTGTTTTAATTATTATTAAAGCACTTGTTGTTTTTAAAATACTCTCCACATTCGGGCTCTGACCCGTTTGCTTTCAAATCTATCTTTTTGTAAAAACCATTTTAGGTGCCCAGCCACAAGGACACCATGCTTAGGATCTTCATTCAGGTGACGAGCTGTAGCGGTTTGTGGAAGTTACAGGACATTGATTATAGACGCTTCATCTATCTTGACTCTATACTCATTATTTATCAGTTTTATGGCATGTCGCCCATTTCTTTTAGAGGCATTTCATTTATTTCAGTTATTCAGACTTCAGGCATGTACTTAATTCAGAATTCAGACTTGTCTTATTATTTTCAGTTGTGGGATTGTTGTGAGGAGTTTTCCTCCGGACTTATTACTATTGTTGGTTATTTCATTACTTCGTTATGGTGAATGGTTTTATGTTGTTCTTCCATTATCCTTTTATTACATGTTAATCAGACTTAACTTAAAATTTGGCAACTTACTTTTTAAATACTAGGTGGCTAGTAATCATTTAAATGTTTTCGACAGTGATGCTATTAACTGAATCAACTTGACATTTTGTATTAATTTAATAAAGGAGTAGCTACCCGGTATTTAATTAGTCGGGGTGTCATAGAATCGGGGATAGAAATGGGATGCCCAGTAGGGGCAACAGTTATAAGAAGTTTTGGTTCGATTAGGACGAGGGCGTTATGTCCCAGAACCATTTGAACCGCCACTCGAGGTGATTGAGATATGTTCTGTGTGACAGTAGTTTGTTAATACTAAATTCACATGTGAAACGGGTTTAGTAGAGATGTCGTGAATATTAAAATAGTGTACATATCTTTGTCGTCGCGTAACAGGGCTCTCGTTAGTTCCATCTGCAGGGGAGCAGGTGAGGACACTAGGAGGGTGTCGTATATTATGTGATAGATTTTTTTTTCCTTTTGAGGGATATGAAAGGGAGCATATTTTTATCTTGCGTAGTGACTGTATACCGAGGGTTGGTGAAATAGTAGACTGTATGGGAAGTCTATGGTGCTCGCTGTGCCAGGGTAAGACATTCTACTTCATGAATCATCACCCGAAGGAGGGTCGAGTCAATATATATACATATATATATATATATATATATATATATATATATATATATATATATATATATATATATATATATATATTGTATTATACCATAGACTTCGACGAGTATAGTTGTCTCGTTATGTTTAAATCCTAGTGAGTGGGGACTTTTACCAGTGTAATTCAAGGTATATCAGGCAACCGTTGAGCTTAAAGATTTAGATCATTATTGTTTACGTGCTGAGAATTAAGTGATAGCTAGAACACCGTATTGTGTGATGCCTTGAGAGACGTGGGCATAGGCAAATTAAATAATGTGTCGAGAGACATGATTCGTGATATCTAAGTTATGTGCTTTGGACCTACGAATTTTGTTGAAAATGTTAGAGAATAGTACATTGAGAAATTTCTTTGAACTTAGTTGCAGGATGTTACATGTAGGGACCTTAATTTATGTCTGCGGTGACAAGACGTAGTTGGATGCTAATGCATCAGTTTTAAAATTTTAGTTACTAAACGTGTAGGGAAAACACCTTAAGTTGAGAGCTATTAAAAATATAGGGCCACTGGATGAATATATATATTATAGTGTGCATATACGTGTATATATTTGATACTGTGTTTCATAATAGACATATAAGAATATGTTGGCATTGTTATATGTAATCCCGATGAGTAGGGACATTTACTGATGTGATTCAGGGTATACTAACTTATTATTGAGCGGAGAGATATAGCTCGTGATTTATTCGCGCTAAGAAACTGGTGATAGTAAAAGAACCGTATTATATATTGTCTTGTGTAATATGGGAGTGAACGAATATACTTTTATGTTAAGAGAGGGGATTTGGGGGGTATGTGCTATGGACTGAGGGCCTAACGGATCTCAACGACCAACAATGTTAGGTAGTAGTGTATCGGGAGGGTTCCTTGTTTGGATTTCGCTTTGCGAGACATCCCACGCATGAAACTTAGCACAACGTTGGAAGTGGGGAGTTGTTTGGCCATAGGACATAGGTTTGGTACTGTGGTTATTATACATATATAGTTATAACTATGAGTTCATAATTATACTATGACTTAAGGGCGATAGAGCCGTATAGTGTTGATGTGAGAACACTTTGTGGAACACTTTCACCACGAGTAGATCGGTGGGATAACCTAAATGATAATTAAGTTGCAATTGGTAGGGTAGTTTAGTATAACTCACCGTATAATCAGCTCAAATATGAAAAGCTTAATTATAGCAAGTTTATTACGTTAAGTTGAATTGGGCAGTTATGTGCAGCATATAGGGTGTATGGGCACCCTAGATAGTTAAATTTTTATATATTATCCGCGGTCGATAGATGTAGAAATACATGTGCCAAATGAGTAAACGAATAAGGGAGTTATCGCAGGGGGATGCTGGAGTATTCCCCAGTAAAGGAAGTATTATAGCCGTTAGTGGTTAGGCTCATAGTAGTGTCAGAAGTTGGAAGCTTCAAAGTGTTGTGTAGGCACCAATGTGAGATGATACATTATATGATGGAACATTTTAATATAAGATGACTAAAGCAAATTGGCCACAGGATTGAATGGTAGTGTAGGGGTTGTTGGACTAAGGGGTATCGCTAGGAGAAGTGTAATGAGAACATCATAACGATTTAGATTGTGTGGGAAAGGATGAAGGTGTACGAGATTATATCTGAAGCTTTGAGTACTAGTCTTATCTGAATTTCGAGGACGAAATTCCGTTGTAAGGGGAGAAGTATGTAACACCCCATATTTTAGAGGATATATAAATTAATTAAATTAGTGAGTTGGATTTATTTAATTTGGAGAAATTCATTTAATTTGGTGATATAAATTTAATTTATTTAAATTGGAGAAATTATTGAATTTGGAGATGTAGAATTTATTATTTAAATTTGGGGATTTAGAAATTCAAATTAATTCGGGTTATTGAAAATTTTCACATGTGTCGCATTTTGAGGTTGAAATTGGAAAATTTTATAAAGTATCTCAGATGACAATTCTGAGTGCACGGTTGCGTCCGGAAGGGTCGAGATAGTCGGAAAAGAGTACCCGGGGGTAGTAAATGGGTCTCGGGGCATTTTTAGACATGATCGAGCCCATACGGGGGCATTTAAGTCATTTTTAATTGGCCAATAGGCTTAATTGCGGGATTGAGGAATTTTAACCTAGGTTTAAGTGTGTTGGGCAGCCATGAGTCATTCCAAAACACAAAGGGTTGAGAGAGGAGAGAAAGGAGAAAGAAGAAGAAGGAAAGAAGGATGACAAGAGAAATCCGGACAAGAATTTCGATATGGGATCGTCGGATTTAATCCCCCAAGGCAAGTGTTTTCTTGCTTTAATTTGAGTTGTAGTTAATGATGTAAATAGTTGTAATTATGTCAATTAATTCTGGAAATTTGGAAGTAGGAATTTGAATTGAAATTTGTGGGTTTATGGTGAAGAAGATGAAGAATAACCATTGATAGGGGATTTTTAACTTTGTGAGAAATTGGGTTAATAGTGAAATTATAACTTAATTTGAGAAGTGAACAACATGATTAGATCTTGGTTTTTGAATCTCCATTAGTGGTATTGTTGGAAGAAATTGTTAATGATGAAGTTTGGGTGGATTTAGGATGAATCTTGGGAGGTTTTTGGGTTAAAAGATCTGGGTATAATCGAAGGTTTTGGAGCTTTAATGGCGATTCTGTCTAGTTGCCTTGTAGAAAATCGCGTTTTCTACATTTTGTTGTCTCACGCGCTTCCTCCAAAACTGCTCCAAAATGCCTCAAAACATCAATTTATGAATCTGGGGAGAATGTGGGAAAACTTTTTAAGAAAGGTTTTTTTTTTAAATCTTCTTTGAGGTGAATCTTTATAATGCCCTAACTTTTGGCATACGGACTCGGATTAGTGTGTCGTTCACGGCCACACATAGATAGCGAAGAGTATTACGCTGTCCTGGGAATGTTTTTAATTAGACACAAAAAATTGAAAGGTCTAAATACCCTTGAAGACGGAACGAGTTATTTGATTTTTAGCACAACTTTAAATGAGCATAACTTTGTCATACGAATTCGGATTTACGTGCCGTTTGTGGCCACATATAGAAAATGGAGAGTAGTACGCAGTACTAGGAATTTCATTGCTGAGGCATATATTGTGAAATGTCTAAAATACCCTTGGAGTTTTAATTAGTGATGAAACTTTCCCGAATTGAAACTAAAAATTGTTGGGAACTTTGTGTGACTAATATGAACTTAATCAAGTATATATGAGGTGAGATATATAATTATATAAATTATATTAAATAGTGGGATGTAGTTATTTTGGTATTGGATCGTATTTAATACGAGCGAACTAGTAATAATTGGAATATATGTATATATATATGAATGTGTGAATTATATATATAAATATGGGAATACATAATCCAATAGAAAAATGATAATAGGTTACGGGAATACCTAAAACAATGATAGGTTATGTGAATACGTAAAACAATGAAAGGTTGTGTGAATACATAATATTTTAATAGGGTGAGTTAATACATATTTGATTATTTTATTATGTGTATGACATACCTAGCTGCTTGCTATCGCGGGGGGTTGTGTAGAGACGGTCTTATCCTGAGTGACCTTCGGGGGGATATTTGACTTGTATTTCAGAACATAGGACTGTGAAAGACTTATTTGTGAGTTGATAAGTCCGTTGACTATGGGAGCGTAGGTATGTGCGTGACCCATAGGTATGTGAACTATGTTCGCCGCCAATATGTGTGATTTGTTTATATGGTTCGTGGGACATTTTCGAACCGATAGTCCTTGTTTGAGTACGAGACGTACCGGGACATGATAGCAGAGTATACAATGCACTATAGGTGTATCCTTAGGGTGCTGTGTTAGTATATATATATAATGGTGGTGGATATATATGTATACTTGTGATATAATTACAATGTGATAATTGTAGGCTATTAAGATTTTGTTAATACATATATATAATAGTGAGGGATATATATGTATGCTTATGGTATATCTACAATGAGATAATTACAGACTATTAAGATAGTGAAATCTTATATAAACGTAAATAGTAAATACTTGACTTTAGTGTGATAACACTTATTTAAAAATGATAATTGTTGAGATCAAATATGATATACTACTACGATGGGTAACTAGAAGGATAAGCCTTTTTCCTAGTCAGAAGTGTGTCAGATGGCTAGGCGGAATAAATGAATGCGATAGGTGTGCACTATAGAAGAGAGGTGAGATTGTCCTCAAGAGAGTGGGACCGTAAAAGCAATTATGAACATTATATACTACGCATTTCATTTATTGCAATAAAATGCTTGCTAAACATTTTTATAAATCGGGTTCTGACCCGTTTCTTGTACTTCTTCTCTCTTGTCTATGTATATGTATATGTATATTAACAGGTGTCCAGCCACAGGGATGCCATAGTTGACTTATCTATTCCAGGGTTACGCAGCTGCAACATTGTGGATGGTTGCAGGATTTGATTTAGACGTATCATTTCTTTATTCCTAGAGTAGGATTCTTATCTCAGTTGTAGATTCATTCAGGTCATGTTTCCCCTTTTTACTTTTAGACTCAGTATTTGGTTTATGTATTCATTTATTGAATTATTATTATTGGGATTTTGAGCTGATTGTTTATTTGGCATGTCATTTACTCATTTAGTACTGTTTTAGACTCATGGTTTGGATGTATGGTTTATTTGTTATTCAGCATGCATATTTAATTGTTTAATAAAAAGATAAAATTTGACATCAGTCTTTTTGAATACTAGGTGGTTAGTAAAGTTTTAAAAAGTTTTCGACAGTGATGCTAAGAATGAACCCCTGAGATTCATGTTTTAAATTTGATATAGGACTGATCACCCGGTATTTATTTGGGTGGGGTGTCACACATGCGTATAAGACTTGTTTTAAGAACTAATTTTAAATAATTGGTAAAATCATTTTTAAAACTCGGACCTTAACCCGTTTATTGCGTATTTTCATTATTTTGCTATATATATATATATATATATATATATATATATATATTATTCCAGGTGCTCAGCTACAGGGGTACCAGAATTAGCGATTGGATTGACAGACGTGCTGCGGCTAATGTGGAAGCTGTAGGTCCTTGAAGTAGATGCAATCTATTCTTTTCATTCAGTTTCTCTTAGAGTACCTATTTAGGGCATGTGTCGCCCGCTTCCATTCTTTTATCAGAGATATTGTATTTAGTTTATTTCATGGTTTGGAGTATTGAGCTGGGAGGTTTTACCCAGTCTTATTTATTTCCTTATTAAATTCTTGTTGTGCACTTATTATTCCAATGTGTGGTGAATGGTTTATAATTTACTTTTAGAATGTTGTGGTTAAATGGTGTTATTAAAGAGGGAAAATGTTTTGACACTTAGCTTAATTATATTATAGGTGATTAATATGGATTATATTGTTTTCGACAGTGATGCTAAGAATGAATCGACCGTATATCCTGTTTTAAAATTTGGTAAAGGACTAATCACCCTATATTTAATTGGGTGGGCTGTCACGTTAAAAAGGAATTGATCAAACCATTTTAACCTTGAATTGGAATAGAGTCTTCAATTACAATCCCTCACATGTGTATGTATTGATTTTAAAATAAAAACTACAAATAAAAATAAATAACACTAAACTATAATATATTCATAATGGACACTTAAATAATGAAAGAGATTTGCTAAAAATACAAGTCCTATCATTATAAAATTGTACATTAGAACTCATACAAGGATATAAATTCTACATCATCACTTTATGTTGAGAAATTTAATAAAACTCCAAATACTCACCATAAAGGAATGGATTAGAATTTACATCCAAGAGGGATGAGCAAACCACATCACTATAGTTTAAAATATTTGCAAAAATACAAATATTCACTATAGAGAGCTAGAGTAGAATTCATCCTAGAGATAAATTTCACCACACACCTTTATATTGAGATACTTGCTAAAAATGCAAATAGTCTCTATAGAGGAGTGGGGAGAATTTCATCACACAAAGTTTAAAAACTAATTTGGAGATCCTCTTTCAAATGGCACCAATTATTCAATTTATAGGGTGCACGTGGCGAATAATGTTTAGGGGTAAATTGGGATGTTACTCATGAGTGCATGTGATGTATGAGGTGGGAGAAAAAATCAGATAGAGAGCTTTTTGGGTATGTCGTTTTGTAATGTTTCTCTAATAAAAAATCTCAATTACCTACAAAAATATATAACAAACTATAATATAGTGGTAACTGAGGTATCAATCCAAATCAAAGGTGTGAAACTAGAGGAAGACTAATGTAATTCATTTCTATTTAATTTCTTTTTGGACTTTTTGCTTTTTTCTATTTTTTATGCTTTTTCAATATTAAAAATTTTGGAGATGAGGTGAAATAAGAGTACACTAAATGAAATATCCAATTACTAACTAGGAAGGAAGAGAAGAAACTATGTAAATCTAACTAAATAAAAATCTAAAATATGAGATGAGTGAGGAAATAAAAGTGAGGACTAAGAAGGGATAGGATTACACCATATACTCTAGTTAATCAAAATTAATTATCCAAAGTTAGTATCAAAATCACAAATCAACTCCCGTTGCAAATGTAATTTTAAAAATAACATTTAAAAAAATTAAATTTAACACTCCTATAACTCTAGAAAAGTAGATTTAAGCATCATTTCACAAAACACCTGCTAGGATCGATTTATCAAATTAGTTTAAATCATAGAAGTAAGTTTAGAGTTGAAATTAAAGTAATAATACCACACTTGAGAAACCCCTAACTCTAGTTCGAATCTAAAATTGGTATTATAACTAGAATTTTGATTTTCTCTCAAAAAACAATTACCCTCTCTCGAGGCGTAAATTTAATTGTAAGAGTGCAAAGTTAATCATCAAAGGGACATTTAATTTAAATTAAAAAATTAAATTAGGATTAACATCAAATAATGGGTCACCCCACCCCTTTAAAGGGGGTTTAGCCTAACATGATATCAAACATGATAAACAAACATTCATTAGGCATTTATTATAAAATAGTAGAGAGAAGAACAATCAAACCAATATCTTGAATTCAATTGACATCAATCCTTGAATGAGAAGCATACAACCCTCCAAGTGAGTGATCAAAAATATATAAATGAAAAAATTCACTTAACTTGAATCTCACAAATTTAATTTCACACTAATCTCTAAAATAAAAGAAAATTAAATTAAAATAAAACTACTATAAAAAAAAATATAAAGTGTTTATCTCTCAAATTTTCTCTCTAAAACCCTAGATGATCCCCCAAATAAGCATTAGGTCTTCATTTATAGGAGGCACATGGAGAAGGGAGGAACAATTGGGAAAATGTGCTAGGGGTGCATATGGTGAGGTAGAAATCAGATTTGGGTGAGGGTATTTTGGGAAATTTAATTGTGCATGTGGGGGATGTGCTAGTTAGGATGAATTAGGGTTAAAATGGGTATATAGGGTAAAATTGCCTTAGTTGGCATGTGGTCTTTATTTTGAACAAAAGGAGTTAAAAATCGTGTTTGGTATTTAGGAGAAGTTCAAATGGGTTAAGTGAGTGGTGGGTCACGATTTGGTTTTGGGCAGACTGGACGCGTGTTGGTTCGCGGGTATGGGTTTTGGGTAGATGTGGGTCTCGGTGGAGATGCTTGCGGGTTGGGCAGGACTAAAATGGGCTATGGTTTCGGGTATAAGCTCAGGCAGGTAGGATCTAGGGTCAAGGGAGTTTGGCCAGATTTTTATAGGGTTTAAACGGGTTAATGGGTTTCGATTTTAGCAGGTTTGCTCTCGGGTTTACCCAAATTTAGATGGGAGATGACTGTCACGGGTTTCGGTTTGGGTGGTTAACTGGGTGTGAAGATTGTGGTAATTGATTATGGAGGTAAGGTTTTTGTTTATGAAGGTTTTGAGGAGAGAGAATGACGGGTTTGGTGGGAGATGAGGAATAGTAGGTGGGGGTATTGTTTGGGTATGCTGAGGGTGTATGGTATTCGGGTGAGAGTTGTTTGGAAGTAGTAAGGTTTATGTAAGTGTAGTATATTGTGGGTGAGGTGTAGGGAGTGTGTTTAAGTTGGACCCTTAAAATAACTATATAACTAAACTAATAAAACTAACAAATTAAATCCTAACAAAATAAAAATAAAACTAAAGTCTTAAAAAAAATGAACTAAGAAATGTACAAAAATAAATTCCTAAAAAAAACTTATCCAAATAAAAATAAAATCAAAATCAAAATAAAACAATACTAAATAAAAAGAAATATAAAAAAATTGCAAATAAATCCTAAAAATCATAAAAGTATAAATTCTAAAAATAAATAAAATAAAATCTATTGAATTACTAATCCGTAAAATAAAATAAAGATAAAAACTACAAATCAAATACAAATAAAACCTAAAGTGCTAAAAATATAAAATCTAGTAAAACTAAAAATAAACTACTAAAACTAATCCTAATAGTAAAATAAAAATAAAAATAAAGACTAAAATTAAATACTAATAAAAAATGCAAAATAAAAAGAACTATAAAATAAATTCTAGGAAATTCTAAATAAATCTAAAATAAAACCTAAAAATAAAAAATAAAATTCTAAAAAGATTGAAAAGAACAAACTAAACACACACGGGGCTCAAGTGAAGGCTTGGGCTAGGTTTAGGCTTGGGTAAGGTATGGGACTAGGGAATTAGCTCCTTAAATCGCACATTTGTCTTAACATAATTATTTGAACTCCGCAAACGACGATTAAGCCCGCACATTAAACAATTAAGCATATAAAGCCCAATTTTTTTAGAAGTAGCAACTAAAATACGTCTATTCAAGGTATAAAACGTACACTTTTGGGTGCTTATCACTAGATTTGCCATATTGGTTGAGTTCGAGACGAAGGTGGTTTCCTGAGTTGTTGACTAGGCAGAGGTAGAGGAACAAAGAAGCTTCAAGGCTTGCGAGGGCGTTAGGTTATTGAGTAAGTCTTTCTGCCATGTCTTGTTTAAAGTCATACCTAGTGGAGTTATGGCTAGATCGTTCAAGGTTTTTCCCGTTGTGGGTTTTCCTCATACATCGCGACGTTGTGTTGTGTTTATTTTTATCTTGCAAATCTTCACATAAATGAATGCTTGAGCTTAAAAAGATAAAAATTGGTTTAATTGCAACACTCGTGTAATTTGGTGCTAATTTAATTTGGTTAAAGTTTTGTTTAATTTAATTTAAGTCGGACTTAAATAATTTGGCAAAATTCATGTCTAGCTTGTTTGGCCCAATTTGGAACTTGTATTAATTTTGTTTAAGAGATAATTAAAATATATATTTAGTTTAATTTCATCTTAATTTTAAAGAAATTTAAAATTTGGAATATTATGTGAACCATCCCTTCAGAATTTGAAAATTGGCATATAATTAAAGAATTTGGCATTCTCAACTTCACTGGCATCTAGAAGTGTGGCCTTCAAAGAATTTACCTACTCTTGAACTAAGGCCCTAATCTCCTAAATTTCTTCGAGCCTATCTTTGAGCTTGGAAACCAGTGGTCCAAGCTCTGTTTATTACCTTTGACCTGTGGGACCATAACCCACATATCCCAAGATCAAAACCTAGCTCTCATACCATTTGTAACACCCAACATATTCATGGTGTCGTTTGCCACACAGACAATGACGGGCGTTGCTAAATTAAATATCATTTTGAGCATGTGACAGATATGAAACATATAAAAATTAATTTCCACGAGATAATAATTAGATTAATTTAATAAATATAATCATCCATGCAATATTAAAATCCATCACCAAGCTAATCTCCAAAAATAATCCAACTCTAAATAAATATAAACTAGAATAAATAATCCAACCGTAAATATCTGAATATACCTGTAAACAACCGTGGAACCGATTGGCGCACCAAATCCATAATAAGAGTCTCATAATAAATGATACGAGGTAGAGAATAAATCCTAAACATCTAAAATATCTAAAATAAATCAGTCTCCGGCTGCACCTACAAAATATACCTATGAAGCAACTCCAGTGCTAAACTTGGAATGTTAGTCAAAGCAATGGGTTAGAACCCACTACATGAATCCAAGACACTCTCCCCAATTAGGTTTCGTGAACCCAGGAAATAACATTATACATAATAAACACCACAATAGAATATTTTAAATTAAACAAGATAATTAATGATAAGCGAGAAATATAAATTGCGAACTCTTAATCACATAATTATACCACCCCCAAGTTTAAGCCCAACTTATGCTATCAGAGTTTGGTAATTATTTTAAAGTCAACATCTTTATTTAAATTGATTTATCACATTATTTATATTTTATAGCAGTGTCGTCATAGCCAGCCGACCCTACTGTATGTCCTGCACTTATTCGAGTCGGTCCCAAGTTTTACACCACACACATCCCCCCACGCTATAGCCAACCGGCCTATAATATTTTAACCCCATACTTATTGACGAGGTTCCACGCATGATATGTCATAATAGCTAACCAACCTGTATTCTATCAGCCCTGTACTTATTACGACGCCACACACTCACACATAGCAATAGCCAACCAACATGTATTCTATCAGTCCTGCACTTATTAACGATGTCAATTCATTTTAATACCCGTTCATTATCTTAGGCATTAATTGTCAATTTCTCAATTTCTCAATTTCTTTGTTTGAAATTAGCCCCATCCTATTATAGAGCATAAAACTCAAACCTACCCCTAGTCCCACAGCTAGAGGTCTCTAAAACACAAGCCCGTCCTACCCTATTGTAAGGAAATTATCGTTCGTTATCAATTTATTATGTAGTATACCGCTACAAGTCGTCGAAGATTTGAGAAGATTACATATACATAAGACGAATCTGAATTTCAAGAAGTCTTCAACATTTAATCCCAATAAGGAATATGGTAAAATTATGTTTAAGTTCCATTAACATTTTACATTAAAAGTGTTGGGATATTTTTATGAAAGTTAAAATATCTTTCTATTTATGAAAATGGTTTTTTATTTTCGAAAACATTTTATCATAAAAGTTTTGGATAAACCACTTTCTGATTCTGTAATCAATTTTAGTTTTTGAGGTTTCCAAAATATTTAAAAGACTAAAGTTTTTTTTGGATAAGTAACTGTCGTTCAAACGACGTCAGATTTCATTCAGACGAGATGGAATTTCACTCAAATGACAGGGTGTCATTCAAACGAGAGGTGTTTTTATCTGACACATCACCGCCTTGATTTTTAATATAAATTGAGTGTCAGACTACTGATTTTCATGTGGAGAAAAATTGGTTTTGAAATAATACATTTTTCTATTATTTTCCAACCATTTGAAGGTTTATAACTTTAGTTTTACAATCCACAATCCCAATAGCTTTTGTGTGAGTTGTTTTATTGAACCCAAAACATATTTTTCTATTGTTCATTCTTTGTAAGGAGATCTCTACAACCGAGAGCTGCATGTTATGGTGGAGGGAGTCTCTCCGGAGTTTTAATACTGCATGTCCGGAGTGGGTGTCCTTGTGGCATAGCTCCATGTGAACAATTATTGATTTCTAGTCGTTGCTTTGAAGGTTGGATGAAGACACCATGCGTTACACTTGTAGGCGATTGTGAAGTTGTTTGTAAGTTAATGGCATTATAAACTTGGGAAAGTTATAGAAATAAAAAGGTTTTTCCCTGAGGGGATTTTTCATGAAATTTGTGTCGTATACTTTACTTGTGTTGATTTGACACTGCACGCACATTGCTATTTGAGTTTTAGGGTTGAATGGATTTGATTCATAAATTGACACTAATTAAATAAGTTTGAGATTGGAATTTGCACAACTATTAAATTTGTATCGCACAGGGTCATTCAAATTGGTATCATAGCAGGTTACGCTAATTTATCGCATATTCCTATTTTCGCAAAAAATTGTGTGATATTGATTTTTTTGACAAATTTGATTTTTGAAAGTTTGTCGCAGTGTTTCCAAACGAAAACTTATATAGTCAGTTGCCAATTTTTGACGGGTGTAATTATGCTTACTGGAAAGCCCGTATGAAATCCCATTTAAAACAAATCGATGAAAGAGTTGGTTCATTTTTAAAAGAGATTAGAATCCTCCCACTGTCATCGCAAATAATGTCACGAATTTAAAACCTGTGTCTGACTGGACTGATGATGAGTTTAGGTGGAGCAATTATAATTCATGTGGGCTTGGAGAAATTATTGGACGTGTCACCCCTGACGAGTTTCGACATATTATTACATGCACCACGTCTAAAGAAGAGTGGGATATTTTGCACCTCGCCCACGAGGGCACTAACGAGGTCAAAGAGTCTAAAATTCAAAATTTCACCACTCAATTTAAGACAATCACTATGTTAGAGACTGAGTGTTTTGACGAGTTTTATGCACATTTGTCTGATATTGTCAACACTAGTTTTAACCTAGGTGAGCCTATACCTGATGCACGAGTGGTTAGAAAGATTTTAAGATTGCTGCCTAAATGTTTTATCCCTAAAGTGACTATTTTGAATACCTTAAGAAATTTGAACCGTCTAAAATTACAAGAGCTGGTAGGATACCTAATAAAAATAAAAATAAAGTGAGTTTTTATGAGTTCGAGTCTGAGGACGAGTCTGATTTTGATATGACCCTAATTGCAAAGAATTTTAAAAAAATTATCGAGTTTTTGAAGCAAAATTCTTCCAATAAAAGATTTTCAGAGGGAAAAAAAAGAAAGAGAAGGCCAAAGAAAGCGGTGAGAAAGAGAAAGAAGGTGAAAAAAAATTTGAAAATTTAAAATGTTTTGAGTGTGAAGGCAGAGATCATAAGTCATTTGAGTGTCCCACAAGACTTAGGAGAGAGGGAAAAGTTACCATGCCAGCCACCTTTAGTGATAGTGCGGGAGTAGAGGGAAATGAGGATGATGAGTCCGGTAAAGGTTTAGGACATGGAATGTGGTAGCTTTTTCGAGTCATGTGAGCACATCCACTATGTCCCACGACGATGAGGACATTTGTGCACGTGATACCCCCGAGGAGGTTTTGAGTGTTTCTAGCGAGTCTGAGAGTGAGTGCGCTAGTGATGATGAGAGTGAGCTTCAGATTTCGTTTAGAGAGTTCTACACCGAAACCTTAAAGACTAAAAAATTGAATAACATGTTGGGTTTCAAGGTGGAATATTTGGAGAGAGATATTGAGAGTTTGAAGGAGTTTAAGGCAAAAGCAAATCAACTCGGGAAAGTGAAGGTTTCATTGAGTGAGAAGTTGATTCCTTTGAATAAGGAAAATAGTGAGATTATAGCTTGTGTGGCACAATTAGAGACAGATGTTAAGCACGCCTTTGAGGCTAAATTCACTTTGGCGAATGCATCTAAGAAGGTGGGAAATATGGTTCTCAATCCTGTTTTAGGGAATGGTGAGAGTTTAGGAATAAATCATGATGGTGCGTCTACTTCTTTTGTTGCACCCGACCCGGTTCCTACTTTAGTAATAGATTCACATGGTTCTCATCCTAACCTAACTCGGTGTCCCATTCCTGTTAGGAGAGGACGTCCTAGAATTTTTGAGAAAGGTGTTCCGACGCTGGTTTATGTTTCCTCCCATTGCAAAAATAGAGGAAACCTTGGGAGTTTTGCTTTAAATTGTGTTATGTGTCACGCTTTACTCCTACACATGTTAGCACACATGAACACACCCATGATACTTTGCATGCACAAAATGATAGAGAGTTTGCACATATTCAAGAGTAAGTAAAGTTTTTGGTCAAGACTTATAATTATACTTTGTTAGGATTTTTGCTCGATTTTCTTATTTTTGGTATTATTTTGGATCTGTTTGACCATTTCAGGAACTGTTTTTTCAAAATTTTCCCACTGGAAAAAACTGCATGTCATTCTGAATAATCTAGGAAATTTTGCTCTTCTCGTTCTAACGAGAATCCATCTCATATGAAGTCTTCTCATGAAAGAACCTGTCGTTCAAATGAAAAGGACTCTCGTTCGAACGACATCTGGAATTACCCTTGTTTGCAATCCTCTAGTTCATATTAATATTATTTGTGTACTAATGGGTTATTTTTGAATAGTGTTTAAAAAATACAACAAGATTTTCATTTTTTAGAAATATTTTGAAAAATTCAAAAATAATTTTGTATTTTGTTTGCACCTTATATGAATGCACATTTGGGATGACCAACTCACAATTTCATTCCATATCCATGTGATTGTTTGATAGTGTTTGGAGATAGTATGCTGTGTCTTTCATTTGCTTTACAAAGTTTAGAGTCTTTGAGATGATAAAGTTTTTCTACCTACATGATTGACTCTTCTTATCCTTTATTAAACACATGCACGAATTTGTTTTACTTTTGTGCTTGTCTATTACATGTTGACTGAGTGTTTCTGCCTCAATTTTGTCTATACAACGAACCAAATGCGATAAAACTTGACAAAAAAGAGTGCATGATATAAAACGTTTGTGAGTTTGTATGATCTATTTTGAAAAAAGAAAAAGGGCTGCGAAAGGTATCTCATTTTTCCTTTGTGATAAAGCTACCATTTAAATGGACCTAAAAAGCGAGGAATTGAAAATTATCAGGGGTCCAATGAGGTTAAAAGAGCCCAAAAAAAATTGAAATGCAATAAAAAGATATATATGCCAAAAATGGTCCAACAGGTTTTTAGTTTTATCACCTCATACGCAAAATAAAAATCATTATCATTTAATGCGAGAGTTTGGATGGAATTTTCAACGGTTTTCAGGTCCTTGAAAGTCATGAAAAATCATTACATAGTTTTGGACGTTATTGATGTGGAAATCATTTATACTTTGATTTGTTGATATGATTTAGACGATGTCATCTAAATTCAACAATTTTACACCAAAAGAATATTTTTTATGTTCATGCATTAGGAGTACACTTATGCATTTTGCACATATGATATAATTAAGTTAATTTTCCTATTGAATTTGTTCACACCCATTCATTTCGTATCCATGATTTGGTTGTTTTAGTGTAAATTCATGGTGTGTGATTTTTTGAAACATCATTTTTTCTATTTTGTACGGAAAATATGAAAAATCAAAAATAGTTTGTGTGCCTTGGTTTACTGTGACACCACGATTTAATTTATGTGGTTTATTCTTTTCATTGCTTATTTCGGACAGATAAAAAACGGGAGAACGAATTATGATTTTATGGGGGAGTTTAAGTATGGGGGAGAATTGATTATGTTTTCATGTTTATGCCTATATCATTTCAAACTCGATATGTCACGAGGGTTTTTCTTTATCTTATGTGTGTAGGTAAAATTGACGATCATTATGTTGCACATCCTAATGAGAAAATCTTAGAGTTTTGAAGAATTCATTGTTGAAGCATCGTTCAAAAAATTTGAAGACTTGTTTAGTTTATCTTTCCACTTTAGTTTATGGGAGGGTAGATTTGTATAGGTCATTTGATATTGACAATTCAGATATTTTTATTTTTTACCTGCATAGACGTTGGGGGAGATTTGTAAGGACATTATTGTCCATTATCAGTTTAGGATATCTTATACCGCTACAAGTCGTTGAAGGATTGAGAAGATTACATCCACATAAGATGAATCCGAATTTCAAGAAGTCTTCATCATTCAAGCCCAACAAGGAATTTGGTAAAATTATGTTTAAGTTACATTTTACATTAAAAGTGTTGGCATAATTTTGTGACAGTTCAAATATTTTTCTATTTATGAAAAATGGTTTTTATTTTCAAAAACATTATATCATAAAAGTTTTGGATAAACCTTTTTCTGATTCCGTAAACAATTTTAGTTTTTGAGGTTTCCAAAATATTTAAAAGACTAAAGTTTTTTTTGGATAATGGACTGTCGTTCAAACAACGTCACATCTCGTTTAAACGAGATGGAATTTCTCTCAAACGACAACGTGTCGTTCGAACGAGAGGTGTTTTTAGCTGACACGCCACCACCTTGATTTTTATTATAAATTGAGTATCAAACTACTGATTTTCGTGTGGAGAAAATTTGGTTTTGACAGAATACGTTTTTCAATTATTCTACAACCACTTGAGGGTTCATAACTTTGGTTTAACAAGTCACAATCCCAATAGCTTTTGTGTGAGTTGTTTTGTGGAACCCAAAACATAGTTCGATATTGCTCATTCTTTATGGGGAGATATCTACAGCCGAGAGCTGCATGTTATTGTGGAGGGAGTCTCTCCAGAGTTTTAAGACTGCGTCTCTGGAGTGGGTGTCCTTGTGGTATAGCTGCATGTAAAAAATAATTGATTTCTAGTCGTTGCTTTGAACGTTTGAGGAAGACATCATGCGTTACACTTGTGGGTGATTATCAAGTTGTTTGTAAGTCAATGGTCCTGTAAACTTTTCAAAGTTCTAGAAACAAGAACGTTTTGACCTGAGGAGATTTTTCCTGAAATTTGTGTCGCATAATTTACTTATGTTGATTCGTTCGATAATATTCCCATTAAGGGTTTCGTAGGGACCTACTCCGTTCAAATTTGAGAATATGTGATTGAGAGAGGAGGGATTTGTAGAGAGAGTGCATTGATGGTCGCAGTGGTATGGAGTGAGTGGAAATGTGGGATATGTGCTTTCTATAAGCTCAAATTGCTAAAGTAGGAATTAAAGAGGTGGAATAAAGAGGAGTGGCGACTATTAAATTCTCCATTAACTCGACTTTGAAGGAGATTGATCAAATGATGGAAGTGGAATTGTTCAAACCACAAGTTATTTATGGAGGAGGAGCTTGAGAACCATCTTTAGATGGGTTGATATTGAAGTCGATTTTCAAGGAGGCACAAAAGGGTTTGGATGATTGTTTCACACAGGAGGATGTGGTCTTGACTCTTCAGTTCATGAGTGGGTATAAGGTGACTAGATTGGATGGTTTCTAGATTGCGTTTTGTAGTATTGCTAAGGGTGATGATGGAGGATGTAATGTAGTGTTTAAGATGTTCTATTGGAAGTGTCTATGATAGAGGATCTTAAATGCTTCGTTAATCACATTGTATCTAAAGAAAGGAGGGATGATTGACATTGAAGATTTTTGACCCATTAGTCTTGAGTGTACTGTGCATAAGTTGATTGGTAAAGTATTATCACGGGGACATAGGAGGATAATTGATTATGTGATCTTGAAGTCACAAAATTCGTTTTTAGGGGGAGACAAATAATTCATGCGATGTTGGTTATGAATGAGTGTGTAACAGCTACGTTTAGAGGGTTCTTCCTTGAATTAATTAAAAGTCATACAATGAAAAGACATGCACTCAAGTGAATTGGGGCTTCTTATTGTATGCACTTCAAAGATGGGTTTTGGTGTGAGGTGACAACGATGGATTTGTAGTGTAAATTATTTGTTTAATTCTTGGTTACATTAAATCTCTACACAATGTCAAAAGTTAAATCTTTATTCAAGAAGCCTACCAGCCAAATATGAGATAAAAGGACGTCCCGAAAGTGCGTACTCCCTAGAGTAAAATTAATTAATACCCATTTAAATTAGGATCAATTACAAAAAAGTCCCTTAAACATTTTTCAATACCCAATTAGTTCAAGCCTTTTTATTTTGTTCCAAAAAGTGCCTCAAACACCCATTTAACCAATATTCTCTTATTTTTAAAGATCCGTGCTAGCGGCATTTCTGCCCCCCTCCCTCTCCCACTATAGGAGCTCCGACGACCCTCACCGGAGATCCTTTCTTTTAGTGTTTTTATGTAGTGAGGGTCCTTTTGGAACAAAATAAAAAGGATTGGACTAAACGTTTATTAAAAAAATGTTCCAGTTACTATTTGGTATATGCCCCTTTTTTTATATGTGCAAGGGGGGCTGTTTTTACTAGTTCGCCTTAGCCCCCAAACTCTCAGGCCATCGCTGTTTATACTAATAAAAATCGGCCACAACATATAAATGTGTATTATTATAAAGCATCACACTCATTAGCGTGAAAAATAAAAAAATTAAATCGTTCTAACTTAACCACTCTAGTTTTTCTGAAACCAATATATTGAATTAATGACCAAAATCTAATTACTTCAACTTAACCTGTATTTCTTCATGTGTGGTGTAGGTTCTAAACTGTAAGAACCCGTCCTTTTGGAGACAATTAAATTACACATTTGGGCATAAATTGGAATTTGGAGATTTTCCCGAAATAGTAATTTCTGGGATTTTCAAGGTTTTGAGGATTGTCGATAGGTGATATATTTACTTTTGGGGTTAAGTAAATATGTCAAGGTATTTTAATAATATGTCACCATTGAGTAAAGCGACAGAAGGTAAGATTTTTGATAGAAAACCCGCATTAAGTTATATGGGTTAGAATAGTGATCTGCGGTCAAGTACCTCAGATGGAAATTTTGACTTCCCCGTGAGTCTCGAAATAGTCGAGATAGTCCGAAAAGAGTGTCTGATTGTCGAAATTGAGTTTCAGGTAATTTTAGAGGTAAAAGTAACTCCTAATTGGGTAAACAAGTCATTTTCTGCTTTTAAGGGTTAAAACCCTTTTCTTTCTATATAAAGAGGGAGAAAGGGAGAAAAGATAAGATAAAAGAGAAAGAAGAGAGAGAAGAGAGAGAGGAGGAGAGAAAAAGAGGAAAAATAGGAGATTCTGGCCAACCTCCGCGGGATTCGACTCGAGATTGTCGGATTATATCCATGAGGCAAGTCGTTACTTGCTTCATTTACTTTTTTCATAAATCTCATAACGTAGTTTGGTATTAACAAACCCTAACGATTTTGGGTTGGGCTTTCGGGAGTTAAAACGAATAAACCCCTATAATTTCATAATTAGCGAAACTTAGAAATTAATCGAAATAAATTGGTGGTTTAGGGTTCTAGGATGTTTATGACCCTTAATATATGTGTATTTGTAGTTGGTTGAGGTTGTAGGACATTGGGTCAGGAGACAAATTCTTGGGAGAAGCTTTAATGGACGAAACCGTCTCGGAGAAGACGATAAATAGTGACCTGCGTCTTTCCGAATCGATTCGGGCTTGATGCGAATCGATTCGGCTCTTGGTCAAAAAATAAAAATTGTAGATCTTTTCAATGCGGTCGCGTGGGCGCCGACCACGTATTTTTTTGATTTTTTTATTTATAGTGATTTTTCTACGAAAAGCTGTCCGATATCGAAATCGTTAGTTAGAAATTAAGGATAGAACTTTGGAGATAAATATTAGGGGTTGTCAAATGGAGTGTTAGGACCTCTAAAGAATTTGAGCAGATATAAAAACTTTGGGTTTGTAGGAATATATCCAAGTTATGATTTAAATGGAGATTGGATTGAATTTGGGGTATTTTGGAGATTAAAAAAATTCCCAAACAGTGCCCCTCGAACAGGCCGATTCGATTCGCCTAAGGGGATCTGTGATTCTGTAGTGGGCCGAATCAATTTGGATTTAGACCAAACCGATTCTCCATTAAGGACCTGTTTTCATAACACTTTCCGAATTGATTTGGATTGGGGTCCGAATCGATTCGCCCACCCGAATCGATTCACAAATGGAGCGAATCGATTCGCTTTGGTCAGAATTGTTAGTTTCTTCCCTTAAGAGTATGGGGAGTTAAAATACAATTTGGGATTTTTATGGAGAATCCTATTTATGATATTGGGGCTCCTAAATGAGGGTTTTGAGGATAAATAAACCTTTAGATGAAAGAGAATGCCTTGGATTAGTGTAGGGCATAACCCGGGGAACGGACATAGTTTAAGTTCGGGAAAGAATACTCCCTGGAATAATTCAGTGGGCATTTAGGCCTATATAATTATGCGTATAGAAAGCGTAGTTATATCGATTATTGTTGGGCAAATCCTATGAGGTGATTAGGATGAAATTGAGAGAACAAATATATATTCAATTAATGTAAAGTGGTATAATTGGAGATATCCAATAAATCCGTAGAGGGGATTGAGGTATTTATTACTTATCAAAGTGAGGAAATACTTTGGATTTAGTATCATGCGTATATGAATGCATGATTGTGATTCTTTGAGAGAATATTTTGGATTATTAGTCATCGTTAGATGTGACTGGCAAATATGGCCATTTCTATATATTCGAGGAGGAATATATGGTATATGTATATACTATGTCATTCAAGTATATATATGATATGATGTAAATGACTTTTTAAAATGTAAAAATGAATGTTTTCAAAATGGAAAGATAAATGATTTTTCATAAATAATAATTTATCGATACACACCTCTCTAAATCGCTATCAGAAGGGAAGTTTTGTGCATATGGTGAAGCCCCCTGGTTAATGAATGCAGGGTGGATATAGTCCTATAGGCCATATGAACGATTATATATTTTCTACGCTGGTTAGGTGATTCTGGGTGTGGTCATGACTACCCCGCAGGCATTTGGCCACTTCCCGATGATTTGTTAGGTTCCCAGGTTGTCTTATTTGATAGGCCCTGGAAGATAATAGCCATTTAGGGGCGCGTCCAGTGGGGAAATCCGGAGGGACGGTCTTAGATATGTTAAAGCAATTTATGATAATAAATTGTCTTTAAATACATTTCTCGGATATAACAAGGGAAATGGGATAAACGGTTTGGCTTCAGATACATTTTTCGGATGGAAGAAGGGAAATGGAAGCATGTGATATGGTAAAAGCATTTTTATGATAATAAAAATGGCTTTTAAATACATTTCCTGGATGTAAGAAGGTAAATGGGATGTTATAAAATGGAAAAGAATTTTTATGTTAATAAAACTAGCTTTTAAAATGTTATTTGATGTGTTAAAGCAATTCATGTTAATGAGTTGGCTTTTAAACGCATTTCCTGGATATAAGAAAGGAAATGGAAAGTTTTGAGATAAAAATGAAAGTATTGATAAATACTTTGTATATGAATCCTCAGTCCGGGAGATATATCCGGATGTGTATTTTAAAGATGAATATAAGAATGTAAGTATATATTTATACTTTAGTTTTGTATTATGGGTCTAACGGATCTCTACCATTAATCCTACCAAGTAGTAGTGTATCGGGGGGGTTGGATTTCGATTCGCGAAACACCCCACGCACGAACTTGGCGCAGTGTTGAGAATGGAGAGAAGTTTATCCCTTGGTGCTCGGGTTATAGAGGATTCTAGTACAAGGGGGTATTATATTAGTTAGGCAGGGTAGCTTAAGTAGAATATTAAGTGCGTTAGGTGTGATCTGTTAGAAGAGAGGTGAGGGTTATCTCATGGGAGTGCGATACTAAACTTAAATATGAGATAAAACATTTTTCTAAAAATAAGGAATTTATGCACTTGCTAAATATTTTTCAAACTCGGCTCTGTCCGTTTATCTACTATTCCCTTTCTTGTTATATATATATATATATATATATATATATATATATATATATATATATATATATATATATATATATATATATATATATATATATATATATATATATATAGGTGTCTAGACACTGGGACGCGTGGATGGAACTTTTTTCGAGTCAGACGTCGGCTGCAGTCGCTGTGGATGCGTGCAGGTTCTCGATAGACGCTTCCATTCTTGTACTCTGGATAGGAGGTACTGTATAAACATTCGGGTCAATGGCCCAATTGCATTTATTTATTCTTTTGTCACGGCTTTCGATATGGTTGTATAATTTTGACCGAGTGTTCGGTTATTTTATTTTATTTCAGTTTCACTTACACAAAACTGTGTGGATGTTTTAATTTTGTAGTTGTTAAAAAGAGTAGTTAAGTAAAATTTTTACACCGGCCTAATAGGTTATTAGTAATTAAATGGATTTTCGACAGTGATGCTAAGAATGATCCATATGAGACTCCTATTTTAGTTTGATATAGGATTGATCGCCCGGTACTTTATTAGGTGGGGTGTCACAGATGGTATCAGAGCATCAGGTTCTATTGTCTTTAGGAATCTGTGCGGACGTACTATGCTTTCAGCATTGCTCTCGATTTGATATCGAGCCTCAAGATTAGGATTGTTGATTTATCTTATGAGATTTCGTTCTCCTGCCATATTACAAGATTTTAGAAATATTTTGCGCGCTCGTTTGAGATTCATGTGCGAGGCTTGGATGACAGCAGGAGGTGAGACTTAGCTGGAGCAGCTGGTAGAAGTCGGGAACGAGGACCGTAGTAGAGGTCACTTCCTTTGTAGTGTTTGCTAAGGATTGTCTCAACGACTACTAAAGTATTGCAGTTATGAGTACTGTCGTACCGCCGTAGTAGAGTGTGGTACTAAAGTTGAATTTCCCAATGAAGTAAGGATTCGAAAAGGGATCTTACGGATATTTTTAACCGTGAGTCCCCGTGATTCAGCAACAATGAGAAGAGTGCTATTTTGGCTTATTCACGAAAGGTTCGGTCAGAGGCCGACAGTGGATAAAGGCGAAGATGTTGTTATAAGTTTTACCTCAGAAGGAGGAGGTATATTTGGTGTGACTAGATAAAGTTGCGGTGTTTGTTAGCTCTAGACTCGTGTGTAATTTGATTTGTGGTGGTATCGATAACATTATACCATATATGCCTATGTGTTTATTCGCGGTAGCAGAGTTTTATTTTTCTTCATTCGCAATAAAGGAAGGTGTTGATATTTTGAATATATATATATTTGGGTTGTGATACTCGTTTTATATGTTTATACGAGTATATTAATATGGTGAGTATATAATATTATTAGTTGTTCGGAGCGATAGCAGGCTAATGATGGCAAGACTATCGTGTCCGCAGTTCCAGGGTGGAACGGGTTGTTGTTACGATATCTCACCTGGATGCAGGTTGAGTTTGCCTTAATTGTTATGGGTAAATGGAACTTCGATGAGCAGATGTTTCATTATTATGATTTGAGTATGTGGCGACCTTATAGATACGATTTGAGGTGTGCCGTATTATTGTTGAGCTGTAAGTTTAAGCTCATTATTGTTGTGTAGAGACTGAGTGTAGTGCGATGCGCTTAGTGGTGTGGCTCCTAGTTAGAGATAGGAGTTCAGACCACCCTTTTGTCAGAAAAAGGGTATAGGGTTATCCTGATTGCATGTTTCAAACAACGGACCTCCATAACTGACAAAGTTAAGTAGGAGTGTGTGGAGGGGTTCCTTGTTTGGATTTCTCTTTGCGAGACGCTCCACACATGAACCTTAACGACGTCGGTAGTGGAGAGATGTTATAGGGTGCAAGGATGTGAGTTTTGTTGATAAGTCTTATAGTGTGGATGAACCACTATAGACTATGAGTCGTGTGATGATGGTATGTTTATGGAAATGTTTTGCTATGGAAAAGCACTAGAGTGGTCCTCTCGCCACAGGTGGGTGGGTGAAGTAGGACTTAGAGAAATTGATTTGAGGATTATGGCTAGGCCTTAGTGAAAAGGCAAAATTTTGAGAAAGTATACTTTGGGTACGATGTACGTAGTGCTCTTTCAGAGAGTTGGGCACTTTGATTAGTTAGTTTTCCTTTCGTATGGGCAGAAGGTTAGAATAGTAGAAACACATTCATAGGGTAACGGGGTAGGATTTCAGACGTCCTGCTAGTGTGCCTTAGGTTGCTATATCTCGACGACCGACAATGCAAGAGAGTAGTGTAACGGGAGGGTTCCTTGTTTGGATTTCTCTTTGCGAGACGTCCCACGCATGAAACCAAGCAAATGTCAGAATTTGAGAGAGGACTTGGGCACTAGGTATATACTTAGGATAATACTCATTTCGCGTAGGTAGGGTAACACATAGATCGTAGCATTTGTTGGATGTAAGTTCGATAGAGCTAGTTGCGTCAATGTAAGGAGAACTGAATTTCACGGGTCGGGAGGACCCATCTGTGAGTATTATGCCGAGGAAAGGAGATCCTTATTGGGAGAGAGTGTTACGTGTCGGACGTTCACTATGGTTGTGTAGATGTTCATAGGTTAGAAATGTGTATGGGAACCTTAGTAAGTTGGTTTATATATTGCCTGAAATAGGAAAGGCGTAGTATATAAAGTTGAAGATTATGCCGTGAGACACTATAGATGATGGGTACAATGTGACGTTATTAGAGTCACTTTAAAACCGTGGTAGTGTATGGTTAGGAACCATTGGGTTAGTATCGTTCCCCCTGAGGTATTAGGATTTGGAGCGATTTTAGGATTTACGGTGTAGGTTATATCCGAATTTCGAGGATGAAATTCCGTTGTAAGGGGGGGGGGGGGGGAGTATGTAACAACCCGTCCTTTTGGAGACAATTAAATTCCACATTTGGGCATATATTGGAATTTGGAGATTTTCCTGAAATAGTAATTTCTGGGATTTTCAAGGATTTGAGGATTGTCGATAGGTGATATATTTACTTTTGGGGTTAAGTAAATATGTCGAGGTATTTTAATAATATGTCGTCGTTGAGTCAAGCCACGGAAGGTAAGATTTTTAAAAGAAAACCCGCATTAAGTTATATGGGTTAGAATAGTGATATGCGGTCAAGTACCTCGGATGGAAATTTCGATAGCGCCGTGAGTCTCGAAATGGCCGAGAGAGTCGAAAAAGATTGTCCGATTGTCGAAATTGAGTTTCGGGCAATTTTAGAGGTAAAAGTAACTCGTAATTGGGTAAATGACGCGACTAAGATTTTGCCTCAAAAGTGCGTTTTACTCTAGGCTCAAGTGCAAGCCCGTCGCTCAAGTAATAACTCGGTAAATCGGGATCGTATCCACAGGGATCGAGATTGCCAAATAACAAGAAAAATTATTAAATCTTGAAATGATTTCTTAAAAGAAACAAAAAGATGATTAATGATTGGGGAAATTTCTAGTGAAATAAAAATTTGCTTAAGAAAAACAAACTGAAAATTGCAAAAGAATTTAGATCTGACAAATGAGAGAAAATAGGGTAGGGTACAATCCCTCAATCCTTAACAAATTACCTTATAGAATACTAGAATTGTAAATTAAAATTATTGACTAGATCCGGTCTTTATAAATTCTAAGCATTACATATATGAGGGATCTAGCCCGCATCATATGAAATCAAAGATAGATATAAAGCGGTGAATGATAAATTATACTCGCAAAGCGTTCTTAAACATCTCAAGTACCTAGGGCAAGAGAGGTTAAAAGATTGACAATGTTTGTATGATTTTCTTTCACGATTCAATCAATATTTTAATTTAACCTCTATTTTCTACATAAATAATTTGCCTTGGATTGAGTTCATGTACCCCAACCCTTGGGAATTTAGCTACACATGATTTGGTTCAAGAATAAATTCACATGTAAAATTATGGATCCACCAGACATTGTAAATAATTTGCAAATAATAAAACTAGAGAATGTAATGAGATTACTTGAATTCAGCAACAAGAAAGCAATTGGACTTCAGAATTTCTTACAAACTAGGGTTCATGAAAACTCTTGAAGGAATAGAAAATTTAACCCTAAAATTCAACCTCTAATTCTCTCTAGAACTCTCAACCTAGCAAACCCTAGCAACTCTCTAGCTAGCCTCTCAAATGATGTAGGGCATGAGTTTTTATAGCACCAGGAATCGAAATTGACAGCTCCATGTGCTTGTGGCATAAGTTTTCCAAGAGTTGCACTGCATTAACTGCATAATTAATTGCTAGGATTTCGCATGACCGAACCTGTCCGGATTACACTCAGATCGGTCCGATATCTACCGGATCGGTTCTTTTATTTCTACCGGATCGGTCCGGTCCTAGTCGGATCGGTTCTATTTTTTTCTCCATCGGTTTGCTATCCATCCGGGGTCTACTGGACTTGGATCATTTCGGATCGGTCCGATTTCCATCGGATCGGTCCGCTTTTCTTCAACTTTGACTTTTTCCTTGCAACTTTGACAAGCCATATCTTCTGATTTAGAACTCCGATTTGGGCGCCGTTTCTTCCTATGCTCTTGTGAACTCATGCTCTTCAACTTCACTTTTGGTGTCGCCTTCAATTTTTTAGTGGAACTTTACTCTTTTTCCCTTTGACTTTTCTTCTGATTTTCTTCTTTTCCTTTCTTGCATTCCATTCCTGAAAACATCATCACAATTACAAAAAAACTAGGGAATATTGTTAAAAACAGACAATAGAGTGATATGGACTAAAAATGATTCAATTACCTTGTTCGAGATATTAAAATCACCGAAATTAAGGGGATAAATATGAAGAATATGTGCCTAATCACACCCGCTAACTTAGGACTTTGCACGTCCCGGGCAATGTAACTGAATCTAACCAAAATTCAACTCTTGAAAATTATTTTATTGGGATATAATACCTTTTTCGCGGGCAAGCGATTGCATTTAGCATATGCAACAAGCCTTTAAACCTCTAGGTTAACCTAGTAGGACGAGTTTTGTCTCGTGAGGGTTTGCAGTGAATATACCCACAAAATTCATTACTGACTCAAATAAAGATCAAAATACTTAAAAATTGTACAATTTAAACTTTTCGAAAAATAATCACCATAACTTCACATTCAAGTGTCTCAAACCATAGTGTGTGTGTGCAAAGCCAAAAATTCAACCTCAAATTTTCACCGATTGAGCATTACGTTACTTTTCGAAAATTCGTTTTGATTCAAATTCTTACGGATGCACTCACAAACGAATCACTCGGATTGTGGCTATTTTCTCTCGGTATGCATGATATAAAGAGTAAATATAATGGACACAAATTCATGCATACAAAATTCAAAAAAAGGAAATATATGGTGAAAAGATCTCATCATCGGAATACAGTTATTAGGAAACGGGAACATCACCTCTATTTCACACCATTTAATCTCTCATTTTATCTTTTCATGTCTTATCTCTCCACGCAGTAATTAACTTCGCCATTCGAACTCGGTTAGGACTTTTCTTGGGGTTAAGGTGTAAAGGGTAAAAATGGGAATGGATGGAATGTTCGGAATTGGAAAATGTCCTTATTTGAAAAGAAGGAAATATATGGTGAAAAGATCTCATCATCGGAATACAGTTATTAGGAAACAGGAACATCACCTCTATTTCACACCATTTAATCTCTCATTTTATCTTTTCATGTCTTATCTCTCCACGCAGTAATTAATTTCGCCATTCGGACTCGGTTAGGACTTTTCTTGGGGTTAAGGTGTAAAGGGTAAAAATGGGAATGGATGGAATGTTCGGAATTGGAAAATGTCCTTATAATGTCCATTAGTGCTTTTTCGGGCATTTGCTCATTTTTCTCTTTCTTTTTCAATTTTCATTTTTTTTTCTTTTTTCTTTTCTTGCTACTTTTGTTGAGCATATCTATTTTTTCTTCTTGACCCTTTTTGTTGCACTTTTCGGACTTAATGAATATTCCATTTTGGCAATTCCGGGCTATTTGGTTTTTTTGGGTTATCAAACGAAAGGGAAATATTTATTAGGCTCAAAGTGGGTTGCAAAGGGATAATTTTTTTTTCACAACTTTTTATGACTAATATTTTTGGGTAACAAACGAGGGCCTACTTCATTGTCCAAATTGCTAATCACATTACCATATGCATCTCGAGATTAATTAAGTTTAGAGATATATTTAGCACGAATTTCGAGACAACATTTCACACATTTCCCATAACCTATCAAAACAAAGGATTGAGATCATCAACGACTTATTAAAATGCTGAAAAGAACTTTGAGTTAATCATAAACTCGGATTGATTTAAAAACTCATAAAAAATTGAAAGGCTCGAAATCTCATCGGGTTGGATTAATCTCCACACTTATTCGTAAAGTCGTCAATTTTCTTTCAATTTCCATCTTCGGTCAATTTTGGCTTAGTGTATTATGATTGTTAACAATTTGAGACTTTAAATAGAATAAAGGTGATATTTTTGAAAAATTTAGATTCCAATTTTTATTTATTTTGAAGAAAAATATATTTGGTTTTTTTTTTTTTTAACTACACATATATATGAATACAAGCGAAGTTTTATGAATACGTACCTGTCATCCCCCCTAACTCAAGGATTTGCATTGTCCTCAATCAAATGGATAAGAGAGATAAAGAAGACAAGATTAAGAGTGCGATAAATAAAACAAGCAAATATCATATTAAAACTGTAGATTACAAACAAACTATGACACCACTGTGTAAGCAAAAAGAAAAAAAAAATAAAACAAACATATCTATAAAAATCCTAAAGGGGAGAGGGGCATCCTAAGGGGCGGGTGGGGGATGGGAAGGACTGGGAGCAGCATTCCGGGGAGCAGCCATGGAGATGGAGGATTGAAACAGAAATGGAGATAGAGTAGAGAAGGTAGGTGGAGGTGTGAAGAAAATGGGTAGGGAGATGGGTGTATTTATAGTATGGGAGTGGGAAATTGGAGGGAATGAAAGGGTGGGAAAGGAGGGACGAATTTTTGAAGTAAGTGAATGGATTGGGGGAAGTGAAAAGGTGTGGATTGAAGAGGTGTGACCCTTGGGAAATGAACTTATGAAGACAACCGGATCGATCCGGTTTTGAGACCGGACCGATCCGCCTTACCGGATCGGTTCTTTTAATTCCTTCGGACCGATCCGCCTGACCGGATCGGTTCTTTTAATCAGACCGGACCGATCCGGTCTACTGATTTTTCTGAATTCTTCCTCTCTCTTCTTTTCACCATAAATGCTCCTATTCTCCATTCCAAACATTGGTTTTCAGCAGCTCACACTTCAAACTATCCTCAATGCTCATAAAAAACGAAACACCCCTCACCCTTCGGATTCTCAACCCCGGGACTGACTCATACCTACGACTCCTAATTCCTAAGACTCATATGTACAACAATCACCCCATACATGTCGGGGGTGCGACGACCTCACCTCTCTTTGTTCAGTCAATCCCCATAAATGGGGTCCGACAGCCAGATTGTGTCGGCTTCTTTGACAATTGCTTCCAAATAGGGCTTGAGACGATGCCCATTAACATTAAATGTGTTTCCCCCTTTCTCATCTATGAGTTCAGCAGATCCATGGGGAAATACCTCTTTCACAATGAATGGACCTGACCATCTTGACCGCAATTTTTCGGGAAACAAGTGCAACCTCGAGTTGTAGAGAAGTACTTTTTGTCCCGAATGAAACTCTTTCTTACGAATGATTCCGTCATGAGCTCGTTTCATTCGGTCCTTGGATATTTTAGCACTTTCATACGCATCATTGCGTATTTCTTCCAACTCATTCAACTGAAGTTTCCTTGTTTCACCGGCTTTATCCATATTGAAGTTCACCCTTTTGATAGCCCAATACGCTTTGTGTTCGATCTCAACCGGAAGATGACAAGATTTTCCATACACAAATCGAAATGGGGACATCCCAAGGGGATTCTTATATGCGGTTCTATAAGCCCAGAGCGCATCATTCAATCTGAGAGACCAATCTTTCCTATTAGGATCGACTGTCTTTTCCAAAATATTTTTGATTTCCCGATTAGCGAGCTCGGCTTGTCCATTCGATTGAGGATGATAAGTTGTTCCAACTTTATGGACAATTCCATACTTCCGCATTAGTTTCTCCATAGGCCTATTGCAAAAATGAGTTCCATTATCACTGATTATGGCCTTAAGCATACCAAAACGAGAAAGTATATTTTCTTGAATGAATTTTATCACCACTTTGCGGTCATTCGTCCTTGTATCTATCACCTCAACCCATTTTGAGACGTAATCTACGGCGATGAGGATGTATAGAAAACAAAAAGAAGGTGGAAATGGGCCCATGAAATCAATACCCCAACAATCAAACAACTCCAATACTAGAATTGGGGTTAATGGCATCATGTCACGGCGAGTAATAGCTCCCATTCTTTGGCATCAATCGCATGATTTACAAAAAGCATTCACATTCCGGAAGATTGTGGGCCAATAAAGACCACTTTGAAGGATTTTCGCAGCAGTTTTATTTTTAGAAAAATGACCTCCACATGCTTCTGTATGACAAAATTGAATTACCCCTTGGATTTCTTCATCGGGTACACATCTCCGGATGATTTGATCATCACAATACTTAAACAAATATGGATCATCATAAAAGAACATGCGTGACCATGTAATGAACTTTCTCCTCTCTTGCGGATTCCAATTAGATGGAATAACTCCAGTGACAAGATAATTGACTATATCCGCAAACCAAGGGAGAGAAGAAGTATCAAATAAATTTTCATCCGAAAAATACTCGTCTATGTGAATGGGATCAATAGGCACGTCGGACGAGAGGCGTGACAAATGGTCAGCGACGACGTTTTCTACTCCTTTCTTATCTTGAATCGAGAGATTAAACTCTTGTAAGAGTAGGATCCACCTGATTAGACGGGGTTTGGCATCTTTTTTGCTCAAGAGATATTTAAGTGCCGAATGATCAGTGAAGCAAATGATAGGTGACCCAACAATGTAAGAGAGAAATTTGTCGAGAGCAAAAACGATTGCTAGTAACTCTTTCTCTGTAGTAGAGTAGTTAAGCTGAGGGCCAGATAATGTTCTGCTAGCATAGTAAATAACATGAGCTTTCTTGTCTTTCCTCTGTCCAAGAACTGCCCCAATCGCGTAATCACTTGCATCACATATAAGCTCAAATGGTAGTGACCAATCAGGAGCTTGCATGATAGGTGCGGAAATAAGCATGCTTTTAAGTTTATCAAAAGCTTCTTGACATGCTTTATTCCACTCAAATGGAGTGTCTTTCATAAGGAGATTACTCAAATGTCTAGCGATGGCGCTAATGTCTTTGATAAATCTCCTATAAAATCCAGCATTGCCTAGAAAGGACCTCACATCTTTAAGTGATTTTTGCGGGGGTAACTCAGCTATTACTTCAATTTTTGCTCGATCAACTTCAATTCCTCTAGATGAAACTATGTGACCTAAAACTACGCCCTCGGTAACCATAAAATGGCATTTTTCCCAATTGAGGACTAAGTCTTTTTCCACACATCGGAATAGAACTCTTTCAAGATTAGCTAAACATTGGTCAAAAGATGGACCGAAAAGCCTGAAATCGTCCATGAACACCTCAAAACCTTTTTCAATCATGTCGCTAAATAGACTTAACATGCACCTTTGAAAAGTTGCTGGCGCATTACATAACCCAAATGGCATAAGTTTATAGGCAAACGTACCAAACGGACAGGTAAAAGTTGTCTTTTCTTGAAAAAGTACATCCACTTCAATCTGATTATATCCGGAATACCCATCTAGGAAACAATAGTAAGGATGGCCCGCCACTCGTTCAATCACTTGATCGATGAACGATAAGGGAAAATGATCTTTTCGAGTTCCGGCATTGAGCTTTCGGTAGTCAATGCAAACACGCCACCCGGTGGTGGTGCGTTGAGGTATTAATTCTCCCTTAGCATTTTTAACCACGGTCATTCCTGATTTTTTTGGAACGACTTGAATTGGGTTCACCCATTTACTATCTAAAATGGGATAGATAATTCCAGCATCTAGCAATTTGATGATTTCCGCTCTTACTACATCTTTCATGGTTGGGTTTAATCGCCTTTGCATCTCCCGTGAGGGCTTCACTTCTTCCTCAAGATGGATTTTATGGGTACAAATCAATGGACTTATACCTTTCAAATCTTCTATAGTCCAACCAAAAGCACTTCTATGCTTTCTCAACACATCCAACAACATACCCTCTTGTCCTTTTTCTAGACGAGAAGACACAATAACAAGAAATGTATCATTCTCTCCTAGAAAGGCATATTTGACATGGGAGGGTAGTTTCTTCAACTCAAGACTATGAAATCTATTTTCGGAGGGAAGCATGGTTGTCTCCCTCGGAGGCAATTCTTCATACCTAGAAATCCATTCAACATCTCTTAAACTCTCAAAACTCTCATCTTCTTGTAACCAAGTTTCCAACTCCTACACCTCGCACTCAAACTTAGTATAAGAACTCTTTTTCTCACCACTTTGCACTAAACACACTTCCAACGCATCTCCTCCTATAATTTTCTCAATTTTCTCATCCACCACTTCCTCGATAAGATCAACCTCAAGAATATCATCCTTATCACCCATTTGGTTAGCGACATTAAAAATATTGGTCTCGAGAGTCATGTTTCCAAAAGTGAGTTGCATTTGTCCATTCCGTGTATTAATCAACGCATTAGTAGTAGCTAAGAATGGACGACCCAAGATTATTGGAACATGATTTCTCGTATGGGGAACAGGCTCAGTGTCCCAAATGACAAAATCAACAGGAAAGTAGAACGTGTCCACTTGAACTATCACGTCTTCTACAACCCCATGAGTCACTTTCACTATTCGATCAGCTAAATGTAGAGTGATTCGGGTAGGTTTTAAATCACCTAAATCAAGCTGCTTATAGATGGAGTATGGAAGGATGTTTACACTCGCACCTAAATCAAGCAATGCTTTTTCCACTCTTTTTCCTCCTATGTTGCACGAAATTTTAGGTGCACCTGGATCCTTGAATTTTGGTGGAAGATCATCGAGAAGGACCGAGCTCACATTTTGTGCCAAGAAAACATTCTTCTTCACCTTAAGCCGTCGTTTGACAGTCAAAAGATCTTTGATAACCTTAGCATATGCTGGAATTTGTTGAATAGCATCAAGAAACGACAAGTTCAATTTTACTTGCTTCAACACATCCAACACCTCGGTACGCGAAGCTCCTTTTTTGGGTGGCTCTAAGCGTTGAGGAAATGGAGCAACAGTAGGCAACTTGACTTCAATTTCAGGTTCAACTTCCTCATCTTTTAATTCCTTTTCTAAGGGAGGGTCTGCATACTCGGGAGTTTCAGTTTCCTTAGGAATTTCAGGTTCAACTCCATCATCGTTCACCTTTGGAAGTTTTGGTGATAGATCAATTATGCGGCCACTACGAAGAGTAGTAACAGCTTGACATTGTTCTTGCAAATCCGATGATGTGGAGCCAACCGTGGGTTGACCTTGAAGAGGAGGTCTTTGGCCTTGGTCTGGAAGTTTACCCTTCTCTTGAGTATTCACTGCAGATTGCAACCTAGAGATATTAGTATGCATTTCAGCGAACATTCGATCATATTTAGCATTGCTCTCTTTTTGAGCTTGGATGAATTGATTGAAATTATCTTCAAAAGTTCTCCTAGGTGGAGCTACATATGGACCAGGAGGTGGTACCTGCATAGGATTTGGCATTGGAGGAGCCACTTGCTGAAATTGAGGAGGTGGTGGTAGAGTCATATGTGGGTTAGGAACCATCCCACCTTGGGGTTGTCCATAATTGAACCCAGGATTTATCCACGATTAATTATATGCATTCCCTTGTTGTGCATTATAATTTCCTCAATAACCCCCTATTGCCTCAACATGTTCAGTGTAAATTGCCTTGTATGCAGGAATGGTAGCACATCCTTTGGTAGAATGACCCGCATTACAAATGGCACACACTTTCTCCTTTCCGGCTTGTACGGGTCCAGACACATCTCTCAATCGCACTTCAAGCATATCTCTGAAATTCTTCTCTAATTGGTCAAATTTTCGATCCAACAAAGTGTCGTTGTCCAAGTGATAAATACCGGATGCAGCAGGCGAATTGGACACTTGTCGATTTCTATTTTGACTGTTGGGATCAAAAATATCCCATGCTTGGGTAGTCTCTGCCACATATTTCAAATGAGCCTCAGCATCGCTCGAATTTAACTCCCAAAAGGTCTTTAACACATGGTTTGAAAAAGTTGTTTAGATGCTAAAGTAAGGCCTTTGATGGAAAAATGAAATTAGATGATGCTTTTCAAAACCGTGATGTGGGCATGCACTAACCAACTCCTGAAATCTCTCCCAACACTTATTAAAAGCCTCATTCTCATTTTGACGAAAAGCTTGAATTTGGGCTTTAACAGAATTGGTTTTGTGTTGTGGAAATTTTTTTGATATAAACTTGGATTGCATATCTCTCCAGGATAACACAAAATTTGGGGGTAGGGACCATAACCAAGTTTTATCTTTATCCTTTAAGGAAAAAGGGAAGAGCTTCAACCGGATTACATCTTGTGGACAAGCTTGGTCACCAAACGTCTCACATGTATCTTCGAATTCTTGAATATGGAGATATGGTTTTTCAAAATCCATCCCATGAAATGTAGGAAGAATTTGGATCATACCATTCCGAAAGTGGAACTGACCGGCATTATACGGGAGTAAAATGCAACCAGGGGTAACAGTTCGCTCCAAAAATAACAAATCTTTCATGGGAAGGTAAGGTATCTCCTCCTCTCCATCACCAACACCGACACTACCATGATCCGACATATCACTACCGAAAGGTTCAGAATTCTCACTCAGAGTTTGACTCAATGAACGACTTGTGATAGATTTATTAGGCGAAGGAGGTGGAACCCCAAAAGGAAGAGACTCAGAATTTTCAGAACTTGCTTCGGCAATAGGATTTTCGTGAACTTGGGTGGGAGATGAATTCTGCAATAAGCACACAAAAGATGAGAAATTTTTTATTTTTTTTTCGAAATCACTTGTAGATAAAAATAACTTTCTTAAAAATTTAACAATTTCGGTTCCCCGGCAACGGCGCCAAAAACTTGACGCTACTAAGATTTTATCTCAAAAGTGGGTTTTACTCTAGGGTCAAGTGCAAGCCTGTCGCTCAAGTAGTAACTCGGTAAATCGGGATCGTATCCACAGGGATCGAGATTGCCAAATAACAAGAAAAATTATTAAATCTTGAAATGATTTCTTAAAAGAAACAAAAAGATGATTAATGATTGGGGAAATTTCTAGTGAAATAAAAATTTGCTTAAGAAAAACAAACTGAAAATTGCAAAAGAATTTAGATCTGACAAATGGGAGAAAATAGGGTAGGGTACAATCCCTCAATCCTTAACAAATTACCTTATAGAATACTAGAATTGTAAATTAAAATTATTGACTTGATCCGGTCTTTATAAATTCTAAGCATTACATATATGAGGGATCTAGCCCGCATCATATGAAATCAAAGATAGATATAAAGCGGTGAATGATAAATTATACTCGCAAAGCGTTCTTAAACATCTCAAGTACCTAGGGCAAGAGAGATTAAAAGATTGACAATGTTTGTATGATTTTCTTTCACGATTCAATCAATATTTTAATTTAACCTCTATTTTCTACATAAATAATTTGCCTTGGATTGAGTTCATGTACCCCAACCCTTGGGAATTTAGCTACTCATGATTTGGTTCAAGAATAAATTCACATGTAAAATTATGGATCCACCAGACATTGTAAATAATTTGCAAATAATAAAACTAGAGAATGGAATGAGATTACTTGAATTCAGCAACAAGAAAGTAATTGGACTTCAGAATTTCTTACAAACTAGGGTTCATGAAAACTCTTGAAGGAATAGAAAATTTAACCCTAAAATTCAACCTCTAATTCTCTCTAGAACTCTCAACCTAGCAAACCCTAGCAACTCTCTAGCTAGCCTCTCAAATGATGTAGGGCATGAGTTTTTATAGCACCAAGAATCAAAATTGACAGCTCCATGTGCTTGTGGCATAAGTTTTCCAAGAGTTGCACTGCATTAACTGCATAATTAATTGCCAGGATTTCGCATGACCGGACCGGTCCGAATTACACTCGGATCGGTCCGATATCCACCGGATTGGTTCTTTTATTTCTACCGGATCGGTCCGGTCCTAGTCGGATCGGTTCTATTTTCTTCTCCATCGGTTTTCTATCCATCTAGGGTCTACTGGACTTGGATCATTTCGGTTCGGTCCGGTTTCCATCAGATCGGTCCGCTTTTCTTCAACTTTGACTTTTTCCTTGCAACTTTGACTAGCCATATCTTCTGATTTAGAACTCCGATTTGGGCGCCGTTTCTTCTTATGCTCTTATGGACTCATGCTCTTCAACTTCACTTTTGGTGGCGCCTTCAATTTTTGAGTGGAACTTTACTCTTTTGCCCTTTGACTTTTCTTCTGATTTTCTTCTTTTCCTTTCTTGCATTCCATTCCTGAAAACTTCATCACAATTACACAAAAACTAGGAAATATTGTTAAAAACAGACAATAGAGTGATATGGACTAAAAATGATTCAATTACCTTGTTCAAGATATTAAAATCACCGAAATTAAGGGCATAAATATGAAGAATATGTGCCTAATCAGTAAACGAGTTGTTTTTGGGTTTTAAGGGTTAAAACCCTTTTCTTTATATATAAAGAGCGAGAGAGGGAGAAAAGAGAATAGAAAAGAAAAAGAAGAGGGAGAAGAGAGAGAGGAGGAGAGAAAAAGAGGAAAAAGGGAAAATATCGGCCAACCTCCGCATGATTCGACTCGGGATTGTCGAATTATATCCACGAGGCAAGTGTTTACTTTCTTTATTTACTTTTTGCATAAATCTCATACCGTAGTTTGGTATTAACAAACCCTAAAGATTTTGGGTTGGATTTTCGTGGATAAAAAGGTTTTTCGGGAGTTAAAACGAATAAACCCCTATAATTTCATAATTGGAGAAACTTAGAAATTAATCAAAATAAATTGGTGGTTCAGGGTTCTAGGATGTTTAGAACCCTAAATATATGTGTATTTGTAGTTGGTTGAGGTTGTAGGACGTTGGGTGAGGCGACAAAAGCTTGGGAGAAGCTTTAATGGCCAAAACCGTCTCGGAGAAGATGATGAATAGTGACCTACGTCTTTCCGAATCGATTCGGTCTTGATACGAATCGATTTGGCTCCTAGTCAAAAAATAAAAAATGTACATCTTTTCGATGCAGTCGCGTGGGCGCCAACCGCGTATTTTTCTGATTTTTTTTATTTATAGTCATTTTTCTACGGAAAGCTGTCCGATATCGAAATCGTTAGTTAGAAATTAACGATAGAACTTTGGAGATAAATAATATAGTTCTCAAATGGAGTGTTAGGACCTCTAAAGAATTTGAGGAGATATAAAAACTTTGGGTTTGTTTGAATAAATCCAAGTTATGATTTAAATGGAGATTGGATTGAATTTGGGGTATTTTGGAGATTGAAAAATTGCCCAAACAGTGCTCCTCGAACAAGCCGAATCGATTCGCCTAAGGGGATCTGTGATTCTGCAGTGGGCCGAATCAATTCAGATTTAGACCGAACCGATTCTCCATTAAGAACCTGTTTGTAGAACACTTTTTGAATTGATTCGTATTGGGGGCCGAATTGATTCGCCCACCCGAATCGATTCGCTTTGGTCAGAATTGCTACTTTATTCCTTTAAGAGTATGGGGAGTTAAAATACAATTTGGGATTTTTATGGAGAATCCTAGTTATGGTATTGGTGCTCCTAAATGAGGGTTTTGAGGGTAAATAAACCTTTAGATGAAAGAGAATGCCTTGGATTGGTGTAGGGCATAACCCGGGGAACGCACATAGTTTAAGTTCGGGAAAGAATACTCCCTGGAATATTTTAGTGGGCATTTAGGCCTATATAATTATGCGTATCAAAAGCGTAGTTATATCGATTATTGTTGTGCAAATCCTATGAGGTGATTAGGATGAAATTGAGAATACATATATATATTCGATTAGTGTAAATTGGTATAATTAGAGATATCCAATAAACCCGTAGAGGGGATTGAGGTATTTATTACTTATCAAAGTGAGGAAAAACTTTGGGTTTAGTATCATGCGTATATGAATGCATGATTGTGATTCTTTGAGAGAATCTTTGGGATTATTAGTCATCGTCAGATGTGACTGGCAAATATGGCCATTTCTATATATTCGAGGAGGAATATATGGTATATGTATATACTATGTGATTCAAGTATATATATGATATGATGTAAATGATTTTAAAAATGTAAAAATGAATGTTTTCAAAATGGAACGATAAATGATTTTTCATAAATAATAATTTATGGATACACACCTCTCTAAATCTCTATCATAAAGGAAGTTGCGTGCATATGGTGAAGCCCCCTGGCTAATGAATGCAGGGTGGATATAGTCCTATAGGCCATATGAACGATTATATATTTTCTGCGCTGGTTAGGTGATTATGGGTGTGTTCATGACTACCCCGCAGGCATATGGCCGCTTCCCCATAATTTGTTAGGTTCCCAGGTCGTCTTTTTTGATAGGCCCTGGAAGATGATAGACATTTAGGGGAGCGTCCAGTGGGGAAACTCGGAGGGACGTTCTTTGATATGTTAAAGCAATTTATGATAATAAATTGGCTTTAAATTCATTTACCGGATATAAGAAGGGAAATGGGATGTACGGTTTGGCTTTGGATACGTTTCCCGGATGGAAGAATGGAAATGGAAGCATGTGATATGTTAAAAGTATTTTTATGATAATAAAAATGGATTTTAAATACATTTCCTGGATGTAAGAAGGGAAATGGGATGTTATAAAACGGAAAAGCATTTTTATGTTAATAAACCTCGCATTTAAAAAGTTATCTGATGTGTTAAAGCAATTCATGCTAATGAGTTGGCTTTTAAATACATTTCCTGGATATAAGAAAGGAAATGGAAAGTTTTGAGATAAAAATGAAAAGTATTGATAAATACTTTGTATATGAATCCTCAGTCCGGGAGATATAACCGTATATGTATTTTAAAGATGAATATAAGAATGTAAGTATATATTTATACTTTAGTTTTGTTCTATGGGTCTAATGGATCTCTACCATTAACCATGCCCAGTAGTAATGTATCGGAGGGGTTCCTTGTTTGGATTTCGCTTCGCGAGACACCCCACGCACGAACATAGCATAGTGTTGAGGATGCAGAGAAGTTTATCCCTTAGTGCTCGGGTTATAGAGGTTTCTAGTAGAAGGGGGTATTAGATTAGTTAGGTAGGGTAGCTTAAATAGAATGTTAAGTGCGTTAGTTGTGCTCTGTTAGAAGAGAGGTGAGGGGTATCTCATGGGAGTGCGATACCAAACTTAAATATGTGATAAAACCTTTTTCTAAAAATAAGGCATTTATGCACTTGCTAAATATTTTTCAAACTCGGGCTCTGACCCGTTCATCTACTATTCCCTTTCTTGTTGTGTGTGTATATATATATATATATATATATATATATATATATATATATATATATAGGTTTCCAGACACAGGGACGCCTAGATGGCACTTCTTTCGAGTCAGACGTCGGCTGTAGCAGCTGTGGATGCATGCAGGTTCTCGATAGACGCTTCCATTCTTGTACTCTAGATGGGAGGTACTGTATAAACATCCGGGTTAATGGCCCAATTGAATTTATTTATTCTTTTAGCACGACATTCGATATGGTTGTATAATTTTGACCGAGTGTTCGGTTATTTTATTTTATTCAGTTTCACTTACGCAAAACTTTGTGGATGTTTTAATTATAGTCGTTTAAAAAGAGTAGTTAAGTAAAATTTTGACACCGGCTTAATAGGTTATTAGTAATTAAATGTATTTTCGACAGTGATGCTAAGAATGATCCATATGAGACTCCTGTTTTAATTTGATATAGGAGTGATCGCCCGGTTTATTATTAGGCGGGGTGTCACATAAACAAAACGCCTAAATGAAAATTTAAGTACATATATAACTTAGATAATATTAAAATGAGTAGTTCAATATATCAAAATGTTCACATACAAAAACGAAGATAAATAAAAGGATGCTAGGATTTATCATTTCCTTATATATATATATATATATATATATAGAGAGAGAGAGAGAGAGAGAACGAGGTTCTCTAATTGACCAAAAAAATGAACTTTTTAATGTACCTAATAAAACATTAAAAAATATACCAATTAATTTTAATTTCTTTGTGCAATTGGTATGCGCCAGCGACAACGAACATGCACACTCCCCCTACCCCACCCAACCCCCAATCTTCCATCTAACAATTCACAGTTCAACAAAAAAATCCGACCTGGGCTGCGATCATTTTTTTACCATCTAGGATTCCAACAGGAGCTATGGATCACTAGAGTTTAGCAAGTGATTTGGTTGGGTTATGATTTGAGGCAGTAGAGATCACCAGAGATGGGATCAAAACCAGTTTTGGGGTCTATGTTTTCCGCTAATTCAAAAAGGGGGTGCAGATCCGAGCTGAAATGGGTGTGTGACAGGGGTGGGTTTTGGTTTAGGAGAATAGGCTCGGGTTTGATCTCGCCGGAAAAGGTTCAGGTATGGGATATGGGGATGGAAAATGGCAGCCCAACTCCCACCTGCTACAATTTAATGTATCATTTGGTGACAGTTTGGAGGTAAATGGGTTGTTAGGGAAGATGGGTTTTTGGTTGGATGAGAAAGAAAGGGGGGGAGGGGAGGGGGTGCATGTGTCACACGTGTGTTTTCGTTACCGCTGGCGCGGATCAATTACACCAAGGAATTAAACTTAATGGGCTTACTTTTTAATGTTTTATTAGGTCCATTAAAAAGTCCATTGTTTAGGTCCACTAGAGAACCTCTCTCTCTCTCTCCCTCCCTCTCTCTCTCTCTCTCTCTCTCTATATATATATATATATATATATATATATATATATATATATATATATATATATATATATATATATATATATATATATATATTGTAATACCCCGTATTTTTATGGCTTTTAAATTTAGGGATTAATTAAATTTAATTGAGATAAATTAATTTAATTTTTATCCAGAATGTTGTTTTAAATATTTACTAGCGTGACGAGAGTTAGTAATTATTGAAATTTGTTGAATGTTATTGGATGAGTATAGTAATATATGAGATTTATTTTATAAAATTGTCACGTGTGAATAAAATGGCAATTATGGAAATTTAGGTCGGGACGCGCATGTGTCGTGTCGGGACTAAATTATTATTATATAAAGTGAATAAATTATAAGTTGCTCGTATGGTCGTTTTGAGTGCGCCAAAGTGTTCGGAAGGGTCGAGATAGTCATAAAAGTGTACCCGGGGGTTTAGGTTGGGTCTCGGGGCGTTTTTAGGCTTAATTAGTACCCCGGGAGGGCGTTTTGGATATTTTGTAATTATGAATAATTAAACCCACGAATTTTCAAGGGTTATATCAGATGTCAAGTGTTATCTTCTAGGGCTAACACAATCAAAAACTAATGACATCCATTAGAGAGGAAGAGGAGAAGCTCTCCAAGGATTTCTAGGCTAAGAATACCTCCGATTGCACCGCCGTCACCGCCAAATGGTAGATCGCGCAATGAGGATCTTAACCACACCAAATTCTTCCACAAATCAAAGACTAAATTTCCAGGCAAGTATCTATCTTTCTTTTATCAAGTTAATGCATCCTTTTATATTAGTCTTAGGTTGATTAGAATTAGTGTTCTTGAAGAAAACGTTTATTGGATGCAAAAATTGCATGTTGTAGAGCTAGAGATCATATTTCTAGAAATCCATTTCACGTGTAGAGGTTGAACCACGAATTTCCATGGTATTAGTGATAGAAAATCTGGAAAAGAATGGAAGAAACTAAGTTAAAGGAAAAATTAGGTTTTTTAAGACTTATACAGATTTTGGCCCTTTTTTCTTGTTACAGATGATGAAAATTCGCATGTGTTACGTAGGATATTATTTATATGGTTATACAATACTTATAGTGTGATTGGTTGGGATTTTCGGACTCAAACATGATGATTTGGAGGAGTTTGGCTTAACGATTCCGTAGTTGGGTTTTCTGCAGTTTCGCCATAGCTGCTTGATCGATAGATCGAGCCCAGAGCATCGATCGATCGATAGATCGATCGATCGACCCCCTTTACCACTCCTGGAAACTTGCACTTATTCTCGTTTTAGCTTAATCCGATTTTATGCGTAGTAAACTTTGATTAGGGTTGCTAGAACATAATCAAAATCCAAACAAGGAACCCCTCCTATACACTACTACTTGTCTTTGTCAATCGTGGAGGTATGTAAATGCAAGACATGAAAATTATAAATCCTGCATATCCCCATGTACTTTAAAATCATGCTAGTGAAACGTCTGCACACCAAAGTTCCATCTAGATGCATAAAAAGGTGAGCTCAACCTGTATCAAGGCGAGATACATCAATAACAACTAGTTCTACCCTGGAATTGCGGATACGATAGTCTCGCAATCATCATCCCATTATCACTCCGATCATTCACAAACACATATTGTACTCATCAGAGTACTATGATCGTATAAAACACACAAAACGAGTAGTAACAACCCAATATAAACTCAAAATATCAACACTCGCTTTTCACAGCGAATGAAGAAAAATATCACCCCATTAGTGCAAAAAAAACATATAGACATACACTATATAATGTTTCTGATAGAGCCAAAAATATGAAATCACACACATGAATCTAGGGATAGCGAAATACCACGACTCTATCTAGTCCCACTAAATATGCGTCCTCCAAATGAGGTGAAACTCATAACAACAACTTCGCCAATCTCCCTAGTTACTACAAATGATTCCCGGACATGGTGCACTTGCCCTAACAGAACCCTAAAACTACTTTACTCAGTGCCCCATGTAGGCACCTTATTCTTGTCCTTTAACTCTTACCTGGAAGGATGAAAGCGTGTGGTTTTACATTCCACATTGCAACATTCCCCATCTCTGGTCACCCTGACCATATTGAGGTTATCAGTATCTTGGACTCTATAGCATCGATCCTGGTAATTTCTTCCGAAGTTCCCTCAGCTCCTTCGACTAAAAGGAAGTATGTTACTGGGCTTAACTGCCTTATTTTCATGAATCCCCCGGGTGGATGTCCACTAATGAGGTTCCCCGAACACAAAATCTCCATAAGTGTTAGCAACACTTTTCTAGTGAGCTTATCATTGCTCTGAAGGACTTTCTCTTCATTGTACCTACCTTACTTCGGTGCAAGGTTCACTTAAACGTATAAATCTTTATTCACTATCGGCCTCCAATCGATCCTTAAGTGAATAACGCAAGAACATCATTCTCATCATCTCTGATAAATCAAAGGAACTTGCGGTTTAAAACATCCATAAGATCCCTCGATGAGTAAAACATCCTACTCCCTCGAATATTGTGACCATCATTCCCACCATTTCAATATTGCTCCCACGAGTGAAAAATTTTCCTCGAATTTTCACATAGGGGCATTTCCATACCATGCTCTAAGCCAAAGATTCCGAGCCTTCTACCTCCACTAAGTCACGTTACACTAACTCCGAATACCCTAAACTTCAATGTATGGTCCTTATCAAAGGCCTTTCAAACCTTTTCCAATTTAACTTCACTGGGAAACTCAATTCTAGCATCATTCTCTACTACAACGGTACGTGGATGATTATAACTACTATACTTTAGTAGTCGTTGCAGTGATTCATAACAATTCCACAAGGAGAGTGACCTCTACTGCGGCCCTCACCCTAATTCAGCTCATAACTCCACTCAGCCACGCCTCCTGCTTCCCTCGTAACGTCCTTCCTTAGTCGCCCTTCCTCGATCAGCACACGAATCTCAAACGAGAATGCAAAAGATTTACTATCATCTTATATAATGGAAGGAAAATGAAATCTCACAAGAGTAATCACAAATACTAATCCTAAGGATCTATAGCAAACTGAGAGCAACACTGGAAGTATAGTACGTCCGTATAGATTCCTAAGGACACTAGAACCTAATGCCCTGATACCATCTGTGACACCCCGCCTAATAAAATACCGGGCGATCAATCCTGTACCAAATTAAAATAGGAATCTCATATGGTTCATTCTCAGCATCACTGTCGAAAACCAATTTAGTTACTAATAACCTATTAGGCTGGCATCAAATTTTATTTAACTAATCTTTTTAAACAAATCATTCAAATAAAACATCCATACAGTTTATATATAATGAAAATGAAATGAAATAAAATAACTGAACACTCAGTTCAACATAATACAACAATGTCGAAAGCCGAACTAAAAGGCAATAAGAGAGTAAATAAATACAATTGGGATTTCGGCCCGAATGTTACTACAATGCATCCACAGCTGCTGTAGCAACGTCTGACTTAAACGAATCATCATCCAGGCATCCCAGAGTCTGGACACCTATATGTATATACATATATATAGCAAAAGATGGGAAAATAGATAAACGGGTCAGAGTCCGAGTTGTGAAAATATTTTAACAAGTGCATAAATGCCATATTTTAAAATATGATTTATCTCATATTTAAGTTTGTATCGCACTCCCATGAAATATTCCTCTTCTAATTCGTGCACACCTATTGCATAACTTTTAAACCTACTAGTTAAGCTACCACGCCAAACTAAACACTATTTCCCATCCTCATACCCAAGTACTAAGGGCTAAACTTCTCCCCAATCCCAACATTGCTCTACGTTCGTGCGTGGGGTGTCTCTCAAAGCAAAATCCAAAAAAGGAACCCCCTCGATACACTACTACCTGGAAATGCTGATCGTCGGGATTCATTAAGCCCTCAGCACATGATGCGTATATAAAAATTCATATATAAATATATATATATATATACGGTCCTCACTAGAACTTCTGATTCAAATTCATATAAATCCAGATATAAATCTACCGAAAGGGAGAAGTACACCTAATTAGTCTTTCACTTTATATACATATGTTTACTTTATGATGTCTCATTCTTATATACCAACAATATACTTTACGATGTCTCATTCTCATATTCCCTCACCATGTGGAGTACACACATCGCACTCGAATGTGGGATGGGATGCCTGGGGATATACTCTCCCTGCTCCTCAAGCCAGGGGATTCACCCACATCGTGCAACCTCCCTGGATCTCACTAGAGAAAATATATAATCTGGCTGTTCCAACCCTATGCCAAAGGAAAGCCCATGGCATTAGACTCTAAGATACAAATATACCAATCTCAAACAGATGTATATATATATTAATTACAACACTAGTATTTTAGGAATGATGGAATCAACCCTTTTTAATGGTCCAATACATTTTAATTGTTTTCCTGATTTTACATTAAGTTTAACTGACCCTCACATATTAAAAACCATGACACTAAATATTAAAACATCTGGATATGAAATGTTAGAAGGAAGTAAACCACTTGCTTTAATTTATAGAATTTATTACAAATGTTTAAGGACAAATCTAAATGTCCACGCTTTAGTAAAAAGTCCAAAAGACAAAACTCTACTCATAAAAAGCAGTACAAATGATGCTAATATTCAAGTCCCTATGTCAATAAATTGGAAAGATATTAATTTACCAAACGATTGGTTATTAGAGAATGAAAATCATCCTCGAAAAATGCAAAACAATGCTATTAATCTTGAACGAATCCAAGAATACCTTGACGGATCAGTTAGAATAAGTTTTGATCAAGCAAGATTTAAAAATATCCATATTAGAGATGATAGTAAATCCCAAACGAGTAATTCAACAAGAAAAGATGATGATCTAATGCCTAGACGCAATCTTAAGTTAAAAGAAATTGATACAACTTCCCAGGTAAGTAAACCTTGTTATACAACGACCTCAAATTTTAATGATGATGAAGATCAACATTCCCCCACTCAAACAGATTTTGAAACAGGTTCAGTAAATCACCAATTATTAACAATCAATAAAGACTATAAAATTGACATGATTAAATTAGGAGAAGATTTTGAGTCAAAAGAAAACCGTACTAAACGACGAGCATATCGAGAAAAGTACTCCCCAAGAGAAGAGGATAAAATAATAAGAAAGTGGAAAACTTTAATGAATGAAATAAAAACGGACATAATGTTCTTTGACTATTTAGATAACTATTATCACAAAATAAATGTCCTAACAAAAGTAAAATGGAAAAAACAAGACAAAACTACAGTCTCGTCTAGTCACCCTCCACTAGAAACCATTTTAGTAAATCACATGGGAACAGAAGTAGTTGCTACACCATTTAAAGTCACTTCTACTAATGATGAAATCAAAAAAGTTATTGAACAAAATAATTACACTAACCAATACCTGAATACTTTAGGAAAACAACTATAATCCATTGAAAACAAGTTAGACAAACCAAACCCACCATATAAAAGAGAAATACCTTTAATCCCACTTCCTGAGGTCCGAAAAGGAATAAATTTACAAACAAAGTCTGAGAAAACTCTGGATAAAATAGAAAAAATGCTTAAAGATATCAAAGCAGAATCATCAAAGACTATTACAACTATCAACAAAAATACCTATATTAACCAAATAGACTCATCCCAAGAATCTACTACAGATGAAGATATCCAGACTATTGAAAAACAATTTACTAATGTTGAATTAAATAGAATAAAAAACTCCAGAGTAACTCCAACCACCTTAACAAAAAATTGGTATACAAGACCAACACCCCCAGATATGCAATACGAAGAAAGAAATACACACAATCAATTCTCGGTTTCATCGGATAGACTTTACGAATGGAACATAGATGGATTATCTGAACAAGAAATCTGAAATAAAATGCAACACATATCTATGGTTGCCAAAAATTACCTAAACAATCAAAATATTCCCCAAACAGAAATAGTTGAGCTTTTAACAACAGGATTCACCGGTACATTAGAATCTTGGTGGGATAAACATCTTACCGAAGAATCAAAGGAACAAATTAAATCTGCCATCCAACAAGATGCCAATGGCCTCCCAATTTTTGATGAAAACATTGGAATGGGAATTACAGATGGAGTTAACACTCTAGTTTTTACAATAATAAAACATTTTTTAGGAACACCGAGTAATATATCCTCAAGAATTCATGATCAACTAAGTAACCTTAGATGCCCAACTTTAAGCGATTTTAGATGGTACAAAGATGTTTTCACATCACGAGTAATGCTTAGAGACGATAGTAATGAACCATTTTGGAAAGAAAAATTTATTAATGGTTTACGAAATTTATTTGCTCATAAAATAAGAGAAGTTCTGAGTAACACAAATGGACACATTGATTATAACAATCTTACATATGGAGACATAATAAGTACAATCCAGAAAGAGGGATTAAAAATGTGTATAGATATGAAAATAAACAACCAGGCTAATAAAAAAAAATTAAAGGCAAAATATGAAATGGGAAATTTTTGTGAACAATATGGTTTAAACCCTGTTGCACCATCAAGAAATAAAAATTACAAGTCATACCCAAAACAATACAAAAGACATAGGAAAAACTATTTCAAGAATAACAAATTTTACAATAAAGAAAATAAGGAATTTTATAAAACACATAAAAAACCACAAACTAATCCACAATATAAGAAAAATGACAAAAGCAAAGTAAAATTTTATAAATGTGGAAAAACAGGTCATTACAAATCGGAATGTAAGGTAAAATCCTAAATTAACCAGTTACAACTATCATCTGAAGTAACACAAGAAATATACAAAATTTTTGAACTAAAAAATTCTTCTAGTGAAGGTGAACAAAACACTGATTATGAATCATCAAGTTACTATGAATCAGGTACAAACTCTAGTTCTCCAGATATAAAATTATGATGCAAAGACAACTGCTGTAAAACTATCAATGTTCTCACTAAACAAGAAGAACATGAAGAATTACTAATTGATTTAATTGGAAAAATAGAAAATAGAGAATTAAAATCACAATACCTTTCAAAATTTAAAAAATTATTATCCAAAGAAGAAAATGGTATAAATACACAAAACAAGATAAGTCTTGATAATACTTTAAAACGATTTAAAACTCATAAGGAAGTTACATTACAAGATCTCCAACGAGAAGTCAACATAATTAAACAAGATATCAAAGACATCAAAATAGAAAGTAAAGAATTAAAACAAGATATCACTATTTTAAAAGTAGACCAAACTTTCCAAAAGCAACAAGCCATCTCCTCAGAAGAAAGTGATCCAGAAGCTGAACAAGAACCTAACTTAGTAACAACAGAAGAACCTGATCATCAAGTAAATATCATAAACCAAATTAATTTACAAAAATGGCATGTACAAGTAACTTTAATTATTAACAAAGAATATGAGATAAAAGTCATAGCATTAATTGATTCCGATGCAGATTTAAATTGTCTACAAGAAGGATTAATTCCAACCAGGTATTATCATAAAACATCTGAACGATTAAACTCAGCCAATGGAAGTAAAATGCAAATCAAATACAAACTACCCAAAGCACATATTTGTTGATGGGTGCATTATTTTGTATATTTTATACCCAAATTTATACTTTGTTAGTCCCATTTTAGTGTATTTAATAATTTCTTAGGACTATTTTATTAAAAGGAGGAAAAAATGCGAGAATGATTGAATTCATATTGAAAATGGTAATTTTAAACCAAAAATGGGCACTTCGATAATTTTATAATATTCTTGTGCTAATTTGTGAAAAAAGTTGCCTAGTGAAATTTTTGCAGATAATGATGGAATTTGGTGCAAATTGATGATCAATTCAAAAAAGGCGCGAAAAAGCTGATTTTTACGGTCATTCGAAAAAATGTTGTTTTTACACTTGTGGAATCGTAAAAAAGTCAGAAATTTGTATTCTCCGGTTTGGACGAAACTCGGCATGCGTGTTCAACAAGAAAATATAAGAGTTTTCGAGTGGGGGGAAATTCCGTCCCTTATCACGATCCAAAGATTAAAGAGGTGGAGAGATAGCTACCAACACTATTCGGCCAATCAGAAAGAGTCCCACCACAACTCAAATACCTCACCACTTGTCCTATAAAAAGGACCCTTGGGATCATAATTTCGGGGACAATTAGAGAGGACTTTCGTGGAGGATTTCGGGGAGCAACTTTGAGTGATTGTAATCAATTTGAGGGCCAAGTTTTTATCATTTTTTCAGAGGATTCAAGATTGTTGTGAGAGAACTATTTGTAAGTTTGGTTTATTAATGAAGATCTCTACTCATTCTGGCAATTTCTCTTTCATTATGGTAGCTTGATTCTTATATTAGGAGTAGGGTGAAGTTTATCATAGTTAACTAATATTGTCACGTTAATTTTATCGTTGTTTATTCCCTACTTGTTTTATAGTTATTAAAGATTCGGTATTCATTTTAAAGCGACACGAGAGTGTGTTTTAGAACCTTCAAGATTGTTTTGTCAAATCATGTTTTGAGATTTAAAAATAGTAATTTTTGATGGATTATGCTTGCACTTTGATTGTTTTGATAGTCCATGATTAAATACATTTGCGAATTTTAAAACATGTATTCTCTAAGGGAATAGGGATTTTAGCCGTCTATTAGAGATGTTAAAAATATTTTGATCATAACCGTCATATTTTCCGAATTAAACACGGCGAGAGTCGGTTTAATTTGAGTTATAAAAAGGGAATGGCAACATTAAATTAGTGTGCAATATTAGTTACGTGATAAATGGACCCCGAATCCTAATTATTTCTCAATTGTTTACAAATCTCTTGCGTTACTCTCATTTATCGTAGTTGCTTTTATTTTGTATAATTTATAATTATTCTCTACCACATTTGATCTAGTTGGACAGTTGTAATTCTTTTAATAATTAAAATTGACAAATCCTCGTGGGTTCGACCCGTACTTACACTCACTATTCTATAATAGCCCGTGCACTTGCGGTATTTTATAAATTGACAACATTTGTCAAAATAATGTATGTTACAAAACTCCTTTTGTTTTAGTAAAAAACATGACTGACAAGTGTGACAACCCGCCTAATAAGATACCGGGCGATCACTCCAATATTAAATTAAAACAGGAGTCTCATATGGATCATTCTTAGCATCACTGTCGAAAGTCCATTTAATTACTAATATCCTATTAGGTGAGCGTTAAAAACTTTTACTTAACTACTCTTTTTACGATCAAATTAAAACATCCACAATTATATGCGTAAATGAAACTAAAATAAATTAAAATAACCGAACACTCGGTTCAAATATACAACCATATCGAATGCTGTACTGAAAGAATAAATAAATGAAATTGAGCCATTGGCTCGAATGTTTATACAGTACCTCCTATCTAGAGTACAAGGATGGAAGCGGCTACCAAAAACCTGTACGCATCCACAGCTGCTGCAGCTGACGTCTGACTCGAAAGAATTTTCATCCAGGCGTCCCTGTGTCTGGACACCTATATATATACAGTATAGAAAAAGTAAGGAGAGTAGACAAACGGGTCAGAGCCCGAATGTTTAGAAAATATTTTGCAAGTGCATAAATGCTTTATTTTTAGAAAAATAGTTTTTATCTCATATTTAAATTGGTATCGCACTCTCATGAGATACCCCTCACCTCTCCTCTAACAGTGTACACCTAGCGCATCCCTATAAACATCCTAGTCAAGCTACCCTGCTAAACTAGTCTAATACCCAACCACTATCTAACCTCGATAGTCAAACAGGTGTACTAAGGGCTAAACTTCACTCTAATCTCGACGCTATGCCATGTTCGTGCGTGGGGTGTCTCGCGAAGCGAAATCCAAACAAGGAACCCCCCCGATACACTACTATGCAGCAAGGTCAATCTTTGAGATCCGCCAGTCCCTCAGTACAGAAAGATATATATAATATATATACCATAAACATTTAATAATAATAGAGCACTAAGGATTAAACTTCTCCAAGTCTCAACAAAATGCCATATTCGTGCGTGGGGTGTCTCGCGAAGCGAAATCCAAACAAGGAACCCCCCCAATACACTACTATGCAGCACGGTCGATCGTCGGGATCCATTAGACCCTCGGCACTCGATTTATACATATACGTACATCTACAATATACGTCCGGATAATATCTCCCGGACTGAGGATTACTTGATACATATAGTATTTATAAATACTTATCCTTTTCATTTCAAAAAAATTCCATTTCCCTTCTCATATCCAGGAAATATATTTATAGAAGCCAATTCATTATCATGAATTGCTTTAACAAATCATATACTTTTTGAAAGCCAATTTTATTAACATAAAAATGCTTTTCCTTTATCAATTATCCCATTTCCCTTTTTATACTCAGGAAATGTATTCAAAGACATTTTCATTATCATAAAAATGCTTTGATCATGACATATGCTTCCACATCCCTTCTTCCATCCAGGAAGTGTTACCGAAGCCAAATAATATAACCAATTTCCCTTCCTATATCCAAGAAATGTAATTAAAGCAAATCCATTATTATGAACTGCTTTAATAAACGCGTTCTAAGACCGCCCGTCCGGATTTCTCCACTGTGCGCGCCCCTAAATGGCTATCATCTTCCAGGGCCTCCAAGACAACCTGGGATCCTATATCGAAAGACGTTGGGAAGCGACCATGTGCCTGCGGGATAGTCAAGACCACACCCGGAATCTCCTAACTAGCGCAGAAAATATAACAACAAACGCTCACATGGCCTATAGGACTATATCCACCCTGCATCATTAGACAGGGGGCTTCACCATACGAACGCAACTTCCCTTATGATAGTGATTTAGAGAGGTGTGTATCCTCATTTTTATTATTTATGAAAATCATTTGTCTTTCCATTTTGAAAACATTTATATATTATTTTCAAAATCATTTTCATCATATCATATATATACTTTAATCACATAGTATATACATATACCATATATTCATCCTTGAATATACATAAATGGCCATATTTGCCAACTATATATAGCGATGACCATTAATCCCAAAGATTTCCTTACTTTGTTCAATACTAATTACCTCAATCATCTCTTAAAGGTTTATTTATCCTCAAAACCCTTATTTAGGAATCCCCATAAAAATCCCAAATGGTAATTCAACTCCCCATACTCTTAAAGGGAGAAAACTAGAAATTTTGGCCTAAGCGAATCGATTCGCCCCTTTAGCGAATCGATTCGGATGGGTGAATCGATTCGGTTCCCAATCCGAATCGATTCGGAAAGTATTCTGCAAACAGGTCTGTAAATGGCGAATCGATTCGGTCTATACCCGAATCGATTCGGCCCATTGCAGAAACCCAATTCCCCTTAGGCGAATCGATTCGGCCTGTACCCGAATCGATTCGGCCTGTTCGAGGGTCACAGTTTGGGCGATTTCTCAAACTCCAAAATACCCAAAAATCAATCCAAATTCATTTTCATGGTTTCTACTCTACACCAAAAATCATCCCAAACATCTACACAATAATTTCTAGCCTTTATTTTTCCAATTCCCGATTTGATTTCCGAGTTGGTACTTTCAACCGGGAGCTGTCATCTTGTAAAAATCAAAAAAATACGTGGTTGGCGTCCACGCGACGGTATCGAAAAGATCTACAACTTTCGTGTTTTGACTGAAAGCTAAATCAATACTTTTCCTAGTCAAAACAACCCCACAATCTTACGGGTTACTATTCATTATCCCTACCAAAATCCCAAACTCCATGTTTCTCCATTTTTGTTGGTTCTAACCTCACCCAACAACTCAATTAACATCTAATCTATGTTTTACAGCTAACACATCAATTATTTTGGGCTATTAAATCCTTTCTCTTAGTTTTAAACCCTAAAACCATAAAAACCCCAACTTAGCATTTCAACCCATTTTATACTCCATTAACATAGTTTTGATACTAAAAATCATTAAGAGTTTACACTACATCAATGTGTAAACTCATAATCAACTTTTACCCAATTTATTTTAAGGGTTCTAACCCTAAAATCATGTTTATACCAAAAGTGATATGAGAGGATTGCACAAAATGAAATAAAGCAAGTAAACACTTGCCTCGTGGATAAAATCCGACGACCTCGAGTCGAATCCGGCGGAGTTTGCCCGAGATCTCCCTTTTCCTTCTCTTTCTTCTTCCTCTCTCTCTTCTCCCTCTTTTCTTTCCTTTCTTTCTTTCTTTTCTTTCCCTCTCTTCCTCCTTTTATAAGGAGAAAAGGGTTTTAAACCCTTAAAACCCAAAAACGACTCGTTTACCCAAATACGAGTTACTTTTACCTCTAAAATTACCCGAAACTCATTTTCGACAATCGGACACTCTTTTCCGACTATCTCGGACATTTTGAGAATTATGGCGCAGTCGAAATTCCCATCCGAGGTACTTGACCGCAAATCACTATTCCAACCCAAAATAATTAAATGCGGGTTTTCCAATTAAAAATCTTACCTCGTGTCGCTTTACTCAACGACGACATATAATTAAAATATTTCGACCTATATAGTCCCAAAAATAATTACAGCACCCATCGAAAATCATTCAATCCTCGAAAATCCCAAAATTTACTATTTAGGAAAATTCCCAAAATTCCAATTTATATCCAATTATGGAATTTAATGGTCTCCAAAAGGACGGGTTGTTACAACAAGGTAATCTTAGGAATCCCTTTTCTTTGTCTCCTATATCCGTTCACAACTAGTGATACTGGAATAACCTCCCTAGACTTAGGCCAACAAGTAAAATTTGAATTTCTTTCAAAACCAGAAGTCAGAGATTTAAAAACACTCAAAGATTTTTCAATATCAGTAAAACGTCTCCAATACAAGAGAAAACAATTAAATTTTTTAAATGAAGAAGTAAGATACAAAAGGATTGAAGATCAACTTACTAACAAGTTTCTCAACGATAAAATAGAAAATTTCAAATTAAAACTAACAAATATTATCTGTTCCGATCTACCAAATGCCTTTTTACATAGAAAGAAACATATAGTAACTTTGTCGTACATCAAAGATTTTAATGAAAAATTCATCGCTACCAAAGCGAGACCAATACAAATGAATCAAGAAGATATGGAACTATGTAAAGATGAAATCAATGGTTTATTACAAAAAGGAATTATAAGAAAAAGTAAATCTCCTTGGTCATGCCCCACATTCCATGTCAGAAAAAATGTCGAATTAGAACGCGGAGCACCCAGGCTAGTCATCAATTACAAACCACTTAATAAAGTTTTAGAATGGATAAGATATCCAATCCCAAATAAACGTGACCTCATGAACCGATTAAATCAAGCAACTATTTTTTACAAATTTGACATGAAGAGTGGATTTTGGCAAATACAAATCCATGAAAAAGATAGATACAAAACTGCATTCACAACCCCCTTTGGTCACTATGAATGGTGTGTCATGCCATTTGGCCTAAAAAATGCACCTAGTGAATTCCAGAATATCATGAATGAAATATTTAACCCTTCATCCGATTTTACAATTGTCTACATTGATGATGTCCTCATATATTCCCAGACAATCGATGAACATTGGAAACACTTAAATTTATTTTTTGAACTAATAAAAATTAATGGTTTAGTGGTTTCAGCCTCGAAAGTCAATCTATTCCAAACAAAAGTTAGATTTTTAGGTCATAATATTCACCAAGGAAAAATTAGTCCCATAGATAGGGCCATCCAATTTGCTGATAAATTTCCTGATGAAATCCTCGAGAAAACGCAACTTCAAAGATTTCTAGGATCATTGAACTACATTGCTGAATTTTATCCAAATCTTCGCAAACAATTCAAACCATTATTTGAAAGGCTACAAAGTAACCCTCCCCCTTGGACTATAGAACATACGTCGATAGTTCAAAATGTCAAGAAACATGTTAAAACCCTACCTTGTCTTGGTCTTTGTACACCAAATTCGTTCAAAATCATTGAAACCGATGCCTCTGACATTGGCTACGGAGGTATTCTTAAACAGAAAATTCACCCTCATTCTCCTGAACAAATTGTTCGATTCTATTCCGGAGTCTGGAACAAAGCGCAAAGTAATTATAGTACTATTAAAAAAGAAATATTATCTTTTATTTTATGTGCTTCGAAATTTCAAAGTGACATTTTAAATCAAAAATTTTTAGTCCATGTGGATTGTAAAAGTGCAAAATATGTTTTAGAAAAGGATGTCCACAATATTGCTTCTAAACAAATTTTTGCTAGATGGCAATCTATACTGAGCATTTTTTATTTTGATATTGAGTATATTAAAGGAAGTGAGAATTCCATCCCTGATTTTCTCACACGTGAATTTCTACATAATAACAATGATGGAGAAAAATCCCCAAAAGACAACTAGAGCCCTTGCTCTACCCACAAGCCAACCTTCTACTAAAATTGCATCCCCTCTCCAAGTAACAAACAGATACCAGGTCCTTGGAAACATTCCAAGACCAAATTTTAGTTACAGTTCCACTCTTGCAACCCTTGCAGAGTTTGGGCCTTCTTCTAGTCAATACCTAGTCAATGACCCATTTGCTACACAGCCCATTCAACAGATTACTAAAACCAAATTTTATAATGACCCTGCTAAAACTGATTATGTGCTCAAACCAAAATTTTCAAATTTATTTTCTATTGAGCCAAATCATAGCCATATTAAAAATCCAATTGATTTAGTAAAAAACTATTTTCCTCCCTCTTGGCACTTCACTCCCCACCATCCTGCCAAGACTTTAAAATTTTACATGGATATTCTTTATTCCTCAGAATCAGTTCGTATTAAAGCAATCACCGATCTCAACGATTCATCAAGGATTCTTTACCATTCCTTGCACATTAATAATATAATCTCTCTTCAAGACTGGGGATCCCATCCCTCCATTCTAAAAACCCTCCCAAGTCATCAAATTCAGTTTAGTTATTATGATTATATTGAATCATGGTTTAAAGTTCTCTTTTACCAAAATGAGTCATTCACTCATTCTTGGTTTCTTTGCTTTGATCAAAAATTTAAAAGTCAAATTCCTTCTTGGTTTTCCCGGTGGTGGACAAAGAATGGTTCTATCCCAGATATCCTACCTACAGACCTCCAAGAACAGGTTAAATATTTTTCCACAGTCTTTAAACTAAATGAACATAATTCTCAGTTCTCAGTTTTACTCTTGTTCTGTAGTAAATACAAAGTTCCATGGATATTCAAATGGCAATATGCAATACAACAATCAACAATAGTTCGACATTTTTATGTTAAATGGTGGGACTCTTTCAATCAACAAAGGATTATTAATGCTGTCCAAATGGAGTTTCCTTGCCAACCAGTCATTCCAGTCCAAGTATATATATATATATACCCTACATCACTTCTCAAATATATATATATATAACTATAATTGCCAATCTAATATAGCTATAGCCAATACTTCGACTGTTCGCATTCTTACTAGTATCGACGTATTCGCACTCTTACAATACTAAACCCATAAGTATTCTCTTACTTAAATACAACTCGTAACTTAATCACTTTTAATGATTTATATATATGCTCCTGAATGTACTAATCTATAATAACTAATCAAGTATACTCTTAACTTATTTTAGCCCCATAGGTATTGTATTTCCTACGACACTAATCGTCCATAAACGCATCGGAGAGTCGCTCAATCATCTTAGCTTGTATCCCAAATTCCATCCTGATCGCTTCATAGGATTTTCCAACATAATCGACATCTTTATCTTAACCGCATAAATATACATACTTACTCTTGCCCAATATTTATCTCGAATGTCTCTCGTCTAAAACATTCGTTAGATTTTCACCCCGGGTCGTACCCCTAATTAACCCCAGGGATTATATGCATCTCCTTCAGTCGTTAAGGTCGTAACCGTCTATAATACACTAATTAGGAAGTCCCTGAAGTTTTAAACCCAAAAAGAGAAGAAATAGAAAAATCCAATTCTTGGGCAGAAAATAGAGTGTCGGTCAATCGGCCCCTGACCCCCGGTCGACCGCGGGTTAGGATTTTGCCTTGCTACGAAATCAGTAGGCCATTTTTCCCTTACCCGATCGACCGACAAAAAGGGCGCGGTCAGCGGTCATACCAGTTAGGTCAGCCATGGCCCATTTTGGACGAAATCTAAAATTCCAAATACCCAATAAATCAACCCAAACTCCATTATTATTGTTTCTAATCTCAACCAACAACACTACAATCATCTAAACATTGATGTCTAACTAACACATCAATTATTTGGTGGAATTAAACCAATTTTCTTAGATTTAGACCCAAAATCAATAAAGCCCTAGTTTTACCATTACCTATTTCAATTCATTTCTACCCTCCATTATCATGGATTTCACACTTGAAATCGTTAAGAGTTTACACTACATCAATTTATAAACTCATACTCAAACTACCAAAATTTATTTTAAGGGTTCTAACACAAAATTATATAGTTTACCAACTATAATATGGGATATATACACTAAATGAAATAAAGCAAGTAAACACTTGTCTAGAGGATAAAATTCGATGGCCTCGATTCGAATCCCGTGGAGTTTGGTCGGAATCTCCCTTTTCTTCCTCTTTTTCCTTCCTCTCTCCTTTTTCTCGTCTTTCTCTCTTTTTCTTTCTTTCTCCCTCTCTCGTTCCTTATATAGGAGAGAATAAGGGTTTATCCCTTATAAACGCAAAAATGACTCGTTTAGTCAATTACGAGTCCCTACTGGTCCAAAAATTCTCAAACCCAAACACTACTCCCGGATACTCTAATCTGACTAACTCGGCAATTCCAAAACCAATCGCACACTCGAAATCTCTATTCGAGTCACTTAGCTAAAATTCACTACATAAACCCAACACATCTCAGTACGGGTTTTCCAAATAAAATATTATCCTTTGTCGCTTTATCCAGTTGCGACATGTAATTAAAATAATCCGACTTATTTACTTAATCCCAAAAGTAAATGTAACACACATCGAAAATCCTCTAATCCTCATAAACTCTGAAAATTATTATTTATAGAAATTTCTCAACTATCCAAATTACGCCCACATATGAAATTTAATTTTCAATAAAAGTGCGGGGTATTACATTATAGGGTTTGCACTTATTCATAATTTCACGCAATCAAAAATTTGATTTTAAATGTGTGAAAAACATTTCACCATTTTATGTTTCACCGCGGTTAAAAGTATTTTCTTTTGAACCAAACGGACCCTAAATGTTATTTCGGGGTCAATCCCTAAGAAATGAAAATTCCAGGAGTTCAAAAACCCAAAAAACCCTAAAAATAATGGATCATTTGATCAAAATTCTCTCGATAGTTTTAATTAATATTTAGCTTAAGAATTTTATTATGTTCTAAAAAGTCTCTTACCATGTAAAACATTAGCAAACACATTATTATCGCATCCCAAACCCAAAGAAAATTTTGTCAAAGAATAGAGAATGGGTCTTTATGGATCATTAAAAAATAAGGTGAACTAAGTATAAAATGAACTTGTCTCAAAAGTATTAAATATTGATTGTCCCAAAAAATAAAACCAGCACTCCATGTCTTTTTGTAACGGTTTATGAACAATTTTAATGATTTTTACTCTTTATACATTTTCAGTAGGAAAAATCCAAGAAAATATTCGCAAGAAAATCATGGCTTTTACATGCAGGTCACATTCGAAGAGATTATTCAAACATTAAATAGGTCTTATTCCTAATTTTGGGATGGTTTATTTGGCATATATATCTTTTTACAGCAACTTACACGAACTGTTATAAGATGAATCTTTTAAACGGTTCAACTTTTTTTCTTCCATTTTATGTTTAAATAGTCATAAAATTTGAACCTAATCCCCGAGATCTATCATACGAAATTCATAACCACTTCAAAATTTGAATTAAAATTTGAACACAATAGATATTTACTAAATGTAAATCAAATATTACTCTAACAATAGTTGTTCACACTTCCTATTGACTTAATATTTACTTTGTTATTACGATAGATGGAGGAAAATTAGATGAAAATGATGATTAATTAATTAAAAAAGTACAAATTTACAATTAGGAAAATTAACAATCAATTCTCAATAGTAAATATTTACATTGGTAAAAAAATATTGATGATAAATATTTACTTTACAATAAAGAATGGGAAATGAGATGAAAAGAATATGAAGAAATATTATCGATTTCTCTTATAAGAAAACATAACAAAACTGTAATAATTTATATCAGAAGAAAAATGAGGAATCAATAAATAATTATAATTTGAGCAACATAAGGACAAAATAACTTAATGTTCGCAAGAAAACTCAACTGGGTCATGAATGTCCTTACTTGTTTCGGGACATTAATTGGAAATTTTTTCCTCTTCTAGCTAATAATTTCCCCAAATTACCCTTCAGACTTAAATTACCCTCTTCTATTGAGAGAAAAGAGATATAAAGGTTGGACACCCGTCGCTGCCATGATGACGAGGTTGAGTGTTATATCGATCCACCACTCGAGGAAGGGTCGATTAAACCTACCCTTGGGTATTATCTAACAAAGGGTTAGGATATTACATTATTGGAGTGAGACCAGACTACACTAAAGACGTTGGACGGAAATAAACGACTAAATTCATCTCTAAAAAAGGAGAGAAAGCGACAACGAAGTCACCTATGGTTGTTGATCAAGTGCTAGCATGAACACCTCCAAAATAGTCTTTCAAAAAGGAAGAAGCATATTGATTAAATCACCTTTCACAATGGAAAGACTTTTCGAGCAAAATAATAGTAAACCAAGTCATTGTTCACAAGAAGAAAAATGTAACACTCACTATTTTTAATGTGTCGGTTGGCCATTACAATCGCTGAATATATGGCTCGTTAAATCAATTTATACCATTATCATAATCATGAAAATAATAATAGTAATTGAAAATCATTCACTAAGTTTTTAACACAAAGTAAAAAATTAACTAAACTCCGAATTAAACTCATTTAGGAAACTCTTTTAGAAATCAGAACACAAGATGTATAAAAGCTATTTAAACAATATTCAAGATCTGGTAGCTTGATTACCTAGGTTTTAAATGAAATACCTTATCTAATCTTTGTCAGGAACCAATGCAAGATTTAAGAATATAAAGTAGTAAAGTTTGACACAGTTGTTTTTAACATGGTAAAACCTTAAATCTAAGGAAACAAACACGGTTAACTCTATGCCATAACCAAAAATTCACTAAACATAGTTTATAAGAATTACAAGCACGTGAACAAAAAAACAAAAGATGCTAAAGCTAAAAGACATAATATATACCTACTCAGCAAAACTCCCCAACCGTATCAAATTCTGACGCTTTTGATCCCCCTAGTCGTTCCTTACTTTTATTCTTTTTGGCTCATTCTAGTGACTCAATCAAACAAGAAATCTCATAAAAACAACTCACTTTTATGTATTCGTGTGAGAGTGATGATGATTGTGAAGTGCCTAAGAATGCGGAATGCTACTCACGTCCCTCTTAAAATTATGTGAAATGCTTTGTGTCCCAAACAACTCCCCAAAATCCTCCCCCAAATAGCATTAAGTTTTATACCTTATGATATGGGTCCCTCCAGGGCACAACCCATTAATGCTATTTGGGGGAGATTTGGGGGATTTGTTTGGTACCCATAGCATCACTCTAAAATTATACAACTAGTCCTATGAATTACAAATTTTCCATAGGAGTTGCAAAGTTTCAATTTCAAGAAAATCAGACTTCTATATGGAAAATATTTTCAGATCTGAAGTTAGATCTAAAAAAAACATATCTAAAGTCAAACTTTATTTATGTAAAAAAAAATTACAAACTATAAAACTTTGTTTTAATATCAATTTTCAGATCTAAAATCATAAAAGGTTTTCAAACTCTTTTCTAGATACTAAAATCAGAGAGGTTGGATCTTTAAAAAATATACAACAAAACTCAATATCGAACAAGAGAAAGTATTTATTTAACATAAATACACATACACACGTAAGATGTACGTGAATATGTATCTCAATGGTGTCTCTCAAAATTTCAAAGAAGAAATATGAGTAAAACCTTAAAGAGGTTGTTTTCAAAGAGAGAAAATGGTATATGAGGATCTTGACTACGAACCAAATGATCCACACACTTATTGAAAACCCTAACCTTGTTTATCTCTCAAAGTCTTGTTTTATAGAAGTGATTTTGATCAAAAATAATTTTGGTTTGAAACGAAAACTCTTAAACTCTCTTTTATTTTTTCTCTAGTTATCTCTCTATCTACTTTCTCTCGCTTATCTCCATTCTCTCTTTTTTCTCTCAGATGGATGATATGTCAAACTGTTCAAACGCCTCACATATGGATCAAATTTATACTGAGAATGGAAGGTTCTGGATGATCGAACGAAATGAATGGTTGATATTAAAACAACGGTTGGATTCTAAATCAAATGGCTCACAATGCACTGCTTAATCTCTTTCTCTCATTGTCTCTCACAGGTTGATCGTTGATTAGGAAGATCTAACGGTTGATAAAAAATCTTAGGAATGTGAAAGGAAGAAAACACACAACCAGCTGCACACAAGCACACACGTGTTTCTCTAATATAGGATATAAAAAACATATTTTTGAACTTATAAAAATCACAATTTATAACTTAAATGTTTTTAACAATTTTTTTTCTACCCAAGAAGTTATTAAGGGAATTATTTAATTCAATTTTAACCCCAAAACATTTTAAAATCTAATTTGATTTTTTTTTAAAATCATTTAAAATGTTTTAAAAATTCCTAACAAATATTTAAAAATATTTTAACACGCACACACAATGCAGTGCATGAAGTTGTGTCCTAAACTGTGTTATTTTAACTTTCCTTTTTTCCTGATTGGATGATTCTTGATGAAGCTTTATGCAGACTCTTGTCTTCAAGGTACCATGAAGAAGTGCTCAAAATCTAATAATATTTTGTTAATATATTCAAATTAGCCTAAACTCCTATATGACAGAGACTCAAGTAAGTCAACCGTATAATGTGTTCTCAATCTCTCCCCCTGGATATTGAAGACAAAATTCCTTTGAATAACCTGGTATTCATGGGTAAAAAAATTAAATTCCTAGATTCGTATACAAAAGAGCTATTGTACCCATTCCCATCTTAGAATAAAAAATTAGAGAAATAAAAAAAAATACATTACTCAACTATTTACAGACCAATAACCTAATATGGTAAGGTTGTACAATGGATCTGTAAATCAGAATGCCTGGATTAAAGCACATGGCATATTAGTTCAATCATATAAAGATATAACAAGATAGGTTCAAAGTCGTTAATCAAGTCCTTCTCCTGCAATTATTCTCAAATAGACAACGAGGTGAAAAATATAAACCGAGAGATAATATTAATTATTCTACACATATATTATCATAAGTAAGGGTAATATCAAGGGTCTCCCACATTATCAAGATAAAGGAGGCGTCTTTTTCATTTGATAAACAACCGTACCTTAAATCCTTAGAAGAAAATTATAAGCATGAAAATTACCGAGTATATGACAAATATGCAGAATATAGTATGTAAGAATAAGCATCCTTATGGATTTACTAAATTATTCAAACCTAATATTATCCAATGGTTTCATAAACAGGTTAGCCAATTATTTTTCATTGTTAAGATATTCAATATCAAGTTCCATAGATTCAACAAGTTCATGGATAACGTGATGTCTAATCTTGATATGCTTAGTATGTGAGTGTTGTATAGGATTTTTAGATATGTTAATAACACTATGGTTATCACAATACAAAGTTATTTTATCTTCGATAATACCATAATCGCTAGGCATTTTTTTGATGCATAAAAGTTAAGCACAACAACTACCCATAGCTATATACTCAAATTCAGTGGTTGAAAGGGATATACAATTCTGTTTTTACTACTCCATCCAACTAGATTATTTACTATATAGTAACAGGCACCATACATAATTTTACTATTGTCTGAGCATCCTGTCCAGTCAGCAACTTTATAGCTACCTATTATAGATTTAGTGGTGTCTTTTATGTACCAAATGCCAAAATTTATTGTGCCCTTAACATATTTTATTATCCATTTTACACACAACAGGTGACATTCTTTTGGTGCATATTGATATCATGGACAGACACATAAAACAAAAGAAATATATGGTCTACATGAGGCGAGGTATAATAAACTCCCTATCATGCCCCTATATAAGACAGGATCTACATTTTTCCTATGTTAATCTTTAGATATTTTCCTGTATGTGCTCACTGGTGTGCATGATATTTTGGAATTATCAAGGCCAAATTTTTTAATATGATATCTAGAATATTTAGATTGTGTTATGAATAACCCATCACCAAATTGTTTAACTTGTAAACCCAAAAAGTATTTCAACTCCCACATTAAGGAGATCTAAAATTCAGCATGCATTATATTAGAAAATTCATTTACTTGATTAATGGAGGTGGAACCAAATATGATGTCATCTATGTATAATTGTTAATCAAGACACAGTGTTCAATTTTCCTAGCGAACAATGTCTGGTCATTTCCACCACGCTCAAACCCTTTATTAACCAAAAAGGTCGAAATGTGTTCATACTCGCCTCTAGTATCTTGCTTAAGACATAAAAGCCTTTTTAAGTCGAAAGGAATGTTTAGTGTACAAGGGAACTACAAATCCATTAGGTTGCTCTACATATACTTCCTCTGACAAAATACCGTTAAAAAATGCAGACCGGACGTCCATTTGAAAAGGTTTGAATTGCAAATGACACGAAATTGCAAAGAGGAGATGAACAGACCCGAGTCTTATGACAGGGGAAAAAGTCTCATCAAAGTCTATTCACTCTATTTGAGAATATCCTTGTGCTACTAACCTATTCTTGTTTCTAACTACAACCCCAGAGTCATCAGTTTTATATTTAAAAATCCAACGGGGGGCAATAACCTTTTTGTCTTTAGGTCTTGGGACAAGATACCAAATGTCATGATTTTAAAACTAGACAAGTTCTTCTTGCATAATATTAATCCAGAACGATTTGAAGATGGCATCGTTTACATTTTTCGGTGCTACTAGAGAAACAAAACATGCAAAGTTAGCCACCTTTTGAAGTTGGGATCTTATTCGCACTGGCTCAGACAGATTACCAATAAACTTTTCGAGGTGGTGGTTTTTAGAAACCCAGGTTGGTACCGCAAGCACCTAGGATGAAAGTGAATCAGTGACCTCAGAAGAGTTGGGTGTAAAATCATTTTTAGACTCATCCAAGACCACTGTTTGACTGTCACGACTCTCTGCACTTGTGTCATTTACAATTACATAAATAGTCTTTATAATGACTTTGGTACGTAGATTGTAAATACGATAAGCCCTACTTTATTGGTAATAACACAAAAAATTGCTTTATCATCTCGAGTATAAAAATTTGAAAGGTTTCTTTGTCTTTGCAAACGTAACAAATACTCTCAAAGGTTAAAGTGCTTCAAATTACGTTTTTTAGTGTATCACAGTTCATAGGAAGTCTCTTTGGTATTTTTCTCTAAGGTATACAAGGTTGATAATGCCACACACCGTAAGGACTTACTCAACCCAAAAATATTTTGGCATGTAACGTATCCTTAGACATCTATTGTAGGTTCTTATTCTTACGTTCAACAATGCTAATTGAGGGTCCTAGGTGCACTAAAATTGTGTTTATATCCCTCACATACATAGTATTGTATAACATTGGAGTCTTTGAATTTTCCACCCTTGTCACTCCTTACAGGAGATACTTGGGTATCCTTATCATTTTCAATCTTAAAAAGAATTTTCAAAAACTAATAAAAGGTGTTTGATTTGTTTTTCATAAAAGAAACCCAAGTAAATAGTGTAAATTCATCCACCATAAGAAGAATATAATTGTTACCACAAAGGCCCACAGTTATAGAGGGACCCATACGGTCCATGTAGATTAGTTCAAGAGGTTTCAAAGTTAAAATATCTTTAACTTTCTTATGAGTAGAATTACTCCTATCCCCTGCTTGGCAAAGGCCACAAATAGAGTTAAAAGTATTTTTGATTTTGAGAAAACCTCTAACTATTTCTTGGGATCTTAATATACTTATGTTATTAAAATATGTGTTATCGAATCTATTGTGCCATAAATCATAATCATCTAATTTGGCTATCTTACATGATTCATTACTTGGAATCACTGCGTAATAGTTATCCGCAGTTCTATTTCCTAAAAGAATACAGTTACCCTCTTGATTCAAAATTTTACAATCGATTTTAGAGAAGGTAACTATGAGATCGGACTCATAAAATTATGATATACTAAGTTGGTTAGCCTTAAGACCTTTGACTAGCAAGACATCATTTAGAGCAGGAAGCCCCTTTTCACACATTGTTCCCTCTTTAATGATCTAGGATCTGTCTCCAAACATGACACGACCTCCAAGGAAGTCTGTCTTATTTGTTAATTTAGTCTTATCCCCAATCATGTGAATAAAACACTCGAAATCCAAATACCAACCAGTTGATATGCATTGGGCCTTAAAAGTAGTGTTGACCATAATGCACTTGAGTTAGGGTAAAAAGGTCATCTTTTTTAACCCAAATTGTCCTGGTTTTAATTTTTTTCTTAGCCTTGGATTTAGAAAAGGTTTGAGGAGTCTTTCTAAATGGTTTCTTATTAGTTTTATGTCCTCCCTTTTTCTTCCTATAGTTAGAGTTTTATGTGGTTTGCTTAGGGAGATCATGAATATTCCTACTCTTTCTCAAATAGTTAAAGTTTTGATAAGTAGGAGTGCACAAATTTTTTTGAAAAAATTCAATAACGGGGTGCCCATAGACATCGCAATAGAAACAGTATTGATGCAATGTAGTCTTGACTATATCTCCTAAGTCCTTAAAGATGGGTTTGGTTATGTTTGACACATGCGTTCTAACTGCACAAGTCTTAGTGTTTTGTCTGAGGTATCTTGCAGTAAAAAAAACAATCTTACCTTTACCATTAGGTTTCGGCTTTTGATTACAAACATTTTGTGTTTATTTAGAGACATTAACATTAAAAATTCCTTTATGAGGTTTTTCCAAAGTCTATATTTCTTTTACAAGAATTACATATTAATGAAATATTTGTCTTAGTTGGCTTAACGTATTCCTCAAAACCCAAACCAATTTAATCTTTAGAATTCAGTTTGCTACCCAAAACAATATTTTCATAATATTTATCTTGTCTTTTAAACTCTAAAATTTTTTTAAAAACATTTAAAACCTTTTGTTTGGATTCCTTCAGTTCAAGTAAGTTAGCCTTATACCTTTCTTCTAAGACAACATTTTTTTTAGAGAGGTCGTTTAATTTTAAAGAAAATTCTTTTATTTCTGTCTCCTGTGCAATACGTTGAACAGTGTAGTCTTTGGCATTTTTCCTAACAGTTTTACTAAGTTGTTCAACAAGTTTATTCAATTTCTTGACCATCTTATCTTGTTTGGCACTCTTTTTAACAATCTTAGTGTATAATTCTTGAATATCATGGCGGTCATTATCGGGCTCATTATTGCTTCGTTCTGTGTAGTGGGACTCACACACACATTCAATTCATCAATAGTGTTTTCACTTTGACTCACTCTTTTAAGGACATAAATTTCCAATTGAGTCCCTATATTTTTTTGACTTAATTCCGTGAACAAAACTTTATTTGTAATATGACATAGGGAGATTTTTAATTTGTCACGATCCCACTTGGTCTACGACGTATTGAAGAAAATTAAAGACGTTGCCGCAAAGCTTCAAAGATTTAATAATGCCGATGTTTAACTGGTTCGAGTTTAATCTTCTTCAAAATTAATTGCATTCCGAGATCACTCAAGTATGAATGCATATAATTAATGGTGCTCGGAATTATTTTTTATAAAAGATAAGGATGTATTTTTATAAAGAAAAATATTTAAAAATGTTTTAAAAGTGTTTTAAAGGTTTACACTTCGTTTTTATTATGATAAGTTTGAAAGGAGTTTGAATTATTTGGATCTCTCATGGAAGAGACGTTTTGAACAAAAAGTCAAAAAGTCAACTCTGTCGCTCGAATGACATCAACTATCATTCGAACAAGATGCTGATGTCACGTGAACGACTTGCATTGTCGTTTGAATGGCACGGAAATCGAGGCAGCAATTTTAATCCTAATTAAACAGTCTTAGCTTCAAAATTTCGTAAGTGTGCATTCTGGAAAACAGTATACGAACCAGAAACTTATTTGCACATGTTTTCTAAGGTTTAAAAGGCATAAACACATCCTTAGAGTTTGCAAAGATCTGATTTATCATTCTTATATGCTTATGTGATCTATCGGCACCAAAGTTGTTTGTTCTACACATTGAGTATTAAAGGTTTTTGCGGTGAAGAAAAGAGAAGGACATCTTGTTAGACATCGTAGACGAATGAAACTCATTCGGTGGGTACCGAGATACGTGGACATGTGTGTTGTGGACAGGTATCGTGGAAGATGAAATTTCTGCGTGGGCGCTATTGAAGAACGGTTGAAGATCAGAAGGAGCGTCAAGACCCGTGGAGATCTAGTCTAAGTGTAAGGCTAATCTGTCTTTATGAAACAATCATTCAAAGTGATTGTCTCGCTTGGACCATTCGAGGTTATTTTCCCGTTTTGAATTTTTTTCCTCGTACATCCGGCGTTGTGAGTATTCTTTACTTTATTTTACTTTCTTTAATCAGTAGATGCATGTTTAGGATTAATCAAGATAAAAATGGTTTAAAGTAAGAATTGGGTTTTCACAACTTGGTTTGATGCATAATTAAAAGTTAGATAATTTTCTGTGAAAAATTTAGTTTTGTTTGAAACATGCATATCGGGCCGCACTTTCAAATTGGTATCAGAGCTAGAAAATATTTTTTATTTGTTTTGTGATCCCGTTTGTTTTCAAAGATGAATTCTGGATATAATGAATTTTCTCGAACTCTTATTTTTTATGGCACTAATTACACTTATTGGAAGAGTAGAATGAGATGTTCTTTAAAATATATTGATGAGCGTGTGTGGCTAGCAGTTGAGAAAGGTTTGACACCTCCTGTCATTATTGTAGGTGAGGTCACTAGTTTAAAGCATGTTGAGTCATAGGCCAAAACTGAACAAAGACTTTCACAATATAATTCTAAAGGTCTGCACGTTTTTGCTTCACATGTCACACAGGAAGAATATAATAGAATTATGACTTGTGAAACTTCAAAAGAGGCTTGGGATGTTTTGGAACTCACTCATGAGGGCACTAACAGGGTTATGGCGTCAAAACTTCAAAATCTAACTACACAGTTTGAGACCACTAGGATGTTAGAGAGTGAGACCTTTTATGAGTTTTATGATAGGATGTCCAATATTGTCAACACGTCGTTTAACCTAGGTTAGAAAGTTACCGACAACCGTGTCATTAAGAAAATCCTTAGGTCATTGCCTAGTAGGTTTGATGCGAAATTGACCATTTTAAACTCCTTGGGTAGGTTAGAGTTGACGAAACTAGAAGATATTGTAGGTGACGTACAAACCTATGAAATCAACATGATTACCTCCAAGCAAGTGCCTAAGAAAGAAAAGGGTATTACTTTGAAAACCCGGAAGGAGGAAATTAAAGTTTTGAATTCCGATTCCAATTTCGATTTGAGGATGCTGCTTTGTTGGGAAAGAAATTTATTAAGTTTCAAAAGCAATCAAAAGATGCCAAGAAATTTGAAAAATTCAAGAATAACAAAGTAGATCCCACCTCTAAGGATAAATTTGAGAAGCCTAAGAGAGATGAGTCGGATAACTGTTTTGGTTGTGAGGGGTACGGTCACAAAGTTAAGGAGTGTCCCACTAGACTTAAGAAAGAGGGCACGCAACCCATTGTATATACTGACACCTTAACTGATAGTGATCCGAAAAAGGGAGAGAGTTCCATCATTGATCATAACTTTGTTGCATTTATGGCATGTCATGTGAGCGATGACGATTCTCATGTGCATGACACTTTCGAGGAGGTTTTGAGTGAATCCCATGTTAGTGAGGGTGAAGAGAGTGACTAGGAAGAGGTAGATGTGAAAGAGTTGCAAAATGCGTTTAATGAATTGTATGCCGAAATGGTGACGGTGAAAAAGGCTAACCCAAAATTGCAAGCTAAGTTGAGTGAGCGTGCCACAGAAAATGATGATAGTTTGATCGAGGATCTTAGGGCACAAGAAAAGAAGTTTAGGGAGAAACTAGAATTTGTGGAGAAAGAGAGAGATAATCTCCATGGTTTGATGGAGTCCTTGAAAAAGGAGATTTTAGAGTTTGAGGAGTCTAGACGTTTGCTTGAGTCTAAGATTCATGTGTTGGAGTAGAGATTGAGAGACTCGTCTAAATTTAAGTTTGATTTGGAGGCTAGGTCGGAGAAGTTAGATAAGATCCTAGGCACCGTCCAAATTAAGGGATATAGGGGAGGTATAGGTTTTGATTAGAGATTTGTTCCCATTCCCCCCGAACATGTGTGAAACACTAGGAAGGTTAGAAAAGGTCCACATATAGGTAATCATTCCCACCACCACTACACTTGCACGTTTTGTGGTAAGAAAGGTAACCTTAGGCGTTATTGTTACGACCTTAGACAAGCTCCTAGGAAGTTTAGGATTAAAGTTGCCTCGATTACCAAAAACCCCATGCATCGTTTTACACCTACTTGGGTTAGGAAATCAGATTTAGTGTCTTTAGGAATTAAACTTCATGATTCTCATTTAGTTTCACTTGATTCTTCCCATTATAAATCTAAAGTATCATAGTGTTGCCTTGTTTATCATATACTAGTTTGCTTCATGATTTATTCATTGCTAGTATTATGACATGTGTATCATTTTGTATTATAGTTTTCATTTGTTCAAGTCTTATTGGAAAATACAAAAATATTTTATTTTTTAGAAAATTTTGGAAAATCCAAAAAGACTTTGTTTTTGAGAAAACTTTTGAAAACCCAAAAAGATTTTGCTTTTATTTGAGTCAAAATATGAAAAGCTAAAAAGATTTTCGGTTTGAATTTTTGAGTGTACATATTTGATGTGGCATATTGGTGTGCTTGGACCCCCCCCCCCCATCGTTTCATTATCCACGTGGCTAGGACATTTGGTCATTATTATCGATGCTTAGAATCATCTTAACCATTGTTTATATGGGGTTATTTCGAAGTTGACTTGAATTTTGATTCGACTTTGTATATATGCCAACATCGCACACATGTAGGAGTTTATATGGATGTTTGACTTCTATTCAATATTTGAATTTGGTGAGGAGTTTTTATCTCAATCTTGTCATCTATGTGTAAGTAGACTTCCGGAGAAGTGTGCATGTAATAACCATTTACCGTGAGGATTTAATTTTGTAAAAATAATGAGTGATTCATGGGAAAGGGCTGCGAGAGTTCAAAATTAACTTGTCGTGAAAGACACCATTTAAAAGATACCGAAATAAAATATAATATGCTAAGAAAAGGGCCAAATTAGTTTAGTTCATTCCAAAGAAAACATGTTATTATTGAGGGAGTTTGGATGGATTAAAAATTTAAATGGGTTTGCACAACTAGTCCTTATGTTGAAACATTAAAATTTGACGCTATTGTTTGTAGACTCGTCAAAATTCTGGAATTGTGTGCATGTAGTATGTTTAGTTCATTAAGCTCACACTTTTATTATCATATGGCTATGATAAAGTTTGATTATTTATCGTCAAAAATTAGAGCATCTTGATCGTTTCGATGTGTTGGAATTGTGACTTATTTGTTGTAATTTCACGCCCATTCATTCCATATCCATGTTTAAGCACATCGATGCCATGTTTGCATGTAACTCACAATTTAGTTTTTATGAGTTTTTGTGTTTTGTGTTAAAAGCCTACTGTTTTAACACTGTTTTTCTTCTGTCAAGCCCTTCCTGGAATTTTTTTGTGGAAATTGTTTTCACTGGGCAATATTTTCAAATATTTCTGGGAATCTGGGAAATTTTGGCAGGTCGCGCGAAGTCGTTGAAGCGACTCATCCATCTCGCGCGAACGAAATTTGTACTTCATTTGAGCGACATCCTCAACTCGTTTGAGCGATGTCCATGGCTCGTTCGAATGACAGGCTAATGTGTTGATTTCTTATTGGTTTGCAGTCCTCTGGGTTAATTTGGTATTTTTTTTGGTACTGCTGGAAGTTTTTCTAGACTGAATTGGTTTATATACAGGTTTTAATTGGTTTAAAATTGGATTTTTTTCATATAGTCCATTTATCACGTCTGTTTAGATTGCTATATTCTTTGTGTGATTTATTTAATTTACTAGCTACTTATTTATCATCTCTTGATCATATTTAGCTGGTTATTTCATGATTATCCAGCGGTTTCAATTCTCAAATTGGTATCCAATTGATTTAAATTGGTATATTCTCATGCTAGATAATTAGTTTGGTTTATCTTTTCACCAGATTGTCTATTCGAGACAAAAAAAGGGGACATATGTATGTGATGTAGGGGGAGATTTGTTGAGCGTCACTATTGATGTCTGGATGTACATATTGTTTGATTATAATTCTTCCTAATTGGTATCAAATAATTGCTCACATGTTTCAAATGATTTGTTCTTATTAGAAATATATTTTGGTATCATTTGTTCCTCCATACTTTGCTGGGTATTTGTTGGTCTATCTCATGTGTGTTGGTATGCTTTAGCGATTCGAGATTTCAAGACTACATCACATTCAGACAGTTCATGCTTGTCGGTGCTACATATACTAGTTCGTGTCCTGCATTTTTGATTTTGGGTTTATGGGATGGGATTTAGGCATCATAAGGCTTAAACGCCCAGTTAGGCATTTCACTAGTTTAGTTTTGTCCCGAAGTAGTTAAAGGGGGAGATTTGTAATGACATAAATTTCCTATTGAGTCCCTGTATTGTTTTGACTTAATTCCGTGAACAAAACGTTGTTTGTAATATGTCACGATCCCACCTGGGCTATGACGTATTGAAGAAAATTGAAGACGTTGCGGCAAAGCTTCAAAGATTTAATCATGCCGATGTTTAATTGGTGCAAGTTTAATCTTCTTCAAAGTTAATTTCATTCTGAGATCACTCAGGTATGAATGCGAATAATTAATGGTGCTCATAACTATTTTTTATAAAATATAAGGATTTATTTTTATAAAGAAAAATATTTTAAAATGTTTTAAAGGTTTACACTTCGTTTTTATTCTGATAAGTTCGAATAGGAGTTTGACTTATTCGGATCTCTCATGGAAGAGACGTTTTGAACAAAAAGTCAAAAATTCAACTCTGTCGCTCGAACGACATCAAGTCTCATTCGAATGAGATGCTGATGTCATGCAAACGACTTGAATTATCATTCGAATGACACAGAAATCGAGGCAGCATTTTTAGTCCTATTTAAACAGTGTTTACTTCAGAATTTTGTAAGTGTGCATTCTGGAAAACAGTTGCGAACCAGAAACTTATTTGCACATGTTTTCTAAGGTTTAAAAGGCATAAACACATCCTTAGAGTTTGCAAGGATCTGATTTATCATTCTTATATGCTTATGTGATCTTTCAGGACCAAAGATGTTTGTTCTACACATTAAACATCAAAGGGTTTTGCGATGAAGAAAAGAGAAGGACGTCTTGTTCGACATCGTAGACGAATCAAAGCCATTCGGTGAGCACCAAGACATATGTGGACGCGTGTGTTGTGGATAGGTATCGTGGAAGATGGAATTTCCTCATGGAAACTATTGAAGAACGGTTGAAGATCAGAAGGAGCGTCAAGACCCGTGAGGATTGAGTCTTAGTGTAAGGCTAATCTGTCTTTGTAAATCATTGCTCATAGTGATTGTCTGGCTTTGGCCGTCCAAGGTTGTTTTCTTATTTTGGGTTTTTTCCTCATACATCCGGCATTGTGAGTATTCTTTACTTTATTTTACTTGCTTTAATCACTAGATGCACGTTTAGGATTAATCAAGATAAAAATGGTTTAAAGTAAGAATTGGTTTTCACAACTTGGTTTGGTGCATAATTAAAAGTTGGATTATTTTCTGTGAAAAAATTAGTTTTGTTTCAAACACATATATCGGGCCGCACTTTCAAATCAAAAACAAGAACTATCTACATCATTTTCAATAGTAGTTAATACAACAATTTCAGTATAAGGAATAATATCAACATCAACAGACATAACACAGTCTTCAACAACATTATCAATAGGTAAACATGATTTGTCATCAAAATACATTATCTTGGCAAAGAAGGAGATGCATGATTCATTAACATTGGATGACTCAGGTTCATCTTCATCAGAATCACTAGATTCGTCCCAAGTTTAGCGCGTATTAGCCCTGACATTATTATTATTATTCATTTTGAGTTTACACTTAGTAGCAATGTGCCCCATTTTCCCACAATAATGACATTTCATGTGGCGATGGTCAGTCTTAGGCCAATTATTATCAGTGATATATTTTTCATCATTTTTGTTATAAGGTCAATGAGTTTGAAAATTTTGATAACCATGTCTCCCATGTTTAGAAGCAAAAAAAATTCTAAACTTTATGATTTTCTTAAATTGTTTTCTCATAAGAGCAATCTGGTTATCTAAACTGTCTAAACCACAGTCCTCACTAAGGTATTAGTCAAAGTCAAGTGAGTTCATTTTAGAGACAGTCACTTGAGAGGATAATAACACATTTGATTCAGAGGATATTTTATTCTCAGAGGTCATTTGTTTTTTCTCTAACTCTATCCCTACTATTCTAAGTTTACTACTCAGTAATTCGGGAGTTAAGTTAGGATCATTCATTTATTCTATGGCATAACGTTTATTATTAAATTTAGCAGGCAAGGATCTTAAAATTTTAAGCATTATTCCCTTTCTATCATATATTATACCACTTTCATGAAACTTGGTGACAATATCACTGAACTTAGTATAGAAATAATCAAATGACTCATTCTCATCCATAATAAGAGTATTATTATACCAGACTAACATTTGAGTCTTCCCAACCTTAACACACTCATCATCTTTCATAGGCAGTGACGAGGGCATCTAAGGCTTCTTTGGAAGTGGAGGGAATAGATATACTTATGAATTCATGCTCATTTATGGACATAAAGATGTATTTCTTTACCTTATTATTACTAAGTGACATTTGTTTTTCTTCCTTGGTAAACTCATCGAGACTTTTCTTAATTTTTATAGTGATGGTTTCAGTCAAAGGCTTAGTAGGGTGAACATAGCCATTTTCTATCATGTCCCAGACGTCATCACCTAAAGTCCCTATCATGCCTGGAATCCTCCTTACATTCCAATAAGGAAAATTGTGTCCATCAAAGAGGGTGGACGGGATAGGTTACCAATCTTCTCAAATCTTTCATCCATTTTAATAAAATAAGATTATAAAAGCAGTTTCTAGAGTTTTAGGATCAAAAATAATTTGAAAAACCCTCTCTAATACAACTTAAAAATTGTTCACTAAGTTTTTAACAAAAAATTAAAGATTAAGTAAACTCCGAATTAAACTCATTTAGGAAACTCCTTTCAGAAATCAGAACATACGATGTATAAAAGTTATTTAAACAAGAGTTAAAATCTCGTAGCTTGATTAACTAGGTTTTAAATGAAAAACCTTATCTAGTCTTTGTGAGAAACCAACCATGCAAGCTTTAATAACAAAAAGCAGTAAAGTTTGACACAATTATTTTTAACGTAGTAAAACCTCAAATTCGAGGAAGCATCCACAGTGAGCTCAACGCTATAACCAAAAATCCAGTAAACACAGTTTACAAGAATTACAAGCACATGAATAAAAAAACACAAGATCATAAACCTAAATGAAATTATATATACCTACTGAGAAAAACTCGCCCACGGTATCTGATTATGGTGATTTTTATCCTCATGGTAGTTCCTTACTTTAATTCTTCATTCCTCGCTCTAGTGACTGAATAAAATAAGATATCTCAAAGAAAAAACACACTTCTATGTATTCATGTGAGAGTGATGATGACTGTGAAGTGCCTAAGTATGCAGAATGCTACTCACTTCACTCTTAAAATTACACAACCAGTCCTATGAATTAAAAAATTTCTATACGCGTTGTAGAGTTTCACTTTCAAGAAAATCAGAATTCTATACGAAAAAAATTCATATATGAAGTTATATCTAATTGAGAACACATTATATTGTTGACTTACTTTATCATATGCCATATAGGAGTTCCAGTTAGTTTGGATATGTTGGCAAAATATTATTAGATTTTGAGCTCTTCTCCATAGTACATTGAAAATAAGAATCTGCATCAAGCTTCAAGAATCACCAAATCAAGGAAAAAGGGAAGCTAATATCACACACTTTAAGACACAAATTCATTCATTGCATTGTGTGCATGTTAAAATATTTTTAAATATTTTTGGGGAATTTTTAAAACATTTTAAATGATTTTTAAACATTTATAAATTAGGTTTTAAAATGTTTTGGGGTTAAAATTCTATTAAATAATTCCCTTAATAACTTCCTTGGTAGAAAAAAAATCGCTAGAAACATTTTTGGTATAAATTTTGTTTTTATAAGTTCAAAAATACGTTTTTTATATCCTGTATTAGAGAGATACGTATGTGCTTATGTGTGGCTGGTTGTGTGTTTTATTACTCTCACATTCCTAAGATTGTTTATAAACTGTTAGATATTCCAAATTAATGATCTACATCCATCCGAAGTGAATCCCAGTGCAACATGTGAGATCCAATGCGAGAGAGAGAGAGAGAGAGAGATAGAGAGAGAGAGAGAGAGAGAGAGAGAGAAAGAAAGGTTGAGCAGTGCATTGTAGGACATTAGATTTAGAATCCAACCATTGTTTTAATCTCTTCCATTCATTTCATTCAATCATCTAGAACCTTCCATTCTTAATATAAATATAACCCATATGTGATGCATTTAAAGACTTTGGTATATTGTTAATCTGTGAGAAAAAGGAAAGAAGAGGGAGAAAAGAGAGAAGAGAGAAAGTAGAGAGAGAGAACTACAGAGAAAAGAAAAGAGAGTTTGAGAGTTTTCGTTCCAGACCAAAACTATTTTTGTTCAAAATCACTTATATAAAACCAGAGTTTGAGAGATAAACATGATTAGGGTTTTCAGTAAGTGTGTGGAGCATTTGGTTCATAGTCAATTCCCTCATATAACATTTTCTCTCTTGAAAACAACCTATCTAGGTTTTTACTCAAAAGCCTTCTTAGGAATTTTGAGAGAAATCACTGAGATTCATATTCATGTATATCCTAGGTGTTTCATTGAATTTATATTAATAAAATACATTCTCTTGTTCGATCTTAAGTTTTGTTGTATATGTTTTGTAGATCCAACCTCTCTGATGTCAGTATCTAGAAAAAGAGACTTCAAAAACCTTTTTGAGGTTTTACCAAGTTAAAAATAATTGTGTCAACCTTTATTGATTTCTATTCTTAATGCTTGCATGGTTGGTTTCTGACAAAGATTAGATAAAGTTTATCATTTAAAACCTAGGTAATCAAGCTACCAGATTTTGAATCTTGTTTAAATAGCTTTTATACATCCTGTGTTCTGATTTCTGAAAGGTGTTTCCTAACTAAGTTTAATTTGGAGTTTATTTAATCTTTAACTTTTTGTTAAAAACTTTGTGAATGATTTTGAGTAATAACATACTCTAATGAATTTAAAACATCCACGACATGTGATGAAATAAATATAAAAGATGAATAAACCAGCTGTCTTCACATCTATAATAATACTCTTTGAATCAAATGAATTCGAATACTAGAATAATTGGATGGAAATAGCAACCTTATCTAGGAATGAAAATGGATGGAATCTAAAGATGACAAGTCTGACTGCTCAACCTTGTTGCTCCCGCTTATGAACATCTGGAAAAGACTATTGATAATAATTCGGTCAGAGCCCAAAATTGCAAGAAGCATCTTACTATATCGATGCAATAATAATATGCAACTCATTTACTTAATTACATCAACCTATCAACACCACGTAAAAGATACCCCACCCCTCAACGTAATTGAAATAATCTATATGGGTGTCCTAACTCAAATAACAACTGATACTAATAAGTCTTAACTACTAGACTATTAATTAAGCTATCGCAATATCTTGAAATCACATCATAATGTAAACAATTATAAATATAAAGAGTACAACTAAGTACAATCCCCACTCCTGTCAACTGAACAATAATATATACAAGATATCATAATGCAAGAAATAATGTAATATATTATCTTTAAATAACATATTTATCATTGGGACTATAAAATAAAAATATAAGTCTCATAAACCACATAAAGACTTAAACCTTCGGTAATGCTCCCGTAACTTTATTCGTAAACCGGTAGGTGTCATACCATACCTAATGGATTTAAAACATGCACACAAAAAATGGAGGATCACCACACATTCACACCATCATCTAGTCACATACTATACCCTCTGATGGATAAAATCATCCACGTCTCCATGTCAAGAGATAAAGACCAATTGAATGCATGGTTAATGACATCGACCTCCACACAACCTGCTAAATTAGTTAGGATCACGATACCTGATCCCAAAATCCTTTCAAATTCACAACCTCAACAAATACATCTCCCAAGAGCCACATACATGGTATGCTTATATCCACACACAATTATATGTAATAAAATATAAACATGGGATATCGCATAACACTTGCATACCAAATTTATGTCCTAGTTCCCAAGGGTGGACTCCGAATTAAACGTAGGTTTACTAAACTAAATTCCAAAATAGGTGTAACCCTATGATTTCCCCGAATTTCCATGTATAAATATAAATACACACCTCTAACTTTAATGTATATAAATCACTAAACTAACCCAAAGTCCAAAGGAAATAACTAATGAACTAAGAAAAAGAAATTAAAGAAAAATAATAATTTAAAAAATAGAATTTGAGCACTTTCCTCCTAACCCTGCCAATATAGCATCCCGGTGCATCCACTATAGCGGCCCAAAAAGGAATTGTGGTGGGAGGTTCCCATGTTTCCCTATTCTCGAAAACTCTTCTACGACGTCCATCTGTGAACAAAAACTAATTATGTTCAACTTATATCCACCATTAATGTTCCTCAAACCATCAAATCAAATCCAGATCAACATTTTTTCACTCCTAAAGGTCCATAATTTTATTCTTCACATCATAGTGTTCAAGCCGACCAAGAACAATCTATCAAAATCATAACCTTTAGTACATCTTAATTCAGAATTCACCATTAGATTGGGTTTCACTATTTATGTATCTTCTATTAGGAATCTATCATCGGAGCACAAAAATCATCACTTGATGCTGTAAAAAAAATACGTGGTTCAAGTGTAAATTTTTCACAACAAATTGTATTTGGGTAAGTACGAAATCATATTCCGCAAGGATTGAACACTCCTAAGAGAAGTAAAGTGGGTTAAAGTATATTCTCTAAACACCACAAAGGGAAAATGTAAAAGATGATTTGTTGTTTGAAGTTGTGATATTAGTTAACCTCTATCCTAACATACATTTAATTAATGGAGAACGAGTAAACTATGAATATAAAAAGAAACATTTTAAGAAAATCTTGTGTTCAAGAGATAAAAGGGATTGAGGTCCATTCTCCCAACTTGGATTTGCTAAGAAGCTGATGGGATTTAGTCCAAATTAATTCTAACCGATCATAACTAATTAAGTCCAAACATCAACTATATAGAGACTGAACTCCTCAATGGAAGATAAAGGGATAATTACTTATGGTTCAAGATGGGTTGGAGTTGTAGTAAAACATCAATCACTACTCTTCAATGATAAGGGAAGTAAAGAAACTAGGATACTGCAATACCAACACATGAAGTTCCATTAGAACAATTATAAACCAAACCCTAAATATGAAGTTCAATCATCAAAATTGGAGTCATGATCCACAACCTATAGGACTAGCCACTCATGGTAGAAACCAAGTATAATATGCAAGAGAACAACATAACTAAGCAAGTCATCTAGTTAAATACAAACCAACACAAGAGATGGAAATAAAATACAAATGAAAGATAATAAATAAAGTAATGAAGAAGTAGGTGAACAAAGCTTGCATTAAAACCAACTAACTTTAATGTAATCAATGTTTTACATGTAAGAAGGAACCATAAATGCTCCTGACCTAGGAGAGAGAAAGGAGAGTTTCTAAACATAGAAACTTTCTAATAAAGAATCTCATCCTTTACAAGAGGGAAAACAAAGGGAAATACATAAAAATCTCGAAAAGGGAAAACTCGCAATTACAATGAAATAAAGTCGAATTCAATCGGTCTGAGACCTTGATCGATTCATATATGAAAATAGCTGCACTAGATGGAATCGAATCGACTTGACCTGAGGCCCAAATCGATTTGTACCGACTTCCAAAATGAGAATGGGGTTGGTATAGCATAATTATGCCCTTGCACCAAAGAACTCTCCGTAACTTATTCGTTGTAGCTCGAATTCATGTGTCATTAGAGACCACACGAAGATAACTCGAAGATCTTCAGCGTTCGTTAGAGTTCGAGATCAAAATCCAAATGCTGAATATACTAAAATGCCCCCAATATTGTGACTGTCAATAGAACTTTCTCGGGATTCAAACAAACTTCAAGTCATCCATTCCCGACACCTGTAAAATCTCAAATAAACCACGCACAAAATATATTGTGAAAATAGGGGTTAATTAATAAATTAGCATAAGTTTCGGGAATAATGTTCATGACAATGCTAGAATGCCCAAATTAATGGGGGTTTAAATGCAATAATTGTGATTAATCACACCCCCTAACTTACACATTGCTAGTCACGAGCAATGAAGTATAAAGGAACAGATCCATAAATACAACCACAATGAATGAAATATACACAAAGAAAAAAAATTCCATTTTCCCAGGCGAATGATTACATTTAGAATATACAATAAGCCGTTGAACACCTACGCGACCCTAGGGGATGAGTTTTGTCTAGTGAGGATTTTTAGGGATTTTACCCTCAAACATCAAGCCTTATCATACAATTATAACTCAAAAATTGATGCAAATCTCAACAATAACAAAGAAAGCATAATTTATCAGCAAAGTGAACAATGCTCACACAAAAGTCTGCAATTATTGACATTGCAAGAGTAGCTTCAACAAAAACTAAAACCTTGTAAATGTGAAATAAGCGAAAACATATGGTAATTTTGAGTTGGAAAAACTTTCATAAACCATGTAGACGCTAAAGCATGCATGACTTGAGTTCTCTTCGGTTGTTACACTCAATAAATTAAAGCACTCAGAAACGAGATTAAACACACACGAGACATGCGAGCATAAGGAGTATTTGTCAAAGGAAACTAGGTCACGCACATGTCATCAATTGAAGAACGATATATAAAAGTGAAAAATAAAATCTTATGAAAGGATATTTCATATTAACCAAGGTGAAATTCACTCTAATTGATTATCACCAATGTTCGACCTTCGAATGAACTTCACCCTAGGATCAAATTGGACTTGTCAGATATGTAACTTGGGCAAGGCTAGGGTGTGGAAATGAAAGTCTATTTATGGGAGAAAAGGGGATTGGGGAATAACACTTGGGCTAATGGAATTAGTGGAAAATTTCAAAAGTGGAATCTCAAATTACATAAGCAATATATCCATGAGAGTAAGACTGTTATTTTTATACACACGGTGAAATGGGATTCACGCAATTTGGAACCATTTATTCTATTTTTCTTGTTTCCTTTTTATTTTCTTTTGTTTTCTTTTCTAGCCCACTAATTATATTTATTCCAATCCACATAAGACGAACATCATTCAATTCCAGTAATAATACCAAATCAATGTACGGAAGGTGTATATAAGGGTATAAACTCCAATGTGGAGTTGGTTAGATGATTTGGGAACAAAAAGAAAGGTCATAATAGGGATCAACGGGGTTGACTAGGGAAATGTATATAGGTAAGGCTAAGGTCGTATGGGTTAAATAGAAAAGATGGCCTATGATTCTTTCCTAGGGTTTCATATGATTATCGGGACTCATCACTTTTGAAAATCATGATCGAGTGTCAATTTCATGATGAAATGAATTAATATGCATATAATGAAAAGAAAACGAGATTGTCAACAAGATATATTTTTCAAGAAAGAGAAAGAGTAATTGTATACACTCGTAAATGAAGGTATGTCTCGAATCTCACTTATATAAGTTTATAAAATGCACTTTATGATCAAAGATATAGAAAAGATTTAAACAAAATCATAAACAATTACTTGTGTGTGGTGCTCACGGGCTTCATAGTTTAATTTATGAAGTTATTCAAAATGTTAACAGTACATAGGCTAAAGGTTAATAAATCAGAAATTCTAAACATGCATCATTTTTATACAAAATGGGAGGGCGATCATATACATAATCATTAGAGACATGGGAGAAAAAGGAGAATTTGAATTTTTTAAATATATATTTTAAATAAATATAAATGAGAATTATTTATAACATGTTAATCGTTTTCAAAAATGTAAATAAAACCCCCTAAGTTGAAACATACATTGTCCCCAATGTCAGTAAGGACAAAAATGGAAAAGAGGGTGAGAAAATGTCACCCCATAAGGAGCAAACCCCGAGAAGCGCAACGACGTGCCTATTAACATGATAGTACTAAAACAAGAAATATATATAACATAAAGAGATATATAAATGATAACAATAAAAATAAATCATAATCATTTCATGAATATAATAAAGTAGTGTACAGTGGGTTCAAAATCCAAAAATGAGAGAAATTGCACGCATACATCCTCACTACCCTCAATTGACACAAATAAAAACCAACAAAACCCAGCAACAAAAAAAAGATAGTAGCATACCAAACACACAAGGGAAACTCCTATGGGGGACTCAAAGTACCGGGTGCATTGGGGTGACATGGCGTATATGGATAATAAAAATAGTGCAGTATCAGCGCACCCCCATGCATGTGAGGATACATCTCCATCTGCATATGGGGTCATTCTTACCTCTCGTAATATTTCTAAATGATGTGAAGTACGCTTGGAGTCATCCATCCTAACCCCAACTTTCGAATCGGATCAGCCGAAGGCGAAACCTTCGGAACATCATTCATCTCACCTCCTCATCATCGATATCAGCCCTCTCACCCAGGTGGTCCATCATCCTCTTATTCCTCCTTGTACAGTAATCATCACCCAAGCACTTCCAAATTGCCTTTGCATTGAGTAGTTTGGGGAGCTTTGGAATCTTATCAGTCGAAACTACCTCATATCTGTCATTTTTGCAAATCTGAGAAACAAGTCGTGCATTTGGGAGAGTAGTTGCTCCCTTGTCACAATAGGCGGCACCTAACATTTGTTGTAACACTAAGGCAGGAAGGTTAATGACCGAGTCATTTGATAACAGTTTGTATAGAAAATGGGCTTGTTTGGATTGGAGGACAAATTTTATTTGGGTAGGAATGATGGTTTTGACGGCCATGAGATGAATGAGACGGTGTATATCGAGAATGCCAAAAGTGGGGAAAGTGTCCCCAACCCATACTTTTTCTGGAGCTATCCGCACTATTAGGGTTTCATTCGAGAGCTTTACCGCATTATCATAGATGGGGTAATCGTAATCATCGGGATTTGCAGCCTAGTCAAGTGCAATGCTAAGATAGGATTTGAAATTGAAATCCTCCCACCCTTTACATATGCTTCATAATTGTTGTAACCCATTGATATGAGCGAAGAATAAAAATGGCGAATGTGTTCCTCGTTCACATCCTCATCTTTGGCCAAGCGGGCCTACCATGAGATTTTGTTCAGAAAATGTCAGACGGAGGTGAGAAAATTCTCTAAGTGGACCTACCTTTCTATCGCAATAACTCGGGTCGATTTGAACTTGGACCTATAACAATATCTCTCTTCTTTATTTCAAAAAGTCTCAAAAGCCATTTGTCCCATAACTTCATTAGAGGATGGTTTTAAAGCCATAGAGATGTACAAAATTGCAATTTGATACACCCACCATTAGTGCGATGTAAAAAACATAAAATAAGTTCGAGAATTGTGGTTGAAATTGTTCGGAGGGTGCGCATAGGGAGAAATCGGTTGGATAAAGGTAGTCGACATGCACCACACCAAATACTGGGCCATTCATCATTTATGTAAGATAAAAGGTGCAAGATAGAAGCTTTTGTGAACACAAAACCCATTGGGGCATTTTATCGAACACATTATGTGCAATGTGTTCAAACTAGGATCAAAATTCCACTTGCAGAATGAAATAGCCCCGACAAATATCAGAGAAGCATGGAAATCAGTAAAGAATACTCTCAATGACTGTTGGATAAGCATGGAAATCAGTAAAGAATTTGGGCATTTCATTGAAGAATAAGCTACAAGTGAACACAAAGACATTTTACCCTACTTTGAACACAAAGAACACAAATTATATGTTGAAAACAACAAAAGAATTTTGGGATGTTTACCTTGAATGAGGATCCTTTAAGAAATGAAGATATCTTGAGTGGGGAAATGTATTTTTGGAAGAGATAAATCGTATAAATAATGGGTGCAAAGGGGGGAGAATAAAGTGGGCCTTATAAAGGAAAGGAGGAATTTTAAAGGACTTGCCAAACCGAATTGATTCGGTGGGGAACCGAATCGATTCGCGTAAGTTAGAATTCTACATTGGATGATATCGAATCCATTCGGATGGGGACCTTAATCGATTGGCTATACTCGATATTTCCACTGACACAAATCAAATCGATATGGATAGGTACCCAAATTTATTCGCTAACTTAAAAACCTGCACTGAACCAAATCGAATTAATTCAGTGATGGACCGAATCAATTTTCACCCGCTACTTTGGGATTCAACCTTCTACTTCATATGATAAAACATGAAAACCACACAAGGACTGATTTTAATTTGATTTCTTGGACCCAATGGATGTATAAAACACATGGAATGGTTCGGAACAAAAAAGTTGCAACCCCTCATATGCTGGGAGTTTCTTGACATAACAATCTAGGCACGGAGGAACCTATCAAACCCCATAAACGAGGTCAGGTAACGGAATTCATTCTGTTGAAGGGTATAATAACTCCAGAAATGGTTTAAGGGGTTGACCGTTCATCTTAAACACATCACCATATTTTAGATTCTCAATCTCAATATCACCATGAAGAAATAAGGTCTTTATAACATATAGACCTATCCACCTTGACCTAAATTTCCATTAAAATAAATGCAACCGAGAATTTTATAAGAGTACCTTTTCGAGACGGTGAAATGATTTTCGCAAAATGTTCTTATCATGTTTGTCCTTCAACCTCTCTTTATAAATTTGCGCACTCTCATAAAAATCATTTTGGATTTCCTCGTGTAAACCCCGGATTTTAATTTTCACAAGTAAAACAAACTTATAATTTCCTTTTATAAAACACGAGATGATGCGGAAGCGTTAGGATGATGGTTCAATTAAGACAGACAAATACCAAATTTGAATATTCTTAAAATTAAATCAAATTAAACCAAGTTAATTAATCCAAGCCCTAGAATTTTCCTAAGTCCTAATTATCAATATTCCGAAGTTAGGCCAAACCAATTTTTGCAAATGAATTGAGTTAAACAAATTTACCCAATATTTAATTTAAGTCCAAATTAAATTGAGTGTGATAATTTAAACCAAATTTTATCTTGAATTATCCTAAGCATGCGTTTTAACATATTTAAGCAAGATAAAATAAGCCAATCACACTATGTCGCAATGTACGAGGAAAAACCCAAGCCGGGAAAAAACCTCGGACGGCCCTAGCCACAAATTCACTAGATACAGAATTACACGTACAAGACAAAAGACTTACAACACACGACTCGATCCCTCTCAAGCCTCGACGCTTCTTCTTGTAGACACCTCTTTCTAGAGAATAACCTTGGAACACCACCGCGGTCTCGGAATCCATCGATAGGACTTTCTATGGTCACCGTCACCCGTACGTGAAGCCTTTCTCCAAGCGGGTAAAACAAAGTAAACAACTTCTCTTCAATTCGGTGTAGAGAAAACCGGTGCCAAACTCCAAGAAAGATATATGTATATGAGAACTTGGAATAAACTCATTTGGGTGTAAACACTAGAGTGATGGATATTTTTCTCTAAAAATCTCACTCAAAACTAGAACATTTTCCTTAAAACAATTTTCTCTCAAACTCTCTCTAAGAGATGAAAATAGGATGGAAAAGTTAAGTTGGAAAATGTTGTTCCCGTACTTGATAAAGTCTGAAAAAGTTGGTTAAAAACTAAGTGGGGAAGTGGGTGAAAAACTGCCAAAAAACTGCCAAAAATTGTTCCCGCCTGGCATCTCGTTCGAATGACATTTTGTTCAAACGACATTCTCGTTCAAACGACATTCTCGTTCGAACGAGTCTTCTAATGACTCTCTAGTATGGACTCGTTAGAAACTCGTTGGAAATCTCGTTAGAACGAATAATCTCGTTCGAACGACATTTCGAACGACGGACCAGTATACCTTAGTGGGAAGTCGTTGGCAAACTCGTTCGAACGACATCTGGTTCGAACGAAAAACTCGTTCGAACGACATATCGAACGAACTTCCAGAAATTTTGGAAAATTCGATTTTAGCCCAGAAAACTTTATAAACTTATATTAAAGTTTGATTTAATTCTTTCTGAAAATTAAAACACAGTTTTTATAAAACCTAACACCCAATAAACTTGTCCCAAGCTCCTATATATATAATATTGCACTCATACCTTGGGAGCATGGAACCATAGTTGATGACGTAGAAACGAGGCATGCAAACCGGCATATTTGATAAAGCTTTATACTCTTTGCCGCTTCGTCTTGAACAAACACTTCATAGTCTTGAGAATATTACAATTAAATACAATCCTATGAATAAATGTTTTTGTCCGGAATTGAGCCAAAACTCTATATGGACTCAATTGGAAATTTGTGTCCTAACAAATCTCCCCCCTTGGCTATTCCGGGACAAAAACCAAACAAAAATCCTAAAGGGCCGTCAAGCTCTACTAGACTCAAAACATAACCCACCCAAACTTGACTCAACCCAAGGATCAAACACTTTGCCATTGAAAGATGCCGCTTTAGTAGAATTCCTGCACACTTAAGAAAACTCATCAAATGCATAGGGAATATCAAAATATTAAATGCAATTAATTAATTACCCCCCGAAATTAATTCTACCCTTTATCAAACAAATGACATACTTAGAAAGACGTCTCCCCCTAAGATAAATCTCCTCCAAACGAAGATACGATAATAATAGGATTAGATACCATTTCTCCCCCTATCATTTACCATTCTCCCCCTTTTTTGTTCAGGAATAGAAAAAGGATAAAGAACAATTATAAAAGCATGTTGAAGCTTAAAGTGATAAGACATGAAAGGATATGGGCAACAAAAGCATAACTAATCCAAGATAAATACCAGAACTAAAGTATACGCATGGAAGGACTAGAAAACAAGGCAAAGGCAAAAACAAAATATCATATATATATGTACTATAAATATATCAAGAATGCACACGCACATATGTATAGATATAAACACACAAATGACACACACAACATATAATAGGAGTCTTTCACACTCGTATGGCAAAAATGTGTCATATGGAAACGGAAGTGTAGGGGTGTGAACTAGTAACGATTAAATTTAGACCCAACCACTTAATAAACATTCACGGAGTTCTCGTTTGATTGCAAGCTTCATCACATTTAAATATAACCTCTTGTGACAATATAGATTGAACTCAATGAACAAACATACACAATGCATACAAGCCTAGCATATTGATGATTCTACAAACCAATAGAGTCATGACATGAAATACGCAACTAGGATAAACGGACATTGTGCAAACCGTTGATATACCATCCAATCTCCCTCAATATGCATTTTTATGAATTTTGAATGAATATATCAATCAAACATAGGCCTTGGCAATTTATTTTCTTTTTAATGCCATATTTTCTGTTTTTTAGGCCTTTGGACCACGTATTTCTTTTAGGTCCATTCCAAACGGTGGCTTACTATCACAAAGGATCACTTAGTCCTTTCAGAGCCCTTCCCCGTGCACATTTATATTTATCATGTTTTCAATTTTCACACAAATCTCACATGCAACGGATTTTGACATGCACTAGTCCTCCTAAGTCACAAATATGTAGATGACAAGATTGGTAGGAGAACACCTCACATAGCTCAAATATACATATGAAGTTAAAAATTCAAAGGAGCTCGTGCATGTGTGAATAGAGGCATATAAAAATAGAATTCATTTGAACAACACAAAATCCAACTACTCCATAACACTATGGTAAAGAACAAAATAAGGATTAATAATCTAAACCAAAAGTTCTAGCCACGTGGGAGCGTAAAAGATGGAATTCAAACACAAGTATATGTCACTTAAAGTGTGTCAAACTAAAATACACACAAAATAAAATCTTTTTGAGTTTTTGAAATTTTTAGCCAAAAATAAAAAATATATACTCAAAAGACAAAAAAAAATCATTTGAATTTTTCGTTAAACTTAAATTATCGAGAGATAAAATCCAAATGATAAACAAAAATCTTTTTGTATTTTTTTCATTTTATGCAAACAAAATGAAGTAAATATAATACAAAAGACAAACAAAAATCATAATTCTAGTATGTGATAAGCATGGAGTATAGACTAGAAAATGATTGAAACAAGCATACATTTAGCATGTGAATATAGCATGAAATACAAACGCTAAAGTATGCAAATACTAACACATTCATCCTTTAGATTTATCAAGGGAGGAAGCATGTGAAAGTAAATGAGAATCAAAACCCCTATTTTGTAAGGTAACCAAGTCGGATTTCCTAACCCAAATTAGCGAAGAATGATTATCTTGGGGTGTTGGAACTTTAACTACCGTGGTTACTTTACTATGGGATTTTCTAGGAGTTTGTTTAAGATCAAAACAAAATTTCCTAAGATGACCTTTTCGACCACAATGTGTACAAGTAAAAACATGTCGAAAAGATTTACCTAAGGAGTGATCATTAAAATCTTTCCTAGACGATTCTCCTAAAACATTGGTTTTGGCATTATGAGAAAATTCATTACAAGTATTGAAGCCTAAACCACAAGTGTCAATTTTAATTTGGACCGTTCCTAATATTTTATCTACTTTTTTCCGAACGACACTTCAAATCAAATTTGACATTACTAGAATCTTTTAATTTTTTTTCCAATTCTAAAATGTTAGACTCTAGTAAAACATTTCGCTCTTCAAAAGCAAGAAGCTCCTTTTTCAAGGATTCCATTAAACCCCTAAGGCTATCTCTTTCGCCTTCTACATATTCCAGCTTCTCTTGAAGAGTCCTCTCATGTGTCATAAGGTCCTCTATTAAAGTACTTTCATCAACGACCTTGACACTCTCTCCTAAACTAGCTTCTAACTTCAAATTAGCTCTTTTCAATTTGATAGATTCTTTATAAAGTTCTTGAAAAGCATTTTGAAGTTCACTCACATTAACCTCTTCTTCATTTTCACTCTCTTTCTTCTCCACTCTCACTATCATCGAAAACAAGTGAATCATAAACAATAACCTTGGAAGCATCATATGTTAATGTTTCATCAATCGATGAGTTCTCACTATCACTCACATGACTAGCCATAAAAGCCACAAATTTTTTCTTAGTGGGGGAATCGGGTCCCTCTTCCTTATCACTATCACTAAGGGTCGCATTATATGCAATGGGTCATTTACCCTCTTTCCTTAGTTTAGTGGGGCACTCATAAGCCCTATGGCCATAACCTTCACAACCAAAACACTTATTAGACTCGTCCCAATCTAAATTTTCATTACTAGGTTTAGGGATCTTCTCGGCTTTAGGGATATTCTCGCCTTTTTCATGCTTAGATGTTTCAAATTTCTTAAAATCATTTTTAAATTTGTCTTTATTAATTTTAAGAAATTTTCTAAATTTACGAGCAAACAAAGACATATCTTCCGAGTCACTATCACTCTCGCTCTCTACTACTTGTTTGACCTCTTTTCGGGCTTTTAAAGCAACGCCCTTTTCGATTTTCTTTTTAGTTTTAGAGGGAAACATATCTAGTTCATAGGTTTGTAAATCACCTACAAGCTCTTCTAATTTCGTAGAGGCCAAAGTTGGTAAAGAATTTAAAACGGTCACTTTTGGAATAAATCTATCGGGTAGGGACCTTAAAATTTTCTTTACAACACGGTTGTCGGGTATTTTCTCTCCCAAGTTAAAAGATGATTTAACAATATCAGAAAGTCTAGCATAGAATGCATCAAAAGTTTATTTTTCATTCATTTTGATAGTTTCAAATTGAGTGGTGAGGTTTTGGAGTTTTGAAGCTTTAACGACACTTGTGCCTTCATGAGTTAATTGTAAAATATCCCAAGCTTCTTTAGCAGTCTCACACGTCATAATGCGTCGGAATTCATCAGGTGTGACAGCGCTAAACAAGGCATTTAAACCTCGGGAATTGAAATTAGCAAGTTGAAACTCATTTTCAGTCCATCTATCGACGGGTTTGGGAACACGCTCATTTTCAACTAAATAAGTTGGTGGGGGCCACCCGTTAACAACAGACATCCAAACTCTCTGGTCGATAGATTTTAGTGCCGATTTCATTCGCGCTTTCCAATAATCGTAGTTTGAACCATCGAAAATAGGAAATTTTGAAAATGGGGAAAATTCCATTTTACCCAAAAATGATTTAAGGATCTTTAACGAAATAATTTATCCCTTTGGCTCTGATACCAATCTGTAAACCCCGGATTTTAATTTTCACAAGTAAAACAAACTTATAATTTCCTTTTATAAAACACGAGATGATGTGGAAGCGTTAGGATGATGGTTCAATTAAAACATACAAATACCAAATTTGAATATTCTTAAAATTAAATCAAATTAAACCAAGTTAATTAATCCAAGCCCTAGAATTTGCCTAAGTCATAATTATCAATATTCCGAAGTTAGGCCAAACCAATTTTTGCAAATGACTTGAGTTAAACAACTTTACCCAATATTTAATTTAAGTCCAAATTAAATTGAGTGTGATAATTTAAACCAAATTTTATCTTGAATTATCCTAAGCATGCATTCTAAATTATTTAAGCAAGATAAAATAAACCAATCACACTACGCCGCAATGTACGAGGAAAAACCCTAGATGGGAAAAAACCTCGGACGGCCCTAGCTAGAAATTCACTAGATACGGAATTACAAGTACAAGACAAAAGACTTACAACACACGACTCTATCCCTCTCAAGCCTCGACGCTTCTTCTTGTAGACACCTCTTTCTAGCGAATAACCTTGGAACACCACCGTTGTCTCGGAATCCATCGATAGGACTTTCTATGGTCACCATCACCCGTACATGAAGCCTTTATCCAGGCGGGTAAAACAAAGTAAACAACTTCTCTTCAATTCGATGTAGAGAAAACCGGTGCCAAACTCCAAGCAAGATATATGTATATGAGAACTTGGAATAAACTCATTTGGGTGTAAACACTAGAGTGATGGATATTTTTCTCTAAAAATCTCACTCAAAACTAGAACATATTCCTTAAAACAATTTGCTCTCAAACTCTCTCTAAGAGATGAAAATAGGATGGAAAAGTTAAGTTGGAAAATGTTGTTCTCGCACTTGATAAAGTCTGAAAAAGTTGGTTAAAAACTAAGTGGGGAAGTGGCTGAAAAACTGCCAAAAAACTGCCAAAAACTTTTCCCGCCTGGCATCTCGTTCGAACGACATTCTCGTTCGAATGAGTCTTCTAACGACGCTCCAGTATCGACTCGTTAGAAACTCGTTGGAAATCTCGTTAGAACGAAGAATCTCGTTCGAACGACATTTCGAACGACGGACCAGTATACCTTAGTGGGAAGTCGTTGGCAAACTCGTTCGAACGACATCTTGTTCGAACGAAAAACTCATTTGAACGACATATCGAACGAACCTCCAGAAATTTTGGAAAATTTGATTTTAGCCCAGAAAACATTATAAACTTATATTAAAGTTTTATTTAATTCTTTCTGAAAATTAAAACACAGTTTTTATAAAACCTAACACCCAATAAACTTGTCCCAAGCTCCTATATATATAATATTTCATTCATACCTTGGGAGCATGGAACCATAGTTGATGACGTAGAAACGAGGCACGCAAACCGGCATATTTGATGAAGCTTTATACTCTTTTTCGCTGCGTCTTCAACAAACACTTCATAGGCTTGAGAATATTACAATTAAATACAATCCTATGAATAAATGTTTTTGTCCGGAATTGAGCCAAAACTCTATATGGACTCAATTGGAAATTTATGTCCTAACACCTCGAATTCATTGAGTTGGAGCATCCATTTCTTCCCGTCTTTATCTAAATCAAAGTTCATTTTTTTATTTTACCAATTGGCCCTGTGCTCATGTTCCACGGGTAAATGGTAAGGTTTTCCATACACAAGCCTAAAGGAGTACATACCAAGGGGCATTTTAAAAGTCATGCGATAGGCCCACAATGCATCAATTAGCCTTAGAGACCAATCCTTGTGGTCGGGATTAATTGTCTTCTCTAGGATATGTTTGATCTTTCAGTTGGCCAACTCGGCTTGGCCATAAGTCTGACGGTGGTAGGTCATTCCAACCTTATGAATGACCTCATAATTTTGCATTAGATTGGAAAGTGGACCATTGCAAAAATGGGTTCCGTTGTCACAAATTATCGCTTTTGAAGTCCCGAATCCAAAAAGTATGTGTTCCTTTTCATGAACACAATGATAACTGTAAAATCAAACCATCCAAATGAAATAACCACACTAGATTAATAAATCCCAATCGCAGGACAAGGAATGAAACAAAATAATCACAACAATAGTTAAATCTTGAAATAATATAGAATACAAGTCTTTCTCTAAACTAAATAAAATATGGAAACGGGTGACGCATGCCCTAACTGAGAATAACTAAGTAAAAGAATGGAAAGACAAGAATGTAGTCGTCTACTGTAAGGACCTGCAACTTCCACACTAGCTGAAACACATCAAGGGTCCAAAGATCTAGGCATGACGCCCCTGTGGTTGGACACCTGTAATATATACACACAAGAGGAAGAAAAGATGATAGGAAACGGGTCAGAGCCAGAGCGTAAAACATCTTTAAAAATAGTTTAGCACGCATATGAAATGCTTACTAGTTGATATTATATACATGTTAGTGCCGCGACACTCACTTGAGAATTCTCACCCCTCAACTAGTGTGCACGCCTAACATACTAATGAAATAATCTGGATAAAGCTAACTCAATTCACTAGTCTAACACAATACACTAATCTTATTCAATTTTCCCTCACCAAATTCTATTTCAAGTAATCGCATAACTATTGTTTATATCAAATAAACTTTTCTTATGAATATATTAGGCCATTTATATTCGTCTCAATACCTACTAAAGTTCGCAACCACTTATTGCATTTACTATGAATTATTCAATTCGTACCTACTTACAAGCACAGTAGATTAATGACATGTATATATATTTAACACACATAATATATATACTAATAGGGCACCCCATATGAATATATGGTGTCGACATACTCTGTTATCAAGTCCTCGTATCTCTCATATAAAGGGAAATACTAGTTCGGAATCACTCTCGAACTGTATTAACACAAAACACACATATTGGAGGCGAAGCATAGTTTCCAGTCACTAAGAGGTCAGCACAAACCCTCACATCTCTTAGGACCATTTGACTATCATTATCAGATAGCTTGTATCAAGGATCCCAAGCTCTAGGGTACAAGTCAATATCTCCTATAAATGTCCAATCGAGCTAAGACTGTCCTAGTGCGAAAACCTCCGTGATAGCAAGTAGCTCGGTTATGATTATGCACAGATAAATAACATTTTACATATACACACATGCACTTGGTTAAATATATATATTCAGATTGTTCATTTGGGTACACTCATGACCCGTAATATTATTCTAACCATATATGGCACATATCACCTGAGTCCTACGTATAATTGAACCATTTTTTTTATTTTCAATTACCTCCATTCCTATGTACTTATCGTCCCTCGAAGTGCTTCATCTTAATATATGTAAAATTAGTAGGTGTACCCTCACTACCCTATGGGTCAAATTCTTTCTTGAGTCTCACAGGACTTAACTTAACGTACGCACGATTTCTATTTACTTTTATGCCCCTGATATCCCATGGTTACATCTCGCATAAGTTGTATTTCCCGGACCCTACTTAGACCCTACTACTCCCTCTTATGTCCCATTATGATATTTAAATTATGTCCAAGGGTCCCTACCCATTTTGATCGAAGTAACATAAAAGGGGAGAAATGTTCAGTTTCTAGGAGGGGTCGATCGATCGATGAAAAGGGGTCGATCGATCGAACCAGTCGATCGATCGACATTCTTGAGTCGATTGATAGATCTAGCAGTTGTTGCCCAAATTCGGCAATTTTATGCGTACGAGTTCCTTCCATTAATTTTACCCAAATCACAATTAACAAGTCCCAAACTCCCAACCAAACATAAGGAACATTATATAATAATTTTTGATGATTTCTAATGTAAAACTTCCATTAATTCATCAAGAACCATCATCAAATCAATTAAATTCAAGAAACTACCCTTTAACCCTAGTTTATTTTATTTCACATGAATTCCATTGATATTCAGATTCCTATCTCTACTGGGCATCAATTTCGTGTTCATCAATCTAAATCCAAAAATGGAATCATCCTAACATGATTTCATTCTGCAATTTCAACATAAGTTTCCCAAACATCAATTATCTTTTATGAAACATAAACACTTTTCTCCTACAAGTTAGCATGGATGTGATATATAGCAAATAACAAGTTAGGTACTTGCCTCAGAATTGAAAGTCTGGTTCACTGGTGATGATGGGTATGGTTTCGATCTTCGTTCCCCGATCTACTCGTTTGTGGTGGAATTTTGTGAGAATGGTGTAGGTAGGGTGGTTCTCTCCCTTGGAGCTTTCTCACTTCCTTAGCATCTCTGCAACTCTAGAGTTTTCTAACCCTCGAGGACTTTCTTTTCTATAGGTAAAACTCTCTATTTTCGTCATTAATTAAGGCCAAAAAGGAAAAATTACCAAAATGCCTTCTCGGGTTGTCGGTTAGACCTAAAAACGTTCCGAGAACCGAACTAAACCCCGAGTACACTTTTTTTTACCATCTCGACCCTTCCGGACGCGTTGGCTCACTCGAAATGACCATATGAGCAACTTATAATTTATTTACTTTATTCCAATAATTTAGTCCTGAAACGACACATGCGCGTCCCGACTTAATTTCTATAATCGTCGTATTATTCACTCGCGACAATTTTAATAAATTCAATTATATATACTACTTTACTCATAAAGAAATATTCAACAAAAATTTCCACCAAATAATTACTAACTCTCGTCACGCTAGTAAATATTTATTTTAAAATCAGGATTAATATTAAATTATTTTATCCCAATTTAATTTAATAAATCCCAAATTAAAAGCCATTAAATTACGGGGGTATTACATACTTCCCCCTAATAATGGAATTTTGTCCCGAAATTCAAAAAAGTAAGCTATACCTAGTAAAAATATCTTCCATTATTCAAAACCAACTTCAGAGTAATGCTCGATCACTATAGCCTCCGCTCACAGTAAGCTTGTTCAACATATTCGACACCTTATCAGTTATAGGGTGACTACGCAGTAACGGCACCTCCTCTTGTCCTCCTACCAACCAACATTCGAATAAGAATAGCTTAAACATCATTGGTTGCATTATCTCCATACCATTGGGAGGTTGCACCTCACTACGTGCCACTTCCCGTATTCATCTAAACACAAAACTCCCATCCAGAGAGAAATCATATGAACGTCTGACCACTCTTGTGAGTTATTTAAATCTCGGTTCCTAGCAACGTAATTCTTACGACAGTCAAAAGCCACCTAAGACAGTTTATGGTTATTCCACCTTAATCATCGATCTCTAGCTCTCGATCAATCCAAAATCTCGATAAGTACCTTGTCCAAAATAAACACGTACGAGTGTTTACACAACTCTACCATTAGGTAACATCCTCTCCCAATTATCGTACTATACTTAACTGACTATCTATATCCTTTGTGGAAATAAAATGATCACAATGAGTCCAAAATCTTTCTCATACAGTCCCACTAGTCGTTAATCACCTTCTCCTACTACTCGGGCTATAGGTGATACAACCTAATCAAAACAAAATGTTATCCCCACTAGCTCCTGAAATCCTAAGGGGAAAGTGGGGTTCAACTATCTCATCCTTGTTTAGAACAATACCAAGTAGGACCCCGTTCCAGCGCGATCCTTCTTTTCAAAGGAAGACTGGAGCACACTATCTAATATTGTAAATCACCGTAAAGGAACAACAATCGCTTCCTTCTTGGTCAACTTCTTCCACACATTTAAAGGAACCCTTGACCTTACCTGGAGGTTGGCGCCCATCAATGAAATTTACTAACTTGATTGCCTTCTTTCGTTACCGGAATCGTCGGCTTGATACAAAAATTTTTAGCTGATCATTTTACTCCAACCGATTTCTATCGATGAGTAGTGCACGCAGAGACTAATCACAATGTTCCACTCAACAACGACTTCCACTTATAATGCCTCACATTAAGTAGTACTTAATACTCTTTTTATTCCCTCGGCGCAATGCCACTCCAAAATTTTCCATTATAATTAAATGTTTTGTCTTCTCTGCGATACCCCTTTTTAAATGGCTTCCCATGACCTTTCAACTAAGTTAGGGTGTGCTACTACGATCGCACCCGTATATGTGGATTATCGTCCTTCTCACTTGATGCTTAACCCACTCCACAAATTCCATTTTGTTATATTAGTCCCACAAGCATTTATTTCACACATATATTCCCACATCTCTTTTTCCCCGGGAAATTCTGACATCAGCTAACTAGGGTGCCCATACCCTTTAAATCCTGCATACTGGTGTAAATATCACATATGCTTCATACATAACACCTAATTCTTTATTTCCCCTATATTCGCAACGGGGTTGTACCACCCGGGCATTCTCAGTCACCCCAAAATTCAAAATTCAAAATCCTCCTTAACATTTCTCTACCCTTCAACCTGTGAGTATAAAACAAAACTTTCAATACTTCTTCACCACATAACTGGATCCACTGGACCTATATCGTAATTTAACTCCCGACTCATAGCTATAATTACACACTTTTATATGGACCGAGGTACAGGACTCATGGACAAATAGCCAAACATCTCCCTATGTCCAACCTTGTCCTATGTTTCATGCGTGGGATGTCTCGCAAACCGAAATTCAAACAAGGAACACCCATGATACACGACTACCTATCATGGTCGATTATCGAAATCCATTAGACCCTCAGTCCATATCATATACCCCATATACTCCCGTCTCTCGATATAAAAGTCACATATCCATCCGCAATTACATTTAAATGAGGAACTTTCTTCCAAAAAAGGTATTATAACTCAACATTTATGGTAATCACATTCCATAAACCTCTTACACATATAATCGGTACTCTCAAAATCCTTCCCCCAGGCATACAAATTTAAGTCTTAACTCCCACGTCTCTAAAGGAGTGATATAACAATGCGCTCTTCCTATTTCCAAGACCTTGAGTGCTATACATAATAACATGTAACTCTTTCCACCAATAGTAGACACAATGCACTCCAAACCATATCAATAAAGTCCCTATACACATCGGGACCTATGAAGATAATAACAAACTGATCCAGGAACTCTTTGAACACCCCTATTCCTTAAGTCCATAAATATGGCTGGAGCATTGGTTAGCGCGAACAGCATAACCCAAAATTTGTAGAATCCATACTGTGTCAAGAAAGTAGTCTTTGACACATCCTGCTCCCTAATCCATAAGTGACAGTATCCTGATCTCAAGTCTATCTTTAAGAATAAGGAAACCCCTCTCAACTAGTCAAATAAGTCATTGATTCGGAGTAACGAATAATTATTCCATATTGATATGCCATATATGTACCCCACAGCTCAGAGACACAAACCCCGGCCAGGGAGATGACCGAGGTTAGAAGGGCCCCAGATTGGTGACCAACGGTCTCGTCCTAAGAAAGGTCAACCATGGCCGACGTTACTAGTTGCCTCATAGCCAGACAATAGCTGAGGTCTTCATAATCCATGGAGATAGTAATCCGTTAGGTCGGTCGAAGCCGACATCATGCCTACATCATACATCAACCTTGGCTGGGTCGAAGCCGAGGAAGCAGAGACTATACAATCATCGCAATCAGCCTCGGCTGGGAATCAGCTGACATTCCTGCTACTCCACCATTACCTTAACCCATAACGACATTACAACTCCACCTGCCTTACCTCGGCTCTCCTACTGAGCCGAGGTCATCGGTATCACCTGAGGACATCCGAGCTTTTACACGTTCGTGTATAACTTGGAACACGTGGACAAATCTATTATAACCAAATTATTCCCTCCATGTGAGGGAATATTGAGGTCATCATTACTTAGTTGAGATGAGCCAGGTGTCACTCTCATACTGGCTCGATGTTCATTCACATACTCATTGCATGCTTATGGGTACATTACACCCCCAGGCACTATATATAGAGGTTATCCTCTACCTTGCAAGGGGTTCTGAAATTACAATCCTTGCTGAAACTGTGTCAAATTATACAGTAGAGAGAGAAAAGCTTGAGAGGTTGTATCCATGGCCATTAGTGACTTCATTAAGTGATATTACTCACACACACTCATAGTGGACGTAGGTCAGATTGGCTGAACCACTTACATTCAAGTGTTCATCCTCTTCTCCTCACCTCAATCTCTTATATTTAGTATATTCTTGTGCTTCCATTGTTATCACTAGTTTGAGCTTACAAACACCTTGACTGGTGGTGCTATTTACAGCATCATCATTTTGGCGCCGTCTGTGGGAACGAGAAGCTGTTTCTTCCTCTTTTTCTTCTTAACCTCATCGGAGACTCTAGTGGTGAACCAGGCCTCACCCCATGCGTGGAGATATTTCACCATTGAAAGAGGTCCTTTAAGGTATTAAACTCATCTACTACACCAGCTCTTTAGTGTTAATGTATGGCACCGGAATTACCACCACCTCTTCCCCCACCTGGTGTTGGAGGACCTAGTTCCAGTCACCGCCTCAGTCCGAAATGGCGGAGGTGGCAGCACTCTTGAGGTCTTTGGCTGCAACGCAACAAGTAATGAATGAGCAGTTCGCATAACTGAGTCAAAATATGATAAGGCCACTTGAAGTCTCACTAGAGATGATTACTCCGGCGGCTCCACCCCAGGCGCCACGAAAAGACCAACCTACACCCCAGCGGAGGAGGGACGTTGCTGACCCTAGGCGTTTACACCTGGGAAGGAAAGGACACCCTTGCCCGGATGATAGGTATGATGATTTAGAGGCGAAAGATGTTCCAGAAGATTGTTGGGAGCCGTATGAGGTTTCAAATAACACAGTTTGACCTATCCAGTAGAGCCGAGGTTGTGGGGGCAGAAGAGGTGAAGAATCCCAACAAAGAGGATCATCTTTTGACCGATTGAGCAGATGGTCGGCCTTCGAAAGGCTCATACCAATAAATGAGTTAAGACAGAGGTTGTCCAGCTCGAGAAGTGTAGCCGACCTATAAAGGGATGAGGGGAAACATCGGCCTCATCAAGGCTGATCCCACATAGGACAAGGTAGAGACCAGGAAGAGGTCAACAACCGACGTTGTTCTACGGATGGGGAACCCTCATTCCACCCCTTGGAGGTGGATGGGGATAACCTCGTCCACGCCGATGTTGCAAGACCATGGAATGACTATATCCAACACCTTGAGGAAAATATAGGAGACCTCATCAAAAGCTAGGACCCACTACAAAGAGGTTTCTCAGAGGGCTCTCTGTTCGTGGCTAAGATAGTTAGCTTCCCAACCCCTACAAAGTTCAAGCCACCTACGGTGTCTCCCAAGTTTGATGGTAGTACCAACCCTAACATCATATTGAGATGTACTAATTTGAGGCGGACATTTACTCAATACCAGATGAGATGAAGTGTCGGGCATTCTCCAGCACTTTAATGGGAGTTGCACATATCTAGTTTACCTCTCTCCCGAAGAACTCAATAGAGAACTTTAAGGGCTTGGCTGAACGGTTCATTCACAATTTCTATTTTGGGATAAGACCTCAAAAGAAGACCACCCGTCTGTTGTATGTCAAGCAAGGCAAAAATGAAAGTCTAAGAGATTACATTGCTAGATTCAACAAAGAAAAATTGGAGGTGGAACATTATGAAGAGAATATAGCTATGACCGCTCTCATAGGAGGTCTCCGAAAAGGGAAGTTATGATGGAAGCTCGCAGAAGACCCTCCCAAGTTCATGGCAGAGTTGTTGGCAAGTGAAGGTAAGGTCATGAATGTTGAAGAGGCCATGGCCGCAAAGTATGAGGATGAGAGCGGAAGTGGCAGCGGGAAGTTCCAAAGAAATAAAGATGGAAAGAAGAGGTTAGTTGATGACAAGTTTGCAGGTTATACCCCTCTAACTGTAAGCTGCGAACACATCCTCAATAAGATCAAGAATGATCGGTCTCTAAGATGTCCAGAGAAGCTGAAGGCTCCTCCACATAAGAGGAACCATAACTTGTGGTGTGAGTTCCACCAAGACCATAGCCATATTACAGACAAGTGCTTCGCCTTAAAGGATGAGATTGAGAAGATGTTGAAATACGGAAAGTTAAGGAAATATGTTGATGGAAAGGCTCTTAAAAGGGGAAGAGATGACCCTAAAAAGAAGGGAAACGATAGATGTCGTGACGATACTCCAGCAAGAAGAGACGATGACTCGGAGGGTGATGACGAGGATGATCCCGACCTCCCACCAAAAGATGATAGCTCCCCGGTGAAGAGGGTTGGTATGATCTCCTTTGGTGTTAACACCATATGCGGAGGATTCGCAAGAGGTGGTTCTGAAGTGGATGATCGAAAATCTCATGTGGTAGAGGCCAAGTCAGTGGAAAAGCTAGAAGTGGTAAATCTGACGGCTTTCGAAACCAAGAAGAAGAGAAAGAAGGTGGATATCGACAATCTTATAGTTGGGTTCTCCAGACTCGACTTCAAAGGCATCCTAGCTCCGCATGATGACCCTTTTGTAATCACAACAAGGGTACATGGATGCGAGGTACAAAGAATCCTCATAGATGGAGGAAGTTCAGCGGATGTAATGTTCTGGCCCTGCTTCAAAAGCCTAGGCCTTAGTAGAGCTAGGTTGGTGACCTATCATCATTCGTTAATGGGCTTCAGCGGTGAAATGGTCCATCCATTGGGCATGTATGATATGGGCGTATGAATGGTAGATGAGTGGCCTAAGAGGTTGACCCGAAAGATCAATTTTTTTATTACGGACGAAAATGTCTTCTCGGCCTACAACCTCATCATAAGAAGAGTGGACCTTAAGGAGTTTGAGGCCGTGCCGTCGACGGTCCACCAGATGCTAAAATTCCTAACCCCTATGGGGTAGGGGAAGTGAAGGGTGACCAGACCATAGCACGATAATGCTACTTTAACTCAACCGAAGAGAGAGAGGCCCATAAGAGAGTAACTACCACATATAACATTAATACACTTGACCCTAGAGATGAAACAAAGTTGAAGAAATAAGAGGCCGCAGAAGAGGTAGAATCCATCGTCCTCATTAAGGACGAACCGAAAAAAACCATCCAGGTCGGCAATGCCTTAAAAGAAAAGATCAAGGAAGAGCTGATAAGTTTCTTAAAAAAGAGGCAGAGTGTCTTCGCTTGGAGCCACGCGGACATGCCTGGCATTGACCTTGAGGTTATGTGCCATAAACTCAACGTAACTAAGGATTCTATGCCAATGAAATAGAGACGGAGAGTTTACTCTATGGAGAAGTACGACGTCATCCGAAAAGAAGTCAGAAAGTTTCAAGAGGCTGAGTTTATCAGGGAAGTCATATACCCGGAGTGGCTATCAAACGTAGTCATTGTGCCCAAAGCAAACAGAAAATGAAGAATGTGCATAGATTTTATCGACCTGAACAAGTCTTGCATAAAAGACAACTATCCGTTACCTCAAATCGAGCAGATGGTAGATGCCACTACAGGGCATGAGCTCATGAGCTTCATGGACGCGCATTCAGGCTATAATCAGATCTTCATAGATGATGAAGACTCTGAAAAAATAGCCTTCATCACTGACAAAGGGACATATTGCTATAAGGTTATGCCCTTCAGCTTGAAAAATGTGGGGGCTATGTACCAACATCATGTGAATAAGATGTTTGAAAATTAAATAGGTAAGACTATGGAGGTGTACATAAACGATATGTTGACGAAGAGCTTAAAGACCTTCACTCACATGGCAGACCTAGAAAAGACCTTCGATACCATGGGCATATACAAAATGACACTCAATCCTGCGAAGTGTGTCTTTAGGGTAGGAGCTGGGAAATTTCTTAGATTCATTGTCAATCAGAGGGAAATAGAGGTGAACCCTGAGAAAATAAAAGCCTTGATCGACATGAAGACACCAAGAAATAATAAGGACATTCAGAGGCTCACTCGAAGAGTAGATGCACTCAATAGATTTCTTTCCAGAGTGACGAACAAGTGTCTTCCGTTCTTTAAGGTAATTAGAAAGGCCTTCGAGTGGGACAAAGAGTGTGATGAGGCCTTTAACCAACTCAAGTCTTATCGCGGATCTCCCTTGATCCTATCTGGGCCCATAGTGGGGGAGAAGTTGTATATTTATCTAGCAGTCTCTGAGTCAGCTATAAGCGCAGCAATAGTGGGAAGACATTGGGGTCCAAAGGCTTGTATACTTCAACAGTAAGGCTCTTCAAGGGTCTGAACAGAATTATCCTCGGATGGAAAAGTTGGCATACGCCTTGATACATGCTTCTAGGAAGATGAAGCCCTATTTTCAAGCTCATTCTATGGTCATCCTCACTGACTCCGCAATAAGACAGGTCCTCCACAAACCCAAGAAGTCAGGTAGATTAATGGCATGGGCCATTGAGTTAGGAGAGTATGATCTTACTTACCAACCCAGGGTAAAGGGCAAGCACTTGCAGATTTTGTTACTGAGTTCACATGGGAAGAAACCGAGGTTAAGAATAACGTACATATTACAAAGGGATCAAACAACAACGTCTTTCGAGACCTAGAAGAGGTTGTATCCAACAGAACCCGAAATGGAATAGCCGATAATGAGGAAGATAGGTACCTCTTCAAGCAAGGAATAATGTTAGAAGGAGGCTTCTCATCAGATAAAGATGTCTGGAACCTCTTTGTTGATGAGTCTTCTTGCGAAAGTGGAGGTGGGACAGGGCTGATACTCTTAGCCCTGGATTATATGAACGTTGAATATGCCCTGAGGTTTAACTTCAGGGCATCAAACAACGAGTCAGAATATGAGTCCATGATAGCAGGCTTTTCCTTGGCAAAGACCCTTGGGGTAAGACGACTCCTACATCGTGGTGACTCGAGGTTAGTTGTTAACCAAGTGATTGGAGTTTATAAGGCCAATGATGAAAAGATGGCCAAATACCTAAATAGGGTACGAATGATACTAAAAGGTTTTGAAGAGGTAAAGATGAAGAGAATACCTCGACAAAATAATAGCCACGTGGATACATTAGAAAGGTTGGCTTCAGCAATAAGGATAGACATCAGAAGGATAGTTCTAGTTGAGATCTTGCCCAAGGCGACCATTGAAGAAGAAGATGTTAGTAACCCTTAACTCAATTTGAACCTAGGGAACTCATGGATGGACCCCCTAATCAGATATATCCTAGAGGGAGAACTGCCAGAATCAAAGCTAGAAAGGAGGAAACTAAAGTACAGAGCTGCAAAGTTCTCAACAATAGGAGACGTCCTATATAAGAAAGGATTTTTATCACCTCTCCTCATATGTATCCATCCCACAAAAGTTCCACACATCTTATCGGAGGAACACGAGGGTTCTTACTCCATTCACATAGGAGGAAGACCTTTGGCTAAGAGGATTATTACGCAAGGATATTGGTGGCCAACCTTGGCCAAGGATGCTGCAGCCTAAGTGAAGAGGTGCAATAAATGTAAAAAATTCTCCACCATCCCCCATCAACCTCATCAGCCTATGACGTCAATGAGTTCTCCTTGTCCATTCGCAGTATGGGGAATCGACTTGGTGGGTCCCCTACCCAGACCCGCGAACAACTACAAGTTTTTGATAGTTGCCATTGACTACTTCTCCAAATGGGTAAAGGCCGAGCCGATGATCACGATTACAGAGTAGAAGACCTTCAAATTTATCTGAAAGAACATCATATGCAGACATGGTCTCCCAAACACCCATATCTCGGACAATGGCACTCAGTTCAAAAATTCTTCCTTAGAAAAATATTACGAAAGAGTTAGGTTAAAGCAATTTTTCTCTTCTCGTGGCCGACCTCAGACAAACGGTCAAACTGAAGTCTCAAAAAGAAACAATCCTCGACGGGATCAAGAATAGGTTAGAAGAAGCTACGGGAAGACGGACTGAAGAGGTTTATGTTGTGTTATGGTCGTACAGAACAACAGCTAGGACACCAACGGGGGAAACCCCATTTATATTAGCGCATGGCTCAGAAGTTGTCATACCAACTGAGGTAGGGCTCCCCACTCACAGGGTTCAGGCTTATGACCCTAAGAAGAATGAGGAGGAGAGGATACTTGACCTGAATCTGATTTAAGAGACAAGGGAAGACATAGAGATCATACAGGTAGCTTACCAGCAAAGAACTGCAAAATTCTATAATCGAAGGGTGAAATCAAGACCCATAGCCGTGGGAGACTTGGTGTTAAAGACGACGTTGTAGAAAGCAAACAAGATTCATCCAAATTGGCATGGTCCTGACAAAGTGATTGAGGAGGTCTTACCCGAGACCTACAGGCTAGAAAATCTTGAAGGGGAACCTTTCTCCAATCCTTAAAATACTGATCATTTAAAAAAGTATTACATATGATGTTGCAAGAGTTTCTATGTAAGTGTATCATCTTATGAAGAGATTATTAATGAGAAGATAAACTTCCATCTCAATTCTTGGTTTATTATGCTCTAATGGTAGAATTTATGAGGGTAACATCTTAGTTTGATGACCTCAAACCTTAAAACATCATAGTTTGGTGACAATGTCTGAGGTGAAACATCATATTTAGATGACATGAGACCTTAAACATCATTAATTTGGTGAAATTTTATGAGGATAACATCTTAGTTTGATGACCTCCTCAGACCTTAAAACATCATAATTTAGTGACAAGGTCTGTGGTGAAACATCATATTTGGATGACCTCAGACATTAAACATCATTAATTTGGTTAAATTTTATGAGGATAACATCTTAGTTTGATGACCTCCTCAGACCTTAAAACATCATAATTTGGTGATAAGGTCTGAGGTGAAATATCATACCCGGATGACCTCAGACCTTAAACATCATTAAGTTGGTGAAAAATTATTTATGAGGATAACATCTTAGTCGATGACCTCATACCATATAACATCATGATTTGGTGACAAGGTCTGAGGTAAGATATCATACTTGGAAGACCTCAGACCTTAAACATAATTAATTTGGTGAAAAATTATTTATGAGGATAACATCTTAGTCAATGACCTCAGACCTTATAACATCATGATTTGGTGACAAGTTTTGAGGTGAGACATCATATTTGGATGACCTCAGACCTTAAACATCATTAATTTGGTGAAATTTATGAGGGTAACATCTTAGTTTGATGACCTCAGACCTTAAAACATCATAATTTGGTGACAAGGTCTGAGGTGAAACATCATATTTGGATGACCTCAGACCATAAACATTATTAATTTAGTTAAATTTTATGAGGATAACATCTTAGTTTGATGAACTCCTCAGACCTTAAAAGATCATAATTTGGTGATAAGGTCTGAGGTGAAATATCATACCTGGCTGACCTTAGACCTTAAACATCATTAAGTTAGTGAAAAATTATTTATGAGGATAAAATCTTAGTCGATGACCTCAGACCTTATAACATCATGATTTGGTGACAAGGTCTGAGGTGAGATATCATACTTGGATGACCTCAGACCTTAAACATCATTAAGTTGGTGAAAAATTATTTATGAGGATAACATCTTAGTCGATGACCTCAGACCTTAAACATCATTAATTTGCTGAAAAATTATTTATGAGGGTAACATCTTAGTTTGATGACCTCAGACCTTAAAACATCATAATTTGGTGACAAGGTCTGAGGTGAAACATCATATTTGGATGACCTCAGACCTTAAACATCATTAATTTGGTGAAATTTTATGAGGATAACATCTTAGTTTGATGACCTCCTCTGACCTTAAAACATCATAATTTGGTGGCAAGGTTTGAGCTGAGATATCATACTTGGATGACCTCAGACCTTATAACATCATGATTTGGTGACAAGGTCTGAGGTGAGACATCATACTTGAATGAGTTCAGACCTTAGAAATCACTAATTTGGTAAAAAAATTATTTGTGGGGCTTATGAAGACACCATTATATTGAGGCTTCAGGCCTTAACACAAACACATTGCATGACATAGAAAACCATTCAAAGAACATTCAGCAAGTAAAGAAATAAATCCCTCCTCAGAGGTTGATATAGCATGAGGTTAAGAATTACAAGCCAAAAGGTAACAAAAATTATCATCAGAGGTTACGGATTGAGTCGGAAATAATAAATTACAAGAGATTCACAACATGGACTTAGGTGTCTGCAACCTCAGGGTTAGCATCCATGCCCCCATCTCCCTGGCTGAGGTTGGTCACTTCTACCCCATCATCTTGAGGACCAAGGTCTTCAGTCCTGGTATCTTTTTAAGGAGCAGTCTCGGTAGGGGCGGCACCTCCTTCCTCCTTGACCTCTTGTAAGGCCTGAGCGAAATGAGGATCGGCGTGAACTAGTCTAATGAAGTCAGAGGCTTTTAGGCTCCCTAACTCTTCCTCCTTCATCGTAGCCCATTTGCCAGTATCCTTAACACGCCCTTCGAGGTACTCAAAGCCGAAGCTGACGAACTCATCATAGACCTTATAGTCTTCCAAAATCTTCTCTGAGGCATCATCCAAAGCGACCTTCACAATGACATCGACCTTGTGTTGAAGAGAGTCAGCCTAAGTCTTTTGGGCAGAGCTATGATCCTTCTTAAGCTTGTCCATGTCCTTCTACAACCACTTAACACTAGCCTGACACTTCTCTAAGGATGCCTTCAGATGCTCCACTTCAACATTCAGAGCGGCCTTGGTCTTTTGGGACACTTTTCCCTTTTCAGTCAAAAGAAGTTTCCTTAGAGTCCAGTCAACAAACTGGTGCATGGTGAGGAGACCCTGTAGAACATGTGCAGAGGCGTCAGTTCAAGATCTGGTATAATTTAAAGACAAGGTTATACTTATTAAGAAAAATCGAAAATCTTACTTGGATGGATCGATGGAGGGCGAACTCGGCCAGCATAGGGGTGTCTAGAGAACGAGATAATAGTTTGTTAGAGTCGATCATGATCGAGCCAATAGCATCCAGGGCCTTCAGACTCTGGCCGATAAGACTGTCGTCGATCTTTAGTTTTTCCATACGAGAAACTAATGCATGCTCAGAAGAGATGGGGATGGCACGATCCTCCTTTGAAAATTTCTTCTTCTGCCTCTGATCCTTAGGGGCAGAGTCAACAGATCTCCTCTTCTTAAAGGACTCAGCCCTTGTGAAGACGTGTGTGCTCACGTTCAATTAAGAAATAATATATTGAACACCTTTTTAACCCAAATTAACCCTAATCATTCAACTAGATGTGATTGAAACAATATGAAATCATGCACAAGATATTCAACTCATAGAGTTTAAGGAAAAATCCCCCATAGGGGCAAAACCATTTGTATATCACTATAATTTGTAAGAGAAACGGCTTACAATCGGATTAAACTGAAATATAAGTTTTTGACTAAGAATTACCCTCGGGTATCAGATTCTGTAGTCGCGGCTGGAATATCCCTTTTCCAGTAGGGTTGCAATGAGGAGGAAGAAGCGGTCCACTTCACATGGGTTGAACAGCATCAATGGTGTTCTTGGGTTACCAAAAGTGACTCACAAATGTATGGAGTTTGTGTGAATCAAGGGTATGAATCAATGGACTCAAATACCATGAAGTCCTTAGAGTTTATCTACTCTGGAAATCGTGTATAAGCCTTAAGAAAACCAACTCCCCGATCGTGGTATAAATAAGAATTCATTTGCCCTAAAAATCTGCACACGATCTGTTTGTGGTTATCCAGGGCGGACCGGTCCGGGCCTTAGGCGGATCGGTCCGATGGCAGACCGGTTCTTTTAATTTGAGGCTGATTCAGTTCGCATTGGGTTCGGTGCTCACTGGCTTCAATGTGCAAGACGGATCGGTCCGACGGGGAGGCGGATCGATCCGGCAGCGGATCGGTTCTTTTAATTTCTTGGCGGAACGGTCCGGGCTGTCAACGGATCGGTTCCTTTTTTATTGAGGCGGACCAGTCCGGATGACTGGATTTCTGATTCCTTCCTTGATTCGATACTCGGATTCCGTTGATGACGATATGGACTTGAATTTCTTCAACGGTGTTACGGCTAATGACATATACAAGTATGTTGGACAAAATGTCCTTACAAATCTCTTCCTATGTCTATGCCGGAACATACATAAAAAATCCGAATTATCTAGAATAAAAAATGCCTATACAAATCTACCCTTCCATGAACCCAAAACTGAAAGAGGTACAAATGATAAAGGCTGCATCGTTTGTTCTGCAAATCTTCAGATCAGAAATCACAACGCTTTTCTCATCAGGGTGTGCATCATGGGATTATCAAGGATGTACCTACACACATGAGATAAAGCAAATACCAAGTGCCGTATCGAATCTACCCTTCCATGAACCCAAAACTGAAAGAGGTACAAATGATAAAGGCTGCATCGTTTGTTCTGCAAATCTTCAGATCAGAAATCACAACGCTTTTCTCATCAGGGTGTGCATCATGGGATTATCAAGGATGTACCTACACACATGAGATAAAGCAAATACCAAGTGACGTATTGAGTTTGAAATGAGATAAACAGATACCAATTTATGAGCAAACTCCAAATATGAAAACTCCCCCATAATAAGATAATTCATTCTCCCCCTTTTTATGACGTCCCCAAGTAGACAAAATGAGAGAAATGAAATAAACAAGCAAAACCGGGGTGACACAAGGTATAAATCACACCATAATGAACATAAAAGAACCAAGTCGGTGATGGCGTAAATGAATGGGTGTGATCAAAATTCGATATGAAGATCAAAGCATACAAACATGACATATGTGCACGATGAATATTGGATATTCCTAACGAATGAACTCAAATGCTTCCTTTGGTGTAAAAGAGTGGAAATATAAGATATTGACTATAGCAAATCTACAAATCAAAGCTCAAAGTGATTTCTACACCAATAACGTCCAAAATGTTTTTCAGCTTTTTCAGGACTTTCAAGGAAGTACAAACCCGTTTTTATTCTCCAACCAAACTCCCTCAGATTTATATTATAATAGAGGTATACTAAATTCTCAAACTTTGGAGAATTACTGGTGAAAACCTAAATGGCCCATATTTGGCATGAATTGCTTTTTATTGCCTTATCAATTTTTTCGGGCTCTTTTAACGTCTTAGGACCTCGGATATTAAAATTCCTCCATTTTTAGGTCCTTTTTAACGGTGGCTTTTGCGCAAAGTATAAAGGATCAACTTTCGCAGCCCCTCCCCATTATGCAAATTAACACACAGTCTCACCAAAACGGTTTTTACATGCAATCCAATCTTGTCAAGTTTTATCACATATTGTACATTGTATAGACATAATTGAGATAGAAACACTCAAGCCAATATGTGATAGACAAGTGCAATAATCAAATAAAGCCGTGCATGTGTGCAGTAAAGGATATAGGAGTCAAGCATGTAGGAAAATATCACTAATTACATCTCAAGGACTCCAATCAATGTAAAGCACATGGATGAAATGATGTAGCCTCTCAAATCACTATCAAACAGTCACATGGATATATGGAATGAAGTTGTGACTTGGCTATCTTAAATGCTCATCCATAAAAGGCAAATCTCTTTTTGAATTTTTTCAAAACTTTTATCAAAATAAAATCTTTTTGTGTTTTTCTAACAATTTTCTAAAAAGAGAATCTTTTTGTATTTTTCAAAGAATAATGAAAAGCAAAGATAAGTAAAGCACACTAATAGTACAATCTAGCAATAGGCATCAGAGGATATGAAAATGAGAATGAAACCTACGCTAGACATGGACCAACCCCTCAGTCAACTGTACAAATCCCCAAAGACTTCCTAAGACTCTCAAATCTAAGGGCATCTAAAGGTTTCGAGAAAATATCGGCTAACTGACGGTCCGTGGGAACAAAACTTAGGGTTACGACCTTTTCCTCAACTAACTCACGTATGAAGTGCTCGCGTAACCTGATGTGCTTTGTGCGCGAATGTTGGACAGGATTGCGGGATATGTGTATCGCACTCGTGTTATCACAGGAAATGGTCATGGTGTCCTGTGAAATCCCATAATCCTCCAACATTTGCTTCATCCACATGAGTTGGGTGCAACAACTCCCGGCGGCGATGTACTCAGCCTCCGCAGTGGACAAAGAGATGGAGTTTTGCTTCTTGCTCAACCAAGAGACAAGAGCAGAACCAAAGTAGAAACACCCACCAGAAGTGCTCCTACATCCATCTACATCCCCAGCCTAATCGGCATCCGAATAGGTGGACAGACGGTCATCGGTATCAAAGGAATACCAAATCCCGTAAGAGAGAGTCCCACTCACGTATTTAATAATACGTTTTAGAGCAAGTAAATGTGACTCTTTTGGGGATGCCTGATATCGCGCACAGACTCCAACACTAAAGGCTATGTCGGGACGACTGGCAGTCAAGTAGAGAAGACTACCTATCATACTCCGATACAAGGTTTGCTCTACGTCCTTGCCTGTAGTGTTCTTACTAAGCTTGGTAGTGGTACTCATAGGTGTACGTTCATGCTTAGCGGAGTCTAAACCAAATTTCTTCACTAGGTCTCTAGCATACTTGGATTGGGAGATGAACATCCCATCCTCTAGCTGACGAACCTGGAGACCAAGGAAGAATGTAAGCTCACCTACCAAGCTCATCTCAAACTCACTTTTCATCTCCTCCTCAAAGTGGTGAGCATGCTGGGAGCATGTGGATCCAAAGACTATGTCGTCCACATAGACTTGGGCAACCAAGATAGCACCGTCATCTCTCCTGACGAACAACGTCATATCAACTCCCCCTCTCTTGAAGCCACGGGCTAAGAGATAGGAAGTAAGTCTCTCGTACAAAGCACGGGGTGCTTGCTTCAAACCATACAAGGATTTTCTCAGATAGTAGACGTGATCAGGGTGCTTAGGGTCTTCAAACCCTTTTGGTTGTTCCACATAAAACTCCTCCTATAGAATGCCATTCAGAAAGGCACTCTTGACATCCATCTGATATAACTTGAAGTGCAGATGACATGCGATGGCGAGAAGTAAGCGGACGGACTCAAGCCTCGCAACAGGAGCAAATGTCTCCCCAAAGTCTACACCCTCTATCTGTGTGTAGCCTTGAGCGACCAACCTAGCCTTATTTTTGGTTATGGTACCATTTTCATCCATTTTATTCTTGAAAATCCACCGGGTACCAATAACATTAGTATCACTAGGTCGGGGGACAAGTTCCCAGACATTGTTCTTCTTAAACTGAAGCAACTCATCCTGCACAGAAGATATCCAGTGTTCATCTTTGAGTGCTTCTTTGTGGTTCTTGGGCTCGACTTTGGACGTGTAGCAATGATGACTAACAACGTTCTCTAGTTGAGCACGAGTCTTGACCCCTAGAGTGGGATCGCCAACAATGGCTGAAGGATCATGACTCTTGCGAACCCAAGCAGGTGTGTCCCCTAACACAGGAAAAGGGTCCACAGAGTGTGAGAGAGGAACAGGTAAATCACTGTCAGAACAATCCTCATCCTCACACAGAAGGTTAGGATCAATAACCGTCGAAGGTTCGTCATCTTGCACGGTAACGTTTATTGATTCCATAACCCTAGAGCTCTTCAGGTTAAATACCCGGTACGCTCTACTATTCGATGAATATCCTATAAATATTCCCTCGTCGCTCCGGGAGTCGAACTTTCCTAATTGCTCTCTATCCCGTAGGATATAGCATTTACTCCCAAAAACACAGAAATATGCCAGGTTGGGCTTCTTGCCAGTCCACAACTGATAAGGAGTGTGAAGTGTGTGTGGACGCAGATACACTCTATTCACCGTGTGGCATGCAGTAGACACTGCCTCTGCCCAAAATCTCCTAGAAACTTTACGACCTAGAAGCATAGATCTAGCCATCTCTTGGATCGTTCTATTCTTTCTCTCAACAATCCCATTTTACTGAGGAGTTCTCACAGCAGAAAACTCATGTTTGATCCCAAGGCTATCACAGTACAAATCCACCTTTGCTTCCTTAAATTCAGTGCCATTATCACTACGTATTCTGTTAATAGTGACACCGTGTTGATTTTGCAGGACACGGCACTTGGTCGTTAAAAAATCTACAGCATCGGATTTCTCTCTCAGAAAACCTACAATGGAGTACCTGGAGAAATCATCTACCATCACGAGGATGTACCTCTTACCACCTAGACTCTCCGTACGAGTAGGACCCATAAGATCCATGTGAATCAACTCTAGAACACGAGAGGTGGTAATGGAATGCAACTTCCTATGAGGACTACGAATTTGTTTTCCCAACTTACAGGGTCCACAAACGGTCGAAGTTGACTTTCCAAGAGATGGTAAGCCACGTACTAGGTCCTTTTTAGCTAAACGATTAAAATCTCTAACGTTCACGTGACCTAGACGTTGGTGCCACAAATCCATAGGAGTGATCGTGGCGCTGTTGCAGACAAGTGAGGATGTGGGCTCAGTCCCATAGCAGTTATCCTCTGTCCTCACCCCTTGCACTAAAAATTTACCAGCTTGATTATAGACCTTACAAGCTTTCCGGTCAAACTTCACTGCAAAGTCATCGTCGCACAGTTGGCTGATGCTAAGAAGGTTTGCTTTCAAACCTTTGACGCACAGCACGTTCTCTAGATTTGGAAATCCTGGTAACTCTACTGTACCTCGTCCTACTATGCTAGATTTTCTACCATCTCCAAAGGTGACTCTCCCATCATTATAATCCTCAAGATGGGTAAAATAAGAGACATCACCTGTCATGTGTCTGGAGCATCCACTGTCAAAATACCACTGAGAGGTATTATGTGCTTTGAGAGCAACATGGACAACAAGGGACTTTTTCTCTTTCTTAAGAACCCAAGAGTAGGTACCTTTTTGTATTCCCTTGTTGTTGTTGGTTTTAGTCGGAATGCGGGGCGCCTTCATTGATGGTAAGGTCATCCGTCAGAATTCCTCCATCAAACTCTGTGATGTGGCGGCTAGAAACTCAACTCGCTCTCTCAGACTGGCAAACTCATCAGTATGATGTGGAGAAGTAAAAGTACGTCGTGCCCGACCAAATCTATAGCAAAACTCCCTAAGGTGTCCATTTCTTTTGCAATGGGAGCAAAAGGGCACAGTATTAGGAGGACCTTGGATTGCTTTTCTTGGTCGAACTCTCCTTCTTGGTTTTTGATGACGGCCATAAGGAGTCATAGTAAACTCAGGAATTGGTCCGGGTGCAATTTGGTACGTGGAGGCACCATCAAAACCTATTCCTTGCCTGTCACCAAAACATAAAGCGGGACCGAGGAGCATCTTTCCCATCTTCCCAGATCTGTCCTCGATTTGTACCTTGACTTTCCTAGCTCTCTCAAGGTCATGAGTAAGCTGAGCAACAAGGGCTTCAAGTTTCTTCCTAGTCTCCATGGAGGAATGGAGCTCACTAGTAAGACTAGCCACTTGTTTAGTCAAGTCCACTTTCTCTTTCTCAAAACTGCTCTCTCTCTCTCTAAGCAAATTCTCTATGCTAACCCAGGCAGATTCTCTCTCTCTCATGGCGGTGCAGGTGGAGGACTCTCTCTCTCTCGTCTCTTCTAACTCTTCTTCTAACGCGGTGATTTTAAGAACTAACGCCTTGTTATGTTTTTTAGTTTTGAAAGACTCATTATATAACTCGGCGTAGGCACGTTGAAGGTTACTCTCGTCCTCACTACCTTCCTCCTCTCCCTCACTCTCTTCGCTCTCGCTGTCGAGGTGTCCCTGTGAAGTAGCATTCTCATCATCGTGAGATGCACTAGGAGTACTCACATGACTAGCCATAAACGCAGTGAAGTTACGCTCATGCGGTGACTCATCTCCCGAGTCCACCGACTCGACCTCACTGTCGTCACTAAGGGTAGAATTTAGAACAGCTTTGCCCTTTTCCCTATTCAGACGAGTGGCACACTCAAACGCTCTGTGTCCCTTACCGTCGCACTCAAAACACCTCTCACTGTCTTTAGGGGGTTCTTTGAAATCTTTCTTTTCAAACTTATTTTTTTGAAAATTCTTTTTATCTTTGAAGTTTCCATTTTTTTTTAAATTTCAGAATTTTCTTGAAGTTTTTAGCAAATAATGCCAAATCATCTAAGTCAAACTCACATTCAGAATCAGAATTTTCTATCTTTCTAGATGACTCGACTTTCTTTCTTGCCGACCCCTCACTTTTTCTCTCTTGGGCTTTAAGGGCAATTCCCTTATCTTTTGGCTTGGCAGATTTAGGAAACATGTCTATTTCATAGGTTTGTAAATCTCCTACCAGTTCTTCCAATTTTAGTGTATTTAAATTGCCCATAGAATTTAGCACAATGACTTTAGGGATAAAACTCTTAGGCAAAGAACGAAGAATCTTTTTAACAACTCTAGCATTCGGAATTTGTTCACCAAGATTAAAACTAGTATTCACAATGTCAGAAAGTCTAGCATAAAATTCATCAAAGCATTCAGAATCATGCATGGTGATTGTTTCAAATTGAGTTCTCAAGTTTTGCAACTTAGACTCTTTCACAGCATTAGTTCCTTCATGGGTGAGTTGTAAAACATCCCATGCCTCTTTTGACGTGGTGCACGTCATTATGCATTTGAACTCATCGGGTGTGACAGACCCAGAAATGGCACTTAGACCCTCAAAATTAAAAGATGACCATTTAAATTCTTCATCAGTCCAAGAAATGTCAGGTTTCAAGTTGGTCACATTATCAACAGTCACGGTGGGAGGAGTCCACCCTCCTTCAACCAAAATCCAGACACGTTCATCAATGGCTTTTAAAGGCGACCTCATACGGGCTTTCCAATAAGCATAATTTGTCCCGTCAAAAATAGGCATTTTATAATATGACTTCTCCATTTGAACACGCACTTTTTCAAAAATCAATTTTTTTTTAGAAAATTGATATCTTAGAAAAATTTTGCGGAAAAAGGAATACGCGATAGATTAGCGTAACCTGCTCTGATACTGATTTGAAGACGTGTGTGCTCGGGTTCAATTAAGAAATAATATATTAAACACCTTTTTAACCCAAATTAACCCTAATCATGCAACTAGATGTGATTGAAACAATATGAAATCATGCACAAGATATTCAACACATAGAGTTTAAGGAAAAATCCCCCACAGGGGCAAAACCATTTGTATATCACAATAATTTGTAAGAGAAACGGCTTACAATTGGATTACACTGAAATACAAGTTTTTGACTAAGAATTACCCTCGGGTATCGGATTCTGTAGTCGCGACTGGAATATCCCTTTCCGGTAGGGTTCCAATGAAGAGGAAGAAGCGATCCACTTCACATGGGTTGAACAGCATCAATGGTGTTCTTGGGTTACCAAAAGTGACTCACAAATGTATGGAGTTTGTGTGAATCAAGGGTATGAATCAATGGACTCAAATACCATGAAGGCCTTAGAATTTATCTACTCTGGAAATCGTGTATAAGCCTTAAGAAAACCAACTCCCCGATCGTGGTATAAATAAGAATTCATTTGCCCTAAAAATCTGCACACGATCTGTTCGTGGTTATCCAGGGCAGACCGGTCCGGGCCTTAGGCGGATCGGTCCGATGGCAGACCGGTTCTTTTAATTTGAGGCTGATTCGGTTCGCATTCGGTTCGGTGCTCACTGGCTTCAATGTGCAAGACGGATCGGTCCGACAGGGAGGCGGATCGGTCCGGCAGCGGATCGGTTCTTTTAATTTATTGACGGACCGGTCCGGGCTGTCAGTGGATCGGTTCCTTTTTTATTGAGGCGGACCAGTCCGGATGATTGGATTTCTGATTCCTTCCTTGATTCGATACTCGGATTCCGTTGATGATGATATGGACTTGAATTTCTTCAACGGTGTTACGGCTAATGACATATACAAGTTTGTTGGACAAAATGTCCTTACACCTTGAAGTAATTGTATGAGGAGGAGGCACAGTTAGACCTGCTTTCTTTACGAGTTTGGTAAGACTAGGGTTTGCCATCGCCCAGAGGTCGTCAGAAATTCCTTTGGGGTGCTCTGCAAAAAGAAAGGTCTGAGTTAGAAAATCAGAGACATAACACAGTCAAAGGTATAACTTGTTGAAATAATAAATTAACTTACGGAACTCGGTCAGAGGACTCCCCCCAAGGCTAGTTTCAGAGAGATAGTAGGGGGTCATCAAATGCTCGTACTTGACTAGCAGACCATGCTCCCCCTGATCCTGAAGGTCTTTGACCTTCTGAAGGTTATTCTGGCTTAGCCCAGGGTCGGCCCTAGCAGCCATTGTCACCTTTCCCCATCTCAAGGGTATTCTCGGCTCTAAGGATGAAAAGGGGGTATAGGGACCAAACTCCCATGGCCCTGACGCGAAGAAGTAGCGTGGCTTCCAATTGTGGTTCGAAGTTTGGGTAACCTGTAACATCTTCTTATTGGACTTCCGAGCTAAAAAAATAGTAGTAGCTCGGATGATTCCTGGTAGAGGAGGGGATGTAGCACCCTATAAAGACCTGGATGGGAAGGTCTGAACAATGGACTGCCCTCCGTAAGACGATAGATCCAATTATCACCCTCTAGGCATTGGGTGATAACTAGGAAGGAGCTAAGTTAATGTAGGAAAATATAGCCCTGATTATCGGATGAATGGGAGGAAGAAATCCTAACTTAAACATCTTCTCATATAAACATATCTCACCATCTCGGCCGCCGAAGGCCCTCTCGTCCCTCAGAGGTCTCCTATGTTTTATGGATGGACTTATAGAATACAGATGTATGAAGGCTAGAAGGTCAATTTCGCTGACAGTGATCTCTATCTCGGCTGCCTTTGAGGTGTCAACATCGCTTTTGCAACCATCATCCTCATCCCGATTAATGTCAACTTGAGAAGATGAGGGTGCACCACTAAGGAACCTCTTAGCAAACTCAGCTCCTATGGCGGCCGACAGGGGAATAGCGTCAAGGATTGAGGGAACAGCCACACTAGGTCCTATATTATCGACATCAAAGGAAGAATGGGAGGTGCTAGAACTCTTGTGAGACGAGGCATGGCTGGAAACCTCGGTTTGGTCAGGGGTTTGGTCCATCTGGATCGAATAGTCCATAGCTTCCACAGACATCGGGTCTGAGGTTGACGACTCAGACATCAGAACAGGTTCTACAGGGACCTCTGCAGACGTAGATGGCTTAGGGTATACCACTTTCAGAGGGGGTGGGAATATAGTCCTGAGAGGGAATGACTCTTCCCTACGAGCTTCCTCTTGGGCTCGTTCTATTTGCCTAATCTTCTCTAAGGTTTTCTCCCTAAGAGAAGGTAATTTCTCTAAGAGTTGATAAAGGGGTCTGATCATATGGAGATGACCTTACACTTGCGGACTCAAGCTAACAACAATCAACTTGAACCAACCTAACTAAGGATCAAACTGGGATTTTGAACAAGAAGAAATAAGAACAGTCAAGAACAAGGGTCACTGGAAAACTCAAAAAATCACCGAAAAACCTAAAAAAACTCATCGAAAAATGAAGAAACAGTAATTAAAGGCTGAAAATGGCATAGTAGAGTGGAGAAAATACCTATCGAAGTGCGAAATGAAGGAGAAGAGGAATGGAAGCAAGAAAACCTCTTAAATGCAACAGCCAAGCTCGTGTAGAGAGAGAGTTGCAGAGATAACCAAGGCGGGAAAAAGAGAGGAATGAAGAAGAAAGAGAAATAAATGGGGCTTAAACCCTTAAATGTGAGTGCATGTGTTCCAAGGCACATCATTGCATTGGGAGTCCAAAAGACAATCAACGTCATCACACTTATTTGGCATGCTATCCACTTCAGTAGTTTACACTTGTCAAGAAAGTATTGGCACTCAAAGAAATCCAACCTCGTACATACATACCCCTTAGTCACCTATTCACATGGGTAACTAAGGGCTAGGGGTGATTGATATGCCCTATATGTACCCCACAGCTCAGAGACACCAACCTCGGCCAGGGAGACGGCTAAGGTTAGAAGGGCCCAAGATTGGAGACCAGCGGTCTCGTCCTAAGAAAGGTCGGCCATGGCCAACGTTACTAGTTTCCTCATAGCCAAACAATAGCTGAGGTCTTTGTGATCCATGGAGATAGTAATCCGTCAGGTTGACCGGAGCCGACATCACGCCTACATCATACATCAACCTCGGTTGTGTGTAAGATGAGGAAACAGAGACTATACACTCGTTGTAATCAGCCTCGACTGTGAATTAGCCGACGTTCCTGCTGCTCCACCATTACCTCAACCCAGGATGACATTACAACTCCACCTGTCTTACCTCGGCTCTCCTACTGAGCCGAGATCATCGTAGATAACCTCTGATTGGGAAGTTGCCAGACTTTACCAACCTCGTACTCTTTCAGGCGAAGGTTGGTATCACCCGAGGATAGCCGAGCTTTTACACGTTTGTGTATAACTTGGAACACGTGGACAAATCTGTTATAACCGAATTATTCCCTCCATGTGAGGGAATATTGTGGTCATCATTACTTAGTTGAGATCATCCAGGTGTCACCCTCATACTGGCTCGATGTTCATGCACATGCTCATTGCATGCTTGGGAGGTACATTACACCCCCAGGAACTATATATAGAGGTCATCCTCTACCTTGTAAGGGGATCCAAAATTACAACCCTAGCTGAAACTCTGTCAAATTATACAGTAGAGAGAGAAAAGCTTGAGAGATTGTATTCATGTCCATTAGTGCCTTCATTCAGTGATATTACTCACACACACTCACAGTGGACGTATGCCAGATTGGCTGAACCCCTAACATTCAAGTGTTCATCCTCTTCTCTTCACCTAAATCTCTTATATTTAGTATACTCTTGTGCTGCCATTTTTATCACTAGTTTGAGCTTACAAACACCTTGACTGGTGGTGCTATTTCCAGCATCATCACATATCGTGACTTGTTCAACTCTCAGTAGTCTACACCCAACCTCAATGACCCATCTCGTTTTTTCAGAAATTTCATGGGAGCACCCCAAGACAAGGTACTCCTACGGATGAATTCCTATCCCACCAACTACTCAATCTGATCATGCAACTCTCTAATCTTAGCTACGGACATACAGTATTATGCACGGGCTATCGGCTGAATGTCCATCGCCAAATCTATAACGAAATCTATTTCTCGGCTAGGGGGTAGTCGATGTATCTCCTAGAACACATCAGAAAGCTCACGAACAACAGGTATCAAGTCTAAAGGAAACACTATCTCTGTAGAGGTCTCCTCCTCTAAGTAGTATAAATGGGTGGACGTTACTCCCTCAAGGGGATGCATCGCCACCAAAAAACATCTCCTAACCAGGAATGGTAAAGATATTACTCATGCAAAAAAAATCTATCATGGACCTATAAGTCGTTAGCCCATACATGCCAATAATGGGATCATGCTCATGCCTATCTAAAACTAGCATATCCGTCGGTAGAATCAACCTGCCAATCTCTATACCTACTCCCCAACATATAAAGAAAATCAAATACCCATTCCCTAGTGGTGAGTCTACACATGTCACTGTATTCTCTGTTGTGCCTAATAACTCTGTGGTCTATATAAAATTAATAGCTATGAAGGAGCATGATGCCCCAATGTCAAATAAAAAGTGTCCCATAGTACCGTGGATAGGAACTATACCCTCAATGGAAGATGGTGGCTACTGAACTGCTGCTTGATGGACGTTATACACACACCCATACTGTAACTGCCCCTGTTGGGGTGGGCGATAAGAGGAATTGTTGATAAGGCTGGTACCTGCGCCTGTGTTGAAAGCGCCGTTGGAAACATAGGGCTCTGCGGCTCCTGATATGTGCCCTGCCACTGGAGTTTCTTTCCCTTATCTGGGCAATCCTGCCTCTTATGACACGTCCATCCATAATTGAAGCATCTACTAATAAATTGTCTTATTTTACAACTCTGTTTGATTTTGACCCTAATGCCCAGTTTCACCTTTTCCTTGGCCCTGCTAGGCATCTTGATGAAAAACTATATCAGGTTTATGGCAGTCCCTCCACTTGTGACCATATTGTACACACTTATAGTAGAGTCGTGAAAGCCTTTGATTTCCTCGGCCTGGTTATCCTTGTTGCTCAGGTCAGAGTTTCGCTCCAGTCTGATCTGAACAAGTTGGATGTTCCTGGTTGACCCTTCCATATTTAAAACGCCTTTTTATGAACTCATTTTGTCTCTGTCTATGTTGGCCCTAACGCTTTTGGCCCTTTATGCGAATTTTGTTACCTTCGTGGTTTTTACGGCACTCGGGAACTTGTTGTTGCGATTTTGCTGTCTTTCCATAATTGTTAACTCTAGTCATGTGAGATTGAATATCCTCTCTTGTTCTTTTACCTCCTATAAACTACATACTGTAATCTTAGTACTGTAAGAGTGCAGTGGTAACTACGTATGCCACAATACCTGCTAATTCGGCTATTGATACTCTCTCTGGGGGCACCTTAGGTAATAACTGACCTTGCTCATTGACACCGCCAACAACATTAGCTTGTTCTTCTTAACGTTCCATCTGAAAGTTGAAATAATCAGGATAAGATCAACATTCATTCAAATAAATCATAGAAGTACGAATTTCCAACGCGTCACGATGAATACAACATTCCTAACATTAGGGCTCTAAATCAAAGGACGCTAAGGAAAAAGCATAATAAGCCGTACAGATCCTAAAGGACACTAGAACCTGATTCTTTTATAGCACCTATGACACCCCGCCTAATTAAATACTCGGTGATCAGTCATTTATTAAATTAAATCAAAGAGTCCGGTTGGTTCATTCTTAGCATCACCGTCGTAAAACAATTTTCTTTATTAATCACATAATACTTAATTAAGCTAAGCGTCAAAACATTTAATTTTAAAGATTAAGTTCCCCGATTATAATTTAATATACAAAACCATTTTCATGAACACAAATGATAATAGTAAAACCAAACCATCCAAATGAAATAACCACACTAGATTAAGTAATCCCATTAATAAATCCCAATCGCAGGATAAGGAAATAAATAAAACAATCCCAGCAATAGCTAAATCATGAAATAATAAGGAATATAAGTCTCTCTCTGAACTAAATGAAATATGGAAACGGGCGACACATTCCCTAACTGAAAATAACTAAGTGAAAGACTGGAAAGACGAGAATGTACTCGTCTACTGCAAGGACCTGCAACTTGCACACTAGTTGCAGCACACCATCGGTCCAAAGATCTAAGCCTGACGCCCCGATGTCTGGGAACCTGTAATATATATATATATATATATATATATATATATATATATATATATATATATATATATATATATATGTATGTATACAAGAGGAAGAAAAGATGACAGGAAACGGGTCAGAGACCGAGTGTAAAATATCTTTAAAAATAGTTTAGCACATATATAAAATGTTTACTAGTTGATATTATATACATGTTAGTCCCGCAACACTCACTTGAGAATTCTCACCCCTCAGCTAGTCTGCACACCTAACATACTAATGAATTAATCTGGATAAAGATAACCCAATTCACTAGTCTAACCCAATACGCTAGTGTAATTAAATTTCCCCTCACCAAATTTTGTTTCAAGTAATCGCATGACTATAGTCTATATCGGATTACCTTTTCTTCTGAATGTATTAGGCTATCTATATTCGTCTCAATACCGACTTAAGATCGCAACCACTTATTTAAATTATCATGAATTATTCAATTCGTATATACTTACAAGCACAATAGATTAATCACAGGTATATATATTTATCACACATAATATATATACTAATAGGGCACCCCGCATGAATCTATGGTGTCGGCATACTCTGCCATCAAGTCCCCGTATCTCTCGTACAAAGGGAAATACTAGTCATGAATCACTCTCAAAGTATATTAATAAAAAACACACATATTGGAGGCGAAGCATAGTTCCCAGTCACTAAGAGGTCAGAACATACCCTCACATCTCTTAGGACCATTTGACTATCATTCTCAGATAGCCTATATCAAGAATCCTATGTTATAGGGCACACATGCACTTTGTTATATATATATATTCACATTGTTCATTTAGGTACTCTCATGACCCATAATAGTATTCTAACCATATGTGGTACATATCACCCGAGTACTACGTATAATTGAACCACTTCTATTTTATTTTCAATTACCGCCATTCCTATGTACTTATCATCCCTCGAAAAGTAGGTGTACCCTCACTACCCTACGGGTCTAATTCTTTCTTCAGTCTCACAGTACCTAACTTAATGTACGCACGATTTGTTTTTACTTTTATTCCCCCAATATCCCATGGTTACATATCACATAAGTTGTATTTCTCGGACCCTACTTAGACCCTACTAGTCCTTCTTATGTCCCATTATGATATTTAAATTATGTCCAAGGGTCCCTATGCATTTTGATCGAAGTAACATAAGAGGGTAGAAATGTTCAGTTTCCAGGAGGGGTCGATCGATAAATGAAAAGGGGTCAATCGATCGAACCAGTCGATCGATCGACATTCTTGAGTCGATCGATCGATCAAGCAGTTCTTACCCAGATTCTGCAGTTTTATGGCTACGGGTTCGTTCCATTAATTTTAACCAAATCTCCATTAACAAGTCCCAAACTCCCAACCAAACATAAGGAACATTATATAAACAATTATTGATGATTTCTAATGTAAAACTTTCATTAATTCATCAAGAACCGTCATCAAATAAATTAAATTCAACAAAGTATCCTTTAACCCTAGTTTATTTTATTTCACATGAATTCCATTGATATTCAGATTCCTATCCATACTGGGCATCAATTTCGTGTTTATAAATCCAAATCCAACAATGGAATCATCCTAACATGATTTCCGTTCTGCAATTTCAACATAAGTTTCCCAAACATCAATTATCTTTTATGAAACATAAATACTTTTCTCCTACACTAGCTTAGATGTGGTATCAACCAAATAACATCAAGTTATATTGTTACCTCAGAGATGAAATTATGGTCCGCTGGTGATGATGGGTATGGTTTCTTTCCTCATTCCTCGATCTACTCGTTGGTGGTGGAAATTGTGAGGATGATGTAGGTAGGGTGGTTCTCTCCCTTGGGGCTTTCTCTATTCTCCCTTCCTTATCCTCTCTGCAACTCTATAGTTTTCTAATCCTCGTGGATAAAACCCCATATGTCCCAGACCTCACATCCTCGAGTGATTTTGGAGCAAGAAAATTGGAAATCACCTCAATATTTTCCTTATCTACCTCGATACCATCGAAGGATACAATATGCCTGAGGATAATCCCTTTAGTGACCATAAAATGGAACTTTTCCCAGCTTAATATGAGATTCTTCTCAACACATCTAGACAAAACCCTTTCAATAATGAAGAGACAATGGTTGAAGGAGTTATAAATGACACTAAAGTCATCCATGAATACATTTAACCCTCGTTCTACCATATCACTAAACATGTTCAACATGAACCTTTAGAACATAGCCGCCGCATTACACAACCCAACGGACATCCTTTTATAGGCAAATGAACCGAAAGGGCATGTGAAAGTGGTTTTGTCTTGGTCTTGGATATCGACCTTGATTTTGTTATATCCTAAATAATCATTGAGACAATAATAAAATGGGTGCCCTGACACACGCTATAACATTTCATCGATAAACATAAGGGTGAGGTGATATTTTAAAGTCATGTCATTGAGTTTTTGATAATCAATGCACACATTCCACCCGATGGTGGTTCGTTTGGATATCAATTCTACTTTTGCATTTTCCACTATGGTGATTACCGATTTCTTGGGAACCGCGTGAATTGGACTCGCCCACCTACTGCCCGATATTGGGTAAATTATATTTGCATCAATAAGCTTAATTACCTCGGCTCTAACTACCTCCTTCATCGTAGAATTTAACCTACACTACATTTTATGGGAATTTTTTGCCTCCTCCTTAAGGAGGATTTTGTGAGTGCATATCAAAGGGCCGACTTCTTTCAAATCTGTTGTAGTCCACCCAAAAGCACTCTTATGACTTCTTAACAAGTTCATCAGTTTTGCTTCTTGAACCCCTTCGAGGTAAGATGAGACAACGATGGGATATGTCTCATTCTCACTCAAGTATGCATATTTAAGGTCGGAAGGCAATTACTAGAGATCAAGCTTAGTAAATTGCACATCCGAGGGTACCTCATGTGATTAGCGAGGGGGTGAGTCGTCAAAATTGGAACACAAACTTACTTCCTCTATTCTCTCCACCTCATCTAGCATCGAACTCACTAACTCGACTTCATGATCATAAGGGAAATAATCATTTCTAACTCAAGTGAGTTCAATAGGCATGCCTCTAAAGAATCCTCATAATACGTAGCATCAAAATGCTCCGCGAACACCTACCCACTGAGGTCTACCTCTTGGACTTCATCGTCCTTTCCCATTTGATTAACATAATTAAATATGTTAAGGTTCAAGGTCATGTTCCAAAATATGAGATTCGTTTATCCATTTCTAGTATTAATTAAGGCATTAGAGGTTTCTAGAAATAAATGATCAAGGATAATGGGGATATTGTTACTACTAGGAGCAACGTGATGAGAATTCAACACCAGAAAGTCCAACGGGAAGTAAAATTTGTCAACTTAAATGATAACATCTTCCACTACCCCTCTCAAAACCTTAATGGAGGGATCTGCTAATTAAAGAGTGATTTTGGTGGGTTTGAGGTCAGCTAAGTCAATTTATTCATACACTGAGTATGGTAGAAAGTTAACACTTGTGCCTAATTCAGGCAAAGCTTGCTCAATTTTAAAGCTCCCTATCATAGAAGATAGAGTGGGACATACGGGGTCTTTGTAATTGGGAGGTAGATCAGAATGAATGTTTGAGTTCAAATTTGGAGCCAAGAATGCCTTTTCCTTAAAAAAAATCTCTTCATAGTAATCAAATCCTTGAGGAACTTGACATTGGCATGAACTTGTCTTATCGCATCTAGGAGGGGGAAGCTAATCTTTCCTTTCTTGAATATCTCCACGACATCGGTATTGTTGACATCGCCTTTCGGGGCTATAAGCCTTTGAGGATAAGGCATGGTAACGGGACACTTCACAAATACATTTCACTCTACTTGCGGCAATCTCCTTAGAAAAGAATCTTCGACCTCTATTGGTCCAGGCAAGACTTCATCAGTGATTGGGAGTGGGGGAGGGATAGACTTATCAACTACTTTCCCACTCCTTAGAACGGTATTATCTTTCTCTTGATCAGGAGGGGGATTCAAGATGTTGGTTGATAGGCACCCAAAAGTGTACATTTTATACCTCAAATAGACATATTTTAGTTGCTAATTCTCGACAAATTGGGTCTTATGCGCCTATTTAATTATTTTCTAGGTCAAATGCATGTTGTGTTGTTCAAATGCTCAAATCAAGGAAAATGTGCGATTTATGGAGCTAAATCGCCATTCCCATAACCTTAACCGAGCCTAAACTTAGCCCAAACCTTCAACCCAAATCGCCTTAACCCAGAACCCCACCAACTTGAAAACCACCTCAACTCAAGACCCAAATGCCGAAATCGATTTTTATCTTCTGTCAAATTCCAAAAGCCAAAAACAAACTAAAACACCCACATTTTTTAAACCAACTTAACCCCTTTTCCAAAATTACCCCCAACTAACTTTATTCCCCTTTTCCAAAAATAACCCTCACACCCCTCATCTCCATAATCAGATTTTTATTACCTTCCATACCTCACCCAAACCACATGCACACCTTTGCCCTCCCATTTTTATCCCTAGTGCCATGGCCACACTATTTGAAGAATTAAAGGCCCATTTTGGAGGAAGCATATAATCTAGGGCTTTAGAGATAAAATTTTAGAGAGAGAAACACAATTTTAGTGTAGTTTGTTTTAGGTTAGAATTTATTTTATTTTATTTTTTAGAGATTGTGAGAAAAGAAATTTGTGAGATTCAAGTTGAGTGACTTTTTCATCTATATTTTTGTTGATCTCTCACTTGGAGCGTTGTATGCTTCTCATTCAAGGATTGAGGTCTATTGAATTCAACAGATTGGTTTGATTGTTCTTCTCTCTACTATTTAATATTAAATGCCTATTGAATGTTTGTTTATCATGTTAGGATAAAACCCCTTTCAAGGTGTGGGGTGACCCATTATTTTATGTTAATCCAAATTTAATTAATTAATTTATATCAAATGTCCCTTTGATGATTAATTTTGCACTCTTACATTTTAATTTATGCCTCGATAGAGGGTAAATGACTTTTGAGAGGAAATTGAAATTCTAGTTATAATACCCATTTTAGATTCTAACTAGAGATCAGGGTTTCTCAAGTGTGGTATTATTCCTTTAATTTCAACTATAGACTAACTTTTATGATTTAAACTAGTTTAATCGATCATTCCTAGCGGGTGATTTGTTAGATGATATTTGGATCTACATTTCAAGAGTTGTAGGAGTGTTAAATTTAATTTTCTAAAATGTTATTGTCAAAATTACATTTGGAACAAGAGTTTGTTTGTAATTTTAATACTAACTTGGGATCTAAATTTCAAGAGTTGTAGGAGTGTTAAATTTAATTTTCTAAAATGTTATTGTCAAAATTACATTTGGAACAAGAGTTTGTTTGTGATTTTCATACTAACTTGGGATAATTAATTTTAATGAATTAATTAATTTTAATTAAATAGAATATATTGTGTCATCCTATCCCTTGTTAGTCCTCACTTTAATTTCCTCACCCATCTCATATTTTAGATTTTTATTTAGTTAGATCTACTTAGTATCTTCACTTACTTTTTAGTTAGTTACTTACATATTTGATGTAGTAGTCTTATTTTACCTTAATCTCAAAATTGTTTTAATATTGAAAAAGATAAAAAAAAATAGTAAAAGCAAAAGTCGAAAAAGAAAATAAACAAATGAATTGCATTCCTCTCTTGTATGTTTCACCCTTACATTTGGATTGATTCCCTTACTTACCGCTACACTCTAGTATTGATATATTTTTTTAGATTTGAAAGGTTTTTATTAGAGGATCTTTTAAGAAACTAAAATGCATAAACAAAAAGCATCACTATCAAATGGCGTCGTTGCCAATCTTTGGAGCTTAAAGTACTTGGGAGGATCCATTTTGTGATTCATTCGTAATTTTCATTTTTTGTACCGTTTTTCATTTTTTTAAAAGGCTTGTATTAGGATTCTATTATTTGGCATGTATTTGCAGTTCTTGGAGACACCATATATTTTTCATTTAAATTTGTAATAATTAATAGCGAAGACAAGCGTGACAGGGAAACCGGACAAGATAGAGAGAGGGCGTCCAAAGGACAGGACTTAAAAAAGTCTCTACTTTGGGTCGATAGGACTCTAGGGGGCGCCTGAGATAGGTGTAATCTCCCCCGCATCGATTCAGCTAGTTCATGACCCGACGGCGTAAAAATCGTGAGAGGTACATCTCTTGAACCATCGTGCCTCTCCTGTTAGCGAGTCAAATCTTGTGTGTGATCATGTGCTCTTGTGTGATTTTATTCTCACATTTATGTTTGAATGGTGTGATGAATTAAATTACTAAGACCTACACCCGGTCATTCACGAGAAGGAAGTTCATCACCCGACTCACTCGCTTACCAATTGTGTTCTACCCTAGCCATCACTAAATTTAAAATCAATCGACTAAGACAATTTTTGAAATGAGAGAATTCTTCTGCTGTCGAGATTTTAACCGGTGTTATCGAATTTTCTTTGTGTTGTCGACGTCTCATGCAATCAAATGATAAAAACACCACTTCTCACCCTATTAAACATAGGCTCGAAGTAAGAAATTCTAGAACACCCCCCAAACAACGAACAACAAAAAAATTGTAACAAAAAACCGAAAACCCCCAAATTCGAGAGTAAAAGATCTCAAATCTCTGTTATAATCTAATGGTTAAAATCCAGAGTACCTAAAAATATGAATCTAAAGGGGGAAAACGTAAAAATATAGAAAGAGAGGTAGAGAGAGAGAGAGAGAGAGAGAGAGAGAGAGAGAGAGAGTTTAAACCCCCACCATTAGAGATTTTATGGACAAATCTAAAACCATACCAACCCTCTAAAAACAAACAAATTGAAACAAAAGAGCAAAAAAATACATGTTGAAGAGTCGAACCTGCAAGGGAATCATAGAAAAAAACTATCAATTTAACATAAAAGATAATATAAGCATAAACCCCCATATATTACAACAAAAAAATGGCACCATGGTTAGAACACGTGAGAGACTGATAGAGGGAAGAGAGATTTTGTAAAGGGGCATGAGGAGAACCAAATAAATGAAAGAAACCATTAAAGATAGAGATATCCGAGACTGTGAAATAAATGAGAGAAGGAACTAGTGAAGACAGAGATATCCGAGAGGTGATTTCTTAGATGTAAGTAGAGAGAAATAAATGGGTTGGAATGAGGGAAAAGCATGCTTATCAGACGTATATTTTTGAAAAGGTGATCACTAAGACAATTTTCATGGTTTTTTATTGCCCACGGACTTAATTAAAATTTGACTATACTCTCACTAAATTTTTAAGATAAAAATTGGCTATGTGTTAGTTAGGATTTATCCTTGACTTGTGTGTGTCAAATTTAATTTTTTGGTAGTCGGGTTTTAGTGAGTTCATTCAAAATTTAGGAGTCCATATATTTTTCCCAGTCATTTCTTCGAAAAAAATAAAATCCAAAAATATTTTCTTCCTTTACTTAAAAAATCTAAAAAATATTTTCTTTCTTTCATTTTTAGAAAAATCCAAACATATTTTATTTCCTTTTGAAAATATTCAAAAAAAATATATTTTTTTCTCGTCATGGCTGACGAACGTCCCTTATAGGATTCCTTTGGCCATTTCCCATTTTCTGAAAGAATGTTTGAGGTTGAGCCCGAGTCGAACCTCCATACCTTTCTTCATGGCTTGAACTCTCAACCACACACCATGAATACTCATGTGTCGCACACGCACCTATCTCACATTTCATCGACTCCGATAATGAGTGTCAATTGGTCACATGCTTTGTTGTACACACATTGTTTTCATGCCGATCAGTTGTCCCATGAGTGTCCATATCTTCCTTATCCATTCGAACCCACCACGGAACATGTGTATCCATATGACACTATTCTAAAACCCACCTCGGCCTACTATCATGATAGATCAAATCCCGAGATGTTTGAGTACCGAAGCTATTCGGGGAGGCCTGATCACCCTTCCACACAATACGAATACCAACCTGATATTGCAGATCCTCACGTGTTCCAATAGTCATCATGGCAATCAAGTTCACCCTATCCCGATACGTTAACTCCCTATGCTACCCACGATTATCAACATTTGTCTCTCATAGAGATGTTTCTCCCGTGTATGACACACTTGACCCTGTTCCACACATTTCCTTTTAGTATTCTCTATATAGTCATGATAATAGTGAATTGTGTCCACCTCAACCATCCCTACCACCTGTAACTCCACCACCATCATCCCCCTCCACTCTCGAAATCCTCTTGCAAAAGTTCATACTTGAGCAAGAGCAAGCCACACAAATTCAAAATGCTGCCCTCCAACAGCTTGAACAAATATTAAATGAAATTTAGTGTGAGCGAGAGTCGAACTTCACCCCAAGTCAATCCGTTTTTCCCCCACGTGGAACGATGGTAAGTCGTCTTGCGCCATGGATTTTGAGTGTGACCAACCCTACCAGCCCGAGAATCTCGACGTTGAGACCATTACATGGTCTGGGCCTCAAGTTGACACTTGTGTAGATTTATCCAAAGACTGTGAGACTGGTCCAATCCCGTATTGTCCACATGAACCCACCAAACAACGAAGAACTTACATAAAAGTTCTCTCTATCATCGGTATTTACACTATTTTTTCCAATGGGTCGTTCAGGTCGTGAAGGAAACGTACCCTTTTCTTGAAAGCTTAAGGAGGTGGTCAACTTAGAGATTTAATCTCCGCAAATCTTTGTGCATTCTGATTATTGGTTTTTGTTGAGCATTCATAAAACCATGAAGAGTATCTTCAAGACTTTTCTTTTTATTGTATGCTTAGGGAAGTATAACCAGAGGAAGAGGTCCCGATGGGGGACCTTGAATATGCACATTGGGAGAAGGATGAGGTTATAAGTACGACTATTGGTAATAAGGAGGTAGGGGTGGACTTTGATAATTCGAATCAGGAGGATTTTGGGCTTCTTGAGGTTCAGCATAGGATAAATCAGTATGGTTTATTCAAGAAGGATTGTATCCTTTTATGAGAGGATTCATGAATTGCTTATTGTATGTGGCCATTGCGTTGGCTTGATTGTGAAGCATCACTTTATAAGCCAGGATTGTAGGGCAATCCTTAGTAGAGTGATCTTTAATGTCGCAAATGGAACAAGCCTCCCCAATGTGAGGTGGAGAAAGATCAGCGGAGTCTTAACTTTTGAGATCCATAACCTCGAATTTCTTGGATAGTTGAGCTACATGCAAAGACATATCAATCCCATCAGTGGGGTGATACATCCCATAGCTAGAGGAAGGAGGAATGTAAGAACGCGGATTAGCTTTGGTTGGGTTTGAAGTATCCCCAGCTTGGGTGATTTTGGCACAATAATTGAAGTGTACCGAAGCTTCTTACGGATCTAAACCAAAGAATTCGTCGGATTACATGGTCTCCACTATTTGTTTAGCATTGAGTGAAAGCCCATTGTGGAAAAAGGAGATAAGTCTCCATTTTTCAAAACCATGGTGGTGGAATTTATTCAATATCTCATTAAGTCTCTCCCAACATCTCTTAAAGTTCTAACCCTCACGTTGGGAAAAGGTTTCAATTTGACCTTTAAAAGAGTTGGTGTGGTGGGTAGGGAAGAACTTCTACAAAAATTGGTCTTGCATGTCGCGCCAACTTCCTATAGAATTTGGAGCTAAGGACTAGAGATAAGTTTTAACCTTGTCCTTGAGAGAAATGCAAAGAGTTTGAGTCATGTTACATCAAGAGGAGAGTTTTGATCGCTAAAGGTAGTGCAAACTTCCTCAAACTCTCGCACATGTAAGTACAGTTTCTCACTTTCCATGTCGTGGTATGTGGGTAATAATTGAATCATTCGATTTCAAAAATGGAATTGCGCAATTTTATTGGAAAAAATGATGCACGACATAGAGGTGGTCCTCTTCGGTTGTAAAACTTTGATTGTCGGCCATGGTGGTAGGATCAGAGTGGCTCCGGTATAAGCGGAGATTGAATTGGAAGGAGTTGGAGATGGTCTCCAATAGTCTGAACGTTCATTAGCCGACGATGATTCTACTATGGGATTTGAAGTGCTATCACTCCCGTCTTGCATTTATGAGTGTTTTGGAAACTTTTTTGTCACGATGACAATAGGGAGCGAAACAGTGTAAAGATAACGTCTTATAGCCTACAATTGTTGTCAATTGATAAGCACCCAAAATTGTACATTTTATACCCCGAATAGACGTACTTTAGTTGCTAATTCTCGACAATATGGGTCTTATGCGCTTAATTGTTCAGTATGCAGGCTTAATTGCAGTTGCGGTGTCAAAAGCTATATTTCCAAGCAATTTGCAGTTAAAATGGAGCTAATTCCCTCTCCCGTACCCTAACCCGAGCATAAGCCTAGCCTAAACCTACCCTAAACCCTCTATGTGTTTTGTTTGCGTCTTTTTATTTTTTTTTTAGATTTTTAGTTTGAGTCATTTTTATTTTTATGATTTATTTATGATTTTTAGGTTTTATTTACTATTTTTATATTTTATTAGTATATTTTTATCTCATCTTTATTTTTATTAGTTATTAGTTTTATTTTTATTAGGATTACATTTTTATTAGGATTTCATTTATTAGTTTTATTTGATTTTACATTTATTTAGGATTTTAGTTTTTAGTTTAATAAATTTCTATTTTTTATTTTTATTTTATTTCTTTTTTTAGTTTTATTTTTAATTTGAGTCTTTATTTTATTAGAAGTGGGATTTTTATTTTAGAATTTTAATTTTATTAGTTTTAGTTTTTTAAGTGTTATTTTTTATTTAAGTTCAAATTAAACAAACACATTAACACACACACACCATACTACCCTACACATTTTCACAACCAACCAACACTCACCCTCACCTAATCTTCATACACCCTACTACACCTAATCATCACCACACCCTTCTTCAACCTCCCATTTCTCTCTCCTCTCTCTTCCCCCATTAGCAACACCTCCAACAAACATCAAACCACCACCATTTCCATACAACCAACCAACCCCATCTCCGGTGGAAACCCTCTAACCCCTGGTCGGAACCTCCAAGAGACCCCGCTAGCACCCACCTCCAACCACGAGCTCCGACGAGCTTAACCCCAGCCTGAACTCGGATGGACCTTACCTCGCTTGAACTCGGATGACCCTTACCCATATACCTCCCGAGCCCACAACTCGACCCGCTGCCTCTCCGGGTGAGCCTAACCCGCGACCTAACCCCTGCCGGAATTCCAAACACCAAATCGCCTGAACCCGCTATCTCTAAGGGCGAGCCTAACCCATGACCTACCCCCTCCCGGAATTTCAACCACCAAATCGCCTGAACTCCCTGCCTCCACCATCGACGACGTCCTACCCGCCGACTTTTCCAGCCAGCGGCGCCGACTCTCTCACCCGTCCAGCCAAGCCCATCAAACCAATGCCCAAAACCCATTTCAACAATGCCAAAACCTCCCAAGACAAAAACTTGACCTGCTTAAAGCCAAATTCCAAAATAAAACAAAAGACCCACTTGTCCAAAAGTCAACCAACCCATTTACCCCTTTTCCAAAATTATCCCCAACTAACACCTTTCACACCTTTTACCCAAAACACCCTCATTAATCATATCAGATTTTTTATTCCCTCACCCCTCATTCACATGACCTCACACCATATTCACATGCACCCCCTAGACATATACCCAATATACCCCTTTGCACCATGTTCCTACTATATAAGAAGACCATGCTCATTCAAAGGGGGAAAAAAACTTGGTAGAGAGAATTGTAGAGAGAGAAATTTTAGTTTAGAAATAAGTTAGGATAAATTTCATTTTGTAAATAGTTTTTATTTTTCTTTTTCGAGATTATTGAGTGATAAATGTGTGAGGATTAATTTATGTGCAATTTTTATCTAATATTGTTTGGATCACTCAAGTTGATGGATTATGAATTTCATCTCTTGGATTGAAGATCAAGTAAGCATCAAGAGATTGGGGTTTGATTGTTCTTTTCTCCTCTCATTTATTTTATGCCTTTGATTATTAATTTGTCATATTTCATATCATGTAAGGCTAAAACCCCTTTCAAGGGGTGGGGTAAAACCCTTATTTGATGTTATTTAATTTTTATTAGTTTAATTACTTTAAAAGTCCCTTTGAATGTTAATTTTGATCCCTCACCCTTAAATTTACGCCTCGAGAGAGGGTAAATGATTTTCGAGAGAAAATCAAAATTCTAGTTATAATACCCATTTTAGATTCGAACTAGAGATAAGGCTTTTTTAAGTGAGGTATTATAACTTGAATTTCAACTCCAAAATTATTTTCTAAGATTTACATGAATTTTAATCGATCGATCCTAGCGGGTGATTAATTAAAAGGAGTGTAGATCTATTTTTCTAGAGTTGTGGGGTGTTAAACTTAATTTTCTAAAAGATTACTACTATAATTACACTTGCAACGAGAGTTGGTTTGTAATTTTGATATTAATTTGGGAGAATTCAAATAATTAAATTAATTAATTAGAATAACTAAAATTTGTGGTGTAATCCCACTCCTTGATTGTTCTCACAATTATTTACCTCATTTATCTCTTATTTTTAGTTTAGACTTTATTATTCATTTTAGTAATTTTATAGTTAGTTGTTTTTATCTCACATTTAGTTTAGTTTAGTATTATTTCACCTCACCTCACCCTATTGTTTTAATATGGAAAAAGCTAAAAAAATTAGAAAAGTGAAAAAGCACAAAAAGAAAATAAAAAGTGAATTACAATTTTGTTCCCTTTTCTTTACAACCTTGGAAGTGGATTGATACCCTTACTTACCTCTACACTTGAGTTTATTACATTTTGTAGGTAATTCAAGGTTTCTATCAAATGGCGTCGTTGGCATTCTTGGGATCGTGAAGCTCGGAGCGGATTTCAACTTGTAGTTCATTTGTTTTTTTGCACTTTATTATTTTTTGTACCATTTTTATATTTTTAGAAGGCTTGTATTAGGATTATTATATTCTTTGCTTGTATTTGTGGTGCTTAGAGACACCATTTATTTTCCATTTAAAAATTGTAATAATTGAAGACAAGCGTGATAGGGAAACCGAACAAGGTAGAGAGAGGTCGTCCAAAGGCAATGATTTAGAAGCCTCACTACTTTGGGTCGGTAGGACTCCCGGGGACGACTGAGATATGCGTGATCTCCACTTCCGTGATATCGAGCTTGTTCCTCCATGCCTGCCACTCTCTTGTGGTTCTGATTTTTCCCATCAACAACTCCCTGGCGTGTCACGGCGCGACCATTACCATCGCCCATTTATAGATTGGTAGTGTGATTTTTCTGAGGCCCATTCGATTCAACTTAGCAAACCATTTTTCCTCCCTCACCAACTAGAGCACCATGCTTATAGGGACCTACTTGCCCTCACCTTCCGGCTCAACAAGGCTCGTGACTGATGCCTAATCACCCTCACCCTTACCTTAATACCCACCCTCCCATGGTCCACCGATACTTTGCATCGTGTGATGCACTTTGCCATACAAGTACATTGACCCCTTTTTACCCTCTATCCAACAAGACTGACGCTTCAGTCTTGTTTGGGGGTGATTCTCATCACACAATTTTTCTGCCACCCCGAGGTTTCCTAGTTCTTATCTTTAGGGTGAGAATGGTTCGTTCTGGCTGAAGACATTAAAATTAGCGCTACCGGGAGGCAGCCCGTTGTAAAGTCTCATCCTGTTTGGGGGTGGTGTTTCTAATCACCCTACGCTTCACATGCTTATAGTCTTGTACACATTTTTTTTTCTCACTTCTTATTCAGGTTTCATCATCGCTTCACATGTCCACTTCATTAGCGGTTCATTCTGGTAATCTCTTTCCTACCTTATGCTCTCAATTTTAAAAATCATTTCACTTAACATCGAGGACGATGTTCCTTTTTGTTTGGGGGTGGGGAATTTTTTCAAAATCGTGTCTCTTTTGAAAAATTTTGATATTTTAAACCTGATTTTTAAAATTTCGTGCAGTTTCTTTCATCTCACTCATTGATGTGAATTTTCAATCATCCATCTTTTAAGTCTAGGAATCAAGCTAGAGAATATTTTTCTAAATAGCTTATGTAATACGTAACAAAGCATTTTGCACCATGAATTTCTAGACTCAACAAAAACTTGCGCACTTATCACGTCTCTACGGTTTAGAGTTGAGGAGTACTACAATTCTGCTGAAAACCTTAAAGATCACTAGTGGAGACTTTAGCTTGTGAGATTTGTGCCTTTCACCCTTTCAGAGTGTTTTACGCAATCTCCGAGTCATAAGTTGATTCAACTTCCTTTCGGTCCACATTTTAATTGTTGTATGATCTCATTATTCTTCATTTTTGGCTTGATCACTGAGAACGACATCACTTTCGAGTTGTAAGAAACACGTGTCTTCAAATTTGTCCCGAATACTAGATTTTCATCCATACACCTTCCACTTTTCCATATATCATCCCCATTACTTTCATATATTCTTCCATATTTCCATTTATTCCCCTCATCGTGCATACACATTCCCCACCACATTAACACATCATCTTTCATTTTCAAACAAAAGAGTGTGATTTCAAATGTAAATGTCTTCATTGTTGGTTTGAAAAGTGAGAGAAAAACAAGAATTTTTTTTTTTAAATTTAAAAAAAAAGAGAAAAGAAAAATCGAAAAAAAATAAAAAAAAAAATAAAGAGAGCTTGTATTTAGTAATAAACACATTTGTGCCTAAAGTGTATACACTCTTCTCATTCTTATCGCATCCATCACTCATCACTCATCCATTATCCATCATATCACTATCCTACCTACCTCATCCCATCCATCCTACCTATAATATCCTTCTCATCCCATTTCATTCCGCCTCACCCATATACATCCACATTTTCCCCTAGGTGTTCGGGCAAATGAAAGTCGACGTGGTGAATAACTCGACGTTCTCACTATAGTGATTAGCATCTCTTTCATGAGATCATTTTTCTTTCTAATTGTTCGTTCTTTCTTATAGGTGTGTGATACATTTGAACTTTATTACATTTACTCACCTCCTCACACATAAGAGCGATACACTTACCCATATCTCGAGAGTTCGTTTGAGAGAGATATATCCGTGACATTTTGAAGTTGAAGCGTTGATTTCGACAAGGCAATCTAGGAATTACTCTTGTGATACTCGACCCGTTTTGATTGGTTCACACTATAGACGTTGAGTTCTAGGAAGGATGTGCCTTGAGTATTTACTTAGCTAAACATTTTACGCGTCTAGCATATATTTCTAAAATCATTTTCTCATGTGATGGATTGTGCGATTATTCTACGTCTAATAAGAGATTGACTGCCTTTCAATAAATTTTTGCAAATAAGAATTTTGGGGATATATTCCCTGCAAACCCTCACGAGACACAACTCGTCCTGTAGGGCAACCTATAGGTTTAAAGGCTTGTTGCACATGCTAAGTGCAATCACAAGTGCCCGCGAAAGTGGTACACTTTTGGTTACTTATCTTTCTCTTTCTCTCTATCTTATTGCTCGAGGACTAGCAACGCTCGGTTTGGGGGTGGTGTGATAAGAAGCCAAAACTGTACATTTTATACCCCGAATAGACGTACTTTAGTTGCTAATTCTCGACAATATGGGTCTTATGCGCTTAATTGTTCAATATGCAAGCTTAATTGCAGTTGCGGTGTCAAAAGCTATATTTCTAGGCAATTTGCAGTTAAAATGGAGCTAATTCTCTCTCCCGTACCCTAACCCGAGTCTAAGCCTAGCCTAAACCTACCTTAAACCCTGTGTGTGTTTTGTTTGTCTCTTTATCATTTTTTTAGATTTTTAGTTTGTGTCATTTTTATTTTTATGATTTATTAAGGATTTTTAGGTTTTATTTACTATTTTTATATTTTATTAGTATATTGTTATCTCATATTTATCTTTATTAGTTATTAGTTTTATTTTTATTAGGATTAGATTTTTATAAGGATTTCATTTATTAGTTTTATTTGATTTTACATTTAATTAGGATTTTAGTTTTTAGTTTAATAGATTTCTATTTTTTATTTTTATTTTATTTCTTTTTTTAGTTTTATTTTTAATTTGAGTCTTAATTTTATTAGAAGTATGATTTTTATTTTAGAATTTTAATTTTATTAGTTTTAGTTTTTTTTAGTGTTATTTTTTATTTAAGTTCAAATTAAACACACACACACCGTACTACCCTACACATTAACACACCCAACCAACACTCACCCTCACCTAACCTTCCTACACTCTACTACACCTAATCATCACCAAACCCTTCTTCAACCTCCCATTTCTCCCTCCTCTCTCTTCCTCCATTAACAGCACCTCCAACAAATATCAAACCACCACCATTTCCATACAACCAACCAAACCCATCTCCGGTCGAAACCCTCTAACCCCCGATCGGAACCTCGAAGAGACCCCGTCGGCACCCACCTCCGACCACGAGCTCCGGCGAGCTCAACCCCAGCTCACCACCTTAACCCGATTGAACTCGATCGGACCTTACCCATATACCTGTCGAGCTCATAACTTGACCCGCTGCCTCTCCGGGCGAGCCTAACCCGCGACCTACCCCCTCTCGGAATTCAAACCACCAAATCGCCTGAATCCGACGCCTCTCCGGGTGAGCCGAACCCGCGACCTACCCCCTGCCGAAATTTTAACAACAAAATCACCTCAAACCCCTGCCTCTACCACTGGCGACGTCCTACCCGCCAGCATTTCCAGCCAGCGACGCCGACTCTCTTTGTCGTTCAACCAAGCCCCCCAAACCGAAAGCCCACCAAACCAATGTCCAAAACCCATTTCAACAATGCCAAACATCCCAAGCCAAAAACGTGACCTGCTTAAAACCAAATTCTAAAATAAAAACAAAGACCCACTTGTCCAAAAGTCAACCAACCTATTTATCCCTTTTCCAAAATTACTCCCAACTAACACCTTTCACACCTTTTACCCAAAACACCCTCATTAACCATATCAGATTTGTATTCCCTCGCCCCTCATTAACATGACCTCACACCATATCCACATGCACCCCCTAGCCATATACCCAATATACCCCTTTGCTCCATGTGCCTACTATACAAGAAAACCATGCTCATTCAAAGGGGAAAAAAAAGCTTAGTAGAGAGAATTGTAGAGAGAGAAATTTTAGTTTAGAAATAAATTAGGATAAATTTCATTTTGTAAATAGTTTTTATTTTTATTTTTTGAGATTATTGAGTGATAAATGTGTGAGGATTAATTTGAGTGAAATTTTTATGTAATATTGTTTAGATCACTCAAGTTGATGGATTATGAATTTCAACTCTTGGATTGAAGATCAATTAAGCATCAAGAAATTGGGGTTTGATTGTTCATTTCTCTTCTCATTTATTTTATGCCTTTGATTATTCATTTGTCATATTTCATATCATGTTAGGCTAAAACGCCTTTCAAGGGGTGGGGTAAAACCCTTATTTGATGTTATTTTATTTTTATTACTTTAATTACTTTACAAGTCCCTTTGAATGTTAATTTTGATCCCTCACCCTTAAATTTACGCCTCGAGAGATGGTAAATGATTTTCGAGAGAAAATCGAAATTATAGTTATAATACCCATTTTAGATTCGAACTAGAGATAGGGGTTTCTTAAGTGAGGTATTATAACTTGAATTTCAACTCCAAAATTATTTTCTAAGATTTACATGAATTTTAATCGATCGATCCTAGCGGGTGATTAATTAAAAGGAGTGTAGATCTATTTTTCTAGAGTTGTGGGGTGTTAAACTTGATTTTCTAAAAGATTACTTTATAATTACACTTGCAACGAGAGTTGGTTTGTAATTATTATATTAATTTGGGAGAATTCAAATAATTAAATTAATTAATTAGAATAACTAAAATTTGTGGTGTAATCCCACTCCTTGATTGTTCTCACAATTATTTACCTCATTTATCTCTTATTTTTAGTTTAGACTTTATTATTCATTTTAGTAATTTTCTAGTTAGTTGTTTTTATCTCACATTTAGTTTAGTTTAGTATTATTTCACCTCACCTCACCCTATTGTTTTAATATTGAAAAAGCTAAAAAAATTAGAAAAGTGAAAAAGCACAAAAGGAAAATAAAAAGTGAATTACAATTTTGTTACCTTTGCTTTACAACCTTGGAAGTGGATTGATACCCTTACTGACCTCTACACTTGAGTTTATTATATTTTTGTAGGTAATTCAAGGTTTCTATCAAATGGCGTCGTTGCCATTCTTGGGATCGTGAAGCTCGGAGCGGATTTCAACTTGTAGTTCATTTGTTTTTTTGCACTTCATTATTTTTTGTACCATTTTTATATTTTTAGAAGGCTTGTATTAGGATTATTCTATTCTTGGCTTGTATTGCGGTGCTTAGAGACACCATTTATTTTCCATTTAAAAATTGTAATAATTGAAGACAAGCGTGATAGGGAAACCGAACAAGGTAGAGAGAGGGCGTCCAAAGGAGATGATTTAGAAGACTCACTACTTTGTGTCGGTATGACTCCCGGGGATGACTGAGATAGGCGTGATCTCCACTTCCGTGATATCGAGCTTGTTCCTCCATGCCCGCCACTCTCTTGTGGTTCTGATTTTTCCCATCAACAGCTCCCTGGCGTGTCACGGAGCTACCATTACCAACGCCCATTTATAGAATGGTAGTGTGATTTTTCTGAGGCCCATTCGATTCAACTTAGCAAACCATTTTGCCTCCCTCACCAACTAGAGCACCATTCTTATAGGGACCTCGTTACCCTCACCTTTCGGCTCAACACGGCTCGTGACCGATGCCTATTGACTCTCACCCTTACCTTAATACCCACCCTCCCATGATCCACCGATGCTTTGCATCGTGTGATGCACTTTGCCATACAAGTGCATTGACCCCTTTTTACCCTCTATCCAACAAGACTGACGCTTCAGTCTTGTTTGTGGGTGATTCTCATCACCCAATATTTCTGCCACCCCGAGCTTTCATAGTTCTTATCTTTAGGGTGAGAATGGTTCGTTCTAGATGAATACATTAAACTTAGCGCTATCGGGAGGCAGCCCGTTGTTTCTTGTAATAGTCTCATCCTGTTCGGGGGTGGTATTTCTAATCACCCTACGATTCACATGCTTATAGACTTGTACACATTTTTTTTCTCACTTCTTATTCAGGTTTCATCTTCGCTTCACATGTCCACTTCATTAGCGGTTCATTCGGGTAATCTCTTTCCTACCTTATGCTCTCAATTTTAAAAATCATTTTACTTAACATCGAGGACAATGTTCCTTTTTGTTAGGGGTGGGGAATTTTATCAAAATTGTGCCTCTTTTGAAAAATTTTGATATTTTAAACCTGATTTTTAAAATTTCGTACAATTTCTTTCTTCTTACTCATTGATGTGAATTTTCAGTCATCCATCTTTTAAGTCTGGGAATCAAGCTACAGAATATTTTTCTAAATAGTTTATGTAATACGTAACAAGGAATTTTGCACCATGAATTTCTAGAATCAACAAAAACTTGCGCACTTATCACGTCACTATGGTTTAGAGTTGAGGAGTACTACAATTCTGCTGAAAACCTTAAGGATCACTAGTGGAGACTTTAGCTTGTGAGATTTGTGCCTTTCACCCTTTCAAAGTGTTTTGCGCAATCTCTGAGTCATAAGTTTATTCAACTTCCTTTGGGTCCGCATTTTAATTGTTGTATGATCTCATTATTCTTCATTTTTGGCTTGATCACTGAGAACGACATCACTTTCGAGTTGTAAGAAACACGTGTTTTGAAATTTGTCCTGAATACTAGATTTTCATCCATACACCTTCCACTTTTCCATATATTATCCCCATTACATTCCTATATCCTCCTATATTCCCATTTATTCCCCTCATCGTCCATACACATTCCCCACCACATTAACACATCATCTTTCATTTTCAAACAAAAGAGTGTGACTTGAAATGTAAATGTCTTCATTGTTGGTTTAAAAAGTGAGAGAAAAACAAGAAAAAAAAATTTTAAAAAAAAGAGAAAAGAAAAATCGAAACAAAAGAAAAAAAAAAGAAAAAGAAGAAGAAAAAAAAGAAAAGAAAGAGAGTTTGTAGTTAGTAATAAACACATTTGTGCCTAAAGTGTATACACTCTTCTCACTCTTATCGCATCCATCACTCATCACTCATCCATTATCCGTCATATCACTATCCTACCTACCTCATCCCATTCATCCTACCTATCATATCCTTCTGATCCCATTTCATTCCCCCTCACCCATATACATCCACATTTTCCCCTAGGTGTTCGGGCAAAGGAAAGTCGACGTGGTGATTAACTCGACATTCTCACTATAGTGATTAGCATCTCTTTCATGAGATCATTTTTCTTTCTAATTGTTCCTTCTTTCTTATAGGTGTGTGATACGTTTGAACTTTCTTACATTTACTCACCTCCTCACACACAAGACCGATACACTTACCCATATCTCGAGACTTCGTTTGAGAGAGATATATCCGTGAGATTTTGAAGTTGAAGCGTTGATTTCGACAAGGCAATCTAGGAATTACTCTTGTGATACTCGACCCATTTTGACTGATTCACACTATAGACGTTGAGTTTTAGGAAGGATGTGCCTTGAGTATTTACTTAGCTAAAAATTTTACGATTCTAGCTTGTATTTCTGAAATCATTTTCTCATGTGATGGATTGTGCGATTATTCTACGTCTAATAAGAGATTGACTGTCTTTCAATAAATTTTTCCAAATAAGAATTTTGTGGGTATATTCCCTGCAAACCCTCACGAGACACAACTAGTCATGTAGGGAAACCTATAGGTTTAAAGGCTTTTTCCACATGCTAAGTGCAATCGCTAGTGCCCGCGAAAGTGGTACACTTTTGGTTAGTTATCTTTCTCTTTCTCTTTATCTTATTGCTCGAGGGCTTGCAACGCTCTGTTTGGGGATGGTGTGATAAGCACCCAAAACTGTACATTTTATACCCCGAATAGACGTACTTTAGTTGCTAATTCTCGACAATATGGGTCTTAAGCGATTAATTGTTCAATATGCAGGCTTAATTGAAGTTGCGGTGTCAAAAGCTATATTTCCAGGCGATTTGCAGTTAAAATGGAGCTAATTCCCTCTCCCGTACTCTAACCCGAGCCAAAGCCTAGCATAAACCTACCCTAAATCCCGTGTGTGTTTTGTTTGTGTCTTTTTATTATTTTTTTAGAATTTTAGTTTGAGTCATTTTTATTTTTATGATTTATTTAGGATTTTTTGGTTTTATTTACTATTAGTATATTTTTATCTCATCTTTATCTTTATTAGTTATTAGTTTTATTTTTATTAGGATTAGATTTTTATTAGGATTTCATTTATTAGTTTTATTTGATTTTATATTTATTTAGGATTTTAGTTTTTAGTTTAATAGATTTCTATTTTTTTTTATTTTTTTTATTTATTTAGTTTTATTTTTAATTCGAGTCTTCATTTTATTAGAAGTAGGATTTTTATTTTAGAATTTTAATTTTATTAGTTTTACTAATTTTAGTGTTATCTTTATATAAGTTCAAATTAAACACACACATTAACACACACATACCATACTACCCTACACATTAACACACCCAACCAACACTCACCCTCACCTATCCTTCCTACACCTTACTACACCTAATCATCACCACACCCTTCTTCAACCTCCCATTTCTCTCCCCTCTCTCTTCCCCCATTAACAACACCACCAACAAATCTCAAACCACCACCATTTCCATACAACCAACCAACCCCATCTCCGGTTGAAACCCACTAACCCCCGGTCGGAACCTCCAAGAGACCCCGCCGGCACCCACCTCCGACCACGAGCTCCGGCGAGCTCAATCCCAGGTCACCACCTTAACCCGCCTGAACTCGTCCGGACCTTACCCATATACCAGTCGAGCTCACAACTCGACCCGCTGCCTCTCTGGGTGAGCCTAACCCGTGACCTACCCCCTGGCAGAATTCCAACCACCAAATCGCATGAGCCCGCTGCCTCTCCGGGAGAGCCTAACTCGCGACCTACCCCCTTCCGGAATTCCAACCACCAAATCGCCTGAACCCCCTGCCTCTACCACCAGTGACGTCCTACCCGTCGGAGTTTCCAGCCAGTGGCACCGACTCTCTTACCCGTCCAGCCAAGCCCCCAAACCGAAAGCCCACCAAACCAATGTCCAAAACCCATTTCAAAAATGCCAAACCTCCAAAGCCAAAAACGTGACCTACTTAAAGCCAAATTCTAAAATAAAACCAAAGACCCACTTGTCCAAAAGTCAACCAACCCATTTACCCCTTTTCCAAAATTACCCCCAACTAACACCTTTCACACCTTTTACCCAAAACATCCTCATTAACCATATCAGATTTTTTATGCCCTCACCCCTCATTCACATGACCTCACACCATATCCACAAGCACCCCTATCCATATACCCAATATACCCCTTTGCTCCATGTGCCTACTATACAAGAAGGCCATGCTCATTCAAAGGGGAAAAAAAGCTTGGTAGAGAGAATTGTAGAGAGAGAAATTTTCGTTTAGAAATAAATTAGGATAAATTTCATTTTGTAAATAGTTTTTATTTTCCTTTTTTGAGATTATTGAGTGATAAATGTGTGAGGATTAATTTGAGTGAAATTTTTATGTAATATTTTTTGCATCACTCAAGTTGATGGATTATGAATTTCAACTCTTGGATTGAAAATCAATTAAGCATCAAGAAATTGGGTTTTGATTGTTCCTTTCTCTTCTCATTTATTTTATGCCTTTGATTATTAATTTGTCATATTTGACATCATGTTAGGCTAAAACCCCTTTCAAGGGGTGGGGTAGAATCCTTATTTGATGTTATTTTATTTTTATTAGTTTAATTACTTGAAAAGTCCCTTTGAATGTTAATTTTGATCCCTCACCCTTAAATTTACGCCTTGAGAGATGGTAAATGATTTTTGAGAGAAAATCAAAATTTCAATTATAATACCCATTTTAGATTCGAACTAGAGATAGGGGTTTCTTAAGTGGGGTATTATAACTTGAATTTCAACTCTAAAATTATTTTCTAAGATTTACATGAATTTTAATCGATCGATCCTAGCGGGTGATTAATTAAAAAGAGTGTAGATCTATTTTTCTAGAGTTGTGGGGTGTTAAACTTAATTTTCTAAAAGATTACTACTATAATTACACTTGCAACGAGAGTTGGTTTGTAATTTTGATATTAATTTGGGAGAATTCAAATAATTAAATTAATTAATTAGAATAACTAAAATTTGTGGTGTAATCCCACTCCTTGATTGTTCTCATAATTATTTACCTCATTTATCTTTTATTTTTAGTTTAGACTTTATTATTCATTTTAGTAATTTTCTAGTTAGTTGTTTTTATCTCACATTTAGTTTAGTTTAGTTTAGTATTATTTCACCTCACCTCACCCTATTGTTTTAATATTGAAAAAGCTAAAAAAAATTAGAAAAGTGAAAAAGCACAAAAAGAAAATAAACAGTGAATTACAATTTTGTTCCCTTTGCTTTACAACCTTGGAAGTGGATTGATACCCTTACTTACCTCTACACTTGAGTTTATTATATTTTGTAGGTATTTGAAGTTTTGACTAACTTGGCTTTCAACAATGACATACAAAACCACGTTATCACCAATCCCCAACAATGGCGTTAAAACTTGATGCTTTAAAAAAAGTGTGGATTGAAGTGTAAATATTTTGTAACAAGTAGTATCTGGGTAAGTCCTGAATCGTTTTCTTCAGGGATTGAACGCTCATAAGAGAACTAAAGTGGGTTAAAGAATATTCTATAAACGTCACAAAGGGAACATGTAAAATATGATTTGTTGTTAGAAGTCATGAGATTAGTTAGCCGCTATCCTAACATGCGTTTAATTAATGGAGAATGAGTAAACTATGAAGATATAAAGAAACAATTTAATAAAATCTTTAGTTCGAGAGATAAAAGGGATTTAGGACCCTTCTCCCACCTTGTATTTGCTAAGAAGATGATGAGATCTGGTTGAAATTAATTTTAATCAATCATAACTAGCTAAGTCTGAACATCAACTATATAGAGACTAAACTCCTCAATGGAAGATAAGGGGATAATTAGTTATGGTTCTAGATGGGTTGGGGTTGTAGTAAAGTATCAAACACTACCCTTGCATAATAAGGGAAGCTAAGAAACTAGGATACTCCAATACCAACACATGAAGTTCCATTTGAACAATTATAAACCAAACCCTAAATATGAAGTTCAAGCATCCAAATTGGAATCATGATCCCCAACCTATAGGACTAGCCACTATTGATAGAACTAAGTATAACATTCAAGAGAACAACATAACTAAGCAAGTCATCTAGTTAAACACAAACCAACACAAGAGATGGAAATAAATACAAATCAAAGTTAATAAAGTAAGTAAGGAAGATTTAGTTGCACAAAGCTTGTATTAAAACCAACTAACTTGAATGTAATTAATGTTTTACATGTAAGTAGGAACCATAAATTTTCTTGACCTAGGAGAGAGAAAGGAGAGTTTATAGACTTAGAAAGTTTCTAGTAAAAAATTTGATCCTTTACAAGATGGAAAACAAAGGGATATAGACCAAAATCTCGAAAAGGGAAAATTTGTAAATATATTTAAATAGATTTGAATCGATGTGGTTTGAGATCCAAATCAATTTTCATATAAAAATAGATGCACTGGATGAAATCGAATTGATTCGGCCAGAGGCCCGAATTGATTCGAACCTGCTTCCAATATGAGAATGGGATGGTATGGCATAATTAGGCCCTTGCTCCAAAGAAATTTTCGTAAATTCTTCATTATAGCTCAAATTCTTGCACTGTCAGAGGCCACACGAAGATGAATAGAAGAGATTCATATTCCATAAAGAGTTCGGGATAAAAACTTGAATGCTAAATTTACTAAACTTCAAGTCATGCATTCCTGACACCTATAAAAGATCAAATAAACCATGCACCATATATATATATATATATATATATATATATACTAGGGTATGCCCGTGCCTGAAGGCACGACGCAAATTTTTGAAAGTACGTAATCGCAAAATGAAAAAAAATCTGAAGTGTACATCCTTTTTTTCGGAAGGATGGATATTTTTTTGAAAATTATTTAATCGACGCTAATATTTCAAAAGGGTACATCGTTTTGAAAGTACATAATCACAAAATGAAAAAAATTTGAAGTGTACATCATTTTTTCATAACAATGGATATTTTTTTCAAAATTATTTAATCAGCGCTAATATTTCAAAAGTATACATCGTTGATAGGACCATACATCTTTTTTGTTCGCAACAGATAAACAGTTTTTGAAATATTCAATGCTATAAAACTATTAGTTTGAAAAAAAATAGAATGTTTTTTTACAGATATACGTGAAAAAATTGGAAAATTTTTGAAAGTTTTTTTTACGTATTTGTTGTGCAATAGAGTATTTTAAAGAAATAAACATGAAAAAATAAAAATTGAAAGCTAATATTCATTTTTTTTAAATAATAAAATCTTCTAATGTATTTTTAATTATTGATTTGTTATGTATCATATTTATTTGTTTTAAATTAATTATTATAAAAATACTTATGATGTCATATGTTGTAAGTGGTATTATTCATTTATGATTTGAGAATAAATACAATATTTACTTGAATATAATTTTTATTATATTTTAATAAAGTTCAAGATTTATAGTATATGTTGTAAGTTTTTAATATATTATGCCATAGTTGTACAAAAATTTAATAAGACATTTTATGTCTAAAGTATCAAATTAAACATGTGAAGCTTGAATGGCTTTATATAATATACATACTATACCTTGGGTAGTTTAACATAAGAGACCAACTACTCTTTTACCTACTATGTTAAAAACCATATCCCAGAGAACCACTTTTTGGAGCCACACGCATATCCATATCTTTGTCATGTCCCATCATTTATATGCATGTATTGCCTATAATTCCATAATATATATATATATATATATATATATATATATATATATATATATATATATATAAGTTTGTTCTGAATTTAAATCTTTTGGAGAATCTTGAAGCATGCTTGTGTCAGTTCTGCTAGGGCCATGCATCCCTTATATATAAAGAGCAGATGTTTTTATTTATTTTATTTATCTTGTTAAACAATTTGTTTTATAAAAGTTGGTTGTTCAACTAACTTTTCTTTGGACAGGAGTTATTCCTTTGAGCCCATAAAAACTATAATATGCCTGACACGCCTATAATTTGCTGAGTTACATCAATTGCAATTTTGCATTGGAAAGTTGAACATCAAATAGTGTTGTCGTCAGCTTTGGTGTTTTGAAATCATGGCTGTGCGACTGTGATAATATTGATTTCTACTAATTTTAGACTTTCCATACCCTTGAAGCAACTTATGATTCTGAAAATATATTATAAAAAAAATATTTCAAGACACAAAATCATAATAGATCACCTGTCATTTTAAATTTTTACACCGACTTGAAAATCAAATACAAATAAGCCACTTTAAAAATCAATCAACAAAACATTCAAACCACCAAACATACAATTAAATAACGATTAAAAATTCTAAAGTACGTAATTATAAAGCAAAAAAAAAAAAATTATTCCCTAGCGTACACCATGGTTCGAACCTCCTAAGTCAAAAAAATTCTTTACAACACATAATTATAAACAATTTTTAAAAATTGAAATTTTTTTCATATGTTTACATGATTATTCACCGTGTTTAATCCATCATGAATTTCGTAATAATTGTTAAATATTTTATAACACAAAAAAATGTAAAAATTTTAGGGAAAGTTTTTTTTTATAGGACTACTCTATTTAAAAAATAATAAGTAGTTCCAACAACAATAATAATAACAGTTCATTGTGACCTTGTCTAAACAACATCAAAATTTAAGTCAATTTTATTAAAAAAAAATAAGTGTAAACAATTTACAATTTTAGGACAAAATTCCCTTTGCATATAGGAATATCCACCCTGGTTAACAAATACAAATTACTCAGACAACAACGACAATAATAATAATCCATCTTGGAACTCGTATAAATAACATAATCGATTCCGCATAATCGTATTTGCAATATAAAATTATCAAATATAAACATGTTCGACACAATAAAATTTTTAATCTTCTCAGCACCATCTGTCTCCTATGAAATTCAATGTCTTGCAACATGAAGAACAATAAAGAATTAGCGAGATCAAAACTCATAGGATTAAACTAAAAAATTGTAAAAATTAATTACAAACTACTTTTAGTCAGATGAAAAGAATTAGTAAAAAGTGAAAATTAGAACTTTAAGAAACCTAATCACTAACAGATCACACGTCCAAGAATAATAGAAGGATCTCAAGCATGTCACATTACTGTTAATGATGATTAAAGAAAAAATTGTAAAAATCTTTTAAAAATTCACCAAACAAAATTTTCAAACTAATTGTCATCCTTTGAATGTAGTAGCACAATTTTTTAGATTCTCTTAATTCTATATTGACTTTGACCACCAAATTCAATTCCAAGTTTTTTTTGGTCCCAAATAGCAAATAATCTAAAAACATAAGATTCTTCTACCCTTTGGCTCAGTTTTTCCCTCTGGAACGTTTACTTTCCTTTTTTTAAATCAGATTATTCAGTAAAAATGGCTTCTTCTTCATTTCACAAAAACAATATAAGAGAAGTATGCATATATTTAGTCATATAAAAGAAGTATAATACCTTGTCAATGAAAATAATATAAGTCCCATGGAAAATACTGGCCGTTGACCACTCTTCCAATCCTATTTCAACTGAATGAGATGGGTCCTAAAGCTGTATTCATCTACCTACATAATACATATAATAGGAGAGACAAAAAATATGGTTATTAGATACATGAATATATTTAACCCACTTCATGAACCACAAAATGACCTGAACAATGAACAATAAAACTCTGAATCAAACACCACCACTCTCGGAACCGGACGATTGATGAAATCAAATCCAATCTCCAAACAAATCTCATCACCGCTCCTACAACCTAAAAATTAATCACTAATAAATAGAGACCACAATAAAAATTAACCCGTTGAATGGTAACTGTTACCATCGACTCGCGATCTGAGATCCAAAATCGAAAAAAACAAAGTACACATTAGATCCAAAATAAAAAAAAAATACTTTTAAAGAGAGTGTGTACCGGGTTTCCAATATTAATGGTGGAAGAACCTACAGAGAAACTCGTCAATAAAAGGGTATGAGGGAAAAAATGAGGTAGGAGAGGAGCATTTGAACTAAAGTAATCAATGTGTGAAACGAAAGAGGTTTCGGAGAAATAAATATTACTTTTTTACCCTTGTGTTTGAATTTTGAAAAAAAAGGGGGAAACAATTTAGAGTGTGTTAGAAGAGGGGGAATCCAAATTTGGAAGGGGTAAAATAGATAATGTAAAAAAATTCACAAAGATGACATCATGAACCAAACTTGTGACATACATAAGTTTCCTACTTTATATATATATATATATATATATATATATATATATATATATATATATATATATATATACATGTGTGTGTGTGTGTGCGCGCGCGCATGCTGAACGTAGGGGTTAACCAATAAATGAGCATAAGCTTCAGGAATAACGTGCACAAAAATTCTAGAATGCGCAAATTAAATAGGTTTTAAATGCAATAATCGTGACTAATCATGTGCCCCAAACCTTTTAATCAATGCTATAATGCGCATGAATATTTGAACTAAAACCAATTACGTTCAACTTTTATCCTCCATTAGTGTTCCTCAAACCTTCAAATCAAATCCAGATCACCATTTGTTCACTCCTAAAGGTCCTTAATTTTATTCCTCACATCATAATGTTCAATCCAAGGAGGAACAATATATCAATATTATAACTTTCAGTATATCTTAATTATGAATTCATTATCAGATTGGGTTTCACTTTTTGTGTATCTTCTATAACAAAGGTATCATTGGAGTATAAAAATCATCTCTACACATGAGTTCTAATATCAGTAATAATATTCGACACAGATTAACATGGGTTTCAATAATAACTCCATATATAATTAAATTATATGCAGGATAAACTGTCTACATCTTTAATTTGTATTAGCCCAATATAAAATATGATTAATTGACAGATTATCATCCTAGCCTGCTTCTAATCCCAAATAATTTTAATAAAAATCAAGACATAAATAAGTTAGAGATTATACTACGATAAAGTAAGAGATTTCTTGTCTGATTATAGCAGTTGTAGGATCTTCCCTTTTGCGATCTTAGTTCCTCTCAAAAGACATCATTCAACTCTCCCAAAAATGTCCTACTGCTAGGATTTATGTTTTATGTATAATGTAATTAATTAATGAGAATTAGTATCACTTTATACCCTTAATCCCGCAGGTCCATAATAGACCTAATTTTGGGCCTCCATATGAACCCAAAATGCTACTTATACTAATCCAATCCCGACCACTAAAAATACATCTCCGGTCCTCTGCACTTCCCTAGAGTGTGATCCAAATGATAATGTCTCATTACGTAAAATAAAATTCATAACTTAATTATTTTAGGAGTAACCACACATAATTAATTTCCATATCATTAATTAAACAAATATATTAATTTATAACGTGCGGTTCCAAAGTCACATAACATCCAACTTTTAATGTCATGACGCGACTAAGAATTTGACTCAAAAGTGCATTTTCTCTAGGCTCAAGTGCAAGCCCGTCGCTCAAGTAATAAACCCGGTAAGTCGGGATCGTATCCACAGGGATCAGAAATTGACAAAGGAAAGTTATTAAATCTTGAAAAGATTCCTAAAAATAAATATGAAAAGATGATGAATGATTGGGAAAGTTCTAGTGAAATAAAAATTTTACTCAAGAAAAACAAACGGAAAATTGTGAAGAACTTAGATTTGGCAAATGAGAGAAAATAGGGTAGGGTACAATCCCTCAAACCTTAACAAATTACCAAAAATTAAAATTCTTGACTAAATCCAGTCTTTATAAATCCTAAGCATTACATATATGAAAGACCTAGCCCTCATCATACGAAATCAAAGGTAGATATAAAGCGGTGAATGGTAAATTGTACTCACAAAGCGTTTTTAAACATCTCAAGTACCTATGGCAAGAAAGATTAAAAGATTGACAATGTTTGTATGATTTTCATTCATGATTCAATCAATATTTTAATTTATCCTCTATTTTCTACATAAATAATTTGCCTCGGATTGAGTTCATGTACCCCAACCCTTGGGAATTTAGCTAGACATGATTTGATTAAAGAACAAATTCATACACACAATTATAGATCTAGAAGAGATTGGAAATAATTTGCAAATAATCAAATAAGAGAATGGAATGATTTTACTTGAATTCAACAACAAGAAAGCAATTGGAAACCCGAATTCCTTACAAACCAGGGTTTATGAAAAACTCCTAAAGAAAAGGAAAATTTTCTCTCAAAAACTAACCCTAGAAATCGACCTCCACAAATGATGTAGGGCATGGGCTTTTATAGCACAAATTAGCACGAGCTTGACAACCAATTACGCTTGTTGCACAAGTTTCACTAGCTATGCACGCCAAAATCTTCATAATAAATGCCAGGATTTCGCATGACCGGACCGGTCCGGATTACAATCGGATCGGTCCGATTTTCTGCCACCAGATCGGTTCTTTTTTTATTCTACCGGATTGATTCTGTTCCATCGGTTTGCCATCCATCCGGGGTCTACTGGACTTGGTTATTTCGGATCGGTCCGGTTCCCACCGGATCGGTCCGATTTTCTTCAATTTTGACTTTTGCCTTTCATCTTTGACTGGCCATAACTTTTGATCCTGAACTCCGATTTGAGTGTCATTTCTTCCTATGCTCTTGTGAACTCAAGCTCTTCAACTTCCCTTTTGGTGTCGAGCTCGAATTCCGAGTAGAACTTTATGTTTTTGCCCTTTTACTTTTCTTCCATTCATCTTCTCCTTTCTTCTGGTTTCTTTCTCTCCTTTCTTGCATTCCATTCCTGAAAACTTCATAAAAAATACACGAAAACTTGGGAAAATTGTTAGAAACAGACAATGGAGTGATATGGCATAAAATTGGTTCAATTACCTTGTTCGAGATATTAAAATCACTAACTTAAGGGGCTAAATTCAGAAGAATTTATGCTTGGTCAAATCCCCCTAACTTAGGACTTTGCATGCCCCGGGCAATGTAACTGAAATTAACCAAAACTCTACTCTTGAAAATTCCTTTATTAAAATAAAATTCCACTTTCGTAGGCATGCGATTGCATTTAGCGTATGCAACAAGCCTTTAAACCTCTAGGTTACCCTAGTAGGACGAGTTTTGTCTCGTGAGGGTTTGCAGTGAATATACCCACAAAATTCTTTATTGACTCAAATAAATTTCAAAATACTTAAAAATTGTACAATTTAAACTCTTCAAAAAATAATCACCATAAATTCATATTCAAATGTCTCAAACCATAGTGTGTGTGTGTGCAAAGTCAAAAATTAAACCTCAAATTTCCACCGATTGAGCATTACGTTACTTTTCGAAAATTCGTTTTGATTCAAATTCTTACGGATGCACTCACAAACGAACCACTCGGATTGTGGTTATTTTCTCTTGGTATGCATGATATAAAGAGTAAATATAATGGACACAAATTCACGCATACAAAATTGAAAAGAAGGAAATATATGGTGAAAATATCTCATCATCGGAATACAGTTATTAGGAAACGGGAAACATCATCTCTTAATCACACCATTTTAATCTCTCATATTATCTTTTCATGTCTTACCACTCCATGCAGTAATTAATTTCGCCATTCGGACTCAGTTAGGACTTTTTAGGTTATAAGGTGTAAAGGGTAAAATTGGAAATGGTAGGGAATGTTGGAATTGGAAAATTTTCTTATGATGTCCATTAGTGTTTTTTCGGGCATTTGCTCATTTTTCTCTTTCTTTTTCTATTTTCTTTTTTTTTCTTGCTATTTTTCTTTTCTTTGAGCATTTTTTTTTGTTTTTTTCTTGCCCCTTTTTATTGCACAATTTGAACTTACTTGATGAATTTTCTCAATTTTCACAATTCCGGGCTATTTGGATTTTTCGGGTTATCAAATGAAAAGATAAATTTTATTTGGCTCAACTTGGGTTGCAAATGGATAATTTTGTTTCTCACAACTTTTTATGGCTAATATTTTTGGGTTAAACAAAAGAAGGCCTACTTCATTGTCCAAAATGCTAATCATATTACCATATGCATCTCGAGATTAATTAAGTTTAGAGATATATTTAGCATGAATTTCGAGACAATATTTCACACATTTCCCATAACCGATCAAAATAAAGGATTGAGATCATCAACCACTTATTAACATGCTGAAAAGAACTTTGAGTTAATCATAAACTCCGATTGATTTAAAAACTCACAAAGATCGATAGGCTCGAAATCTCACCCGGTTTGATTAATCTCCACACTTATTCGTAAAGTCGTCAATTTTCTTTCAATTTCCATCTTTGGTCAATTTTGGCTTCATGCAATTGAGATTTAACAATTTGAGACTTTAAATAGAATAAAGGTGACATTTTTGAAAAATTCAAATTCAAATTTTTATTTATTTTGAACAAAAATATTTTTGACTTTTTCAATTTTTTTTTAAATACACATATATGCAAAGTTTTATGATACGCACTTGTCATCCCCCCTAACTCAGTGATTTTCATTGTCCTCAATCAAATGGACGAGAGAAATAAAGAAGGCAACATGAAGAGTGTGATAAATAAAACAAGCAAATATCATATTAAAACTGTATATTACAAACCAACTGTGGAAATAACTGTGTAAGAAAATATTACGAACATGGTTATAAAAACCTAAAGGGGTAGAGGGGCATCCTAAGGGGCGGGTGGGGGATAGGGAGGTCCTGAAGCAGCAAGATCATAAGGATTGTAGTAGTAAGGAGGAAGGGGGGCCTCGGGACCCAACTGAAGATGGTACAAGTCCGCCTGCATACGCAGGACCAAACTCATGTCCCTCTCGTAGGACGACATGAACCCGTCGAAACGCGTTTCAAGAGAGAGAATGCGTCAGTCAAGCCTGTACCAACCAGAACATAATCTGGATCAGCAGCTTCATCATATTCTTCCTCCTCGCCTTCCGCCATCTCAACATCCTCATCACCAACGTTCTCCTCCTCATCGGTCTCCTCATCACTCGAAACTCCGCCGCGCCTGGCACGGATGACTTGAATTTGCCGTTCACTTAGAGTGCGGGACTCTTGTCCTAAACGCTTAGGCAAGTTGATAAAATCTTGTGGGGGCTCAATCCCGGCATCCTTAAGAAAGGATGTAATGAGACGACCATAAGGAAGAGGAGCCCGACCCTCTTTGTCGTAGGCCACAAAGAGGATATCGGTGTAAAATGTCCGGGCCAAATTGATAACAGTTGCATGGTCGAACAAGTGATACACCATTGTAGCTTGATGCGTCCGCATTGCTGAATTATTGGATGTTTGCAAAATATTGGCACAAACGATGTGAAATGTGAACCGTGCCTTATCGGATAACCGACCAACAGGAAAGGTCTCGGAATTCCAAACCGCACCGGGCTCGATTCTTGAGATACAAACTTCTTTGGTGAGAACGGGATCGGGACTTCGATAGTCAAATTGAGCGGGAGTGATCACACCGTAAGACTCGAATTTCCGTGCCAAAATTTTAAGTGAGAATGGAATAGGTGTGGAATCCACAAAGGCTTGGGATTCAAATTCAGCGGTACGGACAAGCGACCCATAAAATTGACGCACCTCATTCTCCCAAACAGCTTCAAAGGGTTCATTGAAAAATCGGCACCAGCCCCTTGACATGAACATGGCTGTGACAGAATTGGGCAGTTGGTCCCACAACACTTGAGGTTCAATGTGAATTTTTCGGGTAGGGCTGAAAAACCTACGGCACCAATTTGCTTCACGGCGAGAACGGTATTCTCCATTTCCGTCGGGGAGGACTTCAATGGAGGTATACTTCTGGGGAGCAGTCATTGATATGGAGGAGGGATACAGTAAGGGAGAGAGAAGAAAGAAGATATGGAGGTGTGAAGAAAATGGGTAGGGGGATGGGTGTATTTATAGGAGGGTTGAGGAAATAGGGGGGAATGGAAGGGTGGGAAATGGGTGGACAAATTTTTGGGGAAAGGAGGGGATTGGGGGGAATGAATGTGGTGGGGATTGAAGAGGTGTGGATTGAAGAGGTGTGAACCTCAGGAAAACAAAATTCTGCAGATGACCGGACCGATTCGGTTTTAGAACCGGACCGATCTGCCTTAATCGGATCGGTTCTTTTATTTTTCACCCGGACCGATCCGCCTGACCGGATCGGTTCTTTTATTTTTCACCCGGACCGATCCGCCTGACTAGATCGATTCTTTTATTTCAGGACCGGACCGGTCCGGTCTGCTGAACTTTAAGAATTTTCTTCTTTCTCCTCTTTTCACCATATATGTTCCTTTTCTCCATTCCGTTGATGATTTTACAACTTCTCACACTTCAAAATACCCGCAATGCTCATATAAACCTTAACACCCCTCACACATCGGATTCCCAACCCCGGGACTGACACAAACCTACGACTTCTAACTCCTAAGACTCTTATGTACAACAATCACCCCATACATGTCGGGGGTGCGATGACCTCACCTCACTTTTTTCAGTCAATCCCCATAAATGGGGTCTGACAGCCAGATTGTGTCGGCTTCCTTGACAAGCGCTTCCAAATACGGCTTGAGACGATGCCCATTAACTTTAAATGTGTTTCCCCTTTTCTCATCTATGATTTCAACAGCTCCATGGGGACATACCTCTTTCACAATGAACGGACCTAACCATCTTGACCGCAACTTTCCGGGAAACAAGTGCATCCTTGAGTTGTAGAGAAGTACTTTTTTACCGAATGAAACTCTTTCTTACGAATGATTCCGTCATGAGCTCGTTTCATTCGTTCCTTGGATATTTTAGCACTTTCATACGCATCATTGCGTATTTCTTCCAACTCATTCAACTGAAGTTTACGTGTTTCACCGGCTTTATCCATGTTGAAGTTCACCCTTTTGATAGCCCAATACGCTTTGTGTTCGATTTCAACCGGGAGATGACAAGGTTTTCCATACACAAATCGAAATGGGGACATCCCAAGGGGATTCTTGTATGCGGTTCTATAAGCCCAGAGCGCATCATTCAATCTGAGAGACCAGTCTTTCCTATTAGGATCGACTGTCTTTTCCAAGATATTTTTGATTTCTCGATTGGCGAGCTCGGCTTGGCCATTCGATTGAGGGTGATAAGTTGTTCCAACTTTATGGACAATTCCATACTTTCCCATTAGTTTCTCCATAGTCCTATTGCAAAAATGGGTTCCATTATCACTGATTATGGCCTTAGGCATTCCGAAACGAGAAAGTATGTTTTCTTGAATGAATTTTATCACCACCTTGCTGTCATTCGTCCTTGTATCTATCGTCTCTACGCATTTTGGGACGTAATCTACCGCGATGAGGATGTATAGAAAACCAAAATAAGGTGGAAAGGGGCCCATGAAGTCAATACCCCAACAGTCAAACAACTCCAATACTAGAACTGGGGTTAATGGCATCATGTCACGGCGAGTAATAGCTCCCATTCTTTGGCATCTATCGTATGATTTACAAAAAGTGTTCACATCCCGGAAGATGGTGGGCCAATAGAGACCACTTTAAAGGATTTTCGCAGCAGTTTTATTTTTGGAATAATGACCACCACATGCTTTCGAATGACATAATCGAATTACCCCTTGGATTTCTTCATCGTGTACACATCTCCGGATGATTTGATCAGCACAATACTTAAACAAATATGCATCATCGTAAAAGAATATGCGTAACCATGTAATGAACTTCCTTCTCTCTTGCGGATTCCAGTTAGATGGAACAACTCCAGTGACAAGGTAATTGACTATATCCGCAAACCAGGGGAGAGAAGAAGTAGAAAAAAGATTCTCATCCGGAAAATACTCGTCTATGGGAATGGGATCAATAGGTACGTCGGACGAGAGGCGTGACAAATGGTTAGCAACGACGTTTTCTATTCCTTTCTTATCTTGAATTGAGAGATTAAACTCTTGTAGGAGTAGGATCCACCTGATTAAATGGGGTTTGGAATCTTTCTTTCTCAAGAGATATTTAAGGGCCGAATGATCAGTGAAGAAAATGATGGGCGACCCAACAATGTAAGAGCGAAATTTATCGAGGGCAAAAACGACTGCTAGTAACTCTTTCTCTGTAGTAGAGTAGTTAAGCTGAGGGCCAGATAATGTTCTGCTAGCATAGTAAATAACATGAGCTTTCTTGTCTTTTCTCTGTCCAAGAATAGCCCCAATCGCGTAATCACTTGCATCACACATGACCTCAAATGGTAGTGACCAATCCGGAGCTTTCATGATAGGTGCGGAAATAAGCATGCTTTTAAGTTTATCAAAAGCTTCTTGACATGCTTTATTCCATTCAAATGGAGTGTCTTTCATGAGAATATTACTCAAAGGTCTAGCAATGGCGCTAAAGTCTTTGATAAATCTCCTATAAAATCCAGCATGGCCTAGAAAGGACCTCACATCTTTAAGTGATTTTGGCGGGGGTAACTCAGCTATTACTTCAATTTTTGATCGATCAACTTCAATCCCCCTAGATGAGACTATGTGGCCTAAAACTACGCCCTCGGTAACCATAAAATGGCATTTTTCCCAATTGAGGATTAAGTCTTTTTCCACACACCGGAATAGAACTCTTTCAAGATTAGCTAAACATTGGTCAAAAGATGGACCGAAAATGCTGAAATCGTCCATGAACACCTCAAGACCTTTTTCAATCATGTCGCTAAAGAGACTTAACATGCACCTTTGAAAAGTAGTTGGCGCATTACATAACCCAAATGGCATACGTTTATAGGCAAACGTACCAAACGGACATGTAAAAGTCGTCTTTTCTTGATCAAGTACATCCACTTCAATCTGATTATAACCAGAATACCCATCTAGGAAACAGTAGTAAGGATGGCCCGCCACTCGTTCAATCACTTGATCGATGAACGGTAAGGGAAAATGATCTTTTCGAGTTCCGGCATTGAGCTTTTGGTAGTCAATGCAAACACACCACCCGGTGGTGGTGCGTTGAGGTATTAATTCTCCCTTAGCATTTTCAACCACGGTCATCCCTGATTTTTTGGAACGACCTGAATTAGGCTCACCCATTTACTATCCGAAATGGGATAGATAATCCCAGCATCTAGAAATTTGATGATTTCCCCTCTTACTACATCTTTCATGGTTGGGTTTAATCGACTTTGCATCTCACGCGAGGGCTTCACCTCTTCCTCAAGATGGATTTTATGGGTACAAATCAATGAACTTATACCTTTCAAATCTGCTATAGTCCAACCAAAAGCACTTTTATGCTTTCGTAACACATCCAACAACATACCCTCTTGCCCTTTTTCTAAATGGGAAGACACAACAACAGGAAATGTATCATTCTCTCCCAGAAAAAGCATATTTGACATGTGAGGGTAGTTTCTTCAACTCAAGACTAGGAAATCTATTTTCAGAGGGAATTATGGTTGTCTCCCTCGGAGGCAATTCTTCAAACCTAGAAATCCAGTCAACATCTCTTAAACTCTCAAAACTCTCTTCCTCTTGTAACCAAGTTTCCAACTCTTCCACCTCACGCTCAAACTCAGTATAAGAACTCTTTTTCTCACCACTTTGAACTAAACACACTTCCAATGCATCACCTCCTATGATTTTCTCGATGTTCTCATCCACCACTTCTTCAATAAGGTCAACCTCAAGAATTTCATCCTCATCACCCATTTTGTTAGCAACATTGAAAATATTGGTCTCGAGAGTCATGTTTCCAAAAGTGAGTTCCATTTGTCCATTCCGTGTATTGATCAAAGCATTAGCAGTAGCTAAGAATGGATGGCCCAATATTATTGGAACATGATTTCTCATATGGGGAGCAGGCTCAGAGTCCCGAATGACAAAATCAATCGGAAAGTAGAACGTGTCCACTTGAACTATCACGTCTTCTACAACCCCACGAGGCACTTTCACTGTTCGATCTGTTAACTGTAGAGTGATTCGGGTAGGTTTTAAATCTCCTAAATCAAGCTGCTTATAGATGGAGTATGGAAGGATGTTTACACTCGCACCTAAGTCAAGCAATGCTTTTTCCACTCTTTTTTCTCCTATGACGTACAAAATTGTAGGTGCACCAGGATCTTTGAATTTTGGCGGAATATCATTGAGAAGGACTGAGCTCACATTTTGTGCCAAGAAAACATTTTTCTTCGCCTTAAGCCGTCGTTTGACAGTCAAAAGATCTTTGATGACCTTAGCATATGCTGAAATTTGTTGAATAGCATCAAGAAATGGCAAGTTCAATTTTACTTGCTTCAACACATCCAACACCTCTGTACACGAAGCCCCTTTTTTGGGTGGTAGTAAGCGTTGAGGAAATGGAGCAGTAGTGGGCAACTTGACTTCAATTTCAGTTTCAACTCCCTCATCTTTCAATTCCTTTTCTAACGGATTTTCTTCAGACTCGGAAGTTTTAGATTCCTTGGGAATTTCAGGTTCAACTCCCTCATCTTTCTCCTTTGGAAGTTTTGGTGCTAGATCAATTACGTGGCCACTCCGAAGAGTAGTTATAGCTTGACATTGTTCTTGCAAATCCGATGATGTGGAGCTAACCGTGGGTTGTCCTTGAAGAGGATGTCTTTGGCCTTGGGCTGGAAGTTTACCCTTCTCTTGAGTATTCGGTGCAGATTGCAACCTAGAGATGCTAGTATGAATTTCAGTGAACATTCGATCATATTTAGCATTGCTCTCTTTTTGAGATTGGATGAATTGATTGAGATTATCTTCAAGAGATCTCCTTGGTGGATATACATACGGACCATGAGGTGGTACCTGCATAGGATTTGGCATTGGAGGAGCCACTTGCTGAAATTGAGGAGGTGGTGGTAGAGCTATATGTGGGTTAGGAACCATCCCCGCTTGGGGTTGTCCATAATTGAACCCAGGATTATTCCTCCAAGATTGATTATATGCATTCCCTTGTTGTGCATTATAATTTCCTCGAAACCCCCCTATTGCTTCAACTTGTTCAGTGTACATCGCCTTGTATGCAGGGATGGTAGGACATCCTTTGGTAGAATGACCCTCATTACAAATGGCACACACTTTCTCCTTTCCAGCTTGTACGGGTCCATCTACTTCTCTCAAACGCACTTCAAGCATATCTCTGAAATTCTTCTCCAATTGGTCAAATTTTTTATCCAATAAAGTGTCCTTGTCCAAGTGATAAATACCGGACGTAGCAGGCAAGTTAGGCACTTGTCGATTTCGATTTTGACTATTGGGATCAGAAATATCCCATGCTTGGGTAGTCTCTCCTACATATTTCAGATGAGCCTCAGCATCGCTTGAATCTAACTCCCAAAAAGGTCTTTCACACATGGTTTGAACAAGTTGTTTGGATGCTAAAGTAAGGCCTTGATGGAAAAATGAAATCAAATGATGCTTTTCAAATCCATGATGTGGGCAAGCACTAACTAAATCCTGAAATCTCTCCCAACATTTATCAAAAGCCTCATTCTCATTTTGTCGAAAAGCTTGAATTTGGGCTTTAACAGAATTAGTTTTGTGTTGTGGAAAGAATTTAGAAAGAAACTTGGTTTGCATATCTCTCCAAGATAAGACAGAATTTGGGGGTAGGGACCATAACCAACTTTTAGCTTTATCCTTTAAGGGAAAAGGGAAAAGCTTTAACCGGATTACATCTTGTGGACAAGCTTGGTCACCAAACGTCTCACATGCTTCCTCGAACTCTCTAAGATGGAGATATGGTTTTTCAGAATCCATCCCATGAAATGTAGGAAGAATTTGGATCATACCATTCCGAAAATGGAACTGACCGGCATTATACGGGAGTAAAATGCAACCAGGGGTAACAGTTCGCTCCGGAAATAAAAGATCCTTCATGGGAAGATATGGTATCTCGTCCTCTCCAGCACCAACACCAACACTATCGTGCTCCGACATATTGCTACCGAAAGATTCAGAATTCTCACTCAGTGTTTGACTCAATGAACGACTTGTGATTGAATTATTAGGCGAAGGAGGTGGAACCCAAAACTAAGGAGACTCAGTGGTATGAGAATTTTCAGAACTTTCTTCGGCAATAGGATTTTCGTGAACTTGGGTGGAAGATGAATTCTGCATATAAGCACATAAGAGATGAAATGTAATTTTTTTTATTTTTTCGAAATCACTTGTAGATAAAAAGAGATTTCCTAAAACTTAAACAATTAATGGTCCCCGGCAATGGCGCCAAAAACTTGACGCGACTAAGAATTTGTCTCAAAAATGCGTTTTCTCTAGGCTCAAGTGCAAGCCTGTCGCTCAAGTAATAAACCCGATAAGTCGGGATCGTATCCACGGGGATCATAAATTGACAAAGGAAAGTTATTAAATCTTGAAATGATTCCTCAAAAGAAATATGAAAAGATGATGAATGATTGGGAAAGTTCTAGTGAAATAAAAAATTTACTCAAGAAAAATAAACGGAAAATTGTGAAGAACTTACATTTGGCAAATGAGAGAAAATAAGGTAGGGTACAATCCCTCAAACCTTAACAAATTACCATATAGAATGCTAGAATTAAAAATTAAAATTCTTGACTAAATCCAGTCTTTATAAATCCTAAGCATTACATATATGAAAGATCTATCCCTCATCATACGAAATCAAAGGTAGATATAAAGCGATGAATGGTAAATTGTACTCACAAAGCGTTCTTAAACATCTCAAGTACCTAGGGCAAGAGAAATTAAAAGATTGACAATGTTTGTATGATTTTCATTCACGATTCAATCAATATTTTAATTTATCCTCTATTTTCTACATAAATAATTTTTCTCGGATTGAGTTCATGTACCCCAACCCTTGGGAATTTAGCTAGACATGATTTGATTAAAGAACAAATTCATACACAAAATTATAGATCTAGAAGACATTGGAAATAATTTGCAAATAATCAAATAAGAGAATTGAATGATTTTACTTGAATTCAGAAATAAGAAAGCAATTGGAAACCCGAATTCCTTACAAACTAGGGTTTATGAAAAACTCCTAAAGAAATGGAAAATTTTCTTTCAAAAACTAACCCTAGAAATCGACCTCCACAAATGATGTAGGGCATGGGCTTTTATAACACAAATTATACATTAATTTCTTATTGGTAATTCAATCCTTATCATATTAGGATTCCAATTCAAAAGACGGTACATAATTTCAAGTCTCCAAGAGCAAGATAGTCCCATTTCTTTTCCACATAGCAAATTTGCCCTGTAGGCTCTTTTATTGTTCATTCAACTTCCAGGAATTTTCATAATTTTTATACTTCATAAATATCTATGATATTTCACCAACATCAGTAAAAATATTTAACAATAAAAAATTAAAGTTTCATTATTTTTAAGGTTCGTTTCCTATGTCAAGCAAAACATCGAACACATGGCGGGCATACTTTCACCCTTAGGGCAGATTTCATACCCTAACATCAAACCATCACCCAAGATTCATTTCTTGGTATTTTCACATGATTTTTGGATATGTCACACATACATGAGTCTATTTTAATATAAAATTGGAATTAATCAATTCCAGTATGCATACAAAAAGATATGGAAGTTTTAATAAACAAGGTTACTAAACGAAGCAATTTAAGGATTTACACATTCAACTTTGTTTAAACTTGCATATATCCATACATATGCACCCAAGCATGAAAGGTCAATAAAAAATAAAGTATTTATATCATATAAATAATAAATAAAAGAAACATAACGTGATTTTGGGTTAGTATTACCTTCGGGACTTTTACATGATTTCCACGGATTTTTCCCCAAATTTTCTCCTCACTTTCTTCCTAAACTTTCCAATTCTCTCTTCATATCAAGACAAAATATTTTATGGATGAACTATGCTGAAGGAGGGGCTTATTTAAAGACTTTAAAGTAGGCCAAAACCAACCTCATTACTTAACCAATCAAAATCCACCATTTGTTAGCCTAATAAGACGAAATATCATTTAACGAATGGATAAATTTTCCCCTGCTTCATAATTCCAGCATAATTTCTCGCTTGGACCTCCGTTCAACACACCGTTTGTTGTGTTACAACCATAACTCACATGTATACAACTATATAGTTTTCACCTCAAGTCAATTTTTATGTCATAAAGGTAAACACTAATCTTAAACATGAACATTCCTACCGAAAACTTCAAAATCTCATATTTGTAACTAATTCGATATTTCATGCTTTATGAAGGTAGGATTAGACTAAAGATAATGACTTAACATTATATACATTAATAACATATTATCCATATCACATAAGTCAATCATGATTTAAACATAATTTATCATAATTATATTCGGGTTGTCACAATTCTCCCCCTGTTAGGAAATTTCATCCCCGAAATTGACATACCTTGGTTGTCTGAATAAAATAAAATACAGATAATTAATCTTCGTGGTATCCTCTCTCTTGCATTTAGCTTCTTCCATGGAATTCCTCATCCACACAACTTTCACAATTATGATCACTTTTGATCTCAACATTTGTTTGTTCCTATCCACGATAGCAAGTGGTTCTTCCACATAACTCAAGTCTTCCTTTAACTCAATAGGTTATTCCACCAACACACATGAAGGATCCTCTACATACTTTCTTAACATAAAAACATGGAAAACATCTTGTAGTCGGTATGACTCTGGTGGTAATGCTAACTTATAGGCAACTACCCCGACTTTTTCAAAAATTTATATGGTCCAATATAATGTGGACTTAACTTTCCTTTCTTTCCAAACCCCATAACTCCTTTCCATGGCGATATCCGAAGAAATACATAATCCCCTTTCTGGAATTCCAAATCTTTTCGTCGTTTATCCACCTAAATTTTCTGTTTGCTTTGAGTTGTTCTCATTCTATCTTGAATAATCCTCACTTTTTTAATGGTGACTTTAATTAATTCTAGACCCTTTATCTTCCTTTCACCAACTTCACCCCAACATACGGGTGTATAACACCATCTACCATACAATGCTTCATATGGCGCCATACCAATAGTAGATTGAAAACTATTGTTATATGCAAATTCTATCAAAGACAAATATTCATCCCAATTTCCTTTAAAATCAAGCACACAAGCTCTAAGCATATCCTCCAAAATATGTATTGTCCTTTCAAACTGCTCATATGTACGAGGATGAAAAGCCGTACTAAAATTTAAGTTAGTACCCATAGCATACTGCAAGTTATCCCAAAATCTGGATGTAAAAGTAGGGTCCCTATCTGAAATAATAGATACCGTAGCTCCATGCAATCGAATAATCTCATTAACCTACAATCTAGCATACCTATCAACTGTATACGTAGTCTTGAGTACTAGAAAATGAGCTGACTTGGTCAACCTGACTACCACTACCCAAATCGAATCTGACCCCTTCTGAGATCGAGGAAGCCTAACTACGAAATCCATAATTACATGATCTCATTTCCATTTCGGTATTGGCAATGGCTGAAACAAACCCACAGGTTTCTGATAATCCACTTTTACTTGCTGACATATAAGGCATCTAGCAACAAAATCATCTATTTCTTTCTTCATATTATTCCACCAATAATGCTCCTATAAATCTCTATATATTTTAGTACTAGAAGTATGCATAGTATAAATGGAATTATGAACCTCATCTAAAATTTTTGCTTCCAATCCATCCACATTAGGCACACATAATCATTATTTATACAATAAAGAGCCATCATTAACAATACAAGAATTACCAGACTTACCATCTCTGACATCTTGTCATTTTTCTCAAGAAAAGGATCTTGACCTTGCAAATCACGAATACAAGTAGCTAACAATGACTTCATGCTTACATGAGCAAAGAATATGTGCCCATCTACTAGCTGTAATTCCACTGATATTAATCTCAAGTGCATAATGTGAGCAACTCTAGCACATCGAGTACAAGATAACCTGCCCAAAGACTTTCTACGCAAAGCATCTACAAATACATTTGCCTTCCCTAATCATAATCCTTGATTAACTCCATCCACCGCCTCTGCCTCAAATTCAACTCCTTCTGAGTAAATAAATACTTAAGGCTTTGGTGGTCAGTAATTATTTCACATACCTCACCATATAAATAATGACGCCATAATTTCAAAGCAATCACAATAGTAGCAAGTTCCAAATCATGTGTAGGATAATTACGTTCATGTTTATGCAATTTCCTAGAAGCATATGCAATAACCTTACCATACTGCATAAAAACCCAACCCAACCCCTGATGTGAAGCATCGATATAAATATCAAAACCATCTCCACTATGTGGAATAGTAATAACAGGTGCAGTTACCAACCTCTTTTTCAATTCTTTAAAACTATTTTCACAATAAAAATATCATTCAAACTTCACATCCTTTCGGGTTAATTTAGTCATTGGCAAGGCAGCCGAAGAAAATCCCTTTATAAACCTTCTATAATATCTAGCCAAACCCAAAAAACTCCACACCTCAGTCACATTATTGGGCCTCTCCGATTTCATAATAGTTTTATCCTTTTTAGGATCAACACATATACCATCTCAAAAAATAACATGACCTAAAAATGCAACTTGTGATAGCCAGAATTCACATTTGCTAAACTTATCATACAACTGCTTATCTTTCAACACAGTCAAAACAATTCTAAGATGCTTTTCATGTTCAACCATATCACGTGAGTAGATCAGAATATCATCAATAAAAACTATCACAAATGAATCAACAAAAGGATGCAGTACTTGATTCATAAGATCCATAAATGCAGCTGGAGTATTAGTCACTCCAAAAGGCATCACATGAAATTCGAAATGACCATACCGAGTGCAAAAATTTGATTTTAGAAATATCACTCTCTTTCATCTTCAAGTGATGATAACCTGATCGTAAGTCTATATTTGAAAAGACTTTAGCAACCTATAACTGATCAAACAAATCATCTATAAGAGGTAAAGGATACTTGTTCTTAATTGTAGCTCTATTCAGTTGCCTATAATCAATACGCAAGGTCATATTACCATCTCCCTTTTCAAAAATAAAACTAGTGCACCCCATGGAGATACACTTTGTTGTATGAACCCCCTATCAAGTAAATCCTACAATTGAACCTTGAGTTCTTTCAACTCAATAAGTGCCATTAAATAAGGTGCCATAGATATAAGGTATGTCCCCAGTGCTAATTCAATATTAAATTCAACTTCTCTCTCTGGAGGTAACCCAGGAAACTCACTAGGAAACACTCCTGGAAAATCCCGTACAATAGGAACATCGACTAATTGTAACTCCCCCATCTAAGTGTTAATAACATATGCAATAAAACCTTCATAACCCTTACTTGACAATTTCCTCGTTTAAATAGAAGAAATAACGCAACTAGGAACAACTTTCCTTTCCTCCCTCACAATTCAAACTCGCCAGGCTTTTTAAAAAAAACTTCTTTGCGAAACCAATCAATAGATGCATGATATTTAGATAACCAATCCATTCCCATAATTATATCAAAATCAGAAATATCCAATTGAAGTAAATCTATAACTGTATCTCTAACCCCCACAGTCAAAACACAATCACGAAAACATATTCAACTACAACCATATATCCTATAGGCATATAAATACCCAACCCCACATCTAAACGAGTACATGGTCTATTCAGATATATAATAAATGCATATGACGCAAAAGAATGTGTGGGATCGGGATCAATAAAAACATAAGCACTTCTATTAGTAATAGAAAGTGTACCTGTCATAACATTCGAAGTAACCTCACCTTCTTTCATCGTAAAGACTCATCCACCTAGCCAGGAACCACTAGCTTGTCCCATGCCTCAGGTTTCATCTATAATAACCGAATTATAACAACCAACACAAACAATTTATAATACTAAATTATTGGTTAGTACATAAATAATTCATAAATATCAAATCAACTCAATAACGGACATCTGACCATCACACACGTCCAGAATTAATAACCTAGACGCTCTGATACCACTAATTGCCACACCCCAAACCCAATATCCTTACTAATAATTTCTTATTAGAATAATTAGATCATAAACTTGAGCCCATTGGAAATATAAATCATTTATCAATATTTTCCTACATAATGTGCACAATGAACATAATATTATTCTTATTCCATGCCGAAATCAATATTAGAGTCGTAATTAAGCAGGCATACAATAATGTGATTAACTATGATTAACTCAATCCATGTTAACTCAATATATACAATACATGGGTGTATTAAAACCACAGTGTGACAATGACAAAACCCCCATGCCTAATACCCATCTCTTTCTAACAGTGCAACTCTCAAATCACTGATCATATGACATCCTAGGTGGTAGCTTACAACCCTGAAAATGTCAAAATATAAAGCATAAGCATTAAGCTTAGTGAGGTACTCCTTCCCTGAAATGAAATAATAGTTCGATATAAAACAGGTGGATATTAATCCAACCAATCCTTCCATACAATGAATTAACAGTTATATATCAAATATGTGGATATTAATCCAACCAATCCTGCCATATAATGAATTAACAATTATATATCAAATTCATGGATGTTAATCCAACCAATACTGCCATATAACGAATAAATAGTTATATATCAAATATGTGGATATTAAATCCAACGAATCCTGCCATACCATGAATTAAAAGTTATATATCAAATATGTGGATATTAAATCCAATTAATCCTCCTTCTTGGCACTAACAAATCCTGGACCATAAGGCCCAAATAATTTTGTCCATCGGCAATAGTATGTCTACCCATTGGCAATAGTAATTTTTCCCATTGGCAATAAGAAGTCTGCCCATTGGCAATAGTAATTCTGCCCATTGGCAATACTAATTCTTCCCATTGGCAATAAGAAGTCTACCCACTGGCAATAACAAATCCTGGAACATAAGTTCCAACAAATCATTGGATCTTTGTCCAGTTTCAATCCTAGATCATAAGACCCAAACAAATCGTGGATATTTTAATATCCAAACAAATCCTGAATACCAAAGTATTCAAACCAATCCTGGAACATGAGACCCAAAACAATCCTGGATATTTTAATATACAAGCAAATCCTGAATACCAAATTATTCAAACAAATCCGCTCTTAGAGATATATTCATATTTATATATGAAACAAATCATAAGTATATATGAAACAAATCATAAGTACACCCACTTTGGTAATTTAATAGACTTTCTTTTTCCTTTATTCGTCACTTGTTCAACTGGTTCTTATTCCATTCCTATCATTCTTTCAATATTAGTTTCATCATAAGAATATCAACAATCCAAGGAATATCTCAAACATAACTCAATTCATAAGTATCATATGATTCTATTCAAATCATTTATCACAAGTGAACTTCCATCCAAAGTCATGTTAATATATTTGACATATTCAAATAATATACCAAACATACATTAATTTCTTATTGGTAATTAAGTTCTTATCATATTAGGATTCCAATACAAAAGACGGTACATAATTTCAAGTCTCCTAGAGCAAGATATGCCCATTTCTTTACCACATATCAAATCTTCCCTATAGGCTCTTTTATCGTTCATTCAACTTCCAGGAGTTTTCATAATTTTTCTACATCATAAATTTCTATGATATTTCACCCAACATTAGTAAACATATTTAACAATACAAAATCAAAGTTTTATAATTTTTACAATTTGTTTGCTATGTCAAGTAAAACATCGAACATATGGCGGGCAGATTTCATACCCTAATTTAAAACCATCACTCAAAATTCATTTCTTGGTATTTTCCCATTAGTTTAGGATATGTAACACATATATGAGTCTATTTTAATATCTAATTGGAATTAATCAATTCCAGTAATCATACAAAAAGATATGGAAGTTTTAATAAACAAGGTTACTAAACGAAGCAATTTAAGGGTTTACACATTCAACTTTGTTTAAACTTGCATATATCCATAAATATGCACCAAAGCATGAAAGGTCAATAAAAAATAAATTATTTATATCATATAAATCATAAATAAAAGAAAAACAACAGGATTTGGGATTAGTATTACCTTCGCGACTTTTACGTAATATCCACGGATTTTTCCCCAAATTTTCTCCTCACTATATTCCTAAACTTTCAAATTCTCTCTTCCTCTCAAGCCAAAATATTTTATGGATGAACTATGCAGAAGGAGGGGCTTATTTCAAGCCTTTAAAGTCGGCCAAAACCAACCTCCTTCCTTAACTAATCAAATTCCACCATTTGTTAGCCTAATAAGATGAAATATCATTTAACGAATGGATAAATTTGCCCCTGCTTCGTAATTCCAGCATAACTTCTCGCTCGGACCTCCGTTCAATACACCGTTTGTTGTGTTACAACCATAACTCACATGTATACAACTATATATTTTTCACCTCAAGTCAATTGTTACGTCATAAAGGTCAAAACTAGTCTTAAACATGAACATTCCTACCGAAAACTTCAAAATTTCATATTTGTATCTAATTCGATATTTCATGCTTTATGAAGGTAGGATTAGACTAAACATAATGACTTAACATTATATACATTAATAACATATTATCCATATCACATAAGTTAATCATGATTTAAAAATAATTTATCATAATTATATTCGGGTTGTCACAATAAGTTTTCTAAAAAGTCGTTGGAGTTTGTCGTTTGAAAGACCTCATTTGAACGAGATACCCAATTCATTCAAATAGGGTATCTAACTAGGATACACTGAAATATTCTTTGTTTTGTCATTCGAATGAACCTTCTTTTTTAGATCTCTGAATTATCGTTTAATATGTTATTTGAACGACTCTATTTTCTCGTTCGAACGACATTGCAGTTTCGATAAGTTTTTGACAGTTTTTCTTAAAACTTCCCACTACTCCATTTCTTTTCCCATTTTCTGATAGAGTAGGGTTTTGAATTATTTTGATAGACTTTTTTCTAGAATTTTCAAGAGTTTTGAGTGAAAAATCTTTTATCCAAAATGTACCTTTGTTTTTGTGAATGAAAATGTATTAATTTCAATACAGAAACAAGTTTACACCCATATAGTTTACACGATCCAAGTTTTAACATATCATATGCTTTGAGATCGTTGGTTTGACACCAGGTTTCATTCTCTACCCGAAATGGATTGTTTCTTGAAGAGGATTCCATGCTCATGGTGATTTTACATGCGGTGGATTCCATGTGGTTGATGGTAGCTTTGCCCCATCTGTGGATTCAAAGATGAAGGTGTATTCCGGAGTTGTCAAGTAGGTATAGTGGAGGAACGAAGTGAGATAATGCTTGCGAGGGAGTCGAGTCTTATGTAAGTAGTCTGTCGTTTCCGTTTTAATTTCCTACTTAAAGGGCTTGTGGTTGGGCCGTTGGAGGTTTTTTCCGTTGTGATTTTTCCTCATACATCGCGGCATTGAGGTTGTGTTTATTTTTACCTTGCAAAATATCATGTAGTTGCGTGTTAGGTTTAGCAAGATCAAAATTGGTTCAACTACAACAATTGTGTAATTTGGTGCTAATTTGATTAGGTAGTTTTTTAGTTTATCTAATTCAACTAATTTGCCCAATTTCATGTTTGTATAAATTTGAACTTGAATTGAAGTTTTGTTTAGTTTTTGTTTTAAAAGAGAAATTTAAGTATTTGTTATTTTAATTTTTAAAGAAATAAAAAATTTGGAATATTTCGTGAACCATCCGTTTATAACTCAAAATTTGGAAATTTCGCATCCTCAGATTGGTATCAGAGCATATAATTTAAGAAATAACATTCTCGGATTGGTATTATAGTTTATTAATTTAATTCAAAGAAACCCTACATTCTCATATACGTATAAGCCTAAAAATTACGAGGCCCTCATATGTGATTCCCGAAAAGGGTTCAAAGTTCTATTGACCCACAAGGCATTCATCCTTAACTCCAATAAATGGCTTGATATACAAAGAGCGCACACACCAACCATAAAGACATCGAAGGACTTGAACCTTGATTCCATTAAAGGTTTATAAGGTCTTAGGACCGATGATAGTCATTCTAATAGACAACATTTCGATCTTTTAAAAACAACCTAAGTTGCAAAATTTTCAGCTTTAACTTAAAAATATTTTTTTTTATGGGAAAACATTAAAGTTAAAAAAATCAATTAAACCAAAGTCTAAAAATAAAAAGTTTCAAAATTCCATCTCTCACAATTTTTTGGAGGCCCAAGCTTCTACTCGAAAAAAAATCTCAATCTATATATTTTCAAATAAAGATCCCAAGCATTTAAATTAATCTAAGGCTTTCATCCTTAGTTTATATAGGTTCGTAGGTCTTTGAATTGTAAGTAGAACAATATTCCAGGTCATCTACTTCTTTCATCCTTAGTTAATTCAAGTTTTGAGGTCGTCGAAAGGTTATCAAAGAAAAATTCCTAGTTATCCATATATAAAGTTCTAAGGTCTTCATACCCTTAGCAGAGAAACATTCCAAGTTATCTAACATCCTTAGTTAAATCAAAATTCGAGGTATTACGACCCTTTGCTGAGCGATGTTTCCATTTTTCTAAGGCTTTCTTCCATAGTTAATTCAAGTTCTGAGACCTTAAGAGCCATAAAAGAATACGTTATTTCTCAAGGCGTTCATCCTTACATAAATTTATGGTCTTAGGATACTTGGAAGGAGTTCATTTGGGTGTTAACATTTCTTCATCATCACTTTACCAAGGAAAAATTTGGGGTCTAAGGATTCCCCCCCTCCCCCCCCCCCCCCAAAAAAAAAAAAAAAAAACTTGTCCTTGCAAAGCAAACAACGTAACACAATAAAAAGAGTGGATTTTAAAATATTGACACTTATATTGATAAACCTCCAGAGTAAAGGCCACTTGGACAATATATGAAAATTACAATTTTAAAACCATTCAAGGCTTGGTGTTGTCAACATATTCTTAGTCCTTCATAAGGGGCTTATATATGGCTTGGTCTTTGTAGTTAGAGGGATGATCGTTTCCTCTTTGTCCCCAAAGTTTTAGTCTCATCAACTTCACATTAATCACTGATTCCTTAACTCTAAACTCTTCTTTATCCAATGCCTAATCATCAATAATGAGACAAACAATGAGAATACCAGGTAAGAGATACTAAAACTTGGCCTTCCAAGCTTAAAAACATGAGTACCTCTGTAAGATGAACTTCTTATAAGAATTAGAGACTATAAAAGCATCAATCTTACTAAGGAATCGATTTTATCAAGAAGCTTAGAGTTGTTAACCTAAAGTCCAAATAGCTCCTCCTATTTTTCAGAAGGTCCACATGCCTATCATTGTGATGAAGCTTATCTTTCTCGCTTTTAAGCTCCAACACCTCATCTTGAAGATTCTCAACAACCTTCTCGTAAAAAGACAAACTCTCAATTTGGGACTTCTAGGCCTTTGACAAGGAACCTTGAGGTTCGGGAAAACAAATTTTCCTCTCGCAAAGATAATTTGAATAGAAAAAAGAGAGTTTATTGAAGAAATAAATATTATCGTTTAGACTCTCCCTTTCATCCTCTAGGGAAATTATCTCAGTTCTCTAAAAGAAGAATAACTCATGAGCCTCCTACCTCGATCCATCCTATAACATAACCATCAACAAGACTTCCCTCTAACCCATTTTGGACTCTATGACACCAACCATAAGGTAATCAGTGAGATGTTGAGACTGGAATAGAAAATAAAAACATAAAGAGACATAATACAATAAAAATAATTATTTTATAAATAAAGAAACTACAATTATATATGTTTAAGAATGTGTATCAGGTATTCATAATTTTATTGAGTTCATCTTCCCCTCAGGGTAGAACCATATCAGAGTAGTTAGTCGCGATTAACATAGTCATTGCCTCAATAACAAAGACATAAGCATTCCTCTCCTCAACAGACCTAGGATGGGAGTAGTGCTCCTCCTCCAGAAGCCTCGGGTTCAACTCCATTACTTTTATTCAAGGATTTCTCATCCTGGTCTAAGTTCCATACACCTTCATAAGAATTAGAGGTAATCTAAAAAAGGCTCCATTACTTTAGAGGATACACATCAGGAAACTCATAAAAGATCCCCACTTCCTTCCCCTTCACAAGGGTTACATAAAATAACTTCTCAAATTTTAATGAGCTCCAGGGTTGCAAGTCCCAAAGAATAGGATGGACTTTATGGTTACCTTATAAGACCCACCTACATTGGGATATTCTTGTATCAAATGTAGTATTTTCATTATAGTCTCTTGATCGATGGCTCTTTTTCCTAGTCACACTTATTGGTGGGGCTCAGAATGTTCCCCTGCCATCTTCACTTATATGATGGATATCTCAAAATGAACACTAAACTTTATATTCTTGGTGGACGTATACATGTATCCCTTAAGCACTACTCAGGGTATCTCAGGTCTTCCTATCCATATGCATAGTAAACCACCATTTTCACATCCATAGACTGTGGAAAAAACACAATAGTTAATAAAGCACAAATTCTATGAATTTCAAGGGTTAGAAAGTGAAGAATACATGTTCAACAAAAAACTTGGCAAACAAGTTGACTCGAGAATGACTAAGATGTCCAATAGAGGCAAGACCTCATCTAAATTTAGAGGGAGCATAAATCTTTCTTTATCCTCTCTTCATCACCCTCCATAGTCTCAGTAACCTCCGCGAAAATGGGATGGTCCTTAAAGCATCAATATTTGTTTCCTTAATCCTTCTACATACCAAGACAAACCCAATGAGACTATTACTCGATTCAATAATAACTTTTTGAACCTCAAAACCCCTTTAAGGTGAGTCTATCTGAGATTAAGGACCCAAACCAGTCCGAAACAGCTTTTCGAGAGTGACTAATATTTTGAAGGGAGTGACCACCAATTTTAAGGTCTCCTTTAACCTCTCGATCTCCTCATGTCTTTGAGCTAACAATTGTGATTTCAAAAATAAATGAGAACAAAGCTAGTGAAACCTCATCGAAATGAGGAAAAGAAAAAATTCTTGGAAATTTTACAAAGATGGAGGACTTCACCCCATAGTGGGGAATTGAACTTGTCAATAGGGTCAAGAATAGCCTAGGCTATGATAATGAAGAAAAACCTCTGCTTCATGTTTTTGGGAGAGTTTTGTTTCTCCCTAGAACATATTGAATCTTTGGGAGAGAGGTACTTTAAACCCTTATTATTGGGATTTATCTTTTCTTACACATGTTACACACTGAAGAGATAGGTAGGTGAAATGATAAAAATGCGTTTAGAGCCCTCACATAAGGCCATGATGGTATCCATCAAGGGTATCCAAGATATAGACACTATTTGAGTGAGGGACACATGTATAAAATTTAGAATCTCCATAATCAAACGAGGCAATAAGAATCAGTCTACGTACATAAAAAACATTCTTTATCCACAGATGATTGGGAAAATGAACAATATTCTCATTCTTAGAATCACATTCTCTTGTATTTGATACCACTAGCATATGAAATCTAATTCCTTTTAAAAAATTATGGAGTTATAAAGTCTCCATTAAAAATCGAGATCATTGGGTCCCAAATATATCATCAATGGGGTGTCGGTAGGGAGCCAAAGTGGGGAGGACCCAACCCACTATTCATTAGAAGTAGGAAAATATATTTATGGAAGAATTTCTTTAATAAGAAGAACAACATAAATTAGGGTGGGGGTTAAGGACATCAAAAGGAGAAATATTTCCAAAAGACATGGTAAAAGAAGAGAAGGAAAAATTTGGTTATAGAGGAAGCTCGAGAAGAAAACCTTTTAAGATTACTAAATTAGGTTGTGAAGGATTTATCCTAACCAATGGGTCTATTTAAAACTACCCAAGTCTTTAGACACAACAATCTTGCATCCTTAACTCTCAATGGATGCCCCTCACAAGGGAAATATCTTGATGGTTTGAATCCCACTGATATTTTATGACAATACCCTTTTCATTTATATAGATAATTATTAATATTTCCACTTCTAGAAAGAGGGAGTAAGGTCTATTGATGATACCCCATTTGACCCCTCATTGACTCTAAATATTTTTTCCCTCTTCATGTCCCACGAATGAAGAAGAATTTACTATGGTCTAGAAAATACCTCTACCAGATAGCCTATGGTATCTAAAGACCCCGTCTATCATTGTGGATGAATTTAAAACAATATAAGGTCATTTCAACATACCTAGAGTGATTGAGCGCATAAAATTTTCCCCAGGTTATAGAAATGAAGCTCAACATAATAGAGGGCTCAAGAGCTGATAAACCTCAACACTACACATTAATGGGATAAATGGTTCATTAGGATATGTTAGATAAACCATTAGTGATGGAAAGGTTTAAACCTTCTACTTAGCCCAGTCCTAATTTCCAGACTCACTGAATCGACCTTCGACTTAGAAGAACTTAATTATGGCCCTATCCTAATACCTCCATTTACGATTAATTCCTCTCCTTTATAACAAAGAAAGTTTAAAATGGCCCAAGGTGACAACTTCCACCTCGAAGAATCAAAAATTCATTGTAGAGCACTCATATCTTATTTGAATGGCAAGTAGAAACTAGGAGAACTATTTAAACTATCGCCACTACACGCACCCACTTTTATTGAAGGTTTCAATTAATATTTAATGCCGATAACAACTACCTTACACAATATTTGACTTTTCGCTAACACACCACCGTGGTACTATAGCAATAAGACCTTAGGGCCATTTTGCCCATGCAACAACGATCAACTTCCATTCTTCCTATTTAATTGCTTATATATTGGATGTTCACGGAGGGTTGAAGGCATCTTGAAATTCAAAAACCAATAGAAAACCACTAGAGAAACTACAGAACATTTATATTCGATCTTCTCTTAAATTTTTAATTCTTAACTAATTGTTTTGTATACTTTCATACAAGGATTGAACCACTTACATCGTTCCATACTTTAAATTTTGTGTTAACTCCAAAAATTCTTGATGAACTCCTTATGCTTGTAACAAAAACCATAGAAACCTCAATCTCTCTTATCTAGAGCTCAATTGTTCTTATATTTGTAATACCCTTGGTTAATATCTAATATAAAAAGTAACATTGTTCATAGTGAACATAGGGTCGTCATAAGAAGTTTCGAACCTTTTTATATCATCATGTATCAATTTTACACACATCCTTAAAACCTATTCTAAAATCCTTAGAGGAGAACAAGTTGGAGCGTAAATCTCCCAAGAGATTTACTGAACCATACAAAAGGGTTGTTAAAAAGGACATCACGCACCTCCAATGATGGACTCAAAGGCCTACCAATTATTCCTTCATTGAATTTTTAACTTCAAAATATTTTCCTTGATATTTTCAAACCAAAAATCCACCCAATATCTTCATAAAGACCCTCAAACCCACTTATTTGTTTGCAATTTCACATTGACATAAGAGGCTTAGGAGGACACATATTTTTCTCTTTCTCATATTTTGTCGGATTCTCTTATCAGGAACCTAACCTCATTATTTATCAAATAGGAGAGTTCAACACATGGGGGTTGTGTCATTTATTCGACACGTTTTAGCCTCTCATTGATTTTATCAAATACGTTCCAAAATTTAAGTGGTTCAATAGGACCATTTGTCCATTACCTTGGGCATAACCCAAAACTGCGATCCCTGACAACTTTATCCGCGTTCACGTCTAAGTCGGCATACCTTTCTCCCAGCTAGATTATAATTAAATAATCATTATAAAAAAAATTATCCCTTGCATTTATAAAGTAATACCCTATCTTAATTTTAATTATTTTTTCACTTAATTCTCTTAATTCAATTCCAACTCAAGTTATCAGAATAACATTTTTAACCTCCTAAATTACTCAACAATTCCACAATCACTCAACTACACTAACTTAATTCATATAAAATACGCACTTAATTCAAAAATTGTCCAAAACTAATTAAACGATTGCTTAATTATTCCAATTAGAATTCACCAATGTATATGAAATCATAATATAGACTTGAATTTTTTGAAATTCAACACTCATGTAATTTGTAAAAAGTGGGTATATTACATTCTTCCCACCTATAGTTTTTCCTCGAAATTCTTATCTACAATAACATATTAATCCATTTCTCACCATTTAATCATTGTATCAAATGCACACACCATCAATAATGTCTAAGTATACCTCATAAACTCTAGTAACTTTTAACTCCTCAATATGAATCTCAATAGTATCCCCACATATCACATAATTGTGACTATACATTTATTATCTTATTATACTATTCAAAATATAAAAATGAATTTCCTCCAATCCTACACTTAAGCAATGTGAGGTATCCATATAATCGTTTGAACTTCCTCTACTCCAATACTTAGAGATCATAATTCAACATGTACTAACACATAAGTAATTTCTACTCCCATACTTAACAATCACCAACAATACATATGAATTTATAATTCTTATCTAATCCCATCATAGGACATACTCCACTGGTCAACTAGGGGTCCTCTAATCTGACATTTTTAAGGAATTTATCGAATTAAGTATTTGATTTTCTCCCCAATAAGTCAATTACTACTAGATCATCAAATCCTTTTATCTACGTCTCTCACTTATTTATGGACCTCACTCGCAATTTTGTGACTTACTTTCACATAAGAGGACAATACACACAACCATGTAAACACAAGATAACACTCAGTAATACCATGCTTGAAATTCATTTGGAACGTGAGGATAAACCATGTAGAGATCGAATATGGTGATTATGTTTTCATTCCAAAATTTAACCTTCAAATTTCTTGAATGAAAAAAAATGAGTTACAAAACTCACATAATTGAAAACCCATTCATACACGACCCTTTAACTCTCGAGAGTCAGTAAAAAGTAATTCTACGGGTCTACATAAAATGGACTATTGAGTCTAATTCAAGAAGGCCATCACTTTCAATGAAAACTCCTATCATTCATGTAGATAAAGTGAAGTATAATGCTCAGGTAATCTTACACACCGATTTTTTGAGTGAATTCCTCAGTTAATGTGATGCATCAACCATACCCGTCATACCTCGTAGCCAACACTGGGCTAAAATTTCCATTACAACCAAAGAACAACAAAATAAAAAAACTCGACTATAGGAAACAAATGAATGGAAAATACGATGCAATTAATAGTTTCAATAACACTTCCCAAAACTTAAGGGATTAAATGCACGTAGACTACAAAACTTAGTCTTACTCACCAAAATACCACATGAATTTTATGCAATTTCAGCTATAAATTTGAATTACTTACTACCAATTAAGGATTCCTTTAGTTGATCCATAAACCTTATCTTAGAATATTATTCAACTACCAAAACCTAATGATGAAATTGTAAGCCTTATGCAATAAGACGAAGGTTCTATTACTAATGACAACACAATAAAAAACTTTCTTCCTTAGAGAGATGCCCGGTTACTTTTTATTCCTAGACAAATAAAAATGTGTGACGAAAGAATTTTAGGTAGATAATAAGCATCCCTGAATATTACACTGTGAAATACTACCTTGGTATTTGCAAATAAAATGTGTTTTGAATGAAATTTTTACTGCAAACCTGACGAATCATGTTTAAACAGCCACTTTTTCTCAACTCAATTTGATAATTATTTATGGATGCCACTACTAGTAATTCCTTACTTCAAATATTCACTCTTGATAGGGGTACCGTGGATAATGCGTTAATTGAGGCGTGCCTTGCAAATGTAAAACAACACTCTCTTACTTCAGCCAAATGCCAAATCATAAAAAAATGTAAATTGACTTTGAGAAAGACATTACACTAAAATACTATTGGAATCTAACAACATATTCTTTATGTATTATTGTTTTCATAAAATGAGAGAAGAATCAAACTCTTCCCTATCTTCAAAGTGGAATTAAGGTGTGTGAATACACACATAAAGTTATGCCAAGAGATCGTGTATGTCTATCCCCTAATTAAGTCTCACTTGTGATTAATAAAGGTGATGTTACCAGTACGACCCTTTGTCAATCGATCGAGAGTTCTAGTGCCCCTACACATGATTTCCTTTTATCGAATATTTATGTATATTGAGATGCTAGAGTCGTTACATTAAAGCCAATGTATGATGCCCAAGTTATTTTTAAGTTCTAAGATGAAATCAAATGCTGCAGTTACTAGTGGTGATATAGGAACTATAGTAGTTTACCACACAATGAGGCTTTTTAATCAAGCACTGCTGATGAATATGGTGAGGTTAATCAACCTATAAGTTTGTCAATTATCCGTCAACCTATTGTTTACTATTGTAGTCAGTTGTTAAGACACTATAGCCACCACAAACCCTTAGTTGGATATGCAGTGCAAGTCCCCTACCTTGATCTCAATGCAAGTTGATCCATTATTGATCTCAAAGTTATTGAAATGTCTTCCCATAAAAAGTGACAAGGGACTTGTTTTCATAGGATAAATCCATTATAACATGACACGATGTAATGCATGAATAAAACTAGAATTTTTAATTAATCTCATGGAACCTTTATTTTGAAGATGATGTCATTATTAGTATATTTCGCGACAAGTGAGGATGATGCAACGACAATATATTTTTTTTTTGGTCCTCACTGAGGTGAATGGTGAGTTTCATGTTGATGCCTTCACATGTGGAAACCATTAGTAACTCGTTATTTTCCATGTGTCCCATTTGAGATGCAATCATCTCACAAACGATTGAGTTACTTACAAATGTTTTTACAAAACTTATTATGATGAAGGGATGCATCACCACGATTTGATACCATTTCCACGTCTCAATGATATCAAGACATCTTCTACACAATAGGTATTCTAACCCCTTTCGAGCATTTACCGATGATATTCTTGGGTTCTTTAAACAACCTTTAATTCTCACATCCATTTCACTTACACTAATAAAACTTGTGACTCAAGATCTTGACACAACAATAATTTGGAAGAACACATAGTGCCAATGTCGAGACTTTCTTCCCATTCACGGTAACTAAGATGAGAACCTCATAGTTTTCAATAGTGGGGTCACCACTTGCAGCAATTTCTCATTGAACGTGTGTTTTTCCAATTCCCAAGATGTTACACCATACACATATCCCAAATGTCTTGATAATACTAATCATAAGAAGTTCATTCTAGGAAACCAAAAATACATAACATGTAACACCCTGCTTAATTAAATACCGGGTGGCCAGTCCCATACAAAATTAAAACAGAATATACAGTTGGATCATTCTTAGCATCACTATCGAAAACATTTACCAATCACCCAATACCCAATTAAGCTGGTGTTAAAAAATTTCCAAATTTTACTTCGAACAAAAATCCATTTTTAGTTTACGAATAAAACTACAAATATTATTCTACAACACTAATAATCGAACAGATAACACAAAAGAATTTAAATACAATTGGAATAAACATTCCAAAATAATTATCCAATACAGCAATCCCCACAATATTAAATGTATTAAAATGAGAGGAATACAAGAGTATTTGACTCAGATAGAAAAGAGATAACTAAATTCCTTTGGGCGACATGCCCTAACTAAAAGAATATTGTGAATCAAATGAAGATAGGCGTCTAAGCAATACTCCATAGCTCATCATAATCCGCTAAGGTTGGCGTCCCTGCTGCTGGACACCTGATATAGAAGGTACAATTAAAAAGAGAATATGCAAAGAAACGGGTCAAAGCCCGATGTAAAATGATTTTGAAAATAGCAAGTATTTAACAAGTGTAATAAGGCATATATTATGTACATGTTAGTATCCAACTCTCACTTTCTATTCTCACCTCTCATCTAGAGTGCACGCTTAACGTTTTCTATTAACCTCTTAGTTAATAGTTCCTCTTATCTAGTTTCCATAATATGATTCCATCCCATATTATAACCCCGTATGTCCCATACCATGTAACACCCCGTAATTTTGAGGATTTAGTATTTAATTATTTTTTGAGTTATAAATATTTAAATTGGGGAAACTTAAATTCATGAGTTGGAGAATTTATTTGAGTGGGCCGAATTATTTATAATTGACGACTTTAAGTTTAATTATCCGAATTAATGTGTGTCGCATTTTGTGGTCGAAATTTGGATATGTCAAAAAGTATTTTGGATGGCAATTCTGAGTGCACAGTTGAATCCGGATGGGTTGAGATAGTCAGAGAAGAGTACTCGGGGGTGGTAATTGGGTCTCGGGGTATTTTTGGGCATAGTCGGGCCCAAACGGGGTGAGTTGGGCCTTTTTAATTAGGCCCACATGGCCAAAAACGGGATTTAGTGTTTTCAATCTAATTGAGGGACTAGGAACGACAGATAAAAAAATCATAAACGTAGGGTTTGGCAGAGGATTAGAGGAAGCTAACCAAGAAGTCAATTGGGGGATCTTTTGGAGACAAATTAAGGGGCTAATTTGGGGTGTTCTTCATCAACCATTCTCTACACCAACGGAATCAGACCCTATGAACGATTTCAAGCAAGTGGTTAACTGTTGTGATTTCTAAATTGATGATAATCAATTCATATCATAGTGATGTGTAAATCAAAATTCGTTTTGGGGATAAATGGGTACAAAAATGGGGTTTTTGTTCATAAAACTATTGAATGAGATTCAAGGTGAGAATTAGTTGCGTTGTATATCTCTGAGTACAGATATCTGATTTTAATGAGAAACTAGAATATTAAATGGTGGATTTTGAATCTGGAATTTGGAATTTTAGAACAAAGTCAATAGAAATTTATGGAAAACCCCATTTCAGAAATTGTGTGATAAGTTGAGAAATTCATATACTAGAATGTGTATATGATGTATAAGATCAAAGTCCAATATGTTTATGTGGTGGGATGAATTGATTAAAGGTTGAAATTAAGGTTTAGAAACCTTGAATTTTCGTTAATGGTGGAATTCAGGGGGGAAGAAGAACTGCCACGAAAAGATCGATCGATCGATCGGGGGCCATCGATCGATCGACGATGGGAAAACCTTGGAAGGTCGGGCAGTTTAATGCTTTGCCTTGGTTTCTTTTATTTTGGGTATAAGTTTAATTGGTGAAAATATATAGAGAAGTAAATAGATAGAGTGAGAACTTTGGGTGAAACATATTCAATTTAAATATGGAGCAAGTGGGCGAGTCTGGGTATGTTGATAATTATAGGTAAATATAATTGAGAAATTTGATGGAGATAAATGTGTTGCACATTATGGGCGAATATGTGGGAATGAAATTATGAGAGGTAAAAATGGACAAAGTGAGCGAGTCCGGGTATGTTGGTTAAGTGACACCAACATAAACCCGGGAAATATAAAGTTATGGGCCAAGTGAGCGAGTCGGGGTAGGATGGTTGGGCGATGCCAAGTAATCAAATTAATTGAGGTGTTAATTAATTTAATTAGAGTCGGATTGTAAACTCGGGTAGGTATTAAATTAATAAGTGTGTTAATTAATTTAATTAGAGTCGGACGATAGACTTGGGGAGGTATTAAATTAATTGGTGTGTTAAATAATTTAATTAGAGTCGGACGATAGACTCAGGGAGGTATTAAATTAATAGGTGTAATTAGAGTCGGACGATAGACTCGGGAAGGCATTAAATTAATGGGTGTGTTAATTAACTTAATTAGAGTCGGACCATAGACTCGAGAAAAGTATTATATTAACTGAAGTGTGAATTAAATATATTAGAGTCGGACCATAGACTCGGGAAGATGATAAATTATTAAGTGAGAAAAGTAATTAAGTTGAGTCGGGCCCCAGGCTCAGGAAATTACAGGCTAGTGTACGAGATTTTGAGTACACGGTAAAGCCGGGGTTTTTATTGTATATATATGGTGTAGTGATAGTATATATATATATATATATGTGTATAAATTGTGTGTGATATTAAATATCAGTGATTAGATATTTACTTAATTTATATACTCTAGCGCTATCAAGGCAGGTTGCGCGATGTGGGTGAATCCCCTAGCTTGAGGAATAGGGCGAGTATATCCCTAGGTCATAGCGTCTGGTATATGGGTGAGGGGATTATCTCACTTTCAGGGAAGGAATATGATGTAATACCCCGTATTTTTATGCTATATTAATTTGGGGATTTATTAAATTTAATGAGAGTAAATTATTTAATAAAAATCCAGAAATTAATTATGTTATAATTATTAACGTGACGTGAGTTAGTAATTATATAATATTGTTGAATATTAATTATGAGCATAGTAATATATGATATTGGTTATATTAAATGTCACGAGTGAATGAAATGACAATTTTGGGTATTTTAGTCAGGACGCGCCCGTGTCGCGTCGGGACTAATTATTTATATATAAAAGTGAATATTTTATAAGTTGTTCGTATGGTCGTTTTGAGAGCACCAACACGTCTGGAAGGGTCGATATAGTCAGAAAAGTGTACCCGGGGGTTTAGTTTGGGTCCCGGGGTGGTTTTAGGCCTAATTAGTGACCCGGGAGGGCATTTTGGTCATTTTACAAAATAAGGTAATTAAACCCACGAATTTCAGCCACCTTAGCAACTATTTAGGTTATCCTTTTAGGTTTAGAACATTCATAACCCTAGTAGGGCCATTGGAGAAGAGAGGAGAGATCTCTCAAGGTGATTCAAGACCTAAAACACCACCGTTTGCACCGCCGTCACCACCAACGCGTAGATCGTGAGGAGGAGAGCGCAACCACATCAATATCTACAGGAAACCAGACCTCTGAAATCCTAGGCAAGTGTTTAAACTTGATTATTTCATTGGTTCAATATTCATATTAGTTTAGGAATGATTAGGAGTATAATTTATGGAAGAAAACCCCACTTTTTGATAGGAATTTGCATGTAGAAAAGATTAAAACCATATTCTGGAAATCTTATGTGATGTAGATGATAAACCCACGAATTTTTGATGATTATGTAGAAGGAAATTCTGGAGAAAACTGATTAGAACAAAAGTTAAGAAAACTTAGGGTTCTTGATGATTAGATGAGATTTTGGGTTGTTTAATCATGTTTAATAATGGATTTACGCATGCTTAACATTAAAAACATCTGGAAATATGTTATCATGATTGTAGTAGAAGTTTTGGGACGATTAGTGTTGGAAAATATGGATTTGGATGAAGAATTTTGGTAAAACCCGTAACTGCACTTCTGCAGGATTTCGTAGACCTGCTTGATCGATCGATCCACCCTAGAGCGTCGATCGATCGAAGGTTCGATCGATCGAGCCCCAGCCGTCGATCGATCGACCCTTCCTGGCAGACTCTTATTTCCCCATGTTTAATTAGTTTAATTAATATATCGTGGAATAATTCTTGGGCATTATGAATAAAATGTTTTGGGATATAGGAGTGACCAGTAGGACATATGGTTGAGTGTTGAGAACTTCATTATGAGACAATAATTTTGTTTTAGGGACATTTATTTGAGGAACGAGGAAACTACGTATTTCAAGTGAGAGATTACGTCGAATACTTACGATAGTGAATAGATGTCTACCTACTGAATTTGTTACTTGGATAGATAGAATCCACGAGTGTCACGTAATTAGTGAGAAATCTCTTCGATGTTAAGGTTAGAGACGAAACCTTATACGTAATCTTAATAATGTGAAATTAAGGATAAATGTTGTAATTTTGGGTAATGAGAGGAACCTATAGTAATATGATGAAATTGGTATATTTATATGAATGTGTGTACATATATTATATACATGTAAAAACCATGCCCGTGCTACTTGCTATCCCTGAGGTTACCGCGCTGGGACGATCTTATCATGTGTTGCCTTACGGGGGATATTGACTCCTACCCTAGAAGATAGGATTCCTAGGTACAGGCTATCGAATCGGTAGTCACGGTCCTAAGAGATGCGAGGGTATGTGCTGACCTCTTGGACTTGGAAACTATGCTTCGCCTCAATATTATTTGGGTTTGTATTGATACAATTCGAGAGTGATTCTGAACTTGTATTTCCCTTAGTACGATTGATACGGGGATTGGATAGCAGAGAATGCCCGCACCATAATTTTTATGTGGGGTGCCATTAGAATATATATATTACACGAGTATTTAATATATATGAAGTTCTGAAACTTGGAACTACCTATTGTGTTTTGGTAAGTAAGATATGTATGATGAATCAAATTGGAAATACTTGTTTTATGAGAGTATAATATGACTCTAGGAAACTTTATAAATTGATGAAGCTAAAACGAGACTTGTGCTACAAATTGAAAGTAACCTTTTTAAAACAATGACATTGTTCGGTTTTGAAAACTTATGAGTAAGTTAAGTTAAACCATTTGGGAAGGTTAGTACGATAGGCGTGCACACTAGAAGAGAGGTGAGAATTTCTCAAGAGAGTGTCGAACTAATATGTTGTTGCATTGGCCTGTATCAATTTAAATACTTGCTAAACTAATTTTAAATCATACACACTTTCGGGCTCTGACCCGTTTTCTCTCTCTCTCTCCCCTTTGTATATATATGTATGTATTTCAGGTGCCCAGCCACAGGGGCGTCTTGCTTAGGATCTCTTGGAAGGAACACGCTGCAGCTTAGGTGGGACTTGCAGGTGTCTTGATTAGACGACTTCGTTCATTCAGATCCACTCTTAGCATTTTCTCTCAGATGGGCATGTGTAGCCCTTTCCATTATTTCTTTATGTTGGGACATTGTTATTTCAGTATTTCCTAGTTCATTATTATGGGATTTTTATCCAGGATGGATGTATTACTTTATTTTCTCGCATGTTGACATTTGTTGATGAATGTTTTATATATTGGATTTTTGTTCCAGTTATTTGTGGTGTGAGTCTTATTCATTGAGCTTTGTTAATAAAGTAAATAAATCTTTTCTTTAAATAAAATTTGGAAGTAAAAGTTAAAAAAAAAAAAAAATTGGTTTTGACACTTAGCTTAATTATTTAGGGTGATTAATTGGAAAGTTTCTTTTTACGACAGTGATGCGAAGAATGAACCAAACTGTTCACCTTGATTTAATTTAATAAAGGAGTGATCGCCCGGTATTTAATTAGGCGGGGTGTCACAGGTGGTATCAGAGCATCAGGTTCTAGTGTCCTTAGGATCTGTACGGCTTATTTCGCTTTCAGCTTAACATTTTTTATATAGAGCCCTAATACTAGGAATGTTGTGTTCACCTCTATACTTTGGGAATTTGTGCTTCTGCGATTTGTTTATTTGAATGATGAACTCATCCAAATTTACTTAAATTTTCAGATGGATCGTCGAGAAGAACTAGCTAATGCCGTTCAGGGAGTCAACGAGCAAAATCGACTTACACCTCAGATATCTCCAGAGAGCGTATCAACCGCCGAGTTTGCTGGTATTGTGGCACAGGTAGTTACCACTGCAGTCTTACAGTATCACGAACGCAGCACACAGATTTTGAGGGGCAAAAGATCTAGAGAGTATAGTCAGTCTGTCATGACTGGAAATAACAAGTGCGTAAAGATGCAAAGATCGCAACCATAACCCCTTCAAGAACGTGAAAACCACAAAGGTAACAAATTGTGTAAGGAAACCCGAAAGTGTTAGGGTCAACAAAATCGGGGGCAAGGTGAAGCCATGAAGAGGTGTTTCAAATTTGGTATGGATGGTCATGAACGTCGAACTTGTTCGGATCAGTCTGGGAAGGAACTTCAACCCAACCAGGGAGAACTTTCAGGACTCTTCTATAAATGTATACAGCCGGGTCACAAGTGGAGGGATTGTCCTCACCTTGACATAGTTCTTCCGCAAATTTTCCATCAAGGTCAGCGAGATCAGGGAAAAAGCGAGACTAGTCAACAATGTAGTGAAGTGAAGCAGTTTCGAGAGAGGTGCTTCTAATGTGGCAGACATGGCCATAGACGTCAGATTTGCTCAGAGAAGGATAGGGCCCCACGGCCGGAAGGTGCTAGTAATGAACCTCAGAAGCCAGCTCCACCACCCTTTCCAACAGCCTCAGTTCAGCAGAAACAGTTACAATACGGACGTGTCCATAACGTCCACCGGGCAGTAGCTCCACAGGCACCACCCGCGATTGAGGGTATGTTTTCTATACATGAAACTATGGATCGAGTTTTGTTTGATATTGAGGCAATGTACTACTTTATAGCTACTCATTTTGCGAATACCTTAGGGTTATTAGTCACAGCTGAGAGCACAGTGACGTGTGTAGACTCACCATTGGGGAGTGGGTCACTTATTTTCTTTACAAGTCGGGGAGTGGGGATAGAGATCGGTAGTCTGGTATTACCTGCGTACATGGTAGTTTTAGACATGCATGAGCACGATGTTATTATTGGTATGGATTGGTTCGCAGCTTATAGAGCCATGATTGATTGCTTCGGTGGGAGCATTATTTTTGTCATTCCGGGGCAAGAGATGTTTGTAGTGGCGATGCCTCGCCCAGAGGGAGGCTCGACCACTCATTTGTATTACATATAGGAGGATACCTCTAAGGAGATTGTGAGTCCTTTGGATTCGATCCCAGTTGTTAGGGAGTATTCCGACGTGTTTTAGGAGATACCAGGCCTACCCCCCAGTCGAGAGATAGACTTTGTTATAGACCTATTACCAGATACGAGACCTATAGCACGCGCACGGTACCGTATGGCTCTGGCAGAGATGCGAGAGCTACGAGATCAGATAGAGAAGCTGTTAGGTCAGGGCTTCATTCGCAGGAGTACCTCACCTTGGGGTGCTCCAGTTTTGTTTGTGAAGAAGAGAGATGGTTCACTGAGGTTGTGTGTGGACTACCGGGAGTTGAACAAGGTCACGATACGGAATAAGTATCCGTTGCCTCGAATCGATGATCTGTTCCAACAACTGAGGGGAGCAACCTTCTTTTCGAAGATAGATCTGAGGTCGGGGTACCATCACCTACGTATTAGGGAGCAGGATGTTTCGAAGACTGCTTTCTTGACGAGATATGGGCCTTATGAGTTCAGAGTGATGCCATTTGGCCTCACTAATGCTCCAGCCATGTTCATGGACTTAATGAACCGAGTGTTCAGAGAGTTCTTGGATCAGTTGGTCATTGTCTTCATAGATGACATCTTGATATATTCCCATTCCGAGGAGGAGCATGCCGAGCACTTGAGGCAGGTTCTTTAGACTTTACGAGAGCATCAATTGTATGCTAAGTACGAGAAGTGTGGATTTTGGTTGCGAGAAGTACAGTTCTTGGGCCATGTTGTTTCTGAGCAGGGGATGGCAGTTGACCCGAGTAAGTGTCAGCGGTAAGGGAGTGGGGACAGCCCACGACACCGACAGAGGTGCATAGTTTCTTGGGGTTAGCCGGATACTACAGGAGATTCATTCGGGGATTCTCCAAGATAGCGAGTCCATTGACGAATCTGACTCGCAAAAAGGGGTACCGTATGTTTGGGATGATGCTTGCCAATTAGCTTTCGACGAGCTGAAGGACAAGCTTACTTCAGCACCAGTCCTTGCTTTACCGAAATCGGGGGTGGAGTACCTGGTTTACACCGATGCGTCTTTACGGGGACTTGGAGGAGTACTCCAGCAGGAAGAGAAGGCTATAGCTTTTGCTTCCCGCAAGCTTAAGCCACCTGTGAAGAATTACCCCACCCACGACCTGGAGTTAGCGGCGGTCGTATTTGTATTGCGGATATGGGGACACTATCTATTGGGAGAGAAATTTCGTTTGTTCACAGACCATAAATCATTACAGTACCTGTTCACTCAGCGAGAGCTGAATATGCGTCAGCGCAGGTGGTTAGAGTTTGTGAAAGACTACCAGTTCGATATGCAGTATCATCCGGGGAAAGCCAACGTAGTTGCTGATGCGTTGAGCCGCAGACCGGTAGAGGATGTAGCGAACGTTTGGAAAGCAAAGTGGAAGGAGTTGGGTCACCAAGATGCATTAGCCCATTCTTTCATAGCCGTTATGACTGTCACACCCGAGATTGTTACGAGGGTGATACAGGCACATACCACAGACCCGTTTTGCCAGGAGCAGATTGTGCGACTTCTAGCCGAGGGTGTTGAGTCCTATTCTGTTAGTTCTGATGGAGGTTTGCGGTTTAATGGGAGATTGGAAGTTCCTAAAGGAGCAGAGTTACGTCATGAAGTGATGACTCATTCTCATGGGTCCCGATTTGCAGTACATCCGGGAGGCGATAAGATGTACCAGGATATGAGGCGATAATACTGGTGGAGTGGGATGAAGAAGGATATTGCCGAGTTTGTGTCTAAGTGTTCTACTTGCCAGCTGGTTAAGGTGGACCACCAGAAACCGACAGGATTACTTCAGCCATTAGAAGTACCCGCGTGGAAGTGGGAGAGTATTTCCATGGATTTCATTACAGGATTGCCTAAATCACAGAGAGGCCACGATTCTATCTGGGTGATTGTAGACCGTTTGACCAAGGTGGCTCATTTTCTTCCGGTGCGTACATATTATACCACGGGTCAGTATGCTCAGTTGTTTATCGCTGAAATTGTCAGATTACACGGGGTGCCCCTGAATATTGTGTCAGATATAGACAAGATTTTCGTATCACGTTTTGGGAAAGCTTTCAGGAGGCTATGGGTACTGAGTTGAGGATGAGTTCAGCTTATCACCCACAGACAGATGGACAGACAGAGCGTACTAATCAGATGTTAGAAGAAATGCTACGCATGTGTGATTCTTGATTTTGGAGGAGGTTGGGAGCCACATCTTCCACTAGTAGAGTTTGCTTATAATAACTCTTATCAGTTCACGATTGGTATGGCTCCATTTGAGGCGTTGTATGGCAGGCCTTTTCGTTCCCCAACTTGTCAGCTTGAAGTGGGGGATAACAAGTTATTAGGACCAGAGGTGATTCAGGAGACCCCTGCGAGGATTGAGATGATCAGGAGTCGCATTCGAGTAGCCCAGGACAGACAGAAGAGCTACGCCGATGCAAAACGGTTCTTCAGGGAGTTTAACGTGGGGGGACCAAGTGTTGCTACGTGTGTCTCCTATAAAAGGAGTGATGAGGTTCGGGAAGAAGGTAAAGTTGGCTCCGAGGTACGTGGGACCATTTCCCATCATTGAGAGGATTGGGCCGTTTGCATACAGATTGGGACTGCCAGAACATTTACATCGCATTCATGATGTATTTCACATCTCGTCGTTGAGATGATTCCTTCGAGATGACATGGCCCATACTCACATAGCGATAGATGAGATCGATTTACAGCCTGATAGCTCTTATGAGGAGAGACCGGTGCCTATCCTAGACTATAGTGAGAGGAGATTGAGGTCAAAGATAGTTCCACTTGTGCGGGTCGAGTGGGAACATCATAATGTGGAGGAATCCACTTGGGAGCACGAGGCAGATATACGCGAGAGATATCCAGATTTGTTCTTACCAGGTATGCCTTATTTTCTGAATTTCGGGACGAAATTCCGTTATTAGGGGGGGAGTATGTAATACCCCGTATTTTTATGCTATATTAATTTGGGGATTTATTAAATTTAATGAGAGTAAATTATTTAATAAAAATCCAGAAATTAATTATGTTATAATTATTAACGTGACGTGAGTTAGTAATTATATAATATTGTTGAATATTAATTATGAGCATAGTAATATATGATATTGGTTATATTAAATGTCACGAGTGAATGAAATGACAATTTTGGGTATTTTAGTCAGGACGCGCCCGTGTCGCGTCGGGACTAATTATTTATATATAAAAGTGAATATTTTATAAGTTGTTCGTATGGTCGTTTTGAGTGCACCAACGCGTCCGGAAGGGTCGAGATAGTCAGAAAAGTGTACCCGGGGGTTTAGTTTGGGTCCCGGGGTGGTTTTAGGCCTAATTAGTGACCCGAAAGGGCATTTTGGTCATTTTACAAAATAGGGTAATTAAACCCACGAATTTCAGCCATCCTTAGCAGCTATTTAGGTTAGCCTTTTAGGGTTAGAACATTCATAACCCTAGTAGGGCCATTGGAGAAGAGAGGAGAGAGCTCTCAAGGTGATTCAAGACCCAAAACACCACCGTTTGCACCGCCGTCACCACCAACGCGTAGATCTTGAGGAGGAGAGCGCAACCACATCAATATCTATAGGAAACCAGACCTCTGAAATTCCAGGCAAGTGTTTAAACTTGCTTATTTCGTTGGTTCAATATTCATATTAGTTTGGGAATGATTAGGAGTATAATTTATGGAAGAAAACCCCACTTTTTGATAGGAATTTTCATGTAGAAAAGATTAAAACCATATTCTGGAAATCTTATGTGATGTAGATGATTAACCCACGAATTTTTGATGATTATGTAGAAGTAAATTCTAGAGAAAACTGATTAGAACAAAAGTTAAGAAAACTTAGGGTTCTTGATGATTAGATGAGATTTTGGGTTGTTTAATCATGTTTAATAATGGATTTACGCATGCTTAACGTTAAAAACATCTGGAAATATGTTATCATGATTGTAGTAGAAGTTTTGTGACGATTAGTGTTGGAAAATATGGATTTGGATGAAGAATTTTGGTAAAACCGGTAACTGCACTTCTGCAGGATTTCGCAGACCTGCTTGATCGATCGATCGACCCTAGAGCGTCGATCGATCGAGCCCCAGCCGTCGATCGATCGACCTTTCCTGGCAGCCTCTTATTTCCCCATGTTTAATTAGTTTAATTAATTTATCGTGGAATAATTCTTGGGCATTATGAATAAAATGTTTTGGGATATAGGAGTGACCAGTAGGACATATGGTTGAGTGTTGAGAACTTCATTATGAGACAATAATTTTGTTTTAGGGACATTTATTTGAGGAACGAGGAAACTACGTATTTCAAGTGAGAGATTACGTCGAATACTTACGATAGTGAATAGATGTCTACCTACTGAATTTGTTACTTGGATAGATAGAATCCACGAGTGTCACGTAATTAGTGAGAAATCTCTTCGATGTTAAGGTTAGAGACGAAACCTTATACGTAATCTTAATAATGTGAAATTAAGGATAAATGTTGTAATTTTGGGTAATGAGAGGAACCTATAGTAATATGATGAAATTGGTATATTTATATGAATGTGTGTACATATATTATATACATGTAAAAACCATGCCCGCGCTACTTGCTATCCCTGAGGTTACCGCGCTGGGACGATCTTATCATGTGTTGCCTTACGGGGGATATTGACTCCTACCCTAGAAGATAGGATTCCTAGGTACAGGCTATCGAATCGGTAGTCACGGTCCTAAGAGATGCGAGGGTATGTGCTGACCTCTTGGACTTGGAAACTATGCTTCGCCTCAATATTATTTGGGTTTGTATTGATACAATTCGAGAGTGATTCCGAACTTGTATTTCCCTTAGTACGATTGATACGGGGATTGGGTAGGAGAGAATGCCCGCACCATAATTTTTATGTGGGGTGCCATTAGAATATATATATTACACGAGTATTTAATATATATGAAGTTCTGAAACTTGGAACTACCTACTGTGTTTTGGTAAGTAAGATATGTATGATGAATCAAATTGGAAATACTTGTTTTATGAGAGTATAATATGACTCTAGGAGACTTTATAAATTGATGAATCTAAAACGAGACTTGTGCTAAAAATTGAAAGTAACCTTTTTAAAACAATGACATTGTTCGGTTTTGAAAACTTATGAGTAAGTTAAGTTAAACCATTTGGGAAGGTTAGTACGATAGGCGTGCACACTAGAAGAGAGGTGAGAATTTCTCAAGAGAGTGTCGAACTAATATATTGTTGCATTGGCCTGTATCAATTTAAATACTTGCTAAACTAATTTTAAATCATACCACTTTCGGGCTCTGACCCATTTTCTCTCTCTCTCTCCCCCTTGTATATATATGTATGTATTTCAGGTGCCCAGCCACAAGGGCGTCTTGCTTAGGATCTCTTGGAAGGAACGCGTTGCAGCTTAGGTGGGAGTTGCAGGTCTCTTGATTAGACGACTTCGTTCATTCAGATCCACTCTTAGCATTTTCTTTCAGATGGGCATGTGTAGCCCTTTCCATTATTTCTTTATGTTGGGACATTGTTATTTCAGTATTTCCTAGTTCATTATTATGGGATTTTTGTCCAGGATGGATGTATTACTTTATTTTCTCGCATGTTGACATTCGTTGATGAATGTTTTATATATTGGATTTTTGTTCCAGTTATTTGTGATGTGAGTCTTATTCATTGAGATTTGTTAATAAAGTAAATAAATCTTTTCTTTAAATAAAATTTGGAAGGAAAAGTTAAAAAAAAAACAAAAAAAAATTGGTTTTGACACTTAGCTTAATTATTTAGGGTGCTTAAATGGAAAGTTTCTTTTTACGACAGTGATGCTAAGAATGAACCAAACTGTTCACCTTGATTTAATTTAATAAAGGAGTTATCGCCCGGTATTTAATTAGGCGGGGTGTCACATATGACCGCCTCCACTTCGTTTATGTTTTAGGCCAGGTTGATGAGAGAATCCAACTTGGGTAACTAGGTTATGTGAGCACACCTAGTGGGATAGCACTTTAGAGGGAATCATCCGGCGAGGGTATACTCGGAGGGATGGATATACGTATGATATATGTGTGGATGTTTTAGTAAAGGTATGTATATAATTGTATTCAATATTATATGCGGGTAATAATACAGTGTGTGATGTATTTACTTTATATAACTTGTGACACGGTTATATGCTACTATTTAAGAAGGAATTAATTAAGTTAATGGAGAGATAACTTATAATATTTAGGAATCATTATACTCGAGTTAGAGTAGTATGGCAAGGGGAGGTTATACCAGGACTAGTTGGACGGGGTAGTACAACTAGGTGGGGGGTCAAGGTAACCATTAGGTGTGCACAATAGTGGAGGGGTGAGAATGTCCACAAGGGAGTGCGACACTAATGTGACACCTCGACTAATTAAATACCGGGTAGCTACTCCTTTATTAAATTAAATCAAAATGCTAAGTTGGCTCAGTTAATAGCATCACTGTCGAAAACATTTTATTATTACTAACCACCTAGTATTTAAAAAGTAAGTTGTCAAATTTTAATGAAAGTCTGATTAACATGCAGTAAAAGATTTAAAGCAAGAATAATATCACCATTCACCATAACGAAATACTAGAATAACCATCACATGATATAAATAAATCTGGAGGAAAACTCCTCACAACAAATCCCACAACTGAAATAAGTAACGAAATACTGAATATTGAAATAATACAGGCCAAAGTCTGAAAAACTGAAATGGAAATGTCTCTAATAGAATTTGGGCAACATGCCCTACAACTGAGGAATACTGAACATGGAATCCAATTGATAGAAGCGTCTAAAAGCAAATCCCTGTAACTTCCACAAATAGCTACAGCTCATCACCTGAATGAGAATCCTATGCATGGTGTCCTTGTGGCTGGGCACCTAAAATGGTTTAACAAGAAAAATAGATTTGAAAGCAAACGGGTCAGAGCCCGAATGTGGAGATATTTTAAAAACCTGCAAGTGCTTTAAAAACATTTAAAACATTAAATGCAAAGTACATGTTAGGGCGTGCACTCACATGAAATTCTCACCTTTCGACTACATGTGCACTCCTAACGTACATTACCCATCTAAATGACACATATATCTAACCAAAACGTAATAAGTTCTACCTCTTACTACTCGATTCCCATATTCTAACGTTACCAAATAAACAGAGGGATTTACTTAAACTCAGATTCTCAATATGTAATATATTTCACTATCTGTTAACCCGTTATGTTTTCTCGAAACAATACCATAATTATATTCGCAATATTAACATGAAGGTTCCCATTAATTAAGTGTATATTATTCACATCATAAATATACAATACAAGCACCCCGAGAACTAAGCTGCGGTGCACACATACTCTGCTATCCATCTCGGTACATCACGTACATAAGGATCACATATTCCGAATCTCTCAGGAATAGCTCACAGATAACAACATCACAAATAATGGAGGCGAACACAGTCACATCACATGGGTCACGCACATACCTGCGCTCCCACGATCAGTAGACTTATTAACATCCCAATAAGTCCTTCTCTGACCTATGTTCATCGAGGTAACCAGTCTAAATTCGGGCAACACAAGGATTAGAGGGCCCTAAGCGAACGCAAACCTCCCGTGATCGCAAGTATGGTAGGTATGTCATACACATAAAATCAATACATATACTAAGTATGCACACGTCTTAGTAATCACCACAATATATTGGTACATATCTCTTCTCGTACTGACATATAATACTACACCATTTATATGTTCCCGGTTGATATAATAAATTAGGCCGTCAACAGCTCACATCGTAATAGACACTCATGTCCTACTCATATTTTCCTTTAGGTTCAAACTACACTTCTAGGTTTGACTCCTCATTATATCCCAAACATCCCAAATATATCAATTACTCAGCAAGGAAAGGCTATCTCTACCTATACACAAGGTTACGGGGCACTCGGGATCAAAACAGGCTAAAAAGCCTAAACTGTCAACTCGTTCGAACGAGACTTCGTTCAAACGAACTGAGTCTTCTAACGAGATCTCGTTCGAATGAAGTGGGCTTTCTAACGAGATCTCGTTCGAACGATTTCATCGAACGAACTGGGCAGGTCTTCTAACGAGCAACCAGATTCGAGCCCAGATTTCCTTATTTCGTTTTTCACCAATTTCTACACCTCAAATCTCAATCAAAATTCGTTCCAACAATGTTTTAAGGTCTCTCATCATCCCTAAACATATCAAGGTTATATACTAACGTATTTTAAAGAATCAATTCATCCTAATCATCATCAATTCATCAAATCTCTACACTTTTCCCTAATTTTCAAGAACATAAACCCTAAGATTATAAATCATCAATTTCCAGAAATAAATCTGTTTTTATAACACATAAACTTATGATTCTCTTAATTCGATCTTCCAATAACATTTCTACATGCAAACCTATCTCCAAAATTTATTAACAACTCTAGTTTCATGGGTTTTCAATTATCTCCCAATTAATTATGATTATTGGATAGTCTAAGCATGGAAGAAGCATTTACTGCATAAAAACGTAAATTAAACCACTTGCCTTGATTCAATCTCTGATTTTGATGACGATTTGAAGAAGTTCCCTCTCTCTTTCTGCAGAATTCCCTTCTATGTCTCTCTCTCTCTAAGCTTTCTTCTCCAATGGCTATGGTGGCTAGGGTTTGTTTTGGGAAAGTTTTAGAAACCTAATCTAATAACCCCCGTAGCTTATTGGGTCATTAAGGGTTGGTTAGTGGGTTTAGTGGGTCAATTCCCAATCAGATAAAAACTCTTAATTTTCGTCACTTTTAATTTCCAAAAATACAAAATTACCAAAATACCCTTTATGTTGCCGGTATGGCCTAAAAATACCCCGGGACCCAAACTAAACCCCCGGCTAGTGTTTTTTGACTATCTCGACCTTTCCGGACGCGTTGGTGCACTCAAAATGACCATAGGGTTAATAGAATTTAAATTTCACTTTTATAATTAAAATAATTATATCCTGACGCGACTGTCTCACGCGTCCCAATAAAATGTCCAAATTGCCGTATATCAATCTCACGACACTTTCATAATTCAATATTCATATATCATCATATATACTCAATATAGTCAAATACCAACTCACATCTCGCTAGTATTTTATCCGGATTAATTCCCAATTAATTCTCATTTAATTAATTAATCCCAAAAATAAATATCGCCAAAAATACGGGGTATTACATACTTCCCCCCTAATAACAGAATTTCGCCCCGAAATTCGGAACTAGAAAGTACTTGATAAAAACAACTCTGGATAACGTTCGCGCATCTCATCCTCGCGTTCCCATGTGGACTCCTCGACATTCTGATGTCGCCACTGAACACGCACTAACGGAACTATCTTTGACCGCAGCTTCCTCTCACTTCGGTCCAAAATAGCAATCGGCCCCTCCTCGTAGGAGCTATCAGGCTGTAGATCAATCTCCTCCAAAGTGATGTGAGAATGAGCAAAATCGTCTCTGAGATATTTCCTTAGCGAGGAAATATGAAACACATCGTGAATCCGGTGTAAATGCTCCGGTAACCCGAGTCTATACGCAACTGGTCCAATCCGCTCAATAATAGGAAACGGCCCCACATACCTCGGTGCCAACTTCCCCTTTTTCCCGAAACGCATAATCCCCTTCATAGGAGATACTCTGAGCAAAACCTAGTCCCCCACTTGGAACTCCCTGAAAGATCTCTTCACATCAGCATAACTCTTCTGCCGGTCTTGAGCTATCCGAATGCGACTCCGAATCAACTCAATCCTTGCCGAAGTATCCTGAATCACTTCCGGCCCAAGTAGTTTGTTGTCCCCCACCTCTAACCAACATGCTGGGGAATGACAAGGCCTACCGTACAACGCCTCAAACGGAGCCATGCCAATAGTGAATTGGTAGGAGTTATTATAAGCAAACTCTACCAGTGGAAGGTATTGCTCCCATCCACCTCCAAAGTTAATAATGCACATGCGTAGCATGTCCTCCAACATCTGATTTGTGCGCTCGGTCTGCCCATCGGTCTGCGGATGATAAGCCGCACTCAACCGCAATTCCGTGCCCATGGCCTCCTGGAAACTCTCCCAAAACCGCGAAACAAATATCTTGTCTCTTCCAGACACGATATTTAGGGGCACCCCGTGAAGTCTCACAATCTCTGAAATGAAGAGCTAGGCATACTGTCCCGTAGTGTAGTTAGTCCTTACGGGTAAAAAGTGAGCGACTTTGGACAACCTGTCCATAATTACTCAAACGGAGTCGTGACCCCTCTGCGACGTAGGCAACCCCGTGATAAAGTCCATGGATATGCTCTCCCACATCCACCTCGGAATCTCCAATGGCTGTAGAAGTCCTGTCGGTCTCTAATGATCCACTTTTACTAGCTGACAAGTGGCGCATTTCGAAACAAACACAGCGATATCTCTCTTCATACCGCTCCACTAATACTGGCGTCTCATGTCTTGGTACATTTTGTCCCCTCCGGGATGTATCGCGAACCATGAGCCGTGCGACTCTGCCATCACCTCGTGTCCCAATTCCTCCCCTTCCGGAACCACCAATCTCCCATTGAAGCGTAATCCCCCGTCTGAGCTAACGGTATAGGACTCGGCTCCCTCTTCTAGAAATCGAACTATCTGCTCCTGACAGAACGAGTCATTAGCCTGTGCCCATACTACCTTCGTGACAATCTACGGTGTAACGGTTATCACAGACATGAAAGATCGGTCCACTGCATCCTGGTGTCCCAACTCCTTCCACTTTGCCTTCCACACCCCTGCCACCTCATCTGCTGGCCTACGGCTCAATGCGTCTGCTACCACGTTAGCCTTACCCGGGTGATACTGGATATCGAACTGGTAGTCCTTCACAAACTCAAGCCACCTCCTTTGCCGCATGTTCAATTCCTTCTGCGTGAACAGGTACTGTAGGGACTTGTGGTCTGTGAACAATTGGAACTTCTCCCCCAAAAGATAGTGCCTCCAAATCCGTAGGGCAAATACCACCGCCGCCAACTCCAAATCATGCGTGGGGTAATTCTTCTCATGAGGCTTAAGGTTACGGGAAGCATAAGCTATGGCCTGTCTCTCCTGCGGTAATACACCTCCAAGTCCTTGCAAAGACGCATCGGTGTAAACCAAATACTCAACTCCCGATCTCGACAATGCTAACACAGGTGCGGAGGTCAATTTATCCTTCAATTCATCGAATGCCAACTGACAGGCATCACTCCAGATGAATGGCACACCCTTACGAGTCAGATGTGTCAAAGGGCCTGCTATCTTCGAGAAACCCCGAATAAACCTCCTGTAGTATCCTGCTAGGCCCAAGAAACTACGAATCTCAGTCGGTGTCGTGGGCTGTCCCCACTCCCTCACCGCGGATACCTTCCCCGGATCAACAGATATCCCCCGGTCGGAAATAATGTGTCCCAAAAACTGGACCTCCTTCAACCAAAACCCGCACTTCTCAAACTTTACAAACAGCTCGTTCTGACGCAGCGTTTGCAAAACCTGCCTCAAATGCTCGGCGTGTTCCTCCTCTGTCTGGGAGTAAACCAGAATATCATCGATGAAGACAATGACAAACTGATCTAGGAAATCCCTGAACACTCTATTCATCAAGTCCATAAACACTGCTGGAGCGTTGGTCAAACCAAAAGGCATAACCCGAAACTCGTAAGAACCATATCTCGATAAGAACGCAGTCTTCGCGACATCCTCCTCCCTGATACGCAACTGATGGTATCCCGATCTCAAATCAATCTTTGAGAAGAAAGAATCTCCTCTCAACTGGTCAAATAAGTCATCGATTCGAGGCAACGGATACTTATTCCGTATCGTGACCTTATTCAACTCTCGTTAGTCCACACACAATCTTAGTGAACCGTCCCTCTTCTTCACAAACAAAACTGGAGCGCCCCAAGGTGAGGTACTCCTGCGAATAAAGCCCTGACCTAACAGCTGCTCTATCTGATCTCGTAGCTCTTGCATCTCTACCGGAGCCATATGGTACGGTGCGCGTGCTATAGGTCTCGTATCTGGCAGTAAATCAATCACAAAGTCTATCTCTCGACTGGGGGGTAGGCCTGGTATCTCCTGAAGCACATCCGAATACTCCCTCACAACTGGGATCGAATCTAAAGGAATCACAACCTCCTTAGAGGTATCCTCTTCTATGTAATACAGATGAGCGGTCGAACCTCCCTCTGGGTGAGGCATCGCCACTACAAACATCTCTTGCCCCAGAATGGCAAAAACAATGCTCCCGCTGAAGCAATCGATCATGGCCCTATAAACTATGAGCCAATCCATACCGATAATCACATCGTGCACATGCATATCTAATACCAACATGTCTGTAGGTAATACCAAACCACCAATCTCTACCCCCACTCCCCGGCATATAAAGAAAATAAGTGACCCATTCCCCAATGGTGAGTCGACACACGTCACTGTGCTCTCCGCTGTGGCTAACAACCCTAAAGCCTTCGCGAAATGTGTTGCTATAAAATAATGTGTAGCCCCCGTATCAAATAATACCCGACCCATAGTGCCATGGATAGGAAACGTACCCTCAATCGCGGGTAGTGCCTGCGGAGTTGCTTCCTGGTGGACGTTATAGACACGTCCATACTGTAACTATCCCTGCTGTACAGGAACTGCTGGAATGGCTACAAGAGCTGGCACCTGGGCTGGAGCTGGGAGGGCTGGTGGAAAGAGTGGCCTCTGTGGCTCATGTCGAGCGCCCTGCTGCTGCTGCGGGGCCCTGCCTCTATCAGGACAATCTTGGCGTTTATGGCCAGTCTTGCCATAAACAAAACACTTCCCCGGAAAGTTCCCCCCTCTCGGTCCCTGCTGCCCCCGGCCCTAGTGGCCGTTACCATTCCTCCACTGGCCCTGCTGAAACTGATGCTGACCATTCTGCCCCTGTTGGCCCTGATGGCCGTTTGGACCCTGATGGCCCTGACGGAAACCTCCTTGTCCGTGCCTATAATTCCCTGATCTGAACCTTTTCTGATCCCCCTGCTGGGAACCCTGCTCACCCTGTCTCTGCCCCTTAACAGATTGAGCCCCACTAGCACCATGTCCTCCAGTCCTACCCTGATGGCTAGACTCTCCCGATCTCTTTCCCTCAGTCATATGAAAGCGGTGATCCTGGCAGTGTAACAAAGCAGCGTTAACCACATCAGAATAAGTGGCCAACTAAAGGTTCCCTAACAGATGCTGACGGATCCTCCATGTCAACCCGTCGGTGAATTTCTCAATCTTCTTCTTTTATGTTGGTATCTCATCCGGAATGATATTCAACAGATTCGTGAACTCGGCCTCATACTCGGCCACGGTTTTACCCTCTTGCTTCAGATTCATCAGTTTCCTCCTCATTTCCGTGTGAACAGCTGACGGAAAGTACTTGCGGTCGAACCGCACCCAAAAGTCCTGAATAGTGAGAGTATCCCTCTCCTCCACGGTGGTAATAGACTCCCACCACTGCAGTGCAGATCCAACTAGCTTGAAAGTAGCTAGCACCTTCTTCTGAACTTCCGTGCACTCATACATCCTCAAGTGCCTCTGCATATCCTTCCTTCACTGGCTCGAGACTACCACATCTCAGCTACCTGCAAACTCTGGCGGATGCGCTTTCTGAAAAGCGTCACGTACATGTTCCCAAGCAGACGGGAATGCATTTGCCTATACTGGCGCGGCAACCGGTGCCTGAGGCGGTGCCTCCTGAACTACGGCAATTGCGGCATTTACCGTTTGGGCTATAATGGCTGCAACCTCAGCGGCGTTCATCATGCCCTGAACTGGAGCGGGCTGTGGTTCTGGCGTCGCATCCCTGGGAACTCGTCATGCACATTGTGGAGGCATCTGAAATAAGAATGAAGTTTATAAGTTCACAGTTTATAAACTTAAAATAGCTGAAGAACGAAGCATACACAAAAAGAGTACAACAGTCCTAAAATATAGGGCTCTATATCAAAGAAAACTTAGGGGAAACATAATAGCCGTAGAGATCCTAAAGGACACTAGAACCTGATGCTTTGATACCACTTGTGACACCCCGACTAATTAAATACCGGGTAGCTACTCCTTTATTAAATTAAAACAAAATGCCAAGTTGGCTCAGTTAATAGCATCACTGTCGAAAACATTTTATTATTACTAACCACCTAGTTTTTAAAAAGTAAGTTGTCAAATTTTAATGAAAGTCTGATTAACATGCAGTAAAAGATTTAAAGCAAGAATAATATCACCATTCACCATAACGAAATACTAGAATAACCATCACATGATATAAATAAATCCGGAGGAAAACTCCTCACAACAAATCCCACAACTGAAATAAGTAACGAAATACTGAATATTGAAATAATACATGCCAAAGTCTGAAAAACTGAAATGGAAATGTCTCTAATAGAATTTGGGCAACATGCCCTACAACTGAGGAATACTGAACATGGAATCCAATTGATAGAAGCGTCTAAAAGCAAATCCCTGTAACTTCCACAAACAGTTACAGCTCGTCACCTGAATGAGAATCCTATGCATGGTGTCCTTGTGGCTGGGCACCTAAAATGGTTTTACAAGAAAAATAGATTTCAAAGAAAACGAGTCAGAGCCCGAATGTGGAGATATTTTAAAAACCTGCAAGTGCTTTAAAAACATTTAAAACATTAAATGGAAAGTACATGTTAGGACGTGCACTCACATAAAATTTTCACATCTCGACTACATGTGCACTCCTAACGTACATTACCCATATAAATGACACATATATCTAACCAAAACGTAATAAGTTCTACCTCTTACTACTCGATTCCCATATTCTAAAGTTACCAAATAAACAGAGGGCTTTACTTAAACTCAGATTCTCAATATGTAATATATTTCACTATCTGTTAACCCGTTATGTTTTCTCAAAACAATACCATAATTATATTCGCAATATTAACATGAAGGTTCCCATTAATTAAGTGTATATTATTCACATCATAAATATACAATACAAGAACCGCGAGAACTAAGCTGCGGTGCACACATACACTGCTATCCATCTCGGTACATCACGTACATAAGGATCACATATTCCGAATCTCTCAGGAATAGCTCACAAATAACAACATCACAAATAATGGAGGCGAACACAGTCACATCACATGGGTCACGCACATACCTGCGCTCCCATGATCAGCAGACTTATTAACATCCCAATAAGTCCTTCTCTGACCTATGTTCATCGAGGTAACCAGTCTAAATCCGGGCAACACAAGGATTAGAGGGCCCTAAGAGAACGCAAACCTCCCGTGATAGCAAGTATGGTAGGTATGTCATACACATAAAATCAATACATATACTAAGTATGCACACGTCATAGTAATCACCACAATATATTGGTACATATCTCTTCTCGTACTGACATATAATACTACACCATTTATATGTTCCCGGTTGATATAATAAATTAGGCCGTCAACAGCTCACATCGTAATAGACACTCACGTCCTACTCATATTTTCCTTTAGGTTCAAACTACACTTCTAGGTTTGACTCCTCATTATATCCCAAACATCCCAAATATATCAATTACTCATCAAGGAAAGTCTATCTCTACCTATACACAGGGTTACGGGGCACTCGGGATCAAAACAGGCTAAAAAGCCTAAACTGTCAACTCGTTCGAAGTCTCCTTCGAACGAGGCTGTTCGAACGAGACTTCGTTCGAACAAACTGAGTCTTATAACGAGATCACGTTCGAACGAAGTGGGCTTTCTAACGAGATCTCGTTCGAACGATTTCATTGAACGAACTTCACCCTCGTTAGAATTCAATGGTCAACTCGTTAGAAGCTCGTTCGAACGAGGTCGTTCGAACGACCTGGGCAAGTCTTCTAACGAGCAATCAGATTCGAGCCCAGATTTCCTTATTTCATTTTTCACCAATTTCTACACCTCAAATCTCAAACAAAATTCGTTCCAACAATGTTTTAAGGTCTCTCATCATCCCTAAACATATTAAGGTTATATACTAACATATTTTAAAGAATCAATTCATCCTAATCATCATCAATTCATCAAATCTCTACACTTTTCCCTAATTTTCAAGAACATAAACCCTAAGATTATAAATCATCAATTTCCAGAAATAAATTTGTTTTTATAACACATAAACTTATGATTCTCTTAATTCAATCTTCCAATAACATTTCTACATGCAAACCTATCTCCAAAATTTATTAACAACTCTAGTTTCATGGGTTTTCAATTATCTCCCAATTAATTATGATTATTGGATAGTCTAAGCATGGAAGAAGCATTTACTGCATAAAAACCTAAATTAAACCACTTTCCTTGATTCAATCTCTGATTTTGATGACGATTTGAAGAAGTTCCCTCTCTCTTTCTGCAGAATTCCCTTCTATCTCTCTCTCTCTCTAAGCTTTCTTCTCCAATGGCTATGGTGGCTAGGGTTTGTTTTGGGAAAGTTTTGGAAACCTAATCTAATAACCCCTGTAGCTTATTGGGTCATTAAGGGTTGGTTAGTGGGTTTAGTGGGTCAATTCCCAATCAGATAAAAACTCTTAATTTTCGTCACTTTTAATTTCCAAAAATACAAAATTACCAAAATACCCTTTATGTTGCCGATATGGCCTAAAAATACCCCGGACCCAAACTAAACCCCCGGCTAGTGTTTTCTGACTATCTCGACCTTTTCGGACGCGTTGGCGCACTCAAAACGACCATACGGTTAATAGAATTTAAATTTCACTTTTATAATTAAAATAATTATATCCTGACGCGACTGTCTCACGCGTCCCAATAAAATGTTCAAATTACCGTATATCAATCTCATGACAATTTCATAATTCAATATTCATATATCATCATATATACTCAATATAGTCAAATAACAACTCACATCTCGCTAGTATTTTATCCGGATTAATTCCCAATTAATTCTCATTTAATTAATTAATCCCAAAAATAAATATCGCCAAAAATACGGGGTATTACAACTAACTTAAATATGAAGTGCATTGATGCATTTTAAAATACTTCAGTTAATTCACTTGCTAAATATTTTCAAAATGTTTTGGGTTCTAACCCTTGCTATAAAACTATTTTCAAAACCTTTTAGGTGTCCAACCACAGGGACACCGGGATTGGTATTTTATTCCAGGGACACGGAGCTGCGGCATATGTGGATGCTAGCAGGAGTTTGGATTAGGCGCATCATATACTCATTCCTAGATTAGGAATCATTTATCAGTTTCAATTTTATTTAGGGCATGTTGCCCAGACTTTCAGTTCAGTTTTCAAATTTGTTGTATATCGGTGTTGGATGTTTATATTGGACTTCACTTTGGTGGCAGATGGTTTATTCGGCAAATTGATTAATTAATTATTCAGTTGAGTTTTATTCAGTTGTGTGAATGGTTCATATTTATTTCCACATGTACTGTTTAGTTTAATTAAAAAGTTAATATTTTGCACCAGCTTTTGGAATACTAGGTGGTTAGTAAGTTTTAAAAAGTTTTCGACAGTGATGCTAAGGATGAACCAACTGGGATTCCTGTTTTAATTTGGTATAGGACTGATCACCCCGTATTTTATTGTGCGGGGTGTCATGGATGGTATCAAAGCATCAGGTTCTAGTGTCCTTAGGATCTGTGTGGCTTTTCACTTTTCGACTTAGCAATCTTTGATATAGAGGCCTATCATAGGATTGTTGTATTCTTATACGTATGCGCATTTACATTCTTCTTCCATTTATTTTATTTGAAAGTAAACTCATACGATTTGATTCTCATTTCAGATGATGCCCAGGAGAGAGAATAGCAAGGGCTGTAAGGGGAGATGAGACTAGAGAGGCTCATCAGGAGCAAGATTTACCGCAGCAACTGCCAGAGATGATTTCGGTAGCATAGGTAGATGAATTAGTGGCACAGGCAGTTGAATCAACAATGATCTCTATGCCAAGGTACTTTCCACGAGATCAGCCATAAGTGTTAGCGGCACCAGATGTTCAGGCCCACTCGGGGCCGTCGGGGTGGAAAGAAGTACAAGAGGTCTTTCAAAAGGGCCATCCACCAGAGTTTCGAGGGGGTTCAGATGTGGTACTGGCATGTCAGTGGAAGAGAGATATCCAGCATCACCTATGCATGGTAGATATTAGTAAGGTACATAAGCAAATTATAGCCACTTTTAGGTTAATGGGAGCAGCGCTACGGTGGTGGGAGTCGATCACCATAGTTGAGGAAAGGGATACATTGACTATTACTGAGTTTTGGATGCGGTTCGACCGCAAGTATTTTCCACCAGCAGTTGAGACTGAAATGAGGAGAAAATTCAGAGAGGTGACTCAAGGGGACCGATCAGTGGCCGATTACAAGGAAGAATTCACTCGTTTGGCAAACTTCGTACCGGATAAGGTAAGAGATGAAGAAAGAAAGAAGTCAAAGTTTATGGATGTGTTGGTCTGGAGGATCAGATAACATTTGATTGGTAATCCCGTGTTAGTATCTTATAGAGATGTCCTTAACGCATCACTCCTGCACTGTCAAGAATATCGCTTCCACGTGAAAATAAGCAAGAGGGAAGTGGAAACTAGCCAGTTGGACAAAGCAAGAGGGAACAGTACCAGTGGGGTATCCCAGCAACATAAAGGGGGAGATCAGGGGAAGGATTTCCGATGGGGAAATCATGAAAAACAATTTAGAGCTGGATGCTATCGACAGAATGGCCAAGAATTCCGACAAGGCGAGCAAAGAAGGGATCAGTGGTAGGGAGAATTTATTAAGAGGTGTTTCGTTTGTGGGGAAGCGGGGCACATGAAGAGGGATTGTCCTCATCGAGGAGGGGCTCAACTACGAGACGAGGTCCTGGATGTGCAGCCACTACAACAAGTCATGGGTGCGTTCGGAAAGGGGGAAGCTTCTCAGGAAACTGAGGATCAGCCATTTCTGCTAGAATATGGAGGTAACTATTTTTATCCTATGGGAATGGGGTATACTTTGTGTGACAGAGAGGGTGTCACAATATAAGAATTGTTTTCACTAGAGTTCACGGGTAAGTTGAATTTAGTGGGTGCGCTGGCTATAGCAACCATATTATATATATGTATATATTTTTCGTGGGGTAGCGGAGTTCTTTGGTGTTATCCACAAGAGAGTGGGGGTGTACACCGAGAGAAGGTTTGAATTATGCGAGGGATTACTACTTTCGAGAATTTTGGGAGTAGGGTTGATGATTTACCCAAGTATTGACTGGATAGGAGCGGATTTGAATTATTATAAATAGTGAGGGTAAGTTGGTGTTCGCGACACCAGGGTATGAGTGGTACTAGGTATCACCAGAGAGGGCGTCTAGCCTATATATGTGTGTATATATGTTGTATTCGTGTGGTGCGATAGACACATAATGAGGTCTTGTGTATATATATGTTAGATTTATGTTCGAGCAAAGAGAGATAGCTCGGGATTTATTTTGCGCAAAGACTAGTGATAGTAAGGGCGCGGTATTTTATGTTGTCTTTGGTAGCATGAGGGTAGGTGTATATACTTTTGTGTTAAGAGATAAGTATTTAGGGGTACGTACTATGGACTGAGGGTTTAACAGATCTCGACGACCGATAATGTTAGGTAGTAGTGTATCGGGGGGTTCCTTGTTTGGGTTTCGCTTTGCGAGACGTTCCACTCATGAAACTTAGCGCAATGTTGGAAAGTGGGGAGATGTTTGGTTGTTAGTCCACGAGTTGGGTACCCCGGGTAGTAGATATATATATATATATATATGTGATATGACTATGGGTTCAAAGTTATATTACAGGTTATGACTATTATAGTCGGGTAACTTTCGTCCGGTAAAGCACGGGGATAGGGTGTATAGGCACTCGGGTTAATTAAGGAAAATTTTGTGCGGTTAAGCACGGGTATAGCGTGTATGGGTGCCCTGGTTAAGTTAAATGCATACTTGTGTAACTTACGGTTAAAAGCGGGAGAGATAAATATGGCGAGCTTAGAGGTGCAGGACTATAGAGTGATATTTGAAGCTTGGAGCACCAGGCCTATCTTAATTTCGAGAATGAAATTCCTTTATAAGGGGGGGAGTATGTAACACCTTGTAATTTTGAGGATTTAATATTTAATTATTTTTGGAGTTATAAATATTTAAATTGGGGAAACTTTAATTCATGAGTTGGAGAATTTATTTGAGTGAGCTGAATTATTTATAATTGGCGACTTTAAGTTTAATTGTTCAAATTAATGTGTGTCGCACTTTGTGGTCGAAATTTGGATATGTTAAAAAGTAGTCTGAATGGGTCGAGATAGTCAGAAAAAAGTACCCGGGGTTGGTAATTGGGTCTAAGGGTATTTTTGGGCATAGCCGGGCCCACACGGGGTGAGTTGGGCCTTTTTAATTAGGCCCACTTGGCCAAAAACGGGATTTAGTGTTTTCAACCTAATTGAGGGGGACTAGGAACGGTAGATAGAAAATCCTAAACCTAGGCTTTAGGAGAGGATTAGAGGAAGCTAATCAAGAAGTCAATTGAGGGATCTTTTGGAGCCAAATTAAGGGAATAATTTGGGTCTTCTTCATCAACCATTCTCTACAACAACGGAATCAGACTCTACGAACGATTTCAGGCAAGTGGTTAACTATTGTGATTTCTAAATTGATGATAATTAATTCATATCATAGTGATGTGTAAATCAAAATTCGTTTTAGGGATAAATGGGTACGAAAATGGGGTTTTTGTTCATAGAACTATTATATGAGATTCAAAGTAAGAATTAGTTGTGTTGTATATCTCTGAGTACAGATATTTAATTGAATGAGAAACCGGAATATAAAATGGTGGATTTTGAATCTAGAATTGGGAATTTTAGAACAAAGTGAATAGAAATTTATGGAAAAACCCATTTCAGAAATTGTGTGATAAGTTAAGAAATTCATATACTATAAAGTGTATATGATGTATAAGATCAAAGTCAAATATGTTTATGTGGTGGGATGACTTGATTAGAGGTTGAAATTAAGGTTTAAAAACCTTGAATTTTTGTTAATGGTGGAATTCATGGGGGAAGAATGTAACAACTCGCGTAATTTTTGGGGTATTTTGGAAATTAAGAGGAAAAATAAATTTTGAGATAAAATTATTTTTATTGCTCAAATATGTTGGATTTTATTTTTAAAGATGATAATTTAAAACGGTTTCGGAATTTTAATTAAAATGGATTTTTAATTGAATTTTTATTATATAGAAGAGTCCTCAAAATATAAAACTCTCTAAGAGACCTCAAAACATAAAACTGTCTAGCGAAAAAAAAATATTTAAACATATTGAACGGTCCGATCGAGCTAATTTTTTTTTTAGGTTCCCTTCATCTACAACTAATTCTTTATAAAGTTTCATCCAATTCCAACGGTCCGATCGTCTGGAATAAAATTTTTAGTGTTTGTATCTGATTAGAACTCTTTTCTTAATCAAACTCCTAATCCTTTATATATCAACAAATTCGTGTCTTGGCTTTTCAAATCACTTTTTCTCAAACTTTTCAACCAAAGGACCTCTTTAAAATTACTCCCTTTCATATACAAACCATAGCCCCAAACTTATTGAAGATTTTAACCTTATATTAGAAGGCATATTTGGTGTTTTCTCGAGTTTGGCCTATAACGAGATTTGATTATTTTCGCGAGAGGAGCGTGATGGTGTGATTAGATTTTGAGGCTAAATTATGTAATGATTCTAAGGTATGGGGTTTTACACAATATGCTCCTTAATCTCGCGAGTATTATTCTCGTCGTTTTCTTGTGATTATTGACTCATATTTGAATTGATAAATTCATTTGGAAATCTGAAAATATTTGTCGGAATCTAATTTCGATTCATGTGGTATTATATTTGGTGTTGAGCATGTTGTCATGAGATTTTAATACGGCACTAAGGTTGGGCACCCGCCAATATTCCTTTTTCCGGATATGCTTAAAAATGCATAGGCGCGGTACGGTGGTGAGGCTTGGTGACCTGGTTAATGTGTTGTTGAGAAATTATATTGATATAATTTCTTATGAGATTTGCATTTGATTTGAATATTCGTAACCGTAATGTAACGTTTTATTCACCGCTAATAATTGTTGAGCATTTTTCTGTCATATTCTGTACTTCCCCATATTTTCTTTTAGTGGCAGGTTAGCGCAAATTTAGGCGCTTTGGATTTTATTTGGAGAATGGATTTTAGTGAGGATTATTTTAGGAAGATTTTTAATAAAAGTTGAGAAGATTGTATTTATTTATTTTTGATGTATAGAGTATTGGAGATGTAACAACCCGCGTAATTTTGGGCTATTTTAATTAATTTCTGGAAAATGGAAGAAAATAAAGTTTTTGATAAAATTATTTTTGTTTCTCAAATATGTTGTTTATTATTTTTAAAGGCGATAATTTCAAACGGTTTCGAAATCGGAGTTAAAAACGGATTTTAAAATGATTTTTAATATTTTTAACTCTTGGAATTATAAGTCGGCGAACATTAAGTAATTTTTAAGAGTTGTTTTGACTTCTAACTCTTCATTTCTTTGCCTTATTTAATGGAGTCTTTTGTATTCCAACTCTTCATTTCTTTGCATTATAAAAGGAAGTCGTGGGCAACCCTTTTAACCTACTTTTGGCACAAATTTTGGCAGCAAATATATTTTATATTCCTCTTCTTTTTATATACACATTGGCGCTTGAGATTTGTGAGTTCCAACCTTAGATTAGAGGTGTTCTTGGGGCTATTTTGTTGGAGGATGAGCTTTTTTAGATCTTTTGTGTTGATCTTGAGGATGTGATCATTGGTTTCTGATCATGGTTTGAGGTATGGGGTTTTACACAATATGCTCCTTAAATCTCGCGAGTGTCATTCTCTTTGAATTCTTGTTAATTGAACTCATATTTGAATTGATAAATTCATTGAAATCTAGAAAATAATTCTTGAAATTATTTTGATTCATGTGGTATCATTATATTGTTGATGAGCACGTTGTCATGAGATTTTAATATGGCACGGATGTTGGGCACCCGCCAAAATTCCTATTTCTCAGGCTATGGCTTGATAAAGCATATACAGATGTGGTGAGGCCTGGTGACCCGGTTAAAGTATTGTTGAGAAATTATATTGATAAATGCTTTGAGATTTGCATTTGATTTGAATATTCGTACTCGTGTTGTTACGCCTTATTGCTAATATATTTGTTGAGCATATTTCCTGTCGTATTGTGTACTTCCCCATATTTTCTTTTAGTTGGCAGGTTAATGTGGATTTGAGCGTTATGGACCAATTGTAATGATTTTAGCGTGGATTATTTTGAAAAGAATATTCGAGAGAGAAGATTTGTATTATTTTATTGTGTTGTATAGAGCATTGGTGATTTATATTATTTCGAGAGACTTTGTTGTATTTATTTGAAGAGATTTGAGATTAGTGGTTTCCTCTCTTGTTGTTGTGGGATTTAGATGATCTATACCTTATCACTTGTGGATTTGGATTTATTTTATCGCATTAGCGCTCCGTTCGCTCTCCCCGGGCGGGCGGGGTGTTACAAATGGTATCAGAGCTTAGGTATACAGCAACCCTGGAGGATTGGGTTTTGGGTTCATTGCGTGGGTAACAATTTTTGGAGATAGAAAATTTTAGGTGATATTCGTGATAGGCATCTAGATTAGATGTGAGGAATTTATTTTTGGGAGACGTGATTTATTTTTGGAGTTAGTGTAGTGGCCTGATTTTTTAGAGTTAGGCATTCGGCGAATTTCGAGGGCGAAATTCCATTGTTAGTGGGGAAGTGTAACAACCCGCGTAATTTTAGGCTATTTTAATTAATTTCTGGAAAATGGAGGAAAATAAAGTTTTTGATAAAATTATTTTTATTTCTCAAATATGTTGGTCATTATTTTTAAAGGCGAGAATTTCAAACGGTTTCGAAATCGGAGTTAAAACGGATTTTAAAATGATTTTTAATATTTTTAACTCTTGGAATTATAAGTCGGCGAACATTAAGTAATTTTCAAGAGTTGTTTTGACTTCCAACTCTTCATTTCTTTGCCTTATTTAAAGGAGTCTTTTGGATTCCAACTCTTCATTTCTTTGCATTATAAAAGGAAGTCGTGGGAAACCCTTTTAACCTACTTTTGGCACAAATTTGGCAGCAAATATATTTTATATTCCTCTTCTTTTTATATACACATTGGCGCTTGAGATTTGTGAGTTCCAACCATAGATTAGAGGTGTTCTTGGGGCTATTTTGTTGGAGGAGGATCTTTTGTAGATCTTTTATTTTGATCTTGAGGAAGTGATCGTTGGTTTCTCATCATGGTTTGAGGTATGGGGTTTTACACAATATGCTCCTTAAATCTCGCGAGTGTCATTCTCTTTGAATTCTTGTTAATTGAACTCATATTTGAATTGATAAATTCATTAAAATCTAGAAAATAATTATTGAAATTATTTTGATTCATGTGGTATCATTATATTGTTGATGAGCACGTTGTCATGAGATTTTAATATGGCACGGATGTTGGGCACCTGACGCGACTGAAAATTTGTCTCAGAAGTGCGTTCACTCTAGGCTCAAGTGTAAGCCTGTCGCTCAAGTAATAATCCCGGTAAGTCGGGTATCGAATCCACAGGGAAAAAGGACAACGGAGTTGTGACGATGGGACGAGACGGAGAGATCCTAACCTTGACTCTAAAAAGAAAAGGAAAAATTGATTTGGTTTTGAGATTGATTAAGCTAAGTGCAATAATGAAAATGAGCAAAGATGCAGCTAAATTAATCTACCGAAATGGAGAATGACTTGTACTTTTAAAAACTTTTTAATTTAACTAATGAGAAAAATAGGATGGGAATATAATCCCCCAACCGTAGTGTAGTGCGGTGATAATGTTAATCATAAATTTATCCGATTGATCAGACCCGGAATTTAGTACTCCCAAGCATTATGTATACGAGGTTCAAGCCCGCGTCATACCTAATCTGAGGATGAGTAAATCGGTATCGCGATAATGGCACTCAAATTGTACTCTAAATCATCAAGAGTACCCAAAGGTGAACGAGATATAAAGATCCACAATTATTATGTAATTACGCAATACGATCAAAATCAATCGTTAAATTCATCGGATTAACGTTATACACATGCACTAACACATTAGGTTGGGTTCATGCATCCCAACCTTTCAAACCTAGCCGGACATGTTAAACTGAACGATACATGAAATATTAACATTGCATGCAAACAAACTCATGATAACACTAGATCAATATACGTAACGAAGTACTATAAATGCAGAAATTCATTCAAATCATACAGAAAAATTACCATGCAAGATGACTAATTATTATAAAAATAAAGCGTGAAGTATAACTTGAAAGCAAACCCAGAAATGTCTTGTTCTTGTAGCAATTAATCAAAGTAATGTTCCTCGATGTTCTCCTCCCTTTCTCTCTATCAAAAACTACTTAAAATTATCTCAAACGGCTGTTCCTAAGTTGTTACCTCGTTCCTCAACTTCTTGGAGAGTTTTAACCTAAAAGGAGACTTTTGAGCCAATCAGAATGAAGGAGCAATTTCGCTCATCAGGACCCCCGAACCGGTTCGCATGTACCCCGAACCGGTTCGCCCCCCAAACCGGTTTGGCCCTGGGTTCACGAATGTATGCTTGTCTGGGGTTCTTCACTTAGAATTTTTTCTTGCTTTCTTTTCTTTCTTCCTTGGATTTTTCTTCAACTTCAACTGGGCATAACTCATCAACCGTAGCTTGGATTTGAGTGTTGTTTCTTCCAATGTTCTCGTTGTTCCGAGCTCTTCAACTTTCCAGTTGACTTCTCCTTCCGGATCTGGCTGTAAAATTACCAAATTGCCCTTGAACTTGCCTTTTTAGCTTTTCTTTCATTGTCTCGCTTCCTCTTTTGCACTGCTTGCATAATTAACCTGTAAAACCAATAAGAGAAGCACGAAACATGAAATACTCGCCAACGAAGGTTAGTAGCATAAATGTGCGTCAAATCCATATATGTTACATCACTTGGGTTCACAAATACACTGAAATAAGGGGAATAAATATAGAATATTTATGCCCAATCAAACCCCCCTAACTTAGAACTTTGCGCGTCCCGAGCAGTGTAAAAGAATCCTAACGAGGCTAAACTCTTGAAAATCGCATTTTATTGGGATAGAATGCCTTTTTCACGGGCAATAGATTGCATTTAGCGCATGCAACAAGCCTTTAAACCCCTAGGTCACCCTAGTAGGACGAGTTGTGTCTCGTGAGGGTTTGAAGAGAATATACCCACAAAATTCGACTTAAAGAAATTTCAAAATATGCAAAAATTGTGTAATTCAAACTTTCCAAAAAATACTCATCATCAAGTCATATTTACGAGTCTCAAACCTTAGTGCGTGTGTGCGAAGCCGGAAATATAACCGCCAATTTCCACCGATTGATCATTACGTTACTTATTTGAAAATTCGTTTTGATTTCAATTTCTCATGGAACGCTCTCACAAACGAATCTCTCGGATTATGACTATTCTCTCGGTATTCGTGATATAAAGAGTAAATGTAATGGAAGCAAATTCACGCATACAATTAGAAAGACGGAAATTTTATGGTAAAATGATCTCATCAATGGATTACGATTTTAAAAACGGGGACATTGCCTCTATTTCGCGCACTTAACATCTTATATTATCTTTTGGTGTCTTAACTCTCCACGCGGTAATCAATTTTCGCAATTTGGACTCAGTTAGGACTTTTTCGGGTTAAAGGGTGCCTTGGGTGAAATGAAGTAGGAATGGAAGGTTGGAATTGGAAAAGTCATTAATGATGTCCATTTGTGCTTTTTCCGGGCTATTGCTCATTTTTTCTTCTTTTTCTATATTTTCTATTTTTTCATTTCTTTTTCTTTTCTTGCTAACTTTTGTTGAGCATTATTCTATTTTTTTCTTGCCCCTTTTTGTTGCACTTTTCGGACTTAAATTCTGAATTTTCTCATTTTTCACAATTCCAGCTATTTTGGGTTTTTCGGATTGTCAAACGAAAGGGAAAATTATTCGGCTCAATTTGGGTTGCAAAGGGTGATTTTTCGCTACTTTTTCTGGCCAAAATTTTGGGTGACAAACGAGGGCCTACTTCATTGTCCAAAATGCCAATTGTGTTACCATATGCGTTTCGAGGTGAATTTAAGTTTAGAGACTAATTTGGCACATTTTTCAAGGCAATATTGCACACATTTTTTTTTAAAACCGATCAAAATGAAAGGATTGAGATCCTTGACAACTTATTAGGAACTGAAAAGAACTTTGAGTTAACAATTAACTCGGATTGATTTAAAAACTCGCAAAACGTGATAGGCTCGAATCTCACCGGGTTTGTTAATCTCCACATTTATTCGTTAAGTCGTCAATTTTTTCTCTATTTCCATCTTTGGTCAATTTCGGCTTTGTGTATGTTGGATGTTTACAATTTGAGACTCCAATTCGACTTGTAATGATATTTTTGAAAAAATTGATTTCCAATTTTTATTTATTTTGAACAAAAATGTTTTTGGATTTTTCAAAATTTTATGATTTTATTTTGTGAAATTTTTTTTTGGGCATTTTGAAAATTTGTGAACTTTTAAAAATACGCACTTGTGACCCCCCCTAACTTAGACTTTTGCATTGTCCTCAAGCAAAAAGGACGAAAATCTAACTCAAAGCGAATAATAAGTGCGGAAAAATAAAACAAACAAATATGAAAAATGCAAGATTGTATAATAACAGAGGAGCCTGTATTACATAAGAAATTGGAAAGCAACTGTGAGCAATGGTAAATCCCTACAACAACTAACATCCACACCAAAATATAAAAACAAGCATAGGTCATGGTGGATGTGGGTGTGAGGGACCGGGTGCATTTGGATCATACGGGTCATAAAAGAATGGGGGTGGAGGTCTGCCGAAGTTGAGTTGGTGAAGGTGGACGTGGAGTTGGTACATCATCCGGGTGTCCCTTCGATAAGCCGCTTGATCTTGATTATATTGGTTGATGAACCCGTCGAGGCGGGACTCAACGGCCGAAAGGCGACTCTCGAAGTTTGCCCCCGGGGGCTCGAAATCGGAATCCTCCTCATCATCCTCAAACTCGTCCTCGTCGACGTCCATCATCGGGGCATCATGAGCTTCATCGTCCACATCCTCGTTGAGAATGGGACGGTCGGGGTGGGCTACGTGCATTTGGCATTCGCTCCGAGTGGTGGACGTGCCTCCAATGGGTCGGGGAAGTCGAATTTGTTGCCCCGGGTCATCTACTCCAGCTTCCATCAAGAGCTCCGTAATGAAACGCGCGTACGGTAGTGCAGTTTTGCCCAATTCGTCATAGGCGGAATTGAGGATGTCCGCGTAGAAAAGTTGGGCAATATTGATGGTGCTCTCGGGGTCCAAGAAGTGGTAGAGGAAATTAGCGTGACGTAACCGGACCACCGAGTCATTGGTGGTTTGGTGGATGGCGCCACAAGCAATGAGGTGCGTGAAGCGCACCGTAGCCGCCAAGCCACCGATGGGAAAAGATTCGCGCACCCATTCCTCCCCGGGTGCCTTGCGAGCAATGCATTCGTCGTTGGTGTGGGGGGTACCATTGTTGGGATATTGGAAAGGCACGGGGAGGATCTCCCCTTTAGCACGCATTTTGCGTGCTATGATGGCCGCCGAGAAAGGAATGGTGATACCGTCAAGGTATGCCTCGTGAAGCGTAGAGGATTTGCGAACCAAGGTCGCATAAAACTGGTGAATGGCGGCATCAAACACGTGAGTACTCGTTGGGGCGAGTAAAGAGCACCACCCACGGCGATCAAATAGGGCGGTGACATCGCCCGGAAGTTGGTGTCAATAAACGAAGCGTTCGATGTGAATGGGGCGCGTAGCCGAGAAGTATTGCTCGCACCAATGAAGTTCTTGGATGCTTCGAAAGACACCCTTACCCTCGTCATCAAGGATGGTGGTATCATCATATTTCTTGGGGCGGAGATTGGTGCGGCGAGGGCGCGACATGTTGAAGGAAAGAGAGAGGGAGAGGGGAAAGGATATGGGGGAGAAGAGAGTGAGGGAAATTTTTGGTGTGAGAAATAGAGGAGGGGTGGGTGGGTATTTATAGGTGTGGAGGGGTGGGTTTTTGGTGGGCAATGGGAATGGGTGGGAAGGAAAGAAGGGAGGGAGTGAATTAGGATGAAATTGGGAAGGGGGGAAGAGTTTGGAGGGAGTAAAAACGAATGGGGAAGAATGGGGGGAAGAATGGAGGGAAGGGAAATGAATTTGGAATTGGGGGGGGATGAACCTCCCAGGTACCCCGAACCGATTCGGAGGTACCGCGAACCGGTTCGCCCCCCGAACCGGTTCTGGATGGGGTTCGGTGTAGCAGGCTGGACCGGATGCTAGAATTCTCTCTTCTCTCCGATTCAAGGCGTTCTTTCATCCTCTAACTTGTGCGTAAGGCACCTAAAAACGTTCTAGACCCACGGGCTCCCTAAAAATTCCTCAAACTCAACCTCGTATTGCATATTAGCTCCCTCGAAGTGCGTGTTAACCGATCTCTTTCGTGACTCATGCTCCTGACTCCTAACAAACTTATTCACACACGACTACTATACACACAAACTCACCCCATATGCATCGGGGGTGCGACGACCTTACGTTCTCAGCTCAATTTACCCCGTAAACGGGGTCCGACAACCAAATTGTGTCGAACTCATCCGCACACGCCTCTAGATATGGCTTTAGGCGTTGTCCATTTACTTTGAACGTGTTTTCCCCTTTTAAATCGTCTAGTTCAACAGCTCCATGGGGGAAAACGTTCTTCACGACGAACGGGCCAGACCATCGTGATCGCAACTTGCCCGGAAAGAGGTGAAGCCGAGAGTTTTAGAGAAGAACTTTTTGTCCAGGGTGAAACTCTTTTCGTTGAATGATGCTATCATGAGCGAGTTTCATCCTCTCTTTTGAAATTTTGGCGTTCTCATACGCATCATTGCGTAGTTCTTCTAGCTCATTCAATTGAAGCTTGCGGGCTTCATCGTCTTTGTCAAAGGCATAGTTCAATTGCTTAATCGCCCAATACGCTTTGTGTTCGAGCTCAACAGGAAGATGGCAAGGTTTGCCATAGACAAAACAGAAAGGAGACATGCCAAGTTGATTCTTAAATGCAGTACGATAGGCCCATAGTGCATCGGTCAATCTAAGGGACCAATCGTTCCGGGTAGGATTGACGGTCTTTTCAAGAATGTTCTTGATCTCCCGATTCGCTAGCTCGGCCTTCCCATTCGTTTGTGGGTGATATGTCATCCCAACCTTGTGGACGACACCATACTTTCTCATGAGCTACTCGAATGGCCTATTGCAAAAGTGCGTGCCATTATCGCTAATTATCGCTTTCGGTGCACCGAAGCGAGAAAGTATGTGTTCCTGTAGGAACTTTATCACCACTTTGTTGTCATTGGTCTTAGTAGCTATAGCTTCCACCCATTTAGAAACGTAGTCTACCGCGACTAGGATGTATAGGAAACCAAAGGATGGGGGGGAAGGACCCATGAAGTCAATACCCCAACAATCGAATATCTCAATGATGAGTATGGGGGTAAGGGGCATCATGTCTCGTTGAGAAATGGCTCCCATTCGTTGGCACCTGTTGCATGACTTGCAAGCGTCATTCGCATCCCGGAAGATTGTGGGCCAATAGAGTCCGCATTGCAGAATTTTAGCGGCCGTCTTTTTCTTCGAGAAATGGCCTCCACATGCTTCCGAATGACAAAACTGGATGACTTTTGGGATTTCTTCATCCGGTACACATCGTTGGATGATTTGGTCCGCGCAATATTTAAAGAGGAAGGGATCATCGTAAAATAACATGCGCGACCAATTAAGAAACATCTTCTTATCTTGCGGTGTCCAATAGGGAGGGACGGCTCCCGTGACAAGATAGTTCACTATGTCCGCAAACCAGGGATACGAAGAAGTAGCAAACAGTTGCTCATCCGGAAAGTGCTCGTCAATGGGTATGGGAACACTAGGTACGTCGGACGAAGGCCGAGATAAATGGTCGGCAACGACATTTTCTACTCCTTTCTTGTCTTTGATGGAGAGATTGAACTCTTGTAGGAGCAGGATCCACCTTATGAGGTGCGGCTTGGCGTCTTTCTTCGCAAGTAGATATTTCAAAGCCGCGTGGTCGGTGAAGACAGTAATAGGAGAACCAATGAGATATGACCTGAATTTATTAAGGGCAAAGACTACCGCTAGCAACTCCTTCTCCGTGGTAGAGTAGTTGAGTTGAGGTCCGGTAAGGGTCCGGATAGCGTAGTAGATGACATGAGCTTGCTTATCTTTACGTTGGCCCAAAATGGCCCCAATCGCGTAATCGCTTGCATCACACATAAGTTCGAACGGTAAGGACCAATCCGGAACTTGCATGATGGGAGCGGACATGGGCATGTTCTTTAATTTGTCAAAGGAGCTTTGTCATGCCTCTGTCCACTCAAACGGGTTGTCCTTCATAAGTAGGTTGCTTAAGGGTCTAGCGATAGCGCTAAAGTCCTTAATGAACCATCGATAAAACCCCGCGTGGCCCAAGAACGAGCGTACGTCCTTTAGCGATTTCGGTGGGGGAAGATCAGCTATGACATCTATTTTATCCCTATCAACCTCTATGCCTTTGGATGATACTATGTGGCCAAGAACTATTCCCTCGGTGACCATGAAATGGCACTTCTCCCAATTCAGCACTAAGTTTTTGTCCACATATCGGGTATGTACTTTTTCCAGCTTGTCTAAACAATGATCGAAAGAGGTGCCAAAAATGCTGAAATCGTCCATGAACACTTCGAGTCCTCTCTCGACCATGTCGCTAAATAAGTTCAACATGCACCTTTGAAAAGTCACGGGTGCATTACACAAGCCAAATGGCATACGTTTGTAGGTAAACATACCAAAAGGTCAAGTGAAGGTCGTCTTCTCTTGGTCAAGTACATCTACCTCAATTTGGTTATATCCGGAATAACCATCAAGGAAGCAATAATAAGGGTGGCCCGCAACTCTCTCAAGCATTTGATCAATGAATGGCAAGGGGAAATGATCTTTCCTAGTTCCCGCATTGAGTTTCCGGTAGTCAATGCAAACGCGCCATCCGATGGTGGTGCGTTGGGGAACGAGCTCTCCCTTAGCATTTTCAATCACAGTCATACCCGACTTCTTCGGGACGACTTGAAGACATCCATATACGCTTGTTGCACAAGTTTCACCAGCTATGCACGCCAAAATCTTCACAATAAATGCCAGGATTTCGCATGACCGGACCGGTCCGGATTACCCTCGGATAGGTCCGATTTTCTGCCACCGGATCGGTTCTTTTTTTATTCTACCGGATCGATTCTGTTCCATCGGTTTGCCATCCATTCGGGGTCTACTGGACTTGGTTATTTCGGATCGGTCCGGTTCCCACCGGATCGGTCCGATTTTCTTCCATTTTGACTTTTGCCTTTCATCTTTGACTGGCCATAACTTTTGATCCTGAACTCCGATTTGAGTGTCATTTCTTCCTATGCTCTTGTGAACTCAAGATCTTCAACTTCCCTTTTGGTGTCGAGTTCGAATTCTGAGTAGAACTTTACGCTTTTGCCCTTTTACTTTTCTTCCTTTCATCTTCTCCTTTCTTCTGGTTTCCTTCTCTCCTTTCTTGCATTCCATTCCTGAAAACTTCATCAAAAATACACGAAAACTTGGAAAAATTGTTAGAAACAGACAATGGAGTGATATGGCATAAAATTGGTTCAATTACCATGTTCGAGATATTAAAATCACTAACTTAAGGGGCTAAATTCAGAAGAATTTACGCTTGGTCATGTCACAAGAATTATGCATTTATTACCGTTTCACATAAGTAATAATTATTACTATTTATTAATTTATTCCCAAATTTATAATAAATAAATACTAAATAAAATAGGGTTATTACAAACGAATAGATAATACTTAGTTACTACATGAGAAACTTAAATAGTAAACCAAGCCACTGTTCACAATCTCTCTACAACATTAACTAAAAAAATAGATTACAAACCCATAAACCAAGGGAGGGGGAGACATGCATAAAGGGAGGGAGAACTCACATCGTCATTCTGGAATTGACAACTTGGGGGATATTGTGTGTTAGAGAGATAAAAATGACAATGACTGAAGATGTTGGTCACTTCGGTTGTGAGAGAAAAAGATAAGGGCAAGTTTGGGCGGTGGTATGGTGATATAGTAAATAGAGAGTTTGGAGAGAAATGTAAAACATTATCTTAAGAGATTAGGTGTGGGGGTATTTTAGTAGATCTGGGAGTAGGTATTTTAAAAGAAGGACTTGGTTTATGGTTTACTAGTCAACAAAACTTAGATAAGGACACTATTTTCAAAAAGTAGTGACATATAATAAACCCAAAAAAATATTCCTTTTTTATGATGAATATCAAAATTATGAGGTATATAAATTTTTACAAAACATATTCGTTAAAGAGTTGTTAATAAGTTTATGTCTACTTCGTGGCATTGCAACTGGCACGAGAAGATGAGATGTGCGGTCGCTGGAATCTTAATATCACACCGACCCGGGAGCCACATATATTTTTTAGTTAAGCTTAATGAGGTTAGAGAACATTACCCAAGATAAATGCCCCAATTCTCTTAATATGATTCTAGGAGTTTTTAATTATTATGTTACTATTATGGGTATATTTAACATAGAATTATTGGCTAAACTGATTTGAACCATAACAAATTGAGGGTCGATCCTTATAAATGTCTTTTTAAGGGGAAAAGTTATCCCAATGTGAAAAAACTTTTGGGTATCAAAACCAAATTAACTATATTATGAACTAAATACACCTCATTTAACTTTTTTAAATATATCTCTTGTAGAACAAAATTAACTCTTCAAATTATGCAAACTGGTCATTGCGTACAATACCGAGTGACATTCCTCACAATTTTTATATAAAGGTCTTACTCCATTGGCTTTCAACCATATGTATTCCCGATCTTTGGGTAATTTAGCATCAATTTATTCATTGACTTGGTCATAATGTACATTATCTGCATCCACAGACTGGTTGTTTTGATTGTGGTGAACTCCATAAGCATCATCAATGAGGTCGGTCAAATGACAATTTGTTGGATATTCGTTCACCACTTCTATCCAGCGGGGTTCTTTCACGTGGTCATGGATCGGTAATTCTTCAATAGCATATGATACATTATTTTTCTCATAGAATTTCCATGTATTAAAGTCTTGCATCATACCCCACATTAGTAAACGAAATTCAAACTCTTCCAAAGACATAAATTTTCCATTTATACAATAGTTGCATGAACACGGAATCTTATCACTATTAAGGTTTTTATTTGCATATTTAATAAATTCCCGAACACCCTTCAAATGATTATGAGATACTTTGTGACTCTCTGCCATCCACTATTTCTATTGTCGGAAAGCCATTCTATATTCTTCTAATTTCAAAACAAATTCATTAAACACAATCCAAAAGAAATATTATAAGATATTTCATTATAATGAAATAGATATTACAACCAAATTCATTAAACTCTATCTAAAAGAAATATTCAAAGAAAATTAATTCAAATAAAATTCAGTCAAACAAACAGATATTACAACCAAATTCATTAATATAATACAAATTTCTTCATCAAAAACATTGTTCTAGGTGTAGACTTGGCCAACAAATTAACTGGACATTTAATATAAAATTTACATATTTGAAAATATTGGCCCTTCCCCATGGCCAATGTATATAGGCTCATACCAATAATTAGGTTATATTTTATTGATAAAAATTTGAGATTCACCCATCACCAAACGCCGATTGTGGACTTTTGTTTCGACAAATATGAAAATGAGATATCACATGCCAATAATTCTAGTATCGACCAAGTTCCATACATAATACGACTCGCCAAAGTCTGTGTGCATGGATGACAATGATGATTAGAATGTTCCAAAGGTAGGCATTTGTGAGGGGATCATTCCAGGAGGAGGCATTTGGGAGGGATATGCTCTACGAGAAGGATATGGGAATGTTTGAGTCAACTGAGGTCATAACCCAGTTATTGACTTAAGAGTCTGACCAATCCAAGGATTTCATTCATCAAGAGTGGCATGTCCTTCTAAATCTCTAACACATCTCCTTTCATCTTAGGACCTTCTTCTAACCACCTTTCCACCTCATCCTTCACTGTAGAGATCTCGTCTAATAAAGGTGTAGTGTGTTGTAATATGTTACTTGGAATATATGATCCCACACCTCTTGTCCTCACCTTATAGCCCCTATTTTATACCTTGGTTAGGGCATTCGATTAAGATCCATGGGGGTTGCACTCAAACTGATTATTGGACATTCCTTCTATCACTTCCTGTAGCATAATACAATATTTAGGACTACGATTTTAATAATAACAATATTATAATATGTATATATAAGATAACTAAAATAAAACTCACCAAAGTCGGCGCCAGTCTATCTGGAAATTTATTGTTCCCCTTTTCCTATTAGGCATGCAAGTACAAGTTGACCCGATTAGATTCTTTCCCTTCTTCTAGAGTCCCCTTATCCCGTTCCGCCCATTCACCATTAATATCATCAAAATATTTTGCCCCGAATCTATGGGCATCAACCGTTTTCGACATGTTTAACTTATTTCTTACCCTCTCGTTCAATTTTCCCTCATTGGACTCATTCTCCAAGAAGCCATTCCATTAGTGAGTAGGTTTTTTAATATTTTGGGGAATTTTGTCTTTCAGCTATTAAAATATCGAAACTTGTTTCCTCATTTGGGTAAAAAGTCTTCCAAATGTTCTTTCCAAACGTTTTCAAAGCATCATCTACCTTGGAAAGAACCTTTGACTTCGAATTGGTTTGGGATGAAAATGTATTATTCATTTGATCCCAAATGTCATCCTTTAAGGCATAATTAACCTTCTTCCAGTTGTCTGCACCCTCGATGCCCACAATCATCTTTCCCAGAGATAGACAACGACTTTTAAAAAGCTGAATGTCACCTTTTTCATCGATTGGATTATTCCTGCCAATAGAGAAACAAATTTATTTTTTAGGGTTATCTTGGGATCCCTCGACAACAAAAGTTATGTGTGTCGGATTAGCAAGGGTTTCTTGTGTTGGGGATGTTATAGTTGGAGTAGAATGAATCTACGACAGAGTAGAGTATCGATATGCCAAAGGAGTTGAGAATTAAGCTTGTGGTGTAGTAGAGCGATCATTTGACGGGTTTCTGCTATTTTGTTGATTGTTATCATTTATGTTTGATATTGTAACAACCCGTCCTTTTGGAGACAATTATATTCCAAATTGGGTATACATTTGACAATTTGGAGAATTTCTCGAAATAGCGATTTTTGGGATTTTCGAGGATTTAATGATTTTCGATGGAAGGTATATTTACTTTTGGTGTTAAGTAAATCAATTGGAGTATTTTAATAATGTGTCGCTGTCGGGTAAAGCGACATAAGTTAATATTTTAATGGGAATACCGCATTTATTTATTTTGGCTTGAAATAGTGATTTGCGGTCAAGTACCTCGAATGAAAATTTCGACTGCACCGTGAGTCTCGTAATGTCCGAGCTAGTAGGAAAAGAGTGTCCGGAAGTCGAAATTGAGTTTTGGGGAATTTTAGAGTTAAAAAGGTCTCGAAATTGAGTGAACGAGTTGTTTTTGGGTTTTAAGGCGATAAACCCTTTCTCTTTCTTTATAAAGAGGGAGAGAGTGAGAAAATAGAAAGAGAAGAAAGAAAAGAGAGAGAAGAGAGAGAGGAGGAGAGAAAAGAGGGGGAAAAGGGAGATTCGGGCCAAACTCCGTCGGATTCGACTCGATGTCGTCGGAGTTCATCCTCCAGGCAGGTGTTTACTTGCTTTATTTACTTTTTTGCATAAATCTCATACCGTAGTTTGGTATTAACAAACCCTAAAGATTTTGGGTTTGGGTATTCTTGTGTAAATGGATTTTTGGGAGAACTTTTCATAAGGGTTTATTGTAATAATGATAGTAGATGAATTCTAAGCTTAAATCCTTGTTAATGGTGTGAACTATGGTGATGAATTGGAAGAAATGAAAATTAGGGTTTAAATGGGTTGATACCCCAAAATAATTGATGTGTTAGTTGTAAAACAGAGATTAGATGTTTATTAAGTTGTTGGATGAGGTTAGAAACAACAAAAATGGAGTTTGGGATTTTGGGGAAGATGGTGAATAGTAAATCCGTGGCTTGTGGGTCCATTTCGGCCAGGAAGAGTACTGATTTAGCTCTCATCCAAAACACGAAAGTTGTAGATCTTTTTTATACGGTCGTGTAGGCACTAAATGCGTATTTTCTGATTTTTCCTCGATTTTATATGATTTTTTTACAAGATGGAAGTTTCGGGTTGAAATCATCAACTCGAAAATCAAATCGGGAATTAGAAAAATAAAGTCTAGAATTAATCGTGTAGGTGTTTGCGATTATTTTTGGTGTAGTTTAGAAACCCCGATAATGAAATTGGGTTGTTGGATGGAGGATTTGAGGAAATTAGTGTTGAGGACCTGGTGTGACTGGCCGACCGCACCCCTAAGGCCGGTGGACCGCGTTAAGGAAAAAGGGCCTACTACTTTGTTTCGTAGGCTTATTTGCAACTCGCGGTCGACCGGGGGTCCAGGACCGGTTGACCGGTACCCTGTTTTCAGCCCAAGATTTTGGAGATTGTTATTACTTCTCCTCTTTGAGTTTAAAGCGAGCTTTCTAAATTTGAGTATTAAAGAGGATTATGATCTAAAGAGATAACATAATTATGTTGATTATGGATGAGTGAATCCGATGAGATTATTAGGATGAATTGGAGAATATACTTATTTAGTTAATGCAAATTGGTATATTTGGAGATATCCACTAAATCCTTAGATGGAATTAAGGTTTTTATTATTTATTAAAGTAAGAAAATACTTTGGGTTTAGTATCAAGCGTATATGAAAGAATGATTATGATTCTTTGAGAGAATCTTTGGGATTATTGCTCATCGCTAGATGTGATTGGCAAATATGGCCATTTATATATATTCTAGGAGGAATATATGGTATATGTATATACTATGTGATTAAAGTATATATGTATATGGTATATGTATATACTATGTGATTAAAGTATATATGTATGGTATGATGTAAATGATTTCGAAATTGTAAAAATGAATATTTTCAAAATGGAAAGGAAATGATTTTTCATAATTAAGAAATTATGGTTACACACCTCCCTAAATTGCTATCATAAGGGAAGTTGCGTGCGTATGGTGATGCCCCTTGGCTAATGAATGCAGGGTGGATATAGTCCTAGGCCATATGAGCGATTATATTTTACTGCGATGGTTAGGAGATTCTGGGTGTGGTCTTGACTATCCTGCAGGCATATGGCCGCTTCCCGATGTTGTTAGGTTCCCAGGTTATCTTGTTTTATGGGACCTGGAAGATGATAGCCATTTAGGGGCGCATCCAGTGGGGAAACCCGGAGGGGCGGTCTTAGATTTGTTAAAGAATTTTATGATAATAAAATGGCTTGAAATACATTTCCTAGATGGAAGAAGGGAAATGGGATAATTGTTTTGGCTTCGGATATGTTTCCCGGATGGGAGAAGGGAAATGGAAGCATATGATATGATCAAAGAATTTTATGATAATAAAAATGGCTTTGAATACATTTCCTGAATATAAGAAGGGAAATGGGATGTTTTAAAAAGGAAAAGCATTTTTAAGATAATAAAATTGGCTTTTGAAAAGTTATATGATATGTTAAAGCAATTCATGCTAATGAGTTGGGTTTTAAATACATTTCCTGGATATAAGAAAGGAAATGGAAAGTTTTGAGATAAATATGATAAGTATTGATAAATACTTTGTATATGGATCCTTAGTCCGGGAGATAGATCCGGATGTGTATTATAAAGATGATATTGAATTGGTAATCCTCACTCCAGGAGATATTATTCGGATGTATATTGTAAGATGTATATAAATATGTATGTATACATTTGTTTTGTTCTACGGGCCTAATGGATCTATACCATTAACCCTGCCAAGTATTAGTGTATCGGGGGGTTCCTTGTTTGGATTTTGCTTCGCGAGACACCCCACGCACGAACGTAGTGTAGTGTTGAGAATGGAGGGAAGTTTAGCCCTTAGCACTTGGACTATCTAGGGTAGATGGTAGTTGGGTGATAGACTAGTTTAGAAGGGTAGCTTGACTAGGATGTTTAGAGGGGTGCGTTAGGTGTGCACTAATAGAAGAGAGGTGTGGGGTATCTCATGGGAGTGCGATACCAAACTTAAATATGAGATAAAACCTTTTTCACAATCATAAGGCATTTATGCACTTGCTAAATATTTTTCAAACTCGGTCTCTAACCCGTTTATCTACTTTTCCTTTCTTGATATATATATATATATATATATATATATATATATATATATATAGGTGTCTAGACACAGAGACGCCTGGATGACACTTCCTTCAAGTCAGACGTCAGCTGCAGCAGCTGTGGATCCGTGTAGGTTCTCTATAGACGCTTTCATTCTTGTACTCTAGATAGGAGGTACTGTTAAAATATTCGGGCCAATGGCCCAATTGCATTTATTTATTCTTTTACCACAGCATTCGATATGGTTGTATATTTTGACCGAGTGTTAGATTATTTTATTTCACTTCAGTTTCATTTACGCATAAACTGTGTGGATGTTTTAATTATAATTGTTTAAAAATAGTAGTTAAGTAAAAGTTTTTGATGCCAGCCTAATAGGTTATTGGTAATTAAATGGATTTTCGACAGTGATGCTGAGAATGATCCATATGAAACTCCTGTTAAAATTGGATATAGGAGTGATCGCCCGGTATCTTAATAGGCGGGGTGTCACATATATTTTCTATCATTAAAAATAATTAGCAATGTATATAAGAAAATACGATTTACAACTATCTCTCTCCCTCTCTCTCTCTCTCTCTCTCTCTTTATATATATATATATATATATATATGGCTTTTCGACAACTTTTAAAACATGTTGGATGTATCTAATTTCCATCGAGTCAGTATTAGTTTTTAAAAACCAATGAAATTTTTCACGCAACCAAGTATGCGAAAGCGTGTCTATGATTGATGTATAATGATCCGTGATATGAAATCTGAATCATTTTTTCTTCAAGTTATTTGTAAGCACATTTTTAATATGCATGTGTCGCGAGTCGTCGCAATCTGGGTGAATGCTTTCTTTACGGAATTGTATCCACAAAAGGTGAATATTTTTTTCGGCCTTTACTAACTCTGTCACCAATGTCAATGCCCTGTCGGGATTATGCAAGGAAAATATATATTTTATTGTCTCATCCCAGCTTTCTGGCAATAAAAATAGATTACGATCGAACAGAAAGTCTTACCATAGATGAACTCCGTGATTTGTAAGGTAATTAAATTGTCCAATTTTCCTATTACCATACTTGTAAATCAGAGTTCCCTCTATATGGCGTGAACTAATGAAAGATATTTTAATGTTGTCAAATTTCACCCTCTCACACTCTTATTTCTTGTAATTACTAATGTGACTCATTTTTCTTGAATATATATATATATATATATATATATATATGGCTGTTAAGATACAACAAATGACTTTATTCTAAACACTACACCATTTAGTTAAAGACTTATTATAAAGAATTAATAGACTGTGCGTTTTAAGTATCCATCATCCATATCAAACCAACAATCCAACAACCATCAACCCAAATATCAAACACAAGATCATCCCGCACTTATTCTAAATTGTATACTTAATTGATTTACAAGAACATAATTATAGAACATTGGTTTTCATATACAAATTTAAATCAAAGGTTTCATATACAATTTGTAAGGGGTAAATAGGCTCATATTTCTAATAGTAATTTAATATAATTTAATTTTTTAAATATCATTACAACAACCAACCATGATTTCAAAGTAATATGAATTCACGTAAATTCAATAACCCCACACTGAACACACACACACAAAAAAAAAAAACTGAGCACAAAAAAAACACATCTAACACACACACAACACACAGGAAAATATAGAGAACACAAACACAGAGAAAATGAAATGAGTACCTTATGGAGAGAGAGAAGTCATAAAAAATGAAAGGAGGGATAGAGATAAATTATCGAAAAATGAAGTCTCCGAGAGAGAGAGAGAGAGAGAGAGAGAGAGAGAGAGAGAGAGAAGTTATCGAGAAAGAAAAAGATTTTATTTTTTATTTTTACTAAGGGTGAAATAAAATGTGGGGATCTGATTTCATTTATACCTTAAATGTAATCATGGTCTAAACATGTGACCCATTGTGTGACCCCTTAATGAGTTACAACTAGTCACCGTTATTAATCATGACCTCATAGGTGAATAGTTGAAAGCTCTATAGTTGGTCACGATTATGGACCGTGACCATTAAAAGTGATAGTTTTAGAATAGGACTCCGGGTATGGATCGTGACCAAATTTCAGTTGTAATTATAACAGGTGGGTCACAGTTAATAACCGTGACCACCTTTGTGACACAAATGGAGGGAATTTTGATGCCAAAATACCCTTGGTCATGGTATCTGGTCATTGGTGGGTCACGGGTCATGACCGTGACCACTAGTGAGACAAAAATCATAGTATATTTGGAACCATCTTGGGTCTTGGGTGAGTCACATTTTTTTACTGTGACCCCTTTGTCACGATTTTAGATCATGACCAACCACTTAATAAGGTCACCCTAAACCTCGATCACTTATTTGGTTACATGAAATCATTAAGAATCAGGGGTTTGGATTGTGACCCCCTGGTCACCAATCTTGACTATGACCCATTTACTGTGACCATTTTCGATAGTTGGTGTAGTGATTTTCTAATCGATTTGATTCAATATTAGTAAATTATCTCTTAATTTAATTTGTACCGGACTCTTATAAGGGGTCTGCTAGGTTAGGTACATGGTTGATTTTTTTTTTATGGTCGTAATAGATTTTGTTGATCGGGGCTTGATTTCTTTAAGAACATTTATACCTTGTCTAAATTTTTTTATTTTTTATGTAAATTTATTCCATTTCTTACTTCAAGTAAGTTAATTTGAGATTTTTCTTTTCTGTTTGATAAACTTGTTTTTCTCACTTGTTCTTAAATATAATCTAATTGTTTTCCTAGAGTAGTGAGAGATTGATTAGTGTAATTGTTTTGTTAAATGACCTTTTTTTATTTCAAGATTAGTGGAAGAAATATATAAGGTGTTGCAATTGCTTTTTATCTCTTATGTTCTACTAAAATGGTTTTAAATGGAGTATGACTAAATGAAACTATAGTCTTGTCTTGTTTGGTCCATTTTACTTTGGTTAGGACATTCACCTTTTGATAATTGTTATATATATATATATATATATATATATATATATATATAATTCATTATAAACTTCCATTTTCTTCCGGTTCTACCATTTTCTAAGTGAGTATATTTTTCTCTATATGGTCATAATTTTGAATAATTTTCCTTTCTCAAAATATGTACCAAATTTAATTATGTTAGTTTTATAATCTTCTTTATTTTTTGTAATTGGGTAGTTACTGAACATGTGTTCAAAGTCTATTTGAGTAAAGCAAATTTAATCTCCGCCCTCCTTGTCAAGTCTCGAGGAGTATGAACAAAATATAAAGAAGTCCTAATGCTAGTTTTAGAATTAATTATAAACAATTTATTCACTCCTTGAAATCTTTTTAAAGAGGTGCATTATTTTTTATTAAAATTACCAAGCTTCATTTTCTTAAAATGCTGTAACATTACTTATCCGCTCAAGACTCACCTTGGGTGGAATACACACACACACACACACACACGTATATATACACACACATTAGGGTATGCCTGTGCCTGAAGGCATGATGTTAGTTTTCAAAAGTGTACATCATCGATAAGACCACACGTCATATATATACACACACACGCACACACACACACACACACACACACACACACTAGGGTATTCCCCTGAAGGCACGACGTTAATTTTCAAAAGTGTGTATCATCGAAAAGACCATACATCATTTTTTATTCATAAAAGATAAAAAAAAATTCAAATAATCTATTATAAGACTTGCTACTTTAAAAAAATTAGGCAAAGCTTTATTTGTTTATGAGACAATCCACATTGTTTAACAAGAAAAATACCATTTATACTATTATTAATGCTAAATCTCATAATTTAATTTAAGGCCAAGAATAAACATTAGACTTAAAGAAAGCATATGCACCTATAACAGAAATCAAATTATATAAATTGAAAATCAACTATAAAATAACAAGTTGCCTACTGGGCAACAGTTTGGTTACTGAAGATTAATAAGTAAAAAAGAAGAAAACTTATTGGATGAAATATAGTCTGGAAGCTCCAAAACATAGGACAAAAAATGTAACAGAAGTCACCAATCTCCAAAATCTAACTTCTTTGGGCTTACTAAATTCTCCTTCACTTTGGGGTTATTAATATCGACTTGGTGTTTGTTGGCTTTACACGTCAGGTTGGTCTTACTGAATTCTCTTCTTACATGTTCCACAACTTCAAGTTGGTTTTCTATCTTGCCTTTGGGGGGACAGTTCTTCCCTTTAAATTGTTGTTTGGCTTCAAACATCTGGTTTGGCATACTTATTTATCCTTCTTATGCATCATCCATTACTTCAATTTGGTCTTCAAATTTTACTTAGGAAGAAATTCTTAGCATAATTTTTCTATCTTTTCAAACACACAGCTTTTGTTTCCTTGTGCGGCATTACCTGAACCATATTCAGCTAATGAGTTCAACATTCTTGTTCATACCTTCTATTCATTTCTTTGATTGATTAAAAATATCATAGGATTCGAATAACATTAGTTTCCTTTCACTGTGAGCAAGATCAACCAAATTCAAACTACCACACAACATTGATCTCCAAATCAGTCACAACAATACATCAAATTAGCCCAACTCAAAAGAAACACCGAAAGATTATACTAATGCATCATATGATTCGAATGAATATTGTTCAGTGGTAGTAAACTGGTTGGAGAGAAGGAAATAAACAACTTTATTATCGAAAAAGTAACTGTGGGGCTAGTTGCTTCTTCATTTAGGGAAGTAGCACCAACAACCCTATTCATCACCCAATATTCATTAAATCTAAGAGATATGTAGTGAAAAGAGAGATTCTCAAAATATTATAGATACAAACATGTACTTTTGTTTGAACTTGCATACTTATTTGAAATTTCACATGAGAAGAAAGGTAAAAAAAATGAATCAGTGTGCTAACACGATCATTTGTGCTAGCAGCTATCCACTTCCCTGCTCAGGACTCAATAATTTTAACCTCCCCGATCGTTATCCCTCCTCCTCCATGGGTGATGTCCTAATAATGAAGGTAACTAAGAATAATGGTTAAATATACTCCATAGATGACCTATTGTTTAATCCCAACTACAAACACAAACCAACTTACACTTGTGTTTGTAGAGTAGTTGTATATTGGAGCTACTATCATCATAATTTAAGAGCAAACATCCTCAAATGTTCCTTGAAACACCTATTATGCAACTTACACCTGTTGAAGTTTCAAATGAGATCTTAATAGTCAAAGTAGTTTACAAAAGTAAGTGAAACAAATTAGATCAACAAATGTAAGTTAAACAATTAAAAACCTAATGCATATGTGTGTATGTGTGTGAGGCAGAGGAGGGAAGGCAGAGATTTGTGTGTGTGTGTGTGTGTGTGTGTGTGTGCGCATGTGTGTGTATGGGTGTGTGAGAGAGATAGAGAGAGTATACATGTGTAAGAGGGTGAGAGACACTACCTGAAGGTGGCAGTGGAGAGTGGCAGCGCCAATTCTTAGCATATCCCTGTCAAAATTCGCAAATAAAAAGAAATTACTTTCATTTTTCACATACTACGCAATCACATTTAAAATAGTTGACTACCAAATGCAAGTCACCTTTATTGATCCTCCAGCTCCTTAGCTCATTAGTCGTGAGATATTAACACATGGAAATAAAAAAAAAAAAAGCTCAATCAATTGAATTGAGAAATTTTCACCTTCACTTTTGTGTTCAGTAATGGTAAGATAAAGAAAATAATAATCAAATAGAGTCCAAGCCCAGTGAACCATTTCCTCAATATTATATGTGGAAGATCAATGTAACATCGTCATTTGTTGCCACCTGCCATGATCCTACCCATACATCGTATGTGCAGAAGCACAATCTAAACATCACTTTTAGTCCTATTTAATTCCAATGAAGAAGAGAACGATATAAGTGACGTCGAGAGATTAAATGTGGGTGAGGGAACATAAAAGATTCAAATGGGTGACAATAATTTACAATTATGAAAATAAATCAAATATGTTTAAACAAATATTCAAGATTTATAACTTATTATAATTTACAACAAAAATAAAAATTATATAGGTTTAAACTTTAAACAACTGTCCATTCATTTTGAATCGAACAAACAATTTTATCACCTAGGGATGCACTACCAGGGTTAGGAGTCTTTTGTTTTCATTCATCTTCTATCATGAGTGTCTAAACATAATAGGCATCTCCCAAACCTACTAATAGTTATTTGGTCAATAATAGGAAGCAACAATGTCATGAGTATAATTCAAACACTAACTATAATTGAAATCCTCAATTGGGGAAGGACCAAGGCTTAGGATTTTCTGGTTTTGTTCAACTAAATACTTGAGGCTATAGATGGACTCTTGAGCTCGAGAACACGGGTTAGGCATTGCATCAGGAGAACCTCTTACACTCATAAAAGAAACTCCAAAGTCAAGGACAGAGTCTTACGTACTACAATATTAACATCAACATTATAAAAGCTAACACCAACAACAATAACCAGTTTTACATTGTAAGAACAATCATTTTCTATTTAGTTTCTAAAGAAATAATAACCAACTAAGTATAGAGTCCTACCTACTATCATTATACATGGTTGCGTTGTAAAACTGTCTCGATGTTTGTGCTCATACGTACCTTATTTTTTCCAAATTCAGAATTCCATTAGAGATGTCTCTAAGATCATGATAGATGGATCCATAAATCCAAGATACATTTGATTACAAAATTGGAAAAGATGGAAAATTAGTTTATTTTTAAGAACATTTGAAGAGAGTGGAAAAAAGAGATGAGTGGTTTGTCAATATTCCTCTTACTTTTCGAGTTTTACATGTAATTCAATTCTTTGATGAAAGGTATTTTCACTTTTTTGGAGTTAAATTGGGTTTAATATTTTGTTCAAAGTCACATTTTTATAGCATGTACAATCAATTCTAATTTCATAGAAACAAAATTTCAACTTGAAGTTGGTGAAAATACTTATAACAAAATAATTCATCCCGAACCAAACGGGACCTTAAAAACTTGAATTTCATAAATAGAGAGGTGAAGAAGTAGAAGGATTAGTTGAATTGACTAAATGTACTGCATTTTTATTCCCTTTTTTTTCAACTGAACGGGTAAAAAAATAAGAAATGTCTTAAACAATCAGAGGACATACCATGTATGTTATTTTAATTAGACAAAATAAAGTTACTGCATTTCATAGTGTATTGAGTTATTTTGATAACATACAACTTAGTGTATTGTATTTCTTAGTGTACTGTATGTTATTTTGATATTAAAATAACATACATTTCTTAGTGTTGACTAAGTGTACAGTATGTTATTTTGATAACATACAACTTCATACCTGTATGTTAGATGTGTTATCAAAATAAAGACATCTTGAACAATCAAAATGTCTTATCAAAATAAGACATTGCATTGAATATTATTTTTTTGAACAATTAAAATAGGACAAAATGCACCAATTGACTATTAAGCTGTTGTATTTTGAATCGTTTTTTTTTTCAATTGAACGGCTAACATACAGGAGTTCAAAGCCTAACAGAGAAGAATGAAACAATTAGAGGACATACCATCTCAACATATGCAAAGGCTATAACCTGATCAACTCTTGATTGATGCTTTAAAATAAATGGTTAGAAGTGGTTTGCATACAGTTGCCTAGCACCCTGCCAAATGCACAGATTAAAACTGCTGAAGGAAAGACATAATTTAACATATAATGGAAAAGGAAGAAAAAAAAACTATACCTAGTTCAAGAAAGTCCAGGAACCTTGAGTCTCAAAGCCAAAGCTTCCCAAATATATGTTTCTATGTTGAGATGAATGTCCAGTATGACTTGCATATTTAATACCTGCTAGATATGGTTAAAAGTGTAAGAGCCGGGACAAAGTGTATGCTACTGAAGATAGTCTTTGTGTCTTGTTTCATAATCAAACGAATAATACTCAAAACCAATAAATTTATTGATTGGTTTTTGTATTAAGACAACATCAGACTAAGATCTAATTATACTACAACAAATGTAGTTAGATAATTTGTAACAGTTGAATCAAACCCTAATTTTTATTGAACATAAAAGATGGGGAACTCCACTATATCATGAATTGTAAAAAAATACAATTACAATGATTCTTAAAAGGTATTCAGAACTACTCTTGTTCACCTTCTCTTTCTAAGCAGCCTCAACAACGCCAATAGATTGCATCAGGTCAGTGTTAGCAACAACGTCTTGTAAGAAACTCATAATAATTTGGCAGTAAAATATATCACATATTTTAATGCCATGCGTACAACGCATAACACTCAAGAATATCACCTGAATACCAATGTGGAGACCAAAGAGGATTCAATTACATGAATGCTCAACACACATAAGTATGAGAATAACTTGCATCTTTCTGCTTCCCAAAACCGAAGAAATGAAATCCAACCTGTTAAAAACCGAATCAGAATGTAAATAATAAAAATCCAAATCAGAAGCTAAGAAATCCAGAACCGAATGTAAATGCGTGAGTTTCCAAATCATAATGTAAAAACCTAAATCATAATGTAAATAATACAAACCCAAATCAGAATTTAAATAAGTTAATAATGAAAACCAAAACCTAAGTACCCAAAAAGCGAATCAAAACACAAATAAAACATACTAAATGTACAAACGTAAGAACATAAATACCCGAGTTTCTGCTTCCCAAACCCAACAAAATGAAACCAACCAGTCAAAAATTAATTCATAATGTAAATAATAAAAATCCAAATCAGAATCTAAGAAATCAGAAATAAAGAAAGTAAATACATGAGTTTCCAATCAGAATGTAAAAATCCAAATTAGAATATAACTAATATAAATCCAAATTAGAATTTAAATAAGTTAATAAATCGAACCACAACCTAAGTACCCAAAATCGAACCACAACACCATCGAACCCTAACCGTACATCGTCGAACTTCAATCAAATATGCATATACAAACAAAAATTAAAACCCACATCTAACGAAGCAAGAGAAAATTACATTCAAGTGTAACATTTTATCCCTAACATTTAAGACCCTATTTTTCACTAGTGAACTTATCAATCAAATCAAATAAAACTATAGTAAAGATAAAGACATAAAGATGATAGTATTTAATGTTGTTACCCTAGGATCCCCCACAGAAGCTGAAGCGGTGATCTTTCCAGAAGGGTGAGCCACCACAAAGACAACACTGAGCAGTTGCCTGTATTGGTTCAGAACAACCGGATTCCAAACTCAAACCCAAAAATCTTCCAACCTCCAATCCGGACCTACTCTTCATCCTCAACCCCATGTCATCTTACCCGGTCACACACAACTTAATACCTTGCCTGAAAAAACCTCCGACCGAAACCACCAAACTATAAATATATTATAATACAACTCTTTTCGAAATCTAAACACCCTAATATATGACATCCAAACATGAATACGAAATCCAAACATTAATAGACAACAAAACAAAATAAAATATATAAATAAACACAATGAAAATGAAAAAATAGTATCTAAAATCGAACAAATCATTTGCCCAGTACAAATTGTTTGACACGGTGGCTTCTACCACCAATACAGTCGCATCTTCCAGAGGTTATCCAGTACAACCGAACAAATTGTTCCTATAGAGATGAATCAAACTTTTGTACATGAATAACTCATATAGATCGAGGGTACACCTGGTTTGAATCGGTCAGTTCATCAAGATTCGCATATAACATGCAAATCTTTGACCCAATTTGAATAACAAATACATTATTTAATGATAAGACGGAGATTACATGTGCGCGTTCCCGAGAGAGGCGGAGGCGAAGGAAGGATGAGGCAGGAAGATGAGTGAGGGATAGGATGAGGGTTTGGGTTCTTCATCTTCATCTTCGATCATCCACGTTTGAGCTTTGAAACCCGAGTATTCTCGTGGAGAGTGAAAAGAATGAGAAGAGGTGTTGTGAAGAGGAGAGAGAGAGCATAATGTGAGAGGGAGTGAATTGAGAAACGGACGGGGTTCAACCAGATGAGTGTAAGGGAGAGAATGGTAGAAGACTATTCTACCCTTATTTTTTGAATTTTGTAAGAAGGGGTAAACAAATTAAAGTGTGTCAAAAGAGGGGGAAATCAAAGATTTGAGGGGCAAAATAGGAAGTGCAGGAATAACTCATATAGATGACATCATAGTTTCATCTTATGACATATATAAGTTTTACTCCTTATTATATATATATATATATATATATATATATATATATATATATATATATATATATACTATAAAATGCAAAACAAGACATTTATGAGCATTTAAGACTCCTCCTCATTGAGAGTACCTCAAACCAGATGGCTCATCAGTAAAACTCTCTGACACCTGAAAGCCAGCGCCTGTCGATTCAGTACGTAGGTTTGGAAAATGCAAAATCTCACCTACCAATAAGTAGCACGGCTACTGAACCTAGGTGAAAAAATAACGTGTGGCTTCGAAAGTAGGTAAAAAAGTAACTCGTGGCTTTAATGTGATAACATGCAATCTTCCTCTCTCTCATCATAATGCTTCACCAAATTTTCTATATCTCTTTATGCATAGTGTAGACCTCCTCAAAGATTCTGACTTTTTTTTGGCATTGCAGACCCATGGCTGTCATATATTTGGGCGATCTTGGGGTAAACTTGAGCTTAGGTGACTTATTTTGGCAGTTCAGGTAGAGCCATGGAAGTGCTTATATGAAAGAAGTTCGGTTGGGTGGGTCTTATTATTTCTGTGAAGTTCATTTTACTTTTTATTATTGTGCTTCTCAGATTATTATTATGAAAGCAGTTTCGTTACCTAGCCACAAATTCAAGATACCTTCCAAGATACTGGCGACGGTGAAGTCCAACCAAGGACTACAACAGCGATAAGGAACTGTTTTGTTTGTTGTCTATTTCGTATACCGACATGTCATAAGTTTATATACAAAATATATTGAAATATATTTTGTATCTATCTATACAATAAAAGAGAGTTTTTTGTCTTTGTCAACTAACAGAGCCCCCCACTCGATTCACTCGTCTTCACGCCCCAATTCCACTTTTTAAATGTTTACTACATCAATGTGAAGGTATACTGGGTTCAAGGCTCAAGACAAGAAGGGTGAATATTTTTTTACAGTTAAGGATCTTATGTTCTTCTTTTTCATATTCGGAGTGAAACTTGGGCAGGTGAGTCAAAATCCCATCATCTTTTTTTAACAGTGCAAAATCCCATCTTACCATCTTCAACATCCAATTTTCACGTTTTTTTCTAACAGTTGGGTCCTATTACATTTTCATCAGTGGCAACACCAAACTCCCACCAAGGCGACAACCTTAGTGACCAACACCGAACTCCCACTATCAATATTGTTTGTGAGTGAAATAATATGAAATTTCTAAAACCCAGTGAGTGAAATAAAAAGCTCCTGATCTAGAAAAAAGTTTTTTTTTTTAAAACAGTCCAAAGTGGGTTTATATCTCTTGAGTTGGAGGGCGGTTTTTGCACGGGTGTTGAGGTCGAAGGCGTTGTATTCGGCTTTGGAGAAGGGTTGGAGGAGATGAGCACGGTGGAAGAAGAGGCGGAGGGTGCCAATGGCGGTTGTGAGGGTTTGATATGAGGGTTTTAATTGTCCCTCACTTACCAAGTGCATATTTATTTCGTCATTACCTTCATTTGGGGATAGACTCAATGTTTTGTAGTTTCCTTTACAATTTTGGGTTCATATGATAGCTTTGGGTTTAAATCAAAGGTTGAAAAGGATGACTCCTTAATTCGGGTTCCATATGATCCCCTAGAAGCACCACTGAGCTACTAAAAAAATCATTTCTTTCACATTCCAAGTTTATCTCTTCAAGTTCAATAATATTTGTAATTTATTTTGTGTAGATATTAGAAGAACCCAGACATAATTCATCTCCTGACAAGGTAAGTTACTGTCTCTAAAAATAAAATTATTAGTCTATGTTTTTCTGTTTTCTTAAAGTATTTTTTTGGTATAGTTTTGAAGGTTTTGTATATCTATTATAGTTTTTGTGTTTAATTTATCAAAAATCACAACATAAGGTTCACTCAAAGTCAGATCTCTTTCTATTTATTTATTTTTTACTTTTTTTTGTGGTTCAAATCATGGCATAAACCCTCCATTGAGGAATTCAAACTACTTCTGAGAAGTTTTATAAAAAAAAATTTTATACATTTAGGGCCTTTTGTTTTCTTCTTTTTTATTTTATGACTAACTTATCTCTTAATGTTTCAACTTGCAGAGCTGAGTTCACACTTAAATTGGGAGGTATTGTTAAAATCCCAATATCTTTGTTAACAACTTATTTGGTATTATTGTGGAACTTATTGAAGTGGTTAAACCACATTATTATTGAGAGGAAGGTTTTGAGACATTGTAGAAGGAGAAATAGGGGGTTAATGTTCTGGTGGGTTTTTGCATTTGTATCTTTCTAAAAATCCTTTGTCAATTTTTTTTGGGATTTTTGCTCATTCCTTTCACATATGATTTGATTACCCATATGTTAAACACCCATTTAATATGGTCTTTATGTTTGATTTTGCAGATATGCCAACATAAGGTTCACTCATTTTAGATCTTACTATTTGATTTTTTTTGGTTTTCTATTGTGGTTCAAATAATATATACTTTGAGATTAGTAAGATTCCTCACACAGTGTTTATCTTTTTATGACTTTTAAATTTTTCTTAAATTTGTTTGGTGCAACACAAAAGTCTTTCGATGAATATTTTTCTCTAGATTAAACACATATCAGATACTAAATATTTTTTCCTCAATTAGACATGTAAAGAAAAAATTAATACAAATAAATCTATTTATACCGGTTGGATCATTTTTGTTTACTTTCACGTTATGTTATTGTATCGTGTCTAAATTTATAAGTACCTGTTTAACAGTCAAAACAAATAAATCAGAGAAATACCAAATTAATAATAAAATTTTATATAAGAAATATTTATTTAAAAAACTAACTTCCAATTTTTATACGTTATCATGATAATCTATTTAATAATCAATACGTTGTTCGAGAATTATGTTCATTTTCACAAACAATTTGAATGTGGCCAAACAGTTCATGCCATTGTTGGGCTCAAGAATAAATATCCTGACACATATTGCAACTCTTATCAAAGACAACTTTTATACCAGTAGTACATATTTTCATTTGCCGCTACACTAACCCATAGACGGAACATTTCACAATATTGGAGCAAGGTGTGAAGAATAAAAATAATATCGGTTCAACATATTAATGTGTATAATTAGGGGGGTGTATATTTTGACAAAGTTGTAAAAATATTAATGTGCCAATTGATGTGAATAATCTAAACGATTTGAAGTAGATGTTATCAATATAGTTTCACTAAATATATAATAATATATGTTTTTTCCTAATAGTCTTAATTTTTTTTTTTTTTTGATAAATTGAAAATTTTCAATTAAGCAATTAGAATAATGTTTTGGTATAAAAAAATGAATGCCATTGGAATGAGTTTTTAGTTGCATGAACTCATTGTGACTTTAATTGGAATGTCAAATTTAAACTGTGTTAACAAGGTAAAATTCAATCGCATAATCTATTTTACAAGATTAAATTTATGATGGTGTCGAGTCGTGCAACCCATAATTAGATTTCATATATGTTATATTTCAATGAATCAATGAACATTAATTGGATTTTTAAATTTGACTTGCAACAAAGATAAGTACACCAAATTAAAAAATTTATCGTGCAATTGGCACGAGTACGTAAATCTAAACTAGATGTTCATAAAACACAAATGCACCGTATTAAAATCGTAATCATGCTGCAAGTGTACCATGGGATGATCAATAGTATTTATATTTGCACTATTGGCGACACGGGAACAAATTTATAGTCGTGCATTCATTAAAATTTATTTAATTTTTTATCATAAAAAAATTCGGACATTATATTTCTTTTAGTATATTTGTAAAGTTGTGTATTTACCGGCTTCACATTTAAAGTCCCGTATATAAAGACAATTAAAATGGATTGTCTTTGGCCATTTAATTTATTGCTTTAATCGGTACATTGTAACTGATTCGAAATTGACATTTATATAGATGTGTCATGTTCAATTTAAAATTTGATTTAAATAACACTTAAATCAGCACATTCAAAGTTAATTTTTTTTTAAAAAAAACTTCTAAAGTTAAATTTAGACAAGATACGGTTACATGACATGAAAGTCGAAATAATCGGGAGTAAATTTTTCACTATGACGTTTACACGGGTATAAATGTGCTGTAATCACAAACAATCGGGAGCAAATTTTTCACCGTGCCATCGGCACGGGTACACCCTAGTATATATATAATAATGCTCCTGTGCAGACTAGTCCGCATTTTAAGAATGCGGACCGGACATGTGTCGCCTAAAGGTGCGCCTAAAAATTACCGTCTAAATTATAGGCACACTATCTTTCTTTTCTGGTGACATATGTCCAGTCCGCATTCTTAAAATGCGGACTAGTCCGCACAAGAGCAGGACTGTATATATATGTATATATATATATATATATTAAGATGGAAAATCTTTTGGGACAACATAGTTGATAAGAACTACAAATTTCTTTATTACTACCTTTAATAATCTCATTTTAAATGCGAGTTCATGATTAAAAAAAAAAATGCCTAATTGTTGCATTTTTAAGTGTATACATAGTGGTGGTTCCAAAAATATTTAATTTGATGAATTATTGTAAATCGCAATTTCATAGCATGAAACACATGTTTTTCGAGACAACTTGCATACCCAATAAAACCCCGTCCCAAACCCCAAACCAATTCTTAACCATAAAAAAATTGTCACTTCTTATGTATGTATGTATGTCATCATCATCCTTGCCTTAATTCCATCACATGGGGTAGCCCTATATGTATGTATGTATGTATGTATGTATGTATGTATGTATGTATGTATGTATTATTATTATTATTATTATTATTATTATTATTATTATTATTATTATTATGATGATGATGATGATGATGATGATGATGATGATGATGATTACATTTGTATCCTTTTTACATATACGTGTCATATTATTGTGTTGTTATTAACTTTTCGAGATTCTGTTAATATACGTTAGATATATGCTTTCATATGAGTGATAATATGTTTATATGTATATACATGTTTGTTATATAGTTAGTACATGTCTGTATAAATAAATTAATGTGGGTATCATTATTATCTTGCTCACTATTATTATAATCTCAGTAATTTTATCGATACACCTCCCATATGAAGCACTAATTCTCTAAAGGGTCATTGACTCCAAATCAAATTTGAATCGGGTGCGAATGCAGGCCCGATTCATCCTAGTTCGACTTCGATTTCCAGCCATATAGAATAAAAAAAAAATTAAAATTTAAAATTTGGATTTAACTCGGATTCGACAAGTATTCAATGGGGATTTGACTAGGATTGGATTTTGACTATATTTTGAAAATTTAATTAAAAATTGGGTCATTTTATAACATTTTAAAATTTTCGATTTTAAAATTATACTCATGTACATTTATTACTAATCAATTATAAATATTCACATTTGAAATTATAAATATGAATTTTTAAAACATAAAAATACATAGTATATGAGGCCAACAAAACATCACAAATGAAACTATATATATACAAAGAGAGAGAGAGAGAGAGAGAGAGAGAGGTTCTCCGATGGGTCACCAACACGCGTGCCCCAAGCAAACCATTTTTTTAAATTCTAAAAAAAGGTTTTTTTTGTGTTGTTTAAAAATTTCAAGGGGCTCGTAAAAAAATCAACTCAAAATGCATTTTTTTCCTATTTAAAAAAGAGTCAAAATGTGTCAGTTTTTCGCTCGGGTACCCATTCTTGGTGATCCGTCGAAGATCTTCTCTATGTGTGTGTGTGTGTGTACAATACTGCTCTTGTACGGACCGATCCGCATTTTAAGAGTGCGGACTCGACATGTGTCCCATGGAGGTGAGCCTATAAATTATCGGCTAAATTATAGGCGCACTATCTCTCTTTACTGGGTCACCATCAAGTGACATATGCCCGGTCCGCACTCTTAAAATGCGGACTGGTCCGCACAAGAGCAGTACTATATATATATATATATATATATATATATATATATATATATTACCACTAGGGGTGGCCGTGGGTCGGGCCTGGGCAGGCCCGGTCGGGCTCGGGCCGGGCTTGAAAAATTAAGTGTTATCCCAAGCCCGCTCGGGCCTAGATCGGGCCTTATTATGTAATCCCAAGCCCGCCCAGATTTGAAAGCTCTTTACCCAGGCCCGCCCGATCGGGCCCTATTATGTTAATTAAAAGAATTTTTTTTTAAATTAAAATACCTATTTTTTATTTAAAGACCAATTTTTTTAATTAAAAATATGTTTTAAACTCCATATATTACAAAGTCCATATATAAAGTTTCTCACTTTACATGAAAAGACTTGGTATACGTTTTTATATTTATAGAAGTCCCCCCCCCCCATATATATATATATATATATATATATATATATATATATATATATATATATTTCGGGCCCCGGGTCGGGCCGGGCCTCATCGGGCTTAAGAACTCATGCCCAAGCCCGCCCGAAAAAAAATCGGGCCTATAAAATTTTGCCAAGCCCGCTTTGCGGGCCTATTTACCTTACCCAAGCCCTATTTTTTATTGGGCGGGTTGGGCGGGCTTGGCGGGCCTCGGGCCTATGGCCACCCCTAATTACCACTAGGGCTTATAAATGCTTAATTTTTATAAATATTACCACTAGGGCTTGATATATTTGTTATTTTACTAATGGATTTTTTTTTCTTAACTCATATCTTTAATATAATATTTAATTAACCCCATTTTTCTAATCTCTTTGATATAACTGCTTGAACAAGGAGTTATCTCAAAATATTGCGTAAAAAATAGGGAGTTAAGTCTACTGATTTATTTGGCTTTGCTCCCTGTTTGTAATGTCAAATTAAATTTAATTTCCTATGTTGGGAGCAAAGTTAAAATATTATAAAAATGAGGGATAAATTAAATTAGACATTAAAATTTGAAGGCTAAATCAAATAACCATTTATTAAAGTAAAAAAAAACTATTATTTATTTATGTGCGGGAGTTGGCTAGGATTCAAGAGGTTGGTATATCCTAAAATTTGGTTAATTAGTTGATAAACTTGTAATGATATATATTTTATATATAAATTAAATTTGAAATAATAACATAATACATTAAAAAAAATTTGATAAGCCAATATTTTAATTTGTAAAGAGTTTTCAAATTGAAGCACACACATTGTCACACTCGCACCACTCCACCACATGCGAACACCTACCAAAGTCCTATACCATGCAGGATGCATGGTTGAATGCATGGCCCCCCCTCTCGAGTCACCTCATTTTCCTATTTAATGACGGAATCCTTTTTTCTTTTCCCTCCCCCCTCGGCAAGCAACCTTCACCACCCTTCACATTCTCTCCAATCACATCTCTCTCTCACTTCTATCAACCTCACATTCACATGCTTCACGTTAGTTGCATCTTTCACTCTACTCCACGCTCTGTTTTCAGTATGACTAGTTTTATAATGTGAGCGTGATAGTTAGAAATTGTTTTGATTCCACAAAAGGTTACAGCGACCTTATCTCCATCAATGAAGAGATCGGTCCATATTTTGAACTCAGGACTAAACATAGGTTAGAGAGACCTTATCTCCATCTATGAGTAAATTATTTGTTTCTTCTAAATGGACCTATTAAAAACCCGTTGTCATTTAAAAAATGCAATACTAAAACTAAAAAATAAATAGAAAAAATGTCAATATTATTTTGTATCCAGCAAACATAAAAGATAAATAACAACAAAAGTTTGGATTTGTAAAAAAAAAACCACTACAATAATAATAATAAACATATAAAAATAATAATAAATTAGCATAAATATTAAAGTTTGACCGCATATTTATACTTCTTCATGCAGTGTTGTGTCGCATTTTATTTGGACACTTTGATGTAAAGAGAAAATATGATTTTGTGTCGTGTAGTGTTTCAATTGGATCATATTCATGTTATATAAAAAATATGAATCATATCACATTTTAATTGAGTCACGTTCATGTTTGGTAAAAAAAGCAAGGTTTCGTGTACTCTTATGATTTGTTGAGTTGTCGACGAGATAGGTAATAAAATAAAATTTTGTGTTTTGTGGTGCTTTAACGTGTGTGTATATATATGTAAAAGTAAAAAGTTTATTTGCCAATTTTTATATTCGTTATGGGATGGTTCACATAATATTCCAAATTTTATATTTCTTCACAATTAAAATGAGATTAAATAAATATTTCAATTTTTCTTTAAAAAAAACTTAATTCAAGTTATAAATTAGGCGAAACCAAACCACCATGAATTTTGCCAAATTAATCAAGTCCGACTTGAATTAAATTAAACTAAACTTTACCCAAATTAAATTTGCACCAAAGTAAACAAATGTTGTAACTTAAATCAAATTTTATCTTTTTAAACCTAAGCATGCATTTAAGTGATTTTGCAAGATAAAATAAACACAATTACAACGTCGTGATGTACGAGGAAAACTCACAATGGGAAAAATCTCAGACGGCCCAGTCACAAGTCCACTAAGTACGGTTTTACAAGGACACGACCGAAATACTTACTTCAACAACCTGACTCCCTCTCAAGCCTGACGCTTCTTCGTTCCTCCACTTTCTCCTAGTCGACAACTCAGGAATCCACCTTCGTCTCGGAGTCCATCTATGGGGCAAATAGTTTGTCAACACACGAAGTCCGCCTCCATATGTACACCATGAACACAACATGAAATCCTCCGGAGGAAATTATCTTTTTTTGGGTAGGTAATGATACCCGGTGCCAAAATACTGATCTCAAAATATGTATATAATGAAACTTGGATCAAATAAACTACTGGGTGTAAAAACTTGGTTTTGTTTTTTAGATTAAATCATTTTGATTAATAAACACCAAGGGGACTTTTTGGAAAAGTTTTTAGCTCTCAACAACAGTTAGAAAATTTGGAATAGTCACTCTAAAATTGTTATTCCCTTACTCTTAAGAGTAGGTAAGAAAGAAGTAGGGAAGTGGGTGTTTTTTGGAAAAAACTGACGAAAATGCTGCAGAAAAACCGTCGATTGTTCGAACGACTTTTAAATCTTGTTCGAACGAGTTTGAAGAACGAATGTCGTTCGAACAATAATACGAATGAGATTACGAATGAGAATACTGGAAAATAACTTGATTGAAATCTTGTTCGAACGAACTCATTTGAATGAGAAAATGAAGTCGTTCGAACGACTTTTACATTTTTTTTATTTTTCTTCAAAAATAAAAAATAATTTTCAACTTAAATTTTGTAAAAATATGACACCCAAAATAATTATATCCAAGGCTCAGTATAACATGTGCATTCATACCTTAAAGACCTTGTACAACTTGAAAGGTTGATGACGTAAAACTTGGCACAAAAACCGGCAGTGATAATATCTTCAAAATATGCTTGGTCACTACGTCTTCAACTCAAACATCATAGGATTGAAGGTCACAAACTTCTATCCTATAAATCAAATAGTTTTGTCTGGAATTAAGACAACACTTACAAATTGACTCAATTGGAAATTTGTCCTTACAAATCTCCCCCTTTGGCTATTTTAGGGAAAGACCAAAATAAAAAATCCTATGGGTCGTCAAACTCTTCTAATATGGCACAATCCCACCCAAAAAAAAAAAAAAAATACAAACGCTTGATTGAGACTTGGATGAGAACCTTTACTTTCTTTAAAATGTTATCGCTAAGATGAAAAACCCGTACACTTAAACACACCATCAAACGCATAGAGAATATAACAATATAAAGTACATTATTAAATCCTCCCCCTTTGTCTAACATGATCTACCTAAGAAAGCTGCGTCTTCCTCATAGATACATCTCCCCAAATTAAAAGGTTTAGATACCATTTATCCTCCTTTTTGTTCAGGTATAGACAAAGATAAACATGCATAAAATAACCCATTTCTCCCTACTTAAAACAATTTCTCCCCCAAAATGAAACTAGGGATAAACATAATGGAAAAATAAGTATATGATTCAATGGTGTATAGAGTGACAAGAACAATAAAGTAACATGTCAACAAAAGAGCAAATAATCCACACAAAGATTGATAGATACCAACTATGATGCGATAGAAAAATGATATCAACTAGAATGTACTAAGGTAAGCATGGGATATCAATGAAAAGTCACAACAAGATAGTAACCCATATCAACAAAAGGCATACATGGACTAGATAGAAAGGCAAGGATTCAAAAACAAATGATACCATATATATAAAATCTAAAAAAAAATACCATTGTCGCACAAGAACATATATATATATATATATATATATATATATATAAGTGTAAACACCACATAAGACACAAAATACAATAAGTTTTCCACACTCATATGGCATAAATGTGTTTAAAGAACCATGTGGTAAACGGGGTGAATGGGCGTGAATAGAGACGAAAGAATTATGACCTAATCACTTAAAAGTGTTCAAGGAGTTATATTTGATTGTAAAAACATTATCAAAAATAGATTTAGCCTCATGTGACAAGATAAAATGAACTCAAAGAACAAACAAGCACAATGCATATAAGCTTAGAATTTTGATGATTCTACCAACCAATAGAGTCGTGACAGAATAAGCATAACTAGGATACATTGTCATTGTGAAAATCCATTAATATTTCCATCCAGACTCCCTCATATATAGTAATTCTTTCTTTTCTTTTCAATGAACATACCAACTAAACTATGCAGGCCTTGTCTACTTTTTACAATGCCACACTTTTTAGGCCTTTTTTAAACTCTTTGGATCTTGGATACTGTTTATAATGCCACACTTTTTTAGACCCTTTATGTGCACCCTCATATATAATTTTTTTAAACAATTCAAATACATCTCACGTGCAACAGTTCTTACATGCACAAATCCTCCAAAGTGATAAGTGTATGTAGATAACAAAATTGATAGGAGAACATCTCACTTATCTCAAATATACATATGGAGTCAAGGTTCAAAGAGCTCGTGCATGTGTGTGAGAGGCATATAAAAAGAGAATCCATTGAGGAACTCAAAATCAAACTTCTCCATGCAAACATGATAAAGAACATTTTAAGAATTGAAATTCATAACCATATTTCTAGCCACATGGAAGTGGGGGAATGATATAGGATTGAAACACAAGTATATGCCATATAAAATGTGTAAAACTTAAATACAGGAAAAAAAATATTTTTGTGCCTTTCAAAATTTTTAAACAAACAAAAAAATTAACTCAAAAGACGAACAAAATCTTCTTATATTTTTCATTAAAATCCAATAATTAATATAACTAAAATACAAAAGATAAACATATCATAATTCTAGCAAAAATTACATGATGAAGCATGGACTAGAATATGACAAACAAACATATAACTAGAGAGAATATAACAAGAGGCATAGTGTGTGTAAACAAAGCTAACATAATCAACCTTTGGATATATCATGAGAGGTGTCATGTGCAAGCAAAAGAGAACTATCAAAAATAGAAAACATCAAACATGATAAATTTTCCATATTTAAACCAAATAAAGCTCTTAACGCAATAATTTAGCGTTCCCGCTCTGATACCACTTGTAAAGGTAAAAATATTATATGCTAATTTTGATATTCAAAATGGGATGGTTCACACAATATTCCAAAATTTTAAAATTATTCACAATTAAAATGAGATTAAATAAATATTTCAATTTTTCTTTTAAACAAACATACATCAAGTTATAAATTAGGCCAAATTAAACAACCAAGAATTTTGCCAAATTAATTAAGTTCGACTTGAATTAAATTAAACTAAACTTTATCCAAATTAAATTTGCACCAAATTAATCAAATCTTGTGATTTAAACCAAATTTTATCTTTATAAACCTAGGCAGGCATCTAAGTAATTTTAAAAGATAAAATAAACACAATCACAACGCCGCGATGTACGAGGAAAACCCACAATGGGAAAACCTCGGAAGGCCCAACTACAAGTCCACTAAATACGATTTTACAAGGACATGATAGAAAGACTTTCTTCAAGAATCCAACTCCTTCTAAAGCCTTAGCGCTTATGTTCCTCCACCTTCATCTCGGAGTCCACCGATGGGGCAAATCAACCGTCAACATACGAAGTTCGCCTCCGTATGTACACCATGAACACAAAACGGAATCCTTTGTAGGAACCTATCTCTTTGGGGGTAGAAAATGATACCCGGTGCCAAAATTCTAATCTCAAAATATGTATATAATGAAACTTGGATCAAATAAACTATTGGGTGTAAAAAGTTGGTTTTGTTCTTGAGATTACATCATTTTGATTAACAAACAATAAGGGGACTTTTTGGAAATATTTTTAGCCCTCAAGATCACTTAGAAAATTTAAAAAGTCACTCCAAAATTGTTATTCCCGTACTCTTAATAGTAGGTATGAAAGAAGTGGGAAAGTGGGTGGTTTTTTAAAAAAACTGTAGAAACTACTGCAAAAAAACGTCGACCATTCCAACGATTTTGTAGAACGAATGTCGTTTGAACAATAGTATGAACGAGATTATGAATGAGAATACAGGAAAATAACTCGTTTGAAATCTTGTTCGAATGGCCTCATTTGAACGAGAAAATGAAGTCGTTCAAATGAATTTTATTTATTTTTATTTTTCTTCAAAAAATAAAAAATTATTTTCAACTTAATTTTAGTAAAAACATGACACCCAAAATAAATATTTCCAATGATTAATATAACATGTGAATTCATACATTAGAGACATTAGAAAATTTGAAAGTTTGATGACATAAAACTTGGCACAAAAACTGGCAATGATAATATCTTCAAAATATGCTTGGTCGCTGTCACACCCTGGGAAATTCGACAGACGGGGTGGCCAGTCACCGACGCCGAACTATGCCGAGCGTGAGCTAAATAAATATCATTCATAGCATGAGACAGATATGAGACATAAATAAATCAATCCAAAAGAAAATTAATTGAATCAATCCCAAATGATCATAAAAAAGTGATCGATAAAAGACCCATCACCTGCTAAAACTCCAATAAATTCAATCTCCAATATTGATTAAATAAAATCTGAATAATAAACCCACTGAATAATCCAACTGAAATCCTCTAAACAACTTTGGAACCGAATGACCCAATGAAAACTCAAATGAAGTCTCATAATTAAATACGACTGAAAAGAAAGTCTAACTAAATAAAGTAATAGAACGAATAACTTCAGCTTCACCTCCAAATGATAACTCCGACAATCCTGTGCAGCCTCTCCAAAACTTATCCTAAAAAAGTTAGTCAACGCACGAGGTTAGAGCCCCGAGTATAAATACATACTACTCCCCTCAAATAGGATCCTTGAATCCAGATAGTAGCATTATATGCAATAAATATCGTAATATAATATTTTAATTAAACGAGATAATTAAACGCGATAAATATAAATCACTAACTACCCTTAGAATTTCCCACTCTAAAAATCACACCAATATGATTTTAAATTCCCAAGTCCCATGATGTTAATTTAATTTAAATTATCCCAATTTTATTTATTATTCTCACTTTTTATTATGGCGGTCCTCCCGCCATGGGTGGTAATTCACCAAAGTGTCACACTTTCCCTTATCAAATGGCCTCTGATCCGTTTAAACTATTTACCTTGCCCCATGACAAGGTTCCACACACGACATGACATAAATCGCCCGCTGATCCATTTAAACTGTCGGTCCCTAACACATTATGTTGTTAAAAATATTAATACTCGTTTTTATCTTAAGCATTAATTCTCAATTTCATAATTTATAAATTATCCCACCCTTTTAATCGATGTTAGATCTTCAAAATAACCCTTGGTCCCATAACTAAGGGTCCCCAAGTTAAGAATACGTCCTACCCTATGTAAGGATGGATTTCTAACATAAACCTCAACCTAGTCACATACCTAGGCCAGTGTAACGACGACAAAGTATAAAAAATCATCCCACCCCCGACATAATAAAGTCGTAATAATCTACCCTCACTAGTCCTATACCTAGAAGTCATAAATCATCAAAAGGTCTACCTACTAGTCCGATACCTAGAATGCATTCTAAAATATAGGGAGAGCATAAAATGCCCAACAACCCATCGTCGAAATAACAATTTTATAATACCAACAAGTCACTCAAACAATCATAGTTAATCAACGTATAAAACTACGCATTATAGACCAATTCAATTAAATCTTAATTTAATTATCACATCATCATAAACACCCAATTAGTCTAATTTAATTATTCTCAATTAAATACACTATGATTTCATCATTAATACATCATATTAAAAGTCTCATTAATTCTACACAATTTACGTGAGTAATATGTCTCCAAATTTATTTATTTCAAAACTAAGGTTTTTCTACATGCAACACACACCAACAAAACCCAAAATCCTCTCATGAATCCTATGTGCCCAAGGGTTATGAATATTAATCATATTAAAGGATTTCATAAAAATAGCACCAAGTTTTATATGTCCACTTTCTCTAATTAGATTGCTAATTAATTTTTAAGAAAATATTAAATTAAGGTTTAGGCAACACTTAGAACGCATAATACTAAAGAAAAAGAATAGAGTATTCATGCCGGTGATAAATTTGATCAAAATCTGAATAGACTGTTGAACTCCTCTAGATGAAACAATAATTGAATCTTGAAAACTTGTTAAAAGTTGGGGCTAGGGGTTGAAGATGAGAGAAATATATTTTGAGAACCTTACTAGAGAAAGTTTGAGAGAAAAAGTAATTTTCGAAGTCACAGCCCGATATCAGTTTAGTATATAAAGGGTTTAAGATTTAAAACCAGATTAGGACTCTCCCATCCTTCCACCGCCCATGTCATTCGAATGAGAACACCTGTTGTTCAAATGACATCTGATGTCATTCAAATGACATGCGTTGTCGTTCGAACGAGCTCCTAAATCCATAAATCAAATCTTTTAAAAATCCAACATAATTATCTAGAAAAAAATACATTACCTCAACAAATACGCACCTGCTAGTTAAATATTTAAATAAAAACCTTTTAACTTTTTATAAAATACCCGAATTTATTCCCGAATTGAAAATTTAAAAAAAAATACTCCAAGATTTTATTTTTCTCCAAATTAATTAAAGTCAATTAATTAAAACATGGGGGGTTATAGTGGATACGTCTTCCACTCAAACATCATAGGCTTGAAGGTCACAAACTTCTATCCTACGACTCAAATAGTTTTTTCGGAATTAAGCCAAAACTCACGAATTGATTCATTTGAAAATTTGTCCTTAAATTATATTTACATGGAAACCTAAAAATAGGGTAAAATGGTGAGGATTTTTTTTAAATGCAACATTATTGATATATTTTTTTGTGGGTTTCAAACATTTCAAGGTACACTATAAAAATCATCTAAAAATGACTTTTTTCTATTTCAAAAAAATTAGTCAACATTTAACAATTTTGGAAATGGTCAAACATATGCAAGACTCTCTCTCTCTCTCTCTCTCTCTCTCTCTCTCTCTCTCTCTACATACGAAGTATACATATTTGCTGGTGCAAACTTATATTTCTAAAATACATACCAAGCCTTTAAAGTTCTTTAAAAGATGTGAAAGTTTGACGATTTTTTTAAAATAGCAAAAACGTTATTTTGAGCTGATTTTGTTTATATGGGTGTCTTGAAATGTTTAAATACCACAGAAAAAAGTTAAATCAAAAATAATTTTATACTATTTTAAAAAAATTGATATATATATACTTGGTATGTACTAGATCATATATATATATATATATATATATATATATATATATATATATATATGAACCCCATTCAACTGAGTGTGTTTAAAAGTTAACAAATTATTTTTTATGCTGACTTTTTCGTAGATGATCTCCATATTATGGAGATCATTTACAAAAACAAAATCATCAGAAAATAAATTCTTTACTATTTTAATAAAATAAGATGCAAAAATGAAAAAAATGTGCAATGATGTTCGTTTAAACTTTTGAAGATAATCTCACTCACTTTTACATTGAAATGTTTTATGAAACTTTTTTTGTAGGTGATCTCTTCACTATATGGAGATCATCAGCAAAAAAAATTATTAAAACATTTTTTTAACTTTTTTGAAGAAAAGCTCCGCACGGCTTTAGTTTCGCACTTTAATCCCTCTCTCTCTCTCTCTCTCTCTCTCCACATATATATATACACACACACACTTAAATGAGATGCATATGTTTTTTAAAATAGTAAGAAAAGTATTTTGAGTTGTTTTTCTTGTGTGTGGTATTTATATGAGATGGTTGTGTTCTAGTTTAGACAAAAATCTTCAGTAATCCCATTTTTGTTAATGAAAAGGACTATTTTGACCCTAAATGCTTATGTTTTAATTTACGTGTTAAAGCACGATGCAATAAAATATTTTTTTAGCTCATACAAACACGATATGAATAAAACACAACATGAATCATATTCGTTACTCAAACACGAACATGACCGAATTGAAATTCAACACGACCCCCACTTTTTTTAATCAAACACAAAAATGAATAATTAGAACGCGACACAACACACAATCATATTTTATCACTTATCATAAACATTGTGGGGGAATTATCTGGATGGTCCACATCAGTTGAACTGCGTGACACTTGTCCGGAATGATAGATAAGGACCACAACTTATAGATAAGAACGAGGAGTCCGATTAACGGGAATCTCGACACAAGAATAGTTCGATCATGTTGCAACTCCATCTGAATATCCTAAAATCATACACGACTCAATCATTTTTTTCTTTATAAATGTAACCCTTATTCCAGGAAAAAGGGGCATGTAATTCTTATTGTGAATAACTAATTAATAAGAAAGAGAGAAACACCATACTTACGTAGACACATTTCTGAACTACATATATTCATGTCTTGCACGATTGGGTTATTTGTTTTCCTTGTTTGGTTATAATTTTTTGGAATTAACCTTTATAGTATTTTAAAATCTACAAACACTATCCAAATAAAATGTGATAGACATGACATAAAAATATATATTTTGATATATATGGTGAAACTTTGATTATTATTATTATTATTATTATTATTATTATTATTATTATTATTATTATTATTATTATTATTATTATTATTATTATTATTTTTTTTTTTTTTTATTATTATTATTATTATTATTATTATTATTATTATTATTATTATTATTATTATTATTATCATCATCATCATCATCATTATTATAGGGTGAAACCAAAATATTTACATGTTAAATGTAACACCCCGACTAATTAAATACCGGGTAGCTACTCCTTTATTAAATCAATACAAAATGCCAAGTTGGTTCAGTTAATAGCATCACTGTCGAAAACATTTTAATGATTACTAACCACCTAGTATTTAAAAAGTAAGTTGCCAAATTTTAAATTAAGTCTGATTAACATACAGTAAAAAGAATAATGAAAGAACAACAACCATTCACCATAACGAAGCAATAGAATAACCAACCAAAATAAATATGTCCGGAGGAAAACTCCTCACAACAATCCCACAACCGAAATAAGTAAACAATATCCTGAATTAATTACATGCCAAAAGTCTGAAAATCTGAAATATGAAATGTTTCTAATAGAAATGGGCGACATGCCCTACAACTGCTAAAACTGAATATAGAGTCAAGATAGATGAAGCGTCTACTAGAAAAGTCATGTAACTTCCACAACCAGCTACAACTCGTCACCTGAATGAGGATCCTAAGCATGGTGTCCTTGTGACTGGGCACCTAAAATGGTTATTACAAAAAAATAGATTTGAAAGAAAACGGGTCAGAGCCCGAAAGTGGAGAGTATTTTAAAATAGCAAGTGTTTTAATAACATTAAAACAATGAATGCAAAATACATGCTAGGACGTGCACTCACATGAAATACTCACCTCTCGACTAATTGTGCACTCCTAACGTACCATACCCACCTAAGTGATATAGGTTACTAACCAAACCGTAATAAGTTCTACCCCTTACTACTCGATTCTCATTATGCATTCTAGCGTTATCAACTAAATAAAGGGCGTTACTTAAACTTGGATTCTCAATTATTAGCAATACAATTCTCTACCGGTTATCCCGTTATAACTTCTCAACACATTACCATAATTATACTCATAATACTTAACATGAAAGTTCTCATTATTTAAGTGTATATTATTCACGTCATAAATATACAATACAAGCACCCCGACACTAAGCTGCGGTGCACACATACTCTGCTATCCATCCGGGTACATCACGTACATAAGGATCACGCATTCCGAATCTCTCAGGAATGGTTCTCAGATAACAACAATCACAAACAATGGAGGCGAACACAGTCACATCACATGAGTCACGCACATACCTAGGCTCCCACGATCAGCAGACTTATTAACATCCCAATAAGTCCTTCTCTGACCTATGTTCTCGAGGTACCAATATAAATCCGGGCAACACAAGGATTAGAGGGCCCTAAGCGAACGTAAACCTCCCGTGATAGCAAGTATGGTAGGTATGTCATACACATAAAATCATATACATATACTAAGTATGCACACATCTTAGTAATCACCATAATTTATTTATGGTACACTTCTCATTCTCGTACCGACTCATAATGTTACACAATTTACATATTCCCGGTTAATATAATTATTCAAGCCGTCAATAATTTTCGCATCGTAATAGTCACTCACGTCCTATTCCACAATTTCCATTCAATTTAGATTACACTTCTATGTTTTACTCCTCTATATATCCCAAATGTCCCTTCCATAACAATTTATCATCAAGGGAATGTTATCTCTACAACTAAATAAGGTTACGGGACACGCGAAATCAAAACAGGCCAAAAAGCCTAAACTGTCAGCTCGTTAGAAGTCTCGTTCGAACGAGGCTGTTCGAACGAGAGTTCGTTCGAACGAAGTGGGCCTTCTAACGAGATCTCGTTCGAACGAAAGTCATCGAACGAACATCCCTCTCGTTAGAAGTCAAACTGTCAACTCGTTAGAAGCTCGTTCGAACGAGCTCGTTCGAACGACCTGGGCAGGTCTTCTAACGAGAGGCCAGTTTCGAGCCCATATTTTCCTTTTTTCGTTTTTCCATCTTTTCTTCACCTCTAATCTCATCTAAACATCAATCCAACAATTGTTCAAGGTTTCTAATCATTCTTAAACACACTTAGGTCATATACTAACGTGTTTTGTGAGGTTAATTCATCCTTAACATCATCCAAATATCAAAACTCTACATTTTTCCCCCAATCTCAAGAACATGAACCCTAGAAATTTTAGATCATCAATGAGCCTAATAAAATACGTTTTTGTAACACAAAAAGTAGTAATTCTTTTAGTTCAATCATCCAATAACATTTCTACATGCAAACCTATATCCAAAATTAAATTTATAACTCCAATTTTATGGGTTTTCATCAATCTCCCAAACAAATGAAATTTTAGAATTGTTTAAGCATGGAAGAAACATACACTGCAAAATAATGTAAATTAAACCACTAGCCTTATGTATTTCTCTGATTTGATGTTGAAGATGAATTGTTCTCTCTCTAACTGCAGGATTTCTCCTCTCTTTTCTCTCTACAAGCTCTTCTTCTCCAAGGTGACAATGGTGGCTAGGGTTTGCCTTAGGAAATTCTTGGAACTAATTCTAATAACCCCCGTAGCCGATTAGGTCATAAGGTGTAGTTAGTGGGTTTAGTGGGTAATTACCAAATCAGATTTTTATTTCCTAATTTTCGTTGGTTTTAATTCCCAAAAATCTAAAATTACCAAACTACCCTTTTACGTTGTCTGCATGACCTAAAAATGCCTCGGGACCCAAACTAAACCCCCGGCTAGTGTTTTCTGACTATTTTGACCCTTCTGGACGCGTTGGCGCACTCAAAACGACCATACGGTTAATAAAAATAAAATTTATTTTTTAAATAAAATAAATATATTCCTGACACGACTGTCACACGCATCTCAACAAAGTTTCCCGAATTGCCGTATATCAATCTCACGACACGTTTCATAGTTCAATATTCATATATCGCCATATATACACATTATAATCAAATACTAACTCACATCTCGTTAATATTTTATCCGAATTAATTTCCAATTAATACACATTTAATTCAATTGATCCCATAAATAAATATCACAAAAATACGAGGTATTACATACTTCCCCCTAATAACAGAATTTCGTCCCGAAATTCGGAACTAGAAAGTACCTAGTAAGAACAACTCCAAATAACGTTCGCGCATCTCATCCTCGCGCTCCCATGTGGACTCCTCGACATTATGATGTCACCACTGAACACGCACTAACGGGACTATCTTTGACCGCAGTTTCCGCTCACTTCTGTCCAAAATAGCAATCGGCCCCTCCTCGTAGGAGCTATCAGGCTGGAGATCGATGTCCTCCAAAGCAATGTGAGAATGAGCCAAATTGTCTCTAAGATATTTCCTTAGCGAGGAAATATAAAACACATCGTGAATCCGATGCAAATGCTCAGGTAACCCAAGTCTATACGCAACCGGTCCAATCCGCTCAATAATAGGAAATGGTCCCACATATCTTGGTGCCAACTTCCCTTTCTTCCCGAAACGCATAATCCCCTTCATAGGAGATACTATGAGCAAAACCTGGTCCCCCACTTCAAATTCCCTGAAGGACCTCTTCGCATCAGCATAGCTCTTTTGCCTGTCTTGAGCTACCCGAATGCGACTCCGAATTAATTCTATCCTCGTCGAAGTATCCTGAATCACTTCCGGCCCAAGTAGTTTGTTGTCCCCCACCTCCAACCAACATGCTAGGGAACGACAAGGTCTACCGTATAACGCCTCAAATGGAGCCATGCCAATGGTGAACTGGTAGGAGTTATTGTAAGCAAACTCTACCAGTGGTAGATACTGCTCCCATCCACCCCCGAAATTAATGATGCACATACGCAACATGTCCTCCAACATCTGGTTTGTACGCTCGGTCTTCCCATCGATCTGCGGGTGATACACCGTACTCAACTGCAATTCCGTGCCCATGGCCTCGTGAAAACTTTCCCAAAACCGTGAAACGAATATCTTGTCTCTGTCAGACACGATATTTAGGGGAACACCGTGAAGTCTCACTATCTCTACGATAAAGAGCTGGGCATACTGTCCCGTAGTGTAGTCTGTCCTTATGGGTAGAAAGTGTGCGACTTTGGTCAACCTGTCCACAATTACCCAAATGGAGTCATGACCTCTCTGTGACGTAGGCAACCCCGTGATAAAGTCCATGGAGATGCTCTCCCACATCCACATAGGGACCTCTAACGGCTGTAGCAGTCCTGCCGGTCTCTGATGATCCACTTTTACTAGCTGACAAGTGGCACATTTTGAAACAAACACGTCAATATCTCTCTTCATCCCGCTCCACCAATACTGTCGTCTCATGTCTTGGTACATTTTGTCCCCACCGGGATGTACCGCGAACCGTGAGTCGTGCGACTCTACCATCACCTCGTGCCACAATTCCTCCCCTTTCGGAACTACCAATCTCCCATTGAAGCGTAATCCCCCGTCTGAGCTAACGGTATAGGACTCGGCTCCCTCTGCTAGTAATCGAACTATCTGCTTATGACAGAACGAGTCATTTGCCTGTGCCCTTACTACCTTCGTGACAATCTGCGGTGTAACGGTCATCACAGACATGAACAATCGGGCCACTGCATCCTGGTGTCCCAACTCCTTCCATTTGGCCTTCCATACCCCTGCCACCTCATCTACTGGCCTACTCAACGCGTCTGCTACCACATTAGCCTTCCCCGGGTGATACTGGATATCAAACTGATAATCCTTCACAAACTCAATCCACCTTCGCTGCCACATATTCAACTCCTTTTGCATGAATAGGTACTGTAGGGACTTGTGGTCCGTGAACAATCGAAACTTCTCCCCCAAAAGGTAATGTCTCCAAATCCGAAGGGCAAATACAACTGCCGCCAACTCCAAGTCTTGGGTGGGGTAATTCTTCTCTTGAGGCTTAACCTTATGGGAAGCATAAGCTATGGACTGACTCTCCTGCTGTAATACACCTCCAAGTCCTTGCAAGGACGCATCGGTGTAGACTAGATACTCAACTCCCGGTCTCGGCAATGCTAACACGGGTGCTGAGGTTAACTTGTCCTTCAACTCATCGAATGCCAACTGACAGGCATCACTCCAGATGAACGACACACCTTTACGAGTCAGATGTGTCAAAGGACCTGTTATCTTCAAAAATCCCCGAATGAACCTCCTGTAGTATCCTTCTAGGCCCAAGAAACTACGGATCTCAGTCGGCGTCGTGGGCTGTCCCCACCCCCTCACCGCGGATACCTTCCTCGGATCAACAGATATCCCCCGGTCGGAAATATTGTGCCCCAAAAACTGAACCTCCTTCATCCAAAACCCGCACTTCTCATACTTTGCATACAGCTCGTTCTGACGTAGCGTCTACAAAACTCGTCACAAATGCTCGGCGTGCTCCTCTTCTGTCTGGGAGTAAACCAGAATGTCATCAATAAAGACAATGAAGAACTGATCAAGGAACTCTCTGAACACCCTATTCATCAAGTCCATAAACACTGCTGGAGCGTTGGTCAAACCAAAAGGCATAACCCGAAACTCGTAAGAACCATATCTCATTAAGAACGCAGTCTTCGAGACGTCCTCCTCCATGATACGCAACTGATGGTATCCCTATCACAAATCAATCTTCGAGAAGAAAGAAGCTCCTCTCAACTGGTCGAATAGGTCATCGATTCGAGGAAACGGATACTTATTCCGTATCGTGACCTTGTTCAACTCCCGGTAGTCCACACACAATCTCAGTGAACCATCTCTCTTCTTTACAAACAAAGCTGGAGCGCCCCAAGATGAGGTACTCCTGCGAATAAAACCCTGACCCAACAGCTGCTCTATCTGATCTCGTAGCTCTCGCATCTCTGCCGGAGCCATACGGTACGGTGCGCGTGCTATAAGTCTCGTATCTGGTAATAAGTCTATGACAAAGTCTATCTCTCGACTGGGGGGTAGTCCTGGTATCTCCTGGAACACATCGGAATACTCCCTGACCACTGGGATCAAATCTAAACGAATCACAACCTCCTTAGAGGTATCCTCCTCTATGTAATACAAATGAGCGGTCGAGCCTCCCTCTGGGCGAGGCATCGCCACTACAAACATCTCTTGCCCCGGAATGGCAAAAATAATGCTCCCACCAAAGCAATCAATCATGGTTCTATAAGCTGCAAGTCAATCCATACCGATAATCACATCGTGCTCATGCATATCTAATACGAACATGTCTGCACGTAATAACCAAACTACCAATCTCTACCCCCACTCCCTGGCATATAAAGAAAATAAGTGACCCACTCCCCAATGGTGAGTCTACACACGTCACTGTGCTCTCTGCTGTGGCTAACAACCCTAAGGCTTTCGCAAAATGTGTAGCTATAAAACAATGCATTGCCCCCGTATCAAATAAAACCCGACCCATAGTACCATGGATAGGAAACATACCCTCAATCGCAGGTGGTGCCTGTGGAGCTGCTGCCCGGTGGACGTTATAGACACGTCCATACTGTAACTGCCCCTGCTGCACTGGAGCTGCTGGAATGGCTGGTAATACTGGCACCTCGGCTGGAGCTGGGAGGGCAGGTGGAAAAACTGGCCTCTGTGGCTCATGTCGAGCACCCGGCTGCTGCTGCGGGGCCCTGCCCCTATCAGGACAGTCCTGGCATTTATGGCTAGTCTTGCCACAAATGTAACACTTCCCCGGGAAGTCCCCCTTCTCTGTCCCTACTGCCCCCGGCCCTGGTGGCCGTTACCGTTCCTCCCCTGGCCCTGCTGAAACTGTTGTTGGCCATTCTGACCCTGCTGGCCCTGATGGCCGTTCGGACCCTGATGGCCCTTCCAGAAACCGCCCTGTCCATGCCTGAAATTTCCTGATCTGAACCTCTTGTGATCCCCCTGCTGGGAACCCTGGTCACCCTGTCTCTGCCCCTGAACAGATTGTGCCCCACTGGCACCATGTCCTCCAGTCTTTCCCTGATGGCTGGACTCTCCCGATCTCTTGCCCTCAGCCATGTGAAAGCGGTGATCCTGGCAGTGTAACAGTGTAGCGTTAACCACATCAGAGTAAGTGGCCAACGATAGGTTCCCCAACAAATGTTTACGGATCCTTCAAGTCAATACGTCTGTAAATTTCTGTATCTTCTTCTCCTCTGTCGGTATCTCATCCGGAACAATGTTTAGAAGATTAGTGAATTCGGCCTCATACTCGGCCACAGTCTTACCCTCCTCTCTAAGGCTCATCAACTTCCTCCTCATTTCCGTGTGAACAGCTGACGGAAAGTACTTGCGGTCGAACCGCACCCAAAAATCCTATATTGTGAGTGTATCTTTCTCCTCCACGGTGGTAATAGACTCCCACCACTGCCGTGCAGACCCCACTAGCTTAAAGGTAGCTAGTATCTGCTTCTGGACATCGGTGCACTCATACATCCTCAAGTGCCGCTGAATGTCCTTCCTCCACTGACTCGAAACCACAACATCGGAGCTACCTGCGAACTCCGGTGGGTGTGCTTTCTGGAAAGCATCTCGAACATGTTCCCAAGCAGACGGGAATGCATGTGCCTGAACTGGCGCGGCTACTGGCGCCTGAGGTGGTGCCTGCTGAACTACGGCTAGTGCGGCATTTACCTCCTGGGCCACAATGGCTGCAACCTCGGCGGCATTCACCGTGCCCTGAACTGGTGCGGGCTGTGGTTCTGGCGTTGCATCCCTGGGAACCCGTTGTGCACGTCATGGAGGCATTCTGAAACAAGAATAAAGTCTATAAGCTCGCAGTTATAAACTTAAAATAGCTGAAGAACGTAGCATATACAAGAGAATACAACAGTCCTAAAATATAGGGCTCTACATCAAAGAAAGCTCAGCGGAAACATAATAAGCCGTACAGAACCTAAAGGACACTAGAACCTGATGCTCTGATACCACCTATGACACCCCGACTAATTAAATACCGGGTAGCTACTCCATTATTAAATCAATACAAAATGCCAAGTTGGTTCAGTTAATAGCATCACTGTCGAAAACATTTTAATGATTACTAACCACCTTGTATTTAAAAAGTAAGTTGCCAAATTTTAAATTAAGTCTGATTAACATACAGTAAAAAGAATAATGAAAGAACAACAACCATTCACCATAACGAACCAATAGAATAACCAACCAAAATAAATATGTCCGGAGGAAAACTCCTCACAGCAATCCCATAACTGAAATAAGTAAACAATATCCTGAATTAATTACATGCCAAAAGTCTGAAAATCTGAAATAGGAAATGTTTCTAATAGAAATGGGCGACATGCCCTACAACTGATAAAACTGAATATAGAGTCAAGATAGATGAAGCGTCTACTAGCAAAGTCCTGTAACTTCCACAACCAGCTACAGCTCGTCACTTGAATGAGGATCCTAAGCATGGTGTCCTTGTGGCTAGGCAACTAAAATGGTTTTTACAGAAAAATAGATTTGAAAGCAAACGAGTCAGAGCTTGAAAGTGGAGAGTATTTTAAAATAGCAAGTGTTTTAATAACATTAAAACAATGAATGAAAAATACATGTTAGGACGTGCACTCACATGAAATACTCACCTCTCGACTAATTGTGCACTCCTAATGTACCATACCCAACTAAGTGATATACGTAACTAACCAGACCGTAATAAGTTCTACCCCTTACTACTCGATTCTCAGTATGCATTCTAGCGTTATCAACTAAATAAAGGGCGCTACTTAAACTTGGATTCTCAATTATTAGCAATACAATTCTCTACCGGTTATCCCGTTATAACTTCTCAAAACATTACCATAATTATACTCATAATACTTAACATGAAAGTTCTCATTATTTAAGTGTATATTATTCACGTCATAAATATACAATACAAGCACCCCGACACTAAGCTGCGATGCACACATACTCTGCTATCCATCCCGGTACATCACGTACATAAGGATCACGCATTTCGAATCTCTCAGGAATCGTTCTCAGATAACAACAATCACAAACAATGGAGGCGAACACAGTCACATCACATTGGTCACGCACATACCTACGCTCCCACGATCAGCAGACTTATTAACATCCCAATAAGTCCTTCTCTGACCCATGTTCTCGAGGTACCAATCTAAATCCGGGCAACACAAGGATTAGAGGGCCCTAAGCGAACGTAAACCTCCCGTGATTATAAAGTATGGTAGGTATGTCATACACATAAAATCATATACATATACTAAGTATGCACACATCTTAGTAATCACCATAATTTATTTGTGGCACACTTCTCATTCTCGTACCGACTCATAATGTTACACAATTTACATATTCCCGGTTAATATAATTATTCAAGCCGTCAATAATTTTTGCATCGTAATAGTCACTCACGTCCTATTTCACAATTTCCATTCAATTTAGATTACACTTCTATGTTTTACTCCTATATATATCCCAAATGTTCCTACCATAACAATTTATCATCAAGGGAATGTTATCTCTACAACTAAATAAGGTTACGGGACACGCGAAATCAAAACAGGCCAAAAAGCCTAAACTGTCAGCTCATTAGAAGTCTCGTTCGAACGAGGGTGTTCGAACGAGAGTTCGTTCGAACGAAGTGGGCCTTCTAACGAGATCTCGTTCGAACGAAAGTCATCGAACGAACATCCCTCTCATTAGAATTCAAACTATCAACTCGTTAGAAGATCGTTCGAACGAGCTCATTTGAACGACCTGGGCAGGTCTTCTAACGAGAGGCTAGTTTCGAGCCCAGATTTTCCTTTTTTCGTTTTTCCATCTGTTCTTCACCTCTAATCTCATCTAAACATCAATCCTACAATTGTTCAAGGTTTCTAATCATTCTTAAACACACTTAGGTCATATACTAATGTGTTTTGTGGGGTTAATTCATCCTAAACATCATCCAAATATCAAAACTCTACATTTTTCCCCCAATCTCAAGAACATGAACCCTAGAAATTTTAGATCATCAATGAGCCTAATAAAACCCGTTTTTGTAACACAAAAAGTAGTAATTCTTTTAGTTCAATCATCCAATAACATTTCTACATGCAAACCTATATCCAAAATTAAATTTATAACTCCAATTTTATGGGTTTTCATCAATCTCCCAAACAAATGAAATTTTAGAATTGTCTAAGCATGGAAGAAACATTCACTGCAAAATAATGTAAATTAAACCACTTGCCTTATGTATTTCTCTGATTTGATGTTGAAGATGAATTGTTCTCTCTCTAACTGCAGGATTTCTCCTCTCTTTTCTCTCTATAAGCTCTTCTTCTCCAAGGTGACAATGGTGGCTAGGGTTTGCCTTAGGAAATTCTTGGAACTAATTCTAATAACCCCCGTAGCCCATTAGGTCATAAGGTGTAGTTAGTGGGTTTAGTGGGTAATTACCAAATCAGATTTTTATTTCCTAATTTTCGTTGGTTTTAATTCCCAAAAATCTAAAATTACCAAACTACCCTTTTACGTTGCCGGCATGACCTAAAAATGCCCCGGGACCCAAACTAAACCCCCGGCTAGTGTTTTCTGACTATTTCGACCCTTCCGGACGCGTTGGCGCACTCAAAATGACAATACGGTTAATAGAAATAAAATTCATTTTTTAATTAAAATAAATATATTCCTGACGCGACTGTCACACGCGTCTCAACAAAGTTTCCCGAATTGCCGTATATCAATCTCACGACAAGTTTCATAGTTCAATATTCATATATCGCCATATATACACATTATAATCAAATACTAACTCGCATCTCGTTAATATTTTATCCGGATTAATTTCCAATTAATACACATTTAATTCAATTGATCCCATAAATAAATATCACAAAAATACGGGGTATTACATTAAATTTATTATTTTTAATTATTATTATTAATATTAGTTTAGACGAAGTCATTTTTTTGTTTTACCATTACTTTATATATATATATATATATATATGTGTGTGTGTGTGTGTGTGTGTGTGTGTGTTTATATTTGAGTATGTTGTCAAATGATGTAATTATTTATTTTTTTGAATATTGAGTTTTGTACTTGTGTGAAGGAAGAAAAATAGAGGAAAAGAGGAGGAAAAACATGTTTTCTATAGCTTATGAGTGAAGTGATATTGGCAATTTTTTCAACCAATGTTGACAGCTTTGAGTAAAAAGAGATGCAAAAAAAAAAAGTCCTCCTTAGTGACGACGGTCTTCTCCTTGTTGTTACTGGTCGATTTGATGGCATTCACTCACAATGATGGAATGATGAATCTATCATTGGACCGTTTAGCGTACACACAATGGTCATCATTGATTGTCACATGAACATTATTACTAATCGCTAGATGGAATATATACATATACATAAATTTGTCATCACAACATATCATCGACATTTGCGGCGAACATATGAAGACACGTTTACACTTCATTAATATGTTAATCATTTATAAATTTTGTGTTATCTAGATTTATGTAGACACATATATATTTGGTCAATACATGCATTTAGTTGGTCCATGTATGTTGACACATATGTTTTTGGTCAATACACACATTTAGTTGGTTCATGTATAGAAGTCTAAATGGGATGTGGTCAAACCATTATGCCAATCTTTATCTAGTATATATAATCCTTTCACTTTATACTTTTATTTATTTGACGTGTTCAATGTAACATCATATGGAAGGCATCAATATGATATTATCAGTGGCACAAATGAGGTATTATGAGGAAGATAATAGCACTTTATCTGGTGTGAAGGAGGTAAAAAATCTTAGGTCGTCTAAGGAATAGTCGGGGGTGCTCCAAGACATGTTCAAGGTTAATAACAATCTTACTTCGGTTAATGTCATTTCTGGTATATAAATATCGATGTAAATAAGGGTGTTCGTTCTACTATGTTAAATATGTTTTCAACACGCCTTAAATATATTCTCCTTAACAATGTGAGTCTTCAAAAAGTAACATTTTACTGCCACGCAACATATGACTACATCTAGTGTTAGACACAATTGCATAGACAATTGATATAAATCATCAATGAATGCTTGAGTTTGCAAACTTTGTACTTTTGACCAGTGGTCACAAATACTTCTAGATGATCCATATAAATCTCTTTTGTGCAGTTCTAAATTAAGAAATTTCATTTTAACGTCCATCTAATATAATTCTAAGGCTCCCTTCTCTATATGGAAAGCCTTATATCTATGGCAGTGTTGATGTGGACTCATGCTTATGTCCAATCTATTGGGTTGGTTTTAAAGGTGAGCTCAACTTTTTTTTTTTTTTGTGTGTGTGTGTGTGGGGGGGGGGGGGGGGGGGGGGGAGTCAAGAGTTGTGATTATATAGTGGTGAATGTGTTGTCGAAACCTCACGTAAGCTAAAATTGGATGCTAAATAGTGTCGGGCAGAGGAAGGGATGGGCTTTGCGCGTGCGCGTGTGTGTGGGGGGTGACAGTTTGGTAAGGGCTAAGGGTGTTGATGTTAGTGAGTATGATGTGGTGAATGGGATGGTGATTAATGGTGATAATTTTAGTAGTGTGTATTATCCATTAACCGTGGAGGTTGGATAGGGGAAGTTCTTTTAACCCCAATATGTGTGATGTTGATGGAGGCATCTCTAAGGAGGGTACATATGGGTTAGATAAGAGTGACGAGAGTTTGAATGGATGGTTAATGGAGACCATAACCTTAACATAGTCAGTAAGTCCAGAGATGGAGAAATGGTGACGTGGAGTGTACAACCACACACTTTGATCTTTCCCGGTAGGAGTTAAAGGACAAGAGTAGGGTGCCTAGATGGTGCATTGATTAAGAATTTTTTTTTTGGTTCAATTAAAACAAGTGTACTACGTCTGGGAACCATTTAGAGCAGTCAAGGTGATTGGCAAAGTTGTTATTATGAATTTTACCTCGGATGAAGGAGGTATATTTGGTGTGGCAAGATTGAGTCACTGTATTTTGTTAGCCCTAGATTCATATGTGATTCGAGTTTAGTGGTAGTAACGGTAATATTATAGAGGGTACATCAATATGTTTTTCCGCAATAGCGGGGTTCCATTTTTCTTCATTCATTGTGAAAGTGGGTGTTGGTATTTTGAGCTTATATTTGGTTTGCACTTCCCGTTTTTCCTGTGTTATACGAGTATATTTCAATTCTGAGTATAACATGTTCTTGTATGATTGGAGCGATAGTAGGCTAATGATTGCAAGGCTATCGTATTCGAGATTCTAGGGTGGACCTAGTTATTTTGCAATATCTCACCTGGATACGGGTTGAGCTCACCTTTATTATATGTTTAAATGAAACTTCGATGAGTAGATGTTTCATTATCATGATTTTAGTGCATGAGGACCTTATAGATATGATTTAAGGTAAGCATGACTTATAGTTAAGCTTTGAGTTTAAGCTCGTTGTTATTCGTACAAATAACTAGTGATAGTACAAGCGCCTTTTGCTATGTCTCCTTGAGATAAGTGGGAGTTTGGAGCACATTTTGTATGTAGACGGGATAGGAATGTCCTAGTTGTATTTTTTATTTTATTTTACACTGACATACCTCCACGACCGACAAAGTTAAGTAGTAGTGTATCGGAGGGGCAACTTGTTTGGATTTCTCTTGTGAGACACTCCACTCATGAACCTTAACGACGCTGTGAGTGGAGAATTGTTATTGAGATGCTAAGATATTGGTTTTGATGATAAATTAACTGAGAGTCATATAATGATTAGGGGCTAATGGAGATGGAAGTGCCGTGGAAACGCACTGAAATGTTTCTCTCACCATAAGTAAATGGGTGAGGTAAGGTTAAGGGAATTTATTTGAGCTTTATATACATGTCATGTCTAGAAGGAAAATTCCGAGGTAACATGTTTATGTATGATGATCGTAACACTTGTCTAGAGTATAGGCGCCCCGATTAGTTAGACTTTCCATTTCACCGAAACGGAAGGACATAGAGGTAGAAGCGCGTTAGTATGGTTGCGATATAAGAGTTTGGAAGTCCCGATCATGTGCCTTAGGTCATGATATATTGATGACCGACGATGCGAGGTAGTAATGTAACGGGAGGGTTTCTTATTTGGATTTCTCTTTGCGAGACGAACCGAGCTAATGTCGAGAGTTAGGAAAGATCTTGGACGCTAGTGATATAGTTAGTATAGTAGTCATTTTACGTGTGTAGGGAAAAACATCGACCTTAGTACTACCATGTAATAAGGCCACTGGGGGCAGGTGGTGCTGATATAGGGAGATCGTAGTGAGTTAACCACGAGAAGATTGGTGGGTTAACCTTGAGAAGGATTAAATTTACAGGTATCGAGTTAAGAGCACCCATGTGTTAGCACCAGGCCGAGAAGAAAGCGAGTCCCATTTTTAGAGAGAGTGTTACGTGTGTGATGTTTGCAATATTGGTAAAAATAAGTACGGATTATAGGGTATGTGCGCACCTTGGTAAGTTAATTTTATATATATCATCCAAAATAGAAGGGGCGTATTATATGAAGCTGAAGAATATGCTTTGGGGCAGTTATAAATAGGATTGAAGTGTATTGGATAGAATGTTTTATTGGGTACGCAATAATCCAATAATATAGGTGCAATGAGAGTTAGCACACTTGAGATAAGCTATAAGACTGACGAGAGTAGTCAAGCGCTAGTGTAGTTTCCTTTGGGGGGAAATTCTAGGTCATGATGTAGTCGAACGGAAGCTGAGAGAAGCTTTCTTTTAAGGCGGCTATAGAAGCACTAGATACGAAGTGTCGTTGTTATAGTTAAACCTATGGTGAAAGTAGTGTTTTAGCATAGAGATGTAGTCAAGCTTATGGTTAAGATATTGCATTAGAGTATAAGCCTTGAGATAGGTGGGTACCGTGAATGAGTATATGGTAGGGTACCATTTGGGTTAGTACCTTTCGACTTATGTGTACCAGGATGAAGTGTGATTAGAGATCCTAGGTTGGTAGTACCGGTCGTATTTGAATTTCGAGGACAAAATTTTGTTGTGGGGGGGGGGGGGGGGGGGAGAATGTAATCCCCCGTACTTTTATGGATATTTAAATTACACAAATCGAAGTAATTTAAAAATTTGAGGAATTAACGTGAATAATAAGTTTTTGGAGTTTATAAGTGTTAGATGTTTACCGATGTGTGTTACATTTATTTTTGGGACTAATTAAATGAGTCGGAATATTTTTTTATCATGTCGCAATTGGGTAAAGCGACAAGAATTATTTCACATTGGAGAAAATGCATGTTGAGAAATGTTAGGATGAAGGTTTTGAAATCACGGTTGGTTTCGGAATGGACGAAATAGTCAGAATATAGTACTTGGGGTAGTGTTTGGGTTCCAGAGATTTTTGGACTAGTAGGGACTCTCAATTGAGTAAAGGAGTCATTTTTGGGTTTATAAGGGACGAGCACTTATTTCTCTCTTACAAGGCATGAGAGAGAGATAGAGAGAGAGAGGAAAGAAAAGAGAGAACATAATGAAGAGAAGAAAGGAACAAAAAATCAGAATAGAAAGGGGATTTCAGACCAAACTCTGCGGGATTCGACCCTAGGTCATCGAATTTTATCCACGAGGTAAGTTTTTACTTGCTTTATTCATTTGAGTTTGTGTATTTCATATTATAGTTGGCAAACTATATAATTTTGGGTTAGAACCCTTAAAATAAATTTGGAAAATTTAAGTATGAGTTTACAAATTGATGTATTGTAAACTCTTAATGATTTCTAGTGTTAAACCCATGTTAATGGTGTAGATAGATGGGTAGAAATGGAAGAAAATGATACACTAGGGTTTTAATGGTTTTAAGGTTTAAATCTAAGAGAAATTATTTAATACCACAAAATAGTTTATGTGTTAGTTATAAATTAGTGTTAGGATGATTATAATGTTGTTGGTTGAGATTAAAAACCACAAAAATGGAGGTTGGGATGATATTTGCGTATTTTGGAGAAGTTGAAATCGCCCAAACAGTGAGCTCTGAACAGGGCGAATCAATTCTGGTCTATTATGAATCGATTCGCATAAAGGGACCTGTAAGGCTGCCTCAAGCCGAATCGTTTGGGATTGAGACCGAATCGATTCGCTATCCCGAATCGATTCGCATTAGGGGTGAATCAATTCGCCTTTGTTGAATTTGACAGTTTCCTTCCCTTAAGTGTAGAGGGATTTAAATAATGAATTGGATATTAGCATAGGGAATTCTGGAGGTGATATTAGGACTCCTAGATAATGGAATTTAGGGAAAGTAAACCCTAGGTTGGAAGAGAGAACCTTGGATTAGTTTAGTGTACAATCGGGGGTATGGACTTAGTGAATGTTTGGGTCGAGCAACATTCAAGAGAGGTCTTCAGAAAGTGTGTATAGATATATTTATGCGGTTAGAATAAATATGGGCCGATTGCATTTGAGTAAGTCCTAGGATGTGATTAGGATGGAATTTAGGATATGGGCTAAAGAGGATTAAGCGACTATCTGTTACGTCTATTGACGACAATTATTATAAGTGATGCGATACCTATGGAATTAAGATAAGTATCTAGTATACTTATTTAATTATTACGAATGGGTACATTCGGGATTTTGACTATCACTATAAGAGTTTGGAAATTTTAGCCAGAGCATATTGAGGAATAATATATATTGTATATACAGGAGTTGTTATAGTATATATATATATGATATGAATATAAATATATCTATGTGTGATTGGTATATTTGTATTTTAGAGGCTGGTTCCACGGGCATAAGGATAGACAACCAAATTGTATATCTCTAGTGTTATCTAGGGAGGTTGCGTGATGTGGGTGAATACTCTGGCTTACGAAGCAGGGATAATATATCCCCAGGTCATATCGTCCCGCATATGGGTGCGATAATGATTCCTCTTCAGGAGGGAATATGATCTCCTGCACCATTTAGTATTTTTTTCGTGATCCTGAGTGAGTCGGACTTGGTACTCGGGTTAAGTGTGCACGCCTGGAGGATGATAGCACTAAGAGACCGCATCCTCGAGTTATAGCTCGGTGGGATGGTTAGTATACTTATGATTGTAATATAAGTATAAATATACTTGTTTTGTATAATATATTACTTGTATATGAAGATGAGAAATCATATAATTTGGAATTATAAAGTGTAAAATAAATAAGAGTTTATTCTTCTTTCGGGAGATGTATATCCGGATTCATAAAGATGTGATTCGTATATGAAAGTAAGAAATATATATATATATATATATATATATATATATATATATATACGTGATTTCATATCCTAAAGTGAAATGGTATTTTAAACTAGTGAAAGTTTCAAAAAATGAACGGTATAGATATATATTGATATATGAGGACTATATATATCACATTGATGATCATACCAATTAAAGCTTAGATGATAGCTTACGGTATAACATATATTATATCACATCGAGTAGGTGATAGTTATGAGAACTTAGAGGATTGGTGAAGGAGATTAGTTATGCAGGGTAACTTAACTAGGTTACTTAAAATGTATGCGATAGGTGTGCACTATTAGAAGATGGGTGATGCATATTTCATGAGAGGGCGATTCTAGTTTAAATATGGGAGATTTCATATTTTAAAAGATATATCATTTGATGCACTTACTAAATATTTTCAAAACTTGGGATCTGACCCATTTCTCTATTTTTCTCTCTCTTGCTATATATGTATATATATATATTAGGTGTCCAGACACAGGGATGCCTGTATGATGATTCTTTTGAGTCAGACGTTGCCATAGTAGCTGTGGAAGCAGACATGTTTACTTTAGACGCTTCTATCCTTGTGATCTTGATCGGAAGCATTGTTGTAACATTTGGGCCGATAGCCCAATTACACTCATTTATTCTTTTATCGCCTTTTTAGTGCGACATTCGATTTGGTTGTATTATGTTGTACCGAATGTTAGGTTATTTTATTTTATTTCAGTTTCGTGTATATAAACCCTGTGAGTGTTTTATTTAGTTGGTTTGGTTAAAAAGATTAGTTAATATAAAATTTTGACGCCAACCTAATAAGTTATTGGTAATTAAATTGGTTTTCGACAATGATGCTAAGAATGAACCATATGATATTCCTATTTTAATCTAGTATAAGATTGATCACCCGGTATTTTTTTAGGCGGGGTGTCACAGGACTCGATGAGACTAACATCGTAAGAGTAACGACGCTGAAAATAGAAGTTTTTGAAGTCTTATATGAGTGGCAAGGTGTTGTTACAGGTGCCTCCCATGAAGGAGTCTTGTAATTTGGCATGAAGGGAAGTGGGGCCTTTCCCCAGAATTATGATGATAAAGCTAGTGGTTTATAGACTCGTTTTATTAGAGAATTTTCAGGAGGTTCACGACAGTTTGTGTATCATAATAAGGGTGAAACATTAAGAAATGATGGATTATATCAGTATAAAATGATTTAAACTCACTTGTATCTATTCCTGGGCCGTAGTGAGTAAGCATTCAGCTAGGATGGTACCACTAGCGGTTGTATAGTGGAGACACCATAATGTTATCATGATTTGATGTGGGGTACGTAAGGATGCTGTGCGGGTAACTATTTGAAGTTTTTTAGTACTAGGTATATTCGAATTTGGGGGATGAGATTCCTTTGTAAGGGAGAAGTATGTAACACCCCGTATTTTGGGAATATTTAAACTACACATATACTCTTAATTTAATTAATTTGAGAAATATAAGGATTTGAATAAATATTAATCACATAATATTCGATTAATATTAATGTATTATTATATTTACTTGTTTGATAAGTAAATGAAATTGTATTATTTTATATTACGTTGTAAGTAGGTGAAAACAACAGGTTGACACAATCTTATTAGGGATGCGCTCGTGGGGTCTTATTGGGAGTAAGATGGTAAATTGATGACAGCTGACTCGAATGGTGATTTTGAGTGCATGGATGATCCGATATGGGTCGATATAGTCAGAATTAGGTACCCGAGATTGTAATCGGATTTCGAGCAATTTAAGCTACACGAGACTCATACGGGAGTATTCGTGTCATTTTAATGTTGTAATTTAATCTGATTTCGGGATTAGGGGAATATAAAGTGGTTTTAGATGAGGGAGGCAGCCAATTGATTATTTTAAATCATCTAAGCTTGAAAGGGAGACAAATAGAGATGGGGAACTCAAGAACACCATTTCGGGAGGAGATTAAATAATTCCGGGGCTTGGATCATTGTGTGTAGACGATCTCAAGAAGTAAGATTATAATTTCTACAATTAGAGGCAAGTGTTTAACATTATTTATATTAGATGTTGTGTATTAGTTCAGATAATGATTGGTGAAAAATAAATATTAACTTTTGGGTGGTATTTACAGTCAAAATGGATTTTTAGGAAATAATCTCATAAATGTGATTGATGATTATACCCTGTGAAATTTGAGAATTGAACCCTATATGAAAAATGAATTCTGGATAAAGAAATATGAAATTTAATTATGAATCGAGGTGATCTTGATTTATGAATTTATTAAACTGTATTAGAGGTGAGGATTAATTCTACATAATTGGTGTTAAATCCCATGAATTTGATTGATATTGAGGAAGTTAAATCATAGAGACATGTATCCTTATGTTGAGATTGATAAGGTAGAATTATAGTGTTGGGATGATATTTAAGACTTACTTTGGTGGATTAATTTGGTAGAGCTGTGGATTAAGTAAAACAACCTCATTCAGCCAAACCCAAGGGGAACCGGTTCGTCCTCAAGCCAAACTAGTTCGGCTGTCATGCTAAGCCAAGTTTAGGTGTTTGATGTATTATTGATTCGGTTGGGATCTAGGTTAATTTGGAGGGTCCGTAGAGGGTGTTTAGGACTTATGGTATTTTTGGAATATAGTATTACGTTGAGGATAACTGGATATAAAATCAGGGCATGGATTTAGGAGTGTTTAGGATGAACTACACTCGAAAATATATTAATGAATTGGAATGGGAGTTTAGATATTTTATAATTCTTACTGGATATATAAAAATATAAAATTAACTCTAATTAAATTAACAAACTCATACTTCCAATTGAATTAAGGGGGAGTTGCAAAACATTTTGAATTGTCAAAACCACTCTTTAGACAATAACATTCATTATCCAACACTTCAATAGACCTAAAAAAAAACTTTTAATGTCATGGAGAAGGAATTTATTCATACACATTATTATTTTTAATAAAAAAATACTAACAGATCATAGTAATAAATTAATAAACGATAATAAGACAATATGATTGTAGTATGATTAGAACATAAAAATAGCATTGACTGAATTACAGAAAATTACAAAAACAAACACATGATTTGAAAAGAAAAAATAAATACGATCTAATATATATAATTTTATACCATATTTGCCACGTCATATAACCACGTCATACAATATTTGCCACATCATTGTCTAAATACATGATTAGAACATAAAAATAGCATTGACTAAATAACTACGATCTAAAGGAGGAGGGACTTTTGCCACATCATACCATATTTGCCACGTCATACAATTTTATACACAAAACCTATAAGGAGGGATTTTGCCACATCATACAACCACGGGATGCGTTTAATTACTCCCACCAAGTCTGACACACGCTATGTGTGGGATGGCTCGAGAAGATATCACACTCTACTAATTTGTCCCATCCATATCAGACGTAATGTTGAACTCTCTCTCTATGACTCCCTCTCTCTCTCATATGGGTCTCCATATTCTACATTCCCTCACACACAAACACTCCCTCTCTCTCATCGGGGTCTCTTGGCAAGGAAGCACAACAGTTTCTATGAAACTGAAAACCCACGCATTTAAAAGATGTGGCTGTATGAGAAGGGTCCAGGGGAGAGGGAAGATTATGTGAAAACTTATGAGGAGGTATACATATCAATCTCTCTTGATTCAGCAAAGGTATGATATTGCTCATTATTTATATAAATCGATTTCGATTGCTGATTTCTATAGTTTTTTTTTATCGATCTGTTTTCTCTTTAAAAGAAGATTTATGTTAAAAAAAAGGCCCGTGTTCTTGATTGTCATCTGAGTTATTTCTTTTAAAAACAAGTTTTTTTTTCTCTTTTTTCATCCATGTTTTCTCAAAAAATTATGTACTTTTCAGATCTTATCTTTTTGTTCAATTTTGTAACTATTGTCGGTTTATTTTTAATAAAGGTTTGATTTTCGAGTCTTGAACTTTGAGAGAGAGCCATGCCAGATCTACCCTTACAGATCTATCCGGACTGGATGGAGACGGTTTTGTTATGGGAGAGTTCCAACGGATAAGGAAATACAAGTGCTACTTTCACCCGCAAACTCTCTCTCTCTCTCTCTTCAGCAACAGGGGAAGACCTTTATCTGGTGTAAGTTCTTTTTTTTACTCTATTTTAAGTTTCTATATTTATGTTTTTTAAATTTTAACGGGGAGCTTCAACGAGCCTTCATACGTGGTGGGTTTTCACAGTGGGTGGTGTTTTGTTGGTTTGAAAACGTTAATATTTTGGGTTGTGGAAAAAAAATTCTGGGTTTTAAAACGTTTTACATGATGGGTTTTCACAGTGGGTGGCGTTTTGTTGGTTTGAAAACCTTAATATTTTGGGTTGTGGAAATTTTTTTCTGCGTTTTAAAACGTTTTATTGATGTGTGCTGAGCTGTGGATATGTTTCAGATCTCTTTTTAGTTTTTTTGTTTCAAATCTTTTTTTTTGTTCTGGGTTTCATCTCTATATTTTTTTAGATTATGTTTTTATTTTTGATATTATGTTTGGTTTCAGATCTAGACTTAGTAATAAATGAGATTATGTTTTGGATAATGTTACTTATTTTTTATATTATGTTTGTTCTGGGTTTGAAAATATTTTCTCAGTGTTCTATTTGGATCCAACTGTTGCAAGATAAATTAAGCCATCGACCAGAGATAAGAGCTTGGATGGTCCGATTGAAAAGTAGCCGTTATAGAGAAATTTTAGGGAACTTTTTTCCAGAAATATGATTGACTCACCTATAAGGTATGTAGATACACAAATTGGTTTATATGTAAGTGGGGTCTTCTCTACATTTTATCTCTATATTTTTTTGTTTCTGCTATATATTAATTATTATCATGGGTGCTATATTTCTGCTTAATCTTACAAATTAGTTGCAGTTGTAGAGCTATTGAAAAGGAAGGGCAAAGAAATGTAGATTCAGGGGTTGCAACTTTGGGGTTAATAAATTCTATTTTTTTTGTGTTTATGTTGCTTCAAATTTTGGTGACCAAATATTTCCATGTTTGTATTTTTCAGGCTGACAATGGATGTACGTGTGAAAATGTTGCAAAGGAGGACTCCGTGCAAAGGTGGATCTCCGACATGTTGTCAGAAATTCTGAGTCAATTTTGAGGATTTCGATTTGTTGACTATTTGATTTGGTGATTTTGATTTGATTTAGTTTTCAGAAATTAGATTTGTTTGTTTTGATATAAATCACTTTTGTTAGTTTTTTTTTCTTGATTTGAATCAAGTTGCTGGTTTTGAGATATTTTGACATCTACGATACGGTTTATGTTTTTTTCTTCTATTTTTAAATTTGTTAATAATACTCACCTCTTTCTTAGGTCCGTGTGTCTCTGTTTTTCTCTTGGTGTTTTTTTGGCTTTGATGTCTCATTAAAAATAATTTGCTAGGATGATAAAGCTTGGGGGGGACTAAGAAGTTTGTATTGGGTTTACTATCTGATTTTGGAAGGAAGAAAGTGGGTTTGTTTGGTGTTGAGTTCTTATACTTTTAGTTTATTATTGGGAAAGTGATGAGTTGATCTAAATTTCTATTATTCATGTAATATTTACTTTTAGTTTTAGTTTAGTATTGAAAATTCAAGTATATATTTTTTTTGTCTAAAATTGTTGTAATTGCATCTTTTTAGTGTTAGTGGTGACATGATCCCTTTGTAGACTCCTGCCCGGCTAGCTTTTTGGGAAACCTTTTGTATTAGTCTTTTCTATTTTGTCATTCCATTTCATATATGTTTAAGTGAATTATTTTACCATGATATTAGTAAGGATCAAAATTCGAATAACATCGTGTTGTCATAAGTATTTGTTTAATAGATAAAACAAATCAATTTGAGAATTATAAAATCAATAATTGAAAATTTGTTAGAATTTTTTATTATTTAAAAAAATCAACTTCTATTTTTCTATTTTTATTACACCTTTAACGCAAGTTAAACTTTTGAAATGAACATGACCCGTTTACGCAAGTAATTGTCGACATAAATATGCCTTCAAAAAATATAAGTTTTGAATTATTGTGTTTCAAATTTGCTACTCTTATAATGATCAAAACTAACAAATTTGAATAACAACATATTATTAAAATATTTTCATCGATAATATATTGTTATTTTAAAATTAAAACAGTTGAAATTTATAGTTGAAAAAAACTTAAAAGTGTACATTAAAAAATAACCAAATAATATAACGTACCATATTTTAAAAAGAAATAACTATAGTTGTTATCGGGCTTGAGAAATGGTGACACATGTTTGCCATGAAAAGGAAGTTTATAAGGGGGTGACCAGAGTATTTATATTTGCACTATTGACGACATGGGAACAAATTTATCACGGGATAAAATTAATTGTTGCACCATCGACGCGGGGACAAATTTATCATCGTGCCATCGGCACGGGTACACCCTAGTATATATATATATGAGAAGGCTCACCTACATCATGCTCTATACATCACCCATGCATTATGCCTAATTCTAGGCCCTAAATTTATTTATTTTTCAAATTTTATATTTTTCTCTTGAAATTAACCTTCCAATCAACCCATATGCAAAAAATTAGGTCAAAATACATTCTGTAGCTATTTTTAAAAAATTCACAAAAACCTGTTAAAAATACCTTATTATAAGGGTCTGCGCCAACAGTTTTTTGTGGATTTTTTAAAAATAGCTAAAAAATGTATTTTGACCTAATTTTTTGCATATGGGTTGATTGGAAGGTTAATTTCAAGGGAAAAATATAAAATTTGAAAAAAAAGTTTTCAAGGGCCTAGAATTAAGTGTGATGTACAATGTGATGTATAGTTCATGATGTAGGTGAGCCTTCCCCTCTCTCTCTCTCTCTCTCCCTATATATATATATATATATGGTTATGCTCCGTGTCAACATTAATAATTCTTGCCCATCTGAAACAGTAGCCCCTTAAAGTGGGAATACTAAAATGCCATGTTGTAAATGAATAGATTACTTACCACTCTCCACCTCTACGAAGTCCCAACTTTGTAAACCCAGACCATGTATTTTTAATTACTTTATTTATCTTTATACACAAACCCTTTTTGTCTTCCTTCTGATTGTTTCTCCTTCTCCCTAGATTTTTATGTCTGGTTTTCTATGGAACCATCGCCCCAAACCCACTAGAAAACCTTAAGAGGGGTTGGATCTATGGTGAAGATGAACTTAGGGATTTAATCAGAGTGTATTTCAAAGGGATTTTTTTTGCAGGGATGATTTGAATTCTCCTTTCTATGATACATAAAAGTTCCCAAACGCTATTAGGTTTAGAGTTGTTGTGGAATGTGTATACTGGGCTTTTGATTTGAAGTATTCATAACAATGTTTATAGAGATGGTCTCATAATATATCAATTTTTGTTGTGCTACAACATTTTTCATGTTGAGATTTTGAAGGACTCTATGAAAAAGCATCGGGGTTTTCACAAGGTATGAAACTGCAATATCATTGTTATAATATGTTATAAAATGTTGTTTCTATTATTGCATTCTTATTGGGTATTTGGTTAAAAATACATATTTGTTACCTTTTTGGTTGCACCTTTTTTTTAATAGGGTTTGGATAGATCTCCTCTTTGCTTATCCCGGATTATATATCCGTGCCTATGTAATTTGGATCTGAGCAGCAATGTTAATTACCAAGATAAAATTCAGAAGATAACTCAATTATATATGTGTATGCCTTTTAATTCGGTGTCATGTGTTTTCCATTTTGCAGTTTCTATTATACCCATTAGAAATTGGTATGCATGAATATTGTTATGGTATTAAATTTCCGCATTTACCAAAAAATAATTCAATAACTCCTTATTTTGTTAGTTTTTTCTATTTGGTTTATTTTTAATGCGGTATTGAAGTGATTTCATCTAAGATTTAAGAACAACACTGTCTGGCATTTTAGTCAAGCTATCGAGACCATATAAACGCATGTTAGATTATCGCAATGAGAGTTTTACTTATTTTTAGATATTGAAATTTTAGATCTTCATATATATTATTTCTAACATTTCAATATACTAGTTACATGATATTTTTTTATGGGTGAAACTTTAGACTTGGGTGACATTGTCTCCTGTAAGTTTGGAGATTAAATGTGAGCAATATGTATTAAATTTTTTGGTATTGTCATTTTGTAATTACACTAATAATGTAATTTTTAGGTAGACCATCATTTGATGGTATCCATTTATTCATGATTTATGCTGATAACAAGCACTTATTTCTTACTCTTTCACCTTTCCCCTTTTGAAAGGTGAAATGATTTTCAATAAGCTTAGGTACTAGCCTTCTTAATGTTAAAACCAAACGCAAGTAATTTCAATCTATTTTGTTGGTTTTTGAAACTCTCACCCTCGCTTCCATCTTTGTAAATTAATCCTAATTTTCGTTTGTCAGGATTTTTTTAATGAACTTTAAATAATGAATTTTTGTGTTATTATTGTCGTGTTAAGTAAGTAAATTTCCATCAATGTATTCAATAATCATTTCTCAATCTTATGATTTTCAACATTTATTGGATTCCAGGTGTTGCCAATACTACAAATACATATATGGCATGATTCTATTTCATGCCTTTTATTTTTTATTGTTAGCATTCTAGGTGTTTGACAATATCAAACATATACATTTTTATGCAATAATTACTGCAATACAATAGTAGGAGAACTAATATCTATTCTATATGGTCATATAATAATATAGGTGTAGTCTTCCACGTAATTCACTTTTAATTTTGATGGTTGGCCGTGAGAGCTTAAAATTATATAGTAGAGTTATTATTATCAATTAACGATGAGTTTTACTCCATGTGCTCTTGGCATTGTTAATTTATTTTCCTGTTAAAATTACAGATTGCATTATTCATATTCATACCAGTAGATGCTCATGAAAACATTCGTACCATAAAGCTTTATCATGTAGTTATTTGTAGATGCAGTAGGAAGTTGTTGGTTCGAGTGGTTCGGCAGGTGATGGATAAGAACAGTGTTGACAGTTTTTCTCATGGGAATCATGTTTCTAATGGAGATATTCTGAAGGATGTCTAATGTAAACTTTGTTATGGATTTAGTCAATAAGTTTATAAGGACTGCATGTTCAAATAATATATATAAATGCTCATTGAAATGTTAACAAATGGATTTTTGTGATAACTTTGATGATGTTGAATTATCGAGAGTTTGTTTCATAATAAGTTGGTGTCTTTTTCCATCAGTTTGTCTGAAACATCATCTTGGGAATTATGTTGTGTCTGTTCGTTGGTTTGGAGTGGTTTAACACCCAAAACCTATCCATCTTCCTATACTAGTCCCCTATTTCAAGAGATTTGTTTATAGTCCATTAGTGCATGAAGGATGATTGATAATTCTCTGTTGTGAACACGGAATAGAGGTGTTTATATGTCAAAAAACCAAATGTGCACATTCATTTAAAGTTTATTGTTATTCATATATGTAATGTGTATTTTGGATGAAGTTTTTTTTCTAAATTTTAATTCAATAATCATTATAATAATAATATTCAATATGCTAAAAATTTATTCCTGGAAGACAGTAGCTAAGTGAACATCGTAAATTAAATAAATAAATATTTACGTGTATGGTCTTTTATCTTATTGTTACTAAATTTTGAGACAGTGTGAAGTTTTTGAATTCCACATGTATTTTAAGTATGATGTTTGATTTGTTATTATTCCCTCGTTGAAAAATATACGATTTTCTTGTCATAAATAAAGTCTAACCAATCCATACAAAAAAACGTGCATCGCGCGGGGATAAAACCTAGTGAAAGATAATACTCACAAGAGACTGTGCACGAGAGAGAGAATTAATTATTTGTAGAACTTTTGGTTACAGTAAGTAAATCAACAAAACAAGTAATCGATAATTGTACATCGATTAGTATGAATATGTGAGTGTGTTTGGGTAATACCCCGTATTTTTGGCAATATTTATTTTTGGGATTAATTAATTAAATGAAAATTAATTGGGAATTAATCCGGATAAAATACTAGCGAAATGTGAGTTGGTATTTGACTATATTGAGTATATATGATGATATATGAATATTGAATTATGAAATTGTCGTGAGATTGATATACGGCAATTTGGACATTTTATTGGGATGCGGGTGACAATCGCGTCAGGATATAATTATTTTATTTATAAAAGTGAAATTTAAATTATATTAACCATATGGTCGGTTTGAGTGCGCCAACGCGTCCGGAAGGGTCGAGATAGTCAGAAAACACTAGTCGGGGGTTTAGTTTGGGTCCCGGGGTATTTTTAGGCCATACCGGCAATATATAGGGGTAGTTTGGTAATTTTGCATTTTTGAGAAATAAAAGTGACGAAAATTAGTAAATTACATCTGATGTGGATTTGACCCACTAAACCCATTAACAACCCATATTAACCTAAAAGGCTACGTAGGTTATTAGAATTAGGTTTTCCAAAATTTCCCAAAGCAAACCCTCGCCACCATAGCCATTGGAGAAGAAAGCTTAGAGAGAGAGAGATAGAAGGGAATTATGCAGAAAGAGAGAGGGAACTTCTTCAAATCATCATCAAAATCAGAGATTGAGTGAAGGAAAGTGGTTTAACTTACGTTTTTATGTAGTAAATGCTTCTTCCATGCTTAGTCTATTCAATAACCATAATTAATTGGGAGATAGTTGAAAACCCATGAAACTGGAGTTGTTAATAAATTTTGGAGATAGGTTTGCATGTAGAAATGTTATTGGAAGATCGACTTAAGAGAAGTTTAAGTTTATGTGTTATAAAAACGGATTTATTTCTGGAAATTGATGATTTATAATCTTAGGATTCATGTTCTTGAAAATTTGGGGAAAAGTGTAGAGATTTGATGAATTGATGATGATTAGGATGAATTGACTCTTTAAAATACGTTAGTATATAACCTTGTTATGTTTAGGGATGATTAGAGACCTTAAAACATTGTTGGGACGAATTTTGGTTGAGATTTGAGGTGTAGAAATTGGTGAAAAACGAAAATTGGAAATCTAGGCTCGAAATTGGCCACTCGTTTAAGGACCTACCCAGGTCGTTCGAACGAGCTCGTTCGAACGAGATTCTAAAGAGTTGACCATTGACTTCTAACGAGGGTGAAGTTCGTTCGATGAAATCGTTCGAACGAGATCTCGTTAGAAAGCCACTTCGTTCGAACGAGATCTCGTTAGAAGACTCAGTTCATTCGAACAAAGTCTCGTTCGAACAGCCTCGTTCGAACGAGACTTCGAACGAGTTCACAGTTTAGGCTTTTTAGCCTGTTTTGATCCCGAGTGCCCCGTAACCTTGTGTATAGGTAGAGATAGCCTTTCCTTGATGAGTAATTGATATATTTGGGATGTTTGGGATATTATGAGGACTCAAACCTAGAAGTGTAGTTTGAACCTAAGGGAAAATATGAAGTATGACGTGAGTGTCTATTACGATGTGAGCGGTTGACAGCCTAATTTATTATATTAACCGGGAACGTATGAATTGTGTAGTATTATATGTCAGTACGAGAAGAGATATGTACCAATATATTATGGTGATTACTAAGACGTGTGCATACTTAGTATATGTATTGATTTTATGTGTATGACATACCTACCATACTTGCTATCATGGGAGGTTTGCGTTCGCTTAGGTCCCTGTAATCCTTGTGTTGCCCAGATTTAGACTGGTTACCTCGATGAACATAGGTCAGAGAAGGACTTATTGGGATGTTAATAAGTCTGCTGATCGTGGGAGCGCAGGTATGTGCGTGACCCATGTGATGTGACTGTGTTCGCCTCCATTATTTGTGTTGTTGTTATCTGTGAAATATTCCTGAGAGATTCGGAATATGTGATCCTTATGTACGTGATGTACCGGGATGGATAGCAGAGTATGCGTGCACCACAGCTTAGTCTCGGGGTGCTTATATTGTATATTTATGTTGTGGAAAATATACACTTAATAAAATGAGAACTTTCATATGGTATTGTGTGTATAACTATGGAATAACAAAAAGGGATAGTCTATAACGAGTTGTATTACTTTTATATGAGAACCTGAATTTACGTTAAGCCCCCTATTTAATTGAGATCGTTATAATGTTAATGGTAACCGAGTAATAAGGGTAGAACCTATGACAGTCTAGCTAGATATGATGTCACTTAGCTAGTGGTTTGTGTCATTTTAGATGGGTACTTACGTTAGGAGTGCACAGTTAGACGAGAGGTGAGAATTTCATGTGAGTGCACGTCCTAACATGTATTTTGCATTTAATGTTTTAAATGTTTTTAAAGCACTTGCAGGTTTTTAAAATATCTCCACATTCGGGCTTTGACCCGTTTGCTTTCAAATCTATTTTGTTGTAAAACCATTTTAGGTGCCCAGCCACAAGGACACCATGCTTAGGATTCTCATTCAGGTGACGAGCTGTAGCTGTTTGTGGAAGTTACAGGGATTTGCTTTTAGACGCTTCTATCATTTGAATTCCATGCTCAGTATTCCTTAGTTGTAGGGCATGTTGCCCAAATTCTATTAGAGACATTTCCATTTCAGTTTTTCAGACTTTGGCATGTATTAATTCAGTATTCAGTATTTCGTTACTTATTTCAGTTGTGGGGTTTGTTGTGAGGATTTTCCCTCCGGATTTATTTATATCATGTGATGGTTATTCTAGTATTTCGTTATGGTGAATGGTGATATTATTCTTGCTTTAAATCTTTTACTGCATGTTAATCAGACGTTAATTGAAATTTGACAACTACTTTTTAAATACTAGGTGGTTAGTAATAATAAAATGTTTTCGACAGTGATGCTATTAACTGAGCCAACTTGGCATTTTGATTTAATTTAATAAAGGAGTAGCTACCCGGTATTTAATTAGTCGGGGTGTCACAGGTGGTATCAGATCATCAGGTTCAAGTGTCCTTTAGGATCTGTATGGCTATTATGTTTCCGCTAAGTTTTCTTTGATATAGAGCCCTATATTTTAGGACTGTCGTACTCTTTTTGTGTATGCTTCGTTCTTCAGCTATTTTAAGTTTATAAACTGTGAACTTATAAACTTTATTCTTATTTCAGATGCCTCCACGATGTGCACGATGAGTTCCCAGGGATGCAACGCTAGAACCCCAGCCCGCTCCAGTTCAGGGCACGATGAACGCCGCTGAGGTTACAGCCATTGTAGCCCAAGCGGTAAATGCCGCAATTGCCGTAGTTCAGCAGGCACCGCCTCAGGCGCCGGTTGTCGCGCCAGTACAGGCAAATGCATTCCCGTCTGCTTGGGAACGTGTACGTGATGATTTTCAGAAAGCGCATCCGCCAGAGTTTGCAGGTAGCTCAGATGTGGTAGTCTCGAGCCAGTGGAGGAAGGATATGCAGAGGCAATTGAGGATGTATGAGTGCACGGAAGTTCAAAAGCAGGTGCTAGCTACTTTCAAGCTAGTTGGATCTGCACTGCAGTGGTGGGAGTCTATTACCACCGTGGAGGAGAGGGATACTCTCACTATTCAGGACTTTTGGGTGCGGTTTGACCGCAAGTACTTTCCGTCAGGTGTTCACATGGAAATGAGGAGGAAACTGATGAATCTGAAGCAGGAGGGTAAGACCGTGGCCGGGTATGAGGCCGAGTTCACGAATCTGTTGAATATCGTTCCAGATGAGATACCGACAGAAAAGAAGAAGATTGAGAAATTCACCGACGGGTTGACTTGGAGGATCCATCAGCATCTATTAGGGAACCTTTCGTTGGCCACTTATTCTGATGTGGTTAACGTTGCTTTGTTACATTTCTAGGATCACCGCTTTTATATGACTGAGGGCAAGAGATCTGGAGAGTCTAGCCATCAGGGCAGGACTGGAGGACATGGTGCTAGTGGGGCACAATCTGTTCAGGGGCAGAGACAGGGTGAGCAGGGTTCCCAGCAGGGGGATCAGAAGAGGTTCAGATCAGGGAATTATACGCATGGACATGGAGGTTTCTGTCAGGGCCATCAGGGTCCAAACGGCCATCAGGGCTAATAGGGGCAGAATGGTCAGCATCAGTTTCAGCAGGGCCAGCAGGGCCAGTGGAGGAATGGTAACGGCCACCAGGGCCGGGGGCAGCAGGGACCGAGAGGGGGGAACTTTCCGGGGAAGTGTTTTGTTTGTGGCAAGACTGGCCATAAATGCCAGGACTGTCCTGATAGAGGCAGGGCCCCGCAGCAGCAGTAGGGTGCTCGACATGAGCCACAGAGGCCACTCTTTCCACCAGCACTCCCAGCTCCAGCCCAGGTGCCAGCTCTTCCAGCCATTCCAGCAGTTCCTGTACAGCAGGGACAGTTACAGTATGGACGTGTCTATAACGTCCACCAGGCAGCAGCTCCGCAGGCACCACCCGCGATTGAGGGTACGTTTCCTATCCATGGCACTATGGGTCGGGTATTGTTTGATACGGGGGCTACACAGTGTTTTATAGCTACACATTTCGCGAAGTCTTTAGGGTTGTTAGCCATAACGGAGAGCACAGTGATGTGTGTCGACTCACCATTGGGGAATGGGTCACTTATTTTCTTTATATGCCGGGGAGTGGGGGTAGAGATTGGTGGTTTGGTATTACCTGCAGACATGTTGGTATTAGATATGTATGTGCACGATGTGATTATCGGTATGGATTGGCTCGTAGTTTATAGAGCCATGATTGATTGCTTCAGTGGGAGCATTATTTTTGCCATTCCGGGGCAAGAGATGTTTGTAGTGGCGATGCCTCGCCCAGAGGGAGGTTCGACCGCTCATCTGTATTACATAGAGGAGGATACCTCTAAGGAGGTTGTGATTCCTTTAGATTCGATCCCAGTTGTTAGGGAGTATTCGGATGTGTTTTAGGAGATTCCAGGCCTACCCCCCAGTCGAGAGATAGACTTTGTGATAGATTTACTGCCAGATACTAGACCTATAGCACGCGCACCGTACCGTATGGCTCCGGCAGAGATGCGAGAGCTACGAGATCAGATAGAGCAGCTGTTAGGTCAGTGATTTAATCGCATGAGTACCTCACCTTTGGGCACTCCAATTTTGTTTGTGAAGAAGAGGGATGGATCACTAAGATTGTGTGTGGACTACCGGGAGTTGAACAAGGTCACGATACGGAATAAGTATCCGTTGCCTTGAATCAATGACCTATTTGACCAGTTGAGAGGAGCTTCTTTCTTCTCGAAGATTGATTTGAGATCGGGATACCATCAGCTGCGTATCAGGGAGGAGGATGTTTCGAAGACTGCGTTCTTGTCGAGATATGGTTCTTACGAGTTTCGGGTTATGCCTTTTGGTTTGACCAACGCTCCAGCAGTTTTTATGGACTTGATGAATAGAGTGTTCAGGGATTTCCTAGATCAGTTTGTCATTGTCTTCATTGATGATATTCTGGTTTACTCCCAGACAGAGGAGGAGCACGCCGAGCATTTGAGGCAAGTTTTGCAGACACTACGTCAGAACGAGTTGTATGCAAAATATGAGAAATGCGGGTTTTGGCTGAAGGAGGTCCAGTTTTTGGGACACATTATTTCCGACCGGGGGATATCTATTGATCCAGGGAAGGTATCCGCGGTGAGGGAGTGGGGACAGCCCACGACACCGACTGAGATTTGTAGTTTCTTGGGCCTAGCAGGATACTACAGGAGGTTCATTTGGGGATTTTCAAAGATAGCGGGTCCTTTGACACATCTGACTCGTAAAGGTGTGCCGTTCATTTGGAGTGATGCCTGTCGGTTGGCATTTGATGAGTTAAAGGAAAAATTGACCTCAGCACCTGTGTTAGCTTTGTCGAGACCGAGAGTTGAGTATTTGGTTGACACCAATGCGTCTTTGTAAGGACTTGGAGTTGTATTGCAGCAGGAGATACAGGCCATAGCTTAGGCTTCCCGTAAGCTTAAGCCTAATGAGAAAAATTACCCCACGCATGATTTGGAGTTGGCGGCAGTGGTATTTGCCCTACGGATTTGGAGGCACTATCTTTTGGGGGAGAAGTTCCAATTGTTCATGGACCACAAGTCCCTACAGTACCTGTTCACGCAGAAGGAGTTGAACATGCGGCAAAGGAGGTGGCTTGAGTTTGTGAAGGACTACCAGTTCGATATCCAGTATCACCCGGGTAAGGCTAACGTGGTAGCAGACGCGTTGAGCCGTAGGCCAGCAGATGAGGTGGCAGGGGTGTGGAAGGCAAAGTGGAAGGAGTTGGGACACGAGGATGCAGTGGCCCGATCTTTCCTGTCTGTGATGAACGTTACACCGTAGATTGTCATGAAGGTAGTACGGGCACAGGCTAATGACTCGTTCTGTCAGGAGCAGATAGTTCGATTACTAGCAGAGGGAGCCTAGTCCTATACCGTTAGCTCAGACGGGGGATTACGCTTCAATGGGAGATTGGTGGTTCCGGAAGGGGAGGAATTGCGATATGAGGTGATGGCAGAATCGCACGGCTCACGATTCACGATACATCCCAGAGGGGACAAAATGTACCAAGACATGAGACGCCAGTATTGGTGGAGCGGTATGAAGAGAGATATCGCTGTGTTTGTTTCGAAATGCGCCACTTGTCAGCTAGTAAAAGTGGATCATCAGAGACCGACAGGACTTCTACAGCCATTGGAGGTTCCGAGGTGGATGTGGGAGAGCATATCCATGGAGTTTATCACGGGGTTGCCTACGTCGCAGCGGGGTCACGACTCCGTTTGGGTAATTGTGGACAGGTTGTCCAAAGTCGCTCACTTTTTACCCGTAAGGACTGACTACACTACGGGACAGTATGCCCAGCTCTTCATTTCAGAGATTGTGAGACTTCACGGTGTGCCCCTAAATATCGTGTCTGACAGAGACAAGATATTTGTTTCGCGGTTTTGGGAGAGTTTCCAGGAGGCCATGGGCACGGAATTGCGGTTGAGTACAGCTTATCATCCGCAGACCGATGGGAAGACCGAGCGCACAAATCAGATGTTGGAGGACATGCTACGCATGTGCATTATTGACTTTGGAGGTGGATGGGAGCAATACCTTCCACTAATAGAGTTTGCTTATAATAACTCCTACTAGTTCACTATTGGCATGGCTCCGTTTGAGGCGTTATACGGTAGGCCTTGTCGTTCCCCAGCATGTTGGTTGGAGGTGGGGGAAAACAAACTACTTGGGCCGGAAGTGATTCAGGATACTTCGGCAAGGATTGAGATGATTCGGAGTCGCATTCGGGTAGCTCAAGACCGGCAGAAGAGTTATGCTGATGCTTAGAGATCTTTCAGGGAGTTCCAAGTGGGGGACCAGGTTTTGCTCAGAGTATCTCCTATGAAGGGGATTATGCGTTTCGGGAAAAAGGGGAAGTTGGCACCGAGGTATGTGGGGCCGTTTCCTATTATTGAGCGGATTGGACCAGTTGCGTATAGACTCGGGTTACCGGAGCATTTACACCGGATTCACGATGTGTTTCATATTTCCTCACTAAGGAAATATCTCAGAGACGATTTGGCTCAATCTCACATCGCTTTGGAGGAGATTGATCTACAACCTGATAGCTCCTACGAGGAGGGGTCGATTGCTATTTTGGACCGAAGTGAGAGGAAGCTGCGGTCAAAGATAGTTCCGTTAGTGCGTGTTCAGTGGCGACATCACAATGTCGAGGAGTCCACATGGGAACGCGAGGATGAGATGCGTGAACGTTATCCAGAGATGTTTTTATTAGGTACTTTCTAGTTCCGAATTTCGGGGAGAAATTCTGTTATTAGGGGGGAAGTATGTAATACCCCGTATTTTTGGCGATATTTATTTTTGGGATTAATTAATTAAATGAAAATTAATTGGGAATTAATCCGGATAAAATACTAGCGAGATGTGAGTTGGTATTTGACTATATTGAGTATATATGATGATATATGAATATTGAATTATGAAATTGTCGTGAGATTGATATACGACAATTTGGACATTTTATTGGGATGCGGGTGACAGTCGCGTCAGGATATAATTATTTTATTTATAAAAGTGAAATTTAAATTCTATTAACCATATGGTCGTTTTGAGAGCGCCAACGCGTCCGGAAGGGTCGAGATAGTCAGAAAACACTAGCCGGGGGTTTAGTTTGGGTCCCGGGGTATTTTTAGGCCATACCGGCAACATATAGGTGTAGTTTGGTAATTTTGCATTTTTGAGAAATAAAAGTGACGAAAATTAGTAAATTATATCTGATGTGGATTTGACCCACTAAACCCATTAACAACCCATATTAACCTAAAAGGCTACGTAGGTTATTAGAATTAGGTTTTCCAAAATTTCCCAAAGCAAACCCTAGCCACCATAGCCATTGGAGAAGAAAGCTTAGAGAGAGAGAGATAGAAGGGAATTCTGCAGAAAGAGAGAGGGAACTTCTACAAATCGTCATCAAAATCAGAGATTGAATCAAGGCAAGTGGTTTAATTTACGTTTTTATGTAGTAAATGCTTCTTCCATGCTTAGTCTATTCAATAACCATAATTAATTGGGAGATAGTTGAAAACCCATGAAACTGGAGTTGTTAATAAATTTTGGAGATAGGTTTGCATGTAGAAATGTTATTGGAAGATCGACTTAAGAGAATTTTAAGTTTATGTGTTATAAAAACGGATTTATTTCTGGAAATTGATGATTTATAATCTTAGGATTCATGTTCTTGAAAATTTGGGGAAAAGTGTAGAGATTTGATGAATTGATGATGATTAGGATGAATTGACTCTTTAAAATACGTTAGTATATAACCTTGTTATGTTTAGGGATGATTAGAGACCTTAAAACATTGATGGGACGAATTTTGGTTGAGATTTGAGGTGTAGAAATTGGTGAAAAACGAAAATAGGAAATCTGGGCTCGAAATTGGCCACTCGTTAGAAGACCTGCCCAGTCGTACGAACGAGCTCGTTGGAACGAGATTCTAACGAGTTGACCATTGACTTCTAACGAGGGTGAAGTTCGTTCGATGAAATCGTTCGAACGAGATCTCGTTAGAAAGCCACTTCGTTCGAACGAGATCTCGTTAGAAGACTCAGTTCGTTCAAACGAAGTCTCGTTCGAACAGCCTCGTTCGAACGAGACTTCGAACGAGTTGATAGTTTAGGCTTTTTAGCCTGTGTTGATCCCGAGTGCCCCATAACCTTGTGTATAGGTAGAGATAGCCTTTCCTTGATGAGTAATTGATATATTTGGGATGTTTGGGATATTATGAGGACTCAAACCTAGAAGTGTAGTTTGAACCTAAGGGAAAATATGAAGTATGACGTGAGTGTCTATTACGATGTGAGCGGTTGACGGCCTAATTTATTATATTAACCAGGAACATATGACCGGTGTAGTATTATATGTCATTACGAGAAGAGATATGTACCAATATATTATGGTGATTACTAAGACGTGTTCATACTTAGTATATGTATAAATTTTATGTGTATGATATACCTACCATACTTGCTATCACGGGAGGTTTGCATTCGCTTAGGTCCCTCTAATCCTTGTGTTGCCCGGATTTAGACTGGTTACCTCGATGAACATAAGTCAGAGAAGGACTTATTGGGATGTTAATAAGTCTGCTGATCGTGGGAGCGCAGGTATGTGCGTGACCCATGTGATGTGACTGTGTTCGCCTCCATTATTTGTGATGTTGTTATCTGTGAACTATTCCTGAGAGATTCAGAATATGTGATCCTTATGTACGTGATGTACCGGGATGGATAACAGAGTATGCGTGCACCACAGCTTAGTCTCGGGGTGCTTATATTGTATATTTATGTTGTGGAAAATATACACTTAGTAAAATGAGAACTTTCATATGGTATTGTGTGTATAACTATGGAATAACAAAAAGGGATAGTCTATAACGAGTTGTATTACTTTTATATGAGAACCTGAATTTACGTTAAGCCCCCTATTTAATTGAGATCGTTATAATGTTAATGGGAACCGAGTAATAAGGGTAGAACCTATGAAAGTCTAGCTAGATATGATGTCACTTAGCTAGTGGTTTGTGTCATTTTAGATGGGTACTTACGTTAGGAGTGCACAGTTAGACGAGAGGTGAGAATTTCATGTGAGTGTACGTCCTAACATGTATTCTGCATTTAATGTTTTAAATGTTTTTAAAGAACTTGCAGGTTTCTAAAATATCTCCACATTCGGGCTCTGACCCGTTTTCTTTCCAATCTATTTTCTTGTAAAACCATTTTAGGTACCCAACCACAAGGACACCATGCATAGGATTCTCATTCAGGTGACGAGCTGTAGCTGTTTGTGGAAGTTACAGGGATTTGCTTTTAGACGCTTCTATCATTTGAATTCCATGTTCAGTATTCCTCAGTTGTAGGGCATGTTGCCCAAATTCTATTAGAGACATTTCCATTTCAGTTTTTCAGACTTTGGCATGTATTAATTCAGTATTCAGTATTTCGTTACTTATTTTAGTTGTGGGGTTTGTTGTGAGGAGTTTCCCTCTGGATTTATTTATATCATGTGATGGTTATTCTAGTATTTCGTTATGGTGAATGGTGATATTATTCTTGCTTTAAATCTTTTACTGCATGTTAATCAGACTTTAATTAAAATTTGACAACTACTTTTTAAATACTAGGTGGTTAGTAATAATAAAATGTTTTCGACAGTGATGCTATTAACTGAGCCAACTTGGCATTTTGATTTAATTTAATAAAGAAGTAGCTACCCGGTATTTAATTAGTCGGGGTGTCACAGTTTGTCCATATATTCTTCCAATCAATTTAATAAATAAATAATATAATCGAAATTCATTGAACATAAAAAAATTGAGGCCTTCAATGTAAATTAAAAAAAATCACGTGCTCATAACCGAACCTCAAATTCTACTCGCCATCTTTGTCAAAAGTAAAAAGAATGTACTTGTAAAAAATTGCGAAAAGAATTTACATCCAAATATTAGAAATGGTTTAAATTCAATATAACTAACATCAAATTGGCATCATCCCTTTTCCCTGATAAAATTGGCAACTGGCCTCTTTTTACCATGAATTATTGTGTGTGTGTGTGTGTGTGTGTGTGTGTGTGTGTGTATTCTATTAATTTTGTAATGATCAAATCGCAGAGCCGAACAACCGATATTCGTCTTGTTCATTTTTTCCCTTCTTTCCCGAGCCAAATAATTAAGCTAAGTATTGATCGGCTCCTTCATATCATCCAAGTCATGCCCATACCTATTCTTGACCATATCTCCCTATTATCCTGACTTAAGTATTATGGAAATCCCTACATGATTGGGTCTGGTTTGTGTCCTCATCCTGGCCCAAACTGGGATCGGAGATCTCCCCTACCTAGCCGATCAAGATCCTCAATAGTAAAGAGAAAGAAGACGATCAAAACATGACTCACTATAGGTTCGATATATCCACTTCCTTTAGTTAGTTACGTCTAATAGGGTGCCTAGCTGTTGTTGTCCTCTTTCCCACACGAGGATGGTTGTTAATCCTGATATGAAGGTGTTAAGGTGGTCTATCCTGACCTATCTATGAATAAATAAATCCCTCTCTACAAATAAATAAAATATCCAGAAGCGTCTTTAGTTGGATTTTCTTTAAGGCCTTTAAGGCATCGTGTTAAGGAGGGATTTGAATAAAAACTAGATTTTTGGGTCAAGGGAATGAATCCACTCCTCAGTCGGGACTCGTTTCAAGACGGGCTTCATGAAAATCAATCACATGGTAGGAGGGTATAGGGGGATTTGGCCTACCAAATGCAGGCTCGGGTGGGGGAAATGAGATTACTAAGGACATACAAGTAGATATCTCATGGTGTATGTTGTTTGCGGATGATATAGTTTTAGTATACGCTTCAAAGGAAAATTTAACCAAGAAAATAGAGACTTGGAGAAATACCTTAGAGTCTAAGAGAATGAAAATCAGTAGAAATAAAACTGAATATATGAAATGTAAATTTAATAATGAGTCGTCTGATAGCATAATGTTAAAGATTGCAGAAAAATTGATAAACCAAATAAATAATTTTCGTTACTTGGGTTCAGTGATATAGAGTAATGAGGATATTTATGAGGATGTTATGAGTATAATAGTAACTGGATGGATGAAATGGAGACAAGCGAGTGGGGCATTATTGATATGCCATAAATCTACCTGACAATTCAGAGACGCCAACCTCGGAATATGAGAAGGCTCCTGGCTGGCTTCTGGCACACTCGTCCTACACAAGGTCGGCCATGGCCGACATTACTAGTCACCTCAGTCGGGCCACATCATAGACGACCTACCTCATTCATCAACCTCGGTTGGGAACGAGCCGAGGTAGCAGGGACCACCACAATCGTGATCAACCTTGGCCGGGAGTCAACCGACGTGCCAAGTACTCCAACATAACCTCGGCCCAAGACGATGTTATAACTCCACCTGCCTTACCTCAGCTTTCCTACTAAGCTAAGATCATCATGAATAACCTCGGATTGAGCAGCAGCCAGACTTCACCAACCTCGTACTCTTCCAGGCCGATGTTGGTACTAATCGAAGATAGCCGAGCATTTACACACATATGTATAGGTTGGAACACATGGAAAAATCTGTTATGACCGAATTATTCCCTCCACGTGAGGGAATATTGAGGTCATCCTTACTTAGTTGAGATCAGCCAGGTGACACTCTCATACTGGCTCGATGCTCATGCACATGCTCATTGTATGCTTGGGGGGTACATTACAACCCCAAGCACTATATATAGAGGTCATCCTCTACCTTGTAAAGGGATCCAAAATTAACTACCCTAGATGAAACTCTGTCCAATTATACAGTAGAGAGAGAAAGCTTAAGAGATTGTATCCATGGCCGTTAGTGCCTTATTCTAGTGACCTTACTCACTCACTTATAGAGTGGACGTAATAAAAAATTGGATGAACCACTTAAACATTTGTGTTCATCCTCTTCTCCTCATCTCTATCTCTTATATTTAATCTACTCTTGTGCTACCATTGTTAACATTGATTTAAGCTTACAAACACCTTGGAGGGTGGTGTTATTTTCAGCATCATCATTTTAGTGCCGTCTGTGGGAACGAGAGGCCATCTCTTCCTTATTTTCTGCTTAACCTCGCCGGAGACTCGGGTGGTGAACCAGGCCTCACCCCTTGCGTGGAGCTATTTCACCATTGAAAGAGGTCCATTAAGGTACTAAGATCATATGCTTCTTAAGCTCTTTAGTTTTAACGTATGGTACCGGAGTTTCCACCACCACTTCCACCACTTGGTGCTGAAGGACCTAGTTCCATCCACCACCACCCCAGTCCGAAATGGCTGAGGTGGCAACAGCCTTGAGGTCTTTGGATGCAACGCAACAAGTGATGAAGGAGCAATTTGCACAACTCAGTCAAAATATGATGAGACCATCTGGGGTCTCACCGGAGATGATTACTTTGGCAACTGCTCAACTCCATCTTGAGGCCAGGGGACCACCCCAGACACCACAGAAAGACAAACCTACACTTCTTTGGAGGAGGGACGTTGCTGACCCAAGGAATTTTCATCTAGGGAGGTAAGGACACCCTTGCCCAGAGGATAGGTATGATGATTTGGAGGCAGAAGACACTCCATATGATTGTTAGGAGCCATATGAGGTTTCAAATAACACCATGCACCCTATCCAAAAGAGCCGAGGTTGTGGAGGTAGAAGAGATGAAGGTTCCCAACAAAGATGATCATCTTTTGATCGACTGAGCAGAGGGTCGGCCTTTGAAAGGATCGTCCCAGTAAATGACCTGAGGTAGAGGTTATCAAGGTCACGAAGTGCCGCTAGATCTCAAAGGGGAGATGTGGAACATCGGCCTCATCATGGCCGACCTCAGCAGGGTCGACCCCATCCGGGACGAGACAGGGATCAAGAGGGAGTCAACAACCGACGTTGTGCTGCGGCTGGGGAACCCTCAGTTCACCCCTTGGAAGTGGCTGGGGACAACCTCATCCATGACGACATTGCGAGACCATGGAATGACTCCATTCAATGCCTTGAAGATAAGATAGGAGACCTCTTCAAAAGCCGAGACCCATTACAAAGAGGGTTCTCAGAGGGTTCTCCATTTGTGGCCAATATAGTGATCTTCCTAACCCCTGCCAAGTTAAAGCCACCTAAGGTGTCTCACAAGTATGATGGTAGCAGCAACCCTGTATATCATATTGAGATGTACCAGTCTGCGGTGGACATTTACTCAATACCAGATGAGATGAAGTGTTGGGCCTTCTATGGGACTTTCACGGGAGCTGCACACATCTAGTTTACCTCTCTTCTAAAGAACTCAATAGATAACTTTAAGGGTTTGGATGAACGGTTCATCCACAATTTCTGATTTGGATTAAGACCTTAAAAGAAGACTACTAATCTGCTATATGTCAAACAAGGTAAGAATGAGAGCCTAAGCGACTACATCGCAAGCTTCAATAAAGAAAAACTAGAGGTTGAAGATTACGAAGAGAATATAGCTATGACCGCTCTCATAAGAGGTCTCCAGAAAGGGAAGTTGTTTTGGAAACTCGCAGAAGACCCTCCCAAGTCCATGGCAGAGTTATTGGCAACTGCGGGTAAGGTCATGAACGTTGAAGAGGCCATGACCGCAAAGTATGAGGATTATAATGACAGTGGCAGTGGTAAGTTCCAAAGAAAGAAGGATGGAAAGAAGAGGTCAGCTGACGACAAGTTTACACGCTATAGCCCTCTAACTGTGAGCTGCGAACACATCATCAATGAGATCAAGAATGACCGGTCTTTGATATGGCCAGAGAAGCTGAAGGCTCCTCCACATAAGAGGAAAAATAACTTTTGGTGCGAGTTCCACCAAGACCATGGCCATGTGACAGACAAGTGCTTCGCCTTAAAGGATGAAATCCAAAAGATGTTGAAATCCAGAAAGTTGATGAAGTATGTTGATACAAAGACTCCTAAGAGGGAAAGAGATAACCTAAAAAGAAGAGAAATGACATATGTCACGACGATACTCCAACAAGAAGAGATGATGACTCGGATGGTGACGATGAAGACAATCTAGACCTCCCCTCAAAAGATGACAATGTCCTAGTAAGGAGGGTTTGTATGATCTCCTTCGGTGTTAATACCATATACGGAGGATTTACAGGGGGTGGCTCTGAAGTGGCTGACTGAAAAACTCATGTGGCAGAGGCCAAGTCAGTGGCCAAAGTAGAGGTGGTAAATCTGGCGTCTTCAGAGGCCAAGCAGAAGAGAAAGAAAGTGGATATTAACCCTCTTATAGTCGGGTTATCCCGACTCAACTTCAAAGGCATCTTAGCTCCGCATGATGATCCTTTGGTAATTACAAAAAGAGTGCATGGATGTGAGGTACATATAATTCTTGTAGATGGAGGAAGTTCAACAGATGTGATGTTCTGTCATTGTTTCAAAAGCCTAGGCCTTAGCAGAGTAAGGCTGGTACCTTATCATCATCCGTTAATGGACTTCAGTGGTGAAAAAGTCCATCCATTGGGCATGTATGATATGGATGTGTGAATGGGAGATGAGTGGCCTAAGAGGTTGACCCAAAAGATCAATTTTTTCATTATGGACAAAAACGTCTTCTCGGTCTATAACCTCATAATAGGAAGAGTAACCCTTAAGGAGTTTGAGGCCGTGCCGTCGACGGTCCACTAGATGCTAAAATTCTAGACCCCCTATGGGGTAGGGGAGGTGCAGGGTGACCAGACCATAGCAAGAGAATGCTACTTCAACTCATCCGAAGAGAGAGAGGCCCGTAAGAGAATAACCACCACGTACAACATAGATACACTTGACCCTAGTGATAAAACGAAGTTAAACAAAGGAGAGGCCACGGAAGAGGTAGAATCCATCATCCTTAATGAGTACGAACCAAAAAACAATGTCCAGGTCGGTAAGGCCTTAAAAGAGGAGATCAAAGAAGAGATGATAAATTTCTTGAGGAAAAGGCATAGTGTCTTCGCTTGGAGCCACGCAGACATGCCTGGCATCGACCTGGAGGTTATGTGCTACAAACTCAATGTAGCAGAGGATTTTAGGACAATCAAACAAAGACGAAGAGTTTACTCTAGGTAAAAGTATGACGTCATCAGAAAAGAGGTCAAGAAATTAGAAGAGGCGAAATTCATCAGGGAGGTTATATACCCAGAGTGGTTATCAAACGCCGTCATTGTGCCCAAGGCTAGTGGAAAATGGAGGATGTGCGTAGATTTCACCGACCTGAACAAGTCTTGCCCTAAAGATAGTTATCCCTTACCTCAGATCGATCAGATGGTAGATGCCAAGGCAGGGCATGAGCTCATGAGCTTTATGGACGCGTATTCTAGCTATAAATAGATCATCATGGATGCTGAAGATTCAGAGAAGATAACCTTCATCACCGATAAGGGGACATATTGCTATAAGGTTATGCCCTTCGGCTTGAAAAATTCAAGGGCAACGTATCAACATCTTGTAAATAAGATGTTTAAAAATCAAATTGGCAAGACTATGGAGGTGTATGTAGATGATATGTTGACAAAGAGATTAAAGGCCTGCACTCACGTGGCAGACCTAGAAAAGACCTTCGATACCAAGGACATGTACATAATGAAACTCAACCCCGTGAAATGCATCTTCGGAGTAGGAGTTAGAAAATTTCTTGGATCCATTGTCAATCAGAGAGGAATAGAGGAAAACCCTAAGAAGATCAAGCCTTTGTTAGACATGAAGACACCAAGAAGTATCAAGGAAGTTCAGAGGCTCACTAGAAGAGTAGCTGCACTCAACATATATGTTTATAGAGTAATGGACAAGTGTCTTTCGTTCTTTAACGTGCATTGAAAGGCATTCGAATGGTACAAAAAGTGTAATGAGGCTTTTAATCAGCTCAAGTCCTACCTCGAATCTCCCCCGCTCTTATCTCAGCCCATAGTGAGAGAAGAGTTGTGTGTTTATCTAGCAGTCTCTAAGTTAGCTATAAGAGCGGCCATAGTATGGGAAGACGTTGGGGTGCAAAGGCCTGTGTACCTCAATAGTAAGGCCCTTCAGGGTCTGAACAAAACTATCCTCGAATGGAAAAATTGGCCAACACTTTGATACAAGCTTCGAGGAAGATGAAAACCTATTTTCAAGCACACTCTATGGTCATCCTCACTGACTCTCCACTTAGGCAAGTCCTCCATAAGCCTGAGAAGTCAGGCAGGTTAATGACCTGGGCCGTTGAGTTGGAGAGTATGACCATACTTATCAAACCAGGGTGTCCATCAAAGGGCAGGCACTTGCAGATTTTGTTGCTGAGTTCATGTGGGAAGAGACTGAAGTTGAGAACAATCCAGTGATCGCAGAGGGATCAAATAGTAACGTCTTCTAAGAATCAAAAGATTTTGTGCCCAACAAAGCCAGAAATGGAGTCGCCGAGAATGAGGATGACAGGTACCTCTTCAAGCAAGGAGCCCTGTCAGAGGGGAGCTTCTCGACGAATGAAGATGTTTGGAACCTCTTTGTTAATAGGTCTTCTTGCGAAAGTGGAAGTGGTGCAGGGCTCATATTCTCAGCTCCGGATGGTACCAACGTTGAATATGCACTAAGGTTCAACTTCAAGGCATCAAATAACGAGTCAGAATATGAGGCCATGATAGAAGGTCTCTCCTTGGCAAACACCCTTAGGGTTGTTCGACTCCTACTTCACAGTGACTCAAGGTTAGTTGTCAACCAAGTGTTTGGAGTCTATGAGGCCAAAGATTAAAGGATGTCCAAATACCTGAAGAGGGTAAGAATGATGCTAGAAGGTTTTGAAGAGGTAAAAATGAAGAGGTTACCTCGACAAAACAACATCCACACAGATGCACTAGCAAGGTTAGCTTTAGCGACAAGGATAGACATTAGAAGGACAGTACCAGTCTAGATCCTTCTCAATCCGACCATTGAAGAAGATGAGGTTACCAACCCTTTCCTCAACTTAAACCTAAGGGACTCATGGATGGACCCCCTCATTAGATATATCAGAGAGGGAGAGCTTCCTGAATCGAAGCTAGAGAGGAGGAAACTGAGGTACAGAGCTGCAAAGTACTCAATAGTAGGAGATATCTTATATAAGAAAGGATTTATATTACCTCTCCTCAGATGCGTTCATCCCACAGAGGTTCCCCGCGTCCTATAGGAGGTTCATGAGGGTTCTTGCTCCAGTCACATATGAGGAAGACCTTTGGCCAAGAGGATTATCATGCAGGGATACTAGTGGCCGACCTTGGCCAAGGATGTTGCAGCCTACATAAAGAGGTGTGATAAATGCCAAACATTATCCACTATCCCCCATCAACCTCATCAACCTATGTCATCAATCAGTTCCCCTTGTCCATTCGCAGTATGGGGGATTGACTTGGTGGGTCCTTTGCTTAGGGCTGCGAACAATTACCGATTTCTAATACTAGTGATTGATTACTTCTCCAAATGGTTGGAGGCCGAGCCGATGATCACGGTCACAGAACAGAAGAGCTTTCGGTTTATCTAGAAGAGCATCATATGTAGACATGGCCTCCCTAACACCCTCATCTCAGATAATGGAACTCAGTTTAAAAATTCTTCCTTGGAGAAGTATTGAGAGAGAGTTGGAATTAAGAAATTTTTCTCTTCTCCTGGCTGACCTTAGGCAAACGGTCAGACAGAAGTCACGAATAGATCAATCCTCAATGGGATCAAGAAGAGGTTAGAAGAAGCTGAGGGGAGATGGACTAAAGAGGTTTATGATGTGTTATGGGCCTACAGAACAACGGTTAGGACGCCAACGGGGGAGACCCCATTTATGTTAGCACATGGCTTAGAAGCAGTCATACCAACAGAGGTGGGACTCTCCACTCAAAGAGTCCAGACCTATGACCCCAATAAGAATGGGGAAGAGAAAAGACTTGACCTAGATTTGGTTGAGGAAAGAAGGGAAGACGCTGAGATCAGACATGCAGCCTACTAGTAGAGAATAACAAAATTCTACAACCAAAGGGTGAAATCGAGGCCCATAGCCGTAGGAGACCTAGTGCTGAAAAAGATGTTGCAGAAGGTAACCAAGCTTCACCCAAATTGGCATGACCCATACAAAGTAATCGAGGAGGATGTACCCGGGACCTATAGGCTAGAAAACCTTGAAGGGGAACCTTTCTCCAATCCATGGAATGCTGATCATCTGAAAAAATATTACATATGATGTTGTAATAGTATCTATGTAAATGTATCAACTTATGAATAGATTATTAATGAGAAGATCAGTTTTCGTGTCAATTGTTGGTTCATTATGCTTTCGTGACAAGGTCTGAGGTGATATCATACTCAGATGACCTAAGACCTTAAACATCATTAATTTGGTCAAAATTTTATGTGGGTAACATCTTAGTTGATGACCTCAGACCTTAAAATATCATAATTTGGTGACAAGGTCTGAGGTGATATCACACTTGGATGACCTCAGACCTTAAACATCATTAATTTGGTGAAAAATTTATGAGGGTAACATCTTAGTTGATGACCTCAGACTTTTATCATCATTAATTTGGTGACAAATTTATGGGGGTAACATCTTAGTTGATGACCTCAGACTTTAAAACATCAAAATTTGGTGATAAAGTCTGAGGTGATATCATACTCGGATGACCTCAGACCTTAAACATCATTAATTTGGTGAAACATTTATGTGGGTAACATCTTAGTTGATGACCTCAGACCTTAAAACATCATAATTTGGTGACAAGGGGTGAGGTGATATCATACTGGGATGACCACAAACCGTAAACATCATCAATTTGGTGAAAAATTTATGGGGGTAACATCTTAGTTGATGACCTCAGACCTTAAGACATTATAATTTGGTTACAAGGTCTGAGGTGATATCATACTCGGATGACCTCAGACCTTAAACATTATTAATTTGGTGAAAAATTTATGGGGTTAACATCTTCGTTGATGACCTCAGACCTTAAACATCATTAATTTGGTGAAGAATTTATGGGGGTAACATCTTAGTTGATGACCTCTGACCTTAAAACATCACAATTTGGTGACAAGGTATGAGGTGATATCATACTCGGATGACCTCAGATCTTAAACATCATTAATTTGGTGAAAAATTTATGGGGGTAACATCTTAGTTGATGACCTCAGACCTTAAAACATTATAATTTGGTGATAAGGTCTGAGTTGATATCATACTCGGATGACCACAGACCTTAAACATCATCAATTTGGTAAAAAAATTATGAGGATAAAATCTTAGTTAATGACCTCAGACCTTAAAGTATCATAATTTGGTGACAAGGTCTGAGGTGATATCATACTTGGATGACCTCAGACCATAAACATCATCAATTTGGTGAATATTTTATAGGGGTAACATCTTAGTTGATGACCTCAGACCTAAAAACATCATAATTTGGTGACAAGGTCTGAGGTGATATCATACTCGGATGACCACAGACCTTAAACATCATCAATTTGGTGAAAGATTTATGGGGGTAACATCTTAGTTAATGACCTGAGACCTTAAAACATCATAATTTGGTGATAAGGTCTGATGTGATATCGTACTCGGATGACCTCAGACCTTAAACATCATCAATTTGGTGAATATTTTATGGGGTTAACATCTTAGTTTGATGACCTCAGACCTAATAGCCATTAATTTGGTAAAATGTTACAAGGTTGACATCATAGTTTAGTAATGAAGACACTGATGCACGACATATAAAAACATTCGAAGGAAAGAGAAGCAAAGTCCTCCTCAGAGAATGGTATAGCACAAAGAAGTTAGAATTACAGTCAAAAGCTAATAGAAAATGTGTTCAGAGGTTACAGATCGATATAAATCAGAAATAAAAAATTACAGATGAGGGCTTCACAAAATACAACCTAAGTGTCTACAATCTCAGGGTTAGTGGAAATTCCCCCATTCCTTGGCTGATGTTGGTCACTTCTACCCCATCTTCCTGAGGATTAACGTCTTCAGTCTTTGTATCTTCTAGTTGAGCAGTCTCGGCAGGCGCAGCACCTCCTTCCTCCTGGACCTCTTGTAAGGCCTGGGCAAACCGAGGATCAGCATAGCCCAAACCAACGAAGTCCGAGGCTTCCAAGCACCCTGACTCTTTCTCTTTCATTGCATCCCATTTTCCAGTGGCCTTAACACCCCTTTTGAGGTACTCAAAGCCAAAGCTGATTAATTCGTCAGAGACCTTGTAGTCCTCCAAGATCTTCTATGAGGCGTCATCCATAGCAACCTTTACCGCGACATCGACGTTATGTTAGAGAGAGTCAGCTTGGGTCTTCAGAGCAGAGCTATGATCCTTCTTAAGCTTGTCCATGTCCTTCTCCATCTTCTTAACGTTAGCCTCAGACTTCTCTGAGGCAGCCTTCAGCTGCTCCACTTCAGCGCTCAGAGCGGCCTCTATCTTTTGGGCATCTCTGTCCTTCTTAATGAGAGGGAGATTCCTCAGGGTCCAGTCAACGAACTGGTGCATGGTGAGGAGACCCTGCAAAAAATGTTCAGGATTATCAGCTGAAGATTTGATATAATTCAAAGCCGATATTACACTTCAACATAAACAGCAAAAGTCTTACTTAGATAGATCGGTGGAGAGAGAACTCGGCCAGTAGAGGAGTGTCCAGAGAACGGAAAAATCGCTTATCGGCATCGGTCATTATGGAGCCGATGGCGTCCAAGGCCTTCAAACTCTTGCCAATAAGGCTATCGCCGATCTTTAACTGCTCCAAACCAGTAATTAACGCGTCCTCAGAGGAGATGGGGATCACGAGATCCCCCCTAGAAGCTTTCTTCTTCTACCTTTGATCCTCAGGGGTAGGCTCATTGGACTTCCTTTTATTTGAGGCATCGGCCCTTGAAGTGGTAGGGGGAGGAGGAGGCGCATTCAGGACTTCTCTCTTAACTAATTTTATAAGGCTGGGGGCTGCCATTTCCCAAATACCGTCTGATATTCCTTCTAGGTGCTCTGCAGAAAGAAAGGTCTGCGTTAGAAGATCAGAGACGTAGAAAAATTAGAAGTATAACTTGTTGAAAAAATAATGTAACTTACGAAGCTCGGTCAGAGGACTCCTCCCAAGGCCAGTCTCAGAGAGGTAGTAGGGGGTCATCAGATGCTCGTACTTGACCAACATACCATACTCCCCCTGATCTTGATGGTCTTTGACCTTTTGAAAGTTATTCTGGATTAATCCAGGGTCGGCCCTGACATCCATTGACACCTTTCCCCACCTCAGAGGTATTCTCGACTCTAAAGATGAAGAGGGGGCACAGGCACCAAATTCCCATGCCCCTGAGGCGAAGAAGTATCGTAATTTCCTGTTATGGTTCGAAGTTTGGATAACCAATAACATCTTCTTAGTAGACTTCCGAGATATAAAGTGGTAGTAAATCAGATGATTCCTAGCAGATGAGGGCACGTAGCACCCTGCGAAGACCTGGACGGGAAGGTCTGAATAATGGACTGCCCTCCATAAGATGATATCCCCAATCATCACCCTCCAGACATTGGGGGAGAGTTGGGAGGGTTCCAAGTTAATGTAGGACACTATAGCCCTAATTATTGGATGAATGGGAAGATTAAATCCTAACTTAAACATCTGCTCATATAAGAAGGTCTCACCATCTCATCCACCAAAGGCCCTCTCATCTCTCAGAGGCCTCCTAAGTTTTATGGAGGGACCTATGGAATAAAGATTTCTGAAACCTAGGAGGTTGATTTCGCTGACAGTGCTCTCTATCTCGGCTGCCTCTGAGGTGTCAAAATAACTTTCACTACCATCATCCTTATCCCGTTATACGTCATCTTGGGCAGGGGTGTGAGCACCATAAGGGAACCTCTGAGCAAACTCAACCCCTGTGGCGGCCGACAAGAAAATAACATCAAATATTGAGGGAATAGCCACACTAGGTCCTACAATTTCGACATCGAAGGAAGAGTGAGAAGTGCTAGAACTCTTGTTAGACGAGGCACGGCTAGAAACCTCGGCTTGGTCAGGGGATTGATCCATCCTAATGGAATAATCCATGGCTTCTTGAAAAGAATCCACATACATGGGGTTTGAGGTGGATGACTCAGACTCAAACTCTGACATTGGAGTGGTTTCCAACGGAGTGTCCTCTGGCTCAACTGGGTCTACTAGCTTAGGGTATATCACCCTCAGAAGGTGTGGAAAGATTGATCTGAGAGGGAATGCTTCAGCCCTACGAGCTTCCTCTTGGGCTCATTCTATTTGCCTAATCTTATCTAAGGTTTTCTCTCTAAGAGGAGGGAATTCCTCTAAGAGTTGATAAATGGGTCTAAGCATTGGAAGATGACTTTACACTTAAGGACTCAAGTAAAAAATAAACAAGAAGACACAACCTAAGTTAAAGATGAAATGTAGTTATTTGAAAAGAATACTAACCAAGAAAAGTCGAGAACATCTCACCGAAAAACTCATAAGCTCACTAAAAAACTCAAGCCGAAATTGGAAAATGTAAAAAAGGAAAATTAAAGGCTAAAAATAACCAAAGGAGGATGGAGAGGATACCTGGATGACCGTGAAACAAGGGAGAGGAAGATGATCATCGAAGAAACTCTAATAATTGCTACAACAGAGCTCTGGAAAAGAAAGAGTGAGGAAGGTTCAGGCGATAGAAATGGAGGGAAATGAGGAAGAAAGAGATAAACAAGGGTTTTTTACCCTCAAATATGATTGCACGCGTCCCAAGGCCCATCATTCCCTTGGGAGCCTAAAAGACAATCAACATCTTTGTACTTGTCAGGCACGCTACCCACTTCAATTCTTGACACTTGTCAAAGAGATATTGGCACACCAGGAAGAATGGCATCGGCCTTGCAAATACCCCTCAATAACCTACTCATATAGGTAACTAAGGGTCATGGGGTGATTGATATGCCCTAAATGTACCTGACAATTTAGAGACGTCAACCTCGGTATATGAGAGGGCCGAGGTTACAAAGGCTCCTGGCTGGCTTCTAGCACACTCATCCTACACAAAGTCGGCCATGGACGACATTACTAGTCACCTCAGTCGGGAAACATCAGAGATCACATCTACCTCATTCATCAACCTCGGCTGGGAACGAGCCGAGGTAGCAAGGACCACCACAATTGTGATCAACCTCGGCCGGGAGTCAGCCGACGTTCCAGCTACTCCAACATAACCTCGACCTAGGACAATGTTATAACTCCACCTACCTTGACTTAGCTTTCCTACTGATCCGAGATCATCGTGAATAACCTCGGATTGAGTAGCAGCCAGACTTCACCAACCTCGTACTCTTCCAGGCCGAGGTTGGTACCAATCGAAGACAGCCGAGCATTTACACGCATATGTATAGCTTGGAACACGTGGACAAATCTGTTATAACCAAATTATTCCCTCCACATGAGGGAATATTGAGGTCATCATTACTTAGTTGAGATCATCCAGGTGTCACTCTCATACTGACACGATGCTCATGCACATGCTCATTGTATGCTTGGGGGGTACATTACACCCCCCAAGCACTATATATAGACATCATCCTCTACCTTATAAAGGCATCCAAAATTAACAACCCTAGCTGAAACTCTCTCCAATTATATAGTAAATAGAGAAAGCTTAAGTGATTGTATCCATGGCTGTTAGTGCCTTATTCTAGTGACCTCACTCACTTACACAGTGGACGTAGGCCTAATTGGCTGAACCACTTAAACATTTGTGTTCATCCTCTTCTCCTCATCTCTATCTCTTATATTTAATATACTCTTGTGCTACCATTGTTAACATTGATTTAAGCTTACGAACACCTTGGAGGGTGTTGCTGTTTTCAACATCATCAGTTATGTGATAAGGGTATAACTAATAAATTAAAAGGAAAATTTTATAGAACGGTTGTTAGGCCAACGACCCTCTATGGAGAGGAGTGTTGGGATTAAAGAAAAATATGAGTAAAATATCAATGTTAGTGATATGAGGATGCTCCAATGGATGATAGAAATTACTAGAAAGGACAAGATTAAAAACTAGCATGCGAGAGATAACTTAGGAGTAACTCCCATTAGTGATAAATTAAGAGACAATAAACTCAGATAGTACGGATATGGGTTGTGTAAACCATTTTATGAACCTATAATAAGAGGAATACTATTAAAAAAAGAGGGTAAAAGGAGAATCCATATGGATGACCATATGTGATGGGATAAAGGCAAGGATAACAATGACGAACCTATAAAAAATAAAGGAAAATGCTACGGAGACCTAGTTTTTTGAACCAACATTGGGACTTGAAGCACCCTATATCTTTGACTCACTTGAGTCTACATTATATACGCGCTTGTCCAGTTTGGAAATAGTGACAAAATTGAGTCATATCCTTGTCTACCAAAGAGCCTCAGGATCTACATATCAAATTCCTCTAAAAGTCACAAAGGTAGAACACCAACACTGCACTAGAATTGCATTCATTTGTTGCATTCTTCATAATTTAGTTGTGTACGGGTTAAATCCCATAAAAATAACTTTTTTAATAATTTTTGGGATACGAAAAATATTTTTAGGAATTTTTAAAATAGTTTTTTTCATTTAAAAGTTGGTTTTAATAATTTTCTGAGTTGATTTATAATTACCCTTTTCTCATAAAAACTTTCTTGTGTAGGATCCGAAAGCTGCAGAGAATTATGTGGTGAAAAATGGGATTCTTTAGAAATCTAAAACACACATTTTTCACTTGATCATGGCTTACACGTGTTGCTGAGATATCGGTTGGATCTGTGTTTCTTTAGTCTAACATATCTAAGATTGATTGAGAAACCATAGATCTACATTATCTACGGTCTACATGTTATCTTTCGCAATCCCTATAACAACTGAGTTAACCAATCAAAATGATTTTAACTGGAGTTACATCTCAGCCGTAAGATTTACATCGATCTTTTGTAATTAATCTTGACCATTTCTTTACCAAGGCCTTCTAGAGTCTTCCATGATCTAGTATAAATAGAAGCCATATGTGAGACGTTTACAATCTTTGGATCATTTTACCTCTGAGAAAAAAAAGAGAGAATGAAGAGAGAGAGAGAGAGAGAGAGAGGGAGAGAGAGAAAAGACACAGAGAGAATACGAAACCCTAAACCAAACTTTCGGTTTTTTTCTTCAGAAAAATAACCTGTGAGTTTGAGTGTGTTCGTTAGTTAGAGAAGATACATCCTCTACTTTCTTTAATCTCCTTCCCAACATTCAGAAAGTTTTGATTTCATTTTCTTGTCATAGAAAGTGCAGATCTAAACAATTTGTGATACAAACACGTTTTATATTCTTAGGTTGATTTATTTTTTCAAGAAATCCATTTTTATTGGTTGTTTTACTCTTATTTGATTGTTTTTCAAAACCAGAACCCAAAAAATTATTTCTAGTTTCAGTTTACGAGAAAAATTAGACTTAGATTTAGTTAAGATCTTGAATGGGGTTTTACACTTTTGTGAAATCTTTCACACTTTGTGAAAATAGATTTGTAAATAAAATAAACAAATTATTTAGGACCTTGTATGCTTTATATAGCAAGGTTCCTCAAGATCTGTGGATAGAAATAAAGATCAATAGTTTGAGACTATCAAATAAACTGTGATTCAGAAATCTTTTCTGCATCTTAGAACGATATTTGTAACTTGTTAGGAATATTATCTGTATAAGTGGGTGCGAGTTGCATGCATGTGTTAGGCACATCACTTCACAAAACTTTCACACCGCAGCACTAAAGAAGTGTTGTTAGAGAGATCATTGACTTTTGGAGTCATTTGAAAGCTAAAAGGAGTGGAGTTACAAAGCTGAGAGAACATCTACAACATAAGAAGCATTGGGAGAAGTCAGAATAATCCAGAGGAGCTGGTATAATTTATGAACGTAGATTAGGTCTGATTGTGTGTTTATATTATTAAATAGTTTGTAACCTGCTACTTTATTTTATTGGATTTTTGTTTTGAGGTGTAGAGACCTCCGTGGATGTTTCCCCAATTGGGTAGGGTTTTACCACGTTAAAAATCTTGTGCACTTGCGTAGTTCATCTTCCTCTCATCTCTTTCAATTGGTGTGCTGATTTAAAAACTATTTTAGTTTTGGTTTTCAAAACTTGGATACATAATATCTGAAATATCTCTTTTGTAATTCTTTGTATACGCATCTTGTGTTAGCTGCTTGTTTTAAGAAACTAGTTCCTTCAAAACACTGTTCGGAGCCATTTAGACTGTTTAATCTTGAATTAAACAACCTAAGTGGTATTTTTCAGGACTCATATATGTTATCCCCAAATTAGGCAATGTTTTTAGTTAAACTCATGTGATCTACACAAACCACCTAATATGTTGATGACACGTCACTGTGTCTTAAAATTTAGTAAAAAATCGAGTCTCATTAGCATTGCTAAAAAATAAATAGATAACCATGTCGATTATTCTTTACTAAAATCAACCCGTACAACAAATAAATAACATATATTATCATAAAATATAATCACAATAACTCTGATCAATCAAGCCATGATTAAACCTAATTTAGTATGTTTAATCTTAAAATAATAAACACTAATTTGACCTAGAAATTTTCAAAATACAAATAAAAAACCAAATCATAAAATATGTTAAAGAAGATAGGGATCGAGTGGGGTCATGGCTATACGTGGACATGGTGAGAATCTGACATGTAATTTATAGAGAAAAGAGGGAGACATTGTGAGAATGTTAGCCAATTTTTGTTGTTCTCTCAGTAGAATATAACCAGGAGGAAATTGTTGAAGCAATTTTATATGACCATTGAGAGGAATAAGACATTGGATATGCCAAAGAGACACGAATGGTAGAAGAGGAGAGCAAAGTAGCCATTCAAAATCTAAATTAATGCCAATAAAAGAATAATATGAACAATTGCTTTGGAATAGTAATTTCAAATTCAATTAGTTGCATCCCTTTTCGTGAATGAGAGAGTAAATACATTCGTGTCATTACCTCCTCAATAGGTATAATTATATGGTTATTACTAGAATGCAACCCACACATGTAATAACCTTTACTTTTGAGTAACTGATTTTATATAATTTTGCCAAGTGAGGTGATTATATAAAATATTGGAAGTTGGAGTAAATATGATTTTAATTGATTTACAAGATGATATTTACTGAGTTTTGTATATTTACCACGAAGAGAAGGTAAATAGCATCATTTTATGTTTTATTGCGTCGCTGTGCTTTAAGCGACAGTGCATATATTTCAATTGGATCATTATTAATGAGCTAATATGATGTTGGAACATGAAATAATTTATGTGACTCCGGATGCCGATTTAGAGGGCGCGATTAGTCTTGAAAGGTTTGAGATAGTCCAAATAAGTACCATATTGTATTTTTGGGTTCCGGGCACTTTTAACAGGTTATGACTTAATTATGTAGTTACGAGTCATTTTAATGGTGTATTAACATTTAAAGAGGGGAATTTATACTTAGGGCACGATTTAAGTCTTCCAAACCCTTTTATTTCTCTTATATGTTCCTAAACCTAGACACAGAGAGAGAGATAAAGAGAATTTGGAGAAAGAAGAAGAAAATAAGAAATTGGGTTTGATAATCCCTTTACCAGAAAAAAATCTGATATTACAACCTGAAGGCAAGTTTCCTACTTGCTATTATATGATTTAATGTGGATAATTGGTCGTGATAGTTGTGTAATAGGTGAATTGGAGAAATTATTAGGTTTGGTAAATTTTGATGTTTAATCCTTAAACCTTGTAGTTGTGTGATTTAATTTGGTTATTTCGGTGTTTTGTGGTGTATAATTGTGGTGGGTATGTTGTTAGTTGAGGAGAATGAGGGAAGTGTAAGTATAAAGGGTTGAGGTTTTGGGTTTGGCATTGTAGAAGAAGAAATTTTTGAGGGTCTGATATGCGCAGTTGACTGCGATCTTAAGACCAGTCGACTGGACCCTAAGGGAGAGGCATACTTCTTTCTTCGATAAGTATAAATTCAAAGCACGGTCGACTGTGGTCCCAGGACCGATCGACCGGGCCTTCCAAAATGGGCTTGCTTCATTCCTTTATAGACAAAACCCTTGAGGCACGATCGACCGCGGTCCTAGGACTGGTCGACCGGTCCCTTGTTTTTCACTCCTAAAATCCCAAATCCATTCTAGCTTCTTCCTTTTAAGATAGGGACTTAGTAAACTTCTTGAACGAAGTAAAACTAGAGTATTAGAGTCTAATAATGGAGTATTTAGAAACCTAAGTTAGAATAAGAGTTTGGGGCTTAGTTCGGGAACCAATTTAGTTAGTTAATTTAGAGGAAGTCAAATGATTCTTTATTAGAATGAACTCGTCTATACCTAAGGAGAATTAGAGGGAGTTAATGTCGAATTTTAGAATTATATTGAAGAATATCATACATGAGGGGTTATAGATGAATGTTAATTCATAGAGATTTGTATTGGAGATGATTAAACATTGAGGTTTATAATGATGATATTAATCACTTATGGCTCCGGATAAAATGTGATGTATATTTTTAAATGAGATCAAATTGTGAATGATAAAAATTGGATCTACACACCTCTATAAATGCTATCATAGGGGAAGTTACGCGCATGAGGTGAATTCCCTTGGCTAGTGAATGCAGGGTGAATATAGTCCTCGCCCATAGGAGCGGTTATATATATATATATATATATATATATATATATTTTTTTTTTATTATTGTGCGAAGTGAGGTAATTCCAGGTGTGGTTAATACTCACTGTCGTAGGTATATGGATGCTTCCCGACATCACGCGATATAGGATGCCCAGGTTGTCTTGTGTGATAATCACTGGAAGATAATAGCCATTTAGGGGCGTCTCCAGTGGGGAAACTCGGAAGGACGGTCTTAGAATTATTATATGTTGTAAAATATAACTATTCATACTAATGTGGGATATTACTGATGGCAAAGCACTTTATGAAATAAATTGCATTACTGATGGCAAAGCACTTTATGAAATAAATTGCTTTAAATACGTTTCCTAGAGAGAAAAAGGGAAATGTGAGGTTATGTGGTGTAAAACTGAATTGGTGAAGCACATTGTGAAATAAATCAATTTAAATATATTTTCTAAAGAGAAAAAGGAACTGTGCATTTAAGTTGTGTGATACAGGAATGAAATATAATTAAGTGAAACTTATATATTTTCTCATGCGAAAACGAATAGTGTTCATTGTTATTGGTATTGCGCTAAGCTATGCTTTTAAATTGAGAGGTGAGAAATCTTATCTTTAATCGTGAGAGCAAGTTAAGTTTATGATTAATGATATAATATTCATAACTGTTATGCTTATTACTCACATGGTGATTATATTAAACCGGGACTTGCCTTGTCTATATTTCTTTATTTTCCATGAATTCTGTATTCGCCCAGTTGCTCCACCGCAAGGACGCCCGTATTAACCTCTCCATCAGAGTTGTCTTGGAGCTATAACATATTGTTGATGTTGTAGGATATTCGTGGTAGACGCCTCTATTTTTTTATTCTAGCTGTGATCAGTTTACATATTCGGTTGTGTTGACCCAGTCTTGTACTTGTTTAATATAATGTGATATTAATTTTAATACTCGGTGTAACCTACTTGTAATTGGTCTGTTAACCGACAGCTTATTCGGTTAGTTGATTGTGCATAATTGTTATACAGTTACTCATTTGTTTTTTATATCCACGTTCTTTTCAAAGTGTATTTTTTAAATGATTTTCCTTAAACCTATAAATTAAATTTTGACACTCCGTTTTCTAACATAATTGGTGGTTCTCTCGTATTATTATTTTAACGATAGTGATGCTAAGAATGAACCATCAATGATTCCTATAATTATTGGAGTATCGGGATGGCCACCTCTTATTTTAATAAGCGGGTTGTCACAGATGGTATCAGAGCATCACGTTTTAGTGTCCTTAGGAATATGTACAGACGTACTATTCCTTCAACGTTGTTTTTGAATTGATCTAGAGCCTTAGGATTAAGATCATTTATTTCTCTCATGAGATTTTGTTATCCTGCCAAAATGTAAGATTTTAGTAAATCTTTTGCGTGATCGCTAGAGATTCATGTGCTGTTTGGAGAAGGGTGACCAGGGAAGGCCATTATGAGGACACAAGGAGACAGAGCTTAATTACAATTGTAAATCGAAGTCGGGGATGAGAATAGAATTTGAGGTTTCCCTCTGTAGTATTTCTTAGATGGCTACAACGGTAGCTATAATTTCCCAAGTACCACTGCATGAAGAGAGTGCTACTAAACTTGGATTATTTAGCGAAGTTAAATTAGGAAGATGTTTGAAATGTCCTTGATAAGAACCATACGTTGAAGTTAAGTCATACAGAGGCAGTGTTGCTTTATTCAATGGACGCATAAGGCTTGGGAGATTTAGCGTAGAGCGGTGTATAGGAATACCCAGATGTGGAAATTTGAGAAAAAAATTTCCACCAGTTGGAGTAATATTAAAATAGTGGGAACGATAGTCCTTATATTTGAACGAGCAGGATGCGTTGCTCTTAGAGAAACTTTGTGGAGGGTTCTAACAACGAGTTCCTTTCATATATAAGAACTAAAGAGAAGGAACCTTTTCAAGTATTCCCAAGAGGATCGGTCAGAGGCCGACAGTAAAGGAAGAGATATATGGTTAAGGAAACCTTGCACCGAGGAAAGGTAGGTACAAGGAAGAAAGAGTCCTTAGATGAAATGATGGGCTTACTAGTAAATATTGTTAACGCTTACTGAGAAGTCATGTCAGTTAAACCTCATTCGTGAACTTCCACCCAAGGAAATTTGTGGAAATAAGGAAGTTGAGGCCGGCAGTATGTTTTCCTTTGCTGAAGGAGTTAAGGGAACTACGAAGGGGATTATCAGTAGCGAGGCTATAAGCCTGAGATACTGACAACTTTAACATGGACAGGGTGGCCAGAGATGGGGAATGATTGTGATAAGGAACATAAAACCATGTACTTTGGTGTTGTCCAATAGGAGTTAAATGACAAGGATAGATGGACTAGATAGTGCATTGATTGGAATAGTTTTTGGTACAGATAGAGCAAGGGTGTTGTATCTGGGAACTCTTTGGAGCAGCCAGGATAATTGGCAAGAGTGTTGTTGTGAGTTTCACCACGGCAAGGGTGGTGTGTTTCGCGGGGCAAGATTGAGCCTCAGTATTTTATTAACCCTAGAATCGGGTGTGTAATTCGAGCTTTGTGGTAGTGTTGATATTGATATAGAGGATATATCTATATGTTTTCCATGGTGCTGAGGTTCTATTCTTGTCATTCGTTGTAAATGGATGATGATATTTTTCAATTTTGTTTGGTTTGTGCTACTCGTTCTGTTGGAATTATACGAGTGTAAAATATTTTGATTTAAGTTATAGCAGGCTTATGATTGTGAGATTATCATATTCGCGGTTCTAGGGTGGAACTAGTTATTCTATTATATTTCTCCCAGTTACGGGTTGGGACTTTATAGTGATGATTCAAAGTATGTATGACTTGTTATTTTACTTGTTTTATTCTACCATATCTCCACGACCAACAAAGTTAAGTAGTAGTGTATCGGAGGGGTTCCTTATTTGGATTTCGCTTGCAAGACACTCCACGCATGAACCTTATTGACGTTGGGAGTGGAGAGAGGTTACTTTATATTAGGATGTGAGTTTTCGTGGAATTAGTCGAGAGTCACATGATTGATTATAAGGATAATAAAAAGTAGATGTGCGGTGCAGAAGCATTGGAAGTAGTTTTCTCACCCTATAGATGTGGGTGAGACAAATATAAGTAAGTCGGATCAAAAGTATATATATATATTTGGATAAAGGATTCGTAATACTTGGCAGAAAATAGGATCCCTGATTTGTTAGATTTTCATTTCGTCGAAACGGTGGGACATAGAAATAGAAGCACGTTAGTAGGCTTACGAGTTCGAATTTTTAGCGATCCCGATTTGGGTACCTTAGGCCGTTATATCTTGATGACTGATGAAGCGAGGTAGTAGTGTAATGGGAGGGTTCATTATCTAGATTTTTCTTTGCGAGACGTCCCACGCATGAAATAGAGCGAATGTCGGAGATTGAGAAAAGTCTTGGGCACTAGGGACATAGTTAGTATATTACTTATTTAGCGTAGTTTGGGGTAACACATTAACCTTAAGATTATTAGGATGTAAGGACAATGGGGCATGTGGTGTTGTTTTAGAAATGCCATAGTGGGTTAACCACGAGAAGATTAGTGGGTTGATTTTTTTAAGAAGATTGGGTTTCCAGGAATAAGGGATACGAAATTAGAGTAACTAGGGCCACAAGCCCAAGAAGAATATGAGGCCCATCTCTAGAGAAACTGGCGCATCTAGGACTTATATTTTTATGAGATGAAGGACAAGTTGACTCCTACTCATAAATTAGCGCTGCTATGTTTGGGAGTGGACTATTTGGTAATTATAGACGCATCTCCGCAAGAATGGAGCGGTGTGTTACTACAGGAAAATGGGACCATTGTGTATATATCTTGTGTCTTGAACTCTGTGCGGAGAACTATCCCATGCAAGACTAAAAGCACGCCGCAATAGTGTTTACCTTAAAGATGCGAAGGCATTCCCTCTTGGGAGGGAACTTAAGTCTTTTTATGGACTACAATTCGATACAAGGTTTGTTCTTATAGAAAGATTTAGTTTTGCGGTGGTATTTCGTAGAAGATTATCAATATGACATTCATTATCACCCGGGAAAAGTAAATGTGATAGCGATAAACTAGCGAAGGCATGGGAAGCCAAGTGAAAGAAGCTTAACTAGGAAGATGCAGTTACAAGGGCGCTTATATCAGTGATAAATCGTTATGCCTCCTATTAAGATGAGAGTTGTGGAAGAGCAAGGAAGGGAAATTTCTGAGTTTGTCTCCCTATGCACCACTTGTCAATTGGTGAATGTGGATTACCGAGAACCGATTGGATTGTTGCTACTGATAGAAGTACTGGTGCCGGAATGGGAGGGTGTATCCCTATATTTTATCACTAGATTACCAATTTTGTAAAGCGATCATGATTACAGTTGGAGGATAATATGGAGTTTGTGAAACCTTATGGGGTACATATCAATATTGGGTCAAACAGAGATAAGATTTTCGTATCCCATTTCTGAAGAAGTTTCCAGGAAACAATAGGGGCTGATTAAGTTTGAGTGCCTTCTACCACCCAAAATAATTGGTCAACGGAGAGAATAAACATATGTAGGAGGACATACTTTCGTTGTACATACTTAATTTTTGGGTGGATGGGGTTGTAAATAAAAAATCATACCAATCCATAATGGGTGTGGTACCGTAGGTGGCATTGTATAGCAGGACGCGTAGATTACCTGCTTGTTGGTTGGAAGTATGAGACAATAATCTTATTGGACCTAAAATGATCCAATACCTCTTTTCGAAGACTGAGTTCATTTGAAACCACTTATGAATTGCCCAATTTGTCAGGAGGGCTATGCTGACACGACTAGAAGTCTTGTAAAATTTGAGGTAGAGAATCAAATTTAATGCGGGCATTTTTTTATGGAGAGTAAAACACGCTTTGTGAAGAAAGAAAAGCTTGCGCTGGATTAGGTAGATTTTTACCATTATTGTAAAAGTGGGCCAGATAGTTCATGTGAGGAACAAACGATTATTAATTTTAGATCATGGAGAGTATAGACGAATTTACTTGGGAACGAGAGAATGATATTTAAGAAATATACCCTACTCTTTTTTTAAGTTACGCCTAAATTTTGAGGACAAAATTCCCTTATAAGGGGGGGGGGGGGGGGGGGAGTGTGTACTTACCCTTACTTTTGAGTAACTTATTTTATATAATTTTGCCAAGTGAGGTGATTATATAAAATACTAGAAGTTAGAGTAAATATTATTTTATGTGATTTAAGAGACGATATTTGCTGAGTTTTGCATATTTACTTTGAAGAGAAGGTAAATAACATCATGTTATGTTTTATTGCGTCGCTGTGCTTTAAGCGACGGTGCATATATTTCAATTGGATCATTATTAATGAATTTCTTCGATAAGTAAAAATTCAAAGCGCAGTCGACCGGGCCTTCCAAAATGGGCTTTCTACATTCCTTTATAGGCAAAACCGTTGAGGCGTGGTCGATTGCGGTCCCAGGACCGGTCGACCGATCCCGTGTTTTTCACTCCTAAAATCCTAAATTCTTTTTATCTTCTTCCTTTTAAGATAGGGACTTAGGAACCTTCTTGAATGAAGTAAAACTAGAGTATTAGAGTCTAATAATGGAGTATTTAGAAACCTATGTTAGAATGAGAGTTTGGGGCATAGTTCGGGAACCAATTTAGTTAGTTAACTTAGAGGAAGTCGAATGATTCTTTATTAGAATGAACTCGTCTGTAGCTAAGGAGAATTAGAGGGAGTTAATGTCGAATTTTAGAATTATATTCAAGAATATCATACATGAGGGGTTATAGATGAATGTTAATTCATAGAGATTTGTATTGGAGATGATTAAACATTGAGGTTTATAATGAATGATATTAATCACGTATGGCTCCGGATAAAATTTGATGTATATTTTAAATTGAGATCAAATTGTGAATGATAAAAATTGGATCTACACACCTCTCTAAATTCTATCATAGGGGAAGTTACGCGCATGAGGTGAAGTCCCCTGGCTAGTGAATGCAGGGTGAATATAGTCCTCGGCCATAGGACCGGTTATATATATATATATTGTGTGATTATTGTCCGAAGTGAGATAATTCCGGGTGTGATTATGACTCACTATCGTAGGTTTATGGACGCTTTCCGATGTCACGTGATGTAGGATGCCCAGGTTTTCTTGTGTGATAGACCCTGGAAGATGATAGCCATTTAGGGGTGCATCCAGTGGGGAAACTCTTAAGGACGGTCTTAGAATCGTTATATGTTGTGAAATATAACTATTCACAATAATGTGGGATATTACTAATGGAAAAGAACTTTATGAAGTAAATTGCATTACTGATGGCAAAGCACTTTATGAAATAAATTGCTTTAAATACGTTTCCTAGAGAGAAAAAGGGAAATGTGAAGTTATGTGGTGTAAAACTGAATTGGTGAAGCACAATGTGAAATAAATCTCTTTAAATATATTTCCTAAAGAGAAAAAGGAAATGTGCAATTAAGTTGGGTGATACATGAATGAAATCTAATTAAGTGAAACTTAAATATTTTCTCATGCGAAAACGAATATTGTTCATTGTTATTGGTATTACGCTAGGTTGTGCTTTTAAATTGAGAGGTGAGAAATCTTATCTTTAATTGTGAGAGAAAGTTAAGTTTATGATTGATGATAAAATATTCATCATTTTCATGCTTATTATTCACATGGTGACTATATCAATCCGGGACCTGACCCGTCTATATTTATTTGTTTTCCATGAATTCTCTATTCGCCCGGGTACTGCACCACAAGAACATCCATATTGACCTATCCATTACAGTTGTACTGCAGCAATAGCATATTGCAGATGTTGTAGGATGTTCGTGGTAGACGCCTCTATTTTTGTATTGTAGCTATGATCACTTTACATATTCGGGTGTGTTGCCCAGTCTTGTACTTGTTTAATATAATGTGATATTAATTTTAATACTCGGTGTAACCTACTTGCAATTGGTCTGTTAATCGACAACTTATTCGGTTAGTTGATTGTGCATAATTGTTATACAGTTACTCATTTGTTTTTATATCCACCTTCTTTTTCTGAAATAATTGGTGGTTCTCTCTTATTATTATTTTAACGACAGTGATGCTAAGAATGATCCATCTATGATTCCTATAATTATTGGAGTATCGGGTTGGCCACCTCTTATTTTAATAAGCGAGTTGTCACAACATGATGCGCGAGCGCTTATCAATAATATTCATAAACCACTTTTCAGTGATCAATTTGAGTCCCTAATTTCACATATAATGCTGATAAGAGTGTATCAATTGTAATATTATGGAATTTTGATCATTAATATTTTATAGCTTCTCCTATGCATTTTGATAATAACAATTTTATAATCTTTAATCTGATTTCCAATGTTTAACTAAATTTTCATCCCATATATTCTTTATATTCTAATCACCCATGAACGCATTTAATCGCCTTGATTCTTTAGATTGTCCAAGACACCTCCATCAACCCATTACGTTCATGAATCTTTCATCTATTATTGAGTAATAGATCATTCATTAACAATAAAACCATGGACCCATTACATTACCCAATTAAGATCATATAAGAATGGGATCTCATAGTAATCAACTTCTCCAAGTACTTGGCTTCTTTACCAGTTCTTTAAAATACACAACTCTTTTTCTGCAATCTTTAGATTTAGATTCTAGTTGTTTTCTATAGGAAGCAAACAATCAGACATAGAATGAACCATATGAAAGTACAAAAAAGAGGAAAATATACTCATAGTGTTATAATTCATAGAAATTCAAAATATAAAAGCTTAAATATACAACACACAAACCATTTGTAAGCCATAATATTATACACCTTTCATCAAAAAGATCATAAAAAACATATAACCAATAGATATCAAAGTATAGTTTTTTATCAACGTTTACATCAATAAATATGCAAACTTTTGAGAATGGTACTAATAATCACCTTTAAAATTTAATAGAAAATTACCTTTATAAAATTTCTAAAAAAACAAGAGAGATCATTATAGACTCTCTTCCCTATCATTTTCCTAACCCCAATAGTTACCTTTGTTTTCCTACTCTTTTTCACTCTAGAACCCACCGCCACCACTTATCCATATATATATATATATATATAATGCTCTTGTGAGGACTAGCCCGTATTTAAAGAGTGCGGTCCAAACATGTGTCACTTGGCGGTGAGCCTAGAAATTATCGGCAAAATTATAGGCACTCTCTCTCTTTTCTAAGCTCACCGCCTGGTAACACTTGTTTGGTCCTCACTCTTAAAATGTTGTTTGAAATTCGCAGTACTATATATATATATATATATATATATATATATATATATATATATATATATATATATATAAACTAGTAATTCCCATGACAGTGCCGCTGGGAAGAAAAAAAACAAGAATTTTTTATTTTCTTTATTTTTTTCATAAAAAATAAATGAACAAAAAAAATTAATAATATATATATATGTATGCATCCATGCAGGTGTAGGTATGCAAGCATGTGCGCATGCAACCCATAAAATGTCATGCATGAAATATCAAGAAAATAATAATAATAATAATAATAATAATAATAATAATAATAATAATAATAATAATAATAATATGTATGTATGTATGTATGTATGCATGCATGCATGCATGTGTATGTATACAAGCATGTATGCATGCAACCCATTAAATGTCATACATGAAATATCATGCAAAAGTTTTTCCATGCATATTTTGCATGCTATTTCATGTATGATATTTTATGGGTTTCATGCATAAATGCTTGCATACGTACACATGTATGCAGGCATACATACATATATTATTATTTTTTATTAAAAAAAATTAATACCACTTGAAATCATGAGAAGCTCGACTGGACTATTTTCATCACACGTGCACGAAGGATAATTGGCTTATCATGTTGGACTTTGGGTACCTTGCAACTAATGCTTTGAAGCTAATGATCTCCATGCTATCTAAGGTTTAATGTTTGATATTTGTGCCGTTCGATGTTGTGCCAAAAAGTCCATTGTAAGAGAACCAGGTTGTATTTACCTTGCAACTAATGCCTTGAAGCTAATGATTGCCGTGATATCTAAGGTTTAATGTTTGAAATTTGTGCCGTTTGATGTTGTGACAAAAATTCCATTGTAAGACAACTAGGTTGTATTCATTTTGAATGTTAGAAATGTACACTGGGTCACATTGCAGTACGCAAGACTCTTCCCCTACCCCTTATTGCTAGTAATTGTAGAGCGCACGCCTCACCGGAGGCTTTGGAATGGGACACTTTCTTCAAGATCCATGTGGTTGAGTTCCAAAAAAATTTCCCACAAATTGTTGAGACTAAGGATGAACCAAACATGATTTCATCCAATAAAGAATAGTATTTGATAGTGCCTTGATGAAAGTACTGAAGAATGTTTGGGTAGAATCTTTAAAGAATTTCTTGTGGAGAAGTATATGTAACTATTTTCTAATTTATGTGGATTTGTGAAGGAAATAATGATGTTATTTTTTATGGAGATGTATATGTAACTCTTTACTAATTTAGGTGGATTCGTGAAGGAAATGATGATGTAAAGAATTTTTTGTGGCAATAAAAAATTAGATATGTTATCTTTAATGGAACATTTTTCCTGTATTTATGTTATATGCATATGATGATATTCATGTACATATTACTTGTGTTGTGTTTAGTTGCAAGCTTGGTGAAGTTAAAATATCTTTATGTTATGTACATATGATGATGTTCATGTACATATTATTTCTTATATTTAAGATATTCATCCCACAGACATATTTTTCCGTTAACATAAACAAACCACAGTGACCTGTAACCGTGCTCTTACAAACACCACATTAATAAGAAAATGTTCTTACTAACACCAGAGTGAAAATTGGACATCACGACAATAAGTCTCAGTGGTTTTTTATCCATTTGACTCTTTCGGGTGGCTTGTGGTCATAGGAATAACTACACAATGGCTTGAGGTCGTGTAACTAATTATATGGTGGGATTTGGCCGTGAGATGCAAATCACGGTGCTCAATAGCCAAGAGAAATAATATGTCAAATAAACATTTGACAATCTTCTGTGCCTTGTAACTATGTGATCAATAATAAGGTGACATGTTGTCGTGAGGTCAATCTCGCGGTGGTTAGACGTCGTGGGAAATACGTGTAAAAATTGAACATTTGACACTCTTCGTTGAATTATGGCCATCGAAACAACTACATGGTGATTTGAGGTCATGTAACTAATTAGACTGTGAGATTTAGGTGTGAGACTGTGAGAAATAACATGTAAAATTATTCATTAGTCACTCTTTAATGCCTTGTAACCATGTGATCAATACTTCGGTGACATGTTGCCATGAGGTCAATCTCATTGTGGTTAGATGCTGTGGGAAATACATGCAAAAAATTGAACATTTGACACTATTCGGTGGCTTATGACCGTAGGAATGACTACACGATGACTTGAGATCCTGTAATTAATTACACCGCAGAATTTGGACGTGTATGAGTCAAAATCATGGTTATAAGTTGTCTTGGGATCTGATATGTTTTTTAAAATCCTTGGGTGTCCAATAAATTCCCATTTAAATTTTAATCAACTTCTATGAAAATAGTAATTAAGATTGAAAGTTAACAATCCAAATGGAAAAATTAACAAAACAAACCTAATGACAAAATTAACAAACAAAAATGACAAAATTAACAACATATGATGATAAATCAGTAAAAGTTAACAAACTATATTACAAAATGTGGACAAACTAAATCACAAAGTACCAAAATTGTTTTGAAATCCATCAATCACAATTACACTTACATTTGAAATACGACTAAGATAAGAGACAAGTTATTGCCTTCGTGGGTTCTTCCACACCAGATCATGTCGGCCCTTTATCCTCGATTCTCTTACGGGTCTCTTTTTTTAAACAACTTTCCATTTGCCCTTGTATTCAATTTTCTTGGTTCCTTTAGGTTCAGGTATCATGTCGACTACTGCTCTTGCACATTCAAGGACATCCGCTACATCATGGTCCTCTCTAGTGTTAATCACATCTTGTAATAGTTTGACGGATACATCAATCGCATTAACCTAACAAATCAATGTTTTATTAGAGAATAATAATATAAATTCCAGCCATGTCCAATATATTTTATTTCTTAAATATTACTTACCAATTTATCGGATTCTTTGAACTTTTTCTCCCATAATCTATAGCTCGTATTTTGCATGGTAGGGTTGGAATGTTCCAAGAACTAATCCATGTAGTGACTTACACACTCCCATGGATAATGTTGAACTTTGAGAGATCGTTTGTTATTGGATAATAGGTGGTATATCCAATTCTCTTGGTTCCAATTTTCATTATCGTACCTAAACTTGTAACGAGTTTGGATCCTACCCTTCTCCTTATACAACGATCTCATTGGTGGCTTAGGTATGGTCTGAACCCAATTGGCTTAACAGAGAACATGCTCGGGATAGTACGGTTCGACTACATCATAAAAAATCAAGATGCCATTATAAAAAGGCACCTCCTGAAATTAGTACACATCCACATTCTCTTTATATGAGTCCCAAACAACCTAAACGTTATAAATTTTATAATTTTCATCAATAATAGACATAATATGACCATGCTAAAAAAAGTCTTTTAGTTAAACTTATAATAAATTGATTTATATCATTAATAGTCTCCCGTAGACCAATCATTTGGGCAAACGCATCCTCAAATGTTATTTCCACCTTCCATATGGAAAATTAAGGTTTCGTTGGGTCAAACTCCAAGTTGCGAATCCCTCGATTGAGACCAAGATAATCATAGTATATATAATGATGCAAATTTGAGAAATAGAGAATAAAATCCTTAACACCAAGAGGGGGATATACCCCGTAACCTATCGAACATCAGCCTGAGATACCACACCTAGCTGGCAGTACAAATGGGCAAGACAACAATACCGTAAGCATTGTCTTGAAAATTATCAAGATCCTTCAATGATTGAAGGTAATAAAAACAAACTCTATTACCGTACATGTCAAAATATAACAAATAACCAATCAAAAACAATAAATATCCATGATCACATTGATGGATATTCTTCTTTGTAGCAGCCTTTCCCAACTTCTTCATATTCCCCTTGCACTATTGCATGAGCCGGTCTACATGAATGGATAAAAACATCTTACACCTATTTTGGGCCTCCTCCTCTCTATATCCTACCAACTTCTTCAACCTCTTAATCACCTTGGCCTTATCGTCGTTCTTCAACAACCTCACCATACAAATACTTCCTCTCCACCGGTATCTTGAGTAGATAGTGCAGGTCATTCAGTGTAATGTTCATCTCACCAAATGGCATGTGGAAGGTAGTTGTCTCTTATTGTAATCTATCAATAAAAGCGCATACTACAACACAATGAATTTCATAGTAGGAATGTTTAACCAGGCTCCACAACCCTGATTCTTAGACCAACTGTAGGACTCATGGGTCCTCCTTCTCAATTTCCCACTAGGATCATTTTTAGTAATGATAAACACATTTCATAATGTTTCTCTCTTTATTTTGATTCCATATTGCATAAGCAATATGGCTGTTAAAGTGTTTTAATAACTCTGGGTTCTTCAGCAAATAACCCTTAAGGGGTTGGGAGTTACCCTTTTTCTCCCGTGATTTTTCTTTCTTTGGAGGGGTTTTCTTTGGATTTGATGAAGATGCGCCATTTTCATTATTTTCATCCTAGATAGTAGAATCACTATTTTTTATCCCTCTTACCATAATTTCCTTTTCACCACTATCTTCATCATTACTATCCTCATTGTTCTTATCAATACATGCCTCTTCAATGTTCTTTACACCTCACTCATCCTTAACATCACTTTTTGTACCCTCAACAACTTCCTCCTCTTTATTACCTTCCTACCCAACCTCCTCATCACCCTCCACTTTCTCCCATACTTCCTCTTCCCTCTCAACACTACCACCTTCTTTGTTCATCTCTTTTGGTGCAACATTATGTGATGTACTATCTCCTCCCTTCTCAACACCCTCATTTTTCTTACTATTGATCCATTTCTCACTACCATCATTGCTTGATGAATTCCTCTATTTCTCATCCTCCTTCTCTTCCCTTGCCCTTTTCTTCATGTCCCCCAACCTACGCTCCCCTAAACTTCTAATATTATTCCATGGGTTTAGAGAGAGTTTTTGTTTTAGAGGGGGAATGAAGAGGGAAAAATTGATGATTTCATTAAAATTTCATTTATATATAGTTTTACTCTGGGGGTTCCTCCTAGTTTGGTATTTATAATAACATTTTACTTAGTTTGCGGTGGTGGAAAGATATTGGTGTTCAGGAGAAAAAGTTAGGGTTCCTTTAACACCACCCTTTACATATATGTCACATTTGAAGAGACTATTCAAACATTAAAAATGACTTATTCCTATTTCTTGTGGGGGTTGTGGGGTTGAGGGGTAGTTATTTGACCAATATATCTTTTTACAACAGCTCACATAAAACTATTATGGTGAATCTTTTAAATGGTTCATGAGAGTGCACGATTATCTAATGGCATTAACTTATTAAATTCATATGACAATCTACACCAATTTTAATCCTTTTTCCCTATAACATGCAACTACATGATTCAAAACATAAATCAAACCAAGCATGCAATCATAACAGAGTTTCAGAAAAAATCCCCTCAGGAATAAACCTTTTATTCACTTTATAAAATTCATAAATTACAACTTACAAATTCTACAAAGTAATGTACTATGATCCTCTAAAGAATCATAAAACCGTAGACTTCCTTCAACAATGATCCTGACTAGAATCACAAGAACCTCAGCCCTTTGTCTTTGGTAGTGAATTCCCTCGAGAATCACAAGCCATCCATAAGATGCCTTCTCCACAAAGGTTGTGTATGCAATATACAAACTGTAAGGTTTAAACATGATTCACTCATATATATCTTGAGAATGATTTATAAATCAAAAAGGTTTTTCAAACCCAAAAAGTTGAAAACTTTTGCTAAAGATAAGTAGAAATAGTTATGTCAAAAGTCTTAACAAAAATAAACACAAAATAGATATTTATAAGACAAACACAAATTTTTGGGCGGTGGCTTCATTTGAACGAGAAAGCAGGCTAGTTTGAATAAGAAAATAAACTCGTTAGAAGACACCAAGGTCGTTAGAACAAAACCTTAATCTATCTCATTTGAACGAGCTTCGAACAGTGTAAAATAATATGTTCTTGTTTAATATTTGATCAAAGTAAACTTCAAACTAAAATCCAATCTCGTCTAAATGATATAATCATCTCGTTTGAATGAGATGCGCATACTTTGAAAAATTTTAAATAAAGAAAAATTGCCTTGATTTTTAAATATAAAATCATGATTCCAGTATAATAAAAAATAAACATCCCAAAATAAACTCAAGGAATAAACTTAAACTCTAAATAGAATCATACCTTCATAGAGTGGAGATGCTTGAATGCTGGACCATCGAACTTCATCTTAACTCGAATCAAATAGTAGCGGGATATGGCAAAAACTTTGTTAGTCTAAGCTATGAGAAAATTATGCTCTTACAAATCTCCCCCTTTTTGGCTATTCTGATACAAACATAAAACCAAAATTAAAATTACATATAAATCCCCTAAGATGGATACAATATCCTAATACCCTCCCAAACCCTAAAATGAATAGGTACAAGATATAGTTGTCTTCAAAATAAAGTCTTCAAATATTTACTTCTTCTTTGTCTTGGTTTGGGCACTTTGTCTTCATCAAGTGTAATCCAAATATGGTCTTCTAAAATACCTACACATATGAAACAAAGAAAATACTGCGTGATGCATCGAGTCTGACATATCAAATAAGATGCATAAATATAAGATCTCCCCTATAAATCAAACTCCTCCATAATTTGTTCTCCCATTTTATTTTGTTTGAAATATACAAGGAGTAGAAACTAACCATAAAAATAGGGGACATCAATGATCATAAAAATATAACATCACCATAAGATAGGAATGAATAATCATGCAATGATAATCTCAAAAACACCACAAACTATTTTTTATTTTTCAATTTTTTCTCAAGTAATTTTTTTTTACGAAAACAACACACCATAGAGAAACACAAAAATAACCGGATCATGAAAATGGAATGTAGGGGTGTGAACACATTCTATAGGTTTATCAATGTAGAAAAACATAATATATGTACACAAAGGAATGAGACACTACTAATACAAGATCTCAAAGTCGACCTTAGGTGTAAGAATGGTGAACTCATGTGAAATCGACTTAACCTATTCAACTAATCAAGATCGTGAGTGATTTTCACACCAATAATTCCCAAAACTATGTAATGCTTTACGATATTTTTTGAGGATGTGAAAACCCAGTGATATTCGACTTATCTCCCTCATAACTCACATATTGATTTATTTTCTCAAACCTTAAGAAATCCATGCTTATATGTAACGAAGCATCAATATTCTTTGAAATTGGCCTGAGACCTTCTTTTTTATATTTATGTGCCTTTAACCTTTTAGGATTTTTCTTTTTTCAAATGGTGGCTATTCACACAAAGTCAACCTGTCTTTTGCAGTCTGATTCCTTTGCTTAAAATATATCAAACTTTATCGGAGATATGATTTTCAAATTTTCAATACGTGGAATGGTCCTTACGAGTACTATTTTTATTATCTCGTTTTTCACATTTGGTTTGTTTTACAAATAGCATTGAGATGAAAATAGTACAATCAACACATGAAAGGTAAGTGAAATATTCAAATAAGTTCGTGCTCATGTGCATTAAAGGTGACAAGGAGTAAAACATGTATCAAGTAGTCATTATATCATATCTTAATGACTCCACACATTGTAAAGCATAAAAAGGATATGTTGTCACGTCTCAAAACACTACAAAATAGTCACGTGAATATGGAATTATAGACAACACATTCTAGGACCCCCTAAGTCTCTCCTTAGGTCCCTAGCCCCGCCACCCCAATTCACTATAACCCTAACTCATACTCCGAGTACCGATATAGAGGCCAATAAATGCTCTCGGGACCCGTTTGACTCCGATAAACTCCATCATTAGAGAAATAACTCAATGAATTCTCGAAGGTCTCTAAATCCCCTTTCCAACGGTCGATCCCTTGCACGAATTGACATAATATTTCGGATGAAGGGTCCATTTTACTACCAAAAATTGATTTGGAGGCCACTGGGTGCTCCCAGGCCCCGATTTTACCCCAATAAATTTAATCATCAAAGAGAAAGCTCAATGGATCCTCGAAAGGCACTGAAACAACTTTCCAATAGTCTACCCCTTGCTCGAAACGACATAATAGTTCGGACGAAGGATCCATTTTCCCCTTAAAACTGATCTAGAGGACACCGGGTGCTATATTTGACCAAAGCCATCTCTTCAGTTCCAACGATACTAAATGAATACACTAACAGCACTGAATACCCTTTCCAACGGCCCACCCTGGGTACAAATCAACCTTACCATGTGGACGAATGATCCCTTTTACTCCGAAAGGTCAACGGGCACTTTCGAGCCCCATTTGACTAATGTTTACTCCCGAACCGAGCGAAGCTATTTGGAACATCTAAGTAACACACATGAACTTTGCAATAGATTGCCCCATGCATGATTCGGATTTATGGTTCAGACGAACGATCCATTATCATCTTATGATCTCATTTCCTTAGAACCGATGGGATCTTTCGAGCCCCGTTTGACCCAAGGTCAACTCTGGATGCTGGGACTGTCCTCGAGTATTCTAAAAGTTCTATGAATTAACTTTCTAATGGTATTCCCCATGCACCATTTGGATTTACGGATTGCATTTTATGACCATTTTTCTGGAAAATCTGCACACGAGACTGCAAATCGGCAGGTCAGTTTCCCTACCTATCGGTAGTGTGTTTTGGGTTACCTGTCGATAGGCAGGACAAGAATAGTGCCCATCGTTAATCACGATACCCTATATAAGGAGATCATGACCTCACTTCGAAAGGCGCCCCAAATCCATCCATATGAATGATCTTAACAACATTCTTCTACAATCAACGAAGTTTCCTTGTGTGAAATTCTTCTCCACCTTTCATTACCATCATTCTCATACCCAATTTAGAGAAAAATACCCTTCTCTCTCATCCTAAATTTATCCCAATTTTCAAGGAAGCTCATCAACGATCAAGGTCAAGCTTCAAGTCTCTTAAGAAGGTCCAAACATCTTTCTCTTTTTGAATTTCTTTATTTTTGCATTAGTTATATAACTCAATTTATCTTTTACTTAAATCATAAATGTTAATACCTCATCCATTATTAGTTATATTGCACATATTTTATTTTCTATAAAAAAACCAAAACAAAGAAAAAGAGAGTTGCACCTATAAATTTCGATGGGATTCTTCATCACATTTTCTCAAAACAAAAATATATTTTATACACACACACATATAATAAAATTCCATTTGAATTTATGGGATAAAACCCCACCCTTGTGCCACATGTGAACTACGTGGACTTTGATGCCTTTATAGGCAAAGTAGATGTTTCGGGCCAAAACCCGAGACTCGAGTTCTATTTTCATTTTTTTCCTACTTTATCCCTATATTTTTCATATATATCATACATGTGATTTGCACTTGTGTATTATCTAACACATGTTATCATTTCATCATAACGATCAATATCTCGATAAGTGCACACATCATATGTTTCTAATTATTTTGGGAACATTCATATGGATGACATTGCTTCCTCTTTTTCATAACGCGATCTGAGCGATTCCGATCTCCACTTATATATACATCCACACACACTTCATGAAGAAATTAAGGAAAATAGTAACATAAGCCCATGAGATACCGAATGTGCGGGATTGGTGCCTAACACCCTCCCGTTCCATAACTTAGCCGATGAACCTTTGATCTAAATAGTTTCAAAATCATCAGTTTGTATTTGGTGCCGCTCTCTCGAGGCAGTGACATGTTCTTCTACCTGTTTTGTGCAAAATAGGTTAGCGACTCTATCTCTTTACATCACCCCAACACCGACGACAGACGAAGCAACCCACGATGTAGCGAGGGGCACGAGACCTTTATTTATCCCTATTTTCCCCTAAAAGCATCCCAGGGAGGGGGGGAGATCTCAGGGATGGCCACAGTGGAGACTCTGGTTAGGAATACTTAATAGGGCTAGGCTCTTTTTGCATGGGTGTTATGATTTTCTGCTTGTGTCCATATGCACCTACATATATGTTCCCTTTTCTCCTTTGTTATTTCTTATATATATATACCTCATGTTTATATCACCTCTTACTCACTTTTCACTTCGCGCACTTGTAAATAATCTCCATATACATCTCACACTACTTACACTTTTATATAAGTTTACTTATATCCATATGTTGCACACACCACTTAGAATATTCATGCTTAGGTGTCACTAGCACACACGTCCACTTATCACACTTGAATATATCCATGCTTACTCACACTTACCACACACTACTTGTAGTCTATCCATGATTAGGTTCACTACCACACACACATTTATGGATTTTCACACATCACTCACTCTCACATATCCATGCTTAGTGTAATCTCCATGTATATTTACTTTTTTCTTGTACATTTTTTATTATTAGTATAGTACTCATGATAAATAAAATAATCTCTCATAATATACCAATCAAGAATCATTTATTTTGCACACTACATCAAAAAGAGCATGGTTATTGACCAAAATTTCGTCCCGTACTCAGGGATCACTTTGTGATGGGCACTGGTCTGGCAGGTTGCAGTTAGCCTTAGAAATATAACTCTCACCTTCCATTGTCCAAGTACCTTCGACGTATATCGAACGATTCCCCTCGCATCGTACCGCTTGATTAAAGTCATGACAGGAGATATATAGCAGGGAACTCGTTCACGTAGGTTGAATATATCGAATTCTCTCTCACATAAACTTTCCCCACGAGGTATATAGTGAGGCAATTCTTATACATTCAGGTATATCAAATGGGTTGTCAACACATATTGATCTCCCTCGAAATCAAGACGTATATCGTGGAAGTCATGCCAGAGGGGCAACCTTTCCGCTAATCCAACAACTGGATACCCTCATATAGGCATCAAACCTAGGGCACTCATATTTACTTTTTCGGTAACAAGTCAAAGCATGTTTTACATATTTTTCAAACCCAATTTTTCCCAGGCTCGGGTGCTGTTCGACATTTATTTTTGCATTTAGTTAAACCAAATACAAGTGAAATAATAATAATAATAATAATAATAATAATAATAATAATAATAATAATAATAATAATCATGTTGAGACTCTTCTCTCGTTTTTTCCTCCTTCCTTACCAAAATTGTCAAAAACGTTTTTCCTCCTTTTATTAAAAAATACCCAAAAACATTTTGACCTCCTTTTTCCAAAAAATTTCAAAAAAAATACCTCGTTTCTTATAAAAGTTTCTTCTCTTTATCTTTCAAAAATAAATTCGAATAATTTTCCTTCTTAATTAGATCTCATACCTAACACTTGGCCTGGATCCCTATGGGATTTGATATTCTGTCAAACTGCCCCGAAGCTCCATCAGTTCTCCCGCTACTTCCTTCAAGTTAGGAATCCACCTTCACCAACCTTCCATGGAGAATGTAGACAAAGTACCTAATATGCCGCCTAATTTGATGGCGGTCCGAGTCTAACATACCACCCATATTAATAACCTTCAAACTGAGGTTTATGAGATGCAGCGAAACTGAGTCCCTATTCTTAAAGAACACGAGGTCCTCTTACCTCGTGTTATGGATCCACCCATACTTGAGCCTATTTGGGTCCCAAAGGAATATCATCACTCTCCACATGCCCCTCCTTCTAATGGGACACAACCAGATAAGATCCCTATGCTAAATCCTGCCTATCCAGGGGTTAACCTTCTAGTACCTGCTGATCCGAAGGAAGAAGAGTTGAACAAGGTCAAGGAGGACCTTAAACTATTGACCATGAAAATACCTTACAAAGTAGTTTAATAAAAGTTAAAACCGTCTATTAGGTTTCAAAGTTGATTCTTGAGGAAACTCTTTTAGAAAACAAATTATTAACACAAGATGTGTTTAGATAATATTATGAACGAGTATTTTCAGAACTTAAGAAACAATGTTTTAAAAAATTCCAACAACTAAGACTAGCAGTGCAGTAGTATGAATTAAAAAATAAAAAACACACAATGCAAGGGAATTTTTAACGTGGTAAAACCCCACCCAAGCGGGAAAACATCCACGGAGGTATCAACAGCTAAAAATAAAAATCCACTAGAATGAGTTTAGGATACAAGCAGACAACAAAACTTAAGAACCCAAAAATAGACCTAAATCAAAGTTAAGAAGTTATACCAGCTCCGTTAGGTAACTCCAACTGTTAAGGCTTTGATTTTGTTCCTTGTTGTTCTGTGGATTGTTTCCTTAAGCTCCATCTTTACGTCAACTCTATGCGGTCAAAATATCTTTAACAGCACAATGTTTAAGTGATGTTGCGTGAAATGTGTTGTGAGTGAAATGCCTAACACATGCATGTACTCACACACACTTATACAATTGAGTCTAATAAATTACAAAGGCTTCTAAGTATGAAATGTTATATTTCGTAGTACTGAAAATAGATTTGATCTTTAATACTGTAAGATTTTCACATATGTCTTCTTGAGAGTCTTTAAAAAGAAAGACCCCACGAATATTATTTATTCACATGTTTTTCAAAATGAAAAACTCAGATCTGAAAACTTGCAAACCCTTTTTCATTTTTTAAAATCAGAGAGGAGATTTGTTGGATAAAATTTGATAAAAAAACTTTTAAACCAAATCCAAAAAGAAAGGTTGATTTCTAGTAAAAGAAATCAAATCTAACAACTACGTGACGATATCCCTTTACTAGACTTAGATCCTCAAGTTTAAATTATTAGAAACGAGTTCTAAATCTTAGTGATTGTGTTAGAAGAGAGATAATAATCAAATAGGATTTTAATTATGAACAACAAACCCAGAAAACACTAAACTCTCTATAATATTTTCTGAAGATATATGAACAGAGGTTGGTTTGGGATTTCTATTTTTCTCACGATTTATTTTTCTCTCCTCTCTCTCTCTCTCTCTCTCTCTCTTCTCTGAAACCCTAAGGTATCCAAAGATTGCAAATGAGGGGATGAATAGTCTTATTTATAGTCCTCTTGGAAGAATCTGGAAACGGTATTCAAATCAACGGTTGAGATCAACTTGACCGTTTGAAGTTTAAGATCAATGGTTCATAATGGACCTCATTTAAACACATTCTGATTGGTTCTTTTTGTTATCAGGATTGAATAAAGATGCATGCAGACAATTGATAAATGTAATTGAACGTCCAAAATTAAGTATGGTTTATGTGAGATAGAGAAAGCACAATCTCAATGGGTAAATGATCAACACGTGTATGGTTGTAATGGCTTAACAGAAGCGCTTTTTTAAAGTTTTAAAAAATAGAATGTGTACCCATAATAGTCTCCAGCGCTTTCTAATTCTACCAAACCCAATTTTTAGGCAGTTTTGTAAATTCCACAATAACCCCAAACATTTTAAAAACCCTAAATTAAATTTTAGAAAATGATTTTTAAATTTTAAAAATTCCAAATAAATCTAAAAAATTTATAGAAAATTCAGTTTATCCCTTATTACCACACACACCGCATAAATGTATAGACATATGCTAAGTGCAATCCTTGAGTGTGTTGTGATGTTGGTATTATACCTGTATGACCATTTTATTGTTGATGGAGATATCTCGGAATCTTTGAAGAGGCAATGAGGCTTAGGGAAAAATAAGGATGTTACAAATTTCATCATTATTTCCAAACTAGATAAGCTCCTATTTATTAGACTTAAGTAAGTCATATATATAGTGTGCTTTAGACCATGTCTGAATCTTCTGGAACTACATGGATTACCCCCATATTTTTCCTTACCCTAAAGCAAGGCTACTAAAAAATTCAAGATGCCCAACATTGAGAAGTTCGACGGTAGTGGGCCCCCAATTGTTCATCTTCGAAGCTATCACCGAGCAATGACTCTCCTAGGTGCATCCGAGGAAATAATGGCCCAGATGTTGCAAAAGACTTTAAAGAACAACGTTCTTCGTTGGATCCTATCCCTCGAGAAATTCAGAATTCGTAGTTATGAGGATGTTTCCTATGAATTCATGTCACAGTACAAGTACAACGAGGAGTTGGAGGTTACTCACTGTGATTTAGAACTTCTCAAGAAGAATCCTAGAGAAACTATTAGTAATTTCATAACAAGGTGGAGGGAGAAAGCGGCCACCATGACCAACCCACCTTTCGAAGAGAAGCAAGTTAGTGTTGTGAAGAAAAAATTCTTACCCCATGTCCGAGCGACTATAGGAGGACAGTATTACCCCTATTTTGAGCCATATGGGAAGTAGGAGTAGAGATTAAAGAAAGTATTGCCAAGATAGAATCTGAGACAAAGAAGGCATCCCAACATTTTACTTGAAGAAAATATGATAAACCTGATATAGTCTCTACCATCAACAACATCTCAAAGCCTTCTACCTCTTCGGTGCCAGAAAGCCATGCTAACCCAGTAAGAAAAGAATAAACTATGCTTCATGCTCCCATTTCTAAAGCATACCAAGCCCTATTGAGCCAAAATCTCATCAATCCATTGGACCCCCATCCATTACCAAACGCACTTCCCAAAAACTTCAAAATCGATGCCCATTATGATTTCCATCAAAATGCCGGCCATACCGTTGATCAGTGATTTCGTCTCCAGAATGTAATCCAAGGTCTGATTCATTGGCGTGTCATTTCCCTAGTAGACAATCCTAAACCAAATACCACTCACAATCCACTCCTAAATCATGCAAATCCTATCTTCCTAGAAAATGACCTAGAATTCAACCCATCCACCCAGACTTTACCTAGTATATCACCCATTATACCCATTTATTCACCTAAACACCTTAAAGTTTTCCCATGTTTCCTCCTAAACCCTACCTATTTTGTCGATTAAGCACTGTCACTACTTATAAAAGCATGCATTACCATTCATACCTGGTTTGGAGGGAAGGATATGGAACTGCCACCAGTACTGAACTAGCTTCTAAAGTTTGGGCTGAAATTGCCCTCTGAAATGACCATTGACTACCAGAAGTTCAACACATTATTCATAGAAGACCGATAGTGGGATCGAGAGTCAGATAATTAGGTGGTACCCAATGACAAAATCTATTCGGATAATGCGTTCAGATCATAACAGGCTTATTCCAATAGACCGATGAGATTTTAAGTATATCTGAGTTACTCGATGCTATAAAGCTATAATGATGGTTGGTCCCTTCACTTCTTCATATCCCCATTGAGTGGGAGGATCTATATGAATAAGTCGTTGAGGGTGTGGAATGAATTGACTTTTCATGGAAATATGACATCGTTTCCATCGGATGGGGTAACGAATTTGACAATTTAGATGAGGAACTGAGTCAGGAAATGATCAACCCAATATTCCACTAGTAGACACGGGGGCTGACACTCTACATGATCCACTCAGACACTACGTCGTCGGATACATCCATCCTGATCAACGCTATTAATTCTCCCCTCCTCAATTGGAATGTTGTGCTAGTTCCACCTGCTAAGATGAAACCCAGCCTAAATGTTTATCCTATTTTTTAATTTTTTTATTGTTACTCCTTGTTCTGATCATAATGTAATCGAGACATCCTTCGACGAGGTTCTCAACATTATTTTTCCCAAGAATGAAATAAACAAAGATTTTAAGTATCTTGCTATAATAACAAATAACATAACCGCATTCAAATTAATGAGGATGAAACTATTGTTATCAATCTCGGTTGTAGTAGCCAACTTTGCGAGATCAGGATAGGGTCCACCCTTGATGAACATGAGCGCACGCATCCTGAAGAACTATTTAAAGGATTTGTGGATGTCTTTGCATGTTCTTATGATGAAATGACCAACATCGATCCTAAAAGAGCTCATAAAAAGATTTCAACTCTCCCAGGAAAGCTCCGCACTAAATGGTCGCTTAAGGTTAAAGAATACTTGGTCAAACAGTTGAACATAGACTTCATCCGGGTGATCGAATATGCCACATGGTTAGCCAATATTGTACTCATACTAAAGTTAGGAGGAAATGTTCGTATGTGCGTTGATTATTGAGATTTGAACAGGGCCTCTATGAAAGATGATTACCCACTGTCCAATATTGACATGATTGTGGACAACATGGCGAGCCATGCTCTCAAGTCCTTCATTGATGGGTTTTCCGAATACAATCAGATCAAGATACACCTTGATCATCAAGAAAAAATCACATTTATCACCCCTTGGGGAACCTTATGTTACAAAGTTATGCCATTCGATCTAAAAAATACGGGTACTACCTACCAAAGGGTTTCTACAATCATCTTGCATGATCTGATACACAATGAGGTTGAGTTCTACATGGATGACATGATCATCAAATCTAAGACTCTGTAAGTTCATGTTTCTTCTCTCTGAAAGTTCTTCGAACGACTTTGGCAATAACAAATGGGACTTAACCCACATAATTGTGTCGTCGGCATCACCAAAAGAAAACTTTTGGGATTTATGGTTAACGAGAAGGGGATTGAAGTAGATTCTACCAAACTGAAAGCCATACTCGAAATGCCATCACCCCGAATGGGGAAGGAAGTTCGAGGATTCTTGAAAAAATTACAGCATCAACTGGTTCATCAACTAGTTGACTTCTATTTTGAACCCATATTCAAACTCCTCCACAAGGATTTAAGTAAAGTTTGGAATGAAAATTATCAAGAAGTCTTCGACAAAATCAAGTAGTATCTAACCCGACTTCCGATACTCATGCCACCATAGCCTGGCCTTCCCGTACTCCTATACTTGATCATAACTGACAGCGCAGATGGGGCTTTTCTAGCCCAATACCTTGAAGAATCCTGCAAAAAAAGGGCCATCTTCTACACCAGTTACAAGTTGGTCAGGTACGAAGTCAACTACACTGCCTTGGAGAAAGCATGTGTCGCCCTTATCTGGGTCACTCAAAAATTACGACACTATATGCTAACGTTTACCATTAGACTTGTATCCCGAATGGATCTTATCAAATACCTACTCGAGAAACCCGCCTTATTTAGCCGAATGGCCCGATGGTAGATGTTTCTAGATCAATTTGATATCGTGTATGTCGCACAGAAAGCCATGAAAAAGAGAACCATTTTCGACTACCTGGCTGATTACCCCATGGAAGAAGCCGAAGTTTGGATCTCTGAATTCTCGGACGAAGACATCCTTTACACCTCTTAGGAAGACCTTTGGTGGAAAATGTTCTTTAATGGCGCTCCCAACAAAAAATGATATGACACTAGGATACTCTTGATTTATCTTGATTAGCTAACAACATGACCTCTCCCTGGTCGTTTTCCATATGGGGAATCGATATCATAGGGAAAGTCACACCCAAAGCCTCCCTTTGGCATGAGTTCATCCTAGTTGCCATTGATTACTTCACCAAATGTGTCAAAGCCATGTCATACGCAGTGCTGAAGCTAAAAAGGTTGCCAAGTTCATTCGAAAGCATGTCATCTCCCGATAAGAGGGTTTGCATGAGCTAGTTTCAGATAATGGGTTACATTTTATGGAAGATGTCACATAATTGGTCGACAAGTATGGAATTCATAGAAACAAATCTTCTCTCTATCGACCACAAACCACCGATGGAGTTGAATCCTTTGATAAGAAACTCAAAGCAATCATCACCAAGATGATCGAGAGTTATTGAGATTGGGCCGATTTGATCCCTTACGCCTTCTGGGGCTACCGCACTTCAGTCCGAACATCTACTAGGGCTACCCCTTACTCTTTAGTCGGTATGGAAATAGTACTAGTCGTTGAACTAGAAATACCTTCACTATGCGTCACGCTTGAAAGCAAAGTCAACGAAGAAGACTGACACTAGAGTCGTCTTGACGAGTTATCCCACTTAGACGAAAGGAGGATAAAGGCTCTATATAATATACAATGGTACCATCACCGGATAGCGCGATATTTCAACAAGGGAGTTAAGGACCGTGGTGTCCGAGAAGGGGATTTAGCCCTAAAAAAAATCATAGAACCCGTTTGGGGCCCCAAAAGAAAATTCAAGACAAACTACAGTATCCACTACATTGTGAAGACGATCTTGTCCAGTGGCGCCGCTATGGTCACTGACCTAAAAATGAAGTGATGGCTCGTTCAGTCAACCTAAACCATCTTAAGAAATTCTACCCCTAATTTGAAATCTCAATGCGCTACGACTCCTCTAATCCCACTTCTATTCTAAAAGAAAATCTTCATTTCCCTCTACTCAAAACTACGTGGGGCCTGATCCTTTAAAAAAAATTCTTTCAAAAATGAAACCTAGTAAATTTTCAAAACCCTTAGAGGTACGTAGGCATCTCATAAGCATTACATGGGTACGATCCCATTATTTTTCACAAAATGCTATTCTTTTCTTACCTGCGAGAATGATGGTTCATTTTACCATTTACATGAACAAAAGGATTATGTATGCCTTTGAGATTGGTATAAATATTCAAATATAAAACACATCAAGAGGCACAACAGTATAATTAAAATCCTTTTTTATTCCATCATGGGAGAATTCAACACAATTATAGGAAATATCAGCGTAAGGAGTCAATAACTACCCCCATCAACAAAACTTTACTAAAAAAATCAAACCAAACTACTCCTAAACAAACTAACCAACTTCCTAAATTTATTACCACAACAAAAAGGAATCATCATAAAAACTTCGTAAATAATCACTAGCTTCACAAAAGACGCTACCCATAGCTACTAGAGGACCCAACTCCTTCATCATCTTCTCCTCAAGGCCTCCAAACTTCCCCTACTTGAATTGTATGCCATTGAGACTCCATGGAATGATAATCCTGGACCAATCTAGGGAAAAACACTACGCCCCCACCATAGTGTCAGACATGGCCTCTACCCTGTCTCCTCTCGCAAGATTTTAGTCACTACTCTCTTCCACAGGCATTTCATATAGTCTTCAGAAACATGCCATACCCCGCCAACAGATTGGGAAGGACGGGTTGATGGTCTACGACTTTCCCACAAAGAGCCTAACCGCATATGCATGCCTTCAGTCAAATCCTCTACAGAAAAGAAATTCAGGGTACAAGTTGGCATAATCTGCTCCCATCTGACTTAATGCAGGAGCTTATATGGGAAATTAAAGGAGGTCTGTCAGAGGCCAACTGATTCAACATAGCGGTATTCGCCCAGTTCCATAATGGCTTATAACTCCCTCACCGGGGAACTGACTAACACAGACATCGAGCTTTGTTCTCCCCAAACCAATTTACCACATTATCTACAGTCGAGCCAAAGATGATAAAATAGAGAGTGAAGAAATTCAACAAAGTTATCAAGGGATATTTCAGGGGGACTGCCAAACGGAATCTCTCAGAAAACCACATGAATAGCATAATCGAGCTACCTCTTAAAAAATCAAAACGACCTTCCCGCTAAGCATATAGATCCTTTAAGATCTCTGCCAATATCTCTGTCATAGGATTGGGATGATATGACATCCAAAATGTAATAGCAACTAATTTAGGGTCCACCCTTAAGTCCCCTATCACCAGCAAGAGCCTTGAAGTTAGTCCCAAAGATGCAGCTCCAACCAAACCAACATCATTTCACTATGTTCAGCACACCAAGTGAAGCATAATCCAATGAAGGCGATAATCCCCACTTACAACCAAGCTTTCTATCCCCTCATTCATATACCAATTAAGCATCGAAGGTTTTCCTCCACTAAAAAATTATAAAAAACTCATTTTTCCAACTTTTCCCTAATTAAATCCCTTCAAAAGGGAATCTCTTTTTCAACCAAGCCTCCGAGGCCACCTTCTATTCAAACATATTCAAAAATTTCCAAAAAACACACTTTTCCTACTCTTCCTCAAAATAAAAACTCAGCAACAAATTAAAGTACATGTAAAGTAAGCCAATAAATCAAATAATCAAACTAAGTATGCATATCTTTTTGAATTTTTGATTCTCTTTTCAGGTACAGTGCCTCTACATCAAGCATGCAATATGGTCAAACAGCAAGCTCCCATAGTTAGCAAGGAATTTGAAAGAAAATCTTGAAGAGATGGCCCCCAGGGGTAAAAGGTCACCTACATCCCCAATTGAGATTCAACAGTCCTACCCAAATGCCGCTTGGCCCACCTCCGACGTCAACCTCAACATACAATCCACCTCTATCTACAAACTCTTGCAGTCAATTCCCAACAGTTGTCTGACACCCATTGATCGGCATTGTCCTTTCCCCTTCCTAATGCAACCCGTAAGACCATGCCATTGCCGATTGGCAACGCATACAACATGCCAATCAGCAGCCCCTTGAAATTTTGTATAAAAAAATAGAAAATTACAAAAAAAATCCTAAAATTGCCAAATAAACATTAGAACATTTCTTCACAAAGAAAACCATTTTTAAGCTCCCAAATCCCCAACAGGATTAATACCATAGAACCTAAGAATCAACACGCCCGCAAAGTCCACTCCAACTCAACAGCAGAAACAAAAAAAAACTCATACTCAGCAGTAGTCAAATTATTCTTGATCAAAGCTACCCGTTTCCCACTAGGAACTCCCGAATAAAACTTTTTCCCAAAAAGATTACAATTTTCCTCAAGAAGAGATAGAAGCCCTAACTGGACATCTCTCCGCAGCAACACATTCCTCAAAGGAATCCCAAAACCTCTAGTCATCAACTATTTTCCCAAGTGGAATTTCCAGGCTATGATTTTTAACTTAAAAGACATAATCCTCAGACATATATCTCTTCCCCAGTAGAGTCTCAAAAAAGGTAAATTTCAAATTCCTAAGGAGAGATATTCCTTAAGCTTCCACTTAAGGTCCTCAGAATTTACCTCGACCCTCAGAATTGGTCATTCCTACTATGGTCCTCGAAATTAACCTCGACACTCAGAAATGGTAACCTCTATTTAAGGTCCTCAGAATTGACCTCGACCCTCATAATTGGTCGCTCCCACTTAAGGTCCTCAGCATTGGTCTCTCCCATTTAAGTCCTCGGAATTGACCTTGACCCTCAGAATTGGTCGCTCCCACTTAAGGTCCTTATAATTGACCTCAACCCTCAAAAGTGGTCGCTCCAACATAAGGTCCTCAGAATTGATCTCGACCCTCAGAATTGGTCTCTCCTACTTAAGGTCCTCAAAATTGACCCCAGACCTCAGAATTGGTCACTCCCTACATAAGTTCCTCACAATTGACTCTAGCCCTCAAAATTGGTCACCCCAACTTATGGTCCTCAATATTGACCTCAACCCTCAAAATTGGTCGCTCCCAACTTAAGGTCCTTAGAATTAACCTGGACCCTTAGAATTGGTCGCTCCCTACTTAAGGTCCTCAAAATTGACCTCGACCATCAGAATTGGTCTCTCTCAACTTAAGGTCCTAAGAATTGATATCGACCCTCAGAATTTGTTGCTCCTTACTTAAGGTCATCGAAATTGACCTCAACTCTTAGAATTCATCGCTCTCAACTTAAGGTCCTCAGAATTGACATTAACCCTCAGAATGATTCGCTCCCTACTTATTATCCTTAGAATTATTCTTAACTCTCAGAATTGGTCACTCCCACTTGAGGTCCTCATAATTTACCTCGACCCTCAGAATTGGTCGCTCGAACTTAAGGTCCTCAGAATTTACCTCGACCCTAAGAATTGGTCGCTCCCTACTTATGGTCCTCATAATTGACCTTGACCCTCAGAATTGGTCGCTGCCACCGTAGGTCATTAGAATTGACCTCGACCGATAGAATCATCCATTCCCAGTATTACCTTAGGTCCTCAGAATCGACCTAAACCCGCTAAATTGGTTATCCTCATCCCTAAACATCATATGGTTTCTATTCGACGGATTTTACTTATTCCAAGCTCGCCCATCGAGTTCCTTTGTAGACATCACATTCTGAGACCCCTTCTAAGTCTCTCCTTTGGTCCCTAGCACCTCCCCAATTCACTACAAACCCTAGGTCATACTCCGAGTATTGATCTAGAAGCCATCGGGTGCTCTCGGAACCTATTTAACTATGGTCAAATCCATTATTAGAGATAAAGATCAATTAATCTTAAAGGTATTTGATTTCCCTTTCCAACGGTATGCCCCGTGCATCAATCGGTATAAACGTTCGGATAAACGGTCTATTTTACATTCAAAAATCAATTTAGAGGCCATTGAGCGCACATAGGCCCCGATTTGATCCCAATCAACTTCATCATCAGATATAAATCTCAATGGTTCCTTGAAGGGTACTGAACCCCTTTCCAATTGTCTACCCCATGCACGAAACAGTATAAATGTTGGGACGAACAATCCATTATTCCCCAAAAACTGATCCAGGGGCCATCGGGTGCTCCCCAGTTCCGTTTGATCAAAGTTAACTGTTCATCTCTAACAAGGCTGAATAATCTCCTAAGGGTACTTGATACCCTTTTCCATCGGTCTACCCCATGTGCAAATTAGCCTTACATTATGAAAGAAAGATCCGTTTTACTCGAAAAGGTCACCGGAACTTTTGGGCCCCATTTAAACGATGTCAAATCTTGGAATTGAGAGAAGATCTTTGGAACATTGAAGTACCTTGAATAAACTTTCCAATGGTCTGCCTCGATCGCGATTCAGACTTACGATTCAGATAACGATCCATCATTTTCGACGATCTCTTATCCAAAGGACTGACAAGCGCTTTCGAGCCCCATTTGACCTAAAGTCATCTCCCGAACCCAGGAGCAGCCTAAAGGATTCTAAAAGGTCTCTGAATTAACTTTATAATGGTGTGCCCAGTGCACGATTTGCAATTATGGATTTCATTTTACGGTTATTTTCCCAAAAATCTGCACGTGACTACTAATTGGAAGGTCACTTTCCCTGGCTATAAACAATGTGTCTTGGGTTACCTACTGATAGGTAGGACAAGTATAGTTCCGATTGGTAGTCCCCCTACCCTATATAAGGAGATCATGGGGTCACTTTGAAAGGTAACCCAAATCCATCAATATTAGTGATCTCAACAACATTCTTTTGCAATTACCGGTGCTTCCTTGTGTGAAATTCTTATCCACCTTTCATTCCCATCATTCTCATACCCAATTTAGCAAAGAATCTCCTTCTCTCTCATCCTACATCCATCCTAACTTGCAAGTAAGCTCATCAAGGATCAAGGTCAAGCTTCAAGTCTCCAAAGAAGGTCTAAACATCCTTCTCTCTTTAAATTTGTTTATTTCCGCATTAGTTATATAAATTGTCAATTTAGCTCTTACTTTAGATCATACACATTAATACCTCATCCTTTAGTAGTTATATTGCACATAATTTATTTTCAATAAAATATCTAAAACAAAGAAAAAATGGGTTACATCTATAAATTCCGACATGATTCTTCATCACATTTTCTCAAAACTAAAAATCTATTTTCTAACACACGTTTAATAAACTCCCTTTTGAATTTATGGGTTAAACCCCACCCTTGTGCTGCATGAAAACTACATGGACTTTGATGCCTTTATAGGCTACGTAGGCATTTCGGGCTAAAACCTGAGACTCGAGTCCTAGTTTCATATTTTCGTCTTTTGCCTACTTTATCCCTATATATTCATATATGTAACACTTATGATTCGTACTTTCATCTTATCTAACACATATTATCTTTTAATCATAACAATCAATATCTTGATAAGCGCACACAAAATATTTCTAATTATTATTTTGGGGAACATTCCTATGGATGACCTCGCTATATCTTTGCAATGACACGAGTCGAGCGATTCCGATCTCCACTTGTATACACACGTACATACACTTTACGAATAAATTAAAGAAAATAGTGGCATAAGCTCATGAGAGATCAAAAGGGTGGGATGGGAGCCTAACACATTCCTATTCCAGAACATAGCCCCAAATATCTGATCTAATTGGTTTAGCAAGCAACAGTTTGTATTTGTTCTCTCTCTCTCGAGGCGACCACCTATTTGTTTCTTGTTTTGTGCAAAATAGGCTGGAGACTATATCTCTTTACAACACCCCAACACCGATGACATCTGAAGCACCCCACGATGTAGCGAGAGGTGTAAGACCTTTATCTCTCCTTTTTTCCTCCCAAAAGCACCCCGAGGAGGAGGGAAGATATTGGGATGGCCACAAGAATTAAAGGGTGACTCGAACATATTTAATGTTCATCCACATATGGTATACGAAAATACAAAACTCGTTTTGGATTTTTCAGAAATTGATAAAAAAAAAATTTTTGGCTTTTTCACTTTTTCTTTAAAAGATACCAAAAATCTTTGTGTTTTTCGAAAAATTTTTGAGACAAAAAAAATCTTTTGGGTTTTTGAAAAATATATCAAAATCAAAAAATATAAATATAATGATAGTAAAATCTAGAAATAGGCATGTAAAATTTGAACATGAAAAGCATCTCATTCTAGAAACAAGTCTCAACTCAATCATTAGGCCCGGAGGAGTTTTCTAAAGGAGACTACATCCTATGAAAATATCCATCAAATCTTGTGAAGTCTTGACTAAATACTCTACCTATCTCGAAAATGATCAAAATCTCTCATGTGATGAGCAGGAGCATGTGGCGTAACATGTGTGGGAGTGCATGTGGGAACACGTGTGGTATCATATCGTGCAAGATACCTATGAGACACTCTCCCCATATTAAAACAAAACTCTTTTAGGTGACCTCTTTATTTTCAATGGGCTTAGGTAAACTTCTCTCAAAATGTCTAAGACGAGCTCTCCTACATCAAATTGGATGCCTGGGTGGGTTAGGTCAACGACCATATGGATCTAACACAAACTTAGAAATCATCTCGGGTGCAACATGGGAAGTGGACGCACCATTATAACCCATTCCTAGACTTTCAACATTACCCAAAGCGGGATCGGGGATCATTTTTCTAACGTTCTTAGTAATGTCCTCTAAAGTAACCTTGACTTCCCGGACATTTCAAGATCTCTCTGAAGTTGGGATACACGGGCTTTAAGTTTTTCACAGGTCTCCAACTAAGATTGAAGATCTCCCGTAAGACTAACCACAAAGTTGGTCAAGTCACTCTTTTCCTGGACTAAGACAATTAATTGCTCACATAAAGAAACCTTCACCTTATCACGTTGACTCACTGACGCCTCACACACGCTAAAAATTTTACCTCTCTCTCGAAATCTAACACCTTAGGAGACAAATCCGTATTAATCTTTTTCTTTTTCAACGTCTCAGTGTACAAATCATTAAAAAAAAATTGGATAACTCCATCTCCGTCACTCAAAGTACCATCCTCACTCTCACTATCTCTCGAATGACTCGAAACTTCATCGAGTCTCTCACGTTTAAACATGTCCTCATCGTCGTGGGACGCGTGCTCACATGACTATCCATGAACTAGACACATAGTTCATGTGGTGATTCTCCCTCTAAATCAACCGATACGATGTCACTATCACTAAGAGTGGCTTTATTTACAATCCTTTTGCCCTTTCTCTTTCGCATAGTGGGAGAGTCAAATGACTTGTGCCCTTTTCCTTCGCAATGAAAATACCTTATCACTGCCTCTTTCTCACCGCTATCCTTGACCTCGTTTTTATTTTTATTTTTCTCAAACATCTTTTCATTGAAAGAATTATTTTTGGAAATTTTGAGAAACTTTTCAATTTTGTATGTAAATAAAGCCAAGTCATCAACATAAAAACCACCCTCAGATTCAGACTCACAAACTCTCTCTTTTTTCTTCTTCTTAGCTTTCATTTTTAAAGATAACCCTATATCCTTAGGCTTAATGGTTTTAGGGAACATATCTATCTCATAAGTCTGAAGATCTACTACGAGTTCTTCTAACCTAAGAGTTTCTAAAATCCCTAAAGAGTTAAAACCACAACCTTGGGAATTAATCGGGAAGTGAGTGACCTCAAAATCTTTTTAATGACCTTAATCTAAGGAATTTTCTCACCAAAATTAAAACCAGTGTTTATAATGTTCGACAACTTAGCATAAAATTCATGAAAACTCTCGGACTCTAACATAGTGATGGTCTCAAATTTGGTGGTCAAATTTTGAAGCTTATACGCCTTGACAATGTTGGTACCCTGATGTAGCAACTGATGGATATCCCATGCTTTCTTAGACGTTGTGAACATCATGATGCATCAGAACTCATCAAGGGTGATGGCTCCAGAAATTTCACTAAGATCACAGGAGTTATAAGTGATCCATTTGAAATCATCATCAATCAAGGAAGAGATGGGTTTAGGATTCGTGACATTATCAACAATGATCATGGGAGGAGTTCACCCTCTTTCCCAAACAAGCCATATTCTTTCATCTATTTACTTTAAAGTGGATCTCATCCGGTCTTTCAAATAGGTATAGTTCGATCCATAAAAAATTGGCATCATATTATATAAGTTCTCCATCAGAAAATTTATGATTTAAAAAAAATTGATATCACATAAACATTTTGCTAAAAATCAGGATCTCACGATAATATGGTGATACCTACTCTGATACCAATTTCAGAGTGCACAATTATCTATTGGATTTAACTTATTAAATTCAGGTCAGAATCCAAATGAATTTTAATCCTTTAGCCCTACAACATGCAACTATGTGATGCAAAACATAAATCAAACGGAGCATGTAATCAAAATAGTGTCTCAGTAAAAATACCGTCAGGGATAGACCTTTTATTCACTTTATAAAATTTACAATTGAAAACTTACAAATTTTATAAAGGAATATATTATGATCCTCTCAAGAACCACAGGACCGTAACCTTCCTTCACCAATGATCCTCGCAAGAATCACAAGAACCTTAGTCCTTCATCTTCAGTAGTGAACTCCCTCAAAAATCAAAAGTCAGTATTGGAGAGGCCTTCTCCATAAAGGTTGTGTATGCAAGATACAAACTATAAGGTTTAAACTTGATTCACTCAAATACATCATGGGAATGATTTGTGAATCAAAACGGTTTTTCAAACTCAAAAGGTTGAAAACTATTTCTAAAGATATGCAGTAATAGTTATGGCCTTAATGAAAATAAGCACGAAATAGGTATTTATAAGACATACACAAATTTTGAGGCGACGACTTCATTTGAACGAGAAAGCATGCTCATTTGAACGAGAAAAAAACTTGTTAGAATGTCAACAAGGTCCTTAGAAAAAACTCTAATATCTTTGGAACGACCTTCAAACGAGCATCGAACGATGTAAAATAATACACCTTTGTTTAATATTCAATCGAAGCAATCTTCAAACGAGACTTCAAATGAAAATCCAATATCGTTTGAAAGAGATGCGCGAACTTGAAAATATTTAAATAAAGAAAAATTGCCTTGATTTTTATATAAAAAATAATGTTTCCATTTTTAATAAAAATGAACATCCCAATATAAACTCATGGAATAAACTTAAACTCTAAATAGCATTATACCTTCATAGAGTGGACATGCTTGAAATTTGGAGATGTTGGATCTTCCAACTTTTTCTTGGCTTGAATCAAATGGTAGCAGGATATGCGAGAAACTATGTTAGCCTAAGTTTTGAGAAAATTATGCTGTTACAATTCAACTTTTTTTTTCCTTTTTTAAACTTTAAATAGTCATAAAGTTTGATTACAAATGCTCTATTCGTAGAACTGATATTTTTGAAACCAAAACCTCAATATCTATCATACAAGATTCATAAGTACTTCAAAATTTGGAATAATAATGATGAACACAATAAATATTTACCATACATAAATCTAAGATTACTCTAACAATAATTGTTTACATTAATGGTAAAATATTTACTGTTAAGTCAATATTTACTTTTCAATTATGATATATGGAAGAAAATTAGATGAAGATGAGAATGAATTAATTGAAAAAGTGCACAGGCAACTACTTTATATATATATAGACACACACACACACACACACACACGTAATGCATGAAACCATTTTTATTTTTAAAAAAGTGATTCATTCTGATTAAATTACCTTAATCTTACAAATAACTTCATTTGTCCCGACCTGCAATTTATCCCTTTACTTAACACACGTGGTTAAATACTTGAACAACTAAACTTTATTTAAGCTGAAACCATTTCTTTACTGAAATCACCCTTTCATTTAAACGATTTCACATTAGTATTTTTATTGAAAACCACCGATTTCAACACACACGAATGCCTTCTTAGAAAAATACTTATTTAACTTTTGAAAATTATTTACAACACACCCATGTGTTAATTATCGTTAAACGTTCTTAGATTTCTTAACTCATCCGTTTAACGACTATACTTTACCATTCCTTTACTTTATGGAAATTAATCAATTTACACGTTTCTTGTCCACTTTAACTTTTATCAATTCATTCCAGTTAGGTTGTCTTGATACATTTTCACCACATAACTCATTTCTTGACATTTTCCTTATCCCATTTTCTTTTATCAGAATCTTCTAATAAACCACGTACTTTAACATGCTCCACACCGCTGGAAACGCCACCATATGCTCTGGCTAGTGATTTTGGGTCCTTCACCACAGGTCTCTGAGCCCTCATTAATTATCCCAGTGTCATCCGAGTTCTTTTTTAATGTGTTTTAGCATTTGGAAAATTTTCACATTACTTCACTTTTCCCTTTTTACCACGTCGAAGCCAAAATTTGGGGTTTCACCCCAACTTGTGTTACACTTTGAAAATCTTCATTTCATATCCTTTATACTTTAGCCTTGATTTTATTCCAAAATCATGTTCATTTAGGACCAATTTGTGTAACACCATTTTCAACGTTTTTATTTCATTAAAATGTTCCACTTTAAGTAAAATTACCATTTCACCATCTTTGTTTCAAAACTTCCCCTTTTCGTCTAATTTCATAAGTATTAATATCAAAAAAATATTATTTATTCACACACACTAACTTCTCAATGTTTTAACCCATTAACACTTATTCAACACCTCTTCTAACCATTTTTCAAGTTAGGCATCTCTTCACTTTCTTCGTCAAGAAACCCAATTAAATTTGAAGATCACTTTTATAAGAAACTTAACATTTTATTTTATTAACACTTATAGTATTACATCCTTACACTTATCATAATATCAACCTCTATTTCACACACTTTAAAGACTAAAATTTCTATTTTTCCTCATTTCATGTTTAAACCCAACAAACCTTCTCTAAACTTGTTTATGTGTTCGTCATTAAGATACTACAAGTTTACATGCATGGGAAGATGGATTTAACTCTAAAAATCCTATTAGATGGGTCAAACATACAATTTAGTATAGAAATTCACATTACTTGTAAAAGATACCCTTTACAAGAATAAGAGACATTTTTATTTCATCAAAAATCAACAAATGTCCAACTTTTATAAAATATACATTTTCACAAGAAACTTTGGAATATTATTCCACCCAAATGTTATAGGAAGATAAGTATCGTTTTAAACATTTTATTCAATATAATTTTTAGCTTCAACTACTATAAATTGATCATCTTTCTTACAAATCTCAAACTTTACTTTTGAAGAAAACTTTGAAATATTCATCCATAATTTTTCTCCAAGCAAATGACATTTTGCAACATTTTTATTCCATAAAAATGTTAAATACCAACTTACTTGAAATTCATCATATATCGAATGTATCCTACTCGTATAATCTAACAACAAGACTACAAATATTCAAAAGAGCCTTAATACTAAGAATAGAGTTTCCTATCTCAAATGGACCTCAAACAATGGTAGGCATGAAATGTCTAAGAATATGGCAACGTCCCACCTGGTAAGGTCGCCTTAGAGAGGTTGCCTAGCTCCACTAAGCTTGCTTCCCTGAAAAATCCGTCAAAAACCATCTTCAATCTCCATGAATCCTCCATCTTTATCTTCTCTAAAACCCCCAATAACACCTCAAAAATTCGCAACTATACACAACAATGGTGGAAATGGGTATCTATTACTTGACTATGATGGAAGACTAGTTGGATATTGTTGCACAAGGTGGATATATGAGGGTGGAATGATGGTTTGTGGTGGAGTGAGGTGCTCAAATATAAAAAAAGTTGGGGAAGACCCTCTCTCTCTCTCTCTCTCTCTCTCTCTCTCTCTTTTATTCCCTTAAAAAATAACCCAAATGAGCCCAAAATTTTGTATAAAAACATCCTCAAACCTTAAAATCCCATTTTTTACCAATGTGGGCTCACCGGCATTTGATAGCTCATTCATCTAGTGGCCCAAAATGAGATAGTGCGCAAGGGCTACCTGATTTAAAAAGTTCAGTCGCGCTCATTTGAATGAGAAAGTCATCTATTTCGATGTATCCTTCAGACGACCTTCGTACTGACTTGTTATTCTGTGGGATTTAATTTGAACCACATTACATCCCCTACTTCGAATGGCCTTGGTTTCTAATTCTAAAGATCTAAACTTGTTCAGCCGAATATTCATCATTTTTCTTAAAATTTCCAATTTTAACCCATAAACTTTCAAAAATGACAACTAGGACCCCAAACAGTCAATTGCAGCTATAAACTTAATCATAATGATCCAAATTCGAAGATTTTTCTATTATTACAACTTGTACAGGAAAACTAATAAAATATTAGGGCAGGGTCTCATATTCTTCCCTCTTTAAGAAATTTCTTCCCCGAAATTATCGACCCATCAACCCTCAAGCTTATGGGTTCACCAATTGCTACTCTATGTCACATGAATACTCCAAGACTAAATTATCAAGTTCTAGAATTTTTAAGATGAAATCATATGACCTTTCATGGATTCAGCACCAAAGGTTCATTTTGCAACATGAGCTAGCACTCACCGTTTTTCTAATCATCGATGTCATATAACTACCCTCAAACCTCCATAAACTTTGTGATCAAGCGTAACTAAATTCTAGGACTACCTTTCCTAATACTGAAGAATATAGGTTCCCCCATCAGGTAACACGCTCTCATGATTGATCCAAGTGTGATCGCAACACCATCAACACCCGGTTGATCATCAAGAATCCTATCAAATTATAGGACGACACCTGCTACCCTCTTTTACAAATTTGGGATCATCCCGACCACATAGGTTCATTTTGACTTGGCACTAATCTCGTATCATTATTCACTTGCATTAAATCTTAATATACCACTAAGTCTTAAACCATTCATTTGACTAATAAACTTTCACAGTATCCTCACACAAATCTAGGATCACTCTAGGCGTATAACCAAGGAACACACACGTAAGAATTACACAATCCACACACTATGACAAATAATGCTTAGTATTAAGTTTCATTGAGTTCTAACATTCTACAAGGTCCTCAAATTATCATGCCACCCTTTATAATAAGAGCCCTTAACTTCTATATCGGCCAAATCCTAGGTCGCTACGCCTAAGGAAAGAGAACATTATGAGCAGCTGTGCGGCCAAAAGTGCAGCCACCTGTACACAGAGCTTGATGCAATAAATAGGATACCTTATACAAGGGAATACCCAATTATTGAGATGAATTGACCATGCCAAGTCCAACCATGCTCTACTAGGCCAAACCGCCCCGCACCACATCATGGTATAAGTTTGGGTTATCACAATCGTGAGCTACACAATTCTCTATGAGCGAAATACAAGGAAATCACAAGAATCAAAAGAGATAACAAATAGATCAAACATAACCCCACTCATATATAACCATGATGGTTTATGAAGACAAACTTATGTCATACATTCGTAGTCCATGTCATTTCTCGAGAAAGCTCAATGGATCCTAGCCTAGCCATAGGCCTTAGATTGAGTCACCTATTGTGACGAACCTAACCACGATTGACTCATTTCCTTAAGAAGGGAGAAGCATGTGCACTTAACGTTCTTAGGGAAGTTAAATGATGAACTTACCTCCTTAAAGATAAGGTCTCCCAATTATATCATTGGCCAACACGAGGCCCTCTGATCAATAAATGTCAATGTCCTTATTAACACTTACCTTAACATCTCATTAGTGGTGACATTACCAACCTAGTACACCTGTACTACTATCATGCCTCACCGTATCTTGATCGTACCTAAGATCTCCTTAGGCAACATCCGACTCGACAAAACACTTACCCTATCCCAACTATCATAGTCATAAAGTTACTATCACCTATCCCCAAGTTCAATTGACTCCATGTGATGGCCAATTGTTCGTCATTAACCCCATGAGGCTAACAAGTACCACTCGCACGTAACCCTGGAGTCCACACGAGTTTAACAAGATTACCCAAGGCCTAATCCCATACATTATTCCTTTCGCGACTCCTCAATCATTCTTTTTGACCCATGTCTCTAATTCACTTTTTAGTACTCATCAAGTATGATACGCTCCTCTCCACATCGATCCCCTTAAGACGATAACTATTCAACCCAATCATGGCATAGATCTTTAATTTCACCATAGAAAATTGCACCTTCTATCTATATTAAATTTTGAAGGCCTCACCCAAATTTATATGAAGCGACTCCTTTGAACTTATCCGATAACCCAGGGTCATCACCAATTTTTTACATCCTAATACCGGACACAACACCTTCCATAACATCGAACCTGACTGGTCCCTAAGGTCCCCATGTACATTCAAGCAACTATCACCCAAGACCAGATAAGACTTCATCAACCATGATTTCTAAAACACGATTATGCCATATTATTCCTTAATATTCTCTTCAACTATTTCTAGCCAGTCACCCAAAATATCATTCTGAAATTTTCTGACACGATAGGTCATAGTTGTCAAACATTTGAAAGCATCACAACAATTTGACCTTTCATCCCAAGGATACTCCAAGACCTCCTCACTACACTAATGTTATGCACCACGCATTGAACCATAGGCTGACACTACTAAGGATTTTGGTACGATACATGACATTGTGTATGACCAGTACCTCTCTAGGTCTACACCACCGATGTTGCTAAATATCCTATTCATCAAATGTTACATCATTCTTTCCAAAATAACCCCATAGTGGCTACCTAAGGTTCATTTCATTGTCCTTTGAAGTAATGATCGTTACAAATGTGACACCATTTCCATTATTGGTACATAACTCTAATCATGGCTTATGATATACATTTCTCGGCCAATAATCACTAAGGCGCTCATCCATAAGGACAACATCCTATCAAGTAAAACTGAACTACCTATCCTCCATCATTGACCCAAATAAGTTTTGCATGCCGATTGAACAATCCATCAATCCATGTATTAGCCAAAGGATCAAATTTTCCAAATCACATCATTGACATTAATCACCCATAAATGTCATCTTTAAGGCCTTTATAAATTTTAATCACTAATCATCCTTCCTTAGTAACGACACCCTAATTATCAACCTCTATAGTTGACTGTATGCAATTCCTGCTACCTACCTAATGGACATCTTCTCATTCTATTAGAATCTTAAGAGACTCTACGTCATTAAGGTTGGGACACAAACGCGTCACACTAAAACCTACAACATCATAACTATTGTCTTGCTTGGACACCCATAAATTACCAACATATATAATCAGAAGCGCATAAGCGATTAATAATAACCAATTTGATCATGTGCCAATTGGAATTAACTTACTTGTCATGCTAACCTCTTTGACTTCACCCTCAAGGACACGAACTAAACATCACCAAAACTAGCCTGACCGAACAAAAACAAACACCAACATTAAAATATTTACTACCAACCTTTCTATGTCACTCCTGAAATGAAACTTAAACCTAGAGCTCTGATACCATTTGTAATGCCCTAAACACGATTTATGGGTTATTCGTAGTCAACCCGATCCGACCCAAGTATTAGGCGTGAACTATAATGAAACAACCTATATAAAGTCGTTAGTCCAATTTTATTTTAAGTAACGTTTCACTTGTTTAGCAAGCGATTCCAATTTCAAATCAAACTACGTGAGGGACCTGTGGGAAGCATACCCAGAGTCCAAGCATACAGAGCTACTAATGTAAAATAAAATAGAGTACTTGTGTAACGCTCTCAAAATACGAACCCTCACCCAACCTGCCATAACAAAGACGAGGTGTGAGTCGAATATTCAGTGGAAAATATACAGACACAATATAGAATCTAACGGAAAAAAGAAGACTCTAACACATTATACCTACGTGCATATGAAACTACCCTATATATATATATATATATACACACACACACACACACACAGTCTTGCTCTTATACGGACTAGTCTGCATTTTAAGAGTACGGATCGGACACGTGTCACCAGGCGGTGAGCGCAAAAAAGAGAGAGAGCGTGCCTATAATTTAGGCGATAATTTCTAGGATCACTGCCAGGTGACACATGTTCGGTCCGCACTTTTAAAATACCGACTGGTATGCACAAGAGCAGTACTGTATATATATATATATATATATATATATATATATATACCCACATAGTCCTGCTCTTGTGCGGACTAGTATGCATTTTAAGAGTGCGGATCGAACATGTGTCATCTGGCGGTGAGCGCAGAAAAGAGAGAGAGTGTGCCTATAATTTAGGCGATAATTTCTAGAATCACCTCCAGGTGACACATATTCGGTCCTCACTTTTAAAATACCGACTGGTATGCACAAGAGAAGTACTGTATATACACACACACACACACACACACACACACATATATATATATATATACACACACACACACACACACATATACATATATACACACACACATTTACATCCTTAATGCATGAAGTGATTTTATTTCCAAAAAAACATGATTTATTCCGATTAAATTACCTTAATATTACAAAGAAATTCATCTTTCCTCACTTGCAATTTATCCTTTTACCTAACACATGCTGTTAAATACTTGAACAACTACACTTTATTTAACCGTAAAACCATTTCTTTATCGAAATCAACCTTTTGATTTAAACCAATTCACATTAGCATTTTCATTGAAAATCACCCCTTTCAACACACGTGAACACCATGCTAGTAAATACTTATTTAACTTTTGAAAACCTTTCACAACATACCCTTTGTTAATTATGGTTAAACCTTCTTAGGTTTCTTAACTCACTCGTTTAACCACTGTACTTTACCATTCCTTTACTTTATGGCCATTAATCGATTTACGCATTTCTTATCCACCTTAACCTTTACTGAAAAATTTATTAATTCATTCATGTTAAGTTGTCTTAACACACTTTCACCACACAACCCATTTCTTGACATGTTCCTTATTCCTTTATCTTTTCTCGGAATCTTTCAATAAACCGCATACTTTAACGGGCTCCATACCGCCGCCGACGCCACCATATGCTCTGGTCAGTGATTTTGGGCCTTTCACCCTAGGCCTCTGGGCCCTCCTTAATTATCCTGGTGTCATCTGAGTTCCATTATAATGTGTTTTAATATTTTGCAAATGTCCACATTAATTTAACTTTCCCTTTTTACCCGGTCGAAGCCAAAATTCACCCCAACTTGTGTTTGAAAACCCGCGCACTCTGGCATCGACCGCCGCCATACTACGCCTAACGTCACTAAAATATCATTCTCAAAATGTGACATAAATATTAGACACTAAAAACTTTAATTCCACAAGATATAATTCGATTAAATCCAACGAATATAAACATCCATGCAATAAAATCCATCACCATGCTAATTTCAAAATATAATCCAACTCAAAATAATAGAATAAAACTCAAAATAAACAATCGAACTACAAATCCTGATTGAAAATCATAAACAGCTATGAAACTGATTGCCCCACCAAAATCCATAAATAATTGTCTGGTAATTAAATGATGGAATGAAAAATAAAGCCAACTACTAAACCGATAATTAAATTTCTAGCTACAATCCAAAGATCTCCAATCCATCCTATGCAACTACTCCAACAACTATACCTGAAATGTTAGTCAACACACATGTGACACCCCGACTAATTAAATACGGGGTAGCTACTCCTTTATTAAATTAATTCAAAATGCCAAGTTGGTTCAGTTAATAGCATCACTGTCGAAAACAGTTTTTATAATTACTAACCACATAGTATTTAAAAAGTAAGTGCCAAATTTTAAGTTAAGTCTGATTAACATGCAGAAAAAGAATAATGAGAGAATAACAACCATTCACTATAATGAATTAATGAATAACCAACAACATAAATATAAATCGGGAGGAAAACTCCTCACAACAATCCCACAACTGAAAAATAATACTACAAGTTTGAATCCTGAATAATTACATGCCAGAAGTCTCAATAAATGGAATGAATGAAATGTCTATAAAAGAAATGGGCGACAAGCCCTACAACTGATAACTGAAGAATCTCGAGTCAAGATGGATGTAGCGTCTATAAGCAAAGTCCCGTAACTTCCATAAACAGCTACAGTTCGTCACCTGAATGAGAATCCTAAGCATGGTGTCCTTGTGGCTGGGCACCTAAAATGGTTTTTACAAAAATAGATTTGAAAGCAAATGGGTCAAAGCCCGAAAGTGGAAATCATTTTAAAAACTGCAAGTGTTTTAATAACATTAAAACATTAAATGAAAAATACATGTTAGGACGTGCACTCACATGAAATTCTCACCTCTCGACTACATGTGCACTCCTAACGTACCGTACCCATCTACATGACATACACATCTAACCAAACCGTAATAAGTTCTACCCCTTACTACTCGATCCCCATATTACATTGTAGTGTTGACAAATAAATAGAGGGCTTCACTTAAACTCAGATTCTCAATAAGTAATATAATTCACTATCGGTTAACCCGTTATGTCCTCTTATTACATTACCTTAATTATGTTCACAATAACATATGAAAGTTCCCATTAATTAAGTGTATATTATTCACGTCATAAATATACAATACAAGCACCCTGAGACTAGCTGTGGTGCACAAGGATCGACCCAAGGATTAGAGGGCCCTAAGCGAACGCAAACCTCTTGTGATAGCAAGTATGGTAGGTATGTCATACACATAAAGTCATATATATACTAAGTATGCACACGTCTTAGTAATCACCATAATTCAGTTGGTACATATCTCATTCTCGTATCGACATATAATACTACACAATTTATATGTTCCCGGTTAATATAATTAATTTGGTCGTCAATAGTTCTCGCATCGTAATAGACACTCACGTCCTACTAATATTTTCCTTTAGGTTCAAACTACACTTCTAGGTTTGACTCCTCATTATATCCTAAACATCCCAAATATATCAATTAATCATCAAGGGAAAACTATCTCTACCTATACACAAGGTTACGGGGCACTCGGGATCAAAACAAGCTAAAAAGCCTAAACTGTCAACTCGTTCGAAGTCTCGTTCGAACGAGGCTGTTCGAATGAGAGTTTGTTCGAACGAACTGGGCCTTCTAACGAGATCTCGTTCGAACGAAAGTCTTCGAATGAACATCCCTCTCGTTAGAACCCAAACTGTCAACTCGTTAGAAGCTCGTTCGAACGAGCTCGTTCGAACGACCTGGGTAGGTCTTCTAACGAGTGGCCAGATTCAAGCCCAAAAATTTTCTATCTCATTTTTCCCAATTCTCTTCACTCCTAATCTCACATAAAGATCGACCCAACATCATTTTAAGGTTCATAATTCGTACAAAACACTCATAGGTCATAATCAAACGTTTATATAGGGCTAACTCATCTTAAACCTCATCAAATCTTCAAATCTCTTCATTTATCCTTAAATTATATGAACATGAACCCTAACATTTGTAAATAATCATTGAACCTACTATAATCCGTTTTTGTTTCATCCAAGATATTATTAACATCAGAATAATCGCCTACATATAATTCTACATGCAATTCCTCCTCAATATGTAAGATTCTATTTCAAATTTAATAGGTTTTTCAATAACTCCCAAGAACAATCAAATTTTTATCAATTCCAATACATGGAAGAAATATTCTCTATAAAAATGAAATTAAATCACTTGCCTGATATAAATCTCTGATTTTGATGATGGATTGATGGAGTATTCTTTCTCTTTCTGCAGAATCCTTCAATCTCTCTCTCTACAAGCTTCCTTCTCCCAAAATCAATGGTGGCTTGGGTTTGTGCTCTAAGGACTCTTTTGAAACCACTTTTAATAACCTCCGTAGCCTATTTGGTTATTAGTGGGCTTAGTGGGTTATTGACAAATCAGATATTAATTCCCAATTTTCGTAGCTTTTAATTCCCCAAAATTCAAAATTACCAAACTACCCTTATACGCTGCCGGTATGGCCTAAAAATGCCCCGGGACCCAAACCAAACCCCCGGCTAGTGTTTTCTGACTATTTCAACCCTTCCGGACGCGTTGGCGCACTCAAAACGACCATATGGTTAATAGAACTAAAATTCACTTTTTAATTATCATAATTATATACCATGACGCGACTGTCACACGCGTCTCAAATTGCCGTATTTCAATCTCACGATAAATTTCATAATTCAATATTCATATATAAAACATATATGCATATTATAATCAAATACCAACTCGCATCTCGTTAGTATTTTAATCCGGATTAATTTCCAATTACTATACATTTAATTTAATTAATCCCATAAAATAAATATCACAAAAATATGGGGTATTACATACTTCCCCCCTAATAACTGAATTTCGTCCCGAAATTCGAAACTAGAAAGTACCTGGTAAGAATAACTCTGGATAACGTTCGCGCATCTCATCCTCGCGCTCCCATGTGGACTCCTCGACATTATGATGTCTCTACTGAACACATACTAACGGAACTATCTTTGACCGCAATTTCCGCTCACTTCGGTCCAAAATAGTAATCGGCCCCTCCTCGTAGGATCTATCCGGCTGGAGATAGATGTCCTCCAAAGCGATGTGAGAATGAGCCAAATCGTCTCTAAGATATTTCCTTAGCGAGGAAATATTAAATACATCATGAATCCGATGTAAATGCTCCGGTAATCCAAGCCTATGCGCAACCGGTCCAATCCGCTCAATAATAGGAAATGGTCTCACATATCTCGGTGCCAACTTCCCTTTCTTCCCGAAACGCATGATCCCCTTCATAGGAGATACTCTGAGAAAAACCTGGTCCCCCACTTGGAACTCCCTGAAGAATCTCTTCGCATCAGCATAGCTCTTCTGCCGATCCTGAGCTACTCGAATGCGACTCTGTATCAATTCTATCCTCGCCGAAGTATCCTGAATCAATTCTGGCCCAAGTAGTTTGTTGTCCCCCACCTCCAACCAACATGCTGGGGAACGACAAGGTCTACCGTACAATGCCTCAAATGGAGCCATGCCAATGGTGAACTGGTAGGAGTTGTTGTAAGCAAACTCCACCAGTGGAAGATACTTCTCCCATCCACCCCCAAAGTCAATGATACTCATACGTAGCATGTCCTCCAACATCTGGTTTGTACGCTCAGTTTTCCCATCGGTCTGCGGGTGATACGCCGTACTCAACCGCAGTTCTGTGCCCATGGCCTCCTGAAAACTCTCCCAAAACCGTGAAACAAATATCTTGTCTCGGTCAGACATGATATTTAGGGGCACACCGTGAAGTCTCACTATCTCTGAAATGAAGAGCTGGGCATACTGTTCTGCAGTGTAGTCTGTCCTTACGGGTAGAAAATGAGCGACTTTGGTCAACCTGTCCACAATTACCAAATGGAGTCATGACCTCTCTGTGACGTAGGCAACCCCGTGATAAAGTCCATGGATATGCTCTCCCACATCCACATCGGGACCTCCAACGGCTGTAGTAGTCCTGCCGGTCTCTGATGATCCACTTTTACTAGCTGACAAGTGGCGCATTTGGAAACAAACTCGGCAATATCTCTCTTCATCCCGCTCCACCAATACTGTAGTCTCATGTCTTGGTACATTTTGTCCCCACTGGGATGTACCGCGAACCGTGAGCCGTGCGACTCTGCCATCACCTCGTGCCGCAATTCCTCCCCTTCCGGAACTACCAATCTCCCATTGAAGAGCAATCCCCCGTCTGAGCTAACGGTATAAGACTCGGCTCCCTCTGCTAATAGTCGAACTATCTGCTCTTGACAGAACGAGTCATTTGCCTGTGCCCTTACTACCTTCATGACAATCTGCGGTGTAACGGTCATCACAGACATGAACGATCGGGCCACTGCATCCTGGTTTCCCAATTCCTTCCACTTGGCCTTCCACACCTCTTCCACTTCATCTGCTGGCCTACGGCTCAACGCGTCTGCTACCACGTTAGCCTTCCCCGGGTGATACTAGATATCAAATTGATAGTCCTTCACAAACTCGAGCCACCTTCGCTGCCGCATATTCAACTCCTTCTGCGTGAATAGGTACTGTAGGGACTTGTGGTCTGTGAATAATCGAAACTTCTCCCCCAAAAGATAATGTCTCCATATCCGAAGGGCAAATACAACTGCCGCCAACTCTAAGTCATGAGTGGGGTAATTCTTCTCGTGAGGCTTTAGCTTACAGGAAGCATAGGCTATGGCCTGACTCTCCTGCTATAATACACCTCCAAGTCCTTGTAAGGACGCATCGGTGTAAACTAAATACTCAACTCTCGGTCTCGGTAATGCTAACACAGGTGCTGAGGTCTACTTATCCTTCAACTTATCGAATGCCAACTGACAGGCATCACTCCAGATGAATGGCACACCCTTACGAGTCAGATGTGTCAAAGGACCTGCTATCTTCGAAAATCCCCGAATGAACCTCCTGTAGTATCCTACTAGGCCCAAAAAACTATGGATTTTCATTGGTGTCGTGGGTTGTCCCCACTCCCTCACCGCGGATACCTTCCCCGGATCAGCAGATATCCCTCGGTCGAAAATAATGTGTCCCAAAAACTTGACCTCCTTCAGCCAAAACCCGCACTTCTCATACTTTGCATACAGCTCGTTCTGACGTAGCGTCTGCAAAACTTGCCTCAAATGCTCGGCGTGCTCCTCCTCTGTCTGGGAGTAAACCAGAATATCATCAATGAAGACAATGACAAACTGATCCAGGAAATATCTGAACACCCTATTCATCAAGTCCATAAACACGGCTGTAGCATTGGTCAAACGAAAAGGCATAACCCGAAACTCGTAAGAACCATATCTCGATAAGAACGCAGTCTTCGAGACATCCTCCACCCTGATACGCAACTGATGGTATCCCGATCTCAAATCAATCTTCGAGAAGAAAGAAGCTCATCTCAACTGGTCGAATAGGTCATCGATTCGAGGCAACGGATACTTATTCCGTATCGTGACCTTGTTCAATTCTCAGTAGTCCACATAAAATCTCAGTGAACCATCTCTCTTCTTCACAAACAACACAGGGGCACCCCACGGCGAAGTACTCCTCCGTATAAACCCCTGACCCAACAACTTCTCAATCTGATCCGTAACTCCCTCATCTCAGCTGGAGACATACGGTACGGTGCGCGGGCTATAGGTCTCGTATCAGGTAATAAGTCTATAACAAAGTCTATTTCTCGACTGGGGGGTAGGCCTGGTATCTCCTAAAACACATCAGAATACTCTCTGACAACTGGGATCGCATCTAAAGGAATCACAACCTCCTTAGAGGTATCCTCCTCTAGGTAATACAAATGAGCGATCGAGCCTCCCTCTGGGCGAGGCATCGCCACTACAAACATCTCTTGCCCCGGAATGGAAAAAATAATGCTCCCACCGAAGCAATCAATCATGGCTCTATAATCAGCGAGCCAATCCATACCGATAATCACATCATGAACATGCATATCTAATACCAACATATCTGCAGGTAATACCAGACTACCAATCTCTACCCCTACTCCCCAGCATATAAAGAAAATAAGTGACCCACTCCACAATGGTGAGTCTACACACGTCACTGTGCTCTCTGCTGTGGCTAACAATCCTAAGGCTTTCGCAAAATGTGTAGCTATAAAACAATGCGTCGCCCCCTATCAAACAAAACACGACCCATAGTACCATGGATAGGAAACATACCCTCAATCGCGGGTGGTGCCTGCGGAGCTGCTGACTGGTGGACGTTATAGACACGTCCATACTGTAACTGTCCCTGCTGCACAGGAACTGCTGGAATGGATGGAAGAGCTGGCACCTGGGCTGGAGCTGGAAGGGCTGATGGAAAAAGTGGCTTCTGTGGCTCATGTCGAGCACCCTGCTGCTGCTGCGGGGCCCTACCCCTATCAGGACAGTCCTGGCGTTTATGGCCAGTCTTGCCACAAACAAAACACTTCCCCGGGAAGTTTCCCCCTCTCTGACCCTGCTGCCCCCGTCCCTGGGGGCCGTTACCGTTCCTCCACTGGCCCTGCTGAAACTGCTGTTGACCATTCTGACCCTGCTGGTGCTGATGGTCGTTCAGACCATGATGGCCCTGCCGGAAACCTCCCTGTACGGGCCTTAAATTTCCTGACCTGAACCTCTTGTGATCCCCCTACTGGGAACCTTGATCACCCTGTCTCTGCCCCTGAACAGATTGTGCCCCACTGGCACCATTTCCCCCAGACCTGCCCTGATGGCTGGACTCTCCTGACCTCTTGCCTTCAGTCATGTGAAAGCGATGATCCTGGCAATGGAGCAATGCAGCATTAACCACATCAGAATAGGTGGCTAACGAGACGTTCCCTAACAAGTGTTGACGAATCCTCCATGTCAACCCGTCCGTAAATTTCTGTATCTTCTTCTCCTCAGTCGATATTTCATCCGGAACAATGTTCAGAAGATCAGTATATTCGGCCTCATACTCGGCCACAGTCTTACCCTCCGGACGAAGGCTCATCAACTTCCTCCTCATTTCTGTGTGAACAGCTGACGGAAAGTACTTGCGGTCTAACCGCACCCAGAACTCCTGAATAGTGAGAGTGTCTCTCTCCTCCACGGTGGTAATAGACTCCCACCACTGCAGTGCAGACCCTACTAGCTTAAAGGTAGCTAGTATCTGCTTCTGGACATCTGTGCACCCATACATCCTCAAGTGCTGCTGTATATCCTTCCCCCACTGACTCGAAACTACCACATCGGAGCTACCTACGAACTCCGGAGGGTGTGCTTTCTGAAAAGCATCACGTACACATTCCCAAGTAGACGGGAATGCATGAGCCTGAACTGGCGCGGCTATCGGCGCCTTAGGTTATGCCTGCTGAACTACCGCTAGTGCGGCATTTACCACCTGAGCCATAATGGCTGCAACCTCGGCGGCATTCATCGTGCCCTGAACTACTGCGGGCTGTGGTTCTGGCGTTGCATCCCTGGGAACCCGTTGTGCACGTCGTGGAGGCATCTGAAATAAGAATGAAGTTTATAAGTTCGCAGTTATAAACTTAAAATAGCTGAAGAACGTAGCATATACGAAAGAATACAACAGTCCTAAAATATAGGGCTCTACATCAAAGAAAGCTCAGCGGAAAACTTAATAAGCCGTTCAGATCCTAAAGGACACTAGAACCTGATGCTCTGATACCACCTGTGACACCTCGACTAATTAAATACCGGGTAGCTACTCCTTTATTAAATTAATTCAAAATGCCAAGTTGGTTCAGTTAATAACATCACTGTCGAAAATATTTTTTATAATTACTAACCACATAGTATTTAAAAAGTAAGTGCTAAATTTTAAGTTAAGTCTGATTAACATGCAGAAAAAGAATAATGAGAGAATAACAACCATTCACTATAATGAATTAATGAATAACCAACAACATAAATATAAATCCGGAGGAAAACTCCTCACAACAATCCCACAACTGAAAAATAATACTACAAGTCTGAATCCTGAATAATTACATGCCAGAAGTCTCAATAAATAGAATAAATGAAATGTCTCTAAAAGAAATGGGCGACATGCCCTACAACTGATAACTGAAGAATCTCGAGTCAAGATGGATGTAGCGTCTATAAGCAAAGTCCTGTAACTTCCACAAACAGCTACAGTTCGTCACCTGAATGAGAATCCTAAGCATGGTGTCCTTGTGGCTGGGCACCTAAAATGGTTTTTACAAAAATAGATTTGAAAGCAAATGGGTCAGAGCCCGAAAGTGGAAATCATTTTAAAAACTGCAAGTGTTTTAATAACATTAAAACATTAAATGCAAAATACATGTTAGGACATGCACTCACATGAAATTCTCACCTCTCGACTACATGTGCACTCCTAACGTACCGTACCCATCTACATGACATACACATCTAACCAAACCGTAATAAGTTCTACCCCTTACTACTCGATCCCCATATTACATTCTAGTGTTGACAAATAAATAGAGGGCTTCACTTAAACTCAGATTCTCAATAAGTAATATAATTCACTATCGGTTAACCCGTTATGTCCTCTTATTACATTACCTTAATTATGTTCACAATAACATATGAAAGTTCCCATTAATTAAGTGTATATTATTCACGTCATAAATATACAATACAAGCACCCCGAGACTAGCTGCGGTGCACACATACTCTGCTATCCATCCCTGTACATCACGTACATAAGGATCACATATTCCGAATCTCTCAAGAATAGTTCTTAGATAACAACATCACAAATAATGTAGGCGAACACAGTCACATCACATGGGTCACGCACATACCTGCGCTCCCACGATCAGCAGACTTATTATCATCCCAATAAGTCCTTCTCTGACCTATGTTCATCGAGGTAACCAGTCTAAATCCGGGAAACACAAGGATTAGAGGGCCCTAAGCGAACGCAAACCTCCCGTGATAGCAAGTATGGTAGGTATGTCATACACATAAAGTCATATATATACTAAGTATGCACACGTCTTAGTAATCACCATAATTCAGTTGGTACATATCTCATTCTCGTATCGACATATAATACTACACAATTTATATGTTCCCGGTGAATATAATTAATTTGGTCGTCAATAGTTCTCGCATCGTAATAGACACTCACATCCTACTCATATTTTCCTTTAGGTTCAAACTACACTTCTAGGTTTGACTCCTCATTATATTCTAAACATCCCAAATATATCAATTAATCATCAAGGTAAAACTATCTCTACCTATACACAAGGTTACGGGGCACTCGGGATCAAAACAGGCTAAAAAGCCTAAACTGTCAACTCGTTCGAAGTCTCGTTCGAACGAGGCTGTTCGAACGAGAGTTCATTCAAACGAACTGGGCCTTCTAACGAGATCTCGTTCGAACGAAAGTCTTCGAATGAACATCCCTCTTGTTAGAACCCAAACTGTCAACTCGTTATAAGCTCGTTCTAACGAGCTCGTTTGAACGACCTGGGTAGGTCTTCTAACGAGTGGCTAGATTCAAGCCCAGAAATTTTCTATCTCGTTTTTCCCAATTCTCTTCACTCCTAATCTCACATAAAGATTGACCCAACATCATTTTTAAGGTTCATAATTCGTACAAAACACTCATAGGTCATAATCAAACGTTTATATAAGGCTAACTCATCTTAAACCTCATCAAATCTTCAAATCTCTTCATTTATCCCTAAATTATATGAACATGAACCCTAACATTTGTAAATCATCATTGAACCTACTATAATCCGTTTTTATTTCATCCAAGATATTATTAACATCAGAATAATTGCCTACATATAATTCTATATGCAATTCCTCCTCAATATGTATGATTCTATTTCAAATTTAATGGGTTTTTCAATAACTCCCAAGAACAATCAAATTTTTATCAATTCCTACACATGGAAGAAATATTCTCTGTAAAAACGAAATTAAATCACTTGCCTGATATAAATCTCTGATTTTGATGATGGATTGATGGAGTATTCTTTCTCTTTCTGCAGAATCCTTCAATCTCTCTCTCTACAAGCTTCCTTCTCCCAAAATCAATGGTGGCTAGGGTTTGTGCTCTAAGGACTCTTTTGAAACCACTTTCAATAACCTCCATAGCCTATTTGGTTATTAGTGGGCTTAGTGGGTTATTGACAAATCAGATATTAATTCCCAATTTTCGTAGCTTTTAATTCCCCAAAATTCAAAATTACCAAACTACCCTTATACGTTGCCGGTATGCCCTAAAAATGTCCCGGGACCCAAACCAAACCCCCGGCTAGTGTTTTCTGACTATTTCAACCCTTCCGGACGCGTTGGCGCACTCAAAACGACCATACAATTAATAGAACTAAAATTCACTTTTTAATTATCATAATTATATACCATGACGCGACTGTCACACGCGTCTCAAATTGCCGTATTTCAATCTCACGACAAATTTCATAATACAATATTCATATATAAAACATATATGAATATTATAAGAAAATACCAACTCGCATCTCGTTAGTATTTTAATCCGGATTAATTTTTCAATTAATTTACATTTAATTTAATTAATCCCAAAAAATAAATATCACAAAAATATGGGGTATTACAAGACACCCATGTCACTATAGCCAGTTCGCCCCTTATTGTTAGCCCTGCACATACTCACGACGCAAATTATATTTATTACCTTAGGCACTAATTATCAATTTTATAAAGTTCTCATTACTCTCTATTAGCCTCACCCTTTAGACGATCATAAATCCTCAAACCATCCATGGTCACATACATATAGGTATCCAAAACACAAGTATATCCTAGCCTATCATTTACAAAGAATACAGAACGATAGATACCACCTAGTTTCGCACTTAGGATAAACGGAACAACGGAAAAGTGTAAAACTTAGCCCCACCCCGAAAATACCCATCCGTAAAAAAAACTACACTTACTAGTCCCGTACCTATAAAGTGTTAACAACAACAAAGACCTATCAACTATTCCCATACCTAGAAAGCAACCTAAAATAATTTTATAGCATACCTACCGCAACAATCTTGTCATCCTCGCGATGTCGAATATTAAAACAATTAACGATCACATAAGGAGTATTTTCAACCTATCACGATAATTCTTCCAACAAATCATAAGATTGATATTTATCCAAATTATCTCCATTTAATTATAATACTAAATAAATAATTCAGTTTTAAACAACTTATATAACTTCCATTCACATGCATATTTCGGGGGCATGCAATAATTAATTTTTATTCTACAAGATACACATATAACATGATTTTACGAGTCGAATTCAAATTATAAAATTCAAATGATTTATTCTGAGATGTGAACATCCACATATTCTAACGGAATCCCAACCTCCAGTCTAAGCATGCTATATTTTTAAGTCTTAAATCGTATTAGATATTTGAATGAAAATGGTCCCAACTTTAGTTTCACTTTCCCTAATTAGTATCTCTAATGTTTTAAGAAAATAATGATTATTTGTATTTATAAAACATTAAAATGCATAATAATAAAAGGGAACAATATAAGTATTCATGCTTTTAAAGAAGCCATCTTACAAATCTGATTACACGATTACGTTCCTGTTGCGAAAATTGCAAAGACACCTTCCTAGTTTTTCTTAAGAAAATATGGTTTTGATCTTCAAAACTTGGGTTGAAAGTTGTGTTTAATGGGGTTTAGGTTTTATAGATGAGAGGAGATAATAATTTTTGAGGTTACTACTTTTTGAGAAGGTTTAAAGGTGTTTTAAAAAGTGTTAGCTAGTCCATTATATAAAGGATTTCAATAAAGAGCCATAATTAAACACAAACACAAAAAAATACATTCCGGACGATCGGACCGTCGTAATTCACTGAAACTTTTATACGTTGTAGCTGAAGGCGAGCCAAAGCTACTGAAATCAACTTAATCGAACATCGTTAAGGTCGTATGCATCAAGTTTTAGAGTTCGGATCAACGAATTTCCTTGAATTTTGGATATGTTCTAACTAAAGGAGAGACGAATTCGTTTAAGAAAAATCAACTCGATCAGACATAGTTAAGGTCGTCGCATCACATTTTGGAGATCGGACAGTCGAATTTCTGACCCACTCTAGGTCGGATCCTCTATAAATTTTTATATAAAAACATATAACTTCCAAATTTTAATCCCGATTTAAATTCCACTTTTCCCTTTTTTTCGGACGAAGACAAAATTTGGGGTTTCACCCCAACTTGCGTTACACTTTGAAAATCATCATTTCATGTAGTTTACACTTTAGCCTTGATTTGAAAAGCCGTGAATTTCCTTTTTAGATAAATGCGGAAGCGTACAATGATGGTCCAACTTAAACAACAACAAGTTTTAAGTCTTGACTTGAATAAAACAAAAACTTTACCCAATATTTAATTTAGTACCAAATTAAATGAGTGTGATAAATTAAACCGAATTTTATCTTGAATTATGCTATGCATGCTTTCTAAAAAAATTATGCAAGATAAAATAAGCCAATCACACTACGCCGCGATGTACGAGAAAAAACCCAAGACGGGAAACAACCTCGGATGACCCTATCCACAAATCCACTAGATACGGAATTATACTTACAAGACAGATAGACTTACAACGACTGACTCGATCCCTCTCAATCCTCGACGCTTCTTCTTGTAGACACCTCTTCCTAGCGGATAACCTCGGAACACCACCGCGATCTCGGAATCCACCGATGGGGATTTCTATGGTCACCGTCACCCGTACATGGAGTCTTTCTCCAAGTGGGTAGAATCGCAACAAAAAGTCTTCTTCTTTGATGGATGAAGAAGCAAACCAAAACTTCTCTTCTTTTATTCGGTAGAGATAAACCGGTGCCAAACTCCAAGCAATTTGATATGAATATATGAACTTGGATAAACTCAATTGGGTTTAAACACTAGAGTGATGAAAGTATTTTTCTCTAAAAATCTCACTCAAAACATGAACATTTTCCTAAACCATTTTTGCTCTCAAACTCTCTCTAAGAGATAAACTTAGTTGGAAAAGTTATGGAAATGTTAGTTTGGAAAATTTCATTCCCGCACATATTAAAGTCAATAAACGTTGGTTAAAAACCAAGTGGGGAAGTGGGCCAAAAACTGCCAAAAACTGTTCCCGCTTGACAGCTCGTTCGAACGACATTTCGTTCGAAGGAACTCTCGTTCGAATGAGCTTCTAACGACGCACCAGTATGGACTTCGTTAGAATCTCGTTAGAAACCTCGTTAGAATGAACAATCTCGTTCGAACGACATTTCGAACGACATACCAGTTTAGACTCGTTGGCAAACTCGTTCGAACGACATTTCGAACGACTTCCAGAATTTTTTATAAAATTCGATTTTGGCCCAGAAACTTTATATACTTTAATTTAAAGTTTTAATTAGATTTTTCTGAAAGTAAAACCCATTTTTTATTAAACCTAACACCCAATAAACTTTGTTCCAAGCTCCTATATAAATATAATTGCATTCATACCTTGGGAGCATGGAACCATAGTTGATTACGTAGAAACGAGGCACGCAAACCGGCACATTTGATGAAGCTTTATACTCTTTGCCGCTACGTCTTCAACACACACTTCATAGGCTTGAGAATATTACAATTTACATATTATCCTATGAATAAATGTTTTTGTCCGGAATTGAGCCAAAACTATATATGGACTCAATTGGAAATTTGTGTCCTTACATATCTCCCCCTTTGGCTATTCCGGGACAAAAACCAAACAAAAATCCTAAAGGACCGTCAATCTCACTAGTCTCAAAACATAACCCACCCAAACATGACTCAACCCAAGGATCAAACGCTTTGCCATTAAACAATGCCGCTTTAGAAGAAGTCATGCACACTTAAGCAAACTTATCAAATGCATAGGGAATATCAAGATATTAAATGCAATTAATTAAATTACTCCCCCTAAGATAAATCTCCCTCAAACGAAGATATGATAAATAATAGGATTAGATACCATTTCTCCCCCTATCATCATTCTCCCCCTTTTTGTTCAGGAATAGGCAAAGGATAAAGAACTAATAACCAACATGTTGAAGCTTAAAGTGATAAGACATGAAAGCATATGGGAAATAAAAGCAAGGCAAAGACAAACAAATATCATATATATATATATATATATATATATATATATATATATATATATATATTATAAATATACCAATAGAGTACTTGCATATATATAGATATAAACACACATATAACACAAAATACAATAAGTTTGCACACTCGTATGACAAAAATGTGTCATATGGAAACGGAAGTGTAGGGGTGTGAACTAGCAACAATTAAATTTAGACCCAAACACTTAATAAACATTCACAGAGTTCTCATTTGATTGCAAACTTTATCACATTTAAATATAACCTCATGTGACAATATGAAGATTGAACTCAATGAACAAACATACACAATGCATACAAGCCTGGCATGATGATGATTCTACAAACCAAATAGAGTCATGACGTTAAAGACAACTAGGATAAACGGACATTGTGCAAACCGTTGATATACCATCCAATTCTCCCTCAATAAGCATATATATTCTTTTGCTTTTGAATAAATATATCAAACAAACATAGGCCTTGGCAATTGTGTTCTTTTTAATGCCAAATATTCTGTTTTTAGGACTTTGTATCACGTATTTCTTTTAGATCCAATAAATGGTGGCTTACAATCGCAAAGGATTTAATTCATCCTTTCGGAGCCCTTCCCCGTGCACATTTGTATTTATCATGTTTTCATTTTCACACAAATCTCACATGCAACGGATTTTGACATGCACTAGTCCTCCTAGGTCATAGATATGTAGATGACTAGATTGGTAGGAGAACACCTCAAAAATCTCAAATATAACATGTGACATTAAGATTTCAAAAGAGCTCGTGCATGTGTGAATAGAGGCATATAAAAATAGAATCCATTTAACCAATACAAAATCCAACTACTCCATATAAAGCATGGTAAAGAACATTTTAAGGATTGAAAATCTAAACCAAAAGTTCTAGCCACGTGGGAGCGTTAAACGAGGGATTCAAACACACGTATATGCCACTTAAAGTGTGTCAAACTAAAATACACACAAAATAAAATCTTTTTGAGTTTTTAACATTTTTCATCAAAAATAAATATTTACTCAAAAGGACAAACAAAAATCATTTGTATTTTTCATTGAGCTTAAATGAAATAAATAAAACACAAATGATAAACAAAAATCTTTTTATATTTTTCAATTAATTCAAATAAAAATATAATACAAAAAGATAAACAAGTCATAATTTCTAGCATGTGATATCAAATAAAGCAATGACTAGAGAATTGACTAAACAAGCATACATTTAGCATGTGAATATAGCATAATGTACAAACGCTAAAGTATGCAAACACTAACACATTCATCCTTTAGATTTAGCAAGGGAGGAAGCATGTGAAAGTAAATGAGAATCAACAGCCCTATTTTGCAAGGCAACCAAGTCGGATTTACTAACCCAAATTAATGGAGAATGACTATCTTGGGGTGTAGGAACTTTCACTACCGTGGTTACATTACTATGGGATTTTCTAGAAATTCGTTTAAGATCAAGACAAAATTTCCTAAGATGACCTTGTCGACCACAATGTGTACAAGTGAGAACATGTCGAAACGATTTACTCAAGGAGTGATGTTTAAATGTATTCCTAGTAGATTCTCCTAAAACATTGGTTTGGGCATTATGAGTAAATTCATTACAAGTATTGAAGCCTAAACCACAAGTGTCATTTTTAATTTGGACCGTTCCTAACATTTTATCTAGTTTTTCCGAATGACACTCCAAATCAAATTTGACATTACTAGAGTCTTTTAATTTATCTTGTAATTCTAAAATGTTAGACTCTAATAAAGCATTTCGCTCTTCAAAAGCAAGAAGCTCCTTTTTCAAGAATTCCATTAAACCCCTAAGGCTATCTCTCTCGCCTTCTACATATTCAATCTTCTCTTGAAGAGTCCTCTCATGTGTCCTAAGGTCTTCTATTAAATCATTTTCATCAATGACCTTGACACTCTCTCTTAAACTAGCTTCTAACTTCAAATTAGTTCTTTTCAATTTAATAGATTCGGTATACAGTTCTTGAAAAGCATTTTGAAGTTCACTCATATCAACCTCATCTTCATTTTCACTCTCACTTTCTTCTTCACTCTCACTATCATCAAAAATAAGAGAATCATGTACAATGACCTTGGAAGTGGCATGTGCTATTGTTTCATCAATCGATGAGTTCTCACTGTCACTCACATGACTAGCCATAAAAGCCACAAAATTTTTCTTAGTGGGGGATTCGGGCTTCTTTTCCTTATCACTATCACTAAGGGTCGCATTATATGAAATGGGTCGTTTACCCTCTTTCCTTAGTTTAGTGGGGCACTCAAACGCCCTATGGACATAACCTTCACAACCAAAACACTTATCAGACTCGTCCCTATCTAAATTGTCATTGCTAGGTTTAGGGATCTTCTCGGCTTTAGAAATCTTCTCGCTTTTATCATGTTTAGAAGTATCAAATTTCTTAAAATCATTTTTAAATTTATCTTTGTTAAATTTAAGAAATTTTCTAAATTTACGAGTAAACAAACCCATGTCTTCTGAGTCACTATCAATATCGCTCTCTACTACTTGTTTGACCTCTTTTCGGGCTTTTAAAGCAACACCCTTTTCAATTTTCTTTTCAGTTTTAGAGGGAAATATATCTATTTCATAGGTTTGTAAATCACCTACAAGTTCTTCTAATTTCGTAGAGGCTAAAGTGGGTAAAGAATTTAAAATGGTCACTTTAGGAATAAATCTATCGGGTAGGGACCTTAAAATTTTCTTTACAACACGGTCGTCAGGTATTTTATCTCCCAAGTTAAAAGATGAATTAACAATACCAGAAAGTCTAGCATAAAATTTATCAAAAGTTTCTTTTTCATCCATTTTGATAGTTTCAAATTGAGTGGTGAGGTTTTGGAGTTTTGAAGCTTTAACGACACTAGTTCCTTCATGAGTTAATTGTAAAATATCCCAAGCTTCTTTAGCGGTTTCACACGTCATAATACGTCGGAATTCATCCGGTGCGACAGCGCTAAATAAGGCATTTAAACCACGAGAATTAAAGTTTGCAAGTTTAAACTCATTTTCAGTCCATCTATCGGCGGGTTTGATAACACGTTCATTTTCAACTAAGTAAGTTGGTGGGGAGTACCTGGTAACAACAGACATCCAAACTCTCTCGTCGATAGATTTTAGTGCCGATCTCATTCGCGCTTTCCAATACAGTTAGTTTGAACCATCGAAAATAGGAAATTTTGAAAATGGTGAAAAATCCATTTTAGCCAAAAATTATTTAAAAAGATCGTTAACGAAATAATTTATCGCTTTGGCTCTGATACCAATTTGAAAAGCCGTGAATTTCCTTTTTAGATAAATGCGGAAGCGTACAATGATGGTCCAACTTAAACAACAACAAGTTTTAAGTCTTGACTTGAATAAAATAAAAACTTTACCCAATATTTAATTTAGTCCCAAATTAAATGAGTGTGATAAATTAAACTGAATTTTATCTTGAATTATGCTATGCATGCTTTCTAAATAAATAATGCAAGATAAAATAAGCCAATCACACTACGCCGCGATGTACGAGGAAAAACCCAAGACGGGAAACAACCTCGGACGGCCCTAGCCACAAATCCACTAGATACGGAATTATACTTACAAGACAGATAGACTTACAACGACTGACTCGATCCCTCTCAAGCCTCGACGCTTCTTCTTGTAGACACCTCTTCCTAGCGGATAACCTCGGAACACCACCGCGATCTCGGAATCCACCGATGGGGATTTCTATGGTCACCGTCACCCGTACATGGAGCCTTTCTCCAAGTGGGTAGAATCGCAACAAAAAGTCTTCTTCTTTGATGGATGAAGAAGCAAACCAAAACTTCTCTTCTTTTATTCGGTAGAGATAAACCGGTGCCAAACTCCAAGCAATTTGATATGAATATATGAACTTGGATAAACTCAATTGGGTGTAAACACTAGAGTGATGAAAGTATTTTTCTCTAAAAATCTCACTCAAAACATGAACATTTTCCTAAACCATTTTTGCTCTCAAACTCTCTCTAAGAGATAAACTTAGTTGGAAAAGTTATGGAAATGTTAGTTTGGAAAATGTCATTCCCGCACATATTAAAGTCAGTAAAAGTTGGTTAAAAACCAAGTGGGGAAGTGGGTGAAAAACTCCCAAAAACTGTTCCCGCCTAACAGCTCGTTCGAATGACATTTCGTTCGAACGAACTCTCGTTCGAACGAGCTTCTAACGACGCACCAGTATGGAATTCGTTAGAAACCTCGTTTGAACGAACAATCTCGTTCGAACGACATTTCGAACGACAGACCAGTTTAGACTCGTTGGCAAACTCGTTCGAACGAAACCTGGTTCGAACGAAAAACTCGTTCGAACGACATTTCGAACGACTTCCGGAATTTTTTATAAAATTCGATTTTTGCCCAGAAACTTTATATACTTTAATTTAAAGTTCTAATTAAATTTTTCTGAAAGTAAAACCCAGTTTTTATTAAACCTAACACCCAATAAACTTTGTTCCAAGCTCCTATATAAATATAATTGCATTCATACCTCGGGAGCAAGGAACCATAGTTGATGACGTAGAAATGAGGCACGCAAACCGGCACATTTGATGAAGCTTTATACTCTTTGCCGCTACATCTTCAACACACACTTCATAGGCTTGAGAATATTACAATTTAAATATTATCCTATGAATAAATGTTTTTGTCCAGAATTGAGCCAAAACTATATATGGACTCAATTGGAAATTTGTGTCCTTACAGATTTTATTTCAAAATGAAGTTCATTTAGGACCAATTTGTGTACCATTTTGACATTTTTATTTCATGAAAATGATCCACTTTAAGTAAAATTACCATTTTACCATTTTTATTTCCAAACTTGTCCTTTCTTCCAATTTCACAAGTGTTAATCTCCCAAAAATATTATTAAGTTACACATACTAACTTCTCAATGTTTTAACCCATTAACACTTATTTGACACCTCTTCTAAGCATTTTCCAAGTTAGGCATCCCTTCACTTTCTTAATAAAGAAACCCAATTACATTACATGAATATGTTTATAAGAAAATTACTATTTTCTTTTACTAACACATATAGTCTTACAACCTTACACTTATCACACTTTCAACCTCTGTTTCACATACTTTAAAGACTAGAATTTCTATTTTTCCTCATTTCATGTTTAAACCCAACAAACCTTCTTTGGACTTGATTATGTGTTCATCATTAAGATACTGCAAGTTTATATGCATCAGAAGATGGGTTTAACTCTAAAAATTCTATTACATGGGCCAACATACAATTTGGTCTAGAAATTCATATTACTGGCAAAATATACCCTTTGCAATACTAAGAGACATTTTTATTTCTTCAAAAGTCAACAAATGTTCAACATTTATAAAATCTACATTTTTGCAAGAAACTTTGCAATATTATTTCACCAAAATATTTTAGGAAGATAAATATCATTTTAAAATATTTTATTCCATAAAATATTTAGCTTCAACTCCTAGAAATTTAACATATTTCTTTCAAATCCCAAACTTTACTTTTCAAGAAAACTTTGAAATATTCATCCATAATTTTTCTCCTAACAAATGACAGTTTGTAACCTTTTTATTCCATAAAAGTATTAAATACCAACTAACTTGAAACTCATCATATATCAAATGCATCATACTCTTATAATATAACAACAAGATTGCAAATATGCAAAAGGGTCTTAACATTAAGAATATAGTTTTTCATATCAAACGGAGCTCCAACAATGGTAGGCATGAAATGTCTAAGAAGATGGAAACCTCTCACCTCCTAAGGTGGGCTTAGATAGGTTGCCTAGCTCCACCAAGATTGCTTTCATGAAAGCTTCATAAAAAACCCTCTTCAAGATCCATGAATCTTCCATCTTCATCTTCTCCAAAACCTCTAACAACGCCTCCAAAATTCATAGCTCTGCCTAACAATAGTGGAAATGGATATATAGGGCTTAAATATGGTAGAAGACTAGTGGGATATCGCTGAAAAAGTTGGATATATGGTGGTGAAATGGTGGTTTGTGTTGGAGGGAGGTGCACAAATCTAAAAATAGTGGGGGAAACCACCCCCACTCTCTTTATCTCTCTCTTCCACCACTCCAAAATAACCCCAAAAAACCAAAAACCCCTTTATAAAAACATCTCCAAACCTTAAAATACCTTTTTTGACCAATTTGGGCTCACCAAAGCTCGATAACTCATCCATCCAATGGCCCAAAACAAGAGAATGTAGAAGGGAAACGTGATTTAAAAATCTCAGTCGGGCTTGTTCCAATGAGAATCGCGTCTCGTTCGAACGAGAAAGGAGTCTCATTCGAACTAGCCTTGAAATGACCTTTAAATAGACATGCTATTCAGTGGGATCTCATTTGAACCTCATTAGATCCCCTACTTTGAAAGACCTAGGCTTCTCGTTTGAATGACCTAAACTCATTCGAACAACTACTCCTTATTTTTCTCTAAATTTCTAATTTTAACTCACAAACTTCCAACAATTATAATCAAGACCCCAAATAGTCAATTTCAACTATAAACTCAATCATAATGATCCAAATCCCGATGTTCATATTATTACAACTTGTGCAATAAAATTAATAAAATATTATGGCTGAGGGTATTACAGAGGCACGTGTGTCCTTAATAGTTTTTACGCTTTGATTGACAAAGTTATTTTTGCCTTCTAAACAGCAGTATCCAGATTATCCCTCGGACTTAAGTTACCCATTTGTATTGAGAAAAAAAAACGTTTGTAAAACCATTGGTGCCAATATGATGGGGTTGAGCGTTCAATTGATTTACCACCTGAGGCCGAGTTGATCAAACATATCCTTGGGTACGATCCAGTAGAGGTCTAGGACAATACATTTGTTGAGTGTGACCAGACTATTGTAATGACGTTGGGCCAAAATGAACGACTTAATTCCTTTATAAGAAATAAGATAAATCGGCAATGCATTCGCCTATGGCCACTTATTCGGTGCTTGTGGGAATGCCTCCAGAATATTCTTTAAATAAGGAATAAATATATCATTTAAATAAACTTTCATAATTGAAAGACTTTCTGAATGACATAATAATAAGCTAAGTCATTAATCACAAGAACAACGATGTACCAACCACTTTCTTTCATGTGTTAAATTAGCCATTCTGATACGCCGAATATAGGGCTCGTTAAATCAATTTTTATCATTCTCATCATCATGACAATAATAATAGTAATAAAAAACTGTAATGAATTGAAAACACCCGTGACATGAGATGAAATAAATATAAATGATGAATAAACCAACTGCCAACATATTTTTTAATAAAATAAATAGACATTGTCTCAATCTCATAAATAGTCTCAAATGAAATAAAATAAACTGGAACCAACGTGGTTAACAAATACTTTTTAAATCAAATGGGTTTGAATAATAGAATAATTGGATGGAAATAGAAACCTCATATAGGAATAAAAACGGATGGAAGTTGAAGATGAAAAGTCTCACTGCTCAGTCTTGTTTCTCCTATTTATGAACACATGGAAAAGATTATTGATAACAATTGGGTAAGAGCCCAAAAGTTGCAAGATGTATCTTACTATATTTATATAGTAATAATATATGACTCATTTAATAAATCGTGCCAACCTGTTGACACCACATGTAAAGATACCACACCCCTCAATGTAAGTGAAATAAGTTACACTAATGTCCCATTCCAAATCATAACCAATAATAATGAGAATCAACTACTAGACTATCAATTAACTTATTTCACTATCTTGAAATTACATCACAATGTAAACCATTTGAAATATAAAGAGTACAACTCAGTTCAATCCCCACTCATGTCACCTGAATAATAAGATATACAAGATATTGTAATGCACACAATAGCGTGACATGGTGTCTTTAAATAACATGTCCATCACTGGACAATACAATATAAATATAAATCTCATTAAGAACATGAAGACCGAAAATTCTGGGAACGTTCTCGTGTCTATATCGATAAACTCATAGGAGTCATGTACCTAACGGATTTAAAGCATGCACACAATAAATAAGTGGGGATCACCATTATAAGAACCTGTATTTTTTGTGAATTATTAAATTGAATAAAAATTAATTATGTGTTCTTATTATGACCGGAGATGTCACTGTTTATATTTTATGTTTTATTTAAATTGGATTTGAAACGTGGTGATTAATTACTTAAATTGATTAATTATTTGACTCGTAGAGGGAAATAATTAAATAACTAAGTAGCTAGTTATTTATTTCTGGTATATTTGGTAATTATCTTTTAAGATGCGTAAAATCCCCATTTCTAGTTTAAAATGATGGTAAAGGCCAATTCGGTCAGTATAAGGCTCGATAATGTTTCAAGTCATTTGGAGTGTTTTAGGGCACCTTTAAGTGAGGCCCATATGGGGACCAAACTCAATTTCGGGATTTAAAGGGTTTAAGAGGTTATTAGAGATCTCATTTTCACAAAACACAATTGGAAAACAGTTTGAGGAGCTAGAGAAAAGAAGCATGGAGAGAAGAGAAGAAATTGAGAGATTTGGCTTGGTTTTCTCCACAAATCATGAGGCAAGTTTATATATAATATGATTATGACTGTTTATGTGTCAAAATTATATCTATTCATTGTAATTCTAAATCAAATTATCTTGTAAACAAGATTTTAGATGATTAAATAATCAATTTTCGTAATTAAACTAACTTATATTGTAATTAGTTTTTTTTTTTAATTTATTTTGGATGATTACTTCATTAACTTGTATTAAAACTAATAGAGAATGATTTGGATCTATTTTATAGTTTAAATCATTTAACAGCCTTATATTTAATTGAATCAATTCATAAAAATACTAGGTTTTCTAGAAATTGATAGACCTAGGGTTCTTGAGTGAATTTTGGGTGTTTACATTGAATATTGATGTAGATGTGAGATTTAATGTTACAAATATGTTCTATTTGGTTATATAATGTGGTTTTATTGATATTTTGGTTGGGGGATTAGATAAAGGTCTACGGTTCATTAATGAAGTATGGAAAGAGAAAAAAAGGGTTTGAAGATGGTGAATCCCACAACCAAAAGAAATTTTGGAGTTTCTGTGTTGACTGAATATCGACCCTAGGCTAGCGATCGGTAGGTGGTATGATATGGCCTAATTTGGGATTTTATGTATTTTGTTGTAAATTTTGGTTTTGAGGCCCAGGGCTAGGATTTGTTAGCCTATAGTTTTTATATACTCATAGAATATAGATAGATTCTTAGGAATTGATTTTTTAGAAATTGGTATTTGAGGATTTGGATATTAGGGAGATTTGTTAATTTAAAGGGGTTAGCTTTGAGTATGAGGCCTTTGGGTGTAAACCTAATATTGGAATGAATGTTATTAGGAATTAAAAAATTATAGAGGAGGTGGATATTGACTGTGATGTATGGAAGTCATTGCGATGGTCATATTGAATTATATCCTTTGGGTTAGGTTAGGATTTAGTTAAAATACCTAGAGTATGGTAGTTATCATATTTGTTGATTGTTATATCAGTTTGGTGTGGTTTGACACATAGATGTGATTCATTGAGAAATGCACTAGGGCTAATTGAGATTTCGTATATTTGATGTGTGTGATTTAAAATATGGTAGGGTGGACTATACCTAGATTCTGGAAACACGGATTATTAAGGTCGTTTTGGTTAGTGATGAAGATAAGGTTAAAGATGTGTTATACTGAGAAAGCCTCTACTAGATTTGTGTGCTTAGGAAAGGATGGTTGAACAAACAAAAAGTCTATTGATAGATTTTTCAATTTTAAATATTAAAACTTTAAACAAATCAACCCTCTAAAAATTGTGTACTGATTTTAAACCCTTGTTGTGAAAAACTCAATTTATCCAATTTTATATTTTTAACCAAAAATATGCATCTAGGTGATAAGCAGATAAATAAATAAATCCAACACAATATACTGATGTACGAGGAAAACCATAAAAAGAAAAATCTCGAACAACCCAAACCAACAGATCACTATGGTACAAAATTACGCAAGTTGACAGATGACTTACTCATTGACTCGATCCCCACAAGCCTTGATGTGTATTCAATCTTCAACCATTCCTCTACAGTATAACACAGGAGTCCGTCCATGCACACTACCACAATGCATGAGGTCGCGCACGTCTCTATATCCACTGATGAGAATAAACAACTGTCTACAGATAGGAACACAAAATCCACTGCTTCTTCATCGCAGCACCACAAACCAAATACGAAGTCCACTACATGAAACACTTCCTCAATCCAAGATTATCGGAAACAAAATTTGGGTCCCAAACTAAAGATCTCAAAACATATGAATATGAAGAACTTGGATCTTTAAACTCAAAGGGTAAAACTATGGTTTTTGACCTTTGGTAAACAAGTAAGGAATTGTTTTTTGCCAAAAGTTCTTTAAAAATCTGAGTCCAACGCGCCTTAAATAGAGAAAACACAAAATTCAAGGAGGCAAACAAACTCGTTCGAATTAGATTACACAATTCATTTGAACGAGAATGAGTTTTTGTTCTAACAATAATAAAGTTTGTTCGAACGAGAACCCTTTTTCATTATAACGAACTTCCAACGATAGTTTCACTACTAAACGGAGAGGCTCGTTTAATGTTCGTTAGATACAAGCGCCAACGAGATTCTAATTTCGTTCAAACAAGATCAAACTTTGTTCGAATGATCTCTCCATATCGTTCTAACAAGGTTCAAAACTTGTTCAACTGATATTAAAACCAAAAATATATCTATCTTCAAAAAAAGGTATTAAAAATAACAGTTTCAAACGATTTTATTCAAAAACAAACACCCTTAAAAAATATCCAAGAACCATATTCAACATGCATTCATACTAGTGAGATTCTCGGTAACATGAAGATAAACTTGTCAAGATAAACAAGGCATGATGTGTATCCAAGTATGAAGCTTGGACACTACATCTTCATTAAACATATCATAGTCTTGGGAGATTGACAATACAAAGCCTAACTTATGACTCAAATGTTTTGTCTGGAATTAAACCAATTATAAACAAATTGACTCGATTAGGAATTTTACTTACAAATCTCTCCCTTTGGCTATTTCGAGAAAAAAATCGAAATAAAAATCCTACGGGTCATCATGCTCTATAAAAAGATTTAATCCCCAACCTCAAAAAGGAAAAAAGTACAGACACTCGACAAACACATAAACTTGAGTAGTTTTTCTCGCTTGAAAACTTTGCCACATATTGTAAACCTATAAACTTGTACACTTAAAGTCACCTTCAATTGCAAAGAGAATATAAGAAGTATAAAATCTTCATAAGCATAAATTCTAACAATGTCTAAAACAATCTCAACCTAGTTAAGATATCCCCTTTAAGATAATGAATGCTAATCATAAAAGGAAAGATACCATTTATTCCCCTTTTTAGTTTAGGAGTATACAAAGCCAAAAAAACATAAAACAATTGCTCCCCCCCAAAACCAAATCTCCTCCTAAATGCGTGAACACGAGACACCAATTTTAGATAGGAAAGAGGGAATAAAATAATGCAATGGTATAAAGTTTAGAAAACAAACAAGGTGTCAACTCAAGCAGTCCAAACTAAGATCAAACAATATCAATGTCAATGCACCAAAGATACCGATTTAAATGAGTAGTGAAATATGATACAAATAAGAAATTGTCAATTTTGAGAAGAGAAATTTCAATGAACACATAATAAGAGATATCAATACGATCATATAACATGACAAATAAAAATTCTAATATAAAGAATATGGCAAACATGGACTAAATGCAAACCGCAAAGACTCAAAACACATAATATCATATATAAATATGCAAAATATACAAATGATACACCAACACATATATAAACAACCCCAAAACTTGACGCAAAATACATAAGATTTACACACTCCCATTGTATCAATATGTTTAACACTGTGGAATGGATTGAATGGGTGTGAATAAAATACAAATGAATTATGACCCACACACTCAAATATGATCAAGGAGTTCTATCTGACCGCAAAACTTTATTAAAGCTAAGATTTAGTCTCAAGTGACAATACAAAGTGAACTCTATGAACAAATAAGCAAAATGCACATAAGCCTAGAATATTGATGATTCTACAAATCAATAGCATCATGAAAAAATAAGCATTACTAGGATTCATTGTGTAAACCCATTGATCTTCAACTAAACAACCTGAAATGATAAACATATATCAAATTTTCTTGTCTCTCAATTCTTTTGAACCTATCACATTTGAAAATCAAACAAACTAAGCATGTTGGCCTTTATAATTTTTTGTATTGCCTTTAATATTTTCATTAGGCTCTTGCCAACGGTGACTTTCAGGCAAACGAGATTTGGTCCTTTCATAGCCCTTTCCCGTGCACTCTTATAAATATTAATACTAACAAAATAATGTCATGGGAAATAGTTCTTACATGCACAAATCCTCTATAGTCACAAAATATGTAGATGACAAGATTGATGGGAAATTATCTCACAAAGCTCAAATATAAATGTGAAGTTAAAATTCAAAGATCTCCACACGTGTGTGTGGTGGCAGATACAAAGAGCATCCATTAAGCGAATCAAAATTGAAACAATTCCATATGCGTATGATTAAGAACAATATAAGTATTTGCAATCATAACCAAATGTCCTAGCAACATGGAAAGCAGGAAATCAATGGGATTCAAACACACCAATATGCCACACCAAATGTGTAAAACTAAAATACACAAAAACCAAATCTTTGTTTAGGTTTTATAAAAAAACTCAAAACAAAATACTTATTTTTTAAAACAAATACTAACTCAAAAGACAATTTTTTTTTTGTATTTTTCAAAACGACTCCATAAAAGAAAAATCAAAATACAAAGAATATACATGTTATAAACTAGTAAAACATATATCATGAAGCATAAAGTAGAGCATGATAAATATGCGAACATAATCAACCATTAGATATCGCATGCGAAGTATCATGTGCAAGCAAATGGGAATCAACAAGTCTAATATGTCAAGCCTTCAAATCCGATTTCCTAACCCATGTAGGTGTAAAGTGATGCTTTTGGGTTTAGGGAATCTTAGCGACTCTATTCTTAGACTTCCTAGGACCATTTATAATATAGTAGCAAAACCTCCTAAGGTGACCTTTCCTACCACTATGAGTGTAAGTGTAAACAAAATTAGGGGTGTTACCTAAGGGCCGACCTTTCCTAATATTCCAAGTCGACTCTCTCAAACGCATGGTATTGGCTTGGGTAACGGATGAATTATTTACATTGAAGCCAATTCCACATTTGTCATCTTTGATTAGGACGATGACTAACATTTTATCCAATTTTTTCGACCTAGACTCCAAATCAAAATTGACCCGACCCGAATCTCTCAATATCTCTTAAAGATCAACTATCCTTGACTCAATTAAACACCTACACTCTTCAAACTCTATAAGATCTTTCTTCATGGCCTCCATCTGACCACAAAGACTATCTCTTTCACCCTCAACGTACTCTAGTTTCTCTCGAAGAGTCCTCTCATGTGACCTAAGATCCTCAATCAAAACACTATCATTATTCTCTAGGGCACACTATCTCAACTTAGATTTCAAATTCAAGTTAGATTTCTGTAAGAAGGTAGTTTAGATAAAATGGAGGCGTAACCCCTTTGAGGTATAGTAATGATAAGTTAAATAGCAACGCTATTGATTATCCACAAGACATACAAACAAAACTCCATGAAGATAGACTCAGTTTGATCTCACAAATCTCTCGTGTATAACTCAGAAGATAGTAATGAACATAGATGTAACTCAGATAGAGGGAGAGAGAAGTAAGCACCCTAGATACACCTTGGCAGGCAGCCAAAACACACCAACCACCCTCAAGAATCTCTATCAAATATTAAAAGCTTCGTAATAAATGACAATGGTGGATGAGTAAGAATCTTCTAGTTTGTAATAACTCTCTCTAAGGGATATTCTCTAGCAATAACTTTTGAACTCTAAAAAAAGATCATTCTCTCCTCAGGGGTGGTTGGGGTCCTTAAATAGCCCCCCCCACCGTCCTCGAGGCAACTCAGTCATTAAAGACTTTGAAAGACATCCCTCATAATTTATGTCACAATATTAAATGCCTGATGCACTAGTTTCTCCACGTCAAAAACATTAAATGCCAAGACATGCCTTTTTCCTAACCACTATGTGTCAGGAGGCTGTTGTCACAGAGGTGGCTCACCAACTGCCTGACAGCCCCAAATACCACGGTGGTTTACTCAAGTGTAGTTCTGACATTTTTTAGCTGGCAAGTGACATCACCTACAGTAGATGTGATATTAAGTAGAGGGCTATTTGATTCATAGCTCAACACCCGATGGAACTCCAAGCTGCTCCGCCGGAGGTTCCACGATTAGGGTTCTTCGATGTTTCACTAGGTGTATCTAACATGGTTGGGATGAACCCCAATGGTGACTCACTTCTCAATCCTACAGACCAAGTCCCTCTAAAGTTCCCACAGTGAGTTCATTCGATAGAGCATGAAAGCTCTCCTAGGTCCTGCCAAGCCTGGTCTCTTGCGAGTACCGTTTGACCTCACACTACAACTCTTTATTATTATCGTTACGTAATTACAACCGTTATAGCTTATAGTTAATATAAACAAAGATACAATATGACTAATACAACAAGCTAAAATACAAGTTGTCACGCTGAGCTGCCACGGTGCCTTAATCCCCAAAACACTGTTGCTAATGGGGAATTACTTCTAATGTCAAAATTACCTTCAAGCCCCCTACTAGCGCCAAAAATCAAACTTGTTGAAGAAGGTAACCCCTTCTGTTCCATAGCCATCACTTCGTCAATGAGGCGGTGCTATCTTTTCAACTGTCAAAACACTTCTCGAAGTGCCACGTGTTCATTTGAAATGATTATAGGCGGTCTTGCACGTGCGATGGTGGGAAACTCAAAAGGTAAGGTTTAAAAGGGTTCAAACGTCTCTTTATTTTCAAACCCTTCTCTTTCCTTCTTCTTCTTCAAGCTCCTGTATTCCTTTAGAGAGAGAAACTTTGTGCGAACCCTGTTCGAACTCCATTGTTGCCCAAGTTTTTACCAAGCTTCCTTCTTCTCTCCTCTTTTGTTCCACCACCTGTGGTTGTGCATCTCCCTCTTTATTCCCAACACTTATTTTACCAAGATATTCTCAAACTTTGTTGTTGTCTATAATGGCCCTCCTCAAGAAACCCTACCACACCGGCCACCAGTGCTCCACCTCCCACCCATGTTGTCACCACCTCTATTGTTGCCTCACTGACTGCTACCAGCTAGGACCAGTTGCGCTTCTTTCGCCGATCCCCCATATTTGGCAAAGGGGATGACTTTGCTGGGTTTTTGTAAGAGTTTCATTTTTAATGCAAATTATGATGCCATGACGCTTGGTGATGAAGATGAGAGTGCTGATGACTGGGGCTTTCTACCTCCCGGGGGGACTCTCCGCTTCCATCTTGAGCGGGGGGACTTCTTATAGTCCCACATCAACTTTAAAGGTCCTGGGGGCTCTCCTGATCACTTTACTTCTTGCAACTCCTATATGCAGAGTTCCCATGATGATACCCTCACTAATATTGGGCTTTATCGGGACAAGTGGTTTGGTGAGTTCACCCTGTCCAAGAATAATGTTGCTCTCCCCATTCTAGTATCCTGTTGGAACGTTACCACTCATACGTTCATTGCTGCGTGGGGAGAATTTATAATAACATTAGAGGATGTGTGTAATCTCCTGGGCCTTGAGGCAACAGGTCATGAACCCTATTCTGATGAAGCCCTGAATGCCCAAGAGACTGCTGACCCTTTGGAGTTAGACCGTATATGCCTAAGGTGCATCGGTAATTCAAACAAATCTACCTTCACTCCTCTCATGAAATATTTCTTCAAGGGTCCTTCTAAAGTTAGTTCCTTTGAGTCTGCCCCTGAACAAGGTACATTGCTGGAGCTTCCTCCTTATATCCTTGTCATTATTTCTCGCTTCCTTTTAACGGGGAAACCCAACGACCAATCTCAAAGGGACCTCGTCAACATATCCATTCGTTTGGTCAGGGGTACCAAGATTCCCTTGGCATCAATCGCCTTGGGATCCCTATAAACATGGATCGATAGAACCCTTTTTAACATGGAATGCTCTTTGGGCCGTTCTAACTTGGACAACTTCGCCAATTGTGTACTCCTTACAGGCTTCCTCTATATACGTTTCTCGACCGTAACCGCCAAGACCAATCACCCTCCTTTGGGAGAAATAATCCTGCCCCCACGCTCCTTTATTTATTATAAGAGATAAAGCCGAAAGGAGTTGACCTCCTTTATCGATGACTTTTCGAGTTTTATGATGAGGCCTTATGAAGATGATATTTTTCCCTACACTTGTGATTTTTTTAAACATGAGGCAAGAGTGGTACAGGCGATTACTGTAGACATCATTACTGAAGACCCCTCACTAGTCGTGGTCCTTCTATTTTCACCAAGCTACATGCCCTCTTACACCGAGTGGGGATACACCAACGAGCACTAAAATCCTTATCGATGCAGTCTTTACTTTGGTTTTGATCAAGGGGCTCCTCACCCGGTGTTTGAATTATACAGCCCCAATGTCTCCTTTAGCGAGGCATGTTCTCTATTTTCCTCAACTTCTATGTAGGGAATGAGTTCTGCATTGGCTGGGCGAGTCACCATTCCCAGTATCACAAGGAAAGCGCATATGACCCCTCTGTTTGCAACAAAGTACTGGCCGAGACAACTGGCCCAAATTTTTGAATTCATCTAGGAGGATCCCGTGTATCCTCTAGTTCTTTCATTTTTTGCCTTGGAGTTGGGGTTGAAGGGTAATTTTGTTCTTAGGATTTAGTTCCCTCTAAGCCAGACCCCCAAAGAACCTCCCACTGAATTTCCTCCATACTGCCCCATGATCCCTATTGCCACGCCCAAACCTAAGGCTGCTGTAACCCTTAAACCACCTTCCCCTTCGACCGAATATGCAATAATGGAAGAAGGGCCTTCTCATCCACCTACTAAGAAAGCCAAGAAATCCAAGTCCTCGAAGTCCAATACCTAGGCTCAGGCACCAACTCCTTTGGATGCATTCCCTATCACCTCCGTGCCCCCTCCTATGTCTCCAGAAGTAGATGAAGATCTGAGAAGGCCGGTGCAAGCCAAGGTCAAAAGAATTAATGCAGATTTTCAGCAGCGTGCTATCGTCGTTCCTCCTTCGGGTGATTTTTCCACGATCGTGGTTCATCCAACTGAGCCAACGACGAAGAGGAGGAAAAGGTCGAGGGTACCTGAAGGTACTGATGCAACGAGCTCAAGGAAGGAAACTCTGGGTACCCAGTCCCAGAATAGATGGGCTACTGAGGTACCTCCATCCCCGGACCCTTCTGCTACTACCTCCTATCCACCTTCACTAGTTGTTATACCCTCTCGTTCTACCTTCGGATCTCAGGTATGTGTGTATGTTTTGTTCTTATTCCCCTTTTCCTAAGGCAAGATGCATTCACTCATTTCTTTGATAACTTTGGTACAGGGAGTTAAACAAGAAAGGCCCAGCCCCTCTAGTCCTCCCAGTCCCCCTGTATGCCATTTCGTGGGGGGGGGGGGGGGGAGTTGCCATATCTCTCAAGCCGATACCACTCCTCCATGTTCCCCCATGATAGGCCTGACATACTCTCGCTGTTTGGCCTCCTAACGGTCCAAAGAAGCTGCTATGGGGGTTGCCACCGTTAGGTCTGCTGAAATATCTAGCCAACCAGAGGCAACTACTCCAGCCTTCTCTGAATTACCCTCTGAGAAAAAGGCCCCTCTGCCCCTCGTTGTGATCGAAGAGAGTGCCCCTGAGGTAAATTTCTTGTCAAGTCTCACATCTTTTATTTGTCACACTGTTTTTGTTTATCATTATGATATGTTAGGCTATTTTAGGTGGAAGTGGCGTCTCTTATAGCTAACCTTCTACTTCCCACTGAACTGACGACACCTATGACCGCAATTACCCTCTTTGGTGCTATAATTCGAGTAAGTAACGTTTATAAGTATTTCTCTCTTTTTTAGTACTAATTTTTCATTTGTAACACTTAGCTCTGTTGCTTCAGCTTTCTCCAGGTCTCTCTCCACCATTTACACTTAGTGGACTTTTCCTTTCCAAGGCCAAGGTTGATGCTGCTACTCCTCACGTTAGATCTTCTGGACCCACCAGCGTTGGGTAATCTCTTGAAGGTCCAACATCTTCTTCTGATGATACGCTCTTGTTGTCCTTAGCCCCTTATATTGGCGAGGGATGTTTGCCAATCGTTGAGGGTTCTTCAGCCAAGGGACCCGTTAAGGCTACTGAGGCAGTGAGCCCTCCCCCAACAGTTTCTACTATTGTGGCCTCGGTGATGACTCCCATTCTTGCTTCTACTACAGCTGAGGTACTTCGCAAATTTCTCTCTGCATTTCTCAATTTCTCAAAATTCACCTGTGTTTGTGAATTAACAATGAAAACACTTGTTAGGGTTGTTTTTCATAAACTGCACCTATATCAGTGACTTAATGAAAACGCTTGTTAAGATTTTCCCAAAAACTCCACCTGTATTGGTGACTTAACAATGAAAACAATTGTTAAGATTTTTCCATAAACTCCACCTATATCGGTGACTTAACACGAAAACACTTGTTAAGATTTTTCATAAACTCCACCTATATCGGTGACTTAACAACGAAAACACTTATTAAGATTTTTCATAAACTCCACCTGTATTGGTGACTTAACAATGAAAACACTTGTTAAGATTTTTCCATAAACTTCACCTATATCGGTGACTTAACACGAAAACACTTGTTAAGATTTTTCATAAACTCCACCTATATCGGTGACTTAACAACGAAAACACTTATTAAGATTTTTCATAAACTCCACCTATATCGGTGACTTAACAACGAAATAACTTGTCAATATTTTTCCATAAACTCCACCTATATCGGTGACTTAACAACGAAATCACTTGTTAAGATTTTTCCATAAACTCCACCTATATCGGTGACTTAACAATGAAACCACTTGTTAAGATTTTTTCAAAAACTCCACTTATATCGGTGACTTAACAACGAAAACACTTGTTAATATTTTTTCATAAACTACACCTATATCAGTGACTTAATAATGAAAAAACTTGTTAAGATTTTTTCATAAACTCCGCCTATATCGGTGACTTAATAATGAAAACACTTGTTAAGATTTTTTCCATAAACTCCACCTATATCGATGACTTAACAATGAAATCACTTGTTAAGATTTTTCCATAAACTCCACCTATATCGGTGACTTAACAATGAAAACACTTGTTAAGATTTTTTCGTAAACTCCACCTATATCGATGGATTAACAACGAAAACACTTGTTAAGATTTTTTTATAAACTCCATCTATATTGGTGACTTTACAATGAAAACACTTGTTAAGATTTTTTCATAAACTCCATCTATATCGGTGACTTATTAGTGAAAACACTTGTTAAGATTTTTTCATAAAATCCATATTTCCTCTAACTGTTTTTAGGTTGCTCGGGAGCATTCTCCATAATTTCCTTCGCCCATTGCCTCGCCACATCGGGAACCTATCTTTTCAAAATATTCTAGCCATAATGATCAAAGTTCCATGATCGGTGCTGCTGTAGAGAGCGAATCTGGTTGTGAGCTTCCTCTACTCGACCTAGCTCCTCACACCTTTTTCCTGATGGTGCTTGAGCGTTCCCTTCAGATGCCTGCCAACCATTGTCTGGTCCTTGAACAACTTGTAAATCATCATCTTAAGACGTTCACGGTGAATTACCTGCGTTCAAGCATCTTCGTTATGGGTTACACGCTTCAAGGCATGGCTACTGTCATTATTGAGATTGTCAACACTCCCGCCTTAAACGTTAACCTACCCCTCCTTAACCAGTTTCTGGGTTATCTAAGGGAGTTGGGTCATGACGGGTTTCATTTTAACTGGCTTATCACGCATTTGAAGACCCTGAAGAGACAATGAGTGGACAGTCAGAGGGAACTCTTATGAAAATCAGGAGGACTAGACGGCTGAGGAAGCTAAGTTAGCCGAGCTAGCGCCTCTTCTTGGAGCCATTGACAAGGAGGTGGAGGATATCGAAGAAGCTCTGCATCTGGCAAAGTTGAAACGAGAGAAACTCCTGATCGAGTGTACCCAAGCGCAAACAAGGTTGGAGGTCTCTATAAATGCTCAACGGTCTTGCCAAGCAGCTTCTTCGGGCCTCCGTGGAGATTTTTTATCTTCTCCATATCTTTGATTCCTCTTGGGCCAATGAACTTGTATATATGTTTTTTTTCTTCTCAAGTAATTCTTGGGCACTAGCTCCCAATTTTGTAATTCCCCAAAGTTTATGAATGGAAAAAGATATTTATTTTCTTATGTCATTTATTTGTGGTATAATTGTTTACATAGATTGTGAAGTGTGAAATTCTGTAATTCTTTTATCTCTACTTGAGTTATAAGAAAAAGAACTTGCATTCTCATTATAGAAAGAACTTGTGTATTCATAACAGCAACCAAATATATCAGTGGTCAAACATAACTTCCTACACATGATAGACTTTTAACCATTTATTGTTGATTTTTAATGGTCTGTCTTCCTCCATCTTAGAGATTAGGCAATAACCTGAGTCATGGGCTTCCTTAACAATGAATGGTCCTTCCCAATTTGCTACAAACTTGGGTAGAGGAAGCCGCCTGATATGTTTCACTGCTGCTTTCAATACGAGGTCTCCCTCTAAGAACTTCCATGGTCTCACTAAGTTATCATGTGACATGGAGAGTTATTTCGTATACATTTGAAAGTGTTTCATTGAATTATCTTTGTGTTCGTCCAATGCTTCCAACTGCACATGTCTATTCTGGGGGAGCATGCTACTTCACAAAGCATATTGAGCAGAGGGAACTTCTAACTCAACTGGGAAAATCGCCTCGGCCCCATAAATAATAGAGAGCGATGTATACCCTGTGGGCTTCCTCTTAGTCATTCTATAGGCCCATAATACGGCTGGTATCTTGTCATCCCACGATCCTAGGAAATCCTCCATTATTTGTGCCAAGATATTAACCAAAGTTTTATTAGTTTCTTCGGCTTGACCGTTTCCCTTTAGGTATGCCACTGTCAAAATATGATGGATAATGGAGTACTTGTCTATGAGCATCGTTACTTATGAATTTAAGAAAGGGGTTCCATTGTCTGAAATAATAACCTTTGGGATCCCAAAATGGAAAATGATGTAATGAAGTTTCTCATCACCCATGTTGTTTCCCTTCTCAGTGGTATCGCTTCGGATACTCCGTAGCTACTAGTATCCATATTTTCCCCCCTCGAAGAAGGACGTATTACCCCCACAAGGTCGAACGCCCAAGTGTGAAAAGGAAAAGGTGTTGCCAGGGAGTGTAGGTCCACTGATGGGGGCATGGATCATATTTCCATGAAGATGGCAAGCCTTGCACCTTAGAATGAACTCATTAGAATCTTTCCTCATCATTGGCCAGTAGTATCCCAAAGTCATAAACTAGTCATATAACTTACACCCCCCATGTGAGATGGATCATGTGCTGGTTTGAGAACCTCAGTTGCTTCTTCCTTCGTGATACAATGCAATAACCTGTTGAAGTATCCCCTTCGATAAAGTTGCCCCTCCCAGAACGTAGAATCTTGGGGCCCTTCACCGGAGCCCCATCGCATCAATTTTCCCTGTTGGGATAACTCCATCTTTAATGAAGTCAATATAAGGCTGTTTCCAGTCAGGTTGAGCCTCCACAAAGTGACATTCAGCTGCCTCAAAGAATAACTAGCATTTGTCGCACTTTCGTTGTAGCTCGACTGCATCCTGCTTCATACTAGGCTAGAAATATCCCTCCCTTTGAATTCTCCTGTAAAGGGGTATCTCAGTCATTTCGCAATTCACTTCGTGTGTTTTATTCAATCTTCGCTCTGCTTCTTCTGGGCCGATGCACCTTGACAACCATCCTCCTGCGTTTCTGAGTAAAGGTTCCCCTGATTCATGAAGTATTGGGTTAATTCTCTTAGCCCCATCGCTCCTTCCCCAGATTCTAATTACCTTTTGATTTCTCCCCTCCAGTCTGCATCCTCTTCTATTGGTAGAATTGACTGTACCATCGAAGGAGCAGTTCTTCTTTGGATCACGACGGTTGTTGTGTCATTCCTCATGACCATCTTCTGGGCAATGGTGGCATATGTGTCTGGGTGACGATTCATCATTCTGGGTTGTCTCTTTATCTTGGTCCGATGGAAATGGCAGACGAGCCTGATATATCATAAATATTGCATATTTGCACCTTTTAACTTGATGCATTCAAGCACTTTTACATTCTCAATGTCTATATTTATGATCATTAACAAGACAACCTCGGATTTGGACATATATATGTTTTCCAGGGGTTAATTGTGCTTTTGTAGTTATTGGAACGCTAAAACTGAGGTTAGTTGCATTTCAGAGAAGTTTCATCGTCGAATGCTACTTTAAAGGAAATTTTGTCATTTCAAACTCACTAATTTTTATGGAATGAAGTTACCAACATATATATCATCAAATTATCTTTCCTTGGCCACTGACCGTGCATCATTCTGACTCCGTATGAGGGAGTTATGGACATTTTCGAAAGGTTTTGATATTTTCTTCTACTTCAAGGGCATTTTGGTAATTCCATATTGCATAATTTGGAGGGATTCAAAATAGAATCATGTATATAATTGAATTAGCGTCCCGTCGGTTCTGACCACGCCTCATTTTGATTCCGTATGAGGGAGTTATAGGCGTTTCCGTACAACGTGTCAAAATTGGTTCAAAGAGGAAAATGGGGCTGTCTCCAACCCAAGGAAAATTCCAAAACCGCGGTTGACCAGTCCCAAACATGAGGTCGACCGGTCCCATCAGATATGGACGAAAATTGACTTATTTTGGGTTTTTTGGCTTGGTTTTGTTTGGTTTTTTTTTAGGGTATAAATAGAATGTTTCGAGCTTTTACTAAGGAGATATATTTGATTTTAGATAGGATATTATATGTTTTTGTTTTGGGAGCTTTGGCCCTTCTCTTCTTCTTTGGGTTCATACCCATTTGCATGTAAGTTACTATTCATTCATCCTCTTCCTTTAATTAATTCTTTATTTCTTTGTTTAAGCTTTGTTCTCTTGATTTATTGCTTTGATTTATTAGTTGTTGGTAGTTTAATTCTTTTTTTCTTTGGTAATTAGTTGTTTTAACTTAGTTTCATTTATTTGTGTTTTTAGTTATGTGTAGGGGCTAATTTAGTCTAGGTTGTGTCGGATTGAACTCACCTACGGTTGACGTGTTTCTTTGCTTTGGTGATGGAGTTTACAGGTTTATTTCGAGTGGGTTGTCCTCGTTATTACGCCTAGGAGATTTGACGGGGTATATCATGTATGCTCCATACTTACGACCTTGCGTCCGTAATTTCTGGGGTATTTGTTGACGCCAAAATCTTATTAGACTTTTATGCGAATTTAGGGGTGTGACAACTCTTGATTTTATTAACTGTCAAAACGAGACTCAATCTTAATAACTCGTCCACCCATGTAACCATTTTAGACTAATTAACTCAGGTGAGGGATATTCGAGTAACCTATAGTTTTTATTCACTTTGTTAACATCGTTTAAGTACACTCGCCTAGATTAATATTTCCCTTTTATGCATCTTTTCCTTTTTAGTTTGTAATCACCTATCCCCTTTTTATTTCAGAGTATTAAATCATATAAATTCTAGCATCTCGTCCCTGTTGATTTTCGATACCCGACTTACCGTTGTGCTTCCCTCGCAAGTGTAGTTGTAATTTAGGTTTGTTTGTATTATCGCGGTGAAACGAAAGCAATGAATGTGTCCTTACACGTTCACACCTTTCACGTGACGATCAGAGCCTCTGAATGATTATTCTTTATGGTGCCAGGCTCATGTGTTTCAATGCATACTCTCCATTCACTTGCTGAACCACCAAGTTTGAATCCTCCTTGATGCAAACTGAACGAATCACCCTTCGAAGAGCCTCTAGAAATCCCAACACCAATGCTTCATATTCTGCCTCGTTGTTTGAACAACGGAAATCTAACTTGTAGGAATGGAAAATCTCCTCCATTTCCTTTGAGAGAATAACCCCTGCTCCTCCTTTCTTTTTTGCCGAAGATGCATCAAAATGCATTGTCCATTCCTCATCCGTTGCGTCTAGGTAGTTGGACTGCAAATCATCTCGTGGAATACTTTCTTTGGGTGGATCAAACATTCCTGAGGGGACATTAGCCAATAGATCAGCATATGCCTGGCTTTTGATTGCGTGAGGAACCACGCACTTCAAGTCATATTCAGATAGGATGAGGAACCACCTACCTTCCCTACCAATCAAAATCATTCTTGCCAGAAAATACTAAATATGATCACATCTAGTCACAATTTGAATTGTAAAAGACAACATATAATGCCTAAGTTTTTGCACTACAAAGACTAAGGCTAAACAATGCCTTTCTAAGCTATTCTATCGGACTTCTGGTCCATAGATGAACCTGCTGAGGTAGTAGACGGGCCATTCTTGCCCATCAACCTCTTGTGCCAGAAAAGCTCCCATGGACCTCATAGTCGATGTGAGGTACAGCTGTAACGGTATTCCCACCTTTGGGGGAACCATGGTCTGTGGTGAAATGAGCCGCTTCTTCAGTCTGTCAAGAGACTCCTAGTGATCATCCTCCCACCTGAATTTCATGTTCTTTCGTAATAGCTACATCAGTGGGTGTGTTATTTTGTCCAATCCTAGCACAAATATTCTAAGGTAGGAGACCTTACCGAGGAAACTCTTTAGCTCTTTTGCCGTTCTTGGACATGGCATCTCCAAGATCGCCCGATGTTTGTCCTGGTCCATCTTCACACCTTATTGATTAACCACAAAGCCTAGGAATTTCCCACTTGTCACTCAAAAAACACACTTCAGTGGGTTCATCGTCAATTTAAACTTCCTGCAACGGGAAAACGTCTTCCTCAAATCATTCAGATAGGACTCCTCTTTCCTCGATTTGATTACCAAATCAACCACATAGAATTCCATAAATTTATTGAAGAAATCATGGAAAATGGCCATCATTATTCTCTGGTAAGTCGCCCCAGAGTTCTTGAGTCCAAACGACATCACCTTGTACATGAAGTTGCCCAACGGGGTTCTGAATGTTGTTTTCTCTACATCCATAGGGTCCATCTTAATCTACTTGTACCCTACATACCCATCCATGAAGTTGTACATCTCATGACCTGCCGTTACATCTATCAAGTTATTAATGACGGGTAGAGGAAACTCATCTTTGGGACAAGCTCTGTTCAAATCTCTGAAATCCACACAGATCCTTATTTGGTTTTTGTCTTTCTTTCCCACTAGGACAATGCTAGATAGCCAGAGTGGGTGCTATATCGGTGTGATGAACCCTACCATTAGTAAGCATTGAACCTCTTCCTTAATCTTTAAATCTAGCTCAGGCTTGAAAATTCTCGTTGCTTGTTTCACTCGAATGGCCGAAGGCATTACATTCAACTTGTGGCACCTTACTTCCTCATCTAGCCCCTCCATATATGTGTATTTCCATGCAAAGACATCTATAAAATCCTGAATTAACTCAACCAAGGCCTCTCATTTCTCCTTACTGAGATCCTTAGAGATGAAGTTGGGCCTTGGATCTTCCCCTTCTTTCGCCAAGTTCAACTGCTCCAGTTCTTGTGCCTGCTTTTTCGATTGATTTGTCATGTAATCTGGTTCATCAGCGAATTCCTCCACCAATTCCTGTATGTTGGAGTTGTCTATCACCATGCATTATCCCCATTGATCCACCAGAAATCATTCATATATCGGGTCAACCTCATCGTCAGTTTCTTCGACCGCCCACTTACACCGTTACAATTGATATATCACCTTTCCTTCAACGATAATGGCCTTATTTCATTATCTGCTGGTAATACTGACTGCCTTCCTCTTCTTCTCTCTAGAAGCCTCGGCCGCTCTTTTTATCAAAAACTGGTTCTGAACGCTTTGTCGTTGGACCTCATGTTCCATAGGATCCACTCTAGGCCTCATTATATCTTTGAGCTGCTTCAAGATGCTTTGGGGCCAAGGGACCACTTGGTGAGCTTCTTCGTCTATTTCATTTGTGATTCTTGCAACCTCCTTCTTCTCCTCGTTCAAGGGGCCCATCCTTTCTCTGATTGAGGGAACCCATGCTCCCGTCATTCTTCTGGCTAGGATGCGGACATCCTTCTCCAATTCAGTGTAAAATTCTGCATCAACCAAGTGAGCTTCCTTGACAGCGAAGGGCCTCTTCATAGCCCTAATGGTTATCTCCGTTCCCTTGATATTCGCTCTAGCACATTGGTGGTATGTTGAGGGAACTAGCCCTTGGTTGTGCATCTATACTCTTCCTATCAGCAGATGGTAGGAAGTTTCACTCTCTATTACGTGGAACTTGAAATGGGAACTCAAATTTCCCATGACAATCCCAACATTAACGTACCCAATGGATTTGGAAGATTGATTATCATACCCCAAAATTACCAAAGTTATGGGGACCAACCTTTCTTCTGGAATATTGGCTGCGTGGAAAGAGTTAATTGGTGTGATATTGATGGAAGCTCCCCCATCCATAAGAGTTATTGCAAAGCTAACTCTATTAACACTGGTAATCACATATAATGGCCTATTAGGAGGTAACCTTACATCCCTATCTACATTGTTAAAGGTTACTTCTGACAGAAACCTTCTTACCAACCTAAACATGGGTCCCTTCCATCTCAGCGAAGGGACTGTGTTCTTCCTCATAATATCAAGTATTTCCTGGGTTATCTTAAACCTACTCTCCTTTGGTATCCCCCCTTGGTCGAAGAACCAGGTGAACTTCTGGGATTTTGCAACTGCACAGTATTCTAGGACTGGGTCTGCTTCGTCAACTTTGACGCTATATACATCCTCCACATGTTTAGCGCTTGCCTCATCGTAATCCAGTACTACATTATCCAGTCCTCTCGTACAATCTTCCAGAGCTTCTACGTACTCTTCTTTCTTTGTCGTTGACTCTCTTTCTCCTCTCTTCGCTTCTTCATCGTAGGCCACCATGAGATTGCCCCATGTGCTGGCAGCGAATTGTTGTTGACATATTATGGAAGGATTTGCAATATTCCTGCCTTCACATACTTGTCGATGATTCTTCTCAGTGTGAAACAGCTCTCGATTGGATGTTGGATCCTCCGATGAACCTGGAAGTACTTTGGATCTGCCTTCGTTGCCGCATCGGGTTCCCAACAGGAATGTCCTTTGGCTCATAGATCGTTCCCCCTTGGACCATTGTATGGTAATAGCTGAAATCTTCCTCCACTGTACAAGGCCATGGTGGTGGGTTTTCCCTGTCTCTTCCAAACTTCCTTTTATTATCATTCTTCAGTGCCTTGCCCCTATCTCCCCCTTGGTATACCCACCCGTGGGGGCTGAGACCTCCCCCCCCCCCCCCCCCCGCGGGTTGCATCGACTGCCTAAACATCATGGGCACTACCACCGGATTGGGCCGCACCACCAAGGAGATATTTATCACCTCTTTTAAGAACGCCAAAAAAGTCCCCTCGTGCATCTCATTGATAAGATGCCATATGTACTCAGGAAGCAGCCCCTCGACGCAGATCTGTAATAACCTAGATTCCTTGGCCTCCTCCCTCACATCGAGGGACATTTCCCTGAACCTTCGAACATAGGCCACCGCTTCTTCCCCTGGTCGTCGCTTCTACCTCCCCAGTTGGTCAAAGTAAACTCGTCTTATGCTAGAAAGAACTTCTGGACAAACAATATGTGCATCTCTTACAATGTAGAAACGTTGTTAGGAGCCAAATGGGAATACCAGGTATATGCTTCATCGGTTAAGGATTTTGAAAAATCCCTCAACCTAAGTTTCTTATTATTTTAATGCGCTCCCAAGTATTCAACAAAGCGCATAATATGCTTCTTCAGGTTCCCACCTTTCCCTGTGTATTTTTCAAAAATAGGAAGAATATAGTCCTTTGGATAGGTCTCATCGTTGTATTCCTGAGGATAAGGTGTTCAAAAGTCATCATAAATCGAAGCTACCCCGCCATCAGATTGTGAGGAATCTTGCATGAACTTCAGCATCTCCTTCCTCATTTCCTCTATGTGTGATGATACTGGGGTAACAACCAATAGGACCATGGGCTGAGTGCCCATTGCACCTGGAACAATCATCACAGCTGGGGCCGTTGATACTTCTGAGGTTCCCACTGCTGGATTTACAACAGAGGGTATGCTTGATGGGACCATTCCCGCTACACCTGCACCTGGTGGGGTCGTTGGGGATGCCCCTGGTGTTACGAAGGCAATGGCTTCCAATCCTCCCAGCATCGTGGAAGCTACCGGAGTTTGCAAAAACTCATAAAACTTACTCATGAGGAGCGCCACCTGAGTAGTTCCCAACCCTGCACTCGGGGAAGATTGTGTCACCCCTGGAATGCCTGTCATCACCTGAACCGGAGGTACCTCTATTCGAGGAACCCCATCCCTTAGAGCCTCCATTTCTCTCGGATCTTGTTTTTTATTGTGTTGGACGTCATTAAAGTTGACCCTCGATTAACATTATCGTGCTCCATACTCCCTACATAAAAGAATGCCTCCCCAACAGAGACGCCAAATGTAAGAGGGTAGTTTAGATAAGATGGAGGCGTAACCCCTTTGAAGTATAGTAATGATAAGTTAAATAGCAACGCTATTGATTAGCCACAAGACGTATAAACACAACTCAATGAAGATAGACTCAGTTTGATCTCATAAATCTCTCGGGTATAACTCAGAAGATAGTAATGAACTTAGAAGTAACTCACATAGAGGGAGAGAGAATTAAGCACCCTAGATACACCTTGGAAGGCAGCCAAAACACACCAACCACCCTCAAGAATCTCTATAAAATAATAAAAGCTTCGTAATAAATGACAATAGTGGATGAGTAAGAAGCCTCTAGTGTGTAATAACTCTCTCTAAGGGATATTCTCTCTAGCAATAACTTCTGAACTCTCAAAAAATATCATCCACTCCTTAGGGGTGGTTGGGGTCCTTAAATAGCCCCCACACCATCCCCGAGGAAACTCAGTCATTAAAGACTTTGAAAGACATCCCTCATACTTTATATCAAAACATTAAATTCCAGACGCACTAGTTGTCTCCACGTCATAAACATTAAATGCCAAGACATGCCTTTTGCCTAACCATTGTGTAAAGCGTAAAGTAATTTCCTTTTATTTATAATAAAATCAATGGAGATGATGCAGAAGCGTATATATAAGATGATGGTTCAACAACAATTAAACAAAACAAGTTTTGGTTTAACTGAACAAGATTAAATCAATTCATTAATCCAAGTCCTAGAATTTGCCTAAGTCATAATTTTCAATTATCCAAAGTTAGGCGAAACCAATTTTAGCAAATAACTTGAATAAACCAAATTTACCCAATATTTAATTTAGTCCCAAATTAAATGAGTGTGATAATTAAACCCAATTTTATCTTGAATTTATTCTAAGCATGCGTTCTAAATTATGATGCAAGATAAAATAAACAATATCACACTACGCCGCGATGTACGAGGAAAAACCCAAGACGGGAAACAACCTCGGACGGCCCTAGCCACAAGTCCACTAGATATGGAATTACAATTACAAGACAGATAGACTTACAACGACTGACTCGATCCCTCTCAAGCCTCGGCGCTTCTTCTCGTAGAAACCTCTTCCTAGCGAACAACCTCGGAACACCACCGTGGTCTCGGAATCCATCGATGGGACTTTATATGGTCACCATCACCCAAGCATGGAGCCTTTCTCCAAGTGGGTAGAATCTTCAACAAAAAGTCTTCTTCTTTGATGGATGTAGAAGCAAACCAAAACTTCTCTTCTTGAATTCGATAGAGATAAACCGGTGCCAAAACTCCAAGTAAAGATATGTATATAGAACTTGGATAAACAACTATTGGGTGTAAACACTAGAGTGTGTATGATTTTTCATTAAAGAATAACACTCAAAACTTGATCTTTTTCCTTAAAAAAATTGTCTCTCAAAACACTCTCTAGGAGTTTGTATGGTATGAAAAAGATACTTTGGAAAAAGTCATTCCCGCACCTTATTAAGTCTGAAAAAGTTGGTTAAAAATCAAGTGGGGAAAGTGGGTAAAAACTGCCAAAAACTGCTCAAAACTTTTCCCGCGCTGGCATCTCGTTCGAACGAACTTGACTCTCGTTCGAACGAGACTTCTAACGAGCGACCAGCCTGGGCTCGTTTGAACCTCGTTAGATACCTCGTTAGAACGAGAAAATTCGTTCAAACGACATATCGAACGACTGACCAGTTTAGGGTCGTTGGCAAAACTCGTTCGAACGAAACCTGGTTCGAACGAAAAACTCGTTCGAATGAAACCTGGTTCGAACGAAAAAAAAAAAACTCGTTCGAACGACATTTCTAACGAACAACCAGAATGTTTGTAAAATTCGATTTTGGCCTAGAAACTTTTATAAACTTATTTTATTAAACCTAACACCCAATTAATATTGTTCCAACCTCCTATATAAATATAATTACATTCATACCTTGGGAGCATGGAACCTTAGTTGATGACGTAGAAACGAGGCACGCAAACCGGCATTTTGATGAAGCTTTAAATTCTTTGCCGCTACGTCTTCAATACATACTTCATAGGCTTGAGAGTATTACAATTAAATACTATCCTATGAATAAATGTTTTTGTCCGGAATTGAGCCAAAACTACATATGGACTCAATTGGAAATTTGTGTCCTTACAAATCTCCCCCTTTGGCTATTCCGGGACAAAAACCAAACAAAAATCCTAAAGGGCCGTCAAGCTCACTAGACTCAAAACATAACCCGCCCAATCTTGACTCAACCCAAGGATTAAACACTTTGCCTTTTAAAGTTGCCGCTTTAGTCGAATACCTTCACACTTAAGCAAACTCATCAAATGCATAGGGAATATCAAAATATATTAATCGTAATTAATTAATTTCTCCCCCTAAAATAATTCTCTCCTAAAATAATTCTCTCCCCTTTATCAAACAATGACATTTACTTAGAAAGACGTCTCCCCCTAAGATAAATCTCCCCCAAACTAAGATACAATAATAATAGGTTTAGATACCATTTCTCCCCCTATCATCATTCTCCCCTTTTTTGTTCAGGAATAGGCCAAGGATAAAGAACTAATAAACAGCAGGTGGAAGCTTAAAGTGATAAGACATGAAAGCATATGGGCAATAAACGCAAGACAAAGACAAACAAATGTCATATATATATATATATATATATATATATATATATACTATAAATATACCAATAAGTACGTGCATATATAGATAGACATAAACACACATATAACACAAAATACAATAAGTTTGCACACTCGTATGGCAAAAATGTGTCATATGGAAACGGAAGTGTAGGGGTGTGAACTATCAACAATTAAATTTAGACCCAAACACTTAATAAACGTTCATGGAGTTCTCATTTGATTGTAAACTTCATCACATTGAAATATAACCTCATGTGACAATATAGATTGAACTCAATGAACAAACATACACAATGCATACAAGCCTAGCATGATGATGATTCTACACACCAAATAAAGTCATGACATTAAAGGCAACTAGGATAAACGGACATTGTGCAAACCGTTGATATACCATCCAAATCTCCCTCAATTAACATATATATTCTGATATTTTTGAATGAATATATCAAACAAACATAGGCCTTGGCAATTTCTTTCTGTTTATGCCAAATATTCTGTTTTAGGCCTTTGGATCACGTATTTCTTTTAGATCCAATCAACGGTGGCTTACTATCGCAAAGGATTTAATTCATCCTTTCAGAGCCCTTCCCCGTGCATATATCATGTTTTCATTTTTCACACAAATCTCACATGAAACGGATTTTGACATGCACTAGTCCTCCTAGGTCATAGATATGTAGATGACTAGATTGATAGGAGAACACCTCAAAAAGCTCAAATATAACATGTGACAGTAAGATTTCAAAAGAGCTCGTGCATGTGTGAATAGAGGCATATAGAAATAGAATCCATTTAAACAATACAAAATCCAACTACTCCATATAAAACATGGTAAAGAACATTTTAAGGATTGAAAATCTAAACTAAAAGTTCTAGCCACATGGGAGCGTAAACGATGGGATTCAAACACAAATATATGCCACATAAAGTGTGTCAAACTAAAATACACACAAAATAAAATCTTTTTGAGTTTTTAACATTTTTAATCAAAAATAAATATTTACTCAAAAGGACAAACAAAAATCATTTGTATTTTTCATTAAGCTTAAATGAAATAAATAAAACACAAATGATAAACAAAAATCTTTTTATATTTTTCAATTAATTCAAACACAAAATATAATACAAAAAGATAAACAAGTCATGATTTCTAGCATGGGATATGAAATAAGGCTATGACTAGAAAATGACTAAACAAGCATACATTTAGCATGTGAATATAGCATAAAGTATAAACGCTAAAGTATGCAAATACTAACACGTTCATCCATTAAATTTAGCAAGGGAGGAAGCATGTGAAAGTAAATGAGAATCAAAATCCCTATTTTGTAAGGAAACCAAGTCGGATTTCCTAACCCAAATAAATGAAGAATGACTATCTTGGGGTGTAGGAGCTTTAACTACCGTGGTTACTTTACTATGGGATTTTCTAGGAATTCGTTTAAGATCTAAACAAAATTTCCTAAGATGACCATGTCGACCACAGTGTGTACAAGTGAGAACATGTCGAAAAGATTTACTTAAGGAGTGTCTTTAAAAGTATTCCTAGTTGATTCTCCTAAAACATTGGTTTGGGCATTATGAGTAAATTCATTACAAGGATTGAAGCCTAAACCACAAGTGTCATTTTTAATTTGGACCGTTCCTAACATTTTATCTAGTTTTTCTGAACGACATTCCAAATCAAATTTGACATTACTAGAATCTTTTAATTTATTTTCCAATTCTGCAATGTTAGATTCTAGTAAAAAATTACGCTCTTCAAAAGCAAGAAGATCCTTTTTCAAGGATTCCATTAAACTCCTAAGGCTATTTCTTTCGCCTTCTACATAATCAAGATTCTCTTGAAGAGTCCTCACACGTGTCCTAAGGTCTTCTATTAAGGCACTATCATCAACGACCTTGACACTTTTTCTTAAACAAGCTTCTAACTTCAAATTAGTTGTTTTCAAATTAATAGATTCTTTATATAATTCATGAAAAGCATTTTTAAGTTCACTCACATCAACCTCTTCTTCATTTTCACTCTCTCTTTCTTCTCCACTCTCACTATCATTAAAAACAAGGGAATCATGAACAATGACCTTGGAAGTGGCATGTGCTATCGTGTCATCAATCGATGAGTTCTCATTATCACTCACATGACTAGCCATAAAAGCCACAAAACTTTTCTTAGTGGGGGAATCGGGCTTTTCTTCCTTATCACTATCACTAAGGGTTGCATTATATGCAGTGGGTCGTTTACCCTCTTTCCTTAGTTTGGTGGGGCACTCATAAGCTCAATGGCCGTAACCTTCACAACCAAAACACTTGTTAGACTCGTCCCTATCTAAATTGTCATTACTAGGTTTAGGGATCCTCTCGGCTTTAGAAATCTTCTCGCTTTTATCATGTTTAGAAGTATCAAATTTCTTAAAATCATTTTTAAATTTATCTTTGTTAAATTTAAGAAATTTTCTAAATTTGCGAGCAAACAAAGCCATATCTTCCGACTCACTTTCACTATCGCTCTCTACTACTTGTTTGACCTCTTTTAGGGCTTTTAAAGAAACACCCTTTTCAATTTTCTTTTCAGTTTTAGAGGGAAACATATCTAGTTCATAGGTTTGTAAATCACCTACAAGCTCTTCTAATTTCGTAGAGGCTAAAGTGGGTAAAGAATTTAAAACGGTCACTTTAGGAATAAATCTATCGGGTAGGGACCTCAAAATTTTCTTTACAACACGGTCGTCAGGTATTTTCTCTCCCAAGTTAAAAGATGAATTAACAATATCAGAAAGTCTAGCATAAAATTTATCAAAAGTTTCTTTTTCATCCATTTTGATAGTTTCAAATTGAGTGGTGAGGTTTTGGAGTTTTGAAGCTCTAACGACACTAGTTCCTTCATGAGTTAATTGTAAAATATCCCAAGCTTCTTTAGCGGTTTCACACGTCATAATACGTCGGAATTCATCCGGTGCGACAGCGCTAAATAAGGCATTTAAACCTTGGGAATTAAAGTTAGCAAGTTTAAACTCATTTTCAGTCCATCTATCGGCGGGTTTGATAACACGTTCATTTTCAACTAAATAGGTTGGTGGGGAGTACCCGGTAACAACAGACATCCAAACTCTCTCGTCGATAGATTTTAGTGCCGATCTCATTCGCGCTTTCCAATACGCGTAGTTTGAACCATCGAAAATAGGAAATTTTGAAAATGGTGAAAAATCCATTTTAGCCAAAAATTAAAAGATCTTAACGAAATAATTTATCGTTTTTGGCTCTGATACCAATTTGAAAGCGTAAAGTAATTTCCTTTTATTTATAATAAAATCAATGGAGATGATGCGGAAGCGTATATATAAGATGATGGTTCAACAACAATTAAACAAAACAAGTTTTGGTTTAACTGAACAAGATTAAATCAATTCATTATTCCAAGTCCTAGAATTTTCCTAAGTCATAATTTTCAATTATCCAAAGTTAGGGGAAACCAATTTTAGCAAATGACTTGAATAAACCAAATTTACCCAATATTTAATTTAGTCCCAAATTAAATGAGTGTGATAATTAAACCCAATTTTATCTTGAGTTTATTCTAAGCATGCGTTCTAAATTATGATGCAAGATAAAATAAACAATATCACACTACGCCGCGATGTACGAGGAAAAACCCAAGATGGGAAACAACCTCGGATGGCCCTAGCCACAAGTCCACTAGATATGGAATTACAATTACAAGACAGATAGACTTATAACAACTAACTCGATCCCTCTCAAGCCTCGACGCTTCTTCTCGTAGAAACCTCTTCCTAGCGAACAACCTTGGAACACCACCGCGGTCTCGGAATCCACCGATGGGACTTTATATGGTCACCGTCACCCAAGCATGGAGCCTTTCTCGAAGTGGGTAGAATCTTCAACAAAAAGTCTTCTTCTTTGATGGATGTAGAAGCAAACCAAAACTTCTCTTCTTGAATTCGGTAGAGATAAACCGGTGCCAAAACTCCAAGTAAAGATATGTATATGGAACTTGGATAAACAACTATTGGGTGTAAACACTAGAGTGTGTATGATTTTTCATTAAATAATAACACTTAAAACTTGATCTTTTTCCTTAAACAAATTGTCTCTCAAAACACTCTCTAGGAGTTTGTATGGTATGAAAACGATACTTTGGAAAAAGTCATTCCCGCACCTTATTAAGTCTGAAAAAGTTGGTTAAAAACCAAGTGGGGAAAGTGGGTAAAAACTGCCAAAAACTGCTCAAAACTGTTCCCGCGCTGGCATCTCGTTCGAACGAACTTGACTCTCGTTCGAACGAGACTTCTAACGAGCGACCAGCCTGGGCTCGTTAGAACCTCGTTAGATACCTCGTTAGAATGAGAAAATTTGTTTGAACGACATATCGAACGACTGACCAGTTTAGGGTCGTTGGCAAAACTCGTTCGAACGAAACCTGGTTCGAACGGAAAAAAAACTCGTTCGAACGACATTTCTATCGAACGACCAGAATGTTTGTAAAATTCGATTTTGGCCCAGAAACTTTTATAAACTTATTTTATTAAACCTAACACCCAATTAATATTGTTCCAAGCTCCTATATAAATATAATTACATTCATACCTTGGGAGCATGGAACCTTAGTTGATGACGTAGAAACGAGGCACGCAAACCGGCATTTTGATGAAGCTTTAAATTCTTTGCCGCTACGTCTTCAATACATACTTCATAGGCTTGGGAGTATTACAATTAAATACTATCCTATGAATAAATGTTTTTGTCCAGAATTGAGCCAAAACTACATATGGACTCAATTGGAAATTTGTGTCCTTACAGTGTCAGGGGGCTGTTGTCGTATAGGTGTCTCACCAATTGCCTGACAACCCCAAAAATCACGGTGGTTTACTCAAGTGCTGGTCTGACATTATTTAACTGTCTAGTGACATCACCTACAGTAGACGTGACATTAAGTAGAGGGCTATTTGATTCATAGCTCGATGCCCGATGGAACTCCAAGCTGCTCCGCCCGAGGTTCCACGGTCAGGTTCTTCGATGTTTTATCAGGTGTATCTAAGATGGTTGGGACGAGCCCTAACGGTGCCTCACTTCTCAATCCTCCAAACCAAGTCCCTCTAAAGTTCCCGTAGTGAGGTCATTCGATTGAGTATGAAAGCTCTCCCAGGCCCTGCCAAGCCTGGTCTCTCGTGAGTACCGTTTGACCTCACACTACAACTCTTTGTTATTCTCGTTACGTAATTACAACCTTTATAGCTTACAGTCAATATAAACAAATATACAATATGACTAATACAACAAGATAAAATACAAGTCGTCACACTGAGCTGCCACGGTGCCTTAATCCCCAAAACACTGTTGCTAATGTGGAATTACTTCTAATTTCATAATTACCTTCAATCCCCCTCTACACTTTCTTTACTTTCAAGGTTTTTGCATACAACTCACAAAAGGAAATGTGGATTTCACTCTCCTCCCCCTATTCATCATACTCACTCTCGTCTACACTCTCTCGATGATCATTCACTTAAGATCCATAAACTATGGCCTCGAAAGTATCATGTATAGAAATATATTCATGGGAAGATTTATAATCAAAGATCACATGACTAGAAAAAAATGTGGTGTAGTTGTGCTCAATGGGGGAATCGTTTCCATCTTCCGAATCATTATCACAAAGGGTGGCATTGTATACCTTCGATTCCTTTCCTTCCTTCTTTAATTTAGTTGGTCACTTGGCTACCCTATGGCCATAACCATCACAACCATAACACCCATCTGACTCATCCCTCTTGAAATTCTCATTTCGGTTCATAGGGAATTGATTGGCATTATTGAGCATATTTTTCTCAAACATTTTTACTTCTTTAAATTGCTTATAGAATTTGGGAAATTTCTTGAATTTCTTTACTATCATGGCCAAATGCTCACAGTTAATGCTAGACTCATCATCCGAAATAGGTGTTTCATCCTCAAAGAAATTCCTTTATTTCTTCATAGTCTTGGAGCAAAACATGTCAAGCTCATAAGTTTATAATTCACCTAAAATCTCTTCAAGTTTTGTAGAGTCAAAAGTACCCAAAGAGTACAAGACAATCACTTTTGGATTAAATCTTTCGGATAATGACCTTAGGGCCCCTGGTTGATAAGAAAGTAAGAAAATGCAAATGATTCTATGCAAATCATTATTTTTCAACATGTGTGTGTTTGATACAAGTTTGAAAATCATCAATTTTCCACCTTTTTTTATCAAATACAAAAGTTGGAAAGTAGAAATAATTGTGAAAAATTTATTTACTGGATATATATATATATATATATATATATTAAAAAATTGTTTACGAAAGATATATTATAAATAAATAAACAATCTATTAAATATATTTTTAAAAATATATTAAGTATATTAACAATTAAAAATATATTAAAAATTAACGAAATATATGAAATAAATAAAAAATATATGAAATATTCAGAAAAATAAACGAAATATATGAAATATTTAATAAATATATGAAATATCAAAAAATATTATATGAAAGTTATGAATTACACAGAAAAATCTATGAAATATAAATATACGTAATATACAAAATATTAGAAAAAATATACAAAATATATCAATATTTAAAAAATATATATTAAAATACGAAATATAGGAAAATATGAAAAATATATTAAATGTACAAAATATGTACATATAAGGAATATATTAAATATACAAAATATACGCAAAATAAAAAAATATACATATATACTAAAATATATAAATGTACGGAATATATAATATACAAAAAATATTATACATACAAAATATATACATATATGAAGTGTATATATATATTATACAAACTATCAAAAAATAATATATGAAAGTTATGAATTATACAAAAAAATATATGTAATATACCAAATATTAGAAAAAAATATACAAAATATATTAATATTTAAAATATATATTAAAATACAAAATATAGGAAAATATACGAAATATATTAATTGTAAAAAATATATAAATTTACAAAATACGTACATATATGGAATATATTAAATATACAAAATATAGGCAACATATAAAAAAGTACGTATATACTAAAATACATAAATGTGCGAAATATATAAATATATGAAAAATATTAAATATACGAAATATTTACATATATGAAATATATAAATATGTATGGCATATATGCATATATGAAATATACGAAATATGCATATATACTAAAATATCTAAAATATACGAAATATATATATTTACAAATTTACGAAATATATATTTGTATAATTATAAATATATTGAGTTTTAAAAAAAAATCACTTTAAGTGATTTGCTACCCAAAGGTGACAAACAAAAACCTGCCCCCCCCCCCCCCCCCCCAAAAAAAAAAAAAAAAAAAAAAAAGAATTGAATTCCACATTAAGTCGGCAAATTATGCTTAAGGTTTTTATACAAAGAAGATAAATTCGAAGGTAAATTTTCTCTCTCAAACGACCTAAAGGTTGGAAAATCTTGAAATTTTCCAACTTTTTAAAATTTGCCTTAGAATTCAAGTTCCATCAAACGGATCCTAAGATTTTCTTGATGACTCGATTGTAGAGTATCTTATCTCCCAAGTTAAACGACGAGTTAATAATGTCAGATAGTCTAGCATAAAACTCATCAAAGGTCTCACTCTTCAACATATTAATTGTTTCAAACTGGGTGGTGAGGTTTAGGAGTTTGGAAACTTTCATAGCACTGGTTCCTTCATGGGTGAGTTGGAGTATATTCCAAGCCTCTTTATACGTCTCACATGTCATTATACAATAGAAATCCTCCAAAGTGACAGAATAAAATGGAGCATTTAAACCTCTAGAGTTGTGTTAATCTATGCTCAGCCTAACTCCATGATTCTACGGCTTTGGGAATCCTATTCTGTCCAACTAAGGTAGTGGGTTGTGACTAACCAGTTAAAACTGCTTGCATGCCTGCTCCTCTATAGCCTTAAGTGCTGACTTCATATGCATTTTCCCATATGTGTAGTTCGAACCATCAAACATCAGGGTTCTAATACCATCAAATCCATAAAAATTCATGCCTAAAGATACGAGATCAAATCGTAATAATTTAGCGCAACCTTCTCTGATACCAGTTTGAGAAAGCCCTTACTTAATGTGTGTACTTAGCCAAGGATGGTCCGAATAAACAAAAAGTCTATTTTTATGTTTTTCAATTTTAAGATTAAAACTATAGAAAAATTAACCCTATAAAACTATGCACCAAATTTAAACCTTTATGGTGAAAACCCGATTTATCCAATTTTATCTTTTTAACCTAAAACATGCATCTATGTGATAAGAAAATAAAATAAATGAATCCAGAACAATACTCCAATGTATGAGGAAAACCACAAAGGGAAAAATCTCGGATGTCCCAACCAAACAGATCACTATGATATGGAATTACACTAGTTGACAGATGACTTACTCAATGACTCGATCCCTACAAGTCTTGGCGCATCTTCAATATTCAATTACGCTTCCACGGTTCAATTGATGAGTCCACACACACAAGCTTCCATAATGCACAAGTTCGTGCACGTTTCGATATCCACCGTTGAGGATTAGTAACCGTCTACGGATAGGAAAACAAAATCCACCGGTTCTCCACTGCAATACCATAAAGTAAGTACATAGTCCACCCCACGAATCATGTTCTCAATCTAAGATGATGAGAAACAAACTTTGGTTCCCAAACTCTCAAAACATATGAATATGAAGAAATTGGATCTTTAAACTCAAATAGTGAAACTAGGGTTTTGGAACTTTGGTAAATAGGTAAGGAATTGATTTTTTTCCAAAAGTTCATAAAAAAAATCTGAATCCAACACGCCTTAAATAAACACTGCACTAAAAAAGGTTTTTTTTATCACTTTTCACCTACAAAAGGTTACCACTCTTAAAAACCTAGACAAAAAAACACGAAGTTGTTGTCACAGATGTTGACCCTGACATGACCGTGACAAAAAATAAATAAAACCCTAGATTTGTTCCCCGTTCCAATAATTTCAACAAAACGATTCTCTCTCTCTCTCAACACTGATTTGCGATTTCTCTCCCAATAGTTTCTAGTCGATTTCAAGGTTCAAATAAATTTGTTCCAATTGATTTCAAGGAGATATTTCAAGGTTCGATTTCAAGCTTTCAAGGTTTGATTTTAAAACATTAAAGCCCCAATAGGCTTAACAAGTTGTATGTAACTGTAATTTCCCACTTCCCTCTCTTTGTTTGATTTTTGTTAACGTTCAACATATACATATGCATATACATGAATCTTCTAACATAGATTTTCCACTGGCAGATATCATGGATTATCATTTTGGTTGTAGTTCTTGTTGCTATTAAAGTAGTTTATATTGCTGGAGTTTGACGTTTTGTGGTTAGGATAGTAACATAAATAGTATGTAGGTAAAAGTAAACTCAACTCAACTCATGAATGATACATAAAAAAATATTATATAGGTAAAGGAAAAAATTGCAAACTTTCTTAAAGAATTGCATATATCACTAACGTTTTAAACTTTTGATAGTTCAGTGTATTTCTGCATTCTTTTCTACAATTTCCTTACTTTTTCGTTGTGATTCTGCGGAATAGTGATCATATTGTTGTTTGGGATTCTTGAATTGTTGTTGATTGGTGAATTTGAACATTTAGGTGGACATTGAGTTGGTTGGCCCAGGCATATCTAACATTTAGGGTTGTGATTCTACCGAATAGTGACATGTGATGTGGGTTGGTCCTAGGCACAGATTTAGACATGTGATGTGGGTCTGTATTTTTCCAAAATGTAGGTTACAATATATAAATAATATAGAAATTAAACATGCTTACCATGAAAATATAAATAGCACAAAAATAAGTACTTATTATAAAATTAAATTATTAAACTATCAAAGGGAGATAGTTCTATTAAGTATTAGTTTTTAATTGGTAATAAAATATGGTAGGCAATATAAATTTTAAAACATCAATTAAAAGTCGGGTAAAATTATACATAGTTATAAACCTCTTCAGTTGCAGATAGTGCGCATATATACTAGATTTCTAGTCCTTATGCGTACACATTCAATAGCCCTTAAACCCATTCGAGAGTCATTATCCCCATAATGAGATCTCTTGAATTGTCCCATTTGGATAGTTTGGGACATCATATATTCTATATAATAAGAGATTCTAGTGTTATCTCATACATGCTTTGAAGGTAGCAATTCATTTAGTATTAAAATGTTTGCAGAAACTATTTTGCACACCTTATTAAATCCATACATGATTGATAATGTAACTGTAACACCCCGCTTAAAATAATAACGGGTGGTCAGCCCTATACTATATTAAATCAGGAATTCCAGATGGTCCAGTCTCAACATCAACTGTCGGTATTATATAATATAGGACTAACTACCCGAAATCATATAAGCAAGATGTTATAAAAATTTAAAACTTGCAACATACACAACCCAACACTATAAAACTACTAATGAATATGAGAGATGCAGGAAAGAACTATAATAAATAAAATGAACCAATTAATTACAACCGAATGTACTACAAAAAGTTGACCCGAATAAGCTGTCGGATCACAGCCAATACAATACTGAATGGAATAAATGTAAACATGTATGTAAATATCCCTTGGGTACAAACCCGATATACAACATGAATCCTACCTAAAATTTTAAAGAAGTAGGAAGCGGCTACATGAAACATCCCGCAACAGTCCGCACCTGTCACGGCTCCCGAGACTCTGGATAGAAAGTCATCCGGCATCCCTGCGGTAGGATACCTGTGGAAATATATATGTATATACAAGAAGGAGGGAGAAGTAAACGGGTCAGAGCCCCGAATGTGTAAAATATTTAGCAAGTGTGTTAATCGTGCACAATAAATACCGGTGTACTTAATTTCATGAATAAGTGAGACCGCACTCTCGTGGAACCCCAACTCACCTCTCATCTAAAGGAGCGCACCTAATCGCGTCCTCAAATTTTAGTTACATTACCCCCATTGATTTTTAGGACAACCTAACTTATTAGGCCTAGCCTATAACCACGAGAGCTACCTTCCTGTCATAATCTAAGGATCCACCCATTTCTAATCCTATTAGATTATGATTACAACAATTATGCCATAAAAGGGCTTAATGAATTCCGATTAATAATCTCATGAATTATAATTATCATAATTCTTAAAACATTACCCCTATACATATACACATATATATATATACCTATATAGGTTAAAAGCGTAAGAATTAATATACTTAATAATATGCACATGGAATATTGGCAAGACTTCTCTCTAATCCCAAAATTGTACTACGTTTCGTGCGTGGGGAGTCTCGCAAAGCGAAATCCAAACAAGGAACCGCCCCGTTACACTACTCCTGACAAGGTCAAGACTAGAGATCCGTGATGCCACCTATGGAATTACTTCTCTCAAATCTCGACATGGCACTGCGTTTCGTGCGTGAGGTGTCTCGCAAAGCGAAATCCAAACAAGGAACCACCTCGTTACACTACTCCTGGGCAATGTCAATCCTAGAGATCCATAATCCTCAACATACAAGTTAATACTACCATTACACTAACTATAACTACTAAAGAAAGAAAGAAGAAAAGAAAAGAAAGAAAACAAATAAGATAAAATAAAAGAACCTCCAATAATATCCTTGGGATGATGCAACCGAATAATACCTTATGTGCGATACATCAACCCCCATCAATCTAGTACACCATAATCATCTAAGATGTACTTCAAAAAGTCCATATCCTTTTATCTATAGGATATATATAAATATATATATATATAGGTATTTATTTCTAACCGTATATATATATCATCATCAATCCAATAGCCAAGTGTACATATTACATATGATGTACAAGGCCATGCACATAATATACCCGGCTATATATATATCGCCGATAAACTGCATCAATGCTATCATCTTCCCAGTGCCCGGATCACGTAGCAATACTGGGGCCACCATGGTGGGACTAAACGACACCCAACTCGTGGTAAACACACGCACACGACGTCCCGGGAAGCGGTCATAGTTCCAACCGGCAATGAGACGAAACATACCCACCACGTCTCATCCCAAAAATATATATCTATATGTATAATAATCACAAGGGATGACTATGACCTGGGGAATATCCACATCCTGCATTATAAGCCAGGATGCTCACCCTCTATGCGCGCAACTTCCCAATGATAGCATGAGAGGGGTATGCTTAACCAATTAAGTATATGTATTATTCACATGCACAATATATAAACATCCATATGATCCAATTATAGGATCAAATAATAAACCACCATATACGGTTTAAATATCCATACCATGTATATTATATCCACAATATGAAGATATCCATATATCTATATACATACATGTATATATATATATATATATATATATATATATATATATATATATATATATATATATATATATATATATCAACACATATTCACATATCCTTATCTATATATATATAAACTAATTCTCGCTCATATGTATAAGATATATATATATACCTAGCTATAAGTATACATAGTCCTCAATATACAAGCCGTCACCACAATTCCTTTAATATACCTCAATACGTGAATATAATCCCATACTTGAAACATATTCGATCATTTTCCTATGATGAATAGTCTCCCAAAACATATGTATATATCTATACCTATATGTATTCAACATTAGGGCTATCACCCAGAAGTTTGCGTAGGAATCCTTCACTACACATATCACCTATATCTCCGAGTACATTAAAGAATCTAGTAATCATTTGACTATCGGTATACATATAACTAATAGTCTATCAGCCTCAAGCTCATTCTTTCAATCATCAAATAATCTCATTTCCCTCGATTTCGACTATGGTTCGATCACTTTTGTGAATACCCTAATCTTAGATCTCTCTAAGAGTTCTTAGCCTCACGTCCCATGCACACTTACTTTTAATCTACCATTAGGATTCTTAATCCCAAAGGGTTTCCCCAAAATCTCTATACATAACTCCAAGTACATACATGGATACATTTCTCCCCAAATTACCCTAAGGAGTCCCCAAAAATTCTAATGTGTGAAAAACTCCTTATGTGTCTCCAAGAACATATCTCCTTCATCATAAGAGGAAGCCCCAAATCAATAAACCCCAACCAAAAAGGTATTGAATTCACTATGGAGAAAATACCTCAAACTGCCCTGTTTCCGAATCGATTCGGCCCTGTTCCGAATCGATTCGGACTAGCGAATCGATACGGCCTTCAAGGAGAATCGATTCGGGTCCAAAGACCTGGGCTTCTGCAATAGGCCGAATCGATTCGGCTTGGGGTCCGAATCGATTCGGTCAATGCAGACCTGCCAATTTTACCAAACCGAATCGATTCGCTTGAGGGGGCGAATCGATTCGGACCTGCAATTTTTGAAGGGTTCATCTATTTCTACAAAACCCACGAATTCTAAACCCTAAATTTCCTTTTCTAACAATTATACCTTCATCAATTTATGATTTTAAGCCCATAAATCAACCCAAAGTTGATCCCAAACATTTCTATTTCATTAAATCCATATTTAATCATTGATTTCAAGATTTAAACCTAAAATCTAGGTTTTGACATTAATACCCAAAATCCATTTCTTTACCCCACAATTTATGAAATGAAATACACAAATAGCTATTTAGCAAGATTAAACACTTGCCTCAGATTCGTAGAGGTTGGATCATCCTCGATGTCGCGGTAGGGCCGGAAATCTCCAAGCTTTTCTTCCTCTCTCTCTTCCTTTCTTCTTCTTCCTCTTCTTCTTCTCTCTCTAGGGCTTTTTCTCTCTTTCTCTAAATGAGAAAGGCTTGATCCGTAAGCCTTAAATCCTTTAAAACAACAAACCCAGTTTTAAATGTTAATACACACTTTAAATGACTCGTTGACTCCAATTCAAGTCAAAACAACTTAAAAACATTCCGGAGCCGAAATAAAACCCAATGACAGTCATTTTGACTATCTCGACCCTTCCGGGATCGATGGTACCCTCAAAAATATCATCCGGAATACTTTGAAATATTCTCTATTTTTTGACTTAAATTCCCAAATTTTAAAATTCTCCAATTTAATTAAATTTAATTTTCCCAAAATTAAATTTCTCAGTCTCCAAAGTCGTGGGGTGTTACAATCTCCCCCCCTTACAAGAATTTCGTCCGCGAAATTTAAGATTAGACTAGGACATCAATATCACCTAGTCCCTACATCAATCCTCAAGATCACTAAGTCAATCCTTTCTAGTCCTCACGTCGAGCTATATAGATCCTTACTGATCCTTAAAATCAACTAGCTACCCAGGGCGCCCATACACCCCGTACCCGAGTTTCCACTCGTAAAATCCTAATCAGGCTCCATTAGCCTCAAATTGTATGATAACCCTCGGTAATATAATCTATAATAATATATTAAATATATAAAAGTTTGAAAATCTCCACTGGTTGAACTCTCCTCAATTCCTGACGCTAGCCACCTTCGTGCGGGGGAGGTCTCGCAAGCGAAATCCAAACAAGGAACCCTCCCAATACACTACTGCGTAGCTAGGTTGGGGATTGAGATTAGTTGAACCAGGGTTAAGGTTTTATAAAAAGATTTTCTCATATTTTTGATATTGCCCGAGGGCCTATACAATAATACGATATAAATATTTTCCGCGTCTTTCGACACGCCAAACAAACACCTTATGTTTAAAACACAAGGCCTCAATTAATACAATACTCTAGCCAATACCTAGTTCTCAAAACTAGCACAACTATGAGCTAAACTATCCGCTCCTCACAAATCTACCAAACTCTGAACCTCTCAGTTATGAAATTCCTATACATCATATTAACACCTTTATATAAAAATAAATCTTTCCCTCATTGGGATTCTAAAACTTCCCTATTATCTCGTTACGAAAAGATGTATCATCTCCCAAGATGCCATACCAAGGCCACACTTGCTCACTTCCTTCTCTAGGAAAATTCCATACCCCCTATCGGTATAGCGGCTAGCTACTCATCACACCTCACACGCGACGTTCCCACTATCGCACAAAGCGTAACTTAAACTCAAAGAAAGGTATTCTACCTTGCAATTCCATAACCTAATGGTTTCCCCTCACCCTAGAATCTCAACTCAGGGTCCTCAACTCCTTCCAGGGAAATCATTATCCCTAAACCTATTTCTTCACAAGAGAAACATCTTCCTCAAAATCCTTCCTAACCATATTGAAGGATAAACACGATGGCGACAACCAAAAACTCCCTCAGTCCTACACAACGAAACTTAGTCTCCAAAGGCATTCTCCCTCATCTTAGAAGGCGATACTCCTAATATTGGGACAACTACACCAACCTCACCTCGGTAAAAGTCACCAACATTAGGTTTCCTAACTGAGGTTAACAGATTCTCAATCTAAACATCCTAAGAACTACACTACATGCCTCTCCTCGGGTTTACCTTACTAGGACCAAGATTCGCAATTCGAGTAAATTTCCTTCCTTACTCAACTGCCGATAAATCACCTCGAACCACTGCTAAAAATCTCCTCAATAACTCCTCCAAAACCGGGGAAGACAAATACCCCCGATTGAAGCGTACCCAAAATATACTATGGGTATTGTACTTCTAATCCTATCCTTCCTCGACGACCAAATCTAGGCGACGTCTGAAACGAAACAAGAGCAATTGTTATCAGAACACCAATCAAGTGAATATACTTCACAGAAGAAAACAACGCAATGAACACAACAGTCCTAGTTGTAGGGCTTTATGTCAAGAACGTTAACGGAAGAATGCATAAAGCTCGCACAGATCCTAAGGACTCTAGAACCTGATGCTCTGATACCATCTGTAACACCCCGCTTAAAATAATAACGGGTGGCCAGCCCTATACTATATTAAATCAAGAATTCCAGATGGTCCAGTCTCAACATCAACTGTCGGTACTATATAATATAGGACTAACTACCCGAAATCATATAAGCAAGATGTTATAAAAATTTAAAACTTGCAACATACACAACCCAACACTATAAAACTACTAATGAATATGAGAGATGCAAGAAAGAACTATAATAAATAAAATGAACCAATTAATTACAACCGAATGTACTACAAAAAGTAAACCCGAATAAGCTGTCGGATCACAGCCAATACAATACTGAATGGAATAAATGTAAACATGTATGTAAATATCCCTTGGGTACAAACCCGATATACAACATGAATCCTACCTAAAATTTTAAAGAAATAGGAAGCGACAACATGAAACATCCCGCAACAGTCCGCACCTGTCACGGCTCCCGAGACTCTGGATAGAAAGTCATCCGGCATCCCTGCGGTAGGATACCTGTGGAAATATATATGTATATACAAGAAGGAGGGAGAAGTAAACGGGTCAGAGCCCCGAATGTGTAAAATATTTAGCAAGTGTGTTAATCGTGCACAATAAATACCGGTGTACTTAATTTCATAAATAAGTGAGACCGCACTCTCGTGGAACCCCAACTCACCTCTCATCTAAAGGCGCACACCTAATCGCGTCCTCAAATTTTAGTTACATTACCCCCCATTGATTTTTAGGACAACCTAACTTATTAAGCCTAGCCTATAACCACGAGAGCTACCTTCCCGTCATAATCTAAGGATCCACCCATTTCTAATCCTATTAGATTATGATTACAACAATTATGCCATAAAAGGGCTTAATGAATTCCGATTAATAATCTCATGAATTATAATTATCATAATTCTTAAAACATTACCCCTATACATATACACATATATATACATACCTATATAGGTCAAAAGCGTAAGAATTAATATACTTAATAATATGCACATGGAATATTGGCAAGACTTCTCTCTAATCCCAAAATTGTACTACGTTTCGTGCGTGGGGAGTCTCGCAAAGCGAAATCCAAACAAGGAACCGCCCCGTTACACTACTCCTGACAAGTTCAAGACCAGAGATCCGTGATGCCACCTATGGAATTACTTCTCTCAAATCTCGACATGGCACTGCGTTTCGTGCGTGAGATGTCTCGCAAAGCGAAATCCAAACAAGGAACCACATCGTTACACTACTCCTGGGCAATGTCGATCCTAGAGATCCATAATCCTCAACATACAAGTTAATACTACCATTACACTAACTATAACTACTAAAGAAAGAAAGAAGAAAAGAAAAGAAAGAAAACAAATAAGATAAAATAAAAGAACCTCCAATAATATCCTTGGGATGATGCAACCGAATAATACCTTATGTGCGATACATCAACCCCCATCAATCTAGTACACCATAATCATCTAAGATGTACTTCAAAAAGTCCATATCCTTTTATCTATAGGATATATATAAATATATATATATATAGGTATTTATTTCTAACCGTATATATATATCATCATCAATCCAATAGCCAAGTGTACATACTACATATGATGTACAAGGCCATGCACATAATATACCCGGCTATATATATATCGCCGATAAACTGCATCAATGCTATCATCTTCCCAGTGCCCGGCTCACGTAGCAATACTGGGGCCACCATGGTGGGACTAAACGACACCCAACTCGTGGTAAACACACGCACACGACGTCCCGGGAAGCGGTCATAGTTCCAACCGGCAATGAGACGAAACATACCCACCACGTCTCATCCCAAAAATATATATCTATATGTATAATAATCACAAGGGATGACTATGACCTGGGGAATATCCACATCCTGCATTATAAGCCAGGATGCTCACCCTCTACGCGCGCAACTTCCCAATGATAGCATGAGAGGGGTATGCTTAACCAATTAAGTATATGTATTATTCACATGCACAATATATAAACATCCATATGATCCAATTATAGGATCAAATAATAAACCACCATATACGGTTTAAATATCCATACCATGTATATTATATCCACAATATGAAGATATCCATATATCTATATACATACATGTATATATATATATATATATATATATATATATATATATATATATATATATATATATATATATATATATCAACACATATTCACATATCCTTATCTATATATATATAAACTAATTCTCGCTCATATGTATAAGATATATATATATATACCTAGCTATAAGTATACATAGTCCTCAATATACAAGCCGTCACCACAATTCCTTTAATATACCTCAATACGTGAATATAATCCCATACTTGAAACATATTCGATCATTTTCCTATGATGAATAGTCTCCCAAAACATATGTATATATCTATACCTATATGTATTCAACATTAGGGCTATCACCCAGAAGTTTGCGTAGGAATCCTTCACTACACATATCACCTATATCTCCGAGTACATTAAAGAATCTAGTAATCATTTGACTATCGGTATACATATAACTAATAGTCTATCAGCCTCAAGCTCATTCTTTCAATCATCAAATAATCTCATTTCCCTCGATTTCGACTATGGTTCGATCACTTTTGTGAATACCCTAATCTTAGATCTCTCTAAGAGTTCTTAGCCTCACGTCCCATGCACACTTACTTTTAATCTACCATTAGGATTCTTAATCCCAAAGGGTTTCCCCAAAATCTCTATACATAACTCCAAGTACATACATGGATACATTTCTCCCCAAATTACCCTAAGGAGTCCCCAAAAATTCTAATGTGTGAAAAACTCCTTATGTGTCTCCAAGAACATATCTCCTTCATCATAAGAGGAAGCCCCAAATCAATAAACCCCAACCAAAAAGGGATTGAATTCACTATGGAGAAAATACCTCAAACTGCCCTGTTTCCGAATCGATTCGGCCCTGTTCCGAATCGATTCAGACTAGCGAATCGATACGGCCTTCAAGGAGAATCGATTCGGGTCCAAAGACCTGGGCTTCTGCAATAGGCCGAATCGATTCGGCTTGGGGTCCGAATCGATTCGGTCAATGCAGACCTGCCAATTTTACCAAACCGAATCGATTCGCTTGAGGGGGCGAATCGATTCGGACCTGCAATTTTTGAAGGGTTCATCTGTTTCTACAAAACCCACGAATTCTAAACCCTAAATTTCCTTTTCTAACAATTATACCTTCATCAATTTATGATTTTAAGCCCATAAATCAACCCAAAGTTGATCCCAAACATTTCTATTTCATTAAATCCATATTTAATCATTGATTTCAAGATTTAAACCTAAAATCTAGGTTTTGACATTAATACCCAAAATCCATTTCTTTACCCCACAATTTATGAAATGAAATACACAAATAGCTATTTAGCAAGATTAAACACGTGCCTCAGATTCGTAGAGGTTGGATCATCCTCGATGTCGCGGTAGGGCCGGAAATCTCCAAGCTTTTCTTCCTCTCTCTCTTCCTTTCTTCTTCTTCCTCTTCTTCTTCTCTCTATAGGGCTTTTTCTCTATTTCTCTAAATGAGAAAGGCTTGATCCGTAAGCCTTAAATCCTTTAAAACAACAAACCCAGTTTTAAATGTTAATACACACTTTAAATGACTCGTTGACTCCAATTCAAGTCAAAACAACTTAAAAACATTCCGGAGCCGAAATAAAACCCAATGACAGTCATTTTGACTATCTCGACCCTTCCGGGATCGATGGTACCCTCAAAAATATCATCCGGAATACTTTGAAATATTCTCTATTTTTGGACTTAAATTCCCAAATTTTAAAATTCTCCAATTTAATTAAATTTAATTTTCCCAAAATTAAATTTCTCAGTCTCCAAAGTCGTGGGGTGTTATAGTAACTAAATTCGGTTGAGGAACCCAGGATTGGAATCGTGAGGGCAGTTTTGTTCGTAAAATCGTGGGGAGTGATGTCATATTTGTAATAAAAATAAGTAGTGAACCAACACAATGTCACATATAATAATGTGCTAGTACAAAATGGGTCCTAGAATTATTGAAAGATGAAATGTGTCTCTTTGTGTCATTCTTGAAGTACAACATTTACTGAAAAATAAATTTTATAAAATAAATTGTACGCCCACCTCAACCAAAGTACATGAACTACATGAACCATTGGTATAGAATTATTGAAAGATGAATTGTGTTTGTCACGATCGTTTCATGATCAAATACCATGATAATGATTGTTTTTTATCACAACCTTTGACCTTGACATAAGCGTAACAACACAAACAAAAACAAATTATAGCCTTATCGATTCAGTTGACCAGATCAATTTGTTCTCCCTTTCTAAAATGTAACCCTATCGATTCAGGACACTAGACTGTATGTTCTTTCTTTCTCTCTATAATATAACCCTATCGATTCAGGTGACTAAATCGATTTGTTCTCTCTCTATAAAGCATAACCCTATCGATTCAGATGACCATATTGATTTGTTCTCTCTCTTTCTCTCTAAAATACGAACCTATCAATTCAGGCGATTATATCAATTTGTTCTCTCTCTCTCTCTATCTCTCTCTAAAATATAAATAAGTTATATTTGTTATCCATAATACGGTTCTTGAATTTTTCACACTTTTATTAATGTTAATCCATGAATATATGCTTCTTAACCATAATAAGTGATTATTTATAGTAGGTGCGATGGGATATCCTCTATAGAAAGTGGATAGGTGGGACAAATAGACTAGGGGATTATTTTAGTATAGGTGCTAATCAATATGTGAAATACGCAAAGAGATGTTATAATGATGAAGTGTTATCGTGTCCGTTTGTTAGGTGCATGAATGGTAACATGTTTGAGTAGAAAATAGTTAAACTACATCTGTTAAGACGGGGTATGCAAGATAGTTATCAGTTGTGGGTTTTTCATAAGGAAGTGCATGTTCCTTTTTGTCCCCGAGCAACCTTCATAACAATCACCAAATATGATATATTTACAAGGGTAAGAGGACAATGTTGATCATAATATGTTATAGGATTTAGTTAATGATGCAGATGGAGTTAATGAAGTGGAAGAAAATGAGGTCACTGACGATGTACATGGTTTGGGTGCTCATAAAGATATTGGAACAAACCTTGACGGTGACTATCAAAGTTTGAAGTTTAAGGCCACGCAACCACTGTACCCTGGCTGTGACAAAGATCAAATAAATATTTATGCCATGGTTGGTTTGCGTAGTTTAAAGACCTAATATGATTTTCTGGAAATATCATGATAGGACTTTTCAATTTGGTGAAAGATTTCCTACTGAAGAAAAATACGCTTCCAAATAGCTATCCTAATATGAAGCACAGTTAAAAAGGTCTAGGGATGAAGTATAAACTAACTCATGCTTGTATGTATGACTGCGTACTATACCAAATGGAGTACGAAAATATCAATCGGTGTCCGGTATGCGAGGAACCTAGATATGTGTAATATACTTGCAAGAAAGGCACAAGCTCAAATGTGCCGTAAAAAGTATTGAGATATTATCTTGTTGGGCCTAGATTGAAGCGGTTTTTCACAGTACCATGGAAAGCAGAGGCAGCGACTTGGCATGCTAGGGAAGAAGTAGGGTATAATCTCAGGCGTCGTCCTATTGATTCTACAACTTGAAAGAGGATTATGAGTATTTTGATTTTGCTCGAGAAAAGAGTAACATTCATTTATCAATGTCAACATATGGTTTCAATCCATTTGGAAATATAAGCACCAATCAAAGTGTATGGATGGTGATCCTAACACCTCTCAACCTCCATCATTCACAGTGTATGAGACCTGAATTTTATGCTATATTTTTTGATACCTGGGCCAAAGGAAACAAATGAAGACATCGATATATAATTGGTTCCTTTGGTAGAAGAATTAAATGAGTTGTGGGAAGAGGGTGTTCAAGAATTTGACTCTTTCAAAAAAGAAGAGTTTACGCTGAAAGCTATGTTGATTTAGGAAATTCGTGATTTTCCAACTTATGGGACATTATCTGGTTGTGTCGTACATGGTTATTTGGAGTGTCATATTTATGGAGAGGAGACTAAATATCTACATCTCAGAGCTAGCATAAAAAATATACATCATTCCCATAAGAGGTTTTTACCCTTGCTTGTACTTTTAGATTTGAGAAAGGTTCCATTTTTCTACCTCGACGGGGTTGAACATAGGCTACTTTTCAGAAAATTTCCAGGTTCAAACACCGAGAGAAAAACTTCTAATTGTGACCCTAATATGCCAAGTAAAAATCCTAAATTGATGAATTTCAACCATAAGAAGACCACAACTAGGGATGAAACTGAGATAAGAAAGAGATGGTCTAAAAGGTCAATTTTATTTAACTTTCCTTATTAGAAGAGTAACTCAGTGCGTCATGTATTGGATATGATGCATGAGGAGAAGAACATCCCAGAACATATTGTGGGCACATGCCTTAGGAGGAGTCATTCAGAGGATGGAGAAAATGCACAAAAAGACCTTAAAATACTAAAACTTAAGCCACAATATTGGTTGAAAGAAGATAGTATGGGGAAGGACAATAATTCCCCCTGGTGCGTTTACTTTGATGAGTGAGGAAATAAAGGTGATTTTAGACACAATATGTAATTTCAAGGTTCCATCTAATTTTTCATCCAACTTGCAAAGGATTGTGAATTATGCTACCCATGATTTACATAAGTTCAAGTCTCACGATTGGCATGTGATCATGAAATTGGTTTGTTGTTTAAACACTATTTCTCTAAGCATAAGGATTTGTGGAGGGACATTATGCAAATTAACATCTGCTTCAAACTTTTATGTGAGAAGGTAGTCAATCATAAGTACATAGTGGCCGCAAAAGTAACTATAGCCGAAGCGATTTGTGTGTTGGATAAGTACTTTACTTATCATTTTTTGGCATGAGTATTCACTTGTTGGCACACTTATAAAACACCCCATGATTTTAAACTTTAAATAATGCATTTTAAATTATAAAGTCGAAAAGGTATTTTTGGTAGAATTAAATTTTTTGACAATTAAAAGGTGGACTATTTAAAATTTAAAAGATGGTTTTGGTCAAAATTTCATTAAATATAAAATATTTTTATGGGGATTTGGAAATTCTTATAACTGAATAAAAATTAATATATTGACTTGGTTATCAAGTGACTTAGAAATTTGGTACTATGTCAGGGTAAATTATTGATTTTATAAATTTTGGAAGTCCAAACATTTGATTTTGGCATGATAAAGGGATGGACTCTTTGTATAATTTTATCACTATATTAATTTAAAAAACTAACTTATGCTAGTAGTGAAAGAGAAAGGAACGCTGATAACTACTTCCCCTTTTTTTCTCCTGTGCGCATGGATCCCAATCATTGGGAACTGAGTTTTTATTTTTATGTTTATTTGTTTCCTTTGTTGCTTGTCACATGTGTATAGAAGTCACGAAAGTTGGTTGTCTCCAACTTTGTTGGGACGCGCATGGGGTGATTGAGAGTGGGCTGCCTCCATATTGCTAGGATGCGCAGGGGGTAAATGGGTTTGTTACTATTATTTTTAGAGTTGGCAATCATTTGGACTCTATTATTTCACCTTAAATAAAGACTTTGACCATTTTGTTAAAAGGTCGCGTACCTTTTCTATACAAAATAGAATACTCACACCCATATATTTCCACTCCAAATCCCCATTAAACAAAACTTCAATCATATTTTGTGAGGTCTAAACTGCATATTTTTAAGAAGGCCCAAGAACGAAACTTGCTTATTTTTGCGAGACGAACATAACCGAGTGTTTAGAATTTTCAAGAAATGATTTTCCAAGAATGAATATCTATATTCTCTCTCTTAAGTATCATGCATTTTTTATATCGCTTAATATTAATTCAAATGTTTTAAAAATAAATAAATTAGCGAACTTAATTAGGGAAAGTGGAAACTAATTTGGGATTAATTTTATTAAAATTTCTAATCTGAATTAATAATCAAAACCCTTGTGTTCTTAGGGTAGAGATTTTATTTAGGTATTATTTGGGTAGGTTTGCATGTAGAAAATCCATGGTTTCGCTATTTAAAAACAAATAGGGACTCGTGAAATTGTATGAGATTTATGTTAGTATGATATTCATAAATTATTGTGACGTGTTCCTTAAAATTTGCATGACGTTGGAAGTCATAAATTACTAAATAAAATTATTGCATTAATTATGACAAGGAATTTAATAAAATTAAATTGGGGATTAATTGCGATTATGTGAAAATTGTGTACTTGTTGATAAATTGGATTTATACGGTTATCGTTTCAATTTTTATCATTATTGCGGGTACAACGGGATTTTTGGGTGGATGCTCTTACCTTAATTTTTAGGAATACTTGCTAGGTATGGGACTAGTAGGTATGACTTGTCGTGGTTAACGCATGCTAGTATGGGACTAGTTAGTGTAGATTTTTATGGATGAGATATTCCAGGGTGGGGCTGAATTTTTGGTGTCACCCCGTTAATTTGGATAACCTAAGTGTGATACTAGGAAGAGATTAATTATAAAAAATAATCCTAGGAAATAGGATATGACGCCGTTGTGTTTTGAAGAGCTATAGGTATGGGACTAAGGGTAGGTTTGAGGTTTATGCTCTACAATAGGGTGGGGCTAAAATAAAATAATGATAAAATAAGAGGATGAGAAAATAAGAAATTGAAAATTAATACCTGAAATAATAAATGGGTATTAAAATTAATATGCATCGCGAGTATGTTCAGGGATGATAGTTAAACGGGCTGACTGGCTATAGCGAAGTGTGTGTGTGTGTTGGCATCACGAGTATGTGCGGGTTGACCATTGAAGGGGCTGATGGGATGTAGTGATGTGTCATGCATGGAACCTCACGAGTATGTGAAGAACTGACAGAACACGAGTTGACTGACTAAAGTGTGGGTAATGGGTGTGATGTGTAGAACTTTAATCGCGCCAAGATTGTGTGCAAGGCCGATAAGGGGTCGACTATCCATATTGGTGTCACATGAATTAAAATAATTGGTCAATTTAATTGAGTAAGGATAAGAATCAAATTGTTAATAATAATGGAATATTTGGCCTCACACTTTAGGGTGCTTGAGTTGTGGGTTAGATAGTGGTCGTTTACGCTTATTCGCATTAATTAATTATTCCGTTTAATTTAAAATATTATGTTGTGATATTTATTATGTATGATGCTACTATCTGGGTTCACAGATCCTAATTTGGGAGAGTACTTTGTATTTATACGATGGGCTATAACCCATTGCGTTGACTAACATTTCAGGTTAGCATTGAAGTAGATGCATAGGAGTTATTGGAGATCTTTTGGAGGTGCAAATGGAGTTTATTCATTAGTTGCTTAGTAGATTGAAATTATTTCCCGTTCCGTCACATTTTTAATATGATACTTTACTTATGGATTTAGTAGGCCCCTCGGCTCCACAGTTGTTTATGGTGTTTATTCATATATTCATAGCTTGAAGTTTTTATTCGGATTTATACTTATTAGAGATTGGATTTATTTGGAAATTAGCATGGTGATGGATTTTATTATTTCTTGAATAATTATTTATTTGGAATAAATTTAATTATTATCTTGTGGAATTAATTTTATTTGTCTCATATCTTTCACATTCTAAGAATGATTATTTATTTAGTGACGCCCGAAGTAGTTTGGTGGCGGCAGATGGCCACCTCGCTTGTCAGATTTCCTCGGAGTGTTACAGATGGTATCACAGCATGGTCTTAGTTCTCGTGGGTTGTGAGTCCATTTTAGTTTCTGCGTTGCTATCTTTGATTCTTTTTGATGACTTGTTCTCTTAGGTATTCAGAGTTTGATGTTGTTTTTCTTCCTATCTTTCCAGATAGCAAACACTATCAGGACTGGAGATAGGATAGAGGGTTCAATTTTGGGTTTCGTAAGTTAGGAGAGGTAGAGACTATTAGTGTTGGATATCGAGGAGTTAACGTCTATTATGCGTGAGACATGGCGGTCGATTTTGAGGCAGGGAGACAAAGATGGGTGACTTTAGAGATACAGTAGTAGGGTACACCTTCTTCGACTTAGGATAGGATAAGGGAGAGTTTTTACAAGGGCAATCCTCCCACCATCGTTGGGGGATTTGACACAATGGTTGCTCATTAGTGGAGGAGACACAATGGTTGCTTAAGAGATGTTGGCTACGTTCAAGCAGATATGAGATGCTTTACAATGGTGGGAGAGTGTCACCACATAGGAGGACATATACCATTTGAATTATGGATATTATTTGATAAAATGTAACGATAAATATTTCCCTTATACAATAAGGAACACAAAGAAGAGAGAATTTTTCACTAAGAGAAAGGCTCAAAATCACTGGTTGAATGCGAACAAGAGTTTACGAATTTTTAGATGCTTGTACCGGAGTAGGTAAATACTGAGGCAAAGAAGATGGAATGTTTATCAAAGGTTTGTCTTGGTCTATTAGGAAGATGGTTTTGGGGAATTCGCCATACATTAGGTACACTCAGGAGATGGATGTCGCGATGTTGCCATGGAAGGAGAAGGTAAATTAGAAAAAGAAGTTGGGCAAGGACAAGGAGGAGAGAATAAGGGTCATAATGACCAAGCATGGAAGAGACAGAGGAAAGGTTAGATGCACCAGGGAAATAGTGTCCTGTAGTGACCTCAAGGGCAGGGGCATGAATAGTCAGGTGAGCGAGCACCAAATAGGAAGTACAGACCTTTTGTGGAGCGTGTTTTAGTTGTGGAAAGATAGGGAACCGATCTTCTAGGTGTCCAAAGGCGCAAGACCAACAAGGTCAGGGCACATAGGGATGAGGGCCTCTAGCACCGGTAGCGCCAGGTGTATAGGGAGCTCTAGCTGCAGCAGTACCAACGGTGCCTGTAGTGGGTAGGGGATATATGCTTTCGGCTCGGGAGCCTCCGATAGGGCAAGCACCGCAGGAGCCACGACGTAGCTAGTGGAGTAGCATGGTACAAGTTATTTTCTCAAATAGGTATATATATAAAGGAGATATATATTGTATTTTTTATCGTGGGATACACGCGAGTAGGATTGGGTGTATGGGAACCTAATCGTGATATTTATGGGTAGGCATATGTGTCTAATTTCATTTTGCGCGCTTACACTTCGTCAAATTTTGAGGACGAAATTTATGTGCTAGTGGGGAAGTAAGTAACACCCTGTTATTTTAAACCTTAAATAACGCATTTTAAATTAAAAAATTGAAAAGGTATTTTTAGTGGAATTAAAATTTTTGACAATTAAAAGGTGGAATATTTAAAATTTAAGAGAAGGTTTTGGTCGAAATTTGATTAAACATAAAATATTTTTATGGGGATTCGAAAATTCTTATAATTGAATAAACATTAATACAATGAGTTGGTTGTCAAGTGACTTAGAAATTAGGGGCTACGTAATGGTAAATTCTTAGTTTTATATATTTTGGAACTCCAAACATTTGATTTTGGGCATGATAAAAGGATGGACTCTTTGTAGAATTTTAGCACTACATTAATTACAAAAAAATTAACCTATGCTGGTAGTGAGAGAGAAAGGAACGTTGATCACTTCTTCCCCCTTTTCTTTTTCTCCTGCGCGCATGACTCCCAAGCATTGGGAGGTGAGTTTTTATTTTTATTTATTTTATTTATTTCCTTTGTTTCTTGTTCCATGTGTAAAGAAGTCACGATGGTTGGATGTCTCCAACTTTGTTGGGACACGTATGGAGTTAATGAGAGTGGGTTGCCTCCATATTGTTGGGACGTGCAGTGGTAAATGGGTTTGTTATTATTTTTTTTGGAGTTAGCAATCATTAGGACTGTGTTATTTCACCTTAAATAAAGACTTTGACCATTTTTTAAAAGGTCACGTACCTTTTCTATACATAACATAATACTCATACCCTTATATTTCAACTCCAAACCCCCATTAAACAAAACTTCAATCATATTTTGGGAGGTCTAACTCCATATTTTTAAGAAGGCCTAAGAGCGAAACTTGCTTATTTTTTAGAGACGAACGCAACCGAGTGTTTAGAATTTTCAAAAAATAATTTTCCAAGTATGACTATCTCTATTATCTCTCTTTAGTATCATGCATTTTAGATATCGCCTAAATATTAATTCATATGTTTTTCTAAAAAAAAATTATCAACCGTAATTAGTGAAACAGAAGAATAATTTGGGACTATTTTTATTGAAATTTCTAATCTGAATTAATACTTATAACCCTTGGGTGCTTGGGGTAGAGATTTGATATTTGTATTATTTGGGTAGGTTTGCATGTAAAAAATCCATGATTTCACTATTAAAAAAATAGGGACTCATGAAATTGTATGAGATTTTTGTTAGTAAGATATTCATAAATTATTGTGATGTGCTCCGTAAAATTTGCATGACGTTGAAAGTCATAAATTACTAAATAAAATTATTGCATTATTTAGGATGAGGGATTTAATATAATTAAATTGAGGATTAATTACAATTATGTGAAAATTGTGTACTTTTGATAAATTCGATTTATACGATTATCATTTCAATTTTTATTATTATTGCGGGGATGGCGGGATTTTTGGGTTGATGCTCTTACCTTAATTTTTAGGAATAGTTGCTAGGTATCGTACTAGTGGGTATGACTTGTCGGGGCTAACACTTGTTTGTAATGGAACTAGTTAGTGTAGATTTTTACGGATGGAATATTCCGGGGTGGGCTGAATTTTCGGTGTCATTTCAATAATTTGAATAACCTAAGTGTGAGACTAGGAAGAAAGTAACTATAGAAATTGAACTTATGAAATAGGATAGGACGTAGTTGTGTTTTGGAGAGCTCTAGGTATGGGAATAGGGGTAGGGTTGAGGTCTATGCTCTATAATAAGGTGGGGCTAAAATAAAATATTGAGAAAATGAGATGACGAGAAAATAAGAAATTGTGAATTAATACCTAAGATAATAAACGAGTAGTAAAATTAATTTACGGCGCGAGTATTTGCAGGGATGACACTTAAACGTGATGACTAGGTATAGTGACGTGGGTGTGTGTGGGCGTCATGAGTATGTGTGGGCTGGTGGGCTATAGTGACGTACCATGCATGGAATCTCATGAGTATGTGCAGAATTGTCAGAATACGAGTTGATTGGCTATAATGAGGGCAATGGATGTGATGTGTAAAACTTTAAGCATGGAAAGAGTATGTGCAGGGCTAATAAAGGGTCGATAGTCCATATTGGTGTCGCATGAGTTAAAATAATTGGTTAATTAAATTAAGTAAGGGTAAGAATAAAATTGTTAATAATAACGAAATATTTGGTCTTACACTCTAGGGTGCTTGAGTTGTGTGTTAGATAATGGCAGTTTACGTTTATTAGCATTAATTAATTATTCCGTTTAATTTAAAATATTCTATTGTGATATTTATTATGTATGATGCTACTGTCTGGTTTCATATACCCTAATTGAGGAGAGTGGTTGGTATTCATGCGGTGGTCTCTGACCCATTGTGTTCACTAACATTTCAGGTTAGCACTGGAGTAGCTTTATAGGAGTTATTGGAGATCTTGTGGAGGTGCAGATGGAGTTTATTTATTAGTTTCTTAGTAGTTTAGATTTATTTCCCGTTCCGTCACATTTTTATTATGAGACTTTACTTATGGATTCGGTGGGCCACTTAGGTCCACGGTTGTTTATGCTTTTTATTCAAATATTCATAGTTTGATCTTTATATTCAGATTTATATTAATGGGAGATTGGATTTATTTGGAGATTATCATGGTTATGGATTTTATTATTTCTTGAATGGTTGCTATTTAGAATAAATTTAATTATTATCTTGTGGAATGAATTTTATATGTCTCATATCTATCACATGCTAAGAATTATTACTTATTTAGTGACCCCCAAAGTAGATTGGTGGTAGCGGCTGGCCACGTCGCTTGTTAGATTTTCTCGGGGTGTTTCAACTTATGCAATGAGAGACTTTTTTGCGGCCTAGTTTGATATCGATGGATGTACCCATTTCAAAGGTTGATGAAGGTTTTCAAAGATTATTTCAAGAATACTAGATACATTGAAGGATCAATTACAGAGAAATACATCATCGTGGAGTTATCAATCTACACTCAGGAATATATGCCCCACCGAAGTAGTGTAGATAATAGTGATGATTTCGTCGATGAGGGTGGTCAGGTGATGGCCACCTGTGTGAAATTTAACAAGTTTACAACATGGACAAGTAGCTCGTTATCTATTTGAAACTCATAAAGATTTCAAAGAATGGAAAAGGTAAGTTTTTATTATTTTAAGTTTTATATTATTTTAACTTTATAGTTGATCAATTTTGTTATATGTTCATCATGGTCAATGCAAGAAATATGATGCATGTGGGAACAATAAAATATGAAGAATGATGGAATAATTAAACACAAATTTAGGTTGTGCGTGTTACACGAGGTAATTATAACGAGAATGTTTGTTATTAAATGACATATTACAAGGCAACTTTAAAACTAACCAAATGAATTTATCTATAATCTCAGCTCTTAAAGATGGGTGATGCCTCATCAAGGCTTGCTCATCTAGCCACTGGACCCTTGTTCATGGCACAAGAGTACAAAAAGTATCAATTGAACGGTTACGTATTCGGTGCAAGGGTGTATGAGAAAAATACAAATATACAGAACTCGAGTAATTCATACAAGGCTCTCACTTATTTTCGAGTGAGGGAAAAAGATAAAAACTTCGTTGAAGGTGAAATGACTTACTATTGTGTCATTCGAAATATATTTGAATTGGACTATACAAGCTTCAAAGTGGTCATGTTTTACTATGATTGGGTAAGAGTTGAGGACAAAAATTCTTGTAAAGATGATCATGGTTGACTTGTCCAAGTTGAAGAGAAACGAGCATGTGAGCGATGAGCCATTTGTTTATGATTTTCAAAAGGTCAAAAAAGTGTTCTACTCAGAGTATATCAACAACGAGCCATGGTCAATCGTCCTCCATGTGCCAAAAGTGTCTAACTGGTAGCGTGGATGACTTGGTTGCTCCTACTGAATATCAATCCATTTGAGATGATAACCTGAATTTGAAATAATTTATAGATTTTTAATAATTATTCCAATTATTTGAATCAATGCTTAGTATGGTTTATGATATGGATTTGTATTCTTCAAATGTCATTAATTTGTATTCTTCTAGTGCTTTGTTATTATTGGATGCCAGTTTAATGCTTTATTTATTTAGATTTAATCAGTTTTTATGGATCTGAGTCAATCTTGGTTAGTTGGTTAGTGGATATGTTAATTTAGATTTTAATCAATTTAATGATTATTTCAAACTCCTTGTCCAAACCCAAATATGAAATAATTCATAAATTATAACTCTTAAAATTATTTGAAACAATGCCTAGTTTGGTTTATGATATGGATTTGTATTCATCTAATGTCATTAATTTGTATTCTTCTAGTGCTTTGTTATTATCAGATGGTAGTTTAACTCTTTTATTCATTTGGATTTGATCATTTTTTGGGATTTGAATCAACCTTGCTTGGTTAGTTTGTGAATATGTGAATATGGATTTGTGTTCTTTTAATGTCGCTAATTTGGTTTAGTAAATATTTCAAACTAATTCGTTATTTATATATCTAAATCATTTTCTCATATATATGTTTATACTAATAACATTTTTGCATGAAATGTCTACATCAGGGCGTCAGGGAAGCAGGGGCGACGAAGGCTCGTCTACCATTAGGCCCCCAAATTGGGGAAAATTGGGGACCATAGTGGAGAACAAAATGACCTTACAAGCTAGGAACCTAGAATTGCTTAAGACGATTATTGGCCTTGGGTACACTAATTAGAGGAAGGTGCCCTATGAGCTCAAGATGGCTATTTAGGGGGGCATTACAGGTATTTACTCACATTCTTTTTGTTTTGTATTTATATTTATATTTTATTTTATAATTTAAATATAATAACTCACTTTCTTTTTGTTTTGTATTTTTTTCACAGGAACAATTTGGCTTGCCCCCACAAGCACGCGACTCCACGCTAGAATAACTGACAAATCAATAAAAACATGAAATAAAAATATGTGTGCAGAGCACTTTGGTTGGGACCGAGACTCCATCTTATGACGTAAGGATGCGATACCTGAAAAGGATCCAATCTCATTGGCAAGCTGACAAAATTTTGTTGATAATCGTATCTCAAAGAGTTTTGTCTTCTTGTGAATCAAGGAAGGAAAATCGGGCTAAGAAGGTCGACGTGCACTACTCTAGCCATAAGTCTTACACCAGAGTGGAGTATAGGATGGTAAGTTTTGAATGTTCTTTCATTTTAGTTTTATTTTATTGTATTTAGTGATAATTATATACTAATTCACTAATTTTGCATTATTTTATTTTAGGATTCAGGTTGTGATCCTGGGGATAAGCTACATAGGCTCGATGCCTATGTGGCAATTCGTATGAAGAAAGGGAAGGATAAGGAGGTGGATCCGACCGTGGTCGCAAGTATTGTAAGTTATAATTTTAATTACGTTATAAAAAAATTTATAATCACTTACTTTTTTTTATTAATTTATCTAATCATGTACTTTTTTGTTGTTTTAGGAAAAACTTAATGAAGTGAATAACTCGCACAATGATGGCGATAATGCATCTCTTGCTACGAGCACACTAATCCATGTTCTCAGGATGGATCACAAGGGCCATACTCGAGGGTGAGTTCTCGGGTGGGAAAGTCGAGGATCACCGGGATTACGATAGGAAACACTGGGCTGGCACATAAGGTGGATGAGTTGATGACTAGGAATGTCAAGAAGTTTGATAACTTGGAGAGAATAATGCATAAAATGTATGTCTTTGTCAAGCGTTCTCTAAAAGGCCAGGATGAGTCCATCTCATGGAAGGGCAAGGAGAAAGTAATGGATAAGGGGACCACATATGCCTCTTTGACACCCTCACTCTCACCCATACCTCCCATATCCATATGACATATTCTCCACCGCCAGCTGTACCCCTTGTCCCAAGGCCATTTATAATAATTTGTTAGGATATAGTGCATATAGTAGACAAACGGGTTAGCGAAAGAATATCTAAGGGGGTGAGGGATCCAGATACACGCCGAGGTACCTTGGTGCATAACTGTCCATTGCAACCACACGAGGAATGGGTCCGCTTCATGGGAGTGTTTGTGGTAAAAGATAATTAACCGATGTGGTTAAACAGTGTAGTGTTCGAACTACTGTGGGTTGTGTAAATTCTTATGCAGTATGGTCTATCTTTATCCTTCAAGATGATACGGAATGAACAATATATAATAATTTGATTATTATTTGTGTTGATGTAAAAACTAGTTTTGATCTAGTTAATTAATCACAAATAAATATAAATAGAGAAGTAAGACAAAAGATTTTTAAAGTGGTTCAACCTTAATAAAATGGCCTACGTCCACTGTCTTGTATTGTTGGGTGTTTTTCCTTGATCTTAATTATCTTTGCTTATGATAGGTTACCTTGTTATGAGCGTATTACAATGTATTTATAGCCCTTGGGCTGCCCATATGCATAGATGATATGTCATCATTAGATAGGTATATGTATCGGTACATAGTGAGAATATTCATTGAATCTATCTTGGTCGTTTGGTCTTCCCAGATAGTTGCTCGGTATACGGAGTAGCTCAATATTCTGAGTATCTCGGCATGTTAAGTTGCTCGGTGTATACAATTATGCCATGTTGGACAACACGTGTCTTCACATAACTTGTCCACGACAGCTGACTAATTTTTGTATCAATATAGGCCCTCAATGTTTCACAATTAAAGTTGGATATGAGAGTGTGGAATATTATACCCAGAAGTTTCTCGGGCATGTTTATTCTGTATTGCTTAATTATAGACCTCCAACACTTGTAAAATTTCTCATTTATCATAACAGTTTTGAGCGCGAAATGGCAAACTTGTAAATATTTAAAAAATTTGGCGGTCGCTCGAGTACTTGCGCCTTTTTCCTTAATTAGCCGTCGAAAATGCAATCGTCGTCATTTGTGATCATTACTCTTCCCGTTTTCCAAGGCAACGTATTTAAAGAAGATAGCATCAGACTTGTCTTCTACCTTTTTCCATTTAGACTCTCAAACTTTTTGCCTTCTAAATTTTCTTCTTACGATCGTTCTTTCTGTTCTTCTGCCTTAGCTGATTTCCTAACTTTTGTGTAAGAACTTCTTCCTTCTTTATTTGATTTATCCATCATGTTTTACCTTATAAAATCGTTGGATAAGTTTAGGGTCGATTTTAGGATTCCCTCTTGGGTTACTTTGGAAGAACCTCCTTGCCCTTCTGATTTATTTTCTCTAGCTGAGTGAGGGACATTGGTTTCCATCCATTTTTGTAGCAGAATGTCGTTTTTTTCCTGCCTAATCCCTTGTGTTTTGAATTTTTTCAATATTTTGATATTGTTCCTGCAAGAGTAGTTCCAAATACATGCACGGTAGTTAATGGTGTACATAGGTTGAATTAAATTCATGGAACTCGTTTAGGGATTCCTAAAATTATGTACTATTATAAATGGGTCACCAGCCACACCACTTTTTATTTAAAAACTAAGTTTTCAAATAGAGCTTTAGTGGTCAATATCCCTAATGCTAATAGGGATTATTTTGAACATGAGGTTATAATGAAAAATTATCAACACCCCTCATTAAAGGGGAAAGATGTGTACCAAGGTCCCAGATGTCCTCTTTATGGAAATGGGATATGTTGTTTTTGTTTTTTCAATTTAGCTCCGTTTTTGCTTGATAAAATGTGTCACTGACATTTTTTTTTATGTTTCAATTGACAGTAAGAGAAAATCCCCAAAAGAGAGTTATATTAATATAAAAGAATTGAAATTTATTAGGGGATTGCATCAAGCAATAGCTGGGGAACACGTGAGGTCTGCTTACTATTTGTTGAGATACAAGAACACCACTTCCTCTTTTATTGCTCGACCTGTTGATCCTCCTTTAGTGATTGATCTTGAGCAGGCTCCGTCATCTTCTTCATTTGTTGAAGAATCTTCATTTGACTTGGGTACTTCTATTGATGACCTGATGACGAAGAAGAGGAGAATGCCCGATCTCTTTGTCAAGGTTGCCCCTGGTGCTGATGGGGTGAACAAGAGCAAAGACGATGTCCCAGCTGAAGGGACTAGGAAAAAGGATGTTGCTCCATCTGGTGGAGCAGTAATAGCTATCAAGGAGATCAACAAGAAGCTCCCACTTGCTCCAAAAGAGGCAACACCTTTGATTGAAGGGGTTGTTCCTGTTAGAGAAGAGACAACACCTTTGATTGAAGCTTCTCCTTTGAGAAGTTGAGAAGGGGTCTTGATAATAAGACCATGGATTCTGCTGCCCAACCTTCTGGGGTTGAGGTACCTTATTTGAGAGTTAGTACTCCAGTACTCATTGCTCCTAGCTTGGCCAAGAAATTAATTTTGTTTGGAACTCTTCCTGATTACTGAGCTACCGAGACTTCTACTCCTCGGGAGAAGGTTACCGACTTGGCAACCCAACATCTTGCATCAGTGTCATTATACTTGTCATTTTGATTCTTCATACCACGTTCATACTCTATTTTATGCTTTTCTTCCTCTTATAGTTTTTGGTGTACTTTAATAATATCCTGGAGAAGGACGAGGCTATCAAAGGTTCAACTTCATCCAGTGGAGTAGAAGAAACTCTTGCTGGGTTGTTAAAATATTTGGTGGATTCCCAGTAGAAGTACGAAGAGGACAAAGCATATTGGAAAAATAGAATCAAGTCTACTGAAATAACTCAACAAAAAGTTGAGGAAGCTGCTAAGGAGGCGGATACAACTCGGCAAGAGGCTAATACAACTCGATAGCAAGCTATAAATGCTTCCAAGGAGGTAGAGGAGAAATTAAAGGATGTCATTTCCAGTAATGTGGAAGTTAAGGGAAAGCTTGAAGAGGCTAAACGACGTAAGAAATACATTGAGGAGAAAGTGAAGTCTGTTGAAGAGCTTCTTAGGCAAAAGACTTCCTCGGAGAGGGCGAAAAGAAAAGTTGTTGTGAAGAAAGCCTTTAGCTCTGTCTGGGACAAGGGGTGTAACAAATCTATAATTGTGGCCTCTACTAAAATGGAGTATGCAAGTTTGAAGTTATTCAGGGAAGGATGGGGTGCAGCTTTGAAAGAGTTGAATGTTGTTGAAGATTCTTAACTATTACAGAGACATATTCATGGCCATCCTCCTGCTATTGAAGAAGAAAAAGAAGATAAAGCTGGATCTGATGAATCTTCTTTATTGATAGTAGAACAAACACAAGTTGTCACTATCCCTCAGTCCTCCGAGCAAGTTCAGTAGACAATCACTTCTACCGAGCAACGTCAGATGCCCACCGAGCAACCAATTCCTTCTTCAAAATCAACTGAGGATGTTATAGGGTATTAGGAGAAGGTGTAAAGTTGTTCGGAAATTTGTTGCTTTTGTCTATTTTTCCCTTTCGTTTTGTAATTTTGGTCATACCTTCTTCTCTTATGATCAATAAAATGGACTTTGTTATTTATTTTGAGTTTCTCCTTTACCTGTTCAATATAGTTATAGTGTTGTTGATCTAGTTTTACTTTTCCTTGATAGTTCATTACCTGGATGGAACTGTTGTCAGCTCATGATATAGAACTTTAAAATTAGTCATGCAGATTTCACTGAAGCACAAATAATTGATATTCTTGGATCTGATGCCTCTGAGCGAGAAATTGATGATTACCAATATTTAAAATGTCTACTTGATCGAGTTGTTGCAAATAATGTGGCTTACTATGAAATTATTGAGGATCTTCAAGGACTGATCTAAGAACTTCAACTTTAACACAAGGAAGCCACTGCTCTTCTGTATGAAGGTTATGAGAAGAAGTACCAATAATTGAGTGCTGATCAGGGTTATGACAAATTTATTTCAGCTCATAACAAGAGAGAGCGTGTGTTAAAACTTGAGGTTGAGGAGCATAGAAATATTGCTAAGTTGCTGAAGGAGGAAAATATTTCTTTAAGAGAAGAACTGAGACAACTAAAATCTGCTGCTTCGTCTGGAGCTCTGGTCCCAGTTAATGATGAAGGTTTTTCTTTTTTGGAGACTGAGAATGCCTCATTGAGGGGAGAGTTAGAAACTTTGAGAAAAGATAAACTTCCATCCTCTTCTCAGGGTAGAGCTAGAGATGTTTGGAGTAGCCTTGAAGAGACTAGGACTCAACAAGATTTAGAAAATTAAGCTGCACAATTGAAGGCAAAAAAATCAAGCTTTAGATGAGATGTCCCAGAAAATTCAAACTCTTATCCAGCAACTTTCCAATCAGAGTTCTGCGTTAGAGAGTAAAGAAAACTTGGTGAAGAGGCTTTATCATCATGTTGAAAGATTGATTTATCAATTCCATAAGCAACCCCGAGAGTTTTGGATGGGGGGATATAATGAAGCTTTATGCCATCTTGATGTTAGGTTGAAATAATCAAACAATAAGGGATACAAACAGGGATGGTTGAATGCCTTAACTGTGATAAAGGTCGAATAAGGAACATAGTTGTGGGATTGGTATGAGCCTGGATTACTTAATTTGCAGTTGGATTCAAGTCCGCTCCATTCCTTAGTGTTTGATTTCCAAATACCTTGGTGACTACAATCTTCATGAAGATTTTGAGATATCCCAACTCAACATCTGCTTAACCGACCAAGCTCGAGCAACACCATAATGCTTCAAGATTAGAATTTTATCAACTCTTCTTTTGCTTTAGATGATCCTCTAGCTGGAATGGAGCATGTACCTAAATCTGAAGGAAAGAAACCAATAGAGTAGGCAATTTTTATTTTATTAGTGATTAAAAATCCTCGTTTTGTAATTTCATTTCCTCGAAAATAAATTAATTATATGATGTTTATCTTGTCAATATTCATGATATCAACTATAATAATGATGTACTTCACTGAGTATATATATCTATAAAGGGAGAATTTGTCCTTTGTTGATTTGATTGCCTAGACAATGGAACTTTATCCCATATGTTTTCCCAGTTGTAGTGACTTATCACCCATAAGTGCCTAAGTAATGGAATTATTTTTATCCCATGTTCCTACTTAGTTGTAGCAATCATTTATGTAAATAATTGCCTTGGTTCCTAGGCAGTGGTTATTTTATCCATCTTCTTGCCTAGTTTAGATGCCACTCGGGTCACCCATAATCAAATAGGAGTTGCCTTGCTTGATTGTTGTACCAACATTATTGGTTGTGTTGATGTCGACCAACTTATAGTTGGTGATTGTTGATGCCGACCAATGTTTTTGGTGTTTGTGTTGATGCAGACCAACTTTGTTGGTGTTTGTGTTGATGCCGACCAACGTGGTTGAGAAAAAATTATTATTTTTACTGAGCTAGTTAGTGTGTAGCACTAGTACTCCGTAAACAAATAACTCAAGTGAATATCGGGAAATCTACATTTTCATTTATTCTAATACAATGAGGTATATGTACAGTTACATTACTGGTAATACTTTCGCAGGTGCTCTGCATTCCAAGAATTCTTGAATTCTTCCCCTTCTGGAGTTTCTATTCTGTAAGTTCCAGGTTGAACAACAACTGTGATATGATAGGCCCATGTCAGTTGGCTTCCAACTTATTATGCTTTTGAATTACCTTCTTGAGCACATAATATCCCTTCTTGAGATCACATTTCTTGACTCTTTTATTGTAGAACAAGGCGGTCCATTGCTGATAAGCTGCATTTTTTATTGTTGTGTCTTCTCTGACTTTTTCGAGCATGTCCAAGTCCAAATGTCTCATCTAATTGTGTACTGGAGAATTGAAATTAACATTTCTATGAGTAGGTAGCCCTAATTCAGCAGGTATCACTGCTTCACTCCCAAAAGCTAACATGTAAGGGGATTCCCCAGTTGCTATTCGGGGAGTTATTTGGTAAGCCCATAGTACTAAGTGCAACTCATTTGTCCAGTTTCATTTAGCATCATCCAACCTTTTCTTTAACCCATTCAATAGAGTTTTGTTCATCACCTCTGTCTGCCTGTTACTTTGGGGATGACCCAGAGCAGAATAAATCTTTGAATGTTAGACTGTAGACAGTACGTGGTAAACTCATCATTGTCAAATTGGGTACCGTGATCGATGATAAAAGCATGTGGCAGACCATATCTGCAAATAATATTCTTCCAAATGAATTGATAGACCCTTTCATAGTCTATATCAATGAGAGGTTCAACTTCCACCCATTTTGTGAAATAATCCACAGCAGCCACCAAATATTTGAACTGTCCTCTTATAGTTGGGAGAGGCCCGACTAAATCTATTCCCCACATAGCAAAAGGCTAAGGGGAAGTGATTGGTATTAATAGTGCCTGAGGAGTTCTTCGTATAGTAGAAAATCATTGGCACTTGTCACATTTCTTGGCGTAAGCTTTGCAATCAGTGCTCATTGTTGGCCAATAGTACCCATGCGTATTTATTCTCTATAAAAGAGTTCTACCTACTACGTGATCTCCATAAGATCATTCATGAATTTCTTCTATCAGATCTTTAACTTCTACTGGGTGAACACATCTTTGAAGACCAGCTATCACTCCTCTTCTATATAGAACTCCGTTGTTTAAGACGTATCTGGCAGCCTTAAACTTCAACCTCTTAGCTACAAGTTGGTCGACTGGTAAGGTGCCTTCTTCTATATAATCCCTGATGGGATCCATCTAGGAAGGTCCCCTATCCAAAGAGATAAAATTTTCCATCAAATCTTCATCAATACTTCTTCTTGCCAGTATCTTAATTGGAATTATTCTTTGTAGCTCGGTGCGAGTAGCTAAAGCTAACCGAGAAAGTGCATCTGCTCTCGCATTCTCCAGTCTTGGTATTCTAATCACTTGGAAAACTTCCAAATTGACATGAACTCTCCTTTTACTGCGTAAATATTGAGCATCTGATTTACCATTAATTGTGAGTCACTATAAACCATAACTTGGTCTGCATTCAATGATTTAGCTAAGCTGGGGTCCACAATTATAGCTTCATACTCAGCTTCATTGTTGGAAGCTTTGAATAAAAATGCAGAGCATATTTTATGTCTAATCCATCTAGACTATTGAGAATAATTCCAGCTTTGCAACATGTTGCACACGAGGAACCATCAATATATAAATTCCATATAAGTATATTATCATCAAACCCTTGGTCTGACAAAATGCCTTGATGGAATATCTGGCACTTCCTTTCCCCATCCTTCATCTCTGGTTTTTTACTAGAAACTTTTGGTTGATCGACTACCATCTCCTTTGGCCGGTCTGCTATCGGGAGTTGATCGGGAACAGTTTCTGTTGATTCTCCAGCATTTTTATGTTTCTCTGCATTAGCCCCTATTGATTGGAGGTATCTGGGTAGGTAAATTCCGCAATAAAATTCGCTACTACCCGCCCTTTGAGAGAAGATATTGGCTCGTAGATAATGTCATACTCCCCTAATTCCACTTCCCAATACATTAATCTTTCAGACTTTTCTGTCTTATGTAAATCCTTTCTGAGTGGCACGTCAGTATATACCACTATCGTATGGGCTTGGAAATATGGTTTCATCCTCCTATTCACCTCAATCAATGCCAATGCTAACTTCTCCTATTTTGGATACCTAATCTCTTCTCCCTGAATGCCTTGCTTGTAAAGTAAACTAGTTTTTATACTCTGTTTTCTATTCGTATCAAAGCCGAACTGACTGCACTTTTGGATACAACTAAATACAAATATAATTTTTCTCCCAACACCAGCCTGGATAGTAAATTAGGTGTTCCCAAGTAGCTCTTCAACTCTAAAAATTCCTTCTCATATTCGTCTTTCCACTCAAAGGTCTTTCTGACCACCTTGAAGAATGGAAGATATCTATCAGTAACTCATGAGTTGAATCTGTTGAGAGCTACTGTGCACCACGTAAGGCTTTGTACTTCCTTCTTGGTGGTTGGAGATTGTAATTCTAGCAAGGCCTTTATCTTATCAAGATTTTTTTCAATACCTTATTGATTCAGAATATACCCGAGGAACATGCCTTCTTGTATGCTAAAAATGCACTTGGTTGGGTTTAGCTTCATCTAGTACTTCTCCAACTGGTCAAACATTTGGCTCAAATAAGTTATATGGTTAGCTTTTTTCTTGCTTTTGGTTAACATGTCATCAACGTACACCTCCATATTTTTTCCAATATGCTCCGCAAACACCTTATTCATCAGTCAATGATATGAAGAACCTGTATTTTTAAGACCAAAAGGCATAACATTGTAATAATATGTTCCTCGTGGGGTAATTAAAGAGGTACTCTCCCTGTCTCCTGGCTTCATTTTAATTTAATTGTATCTGGAGTAGGCATCCATGAAGCTCAACAATTCATGCCCTGAAGTAGCATCTACTAGCTGAACTATCCTGGGTAGAGGGAAATGATCTTTTGGGCAAGCTTTATTTAGGTCTATGAAGTCCACACACATTCTCCATTTATTATTCTTTTTCTTCACCATCACCACATTATCTAGCCAATCAGCATACTTGACGTCTTCAATAAAAGAAGGCTTTTATAGATTTTCCACCTCCTCTTGAATAGCCTGATTCTTCTCGAGACAAAAGACTCTTTTTCATTGCTTAAGTGGTTTGATCTCTTTATTGACATTAAGTTCATGACATAACAAAACTGGGTCTATCCTCAACATATCTTCATGACTCCACGCGAATGCTTGCCTTCTATGTTTCAAAAATGCCACCAGATCTTGTTTTAATACCGAATCAAGTGAAGCACCAATTTGAGTTGTTCTTTTTGGTTGTTCGTCATCCAAAATAATGTTTTTCGTTGCTTCTATGACTTGGCCTTTAACTAGCTCTGTTTCATCTCTTGGGTCTAAGGTTTCAATCTCAGACTCATCAGATTTGTCCACTTGATAAGTGGTTGTTTTCTTCCTCGCATCCTCCAATTCTTCTTGCTCGGAATATGAGTGGTAGCATTCTCGAGCTACTTTTTAATCGCCCTTCATAATTCCAACCCCGAAGTTGGTCAAGAACTTTAAACACTCATGTACAGTGGATGGAACTGCTTCAAAAAATTTCAAGGCTACTCTCCCCGTGATTATATTATAGGCTGATGAGATATTTTTATCCATCACGAAGAAGTGCACCTTTTCTAAACTGCAAGCAAACCAGGTGCCAATCAACATGTCCAACTTAATTGTCCCTAGTGGAAAAAAAATTCTCCAGTGAACTTAATAAGGGGTATGTGATATGGCTCTAACTGACCAAGTTTTAAGTTTAAACTGTCGAAGCATAGATAGAACATGATGTCTGCTGAGCTATCATTATCCATCAGTAATCTCGAGATGCTTACATCCTTCATTCTCATCTTGATCACTAGAGAATCGTCATGAGGATACAAAATGACTTCCAGATACTTTTCGAAAAACTAATGACCAACTTATCTTTATTAACCTGCCTCGGGAGATCCTCTTCTGCTAGATTTATTCGTTGTATATAAGAATAATCTTGTGCCTCATTGAGGTAATATTTTCTCCCGGTGGTATAATCACTCCCTCTTTCATCTCCACCTGTAATCATGTTACAATCGAAGGAACCAAAACGAATTGAAAATACCTCGCATTTAGGTTATCTTGGCCTTTTAGGGAGATCAGGGTCATCTTCGGGGACATCTTCTTGGTCCCTTTTCTTATCATCTCTTGGTTGGCAAGGAGATTTAGATCTCTGTCGAGATCTGTTGTTGGTCTTGCCACTATTCTGGCGATCAATGTACTTGTTCATCTTTCCTCGTCTAATGAGTGATTCTTTCTCATTTTGGATATCTATACACTGCATGGTCGTGTGACCGTGATCTTTATGGAACTCGTAGTACTTGGATTTGTCCCTCTTTTTAGGGGCTGACTTCAGTTTCCCTGGCCAATTCGATTCTTCGTTGTTCTTGATCTCTTCCAAAACGTGGTTTATATCCACCTTTAAGGGAGTATAATTTTTGTACCTCCTCATATGGTCTAATGCTTCCTTTCCTATCGACTGCCTGCTCCCACCATTATGCTTGTGGTATTTCTTCTCCGATTTGCCTTCGGCTTTAGTTTCGGCTCTTGCCCCTGCATTCTTCTTCATAGTCATAGCTTCTTCGGCATTTATAATTTTGGTCACTTTGGCCATCAATTCAGCCATGGATTTGGGGGATCCTTAGCCTGGGTGTAGTACAACTTGTTTGGTAAAATTCCACTCATGAGAGTTGTGATGGATGTCTTCTCCTCATAGTCAATGACTTCCAGTTCTCATTATAAAATGAGTGATATAGTCCCTCGTGATTTCTACTTCCTTCTGTCTAACGCTCAACAGATGTGGTACCCTTTTAACTGACTTTGCACCAAAATAGAAATTACCTATGAAGAGCTCGGCCAACTGATAATAGTTGTGATTTGCTCCTAAGAAAGGATATTGCACCATATCTGAGCAGACCCAGTGATGGTTTCTGAGAATTCCCTGCACCACATTACATCTGGGACCACGTAGACGTCTGCTGCAACTTAATACTGCTCTATGTGGAGAACAAGATTGGTTTTGCCATCATATTTAGGCGTGACCACATGAGCCTTGAATTAGGATGGTGTGGCGAAATACACAATTGCAATAATATAAGTTGTCACACAATTAAAACACTACCCTAATATGTATTCCGTTATTTAATATTCAAACCACACCTAAATATATCTTTAAGTATTATTCCTCAAGAGCACTCCTATTTGGGTAAATCTTGAATTTTTACTTTCAACTAACCCAAAGTACACGCCTTACTAAAACAAATATTTAGAAGTCCCCACACTATTTTTAGGAACCCCAAATATTTATCTCCAAGAAATTCTAGCCTTTATTTTTCCAATTTTCGATTTGATTTCTGAGTTAATGATTAACCCCGAAACTGTTTTCTTAGAAAAATCATATCAAATCGAAAAGAAATTAGAAAAATACACGGTCGGTTCCCACGCGACCGTATCAAAAAGATCTACAATTTTTGTGTTTTGACCAAGAGTTGAATCAGCTGTCTTCCTAACCGAAACAGTCCGGAAGTGATGCTGATCACTATTCACCTTATTTTCCAAAAATCCAAACCTCCATTAAAACACTTCCAAGCTTTTTATCTCCTCTCTCATCATCAGCCAACCTCAAACAACCATAAATATACATATATAAAGAGTTCTAATCACCCTAGAACCCATTTTCAACAATTAATTTCAGTAAATTCCAAGTTTCTCAAATTGAGTATTCGTCGAATTATATCCGTTTTAATCTTCCGAAAACCCGTTTGATCCACCAAATTTCAACCCAAAAATCTTTAGTTTTATACCAAATATAATATGAGAAATAAACACACTAAATCATAGAGCAAGTTAAACACTTGCCTCGTGGATTAAATCCGACAACCCCGAGTCGAATCCTGCAAAATTTGGCCGGAAATCTCTTCTTTTCTTCTCTTTTCTTTCTTTTTCTTTCTTCTCTTCTTTCTCTCCTCTCTCTCTCTTTCTCTCTCTCTCTTAGGGCTGATATTTTGGGGAAATAAGGGCTTTCCACGTATTAAACCTGGAATTGGGTGTATACCCAATTGTTAAATGACTCGTGTACTCATTTACGAGTCCCTACTAGTTCAAATATGCCTGGAACCCAAATACTACCCCCGAGGTACTGTATTTTGACTATCTCGGTCATTTCTAACCCAATTGCAGAGTCGAAATCTCCATCAGAGTCACTTAACTAAAATTCACTATTTTAACCCAACACTTTCAATACACATGTTTTTCAATTTAAAATATTTTCCTTTGTCCCTTTACTCAGTTGCGACATGTAATAAAAATAATCTACTCATATACTTAGTCTCGAAATATAATCCACGTAAATATTAATCTGTCACTCGAAAACTAATATTTACTATTCACTTTATAATATTGAATTTATTTAATTTCACTCATTAATCCCAAAATAACTATTCATAATAATTCCTCGAATTACCAAATTACATCCATAGTGTAATTTAAATACCTTTAAAAGTATGGGGTATTACACCTTCCATTCGACAAGTACCTTCGACGTATATCTAACGGTTGCCCCGTATCGTACCACTTGATCGAAGTTATGACAGGAGGTATATCATAGGGAACTCGTTCACGTACGTCGAGTATATCGATATTTATCTCACATGTACTGTACCCACAAGGTATACAGTGAGGCAATTCACGCACACTTAGGTATATCAAATGGCTTGTCCACACGTACCGATTATCCTCAAAAGTAAGACGTATATTGTGGAAGTCATTCCAAAGGGGGCAACCCTTCCAATTAACCCAACAACGGCATACCCGCATATAGGTGTTAAACATAGGACACGCATATTTAGTTTGCAGATTTTAACCCAAAACTCTATCGAAATTTTGGGTCGGCATGCCGCTCAAATTTTTGCGCAATTTTTAAAACGAGACCCTGCCCATGAGCCTGGTAACAAGTCCAACCATAGTTTTTGCATATTCTTCAAACCCATTTTTTTTTCAGGCTCGGGTCTCGTCTGACGTTTCTCTTTTTGCATTTAGGTAAACCTAATAAGTAAGAACTTAATAAGCATAATAATGAACTTGTTAAGACCTGTCTCTCGCTTTTCCTTCTTTTTTTTCCAAAAAGTGTACAAAACATTTTTCCTTTTTTACCAAAAATATCTCGTTCCCTTTTATAAAAAAAACATTTTTTCCTCATCTTTTCCAAAAAAATGTAAAAAATGTGTCTTTCCTGTTTTCCCAAAAATAAAATCCCAATTCTTTCTCCTTCTCAGGTCAATCCCATACCCTTGGCCTGGCTCCCTATTGGCTTCGACCTTTAGTGGAACTACCCCAAAGATTCGTTAGTCCCCTTACTTCCTCGAACTTCGAGATTTATCCACTTTCCATGGAGAACACCAATCAATTACCGAATGTGAAGATAAATTTGTTAACAATTCTAGCTCAACTGACTGCCAAGATTGAAAACCTTCAAAACAAAGTTCATTAGATGCAACAAAACACGGTCCCTATTCCCAAAGAGCCCGAGTTCCTCTTACCTCCTTCTATGGGTTCGCCTGCACCCGAACCTATTTGGGTTCCTGAGGAATACCAGCATGCTCCACGTGCTCTTCCTGCTAATTGGCCATCACCAGCCCAACTCCATATGCTGAACCTTTCCGATCCAGCGGTTAACTTACTCGTAGCCATTGATCCAAAGGAAGAAGAATTTAAGAAAGTCAAGGAAGACCTCAAGCTGTTGACTAAGAAATTTGAACAAGTTAGACTCTCTGGGAATTACATGGACTACACCCACATGTCTCCATGTCTTAAATCTCAGTTACCAAAAAAGTTCAAGATACTCAACATCGAGAAATTCAGGGTAATGGACCTCCAATTGTTCATCTCCGTAGTTATGACCGAGCCATGACTCTTCTAAGGGGTTCTGAGGAAATAGTGACCCAAATGTTCTAACATAACTTGAAGGATAGCAATCTCCATTGGTTTTTATCTCTTGAAGAGTCTGGAATTCGAAGTTGGGAAGATGTTTCCCGTAAGTTCATGTCACAGTACAAGTACAACGAGGAGTTAGAGGTTAACCTCCGTAACTTAGAGTGGCTCAAGTAAAATCCTGGACAGCGAGTCACCAACTTCATAGCAAGGTGTAGAGAGAAAGAAGCCACCATGAACAATCGACCTTTCTAAGAGAAACAAGTCATTATTGTGAAGAAGAACTTTTTTCCCCATGTCCGAGCAATGATGGGAGGAGAGTATTACCCTCATTTTTTAGCCCTCTGAGAAGCAGGAGTGAAAATTAAAGAAGGTTTGGCTAAGAAAGAGGCCTAACCAAAGAAAACATGTGGACAGTTCTCTCCTAGAAAGTTTGAAAAACTTGTCAATACCACAGTTTCCACCATTAATAACATCTCTCAGCCTGCCACTTCATGGGCACTAAAAAACGGCTCTAAACCAGTTCGAAAGGAATACACCGAGCTTCATGCTCCCCTCTCAAAAGTTTACCAGACCCTCTTGAGATGAAATCTTATCAAGCCATTAGACCCTCGTCCATTACCAAACCCACTTCCTAGAAATTTCAAGCCAGATGTCAATTGTGATTTTTATGGTGACAATTAATCTCAACACAAATAATAAGAAAACGGGATCACCAGAAACAATAAAGAATACAAAAATAACTCCAAGCACACACGACACAAGATTTACGTGGTTCGGCAAATTGCCTACGTCCATGGTGGTGTTCTTTGATTATATTTCTCTTTCCTCTAGGGAAGTGTTTATAATTACGTGCCCACTGCCCCAGGCTGAGGGGTTTAATATATACATGTAATTCTCAGAGAGTGGGCGTGTTGGGAACCTCCACGTTGGTCCATAATCCCTAGAATATCTCGTGAGAAATTTTAGGGGTTGAATGGGTCATCACTGAATTAGTTTTTATTAAACCTTAGATTTTGGGCCAGATTTTCCCTATCTTTGATAAGGCTTCATCGGGCTACTTATCTGGGCCAAGACCATTTAAACGGTATACCCATAATTGCCCCTAAAATTTTTGGGTCACAATTTGGGCTCAATAATTTTAAATTACAGCCCTGATGGCATTTTTATGAATTACATAGTGCTTTAGGGATCGAAACGTCTTTCTTCAGCAGATTCAGGCGACAGATTAGCTTCGTTCTCTGTGCGCCATGATTGAGATGGTTTAAACTCATTTTGACGAAGCCATTTTTTGATGTCATTTCAAAAACTCTCAAATTCTTAAAATATCCTTTCCTTCCTACTATATCTTCTCATCTTGAGGTCTTTTTTTCATCTTCGAGCTCTTCCTCATCTTCCCATGTTCTTTTCTTTTGGCTTTGCATCGTCTCAAGATGATTTTTACTTTGTAAGTTCTCCAAACTTCTCCTTTCTTTTTTATTGAAATTTCTTTATTATCGCTACTACGATTTTTCTTTTCTAATGGCAAGAATAGGCAATAGTTCAATAGCTGAGTTTAGGAAGTTTTACAACATTCCAAACTGGGTGGACATTAAATATGTCCATGTTCCTTGTAATGTTAGAGATATTGAGTACGGGCACTGGATTCATGTTTTTCTGTTATCCCAAGGGGGTCGGACTTCCCCCCAAATCGCTTATTTTTACATTTCTTTATCTATTTCAATATAGTTCCTGCACAGTTCTCTCCAAATGTTTGGAAGATTGTCAATGGTGTACATAGAATCAATCGGCTATATGGAACCAATAATGGCTGAGAGAGCAACCATGGTCTTCAATAATGGCTGAGAGAGCAACCACAGTTCTCTCCATCATCGTCTTCAATAATGGATGAACCCATGGTTGACTCCAAGACAACCAAGTATATGAACATTTTATCTCCTTATACTGGCTGAGAGAGCAAAATTGGATACCCCAGGTAGACCTTCAACTCATGAAAAGCTTTTCACATTCCTTGTCCCAAAGAAATCCTTTCCTTAATATTTTAAAGAAAAGCAAACACTTGTTAGTCGCCCAAGAGACGAAACGATTAAAGACTGCCACTCGTCCTATCAATCTCTTCACATATTTAATGATCTTTGGCATATGCATATCTATCATTGCTTTTATCCATTTGATTTACAACAAAGCAAAAAGAATTCCCTACACCGACCCCGAAGACACACTTTACTGGATTCAAATTCATTTCGTACTTATCCATCATGTCAAAAGTTCATGACAAGCCGGCTACATGGGTCTCGACCTTCAATATCTTTCTTAACATATCGTCTGTATATACCTCCATTTGATTTACAACAAAGCGAAAAATTCCATGCATTTTTTAGGTGGAAGGGCATTACTTTACATCAATAGTTTCCTTTATCGGTGATAAAGGAAGTCTTTATTATGCATGGAGATCTGATTATACCTAGAGTATGCATCCATGAAGCTCATGAGCTCATGTTCGATTGTGGCATTAACCACCTAGTCGATCTGAGGTAAAGGAAAGTTGTCTTTCATGCAAGCTTTGTTAAAGTCCATGAAATCAATGCACATCCTTCACTTCCGATTATATTTTGGTACGATGACGACATTTGAGAGCCAATCAGGATATTATACATCTCTTATAAAGTTTGTTGTCTACAAATTTTTAACTTCATTATGGATCACCTCATATCTACCTTTGGTAAAGATTTTATTTCTCTAGTTTATCGACTTGGCATCCTTGCTGATGTTGAGCTGATGGCAAAAAGTCTCGGAATTAATCCTCGGCATATCCCTATGGTTCCAAGTATATATCAATTGTCTTTCTCTTAAAAGCTTTACCAACTACTCCTTTATTTGATCTTTTAGGGACAAACCAATTTGAATGGTTTTTGTTGGCTCATCCTTGTTGAGGATGATGGATTCTACCTCCTCGGTTGATTCTCCCTCTTTAAGCTTTCTCTCGTCTCTTGCGTCTAGAGTGTCAATATTATAAGAAATCATTTTCCTCTTATGGGCATCTCCCTCCTCATCCGAGGTAAAATAGCATTCTCGAGCTTTCACTTGGTTACCTTGCACTTCCCCAACTCCACAGGGAGTTGGGAATTTCATCATCTGGTGCACTATGGAAGGCACAACCTTAAACTCTTTCAGCGTTACTCTCTCCACAAAATAATATTATAGGCTAAGAAGAAATGCTTGTCCATCATAAAAAAGATAACTTTCTCAGTTAGTCGCCTCGATCAGGTTCCCATACATACATCTATCTCATGTACTCCTAGTGAATGGAATTTCTCTCTGTTGAAGCCAATTAGTGGTTGGTGGTACAAAACTAATCTTTTTTTGCTCAGTTTTAGTTCTTCAAGTAATATCTAAACATAACATCAGACGAGCTCCCCATATCAACTATAATACATGACACATCATAGTTATAACCTCGTGCGGTGATGACCAGAGGGTCGTCCTGCGAAGAGACAATATTCCTTTAAAATTCAACCTTGAGAATCCTATAAGAAGGTTGTCCATGTTTATATTTTTCAATTTTCTTGACTTTGCCTCAGTCTCTGCAGAGTTTACTTCTATCCTCTTTGGTGCTACCTTTGCTTTAACCATGTGAATATTTTTATCTATTGACTCAATGCCTCCACCTCCTAGGCCTATTTTTTCCTTACTTCATCTATTCCCCCACTCGTTTCCACATATTTTCTGAGCCTCCCATGCTTCAATAGTTTTTTAATCTCATCTTTAAGGGAGAAGAACTTGTCTGTCGTATGGTTATGGTATTGGTGAAATTCACACCACTTGCTTTTATCTCTCTTATGAGGAGGAGACTCAAGCTTTTCATGCCATTTGAGTTCCCTATCATCTTTAATCTCATTCAGGATCAAATTTGGTTTTACAATTAGTTGGGTGTACTTCAAAAATTTATCATCATTTAACATTTTCTTCCCCTTTTTGTCCTTGTTCTGATCGGACTTGTCTCCTTCGCGTCCCTGGTCTTGAACACCATGGCCTACTTCGTGTTCATGATCTTCACGACCATAGATATAAGTTATGTTATGGTTTTTAGAGGATCCTCTGAGAGGTTCAATAGGAGTTTTCTTGATTATAACCAACTGATAAGGGCTCTCATCGTAATGCTCTCATTTATGATTGTTGACAGAATTAGTACTTCCATCATATGTAGGTGTCATGCTAGGTGGTTTAAATTTGGTTGGAGTAGGATAACTTTCTATTCTTAACATGAAAAGAGGACCTTCACTTTTCATCGGATTATCGTAGGTACTTCCATGTATCCTCGTCTACTAGGGTCTTCACTTTTCATCGGATTGTCGATATTTTCCTCTAACCTTTGACTAGAACTGTACCACAACTTCTCTTCTGCCACTGCCTTATCCTCGACCCTTCTCTCATAACTACTTCAAGGAATGTCTATTGGCTGACAACTCTCTGTCGACTATAGACTTCTCTCTAGTCATCCCTTTTATGATCTTGTCTCAACCTCTCGTCTTCATGGCGATCGTTTCTCCTTACGCTAGTTACATTGAGAGAGAGGGAGTGTTGATCTTGTCTTGCCTCATCTACAGGGCTAAGAAAATCAAAGTCCAATCATATAATTAACCTATCAAGTGTTGAGCCTCTCTGTTGGCTTTTTGGGAGTAATTTAAATGCTCTAACCTTGGTAAGTTGGTGTCAGCGTCCCTCTAAGATGGATAGTGTAGTCAAAAATCTCATATATCTCCTCGCAAGCTTCCTCATCACATGCTTGGTTATCTGGGCATTATTGAATCTACGTTCCAAGGTGGAGATGTCATGTATCGATAGCATCCCTCCTCTTATGGTTGTGTTGCACCTCTTTAATTAGGGTTGGGGTGGTCCCCTTACCACTGCATCCTCCACCTCTCTTTTTACCGGCATTATGATATTCATTGTTGGATCATCAGGAAGCCTACCAATCATTCTGACTAAAGGACATATACTACTACTATATTTGTTGATATCTATCCACCAAGGATCTTAGTGCCACTAGCACATCAGTCATTTCTGACTTTTGAGGCAATTGGCTAGAGCTAGCCCCGATGTTAAAAGGAAAATCAATGTCCATTTTAGGTGAGATTAATCCCAAAATAAAGAGAGAATAGATGGAATAACAAAACTAAAACCAAGTTAGCTTAGAAAAATCTTAGCAAACACCCAACTCAAGCTCTTTCAATAGTGATTCAGCTACAATATTTATGGATATGGATCATCACCTTAGGAAAAGAGGGAGTGCTCAAGCGAAGAAGAAGAAGAAGAAGAAGAAGAAGAAGAAGAAGAAGAAGAAGAAGAAGAAGAAGAAGAAGAAGAAGAAGAAGAAGAAGAAGAAGAAAGTCTCTTCCCACAGACGGCAACAAAAATTATGATATATAATATCACCACTTCAAGTTAGTGATTGAGTTAAACATCTAGAACAGTGTAACCATGGTGGAATAAGAGCGTCAATATAATGAATATATAACATGCAGAAGAGATGAGAGACAAGGAGAAGAAAAACATTTAAGTGGTTTGGCCTTAGCCTACATCCACTATGAAAAATGAGTAGTGTTTCCACTACAATATAAGGTTAGAAGGCATTAAAGTGTTTACAAGCTCTTTCTCTCTCTACAAAGATAATTTGACAGAGTAACACTAAGGTTTATAATTCCCAATCCCCATAAAAGATTAAGGAACCATCATTTTATAGTGTTGGTGTGCGCAGTGTCACCCTTTAGCATGCAGCATGTGTGCATGAGATCGGTAAGCCAGTGAGAGAGCTGCAACTATGCAACACATGTGTGTTGCATGATGAGAAAATATTCCCCTCACATGGGGTTAATTTATTGTAATGGTTTTGTCAACGTGTTCCATTAAAACCTATATCACATGTTCCACATGAATTGTTAATCTTGGCACTATGAGGTCTCGGTTGGCCGAGACTGATGAAGTAACCTTTCACGTGGACGAGGCTGAGGGTGATGTTTGCTTCCCAAATAGTATGGTCGGTCTCGTCCAGATTATGTTGCATGGGACTGATACATAATAAGGTCAAGACATGAAGATGTTGTTACCTGAGTATAACAGTCTCGGAGGCTGAAACTGTTTGACCTGTTTTATTTTGACATTGGCCCATATAAGGACTAGTCTGAGATAAGCTGTGAGGGACGTGCTGATAGGTTGATTCTCATCCAGACGAGGCCATACTTATGTATATCAGTGATAGAGGGTGTATGAATTTAAATCATGTATAGGAGGCATCACCGCAAGGTCCTTAGCTGAGAACTTCTATCGCATCATCATCTGGAACAGTTGGAGTTTTCTTCGTTAGCTTCATATTTCCATCATGGAAAGTTAGATAGGTAATCATCTTACCAGACTGTTCCTTATTTTCCCTTGAGAACATATGAATGTTTCTAATAAGAAGCAAACGCTAAATAGGTCGTCCAAAACAAAGAGTATGTTGGTCTTCTTTCATGTACTTTGCATATTTTCCACCATTACATCAAATAATATTTGTCCTAAATTCATGGAGTAGTCCGCACGAACCGCATGCATAAATAAACAGTTATATAGTGGGACGGTATTATGGTGTGATTTTTGGTTAATGTTAGCAGAGATGAGAATGTGAAGAATGTAGTACAAGTTGTTGATGTGCGTTTGGGGTGAAACAGGTTGGGGTGCTTCAGTTATCTCACACCTAATATTTTGGCGACCACCTCATCCATACTAGGAAAATCATATGGTCGGTAAGTGAAAATATGATTATAAATATGAGGTAAAATGTCAATCTCCCTGAGTGTAGCTGGGGTTATGGTGATGGAAACCTCATGAATGATAAAAGTAAGACCGAACTCAGTCGTCATAGCCATAGCGTAAAACTCTATAACAATATTTATAAATACTTCTTCTTTATCAATGTCTGGGTTTCCAATATTTAGCCAACCTTGTTCCTCAATTGGGTTAATCGCAATGGCATGATAGTACCTGAGATAATTCCAATCGATAGTGTCCTCATAGTGGATAACACGAACTTGGAAATTCTTAAACCTTGTGAAATATTTTGGGTTAGCAAATTGAGGAGGATATGGTTCCCTAGGGGTGGAAGAGCCTCCCCTAAGACTTCGTCTCCTGAAAATCCATTGCATGGTATGAAAGGAAAGGGATAAAAGAAAAAATAACAAAGAAAATACTCAAAACATGTTATAGGAATCAAATCTGTTGATTTCAACTCATATAAATATGGACTTACAACACAAACCTTAATAGAGTTAAAGAATAACTCTAATGAGAAAAAAAGGTCAAAACATCCTTAAACACATAAAGAATGCAAAGATGACTTAAGAGGTTCTAGATATAGAAGGTTAAGAATATAATAAACTTGCTGGATCATTTTTAAAAGAGTAATTAATTAAACAATCATCCAAAATGCTTTGAAAATGTCCAAAAATGGAGTAGGGTCAGTTGGATTTCTAAGAGGAGAAAGAAAAATATTTTGTGAAAGTGGAAAAAATAAAGATTTGATTGCCCTTTTGAAACGTATTATTACTGCAGCAATCCCTATCAATGGTCGCGACCTTTGCTCGATCAACGACTAAAGTCGCTGCGGCGAAACACCCTTTATTGGCCACAGTTTGGCTAGAGCATTTCCAACTCTCTCAAATGACAGCTACAAAGTGATCAGTCTCAAAGGATCCAAAACGTAAAAGAACTGCCAAATAAAATTTGATATATGTGCATCTTTCAATTGTCAAGTCAAGGTTTAAATGGTTATTCTAAGTACTTTATATGGACAATAAACTAACTAGTGAAAGATTCATAACATGTTTTTAAGATAATCTATAAGAGGACATAGGAGATAACTCATATGAGAGAAACAAGGTTCCAAACAAGAACCTTAATCCAACAAAATTAAAACAAATGTCAAGAGAGAAGTTTCATTTTGAAATTTCATACTTTATCAAAAATATTTTAATTGAGAAAACTTAATTTTTGTTGAAAAAGTAAAATCTTCAACTAACACTTTTTTTTTCCTCATTAAGCAATTTTTGTTTAAAAACTTATTTCACATCCCTGAAGATATTCAATTTTTCTAATGGATATAAATATTTGAAACCACACTTTTTTTAAAAAACATGCATGTGGTGGATTTTACCCATTCGTTGTTATGATGGAACTGTCACATCCCGGTTATCCGAGGGTGAGGGTTAACCTAAGAATTGTTGAATCATAAATAAATCTGAATATCGAAATAACTGAGGCATTTATTGATTCTCAAATGTATTACAACCAAAATCTAGGAATAATACAAAAGTATTTCTCCTACTAACTAGGCTCCTCTTCTTCTAAAATGGCATTTCTTTGTCTTTATGTATCAGCTGATCTTTGAACTATTCATCATGTCCTATTGGTACCTATGTAAAATAACTGAGAAGAAAAACTTTTCCCATTAGATAATTCTAGTTCTATAACAATGTAAATATTGGAATCTATTTAAATAGCATATATGGGTTCGAAATGCTCGAATTATAAAATAGTGTATGGAAACCTGCAGGAAAATGAAATATCAATAGAACTAAATAAGGGTATACAGAAGTCTGCAATATATGTGAAAGTACTATATGGTGATTATAACCGGATTTTGGGGCTGCAAATGCGTAGACATACCGTTATAATATCGCTCAAGGCATAAAATGCACTTGAACACGCAATCCTAATAATTGGGGAATAACCAAATAACTTGGCACACTTAGCTTGAGTGGCACTTATTGTAACAACCCAAATTTTTGAACGATTATTTTATATTATTTTGCCCGATGGGCTAATTTTATAAAATAGGGAATGTTGGAGTAAATATTGTTTCCTATAATATTAAGGGATAATATTTACTATGCTTTGTCTATTTACCGTACAAAAAGGTAAATAACATCATGTTGTGTATTATTGAGTCGTTATATTTAAAACGACGGTTATGACTCATATTAAATTTGGAGTATAATTAATAAAATAAAATGAATATAGAACATAAAATTTGTTCACGTTATCCCGAATGCCAAAATAGGGGGTGCGGTTGTTTTTAGAATAGTCGAGATAGTCGAAATAAGTGTCACGTTGTATTTTTTTGAATTTCGGGCAGTTTTGGGATGTTATGACTCAATTATGAAGATACGAGTCATTTTAGAGGTGTATTAGCAATTAAAGTAGGGAATTATGTTTAAAAACCCGAAAAAGTTCCCTCACCCCTCTTATTTTCTCATTTCTTTTCATGTTAGAAGCTAAGAGAGAGAGAGAGAATAGAGAGTTGGGAGAAATGGAGAAAAGGGAGAAAATGGAAGATTTGAGCTGGAATCCGTCTCTACCGGAAGAGGATCAGAGACTACGAACCTTGAGGCAAGTTTCTTACTTGCTAGATATTGATTTAATGTGATAAATTTGCATGTATAGTTAATTTTGGAAGTTTAAACCATAAATGGGTTTTTGGTTGATTTTGGTGTTAAATCCTTAAATCTTGTAGATTGTGTGGTTTGAGGTTATGATATGGGTTTCTTTTGATGTTTAATTGTTGGGGTAATGTTGTTGGTGGAGGGGAATGAAGAAAGTATAGGATTATGGGTTTTAGGGTTCGGTTTTGGCTTTGAAGAAGAAAGGTTTTTCGTGGATCTAATAGGTGCGGTCGACTGCGGTCCCAGGACCGGTCGACCGGTCATGCCAAAACGAGCTCACTGCTTTCTTTGGTAGTCAAAATCCTTAAGGGGCGGTCGACCGCGATCCCCTTACCGGCCGACCGGTCCCCTGTTTTTCACTTTTATTTTCTTTAGTTTCTTCTAACTTCTTTAATTTATTATAGGATCTTAGGAACCTTCCTTTGGGAAGTACTTAAGAGTCCTAGCGGGTTGTTATGGGTAGAATAATGTCCTAGGATAAAATGGGATGATTGGGCTTACCCCGAGGGCTAGCTGTTTAGGTTAATGTCCGTTAAATTGGGGATTAACAGAAAGATAAAAATTGGAGATAAAATGCGAAAGTTGAGACTCTTGGGAGATACTCCTTGAAGGAGGCTTACTTTGAGGGTTTATGAAATTTTATGAACTCCTGGAGACTAGTTTGAGGATTATGGTACTTCGGGTCTTAACTATAAATAAAAATATGGCACTAAGAATAAGAAAAACATATGATAATATGTGGTATTAATGAGTAAGTACAAATGATTTTGAGAATGTAAAAGGGAAAGTTTTCAAAAGGAAAAAGTAATTATTTTCATAAGTGTTAACTTATGGTTACCCACCTCCCTAAATCGCTATCATAAGGGAAGTTGCGTTGGTTTGGTGAAGCACCCTGACTAATGAACGCAGGGTGGATATAGTCCCTAGGCCATATGGGCATTTATTATACTGCGCTGGTTAGGAGATTCTGGGTGTGGTCTTGACTTTCCTGCATGCACTATGGCCGCTTCCCGACGTTGGTAGGTTCCCAGGTTTTCTTGTATAGATAGGCCCTGGAAGATGATAGCCATTTAGGGGGGCGTCCAGTGGGGAAACCCGGAGGGACGGTCTTAGATTATTAAAGCAATTCATGATAATGAATTGACTTTAATTACATTTCCTGGATGGAAGAAGGGAAATGGTATATATGGTACAAAAGTATTTTTATGCAAATAAAAATGACTTTTGATTTACACTTCCTGGATGGAAGAAGGGAAGTGGGATTTCATGAAAAAGGTTAAAGCATTTTAATGTTAATAAAACTTGCTTTAAAAATGTATTCTTCCTGGATGGAAGAAAGGAAATAAAATTGGTAAAGAAATTGTATAAATGAGATTCATTGGTAAACATTTGATAAAATGTTGTACCATTTATGTATATTCCTAAGAAAGAAATAGGAATGGTACATAAAGAGTTATGAGATTGAAATGGTAAACATTTAATAAAATGTTGTACCATTTATATATATTCCTAAAGAAAGAATTAGGAATTCTGCTTTTAGATGGTAAATGGATTTACTCTTATTTCCGTGAGTAGTTGTAAATGATATGCACACACATATACACATATATTAATTATGTGCTTAGGGTCTAATGGATCTCAACGATCAACCTTGCCTAAGTAGTAGTGTATCGGGGGGGGGGGGGTTCCTTGTTTGGATTTCGCTTTGCGAGACACCCCACGCACGAATAGGGCATAGTGTTGAGACTGGGAAAAAGTTAGTCCTTAGTACTTTGGGTTAACTGGAACATCATCATGATATTGCGCTAGGTTGCTTTTAGACTGAGAGGTGAGAGATATTATTGTTAATTGCGAGAGAAATTCGCACTTAACTGTCATGCATTTTAGTCACATGGGAATCATATCAACCCGGGCGCTGACCCGTTTATATTTCTTGTTTCTGCATATACTACTTGCCGTACAGGTGCTCTACCGCATGGACACCCGTATTTCCCTTTCCATTCCAGTTGTCAGGGAGCTACAGCATATTGCGGATGTTGTAGGTTACTTGTATTAGACGCTTCTTTCTATTGTACTCTTGTTATGTTCAGTATATTTATTCGGGCGTGTTTTGCCCAAGGTATTGCACTCATTCATTATAGTGTAAATATTGAATTGTAATACTCGATATACTATTTGTATTGGTATGTTCACCGACAGCTTATTCGGTGATATTTATTTTAATGTCACTCTTTATTCATTGATTTTTGATATCCACCGTTTTTACAAAGGGGATTGTCTAAGTGTTTTTCTTTTCTTTCCAAAATTTTAAATTTGACAGTCCGTTTTCTAAAATGATTGGTGGTTATCTCATACTATTATTTTAGTCGACAGTGATGCTGAGAATGGACCATCTATGATTCCTGTGATTATTAGAGTATTGCGCTGGCCACCTATTATTTTAGTGGGTGGGTTGTCACAGATGGTATCAGAGCATTAGGTTCTAGAGTCCTTAGGAATCCGTACGGATGTATTGCGTCTTCTGCGTTTCTTTTGATATGATATAGAGCCTTAGGATTAAGATCGTTGATTCCTCTTGTGAGATTTCGTTCTTCTGCTAGGTTATGAGAACCCCGCAGATCTTTTGCGCGTTCGTGTGAGATTTGTAGGTCGTCAGATGAAGGGCGTCATGGAAGGCCATTGTGAAGGCATTATGAGACGGGATTATTAAGAGCTGTGAACTATAGTTGGGGATTAGGGACTCTTTAGAGGTCACTCCCTTTGTAGCATTCTCTTATATTGATACCGTGACTACTAAGTACAGTGGATATAGTTTTTTAGTTACCGCTGTAAGTAGAGAGTAGTTCTAAGCTTGGGACTCCAAGCGACATTAATTGGAAGATGAGAAGTCCTTGACGAGGACCACATGTTGAAGTTCGTTTGGATAGAGGAGGTGTAACCTTGTTCGGTGGAAGTATAAGGCCCGAGATTTTAGCCTAGAGTGAGGTATAGAGGTGCTCAGGTGTGAAGATTTAAGGAAAGTCTTTCACCGGTAGGAGTGAGATTGAAGTGACGAGAAAGGTAGTCTCTATATTTTGGTGGAACAGGAGGTTTTGCTCATAGAGAAACCCGTTAGATATTTTCAATAGCGAGTTTCTCTAGGATGTCAGGAATGATGAGAAAGTAGATTCTCAGGTATTCACACAAGGTTCGGTTTGAGGCCGACAGTGAATAGAGGGTGCTACAGTTAAGGAAACTGTGCACCAAAATAAAGGTAATACAAAGAGAGTCTTTCAATGGAAATGATGGGCTCACAAGTAAGTGTTTCTAACACTCTTGGAGAAGTAGTGTTCATGGGACCCCATCGGTGGACCTCCACCTGGGAAGACTCATTGAACTAAGGTCGGGGAGGCTGGTAGTATGTTCTCTTTGCTAAAGGAATTAAGGGGAACTACGCAAGTGATCGCTAGGATAGCTAGAAATGGAAGTAGTTTAGTTCGGATGAGACTAGCATAATGTGTTTAGGAACCCTTAGTAGTGGTCAAGGGATTGGCAAGTATGTTGGCGGAAAATTTTCATCGTAGTTGAGGGTGGAGCATTTCCTTGTAATAAGATGGAGTAGTATATATTTACCCTAGATTCGGGTGTGTGTATTGAGCTTGTAGTATTATGGATGTAAATATAGTGAATGTATTTATATAGCTTTCAGGATTAGGAAGTTTTGTGTTTTCTTTCACTCGTTATGGGGCGAGTGATGTTATGGGTAGTATGTGATACTTTTATCATATGTGATACGAGTAGAGATATGCTTGGTTTGGTGGGTGCAATCGCGAGCGAATAAATCGCGAGACTACCCTATTCCTAGTTCTAGAGAAGGACTAGTTGTTCTATAACATCTCTCCTGGATACAGGTTGAGATTTTATAGAGGTGGTTTACGGGGTATAGTTAGTTTTCATTTTATTTTTATTTCTTTATTTGTTTTTGATTGCTTGCTTACTTTTTTTGCCTTGATTGTGTATGATGTTGCCTGATCTCCACAACCAACTAGTTAAGGGGATTGTGTGGAGGGGTTCCTTGTTTGGATTTCGCTTTGGCGAGACGCTCCACGCATGAACCTTAACGACGTTGGGAGTGGAGAGATGTGCATTTTTTTTTCTCTTCTTTTCTTTCTGTACTTTTCTGTTGGTTAAGATTGTGTTGGAATGGTTTAGCCAAAAAAAGCACGTAAATGAGTGGTTAGAAGGCTAAGTTATAGTGCGTGATATGAGCACTGTGATAGTTTTCCTCTGATCAATGTGGGGAAGACTATGATATGAAAGTCGAATTGAGACCTATGGTCATGCCTTAATGAGAAGGCCATCTATAAAAGATGTATATATGTATATTGGGATTAAAGTGTTAGTGGCATTTTACAGAAAGTAAATGCCAGGTTGGCAAAATTCTAAGTTTTTGCGATGGTAGGACTTAGGAGTAGAAAAGCATTTATCGAGTGACGAGTTAGGATTCTAGCGATCCCGATCATGTGTCTTAGACCGTTACTTCTCGACGACCGAAGACGCAAGGTAGTAGTGTAACGGGAGGGTTCCTTGTTTGGATTTCGCCTCGGCGAGACGTCCCACGCACGAAACTGAGCGAATGTCGGGAGTTGGGAAAGGTCTTGGACACTAGGGATATAATTAGGATAATACTTATACGCCTAGATCTAGATAGATAGATTGACTTTAGGATTTTAGGACGCATGCCCTTAAGGCATGTAATATTGTTTAAGAAGATAGTAGGGAGTTGACCACAATCGATTTGTGGGTTAACTCTAAGGTGGATTCGGTCCCTAGGACGAAGGAGTGTAGGATCTTAAGTGATTCGTAACGATAGGCCTTAGAAGGTTGGGCCTTTTCTAGATAAAGCGTTACGTTGGTAACCTATCTTTCGAGGAGTTGAAGTGTGGGTTGACTTTTACTCCTGCACTCGTGTTGTTATGATCAAAAGTGGATTTGACAAACTAGTCTTTGCCAGGAACGGGAAGTAGTAATACCGGAGCATGAACCCCTTTATTTATGCGTCTCACAGACTTAAACTCCGTGAGAGGTATTATCCCTCGGTCTAGAGCTCATAGCGGTAGTTTTTGCCTGAGTAGAGGAACTACTTCCTGGGCAGGAATTAGGTCTTTCACGAACAAGAAGTTGGTGTTCGTAAAGGACTATCAATTGGATATTCCCTTTCTGCTATAGAAATGAGAATGGGAGTAGTTAATGTACCAAGTAGAATGAGTTTCACCAAAGGGACGCTTTAGCAAGAGCGAGTAGTAGCTTTTCGGAATAAAATTTTCGTAGGATGGTTTGGATCAATTCTTGCGAGGAGAGTACCGAGAGTGTGTCCTAGTGTAGTTAGTCCCTAGCAAGAGTATAACGTGATTCGGGAAGAAAGACAAGGTATGCCTAGATGTGTAAGTATCTCCTTCCGTAGTAGAAAGGTAGGATCGTTAGTTCATGAGGAACGGTTTGGTGCTATGTTAGAGCACGGAGAATGTAGACTGAGATCAAATAGTGATGACCTTAGTCCAAGTCCAAATAGGGGACACCGCGCTACCAAGGGGTTTGCTAGGAATGATAGAATGATAGTTCAGTAGTATACCTTTTATTTGATTAAGGTTCTACTGTATGCCTGAATTTTGAGGGAAAAATTCCCCTCTAAGGGGGGGAGTATGTAACAACCCAAATTTTTGAACGACTATTTTATATTATTTTGCCCGATGGGCTAATTTTATAAAATAGGGAATGGTGGAGTAAATATTGTTTCTCGTAATATTAAGGGATAATATTTACTATGCTTTGTCTATTTACCGTATGAAAAGTTAAATAGCATCATGTTGTGTATTATTGAGTCGTTATATTTAAAATGACGGTTATGACTCATATTAAATTTGGAGTATAATTAATAAAATAAAATGAATATAGAACATAAAATTTGTTCCCGTTATCCCGAATGCCAAAATAGGGGGTGCGGTTGTTTTTAGAATAGTTGAGATAGTCGAAATAAGTGCCACGTTGTTTTTTTGGAGTTTCGGGCAGTTTTGGGATGTTATGACTCAATTATGCAGATCCGAGTCATTTTAGAGGTGTGTTAGCAATTAAAGTGGGGAATTATGTTTTAAAACCCGAAAAAGTTCCCTCACCCCTCTTATTTTCTCATTTCTTTTCATGTTAGAAGCCAAGAGAGAGAGAGAGAAGAGAGAGTTGGGAGAAATGGAGAAAAGGGAGAAAATGGAAGATTTGAGCCGGAATCTGTCTCTACCGGAAGAGGATCAGAGACTACGAACCTTGAGGCAAGTTTCTTACTTGCTAGATATTGATTTAATGTGATAAATTTGCATGTATAGTTAATTTTGGAAGTTTAAACCATAAATGGGTTTTTGGTTGATTTTGGTGTTAAATCCTTAAATCTTGTAGATTGTGTGGTTTGAGGTTATGATATGGGTTTCTTTTGGTGTTTAATTGTTGGCGTAATGTTGTTGGTGGAGGGGAATGAAGAAAGTATAGGATTATGGGTTTTAGGGTTCGGTTATGGCTTTGAAGAAGAAAGGTTTTTCGTGGATCTGATAGGTGCGGTTGACCGCGGTCCCAGGACCGGTCGACCGGTCATGCCAAAACGAGCTCACTGCTTTCTTTGGTAGGCAAAATCCTTAAGGGGCGGTCGACCGCGGTCCCTTTACCGGCTGACCGGTCCCCTGTTTTTCACTTTTATTTTCTTTAGTTTCTTCTAACTTCTTTATTTTTGATAGGATCTTAGGAACCTTCCTTTGGGAAGTACTTAAGAGTCCTAGCGGGTTGTTATGGGTAGACTAATGTCCTAGGATAAAATGGGATGATTGTGCTTACCCCGAGGGCTAGTTGTTTAGGTTAATGTCCGTTAAATTGGGGATTAACCGAAAGATAAAAATTGGAGATAAAATGTGAAAGTTGAGACTCTTGGGAGATACTCCTTGAAGGAGGCTTACTTTGAGGGTTTATGAAATTTTATGAACTCTTGGAGACTAGTTTGAGGATTATGGTACTTCGGGTCTTAACTATAAATAAAAATATGGCAATAAGAATAAGAAAAACATATGATAATATATGGTATTAATGAGTAAGTACAAATGATTTTGAGAATGTAAAAGTGAAAGTTTTCAAAAGGAAAAAGTAATGATTTTCATAAGTGTTAACTTATGGTTGCACACCTCCCTAAATCGCTATCATAAGGGAAGTTGCGTACGTGTTGTGAAGCCCCCTGACTTATGAACGCAGGGTGGATATAGTCCCTAGGACATATGGGCATTTATTATACTGCGCTGGTTAGGAGATTTTGGGTGTGGTCTTAACTTTTTCGCACGCAATATGGCCGCTTCCCGACATTGGTAGGTTCCCATATTGTCTTGTATAGATAGGACCTAGAAGATGATATCCATTTAGGGGCGCGTCCAGTGGGGAAACCCGTAGGGACGGTCTTAGATTATTAAAGCAATTCATGATAATGAATTGACTTTAATTACATTTCCTGGATAGAAGAAGGGAAATGGGATATATGGTACAAAAGTATTTTTATGCTAATAAAAATGACTTTTGATTTACACTTCCTGGATGGAAGAAGGGAAGTGGGATTTTATGAAAAAGGTTAAAGCATTTTTATGTTAATAAAACTTGCTTTAAAAATGTATTCTTCCTGGATGGAAGAAAGGAAATAAAATTGGTAAAGAAATTGTATAAATGAGATTAATTGGTAAACATTTGATAAAATGTTGTACCATTTATGTATATTCCTAAGAAAGAAATAGGAATGGTACATAAAGAGTTATGAGATTGAAATGGTAAATATTTAATAAAATGTTGTACCATTTATATATATTCCTAAAGAAAGAATTAGGAATTCTGCTTTTAGATGGTAAATGGATTTACTCTTATTTCCGTGAGTAGTTGTAAATGATATGCACACACATATACACATATATTAATTATGTGATTAGGTTCTAATGGATCTCAACGATCAAACTTGCCTAAGTAGTAGTGTATCGGGGGGGGGGGGGGGTTCCTTGTTTGGATTTCGCTTTGCGAGACACCCCACGCACGAATAGGGCATAGTGTTGAGACTGGGAAAATGTTAGCCCTTAGTACTTTGGGTTAATGTCCGTTAAATTGGGGATTAACCGAAAGATAAAAATTGGAGATAAAATGTGAAAGTTGAGACTCTTGGGAGATACTCCTTGAAGGAGGCTTACTTTGAGGGTTTATGAAATTTTATGAACTCTTGGAGACTAGTTTGAGGATTATGGTACTTCGGGTCTTAACTATAAATAAAAATATGGTAATAAGAATAAGAAAAACATATGATAATATATGGTATTAATGAGTAAGTACAAATGATTTTGAGAATGTAAAAGTGAAAGTTTTCAAAAGGAAAAAGTAATGGTTTTCATAAGTGTTAACTTATGGTTACACACCTCCCTAAATCGCTATCATAAGGGAAGTTGCGTACGTGTGGTGAAGCCCCCTGACTTATGAACGCAGGGTGGATATAGTCCCTAGGCCATATGGGCATTTATTATACTGCGCTGGTTAGGAGATTCTGGGTGTGGTCTTGACTTTCCCGCATGCAATATGGCCGCTTCCCGACGTTGGTAGGTTCCCATATTGTCTTCTATAGATAGGCCCTGGAAGATGATATCCATTTAGGGGCGCGTCCAGTGGGGAAACCCGGAGGGATGGTCTTAGATTATTAAAGAAATTCATGATAATGAATTGACTTTAATTACATTTCCTGGATAGAAGAAGGGAAATGGGAAATATGGTACAAAAGTATTTTTATGCTAATAAAAATGACTTTTATTTTACACTTCCTGGATGGAAGAAGGGATGTGGGATTTTATGAAAAAGGTTAAAGGATTTTTATGTTAATAAAACTTGCTTTAAAAATGTATTCTTCCTGGATGGAAGAAAGGAAATAAAATTGGTAAAGAAATTGTATAAATAAGATTAATTGGTAAACATTTCATAAAATGTTGTACCATTTATGTATATTCCTAAGAAAGAAATAGGAATGGTACATAAAGAGTTATGAGATTGAAATGGTAAACATTTAATAAAATGTTGTACCATTTATATCTATTCCTAAAGAAAGAATTAGGAATTCTGCTTTTAGATGGTAAATGGATTTACTCTTATTTTCGTGAGTAGTTGTAAATGATATGCACACACATATACACATATATTAATTATGTGATTAGGGTCTATTGGATCTCAACGATCAACCTTGCCTCAGTAGTAGTGTATCGGGGGGGTTCCTTATTTGGATTTCGCTTTGCGAGACACCCCACGCACGAATAGGGCATAGTGTTGAGACTGGGAAAAAGTTAGCCCTTAGTACTTTGGGTTAACTGGAACATCATCATGATATTGCGCTATCTTTCTTTTAGACTGAGAGGTGAGAAATATTATTGTTAATTGCAAGAGAAATACGCACTTAACTGTCATGCATTTTAGTCACATGGGAATCATATCAACCCGGGCCCTGAGCCATTTATATTTCTTGTTTCTGCATATACTACTTGTCGTACAGGTGCTTTACCACATGGACACCCGTATTTACATTTCCATTCCAGTTGTCAGGGAGCTACAACATATTGCGGATGTTGTAGGTTACTTGTATTAGACACTTCTTTTTATTGTACTCTTGTTATGTTCAGTATATTTATTCGGGCGTGTTTTGCCCAAGGTATTTCACTCATTCATTATAGTGTAAATATTGAATTGTAATACTCGATATACTATTTGTATTGGTATGTTGCCTGACAGCTTATTCGGTGATATTTATTATATTGTAACTCTTTATTCATTGATTTTGATATCCACCGTTTTTACAAAGGGGATTGTCTAAGTGTTTTTCTTTTCTTTTCAAAATTTTAAATTTGACAGTCCATTTTCTAAAATGATTGGTGGTTATCACATACTATTATTTTAGTCGACAGTGATGCTGAGAATGGACCATCTATGATTCCTGTGATTATTAGAGTATTGGGCTGGCCACCTATTATTTTAGTAGGCGGGTTGTCACACTTATATGTAGAGAAAATATAACAATAAGGAACTCAACATCTAAGCGCTTCAGACCAATTACCGGGTCTAGTCCCTGGATTATACGGTATGCTACTAAAGGTTTCACTAATAATAGTGGCAGGCTATGCTGTAAATTAAATTATTGAAACCAAGTTTAATAATATGTATGGTATACTAAAATATTTTAAAACAGTTTAAATCATTGTTCAACAAGATACAGTGGTGTACTGAAATCCAGATAATTTACTAAAATCAAATAGGTCATCACGATTGGGCTGACTTGAGTTTAATCAGATAACATATTGAATCAATATTCACGGTACAATTGAACTATCAAAAGTGTTCATAAATGAGAATACAAGTTCAAGACTATCACACAGTGATATAACAAGCAGTAATATCAAAGACATAAGTTCAATGTATAATATTGAAATAAAACCACCTACTAGTGTTTACGAGCTTTTCGTTGTTATTCATGGATCTTTCGTTGTTGCATTTTAGTTCTCGTAGTTATTTGGCTCGAGTGGGTATATCGGTGTTTGGGTGAAATAGTTCGGGTTTATTATGTCATACATCGTTCGGTAAATATGAATCAAACCTAATTTTTTATTTGGAATCAAGGAAATCAATTTGTCTAAATAAATTGAATAAACAACCATTTAATATTTTATTAAAATATTAATCTAGTCAAATATTCGGCTTAATTATTTTAACAAAATCTCCAATTTATATGAACGTAAAGATATTTTTTTGCCATTGTTCCGATATATGATATTCCAAAAATGTTATTTTCTAAAGTTGGTCCGAGATTATTTTCTTAACCGAACTAATTAAAATATTAATTTTAATCCGACACCGTGTTGATGTTTACTATTCCCCGTCTGCCATATTTGATATTATCCGAGTGTCAAAATTCGATACAGGTAGTATCAAATTACTGTTTGTGACACAATAAAATTAAAATAAAATCGAAAACTGCCTTCCTTATTTGGACAATAAACCAGTTATCAGGCCACTTCCAATATTAGTCAACACAACACAACAATTATTCCCAACATCTGCATAATCATATTTTTAATAAAAATGGCTCGTAATAGCATCTCAGATTATAACGACAAAAGTTCAAGTCGTTTGGTATCGTAATTCGTTTTAAACACATTTTTAAAAGAAAAGTGACAATTTTATTAGAAAAATGACGGCGAGTCCAACTGTATTAAAAAAAATGTACGATTACTCGTACGTGTCGGAATTTTGTGTTTACGAACATTTGTATACATAAATGAGTATAAATAATAAATAGAATTTTTTTGAATTTAAACTACGCTTAGATTATACCCAAATTGAGATTACACTACCCGAACATCCAAACCGAAACGGGATGGAATTCGAACAAAGAAAACAACAATACCAAATAATTTATAATCGAAAATCCACATATATATATATTCACATAATAAGTTAGCTTTGTTTTTGAAAATGTACATATTTTTAACGGTCTAGATCGATGCCACCTCCTTACATATTTTTACACATTTTAATGGTTCAGATCACATCTATTTTCTTTTTACAAACTTACTCCTCAATTATTTGGTTCCCCCTCTTTTTTAATCATTAAACTTCCACTTTAATTCAAAATCTGGGATAATTTAGTAACACTCTCCCTTTCTTCCAATGACACGTTTTCAACCTATTCTCACATCTTTCGACAAACCCATCTGCAGACTCTTTTCATCAAACCACGACATCCCTCTCTCTCTCTCTCTCTCTTTGAATTATGGAACCACCATCTCTCTCTCTCTCTCTCTCTCTTTCTATGCTTTACGAATTTTCTCTCTATGTGTTTTATGTTTTTTTGTAGATATCCGTTCCAGCTCTAGAATTTCTAGCACCACCCTTCGACCAAGGTTTGTGTCTCACACGATTTGGTTAGGATTTTTTTACGGTTTGATTTTTAGGGTTTGCTGATCTATTTTTCTTTTTAGAGATATGATACCACTGGCAAATTATGGAATATTTTCTTTTATCAGACATTGAACTTAATCTTGACAATATTTTTTGTGCTTTTTCTGTTTGAATGGGTTTATATTTGGAATTTTGGTTTTATTTCACTTCTATATTGGATTTGTTTTGCAGATTTCAACATATCGATCTCCGCCAACGATGAAGACCTTATCAGTAAAAAAGATTGGGTCGTTCAGAAATTTGTTAGCCATAGTACTATTGAAACCCCCATTGTTTAAGGGAGGATTAGTAGATCATCTCGGATTAGATCTCTCGCCGTTAGGTATCCTCTACCTCTCTCTTTACGGTTTTACATCTGGTATATTGTATTTTTTTTTTTTTGCTGATTTGGGTAAAAATGAAATCATTATCTGGGTTTATTGTTAGGGAATTTTGGATGTATGGTCTTGGATTTTGGATGTAGGGGTTTTGGGTGTATGGGTTTTTATCTTTTTAAGAAATGATGTGAATTGTTGTGAATAATTTCTAGGTTAATTGTTGTGAATAATTTCTGTAAAGAAATCTTAATTGTTGCAGATGAAATCAAGTTTTCTTTTATTCATGTCTACTAACTTGGGCATTTCTTGCGTCTGTTCATTTTGGATGAAAAAATTACTCAGCTATAATACTTCTGCTCAGTTTTCTTTTCGTTATACGTTACATTTAGTTTTTTGGCCCATGTTCTCTTTTTTTTCTTCCCTTTGCAGGTATAGTCATCAGGTATTCTTCTTTTCATGGATCTTCAATTCGTTATGGGTTTACCCAAGTTGTTCTTTGAGTATAGGCATCATCGTTTAGCTTCGGGTAAGCGAACGGATGTAGCTTCATTTTATATTCAATTTGACCTCATGCTATCATTAGTTAATTAAAGTTTTGATCTAGAAGTGTCATTTTATGTGATGTAGAGCACCTGGAAGTTTCATTAGTTAATTACAATTTTTAAAGTTTTGGTACTATTTTTAAAGTTATGATTTTATTTCGCACTCCAAATCAATCTTACATTTTGTTTTAGTATCAAACTTCGTTACATCTATGAGTGTAAATGTCAGCTCTGATGGAATCACCCTCAATGGATATTATGGGAACCAGCAAAATGTGCAAGGATTTGTATGGTGTTGTTTAATCTTGAAGCGTTGTGCTTTTAATGCTTCAATGGAAGATTATCATAGAAAAATTATGTTTTCAAAGATAATAAATTTCAGTATTGAGGATTCTTAAATGGACTGGATGATGACATTTATGAATTATTTTACTCCAATAATACAGGGGAATTTTGATTTTAGATTTAAAGTTTGTCTGCTTAATTAGTTACTTTATATTTCTTTTCTATGTTTTGTTAAGGGATAATTAAAAGGAACCCTTCGAGATTTGTCTTCGTTGGTGGATTATTGGTAATTTCCTTTTATTTTGAACCTTTTGGTTTTGTTAATTTCTTACTTTTAATTTTATTTGAGCATTCTATAGGTTCAATACATCTTATGTATCAACAGATTAAAAACGTTTAGGTAAAATACACATGATGTTTGTATGAATGTGTTTGAGGTACTTTTTTCAGGGTATTTCATTCTGTGCTCTTTATATTCTTGCTCCTCATGTAACCGGTGTTATCATTTCAGCTTTAAAATTGCATCAATGATGAAGTGGTATATTATTTTTTCTTAAAGTGTATTCTTCTACCGAAGTGGTTTAGATATCATTTACATTTTGAATGGTTTATATATTGTTTACATTTTGAAGTGGTATATGTATTTACCTCAGGTCCTATGAAATACCTAAAAATTGTGAAGTAGATCCTATCTGCGTTATCGTCATAGTAGGCCATTTGAACCATAATAGAGCAACCATATGGGTTGGGCAGGACTGCAACACTTAGAGACTGCAAGTAGGAGCAACAGATATAAAAAAATGGATCCAAGTAGCTACAACAGACCATAAGTAGTCCATAGAAGGGATGTTACTCGAGTAGCAGAAGCAGCAGACCATTGTCCAAGTAGCAGTAGCAGTAGACCATTGTCTGACATTCATTAGTAGCTCACGATCTATCTCATCGCACGATAGACGGGATATTGCTATGTTTAGAAGTGTAGGCTTCCCCATTGTCCCACTGTCATCGAAGATAGATTCTACCCATATGATAGGCCACTTATGCCAACAAGGAGAATGAACAAAACTTAAGCGTGGCAGTGACAATGGGCATTGATTTCAGTTGGGGGCCGAGTAAGGATTTAAAATTTCCTTCGTTAACTATTTAAATTTTGGGAGGCAACATTAATTTATGATTTTAATTCATTTTTTTTCTATTGTGATTTAAGTTATGTTGCAGATATAGGCTTCACTATGACCCATTGGATAATCTAAACCTGATTATCGTTTCCCACAAGCTAGACTTGCTTGTTTTCCTCATGAAGTGGTTCAAGTTGATCGTCGAACAGTTTGAGTCGAGAATGCAATTGGGAGAGGAGGGTCATTATGGACTGGCAGTCCACCACACGTGAAGTACCAAGCGAAAATTACACACACACGCACACACACAAACATGCACACACGAGCCCCCTGCCCGTCCCCTCCCCTCTTCCCCACTCACACGCACACACGCGCACACAAACTGCATACACGCACACATGCGCCCCCTGCCCCGTCCCCTCCCCCTTCCCCATGCACACACGCGCACACAAACACACACACAAACACGCACACACGCGCCTCCTTCCCGACCCCTCCCCCCTTCTCCACTCACACACGCACACACGCGCACACAAACACACACACAAACACATGCTGCAATATGCATATATTCACTGCATATATGCATACATGAACACACGCACAAACGCGCCCCCTGCTCCGTCCCCTCCCCCTTCCCCACTCACACACGCACACATAAACACACACACAAACACACACACACGCACCCCCTTCCCATCCCCTCCCCCTTCCCCACTCACACGCACACAAACACACGCATGCACACACTCTACAATATGCATATATGCATACACGCACACGCGCGCCCCGTCCCCTCCCCCTTCCCCACTCACACACGCACACACGCACACACACAAAAATCACAATCTTTTAGGAACACTTTATGTAACGCTTTTTAAATTTTTTATTTCATAAAAATGTTTCAGTTTAAGTAAAATTACCATTCTACCCATTTATTTCTGAAATGACTTTTTACTCCATTTTCAGAAGTTTTAATTTCTACCCAAAACACTATTAAGTCACCTACAATAACTTCTAAAGTGTTTTAACACATTAACAACTTTTTTAATCTTGGAGTAATATTCTTCTTATTTGGAAACACCTTTATGATTAGGCTCAATTTCTTTCGAATTTACCCCTTCAATTTGGAAGCTTTTATTATCTCGAATAGCGTAAAATGAGTGCAATTATCGCATTGATTTGATAATAACTCCTTCTTACAAGTACATCCAGTTTTGTGTATTTCTCACGAGTTTTGCAGGTATTTGAATTATTGAGAAAGAAAGAAACTGAAAGAGCAATGAATAAATTCGAAGGAGGAAAGTCAAAGGGAAATTTTGTAAATTTCTAACCTTCGCCCGAAATTGAAGCCAACTAGAAAGTTGAAGAGAAATCAATCTTAAAACAATGGAAGTAACGGTAAGATAATCCGACCTACGGTGAACAAGTTACGAGGACTTGAAGTTGAGAAGAATCAAGAGAAAGATCCCTGCATAGAAATACAAGGCAATACCGACCTTTTTCCAAAAAATGATCTGGACCTGGCTCTAAAAAACCCTTTGGATGGAAAAGCAAGGTGATCCGGACCGCCCCTGGGTGACCGATTCAGACCGCCCTGGTAAAAGATTCGTTGTAAGGAAAAGGGATGTGATCCGGACCTTTTTCCAGAAAAGGATCCGGACCGCCTCAAGCTAAGGAACGTTGGTCCAAAATAGGGACCCATCCGGACCGCTTACCCCTACCAGTCCGGACCGCATTGGATTTTTTAAAAAAAATCTTTGCTTACATACTGTGCAGTCTACGATCCCTCATATGTGTAATACTTAGGCGTACTAAAGACTAGGTTCATTTAAGGTCCTAATTCCAAATATAGTATCCTACGAAGTGAATTGCTATGGTGTGGGGGATTGCAACCCGGCTTATTTTTCTCATTTCATAGTTAAAGTCTTAGTCAAATTGTCATCATCTTTCCACTTAATTAGAGTAGTTGCATTTCATTTACTCATAATCTCATTAGTTAAGTATTTTCCAATATGCATCTAGTTATAATTTTTTCGTATTCCAATCATTTTTTCTTTCTTTTTAGAGTCAAGGCTAGGATTTCTTAATCTTTCCAACGTCGTCACGATTTCATTCATCATGTTTCCCTGAGGATCGATACCCTACTTATCAGATTATTACTTAAGCGACAGGTTTGCACTTGAGCCTAAATGGCACGCACACTAGACACAATTGTGGTCACGTTAAGTTTTTGGCACCGTTGTCGGGGTATCTAGGTAGACTTCGGTTAGATCGAGTAATCCTGGAACTTTGACCAAAAAATCCAAAAACAAATATATAAAAAAATCATCATCTCTCAAATGCCTTTAATGCAAAATCATGAACATACTCAAACTCCTCACAATACTCCAACAAGAATCCACGAAAACCCAATTGTTGAGTATGACTCTGAAAGCCCCAACACACCTCGCGTTCCACAATTATGGGTTCCACTTCCTACTCATGATCACTCTATAGGTAGCTACCCCCTGAGTCAAACATCAAGTCACATATCTAGGAAACCGAGTGTGTACACTGAGTCATTTGAAGAGAGCACGATCGTAATGTCTGATGCAGCGAGTTTCGGTACTAGAGAGGGAGATTTACCCTATCATCCCATGAAAGATTTATTTTTTTCCCGAGAGGACTGTCACCCCTGGTTGCATTTTACTTTCGTATAATGTCGGGCACTTCCACTTTCGCAATAGGATGATACAAATTCTCCCTACGTTTTATGACATGGATTTGGAGAAACCATACTTGCATATCCGTGAGTTCGAAGAGGCGTGTGGCACATTTAGTGATCAATCTTGCACGCAGGATACCATTCCCCTAAAGATTTTTCCTTTTTCCTTGAAGGATAAAGCCAAGACCTGGCTATGGTCTTTACCCCCGAACTCCGTAACTTCTTGGAAGGAAATGCAGTCTAAGTTTATCTCAAAATTCTATCCACAGCACAAGACCAACCCTGCCAAAAATCAAATCCAAGGTTTCCGATAACACAATAATGAGTCCTTTGATAGGTGTTGGGAATGTTTCTAAGATTTAATAAGTGCATGCCCCCATCATGCTTTTGACAAGCACCTAGTGATATATTACTTCCATAATGGGTTGACAGTAGCTTCCAAATAACTTGTGCAAACAATGTGTGAAAGACCCTTTTGGGATTTAAACTCCTGCGATGCCGAGGCCCATCTTATGTATGTCGCAGAGACTACTCAAGCATGGGATACATTTGATCCCAATACCCAAGCCCAGCCTAGACAACCATCTATCACTCCAACTGTATCCGCTCTATACCATTTGGATAGTAATACCTTAATATACCGTCGATTCGTTCAGTTTTAGAGAGATATGAAAGAGTGGTTTGATGGTCAGTTGAGAGACATCTCTGGATCCAGCCGTGGGTCGAAAGAAAAGTGTGTGCTATCTATGAGGCGGGTCATTCCACAAAAGCATGCCCGACGATTTCTGCCTACAAGGCCATGCACACTGAGCAGGTAATGCTATAGGAGGATTCAAGGGAAATTTTAATGTCCCGTTTGGGAACTCGTACAGCCCTCCATGGAGAAACCATCTTGCTTTCAACTATGGACAACCCCAAGCTGCAATGAACCCACATTCACCGGCTGTCCCACCTCCACCACCTCCTTAATTTCAGAAAGCACTGCCTCCTTCATCTCCATATGTATCTCCACCTCGAAGGACTCTCGAGGATACAATAAACCAATTCATAAATTCTCAAAGTGTAAATAATTCTAGATATGAACGCATGTTTGCCGACATACATTCGAACGTGTCCAAGATGCAATCCTCGTTGAGCATCCAAGAGAAGGGCAAATTTACTGCCCAGGGCCAAAGACCTCCCCAAGGTCAAACTAGTGTTAGCTCCACATCCACCGAACATCAAGATCAGTGTCAAGATGTAACCACTCTTCGTAGTGGGAGAGTTGTTGATTTATCACCTCCCCCACATGACACTTTGAAAGACAAGGAGAATTTGCCCGGCACGAAAGAGGCCAAATATATTCCCTTAAACGAGAGTGAAAGGAAAACACTAATGATCCTGAGGTGGTAGTAAAGTCACCCTCCGCTACGCCATTTCCTTAAAGATTGGTTCCTGCCCATAAAAGGACCATAAGTGATGAAGTGCTAGAAGTCCTTAAAAACGTGAAGTTGAACTTACCTTTCCTCGAAGTAATACAGCAAATTCTAGCCTATACAAAAGTCATAAAAGACTTATTGACTGTCAAGAGGAGGACGAAGGTAAAGAAAAACGTGTTCCTAGCACAAAATATGAGCACGGTTCTTCTTACTGTTCTCCCACCTAAATATAAAGATCCGGGTGCACCCACCATTTCCTGCACCATTGGAGAGAATAAATTTGAAAAGACTTTACTCGATTTGGGGGCGAGTGTCAATATCCTCCCTTATTCAATTTATAGGAAACTTGATTTGGGTGATCTTAAGCCCACAAGGATCACTCTCCAATCAGCAGATTGAACCATGAAGATATCGAGGGGTATAGTTGAGGACGTGATAGTCCAAGTGGACACTTTCTACTTCTAGGTAGATTTCGTTATTTTGGACACAGAGCCCTCCTTCGCCTCGAAAAATCATATTCCCATCATTCTTGGATGCCCATTCTTAGCTACGTCTAATGCATTAATCAATACTATAAATGGGCAAATGCAACTCATTTTTGGGAATATGAATTTAGAAAAAAACATCTTCAACATAGCCCAACAAGCAGGGGAAGAAGATGATCTTCACGCAGTGAGCGTAATTGATGAGATCATAGGAGAGAACTTTGAGGAAAATTATAGTTGAGACGCCTTAGAAACGTGCCTACTTTCTAGTCATGAGAGTGAGAGAGCTTATACCGAGTTTGAGAGGGAGATAGGAGAGTTGAGAGGCTTACTCGATGAGAGAGCGTTGGACGAGGTTGCGCGAGATGTTAATTGGGTTTCTCAATTCGAAGAATTACAACTAAGGGAGGAACACATGGTTCCCTCAAGCGACACATTCCCGACTCTCGAGTTGAAGAAACTACCTTCCAATGTTAAATATGCTTTCCTAGGCGAAAGTGAGACATTTCCTGTTATTATCTCATATAGCTTAGATTAAGAGCATGAGGGTAAACAATAAAATATTTTGAGGAAGAACCAAAGTGCTTTTGGTTGGTGTATAGCTGATTTAAAGGGGATAAGACCTTTGATTTTCACCCATAAGATTCACCTCGAGGAGGATGTTAATCCCTCGAGACAAATGCAAAGACGACTAAACCCCATAATGAAAGATGTGGTGAGGGCTAAAATTATAAAGTTGTTGGATGCCGGGATTATCTAGCCAATATCGGATAGCAAGTGGGTGAGCCCCATTCAAGTCATACAAAAGAAGTCGGGTATGACAGTGATTGAAAATGACAAGCGAGAGTTATTTCCCCAATGTACCACCATTGGATGGCGCATTTGCATTGATTATCGGAAACTCAATGCGGTAACTAGGAAAGACAATTTCCCATTACCATTTATAGATCAAATGCTTGAAAGAGTTGCAGGCCACCCTTACTATTGCTTCCTAGAGGGTTATTCCGGATATAACCAAATTGAGGTAGATGTAATTGATCAATAGAAGACAACTTCCACTTGTCCCTTTGAAACATTTGCCTACAAACGTATGCCATTTGGCTTGTGTAATGCACCAAAAATATTTCAAAGGTGCATGTTGAGCTTATTCAATGACATGGTTGAGAGAGGGCTTGAGGTGTTTATGGATGACTTTAGTGTTTTTGTCACCTCTTTCGACTTATGTCTAGACAATCGTGAGAAAGTATTAGTTCGATGTGTAGAAAATAACCTAGTGCTGAATTGAGAGAAATGCCCTTTCATGGTAACTGAGGGTATAGTTCTTGGCCATATCGTGTCTTCCAATGGGATCAAGGTTGATAGAGCAAAAATAGATGTCATTGCTTACCTACCCCCGACAAAATCTCTAAAAGACGTGCGCTCTTTCTTGGGCCACGCGGGATTTTATAGAAGGTTCATTAAGGACTTTAGTGGCATCGCTAGACCCTTAAGCAATTTTCTTATGAAAGACACCCCATTCGAGTGGACGGAAGCATGCCAAAGTGCTTTTGAAAAACTGAAAAACATGCTTGTGTCCTCTCCCATCATGCAAGCTCCGGAATGATCCTTACCATTCGAGCTTATATGTGATGCTAGCGATTATGCGATAGGGGATGTTTTGGGCCAAAGAAAAGACAACAAGGCTCATGTCATCTACTATGCTAGTCGGACTCTTACAAAACCACAACTCAAATACTCCACCACGGAGAAGGAATTTCTAGTGGTATTTTTTTATCTAGACAAGTTTCGGTCCTATCTTAGCGGTTCCCCCATCACTTGTTTCACCGACCACACAACCTTAAAATATCTACTTGCGAAAAAAGACACAAATCCACAGCTCATAAGGTGGATCCTACTCCTACAAGAGTTTAACCTCTCCATAAAAGATAAAAAGGAGTAGAAAACATCATTATCGATCACTTATTACGGCTTTCTTCTGACGTACCTAGTGATCCCCGTAGATGAGTATTTTTCGGATGAGCAATTATTTTCCACCTCTTTTTTGCCCTGGTTTGTGGATACAGTGAACTATCTTGTCACGAGAGTCGTCCCTCCCGATTGGACACCGCAAGATAAGAAGAGGTTCATCACTTGGTCGCGCATGTTCTTCTATGATGATCCATTCCTTTTCAAATATTGCGCTGACCAAATCATCTAAAAATGCGTACCGAATGATGAAATTCTGAAAGTCATTCAATTATGTCATTCAGAAGCATGCGGAAGTCATTTTTTCATGAAAAAGGCAGCCAAAAAAATTATCCAAAGAGGTTTATATTAGCCCACAATGTTCCGGGATGTTAAGAATTGTTGCGAATCTTGCGACAGGTGTCAACAGATGGGTGAGATTACCCGACTAGACATGATGCCATTAGCCTCGATTCTCATCATTAAGGTTTTGGATTGTAGGGGTATTGACTTCATGGGCCCTTTTCCCCTGGCCTTTGACTATCTATACATCCTAGTCGCGGTAGACTATATTTGTAAATGGGTGGAAGCTATAGCTACTAAGATTAATGACAATAAAGTGGTGATAAAGTTCCTACAGGAAGACATACTTTCTCGCTTCGGTGCACCAAAAGCGATAACAAGTGATAACGGCACGCACTTTTACAACAAGTCATTTGAGAAAATCATGAAAAAGTATGATGTCGTTCACAAGGTTGAAATGACATATCACCCATAAACGAATGGGCAAGCCTAATTGGAGAATCGTGAGATCAAAAACATCCTTGAGAAAATTGTCAATCCTAACCGGAAAGATTGGTCCCTCAAGTTGAACGATTCCCTATGGGCCTACCACACTACATATAAGAATCCACTCGGAATGTCCCCGATCCTCTTTCTATATGGAAAACCTTGCCATCTTCCTGTTGAATTAGAGCACAAAGCGTATTGGGCCATCAAGAGGTTAAATTATGATATGGATAAAGCCGGTGAAGCTCGAAAGCTTCAACTGAATGAGTTAGAGGAGATACTCAATGATGTGTATGAGAATGACAAGATTTCAAAAGAAAAGATGAAACTCGCACATGATAAAATTATTCGACAAAAAGAGTTTCAACCCGGACAAAAGGTACTCCTCTATAACTCCCGGCTTCATCTATTTTTGGGTAAATTGTTGTCCCATTGGATAGGCCCATTCGTTGTTAAGACCGTGTTTCCCCAAGGAGCTGTGGAACTAGATGATCCAAAAAGGGGGAACACATTCAAGGTCAATGGACAACACCTAAATCCCTATTTATAGGTGTGCGTAGAGGATGTCGACACCATTTTTTTGACGGAACCCGTCTACGAGGCAGAGTGAGCAGCAATTGAGAGGTCGTCGCACCCCTGATGCGTATGGGGTGATTCTTTTGTACATTTGTTAGGTGTAAATTAGGATAGGATAGGTAGGTTCACTATATGGGTGTCTTGTACATTCGTAGGTAGCAAGCATACACTTTGAGACCACATCGGGATTCGAAAATGAGGATGAAATAGATATTAGGGTCATAATTGAGTCGCAAGTAGGTGGGAGAGCCGTTATTAAACAAAAGAGAGTCAAAGTTGAAGCAGAAAGAAGTTGTGTCAAAAAAAGGCGTGCGATCCAGACCACCCCTGAACACCCGGTCTGGACCTCCTTTGAAGAATTTCAAAATAAAAATAAGCATGACGATCCGGACCACCCCTTATTTTTCTTTAACTCTTCTATAGGTTCAACCCTCCTGCCCCAATCCATTCTCTACCCTCCAAATCGTCCCCCCCCCCCCCCCCCAAACCATTTCCCACCCAAAATACACCCCCCTCCTTTTCCCTCCATCTCCTTTCCCTCCAAAACCGTTCCTTCCCACCTCCACAACCACCTATAAATACAAGACCTAACCCCTCCCATCACTCCCATAACCATTTTTCTCAATCAATTTCCCCTCTTTCCTCTCTTAAATACCTCTGCCCACATACTCTCTCACTCCATGGCTGACCAACACCGCCCCACTAAATACGACTTCGTCAGTATCAGCCCCTATGGCTATTGCTCCGACCAAGAAGCGCGGTGGTGCAAGGCCTTATTTTGGCTTATACGCAACCTCCAAATAGAGCAGACAATTAATTGGGACGAGCTACCCAATTCTGTCACCACCCTCTTTACTCCTAAGGGTTGGCGTTGTTTCCTTCATGAACCCTACAACAAAGTGTGGGCCGATGAGGTCTATGGGTTCTACAACTCACTAGTCCGCAATAGAGACTTCTTCGTCAAAGCACATGTGCGAGGCCAACGCATCCCCTTCTCTATACAGACCCTTTTCGAGAAGCTTGTTGAAAAAGATGTCCCCAATCCCACCAATTTCATCTACCCCAATGTGTCCCAGCCACTCGAAAAAGACGTCCTCATTGAACGTATAGCACCCAGGGAAGTTTGGGGCACAGGTGTGTTTCGGGTCGACCGGATGAGTGAAAAAGCGCGTCTCACATTTCAAATCGTGTGCGCCAATATTCCTCAAAATTCTAATGATTCCTGCATGCGACCCCGGCAGTCCACACTGGTGTACCACCTCTTTGACCTCTCTTCCTCCATTAATCTGGCCCATATCATAATTTGCGAGGTTTCTTTTGCGGCGTTGGATGAAAAGGGCATCACTCCCCTTCCTTATGCCCGACTTATTACTTCCATTCTAGCTGATTACCTCAATGAGCCACATATTGGTTCTCTCTAACTCCCTACCCCATTTGAGCAAGGTATCCGGACCAAAAGTTAGTGCCAAAGGGCCGTTTTACGCACACGAGCGGCTGATGCGGCAGATTCGGAGGAAGAGGCCGAAGAGGCCAACGTGGAAATGGGCGACCAAGGGGTGGGATCCGATTCGGCCGAAGAGGATTATGACTTTAAGCTACCCTATAACGATATGGAGGCATTCCTAACAGCATTGGAGAACAAAGTTGATGGGTTCATCTCGCAATACCTAATGAATACGAGCATGATGCATAGGCTTCAAGCTCACATGTACGAACTCAATTTCGGTGGGCCGCCTCCTAGCTACTTTAATGATCCGTATGACCCAAGCGCACCAGGAAGCTCCAATCCCCCTCCCTAGTGAATCATGTGTGTGGTGTTTGTGGCCGTGTAATTTGGTTGGGTTGTTTTTAATGCTTGTATTCTTTCTTTTCTTTCCATGTACCACAGTCATTATCAATGAAAATCGGCATTTTCTTTATTTGCTTGTTTTACTTCTCTCACTCTTATTTTTCTTTATTTAGCTTTTAGTCCTTTTGATTGAGGACAATGCAAAAGTCTAAGTTAGGGGGGGTGACGAGTGCATATTTCTACAACTTCACAAATTTTCAAAATGCCAAAAAAAAATTGAAAAACCAAAAATATTTTTCTTCAAAATAAATAAATATTGGAATTCAAAATTTTCAAAAATATCATTCAAATTCAGTTTAAAGTCTCAAATTGTAAAAACATTGTACACATAGCCGGAATTGACCAAAGATGGAAATTGAGTGAACATAGATGACTTAACAAATATATGTGGAGATTAACCAACCCGGTGAGATTCGAGCCTTTCATTTTTGTGACTTTATAAATCAATCCGAGTTAAAGGGTTAACTCAAAGTTCTAATTCAGCATTTAATAATTCGTCGCGATATCAATCACCCTTGTTTTGATCGGTTATGGGAATAGTCTGTAATGTTGTCTTAAAAAAAGCACTAAATAAATCTCTAAATTAATCTCGAGACGCATATGGTAAAATAACTCGCATTTGGACAATGAAGTAGGCTCTCGTTTGTTTACCCAAAAATAATGGCCAGATAAAGTTGGGGAAAAGTATCCCTTTTTGCAACCTAATTTGAGCCGAATAAGTTTTTCCCTTTTCGTTTGACAACCTGAAAAATCCCAATTGGTCTGAAATTGTGAAAGTTGATAATCCCAGAAACTAAGCCCGGAAAGTGCATAAATAATAGAAATGCTCAACAAAAAGAGCAAGAAAAGAAAAGCGTGAAAAATAGAAAAAAATAGAAAAATCAGAAAAAATTTGAGCAAAAGCTCGGAAAAGCACTAATGGACATCTTAAGAAGATTTTCCAATTCTGAAATTCTTAACCCATTTCCTTGTACCCATTAAACCTTAAACCCGAAAAAGTCCTAACCAATTCCAAATTACGAAATTGGTTACTGCATGGAGAGCTAAAACACAAAAAGATAAGAAAAGAGACTAAAAGTGTGAATTAGAGGACATGTTATCATTTCCTTACCGTAATCCGATGATGAGATCCATTTACCATAGAATTATGCCTTTCTATTTGTGTATGTGAACTTGGTTATAATATATTTACTCTTTATATCACGCAAATCGAGAGGGCCACACTTCTGAGAGATTCGTTTGTGAGAGCATCCCGCGAGATTTTGAAATCAAAACGAATTTTTGGATAAGTAATGTAATGGTCAACTGGTGTAAATTCGAGGTTAAATTTCAGGCTTCGCACACACGCACTATGATTTGAGACACTTGAACATGAATTGATGATGACTATTTTCTGAAGAAGTTTGAATTATATAATTTTTGCATATTTTGAGTTTTCTTTGAGTCGAATTTTGTGGGTATATTCCCTGCAAACCCTTACGAGACATAACTTGTCCCACTAGGGTGACCTAGGGGTTTAAAGGCTTATTGCATACGCTCAATGCAATCGCTTGCCCGCGAAAGTGGTAATCTATCCAAATAAAATGAAATTTTTAAAGAGTTGACCCATAGTTACATTATTTTACATTGCTCGGGACGTGAAAAGTTCTAAGTTAAGGGGGTTTGATTAGGCTCAAATTCTTTCGAATTTACCCCTTTAATTTAGAGGCTTTTATTGTCTCGAATAGCGTAAAATGAGTGAAATTATCGCATTTCTTTGATATTAACTCCTTCTAATAAGTACATATAGTTTTTTGTATTTCTCATGAGTTTTTGCAGGTATTTATAGTATTGAGAAAGAAAGAAACTGCAAGAGCAATGAATAAAGTCAAAGGAGGAAAGTCAAAGGGCAATTTCCTAAATATCCAGCCTTCGCCCGGAATTGAAGACAATTAAAAAGTTGAAGAGAAATCAATTTTAAAAATAATGGAAGAAATGGCAAGATAATCCGAGCTACGGTGAACTAGTTACGAGGATTTAGAGTTGAGAAGAATCAAGAGAAAGATCCCTGCATAGAAATACAAGGCGATCCGAACCGGGCTCTAAACAACTCTCTGGATGGAAAAGCAAGGCAATCCAGAACACCCCGGGCGACCTATCCGGACCGCCCTGGTAAAAAAATTAGTGTAAGGAAAAGGGGTGCGATCTGGACCTTTTTTTAGAAAAGGATCCGGACCGCCTCAAGCTAAGGAGTGCTGATTCAAAATAGGGACTGATCTGGACCTCCTACCCCGACCGGTCCGGACCGCATTGGATTTATTCAGATTTTTTATATACTTTCTCAAAGTTGTAATGGAGAAAAACTCTTGTAATTTTCATGGCCATTTATTCAGATCAGTTGTCTAATATAGGGAGTTCGATTTTTAGGTGAGCTAAGTAGGAGTAGAGGGTTTTTGTAGTCAAAACCCCTAATTTTCAATAAGAAGTATTGCTGTTAGGATTCAAGCTTTTAATTTTTGAAATTCAAGTAACAATTTTCCTTTTATTTTTTACTGCTCATTATTTTTAGTTGATGGTTTCAAATTCGAAATTCTCTTTTCAATTAGTTTCTTTAAAGTTAATGTTCCCTTATTTAAAAATCATGTCTTTCTCTAAGTTAATTGTGTCTAGCTAGTTTTCTAAGGGTTGGGGTGCATGAACCCCACCCGATGTAATTCACGATAATGGAAATAGACTTTTGAATTAAAATATTAGATGAATCGTGGTGCATAACTCGTGCAACCGTCGTAGAACATTTGATCTCGTTTGCCCTAGGTAATCGGGATGCTTAGGAGTGCGATGCGTGTATTGGTTAATACGACACCACTTTACTCGTCCTTTGCTTCCATACTGTGCGGGCTACGATCCCTCATTTGTGTAATAGTTAGGATTACTAAAGACTTGGTTCATTTAAGGTCCTAATTCCGAATCTAGTATCCTACTAAGTGAATTTCTAGGGTGTGGGGGATTGTAACACGACCTATTTTTCTCATTTCATAGTTAAATTCTTAGTCAAATTGTCATCAGCTTTCCGTTTAGTTAGAGTAGTTTCATTTTATTTAGTCGTAATCTCATTGGTTAAGTATATTCCAATTTGCATCTAGTTATAATTGTTTCGTATTCCCAATCATCTTTCCTTTCTTTTTAGAGTCAAATCTAGGATTTCTTAATCTTTCCAACGTCGTCATGATTTCTTTCGTCCTGTTTCCCTGAGGATCGATACCCGACTTATCGAATTATTACTTGAGCGACAGGCTTGCACTTGAGCCTAAATAGCACGCACACTGAACACATTTGTGGTTGCGTCACTTTACCTCCTTAATTCTTTTTCTTTTTACAATTTTATAAGTGGTCATCTTCTACAACATTACTAAATTATACACACTAGGTTTCCCATATTTAACCATTAGCACTTATTTAACACCTTTATTATAATGCTCGCATTTTGTATTATGTATGGATAAAATGAAAATTTCATTGTAGGATAACTTTCTTATTGGAATAGAAATAATTGTAAATGTCTTTCAAGAACCTTAGGGCTAGGGCTAGAGGAATTTATCAAAGGGTTGCGGTGATTTCAAAATTCACCTATAGGAATTTATGACAAACTACATAGTTTTATATGCTAAAAAAATGAAACTTTCTTTTGATTATTGAAGTAGGAGTGTTACATTATTGATAGGAATGGTGAGGCCCTATTATATATTCACAGCGATTTAAGATCAAGAATCATTCATAAAAAAATGAGTGCAGGTAACATATTTTTGATGAGGTGCTGAAACTAAAAATTTCAAAGTTTATCATTGAAAGAATTGCAGAGGAAATCAAGATCAATCCAATTGGAAGTTAGTAAGTAGATAATCATTTCTTTATGCACTATATAATTGTTGAGATAATTTTAATACTTTAATGTGGGTTTACATATTAAGTAGCAATTGTATTTCGGCTTCTATTCTGATTGGGCTAATTAAGTGATATAATTAGTAGAGCTTGATAAGAAATCTAAAATGAGTATGGGCTTTATAATGTGTGGTTATCCAAGAGTGACCTATTGTTTACTCAAGATTCACCTAATTTTAATTTATGGGGTTCTAATTAGATGCCTATATAAAGAATGGTTTTGGTCCCCAAGGCTAATGACGTCAAATACTCTCCTCCTCATTTTCCATCATTGAGAGAAAACTCATGGAGAGAGAGGGATTGGTCTAGGTAAGACCTTTAACCCCCAATTCTCAATCACCACTATGGATTGAGATAAACAATTCTAGCAACTTTATCATGTAATCTTAATAATCAAATATATTGATATTGCAAATTTTATGCCAAAAAGTGGTATCAGAGCTTCTTCATATTAGATTATGTGGATTAATTTTGTGATTATAATTTTGGAATAATTTTATTAGAATTCTCATACATATAATCAGGTGACAACCCATATGGCTTTTAGAATTATATATAGAATTTTAGGTATGATTTCTGATGCTTTGTTTTTAATCATAATCCCAAAATTGATTAACAGTTGATATAAGTTAAAAAGGTGTGATCTTGCATGAAAATTGTTGGAATTTGGATTTAGAATTAAGGATCTGAATTATTCTTGATGAAAATTTTGTAAATACCACTAATTGATATGATTTTGGGTGAAAATAGATGTAAAATTATGTACTATTACATTTAGGATTGTTAGGTAGGTTTAAATAATATTGTATGTTCACATGATTGATGGGAGGAATGAAAAACCCGTAAGTTTTTATCTCGCTAGTCTGGGGAACTTAACCGGTTCGCTAAGTAGGAGTGAACCGGTTCTTTGGGCAGGGATATCCCAATTTTTTGCTCCATCAAAAGTGTTTGATTCATGATGGATTTATATGAATTGATAAATTAAGATCATATGTTTTCTAAAAGATTTGAATTCATGATATTTTTTGGAGGAACCAGAGCCATGCTCCTATTTATGGTATTTTATTAATACCCTTCTGCCTTATATCTTAAAATAAATTAATTGAAGTAATACGTTGCCAAAAAATCTTTAATGTGTAGATTAATCTATTTTGAATTATTAAGATGTGTGTGTTTATTATTTATGCGATAAGTGATCAACCCAAAGGAAGGTTGTTAATTGGCCAAATAGTACATATACATGTGAAAATAAATGTGTGACGATTATAAAGTTTCCATATGGACAATAAATCGGCCCAACTGAAGGTCGTTGTTAGATCGGATTTATCATTAACATTTGATTTCTGCACTAAGAGTATCACTTACAAGTTGATGTTTATGTCCAAAGACTAAACGCTAATGTTGTTATAGGTATCTTGAAATAGGGACCACCATTACAGTTGCATAAAATTTATGTCTTGCATTTATTCTTTTGATATATCTTGACATGAATTTTAATTTCAGCTTATGAAATTCATTTGTTCTCTAAATTCAGTTACTTCTTTTGCTACTAATATCACTACCAACATCAACTCAATTCTTGTGCTTAGTGGAACAAGCTTCAAAAACTGGAAAGAGAACATTCTGATAGTTCTCGGTTGCATGGATTTAGACATTGCACTAAGGAAAAAACAACATGTTCCTCTTATGAAGAAAGGTTCCGTTAAGGATAAAGAAAACTTTGAAAAGTGGGATCATTCTAGTCGATTAAGTCTAATGATGTTAAAGCGCGATGTTCCAGAAGCATTCAAGGGCGGTATGTCCGATGAGGTAACTGCTAAGGGTTTCCTACTAGAAATTAAAAATCATTTTGCAAAGAAAAGGCTGAGATAAGTACACTTGTAGTTAACAAATGAGGTATAAAGGTAAAGGAAACATGATGGAGTATATTATGGAGATGTCTAACATCGCTTCAAAATTTAAGGACCTAAAGTTATAGTTGTCTAATGACTTGCTCATGTATCTGGTAATAATTTCCCTTCCTGCACACTACGGAAGTTTATAGTTAGCTATAATACTCAAAAGGAAAAATGGACTCTTAATGAGATAATTTCCTATTATGTCAAGAACATGACAGATTGAAGCGAGAAAAGAAAATAATAAGTACTCATATTACATCTACCTTAAAGAATAATAAGCGAAAAGGGAATAATAATAAGAAAAGTATAGTATGAACATCACAACCCAAAATTCTACAAAAGAAGAAGGATCCAGAATTGACCTGTTTATTTTATAACAAAACCTAGGCATGTGAAGAAGGATTGTTCCATGTACATTGCATGGCGTGTAAAGAAAGGTACACTTCTCACTTTGGTTTATTCTAAAGTTAATTTTGCTTTTGTACCTAGTTATACTTAGTGGGCAGATTCTGGTGCTCTACTCATGTAAGTATGTCTATGCAGGGTTGTCTGTGGAGGCAATTGCCAATTGATGCTAAAAGATTCATCTATGTGGGCGATGGAAAAACAGGTCCAGTTTAATTGGGACCTTCTGATTATCTTTTGAGACTGGTCAATTCATTCAATTATGAGAGACTTATGTAGTACCAACTTTCAGACGGAATTTGGTTTTTATTTCTATTTTGGACAAATATGGTTTTTCTTCTTCATTTGGAAATACTAAAGTCGGTATTTTTCTTAATTCCACTTGTTGTTATTGGTTCTTTAATTGAGATATTATATATATTGAATATGAGTGCTTTATTTAATGAAACCTTGTAAACAACTACAAGAGGCACAAAACATAAATTGACCAATGAGAATTCCGTCACCTTATGACATAAATGTTTAGGTCATATCTCCAAAAGGAGAATTGAAAGGCTTTTGTCGGACGGAATACTTGAACCCCTTGATTTAATAGACTTTGATGTTTTTATTAGGTATATAAAGGAGAAACACAGATATTTGTGGTTCATTCCCTATAACTTCTTCAAATGGTCAACAGTATTTTATCACTTTTAGAGACGACCATTCTCGTTATGGGTACTTATATTTAATTTATGAGAAGTTCAAATCCTTGGACGTTTTTAAGGTCTTCAAAGTCGGATTTGAAAATCAACTAGGCGAGAAGATAAAAATTGTCAAATCTGCTCGTGGTGTTGAATACTATGGAAGATATAATGGATCAGGTGAACAACGTCCAGGGCCTTTTACCAAATTCCTAGAAGAATGTGGTATCGTCCCACAATATACAATGCCAGGGCAGCCTTGCATGAATAGTGTTACTGAAAGACGAAACAAAACACTTAAGGATATGGTAAGAAATATGATTAATCATTCTTCTTTGTTAGAATCACTCCGAGGAGACGCACTTAAGACTGCATCATATGTTCAAAATAGAGTACCTAGTAAAGTGGTAGCTAAAACCCCTTATGAACTATGCATAGGCCCAAAGCCCACCATTATGAATTTACAAATTTGGGGATGTCCAACTAGAGCAAGGCCTTATATACCAAATGAAAAGAAACTGGACTCAAGAACTATTAATTGCTATTTAGTTAGGTATGTTGAACGGTCGAGAGGTTTCAAGTTCTATGATCCCTCAACTAAGTCCTTTTTCGAGATGGAAAATTCCAGATTTCTTGAGGATGTTGAGTTTGAGGGGGAAGATACAGTTAAAAATAAGAATGTTGTCTTTGAAGAGGAAACAACTCCCCTTCCGAACATTGTTATAGAAAATGATAATCCTGCTAACAGTGTTCAAAAAGACAATAATGAAGACTTCCCTACTCAAAATCATACAGTTTCTCTTGAAGAGCAAACTCAATAACCTCAGGAGGAAGTTCCACTAAGGTGATCCACTAGAGAAAGAAGAAGTGCAATTTTAAGTGATTACATTATTTTTCTTCAAGAGCATGAGTTTGACTTAGGGTTAACAGAAGACGATCCAATTAGCTTCCAATGAGTAAAACAAAGTACCAATTATCAAAATTGGATTGGTACCACAAATGATGAGATGAAATCCATAAGAGATAATGACGTTTGGGATCTTATCAAGTTTCCTGAAGGTGCGAAGCCCATTGGTTGTAAATAGATATTTAAAACCAAACGAGATTTTAAGGTCACTGTTGACAGATATAGGGCATGTCTAGTCGTAAAGGATTTCACTTGAAAGGAATGCATTAACTATAATGAGAGTTTCTCTCGAGTTTAGACGAAAGACTCCTTCAGGACAATAATGTCATTTGTAGCTCATTTTGATTCAGAGCTTCATCAGATGAATATTAAGACGTCTTTTCTAAATAATGACATTGAGGAAATCATATATATGGTGAAACCAAAAAATATTGTCTCGGGTGATCCGAAGTCTATGGTTCACAAACTAGATAAATCCATCTATGGTCTCAAATAAGCTTTTCGTCAATGATATCACAAGTTTCATCAAGTCATTATCTCATATGGCTTTGAGGTTAATACAATTAATGACTTTGTACATCTTAAGTTTAGTGGGAGTAAATCTATCTTCCTTGTGCTCTGTGTCGATGACATACTCCAAGCTAGCAGCAATATAGGCTTATTGCAAGAAACTAAGAGATTTCTAACTAAGAATTATAAAATGAAAGGTCTTAGGTATGCCTCTTTTGTATTGGGAATTAAGATACACCGAGATCACTCTCGGGGTGTCCTTTGGATATCATAAAAGAGCTATATCAAGAAGTTAGTCACGAGATTTGGCATGAAAGATTGTGCAAAAGGAGATACTCCTATTACTAAGGGGTCTAATTTTAGTCACTACCAATTCCCCAAGAAAGAGACAGAAAGTAAAGAAATGAAAAAAAAGTTCCTTATGCTTCAGCTGTTGGGGAGTCTTATGTATGCTCAAGTATGTACGGGTTCAGATTTAGCATATATAGTGGGTGTGCTGGGCAGATATTTGAGTAATCCTAGGATGGATCATTGGAAAGAAACCAAATGGGTTATGAGGTATTTATAGAGAACAATATATTATATAATCATTTATCAAAAATTAAATAATTTGGAGATTATTAGCTATTTCGACGTCGATCTTGCGGGTTGCCAAGACATTAAGAGATCCACTTCTGGGTATATCTACAAGTTGTCTGGAAATGTAATTTCCTAGGGAATTGCTCAGCAGTCACTGATTGCACCTTCCTCTATGGCAGTGGAGTTAATATCTTGTTATGAGGAAACAAATCATGCAATATGATTGTGAAATTTTTTCACTGGCCGGCGAATTGTGGATAGTATTGAAAGACCGCTAAAGGTATATTGTAACAATAAATTAACAGTTTTAAAAACTCGTCAAACTCTAAGCACATAAACAATATGTTTCTTGTTGTTAAGGAGAGACTTTAGAGTAAGATAGTGTATTTTGAACATATATGAACAAACTCCTTGCTCGCGGATCCCCTTACTTAAGGCTTACCATCCAATGTCTTTTATGAGCACACTTATTAAATGGGTGTTGTTTTATTTGAAGATATACAATTTTAGTGAGAGTTTTTCCATGTTATGATGTTCTTTTCTTTGACACTATTGAGATACTTTATGTATGTTTCAGTTTTGTGCAGAATAAAATTAATGGTATGTTCATTATATTGTTTACTTTGAATGTTATGTCTTTTAATTATGGTATTTCATAAGGTTTAAAAGACTAAGGTTTGATCCCACTACGGAAGAAAGTAAGGACCAATTGAAAATAGGCACGTTTGGCATCACATTGTATGTAATTTCTAGCTGCACATCCATACTTGATCCATGTCATTGAATAAATTTGGTATGGTGATCATTGATGGATCAAGTTACGAAATAAATGTAACAAAGGTCGCTTTGGTCTCATAATGGTATAAGAGGTGGACCAGATTGATTTGGGAGATGTTTTAAGAATAGATAGAAAAATATATTGCACACCTAAGGTTATCAAATATAATTGCCTTTAGAATTAAAATGTAGCCCAAGTGGGGGATAGTTGGGATATTGTTAATATTCTAATGCGGGATTATATATTAAGTAGAAATTGTATTTAAGCTCCTATTTTGATTGGGATGATTAATTCATCTAATTAGTAGAGCCCGATAAGATATCTAAAATGGGTACGGGCTTTCTAATGTGTGGTTACCTAAAAATCACCTATTGGTTACTCAAGAGTCACTTAATTGAAATTTTTGGGATTCCAATTAGATGCCTATATAAAGAAGGGTTCTGCTCTCCAAGGCTAATGCACTCAAATACTCTCCTCCTCATTTTCCATCATTGAAGGATAACTCATAGAAAGAGATGGATTGGTCTATGGAATACCTCTAACCTCCAAGTATCAATCACCGCTATGGATTCAGGTATACAATTCCAATAACTTTATCATGTAATCTTGATACTATGATATGTTTATATTAAGAATTTTATCCCAACATTGATCGTTAATCCCTATTCCACTTGATAATATTTATTAAATAAAACAATGTTACAATTTGGTTCATGTGATATAATGGAGCCCCTATAGTGCCATTGATTATGCAATGAAAAGCATGTTTTCAGAAAAAATTGATGTTCTCGGCTCTGGAGGATTATTATTAGAGATAGTAAGTGGAAGAAGAAACACTAGCTTTTATGATGATGGATGCACATTAATACTCTTTGGAATTGTAAGATCACTAAAATTATTATTTCTCATGCAAAGGTGGATAATTTGTTATAATAAAAACATGTAAAAGTTATAACATTTTATACATGTATTTGTTGTTTAGAAGTAAGGCTGTGTGTGTCGACTAGAGCTCTGTGACAAACAAACAGATCAAACTAAAATATAGCAATCCAAATAAAGAAAAGAGAAAATAGACGAAAGAATAAAAAATTTATGTGAATCACCAAATTGGCTACGTCCATTGGCGATTCGTATCACTACCTCACACAAAATAATCTCTCTTCTCACAAATAACTCTCTCACACAATAATGGAGGACTGAAAAATATTAATCTCACCAAAGACACTTAAATTATACCTAAATTCTCAATAGGGAATACCCAAAATTTGTCCCCAAAATAATCAATTTTCTATCTAAGAGTAAACTCTTAATTATCAGTCACAAAATTATCTATTGAGTCAATATTATGGGAAAGCACTGCTTACATGGGAGATAAAATTCAAGAGTTGTAAATGGTGCAAAACACCTCACAAACTAGTTAATTAAAAATTCGTAGCTGACTTAAATACCAAAATCACACCTAATAAATTACGATAAATGAAGTTTGAATTAAATTCAAACCCACAGCCCATAATATCTCTTGTAGAAACCAAACTCTCAAAAAAAAATTGATCGAGACAAACTCCATAGTTTTGACATTTACAAGCATGAAAATTGCGGAATAAAGAGAAGACATTAAAAGTAGCAGATCAAACAATTTGCGATCCTTTCCTTGAAATGGATATCATGATATATATACATGTCGGATTATTTTGTGAGCAATATTTTAAGAACGACAAGACCAATAATTTCACTTGTCTTGTTAATGCTAAATAGTGAAATAGTTAACGCTTCTACTAAAAAATAAGTTGCCTTTACTGAAAGGAGGACTTCTTCAAAAGACAAGGTTTTCTCAACAATTATTTTTTTATAAATAATGTGACTATCGTAGTCATTGAAAGTCGATAGCGTTTCATTCATTGAGATGTATTCAATGTTATTTTCGCAATTTAGAGGGGTTATTTCGTTTATGCAAATGGAACTCGATCTGTTAGTTATAAGTACAAGCATAGTTTTTTTTTCTAGTTTACTTATGTATTAAAGTTTAAAACATTTCGAGTGAAAGTGTTCATCTCCTAAATTGTTGAAGAAGTTTCAAAGTAAAAGTTATGAATTTGGCATTAACAGTTACAATTTATCACATATGGAATGAAAGAAATAGACAAATTTTAGAAAAATTCCAAAATAATTCAGAAAATGTATGTAAGAAGATTAAAAGGAACATACTCAACTCAACTCAACAAAGCCTTTTCCCAATTATTTGGGGTCGGCTACATGAATCATATTTTTTCATTCCATTCTGTCCAGTGCAATATCTTCGGTTAAACCACATGATATCATGTCCTTTTTTATAATATCCCACCAAGTTAATTTAGGTCTACCTTTACTCCTTGGGTTACCATCAATATTAACTAAATCAATCTTCCTTACAGGAGCATCCATTGGTCTACGCTTGACGTGTCCAAACCATCTAAGTCGATTTTCTCTCAATTTATCTTCTATAGGAGCTACTTTTACCGTTTCACGAATTGGTTCATTTTTAATTTTATCCTTTCGAGTTTTACCACAAATCCATCTTAGCATTCGCATTTCCGCCACACTCATTTTCTGCACATTTTGTTTCTTGGTTGCCCAACACTCTGTCCCATATAACATGGCGGGTGTAATGGTCGTCCTATAAAATTTTCCTTTTAACTTCAAAGGTATACGCCTATCACACAGAACGCCGGTCGCACTTCTTCACTTAACCCAGCCTGTTCTAATCCTATGCGTAACATCATCACTAATATCTCCATCGTTTTGTATAATCGATCCTAAATAACGAAAATGGTCATTTCTAGGTATTTCTTGACCCTCCAATTTCACCACATATCCATTTGTCTTCCTATTACTAATAAAATTACACTCCACATATTCTGTTTTAGTTTTGCTTATTTTAAATCCTCTTATTTCTAAAGTTTCTCTCCACAATTCCAACCTAGCATTTATCCCCATCTTAGTCTCATCGACTAAAACAATATCATCTGCAAATAGCATACACCATGGCACCTCATCTTGTATTTGTCCAGTCAACTCATCCATAACAAGAGCAAAGAGATAAGGACTTAATGCTGAACCTTGGTGTAGCCCTACCGTAATTGAAATTCACTACTTTCTCCAGCTGATGTTCTTACTGTAGTCATCGCACCATCATACATATCCTTGATCACATCAATATATATGCGAGTCACTCCCCTTTTATGTAGAACCCACCATATTATATCTATGGGTATCCTATCATACTCCTTCTCCAAATCTATAAAAATCATATGAAGATCCTTCTTTTTCTATCTATACCTCTCCATTAATCTCCCCAATATATAGATTGCTTCCATTGTTGACCTCCCAGGCATAAACCCAAATTGATTCTCAGATACTGTTGTCTTCAATCTCAATCTATATTCGATCACTCTCTCCCAAAGTTTCATTGTATGACTCATTAACTTAATACCACGATAATTTGAACAACTTTGTATGTCCCCTTTATTTTTATATATAGGTACTAAAATACTTTTTCTCCATTCATCGGGCATCCTATTAGTCATTAAAATTATATTAAATAATTTTGTAAGCCATTATACTCCATCCTCCCCTAAGCACTTCCAAACCTCAATAGGGATACCATCTGGTCCTAAAGCCTTCCCTGTTTTCATCTTTTTTAGAGCAATCCTGACCTCTGTTGTCCTAATTCTACGAAAAAATATATCTTCTCGAGTCTCCCTAAGTTCCTCTATATCTAATCTACTCCCATTATCTCCATTTAATAACCTCTCAAAGTAGTTTTTCGATTTTTCCATAATTTCATCATCTTTGACTAGGATTCTCGAATCATCACTTTTGATACACTTAACGTTATTAAAATCTTTTGTTTTCCAATCCCTAAGTTTAGCAAGCTTATAAATACTTTTTTCCCCTTCTTGTGTTCCTAATTTTGTATAAAGATCATCATACGCTTTTAACTTAACATCTCTTACCGTTTTCTTAACTTCCTTTTTAGCCCATTTATATTTCTCAATATTTTCTTCATTTCTATTTGTTTTCCATGTTTTAAAGCACTCCCTTTTAATTTTTACTATATTCTGTACTTCTTCATTCCACCACCAAGTTTCTTTAGGTTGTGGCTCTTTGCCTTTTGATTCTCCAAGAATTTCTTTTGATATTCTCCTAATGCATGTGGCCATCTTATTCCACATTATGTTAGTTTCTTCTTCAATATTCCATGTTGCTTCATTTAATACTTTATCTTTAAACAGTTCTAATTTCTCTCCTTTTAAATTCCACCACCTAGTTCGTGGGTTAATCTTCACTTTTCGCACTCGTGATTGATTTTTAATATTTATATCCAACACCATTATCCTATGTTGTGAGGTTAAGCTCTCTCCCGGGATAACCTTACAATCATTACACGTTAATCGGTCTCCTTTCTAAGTAATGAAAAAATATATTTGGCTCTGATGTGTTCCACTTTTATAAGTTATTAAGTGTTCAAGCCTCTTTTTAAAACATGTATTTACTAGTACAAAATCATAAGCCATCGCAAAATCTAAGATAGACTCTCCCCCGTCATTCCTATCTCCAAAACCATATCCTCCATGCACTATCTCATATCCTACACGATCTTCTCCTACATGGCCATTAAAATCTCCACCTATATAGATTTTCTCACCTAGGAGTATTTCTTGAATTAGTTCATCTATTTGTTCCCAAAATTGTACTTTAGTGTGCTCATCTAATCCTACTTGAGGTGCATAAGCACTAACAATATTAATTATGTTTTCACCTAATACCAATTTTACAAGTATAAGTCTATCACCTTTCCTAATAACGGTTACGATATCGTCCTTAAAGTTTTTATCTACTATTATTCCAACTTCGTTCTTATTTCTATGTTTTCCTGTATAATATAATTTAAATCATGTATTTTCTATTTCTCTAGCTTTGTCACCGACCCATTTAGTTTCTTGTAAACAAGCTATGTTAACTTTTCTTCTTATCATGGTATCTACTAACTCCATCCATTTTCCTATCATAGTCCCTATGTTCCAAGTCGCTAACCTAAGTCTAGTATCCTGGACTAGCTTCTTTACCTGCACACGTCCAGCTTGTTGCAGGAACCCTTGCGTATTTATCGTCGCATCCAGGCGCCGATGCGACGCCCCTTGCCTATTTTTCGAGACACCCGGTGGTAGGTGCAACGCATCGCTTAAGGGGAATGCCCTAGCATTAGCACGTATATTCATAAGATTCATGTTCATAAGGATCTGACAAAGTTTTACGATGACTGTCAGCTACCTAACGCAACCCTCCTCCTTTTTCCGGGCTTGGGACCGGCAGTGTTAAAAAAATAAGAAGTTAAGCACGACACAGGCGGAGTTATTGAAAGGAACATACAAGAGATTATTTGTAAATGGATGTTGGTTAATAGAACTTATGAAAAATGGATTACATGCAACAGATGGGGGATATCAGAAAAGGTGCTCAAATATTAAATTTACAGGGAACGGAGACTCAGGTATCTTAATCCAACAATCAAAGTGCATAATCTTTAAGTGGGAGTCCAATTTTATCTAAATATACATAATGGATATTGTAATAATAGGATGGAGGAGTTTACAAAATATTTTACCATTTTATCTTGCAACCAGTTGGCTTAATATGCTGATTTGGCTCGAATCCTAACGAGAGATACTTAAGCTTTGATTGGGAGTTTGATGCTTGATTTGACTATTTTAGAAGGTGTAGAGGCCTTCTTGTTGAGTTGCATGTTAGTGTTGCTGGGTTTGACTGATTCTTCTTAATCGTCTGCTCTCTATTTCTCCGGGGGATTATCTACTTTATTGATTTGTTTAGCAGGTTGAAGTTTCTTGATGTTTGGTTCTTGTGGAGTAATTAACATATTTAAAGATACGGGTTTGGCTGTGTAGATTGAGAGTTCCTTCATGAGTTTCATGTCAACTTCTTTTGATAGCTAGCTTTTTTCTCAAGAGAGTTTTCAAACCTTCTTTGATGTTTTTATGTGAAGAAATGAAATAGCTGGTTAGATTTCTTGAAGTTTGGTTCATCTTTTTAGCCGGTTTGAAGATATGGATTGTTCTTTGTTGCTGACGGTGGAGCTCCATGGTTGTGATGAAGTCGAAGGTGAAACGGGATTACCTCATAGAAGAGTTTACATATTTGAGCACCGCTGTGTGTTTCAATTTTTATTCCGTATCATAGCCAAAACAATACTGTGTCTTGGCGGATACATATCACAAGATGCAATATTTATTGCGGCTTGGGGATGAATTAGAATTTTTTTAGAGACTCCAAGAAGTCCTATGCATGTTTTGTTTTGTTCATTTTAGGTTTTTGGTTTTTGTTGACGTGTGTTGGTTGGGCGCTTGCACGTGATAGTAGGCTATTGGTTTGGTTGGTATGAACGGTTGAGACGCGTGTGTTTTTAGTTTCTCTTGGGATTTTTTTAGCAGCTTGCCTTAGTTTGGTTTGGGCTTAGTCTTCAGTTTTTTAGGCTTCTTAATTAGGCCCAAGTGTTTGTATTTGGTTGGCTTCTTTGTAAGCCGTTTACTGGTCTTGTACCAACCATTTTGGGTTGTTTCTATTTTAATCAATAAAGCTTACTTTTCACCAAAAAAAGAAAAGAAGACATCCAGTGAAACATCCGAAAAGTTTTTTTTTATATTGTTCCAAAATGAAATCAACATGTAATATTGAAATGAACACTTTAACAAAAAAAGCCTACTAGTTTTTGCTATCCTTATTAAAAAAAAATTATAAAGTTTTTTGCTTTTGGGGTAGAAATATAAATAGTTATATTTTGCAAACATGCAAAATATTGGAATTTATACAAAATTGTAGTTAGTATATTTTCAAGTATTTTAAATTTAGGTTTTTACGGTCTAGTCCCTTGACCGGACATTTTGGACATTTCAACCGAGTCAAACAAATTTTAAACGATTAGGTCCATATAAATATATTCTTCGACATTTCATTCATTTTGTTATCATTGACCTAATCAGCGATCGACATCATTTTCAATAAACATGTCCTTCTCTTTTTTCATTCCGCTTCTGTCAAACAGGTTCGTTTTCTCCATTAACTTAGGATCTTATGATTTATTTTCACTTATGTTCAACGACCTTTGTTCTGTCAAAAAATAAGTTATCAATTTGTTCGAATAAATCAATTTTTGGCGCTTTGTTTAACCTAGATTTTTCTTTGCATTTATTTGATCATTTGTAATTTTATACTTGTTATGAAGAAATATTTTGCATGTTGATCAATTAAAATAGCTTGATGTATTTGTTTCATTTAATCAAATCATTATAATTATATAATTCATGTGATGAATTAACTCGAACATTGAATGAACGATTTGGTTGTGTGTTTTTATAATTGTATTTCAATTTTATAGGAATATATTTTGACTTTGTGTTTTGATTTCGTAACAGGTTGTGTATTTATATGTTTTGATTGTGTGTTCATGTGTGTGTTTACTTTATGTATATATAAGTTGTTCATGCATATACCTCAAATAATCATTGCACTAAAGTACACACAATTTGATGTAAAGTACACGTGAATTTTAGACTTGATTATTTCTATTTTTTCTTTTGACATTAATTTCGAATAATGTTAATATGTATTTACTTTGTTACTTTTGACTCATTACATAATAGACTTGTCATGTGTTAGATGAGCATGTGTCTGTTGGTCCGCGCCAGCGGCATTAACAAATTTTGATGTTTTACAATAGTAAAATACTTTGTATATACCTGAGCAGAAAATAGTAGTAAATTACATGCAATTTGATCTAATATACACGTGATTGTCAATTGATTGATTTTTATTTTGTTTTTTATATTAATTCTTCATACTGTTGATGTGCATTTACTTTGTTAGTGTTGAGTCATGTTTAATAGAATAGCCATGTCTTTGTTGGCCATGTGTTTGTTGGTTCCCCCTAGCGGCATTAATTAAAATTAAACTTTAACAAAATTATTTTTCTCTTTTAATATAATGCAGGATACAATGGAAAGTTGTCGGATTGCTAGGTGTTGTTATTTGGATAATATGGCTTGCATTGAAATTTTTGAAGACACCTCATTAGATTTCATATGCAATGAGTTACGTAGTAGGTTTAGGAATTTGCAAGATGGATCTTTTTCATTGAAATATGGCTTTGGTGATGAAAGTCGATTCATGTTGCTTTGTGATAAAGATGTTTGATGTATGTTACGGTCTCAAGTGATTCTCAGTGCTGATTTTATTTGGATATATGTCTTTGATTCAGTAGTTTTTTCCACTAGTACAATTCATGAACGAGTCGAATGCACGTATAGAATTTGTGATCAGGTTGACCATAGTTGTACAAGTTGTGAGAGGGTTGAATTCAGTGGTACAAGTAGAGAAAGTGTAGACTATATATCATCATCCACTGCGATTGATATTGGTAGTGGTGTTGAAAATGACGTTTATATTCGAGGTGTGGAGCCGAGTACGTCAAAAGTTTATCTCTATAATGATTGGAATATATATATTAGTCATGAAGAGCAGTGTTTCAAAGGAGGTGTGGTTGTACTTCGTGATAAGTTGCGAAAGTATGTTGTTGAGGTTGGTTTCAAGTATATATATTTAAAGAATGATAAAACTCAGGTGATAGCAAAGTGTTATAAAAGGAATACTGAGAATTACATGTGGCGATTTCATGCTTCATTATCAACATTAAATTGTTGCTTTTATATAAGAAGTCTGAAAAATGAGCATACTTTTAGGGGTGTATATCGTAGCCGATTAATCAAAATGATGGACTCCAAATTATTTTCTACATTGCTTGCTGATGAGTTAAGGGATAAACCATTACTGAGACCAATTGATGTACTTAGAGATATGAAGAAGAACTACGATCATGATATAGGTTATCATCATGCATGGCGTGGCAAAGAGATGGTTGCTACTGAGTTGCATGGTGATGAGAAAGTTTCGTATGCATTAATCAATGATTATAAGGAACTTCCACAGCATTATAATCCAGGATAACATTGCATTCCTGATGTCGAACCGGAGAGAAAGTTATTCAAAAGAATTTTTCTAATGTTTACAGGATCCATTAATGGATTTCAGTACTGCAGACCTATTTTGTTTGTTGATTGTACATTTTTGAAGAGCAGGTACCATGGAACGATTTTGTCAGCAACTGCAAGGAATGGGAACAATGGTAAATGTTAAGCATTGAAGTTTACTTGATAATATTATGCCTTTATTTTATAATCCGTTGTATGTTCTTTCAATAGAAAAAATAGTACATGCATGACATAACAAAGTACACGTGAATATATGCGTGTACTTTGGGAATTACGCGTGTACTTTGAGGTTTATTTTTGTTATTTGCATTAGAATCCCAAAGTACACGCAATAGATAAAATAGTACACGTGAATTTTTATTCTATGTCACGTGTACTCTGTGATGTCATGCATGTACTTTTGGATTTCTTATAAGGTACACGCATTTCATTACTATGTACATGTGACATTCTGTTTACACTTAAAGTTTATATTGTAATGTTTTGCGTTCACTTCGTGATTTTTTCTTTGTTATTATCAAATGAAACAATCATAATATGTTTATAATTTAGATTTGTGTAACCTATCACTACAAATTCATTTATTCTCTTGTATAGCCTACGTGTTTATTGGTCCGCAATAGCGACACTATTTTCAATGTTCATCATTGAATCTGTGGGCATTGATATATGTCATTATAAATTCACATGTACTATTTTATCTATTGCGTGTACTTTGGGATTCTAATGCAAATAAAGAAACAGACCACAAAGTACACGCACATATTCATGTGTACTTTGTGATGTCATGCGTGTGCTTTTGGATTTCTTGTAAAGTACACGCATTTCATTACTATGTACACGTGACATCCTATTTACACTTAATGTTTAGATTGTAATATTTTGTTTATACTTTGTGATTATTTCTTTGTTATTGTCAAATGAAACAATCATAATATGTTTATAATTTATATTTATGTAACCTATCACTACAAATATATTTATTCTCTTGCATAGCCTACGTGTTTATTGGTCCGCGCCAATGGCACTAATTTCAAAGTTCATCGTATAATCTGTGTGTACTGATATATGTCATTATAATATCAGGCTTTTATCCTCTTACATATGCAGTTGTTGATTCCGAGACGGTGGATAATTGGATGTGATTTCTCATTAATTTGCGTGATGCAATAGCTCATCAAGATCGAAACATCACATTCATATCTGATTGGAATAATGGTCTTATTGAATGTGTGTCTATGGTATTTCCAATGTCTGCACATTGCTACTGTATATATCATTTATAAGGAAATATAAAGAAGAAAATATGGGGTACGACGAACTTTCGAAAAAGATTGTTCAAGATTTCATGCGTTGTGCATATGCTGTAACAGTTAATGAATTTCAGAAGAACATTGATGCCCTGAAGAAGGAAGGTGTAGTTGTTGTCGGTGATTTTCTTGATAATTTGCTTCCGGAGAATTGGTTTTGTGCATATTTCCCCAATAAGCGTTACGGTGACATGGCATCAAGCGCTGCGGAATCATTCAACTCTTGGATCCTAGAGGAAAGGCATTTACCGATAATTAATATGATGGATAAAATGAGGATCAAAATTATGAATTTCATTGCAATCAAACTTGTTGAATCTAAAACATGGTCGAAGGAGTTGTGTCCTCATTTTGATAAATTACTGACTGAAAATTGGAATAAAGGGAGACAGTGAAATATTAGTCGGTCAAATACACATGTATTTGAAGTACATGAAAATGTACGGGCCACGGTTGACTTAGAAAAAGAAATTTTCTCTTGTAAGAATTGGAAACTACCGTTTTTTCATGTTCTCATGTTGTTTATGTCGTAAGGAAGATATGTGGAAGTATTTATGATCATATTAAGGATTATTATAAGTTTTTTTTACAAGAAATCATACTCATCACGTAAAATTCCTTATCCTGATTTGATGTCCCTAAAGATTCCATTACCTAAAAATCTAGCAATCCTACCTCCATTAGTAAAGAGACCAACAGGGAGGCCAAGAAATAAGAGAATAAAATCTATTGGAGAGATCATAATAAGAGAGGTAACTTGCTCTAGGTGTAGTAAAACATGTTATTACAGATCCACGTGTAAAGAACCAATTCAATTCCTCTTAATATTGTTCAATTCATTCATTGTAACATTAGTTTTAAATAAAATCAATGAACATTCACATTTGAATAAATTATTGTAATTTTATTATTGACTATTCATTTCTGTATTATTTGTTTTGGAATGGAATCCACATACGCATATTAATATGACCAAAATTTAATTCAATATAGGTGTACTTTATGTATTCTACATGTAATTTTATAAAGTACATGTATATAAATGCGTGTACTATTTAGAAAATGGTTTTGGACATTACACTGTGCTTGTACCTTAAAAAAAACACTTAGGTCCCTCGTATTCTTAAATTCCTATGTGTACTAAGGTCCGCATCAGCGACATTATTATACGAGTATTTAAATATTCGTGTACTTTATGTATTATGCGTGTACTTTGTAAAGTACACGGGTAATATTTAAAGTACACGCATTTAAATAATGGTTTGGGACAATACCTTGTGCGTGTATTTTATAAAAACTTGCGTGTATTATAATTTAGAATATATAGAATCATATTTTGACATGCCAATTTTTTTTACAATAAATGAATGTAATATTAATGTTTACATTTTTGTCAATACAATATGGTTAGTTCTTTTTTTATGTGTGTGTAGTAGTTCAGCAAAGTACAAGCATTTTTAGTAAAATATACGTGATCATTGTTCCTAATGTTCACGTGTAGTTTACCATATTTGCGTGTACTTTACATGTTTACGCTATGTCATGGTTCGAGACAACACTATATTATGTAGGTTTTAGTGTATGATATAAGTGATAATACATGCATGAAAGAAATAATTTTTTTATTAAAACAAAAAAATAAAGTACAATTTGTTCACATAACAAAAGCCAAAAAAAATAAAAAAGGTTTCTATTAGGGAAAGTTGTTAAAGGCATCCACGGTGTGAGGAAGAGAGTTAATTAAATTTAAGCATACTCGAATTTCTTCTTATATGAAAGCTTCTCCTTCAGCTTGACGATTTTCAATGGAACTTCATGTGTATAGAAAGACATGAGGTCTTCATATCTTTAAGGAGGGTCCTCATCCACTTAAAATAAATCTATGGGACTGGGTGAAAGTCCAGGGTAGCCTTCCCTCGCATATGTTTGAAACTACTCAAAGGCAGTTTCATATGAGGAAAGATTTTTCTCAATTTCCCTTTTTTTTATTTCTTTCATCTTTCTCAAGAGTAGCTCGTAACTTTTCTGCTGGAATACTCATTACGTAATATTTACCCTAGATGTAATGGTTAAGAAAAGGAACAAATATTACTCTTTTATAGGAAAAGTTAAATATATGTATTTCTTTAACCAGAAGTATTTGGGATAGTAAGTAATTGAGCTTAATAAATTATTTTTTATTATTGTGTCCTGCTCAATAAGTATATACAGTAGTTTTATTCCCGCGTGTTGAATGGTCTGCACCAGGGGAACAATTTTTTTACTAGAAATTATATGGAACTACATTGAATAAACAATATATATATATAAAGAAAAAAATTACAATCATTTGTTATGAAAAAAATTCAAAAAAAAAATTATACAAAGTGCTTTGTTGTAAAGTACATGCATAATATTTGTCCTCATTGCGTGTACTTTGTGATTCTTTCATTGTTATTGTCAAATGAAAAAAATCATAATATGTTTATAATTTAGATTTGTGTAACCTATCACTACAAATATATTTATTCTCTTGTTTAGCCTACATGTTTATTAGTCCACGCCAGCGGCACCATTTTCAGAGTTCATCATAGAATCTGTGTGTACTGATATATGTCATTATAAATTCATGTGTACTGTTTTATCCATTGCGTGTACTTTGGGGTTCTAATGCAAATAAAAAAACATAACTCAAAGTACACGCCTAATTCCCAAAGTACACACATATATTCACGTGTGCTCTGTGATGTCATGCGTGTACTTTTGGATTTATTGTAAAGTACACGCATTTCATGACTATGTGCACGTGACATCATGTTTACACTTAATCTACTAGAAATTATATGGAACTACATTGAATACAAAATATATATGTACAGAAAAAACATTACAATTTGCTCCTATTAACAACCATGGAATAAAAATTCATTAGCTAAATATGCCCTTTGTTGAAGAATTTCGTCATCTTCAAATGATGTTTTGATAGCATTTTCTTTGGCAATTTTTTCCATGTAGTATATACAATACACCCCACAGTCAACACTGAAATTAAAATAAAACAAATATATCAGTTAGCATAATGCGAATGAAATTTGTTGAAATGTAACTTGAAGAATTATGCGTGTATTTATTCAAGATTGTTTGATCTCACCTATTATTTTGTCTCGCGTAGTAATTATCTTTGAGTAGTTCAAAATTTACATCATGAATCAAGAGCCAGTCTATTGTTGTTTTTTATTCATTAGATAACACATCTTCCAATTCCATCCCTTCAAAGGATCTTGTTACTGTGCCTTTATGACTAATTTGTGCTGCTTGGGCCTTCAATTTTTATAACTTTTCTTTGAAAACAGAAAACTGTTAAGAGAAAAAATCATGAGTATATAAAATACAAAAGTGCATGTAATGTAAATAAGTTTAGGGTGTAACCATTTTATTGGCCTCATTGTAGTATAATGAGTACTGATTTATTTCCAACGGGCGGAGAGAGTCCATATGGACAACTTTATTTGTTTCTTTGTAAATAACTAATAATGTAAAATGGCGTGCATCATCTCCAATTGAATGTCTCATGGGAATGAAAAGAATATCAGAAATTCCAAAAAAATTGTATAATGTGTTTTCTATATGCTCTTTCTGCATTTCATCGTCATTTTTTCGAACAGACTCATGTTAAAAGTAATAGATTTGTTAGTAAGATAAGTATGATAATATATATTTTAAAATGATGGAAAATACTTTAGGTTTTTGTAATACCCCGTATTTTTATGATATTTATTTATGGGATTAATTGAATTAAATGTGTATTAATTGGAAATTAATCCGGATTAAAATACTAGCGAGATGCGAGTTGCTATTTGATTTTAATGAGTATATATGGATATATATGAATATTGAATTATCAAATTGTCATGAGATTGATATACGGCAATTCGGGAAACTTTGTTGAGACGCGTGTGACAGTCGCGTCAGGAATATATTTATTTTAATTAAAAAGTGAATTTTATTTCTATTAACCGTATGGTCATTTTGAGTGTGCCAACGCGTCCAGAAGGGTCGAAATAGTCAGAAAACACCAGCCTCGTTCGAACGAGACTTCTAACGAGCTGACAGTTTAGGCTTTTTGGCCTGTTTTGACTTCGCGTGTCCCGTAACTTGGTTTAATTGTAGATATAACATTCCCTTGATGATAAATTGATATAGTTGGGATATTTGGGATATAGTGAGGAGTAAAACATAGAAGTGTGATTTGAATTGAATGGAAATTGTGGAATAGGACGTGAGTGACTATTACGATGCGAGAATTATTGACGCCTTAAATAATTGAATTAACCGGGAACATGTGAATTGTGTAACATTATAGTCGGTACGAAAATGAGAAGTGTACCACAAATAAATTATGGTAATTACTGGGATGTGTGCATGCTTAGTAAGTATATGATTTTAAGTGTATGACATACCTACCAAACTTGCTATCACGGGAGGTTTACGTTCGCTTAGGGCCCTCTAATCCTTGTGTTGCCCGGATTTAGATTGGTACCTCGAGAACATAGGTCAGAGAAGGACTTATTGGGAAGTTAATAAGTCTGCTAATCATGGGAGCGTAGGTATGTGCATGACCCATGTGATGTGATTGTGTTCGCCTCCATTGTTTTGTGATTTGCTATTATTTGAGTACGATTCCTGATAGATTCGGAATGCGTGATCCTTATGTACGTGATATACTGGGATGGATAGCAGAGTATGTGTGCACCGTAGCTAGTCTCGGGGTGCTTGTATTGTATATTTATGAAGTGAATAATATACACTTAAATAATGAGAAATTTCATGTTAAGTATTATAAGTATAATTATGGTAATGTTTTGAGAAGTTATAACGGGATAACCGGTAGAGAATTGTATTACTAATAATTGAGAATCCGAGTTTAAGTAACGCCCTCTATTTAGTTGATAACGCTAGAATGCATAATGAGAATCGAGTAGTAAGGGGTAGAACTTATTACGGTTTGGTTAGTTACGAATATCACTTAGATGGGTATGATACGTTAAGAGTGCACAATTAGTCGAGAGGTGAGTATTTCATATGAGTGCACATCCTAACATGTATTTTGCATTCATTGTTTTAATGTTATTAAAACACTTGCTATTTTAAATACTCTCCACTTTCGAGCTCTGACCCGTTTGCTTTCAAATCTATTTTTTTGTAAAAACCATTTTAGGTGCCCAGCCACAAGGACACCATGCTTAGGATCCTCATTCAGGTGACGAGCTGTAGCTGTTTGTGGAAGTTACAGGACTTTGCTAGTAGACGCTTCATCTATCTTGACTCTATATTCAGCTTTCATCAGTTGTAGGGCATGTTGCCCATTTCTACTAGAAACATTTCCTATTTCAGACTTTCAGACTTTTGGCATGTAATTAATTCAGGATACATTGTTTTACTTATTTCAGTTGTGGGATTGTTGTGAGGAGTTTTCCTCCGGACTTATTTATTTTATTGGTTATTCTATTGCTTCGTTATGGTGTATGGTTATTATTCTTTCATTATCCTTGTACTGTATGTTAACCAGACTTAATTTAAAATTTGGCAACTTACTTTTTAAATACTAGGTGGTTAGTAATCATTAAAATGTTTTCGACAGTGATGCTATTAACTGAACCAACTTGGCATTTTGTATTGATTTAATAAAGGAGTAGCTACCCGGTATTTAATTAGTCAGGATGTCACAGGTGGTATCAGAGCCAGGTTCTAGTGTCCTTTAGGATCTGTACGGCTTATTATGTTTCCGCTGAGCTTTCTTTGATGTAGAGCCCTATATTTTAGGACTGTTGTATCCTTTTGTATATGCTACGTTCCTCAGCTATTTTGAGTTTATAACTGCGAACTTATAGACTTTATTCTTGTTTCAGAATGCCTCCACGACGTGCCCAAAGGGTTCCCAGGGATGCAACGCCAGAACCATAGCCCGCACCAGTTCAGGGCATGATGAATGCCGCCGAGGTTGCAGCCATTGTGGCCCAGGCGGTAAATGCCTCACTAGCCGTAGTTCAGCAGGCACCACCTCAGGCGCCGGTAGCCGTGCCAGTTCAGGCACATGCATTCTCGTCTGCTTGGGAACGTGTTCGAGATGCTTTCCAGAAAGCACACCCTCCGGAGTTGGCAGGTAGCTCCGATGTTGTGGTATCTAGTCAGTGGAGGAAATACATTCAGCGGCACTTGAGGATGTATGAGTGCACCGATGTCCAGAAGCAGATACTAGCTACCTTTAAGCTAGTGGGATCTGCACTGCAGTGGTGGGAGTCTATTACCACCATGGAGGAGAGAGATACTCTCACTATACAGGAGTTTTGGGTGCGGTTCGACCGCAAGTATTTTCCGTCAGCTGTTCACACGGAAATGAGGAGGAAGTTGATGAATCTCAGACAGGAGGGTAAGATTGTGGCCGAGTATGAGGCTGAATTAACAAATCTGTTGAATATTGTTCCGGATGAGATACCGACAGAGGAGAAGAAGATACAGAAATTTACAGACGGGTTGACTTGGAGGATGCGTCAGCATTTGTTGGGGAACCTATCATTGGCAACTTACTCTGATGTGTTTAACGCTGCACTATTACACTGCCAGGATCATCGCTTTCACATGGCTGAGGGCAAGATATCGGGAGAGTCCAGTCATCAGGGCAGGACTGGAGGACATGGTGCAAGTGGGGCACAATCTGTTCAGGGGCAGAGACAGGGTGACCAGGGTTCCCAACAGGGGGATCACAAGAGGTTCAGATCGGGAAATTTCAGGCACGGACAGGGAGGTTTCCGACAGGGCCACCAGGGTCCGAACGGCCATCAGGGACAGCAGGGTTATAATGGTCAACAGCAGCAGTTTCAGTAGGGCCAGCAGGGCCAGGGGAGGAACGGTAACGGCCACCAGGGCCGGGGGAAGCAGGGACAGAGAGGGGGGAACTTCCCGGGGAAGTGTTACATTTGTGGCAAGACTGGCCATAAATGCCAGGACTGTCCTGATAGGGGCAGGGCCCCGCAGCAGCAGTAGCAAGGTGCTCGACATGAGCTACAGAGGCCACTTTTTCCACCTTCCCTCCCAGCTCCAGCCCAGGTGCCAGCACTACCAGCCATTCCAGCAGCTCCAGTGCAGCAGGGGAAGTTACAGTATGGACGTGTCTATAACGTCCACCAGGCAATAGTTCCACAGGCACCACCCGCGATTGAGGGTATGTTTCCTATCCATGGTACTATGGGTCGGGTTTTGTTTGATACGGGGGCAACGCATTGTTTTGTAGCTACACATTTTGCGAAAGCCTTAGGGTTGTTAGCCATAGCAGAGAGCACAGTGACGTGTGTAGACTCACCATTGGGGAGTGGGTCACTTATTTTCTTTATATGCCGGGGAGTAGGGGTAGAGATTGGTAGTTTGGTATTACCTGCAGACATGTTGGTATTAGATATGCATGAGCACGATGAGATTATCGGTATGGATTGGCTAGCAGCTTATAGAGCCATGATTGACTGCTTCGGTGGGAGCATTGTTTTTGCCATTCCGGGGCAAGAGATGTTTGTAGTGGCGATGCCTCGCCCAGAGGGAGTCTCAACTGCTCATTTGTATTACATAGAGGAGGATACTTCTAAGGAGGTTGTGATTCCTTTAGATTCGATCCCAGTTGTCAGGGAGTATTCCGATGTGTTTCAGGAGATACCAGGCCTACCCCCCAGTTGAGAGATAGACTTTGTCATAGACTTATTACCAGATACGAGACCTATAGCACGCGCATGGTACCGTATGGCTCCGGTAGAGATGCGAGAGCTACGAGATCAGATAGAGCAGCTGTTGGGTCAGGGCTTTATTCGCAGTAGTACCTCACCTTGGGGCGCTCCAGTTTTGTTTGTAAAGAAGAGATATGGTTCACTGAGATTGTGTGTGGACTACCGGGAGTTGAACAAGGTCACGATACGGAATAAGTATCCGTTGCCTCGAATCGATGACCTATTCGACAAGTTAAGAGGAGCTTCTTTCTTCTCGAAGATTGATTTGCGATCGGGATACCATCAGTTGCGTATCAGGGAAGAGGATGTCTCGAAGACTGCGTTCTTAACGAGATATGGTTCTTACGAGTTTTGGGTTATGCCTTTTGGCTTGACCAATGCTCCAGCCGTGTTTATGGACTTGATGAATAGGGTGTTCAGAGATTTCCTAGATCATTTTGTCATTGTCTTCATTGATGATATTCTGGTTTACTCCCAGACAGAGGAGGATCACGCTGAGCATTTGAGGCAAGTTTTACAGAGGCTAGGTCAGAATGAGCTGTATGCAAAGTATGAGAAGTGCGGGTTTTGGCTGAAGGAGGTCCAGTTTTTGGGACACATTATTTCCAACCGGGGGATATCTGTTGATCCGGGGAAGGTATCCGCGGTGAGAGAGTGGGGACAGCCCACGACATCGACAGATATCCGTAGTTTCTTGGGCCTAGCAGGATACTACAGGAGGTTCATTCGGGGATTTTCGAAGATAGCGGGTCCTTTGACACATCTGACTCGTAAGGGTGTGTCGTTCATCTGGAGTGATGCCTGTCAGTTGGCATTCGATGAGTTAAAGGACAAGCCAACCTCAGCACCTGTGTTAGCATTGCCGAGACCGGCAGTTGAGTATCTAGTCTACACCGATGCGTCCTTACAAGGACTTGGAGGTGTATTACAGCAGGAGAGTCAGGCCATAACTTATGCTACCCGTAAGCTTAAGCCTCGCGACAAGAATTACACCACCCATGACTTGGAGTTGGCGGCAGTTGTATTTGCCCTTCGGATTTGGAGACATTACCTTTTGGGGGAAAAGTTTCGATTGTTCACGGACCATAAGTCCCTACAGTACCTATTCACACAAAAGGAGTTGAATATGCGGCAGCGAAGGTGGCTTGAGTTTGTGAAGGATTATCAGTTTGATATTCAGTATCACCCGGGGAAGGCTAACGTGGTAGCAGACGCGTTGATCCGTAGGCCAGTAGATGAGGTGGCAGGGGTGTGGAAGGCCAAGTGGAAGGAGTTGGGACACCAGGATGCAGTGGCCCGATCGTTCATGTCTGTGATGACCGTTACACCGCAGATTGTCACGAAGGTAGTAAGGGCACAGGCAAATGACTCGTTCTGTCAGGAGCAGATAGTTCGATTACTAGCAGAGGGAGCCAAATCCTATACCGTTAGCTCAGACGGAGGATTACGCTTCAATGGGAGATTGGTAGTTCCGGAAGGGGAGTAATTGTGGCACAAGGTGATGGCAGAGTCGCACGGCTCACGGTTCGCGGTACATCCCGGTGGGGACAAAATGTACCAAGACATGAGACGAAAGTATTGGTGGAGCGGGATGAAGAGAGATATTGCCGTGTTTGTTTCAAAATGCGCCACTTGTCAGCTAGTAAAAGTGGATCATCAGAGACCAGCAGGACTGCTACAGCCGTTAGAGGTCCCGATGTGGATGTGGGAGAGCATCTCCATGGACTTTATCACGGGGTTGCCTACGTCACAGAGAGGTCACAACTCCATTTGGGTAATTGTGGACAGGTTGACCAAAGTCGCTCACTTTCTACCCGTAAGGACAGACTACACTACGGGACAGTATGCCCAGCTCTTTATTACAGAGATAGTGAGACTTCACGGTGTGCCCCTAAATATCGTGTCTGACCGAGACAAGATATTTGTTTTACGGTTTTGGGAAAGTTTTTAGGAGGCCATGGGCACGGAATTGCGGTTGAGTACGGCGTATCACCCGCAGACCGATGGGCAAACCGAGCGTACAAACCAAATGTTGGAGGACATGTTGCGTGTGTGCATCATTGATTTCGGGGGTGGATGGGAGCAGTATCTTCCACTAGTAGAGTTTGCTTACAATAACTCCTACCAATTCACCATTGGCATGGCTCCATTTGAGGCGTTGTATGGTAGACCTTGTCGTTCCCCAGCATGTTGGTTGGAGGTGGGGGACAACAAACTACTTGGGCCGGAAGTGATTCAGGATACTTCGACGAGGATAGAATTAATTCGAAGTCGCATTCGGGTAGCTCAAGACAGGCAGAAGAGCTATGCTGATGCGAAGAGGTTCTTCAGGGAATTTGAAGTGGGGGACCAGGTTTTGCTCAGAGTATCTCCTATAAAGGGGATTATGCGTTTCGGGAAGAAAGGGAAGTTGGCACCAAGTTATGTGGGACCATTTCCTATTATTGAGCGAATTGGACCGGCTGCGTATAGACTTGGGTTACCGGAGCATTTGCATCGGATTCACGATGTGTTTCATATTTCCTCGCTAAGGAAATATCTTAGAGACGATTTGGCTCATTCTCACATTGCCTTGGAGGACATCTATCTCCAGCCTGATAGCTCCTACGAGGAGGGGCCGATTTCTATTTTGGACTGAAGTGAGCAAAAACTGCGGTCAAAGATAGTTCCGTTAGTGCGTGTTCAGTGGCGACATCATAATGTCGAGGAGTCCACATGGGAGCGCGAGGATGAGATGCGCGAACGTTATCCAGAGTTGTTCTTACCAGGTACTTTCTAGTTCCGAATTTCGGGACAAAATTCTGTTATTAGGGGGGAAGTATGTAATACCCCGTATTTTTATGATATTTATTTATGGGATTAATTGAATTAAATGTGTATTAATTGGAAATTAATCCGGATTAAAATACTAGCGAGATGCGAGTTGGTATTTGATTTTAATGAGTATATATGGCTATATATGAATATTGAATTATCAAATTGTCGTGAGATTGATATACGGCAATTCGAGAAACTTTGTTGAGACGCGTGTGACAGTCGCGTCAGGAATATATTTATTTTAATTAAAAAGTGAATTTTATTTATATTAACCGTATGGTGGTTTTGAGTGCGCCAACGCGTCCAGAAGGGTCGAAATAGTCAGAAAACACTAGCCGGGGGTTTAGTTTGGGTCCCGGAGCATTTTTAGGCCATACCGGCAACGTATAAGGGTAGTTTGGTAATTTTGGAATTTTGGGAATTAAAACCCACGAAAATTAGGAATTAAAATTTGACTTAACCTTTACCCACTAAACCCACTAACTACACTAATTGACTTAATGGGCTACGGGAGTTATTGGAAATAGGTTTAGGGTTTCCTAAGACAACCTCTAGCCACCATTGTCATCTTTAGAGAAGAAGTTGTAGAGAGAGAGAGAGGAGAAATTCTGCAGAGAGAGAGAGAACAATTCAATCTTCAACATCAAATTCAGAGATATATCAGAGGCAAGTGGTTTAATTACGTTAATTGCATTGAATGTTTTTTCCATGCTTAGACATTTCTGAAAATTTCATTTTTTTTGGGAGATTGATGAAAACCCATTAAATTGGAATTAGAAACTTACATTTTGATGAGGAATCGCATGTAGAATTGTATTTAGGTGATTATTCTGATGATAATATATCTTGTATGAAACAAAAACGGATTTAATTATGACCATTGATGATCTTAAAAATTTCTAGGGTTCATGTTCTTGAGATTGGGGAAAATGTAGAGACTTGATCATTGGGTGATGATTAGGATGAATTAACCCCATAAACATGTTATTATATGACCTAAGTATGTTTAGGAATGATTAGAAACCTTGAACAATTGTTGTATTGATGTTTGAATGTGATTAGAGGTGAAGAAAAGTTGGAAAAACGAATTTGGGAAAATCTGGGCTCGAAACTGGCCTCTCGTTAGAAGACCTACCCAGGTCGTTCGAACGAGCTTCTAACGAGCTTCTAACGAGTTGACCTTTGACTTCTAATGAGGGGTATGTTCGTTCGATGCCTTCGTTTGAACGAGATCTCGTTAGAAGGCCCACTTCGTTCGAACGAGACTTCTAACGAGCTGACAGTTTAGGCTTTTTGGCCTATTTTGACTTCGCGTGTCCCGTAACCTGGTTTAATTGTAGATATAACATTCCCTTGATGATAAATTGATATAGTTGGGATATTTGGGATATAGTGAGGAGTAAAACATAGAAGTGTGATTTGAATTGAATGGAAATTCTGGAATAGGACGTGAGTGACTATTACGATGCGAGAATTATTGACGGCTTAAATAATTGAATTATCCGGGAACATGTGAATTGTGTAACATTATAGTCGGTACGAAAATGAGAATTGTACCACAAATAAATTATGGTAATTACTGGGATGTGTGCATGCTTAGTAAGTATATGATTTTATGTGTATGACATACCTACCATACTTGATATCACCGGAGGTTTACGTTCGCTTAGGGCCCTCTAATCCTTGTGTTGCCCGGATTTAGATTGGTACCTCGAGAACATAGGTCAGAGAAGGACTTATTGGGAAGTTAATAAGTCTGCTGATCGTGGGAGCGTAGGTATGTGCGTGACCCATGTGATGTGATTGTGTTCGCCTCTATTGTTTTGTGATTTGCTATTATTTGTGTACGATTCCTGAGAGATTCGTAATGCGTGATCCTTATGTACGTGATGTACCGGGATGGATAGCAGAGTATGTGTGCACCGTAGCTAGTCTCGGGGTGCTTGTATTGTATATTTATGACGTGAATAATATACACTTAAATAATGAGAACTTTCATGTTAAGTATTATAAGTATAATTATGGTAATGTTTTGAGAAGTTATAACGGGATAACCGGTAGAGAATTGTATTACTAATAATTGAGAATCCGAGTTTAAGTAACGCCCTCTATTTAGTTGATAACGCTAGAATGCATAATGAGAATCGAGTAGTAAGGGGTAGAACTTATTACGGTTTGGTTAGTTACGTATATCACTTAGATGGGTATGATACTTTAGGAGTGCACAATTAGTCGAGAGGTGAGTATTTCATGTGAGTGCACGTCCTAACATGTATTTTGCATTCATTGTTTTAATGTTATTAAACCACTTGCTATCTTAAATACTCTCCACTTTCGGGCTCTGACCCGTTTGCTTTAAAATCTATTATTTTGTAAAAACCATTTTAGGTGCCCAGCCACAAGGACACCATGCTTAGGATCCTCATTCAGGTGACGAGCTGTAGCTGTTTGTGGAAGTTACAGGACTTTTCTAGTAGACGCTTCATCTATCTTGACTCTATATTCTTCTTTCATCAGTTGTAGGGCATGTCGCCCATTTCTATTAGAAACATTTCCTATTTCAGACTTTCAGACTTTTGGCATGTAATTAATTCGGGATACATTGTTTTACTTATTTTAGTTGTGGGATTGTTGTGAGGAGTTTTCCTCCGGACTTATTTATTTTGTTGGTTATTCTATTGCTTTGTTATGGTGCATGGTTATTATTCTTTCATTATCCTTGTACTGTATGTTAACCAGACTTAATTTAAAATTTGTCAACTTACTTTTTAAATACTAGGTGGTTAGTAATCATTAAAATGTTTTCGACAGTGATGCTATTAACTGAACCAACTTGGCATTTTGTATTGATTTAATAAAGGAGTAGCTACCCGGTATTTAATTAGACGGGGTGTCACAATTTTATTTTCCTTAACCAAGCATATAAGTTAAAAGAGTGCGTGGTTTGAAGCCCATTGTTCTTCACACTATAAGAAAAAACACATTTTGCAACACAGAAACTATGTCGCGAAATGTATTAATTATGTCGCAAAAGACATTTCACGACATAAGACTGTCTGTCGCCCCTGTATCACGGTAGCCCCGTCTGGGAATGTATTCCACGACATACGTATCTACGTCTCGGAATGTATATACCAATCGTGACAGGATACATGTTGCGAAATGTATATATTTATTAAAATATATATTAATATTTATTTTTTATATTAAATAATACCTTACCTTTCGCGACATAATGACATGTCGCGGAATGTAGTTCTTTGTCGTTCTTTACGCCACGTGCCATACATGTCGCGAAATGTCCTTCTTTAGGCGACATGCCATACATGTCGCGAAATGTCATATTTTAGGCGACATACATAGCTTGTCGCGGAATGTCTCCTTTTAGGCGACATGATAAACATGTCGCAAAATGTCATCTAATTAGGCGACAATGCATGTCGCTAAATGTCATTTATAGTGCCACTAAAAGACATTATTCAAAATATGATTTGATTTTTAGCAACACCCACGTTATGTCGCTAAAACATATTTTTTTCAATAAATAGTTCCAAAAGAAGATTGCAAGATGCATATATATAATTTTTTGCAATGATATAACGTATAAATGTGCATCCAAACTATCACATAAAATGACACCATATTCAATTCTACAATTCTTCGTTAAAAGACAATTCATTTCATTCAAATGAATATGATTACAATGAATGCTCAAAATAACACCAACTACAAAGATAATACACATTTCGCGAGAAACTTTGAGCCATCCAATAAACTAACCCAATGAAATTCATCATCACTCTATGACAAGAAACAAATAAACACATGTTAACCACAAATGAACATGTTTTAACCATATGAAAATATATCTACTTTTATCATAAGTGTGCCTCTTTTTGCTATTTTTGATAGTCGTTTTACACTTTCGCACCACGACGCTCAATTTTCAAATTTAGAGTATGTTTGAATTAATTAATTTATAATGCTTCATAATTTTAGAAAATTTTGACAAAGTTTCTTTTGTTTATTCATGATATCCAACCTGTTTTAACATTTAAAATTAACTCGGAGACATCAACAAAAGCCATAAATAAATAATCAACAAATCCCTTCTAACAATGGTCTTACATTAGTTACACTCTCCACCCCCAGTTCTCAACATGTTTCCTAAACTTATGTTTGAGTTAATCAATTTAAAACACTCATGTGACAACCCGCTTATCAAAAATAAGACGTGGCCAGCCAGATACTCTGATAATAACAGGAATCATAGATGGACCATTCTCAGCATCACAATAATATAATAAGTATACGGGATAACCACCCAATATTTCTGAAAACGGATTGCCAAATTATTATTTTATAAGTTAAAGAAAGCATTTAAACAACCCAAACTGAAAAGAAAGTGGATAGAATCGACAAGAATAAAACTGAACAGTACATATACATATCACAATAACCGAATAAGCTGTCGGTTAACAGTCTCATACAAGTAGTTTCAACAATTAAATTAAGTTACATAATACATGACGGTAGGCAAGTAAAAAAGCTTGGGCCACATGCCCGAATGAATAACCCGATCATAACTAGATTACAAAAATGAAGGCGTCTATAACAAAATATCCCACAACATCCGCAAGGTGTTGCAGCTCCATGACAAAGGAAAGGGAAAGTCAGTACGGGCGTCCTTGTGGCGGAGAACCTGAGAGAATATAAGATCCATGCACAACAAGAAATATGAACTGGTCAGGGCCCGGTTTTATATGATCACCTGATGAATAAAGAGTATGACAGTTATGAACAGTTAATCATGTTTATTAATGATAAGAATCTAACTACTCAATTTAAGTGAATAAACTAAGGCAATTAAAATGACCATAACTTTAATTCAGTTTCACAAAAGAATATAAATCCATATTATTCACTAAGAATTTCCATCCTTTACACTGCTTCATTTTATCATTCCTTATCTCATTAGGAAATGTATTCAAAGCCCTTTAATTCTTAGAGAACTTTGTCATAAATCAAGTCCCACTTGAATAAGAATAGTTATATTCAACTACATATAACGATTCTAAGACTATCCTTCCGAGTTTCCCGACTGGACGCGCCCCTAAATTGCTATCATCTTTCAGGTCCTATCAAACAAGACAACCAGGGCACCCTAGAACGCAATGTCGGGAAGTGGCCATATACATTCGACAGTGAGCCATAAACACACCCGAAATGACCTCACTTCGAAATATAAATACAACATACATAATAACCGGTCCTGTGGTCGAGGACTGTATTCACCCTGCATTCACTAGCGAGGGGACTTCACCTCATGCGCGTACTTCCCTTATGATAGAATTTAGAGAGGTGTGTTTAAGTAAATTATCATTTACCATTTTATTCCCATTTTAATATATACAATACATTTTATTTAGAGCCATACGTAATTTATGTCATCATTATATCCTCAATGATTGATAAACCCCTAATTCATTCTCCAAGCATTTTATGGTATTATCATAAACCACCAAGTCTAGCATCTCCCAATAACGTGTTGAAAGTTCTTCAATCATTTAATTCTACATATCATAATATCAAACTAATTTGTTAAGGAAAACAAATACCTAAACATTTATTTACTAATCCCCAAAATAAGTCCCAACTATAGCCATACTGACATAAGGTAGTTGCCTAACTAATAAAAGACTCTAGGACACTAAGTTTACTTCGTACAAGAAGGTTACTAAGTCCAAAACCTAAAAGAAAAGGGTGAAAATTGAGTTAGAAAAATAACTCAAAACAACAAGATTTCGAATCGATTCGCCCTAGGGCCGAATCGATTTGCCCCATGAAGCGAATCGATTCGCCCAAAAATCGAATCGATTCGGATGGAGAAACTAAATTTCTGCCTGAGGCCGAATTGATTCGGCCTTAACCCGAATCAATTTGGGCTTCTAGGCTTGTAGCTTCACCCCTTACCGAATCGATTCGCAAGAAAGGCAAATCGATTCACCTTCGCGAATTTGCCAAGAAAGGGGGCTACGAGTTATGAACCCTAGTTTTCCCAAACCACAATTCTCCTCCATTTCTACACACATCAACCACCATTAATCTGATCACAACCATCCTACATGAATGCTCACTCCTATTCTCCACACAACATCAATTTAAACTATGATTAGGAGCTTAAACACTACAAAATCCATAAATTCCCCAATTGTTAAATTGATACCCATACATAACAATCGATACAATTTATTCATCTCAAATCATATATTATCAAGTAAGAAAACTTGCCTTAAGTTTGCAATCCCAGATTCTTGGAAGATGAATGCAAGACCAAATCCCAAACCTTCATTTCTTCCTTTTCTTCTCTTTCTTTTCTCCACACTTCTCTTCTTCTCTCCTTCTCTCTAGGTTTAGTAAAACACACTTAAGAAATGTAAGGCTTTGCAAGACTTAAACTTGCCTCTATCCTTAATTCCCATATTCAAGTGGTTAATACCACATTAAAATGACCCATAACTACACATCTAAGCCATAACCAGTCAAAAGTGCCCGAAATCCAAAAATACAGTATGGCACTTATTTTGACTATCTCGCACATTTCAGGACTAACTACGCCCTCTAAGTTGGCATCCGAAATAATATACGTTATTTTAATATCCCATTTTATTTCAAACCACAATTGTCATTTTAAGCACACGACATAATAAAATATAGCACAATGCTATTTATATTCCAATAACAATAAATATGCAACATTTTAGTAAATATTCTTTATTACTCATTTAAAAGATGTTTAATCCTTCATCCATTATTTTATATAATTACTCTACACAGTAAAGTAATATAAATAAATCTTTCAAAAGTAAGGGTTGTTACATACTCCCCCCCTTATGAGGGAATTTTTCCCTCAAAATTCAGGCGTACCTTGCAAAAAGAGATGGGGATACCTATCCCGCATATCGTCCTCACTCTCCCATGTTGATTCCTCGGTGTTGTGATGACCCCATTGAACATGAACCAAGGGCACCACTCGAGATCTCAGTCTATGCTCCCCGTGCTCTAATATTGCCACTGGTTATTCCTCACACGAAATATCGGGTTGCAATTCGATATCATCCAAAGGAATATGCCAATGAGCTCCTTCACACCTCTTATACTTTTTCAAAGATGAAACATGAAATACATCATGAACTTTTTGTAAGTGTTCCGGTAAGGAAAGTTAATACGCCACTGGGCCTACCTTGGAAATAATGGGAAAAGGTCTAACATAGTGTGGCGCAAGCTTTCCTTTCTTCTCAAATCGCTTTATACCTTTCATCGGCGATACTCACACCAACACTTAATCTCCAACCTCCAAATCTATATGCCTTCTATTCACATAGGCATAACTCTTGTATCTATCTTGAGATATTCGGATGCGATTTCGAATGAGTTTAATCTTTGAAGAAGTGTCTTGGATCATTTCAGGTCCAAGAAATTTATTATCCCCCACCTTCAACCAAACCATAAAGTGCTACACAGGGTGACATCCCAATAATGAATTGGTATGAATTATTGTAAGCAAATTTGACCAAAGGTAGATATTGTTCCCAACCACCTTTGAAATCAAGCACACACATTCGGAGCATGTCTTCCAACGTTTGGTTGACTCTTTATGTCTGCCCATCTGTCTGTGGGTGATAAGAAATGCTCAACTTCAATTCGGTTCCCATAGCTTCTTGGAAACTTCGCCAAAAGTGGGAAATAAAAATCTTATCTCTATCAGAGACTATATTTATGGGCACCCCATGAAGTATAACAACCTCCTCGATAAATAGTCGGGCATAACGAGTTGTATTATAATCTGTGCGTACGGGTAGGAAGTGTGCCGACTTAGTCAAATGATTGATAATAAGTAATCCCGTGATAAAGTCCATCGAGATACTTCCCCACTTCCATCAAGGTATTTCCAATGGTTGTAACAAACCCGTTGGTCTTTGATGATCTACTTTCAGCAGTTGACAAGTGGTGCATTGGGAAACAATTTCAGAAATGTCCCGTTTCATGCCTGGCCATCAATACTGACGATGCATGTCTTGGTACATCTTGTCATTACCTGGATGTACTATAAACTTAGATCCATGAGATTCTGTCATCACACCCCATCTTAATTCCCCTTCGTCCGGGACGATGAGTCTCCCATGGAAACGGACCCTACCCTCAGAGCTTATAGAGTAAGATTCTGCTCCCTCGATCAACAATTGGCGTATACGTTCCTGATAACTTTTGTCCCTTCCTTTAGCTTCAACAACCCTTGCCACTATTGTAGGCATAACGGTCATCACCGAAATAAACGCTCTATCGACCGCATCTTCTTGGATGAGCTCCTTCCATTTAACTTTCCATATCTCCGCTAATTCCCCCTCGGGCTTCCGACATAACGCATCAGCCACTACATTCGCCTTACCTAGGTGATAGTGAATATCAAATTAGTAGTCTTTCACAAACTCTAACCACCGGCGTTGTCGCATATTTAAATCTTTTCGTGAGAATAAATATTGCAATGATTTGTGGTCCGTGAAAAGACTAAATTTCTCCCCCAGGAGATAATGCCTCCAAATCTTGAAGGCAAAAACTACTGCGACAAGTTCCAAATCGTGCACCAGATAATTGTTTTCATGGGGCTTTAGCTTGCGAGAAGCATAAGCAATAGCCCGTTGCTCTTGTTGTAGTACACCTCTTAATCCTTATAGAGATGCGTCGATGAAGACCAAATATTCCAATCCTGGCCTTAGTAACGCAAGGACTGGAGCAGAAGTCAACCTATCATTGAGCTCGTCAAAAGCTAACTGACAAGAATTATCCCAAACAAACCTCACCCCTTTCAGGGTTAAATTATCAAAGGGCTAGCAATTTTAGAAAAACCCTTGATAAATCGGCGGTAATAGCCTACCAAACCCAAAAAACTATGAATCTCGGTAGGTGTCGTGGGCTGACCCCATTCCCTCACCCCAATAACTTTACTTGGTTCAACTGAAATACCCTGGGCTGTCACAATGTGACCCAAAAACTGTACCTCCTGCAACCAAAAACTGCACTTCTCAAACTTGACATACCACTGATGATCCCTCAACGTCTGTAGGACCAATCGTAAGTGAGTAGCATGATTAGCTTATGTTTGAGAATACACCAGGATGTCATCAATGAACACGATAACAAACTGGTCCAGGAAGTCTCAAAACACTCTATTCATAAGGTCCATAAACACGACGGGAGCATTGGTTAGTCCCAAGGGCATAACTAGAAATTCGTAGGACCCATATCTAGTTAGGAAAGCGGTTTTGGACACATCCTGCTCTCGTATCCTCAACTGATGATACCCCATCTTCAAATATATTTTATAGAAGTAGGATACTCCCCTAAGTTGATCAAATAAGTCATCAATTCGAGGTAATGGGTATTTGTTCCGGATGGTGACTTTATTCAACTCCCTGTAGTCAACACACAATCGGAGAGAATCGTCTCTCTTTTCACAAATAGCACCGGAGCACCCCACGGCAACGTACTATAACAACCCGCGTAATTTTGGGCTATTTTAATTAATTTTGGAAAATGGAGGAAAATAAAGTTTTTGATAAAATTATTTTTATTTCCCAAATATGCTGGTTATTATTTTTTAGGCGAGAATTTCAAACGGTTTCGAAAACGGAGTTAAAACGGATTTTAAAATGATTTTTAAATGTTTTTAACTCTTGGAGTTGTTTTGACTTCCAACTCTTCATTTCTTTGCCTTATTTAAAGGAGTCTTTTGGATTCCAACTTTTCATTTCTTTTCATTATAAAAGGGAGTCGTGGGCAAGACTTTAACATACTTTTGGCACAAATTTTGGCAGTAAATATATTTTATATTCCTCTTCTTTTTATATACACATTGGCCCTTGAGATTTGTGAGTTCCATCCTTAGATTAGAAGTGTTCTTCGGGCTATTTTTTAGGATGTTCTTGGAGGAGCTTTTGTAGATCTTTTGTGTTGATCTTGAGGATGTAATCATTGGTTTCTCATCATGGTTTGAGGTATGGGGTTTTACACAATATGCTCCTTAAATCTCGCGAGTGTCATTCTTTTTTGAATTCTTGTTTAATTGAACTCATATTTGAATTGATAAATTTATTGAAATCTGGAAAATAATTGTTGAAATTATTTTGATTCATGTGGTATCATTATATTGTTGATGAGCACGTTGTCATAAGATTTTAATATGGCACGGATGTTGAGTACCCGCCAAAATACCTATTCCCGGGCTATGGCTTGATAAAGCATATGTGAATGGGGTGAGGCCTGGTTACCCATTGATGTGTTGTTGAGAAATTATATTGATAAATGCTTTGAGATTTGTATTTTGAATTGAATATCCGTACTCGTGTTGTTACGTTTTATTCATCGCTAACATATATTTGTTGAGCATATTTCTTGTCGTATTGTGTACTTCCCCATATTTTCTTTTAGTGGCAGGTTAGCGCGGATTTTGGGGCGCTATGGAAATTGATTTTAGCAAGGATTGTTTGGGAAAGATTTGTATTATTTTGATGTATAGAGCTTTGGAGATTTGTATTATTTTCGAGTTAGTTGTTGTAATTGTAGAGATTGAGATTAGTGGATTTATATTATTGTGGGTTTATTTAGATTCTCTATACCTTGTCACTTGTCACTTGTCACTTGTGGATTTGGATTTATTTTATCGCATTAGCTCTCCGTTCGCTCTCCCCGGGAGGGCGGGGTGTTACACGTACTTCGCCTAATAAACACTTATTCTACTAAGTTATGAATCTTATCCCTTAACTCCCTCATCTAAACAGGAGCCATGCGGTACGAGGCTCGACCAATTGGTCGCGTTCCCGATGCTAAATCAATTACTAACTCAATTTCCCTACTAGGAGGCAAACCTGGTATTTCCTAAAAAACATCTTGGAAATCTCTAACAACCGGAATCTAATCTAAGGAAATGACAACATCTCAAGAAGTCTCCTCCGCAATACAATACAAGTAAGTTCTAGAACCTCCTTCCGAACGAGGCATAGCCTCTAAAAACATTTCTTGCCCAGGAATGGCAAAAATTATACTTTTCCCATAGAAATTAACTATCGTGCGATACTTAACTAGTCAATCCATACCCAGTATTACATCATACCCAACCATATCAAGGACGAGTAAATCGGCTTCAAAACATAAATTGCCAAGGTTTATTTCTACTCGTTTACAAATAAAAAAATTAGTGAACTATCACCTATGGAGGATTCAACACTAGTGAAGGTACTTTTCGTAGATTTAATCAACTCTGTAGACTGATCAAAGCTTCTATAAATAAAAGAGTGTGTCTCACCTGTATCAAATAATACACGACCCATGTGCCCCTGAATGAGAAACTTACCCTCAATAGCTGGCAGCGCGGGCTGGGCCGGAGGAAGCATAGCATCCTGAATGTGGTAAACACGACCATACTGTAGATGTCCCTGTTGTGGAGAGACAACTGGATTAGGCACTGGTGGCGGTAGCTGGGCCTGTGGATGTTGTGGAACCCTAGGAAGTTGTCCCTCAATAAACTGAGGACACGCCCTCTTGAAATGACCCGACTCTCCACATTAAAAGCATCGACCTATCATATTCTCCTGATTTCGGCCCCGGTTATATCTAAACTGCCCAAGGCCTTAGCCTGGATGGCCTCTACCCCCATTACCACCCCGACCAGCTTGTTGTTGGGCACCCTGACCGTGCTTATTATTACTGCCACCAACATTGAATCCACCAAAACGTTGCCTTTTTGACAAGTCCCCCTGTCGGGTGTCCCTTTCTTTTTATTTATTTCCCAAAGATTAGGGCGAGGGTAGTGCTCCTCCTCCTGCCCCATTGCCTTCGGGTTTAGCCGCTTGCCCCAAAACTGAAGCCTTCTTACTACTTTGGACATACATCCGATGATCTTGACAATGGAGTAACGCCGCGTTCATCACTGTAACAACCCTTGACTATGGAGACTGAGAAATTAAATTTTGGGAAAATGAAATTTAATTAAATTGGAGAATTCTAAAGTTTGGGAATTGAGGTCCAAAAATAGAGGACATTTCAAAGTATTCCGAATGATGACTTTTAAGGTACCATCGATCCCGAAAGGGTCGAGATAGTCAAAATGACTATCATTGGGTTTTATTTCGGCTTCGGAATATTTTTAAGTCAGTTTGACTCCAATTGGAGTAAACGAGTCATTTAATGTGTGTATTAATATTTGAAATTGGGACTTATGTTTTAAAGTCTTAAGAGGCTTACGGATCAAGCCATCTCATTTATAGAAAGAGAGAAAGAGAAAGAAGAGAGAAAATAAGAGGAAAGCTTGGAGATTTCCGGCCCAACCGCGACATCAAGGACGATCCAACCTCTACAAATCTGAGGCAAGTGTTTAATCTTGCTAAATAAGTCATTTGTGTATTTCATTTCATAATTTGAGGGTTAAAGAAATGGATTTTGGATATTAATATCAAAACCTAGATTTTGGGTTTAATCTTGATATTAATGTTTAAATATTGGTTTAATGGTGTATAAATGGTTGGGATCAACTTTGGGTTGATTTATTGGCGTGAAATCGTGATTTGATGAAGGTTTGGGGGTTAGAATAGAAATTTTAGGGTTTAAAATTCATGGGTTCATTAGAGAAGAAGAACCCTTCAAAATCTGCAGACCCGAATCGATTCGCCCCCTAAGCGAATCGATTCGGCTTAGGCAATTTGGCAGGTCTGCATTGACCGAATTGATTCGGACCCAAGCCGAATCGATTCGGCCTGAGACAGAAGCCCAGGTCATTGGAGACGAATTGATTCGCCTCTGAGGCCGAGTCTATTCGCTGGGCCGAATCGATTCGGAATAGGGCCGAATCGGTTCGAAAACAGGACATTTTGAGGAATTTTCTCTATGGTGATTTCAAACCCTTTTTGGTTGGGTTTATTGATTTGGGGCTTTCTCTTTTGATGTAAGAGATATGTTTTGGAGATTTATAGGGGGTTTCTCACTTAGTATGATTTTTGGGACTTCTTTAAATAGTTTAAGGAAGGTATATGTTTACATGTATACATTGGGGTTGTGTATGTTTATGGAGACAGTGGAAACCTCATTGGGATTGAAAATCCTAATTATAAATCAAAGGTTAGTATAGATATGAAGGGAGGTTAAGAACTCTTGGAGAGAGTTGCGAGGGTACGTTGGAAATTTCTAGGCCGATATTCATGTTGAATCCTTATAGCAATAGTATTCTATCAAGTTACAATTGGGGACTAACGAGAGAGAGGGGTCACGTATCCTTAGAAATGTTTTAATTAAGGAACAAATGGTAAACCTAATAGGAGTAAGGGTTCAAATGATCAATTGAACCATAGGTGGAATTGGGAATGATTTGGATCGTACTATCAACTAGAATAGGCGGTAGTATAATTCTAGTCAGGATAGTATACACACAATAGTGTGGAATTAATCAGCGGAATTCCAACACTTGAAATGAGGTTGGGATAAGTTGAGGCTTGTAGACTTTTTGTTAGGTGTATACCTTTAGTCAAAATTTGTATTGGAAGTATTGATATGCTTTCGGGTATAGATGAGATGTGTAGTGATGGTTTCCTACACTAAACTTTGGGTGATAACCCTAATGTTGGATATATATATATGTATATTCGTATGTTGTTTGAGATACTATTCATCATAGAAAAATGGATGAATATGCTTCAAGTGAGGGATTGTATTCACATATCGAGGTAAATTAAATGAGTTTGTGGTGACGACTTGTATATTGAGGATTATGTATACTTATAGTCGAGTGTATATATATATCTTATACATATGAACGAGAATTTGTTTGTATATATAGATATATGGATATGTGAATCTATGTATATATATCTATATAGATTTGAATATATGGATATATTTATGTTGTGGATATACATGGTATGAATATCTAAACCGTAAATGATGGTTTAATGTTTCGATCATATGATGGGATCATATGGATGTATATATATTGTGCATGTGAATGATATATATACTTATGTGGTTAAGCATACCTCGCTCATTCTATCATTGGGAAGTTTTCGCGCCGAGGGTGAGCATATTGGCTCAAAGAGCAGGGTGTGGATAGTCCCCAGGTCATAGTCGTCTAGTGTGTTATTATGTGATTTATATTTTCGGGGTGAGGCGTGGTGGGTATGTCTCATCTCATTGATCGGTTAGGAGCTATGGCCGCTTCCCGGGACGTCGTGTGTGAGTATGGCTTCGATGTAGGTGATGTTGAGACCGACCGGGGTCCCCAAGATGGTATGTGAGTAATGCCCTAGAAGATGATAGCATGATGCAGTTTTATCGGCAATATATGTAGCCAGGTATATTATGTGGATGGCCATTGTGCATCATATGTGGTATGTACACTTGGCTATGGGAATGGATGATTGTATATATATATATGGTTAGAATAAAATGCCTATATATATTTATATATCCTATAGATGAAAGGATATGGATTCTTTGTGGAGTACATCTTGGATGATTATGGTGTACTAGATTGGGGGTTGATGTATCGCATTTAAGGAATATTTCGGTTACATCATCCCAAGGATATTATTGGAGATTTTAAGTTGCTTTCATATTTTAACCCAAATTTAGTAGTAGTAGTAGTAGTATAATTTTTGTATGTATGGCATAATGGATCTCTAGAATCGACATTGCCAACGAGTAGTGTCACGGGGTGGTTCCTTGTTTAGATTTCGCTTTGCAAGACACTTCACGCACGAAACGTAGTAAAATGTTGAGATTGGAGAGAAGTTTTGTCAATAATAATTGTATGCATGTTCTTAGTAATTAAATCATATGATTAAACCCAACTATATACGGGTAACGTATTAAGAATTATAATTAAGTAAATTATAAACCGAAATCCATAAAGCCTATTATGGCATATATGTTTGTAAAAAAATAATTAAGTATGTTTAGAAAGAGTGGATTCTTGGGTTAAGCTAGGAATGCAATTCTCGGGGGTATAGGCTGGGCCTATGATAAGTTAGGTTGTCCTTATAAATTGGGGTAATTTAACTAAAATCTCAGGACGCGAATAGGTGTGCGCCGTTAGATGAGAGGTGAGTTGGGGTTTCACGAGAGTGCGATTCCACTTTAATTATGAAATAAGTGCACCGATATTTATTATGCATGGTTAACACACTTGCTAAATATTTTTCACAACTCGGGCTCTGACCCGTTTACTTTTTTCTCCTGCCTGTATATATATATATATATATATTACTACAGGTGTACTACCGTATGGATGCCGGATGACCTTCTATCTAGAGTCTTGGGAGTCGTGATAAATGCGGACTGTTGCGGGACTTAGCTTGTAGTCGCTTCCTACTTCTTTAAAAAAAATCTAGGCAGGATTCATGTTGTATATCGGGTTTATACCCAAGGGATAGTTATAGATGTGTATATTTATTTCATTTCAGTCGTTGTATTGGCTGTGACCCGACAGCTTATTCGGGTTTACTTTTTTGTAGAATATTTAGTTGTAGTTATTTATTTCATTTTATTCTAGCATTTCCTTTATCATAGTTCTTGTATGCATCCTTCTTCCCTTTATTAGTAGTTTTATAGTGCTGGTTTGTTGTCTGTTGCATATTTTATTTAATTTTAACATCTCGCTTATATCATATTAGGTAGTTAGTCTATATTATATTTGTACCGACAGTTGGTGTTGAGACTGAGCCATCTGAAACTCCTGATTTAATGTAGTATAGGGCTGGCCACCCGTTATTATTTTAAGCGGGGTGTTACAGATGGTATCAGAGCATCAGGTTCTAGAGTCTTTAGGATCTGTGCGGGTTTTCTGCGTTCTTCCGTTAATGTTTTTGATATAAAGCCTTACTATTAGGACTGTTATGTTCACTGCGTTGTTTTCTTCTGTGAAGTGTATTCACTTGATCGATGTTCTGATAATAGTTGCTCTCGTTTCAGACGTCGCCTAATTTATGTCGTCTAGGACAGGACAAGATTAGAGATGCATGGGTACGCTGTGATTGGAGGTATTTATTTTCCTCCGCTCAGGCGGGAATAAGAAAGAGTACTCTAGTTGTGGTTCAAGGTGACCTATCGATGGTTGAGTAAGCAAAAAAAATTTACTTGAATGGCGAATCTTGGACTTAGTAAGGTAAGTTCTAGGAGAGGCATATAGTGTAGTCCTCGGGAGGTTTAGATTGAGAAACCCGTCAACCTTTGTTAGGAAACCTGGTGTTGGTGACTCTTACCGATGTGAGGAAGGCTTAGTTGTCCCAATATCAGGAGTATCACCTTCTGGGATGAGGGAGAAAGAATTTGGAGACTCAGTTTCGTTGTGTAGGACTAAGGGAGTTTCCGGTAGTTGCAATCATGTTTTGTCCTTCAAAATGGTTAGGAAGGATTTTGAGGAAGATGTTCCTCTTGTGGAGGAATAGGTATAGGAGTAATGATTGTCTTGGAAGAAGTAGAGGACCCTGAGTTAGGGTTCAAGGAAGGGATGAAACCATTGTATTATGGAAGTATAAGGTAGAATACCTTTCTTCGGGTTTAAGTCATGCTTTATGCGATGTTGAGAACGTCGTGCATAAGGTATGATGAGTAGTTAGCCGCTACACCCCTAGGGTGTATAAGATTTCCTTAGAATAAGGAGTGAGCAAGTACGACCTCTTTATGGCATCTTTTGAGAAAATAAATCGTCTCGTGAGGAGATAGTCGAGGGTTATAATATTGAATTTTGGAGGAGTGAAATGTCGAGGCTTGTTGGGTAGTGATTATAAGGTTATTGTCTTACGGATAGGTTCATGTGTAAAATTAGAGTGTTTCGATGAGGGAAGAACTTGGTTTATGGAAAGGTGTTGACGTGATGTAGAGGAATTTCATAACTGAGAGATTGAGAATTTGGTAGATTTGTGTTGAGCGGAAAATTTAGCTCATGGTTGTGCTAGTTTTGAGAACTATATGGTGGTTAGGGCTTTGTATTGGTTAAGCCTTATGTCCTAAACATAAGGTATTTGTTTGATGTGTCGAAAGATGCAGGATTTATTTATATTATATATTGTTACATAAGCCTTCGGGAAATATCTAAAATATGAATTTTTTTTATATAAAACCTTGACCGTGGTTCAACTAATCTCAATCCCCGACCTAGCTACACAGTAGTGTATTGGGAGGGTCCCTTGTTTGAATTTCGCTTGCGAGACCTCCCCCGCACGAAGGTGGCTAGCATCAGGAATTGAGGAGAGTTCAACCATTGGGAATTTTCAAACTTTTATATAGTTAATATGTTGTTATAGATTATATTGGTGATAGTATATTTTGATTCGAGCCTAATGGAACCTGACTATAATTCTACGAGTGGAAGCTCGGGTACGGGGTGTATGGGCGCCCTGGGTAGTAGTTTGTTTTAAAAATCTATATGGTTCGACGTGAGAACTGGAAAGGATTGAAATAGCGATCCTGAGGTTTGATGCAAGAACTAGATGAGATTGAGGTCCGAGGCATATCTTAAATTTCGCGGGCGAAATTTTTTTAAGGGGGGAAGTATGTAATAACCCTTAACTTTGGAAACTGAGAAATTAAATTTTGGGAAAATGAAATTTAATTAAATTGGAGAATTCTAAAATTTAGGAATTGAGGTCCAAAAATAGAGGACATTTCAAAGTATTCCGGATGATGACTTTTAGGGTACCATCGGTCCCGGAAGGGTTGAGATAGTCAAAATGACTGTCATTGGGTTTTATTTCGGCTCCGGAATATTTTTAAGTCAATTTGACTCCAATTGGAGTAAACGAGTCATTTAATGTGTGTATTAACATTTAAAATTGGGACTTATGTTTTAAAGTCTTAAGAGTCTTACGGATCAAGCCATCTCATTTAGAGAAAGAGAGAAAGAGAAAGAAGAGAGAAAAGAAGAAGAAAGAAGAGGAAAGGAAGAGAGAGAGGAAGAAAGCTTGGAGATTTACGGCCCAACCGCGACATCGAGGACGATCCAACCTCTACAAATCTGAGGCAAGTGTTTAATCATGCTAAATAAGTCATTTGTGTATTTCATTTCATAATTTGCGGGTTAAAGAAATGGATTTTGGATATTAATATCAAAACCAAGATTTTTGGGTTTAATCTTGAAATCAATGTTTAAATATGTGTTTAATGGTGTAGAAATGGTTTGGATCAACTTTGGGTTGATTTATTGGATTGAAATCCTGATTTGATGAAGGTTTGGGGGTTAGAATAGAAATTTTAGGGTTTAAAATTCGTGGGTTCATTGGAGAAGAAGAACCCTTCAAAATCTGCAGACGCGAATCGATTCGCCCCCTAAGCAAATCGATTCGGCTTAGGCAATTTGGCAGGTTTGCATTCACCAAATCGATTCGGACCCAAGCCGAATCGATTCGGACTGAGATAGAAGCCTAGGTCTTTGGACCCGAATTGATTCTCCTCTGAAGCCGAATCGATTCGCTGGGTCGAATCGATTCGGAATAGGGCCGAATCGATTCGGAAATAGGGCATTCTGAGTAATTTTCTCTATGGTGATTTCAAACCCTTTTTGGTTGGGTTTATTGATTTGGGGCTTTCTCTTTTGATGTAAGAGATATGTTTTGGAGATTTATAGGGGGGGTTTCTCACTTAGTATGATTTTGGGGACTTTTTTAAATAGTTTAAGGAAGGTATATGTTTACATGTATACTTTGGGGTTGTGTATGTTTATGGAGACAGTGGGAAACCTCATTGGGGTTGAAAATCCTAATTATATATCAAAGGTGAGTATAGATATGAAGGGAGGTTAAGAACTCTTGGAGAGAGTTGCGAGGGTACGTTGGAAATTTTTAGGCGAATATTCATGTTGAATCCTTAAAGTGATAGGATTCTATTAAGTTACAATTGGGGACTAACGAGAGAGAGGGGTCACATATCCTTAGAAATGTTTGAATTAAGGAACAAATGGTTAACCTAATAGGAGTAAGGGTTCAAATGATCGATTGAACCATAGGTTGAATTGGGAACGATTTGGATCGTACTATCAATTAGAATAGGCGGTAGTATAATGTAATACCCCGTAATTTTAAATGACTTTTAAAATGGTTATATTTTAAATTAATGGATTAATTGAATTTTATTATTAATTAATTCATTTGGGTTTTATCCGAAGTGTGGATATTAAAATGGATAATTTTGAATATTACTTAAAGATATTTAGATAATATATGAATGTGATGTCATTGTTATGACGGTGTGATATAATTTCGGTAATTTGGATTTTTTAGTCAGACGCGGTATTGGACGTGTCGGGACTAAATTATTAAATTAAAAAGGAAATTTAATTTATATCGACCTTATAGTCATTTCGACTGCGTCGTTGCTTCCGGAAGGTTCGAAATAGTAAGAAAAGTCTATTTGGATGTTAATTTTGAGTCTCGGGTCATTTGGAAATGAATAGAAATCCCAAAAGGGCATTTTGGTCATTTTTCTAGGGGGTGAATAGTGATTTCGGGTTTTGTCCTATTATAAGTATTGCTAGATGAAGTGTACGTGGGTTATACATCTCCTCTTCACAAATTAGAAAAGTTATCTTCCTAGAGAGAGTGAAAGGGTGCTTGGGAAGAGAGGAGTTCACTTGGGAAGGGGAAGAACTAAGAACTAAGTGTCACCACCACCGAAGGCTCATCGAAAAAGGAAGAACCACCAGAGATATACTACACCAATGGATCAGACCTTCTGTAAAGGCAAGTGTTTGATATTTGCAATTTAAGTTCGTATATTGTCCATGTTAGAATAATTATAAAAAGAGATGATTTTTCATGTTTGGAAGACATAATGGAGTTGCTATATGGATTTCTAGAAACTGAGATGATATAGGAAGTAAACTCATGTTGTAGGATGAAAATAATCACGAAATAATCATATATCTATGGAATAAAAATATGAAAAACCATTGAAGTGTTCTTGAAGTTAATATGATGATGATTTTCTGGAAATAAGGAGAGAAACATGCTTTTAATCCAATCTCTTGATGATTCTAGGATGTTTAAAGTATTATAAATCGTTCATATATGTTGGTATATCATGTAGTATTAATTATAAGTCATTTTTTATGTTAATAAGAAGGTTTGAATGAGTAAAAAAGGTGAAACCCGTAGTTGCAGAAAATGCAGAAAACCAGGCTTGGACCTGAGGGATCAATCGATCGACCCCTGCCTTCGATCGATCGACCTCCCCATAATATGTAAAGTTGTTTCTTTTTAAATGTTGGTTCTTATCCCAAATCTTTGGTAGATCTTTGGTGATTATTATTTGGATATTATGGGACTTAGAAAATATCAGTAAACCCTTGATAAGATTTGAATTAATTTAATTTGGATTCAAGTGATTAAAATGATGAAAATTATATTGAATGGAATTTCGGTTGCTAGATTCATTTGTTAAATTCCAAATGGGGATGTATGAGGATTAAAGATAGGACCAGTAGGGGTGATTTAATATAATACCTGGGTATCCTTAAGTTTACAAGAGGGTTTAATCCTAAGTAAAAGAAGATGTGTTTATAAGAGATTTGAACCTATCGATTTTAACCTTAATTAAAAAGGAGAGATAAACTCATAGTAATTCGGGAGAAGTGATGTTATGGACCAGCAGGATATTAGTGACTTCTTACTGAATATATGTTGAGGAAAAACCTATTTAAATCTTATGTATTGAGTGAGGGTAGCCTGAGTTTAAGCTCATTATTGATTTCGTAAGGACAGAGTGTAATACAAGAGCATAGTGGTATGGCTCCTGGATAAAGATGGGAGTTTAGAACACATTTGATTGAAAGAGGGTATGAGGTTATCCCGATCGCATAGTTGAAGTTGTCGGACCTCCTTGATCGACAAAGTTAAGTAGTAGTGTATTGGAGGGGTTCCTTGTTTGGATTTCGCTTTTCGAGACGCTCCGCGCATGAACCTTAACGATGTCGGGAGTGGAGAGATGTTATAGGATGCGAGAATAATTCAATTATGAAGTAAAGATATGGCATTTTAATACGTGGGATTTAAAGAGATATAATGCTACGTATAATCTAAGGTTAATGTGAGTACCTTGTTGTTATTATATTATAGGTATGATAATGCCTATTTGATTGATTTATGATTATGTGTATGACATACCTAGCTTACTTGCTATCGGTGGGAGGTTTGCGCGTGAGGGCAGTCATATCCTGATGAATCCATGGGATCTTTGATTTGTCGCTCGAGAACATAGGTCTATGAAAGACTTATCGGGGAGTTGATAAGTCCGCTGACTATGGGTACGTAGGTATGTGCGGGACCCATGGGTATGAGAACTATGTTCGCCTCCATTGATTGTGTAGTTGTTTATGGTTCGAGGTAACCTTACCGAACCTTTAGTCCTCCATTCGGCGACCATCGATGACGGGACATGATAGCAGAGTAATGCATTGCACCGCAGCTGTGACTCGGGGTGCCGTATTATATATGAATATATATATAATGAATTGAATGAATGAATGGATGTTTATTATAGTTAAATCTATCTACGATGATAATTGTAGATAACGGTAAATTGAGAAATAATGAAATTAAGATAATGAATGTTTATTCTTATGAAATTGAAAAGTTGAATTCATGTTAATGAGAAACGATTCATATAAATGAGAAATGTAAATGAATAATAATGTGACGTATGGTATGGGACATACGGGGATTATGATATGGGAATGGAATTATAATATGGAAACTGGAAAAGAGGAACCATTAACTAGGAGGTTAATAGGAAACATTAAGCGTGCACTCTAGTTGAGAGGTGAGAATAGCAAGTGAGATTTGGATACTAACATGTACATAATAAATGCTTTATTGCACTTGTTAAATACTTGATGTTTTAAAAATCATTTTACACAATCGGGATCTGACCCATTTTCTTGCATATTTTCTCCTCTATTGTATCTCTATATCAGGTGTCCAGCAGCAGGCACACCAACCTTAGCGGATTATGACAGGCTATGGCTTTATGGAGTTTTGCTTTGACGCCTATCATCTTCATTTGATTCACAGTATTCTCTTAGTTGGGGCATGTCGCCCAAAGGATTCAGTTATCTCTTTTCTATCGAGGTCAAATACTCTTGTAGTTGTGTTATTTTAATATACTTAATGTTGTTGGGATTATTGTAATGGATTTATATTAATTGGGAATGTTTATTCCAATTGCATTTAAATTCTTTTGTGTTATCTATTTGGTTATCAGTGTTGTAGAATAAAATGTATTGTGCTATTCTTAAACTGGAAATGGATTTTTGTGGAATTAAAATTTGGAAAGTTTTTAACATCGCTTAATTAAGTATTGGGTGAGTTGTAAATGTTTTCGACGGTGATGCTAAGAATGATCCAACTGTATATTATGTTTTAATTTGGTATGGAGCTGGCCACCCGGTATTTAATTAGGCGGGGTGTTACATATAATTCTAGTCAGGATAGTAGACACACAATAGTGTGGAAATAATCATCGGAATTCCAACACTTGAAATGAGGTTGGGATAAGTTGAGGCCTGTAGACTTTTGGTTAGGTGTATACCTTTAGTCAAAAAATTTATTGGAAGTATTGATATGCTTTTGGGTATAGATGAGATGTGTAGTGATGGTTTCCTACACTAAACTTTGGGTGATAACCCTAATGTTGGATATATATATATATATATATATATATATATATATATATGTTGTTTGGGATACTATTCATCATAGAAAAATGGATGAATATGCTTCAAGTGGTGGGTATGTCTCGTCTCATTGATCGGTTAGGAGCTATGGCCGCTTCCCGGGACGTCGTGTGTGTGTGTATGGCTCCGATGTAGGTGATATTGAGACCGACCGGGGTCCCCAGGATGGTATGTGAGTAATGCCCTGGAAGATGATATCATGATGCAGTTTTATCAGCGATATATGTAGTCGGGTATATTATGTGGACGGCCATTGTATATCATATATGGTATGTACACTTTACTATGGGAATGGATGATTGTATATATATATGGTTAGAATAAATTGCCTATATATATATATTTATATATCCTATAGATGAAAAGATATGGATTCTTTGTGGAGTACAACTTGGATGATTATGGTGTACTAGATTGATGGGGGTTGATGTATTGCATTTAAGGAATATTTCGGTTACATCATCCCAAGGATATTATTGGATATTTTAAGTTTATTTCATATTGTAACCTAAATTTAGTAATAGTAGTAGTAGTAGTAGTAGTAGTATAATTTTTGTATGTATGGAATAATGGATCTCTAGAATCGACATTGCCAACGAGTAGTGTCACGGGGTGGTTCCTTGTTTGGATTTCGCTTTGCGAGACACTTCACGCACGAAACGTAGTAAAATGTTGAGATTGGAGAGAAGTTTTGTCAATAATAATTGTATGCATGTTCTTAGTAATTAAATCATATGATTAAACCCAACTATATAAGGGTAACGTATTAAGAATTATAATTAAGTAAATTATAAACCGAAATCCATAAAGCCTATTATGGCATATATGTTTGTAAAAAAATAATTAAGTATGTTTAGAAAGAGTGGATTCTTGGGTTAAGCTAGGAATGCAATTCTCGGGGGTATAGGCTGGGCCTATGATAAGTTAGGTTGTCCTTATAAATTGGGGTAATTTAACTAAAATCTCAGGACGCGAATAGGTGTGCGCCGTTAGATGAGAGGTGAGTTGGGGTTTCATGAGAGTGGGATTCCACTTTAATTATGAAATAAGTGCACCAATATTTATTATGCACAATTAACACACTCGCTAAATATTTTTCACAACTCGGGCTCTGACCCATTTACTTTTCTCTCCTGCCTGTATATATATATATTACTACAGGGGTCCTACCGTATGGATGTCGGATGACCTTCTATCCAGAGTCTTGGGAGTCGTGATAGATGCGGAGTGTTGCGGGACATAGCTTGTAGTCTCTTTCTACTTCTTTAAAAAAAATCTAGGTAGGATTCATGTTGTATATCGGGTTTATACCCAAGGGATAGTTATATATGTGTATATTTATTTCATTTCAGTCGTTGTATTGGCTGTGACCCGACAGCTTATTCGGGTTTACTTCTTTGTAGAATATTTAGTTGTAGTTATTTATTTCATTTTATTCTAGCATTTCATTTATCATAGTTCTTGTATGCATCCTTCTTCCCTTTATTAGTAGTTTTATAGTGCTGGTTTGTTGTCTGTTGCATATTTTATTTAATTTTAACATCTCGCTTATATCATATTAGGTAGTTAGTCTATATTATATTTGTACCGACAGTTGGTGTTGAGACTGAGCCATCTGAAACTCCTGATTTAATGTAGTATAGGGATGGCCACCCGTTATTATTTTAAGCGGGGTATTACAATCACCTCCCCAAAAGTTTGTAAAGCTGGATTGCCCAGCAAATGTTGTCGTATCCTCCAGTGTAAAGCTCCTATAAATTTGGATATCCTCCTCTCCTCCAGAGTCACCTCATCTGGTACAAAACTAGCTAACCGAGTGAATTCCTCTTCGTATTCCGCAACTGAATGCTCACCTTGCGCCACATCTTGCAGTTTTCTCCTCATCTACCTTTGAACTGCGGGAATAAAATACTTCCGATCAAACGGAACCCAAAAATCATTAATAGTCATAGAATCTCTCTACTCTGGCGTAGTCATCGACTCCCACCATTGTAATGCGGCTCCAGCTAATTTAAAAGTAGCAAGGATTTGTTTCCTTTCCTCACTACTCTCCACAATGCAGCATTTATAGTCCCTTGTTGTTGCGGTGGAGGACCTACCTCCTCTTCTACAACACTATTTCTTCTAGCGGGGCGACCTCTTTTAGGCGGCATCTGATACAAAGAAATAATAGAATTAAAATACTATTTAAAAACAATTTATTTTGCAGAAGATCGCAAACATAGGCAACAAAACAGTCATAGCATTAAGCTCTATATCAAAGAATGTTACGGTAGAATGTGACAAGTCCACATAGATCCTAAAGAATCTAGAACATGATGCTCTGATACCATCTATGATAACCCGCTTATCATAAATAAGAGGTGGCCATCCAGATACTCCAATAATAACAGGAATCATAGATGCACAATTCTCAGCATCACAATAATATAATAAGTATAAGGTATAACCACCCAATATTTACAAAAACGGATTGCCAACTTATTATTTTATAAGTTAAAGAAAGCATTTAAACAACCCAAACTGCAAAGAAAGTGGATAGAATCGAGAAGAATAAAACTGAACAGTACATATACATATCACAATAACCGAATAAGCTGTCGGTTAACAGTCTCATACAAGTAGTTTCAAAAATTAAATTAAGTTACATAATACATGACAGTAGGTAAGTACAAAAGCTTGGGCCACACGCCCGAATGAATAACCCGATCATAACTAGAGTACAAAAATGAAGGCGTCTATAACAAAATATCCCACAACATCCGCAAGGTATTGCAGCTCCATGACACAGGAAAGGGAAAGTCAGTACGGGCATCCTTGCGGCGTAGCACCTGAGCGAATATAAGATCCATGCACAATAAGAAATATGAACTGGTCAGGGCCCGATTTTATATCATCGCCTGATGAATAAAGAGTATGACAGTTATGAATAGTTAATCATGATTAATAATGATAAGAATCTAACTACTCAATTTAAGAGAATAAACTAAGGCAATTAAAATGACCATAACTTTAATTCATTTTCACAAAAGAATATAAATGCATATTATTCACTAAGAATTTCCATCCTTTACACTGTTTCATTTTATCATTCCTTATCTCAATTGGAAATGTATTCAAAGCCCTTTAATTCTTAGAGCACTTTGTCATAAATCAAGTCCCACTTGAATAAGAATAGTTATATTCAACTACATATAACAATTTTAAGACCATCCTTCCGAGTTTCTCCACTAGACGCGCCCCTAAACGGCTATCAGCTTCTGGGGCCTATTAAACAAGACAACCTGGGCACCCTAGAACGCAATGTCGGGAAGTGGCCATATACCTTCGACAGTGAGTCATAACCACACCCGAAATTACCTCACTTCGAACAATAAATACAACATACATAATAACCGGTCCTATGGCCGAGGACTATATTCACCATGCATTCACTAGCCATGGGACTTCACCTCATGCGCGTACTTACCTTATGATAGAATTTAGAGAGGTGTGTTTAAGTAAATTATCATTTACCATTTTATTCCCATTTTAATATATACAATACATTTTATCCAGAACCATACATAATTTATGACATCATTATATCCTCAATGATTGATAAACCCCTAATTCATTCTCCAAGAATTTTATGGTGTTATTATAAACAAACAAGTCTTGCATCTCCCAATAACGTGTTGAAATTTCTTCAATCATTTAATTCTACATATCATAATATGAAACTAATTTGTTAAGGAAAAGAAATACCTAAACATTTATTTACTTATCCCCAAAATAAGTCCTAACTATATCCATACTGACATAAGGTAGTTGCCTAACTAATAAAGACTCTAGGACACTAAGTTTACTTCATACAAGAAGGTTCCTAAGTCCTAAGCCTAAAAGAAAAGGGTGAAAATTGAGTTAGAAAATAACTCCAAATAGCAAGATTTCGAATCGATTCGCCCAAAAGCGAATCGATTCGGATGGAGAAACCAAATTTCTGCGTGAGGCCGAATTGATTCGGTCCCAGACCTGTAGCCTCACCCCTTAGCGAATCGATTCGCAGGAAAGGCGAATCGATTCGCCTTGGCGAATTTGCCAAGAAAGGGGGCTACGGGTTATGAACCCTAGTTTTCCCAAACCCCAACTCTCCTCCATTTCTACACACATCAACCACCATTAATCTTATCACAACCATCCTACATGAATTCTCACTCCTATTCTCCAAACAACATCTATTTAAACTTTGATTAGGGGCTAAAACACTATAAATCCATAAATTCCCCAATTTTTAAATTCATACCCATATATAACTATCAATACAATTTATTCATCTCAAATCATATATTAGAGAGTAAGAAAACTTTCCTTAATCTTGCAATCCCAGATTCTTGGAAGATGAATGCAAGACCAAATCCCAAACCTTCAATTTCTTCCTTTTCTTCTATTTCTTTTCTCCACACTTCTCTTCTTCTCTCCTTCTCTCTAGTTTAGTAAAACACACTTAAGAAATTTAAGGCTTTGCAAGACTTAAACGTGCCTATATCCTTAATTCCCATCTTTAAGTGGTTAATACCACATTAAAATGACTCGTAACTACACATCTAAGCCATAACCAGTCAAAAGTGCCCGAAATCTAAAAATACAATATGGCACTTATTTTGACTAGCTCGCACATTTCGGGACTAACTACGCCCTCTAAGTTGGCATCCGGAATAATATACGTTATTTTCATATCCCATTTCATTTTAAACCACAACTGTCATTTTAAGCACACGACATAATAAAATATAACACAATGCTATTTATATTCCAATAACAATAAATATGCAATGTTCTAGTAAATATTCTTTATTACTCATTTAAAAGATATTTACTCCTTCATCCATTATTTTATATTATTACATTACACAGTAAATTAATATAAAGTAAATCTTTCAAAAGTAAGGGTTGTTACAACTCAATAATTTCAAAAACATTCGACAGAGTTTTCTTTGTTTATTCAAGAAATTCAACCTGTTTTGTCATTTAAATAAACTCAACGACGTCAATGATCGAGTGCGAAAAGTAGCGCGTGTAAAGACGCTAATCGTTGTTTTCGTTTTGCCAACTCAATACAAAAACCTAAGTTACTAATACACTTGCGGGGCAAGCACAGCGGTAATTCGGGTATCGAGAATCCACAGAGACGAGTTGTTAGAATTTATAAGGTTTAATATTCCGAAATAAAAGTGTAAAAGATGATTACAAACTAAAAGGAAAAGTTAATCTAGGCAATATGTTGAAACTAGATTATGAAAGCGAGTAAAACTATAGGTTGCGTCGAATATCCCTCACCCGAGTTAAGTAGTATAAAATGGTTACATGGGTCGACGAGTTATTACAAGTGCGTCTCGTTTCGACAGTTAATTAAATCAAGGGTTGTTACGCCCTAAATCATCATAAAAGCCTAATAAGATTTTGGCGTCAACAAATATCCCGGAAATTACGCACGAAAGGTCGTAAGCACGGGACATACATGATATGCCCCGTCAAATCTCCTAGGCGTAATAACTAGGACAACGCACCCGAAATAGACCCGTAAACACCATCACCAAAGCAAAGCAATGCGTCAACCCGAGTGAGTTCAATTCAAACACAACCTAATTTAAATTACCTAGAAAGCATGTTAAAAACGCGATAAATGGAAAGCGGTAAATAAACGCAGTAAATCTATACTAGAAAGCGTGTAAATCAAAGCATGTAAATAAAGCAAGAAAACCTAAATTAGAAAGCTTGTAAATTAACTAGAAAGCAAGAAATGAAGAAATACAAACTATATTAAAATGGTAGGGGAGATGAATAGTCAACATACAATCCAAATGGGGTGTCAAACCAAAGAGAAATGAAGAAGAACCAAGCAAAAACCCCAAACCCTAAACTAAACTAACCTAAAATCGTGTATATCTGATATTAAAACCAAAAATGGGTTTATATAGTAAGTGGTAAAAAGTAAGGGAAAAAGGAAAGAAAGAGGAAAGAGCCCAAAATATCTGGCACTACCGGTCGCAGGGGCGCGGTCGACCGGCCCCTTAGGCAAAAGCATACTGTCTCTTTCCCACTGCAAAAGTTGAAACCGCGGTCGACTGGTCCCTTGTACGCGGTCGACCGGTACTCTGTTTTCAGGCTGCATTTGGTCCATGATGAGGGGGAAAAGGTCCATTACGGAAACGAGCCTAGCTTCTTCGTCCGAACTCCAAACAACGCACCGTTTGCGGCCACACGATGCTAACTCAATGAACTACGCATCCGTGGAATTTCCAAGAGCCGAATAAGAAATGTGAATTGACTAAAAAGCCCTTGAAGTAGCGTCCAGCGATGAAACTTCTCCGAAATGCAACGGATCCTCACTTTTAGCGTTCCAATACCTACAAAAGCACAAATAACCCCTGCAAAACATGTATCTATCCAACTCCAAGGTTGTCTGGTTAATGAGCATAATTATAGGCATTTAGGACCGTAAAAGCGCTAGAATGCATAAGGATAACGGGCGGAAATATGCAATATTCGATACGAATCACACCCCCTAACTTACACATTGCTAGTCCCTAGTAATGAAACAAAGAAAACCAGACCATAGAGGGCGGTACAAAACGTATATATGCATCGAAATATAAATGCCACATTCGTAGGGAACACGATTGCATTTAGCATATGCAATAAGCCGTTAAACCCCTAGGTTACCCTAGTGGACGAGTGTCGTCTCGTGAGGGTTTTCAGGGATGATACCCACAAACATCATATGGTTTCCTCAAAATATGCCCAAACCAACGTGTGACAAGCCCAACAATGGCGAAAAGGATTTCATATGCATTATTAGCAAAGTGAATGAATTCACACAAAAGTCCAAATTATTAACATTATAGAATCCACTTCATAGAATTGAAACCTTAAAATGTGGGAGGGGAGCGAGCACATGCAAAGTGTGATTTGGCGAAAAACTTATATAAACCGGATAATCATTAAAGCAAGCATATATTCAATCCTCACGGGCATTACACTCATCAAGCGAATTCACTCGAAACAGGGAGGTAACACACGGAACATGCGGGCTAAAGAGTAATTGTAAATGGAAACTAGGCCGCACACATGTCACAAATGAAGAACGCTATATATAAAATAAAAAAATGTAATCTCAATGAAAGATACCCCACACTAAAAGAGTTGAAATGCATTTTCACAGATTATCACAAATGTTATGACTTTTGAATTACATGCACCTAAGATCACATAGGACTTTAATAGGGATATATTGTAGGTTAGGCTAGGGTATGAAATGAAGGAATGTATGTACGGATTCAAAGTGTTCGGAATGAAAACTCGGGATAATGGGAAAATGCGGGCAATATCAAAATTGGAGAACAAGTTCCAAAACGGCATTAGATATATCAACGGGGAGAGTAATCAAAGCTTATTGAACTATATACAACATATAAAAACTTCTCTTTCTTTTTCTTTTCTTCTTTTTTCTCATTTTCTCTTTTGTTTTCTTTTGCTTTTTGCTTTGTCTTTTTCTTCACTTTTTTCACTACTTTCTTTTCTTTACTTATCAAACTCTCATATGCCTAAATTGCAACTGGCATCATAACAACATCATTCAATCCCAAGTAACATTCCAAACAAAGGTATGGAAAGTGTATATATGGTTTATAACTCCAATGTAGAGTTGGTTATGGGAATGGGGTATGAAATGAAAGGCTATATTTAGGCTCAAAAGGGTTAACGAGGGTAAACATATAAGGGTGAGGTCAAGGCTAATATGGGTGATATAACAAAGAATGCCTATGATCATTTCACAAAGTTTACGCAATTCTCGAGTCAAAACAATATATGAAAATCATGCTCAAGTAACACATTTCAAGTATGAACTCAATTAATGAACGGTGAAATGAAAGAATAGAGAGATTACCAACGAATTCAACGTTTTCAATGAGAAATGAATAGTGTATACACTCACAAACGACGAAAGGTACAAAGCTTACTCGGTGTAAGTATATACAATGCAACAAAACATTACCGAGTTATAAAAATCTTAAACCAAATCAATATAACAATAAAAGTGCATGTGCTCATGGGATTAAAGTTTAATTCATGAAGTTATTCACAATATCAATAATCGAGACTAACGTCTAATAACTTCTAAAATCGAGAACATGCATCATTGGGTTGTCAATTGGTTCGGGCAATTATTGAAATTTATCATCGGAAACAAAGGCAAAATGCCCAAAAAGGAGAAAAAAGAAAGAAAATCTTTTTGAAATTTTTAATTTTTCTAAGAAAAGCATACTAAGTAACTAACATGTGAGCAAAAACATGGACTAAAATAAGAAATGGATAGAATATCCCACACCCCCTAACTTAAAACTTGACATTGTCCTCAATGTAAATTAAGAACCAAGTTAAAGAGAGGAAAATAGCGATATTACCCAAAATTGGAGCGATCCCCATAAGAACAAGTCCAAAGAATCTACAAAACAAGTTAGTACCGACCATAGCAAAAACAAATAATAAAAAGTTAACTAATTACATTAGACTAAATTAAAAAGGAAAGAAAAAATAAAAAGAAAGAATAAAAAGCTAACTATATACAACCTACTATTTAGACTTCACACTAACTATACACTAGAAGTCTAAATAGCTGAGGGTCCACCATAAGAACGATTTGACTTTGGAGGATAACCGGTGTACCCTCACATACAAGCATGCCTTCCGAAAAATATGAATTCCGTTTTAGCAACGGAAGGCATGTGTAAGGCGGAAGAAATGAACCATCGCCAATTAAAAGTTTTGGTGGGACGATGGGGGGTTTGGATTGAACGGGTGACAAAAACAAGTGGGGACCGAGAAAAGCCGAATATCCTCCCAATGATTTTGAAGTTGGAATGGGAGGTGGCGCACACAAAGGCAAAGATGCGATCGTGGAGGGCGACTCGAGCAAGTACTCCTCATCGGCGATAGGGTTTAAAACATAAAAGTTTGAAACCGAATCATCGGGTACTTGTTCCGGTGGGGTAATAGAGAATGAAAATGGGGATGAAAGAAGTTCAAACTCATGAGATGAATCATCATCGCATGAAGTTGGAATTTCAAAGGAAATAATATCATTTTCAATGAAATGTTCTTCTTTGGGGGCCAAAGAAGAAATCATTTCATTGCAAATAGATATTACGTCATTATCATCCTCACTTTCAATATCTATTACGCAATGGGCAAAGTGTAGAATGGCTTGTTCCAAAGTAGGCACAAGTACCTCATTTGGTTCAAAACATTCGTCGACTTCAAAAGTCTCGGAAGCAAAATCGTCGTCGGACTCAAATAATAAATCCAACTCATGTTCCCACGAACGATTTTCTTCCCGATAGCGATTTTCAATTTTCTCATTCTCATACATACGCAAGCCCTCACCGAATGTCATAGGTCGAGGTGCGGATGCATTAGAATGGGAACTTTGAAAATTACCATCGGACTTAAACGAAAACTCATTATTATAGGAATTTTGAAAACTATTGCAATTCGTTTCAAAATTCCTATTATAAGGAGGTAAAGGCCCAAAATCATTGTCATCATCATCAAAATTCCAATAACCTAAGTTTTGACTTTTGGTATACTCGCCCAAAGTAATATTTGAATTTGTTACACTTTGGGATGCTAAGTATTCACCGAAAGTCATAGGTTTGCGAGAATTTTGAGAATTATAACAAGGATTACCGAAAGAATTGGAATAAGACATGCTTACCCCAAAAATGGCTCAAGTGGCGAATTCCACAAAGTAGGTGTGCGCGGAAAGAATTCGAGCGTTTCTAAGTGCTCAAATGTGGAAGTCCTGCAAAATATTAACAAATAATACAAATAGAAAGAAAATACTATGAAATACTAAATCAAATAAAGTCTAAAAAAAACTCATCCCCGGCAACGGCGCCATTTTGATCGAGTGCGAAAAGTAGCGCGTGTAAAGACGCTAATCGTTGTTTTAGTTTCGCCAACTCAATACAAAAACCTAAGTTACTACTACACTTGCGGGGCAAGCACAGCGGTAAGTCGGGTATCGAGAATCCACAGAGACGAGTTGTTAGAATTTATAAGGTTTAATATTCCGAAATAAAAGTGTAAAAGATGATTACAAACTAAAAGGAAAAGTTAATCTAGGCAATATGTTGAAACTAGATTATGAAAGAGAGTAAAACTATAGGTTGCGTCGAATATCCCTCACCCGAGTTAAGTAGTATAAAATGGTTACATGGGTCGACGAGTTATTACAAATGCGTCTCGTTTCGACAGTTAATTAAATCAAGGGTTGTTACGCCCTAAATCATCATAAAAGCCTAATAAGATTTTGGCGTCAACAAATATCCCGAAAATTACGCATGAAAGGTCGTAAGCACGAGACATACATGATATGCCCCGTCAAATCTCCTAGGCATAATAACTAGGACAACGCACCCGAAATAGACCCGTAAACACCATCACCAAAGCAAAGCAACGCGTCAACCCGAGTGAGTTCAATTCAAACACAACCTAATTTAAATTACCTAGAAAGCATGTTAAAAACGCGATAAATGGAAAGCGGTAAATAAACGCAGTAAATCTATACTAGAAAGCGTGTAAATCAAAGCATGTAAATAAAGCAAGAAAACCTAAATTAGAAAGCTTGTAAATTAACTAGAAAGCAAGAAATGAAGAAATACAAACTATATTAAAATGGTAGGGGAGATGAATAGTCAACATACAATCCAAATGGGGTGTCAAACCAAAGAGAAATGAAGAAGAACCAAGCAAAAACCCCAAACCCTAAGCTAAACTAACCTAAAATCGTGTATATCTGATATTAAAACCAAAAATGGGTTTATATAGTAAGTGGTAAAAAGTAAGGGAAAAAGGAAAGAAAGAGGAAAGAGCCCAAAATATCTGGCACTACCGGTCGACCGGTCGCAGGGGCTCGGTCGACCGGCCCCTTAGGCAAAAGCATACTGTCTCTTTCCCACGGCAAAAGTTGAAACCGCGGTCGACCGGTCCCTTGTACGCGGTCGACCGGTACTCTGTTTTCAGGCTGCATTTGGTCCATGATGAGGGGGAAAAGGTCCATTACGGAAACGAGCCTAGCTTCTTCGTCCGAACTCCAAACAACGCACCGTTTGCGGCCACACGATGCTAACTCAATGAACTACGCATCCGTGGAATTTCCAAGAGCCGAATAAGAAATGTGAATTGACTAAAAAGCCCTTGAAGTAGCGTCCAGCGACGAAACTTCTCCGAAATGCAACGGATCCTCACTTTTAGCGTTCCAATACCTACAAAAGCACAAATAACCCCTGCAAAACATGTATCTATCCAAATCCAAGGTTGTCTGGTTAATGAGCATAATTATAGGCATTTAGGACCGTAAAAGCGCTAGAATGCATAAGGATAACGGGCGGAAATATGCAATATTCGATACGAATCAGTCAACAAAAGACATAAATAAATAATCAACAAATCCCTTACAACAATGGTCTTACTTTAGTTACACGCTCCACATCTAGTTCTCAACATGTTTTCTAAACTTATGTTTGAGTTAATCAATTTAAAACACTCAACAATTTCAAAAAAATTCGACAGAGTTTCCTTTGTTTATTTAAGAAATCCAACATGTTTAACATTTAAATAAACTCAACGACATCAACAAAAGCCATAAATAAATAATCAATAAATCCCTTCCAACAATGGTCTTACTTTAGTTACACGCTCCACCCCCAGTTCTCAACATGTTTCCCAAACTTATGTTTGAGTTAATCAATTTAAAACACTCAATAATTTAAAAAAAAATCGGCAGAGTTTCCTTTGTTTATTCAAGAGATCCAACCTGTTTAACATTTAAATAAACTCAATGACATCAACAAAAGTCATAAATAAATAATCAATAAATCCCTTCCAACGATTAAACATAAATAAGATCATAAATAACTCAATCGATAAAAAGGTTCACCCGTTGGAAGCTATTTTTGGTTTTCACCCATTAATGACATGTTTTAAGACTAAGTCTAGATTTTTACAAATTATCATCGTATTGTCGAAACGAGAGTATCGTGACTATGTGGTAAGTTCCTACATGTTACATTGGTCTCGTGTGAGGTGTTCGTGCCTCTTACAGAGTCGCTTGGGCGTTGTTTTAGATTTTCACCCTCTAAAGTCATGTTTTATGCCTAAGTCTAAAATTTTCAAATTATCATCGTATTCTCAAATCGGAAGTCCCGCGACTACGTGGTAAGTGGCTATGTGTTAAGTTTGTCCAGTGGGAGGTGTATGTTCCTCTACAGGGCCGTTTAGGGCCTATTTGGATTTTCACTCGCTAACGGCATATTTTTAAGTCTAAGTCTAGATTTTTGCAAATTATCATCGTATTCTCGACAAGAGAGTCTCGTGACTACGTTGTAAGTTCCTACGTGTTACATTGGTCTCGTGTGAGATGTTTGTGCCTCTTACGGGGTCTTTTGGATGTTGTTTTGGATTTTCACCCTCTAAAGTCATGTTTTAAGCCCAGGTCTGAATTTTGCAAATTATCCTCATATTCTCAACCCGAGAGACATATGGCTACGTGGTAAGTCCCTACATGTTAATTTTGTCCCGGGGAAGGTGTTCGCGCCTCTTATGGGGCCGTTTATGGGTTGTTTGTGGTTTTCACCCTCTAACGGCATATTTTTAAGCCTAAGTCTAGATTTTTGCAAATTATCATCGTATTCTCAAAACGAGAGTCTCATAACTACGCTGTAAGTTCCTACATTAATGACATTGGTCTCATGTGAGGTGTTCGTGCCTCTTACGGGATCGTTTGGGCGTTGTTTTGTATTTTCACCCTTTAAAGTCATGTTTTAAGCCTAAGTCTAAATTTTTCAAATTATCCTCGTATTCTCAACCCGAGAGTCCCGTGGCTACGTGGTAAGTCCCTGCGTGTTATGTTCGTCCCGTGGGAGGTGTTCCTGCATCTTACGGGTCCGCTTAGGGGATGTTTTGGGTTTTCACCCGTTAACGGCATATTTTTAAGCATAAGTCAAGATTTTTGTAAATTATCGTCGTATTCTCGAAACGAGAGTCACTTGACTACGAGGTAAGTTCTAAGAAACCTTCACAAAAGCACTTTTAAGGACAATATTACATATGTAAAACAATTGGGAAAAATATCTCCAAATACGTAATAGAACTTATTAATGTAACAATTACCTTTCAATTAGGTACATCCGCCTATATTGCACAGGACCTGCAAGCTTGGCCTCGCGTGCTAAGTCAACCATCAAATGAACCATCACATAAAAAAAAGCAGGAGGACAAATCTTCTCCATCTTGCAGGCTATCAGAACTATTTTTTCTTCTAACTTCTCCATATCACTCTTCACCAGTGTCTTGGAGCACAACTCCTTGAAAAAATTACCCAACTCAGCAAGAGTAATATAAATATTCTTAGGGAGGTACCCTCGCATCCCAATGATAATAATTTTTTGAATCAGTACATGGCAATCATGACTTTTTAGGCTCGTTAATTTACCAACTTTTGTGGTCACACATCTTGAGATGTTCGCAGCATAACCATCCAGATACTTGACCAATTTAAGGAATTCAGAGAAACCCTCTCTCTCCTTCGGGGTCAATGTTTATGCCGCTATAGTCTTGATAAAGGATCCATACGGACATCTTTGTAGATGCAATTCTGTCCTTATGCCCATATCCTCCAAATCAAGACATTCCTTTTCAGTGTCTTTGTTCTTCCCATCCATGTTGAATATTGTTTCCATCAGATTATCCCATATGTTTTTCTCTATGTGCATAACATCAAGGTTATGAAGGATCTTAAGTTTCTTCCAATACGGGAGCTCAAATAAGATGCTTTTATTTGTCCAATTCAATTATGTTTGATCACGAGGTCCTTTTTTATTATTTCGATGCTTCCCAAACTTGACATTTGGAAGGTGATCCAACTGACTAAGTACCTTTTCCATCAGTAATTCCAAGGATTTAGTTCGATGCTCAAACTTACCGTTAAAGGCCCTAGACCTTCGGCAAGGGTGGTTATCTGGTAAGTAACATCTATTCCCCATGTATTCAATCTTACTTCTCAAATGTTGAGATAATGCATCCTCATTACAAGGAGGAGAAGCAAGATAATATTTTGTGCTGCACCCAAATAAGTTACTGTATGCTGGAAAGTCATTTATCGTCCACATTATAGCTGCTTGCATTTGAAAAGTTTCTTAACGAGAGGCATCATAAGTCAATACACCATTTTCCCATAAATTATTCAACTCATCAACCAACGGTTGCATGTAAACATCGATATCATTCCCTTGGGCTTGTTTCCCGAGAATAAGTAGAGACATCATGAAGAAGGGATCCTTCATGCACTTCCAGGGTTGCATGTTTAGGGGCATAAGTATCATGGGTCACATGCTATAGGAGCTTCTCATGTTCCCAAAAGAGTTGAATCCATCGGTGGCCATACCTAGCCTCACATTTTGAGGCTCACGAGAAAACTCAGGATAATTTCAATCAAGGTCCTTCCATACCACACTATCAGCCGGATGCATCATGATCCCATCATCCACGCTCTTATCACTATACCATCTCATGTCAATAGTTATCTTCCTTGACATGTACAATCTTTGCAACCTCGATGTCAAAGGGAAGTAACGCAAGACCTTATGAGGTATTTTTGTGCCATTCCTATCATTAAGTTTATATCTGGACTCCCCATATAAAGGACATTGTTCTAGATTAGCATTATCCTTCCAAAAAAGTGCACAATCATGTTTGCATGCATGGATGGTCTCATATCCTAAGCCTAAGTCATGTACGAATTTCTTGGCTTCATAGATTGACTTTGGAATCAAATCCCATTTTGATAAAAGTTTCAATAATACCCCTATTAGCATATCGAATGACTTTTTGGTCCACTTTCCACTTACCTTCAAATGAAATATTGTAATCACGAATTTCAACAAAGTATACTTCTTGCAGCTTGGGTACACCTCACATTGTGCAGTCACAAACAGTTTTTCAATGTTTCACACCTCCTCCTTCTGCGCACCATCAGTAACCTCACCTGTATTCGATCCCCCCCCCCCCCCAATCACGATTTAGGTAAGCCCCCCAACAATAGTCTTCCATTAAGTTGGGAAGCTCATCCCTACTCTTTTTCGTTGTCTGTCATTTCATTATCACTCTTAGCATATGATACATGGGTTTGACACTCGGGAAAAGATTCCCCTTGGTACACCCAATTCTTCTAAGATTCCATTATCCCGTGTCGGATTAAATGATTATTTAACACTTCACCACTATGATAATATTTATTCATACATTCATTACACGGACATCGGATAGTACCATTATTGCTCGTTTTGGTCATTGCAAATTCAATAAAAGCGCTCGCCCCTTCACGATATTGCTTACCTAATCTTTGCCTAATTTTCATCCAACTCTTGTCCATCATATCTATTGTACTAACAATTAATATATTACTTAACCACTATTAATTATTTTACTACATTATTGTTCAGACTAAAACATAAAAAAGACCCTTTAAAATACTATTTACTAATGTGAGGCTATATCCAGACAAAAAGTGTGGATTACAAGATACCATTTAAATAGAAGACTACATTTATTCCAAATAGCATATTCAAACAAGTATGTATTGATTTTTTTTTAAAATAAAGATCAGATGAAAACAGAGGGTTCAAAAAGGAATACTCAGAATTGCACGTGGCGAGTTGATGCTTCATTATCAACATTAAATGATTACTTTTCTATAAGAAGTCTAAATAATGAGCATACTTGTAGGGGTTTATATCGTAGTCCATTAAGCAAAATGATGGACTCCAAATTGGTTTTTACATTGATTGCTGATGAGTTAAGGGATGAACCATTGCTGATACCAATTGATGTAGTTAGAGATATGAAGAAGATCAATGGTCTTGGTATAGGTTATCATCATGCATGGCATGGCAAAGAGATGGCTGCTGCTGAGTTGCATGGTGATGAGAAAGTTTTGTATCCATTAATCAATTATTATAGGGAACTTCTATTGTAATATAATCCAGGATCTTATTGCATTCTTCACGTCAAACAGGATAGAAAATTATTCAAAAGAAGTTTTGTAATGTTTGTAGGATCCATTAATGGATTTTAGTACTGCATGCCTGTTTTATTTGTTGAAGGTACCTTTGTGAAGAGCAGGTACCGTGGAACAATTTTGTTGGAAACTGCAAGGAATGGGAACAATGGTAAAGGTGAAGCATTGAAGTTTACTTGACAATATTATGCCTTTATTTTGTAATCCTTTGTATGCTCTTGTAATAACCCGCACTTTTATGAGAAATTAAATATAATAATTAAGCGTAATTTGGGAATTTAACAATTATCGTGAATAATAATTTTTGAGGTTCTCAAGGATTGAATGATTTTAGATATTCGTTATATTCACATTTGGGATTAAGTAAATGAGTTGGAGTATTTTAATTATATGTCGCCATTGGGTAAAGCGACAAAATATAATACTGTAATGAGAAAAACAACATTAAGTTGTATTGGTTTAAAATAGTGAATTGAAGTTAAGTGATGCAGATAGAAATTCTGATTGCACGGTTGGTCTCGGAATGGCCAAGATAGTCAGAAAAAAGTATCTGGGGGTATTGTTTGGACTCCGGGAATTTTTGGACCAGTAGGGACTCGTAATTGAGTAAACGAGACATTTTTGGATTTATTAAGGGATAAACTCTTTTCTCTCTTATAAGAGACATGCGAGAGTAAGAAAGAAAGAATGAAAGAAAGAAAGAAAGAAAGAAGAAAGAAAGAGAGAAAGAAAGGAAGAAGAGATAAATGGGTGATTCCATCCAAACTCCGTCGGATTCGAATCGAGGTCGTCAGATTTCATCCTCCAGGCAAGTGTGTACTTTCTTTATTTCATTTTATGCATAAATCTCATATTATAGTTGGTAAACTATATGATTATGAGTTAGAACCCTTAAAATAAATTTGGAAACATTTGAATATGAGTTTACATATTGATGTAATGTAAACTATTAATGATTTCTAGTGTTAAATCCATGTAAATGGAGTGAAAAAATGGGTTAAAATGATAAGTTGGGGTTTTTATGGTTTTAGGGTTTAAATCTATGAGAAATTGTTTAATACCTCAAATTAATTTATGTCTTAGTTGTAAAACATAGATTATATGTTTATGGAGTTACTGGATGAGATTAGAAACAACAAAAATGAAGACAAATGGAGGATTGGATTTTTGGAGAAGAGGGTGAATAGTGACTAGTATCCTTTTCGAATCGATTCGAATAGGGAGATTCGATTCCGCTCATTATCAAAAAATAAAAATTGTATATCTTTTCGATACGGTCGCGTGGGCGCCGACCGCGTATTTTTCTGATTTGTTTTGGATTTATAATGATTTTTCTACGTAAGGCTGTCCGAGATCGAAATGGTTAGTCAGAAATTAAGGCTAGAATTATTTGGAGATAATTATTAGGGGTTCCCAAACAGAGTGTTAGGACCTCTAAAGTACTTGAGGATATACGAAAACTTTGTTTTCATAGAAATAAATCCGAGTTATAATTTAAATGGAGATTGGATCGAGTTTTGGGGTTTTGGGATATATATAAACCCAAGCAGATTTGTGGATTTCGGAACAGCCGAATCGATTTGGGCAAGCCGAATTTATTCAGTATGAGATAGTAAGAAAGTATAACCATTTATAATCAATTCGGACAGGCCGAATCCATTCGGTGGCCAACGAATCGATTTAGACAGGCCGAATCGATTCGGTTCTGGGAGATTTTTGAGGTTTTCTCCTTTAAGTTTGAGGAAATTTAAACTATGGTTTTGGAGATTATTATAGGGTATTCTAGATATGATATTATGACTAAAAGATGATGGTATTGGGGGTGAGTAAACCTCGGGATGAAAGAAGGAACCTCGGATTAATTTATTTTACGATCAGGGGTATGGATTTAATGAATGCTTGGGAATATTTGGGATTATTGGCTATCGCTATATGAGTTTGGCAATTATAGCCATATGTATAAACAGAGAAGTGGTATATACTATATATTTGGGAGTTGTTATAGTATATATATGATATGAACATGTATATATATCTATATGTGAATGGTATATATATTTATGTGAAGCATACCCCCTCTTTGCTATCATGGGAAGTTTCACGATGTGGGTGAGGCCCCTGGCTTGATGAGCAGGGAGCGTATAGTCCCCGGGTCATAGTGTCCATTTTTATATTGTGTGATTTTTATTAGGGGTGAGACCTGGTGGGTATGTTTCGTATCATTTTCGGGGAGGAACTATGACCATTTCCCATACGTTGTGGTTTGGTTTTTACCAAGGCGGTGTGAGATTCCGACCGTTGGTACCCAGGATGATACGTGAGAGATTCCCTAGTAGATGATAGCATTAGGACTGGATCCTCGAGTTATAGGTCGTTGGGATGTTATTATACTTGTTTATATAGTATATTACGTGTGTATGAGAACAAGATATTATATATCTCTAATAAGTGTAAAGAGATAAATGTAAAGGGATTTATTTTAATTTCGGGAGACTTTATCCGAACTTAAATTGTGATATGAAAAATAAAATGAGTATGTTATGTATATGTATTTATATGGGTATATATGTGTTAGGTGTGAACTATTAGAAGAGAGGTGAGGGGTATCTCACGGGAGTGCGATACCAATTTGAATATGAGAGAAAACATATTTTTCATAAATAAAGTATTTATGCGCGTGCTAAATATTTTCAAAAATCGGGCTCTGACCTGTATATCTATTTTTCCTATCTTTTGATATATATATATAGGTGTCCAGACACAGGGACGCCTGGATGACGATTCACTCGAGTCAATCGTTTGTTGCAGCAGTTGTGGATGCATGCAGGTTTACTGTAGATGATTCAATCCTTGTAATCTAGATAGGAGGTGTTGTATAAACATTCGAGCTAATAACCTAACTACATTTATTAATACTTTTAACGCGTTTTATGCGGATTCGATTTGGTTGTATATTTTTGAACCGAGTGTTCGGTTATTTTTTTAGTTTATCTCATTTTATTTATACATAAACTGTGTGAATGTTTTAATTGATTAATTTATTAAGAGATTAGTTAAATCAAATTTTGACGCCAGCCGAATAGGTTATTAGTAATTAATTTGGTTTTTAACAGTGATGCTAAGAATGAACCATATGCGACTCCTATTTTAATTTGGTACATGAGTGATTGTCCGGCATTTTATTAGGCGGGGTGTCACAGATGGTATCAGATCATCAGGTTCTGGTGTCCTTAGGAATCTGTGCGGACGTACTACGCTTTTAGTGTTGCTCTCTATTTGATATAGAGCATTAGGATTAGGATCATTGATTCTTCTTATGAAATTTCATTCTCCCGCCATGACTTAAGATTTTAGTATATCTTTTGCGCGCTCATTCAAGACTAGTGTGCGGATCGAGGAAGGGTGACTAAGGTAGGCCATTTCAAAGGCGGCTAGAGGTGGGACTTAGTTAGAGTTATGAGTTGTAGTTGGGATTGAGGACCGTAGTTGAGGTCACTCCCCTTTTTGTGTCATTATTTAGGATTTTTGCAACGGCTACTAAAGCATAGTAGTTATGAGTATCCTAGTACCGTTATAGTAGAGAGTGCTACTAAACTTGAATTACCTAGTGATGTAAATTGGGAAAATAAAAGTTTGAAAGGCCCTTAATAAGGACCATATGTTAAAGTTTAAGTTATATGGAGTTAGTGTAATGTGATTTAGTGAAAGTGAAAGGCTCAGAAGCTTTGGCATAGAGCAGGGTGTGAAAATACCCATACGTGAAAATTTGGGGAAAATTTTTCACTCTTGGGAGCAATACTGAAATGGTGAGGATGAAGGTCACCAAGCTCGGGGGAGCAGAACGTGTTGCTCGTAGTGGAATCTCATGGATGGTTTTAATCGCAAATTCCTTTGGATGGTTAGGAAGGAAAAGAATATAGTTTTGAATTATTCACATAAGGATCGGCCAGAGGCCGACAGTGAATAAAGAGTGAGATGGAGAATTTGTGTTTGTAGAACCTCTTTGGTGGACATCCACCTGGGGAATTCATTAAAACGGGATTAGTATGGTCGGTAGTGGAATTTCCTTTTGATAAAGAAGTTAAAGGAACGATGAAGGAAATCATCAGGATCAAGGCTATAGAGTCCAAGATACTTATAACATTAACCTGGTTAGGGGTGATAGGTCGAGAAAGGTTGCAATGTGGAATGTAGATCCATATAGTTAGTCCTTGCCCAGTAGGACTTGAGGCACAAAAGTGGATGCTCAGATGGAGCATTGATTAAATTAATTTTTCATTCGGATAAGATAAGTTTGCTATATCAGGGAACCAATTGGAACAGTCAGGGAGATGAACGGAGTTATTGTTATGAGTTTCATCTTGAGCGAAGGAGGTGTATTCTGTGTGACAAGATTTGGGTCACAGTATTTTGTTAGCCTTAGATTCGTGTGTGTAATTCGAGCTTTATGGCGGTATCGATAACATTATATAGTGTGTGTCTATATATATATATATATATATATATATATATATGTATGTATGTATGTATTTCCGCAGTAGCGGAATTCTATTTTGAATTTGTATCTAGTTTGTACAACTCATTTTATATGTGTTATACGAGTATAGTACTATCGTAAGAATAATGTTATGGTACTATTGGAGCAATAGCAGGCTAAGGATGGCAAGATTATCGTATCTGTGGTTCCAGGATGGAACAGGTCGTTGTTGCGATATATCACCTGGATACAGGTTGAGTTCTCCATTATTATGCATATATGGAACTTCGGTGAGTAGATATTTCATTATCTTGCTTTGAGTGCATGGAGACCTTATAGATATGATTTAAGGTATACAAGATTTATCATTGAGTTGTGGCTTTAAGCTCATTTTTGTTTGCGCTAAGGACTTAGTGTTAGTACAAGCACTGGGTGGTATGGCTCCTAGAGAGAAATAGGAGTTCTGACAACATTTTGTCGATAGTACAGATGGGATTATCCCAGTGGCATATTTGAAACTAAGGACCTCCACGACCGATAAAGTTAAGTAGTAGTGTATAGGAGGGGTTACTTGTTTGGATTTCTCTTGCGAGACGCTCCACACACAAACCTTAACAACATCGGGAGTGGAGAGATGTTATAGATGCAAGGATGTTGGTTTTATAGATAAGTCACCTAGTGAAGAGAAAACAATATAAACTGAGAGTCGTTTGATGATTCTATGCTTATAGAGATATAAGTTCTATGGAGAAGCACTAAAATTGTTCTCTCACCGTATGTATAGGGGTGAGGTAGGGTAAAGAAAATCGATTTGAGGCTCATATTAAGGCCTTAAGGAAAAGGCACATTTTGGAGAAATGATGGTTGTAATCTATTTGAAAAGAGTATGCGCCTAGATTAGATATACTTCCCATTTCTCTATGTTGGAAGGATAGAGTGGTATAAGAGCGTAGTAGGTTAGCAAGATAAAATTTAGGATGTCCTATTGGCGTGCCTTAGACCATTACATCTCGATGACCGATGGTGCGAGGAAGTAGCATAACGGGAGGGTTCCTTGTCAGTATTTCTCTTTGCGAGAAGTCCCACCCATGAAACCGAACAAATGCCGAAAGTTAAGAGAGGTCTTGGGCACTAGGGACACAATTTAGGATAGTACTTATTTCACTTGGGTTGGATAACGCATCAATCTTAGGATTATTAGGAAGTAAATTAAGAAGAATTAGTAGCACCGAAGTAAGGAGTTAATTACAAATTAACTAAAGTTATAAGACGTATGGAATCTTGAGAAGATAGTTGAGGATACACAGGTGTGAGCACCAGGATAAGAAAATGAGACCCATATTTAGAGAGAGTGTTACGAGTATGATGTTTTCAATGGTTGTACAAATGGGCACGGGTTAAAAAAATGGTGTATGGGCACCTTGGTAAGTTGGTTTTACGTACCACCTCAAATAGAAGGGGCATAGAATATAAGAGGTAGCTTTCCTAAAACTAAGCAATGGGACTTATGGGAATAGTCGTATAGTTTCCTTTCGAAGGAAATTCAAATTCTCGTGGTCAATAAACGGACTCTTAGAGTAAAGTAGCAAGTATAGGCCCGTTCCATTTAGATGCGATTAAAGAAGAACTAGGTACGACGCGACGTTAGAGCCAACTTTACGACCGAGGTAGCATTATAGCATATGTAGATATAAATAAGCTAGTAGTAAAGTATAAACCTTGTTAGAGGTGAGGGCTGAATGAGAGTATGGTTGAGAGCCATCGGATTAGTAACATTCCACCCTGAGGCATTAGGATGTGGAGTGATTCACAATCCTAGGTTAGTGTTGGTAGTATTGGATGTATCCGAATTTCGAGGGCGAAATTCCGTTGTAAGGGAGGAGTATGTAATACCCCGCACTTTTATGGGAAATTAAATTTAATATTTAAGCATAATTTGGGAATTTAAGAATTATCATGAATAGTAATTTTTGCGATTTTCAAGGATTTAATGATTTTCGATATGTGTTATATTCACTTTTGGGATTAAGTAAATGAGTTGGAGTATTTTTATTATATGTCGTCATTGGGTAAAGCGACAAAGGATAATATTGTAATGGGAAAAATCCCATTAAGTTGTGTTGGGTTAAAATAGTGAATTGCAATTAAGTGACTCGGATGGAAATTCTGATTGCGCAGTTGGTCTCGGAATGGCCAAGATAGTCAGAATTGAGTATCCAAGGGTATTGTTTGGACTCTAGGAATTTTTGGACCAGTAGGGACTCGTAATTGAGTAAACGATTCTTTTTTTGATTTATTAAGGGATAAACCCTTTTCTCTCTTATAAGAGACACGGGAGAGCAACAAAGAAAGAAAGAAAGAAAAAATAAAGAAAGAGAGAGAGAAAGTAAGTAGAGAAAAGAAGAGAGAAATGGGTGATTCCACCCAAACTCTGCCAGATTCGACTCGAGGTCGTCGGATTTCATCGTCGAGGCAAGTGTGTACTTGATTTATTTCATTTTACGCATAAATATCATATTATAGTTGGCAAACTATATGACTTTGGGTTAGAACCCTTAAAATAAATTTGGGAAAATTTGAATATGCGTTTACATATTGATGTAATGTAAACTCTTAATGATTTCTAGTGTTAAATCCATGTAAATGGAGTGAAGAAATGGGTTGAAGTGGTTTAACATGATAAGTTGGGGGTTTTAGTGTTTAAATCCAAGAGAAATGGTTTAATACCCCAAATTAATTGATGTGTTAGTTGTAAAACATAGATTAGATGTTTATGGAGTTGTTGGATGAGATTAGAAACAACAAAAATGGAAAAAAAAATGGAGGTTTGGATTTTTGGAGAAGAAGGTGAATAGTGACCAGCGTCCTTTATGAATCAATTCGGCCAGGGAGAATCGATTCGGCTCTTGGTTAAAAAATTAAAATTGTAGATCTTTTTGATACGGTCGTGTGGGAGCCGACCGCGTATTTTTCTAATTTTTTGGGGATTTATAATGATTTTTCTACGGAAGACTGTCCGAGATCGAAATTGTTAGTCATAAATTAAGGCTAGAATTATTTGGAGATAAATATTAGGGGTTACCAAATAGAGTGTTAGGACCTATAAAGGACTTGAGGAGATATGAAAACTTTGGGTTCGTAGAAATAAATCCGAGTTATAATTTAAATGGAGATTTGATTGAGTTTTTGGTTTTGGGGATATATATAAAACCCAAGAAGATTTGGGGATTTCGGAACAGCCTAATAGATTTGGTATGAGATAGTAAAAAAGTATAACCATTTCAAATCGATTCGGACAGGCCGAATCGATTCGGTTCTGGGAGATTTTTAAGGTTTTCTCCTTTAAGTGTAAAAAAATTTAAACTATGGTTTTGGATATTATTATACGGGATTCTAGATATGATAATAGGACTCTTATATGATGGTATTGAGGGTAAGCTAACCTCGGGATGAAAGACGGAACCTCAGATTAATTTAGTGTACGATCTGGAGTATGGATTTAATGAATGCATGGGAATATTTGGGATTATTGGCTATCGCTATATGAGTTTAGCAATTATAGGCATATTTATAAACTGAGAAGGGTTATATACTATATTTTTGGGAGTTGTTATAGTATGTATACGATATGAACATGTATATATATATATATGTGTGTGTGTGTGTGTGTGTGTGTGTGTGTGAATGGTATATATATTTATGTGAATCATACCCCCTCTTTGCTATCATGGGAAGTTACGCAATGTGGGTGAGGCCCCTGGCTTGAGGAGCAGGGAGCGTATAGTCCCCGGGTCATAGCGTCCATTTTTATATTGTGTGATTTTTATTAGGGTTGAGACGTGGTAGGTATGTTTCGTCTCATTTTCGAGGAGGAACTATGACCGCTTCCCATACGTTGCGATTTGGTTTTTACCAAGGCGGTGTGAGATTCCGACCGTTGGTACCCAGGATGATACGTGAGCGATTCCCTGGTAGATGATAGCATTGAGACTGCATCCTTGAGTTATAGCTCATTGGGATGGTTATTAAACTTGTGTGTATAGTATATTACTTGTGTATGAGAACATGATATTATATATCTCTAATAAGTGTAAAGAGATAAATGAAAAGAGATTTATTCTCATTCGAGAGACTTTATCTGTACTTAAATTGTGATATGAAAAATAAAATGAGTATGTTATGTATATGTATTTATATGGGTATGTATATATGTACACGTTATGTACTGAGGGCCTAATGGATCTCGACGATCGACATTGCCAAGTAGTAGTGTATCGGGGGGTTCCTTGTTTAGATTTATCTTTGCACGCACCAACTTGGCACAATGTTGAGACTGGGGAGAAGTTTAGCCCTTAGTACATGGGTTAAATAGGATTTTTAGAATTTTGGTGAAACGATTAGTTAGGCAGGGTATCTTAACTAGGTTATGTAGGATATATGCGTTCGGTGTGCACTATTAGAAGAGAGGTGAGGGGTATCTCATGGGAGTGCGATACCAATTTAAATATGAGACAAAACATATTTTTCATAAATAAATTATTTATGCACTTGCTAAATATTTTGACAAATCGGGCTCTAACCCGTATATTTATTTTTCCTCTCTTTTTCCATATATATTTATATATGTGTGTGTGTGTGTGTGTGTGTGTGTGTGTGTGTGTGTCCAGACACAGGGACACCTGGATGACGATTCCTTCGAGTCAGACGTTGTCTGCATCAGTTGTGGATGCATGCAGGTTTATTGTAGATGCTTCTATCCTTGTAATCTAGATAGGAGGTACTGTATAAACACTCGGGCTAATAACCCAACTGCATTTATTTATTCTTTTATCGCGTTTTATGCGGATTCGATTTGGTTGCATATTGTTAAACCGAGTGTTCGATTATTTTTTTAGTTCATCTCAGTTTCATTTATAGATAAACTGTGTGAATGTTTTAATTGATTAATTTGTTAAAAGATTAGTTAAATAAAATTTTGACGACAGCCTAATAGGTTATTAGTAATTAATTTGGTTTTCGACAGTGATGCTAAGAATGAACCATATGTGACTTCTGTTTTAATTTGGTACAGGAGTGATTGCTCGGTATTTTATTAGGCGGGGTATCACAGATGGTATCAGATCATCAGGTTCTAGTGTCCTTAGGAATCTATGCAGACGTAGTACACTTTCAGTGATGCTCTCGATTTGATATAGAGCCTTAGGATTAGGATCATTGATTCTTCTTGTGAAATTTTGTTCTCCCGCCATGATATAAAATTTTAGTATATCTTTTGTGCGCTCATTCAAGACTCGTGTGCGGATCGAGGAAGGGTGACTAAGGTAGGCCATTTCAAAGGTGGCAGGAGGTGGGACTTAGTTAGAGTTATGAGTTGTAGTTGGGATTGAGGACCGTAGTTGAGCTTACTCCCCTTTTTGTGTCATTATTTAGGATTGTTGCAACGACTACTAAAGAATAGTAGTTATGAGTATCCTAGTACCGCTATAGTAGAGTGTGGTACTAAACTTGAATTACCTAGGGAAGTAAATTATGAAAAAAAGTTTGAAAGGTCCTTGATAAGGACCATATGTTAAAGTTTAAGTTATACGGAGTCAGTGTAATGTGATTCATTGAAAGTGAAAGGCTCAGAAGCTTTGTCTTAGAGCACGGTGTGGAAATAACCATAGGTGAAATTTGGGGAAAAATTTTCACTCGTGGGAGCAATACTGAAATGGTGAGAATGGCGGTCACCATGCTCGGGGGAGACATACGTGTTTCTCGTAGTGGAATCTCATGGATGGTTTTAACCACAAATTCCTTTGGATGGTTAGGAAGGAAAAAAATATAGTTTTGAATTATTCACATAAGGATCGGCCAGAGGCCGATAGTGAATAAAGAGTGATATGGAGAATTTGTGTTCGTAGAACCCCTTTGGTGGAAATCCTGGGGAATTCATTAAAACAAGACTAGTATGGTCGGTAGTGGAATTTCTATTTAATAAAGAAGTTAAGGGAACGATGAGGGAAATCATCAGGATCAAGGCTATAGAGTCCGAGATACTAATAACATTAACCTGGTCAGGGTGACAGGTGGGGAAATGTTGCAATGTGGAATGTAGAACCACATAGTTAGTCCTTTCCCAGTAGGAATTGAGGGACAAAAGTGGATGCCCAGATAGACCATTGATTAATGTAATTTTTCATTTAGATAAGATAAGTGTGCTATGCCAGGGAACCAATTCGAACAATAATGGGGATGAGCGTAGTTATTGTTATGAGTTTCACCTCGAGCGAAGGAGGTATATTCTGTGTGACAAGATTTGGGTCACATTATTTTGTTAGCCTTAGATTCGTGTGTGTAATTCGAGCTTTGTGGCATTATCGATAACATTATATAATCTATATTTATGTATTTCCGCAGTATCATAATTCTCTTTTGAATTTGTAAATGGTTTGTACTACTCATTTTATAGGTGTTATACGAGTATAGTGCTATCGTAAGAATAATGTTGTGGTGTTATTGGAGCAATAGCAGGCTAAGGATGGAAATACTAACGTATCCATGGTTCCAGGATGGAACATCTCGTTGTTGCGATATATCACCTGGATACAGGTTGAGTTCTCCGTTATTATTATGGGTATATGGAACTTTGGTGAGTAGATATTTCATTATCTTTCTTTAAGTGCATGGCGACCTCATAGATCTGATTTAAGGTATACAGAATTTATCATTAAGCTGTGGGTTTAATCTCATTTTTGTTTGCGTTAAGGATTTAGTGTTAGTACGAGCACTGGGGGGTATGGCTCCTAGAGAGAAATAGGAGTTCTAACCACATTTTGTCGATAGGACAGATGGGAATATTTTAGTGGAATATTTGAAACTAAAGACCTCCACGACCGACAAAGTTAAGTAGTAGTGTATAGGAGGGGTTCCTTGTTTGGATTTCGCTTCTGAGACGCTCCACGCATGAACCTTAACGACGTCGGGAGTTAAGAGATGTTATAGATTCAATGATGTTGGTTTTAATGATAAGTCACCTAGTGTAGAGAAAACACTATAGACTGAGAGCCGTTTGATGAATGTATGCTTATAGAGATATAAATGCTATGGAGAAGCACTGAAATTGTTCTCTCACCGAAAGTATAGGGGTGAGGTAGGGTAAAGAAAATCTACTTGAGGCTCATATTTAGGCCTTAATGAAAATGCCTATTTTGGAGAAATCATGTTTGTTATCCATTTTAAAAGGGTAGGCGCCTAGATTAGTTATACTTCCAATTTTGCTATGTTGGAAGGATAGAGTGGTAGAAGAGCGTAGTAGGTTAGCAAGGTAAGATTTCGGACATCCCATTGGCCTTCCTTAGACCATTATATCTCAATGACCGACGATGCGAGGAAGTAGTGTAACATGAGGGTTTTTTATCTTGATTTCTCTTTGTAAGACATCCCACGCATGAAACCGAGCAAATGTCGAAAGTTGAGATAGGTCTTGGGCAACAGGGACACAATTTAGGATAGTTCTTATTTCACATGGGTAGGATAACACATCGATCTTCGGATTATTAGGAAGTAAATTAAGTGGAATTATTAGCACCGAGGTAAGGAGTTAATTGTGACTTAACCACAAGTTATAGGACGTATGGGATCTTGAGAAGATAGTTGAGGATACACAGCTGTGAGCACTAGGCTAAGAAAATGAGACCCATCTTTAGAGAGAGTGTTACGGGTATGATGTTTCCAATGGTTGTGCAAATGGGCACGGGTTAAAAAAAGGTGTATGGGCACCTTGGTAAGTTGGTTTTACGTACCACCTCAAATAGAAGGGGCATAGAATATAAGAGGTAGCTTTACTAAAACTAAGCAATGGGACTTATGGGAATAGTCGTATAGTTTCCTTTCGAAGGAAATTCAAATTCTCGTGGTCAATAAACGGACTCTTAGAGTAAAGTAGCGAGTATATGCCCGTTCCATTCAAATTTGATTTTAAAAGCACTAGGTGCGACGCGACGTTAGAGTCAACTTTACGATCGAGGGAGCATTGTAACATATGTAGATATAAATAAGCTAGTAGTAAAGTATAAACCTTGTTAGAGATGAGTGCTGAATGAGTGTATGGTTGAGAGCCATCGGTTTAGTACCATTCCACCTTGAGGTATTAGGATGTGGAGTGATTCACAATCCTAGGTAAGTGTTGGTAGTATTGGTTGTATCCGAATTTCGAGGGCGAAATTCCTTTGTAAGGGGGAGTATGTAATACCCCGCACTTTTTTGGGAAATTAAATTTAATAATTAAGCATAATTTGGGAATTTAAGAATTATCGTGAATAGTAATTTTTGAGGTTTTCAAGGATTTAATGATTTTCGATATGTGTTATATTCACTTTTGGGATTTAGTAAATGAGTTGGAGTATTTTAATTATATGTCGTCGTTGGGTAAAGCGACAAAGGATAATATTGTAATGGAAAAAATTGCATTAAGTTGTGTTGGGTTAAAATAGTGAATTGCGGTTAAGTGACTCGGATGGAAATTCCGATTGCGCGGTTGGTCTCGGAATGGCCGAGATAGTTTGAATAGAGTATCCCGGGGTATTGTTTGGACTCCGAAATTTTTTTAACCAGTAGGTACTCGTAATTGAGTAAACGAGTCATTTTTGGGTTTATTAAGGGTTAAACCCTTTTCTCTCTTATAAGAGACATGGGAGAGTAAGAAAGAAAGAAAGAAAGAAAGAAAGAAAGAAAGAAAGAAAGAAAGAAAGAAGAAAGAAAGTGAGAAAGAAAGGAAGAAGGGAAAAGAAGAGAGAAATGGAGGATTCCAGCCAAACTCCGCCGAATTCGACTTGAGGTCGCCGGATTTCACCCTCCAGGCAAGTGTGTACTTTCTTTATTTCATTTTATGCATAAATCTCATATTATAGTTGGCAAACTATATAATTTCTGGTTAGAACCCTTAAAATAAATTTGGGAAATTTTGAATATGAGTTAACATATTGATGTAATGTAAACTCTTAATGATTTGTAGTGTTAAATCCATGTAAATGGAGTGAAGAAATCGATTGAAATTAGTTAAAATGATAAGTTGGGGGTTTTAGGGTTTTAGGGTTTAAATCTAAGAGAAATGGTTTAATACCCAAAATTAATTGATGTTTTAGTTGTAAAACATTGATTAGATGTTTGTGTAGTTGTTGGATGAGATTAAAAACAACAAAAATGGAGAAAAATGGTGGTTTGGATTTTTGGAGAAGAAGGTGAATAGTGACCTGCGTCCTTCCCGAATTGATTCGGCCAGGGCGAATCACTTCGGCTCTTATCAAAAAAGGAAAATTGTAGATCTTTTTGATACAGTCGCGTGGGCTAAAAAATGATGGTATTGACTATTCTTTCGATACAGGGACACCTGGATGATTATTCTTTCGAGTTGGGTGTCTATTGCAGCAGTTGTGGATGCATACAGGTTTACTATAGATGCTTCTATCCTTTTAATCTCGATAGGAGGTACTATATAAACATTCGGGCTGATAACTCAACTGCATTTGTTTAATCTTTTACCGTATTTTATGTAGATTCTATTTGGTTGTATATTGTTAAACCGAGTGTTTGGTTATTTTTTTAGTTCATCTCAGTTTCATTTATAGATAAACTATGTGAATGTTTTAATTGATTAATTTGTTAAAAGATTTGTTACATAAAATTTTGACGCCAGACTAATAGGTTATTAGTAATTAATTTGGCTTTCGACAGTGATGCTAAGAATGAACCATATACAACTCTTGTTTTAATTTGGTATAGGAGTGATCGCCTGGTATTTTATTAGACGGGGTGTCACAGCTCTTTCAATAGAAAATATAGTACACGCATGACATCACAAAGTACACGTGAATATATGCGTGTACTTTGGGAATTACACGTGTACCTAGAGGTTTGTTTTTTTTATTTGCATTAGAATCGTAAAGTACACGGAATATATAAAATAGTACACGTGAATTTATATTCTATGTCACGAGTCCTCTGTGATGTCATGCATGTGCTTTTGGATTTATTGTAAAGTATACATGTTTCATTACTATGTACACGTGACATTTTGTATACACTTAATGTTTACATTATAATGTTTTACGTGTACTTTGTGATTATTTCTTTGTTATTGTCAAATGAAACAATCATAATATGTTTATAATTTATATTTGTGTAACCTATCACCACAAATATATTTATTCTCTTGTATAGCCTACATGTTTATTGGTCCGCGCCAGCAGAACTATTTTCATAGTTCATCATAGAATCTGTGTGTATTGAAATATGTCATTAAAAATTCACGTGTACTATTTTTTCTGTTGCGTGTGCTTTGGGATTCTAATGCAAATAAATAAACAGACCTCAAAGTACACGCATAATTTCCAAAGTACACGCATATATTCACATGTACTTTATGATGTCATACGTGTACTTTTGGATTTCTTTTAAAGTATACGCATTTCATTACTATGTACATGTCACATCCTATTTACATTGTAATGTTTTCAATGTACTTTGTTATTCTTTCTTTATTATTGTCAAATGAAACAATCATAATATGTTTAAAATTTAAATTTGTGTGACCTTTCACTACAAATATATTTATTCTTTTGTATATATTCTACGTGCACATTGGTCCACGCCAGCCGTACAATTTTTAGAGTTCATCATATAATATGTGTGTACTGATATATGTAATGATAATATCATGCATTTATCCTCTTACATATGCAGTTATTGATTCAGAGACGGAGGATAATTGGATGTGGTTTCTCATTAATTTGCATGATGCAATAACTCATCAAGATTGGAACATCACATTCATATCTGATCGGAACATTGGGCTTATTGAAGGTGTGTCTAAGGATTTTCCAGTGTCTGCACATTTCTACTGTATACATCATTTACAGGGAAATATAAAGAAGAAAATATGGGGTACTGTGAACTTCCGAAAGAAGCTCGTTTAGAAGAACATTGATGCCCTGAAGAAGGAAGGTAGAGTTGATGTCACTGATTTTCTTGATAATTTATCTCCGGAGAATTGGTCTTGTGCATATTTTAGCGGTAAGCGTTATGGTGACATGGCATCAAGTGTTGCGAAATCATTCAACTCTTGGATCCTAGAGGAAAGGCATTTACCGATAATTAATATGATAGATAAAATGAGGATTAAAATTATGAATTTCAATGCAATCAAACTTGTTGAATCTGAAACACGGTCAAAGTAGTTGTGTCCTTATTTTGATAAATTACCGACTGAAAATTTGAATAGAGGGAGACATTGGAATATTAGCCGCTCAAGTACACATGTATTCTAAGTTCATGCAAATGTGTGGGCCACGGTTAACATAGAAAATGTTTTCCATGTTCTCATGATGTTTCTGTCGTATGGAAGATAGGTGGAAGTATTTATGATCATATTCAGGATTATCATAAGGTTTTTTTCTACAAGAAATCATACTCGTCACCTATAATCCCTCATCCTGATTTGATGTCCATAAAGATTCCATTACCTAAAAATCTAGCAATCCTTCCTCCATTAACAAAGAGACCAACAGGGAGGCCAAGAAATAGGAGAATAAAATTTGTTGGAGAGGTCATAATAATAGAAGTAACTTGCTCTAGGTGTAGTAGAACAGGTCATTACAAATCCACGTGTAAAGAAACAATTTGATTCCTCTTAATACTATTCAATTCATTCATTGTAACATTAGTTTTAACTAAAATCAATGAACATTCACATTTGAATAAATTATTGAAATTTTATTGTTGAGTGTTCATTTCTGTATTATTTGTTTTGGAATGGAATGTACATAGAGTACACGCAAGTTTTTATAAAGTACACGCATATTGATATGACCAAAATCTAATTCAATATATGTTTACTTTATGTATTCTACATATAATTTTATAAAGTACACGTATATAAATGTACTGTTTAGAAAATAATTTTGGACATTACAATGTGCTTGTACCTTATAAAAAAACACTTAGATCACTCGTATTCTTAAATTCCTATGTGTACTATGGTCCGTGCCAGCGGAATTATTAGACGAGTATTTAAATATTCCTGTACTTATGTATTATGCATGTACTTTGTAAACTACACGTGTAATATACAAAGTACACGCATTTAAATAATGGTTTGGGACAATACCTTGTGCGTGTACTTTATAAAAACTTGCGTGCATTATAATTTAGAATAGATAGAATCATATTTTGACAATACAATCATATTTTTACATACTAATTTTTTTACAATAAATGAATGTAATATTAATGTTTACATTTTTGACAATACAATGTGGTTAGTTCTTTTTTTTATGTGTGTGTACCAGTTCAACAAAGTACAAACATTTTTAGTAAAATACACGTGATCATTTTTCCTAATGTTCACGTGTAGTTTACCATATTTGCGTGTACTTTACATGTTTACGCTATGTCATGGTTCGAGATATAACTATATTATGTAGGTTTTGGTGTATGCATGAAGGAAATAAATTTTTTATTAAAACAGAAAAATAAAGTACAAATTTTTCACATAACAAAAGCTGGAAAAAATAAAGAAGGCTTCTATTAGGGAAAGTTGTTAAAGGAATTTATGGTGTCAGGAATAGAGTCAATTAAATTCGAGCATACTCGAATTTCTTCTTCTATGACAGCTACAAGGCCTTCATGGCGCGCCTTCTTCTCTTTCAACTTGATGATTTTTAATGGAACTTCTTTTGTATAGAAAGACATGAGGTCCTCATGTGTTTGAGGAGGGTCCTCATCCACATCAAATAAATATATGGGATTGGGTGGAAGTCCAGGGTAGCCTTCCCGCACATATATTTGAAACTTCTCAAAGGCATTTTCATATGAGGAAAGATTTTTCTCAATTTCCTTTTTTTTATTTCTTTCATCTTTCTCAAGAGTAGCTCACAACTTTTCTACTGGAATACTCATTATGTAATCTTTACCCTAGATGTAATGGTTAAGAAAGGAACAAATATTACTATTTTATAGGAAAAGTTTAAGCTATTTATTTCTTTGACCAGAAGTAGTTGGGATAGTGAGTAGTTGAGCTTAAAAATTGTTTTTCGTTATTATGTCCTTTTGAATAAGTATATACAGTAATTTTATTCCTGCGTGTTGAATGGTCTGCGCCATGGGAACAATTTATTTACTAGAAATTATATGGAACTACATTGAATAAAAAAATATATATATACAGAAAAAAATTTACAGTCATCTGTATTGAAAAAATTTCAAAAAAACTTTATACAAAGTGCTTTGTTGTAAAGTACACGCATAATATTTGGCCTCATTCCGTGTACTTTGTGATTATTTCTTTGTTATTGTCAAATGAAACAATAATAATATGTTTATAATTTAGATTTGTGTAACCTATCAATACAAATATATTTATTCTCTTGTATAGCCTACGTGTTCATTGGTCCGTGCTAGCGGCACCATTTTCAGAGTTCATCATAGAATATGTATGTACTGATATATGTCATTATAAATTTACGTGTACTATTTTATCTATTGCGTGTATTTTGGGATTCTAATGCAAATAAAAAACAGACCTCAAAGTACACGTGTAATTCTCAAAGTACATGCACATATTCACGTGTACTTTGTGATGTCATGCGTATAATTTTGGATTTGTTGCAAAGTACACGCATTTCATTACTATGTACACATGGCATCCCGTTTACACTTAATATACTAGAAATTATATGGAACTACATTGAATACAAAATATATATATACAGAAAAAAACTTTACAATTTGCTCCTATTAATAACCATGGAATAAAAATTCATTAGCTATATATGCTATTTGTTGGAGAATTTCATCATCTTCAAATGATGTTTTGAGAGCATTTCCTTTGATAATTTTTTCCATGTAGTATATAAAATACACCCCACAGTCACTACTGAAATTAAAATAAAACAAATATAATAGTTAGCATAATGCGAATGAAATATGTTGAAATGTAACTTGATGAATTATGCGTGTATTTATTCAAGATTGTTTGATCTTAATTATTATTTTGTCTCGCGCATTCATTATATTTGAGTAGTTCAAAATTTACATCACGACTCAAGAGCGAGTCTATTGTTATTTTTTCTTCATTGGATAACGCATCTTCCAATACCATCCCTTCAAATGATCTTGTTATTGTACCTTTTTGACTATTTTGTGGTGATTGGACTTTCAATTTGTATAACTTTTGTTTGAAAATAGAAAACTGTTAAGAGAAAAAACCATGAGTATATAAAATTCAAAAGTTCATGTAATGTAAATAAGTTTAGGGCGTAACCATTTTATTGGCCTCATTGTAGTATAATGAGTATTGATTTATTTCCAACGGGTTGAGAGAGTCCATATGGATAACTTTATTTGTTTCTTTGTAGATAACTGATAATGTAAAATGGCATGCATCATCTCCAATCGAATGTCTCATGGGAATGAAAAGAATATCAGAAAATTCCAAAATATTGTATAATGTGTTTTCTATATGTTCTTTCTGCATTTCGTCGTCATTTTTTCGAACAGGCTCCTGTTAAAAGTAATAGATTTGTTAGTAAGATAAGTATGATAATTTATATTTTAAAATGATGGGAAATACTTTAGGTTTTATTTTCCTTACACAAGCATATAAGTTAAAAGAGTGCGTAGATTGAAGCCCATTATTCTTCATTTTTTTTCTTCAATAAACAAGGGAAGCATTGAATTATCTTGTTTAATATTTCTTCGCCTTTCAGCAATTCCTTAATATCGTCCCCGCAAAAGAATGCATCATCCATCATAAACAGACAATTATTGAATTTCAGCTCACAAAATAATGTTAGAAGAATAATTGAAACTTGTTTATAATTATGATCATATAATAATATGCGTGTATTTTATCTTTATGTGTGTACTTTATAAAGTACACGCATAAAGATCAGTACAAAAATGGGTGTACTTCATAAAAATAAGTGCTTACTTTATGAAATGGTTGTACTTAATAAACTACACGCATAAAGTTAGATAGAAAAATGCGTGTACTTTATGAATTATGTGTGTACTTTATAAAGTACACGCATAAAGTTAAATGCAAAAATGTGTGTACTTTATAAAGATATGCATGTACTTTTTAAAGTACGGATGTACTTTATAAAGTACACGCACAAAGTTCAATACAAAAATAAACAATTAGAAGATTTACCCATTATCCTTCTCCTCCATTAAATATTTTTTCAATTTATTCTGGGCTTCTTCTTAAGGTGTTTCGAACACTTGTAGATTTTCAGGTCCACTTCATGTGTTTCATTTGTTTTGCCCTTTTTATTCAGGCTTGTTTTGCCCATTTTTTCTTTTAAATGTGGCATTAGAGGCCTTATTCTGTTCATCTCCTTTTTGACAAACCATAAATAGGATGTGAATATAGAAAGTGTCCATCAATCTTGGGCTTCCTATCAACTTTTCCTGGAATTTCAAAAGCATTGAGTTCTGAATTGAATTTATTTCTTCATCCTTTTGAGATAAGGAGGATGACAAATCTTCTATCTTTTTCTTGAGATTATTACTTTCTGCTTCCTGGTGAAAAGAAAATATCATGTTTAAATATTAAACATGCCATAAACCTCAATGATAATAAACAAAATGTGCATGTACTTTATCAAACTATGCATGTACACTCATTATTTGAAAAAAAGACCAAATTAGATGTGAAATTTTTCAAAATACAAGTAAATGTAAAAATAATTCCACGTGTACTTTGGGTGATATGCGTGTACTTTGTTTATAAAATTACTGCTTGTACTCTATAAAAAAAATCATACAACTATATTTTAATCAAAAGTAGATGTTCATCCCTTTTAAATTCTGATTGCTGAAGATCCACAAAAAATGTCCCCTTTTCTAAATCTCCATCTCTCAATTTTTATGCTACATCTTCAAACTTATTTTTGAGATTTTCATTACTGTCAGACAGATACGAATTTTTTTGTTCCAAAATTCCGCATGTTTCAGCCTATTTTCTCAATAACTCATGCAGCTGTTTAATTCTATCTGAGTCATTCATCATCGGTTGATCAAGCTTTTCTTTCAAAGAATTATTTAACAAGACAAGTTGGGCATTTTCCACCTCTAATTTATTTATTAACTTTTTTTCTTTCAGAAGCTTGGAATTCTCCACCTTCAACTTCTTTATTTCGTCTTGAGCTTCCAAAAGTGAATTACTATCTACCTGCAATTATACATTCATAATGGTAAGGTCGGTACTCTCCACCTACAAAGAGGCCACCTTCTTTAGTGCACAATCAAGGTCTTCGGCTACTTTAGATAGTTACTTATTTTTTCCCCAATAATTTCCTTTTCAAAGTAGCAATTTGTTCCTCCAAATTATCATTCTCAAGCATTTCAGCAACGGTTGGTTTAACAATTCCCTTTTGTTGATCATTTCCCTTCTTTTTCTTTGGACTCACAATGTTTTTAAGGGGAATATTCCAACCTGATGAAAACTCATTGTCATTAAAATCTTCAGAAACTTTTTCTGATGATGAATCAGCACGTATAGGACTTCCTATTGAAATGTTCAAAGAGTAATTGGTCCCTTCAAACTGAGATTCCCTTCGTATAGAACTGTCCTTATAAGTTGGTTTATTTGTATCCTCCTTCAAATTTGTTGTTGCGCTGTCATAAGCCGCAAACCAATCTCTGAAAGAAGACAATTTTCACCTCAGGAATTTTGGCGTCTAATCTTTAAATTTTTCAACAGGAGGAATAATATCAAATTTCTCACATGCCCAATACTGTGATCATGAAAAAAACAAAATGATATTAATAATTGTATTACCTAGTTATTCATAATTGAAAGTACATTTGATTTTTACAAAATACACGAAAAGTTACACGTGTACTTTGTAAATATAACAAGTGTATTTTGAAAGTACACGTGATTTTTACAAAATAAACGTGTACTTTGTCAATATAAGTTCACGTATACTTTATAAAGTACACTTGTTATATTTACAATACATATAACAAGTGTATTTTGAAAGTACGCATAATTTTTACAAAGTACACGTGTACTTTATAAAGTACACTAATTATATTTACAAAACATAGTACACGTGTACTTTGTAAAATACACGTGTACTTTATAAAATACATGTGTACTTTCAAAATACACATGAAAATGTCACATGTATTTTTAAAATACACCTGATATTAATAAAGTACACGCATGAATTGGTTTAAATATAACGTGTACTTTAAAAAAATCACGTGTACTTTAATAGTACACGTGATTTTTACAAAGTACGTGTGATTATTTGTTTGTATATTTAAAAGTATCAGGATGTTGTTTTGCTCATCAGTAGGGAAATGACACATCCACTTGTTGTGTTTGTCCAGTGAATTGATGAGAAACTCATGCACAAAAGATGCCCAATCATAGCCATTCATTTCATCAATAATGTAGATGTATTTTACAAAAGAAATCTGCTAGTGTGATGTTTGAGTTCGATAAAAACAACATGGTCAATAAGTGGAGACAAAAAATTTTTACAAAATTAACAATGCCTTCGTCTGTGTCCAACTCGACCAATTTCTTCAAACCTGCCAATATTTCTGACTTTCTTAATTTTTTTTTTAAGTATCGTGCAAGTAATGCAGGTTTTTGAGACATAGTCGGTCTCTTTTTCAGTTCTATTGATTTTCTCCCCTCAATCATTGGTATGCTAAATATTTCACTTATATCTATTGGCATTATTTCAATCCTACTCTTCATATGAAAACTTTTGGTTTCCTTATTGTACAACTTGATAATTGATAAAATATTTTTATTGGTGTTCTTGTGGTCCACTTCTACTACTTCTCCACTGTAGTAGACATTGAAAAGATCTTAGAATGGAGTGTTCTTAAGAGGGTCAATATGACTATTGTTTATTTTCTCTTTAATCTGACCAAAATATTAAAGAAAGCTAACAACATTTGATCGATACTCTTTTTTTGGGTCTTTCCTTTTCTTGCCTTCATCTCCATCCCCATTCTATTGATCTATAAACAAAATTTAAATTAATAACCTATAATAATATGTACAAAAAATAAAATATATGCGAATTAGAATAAAACATAGACTAAAATAATAAAATACAAACGTATTTAACAAAAGTACATGCAATATTCTCACAAACAATTCATACGAGTCTCAACAAAATACACGCTAATGGCGGTAATATATATCGTATGTTTCATGGTAATACCTAAGAGAGGTTGTTCGACAAGTCAAAAACTAAGATTATCTCTTCCTAACATATTCAGAAAAGAAGTGATACAATAGCTCCATGCTAAAAGTGTCAACATTATCAAAACCCCTTAAATAATACTGCTCAATTCGTTTTGCTAAATCCTTCACTTTCGATTCAGCTACTTGAAGCTGTTGCACATCAAAAGTGCACTTAATGTCTTCATATTCGTTGTAGAAACCATCTAACCTTTTAGATATATCATTCATGAGAAGGAGAAAATGAATTTCATCATCATTAGTGTTATTGACTATCAATGTGAAAGGTTTTGTATTGTCAAGATCTTCAAAGGTGCAAGTAACAGTTTTGTAGTTGAATATGCTTGATGGTATATTTCCTAAACAATAACACAACAATATAAAAAGTACGCACATAATACAAAATAGTACACTCATATTGGATTGAACAAATTCAATTTCAATGTGTGTTTACTTTGTGAATTTTTTGTGTACTTTTAACAAAGTACAAGCAAAAATGACAAAGTACACGCAATAATACTTCTTACAAACTAATGAAATATCATTCAAATATCGCTATAACGGACCAAAATAACTCCTAAACATTAACACAATAATAATACTTCTTACAAATTCATGGAATATCATTTAAATGCCGCTGGCTCGTGTTACAACCCACAATCCGAGATAAGGGTGGCCAGCCCGATACTCAAACGTAACAGGAATCATGGATGGATATAATTCTCAACATCACAAAATAAACTGAGTATACGGGAAAACCACCCAATAAAGCAGAAAACGGGTTGCCAAAAACTTAGAATTTAGTTGAGTTTTAAAAACCAGTTAAGAAAATTAAATTTAAACAACCCAATCTGACAAGCAAGTGGAATTTCCACAAGAGTATATATAATAGAACTAAAACAAATGTACACAAAAGGACCGAATAGGTTGTCGGTCCACAGCTACATACAAAATATTACAATCATTTAATATCTAGATAATACATTCATTAATCAAATACAAAAGTTTGGGCCACACACCCGAGTTAAGACACAATCATATCTAGAATACAAGGATGAAAGCGTCTACTAGAACGTCCTGTAATAATCCGCAAAATCTTACATCTCGTCAAAAGTAAAGGAATATAAATATCAAAACGGGCGTCCTTGCGGTGGAGCACCTGAGCGGATACAATCATATACACAACAAGCAAAATGAACCGGTCAGGCCCGGGTTTTATATGATCACCAGAAGAATAAAAAGCATGATACGAATGAACAGTTATGCATGGATGATAAGAATGAAAATCTAGCATATTAAACTTACATTACAATTTAAGACATTTTAACAATTCATGAAATGTAAATCCTTTACACAAAAGAATTATAAGTAAACATCTTTAATTAAAAACCTCTTCTCATTAATCCAATTACCATTCCCTTCTTACATTACTTATTAGGAATAAAACCATTCATTCGGTGTAATCAAGAAGATATAATTTCCCTTCATTAACTAAAACTTCCATCTTTAATCATCATTTCCATTTTATCTTTCCTTTCCTTAATAGGAATACAAGTTCTATCAAGTGCTCTTTATGGCACATATCTCAATCACATGCTCTTTATGGCACGTATCCATGCTCTTTATGGCATCAATATCCATCAAGTCCCACTTGATGCAGAAAAGTTATATTCTCATACATATAACGATTCTAAGACCGCCCCTCCGAGTTTCCCCACTGGGCGCGCCCCTAAATAACTATCATCTTCCAGGGACTATCACATATAAGACAACCTGGGATTATAACGCAACGTAGGGAAGCGGCCATATGCCTGCGGGATAGTCAAGACCACACCCGAAATCTCCTATCCATCGCAGAAAAATACATATATATAAACCAGCGCTCATATGGCCTAGGACTATATCCACCCTGCGTTATTTATCAGGGGGCATCACCTCGCGCGCGGACTTCCCTTATGATAGTATTTAGAGAGGTGTGTATCAGTAAATTAACATTAACCATTTTAAATCTCATTTTCATTTTCAATTTTCATATCCAATTTCCATTTCCATTATCCATGTGTTTGGTTCTTTTTATTCGAACCTATCATCATTAAACAGTTGGGTACATTTTATTCGAACCTATTCCAATCGAATATTATCATTAATATTCCTCAAATTACAAGTCCCGACTTAGTCTCCAAATAATCATTATGATTCTACAATTCCCAAAGTTCATAGAACTTCGATAAGCCCCTAAAGTCTCCAAGCATGGGTGTTTAACTTCCTAACTTCTAAAAATTCAATAAAAGAAGTAATGCCTTAACCTTACTTTAAACCTCCCCGGAATAAACCCCAGATGACCCAATTCTAATCTAGGGTGGCGACCAAACTCAATTACTACTCTACGACTCTAAGTTTACTTCATTCAAGAAGGTTCCTAGGTCCTAAGCCAAACGAAAAAGGTTAAAAATTAAACAAGAAAATAATTCAAAACTCTAGGAACCGAATCGATTCGCCCTAAGGGCCGAATCGATTCGCCCTGGCCAATCGATTCGCTCTGAAAGAGAATCGGTTCTAAAAATAAATCCAACATTCTTCAAATGACGAATCGATTCGTCCTTAACCCGAATCGATTCGGGTACCCAGACCTGGAAAACTGCTTCTATGCGAATCGATTCGCCCCTACAAAAAAGCCAAGTTTGGCTATGGAGTCTTGAACTCCAAATTTTCTCCCAAACTCAAAACCAACCAAACCTAGATCATCTAATGGAACTATTACACCACAAATACATCTAACTACCATCATTTATAATATTTATCATCCAAATCCATTTTCATGGGTTTTATACCCATAAATCCACCAAAAACCCTAACTAAACTAAATCATAGCAATCCACAACTCTCAATGCTAATTAATCCACTTAAATCATATAGTAGCAAGTAGATAACTTGCCTTGATCTTATAAATTCAGATTTGATTTGGTGTAGACAACAATCCAAGCTCCAATCTCCAAATCTCTCTTTTTTCTCCCAAGGTTCTCTTCCTCTCTCTACTCTCTCTAGGGCTCAAATGTGAAATGGAAGAATAGAAATAGGGTTGGGGGACTTAAAACGTGGCTTAAGTCTAAAAGCCCACTTAAATTATCAATACACGATATAATTACTCACAAATACACATTTAATCCATAACCAGTCAAAAGTGCCCGAAATACGAAAATACAATATGGCACTTATTTTGACTATCTCGCACCTACAGGGACTAACTGCACCCTCCCAATTATCATTTGGGAATTTTACAACTCATTTTCACTTTCGATTTCATATTAACCAAAAATGTCATTTTAATTCTTATGACACCATAAATCACAACATGGATACTTTTACCTCATCACAAGATAATTATACAACAATTCAGTAAATATTAACCTTTTCCACATTAAATTAATATTTACTCTACATTACATCATTTTATATAATTACTACACATAGTAAATAAATATAAAATAGGCTCTCAAAAGTGAGGGTTGTTACATACTCCCCCCCCTTATGAGGGAATTTTGTCCCCAAAATTCAGGCGTACCTTGCAAGAAGAGATGCAGATACTTTCCCCACATGTCATTCTCGCTTTCCCATGTCGATTCCTCGACGTTATGATGACTCCATTGCACTCTAACCAAAGGTACTACCCGCGATCTCAATCGCCACCCTCCATGCTCTAAAATAGCAAAGTGTTGCTCCTCATAAGGAGCGTCGGGTTGCAACTCAATATCTTCAAAAGGGATGTGCCAAAGGGGCACCATCACATATCTTATACTTCTATACAGGAGAGATATGGAACACGTTATGAACTTGCTGCAAATATTTCAGTAAAGCAAGTTAATAGGTTACCGAACACACCATAATATTGATAGGAAAAAGATCCATGTAACGCGGTGCAAGTTTTCGCCTTTCTACTCCAACGCGCTTAATGCCCTTCATAGACGATACTCGCACCAACACTTGGTCCCCGGCCTCAATCTCCACATGCCTTCTCCTCGTATCGACATCACTCTTTTGTCAATCTTGTTTATACGAATGCGATTCTGAATGGGCTCGATCTTTGAAAAGTATCCCGAATTATTTCAGGTCCGAGGAACTTATCATCTCGCACCTCTAACCAATAAGTAGGAGATCCACAATGCATATCATACAGGGCTAGGCTTTATAAAGTGCCATCCCAATAAGGAATTGATATGAATCATTATAAGAAAATTCAACTGGTGGGAGACACTATTCCCGAGTACTCTTGAAGTTAAGCACGCATATAAGGAGCATATCCTCCAACATATGGTTTACCCTTTCGGTCTGGCCATCCGTTTGAGGATGATAAGAAGTGATTAACCTCAATTTCTGTTCCCAAGGCTTCTTAAAAACTTTGCCAAAAGTGGGAAACGAAAATCTTGTTCGGTCGGAAGCTATAATCAAGGGCACCCCATACAGTCCAACAACCTCTTCATGCCCGACCACCAATACTGGCGGCGCATATCTTGACATATTATGTCATTACCCGGATGTACCGCAAACTTAGAATCGTGAGATTCTGCTATTACTGCCCTTCTTAAGTCCTTCTCATCCGCGATAATAAATCTCCCGTGGAAACGCACCGTACCCTAAGAGTCAATAGAGCAGGATTCTGTTACCTCGGTCAGCATCTCGCATATGTGGTCTTAACCACCCTTGTCCCTCCTACAACATCTTGCAACGAAATGTTGCTCGAACGAAGGACTAAATTTCTGCCCAGGAAGTAGTACCCCCCTTTCTATATGTCGGTCACCCCCATGATGAATTTTTTTAATTCAAACATAGGATAATACTTCCACAAGTTTAAACTTATGAGGCTCGTGGATAATGGGACAATGCTCAAGTATTATTACTCCCCATCCTGGCAGAGACTTGTTAACTGAATCTACCCTCGAGCTTAACAACATGGCTCAAGAGTGAGAGTCAATTCATCCTTTTTAGCTCCCCGAAAGCTACGTTACCTATGTAACACTCTAACTACGAGAGGCCTCATCTCCTTTGGCCTAATTTACCAAACCTCTCAAAATATCCCACTTTTCTTTACTAGGGAACCAATCCCTCTTAGGGTTAACACACAATCTATTCGTGGTTAACTCCCAACAGCCTTCCTAAACGAACGTCACATGCCCTAAAGGCCCTATGTCCAAATAATCCTATAGTCTACGTACTTATATCATATCTAAGTCATATACACCTAATACTAAGTATATCCCTAGTGCCCATGACCTTTCTCAACTTCCAACATTTGCTCGTTTTCATGCGTGGGACGTCTCGCCGAAGTGAAATCCAAACAAGGAACCCTCCCGTTACACTATTACCTCGCGTTATCGGTCATCAAGATATAAAGGTCTAAGACACATGTTCGGGACCGAAAAGATTATAACTCTCAACCCTAATAATAAGATTCTACTTCTATATCTTACCACTTAAATAATTGAAGATTTCAACAAATCAAACATTCACTTTCCGTACAGTCTTACAATTATTTACCCCACAACATATTTACATCTTTTTTAAAGTAGCCTTCTTATCAAGGCATAACCCGGTATTTCCCGAAATACATCATCAAAATCTCTAGTAACCGGAATAATATTTAAGGGAACATCTACATCCGGAGAAAACTTCTCTCCAATACAATATAAGTATGTGTTAGAACCCCCTTTTTAAGTGAGGCATAACCACTAGCAACATATCTTTCCCCAAAGCGACAAACACTATGCTCTTACCATAGCAATTAATAATAACATCATACTTTACTAACCAATCCATACCCAATATCACATCATACTCAACCATGTCAAGGAAGAGTAAATCGACCTCAAAGAACAAATTACCAAAAGAAATCCCTATATGTTTACAAATAAGGAAAATAAACGAACCATCACCCACAAAAACTCAACGTTAGTAAAAGTACTCGCAGCAGATTTTATCAAATCTGTAGTCTGAGCAAAGCTCCTAGAAATAAATGATTGTGAAGTACCTGTATCAAATAACACACAACTCAATTATCCTTGAATTAAAAACTTACCCTCAATAGCGGGCGGTGCCTGCAAAGATGGAGGAAGCATAGCCTCCTGAATTTGATAAATTCGCCCATACTATAGTTATCCCTGTTGCGGAGGAACAACCGGATTAGGTACCCGGGGTGGAAACTGAACATATGGCTGCTGCGGAGGCCTAGGAAACCAACCCCCAATCAACCGAGGACACTCCATCTTGTAATGACCCGCCTCACCACATCGGAAGCACCGTCCCTTCATATCCTCTTGACCACGACCCCTGTTATTTCTAAATTGGGTAATGCCTTATCCTGGATGGCCTCTACCTCCTTGACCACCCCGACCTGCTTGTTATTGAGCACCCTGACTGTGCTTGTTCTTGTTATTGCCACTCGTAATAAACCCTCGAAAACATTGCCTCTTAGGTGAATCCCCTTGCTGAGGGTCCCTCTCTTTCTGCTTACTACCCGAAGATTGGGATGTGGGAAATGCTCCTCCTCCAATCTCATTCCCTCCAGGCTTTCCTGTTTGCCCCACAACAGTAGCTTAAGGCTACCCTGAGTTTATAACCGATGCTCCTGGCAATAGAGCAATGCTGCATTCATAATCTCACCAAAAGTTTATAAAGATGGATTACCCAACAGGTGTTGTCGAATTCTCCAGTTTAGACCTCCCATGAACTTCGAGGTCTTCCTATCTTCTGGTGTCACCTCATCCGATACAAAACTCGCCAACCGGGTGAACTCCTCTTCATACTCCGCCACAGATCTCTCTCCTTGCACAACGTCCTGGAGCTTCTTTCTCATCTCCCTTTGAATTGCGAGAGGAAAATACTTACGATCGAACAAAGCCCAGAACTCAGTGATCATCATTGTGTCTCTTTGCTCTGGTGTGGTCGTCGTCTCCCACCAGTGTAATGCAGATCCGACAAGCTTAAAAGTGGCTAGGATTTGTTTCTTCTCCTCGGTACATTCTATCATTCGAAGGTGGCGTTGCATGTCTTTTTTCCATTGATTGGATCTAATAACATCAGCACCTCCCTCGAATTTCGGGGGATTGAACTTTAGAAAGGACTCTCTAACCCTTTACCACGGAGTAAGTCCAGTAGGAGCTTGAACATCGTGGGCCCATTGTTGAGCCTGCGACAATTGATGGACCACTGCGGTCATGGCGGCATTAATTGCTTGAGCCACTATGTTTGCTAGATCCGCAGCATTAATGGTTCCTTGTAGCGGCGGTGGAGGACCTACCTCCTCTTCTACAACCCTATTACAACTCGCTGGGCGACCTCTCTTAGGCAGCATCTGAGACGAAGAAACAATAGAGTTAAAATACTTTTTAAAACAATCTATCTTGCAGAAGATCACAAACATAGACAACAACACGATACTAACATTAGGCTCTGTATCAAAGAACGCTACGGTAGAACGTGACAAGTCCGCATAGATCCTAAAGACTCTAGAACCTGATGCTCTGAAACCATTTGTGACAACCCATGATCTGAGATAAGGGGTGGCCAGCCCGATACTCAAACGTAATAGGAATTATGGATGGATATCATTCTCAGCATCACAAAATAAACTGAGTATACGGGAAAACCACCCAATAAATCAAAAAATGGGTTGCCAAAAATTTAGAATTTAGTTGAGTTTTAAAAACCAGTTAAGAAAATTAAATTTAAACAACCCAATCTGACAAGCAAGTGGAATTTCCACAAGAGTATATATAATACAACTAAAACGAATGTACACAAAAGGACCGAATAGGCTGTCCGTCCACAGCTACATACAAAATATTACAATCATTTAATATCTAGATAATACATTCATTAATCAAATACAAAAGTTTTGGCCACACGCCCGAGTTAAGACACGATCATATCTAGAATACAAGGATGAAAGCGTCTACTACAACGTCCTGTAATAATCCGCAAAATCTTACATCTCGTCAAAAGTAAAGGAATAGAAATATCAAAACGGGCGTCCTTGCGGTGGAGCACCTGAGCGGATACAATCATATACACAACAAGGAAAATGAACCGCTCAGGGCTGGGTTTTATATGATCACCAGAAGAATAAAAAGCATGATAGGAATGAACAGTTATGCATGGATGATAAGAATGAAAATCTAGCATATTAAACTTACATTACAATTTAAGACATTTTAACAATTCATGAAATGTAAATCCTTTACACAAAAGAATTATAAGTAAACATCTTTAATTAAAAACCTGTTCTCATTAATCCAATTACCATTTCCTTCATAAATTACTTATTAGGAATAAAACCATTCATTCGGTGTAATCAAAAAGATATAATTTCCCTTCATTAATTAAAACTTCCATCTTTAATCATCATTTCCATTATTATCTTTCCATTCCTTAATAGGAATACAAGTTCTATCAAGTGCTCTTTATGGCACATATCTCAATCACATGATTTTTATGGCACGTATCCATGCTCTTTATGGCATTAATATCCATCATATCCCTCTTGATGCAGAAAAGTTATATTCTCATACATATAATGATTCTAAGACCGCCCCTCCGAGTTTCCCCACTGGGCGCGCCCCTAAATAACTATCATCTTCCAGGGAATATCATATATAAGATAACCTGGGATCATAACGCAATGTCGAGAAGCGGCCATATGCCTGCGGGATAGTCAAGACCACACCCGGAATCTCCTATCCATCATAAAAAAATAGATATATATAAACCAGCGCTCATATGGCCTAAGACTATATCCACCCTGCGTTAATTTGTCAGGGGGCATCACCTTGCGCGTGGACTTCCCTTATGATAGTATTTAGAGAGGTGTGTATCAGTAAATTAACATTTACCATTTTAAATCTCATTTTCATTTTTAATTTTCATTTCCAATTTCCATTTCCATTATCCATGTGTTTGGTTCTTTTTATTAGAACCTATCATCATTAAACAATTGCGTTCATTTTATTTGAACCTATTCCCATCGAATATTATCATTGATATTCCTCAAATTACAAGTCCCGGCTTAGTCTCCTAATAATCATTATGATTCTACAATTCCCAAAGTTCATATACCTTAGATAAGCCCCTAAAGTCTCCAAGCATGGGTGTTTAACTTCCTAACTTCTAAAAATTCAATAAAAGAATCAATGCCTTAACATTACTTTAAACCTCCCCGGAATAAACCCCAGATGGCCCAATTCTATTCTAGGGTGGCGACCAAACTCAATTACTACTCTAGGACTCTAAGTTTACTTCATTCAAGAAGATTCCTAGTTCCAAAGCCTAACGAAAAAGGTTAAAAATGAAACAAAAAAATAATTCAAAACTGCAGGAACCGAATCGATTCGCCCTAAGGGCCGAATCGATTCGCCCTGGCGAATCGATTCGCTCTGAAAGAGAATCGGTTAGGAAAACAAATCCAACATTCTGAAAATGCCAAATCGATTCGGCCTTAACCCGAATCAATTCGGGTACCCAGACCTGGAAAACTGCTTCTATGCGAATTGATTCACCCAAGGGGCCGAATCGATTCGCCCCTGCGAAAAAGCCAAGTTTGGCTATGGAGTCTTGAACTCCAAATTTTCTCCCAAACTCAAAACCAAACAAACCTAGATCATCTAATGGAACTATTACACCACAAATACATCTAACTACCATAATTTATAATATTTATGATCCAAATCCATTTTCATGGGTTTTATACCCATAAATCCACCAAAAACCCTAACTAAACTAAATCATAGCAATCCACAACTCTCAATGCTAATTAATCCACTTAAATCATATAGTAGCAAGTAGATAACTTGCCTTGATCTTTCAAATTCAGATTTGATTGGGTGTAGACAACAATCCAAGCTCCAATCTCCAAATCTCTCTTTTTTCTCCCAAAGTTCTTTTCCTCTCTCTACTCTCTATAGGGCTCAAATGTGAAATGGAAGAATAGAAATAGAGTTGGGGGACTTAAAATGTGGCTTCAGTCTAAAATCCCACTTAAATGATCAATACGCGATATAATTACTCGCAAATACACATTTAAGCCATAACCAGTCAAAAGTGCCCGAAATACGAAAATACAATATGGCATTTATTTTGACTGTCTCGCACCTACCGAGACTAACTGAACCCTCCCAATCATCATTTGGGAATTTTATAACTCATTTTAACTTCCGATTTCATATTAACCAAAAATGTCATTTTAATTCTTATGACACCATAAATCACAACATGGATACTTTTACCTACTCACAAGATAATTATACAACAATTCAGTAAATATTAACCTTTTCCACATTAAATTAATATTTACTCTACATTCCATCATTTTATATAATTACTAAACATAGTAAATAAATATAAAATAGGCTCTCAAAAGTTTGAGTTGTTACAGTGCGGACCAAAATAACATAGGATTGATCAAATATGGATTTAAAATATATATTGTATGGAGTACACGTATAAAACATAAAAGTACACGCATATTGGACTGAGAAATTCAATTTCAATGTGTCTGTACTCTGTAGATTTTGCATGTGGAAGTACATGCAAAATACACATAGTACACGCAATAAAATACGGCTTGTACATGTACATATTCCAATCACGTTTATATTCTTAGTCCTCGATAAATGATGTATACAGAAGGAAATTTACAGTGATGAAATACATATATCTAACACGCAAAAAGTATGTTTTGCATTTAAAATCAGGGTAACAAATATATTTTTCATGTCATGAAGAAGAAGAATGTGATTTCATCATTCCATGTGTAATGTCCACAAATTTATACATATGAGAACACGAAATACATAAGGACAAACAGGTCATATCAGAAATAAAATGATAAGAATAGAATATATATAGAGTGTATGGCATAATCTTAAGTACAAAACTTAAGAACATATATATGAGAATGTATCCATACTTTTTAGTGGTGTTGGGAAGAATTTGATTGAGAATGTGAAATGCTCGGTAGAACTTCAACGATTAGGGTTTGATCCCTTTAATTAATTTGAAGTGTGTTTTTACTGGAATTCATGGATATTTATATGTTGTTGTTGACCAAATTTTGATTGAGAATAAGAATTTTTTTGGTGGTTTGATCGAACAGACAGTACAGTTGGGGTTTTGATCGAAGAGAGTTAGGGTTTTGATCGAAGGGAGTTATGGTTTTGATCGAAGAGTGTTTTTGGTGCTTTGATTTCTAAAAAGTTGATTTTTGTTTTAATTTCGGGGTATTTATATGTTGGACCTAATCGTTTAAAATTTGTTGGGCGCGAATTTTTTGTCCAAAATTGTTAGTCCAAGGACTACACCATAAAATCCCCTTTTAAAATTTTAATAGAGTTTCTATTACTTTTTTTGAAGCATTTCTAAAACATTAACTTTCCATCTTTGAAATTTCAAAACATACTCTTGAAAAGAAACTTGAAATAATGGGTCTACCTATATATTTGTTTTGGTTGGGGATTATTTTTTGTTTATTTTTACTTAATGAAGTGGTTTAGGAACATATTTCGCTAGAGGAAAATTAAATGGATTCAGACTCACCCAAGATGCTAAAATTAAATCCAGGTTAAGAGCTGGTATGTAAGGATGCAAATTTCCAACTGAGTCCTTTATAGTTTTGGCTCAATTCAAGACAAAAACGTTTGAGTCACAGGATAGATTATATTGATCATCTTTCAAGCCTATGACGTGTTTGTTGAAGACGTAGCGTCCAAGTGTATAACGCTTCATCAAAATGTCATGGTTTATGTTCCTCGTTTCAACGTCATCAACAGTGGTTTCATGCTCCCAAGGTATGAATGCATTACATATATATATATATAGGAGCTTGGAACAGTTTATATTGGGTATTAGGATTTCAAAACTGCGTTTTGTTTTCAGAATGTTTTATATTAAAACTTATATATAAAGTATATAAAAGTTTCTGGGCGTAAAAATAATTTTTGATCTTTCTGTGAGTTCGTTCGAAGTGTCGTTCGAACGAGATTGTCGTTCGAACCACAAGTCGTTCGAACGAGATTGCCAACGACTTCCCATTACGGCATACTAGAACTTCGTTCGAAATGTCGTTCGAACGACATTGTCGTTCTAACGAGATTTCCAACGAGTTTCTAATGAGGACATACTGGAACTTCATTAGAAGACTCATTCGAACGAAATATCGTTCGAACGAGATGTCAGGCGGGAACAGTTTTTAAGCAGTTTTCTCCCACTTGCCCATTTGTTTCTTAACCAACTTTTCTTAGACTTTATTATGTGCAGGAATAACATTTTCCAACTTAACTTTTCCATTCTATTCAATCTTTTAGAGAGAGTTTGAGAACTAAATTGCTTAAGGAAAATGTTCTTGTTTTGAGTGAAATTCTTTAGAGAAAAATATACATCACTCTAGTTTACACCCAATTGTTTATTTATCCAAGTTTCAATATATAAGCATCTTGCTTGGAGTTTTGGCACCGGGTTCATATCTTCCATTGAAAGAGAAGTTTTGGTTTTCTTCTACATCCCTTAAAGAAGAAGAGTTCGTTTTGCTGCGGCATTCTCATGTGGTAAAAGACACCACGTGTGGTTGACGGTGTACCTACTGTCCGATTGGTGAGTCCAAGATCACGGTGGAGCTCCGTGGTTATCAGCTAGGAAGAGGTGATTACAAGAAGACGCGTCAAGGATAGAGAGGGTTCGAGTTGAGGAAGTAAGTCATCTGTCTTGTAAATGTAATTTCGTACTTAGTGGATTTGAGGCTAGGGTCGTCCGAGGTTGTTTCCCGTTGTGGGTTTTTCCTCATACATCGCGGCGTAGTGTGATTGATATATTTTATCTTACATAATGACTTAGAACTCATGCTTAGGATAATTCAAGATAAAATTTGTTTAAATTCTCACACTTAATTTAATTTGGTGCATAATTAAATTTGGGTAAAGTTTATTTAATTCAAGTCTATTGTTAAAACTGGTTTGGCCTAACTTGGAAATAATGATAAATAAGACTTAGTCATATTCTAGGACTTGAATGAATTAATTGTGTTTAAGTGAAATCAATACTGTATGTGTATTAATAATATTTTCACTTGGTTTAATTTTAATTTGTGTAGAAATTAAAATTTGGTAATTTGTTTTATTGAACCATCTCCTTTACGCTTCCGCATATCTATTTCATAAAAAGGAAATATTACTGTTTTAAAAAGAGTTTAAAATCGGGGGTTCCGTATCCATCAAATTGGTATCAGAGCCAAAGCGATAAATTATTTCGTTAATGATCCTTTAAATAATTTTTGGCTAAAATGGAATTTTCCCCATTTTCAAAATTTCCTATTTTAGATGGTTCTAATTACGCGAATTGGAAAGCGCATATGAAATTGGCACTAAAATCTATCGATGAGAGAGTTTGGATGTCTGTTGTTAACAGGTGGTCCCCACCAACTCACTTAGTTGAAAATGAACGTGTTCCCAAGCCGGCCGATAAATGGACTGAGAATGAGTTTAAACTTTCTAATTTTAAGTCCCGGGGTTTAAATGCCTTGTTTAGCGCGGTCACACCGGATGAATTTCGACGCATTATGACGTGTGAAACCGCTAAAGAGGCTTGGGATATTTTACAACTAACTCATGAAGGAACTAGTGTCGTTAAATCTTCGAAACTCTAAAACCTCACCACTCAATTTGTAACCATCAAAATGAACGATAATGAAACTTTTGATGAATTTTATGCTAGACTTTTCGATATTGTCAATTCATCGTTTAATTTGGGATAGAAAATACATGACAACCGTGTTGTAAAGAAAATTTTAAGGACCTTACCCGATAGATTTATTCCAAAAGTGACCGTTTTAAATTCTTTACCAACTTTAGCCTCTACGAAATTAGAAGAGCTTGTAGGTGATTTACAAACCTATGAACTAGATATGTTTTCCTCTAAAACTGAAAAGAAAATTGAAAAGGGTGTCGCTTTAAAATCCAGAAAAGAGGTCAAACAAGTAGTAGAGAGCGAGAGTGATAGTGACTCAAAAAACGTGGCTTTGTTTGCTCGTAAATTTAGAAAATTTCTTAAATTTAACAAAGATAAATTTAAAAATGATTTTAAGAAATTTGAAACTTCTAAGCATGACAAAGCCGAGAAGATCCCTAAACCTATTAATGAACAACTAAATAGGGACGAGTCTAATAGGTGTTTTGGTTGTGAGGGTTATAGCAATAGGGATTCTAAGTACCCCACTAAACTAAGGAAAGAGGGTAAACGACCCATTTCATATAATGCGACCCTTAGTGATAGTGCTAAGGAAGAGGGACCCGATTCCCCCCACTAAGCCTAATTTTGTGGCTTTTATGGCTAGTCATGTGAGTGATAGTGAGAACTCATCGATTGATGAAACGTTAACATATGACACTTCCAAGGTCATAGTTTATGATTCTCTTATTTTTTATGATAGTGAGAGTGGAGAAGAAAGAGAGAGTGAAAATGAAGAAGAGGTTAATGTAAGTGAACTTCAAAATGCTTTTCAAGAATTATATAAAGAATCAATTAAGTTAAAAAGAGCTAATTTGAAGTTAGAAGCTAGTTTAAAAGAGCATGTCAAGGTCATTGATGATAGTTTGTTGGTAGAAGACCTTAGGACATGTAAGAGGACTCTTCGAGAGAAGCTTGAATATGTAGAAGGTGAGAGAGATAGCCTTAGGGGTTTAATGGAATCCTTGAAAAAGGAGCTTCATGCTTTTGAAGAGTGAAATGTTTTATTAGAGTCTAAAATTTTAGAATTGCAAAATAAATTAAAAGATTCTAGTAATATCAAATTTGATTTGGAATGTCGTTCGGAAAAATTAGATAAAATCTTAGGAACGATCCAAATTAAAAATGACGTGTGTGATTTAGGCTTCAATACTTATAATGAATCTACTCATAAAGACAAAACCAACGTTTTTAGAGAATCTACTAAGAAAACTTTTAGAGATCACTCCGTAAGTAAATCTTTTCGATATGTTTTTACTTGTACTCATTGTGGTCGAAAAGGTCATGTTAGGAAATTTTGTTTTGATCTTAAACTAATTCCTAGAAAATCCCAACGTAAAGCAACCAATGTATTTAAAATTCCTACATCCCAAGATAGTCATTCTTCATTAATTTGGGTTAGGAAATCTGACTTGGTTGCCTTGCAAATAGGGTTTTTGATTCTCATTTACTTTCACATGCTTCCTCCCTTGCTAAATCTAAAGGATGAATGTGTTAGTGTTTGCATACTTTAGCTTTTCTACTTCATGCTATATTCACATGCTAAATGTATGCTTGTTTAATCATTTTTGGTCATTGCTTAATCACAGATCTCATGCTAGAAATATGATTTTTGTTTATCCTTTTGAGTATATATTCTTATTTTTTGGTTAAAAATGTCAAAAAAAAAACTCAAAAAGATTTTATTTTGTGTGTATTTTGGTTTGACACACTTTAAGTGGCATAAACTTGTGTTTGAATCCCTCCTTTAACGCTCTCATGTGGCTAGAACTTTTGGTTTATATTGTCAATCCTTAAAATGTTCTTTACCATATTTTTTTATGGAGTAGTTGGATTTTGTATTGATCTAATGGATTCTACTTTTATATGCCTCTATTCACACATGCACGAGCTCTTTTGAAACTTAACTTCATATGTATTTTTGAGCTATGAGAGATGTTCTCCTTCCAATCTTGTCATCTACATATTTGTAACTTAGGAGGACTAGTGCATGTCAAAATCCGTTGCACGTGAGATTTGTGTGAAACATAAAAACATGATAAATATAAATGTGCACGGGGAAGGGATCCGAAACAACTTAGTTATCCTTTGCGATTGTAAGCCACCGTTTTTTAATGGACCTAAAAGAAATACGTGGTTCAAAGGCCTAAAAACAGAAAATATGGCATTTATATTAAAAAGAAAAATAATTTGCCAAGGCCTATGTTTGATTGATATATTCATTCAAATTTAATATAAATGGATATTGAGGGAGATTGGATGGTAAATCAACGTTTTGCACAATGTCCGTTTATCCTAGTTGCCTATTTCATGTCATGACTCTATTGGTTTGTAGAATCATCAATATGCTAGGCTTGTATGCATTGTGTATGTTTGTTCATTGAGTTCACTTTATATTGTCACATGAGGTTATACTCAAATGTGATGAAGTTTGCAATCAATTAAGAACTCCGTGAACATGTCTTAAGTGATTGGGTCTAAATTTAATCGTTACTAGTTCACACCACAACACTTTTGTTTCCATATGACACATTTTTGCCATACGAGTGTGAAAGACTCCTAATATATTTTGTGTGTGTCATTTGTGTGTTTATATCTATATATGTGTACTTGAGTCTCTTTGATATATATTATGTATACATATATTTGATATTTATGTTTAGTCTTTGCTTTGATTTCTAGTCCATATATGCTTAATAATCTATATATCATATTGGTATCATTTTATTGCATCCTAGTTGGTATCCGATGTTACTGTTTGGATTAGTTGATTTTTTATTGCCCATGTGCTTTAACGTTCTCATCACTATATGCAAAATTACATGTTTTACCTTGTTATCCCATTCTTTTATCGCTTGTTTAGTTTAGAGGGTGTATATGCTTTATTTGGGGGAGATAAGTTCTTTTTTATTCTTTAGCCTTTGTCTATTCCTGGACAAAAAGGGGGAGAATGATAGGGGGAGAAATGGTATCTAATCCTATTATTATCGTATCTTAGTTTGGGGGATATTTATCTTAGGGGGAGACGTCCTTCTAAGTAGGTCATTTGTTTGATAAAGGGGAGAATTAATATTTTGATATTTAATTATTTAATTGCATTTAATCTTTTGATATTCCCTATGCGTTTGATAGTTTGCTTAAGTGTGCAGGAATACTTCAAAATGGAAACATTCAACATCGGCAAAGATATTGATCCTTGGGTTATTTGAGTCAAGCATTGTATTTTTATTTTGGGTGGGACTTTTTATTAGCCTGGTAGAGCTTGACGGCCCTTTAGAATTTTCGTATAGTTTTTGTCCCAGAATAGCCAAAGGAGGAGATTTGTAAGGACGCAAATTTCCAATTGAGTCCTTTGTAGTTTTGGCTCAATTCTAAACAAAAAATGTTTGAGTCATAGGATTAAGTATATTGATCATCTTTCAAGCCTATGACGTGTTTGTTGAAGACGTAGCAGCCAAGTGTATTAAGCTTCGTCAAAATGCCGAGGTTTATGTGCCTCGTTTCAACATCATCAACCATGGTTTCATGCTCCTAAGGTATGAATGCATTACATATATATATAGGAGCTTGGAACAGTTTATATTGGGTGATAGGTTTTCAAAACTGCGTTTTGTTTTTAGAATGTTTTCTATTAAAACTTATATATAAAGTATATAAAAGTAAAAAGAATTTTTGGACTTTCTGTGAGTTTGTTCGAAGTGTCGTTCGAACGAAATTGTCGTTCGAACCACAAGTCGTTCGAACGAGATTGCCAACGACTTCCCATTATGGCATACTGTAACTTCGTTAGAAATGTCGTTCGAACGAGATTGTCGTTCTAATGAGATTTTCAACGAGTTTCTAACGAGGTCATATTGGAACTTTGTTAGAAGACTCGTTCGAACGAGATTTCGTTCGAACGAAATATCGTTCGAACGAGATGTCAGGCGGGAACAGTTTTGGCAATTTTTAAGCAGTTTTCTCCCACTTCCCCACTTGTTTCTCAACCAACTTTTCTCAGACTTTATTATGTTCGGGAATAACATTTTCCAACTTAACTCTTCTATTCTATTTGATCTATTAGAGAGAGTTTGAGAGCTAAATTGCTTAAGGAAAATGTTCTTGTTTTGAGTGAAATTGTTTAGAGAAAAATATACACCACTCTAGTTTACACCCAATTGTTTGTTTATCCATGTTTCAATATATAAACATCTTGCTTGGAGTTTTGGCACCGGGTTCATATCTTCCGTTCAAAGAGAAGTTTTGGTTTTCTTCTACATCCCTTAAAGAAGAAGAGTTCATTTTACTGCGGCATTCTCATGTGGTAAAAGACACCACGTGTGGGTGACGGTGTACCTATTGTCCGATTGGTGAGTCCAAAATCATGGTGGAGCTCCCTGGTTATCCGCTAGGAAGAGGTGATTACAAGAAGACGCGGCAAGGCTAGAGAGGGTTCAATTTGAGGAAGTAAGTCATCTGTCTTGTAAATGTAATTCCGTGCTTAGTGGATTTGAGGCTAGGGCCGTCCGAGGTTGTTTCCCGTTGTGGGTTTTTCCTCGTACATCGCGGCGTAGTGTGAATGATTTATTTTATCTTGCATAATGACTTAGAACTCATGCTTAGGATAATTCAAGATAAAATTTGTTTTAATTGTCACACTTAATTTAATTTGGTGCATAATTAAATTTGGGTAAAGTTTATTTAATTGAAGTCTATTGTTAAAACTGGTTTGGCCTAACTTGGAAATAATGATAAATGTGACATAGTCATATTCTGGGACTTGAATGAATTAATTGTGTTTAAGTGAAATCAATATTGTGTGTGTATGAATCATATTTTCACTTGGTTTAATTTTAATCAGTGTAGAAATTGAAATTTTGTAATTTGTTTTATTGAACCATCTCCTTTACGCTTCCGCATATCTATTTCATAAAAAGGAAATATTACTGTTTTAAAAAGAGTTTAAAATCGGGGGTTCCGCATCCATCAAATTGGTATCAGAGCCAAAGCGATAAATTATTTCGTTAAAGATCCTTTAAATAATTTTTGGCTAAAATGGAATTTTTCCCATTTTCAAAATTTCCTATTTTAGATGGTTCTAATTACGCGAATTGGAAAGCGCACATGAAATTGGCACTAAAATCTATCGATGAGAGAGTTTGGATGTCTGTTGTTAACGGGTGGTCCCCACCAACTCACTTAGTTGAAAATGAACGTGTTCCCAAGCCGGCCGATAGATGGACTGAGAATGAGTTTAAACTTTCTAATTTTAATTCTCGAGGTTTAAATGCCTTGTTTAGCGCGGTCACACCGGATGAATTTTGACGCATTATGACGTGTGATACCGCTAAAGAGGCTTGGGATATTTTATAACTAACTCATGAAGGAACTAGTGTCGTTAAAGCTTCGAAACTCCAAAACCTCACCACTCAATTTGAAACCATCAAAATGAACGATAATGAAACTTTTGATGAATTTTATGCTATATTTTTCGATATTATCAATTCATCGTTTAATTTGGGAAAGAAAATACCTGACAACCGTGTTGTAAAGAAAATTTTAAGGACCCTACCCGATAGATTTATTCCAAAAGTGACCGTTTTAAATTCTTTACCAACTTTAGCCTCTATCAAATTAGAAGATCTTGTAGGTGATTTACAAACCTATGAACTATATATGTTTTCCTCTAAAACTGAAAAGAAAATTGAAAAGGGTGTTGCTTTAAAAGCCCGAAAAGAGGTCAAACAAGTAGTAGAGAGCGAGAGTGATAGTGACTCGAAAAACATGGCTTTGTTTGCTCGTAAATTTAGAAAATTTCTTAAATTTAACAAAGATAAATTTAAAAATTATTTTAAGAAATTTGAAACTTCTAAGCATGACAAAGCCGAGAAGATCCCTAAACCTATTAATGAACAACTAAATAGGGACGAGTCTAATAGGTGTTTTGGTTGTGAGGGTTATGGCAATAGGGCTTCTGAGTACCCCACTAAACTAAGGAAAGAGGGTAAACGACCCATTTCATATAATGCGACCCTTAGTGATAGTGCTAAGGAAGAGGGACCCGATTCCCCCCACTAAGCCTAATTTTGTGGCTTTTATGGCTAGTCATGTAAGTGATAGTGAGAACTCATCGATTGATGAAACGTTAACATATGACACTTCCAAGGTCATAGTTTATGATTCTCTTATTTTTGATGATAGTGAGAGTGGAGAAGAAAGAGAGAGTGAAAATGAAGAAGAGGTTAATGGAAGTGAACTTCAAAATGCTTTTCAAGAATTATATAAAGAATCAATTAAGTTAAAAAGAGCTAATTTGAAGTTAGAAGCTAGTTTAAAAGAGCATGTCAAGGTCATTGATGATAGTTTGTTGGTAAAAGACCTTAGGACATGTAAGAGGACTCTTCGAGAGAAGCTTGAATATGTAGAAGGCGAGAGAGATAGCCTTAGGGTTTTAATGGAATCCTTGAAAAGGAGCTTCATGCTTTTGAAGAGTGAAATGTTTTATTAGAATCTAACATTTTAGAATTTCAAAATAAATTAAAATATTCTAGTAATGTCAAATTTGATTTGGAATGTCGTTCGGAAAAATTAGATAAAATCTTAGGAATGGTCCAAATGAAAAATGACATGTGTGGTTTAGGCTTCAATACTTATAATGAATCTACTCATAAAGACAAAACCAACGTTTTTAGAGAATCTACTAAGAAAACGTTTAGAGATCACTCCGTAAGTAAATCTTTTCGATATGTTTTTACTTGTACTCATTGTGGTCGAAAAGGTCATATTAGGAAATTTTGTTTTGATCTTAAACGAATTCCTAGAAAATCCCAACGTAAAGCAACCAATGTATTTAAAATTCCTACATCCCAAGATAGTCATTCTTCATTAATTTGGGTTAGGAAATCTGACTTGGTTGCCTTGCAAAATAGGGTTTTTGATTCTCATTTACTTTCACATGCTTCCTCCCTTGCTAAATCTAAAGGATGAATGTGTTAGTGTTTGCATACTTTAGCTTTTCTACTTCATGCTATATTCACATGCTAAATGTATGCTTGTTTAATCATTTTTTTGTCATTGCTTAATCACAGATCTCATGCTAGAAAAATGATTTTTGTTTATCCTTTTGAGTATATATTCTTATTTTTTGGTTAAAAATGTCAAACAAAAAAAACTCAAAAAGATTTTATTTTGTGTGTATTTTGGTTTGACAAACTTTAAGTGGCATAAACTTGTGTTTGAATCCCTCCTTTAACGCTCTAATATGGCTAGAACTTTTGGTTTATATTGTCAATCCTTAAAATGTTCTTTACCATATTTTTTATGGAGTAGTTGGATTTTGTATTGATCTAATGGATTCTACTTTTATATGCCTCTATTCACACATGCACGAGCTCTTTTGAAACTTAACTTCATATGTATATTTGAGTTATGTGAGATGTTCTCCTTCCAATCTTGTCATCTACATATTTGTGACTTTGGATGACTAGTGCATGTCAAAATCCGTTGCACGTGAGATTTGTGTGAAACATAAAAACATGATAAATATAAATGTGGATGGGGAAGGGATCCGAAAGGACTTAGTTGTCCTTTGCGATTGTAAGCCACCATTTTTTAATGGACCTAAAAGAAATACGTGGTTCAAAGGCCTAAAAACAGAAAATATGGCATTTATATTAAAAAATATATAATTTTGCCAAGGCCTATGTTTGATTGATATATTCATTCAAATTTAATATAAATGCATATTGAGGGAGATTGGATGGTATATCAATGGTTTGCACAATGTCCATTTATCCTAGTTGCGTATTACATGTCATGACTCTATTGGTTTGTAGAATCATCAATATGCGAGGCTTGTATGCATTGTGTATGTTTGTTCATTGAGTTTACTTTATATTGTCACATGAGGTTATATTCAAATGTGATGAAGTTTGCAATCAATTAAGAACTCCGTGAACATGTCTTAAGTGATTGGGTCTAAATTTAATCGTTACTAGTTCACACCCCAACACTTCTGTTTCCATATGACACATTTTTGCCATACGAGTGTGAAAGACTCCTATTATATTTTGTGTGTGTCATTTGTGTGTTTATATCTATATATGTGTACTTGAGTCTCTTTGATATATACTATGTATACATATATTTGATATTTTTGTTTAGTCTTTGCTTTGATTTCTAATCCATATATGCTTAATAATTTATATATCATATTGGCATCATTTTATTGCATCCTACTTGGTATCCGATGTTATTGTTTGGATTAGTTGAATTTTTGTTGCCCATGTGCTTTAACGTTCTCATCACTATATGCAAAATTACATGTTTTACCTTGTTATCCCATTCTTTTATCGCTTGTTTAGTTTAGAGGGTTTATATGCTTTATTTGGGGGAGATAAGTTATTTTTTATTCTTTAGCCTTTGTCTATTCCTGAATAAAAAGGGGGAGAATGATAGGGGGAGAAATGGTATCTAATCCTATTATTATCGTATCTTAGATTGGGGGAGATTTATCTTAGGGGGAGACGTCCTTCTAAGTAGGTCATTTGTTTGATAAAGGGGAGAATTAATATTTTGATATTTAATTATTTAATTGCATTTAATATTTTGATATTCCCTATGCGTTTGATAGTTTGCTTAAGTGTGCAGGAATACTTCAAAATGGCAACATTCAACATCGGCAAAGCTATTGATCCTTGGGTTGTTTGAGTCAATCATTGTATTTTTATTTTGGGTGGGACTTTTTATTAGTCTGGTAGAGCTTGACGGCCCTTTAGAATTTTCGTATAGTTTTTGTCCTGAAATAGCCAAAGGGGGAGATTTGTAAGGACGCAAATTTCCAATTGAGTCCTTTGTAGTTTTGGCTCAATTCCAGACAAAAATGTTTGAGTCATAGGATTGAGTATATTGATCATTTTTCAAGCCTATGACGTGTTTGTTGAAGACGTAGCGGCCAAGTGTACAAAGCTTCATCGAAATGCTGAGGTTTATGTGCCTCGTTTCAACATCATCAACAGTGGTTTCATGCTCCCAAGGTATGAATGCATTACATATATATATAGGAGCTTGGAAGAGTTTATATTGGGTGCTATGTTTTCAAAACTGCGTTTTGTTTTTAGAATGTTTTCTATTAAAACTTATATATAAAGTATATAAAAGTAAAAAGAATTTTTGGACTTTCTGTGAGTTCGTTCGAAGTGTCGTTCGAACGAAATTGATGTTCGAACCACAAGTCGTTCGAACGAGATTGCCAACGACTTACCATTATGGCATACTGTAACTTCGTTAGAAATGTCGTTTGAACGAGATTGTCGTTCTAACGAGATTTTCAACGAGTTTCTAACGAGGTCATACTGGAACTTCGTTAGAAGACTCGTTCGAACGAGATTTCGTTCGAACGAAATATCGTTCGAACGAGATGTCAGGCGGGAACAGTTTTTGGCCGTTTTTAAGCAGTTTTCTCCCACTTCCCCATTTGTTTCTTAACCAACTTTTCTCAGACTTTATTATGTGCGGGAATAACATTTTCCAACTTAACTTTTCCATTCTATTCGATCTTTTAGAGAGAGTTTGAGAGCTAAATTCCTTAAGGAAAATGTTCTTGTTTTGAGTGAAATTCTTTAGAGAAAAACATACACCACTCTTGTTTACACCCAATTGTTTGTTTATCCAAGTTTCTATATATAAACATCTTGCTTGGAGTTTTGGCACCGGGTTCATCTCTTCCGTTCAAAGAGAAGTTTTGGTTTTCTACTACATCCCTTAAAGAAGAAGAGTTCATTTTTCTGCGGCATTCTCATGTGGTAAAAGACACCACGTGTGGTTGACGGTGTACATATTGTCCGATTGGTGAGTCCAAGATCATGGTGGAGCTCCCTGGTTATCCGCTAGGAAGAGGTGATTACAAGAAGACGCGTCAAGGCTAGAGAGGGTTAGAGTTGAGGAAGTAAGTCATCTGTCTTGTAAATGTAATTCCGTACTTAGTGGATTTGAGGCTAGGGCCGTCCGAGGTTGTTTCCCGTTTTGGGTTTTTCCTCGTACATCGCGGCGTAGTGTGAATGATTTATTTTATCTTGCATAATGACTTAGAACTCATGCTTAGGATAATTCAAGATAAAATTTGTTTTTATTGTCACACTTAATTTAATTTGGTGCATAATTAAATTTGGGTAAAGTTTATTTAATTCAAGTCTATTGTTAAAACTGGTTTGGCCTAACTTGGAAATAATGATAAATATGACTTAGTCATATTCTAGGACTTGAATGAATTAATTGGGTTTAAGTGAAATCAATACTGTGTATGTATTAATCATATTTTCACTTGGTTTAATTTTAATTTGTGTAAAAATTAAAATTTGGTAATTCGTTTTATTGAACCATCACCTTTACGCTTCCGTATATCTATTTCATAACAAGGAAATATTACTATTTTAAAAAGAGTTTAAAATCGGGGGTTCCGCATCCATCATGGTATAATCATCATATATCATGTGCCAAAATACATATAAAATCTTTGTTAAAGTGAGGTATCTATTTCTATCCAAAGTTAAGAGAAATGGGAACATTTTTGTGAATTGGGTACAAAGTGGGCTGAGTGTTTTTTTTATCTTTTGGCTGATGGAAATATGGACACTTAGGTCTTGTTTAGGAAGCAATGAGGCTAAGGGTAGGAATGTCCAAATTAAATGGAATGTCCCCCTAGTCTTGTTATATATTGTGAATATAATTATTGCAAATATACAAATGAGGTAAGCCATATACAAAGTGAATTCCAAGAGGATGTTTTTTTATTTGGGAGATGATTCAAAGAATGTACATATTTATAGTGAGGAGTGAAATTGGTAAGAGGTGTAACCCTTGTTTATTATCATAATAAAGTTAATTTTTTTCCTTTGAGTGGTTGTAGCATCTATTAGGTAAACCACGCTAAATCTCATGTATTGCTCTTGTGTACTTATCATTTTCTTTTTGAAATTATTTCCATCTTTATTTTGGTTAGTATTTGGTTGATTTCGATGTCGAATTTGTGTACAACAATTGGTATCAGAGCTTTGGTTGACACAAGGTGTTTGGCAAGAGTTGGTATATATACTTTGGTGATTGGAAACTAATAATTTGATATCTTGGGTCATTTACTTTAAACCATGGTAAAAAAATGTCGTGGTTCAATACAAGGTGGATTCGTTTCATAGAAAATGTATCTTTAACCTATGGAAAAATAAGGTGTAAGATATCCTTGTTCAAGTAGGTTTAGCAAGGGAAATGAAATCAGAGGATGGAAATAAAAAAAAAATAATGAATGATGATTGAGAGAATATTAATCAATATGCTTGATCACGATACAACTTAAAGTTGATTAAAATGTCATTAATAATGACGTTCACTAACATATGCCATCAAAATCCCAATTTTTATTTATTTTGAAGAAAAATATTTTCTTTTCTTTTCTAAATTGTTTCAATTTTTTTGAAATTTTTGGGCATTTTGAAAATTTCTGAAGTTTTAGAAATACGCACTTTACCCCCCCCCCCCCCCCCCCCCAACTTAGACTTTTGAATTGTCCTCAAGCAAAAAGGACGAAAACTCAACTAAGAGGGAATTAAAAGTGAGAAGAAATAAAATTAACAAATAAGGAAAATGTAGATTTTTATATTAAGATCAAGCATGTGTTACAATAGGTTAAGCAAGAAAAACAACTAGTTGTGACAACCAATGAGAAGACAACACAAACACAACCAACGCACAAAACACCATACACGGGCTTCATTAGGGCGGTGGGCGGGAGATATCAGGTGCGTTAGGGTCACATGGGTAATATAAATATGTAGGTTGTAGCGACCCATAGACAAACAATACATCTTAGCTTGAAGACGCGCCATCATACTAGTGTCGCGTTGATATGCACGACGGTCTTCATGGTAATCAGTCATAAACCCCTCAAAACGCGCCTCGAGAGAGACAATATTGGCGCTGAGATATTCTCCTCCCGGCATAGAGTTTGAATCGGCCTCCTCATCATACTCCTCCTCACCTTCTTCCTCTCTCATCTCGACATCCTCGGCCTCATCCTCCTTGGCATCGTCATCATCGTCCTCATCAACATCAATAGGTTCCTGAGCTGCTTGTATGGCCTCCCATTGCTTAGAACTCCTAATGCGCGATGCCTGCCCAATGGGCTCTGGGAGGTGAGGAAAATCCTGAGTCGGATGAATGCCGGCATCGGCAAGAATAAAGGTGATGAGGCGTGCATATGGGAGGGGTACCGCACCATTTTTCTCCAGTGATGCAAAAATTATATCTGTGTAGAATGTGCGGGTAAGATTGATCGCGAAGTTGAGATCATAAAGGTTGTAGACGAGGGTGGATTGGCGAGGATGCATCGCCGAGTTGTTAGAGGTCTGAAGCAGATTAGCGCAAATAATATGAAAAGTAATGTGTGCCTTACCATTGAGGCGTCCCACTGGGACGGTGCCCCTCACCCAATTTTCGTCGGGTGCGACACAGTTGATGCATGTTTTTTTTGGAATGGTGGGGGAATTAGTGGGGTAGTTAAATTGGACCGGGTTCGGAACTCCCATAGAGGCAAGTTTTCGGGAAAAAATTTCCAAAAATAAAGGGATGGGTTGGCCGTCCATAAAAACTTGGCCCTCAAACTCGCCCGTGCAGATGAGTGAGTCATAAAAAGATCAGACCTCATCCCCCCCACACCACAATGTATGGAACTTCAAGATATTGGGGCCCACCCCCTTTGACTGAAAAGATTGGATACCGAGATGGGCAGCTCATTATATTTAACTATACGCGCGATGTGAAGCTTTCTGGAAATGCTGAAAAATCTCTCACACCAAATTCGCTACATGGGAGTGCGGTATTCCCCGTTCCCACTTGAAAGGACCTCGGTGGACAAGTATTTCTGGGGAAGACCTTAATTTTCCATGGGAATGTTTAGGGTGGAGCTGGATTGGAAATAAAAGATAAGGAGAGTAAGTATGAAATGGAAGTGTGGAGAAATGGGGGTAAGAGGGGTAGTAATTTATAGGTGGGGGAAGTGGAGTTGGGGGGAAGAATTTGGAGGGAAAGAAGAGGGGAGAATGGAGGTAAATGGGTATAAATGTGTGACAACCCGTACTCCGAAATAAAGGGTGGCCAGCCCGATACTCCGACATATACGGTAATCATGGACGGAAATCATTCTCAGCACCACAATATAGTAAGAGTAACCGAGAAAACCACCCAATAATTCAGAAAATGGGTTGTCAAAACAATTTATGTGATTTAAAAATTTAAATTAAGAAAACAATTTAAACAACCCATTCTAGAAAAATAGTGGAATTCAAAGAAACACAATTAACATACATCTAAAACAACTATGTACAAAGAGGAGAACCGAATAGGCTGTCGGTTCACAGCTACACAAAAGTAATTACAACAGTTAGATGTTATGTATAACATTCATTACACAATTACAAGTTTGGGCCACTTGCCCGAGTCACAAACCCGATCATAACTAGATATCAAAAGAATGATGGCGTCTAACAAAACATCCTGTAATATCCGCAATTTCATACAGCTCCTTAAAAGCAAAAGAGTAGGAATATCAACACGGGCGTCCTTGCAGAGGAGCACCTGGGCGGATACAATAACAAGCACAACATAGAGGAAAAATGAACGGGTCAGGACTCGGTTTATATATAGTTCCCAGATGAACAAAAAGCATGCTAGATATGAATAGCAAATCACGAGTATAGAAATCAGAATTCTAACAACCTAAGCATGAATCATAAGAAGACAAGTGAAAAGACATGACTAATAGAAACTATGCAAGAAAAATGAAATTACGCATTAATAAAATTAAATTAAATTAAAAACTTCTATTTACCCATTTCCACTTTAATCCAGTTTCAATTCCTTAATAGAAATATACTATCATCATCTTCTCATTTTATTCCAATTCCCATTCCTTAGCAGGAATGTAATTTTCATAATACTATTTAGTGGAAATATACATCCCTCAAGTCCCATTTAGCTTTCCACACATCAGCTAGTTCTCCCATGGGTTTCCTACTCAAGGCATCCGCCACCACGTTCGCCTTGCCCGGATGATAATGAATATCAAATTGGTAATCTTTCACGAACTCCAACCATCTCCGCTGCCGCATATTCAAATCTTTCTGAGAAAATAAATATTGTAATGACTTACGGTCCGTGAAAAGACTGAACTTCTCCCCAAGAAGGTAATGCCTCCAAATCTTTAAGGCAAAGACAACCGCAGCTAATTCTAAGTCATGCACCGGGTAATTTCTTTCATGAGGCTTGAGTTTACTGGAAGCATATGCAATAGCTTGCCGCTCCTGCTGAAGCACACCTCCTAAACCCTGAAGAGATGCATTGGTGAAGACTAAATATTCTAACCCCGGCTTGGGTAAAGGGAGGACTGGAGCCGTAGTCAATCTATCTTTGAGCTCATCGAACGCCGCTTGATAGGCGTCATCCCAAACAAATCTAACCCCCTGCCGGGTCAATTTTATCAAAGGATAGCAATCTTAGAAAATCCCTTGATAAATCGACGGTAATAACCCGCCAAACCCAGAAAACTGCGTATCTCCGTAGGTGTCGTGGGTTGATCCCACTCCCTCACTGTAACAACTTTACTTAGGTCCACCGATATGCCTTGCGAAGTCACAACATGACCCAAAAATTGCACTTCCCGCGACCAAAACCCACACTTCTCAAACTTAGCATACAATTGGTGATCCCTTAACCTTTCCAGGACCAACCCCAAATGAGTAGCATGGTCATCTTCCGTTTGAGAATACACAAGGATGTCATCAATAAACACGGTAACAAATTGGTCCAGGAAGTCCCGAAATACTCTATTCATAAGATCCATGAATACTGCAGGGGCATTGGTTAGTCCAAAAGGTATAACCAAAAACTCATAAGACCCGTACCTCATCAGAAAATCAGTCTTGGATACATCTTTCTCCCGTATCCTCAACTGGTGATACCCCATTCTCAAATCTATCTTAGAGAAGTAGGTCGTTCCCCTGAGCTGATCAAACAAGTCATCTATGCGAGGCAAAGGGTATTTATTCTGGATGGTGACCTTATTCAACTCTCTATAGTCCACACACAACCGGAGAGATCCATCTCTTTTCTTCACAAATAACACAGGAGCACCCCACGGCGACGTGCTACGCCTGATAAACCCCTACTCCAACAATTGTTGAATTTGATCTCTTAGCTCCCTCATCTCCACAGGAGCCATACGATAAGGAGTTCGCGCAATCGGTAGAGCTCCCGGTGCTAAGTCAATCACAAATTCAATCTCTCAACTAGGAGGCAAATCCGGTATCTCCCGGAAAATGTCCTCAAAATCTCTAACAACAGGAATAGAATCTAAGGGAACAACTACATCCCGAGAATTCTCTTCCGCAATACAATATAAATAAGTACCAGAATCTCCCTCTAAACGAGGCATAACCACCAGGAACATATCTTGCCCCGGAACAGCGAAGACTATACTCTTACCGTAATAATTAACCATAGCATCATACTTAACAAGCCAATCCATGCCCAAAATAACATCATACCCGACCATGTCTAGGACGAGTAAGTCGGCCTCAAAACACAAATTTCCAAGAGTGATCCCTATACGTTTGCAAACAAAGAAAATAAGTGAACCGTCACCCATAGAGGACTCCACACTAGTAAAGGTGCTCTCCGCAGATTTTATCAACTCTGTGGACTGAGCAAAACTTCTGGAAATAAAAGAATGTTTCGCACCCGTGTCAAACAGAACGCGACCCATGTGTCCCTGAATAAGGAACTTACCCTCTATAGCTGGCGGCGCTGGCTAAATAGGAGGAAGCATAGCATCCTGAATGTGGTAGACTCTCCCATACTATAGTTGACCCTGCTGCAAAGGGACAACTGGATTCGGTGCTGGTGGAGGGAACTGCACATAAGGCTGCTGAGGAACTAGTGTAGGTTGTCCCCCAATCACTTGAGGACAATCTCTCTTAAAATGACCAGCTTCTCCACATTGGAAACATTTCCCCACCATATTCTCCTGACCTCGACCTCTATTATTTCTGAACTGCCCGAAACCTTGGCCCGGATGGCCCCTACCTCCCTGGACACCCCGACCCTCTTTCTGTGGTACGGCACCCTGACCTTGCCTGTTAGCATTTCCACTAACATTAAACCCACCAGAGCGTTGCCTTTTCGACCCATCCCCGAGCTGGGGATCCCTTTCTCGTTGCTTATTACCCGCAGGTTGGGACGAAGGAAAGGTTCCTCCTCCATTCCCACTCACCCCGGGCTTCCCTACTTGCCCCATTCTTGTAGCTTTCTTGCTATTCTGTATAAACAACCGATGCTCCTGACAATGAAGCAATGCAGCATTCATCACTTCTCCAAAAGTTTATAAATCCGGATTACCCAGCAAATGCTGCCGGATTCTCCAGTTTAGACCTCCCATGAATTTTGAGACTTTTTTTTCCTCCGGAGTCACCCCTTACGGCACAAAACTAGCTAGCCGGGTAAACTCCTCCTCATATTCGGCAACCGATCATTCTCCCTGAACTAGATCTTGAAGTTTCCTCCTCATCTCCCTCTGAATTGCGGGAGGAAAGTATTTTCGGTCGTACAAGACCCAGAAATCAGTAATTGACATAGTATCCCTCTGTTCTGGCGTAGTCATCGACTCCCACCAATGTAACGCTGCCCCAACCAACTTGAAAGTAGCAAGGACTTGCTTCTTTTCCTCACTACAATCCACCATTCGTAAATGGCGTTGCATATCCTTCTTCCATTGATTTGCTCGAACAACATCCGAGCCTCCGTCAAACTCTGGGGGATGATCCTTTAAAAAGGACTCCCTTACTCTTTCCCACGGAGAAGGTCCCGTAGGTGCTTGAGCATCCTGTGCCTGCTGGTGAGCTGCTGGCACTTGCTGAGCTACCGCAGTCATGACAGCATTAACTGCATGAGCCACAATGTTGGCTACATCTGCAGCATTAAAAGTTCCTTGGGGCGGTGGAGGACCAACATCCTCTTCTACAACTCTATTGCGTCTCGCGGGGCGACCTCTCTTAGGCGGCATCTGAGATGAAGGGACAATAGTGTTAGAATACAATTCACAACAATCTATTTCACAGAAGATTGCAGTTATATGTAACAAAGCAATCTTATAATTAGGCTCTATATCAAAGAACGCTACGGTAGATCGTGACAAGTCCACATAGATCCTAGTACTCTAGAACTCAGTGCTCTGATACCATCTGTTACAACCCTCACTCCGAAATAAAGGGTGGCCAGCCCGATACTCCGACATATACGGTAATCATGGACGAAAATCATTCTCAGCACCATAATATAGTAAGAGTAACCGAGAAAACCACCAAATAATTCAGAAAACGGGTTGTCAAAACAATTTATGTGATTTAAAAATTTAAATTAGGAAAACAATTTAAACAACCCATTCTAGAAAAATAGTGGAATTCAAAGAAACACAATTAACATACATCTAAAACAACTATGTACAAAGAGGAGAACCGAATAGGCTGTCGGTTCACAGCTACACAAAAGTAATTACAACAGTTAGATGTTATGTATAACATTCATTACACAATTACAAGTTTGGGCCACTCGCCCGAGTGACAGACCCGATCATAACTAGATATCAAAAGAATGATGGCGTCTAAAAAAACATCCTGTAATATCCGCAATTTCATACAGCTCCTTAAAAGCAAAAGAGTAGGAATATCAACACGGGCATCCTTGCAGAGGAGCACCTGGGCGGATACAATAACAAGCACAACATAGAGGAAAAATGAACGGGTCAGGACCCGGTTTATATATAGTTCCCAGATGAACAAAAATCATGCTAGATATGAATAGAAAATCACGGGTATAGAAATCAGAATTCTAACAACCTAAGCATGAATCATAAGAAGACAAGTGAAAAGACATGACTAAAAGAAACTATGCAAGAAAAATGAAATTACGCATTAATAAAATTCAATTAAATTAAAAGCTTCTATTTACCAATTTCCACTTTAATCCAGTTTCAATTCCTTAATAGAAATATACTATCATCATCTTCTCATTTTATTCCAATTCCCATTCCTTAGCAGGAATGTAATTTTCATAATACTATTTAGTGGAAATATACATCCCTCAAGTCCCACTTGAGTTTAGAAAAGTTATATTCTTATACATATAACGATTCTAAGACCGCCCCTCCGAGTTTCCCCACTGGGCGCGCCCCTAAATGACTATCATCTTCCAGGGGCCCATCAAACAAGGTAGTCTGGGTACCTAACGCACGTCGGGAAGTGGCCATATACCTGCGAGTGAGTCATAACCACACCCGGAATTACCTCACTAGCGCAGAAAAATACATATAATAAACCCGCATATGGCCGAGGACTATAGTCTCCCTGCATTCACTAGTCAAGGAACATCACCTCATGCGCGAGCTTCCCTTATGATAGCATTTAGAGAGGTGTGTTTAAGTAAATTAGCATTTACTATAAAAACCATACTTTTCCTTTTTCATTACATTTACATGTTTCATTTATTTGAAACTATAATCATAGGATATTTCATTACTTTCCATCCTAGGTTATGCCTCGAATGAATCTCCAAGGGATCATTTTAATTTCCCGAGCTTAAGGTCTTATATGCCTCATATCAAGCCCCTAGAGTCTCCAAGTATGGGCTTACAACTCCCATCCATATATTTTAGGATGCACAAGAAAAGTGATGCCTTAACATCACTTAGGACAACCCCTCCCCCGGACTTAACCCCATGTGAAACCCATTCAACATTAGGGTGACAGCCAACTCAACTAGGACTGTAAAAGCCAAAGTTTACTTCATTCAAGAAGATTCCTAAGTTCCTAGGGGAAGAAAGGGATTAAAAAAAACAAAATAGGAAATTTGGGAAAGAAAACAGGGGACCGGTCGACCTGTCCCAAGATCGCGGTCGACCGCGTTCCAAGTTTTAGATTTTGAAAGAAAGCAGAAAGTTCATTTCGGATGGACCGGTCGACCTGTAGCAGAACCGCGGTTGACCGCGCCCTTATTTTCATGCCTTTGAAAGAAAGCAGTGAGCCCTCTTCCGAAGACCCAGTCGACCGGTCTGAGAGACAAGGTCGACCGGTCATCGCAGACCTAGACTACTTTTCCTATTTCTTTCTTTCCAACCCACAATCAACTATCAACCAAATCTAAACAAACCTCATTTAATGATACTAAAAGATCATAAATGCTCCCATCAACCTTTCTCTACCTCAAACCAACATTAATCTCTACCAAAGATATTGATACCCATAAATCCAACCAAAAACCACAATTAAATTACATCAAAACTATACATAACTACCCATACTAATTTTTCATCTTAAACCATATAATAGCAAGTAGACAACTTGCCTTGGGGCTTCAATTTCAGTCTTGGTTGAAGAAGAATGCAAGATCAACCACAAATCTTCAATAACTCCCTCTTTCTCTCCAATTTCTTCCACTCTCACTCTCACTCTTAGGGCTAGAACACTCAGGGCAAATAAGAGGAAATGAAAGACTTGGGGAAAGACTAAAACGTGGCTTTAGATTAAAAGTCTCCAACCTTAAAGTAACAATACCGCAATAGTTAATTTCTAATACGCAATATGCCAAAACCAGTCAAAAGTGCCCAAAATCTTAAAATACAATATGGCACACATTTTGACTGTCTCGCACCTCCCGGAACTAACTACACCCTCCAAATTATCATTTGGAGATTTTATAAACCAATTTAAGTTTCGGTTCCATTTTAATTCAAATTTCCATTTTAATTTTCATGACAAAATAGAACACCACTAGGTGATAATCACCTACCCACATGGGAATTATGCAACTTATTAGTAAATATTAACTTATTTCATCAAATTAATACTTACCCACATCCGGCATTTAATATATGCAACTACTCAATATAGTAAATAAATATAAAATGGGCTCCCAAAAGCGAGGGTTGTTAGAAAAGGAAGGAAAAAATCGTATTGGGGAGGGAAGTGAAGAGATTGGGGAAGGGAGAAGTCACCTGGGGAAATGGCAAAAGACTGCATAAATAGAACCGATCCGGTTCAGGGGAAAACCGATCCGGTTCAAGGGCAAACCGATCCGATTCTGGAATTTGTTTTTAGATCTTTTCCCAAAGGAACCGATCCGGTATATGGGATTTAGTTCATTTTGATTCGCTTTAAGCAGAAGTCTCTCCTCTTTTTTTTGAACATGAATTTTTTGTTCGACTCCCCAAACACTCCCGCACCTCTTCTCACAACTAAACTTCCTCGACGCTCTTTACGCCCTCTTGAAAAGCTTGTTTTAACTCCTAACTTCTTATGACTCACACGTATGGACTCCTAACGATACTAACCTAACTCACGACTACTATACACAAGAATCACCCCGTACGTGTCGGGGGTGGAACGACCTCTCTGTTACAGCTCACTCAACCCCGTAAACGGGGTCCGACAACCAAATGGTGTCGATGTCATCTATACATGCCTCTAAATATGGCTTTAGTCATTTTTCTTTAACTTTGAATGTATTTCCCCCTTTTGGATCTTCTAATTCTATAGCTCCGTGGGGGAATACATTATTTATGACGAATAGGCCAGTCCATCTATACCGTAATTTACCCTGAAACAAATGAAGCCTTGAGTTGCAAATAAGCACTTTTTTCCCGAAATAATACTCCTTGTGTCGAACGATCTTATCATGTGCAAGTTTCATCCATTCCTTGGATATCTTAGCGTTGCCGTACGCATCATTGCGTATCTCCTCCAACTCGTTCAATTGAAGCTTGCGAGCTTCACCGACTTTATCCATACTATAGTTCAATCTCTTAATAGCCAAATATGCCTTGTGTTCTAGAACCACGGGGAGATGGAAAGGTTTGACATACACAAAGAAAAAGGGAGACATATTGAGGGGGTTATTATATGCGGTGCAATAAGCCCATAGCTAATCATTCAACTGAAGAAACCAATCTTTTCGGTTAGGATTGACGGTCTTCTCAAGTATGTTCTTGATTTCACGATTCGCGAACTCGGTCTGCCCATTCGTTTATGGATGATAGGTCGTTCCAACCTTGTGAACGTTTCTGTAATTTCTCATAATCTTTTCAAATAAAAAAATGCGTGCCATTATCACTAATTATCGCTTTCGGAGCACCGAAGCGAGAAATTATGTGTTCCTGCAAGAAACATATCACCACTTTATTGTCATTTGTTTTTGTAGCTATAGCTTCCACCCATTTAGAAATGTTGTCTACCGCAACAAGGATGTATAGATATCCAAAAGACGGGGGAAAAGGACCCATGAAGTGAATACCCCATCAGTCAAAAATCTCAATAATAAGTATAGGGTTAATAGCATCATGTCTCATCGGGTAATAGCACCCATCCATTGACACCTATCGCATGATTTGCAACTATTGCTCATGTAAAGTGGAGATTGCTTAAATAAGTTCTGATACCAATTTGTAGAATCGCTACAGCGGAAATATTGCGACTTCTCAAATAAAATCCAATTTTTAATCAATCCCAAATTTTAGTTAGACCCTAAAACATGCATCTAGATGATTTATCCAATAAAATAAAGCATGCAGAATAAAACAAACAATTTCAGGAAAAATCCCCAAAGGCAAAACCTTTTATTTCACTATAATTTGTAAGAAAACGGCTTACACGGATTACAATGAAATAGGGTGAGATACGAAATACCCGCAGGTGTCGGTTTTGATGTCTCGGCTAGAATTTTCCCTTTCCAGGAGGGAAGCAGTGAAGAAGAAGACGGTTCCTCCACAAGTTACGGCTGTAATTTTCCCTTTCCAGGAGGGCAGCAATGAAGAAGAAAAACGGCTTCTCCACAAGAGTGAACTTCATAAGGACTCCCTCCACAATAGCATGCAACTGTCGGTTGTAGAGATCTCCCCACAAAGTATAAACAAGATCAAAGTATGTTCTTGAAAACCAAAACAATTCACTAAAGCATATGGGAGTTTTGTGAATTGAAAAAAAAAGGATTAAAACCCTAAAGGAAGAAGTCAAAAGGATTCTGCTTTTGCAGTATTTCTGTTCGTCAAAACGTTGTGACTTCTTCTTGAAAATGTTACCAAATAATGAGTATTTATAGGAAAACGCGTTGCCTCAAAAACAGATCTCATTCGAACGAGATAAGCAAGTCGCTCGAACGAAGGACAGATGTCGTTCGAATGAGATCGCGCGACATGCTATCTCGAGCGAACGACATGCTATGTCGCTCGAATGACTGCGGCGAAAAATCATTATTTTAATGTCCGCTTCAACACTTAGAAAAAATACTCATTCTCAAATTTTGAAGAAAAAGTCCGCTCCAACACTTAGAAAATATTTTGTAAAAATATCCCTAAAGCTCTAAGTGAAAAGTAAAGGTATTTAAAATATAACCTTACCAAAGTAAACTTCGCGGAGTCTTGAATGATAAATAACTTGAGTAATTCGGTTCCGTCTTTGATGTAGATTGCTCTTTAATGCTTTTCGACGGTGTATCGGTATATAACATAACAAATTGATAACGGACCTATGAAAATATGTCCTTACAAATCCCCCCCTATGTCTATGCCGGTACATACATAAAAAATCCGAATTATCAAAAACCAAATTGCCTATACAAATCTACCCTCCCATGAATAAATTTGCAAGAACTCAAAACTGTTCTTCAATCATCTTCGTCAAATCTCAAAGCTTTTCTCATCAGGGTGTGCAACATCATAATCTTCAGTCTTTGTACCTACACACATGAGATAAAGCAAAATACCTTCGTGACGTATCGAGTTTGATATGATATAAGAATAAATCATTAATAATCAAATCTCCCCCATAACATGATAATTCTTTCTCCCCCTTTTTATGATTTCCCCAAATAGACAGATAAGAAGAAACAATCAAAACATGGTGTGTCACGATAAAAATGCATAGCAAACAAAGATCAAGATACGCGCATGCAATGGTGTGTCCCCAAAAATTTCACAAACTATTTGTGGATTTTTCAAATTTTTTTATAAAAAAATAGGATACAAAAAAAATCACACCATGGATTTAAACTCAAACAACCAAGTCATGGAAACGAAATGAATGGGTGTGAACACATTCGATAGGTAAATCAACTCAATCAATCATATATGCACAATGAATACGTGTACCCCTAACGAATGAACATCAAAAGAATCCTTAGGTGTAAAAATATTTGTTGAATTTAAATGACATCGTATTATACAAATCAACAAATTCAAGTCTCAATGATTTCCACACCAATAACATCCAAAACTATTTAGTGTCGTTTCGAGAACTTTTCAAAGGACGTGCAAACCCATTGATATATCCATCCAAAACTCCCTCATATATAATAATGCAATTCTTTATATCGAAAAAGGTACTAAATTCTCAACTTAGAGAAAACCTATTGGCCCAAATTTTTTGCATATTTCATCTTTTTATAGCCTTATTTTTTTGTGCGGGCTCTTTTCAAACGGTGGCTTTCACGACATGATTATTATTCACTCACAGCCCTTTCCCGTGTTCAGTCATCATTTTTTCAAACTAAACAATTTATTCCTCACGGGCAATGGTTTTTACATGCACTACTTTTGTTACTCTCGTATTATTACACTTGGTTCGTTTTAAGGACAGGATTGAGATGAAAACACCCAACCAATGTGTGATGAGTCAAGAACAATAATCAAAAAAATTCGTGCATGTGTGCAATAAAGGACAAAGTGAGTCAAACATGTAGGTAGCAACACTATAGCAACTCAAAGACTCCAAACTTTGTAAAGCACGTGGATGAATTGACCTATTGTCTCAAAACACTATCAAATAGTCACATGTAAAATGGAATGATGTTGTGACTCAGTCATCCTGAGTGTCCATCCATAAACGGTGTAAAACCAAATACAAAAATCTTTTTGAATGTTTTCCAAAAATTTTCTAAAAAAAATCTTTTTGAAATTTTGAAAGAAATATATCACAAATATAGCACAATCAGCAATATGCATATAATATCGATATGCACAACATCCTATGCTAGTAAACAGTAATCACATAAGAGAATCCACAATGAACGCATATGTGATAAATGAGTAATGCAGTGTTATCAATTAGGCATGGATACCAAGAATAACTGCATATAAATTGTTCCAAAAGCAACCAACAGTACCAAAAGCCTAAGCATATGAACACAGGATACTGAAACAGAGCAATAGGAGAAAAACTGGACAGGTCTCTCAAACGACTTACCTGTCGCTCGAATGATAAGGGATGTCGCGAGAAGCGACTTCGCGCGACAAGAGATGTCGCTCAAACGACGTACAGTTCTCGCTCGAACGAGAAAACCAAATTTTTGCAGTTTGACCAGAAAGTCATACAGTTTTTCCCAGTGCAAAAATTTGGTGAAAACAGTACCTGTAAGGTGCAAATAGATCCAAAACAGTGCTAAAACAGTAGCGAAACACACAAATGCAACAAATAAATCAAAGTGCGCTACGTCAAAGTGAGTCATAACACTAGAAAGAATATTACCATGATGTGACACTAGTGTATGACAAACATCTAACACAATCGACCAAAAGATCTCACATGGGGTGAATCACGTGCAAGCAAACGGGAATCGTGGACAAGTAAACCATAAGCCTCTAAATCTGATTTCCTGACCCAAATCGATGTGTAACGAGGTGTGGGGGTGTGGGGAATCGAATTTATTCTTCTATTAACCTTCCTAGGTCCATTTAAAAGCTTATAACAGAAACGCCAAAGATGGCCTTGCCTACCACAATGTGTGCAAGTATAAATCGGGCGATGAGTGCTACCTAAAGGCGGCCTTCTCCTCAAATTCCTAGGTGGTGCTCTCATCAATTTCCTAGGTGGCGCTCTCTGAATTTTCCTAGGTGGCTCTCTCCTAATGATCCTAGGAGGGACTCTCGCGATGTTCCTAGGGGACTCTTTCCAAACAACCTTAGGTGCCTCTTTCTTAACAATCCGAGGAGGCTCTCTCACATGTGTGGGAATGGGTGCAACTTGTTTTTCAAAACCAATCCCACCCCTATCCTTTTTAATCTCGATAGTGCCTAAAATCTTATCAAGTTTTTCAGACCTAGACTCCAAATCAAATTTCACCTTACTCGAATCTCTCAAACTTTTCTCAAGTTCACCTATCCTAGATTCAACCAAGCGCCTAGACTCCTCAAACTCAAGAAGCTCCTTTTTCATAGCTTCCATCACGCCTCGAAGATCATCTCTCTCACCCTCGACATATCCCAGCTTCTCTCTCAAAATTTTCTCTCGTGCCCTAAGTTTTCAACTAAAACATCATTATTTTTAAGGCACAATCTTTCAATTGAGCTTCAAGTTTCAAGTTTGCCCTTTTTGTCTTTAAACATTCAAAATACAAATTATTTTTAGAAACTTGCAACTCACTCAATTCTTCTTCTTCCTCCTCACTCTTTTCACCCTCACTCTCATCACTAATCACATGGATGGGAAGATCTCGCCTAGAAGCATAAAAGACTTCTTCTTCCGAATCACTATCACTAAGGGTAGAAACATGAGAAACCGGTTTATTGAATTTCTTCTTTAAAATTGTGGTACACTCATGTAACATGTGACCAACACCCTCGCAACAAGGACACCTCTCAGATTCGTTTTCAACAGAAGATTTAAAACAAGAGTTCTTGTGAATTTTCAAAATTAACTTTTTCAAAAATTTGACGTCGAAGATCATTAAAACCATTAAAAGACACTTTTGTGCAAAAATCAAGATCAAAACACAATAACTTAGTGCAACAGGCCCTGATACCAATTTGTAAAGTGGAGATTTCTTAAATAAGCTCTGATACCAATTTGTAGAATCGCTACAGCGAAAATATTGCGACTTCTCAAGTAAAATCCATTTTTTAATTAATCCCAAATTTTAGTTAAACCCTAAAACATGCATCTAGATGATTTATCCAATAAAATAAAGCATGCAGAATAAAACAAACAATTTCAGGAAAAATCCCCAAAGGGGCAAAACCTTTTATTTCACTATAATTTGTAAGAAAATGGCTTACATGGATTACAATGAAATAGGGTGACATACGAAATACCCGCAGGTGTCGGTTTCGATGTCTCAGTTGGAATTTTCCCTTTCCAGGAGGGCAGCAGTGAAGAAGAAGACGGCTCCTCCACAAGTTACGGCTGGAATTTTCCCTTTCCATGAGGGCAGCAATGAAGAAGAAAAACGGCTTCTCCACAAGAGTGAACTTTATAAGTACTCCCTCCACAATAGCATGCAACTGTCGGTTGTAGAGATCTCCCCACAAAGTATAAACAAGAGCAAAGTATGTTCTTGAAAACCAAAACAATTCACTAAAGAATATGGGAATTTTGTGAATTGAAAATAAAAAGGGATTAAAACCCTAAAGGAAGAGGTCAAAAAGGATTCTGCTTTTGCAGTATTTCTGTTCGTCAAAACGTTGTGACTTCTTCTTGAAAACGTTACCAAATAATGAGTATTTATAGGAAAACGCACTGCCTCAAAAACAGATCTCGTTCGAACGAGATAAGCAAGTCGCTCGAATGAAGGACAGATGTCGTTCGAACAAGATCGTGCGACATGCTATCTTGCGTGAATGACATGCTGTGTCGCTCGAATGACTGTGGCAAAAAATCATTATTTTAATGTCCGCTTCAACACTTAGAAAAAATACTCATTCTCAAATTTTGACGAAAAAGTCCACTCCAACACATAGAAAATATTTTGTAAAAATATCCCAAAAGCTCTAAGTGAAAAGTAAAGGTATTTAAAACATAACCTTACCAAAGTAAACATCGTGGAGTCTTGAATGATGAAGAACTTGAGTAATTCGGATCCTTCTTTGATGTAGATTACTCTTAAATGCTTTTCGACGGTGTATCGGTATATGACATAACAAATTGATAACGGACCTATGAAAATATGTCTTTACAGCTCACATCTTGGAATATTATAGTCCAATAGAGGCCGCTTTAGAGAATTTTAGCGGTCATCTTTTTTGTCGAGAAATGGCCTCCACATGCTTTTGAATGACATAATTGGATGACTTTGGGTATTTCTTCATCCGGTACACACCGTCGGATGATTTGGTCCACACAATCCTTAAAAAGGAATAGATCATCATAGAAAAATATGCGTGACCAAGTAATGAACCTCTTCTTCTCTTCCGGTGTCCAATTGAGAGGGATAACTCCCGTGACAAGATAGTTGACTATATTCACAAACTTGAGGAGAAACGAGGTGGCAAAAAGTTATTCATTTGGAAAATATTCATCTATGGGTATATGATTGCTAGGTACGTTGGACGAAAGCCGAGATAAATGATTGACAATGACATTTTCTACTCCTTTCTTGTCTTTAATGGAGTGATTAAACTATTGTAGGAGTAGTATCCACCTTATGAGGCATGGCTTTGCATCTTTATTTGAAATAAGGTATTTCAACGCTGCGTGGTCGGTGAAGTAAGTAATAGGTGAACTGATGAGGTAGGAACTAAACTTGTCTAGAGTAAATACTACCGCTAACAATTCTTTCTCCGTGGTGGAGTAATTGAGTTATGATCCGATTAAAGTCCGGCTAGCGTAGTAGATGATATGATCTTTCTTATATTTTTTTTGGCCCAAAACAGCCCCTATATCGAAATCACTAGCATCACACATAAGTTTCAATGGGAAGGACCAATCTGAAGCTTGCATGATGGGAGTGGAAACACGCATGCTTTTCAATTTATCAAAAGCACATTGGCATGCTTCATTCAACTCAAATGGGGCATATTTCATGAGAAGGTTACTCAAGGGCCTAGCGATGGCGCTAAAGACCTTGATAAACCTTCTATAAAGCCACGCGTGGCCTAAGAAGGAACACACATCTTTTAGCAATTTCAATGGGGGTAGCTCAGCTATGACATCTATCTTAGATCTATCAACTTCAATTACTTTGGATTAGATAATGTGGCCAGTAACTATTCCCACAGTGACAATAAAATGGCATTTTCCCAATTCAGCACTAAGTTGTTTTCCACACATCGGGCAAGGACCTTCTCAATATTTTCTAAACAAAGATCGAAAGAGTTGTCGAAAATGAGAAAGTCATCCACGAATACTTCAAGTCATCTCTCAATCATGTCTCTAAATAGACTTAACATGCACCTTTAAAAGGTCGCGAGCACATTGCACAATCCAAATGGCATACGCTCGTAAGCAAACATACCAAAAGGACATGTGAAAGTCATATTCTCTTGGTCAAGAACATCTATATCTATTTTGTTATATCCATAATAATAATTTAGGAAGCAATAATAAGGGGGTCCCACTACTCTCTCTAGCATATGATCAATGAATGGCAAGGGGAAATGTTCTTTCCTAATTCCCGCATTGAGTTTTCGGTAATCAATGCAAATGCGCCACCCGATGGTGGTACGTTGGGGGACTAGCTCACTAGCTCACCCTTAGCATTTTCAATCATGGTCATGCCCGACTTCTTCAGGACAACTTGTATGGGACTTACTCACTTGCTATACGATATTGGGTAGACAATCCCAACATCCAATGGCGTAATAATTTCTGCCCTCACTACCACTTTCATGGTAGGGTTGAATCTTATTTGCATTTCCCTCAAGGGATTCACGTCCTCCTCGAGGTGGATTTTATGGGTACAAATCAAAGGACTTATACATTTCAAATTAGCTATACACCAACCAAAAGCACGTTGGTGCTTCCTCAAAATTTACCAGGGAGTAGAAAGTGTCAGCTTGGACTATCACGTCCTCTACAATACCTCATGGTATCTTCACTGTATGATCCGTTAATTGGAGAGTGATCTTTGTGGGCTTGAGTTCACCCAAATGAAGTTTCCTATAGATGGAGTAGGGGAGGATATTGACACTCGCCCCTAAATCGAGTAAGGCTTTTTCAATTTGATTATCTCCTATGATGCAAGAAATGGTGGGGGCACACGGCTCCTTGAAATTTGTTGGGAGATCATTGAGTAGAACAGAGCTTGCATTTTGGGCTAGAAACACGTTCTTCTTTACCTTAAGCCTCCTCTTCACCGTCAATAAGTCTTTGATAACTTTTGCATAAGCGGGAATTTGCTTGATGGCATCGAGGAAAGGTAAATTAAACTTCACTTGCTTTAGGAATTTTAGCACATCTTTATGGGGGTTGCCTTTTTAGGAAGGAGCCAACAGTTAAGGACATGGCGCTGCGATGGGTGGTTTCACTACTATTTCGGGCTCACTAGTGTCTTCCTTTTTCACTCTCTTTAAAGGGGACATCTTCGGCCTCTTTTGTGTTGGGAAAAATATCCTTGTCTTTCGGTGCGTCGTGTGAGGGAATTGATAAATCAATAACCCTCCCACTATGTTGAGTGGTTATCGCTTGACATTGCTCTTGATGTTCTGTGGAAGTAGATATAACAATAGTTTAACCTTGGGGAGGTCTTTTGCCCTAGGAAGGAAATTTACCCTTGTCTTGGACACTCAACGACAATTGTAACTTCGAGATGTTCGCATTCATGTCAGTGAACATGCGCTCAGATCTAGCGTTAGTTTCATTTTGGGAGTTTAAGAATTGGTGTATTTTGTCCTCGAGATTTCTCCGTGGTGGAGTGATATACGGTGCTGGAGGAGGTGGTGCTGGCCCGTGTCCTTGCATAGGTTGTGCTTGTTGAAAGTGTGGAGGTAGAGAGGGGCAACATGTGAATTAGGATTCAATGCAGCCTACGGTTTCCCATTGCTAAAACCTGGGTGGTTTTTCCATGAAGGGTTATAAGAATTTTCGTGCGGGGCACCAAAATTACCCTTGAATCCTCCTACACCACTTACCTTCTCATTAAGCATAACTTTGTAAGCAATAATCGTTGGACATTCCTCAGTTGAATGTCCCGCTTAAGAAATAGTGCATACCTTCTCAACGGGGGTGTGGATGGGAGCAGTTGGTTCTCTTACGCGCATAGTGAGTAACTCTCTCATACCTTTCTCAATTTGATCGAGTCGATAGTTCGTCATGGTATCTTGGTCGACGTTGAATAGACTGGACGTCGATGGAGTGGTGTCCGCTTGGCGAGTTTGATTCTGATCGCTAGGGTCACATGTATCTCATGCTTGAGTGGTGTCAATGACATACCTCAAGTGGATCTCAGCATCATTAGCATCTAATTCGATAAAGGGGCCATCACACATTGTTTCAACAAGTTGTTTGGAGTTGATGTTCATCCCATCATGGAAGAATGAAATGATTTGTTGTTTATCGAGTCCATGATGAGGGTATGAAGTAACTAACTCGTTGAAACGCTCAAAATATCAATCAAATGGCTCATTTTCTAATTATTTAAAGGTTTGAATTTGAGCCTGAATGGAGTTCGTTCGACGTGGAGGAAAGAACTTCATGAGAAACTTGGATTGTAACTAGTTCCATGACGTAGTTAAATTAGGAGGTAAAGACCATATCCAGGTCTTAGCTTTATCCTTTAGAGAGAATGGGAAAATCTTGAGATGGATAACATATTTTGTACATACTTGATCGTTGAACGTCTCACACGCCTCTTCAAACTCCCTAATGTGGAGATAGGTCTTTTTCGATTCAATTCTATGATATGTGGGAAGGATTTTGATCATTCCATTTCGAAAATGAAATTGCCTTGCATTATATGGGAGAAGAATACATCCCGGAGTGACTGACCGCTCAGGGTACAAGAATTCTCTCAAGGGTCAATAAGGTGCCTATCCCTCACTCGCGCCTATTATTATGTGTTGTGCCATGGCTCTCTCACTTAACGACTCGGTATACTCACTAGATGCACTAGGAGTGTAACCTAGAGGGTCACTCGAAATATCACTCAAAGTGTGACTTTCTATAGAGTTTGGCCATGTAGGATTTGTAACCCAAAACTGAGGTATGTTATCAGGATCGTACACAACCAACGGATTCTCATAAATGCGATTTGGAGTTGATTGAGGGATTTGTTGTGGATTTAGAATGAAAGGACTATGAGAAATGTTGTATCTCTTTTTTATTTTATTTATTTTTCTAAATTTTTTGTTTTTTGTCAAAGTTTTTGATTAACTCGATCTAACCTAACAGTCTACCTAAATCCCCGTTAACGGTGCCAAAAACTTGACGCGACTTAAAAAGTGTATAAATTGCGTGCTTATATAGGGTCAAGTGAAAGACTATCGCGTAAGTAATAAAACCGGTAAGGCGGGATTGAATCCACATGGAAATAGGACGTAGAATGCGACGACAGTAGGTAAGATGGTCAATCCTAAACTGACTCTAAAAAGAAAATATAAAGATGATCTAAGTAAGATTATAGCTATTAACTAAGTGTAATTAAATGAAACTAAGTTGAACTAAGCATGCAAGAGTGGATTAATTGTGATTGATTAACTATAAATGAGAAAAGCAAGGTCGGAATACAATCCTTCAACCCTCGTACGTTTATCGGTAATAAAATTAGTTATGAATTAGATAATTGACTAAACCCGATCTTTATTAATCTCAAGAATTACATATATAAGGGTACTATACCTCACCATACGTAATCAAAAGTAAGAATAAAGCGGTGTTATTATAGTTCCACGCTTGTCGCACTCTTAAGCATCCTGATTATCGAGGGCAAACGAGATCAAAATTCCTACGATGGTTGTGATTACCACACAACACGATTCAATCATTTATTTAATTCAGGGAACTAAATTTTACACACATGAAAACCACATAGGGTTGGGTTCATGCATCCCAACCCCTAAAATTCTAGCCTAGCATGGTCTAACTAGTGAATGCAATGGTTTATATGGTGCATGTGACTGCAATCATTATGAGATTGTAATTAGATGAGTAAAAGGATTCAATATTTCTTTGAACTAAACTAAGCTTGCATGAACTAAAAAAATCAAATAATAGAAGAGAGAAAGAAATCAACTTTACTATAGAAATCTTAATTGATAATCAACAAGTTGTATTACTGAGCTTCTACTGTTCTTTTGTACTTCCTCTCTCTAAAACTATGTAAAAAGAAGCTCTACCCATGTGTTCAAAGATGTTAGAATAAATAACCTATGAATTTACAAGAGTTGCAACCATGCAAAACTCTAATTTTACAAGTGGATAAATTCAAATTTCGACACCCGAACCGATCCAGTTCAGGGGATTCGGTTCGGTTTGCCTCTAACAGAAAGTTTTACCTGAATCGGTTCACTTCATTTCCTTCAATTAAGGTTTGGTTCCATGTTTTTTTATGTTTCAAAGAAAGTTTTCAAGGATAGGATCAGTTCATTTTTCACCCCTTCGGCTCGGTTTGATCTTCATAGGAAACGTTTTCTTCTTTATGACTTTCTCTCAACTTCGAAGTCTTGTAACTTTTGATCCGTGATTCAGATTTGGATGTCGCTTTTTCTTAGGTGTTCATAGACTTGAAATCTTAAATTTCTCTTAGGACTTTCATCCAAATTCTCGATGCAAATTACTCTTTTACCCTTTGACGTTTCTGCTCTTATTTTCATTCTTTCTTCCATTTTCTTCTTTCTTTGTCTGCATCAAATACATGCAAAACTGATGAGAAATACACGAAACTCGGCATTAATCATTAGGAACTGTCAGTAGAAATGATATGAGATAAATACACTCAAATTACACTTCACGGAGCGATAAAGGACCCTAAATTACGGGGATAAATACGAAGAATTTATGCCTAATCATGGGCCTTTGCAATAAAATGCATACTTCAAAGGTTTGTTTTTCATTAAAAATAATTTAGGTTGAGTTCCTACCAAACCTACATAGTTTCAGGGAATATTGAAAATTATATATATATATATATATATATATATATATATATATATATATATATATATATGTGTGTGTGTGTGTGTGTGTGTGTGTGTGTGTGTGTGTGTGTGTGTGCGTGATTATTAAAGTGATCGATTGGAATGGGAGATAAGCATCAAACAAATATAACACGTATTTTATACGAAGGAAAAAAATATATTTGTCTTACACACACACACACATATATATACACTACTATAGATTTCATTATAATAATCAATAGTATCAAGATAATTTCTAAGCATAATTATTAAATGATATAAATATTAATTATCCACTATGGAACAAAGTTAGTTACCGAAAAATTTATTAAATATAGAATTGTTAACTTATCAATTATTAATTACTAGAGCGTCAAATATATTTTAATAAACTATTTCAAGTCTCTCCATTTCTTGGAGACGAGGTGTTTATAGAAAATTAATTTTCTCTCATTTTTTTGTAGCTCTCCCTTTTCTTGTTTATTTTGTGAAATATTGAGATTTTATTTTGGTTTTATTTTCTCTTAATATTTTTCTCTCCCCTTTGTCATTTTCAAAAAGAATTCGAGAATATTATAATACAAAGGTTAGCTTTCAAAAATAAATTTTGGTTGCCAAGAAAAATAGTCGGTTTCCAGGATTTCGAAAAAAAGTAATTTGTTAATATTATTGCCGTTTTCTCATGGTGGATATTTACTACTAATAGGGTAAATAAGGAAATATTGGGTAAAAGGTGCCTTAGAGAAGGTTGTTTGAGAAGAGATTTTGTGGTCATATATTTTTAGAAACAATTATTTTATATATAATTTGACTCCCTCGTTCTCATATTTCTCTGCCCTAACCATTTCTTCACATTTCTTACACGATAGGTTCATTAAATATAATTATATGTGTATCATAATAATCAAGAAATGTTAATATGGTAATTAGAACAAACAAAAGTGAGTAAGTGAGGTGATCGTATCGTGTTTAAGTGCTGGTTTCAATTATATCATAGGTCATGGATGTATCAAGAATAACATCACACTTTAAAGATTACTTTTTCAAATAACAAGTATGGATCATGCATATAATTTAGATGACAAGGTGAAGTTGCATCGAGTGATAATTTATGAGTGCAAGATAGAAACAAAGGAGTGAGTGTGAATTATGTGCATACTTTTAGTTAAAGCTTGTTAAATGTCCATTTATCATATGTTTCCATGATAATCCTCCATATGATATTGCTACCTTGTTTACATGGATGGAATCTACCTATTTTAAATGATCATTTTTTACGCATAAATTATTGTGGTAATGTCTTCCAACTTATTATTTTTCATAAATGAGTTTGTTTAATAAAACACACACACACACACACACACACACACACACACACACACATACATATATATATATATATATATATATATATATATATGATTTAAAGTGGACCTTAAAGAAAGGACCAAAAAATGAACCAATTATGTAGAATACAAACAAATTAATTTTTCAAACAAACTTATTCAATATAATCTCCATGATAAGGCGATCGTCTGTAAATAATTTCTTTGAAAAATTCAACTGAAAAGTGGATGAGATGATCATTAAAATTTTCAAGGGCTGAGGATGCACATATTTATCAATTTTGCATTTCACCCACTTTTCAATCGACTTTTTTGATGAAATTGTTTATATATGATCTCCTCATTATGGAGATCGTATCCATGAAATTGGTTGAAATCTCATTTTTTTGGTATTTTAAATAATTGGTTCATTTTTTTGTTCCTTTCTTTAAGAACGCTTTATATCCTACATGTGTGTGTGTGTGTGTGTGTAATGTCTAAATACTAAGATAAAGTTATGCGAATGAATGGAGCATAGATTTATACAACATGATCATAAATATATAACAAATAGTTCTTCTAAAGTGAATCATGTGAGATTAAGTGTATATTATGAATAACTTTCAATACTATTTATGCACATATATTGTAGGCCTAAACATTTAAATTCAAGAATCATATAGTTGTAATGAAATTATTAGCTCAATGAATAATTTAAAAACATCTTCTACTAGTGTATCATGTGTCATAGATATCATATTATGAATAAGTGTTTAAACATTCTCCAATGCATATATCACATATTGAGGTTTGTAAATCATAGACATGTGTGAAAATATCAAAAGACTAATCATAAGTGAACTTAAGATTAGGTATGTGATTTATATAATGATGAGTATAATATACAGTCAATGAATCAATCAAAGTAGTTGAATCAAGGTGAGTCCGAGGACAATGGATTTTCAAGATTATCAAGTGTTTTTAAATTTTGATTTCCTAAACAACATTATCCTTTTTATAGTATTTTTTGCTCCTCCAATATTTCATAAGTTTTGAAATAATGTTTTATTTTGCATGAGGTCTTTGTGATTATCAAAGTATTCAAAGTTTTAAGTTTCTCATGTGATATGCTAGCCCTATATTTTTTCCTGAAACTTTTATCTCCCTTATTTTTATTTTATAGCTTACGCAACTAGTGCATGTTAGTGTTTTCCTATAGTTGAAACTTTCATAACTTTCTTAGTTCATGAGAGGAAACATTGAACCAATTTTTTTATCTGAAACCATTAGAACCTAAAAAAAATTCAAAGTTGTAAGTCTTTGTAACAACCCAGGTTTTTGAGCGACTATTTTATATTATTTTGCCTGAAGGGCTAATTTTATAAAATAGGGGAAGTTGGAGTAAATATTATTTCCCGTGAGATTTAGGGATAATATTTACTATGTTTTGTCTATTTACCGTTATGAGAAGGTAAATAGCATTATATTGTGATATATTGCGTCGTTATATGTAAAACGACGGTTATTACCTATATTTAAAGTTGGGTAAAATTAATGAAATAAAATAAAATTGGAACATAAAAATTGTTCACGTTACTCTGAATGACAAAATAGGGGGTGCAGTTGTTTTTAGACTAATCGAGATAGTCGAAATAAGTGCCAAGTTATATTTTCGAGATTTGGGTACTTTCTATGGGTTATGACTCAATTATGTGGATACGAGTCATTTTAATTGTGTATTAACACTTAAAAGAGGGGAATTTATGTTTTAAGACCCGTATGAGTCTCCCCACCCCTTTATTTTCTCAATTTTATGTTAGAAGCCAAAGAGAGAGAGAGAGAGAGAGAGAGAGAGAGAGAGGGGAGAAATGGAGAAAAGAGAGATAAATGGAGATTTGAGGCCGGATTTTTTTGCTACCGGAGGAGGATCCGAGACTACAACCTCGAGGCAAGTTTCTTACTTGCTAGATGTTGATTTAATGAGATAAATTTCATGTATAGTTAAGTTTTGGAGATTTAAACCTTAAATGGGTTCTTTGTTAATTTTGATGATTTAACCCTTAAATCTTAGTTCTGATTTGATTTGAGGATAAATTATTTATTATAAATTGTGTAGAAACAATTTGGGAGAATGAGTTGTTGTTGATGCTGGATAAAACCAATGATTTGGGGTTTTTGGAATTTTAGGGTTCTTCAACCCGTAGCCCAAACTGGGCAAATTCCCAGGGCCGAATCGATTCGACTCCCAGGCGAATCGATTCGGTTAAGGGGTAGGCTATAGGTCTCGGAGATCGAATCGATTTGGGTTAAGGCCGAATCGATTCAGCTATTACAGAATGTCAGTTTTACTCACCGAATCGATTCGCTTTTTGGGCAAATCGATTCGCAACCAGGGGCGAATCGATTCAGCCCTAGGGCGAATCGATTCGGCTGCCAGTTTTTGGTGAGATTTATCAATTAGGCTATTAAAAAATGTCAGTTTTACTCACCGAACCGATTCACTTTTTGCGCAAATCGATTCGTAACCAGGGGCGAATCGATTTGGCCCTTGGGCGAATCGATTCGGCTGCCTGTTTTTGGTGAGATTTTTCCTAGTTTGTTTTAGCCCTTTTCTTTTAGGTCCTAGGTTTAGTACCCTTCCTTTGGGAAGTAAAAAAGAGTTCCTAGAGGGTTGATTTGGGTAGACTAATATCCTAGGATAAAATGGGATGATTGGGCTTACCCCGAGGGCTAATTTATGTAGGTTAATGTCCGCATGATGTATGAAGTTAACCTAAAAGTTTATTTGAGATTAAACACTAATGATGGGAATTTTGGGAGTCTATTATTGAGGGTGACTCACTTTGATGGTTTATGGACTCGTATGAACCTTTGGATACTAGTTTGAGGATTATGGCACTTCGGGCCTTAGGTCATTAATAAAATATGACACTAAGAATAAGAAAGACATATGCTAATATGTGGTACTAAATGAATAAGTACAAGTGAATGATTTTTGAGAATGTAAAAGTGAATGATTTCAAAATGGAAAAAAATGATTTTCATAAATGTTAATTTATGATTACACACCTCCCTATATCGCTATCATAAGGGAAGTTGCGTGCGTATGGTGATGCCCCCTGGCTAATGAATGCAGGGTGGATATAGTCCAAGGCCATATGAGCGATTATATATTTTACTACGCTAGTGAGGTGATTCTGGGTGTGGTCATGACTCTCCCATAGGCATATGGCCGCTTCCCGACGTTGTTAGGTTCCCATGTTGTCTTGTTTGATAGACCCTAGAAGATGATAGCCATTTAGGGGTGCGTCCAGTGGGGAAACTCGAAGGGACGGTCTTAGATTTGTTAAAGAAATTCATGATAATGAATTGGCTTTAAATACATTTCCTGGATGGAAGAAGGGAAATGGGTTAAATGAATTGGCTTCGGATACATTTCCCGGATGGAAGAAGGGAAATGGAAGCATATGGTTTGGAAAATCATTTTTATATAATAGAAAGGGCTTTTAAATAAATTTTTCGGATGGAAGAAGGAAATTGGGAAAATATGAAATGAAATGGAAAAGCATTTTTATGTTAATAAAACTTGCTTTAAATATGTATTTTTTCCTGGATGAAAGAAAGAAATAAAATTGGTAAAGAAAGTTTGAAATGAGATTTAATTGGTAAACATTTGATAAAATGAATTTACCATATATGTATATTCCTAAAGAAGGAAAATAGGAATTGTGCCTTTAGATGGTGAATGGATTTATTTATGTATCCTTTAGTAGTGGTAAATGAGACCTCTCTTACTTATATATATTCATTGAATACGTGCTGAGGGTCTAATGGATCTCGACAATTAACCTTGCCTAAGTAGTAGTGTATCGGGGGGGTTCCTTATTTGGATTTCGCTATGCGAGACACCCCACGCACGAATAGGGCATAGTGTTGAGAATGCGAAAAAGTTATCCCTTAGTACTTGAGTTATCTAGAGCATCATCATTGATATTGCGCTAGGTTGTTCTTTTTGTATGTGAGGTGAGAAATATTATGTTAATTATGAGAGAATTACGCACTTAAATTTCATGCCTTTTAGTCACATGGTAATCATATCAAACCGGGCCCTGACCCGTATATATTTCCTTATTTTTGCATATACTCCTTGCCGTACAGGTGCTCTGCCGCATGGACACCCGTATTTACATTTCCATTCCCATTCCCATTCCGGTTGTCATGGAGCTACAGCATTTTGTGGATGTTGTAGGTTATTTGCATTAGACGCTTCTTTCCATTGTAGTCTAGTTATGTTTAGTTTATTTTTCGGGCGTGTTGCCCAAAGCGCTGCACTCATTTATTACAATGTAATATTTAATGTGTAATACTCTGTGTAACTAATTGTATTGGTATGTTCACCGACAGCTTATTCGGTGATTACTTATTACATTGTCATTCTTTATCAGTTGATTTTTGATATCCATCGTTTTTGCAAATGGAATTGTCTAAGTGTTTTTCTTTTATTTTCAAAATTTTAAATTTGACAGTCCGTTTTCTAAAATGATTGGTGGTTATCTCGTACTATTATTTTAATTGACGGTGATGCTGAGGATGGACCATCTATGATTCCTGTGATTATAAGAGTATTGGGTTGGCCACCTATTATTTTAGTAGGCGGGTTGTCACAGATGGTATCAGAGCATCAGGTTCTAGAGTCATTAGGAATCTATGCGGACGTATTTCACTTTCAGCGTTACTTCTGATTTGATATAGAGCCCTAAGATTAAGATCGTTGATTTCTCTTGTGAGATTTCATTCTCCTGATATAGTATGAGAACCCCGAAGATCTTTTGCGCGTTCGTGTGAGACCAGTAAGTCGTTAGATGAAGGTCGTCAGGGAAGACCGTTATGAAGGCGTCATGAGATGGGATTACTAAGAGCTGTAAGTGGTAGTCAAGGATGAGGGCCGCTTTAAAGGTTGCTCCCTCCATAGCATTATTTTAATATTGCTACTGTGACTACTAAGTACAATAGACATAGTTTTTCAAGTACCGCTGCCAGTAGAGAGTGGTACTAAGCTTGGGGATTCCAAGCTACATTAAGTTGGAGTTGAGAGGTCCTTGACAAGGACCACCTGTTGAAGTTCGGTCGGATGGAGTAAATGTAATCTCATTCGGTGAGAATATAAGGCCCAAGAGTTTGGCCTAGAGATGGGTATAGAAGTGCCCAGATGCAAAGATTGTAAGGAAATCTTTCACCTATAGAAATAAGATTGAAATAGAGGATATGGTAGTCGCCTTATTTTGGTGGAACGGGGGTTTTTTTCCATAGAGAAACCCGTTAGATATTTTCAACAGCGAGTTTCTGTAGGATGTCAGGAATGATGAGAAAGTAGATTCTCAAATATTCACGTGAGGTTCGGTCAAAGGCCGACCGTGAATAAAGGGTGTTACGATTATGGAAGTTATGCACCGAAATAAGGTTGGTACAAGGGAGAGAGAGTCTTTCAATGGAAATGATAGGCTCTCAAGTAAGTGTTGCTAAAACTTTTGGAAAAGTAGTGTTCATGGGACCCCAACGGTGGACATCCACCCGGGCAAGACTCATTGAACTAAGGCCCGGGGGGCTAGTAGAATGTTCTCTTTGATAAGGAAGTTAAGAAAACTACTCGTTTTGCTCTTGTCGATTGAAGATAACCGGCAAGGATGGGATGCCTAGTTGGGGCATTGATGGCAGTAGTTTGGTTCCAATAGACTAGGATAATGTGTCTTGGAACCATTAGTAGTGGCCAGGGTGATTGGAAAGGATGTTTGCGGGAATCCCACCTTAGTTAAGGGTGGTGTATTCCTTATGATAAGATGGTGTAGTCTTGTATTAACCCTGAATTCGGGTGTGTAAAATTGAGCTTGTGGTGCTATCGATATTATGATAGTGACTATACTTATATGGCTTCCGTGGTAGGGAAGTTCTATATTTTTCTTCGCTCATTATTAAGAGAGTGGACATATTTTAGATGCACATTTGTGGTATGAACTACTCGTATTATATGCAATATACGAGTGGATATAGTCTTGGTTGGGTTGGTGTGATAGCAAGCTAATAAATCGCGAGGCTATCCTATTTCTAGTTCTAGAGAAGAACTAGTGGTTCTATAATGTCTCTCCAGGATACAGGTTGAGACTTTATAGAGCTGGATTATGGTATGTAGGTAGTTTTCATTATTTGTTTTGTTTGTTCTGTTTGATTGTCTGTTTGCTTTGCTTGTGTATGGTGTTGCTTTATCTCCACGACCAACAAGTTAAGGGGATTGTGACGGAGTGGTTCCTTGTTTGGATTTCGCTTTGTGAGACACTCCGCGCATGAACCTTAACGACGTTGGGAGTGGAGAGATGCTATATTTATTTTCCTTTCTTTTCTTTCTTTTTATGGTTGAGTGCTGGGTTGGAAGGTTTATCCGAGAATCACATAATTGAGTGATTAGAGGGCTAAGTTGAGGTGCGACATATGAGCACTGTAATAGTTTCCTCTGATCGATGTGGGGAAGACTAAGATTATGAAAGTCGAATAGAGACTTATGGTTATGCCTTGAGGATAAGGACATTTATAAAAAGATGTATGTATAATTGGGATAAAGCAATTGTGTCATCTTACAGAAAGTTAATGCCTCAGTTGATTGTTATGGTAAAACTTAAAAGTAGAAGAGCGTTAGTAGGGTTACGAGTTAGGACCTTAGCGATCCCGATCATGTGTCTTAGACCGTCATATCTCGGCGACTAACAATGCGAGGTAGTCGTATAACGGGAGGGTTCCTTATTTTGATTTCGCTTCGGCGATACGTCCCACGCATGAAACCAAGCTAATGTTGGAAGTCGGGAAAGGTCTTGGACATTAGGGACATAATTAGTATTATACTTATACTACTCGATTAGGATGTAGATTGACTTTAGGATTTTTAGGACGTAAGGCCCTTAAGGCATTCGATATTTTTTTTAGGAAGATGGTAGGGAGTTGACCACAATAGGTTTGTGGGTTAACTCTAAGTGGGATTTAAGTCCCTAGTACGGAGAAGTATGGGATCTCGAGCGATTCCGAACGGTAGGCCATAGGTGGGGCCTCTTTGGGATAGAGTGTTACGTTGGTAGCCTATCTTTCGGGGAGTTAAAAGGAGGAGTTTACTTTTACTCCTGTACTAGTGTTGTTAAGATCGAAAGTAGATTTAACGAACGAGTCTTGGATAGGAACGAGAAGTATTAATACGGGAGCATGGACCCATTATTCATGTGTCTCACAAACTTAAACTTTGTCAGAAGTGTTAACCCCCGCTTGATTTAGAGTTCGTAGCGGTAGTATTCGCCTTTAAGAAATAGAGGCACTACTTCCTGGGCAAAAAATTTGGTCTTTTCACGAGCAATAAGTTGGAGTTCGTAAAGGACTATTAATTGGATATTCCCTTTCGCTAAGGAAATGCGAAGGGAGTAGTAGGTGCGCCGGGTAGAAAATCGTCAGAGAGATTAGTTGGGGCATGGAATGCCAAGTAGAATGAGCTTAATCGAGGGGACGCTATAGTAGGAGTGTTCATATCTGTGGTTGATCGATTCACCTACTAGTGTGAAGAGACTAGTGGTGGAACGAGGAAGGATGGGAGTAGTAGCTTTTATGGATCGAATTTATGTACAATAGTTTGAATCGTTTCCTATAAGTACGGTGCCGTGTATGTGGCCTAGTGTAGTTGGTTGTGTGCCTTGCCTGTTCGTTGGAATGGAAATAGTGGACAGTATATTTCTTGGACTTGGAGTGGTCCAGGAACATTTCTTTAAGGATTGGGCTCATTGAGCCGTATACTTTCAAGGGCTCCGCCAATGCGAATATGAGTAAGTAGTGTTGGGGTGAGCAATTATAAGTTAGTGTAGTTATTCCCTAGTAAGGGTATAACTTATTTCGGGAAGTAAGACAATTTGTGCCTAGATGTGTAGGTATATCCTTCCGTAGTAGAACGGTAGGACCGATAGTTCATGAGGAACAATTTGGTACTATGTTAGAGCACGATGATGTGGACTAAATTCGAATAGTAATGACCTTAGACTGAGCCTAATGGGGACGCCGCACTACCGAGGGGTTTGCTAGAATGATAGCACGATAATTTGGTATAGTATACCCTTGTTATGATTATGGGGTACGCCTGAATTTTGAGGGTAAAATTCCCTTCTAAGGGGGGGAGTATGTAACAACCCAAGTTTTTGAGCGACTATTTTATATTATTTTGCCTGAAGGGCTAATTTTATAAAATAGGGGAAGTTGGAGTAAATATGATTCCCGTGATATTTAGGGATAATATTTACTATGTTTTGTCTATTTACCATTACGAGAAGGTAAATACCATTATATGGTGATATATTGCGTCGTTATATGTAAAACGACGGTTATGACCTATATTTAAAGTCGGGTAAAATTAATGAAATAAAATGAAATTGGAACATAAAAATTTATCACGTTACTCCGAATGCCAAAATAGGGGGTGCGGTTGTTTTTAGACTAGTTGAGATAATCGAAATAAGTGCCAAGTTGTATTTTTGAGATTTGGGCACTTTTTGTGCGTTATGACTCAATTATGTGGATACGAGTCATTTTAATTGTGTATTAACACTTAAAAGAGGGGAATTTATGTTTTAAGACCCGTATGAGTCTCCCCACCCCTTTATTTTCTCAATCTTATGTTAGAAGCCAAAGAGAGAGAAAGAGAGAAGAGTGGGGAGAAATGGAGAAAAGAGAGAGAAATGGAGATTTGAGGTCGGATTTCGTTGCTACTAGAGGAGGATCCGAGACTACAACCTCGAGGCAAGTTTCTTACTTGCTAGATGTTGATTTAATGTGATAAATTGCATGTATAGTTATGTTTTGGAGATTTAAACCCTAAATGGGTTCTTTGTTGATTTTGATGATTTAACCCTTAAATCTTAGTTTTGATTTGATTTGATTTGAGGATAAATTATTTGTTATAAATTGTGTAGAAATAATTTGGGAGAATTAGTTGTTGTTGATGTTGGATAAAACCAAGGATTTGGGGTTTTTGGAATTTTAGGGTTCTTCAAGCCGTAGCCCAAACTGGGCAAATTCCCAGGGCCGAATCGATTCGGCTCCCAGGCGAATCGAATCGGTTAAGGGGTAGGCTACAGGTCTGGGAGACCGAATCGATTCAGGTTAAGGCCGAATCAATTCAGCTATTACAGAATGTCAGTTTTACTCAGCGAATCGATTCGCTTTTTGGGCGAATCGATTCGCAACCAGGGGCGAATCGATTCGGCCCTAGGGCTAATCAATTCGGCTGCCTGTTTTTAGTGAGATTTTTCCTAGTTTGTTTTAGCCCTTTTCTTTTCAGTCCGAGGTTTAGGACCCTTCCTTTGGGAAGTAAAAAGAGTTCCTAGAGGGTTGATTCGGGTAGACTAATGTCCTAGGATAAAATGGGATGATTGGGCTTACCCCGAGGGCTAGTTTATGTAGTTTAGTGTCCGCATGATATAGGAAGTTAACCTAAAAGTTTATTGGACATTAAATATTAATGATGGGACTTTTGGGAGTCTATTATTGAGGGTAACTCACTTTGATGGTTTATGGAATTGTATGAACCTTTGGATACTAGTTTAAGGATTATGGCACTTCGGGCCTTAGGTCATTAATAAAATATGACACTAAGAATAAGAAAGACATATGCTAATATGTGGTACTAAATGAATAAGTACAAATGAATGATTTTTGAGAATGTAAAAGTGAATAATTTCAAAATGGAAAAAAAATAAATTTCATAAATGTTAATTTATGATTACACACCTCCCTAAATCACTATCATAAGGGAAGTTGGGTGCGTATGGTGATGCCCCTTGGCTAATGAATGTAGGGTGGATATAGTCCTAGATTATATGAGTGTGGTCATGACTCTCCCGCAGGCATATGGCCACTTCCCGACGTTGGTAGGTTCCCAGGTTGTCTTGTTTGATAGGCCCGGGAAGATGATAGCCATTTAAGGGCGCGTCCAGTGGGGAAACTCGGAGGGATGGTCTTAGATTTGTTAAAGCAATTCGTGATAATGAATTGGCTTTAAATACATTTCCTGGATGGAAGAAGGGAAATGGGTTAAATGAATTGGCTTCGGATACATTTCCCGGATGGAAGAAGGGAAATGGAAGCATATGATTTGGAAAAGCATTTTTATGATAATAAAAAGGGCTTTTAAATAAATTTTTCGGATGGAAGAAGGAAAATGGGAAAATATGAAATGAAATGGAAAAGCATTTTTATGTTAATAAAACATTCTTGAAACATGTATTTTTTCCTGGATGGAAGAAAGGAAATAAAATTGGTAAAGAAAGTTTGAAATGAGATTTAATTGGTAAACATTTGATAAAATGAATTTACCATGTATGTATATTCCTAAAGAAGGAAAATAGGAATTGTGCCTTCAGATGGTGAATGGATTTATTTATGTATCCTTTAGTAGTGGTAGATGAGACATCTCTTACATATATATATACATTGAATACGTGCATAGGGTCTAATGGATCTCAACGATTAACCTTGCCTAAGTAGTAGTGTATCGGGGGGGTTCCTTGTTTGGATTTCGCTTTGCGAGACACCCCACGCATGAATAGGGCTTAGTGTTGAGAATGGGGAGAATTTATCCCTTAGTACTTGAGTTATCTGGAGCATCATCATTGATATTGCGCTAGGTTTTGCTTTTAGTATGAGAGGTGAGAAATATTATGTTAATTGCGAGAGAATTACGCACTTAACTATCATGCATTTTAGTCACATGGTAATCATATCAAACTGGGCCCTGACCCGTCTATATTTCCTTGTTTTTGCATATGCTCCTTGTCGTACAGGTGCTATGCCGCATGGACACCCGTATTTACATTTCCATTCTGGTTGTCGTGGAGCTACAACATTTTGCGGATGTTGTAGGTTATTTGCATTAGACTCTTCTTTCCATTGTACTCTAGTTATGTTTAGTTTATTTTTCGGGCGTGTTTCCCAAAGCACTGCACTCATTTATTACAATGTAATATTTAATGTGTAATACTCGGTGTAACTAATTGTATTGGTCTGTTCACCGACAGCTTATTTGGTGATTATTTATTACGTTGTCATTCTTTATCAGTTGATTTTTTATATCCACCGTTTTTGCAAATGGGATTGTCTATGTGCTTTTCTTTTATTTTCAAAATTTTGAATTTGACAGTCCGTTTTCTAACATGATTGGTGGTTATCTCGTACTATTATTTTAATCGACAGTGATGCTGAGGATGGACCATCTATGATTCCTGTGATTATTAGAGTTTTTGACTGGCCACCTATTATTTTTGTAGGCGGGTTGTCACAGTCTTGTGTATGACTGTTAGGGTGACTAATGGGTGATAAAAATATCTCTTACAAAGCAATTTTACACTTCAAGTGTTGAAAATATTAAAGTCATTTCCAATTTTACTGAATGACATTTTTTGAAAATCATGTGGGATCAATTTGATATAATAATATCTTAAAGTCACTAAGTTCCCAATGTGTGTTGTGGTAACATTACCACCTTCCATCAACTCATTTATTATGATAAGACCAAATGTATACTCTCTAAGCATGTTGCATGTGCATTATAAATGTCAACTTAAGAGTTTTGTAAAATCATATCATTACAATGAGAATTATCATATCTTGTGGATTTTTAAGTTTTCATATGAAAGCAAGGTTATACAAATTTGTGGTATACTTATTGTGTGGATGTTCAATATGTACAATAATATAAGTGTGAGGGTTTAAAACATAATTTCAAGCTTACGAGCCATTATATGTGTGATGTGGGAAATTTTAGGCCATGACATACAAAATCATATAAAGTATATCAAAATTAACATGTATGGATCTATAGAACGCATTCTTAAAAAATCATTTTCCAATATTGTTTAAAAAAATATACTCTCAGAACAATATAACTTTTGCACTAATAATTATCTATTTTCAACATCAATTATCCAAATATGTGTTATCTAATCAATTTTATATTTAAATTTTCATGTTGGAAAAATACATGGTGTCAGTTCTTAAAATAGCTTTTTGTCTTTCATATTCACCATTTGTCATTTTTTTGACATTATTAAAAATATGGTTCTAAGCTGAGATGTGACGGATATTTGAATAATCAATTTAATCAAATAAGTTTTTATTTTACATGTAATATTGTGATTGTTAAATATAACTTAAGTTGTAATGTTTTCTAAATGTTGCGAGATTCATGCATTTTATTTTAGTTATAAGAGACAAAATGGTCATTGGACAATTGAGATTATATTTTACCTATTTTGATATTCCCATAGACCCTTATAACATTGTTTAGCCTTTTACCTGTCCTTATCACTTCTTTTCTTTATCTAATCATGTGTGTTTCTTATCCGTACATTCTGTTTTCCTCCACTCCAAGTTTCTTTGTTCCCAACTTTAAATTTTCTAAATATGGATGAACAAATTGTCTTTTCAGGATCAAAATATGAAGAACTAACATCTTTTTTGTTGGTGGCTACTAAGGGCACCTAAGAATAACTCCATAATACCACGTAAAAAAATTATTACATTTTTTCTAAGGGCCATCACATGGTATAAATAAAATTTTTGAACAAGAAAAATGGACCCCACCACCATTTCATCTCTAACCCCTTCTCTCTCTCTCTCTCTCTCTCTCTCTCGCAAACGCTACCCAAAGTATCCAAAATCTTCAAGTTTTCACTTGGGATAACAATCAACCATAACTCAAATTACCCAAATATAAATCCAAAAATTATTATTATCATTCCTAAGTTGAGAATACAATGTTTTCATCCATTTTTGTACCATTTCAACCACTAAAATCCATGGAAGGTGGACATGAGTATGATTGCGGTGACCTAAAATCTACCCAAAGGAGCAAAAAAAATCAATAAGAGGTAATTTTATTGAGAGTGCGCAATTCTCTAATGACTTAAACTTATTTAATTAGATGTGAATCCAACAAACAAATTTTAATTCCTTTAAATCCTAAAACATGCATCTAGATGATTCAAAACACAAAGTAGATAAAGCATTCATGGAAAACAAACATTTCAAAAAAAATCCCCAAAGGGAAAAACTTTTTATTTCCCTGATAAAGTTTGCAAATCACAACTTACAACCTTACAAGTGATATAATGCCCAACAAATATCCAGTAAATGACATTTGTCTTCTTCATCAGTGATTCTCTCAAGTCCCACAAAGACTGCAGTCTTCCTTCAGGAATTATTCTTGCAAGAATCACAAGAGCAGCAGTAGAGACTCCTTCTCTACAAGGTCAGTACTGAAGGCTCCTTGTTCACAATTGTAACTTCTACAAAAGTTTTTTGAGTTTAAAAAATGATTCACAAAAGTATATAGGAGAGATTGTGTGAATCAAAAAGTGTTTTTTTTCTTTTAAAACTGAACACTTTTTACAGTAGGTCTGTAGTTCTAGTAAATGAAAAGTATCAACAAAAACCTACAGAAAATAGGTATTTATAGGCAGACACAAAATTTGAGGAGGTGTACGGTCATTCGAATGACATGTCAGAGTCATTCTAATGATATCAAGATCTCGTTCGAACGATGTTGTTGACACAAAAATTCTCCATCTACGAGGACCAATCAGAAAAGGACACATGGCATCCTACGTGGCAATATTCGGCACCCGAGGAGAGTTGATCGACACCCGAGAAGAGTTGGTCAGTACCCGAGGAGAGTTAGTCGACACCCGAGGAGAGTTGGTCGGCACCCGAGGAGAGATAGTCGGCACCCGAGGAGAGTTGGTCTGCATACCAACCAGGAAGATCAAAGGATAACTATGCATTTAATGTGCATTAATGAAGATGACAGCGCATTTAATGAGCCTTAATGTACATTTATACTGTATTAATAGATGACAACACATAGCATACCAAGCAATTCAACAATTAGATTCATTGAATGTAGACATAAATGTCTACATACAATGAATCTCCTTATCTCCCATCACTATAAATACATGTATTCCCTTAGACAAAAGGGAGGAGAACCAAGAAACACCATACACAAGATACACATCCTCTCTCTCTCTACACCCTATGGTGCTATTGTAAACCCCTGGGAATAAAATAACAATGGACGTAGGCTTTATTCATAGCCGAACCACTTTAAAAATATTTGTCTCTCATGTGCTTGATTGGATTGTTTTTAACTATTTATCTGTGATCATAAAAACGGGATTCGGTCTAGTTTTTTGCATCAACAGATTGGCGCCGTCTATGGGAACGTGTTACAAGCATTGTTCTCCATCAAAAGCTAAGTTTTTATTTTCTCTACGTATAATCAATTATACATACATCTTCTGATTCAATCATGATTTTTATGTTTATATACATAAATTAATTGTCCAATTTTTATCTGCAAAATATTGCATATCATGATTTTAAAATCATAACTGTTAGATTAATTCTTATTTAGAAATCTGAAAAATAATGGATTTCATAAATCGCAACTTTTTTCTTGATTCTCAAGTTCCAATTTTATATCATGGAATAAATATTTTAAATGATTACATATACCAATATATATGACGGTGGTAAGATGTGATAATTTTCATTATAAATTTTGTAAGATCTTTGATGTCTGTTGATGAAAGAAACTAGACCGAATCCCGTTTTTATGATCACAGATAAATAGATAAAAACAATCCAATCAAGCACGTGAGAGACAAGGATTTTTAAAGTGGTTCGTCTATGAATAAAGCCTACGTCCACTGTTATTTTATTCCCAGGGGTTTACAATAGCACCATAGGGTGTAGAGAGAGAGAGGATGTGTATCTTGTGCATGGTGTTTCTTGGTTCTCCTCCCTTTTGGCTAAGGGAATACATGAATTTATAGTGATGGGATATAAAGAGATTCATTGTATGTAGACATTTATGTCTACATTCAATGAATCTAATTGTTGAATTTCTTGGTATGCTATGTGTTGTCATCTATTAATACAGTATAAATGTACATTAAGGCTCATTAAATGCGCTGTCATCTTCATTAATGCACATTAAATGCATAATTATCCTTTGATCTTCCTGGTTGGTATGCCGACCAACTCTCCTCGGGTGCCGACTATATCTCCTCGGGTGTCGACTAACTCTCCTCGGGTACCGACCAACTCTCCTCGGGTGCCGATTATTGCCACGTAGGATGCCATGTGTCCTTTTTTGATTTGTCCTCGTAGATGGAGAATTTTTGTGTCAACAGAAGCCCCCAATACTCCATGCTCGATGGTTTACTGAAAGGATGGAGAATTTATTCTGCAGTGTTTCTCGGTTCTCGTGAAATTCTTGAACTACCTTCTTGATTTGTTCAACATAAAGTGCATTATCTCCTGGATGACATATGATGCAGGCTGATCGATGGTTGCTAATATTTCTTTTGAGGAACTCCGTGTGCTATGTATCACCCCTGGGAATTTGGATGCAGCCATGCCATAGTATGCAGCTTGTAGCTTATCATAATCTTCAAGTAGGTTGATTGGTTTGCTAGCCGACCAATTACCTCTTGTGCCAAGCAACTGAGTGCTAACTTCACGTGCTTGATTCTTCTGATTTATGGTCCTCTAAATACCTTGTCGAGTAACATTCTAGCTTTTGAACCCAATTCTTCAATGTACCAAGCTAGTGGTGGACTTCCAAACATTTTCATACAACTTCTTTTTCATTATTGGTCGGGATAGTAGTAGTAAAGATCTCAGTACTATAGATGCTAAATTTGACTTCTGAACTTCAATAGCATGTGCATAATAACTCCTGAATATGCCTCCTGAACTTCTGAATGCACCTCCTGAACTTCTTAATACCTCCTGAACTTCAATATCAAAACTAATTCTCGAGCAAGAAAAATAACTTTTGAATGATAATTAGTCGGGGCCCTGACTATGTAAGTTTATGGAGTTGAATTTGATGCTCGACTGCATGATGTTATGAGAATGTGCCACCGAATGAACAACTGAATTCGTAATAGAAGCCCCCAAGTGTGGAATATGAATTTTGAATGCTTTCTCAGCCTTGAAGTATGTTATTTGACAAATTTCCTTATTTTGCATAGACAATAAGATTTGCTCCACATGCTGTCTATTGTTCGACCAACCGGAGTTGATGGAGATTGATTCCCGACCAACCGTAGTTGGTGGATCGGAGTTGGTGGATTTTTTATAATAAATGATGGAGACTTCCTCAGAGCTGACCAACGGATTGTTGGGAATAAGATATAATAATTGCTGGAGACATCCTTGAAGCTGAATATATATAGAGAGAAGAAATTTTCCGAGATCCATGCTGAATATAAATAAGAATTACCCCGACCAACTATTCGTTGGGGGTGAAATATAATAAATGTTATAGTTCTTCCTCGGAGCTGAATATGAATATCTCGCCGAGTTCCGTGTTGAGATAATATACAATATGAATCCCAAGGGATATATAGAATAATTTATGCTTGAGCCGATATCTCCGAGTAATAATAAAATATATAATGCCTCGCTGAGGTGAAATGATAATAGTTTCCAGATTTTTTTTCGAGCATTCATTGGCGTTGAGTCTTGTACCTGTAAAAATTAATATCTTGCTCTACCATATGTGTAGGCTGAATTGATTAGTCATGAGACGAATTTAATCATCCAATAAATATATGATAGGTATATGTTTGAGGAATAAAAATATTAATTTCAAAAAATGAAATAATATATGTTGGCTGATATGTCGAGGCAAAATTGCCTGATGTCAAGCAATACTAGTTTCCATAGGTGTACGAGAGCTTTCATCGGGATTGAATCTCGTCCCTATGAAATTTTAATAAGCTGCCGAGCACCTGTCGAGACTAGAGAAAATAATTATTATCATGAGAATAATTATTCAGCCAAACAATATGTGATGTGTATCAGCATAAAATAATAAAAATTTCAAAATATGAAATAATATTTTTGTTCCACACGTGTATCTCATGAGCAAATTTTAATAAAAATGCTAGGCATTTTAATTTTAAGTAAAAGACCAAATATAAATTGGTTTTTTAGAAATTATTTATCACTTTAGGAATTATTTGAAATTCAATAAATGCTCAAATATAATTTTTTAGTCTTGGAATATTTTTCACATAAAGTTTCTGTGGATTAGAAAATAACCAAGTATGCATTTTAATTTTTCTCCATGCAAATTTTCAATTAGGAATTTCATGTTTTGAATTAATAAAGGATAAGGATAAGAATAAGGGGATAGTCTTGTCCTTTGGCAGCGAAGTAGTGATTTTGTCAAAATCAAAAAGAGAAAACCAAAGGAATCGTCAATTTTCAATTCTGGTATTAGCTTTCTACTGCCTTCGTCCAAGGTTGAGATGTTGCTGACCAACAATTGATTTTCTCAACCAACTATATACACGCCGACCAACAATAGGTACATCCGAGTAGAAATAGATGTATTCGATCAACGAATGGGAGCTCGGGAACTCCTCAAATTACATAATATCCATCACCGATCATAATGAAATACCTACGACCAACATTTAATTTTTCCGACTAGCTATATATAGTGGACCAATACAATTGGTGATGGTGATGTTTATTGTTGTAGTATTGGTTGCCTTCCTACTCTCCAATAATCATTCATCCATACTTAAAATTATGAGGTGCCCCGACCTTTTACAGCCGACCTATGCCAGAAGTTTTTCAACCGTTCTTTGTTGATGACTGGAATTGGTAAACTGAAATTCGGTGGAGGATTGTTGCCGACTTGATGCCGACCAATTGTATGAGAACTGCCGAGTAGAAATAGATGCCATCGACTAATAAATAATAAGTCGTGGAGCTCCTCTTGATGTATAATACATGATAAAAGTATAACTGTTGGGGGTGAATCTTGTACATGCGGCATTTAATAAGTTGCTCGAACACCTGTTGAGATTGATTCTCATAGAAATTATCATTAGCAAAAAAATTCAGCTAAATATCATATAATATGTATCAGCTCAGACATAAGGCAATAAAAATTTCAAAATAAGAAATAAAATGTTTTGTGCCAAATGTGTGTCAATGTGAACAATTTTTAATCAACTAGATGTCATAAGGTTTGATTTGGGCTTTTTATAAAATAATTTTATTTTTAAATAAATGCTCAAATATGGGATCGAAAAATTTATTCTAAGATAAAGTTCAGGGATATATTTTATTTAATTTTAAAACATTTATTTTGTTAGAGAAGTGTGAGAAAAGTAAATAGGTAGCAATGGTAATAATTTTGACTTTGTCAAAATTAATAATCTGGGCAAATAAATTTGTCATCCCTCCATTCCAGTATTCCTCGCCAACAGGTGATAACCATCTCTGACCAGTGGTATCGCCGACCAGCATCGTGTGACGTCAGTGTTGGGATGCCTTCGTTTTGATCTGCCGACCATGTACATATGATCAAGAAGCCTTTATTTTGGCTAAAACTTGTTTCCAACCAACTTTGGCCTTTTAAGTTGTTGACCAACTATTTCTTTGTTATCAAAAGTAGATATCGACCAGATGTTCTTATTTTGAAACAACCACTGAGGTGTTACCGATCTACTTCAATGTTGTTGATGGATCTTCACAGCCTACCACCGACCAACAAAAATGGCCTGGTGAAATTCTCGATCAACAAATAGGTTCACCAACTAATTGCATACCACCATTAGATGTCTCCGAACAATAAAATTTCACCTAGTTTAGTTGGTCGGGAGGCATTTCAACCTGGGTGAAGCCCTCCATCGACCAATATATAACTGCTGCCAACTAGAATCAGGTGCCTCCGACCAGAAGATTTTGTTGACCGTGATTGGAAAATTTGGTGAAGTTGTTCGTGTTTTCTTCGCAAATGACCACCGACCAGCAAGGATGGTCCGGTAAACAAATTTTGGTCGGGTAACGACCAGATGTCGCCGACCAACAGTAGATGGTTCCGACCAACAAAAATGTTGCCGACCAATAATACTTGTCAATGAGATATACCGAGGAGATTACTTCTTTATTCCGATTAAGTAGAGCAATAATTCACATAGTTTTTCACCGACCAGAAATACTCATCCGGCGACCTTCTTCTGGATTTTTCATCCTCACACAATTGATGCTAAACAGTAGTTGCAGATTCATGGGACCTTTGAGCCCAAGGCAAGCAGACTTTGAATCGGAGAGAAATATAATCCTGGGATTGAAATTTTTTGTTGATCTGAAACCGAACCAAGTTGTGAGGTGGATGATCGTCCTTGAATTGTAGGTTATTTTTTTTATGCTGCCCAGTTTCATTATTTTTGTTCCTGTAGACAGTTGAAGTCAAAACGATTGATATGAATTTAATAAATCCAAAACTTCTTCATCTTCCTGGGAAAGTTTCTCCATTGCCCTTTCTTGAGCGACTGTTCATTTTTCATCTTCTTTACGAAAGTGGGTAAAGGTTTTTCAGGAGAGAGAAGGTTATTTTGGGTTTCCTTCCTATTTTCCATTTGTGGAGATAAAAAATACGGTGGATGATAAAAATCATTATGAAAATTATACCAAAAATCAATCATCGAACCAATAAATCAATATTTATCAGAATTAATAAATCGTAACAAATCAAAATTCTTAGATCTAAGAGATAACCAATAGAAATCATCAGATCTAAGAGAAAATAGGATCAATATCCAAGAGGAAAAAGAATGTTTTTGTATTTTTACTCCCTTTTAGAAGATGTGAAATATGTGAATCAACATATGTCAAATCTTTTTCCTTGATGTAACTCATTACATAAACGTGTTTGCCCAGAACATTTTCAAGAAGAGTCATAAATGCTTAACATTCATGATGAAAATTGTCTAACACTGAATATAAACATATATATATCTTATTATTTTTTTTATGAATCAAATTGATGAGAACTTTTGAAGCAGATCTGGGTCAGAATTGTGATTATCGAGAGACAGAAATTGTTCTTGATTTTAACTTTTCCCATTCTATGATTAAAAATATGATGGGAATTTGAATAGACATCGTTAACACAAAAATTCTCCATCTCCGAGGACCAATCAGAAAAGGACACATGGCATCCTACGTGGCAATATTCGGCACCCGAGTAGAGTTGATCGACACCCGAGGAGAGTTGGTCGGTACCCGAGGAGAGTTAGTCGACACCCGAGGAGAGTTGGTCAGCACCCGAGGAGAGATAGTCAGCACCCGAGGATAGTTGGTCGGCATACCAACCAGGAAGATCAAAGGATAACTATGCATTTAATGTGCATTAATGAAGATGACAGCGCATTTAATGAGCCTTAATGTACATTTATACTGTATTAATAGATGACAACACATAGCACACCAAGCAATTCAACAATTAGATACATTGAATGTAGACATAAATGTCTATATACAATGAATCTCTTTATCTCCCATCACTATAAATACATGTATTCCCTTAGACAAAAGGGAGGAGAACCAAGAAACACCATACACAAGATACACATCCTCTCTCTCTCTACACCCTATGGTGCTATTGTAAGCCCCTGGGAATAAAATAACAGTGAACGTAGGCTTTATTCATAACCGAACCACTTTAAAAATCTTTGTCTCTCATGTTCTTGATTGGATTGTTTTTATCAATTTATTTGTGATCATAAAAATGAGATTCGGTCCAATTTTTTGCATCAACTCGGACCGCTTAAGTATCTCGGTATCCATGAGTTGCTCGGTGCAATAAAGTTCCTCGGTGAGCACCTACTGCTCGGAGTATCTGAGTTGGTCGGGGAAATTGAGTTCCTCAAAATCAAGGTATTGTTCAGAAATGTTTCTTAGTGCCATGTAAATTGACACGTGTCTCCACTTAATTGAGCCATGTCAGCAGACTAAATTTGGTATCAACAGAAGCCCCCAATGTTTCACAGTTCGAGATTGAGGAGTGTGGAACATGCTTCTCGAAATATGGCGGGATTAAATGGTCATCCTGAATTTTAGGAGCATTTTTCTTTGCATTTATTTTTCTTTTCGAATTCTTAGAATCAGACTTTTGGAATTTTTCTAACTGCTTCGATCTCTGCACCCTTTTTGTCCTTTTAGCCGTCGGTAGCATAAACGTCTCTCTTTGTAATCATTATTTTTACCTTTTCCCAAGGTAAGGTATTTAAACGTTGCAGAAAATCATATCGTCTTTTACTTTTTCAAATTTGTATCCTTGAGTTTTCCATTTTCTCTCTCTCTCTCTTGTGCGTTCTTCCTTTTCATCGTTCGTTGTCAACAGATCCATCCTTTTTCTGTAAGATCTTCTTCCTTCTCTTTTATTTCCTTTATTCACCATGGTTTACCTTGTTGAGTCGCTTGATAAGTTTCGTTCTGACTTCTCTATTCCTTCGTGGGTTATTTTGGAAAAACTTTCTGAACCTTTAGATTATTTTCGTTTGGCTGAGGGACATTGGTTCCCAAGTCTCTTTGTAGCTGAATGTGGCTTTTCTTTTCCCCCAAACCCTTTGTGTCTGGAATTCTATCAATATTTTGACGTGGTTCCAACAAAAATAGCCCCCAATACATGGAGAATAGTTAATGGAGTTCATAGATTAAATCAGATTCATGGAACTCGTATAGGAATTCAAGAAATTATGTTTTGCTATAGATGGGATGTCAGCGACAGTACTTTTTAATTGAAAATTAGATTTTTAAATAGAGCTTTAGTGGTCAATCTCCCAGATGCCAATAGGGATTATTTCGAGCATGGTGTTGTTATGAAAAATTGGCAACATGCTCCACTAACTGGAGATGATGTGTATCAGGGTCCCAGATGACCTCCTTATGGCAATGGGATAGGTTGTTTTTACTTTACTTTATTTTTTAAATTATGCTTTCTTTGTGTTTGATAAAATGTGTCACTGATATTTTAATTTTCATTTATTTGCAGTTGACAGCAAAAGAAGGTCTCCAAAAGAGACAGAAGTTAACTTAAAACATCTAAAACTTATCTGGGGTTTGCATCAGACTATTATCGACGAGCATATCAGATCAGCTTCATATTTTCTGCAGTATAAGAGTTACACCTCATATTTTACTGCTCGTCCGGTGATAAGTGACGTAGAACCAGTACCAGCTTCTACAAGTTCTTCACCTGAATCACATATTCCCCTGAGTGAAAGAATGAAGAGAAGAAGAGCTCCTACCCTCTTCGATAAATCTGACTCTATTGCTGGAGAGGCAAAGAAAAGCAAGCATGATGTCCCAGAGGAAGGGACAAGAAAAATCGATGCACCCCCTCCGGCTGCTACTATGAAGGCTGTCGAGAAGCCCCCAGTGGCTCCGAGCAAGGTCGCTGCTCCAAGCGAGGTTATAGTCATATCCCCGACTAAGACTACATCCTTGGTCGAAACTGATCCTGCTCCTCCGAGGAAGCTGAAGAAGAGATCCTCGATCAATTTGGCTGAATCCATCTCTCAGCCTCCAACTATTAGAAGTGGTGTTCCCACTTTCGTTGCTCTGAGCTCTGCCATGAGCTCGGTGAAATCTTGGATCATCCCCGAGATCCTAGGTATTGAAGAAAATCTTTCTCGGGATATGGTTACCACATTGGCTGCTCGTCATATTTCTTCTGTAAGTATTTTTGTCCTAATCTTTCATTTTTCCACTGTTATATCTTTGCACTGACTTGCTATTGTTTTCTTTTCCCAGTTGGTAACCTGCTTCAATACAATTTTGAAGAAGGATGAAGCTATTAAAGCTTAAAGCTCCTCATCAGGTGTAGAGGAAGCTTTGGTGGGTCTGATGCAGTCTCTGAAGGATTCTCGTCAGAAGTATGTTGATGATAAAGCTTCCTGGGAGAAGCAGCTCAATTATACCGAGCAGGAGAGGGATCAGGTTTTTGAGGTCTCCAAGGGATTGGAGAAGAAAATAAAAGACTTGGAAAGTAAAAATAAAGAGCTCGAAGGGAAGCTCCAAAATGCTGGGGAGCTTGAAGGTAGGCTCAAGTCGGCTGAAGAAGAGTTGGGCAAACTTCGTGAGGTGGATCGTTAGAGGGACGAGGCAGAAAAGAAATTAAAAGCTGTCGAGGAACTCATGACTGAGAAGATTTCCTCAGAGAAAGTGAAAAGGAAAATGGCCATTAAGAAGTCCTTCAGCGCTATCTGGGATAAAGGATGGAATAAGGGTCTGGCTTCCAAGATGTCACAAGTGGAATATGGAAGCCTTAAGTACTTTAGGGATGGCTGGGTCACTGCTCTGAAAGAGCTGAATGTTGATGAAAATTCCGACATGTTTCAGCGACACATCCCTGGTCCCCCTCCAACTCCTGAAGAAGAAGAAAAGGACGAAGCTACCTCCGAGGAATACTCCATGGTGATGGGAGACCAAATTTCTCAACCCCCAGTTATCGAGAAACTTCAACCATCCTTTATTTCAACCGAGCAGCTTCCAGAACCCACCGATCAACCATCTATGCCATCCGAGCAACCTACCTCCTCGTCCCAGCCTCCCGAGAAAGTTTTGGGAGACAAGGAGAAGATGTAGAGTTGTTCGGATTTTTCTCTCTATTTATTTTTGCCAATTGTAACTCTGAACTATGTACTTCTCTTTTATGATGTAATAAAATTTAAAATTTTGACTATTCATACTGTTGATTCTCTTCCTCTTGCTCCTTATTGATTCTTGATATCTCTTATTTTTACTAGTTTATGGCCAGGATGGAATTGTTATCTGCTCATGATACAAAGTTATTGAGACAATGCAATGATTACTTCAAAGCTGGTCATACAGATATGACTGAAGCTCAAATTGTTGATATCCTCGATCAAGATGCTTCAGAGCAAGCAGTTGAAGCCTACCAGTATTTAAAGTGTCTGCTCGATCGGGCAGTGGCTAATAATGTAGCATATTATGAGATGATTGAAGACCTCCAGGGCACTCTCGAGGAGCTTCAACAACAATACAAGGAGTCTACAACCCTCTTGCACCAAGGATATGAGAAGAAGTATTAGCAACTGAATGCTGATAAGGGATATGATAAGCTGTTGGATGCTTACGATGTGAGGGAGAGAACTTTGAAGGCCGAGGTCGAAGAGCACAGGCAGATAACTAAGTTATTGGAGCAGGAAAGCAATAACCTGCAAAGAGAAGTATCTCAGTTGAAATCTGCAGCCTCTATCTCAAACTCTTTGGTCCCTGTGAACGACGAGGGATTCTCTTTCTTGGATAATAGAGCCTTTCCCCTAATCTATCCTCCAACCTCTTAATAGAGCCTTTCCACACATCATTTCCCTCCTCGGGCCTACTAGTTCGAGCAATTGATCGTGTTGAAGTCGCTTCCTGGGATCTCTCTTGTCGAGCAACTGGTTGTGATTGGGCCGAACCCTCTCTTAGATCAAATGGTCGTCGAAAGTTTCTCAACATAGCCTTAGGAGGACTTTTATTCTTCCTAGGGCCCAATCGATCAAAAGGAGAGACTCTACTTAATATTTCCAGTGCATTGGTCCTTTCTGGAGAGAGAGTGATGTGTTGTTCAGTATCTGTGGCTCATACTGACGAAGTTCGACCCGGTTGATAAGAAAAATATTTAGATTTCTCAGTGTGATATGAATCGCTTTGCCTAATGCGTGAAGAAAGTAAATGAGTATTTCTTTGAACACTTCATTGTCCTGAAAAGGTTGATGCTCCACCCTGGATAGTTTGCACGAGTTGTCGCATTATTTCTTGCATGGCTGTCTGGCCTTGAGCCAAACTGACCATGATTCCAGCCAGATCTTGGATATTTGGAGGAGCGAATGGATTTAGGGGGTTTCCAGCGTTTCGATTGCTGGATTCAGGATTGTCAGCCATTGGTGATGAATTGTTTTTGGTGAAAAACAAAAATTACAGTCGTTTCCCACAGACGGCGCCAATCTGTTGATGAAAAAAATTATATTATATCTAATTATTTAATCACAGATAAAAATAAATAAGACAAAGAATTTTTAGAGTTGTTCAGCCTTATAAGAATGGCCTACATCCAATGTCTTTACTATTGCTGACTGTATGGGAATTCTTGATTACAGGTTTAGTCATGAAATTCCGAGTCCCCTTGCAATGAGGATGATACAATGTATTTATAGCCATGAGGATGTACATGTGAATGGATAATACATAGCTGTTCAATAAGCGTATACATCCGTATGATAATAATCAGCATTTAATGCGTATTTAATCCTCTTAATTGTCTGATAATAAATGCTCTGATCGAGGTGCAGCTCGGACCGCCTAAACTGCTCGGACCGCTTAAGTATCTCGGTATCCATGAGTTGCTCGGTGCAATAAAGTTCCTCAGTGAGCACCTACTGCTCGGAGTATCTGAGTTGGTCGGGGAAATTGAGTTCCTCAAAATCAAGGTATTGTTCAGAAATGTTTATTAGTGCCATGTAGATTGACACGTGTCTCCACTTAATTGTGCCATGTCAGCAGACTAAATTTGGTATTAACAGATGCAAATATCTCTTCTAACGATATCCAAAAATTCAAGATAGTGAGCCCTCATTTAAACATTGTTTGATCCAGGATTCTAACAACCTTTGAACGAGATAAAAAATCGTTCTAATGAGATTTCCATCTCGTTTGAACAAAGCAAGATAAAAATCAAATATTTTTAAGTTCAAAAAACTGCCTCATTTTGTAAAAAAAATCATTTTATGAAAATCTCCCAATACTAGTTTAAAAATCCACGAAAACCAAAGCAAGATTAAAAATATGTTTTTTTTTATTATTTTCATTGTTTGAAAAGCTTATAAACCCAAAATGGCTGAGTATAGTGGTTCGGTATTGGGATACCAAATAAGATGTTTTTTTTATATAGATATCGAACCACCGTCAATATTGTTTTGGTGAAAAAAATGTCATTTGGGATAAGAACCCTGAGTTACACACCTTTCTTCGACATGTAGACCCGAGTTTCCTATAAACACTTGGTACCTGGGTACCGAATGAACTTATTTTTTTTAGAAATCATCCATTTTCCCAAAAATGATTTTATTTATGATCTTAAAAATCATACCATCCTTTTTGTAATGTTTTTAACATACATATAATTTTATTGATGTGGGATGAATTCATGGAATTAAACTTTGTCTTATTTGATGATTCGGTAGTCGGTGGGGATGAAGACGAAAAAGGATGACAACATCCTAAGGATTAATGTTAACGCAAATTTCCATTACATACTGGGTTTTTAAAGATTTTGCCTTTGTAACTAATTGATATCGTTATAATTTCAATTTGGAAATATTTAATAAGTTATCAAATGTACTGACTATTTGTTGCTTATATTCTCTGTTTTTTGCTACATGCCATGAATTGGTGGATTGGTTCAAAATCAAGCACGATTAAATCGAACGATTATTGTAACCAAGTCTGATGCACCATTGACGATGCAGAATGAACGTCTACATTTGGGTTGTGAGAAGGTAGGTTGGTATAAGGATCATCATAGGAAACAGGGTGGGGATGAAGCTAAAGAGAAATTCGACCACTAGATGCAATTGCATGTTAATATTGAAGGGCATCATACTTAATGACGGTCAGTGGATGCTACAAGTTGTTAATGGATTTTCCAACCACTCTTTGCCTAATAGAATAGTTAGGCATTCATATATCGGACATACAACTATGGAGGAAAGAAAAAATATTAAGGAGATGTCATTGAGTGGCGTGAAGCAAGTCACTCATCACGAAACTAATGTGTCAACCGTTAAGACAATTTACAACGCTAGGGAAGAATCGCGATCTAACACTTCATGAAATTACTTATCGACAAGCATTATGAATACTAGTATCGTAACAATGAGTCCAATTGTGAGGTTGAAGACATATTTTGGGCTCATCCTGAATCCATTTTATTATAAAAGTTTTTTTCTTTAGTTATCACCATTGATTGTACATACATGACAAATCGCCATAATATGTCATTGTTTTAGATAGTAGAGATAACCTCGAGCGGTTGTTCATTTGTAATTGCATTTTATTTTTATAAAAAGATAAACAAGAGAACTATAGTTGGGCTTTGGGTTAGTTGAAAATGTTATTTGATCTATTTATATGCCCCATTGTCTTTATCACCGACTGATGAGCGCATTATTTTGCATATTTTATATCAAAATTTATACTTATTTAGTCCCATTTTACTTTATTTAATAAGTTCTTAGGATCAATTTGTTAAAAAAGAAAAAAAGGCAAGAAAAGTTGAATTCACATTCAAAATGGTAATTTTAAGTAAAAAAATGTGCACTTCGATAATTTATAATTTTATTGTGCTAATTTTTGAAAAACGATGCCTAGTGAAAATTTTGTAGGTAATGATGGAATTTGGTTCAAATTGACGATCAACTCGATAAAAGCACCAAAAATGATTTTTACGGTCATTCGAAAAAAGTTGTTTCTAAGTCGGAGATTTTTATTCTTCAATTTGGAAGAAAATCGACGTGCATGTTTAGCAAGAAAATATAAGAGTCCTTGAAACACCTCGACCCGGGTTTGGATCACCGTTGGCTCAACCCGCACCAAGTCAATCAGTTAAGGGGGGAGGGGGAAAGTCTAATTTTTATCACTTAAGAAAAACCCTTTTAATGTACCATTTATTAATGATTAATTTACCGTATTTACGTTGGAAAAGAGTGACCACTTTAAATAATTAAGTCAACTTATAAGATTTATTTATAAAAAAACTACTTAATCCACATGTAAATTAAATAATAATTAAACCATATTCATCCCTATCTTATTATAGACCATAGCCAAAGGCCCGAATAAATTGTTTAAAAATGCCCAAGTTCATCAAAGTTCCAAACCATGATTTTACAAAATGACAGAGCACTAACGGCGTTGATTGCCCTCTGGGGTCTTACCCATGTCCTTACTGGAGGTACTTTGGGTGGGGGTAGGGGTAGGGGTGGGGTTTTCAACATAACAGGCAGGGGTGAACGAATGCTCAGCAGGGTAGGTAATACTAAGCTATATGTTATTTACAAATATTATACATATAACCTGTATTTTAATCAATTTCGAAAACCTTTAACAATTTAGCTAGTATTAATGCAACTACTATGCAATGCACCCGAGCGATGAGCTCATACTCACACTTAACCATTTCACACCACCTTTTACCGGGTTTAGATACTAATTGATCATATTTGTATACTTTAATCTCCTTTTATCATATTTAATTAGGTTGTTACTTATTCAGTTTTTAGCACAACTAATATAATTTCCATTTTTCATTATCTTTTCTCAGAATCTTTCAATGAGTGAATACTTTAACGGGATCCATACCTCCAATTATGCTACCATATACTCTAGCCAGTTAATTTGAATCGTTCACCCCAGGGCTTCGGGCACTCCTTAATTCTTCCGGTGTCATCCGAGTCCATTTTAATGTGTGTTAACATTTTAGTTAATATCCACATATTCCATCATTAGATCGTTTTATCATCTTACGATTCATATTATCATTTCACTTTGCCAACATGATATTTTATCCACTTTTTCCCCTTTTACCCAAAATTGACCGACGAGGTCTAGCGAGGAGTCCAACCACTAGGACCCTCAAATTTGTCCAAACCATCATTTTACCCTTTCTTTCATAATAACTTTGTGAAAAATAGTATTGATTCATCATGGCACTAAAAAACAACTTTTCCTTTCCAAACATCCTTTCTACGATTTTATGTCAAAAATCATGTTTATCATTTTATGTTTACCACATGAATACATTTAATCATCCATGACCATTTTTAAACAAATGTCCATAATCTTGCCCTATTATTAAATGTGACATCAATTATCATTTTTATTCCTTCTAACAATATTTATGAGACATTTTTGGGGCTATTTTTAGTCATTTTATCATTTCTTCGTAAAAGCTATTTCAACATGATTTATCAAGTCAAAAATACCATTTCCATCTTAATACATTATTCTACACATGTTAAAGAGGAATTTAAGCCTAGAAATTCCTCAAACCGCACTTAAACAAGATAATAATAATGGGTTTATATTTTTCATGATTTCTTCCATATTTTAATGTTAAAAATACTATTTTATTCATAAAATACCCATATAGGGTTTGTATCCTTTAAAAATACATTCTTTCAAGACTTGAATATTTTAGCATATATCAATATTTTTGGCATTTTATCATCTCTAACATGCATTCTACCCACTTCTTTCATAGATATAACCTTGAAACTATAGGACAAGGAAAATCGTACCTTATGATTTGAAGAGGAGACAACTAAAAGGATGAATATGGAAGTTACTAGATCCCAAGACTCCCAAATGCTCTTCAAAATAACTCCAAAGTACTTCCTATAAGCTTAACTCTACCCACTTCCTTCCTTGATTAGAGCTTTAATCGTGAAGAACAAGATTCAAAATGGTGTATAATGGTGTTTAGAGGTGGTGGCAAGGTGTGACTATGGTGGAAAATTCTTGGTAAGAAGATGCGTCTATAGAGCTTAGAGAGAGAGAGAGAGAGAATGTTGATAAAAATTTATGGGGGAAGAACCTCCCCAACTCTTTCTTCTTATAACCTTAAGAAACCTCACAAAATGATTTAGAAACTCACCCCACACATGAAATACACGTTGTCTATATTATGGGCTCACCAGATGTCAACGTGTCATCAATCCAATAGACCAAAATGTGATAGCACACAAGGGTATCCCGATCTGACCAAATTCAAGCCCGATCGTTTGAACGATCTTTAAGTCTTGTTCGAACGAGACTGAAATTCATTCGAATGAAATTTCTAATGAGAGGTTCTAACGAGATCTTAGTTCACGTGGGATAAGGCCAAAACTCAAGTCGTTAGAGGCCTCGTTCCAATTCGTTTGAACGGCTCGTTCGACTGAGAATGGCCCTCATTCGAACGACCTCTGATTTTCTTAAAATAAACTTTGAATTACAAAAAATTTGATTTGACAAGCATGAAGGCTAAGGTGGTGATTAAATCTAAATATTCTTTCATAAATACAACTTGTACAATGGAGTAGATAAATTGAGGGCACGGGTATTATAGTTCTCGAGTGGGGGGAAATTAAGTCCCTTATTCTGATACGAAGACTAAAGAGGCGGAGCGATCGGTTCCAACACTATTCGACCAATTAAAGATAATTTTACCCCAACTCAAACCCTTCATCCCTTACCCTATAAAAAGGAACCCTGGGCTCACAATTTCAGGGAACAATTTTTTGGGTGATTGTATTCAATTTGAGAGCCAAGTTTTTATCATTTTTTAGAGGATTGGAGATTATTGTGAGACAACTTATTGTAAGTTTGATCTATAAATGAAAATTTCTACTCAATCTTGCAATTTATTTTTTTCCTTGATTAGGATAGTTTAATTATTATATTAGGATTATGGTGAAGTTTATCATAGTTTTCTAATATTGTAACGTTAATTTAATTATTATTTATTCCCTACTCATTTTAATTGTTATCAAAAAATCAGTGTTCATTTTAAAATGATACGAGAGTGTGTTTTAAAAGCTTCAAAATTGTTTTGTCAAATCAAGTTTTGAGATTTAAAACTAGTATTTTTTAATGGATCATGCTTGCACTTTGATTGTTTTAATACTCCATGCTTAAATACATTTGCGAACTTTAAAACTTATATTTTCTAAGGGATTAAAATAGTTTTGCCGTATATTGAAGAAATTAATAAAATTTCGAACATAGCCATCATATTTTCCAAATTAAACGCGACTAGAGTCGGTTTATTTTGAGTTACAAAAAGGGAATGACAACGTTTAATTAGTGTGCAATGTTAGTTACGTAACAAATCTACCTCGAATCCTAATTATTTCATGTTGTTTACAACATTCGTGTGTTGCTCTCATTCGTTGTAGTTGTTTTATTTAGTTTAGTTTATAATTCTTGTTTACCCCATTTAGTCTAGTTGAATAATTGAGATTATTTTAAAAGTTAAAATTGAAAAATCTCCAAGGATTCATCCCTTACTTACACTCGCTATTTTATAATAGCATGTTCACTTGTGGTATTTTATAAATTGACCTTGAATATGTGTGCATGATGGCATTTCGGGTGGTGTTCCCTGGGGATAAATACATTTTGTGCACTTTTCACATTTCCCACATTGTGGAAAGACATGCTCGAAAAGAGATTCACGATTTAGATTTGTTAAAATCATTCTTGTCAGATTGGGTTGCATTGGTTAAATCCCAAATGGACCAAGATTTTAACGAAGCTTGGTTATTATTCAATTTCGATTGGGTAGCCAGTCCCAATATATTGAAGTACTTCGCATATACATGGTGCAACTTGAAGGAGACCTTTGTTCATGCATGGACAAATGTGATTAAACATCATGGTAACTGAATAACACCTGATGTGAAGGTTCACGTGGAAAACTAAAGAACCAATTAGATAACTCTATGTAGAGTGGGGTTAAAGAAATTAACCACTAATACTCTAATAAAATTACCCCACAGATTTGATCATATATTTATTTATGATTTATCATGTTTTACTACAATTAAGACCCTACACGGGTTGAGATATTATTACGCGCTATTTAATATACCGCGTATATCGCGAGTTTGACGAATTAAACTAGACAATGCTCTAGTAGTAATTTAAATTAATTATTTGCAATACCACCACATATATTGTGACAAGTGGCGCCATAAATATTGGACCTTTGGCTCCACAAAAAATGTGACAAGTGTCAAGTCCACTTGGCCACCTTTTCTATAAAAAGAGGGCTTTCCCCTTATTTGAATGGATGAGGGTCTTGGGGGAAAGGTAAGGAGAGCAAATCTAACTCTTCTCCCCCTACGAACCTCTTAAACTCCATCACGGGTTTGATAGTTACGAGCGGATTTTTATAGATTCATCATAAGTTTTATGTATTTTACATGGTATATGGGCGTTTGGATGCGGCTAGCCAAATTTGGCACCCCCCGCACACCAAAAAAACCAAAACCATACAAAAATCGAGTTTTTCAGCGTATCGTACGGACCCTCTAACTACACAGACTTTGATTACTTAAAGAGACGAATACATAGGCGCAATAACATTGCTCAAGTCTAAAGCATGTTCAATGCGGTGCTTCCCCAAATCTGCAATGACTCCGCTGGGGAGGTATTCCCGATTCCGGTTGTGTAACGCCTCATGCGCATACGAAAAGTTCGGTGAAAGTGGAACATTTTCTACAAAGATAAGTATTATTACATATACTCTGTATTCATGAGGTTAAATATGCTATGTATCCTTTTTATGATGAATATCATAAATCATATTTGTTAGAATACACATAAAATCTGTTAGTATTTATCTTTAACCTGAATATTTGAAATATTCAGATAAAAAAATGCACGCATGAATGATTCTGCTGAAAAAATTATTATTGTTACTTTTTAGCATTAGTTTGGTTAAAAAGTTTTTTTCCTAGCCATAATATTAGCCACGTAAATAAAGGTATTATTTGTTTGTTTATAGTCCACGCAAAAATTTTGTCCAGATGTTAGAAGTTTGCGTATGTCATTACACTCTATTGTGAATTCCAATCAAGTGTCTCCTTATATAAATATTGTACCCTTGCACTAAGAGTCGAAAGCTATCTGATAATACATGCTTTTATCATATCTAAAAAAATAATAAAAGGGGTCATTATTGTAGACTATACGTTACACCCTACCTATCATATCTAAAAGTAAAAGAAAGAAAATAGGGCATACCTTTATATCTTACTTTCTGCTAAAAGTAATGACTTCCATACAATAGCCGAAAGTTTGCTGACAAAGTATGCTTTTGATAACTAAAGAGATCTTTAGAATCCACTTAATAATATCTCAACATGTGTAAGGTTTGAATTGTATTAAAACTTGATAAATCATAAATCAATATTTGATCAAGTATGTGGGGTAAGTTCTTATGATCAATAGATGGTCAAATCTGCACTCACATCTTACACTGTCAACAAGCTATTGTCTCTATGTGGGATGGTATGCACAATATCCTAACATTGTAGACATCGAAGATTTAAGACTTTGAAGGTTCCTTGTAAAAACAAAACACACACATAATATTATTTTGTTCACCGATCTCATTGATCAAGTTTCACATTATTTGATATACATAATCCTCAAGGATATAAAATAAGGTGAAAATATTGGTATGGATCATAAATCATGTGACCATGTCTTTCGCAATGTTCATGGTCTACCTTGTTATCACGAGTTGGTCATGTACCAAAAGATGGTCAGGTCATACTATGGAGAGAACTGGATGATCATAAGAAAAAAGCAACTATGATCCCCGATTTACCTAAGTATCATCTAGTTGACTATGAGCCCGAAATGATGTTATTCAAAGAACGGTGGAGGAAATCAATCAAGGAAGAGGTCCATATCCTCACTATAATTAAGAACAACATTTGTGAAGTCCATATCCTACTTGTGAATTCATTGAAAGTCACAACAAAAAGGAAGTGGTTGAAATTCTTACCTAAAAGGAATCAAATTATGGAGTATATATATATATAACTTATGTATGTCACAAGCTTAAACAATGATGTCATCAAGATGAATTTTCTGTACATTTCCTATTTTACCCCTCAAATATTTGATTTCCCCTTCTTTTTCACTTATTAAATTTACATTTCAATTCAAAATTAGGGGTACGATGGTCATAATCCGTTCAGAAGTTTTTTGACACGCTTTCATTTCTCACACAAACCTCTCACTCTCCCGTCATCTCATCAGTAAGCCAAAAAAAACCTATCTCATCTCACTCACTCATCCTCTCCCCCACACTAACCTCGAGCCATGTACTCTACAAACCCTCTGCCCCTCTACCGTCCCCTCTCCCCTCCGTCGCTCCTCATCACAGTCCCCCTGTGACCCGCAACTAATCAACCTCTCCTCCAGCCATTCCTCCCTTCTATCAATAGGTATAAATTAGGGTTTACACCATTTTTGGTGGTTTTGAGTTATTTATTCTCTTTCCATTAGAGTTTTTTTGTTGTTTACTTTTGTAGATGTGAATCGAACGTATTCTCCTCATTTTATTGTTCCTTTATTCTTTATTTGGTTTTTATGGGTCTATATACACTAATGATTTGAGATTTGGTTTCCCATGATTTCAGATTTACGATTACAAAGGTTAGATATATCTTCTTCAGCTTTATGATTTATCCCCACGATGTTAGATTTATGATTTGGGTTTTGATATGTAAATTTGTTCTAGCTTTGTATATGTTTGAAAAAGGTATTTTTTATTCTATTATATACTTTGATTTTTGTATTATTGAGATTTAATGAATGTATTGTGGGATTCAAAATGGATTGAAGAGTTAGTATATCTATTTTAGCAAAGTGGATTGAAGAGTTAGTATTTATATATAAAAGGGTTCATAAAACTCTTTCCTCTTAGTTTATTGAAGATTTTTATGTTGAAAAATTAAATAATGGACATAGACTCTAATTTCTTAATTTTGTTACTTTTAACTTTTGTCAAGTTTCATTTTTTGGGGGGAATATTCTTAAACTCTATTTTTTATTGCCAATATTGTTATGCTTTTAGAAAGGAGAAATCCTATTGATTAGAATTTGGAGATGTTAGAAATCTACTTGTCACTAATTTTATTGTTGCTTTTTTTTATAGTTTTTATGCTCTATTTTGCAGATCGACCCCTAACTCTACTATGCGAATTTGAAATTTTTTATGCTATGTTTTATTTATGGTTCTTCTATTTTAACATTATGATAGTTAGTTTAGAATTTTTGGTATATTTTTTATGATTTGCTTGAAAAGAGTCATTTCCATGATTTTTTGCTTTCATTATTAATGGTTTCATCCTTTTGAAATTTCAGTCACCAATGGTCCAATTTTGTAATGGTTGATCAGCCCCTACAGTTGATCAGGAAGTGAAACGACCCTTAAAGGTATATTTTAGTTCTTGTACTAATTTTTGTTTGTAATGTATTTGTTTGGTTCATCATTACATGGTTCGTCATTACGTGATCATGATCCAGTTTTAGTTTTATGTTTTGGCACGTTTAAGGTCGAGAGCTTATTTTGATTCATTACATTTTAGTCTTTTAATTATATCTTAACTGTTATTGTTCACAGGTATATACTCCTATTGTTCAAATGTGAACCCGAGCATAGGTATGTGTTAAAATTAATTCATTTGAGTAGTTTAAATAACGTTTTTTGAACTTATCCATCCACCATTCAAGGTATCCTCTCATAAGAAATTTAACCACATATAATGTCCAAGTATGAACCATTATGTATTCTATCACAAATTCATACTTCGATGAGGTTTTCATACTCATCGTGTTTTATTGTGTGGTACTCATATAGTTAAAGAAAATGATATTGGACTTGGTTTAGTATTTAGCTTTTATGTAGGAATTTTTAAACTTGGCAAAAAATAAGAGTTCTATATGGATTGTTTATTTATATGTTCTTACATAGATGGTTGATTTATATCGCAACATACAGTGGATTCTTCTACATTTGATGAAGAATTGACCCAATGGATGAGGATGTACCTACGAAGAATGAGGAAGAGGAGTTCAACACCGGACACGTGAGAGCTTTTGATAGGCATTGCAACTGGGAAAGGCAAGAAGAGAGCTTTTATCATGTAAGGTCGACTTAACCGTATGCCTATTTTTTATACTTTTATCAGCTTATTGTTACTTGGGATTTGAATGAATGCCTATTTTTAATGCTTTTATCAGCATATTATAACCATTTTTACGACTTTTATTTCTTTGGAATTTTAATATAGCTTTCAATTGGTTCTTGATATTTAAAATACTTACTCAATTTGTGACATAGAACTTAGGAGGATTCATGTATTTGTTTACGAAAATATTTTCACACTTCATGTCCGTGAACTAATATGTCACGAGATGTTTGGTTTTAGCAGTTTTCCTATATATTATTGAATTCGAAGCTTATGTTCCATGGGTTTATCGTATGTCTTCAATTACGCTTCATTTGTGATATTATAGCGATGAGTTACAACATGATTGGGGATTATTTATCGTATGACTTCAATTATATGTCCTTAAGCCAGGTTGTGTGTATTATAGCGATGTTACTATATGTTTTGTGATTTTTCTATGTGATTTGGCTGTGATTTTGTATCAGATTTTGGAGGCCAAATCTCGATCAAATTTGATTTCGGAGGCCGACTCTCGGTCAAATCAGGTATACTCTCTCTTAATTTTGTGGTGCAATATTCTTCTCTTACTTTTGATTTATATATGTCGGATCTGAGTTCTTTTCTTACTTTGGAGGTATGGCATATCTCTTAATTTTTGTTCCCTTTTCTGCCCTTGAACTGATTTTTTTAGAGGTTAGGCTTTCAATTTTTTTAGAGGTCTAGCAACTGTTGAGGGTCCTTTTTGTAGGTTTTATTTTTAGATTGGGGTTTCAAAAGATCTTAATTGTTTATGTCATCCACCAAACCTATCACATCATTATCCCTCTAATTCACGTGTTTAGTATAAGCGTGTGCATATGGAACTAGATGTCTCATAAATCAATAGCCATTTTATTGTAATCCTATAGCTACCTACGTGTTTGACAAAATGTCCACTTGAACTCCTAGATTTATTTTTTCTATGTCCTATGTGTGATTTATATGTCCTATATGTGATTTCTTAGTTTGTATTGATGTTGTTTAGACTTTGGAATGAGCGTTGTTTAGACATAATTTGTATATTATGATCATTTGGATTTTGGAGTTTGAATTGTACCCATCATTTAGAAATGAACATGATCCATTTCAAACATTCCCGAGTATTGTGCATTATGCAATAAATTAGGTTATACTCAAGACCATTGAATTATTTCTAAACTAGGTATCAACAAGTTGGAGGTTAACAAAAAGGTGTTGGACAAAAAGGTGTTGATCATGACAAGATGCAGGGTGTTTTTTTCCGTTTCATGTTGTTCGGGTTTGATATATATATGGGAAATCTAGGTATCATTATTCTTCTCTGACTAAAATTTGGTTATAATTCAGTTTCTCTACTATTTAAAACACATTGCATCTCATTGCCCCTTATAATTTGTTGTTCAAGTTCACATTTGATATTATATTTGTCAATAAGGTTGGAGAAAACTCAACTATAGATATATTTGAAAGTGAAAGTGAAAAAGGTTGATCAACAATTTGGGGAAAAATATGCACCAATTTGGGGAAAAAACTTACTGAAGAAATTGAAAAATATGTTTGACTTAAAGGTTTGTGGGGGGAGGACTCATTGTGAAGCAGATCCTAGATTTGTAGCATCTAACTCAGAGTTCAGTTAAGCCCATATCAGCTCCTAACATGGTCAATAAGGTCTAAATGATTTGGGTTATCTATATTTGTTAGTCATACGAGGATGCGATGGCTAAGTTTCATTATGTGTTGTTTCATTTTGAGTCGAAGCGTTGGGTTTCATTTTTAACTAAGTTTAAGTATTTGTATTTGTGGTGTTGTTGATTTAATCCCCTGTTCTTGATTCTGGATGTTCACGTTGCAAAGTCACAACTTTAATTTATGGTCTATTGACAAGTTAGAAGTCCGAATTTTTTCTTTAAATATCTTTTTTAAGGCTTTAATATTGTTTACATTGGTACATTGAAAGTATATATATAGCGTTGTGACTATTTTAACATTTTTATGGTGTACAGAATAATGAATTATAGTGTACTTAGGTCTACTACTCTTTAAACATGCTAATTTCTTATGTTTTTTGTTCTCTTAATAGAGGATTTCATATTTATTTAAATTGATTTTAGGTATATACATATGATATTTATTCGTCACTCTGTGTTGACAGTAGATACGAAGTGGCATTATAATTGTGTACTAATGTGTGACAACCCGCGATCCGAGATAAGGGGTGGCCAGCCCGATACTCAAACATAACAGGAATCATGGATGGGTATCATTCTCAGCATCATAAAAAATAAACTGAGTATACGGGAAAACCACCAAATAAATCAGAAAACGGGTTGCCAAAAAGTTTATAAATTTGAAACTAGTAAAAATTTTAATTAAACAACCCAATCTGACAAACAAGTGGAAATCCAAAAGAGTATATATATTACAACTAAAAGGGATGAGCACAAAAGGACCGAATAAGCTGTCGGTCCACAGCTACATACCACAGTACAACAGTTTAATATCTACATAATACATTCATTAATCAAATATACGATCATATCTAAAACACAAAGGTGAAGGCGTCTAATTCAACATCCTGTAATGATCGGCAAAATCTTACAGCTCGTCAAAAGCGAAGGAATGGAATATCAAAACGGGCGTCCTTGAAGAGGAGCACCTGAGCGGATACAATCATGTACACAACAAGGGAAATGAACCGGTCAGGGCCGAGTTTTACATGATCACCAGAAGAATAAAAAGCAATGATAGAAATAAACAGTTATGCATGAATGACAAGGATGATAATATGGAAAGTGAACTAGCATATTAAACTACAATTACAATTGATAATTAAAAGTAAATAACTTCAATTAAAACATTTACTTCATTAATCCGATTACCATTTCCTTCTTACATTCCTTATTAGGAGTAAGATCATTCATTCGGTTTAATCAAGAAGATAAAATTTCTCTTCATTAATTAAAGCTTTCCATCATTTATCATCACTTCCATTTTTATCTTTTCCATTCCTTAATAGGAATTCAAATTATATCAAGTGCTCTTTATGGCACATATCTTATTCACATGCTCTTTATGGCACGTATCCATGCTCTTTATGGCATATATATATCCATAAAGTCCCACTTGATGCAGAAAAGTTATATTCTTATACATATAACGTTTCTAAGATCGCCCCTCCGAGTTTCCCCACTGGGTGCGCCTCTAAATAACTATCATCTTCCAGGGCCTATCACATACAAGACAACCTGGGCTCATAACGCAACGTCGGGAAGCGGCCATATGCCTTTGGGGTAGTCAAGACCACACCCAGAATCTCCTACCCATCACAGAAAAATACATATATATATATAAAACAGCTCTCATATGGCCTAGGACTATATCCGCCTTGCGTTAATTTGTCAGGGGGCATCACCTCGCGTGCGGACTTCCCTTATGATAGTATTTAGAGAGGTGTGTATCAGTAAATTAACATTTACATTTTTAAATCTCATTTTCATTTTCAATATTCATTACTAATTTCCATTTCCATTATCCATGTGTTTGGTTCATTTTATTCGAACCTATCATCTTTAAACAATTTGGGTTCATTTTCTTTGAACCTATTCTCATTAAACATTTGGGTTCATTTTATTTCGAACCTAATCTCATTGCATATCATCATTAGTATTCCTCAAGTTTCAAGTTCTGATTTAGTTTCCAAACAATCGTTGTGATTCTACATTTCCCAAAGTTCATATAACTTCGATAGGACCCTAAATCTCCAAGCATGGGCATTTAACTTCCTAACTTCTAAAAGTTTGAATAAAAGAAGTAATGCCTTAACATTACTTTAAACCTCCCCGGGATAAACCCCAGATGAACCCATTCTAGTCTAGGGTGACGACCAACTCAAATACTACTCTAGGACACTATATTTACTTCATACAAGAGAACTCCTAGGTCCTAAACCTAAAGTAGAAAGGTTAAAATTTGAAAAGGAAAAATCAAAAGAAAAATTACAGGATTTCCGAATCGATTCGGACTAGCCGAATCGATTTGGGTTCATGAAGGCGAATCGATTCGGACAACCCAGGCTTGCAAGCTGTCTCTCAGCGAATCGATTCGTCCAGGCCAAATCGATTCGGTTCTGCAGAAATTCTAAGTTTTGGTAATGGAGTCTTAGACTCCAAATTCTTCCAACTCAAAACCACCCAACCCAACCTCAATTACTTCAACTTATACATCATAAATGTATATAACTACCATCTTCAACAACAATTATCATCCAAATCAACATCTAAGGGTTAATACCCAAATAATCTAACAAAACCCTAACTAAACTAAATCAAAACAATTCACAATTATCAATGCTAATTAGTCCACTTAAATCATATAATAGCAAGTAGGTAACTTGCCTTGATCTTGCAAATGCAGATTTGATTTGGTGTAGGCAACAATCCAAGCTCCAATCTCTCTTCTCTCCACAAGTTCTCTTCCTCTCTCTTTTTCTCTCTAGGTTAACAATTTGGTCTTAAGAGGAATAGTAAGTCTTAGCAAGACTAAATTGGGCCATTAGTCTAAAATGCCCAAATCTAATGACTAATACGCGATATAATGCTACGCAACTACACATTTAAGCTATAACCAGTCAAAAGTGCCAGAAATGCCAAAATGCAATATGGCACTTATTTTGACTGTCTCGCACCTACTGGGACTAACTACACCCTCCAAATTATCATTTTGGAATTTTATAACTCATTTTAAGTTCCAGTTTCATATTAAACCAAAATGTCACTTTAATTCTTATGACACTATAATTTACCACATGGATATTTTTACCTACTCATCGGTTAATCATACAATATTTTAGTAAATATTAACCTTTTCCCATTAATTTAATATTTACCCCACATCCATCATTTTATAATTAATTACTACATATTGTAAATAAATATAAAATAGGCTATCAAACGTGAGGGTTATTACATAATGATCAGTTTCAGTTATAACTTATAATGGTATTATTATTATGTGAAGGGGAGTTTGAATTCTTATGTTGGTTTGTCCTAAATATATCATTTTCACAGTAAAATGGCTAAGCATGCCAGGTTTCGTCCATTCTAAGGCTAACATGGGAGTATCAATCTCAAAAAACCACCCATGCAGTTAATAGATTTATTAGCATGATACTAAAATTTAATTAGATAGATTAATCATTCTTAAATCAAAAATATAAAAAAATTATATTAGATGTACCTTAGCATTGTAACAACATATTACCGATGCGGAGACAATTTCATTTACATTCTGTTTTTCAATGATTGTAGTTTTCAGATTTACAGCTGTAACAACCACATGAGGAATCTCAACAGTATTCTTGGAGGAAATTGAAACGTGTATGCCCTAAATGAAAGTAATAGTCTGTCCCAAAGGTATCTTCTGGAACAGCATATACCCTAAATGAAAACAGTCGGAACCTTTGGTTGCACCACTATCCGTGAATTCCACAATTATTGGGTAATTTGTATTTTATGATTACATTTTGTATTATGAGATATTGGGCATATGCTTTTTAAATAGAATCTCCATTTTATCCATAGATTTCATTTACTCTACTAACTTTGGTTTCGTTTTTTGAGTCAGAAATAGTATACTTATTTACAACTTCTAGCATATATATATATATATTCCATGTAAAACTACTTCAATTCTAACCTAATTTGAATATATATATCCCATTTTTGAATGCATGATAGTTATGATGTGGCTGCGCACTTGGTATTTCTCTGCAGGTTTGCTATGGATTGACTTTCAAATCATGGGTTGTATGTGGATTCTAAGGGAAATTTCTTTTGCCGATGTTGTGAAGTCGAAGTCGAACGGTGAAATAGATGAGGATATGAAGCCTTATTTATAGCATATTAAATTTGTTATATGAACAATATGGTTTTGTAGATTACATCTTCGGTTCAAACTCTATGAAAAGAGAAAATTCTTCCAAAGTTCGCATTTTCTAAACTGATTTGGTGAGAACAACACAGATGTGGTGAGAACCGCACTTTTCATCACATCACTTTTATTAATTTTGGGGCAATGGATTGCCGTTCTTCTCTCATTTTGACTAATTTTTACATCTGGAATCGCAAGTATACCTGTTGTTTATATTTGGTCAGTACATATGTATGGATATTTCATATTTGGTCGTGATGAATTGCGATCGAGTGAAATCAATGTGTATATGAAGCTATCATACATGCTTTCCAGTTTGGACATCGCCACGTGTTTTAACCTAGGGATAATCCCACTAATCTACTCCACCACACTAACGTTGGGGAGATAATCAATGCACAAGATGGTATATATTTCAATGCACAATATGGAGTCTATTTCAATGCACAAGATGGTGTTTATTTTAGTTGATCGTATGGTCTGTTCACACAATTTCACCATCACTGGATTGAGAAATGGTTAAATAGGAGTACTATTTTAGTTGATCGTATAGTTAAAATATGTTATTAAATTTCCCACATGCCTATCATTCTATTTGAATTTACAATGGATATGATCAGGCATGAAGGGTAAAAATAGGGGTATGGCATCTATGCTTTTCTAAATGACAAATCAAGATGTGGTGTTTCAGATGGTGGCACTCTTAAAACTTATGTACCCCCACTAATCGATGCAGTAGTTAGAGCAGTTCAGGCTCCTATAAAAATAGCAGATATGTACACCCACTATCCGTTCAGTCCCCGGAGATATCTACAGAACTGAAGAAGCCAAAGTCACCGGCGATGGCACCAGATATGGCTCCAAAAGTGTCACTTCCTCTTCTGATATATAACTTCAAAGAAGGTACGACATGGTTTGAATTACATATGAAATGGTTTGAATTAAAATTCAGAAAAAATAATCTAATTCTGATATGAATTAGACACAGTTGATATCTTTATCCAGATACACAATCTAATTTCGATTTGAATTTCATAAAAAATAATCGCATTTCCTGTGATATCTTTATCTAGATACACACAGACATAGTTGCTTCATTTCATTAAACACATAAACACAGTTCTTAGTTCTCGATTCTTCTGGATACTCGAATTATGCAGCTCTCAAGAGCATTTTGTATCTCAAGAATCATTTATCCAAGTTTTTCATGGAGAAAGGAATCTACAATCATATTCTTAAGCCCGCCTCGGTTAAGCATCCAACCTATGTTCCAAAAGCTAACACCCATTTATTGGTATGCGTGAGCACTGCTAATTTCAGCCAATATAAATGCTATATTATTACATTTTTCCATGATTTTGGACATTTTTTTAGGTTCATTAGTCATATTTGTTAAGTGATAGTTGAGGTAGGAAACATACATGAAGAACTCTGATGGTGCATTGTGTTGCATTTCCCTATTTTACGGTTACTCTGTCGTCATACACATTTCTTAACAGGGGTTATTATTGCTTCTTTTCTCAGGTGCAAGATAAAATGACATGATGCCGTCCACACTTCATAGCTCTCCGGTGCGCAACCACTATTTCCTATTCAGTTATGATATGTTCAACCGCTGTTTCCTGTTCAGTTCATAGGTTCAGCTGTAACGATTTTCCTGATGTCATTTCCAAACTATGCGGTATCCTTATATATGGTTGAAGTGCACTAAAATACACTTGGAAAATGTGTTTTTTATATAAATTGGCCTACAAATGATTTGTTTCTAAATGCTTTTATAAAAAAGATGATGTTAATGAACAGTAGACTAGAGTAGATCTCAGAAGATATGACTAAGCACATATAGGCTATTGACACAACACCCAACGTGTTTCAGACACAACTAATGTGCGTTCTTAGAAAATATAATTTTACAAAAAGATTCTATTATATATTTTTACTCGAGTTGCTTGGTGCTACTGTTTCAGATTTACAACACATAGGAATGTTCTCTGTTGAATTATGATTTATTTTATTTCTGGCTATAATGTACATTGCGAGATATTTGGTTTACACGGTCTGATGCTTGGAAACACTTCAGAGAGGTTAACACTGAATATCACTCACTGGGTTTTTCTTGGAGTTTATGTTGAAATTTCCACTACTAGATTCTTCTTCTTTGACAACCCCTAAGTCTTTACATGTTGAACTGTATCTTCAATCTTGAATTAGTATATTCAGTGTCGGATTTTTTACTATATTAGATTGGAGATTGAAACATATTTATTTCTTATTGTTTGTTTTAGGATGTTTAAACATTGGTAATTTCATGAAGACATGGATTATAAGGCATTTTTATTTGTGCCCCTACATGGTGAATGAATTGTGAGTGAAGGAATATTTAGAATTGATAATCATGTCAACACTTCATCTCTAAAATAAGTATTTATTCATTTTTCAATTACGTTTCTTGGACCATAAATACATAGATGTTCATTGTTTCATTAAGTTTCGAGTTCGGCTTTAAGAGTTAACAATATCTTTTGCATTTAGTCCCCACTTTTGTTCTTGCAATATGCATCTATTTATTTTGGAAAAACTATGTACCTTGATTTATCATGTGCGAGTAGGGCTCACGCAATGGGATTATTAGAAATTCGAAATACATGAAAGACTTAATCTTTCAACCTCTCCTACCCACTACCTAGAAATTATGGCGTTGCCATTGGGCTATGAAACTCAGTTTGACGGATTGCTTTGGAGTTGTCACCCATAAACTCTTTCAGTGCCAATCTGGGCATGCAACAACAAATTTATAAAAGGTATTTAATGTTTTTCTTCCTATTTATTAATCCTTGGCATTTTTACTTAATATGAATTTCACATAACGATAATAATCATTATTGTTATTATTTCTTTGTAGTTCGTGCTTGAGGAGTTGATCGACTGACCAAAAGTGTCGTTGTGCAGTAGATCCCGTTGTATGGACATTGGCGCCATTATATAAAATATGGTGAAAATGAGATCTTTAATGGGATGGAAGATAGGAAACATATAGATCGAGCATTTGCCATATCTCTTTTTTCTTCAAAAGTGTTTCCATAAATCAAGATGATGTATGTTGGTAATATTGAGAACTTATTTATTTCTTTTGTAAAATATTTATTTTAGCTGGATGCATTCTATACAATGTTGTTTGGCCATTACAAAATGAGAAAACAACTAGAAATGGGTACTCCATATTATATTTGAATTACAAACTATTAGTTTTGTTGTTGATGTATTTTTTATTTCTCATACATAGCGGATAATCCTATAAACAAAGGAAATTTTGCCCAAAATTTTTAAATTGGTTACGATTATTTATTTATATAAAAACATAAGACTTAAATTATACATGACTTGATATTTTGAAAAAAAATCTTCATGCCTTCAGTAAAAGGCCAATACGCTTAACTCTAGGATCTTGAATAGGCGGATGTTGGCTTGCTTACCACCATATATGAAGAGTTTGCTCCCGTGTCTCGAAACCCATACCAACCATAGCTTTGGCGAGGGGGCTTGCCATCGCACCAAGGCACCACTTTATGCTTTTCAAAATTATCAGCGTGCATTCAGGCACGGGCATACCCTAGTATATATATATATATATATACTATTTGGGGCTATCATAACGAATCATGGAAGGTGATTCGGGATCTTCATCCCTAACAAAAGTTTTTAACCAATACATAACCTCGTTCGGGAAAGTATGCCAAATAAATATCAAAGTTTTGAGATCTACATCCCTAACAGAAGTTTTAACCAAACTCGATCTTAGGTTAATAACATGATTTGGGGCTACTATACCGAATATATATCAATGTTTTGGGATTTTCATCCCTAATAAAAGTTTTTAACTAAGTTCAATTTTTCCCATTTTCTGCCTAAGTTCAATATCTAACAATTTCAATTATGTACAACATAAGTATAAAGAAATACCATTGCTTCGCACAAATTTGGTGAGATGATCTTAAAATTTAATGAGTTGTGGGAATGCATTATTTTGCGAAATTGATTGCAAGTCCTGACATGCAACTCTAGGCGTGGTTCTATTAAAATCCATGTGAAGGAGTGCTTCCAGCCCACTGAATTCCTCAAAAATCCAATATTACAAAAAATGAAAATAATAATGCATATTATTAAGGATAGACAATATCTTGTAATAATGTTTATATTTACCTAAAATATGAATAGACAACCTCTCATCTGCCTAACCTTTGATTGATGCATAGGTCAAATCTATGTATAGGTGAGAAAGGATTATCATGCCTTAATCAAGATGACTCACCCTATTCAAGTCCTTCAGTACTTGGAAGTAATATATTAAGATCTTATTTTTTGTCTTATCAGGAAAGACGACACATCTAAGTATATAAAGTAAGTACACCCTTAGACATTAGTCTTATTGCTCGTTAGGGGCTTCACCAACTTTGGCCTTATCATTTAAAATGTTGATAATACAATTCAAATTCAAGACATATGTTTCCTTACACTCATGTTCAACATCCTCCTTATTAACTTCCAAACACTCCATCAACAAATTCGTCGATTGCAGTAGTTCCTACCCACCATCTTCTCCACAGATGGAATCACCAACTATAAGATTGTAGTAGTTCCTACCCCCCATCTTCTCCACAGATGGAATCACCAACTATAGGGGCATTTATAATACATGTGAAATCATCCATCATGATCATCATCTCTGCAAATTTCATATGAAAATTATTTTTCTCCAGCTTAAGGAGTGCAAGATCCTTTGTAACCCCGTACTCATCAGTTGTCGTGATCGCAATAAACTTTCTTTTACTCGATGGCTCAGTCTACTCATTCTTCAAATGACTACTAGTTGCTGGAATATTTGATGGGCTTGCCTTCTTATGTGCATCTCCACTTGTGAAGCCTCGGACCTTCTCCCTTGCAAGTTAGCACGTAACTCTTCCCAAGGTTTCCTCCTAGAATCAGTAATTGCCTTCCTCTTACTTCATGAATAACATTTTCTCGAATCCATACTTTAACCTGCAATTAAACAAACTAAAAAATTTATAATAATACAAAACAAATATTGCATACCAATCACATAAGTATTTATAATATCAAATTATTCTTTTAAAAATCATATAAGTATTTACAAACGCATATGATAATTACATATTATATAATTATTTACAAATACATATATAAGATGTTTACAAATCTTATAATATATGTATATATAAGCACATATAACTATTTACAAACATATATAAGTTTTTACAAAAACCTATAAATAAATCATTTCATTTAGTATATTTACAATGAATCAATGGTATCAATCCATCATACTAATAATGAAGCAAGGGGTGATTCGAAGATTGCCTATCGAGAATTAAAGGTTGATTCAAGCAATGTATAATGACTGTACTATTAATACTAAGGGATTAAGCCCCGAATGATGCCCTAACCAATTTTTTAAAAATAATGAACTCGGGGAACATATAAAAAATATGGGGTTTAATTCGGGGTTGGGATACTAAATCTACAGTGTACAAAGCTAGGGTTTTTTAAAAACATCATATGGTCTATTAGAATGATTTTGGGTTATTTTTTCTTGTTTCAAAGGTTTATAGGTTATTAACATGTCTCATTCCATAAATTTATTAGTAATTGTGCAAATTAAAACCCTAATGAACATTATAAACCCTAGATTAAATGTACATCTAGTGAGTACTTTTGAGATATTTTGCAGTTGATGGTAATATATGGGTTAAAATTTAAATTTTTTTAGTGTTTATCTTTATATCGTTTGAGGTTTAGGGAGATGAAGAGACAAGGAGGGAAAGTTTCAAAATGAGAAATTTTAACTGTATATACTATAAGGCTACCTTTGGTGGTATTATTAGTGTGAAATGAGTATTTGTCGTGGTAAGAAGTTATTTTAGCCTGGTAGTATTATGGAGTTATTTCTTGTTTCCCCTTAGTAACCAACTTTTTGGGTACCAGTTGAGTTTGGGGTACTTGTTTGTGAGTGAAGGAGTATGCTAATCTCGTTATATTCAGTTTCCTTATTTTACAACCATCAAAAGTATGATTGTCTTTACCACAATATGAGGATTGATAATTCGTTAAACAAATATCAAAACCACGATATGTATCATCTTTCTTATTACAAATGATACAAAACAATTCATTTTTAAAATTAGTCGGCATGACACTTTCAAAGGTATTATTTTTCTATTTTGGAAAAAGTGCAATGTACATTTTATTCATTTATTTGGTTTTCGCAAATAGTTTCTCCGTACATGTTCTCATGGTCTTTTTCATACCCAAGAGCTTCTTTGTTAGGTTCTTGTTTTTATTTTATAATGGAAAGCATTAGACTTTAACATCTATTTTTAATCTTCCCAAAACAATTTCTCATTACATTAACCTTTTTTGTTAGTTGAGAATTTTCCTTTTGTAAACAAGGACAATGTTGTCCTGTTTCATATTTTAAAATATGAAACTCTTATTTTATCCTTTTTCCCTTAAGAATGATTTTTTTTCATTTTTTTAGTTGAGTTTTCACTTGAAATGTAAAGATCTCTACTTTGTTTTTAAAGGCAATGTGGGCATCCAAAGAAATCATAGCATCTTTTTTAGTGAAAGTATTTATTATACCATAAATATAGGATATGGAATAGACCAATAGTATTATGACATCTGCCATTAGAAGGTGTTCAGCGTACATAATAAACTTGGTTGGCTAGGCTAATATGATCGTCTCAATGATAGTCCCGATCGGTGAGACAGCTAACCATCTTTAGATTATGCTATCAATAAGTTTCGTAAACGCACATGTGAGTCACGTGGTGGACTACGAGCAACCCCACTCACACCATTATGCACATGGATTACTCTACATGATTGTTCACCTTCTTAGTAGGCTGTAAACAACTCAAGATGACTCATCCCATTATATGTAAAAGGTGTATCTTCTTGATTTATAAAGGCACTACACATGTCCCACTACTCTCTCTCTCTCTCTCTTGGATAACTACCCATAAATAGCACTCAATCCCACTTGATAAGGGTTTCTGAGATTATTCTTACGGATATACACGAAACCCTAAAGAGAACCTTGAGAGCTTGTATCCATCTTCTAGGTGGCTTTTGCCCACTGAATTACATACAACCAACACTGCATTTGTGAATGTAGGCACCTCATTGAGCCGGACCACGTTAATCTTTCATTTCCATCTTTGCCTCTCATCCCTATAAATTTCATCCTACATTGGCAAGTTAGTAGAAATAAATTCTTTATTAGTTACTATTTATTATTGGCATTGAAAATGGATCGTTTCAATTATATGCTCTGATACTACTTGTTAGATACCTACAATTATATATTATGCGCTGATGCCAATTTGAAAAGTGTGATGATTGATGAGGCGCGAACTAAGTGTTCGTGTGAGGACACTATCATTGTTTTAGGTTTGCCGCCAACATACAAAAAACTAAACTATGACTACACTCAACAATGGAGTAAAGCGCCCAGTCCGGGTATCGAGAATCCTCAGAGAATGTCGTATAGATTGTAACGGAATTAATACTTCAAGAATAAAAGTGTAAAAGGTGTTAGGTGTAAAAAGGAAAGAAGGGAAAATAAGAAGTTAACTATGATAAATAAGAATAACAAAACGAGGGTAGGGTCACATCCCAGCCATGAGCTAAACACGCGTAATTATAATTTCAGTTCGAAAACATTTAATTGAGCATAGTCAATTAATTATAAACACCACGCATAATGAATTTAATCCAAAAATGCGAGATAAAACATTTAATAAAAAATGGTCACACGTGGATTAAATTCAGAATATCGCTTTAAACACTAACATTCTGTGACAAAGAAAGTTAAAGGCGTAATATTCCAACTTTAATACACGAGGTTTCAATTAAATGCAATTTTACCCAAAACCTAACTTTCGAAGCTCGACACCCATCATTGGCGGAGAAATGACCCAAACCCTTTAACTAGCCATAAGACATGAATAAACTAAGTAAAACAACTAATTAACAAGTGAAATAAGAAATTATAAACAAACAACTAATTAGAAAGCAAAAAAATGAAGAACAAAGAAATAAACCAAGGAAAGTGATAATAAATAGTAACTTACATAAATGGGTTTCACCCCAAAGAGAGAGGAGAGGGAAGATCCCCAAAAATCCCCTAAAAACTTAAGATAAACTAACCTAAAATGATGTAAAAAGACTCCCCCAACTTAATAAAATGTTTACATACAAATACCCCACCCAAAAACCCACTTAAAAAAAAGATTTGCAGACTTTTACTATTGCTGAATCGATTCGGTAGTCCTGGCAATGTTGATTCTGCTTCGATCCAATTCTGGGAAAAATAATGCATGGTCGGAACCTACGCGAAGATAACTCAATTATATACATGATTATTCTTTGAAACCCTCCAAGTTATGCAGTATGAAATTACCAAAATGCCCTTGAAGTAGAAGAAATTACCGAAACTTTACGAAAACGAGCATAACTTCCTCATTCAGGATCAGAATGACGCACGATAAATGGACATGAAAAGATATTATGATAATATAAATGTTGGTAACTTCATTCCATACAAAATAGTGAGTTTGAAAATACCAAAATGTCCTCGAAGTTTCCTTTTGCGATGAAACAATCCCGAAACTCAACCAAACTTCATGCTAAGCACTTTAATGGCTACAAAAGCTCAATTATACCTCGCAAAGCATATAAACATATATAAAAGAGGTTGTCTAGTTAATGAACATAAATATATTGATTAAGGTACCATAGGGGGATAAAATGCAAAAGTAGAAAGGCTAAATAAATGCAATATTCAAGAAGAATCAATGATGGTTCCCAAAAAATTAAGTTTTTAATTTCTTCAAATTAAATTATCTCCTCTTAAACAAGACTTCAATTCAAGTTCAAATTTATAAAAATCATGGTAAACATGAATTTTTCCAAATTAAACTTTTTCTTAAACTTACCAACCTACATTAATTAAGCACCAATTGCATCATTTTCTTGATTAAGCCAGTTTTATCATGTTAAACCTAAGCATGCATTTAGGTAATAATTTGAAAGATAAAGTACAAAACCACAATGCCTTGATGTATGAGGAAAACACACAACGAGAAAAACCTTGGACGACCCTACCATAAGTCCACTAAGTACAGATTTCATACAAGGACAAGATAGAAGACTTTCTCAATTACTCGATGCCGTCGCAAGACTTGACACCTTTCATTCCTTCGACCTCTGCCTAGTGATAACGCAGGAGTCAACCTATGTCTCGGAGTCCACTAATAGGGTACTTCTAGCATCACGCATACGGAGTCCATCGTATATACACCAACGAACATAGAATCCTCCATAAGAAATAATCTCATTGATATAGATAATGATAACCCGGTGCCAACACTTAATCTCAAACATATATTATGTAAAACTTGGATCATGAAACTATTTGGGTGTAAACTTGATTTTTGTTTTGAAAGTTAATCCATAAGTTTAGAACAAAAACATTCTTCAACTTTTCTAAAGGTTTTTCACTTTTTGAAGATGGAAAAGTCCCTGAAGAAACTAATCTCCCGCACTACATAAATGGTTGGGAAAAAGTAATGGGAAATTATGGAGAAAACAGCTTCAAAAAATGACTTTTTTTTAAAACTTTTCTGGTCATTCGAACGAGATAAGAACGAGAGTTCTAATAAGAAATAAGCATAAGCAAATAGGAAACTCGTTAGATGGTCATTCGAACGAATAAGGAATCTCGTCCGAACGACCTGGTAAAGTCGTTCTAATGACCTGGGCAAAATCAGATTATTTGTCTTGAAAAATATAAAGTCATTTTATAACATTTTAGCAAAAATTCTAACACCCACTAAAAATTTCTAAGTCTCAACATAAAATATGTATTCATACCTAAGAGATCCTTATAATGTTGATAACGAAAATGAGGCACGAAACTCGGCAAAAGATAAGATCTCTTCGACTGAGCCTCTACGTCTTCAATAAAAATGTCATAGGCTTGAAAGGCACAAATATAACTTCTATCCTATGACTCAAAAAGTTTTGTCCGGAATTAAACCAAAACATATAAGTTGACTCAATTAGAAATTTATCCTTACATGTCTTTCCCTTTGACTATTCCAGGACAAAACCAAAAATAAGAACCCTATGGGTCGTCAAGCTCGTCTAAAAGACTCAATCCCAACCCAAAAGAAAAAATCTGATGCTTGACCGACAAATATTCTAAGAAGCTTTGCTTGCATTAAAAAATTGCCGCATGATTGCAAACCTACACACTTAAACACACCATAAAACGCATAGAGAATATAATAATATAAATTTTATAAATAAATCCTCCCCCTTTGTCTATCAATGTCTACCGTCTCCCCTAAGTTAGAACTCCTGTATCTCCCAAATGAAAAGAGTTAGATACCATTTCTCCCCCTTTTTATTTCGGAATAGACAAAGATTAAGGTGTATAAAATAATTAATTTCACCCTAATTTAAACAAATTCTCCCCCTAAATGAAACAAAGGATAAGCATAACGAAAAAACAACTATATCATGCAATGGTGTAGAGTGATATAAGAATCAACGAAGCAACTTGGTGGCACAAGAGCACCTAATCCACATAAGGAACAGTATATATAAACTATGATGCAATAGCAAAATGATACCAACTAGCATGTACTAAGATAAGCGTGGATACTAATGAAAATATGCAACAATATAGATACCTATATGAACAAACAGCATACAAGGACAAGATGAAGAAGCAAATACTCAAAATAAATGATACCATACATATAAACTAGCGTATTGCCCGTGCCTAAAGGCATGAAGAAAATTTTTCAAAGCACTTAATCACAAAACGGCAAAAATTTCCAATGTATATTCCTGCAAAACTGCCAAAATTTCGTTCCCCGACAAAATTTCTGAAGCCAGATTATTGGTGGGTGTGTTCAGATCTGAAGTCGAAGCTAGCAAAAACATACGCTTTAGAAATAAAAACAAATATCAAATAGATGAAAAAATATAGACTTAATCCATCCAAAATAGATGGTAACCAAGTTAAAAGTCCACTAATCCAAAAGCTAAATAAAAATTCATCATCATATGTACAGAAATGGTTTTGGTTGATGATGGTCTCGGGGTAACCCCACAAATTAATTATAGAGAATTCATATTAAAAAATCACAATGTACGCCAAATTTTAGTACACCCGAAACCATTATTAGCAGATTGAGCAAAAAAATCCCCCATCAAATATATAAACGGCCATTATTAATTATCACATGCAAAAAAATGTAATAAAAACATCAATTGGAAATGTGAGTTACACACTTGAGCCCAGTGAAATAATATGAAAATAGTCAGATGGTTTAAAACACAACATTGATGTCATCCCACCTTTTTAAATATAATGACCTTGTTCAAGATTTGAAAAGAGACATATGTTAACAACCAACGTGTACGACGAAATATATAAATGACCGTTAATGATGCAACGTGTAGGAGCGTGTTATATGAATAATGCGAGTCAACCAAAATTAAAAGAGGGAATTCTATAATTTTTATTGTATTGAAAGAAAATGATATTGACATTTCAAATCGATTTCTAAGTCCACGTACCTGTTCTATTATAGTACTTGTTTCACAACACCAAGGTCTTAGTACCTATTCACAACACCCAAGTCCTAGTACTTATTATGTCATAGTCAATACATAACTCATGTATATGTCATTGTTAATACCCATGTTAACATATTACCTATTATGTCATAGTTAATACAGTTGAAAATTAACAATTAGAGAAACCAAATACAATAGAAAATTAACAATCTTATCAATCCAACGAAGCTACAGAAAAAAAATAAAAAAAAATACAGAGAAGCAACAACTACAATCCACAATTACATAGTACCTGCTATAACAAAGCCTCCATCACAGTTGAAAATTTTTAAACTAAATGAACATGAATTCACTACTCAATAAACTAAAAGAAAAGGAACATTGTAAACTAAAAACGAATGTTTTCTTAGAGAAAACTGATATGACAAAAGAAATTAGGAGAATTCAAAAAGAAGATTGTTATACCATATATGAGTAATAAGGATGAGAAAAAATCAATATAACAGTTCAAAGGTTTATATGCAATTTATTAGAAATAAAACTACGGTATCACCACTGCCGAGTATCTACACAACAATGCAACTACAAGGGTGAAGCCCTGTATATCCTTTTCAGATCTTCTGAAGCATTCTTCTTCCATTTGTAAGAAATTTCTAAAATCTCGAGATTTATCACCTGGTCTTCGGGGGCATAGGTAGTCAATATACTTCTCATAATCAGTAGGGTCGTCTTCAGTTTTCCTCCTTTTCTGAGTTTCTTCAGTTGCTTCACTCGAACCAAATTCATCTTCGAGTTCTCCAAAACTGCTCTTGAATTGAGCCACTCCTCAAATAGCATAGCTCTTTCCTCATTCAGACCAGGAGCAGTTGTTCTGAAGTAGTATAGCTCTCGAATCCAGCCACTTCTGGCACACTCAAGGCTACTTCACGCTCAAGGCACAACTACAAATTCAAATAGTAATGACATTAGTGTATGATATGATTCATCCTTGTATAAAAGTACCAAAACTAAAATCCAATATAAAATTAATTGCAACCCCAAACTCTAATACTAATCATTAACCATAAATCATATCAAACAGACTTTACAAATTGGGCCTTAGCAGAAAATCTCTCCAATGCCTTTAGTATGTTACCTTCTTTGTGAGCTTTTTGTTCTTATGAGATTTTCATTACTTTAATTAAGCTGCCTAGCTATAACCTATATTAACTTGAGTAATATTGCATCCTAAACCATTTACTTTATGCATAAACACCATTCATCTTTTTTATGGATAAAACAAGTCATATGCTACATATAAATATCATTTTTTTCTTTCAAAAGTTGGGTCATTAATTTAGTAGTAAGTACCTTCATTCAACGGAGAAACTTCTATTAACGAATGAGAATGTGAATCATAAGTTGGGAACTTAAAGGCATATGATACCATCTGTTAAACAAAAGTTGGTTAAGTCAGCATTTTGTAAAGTATGGGCATACATAATTAACATGTACACTATTTTATAACAGTTCTTTGCCTTTTAGTTCTTTAGTTTCATTTTTTAGGATGCATTTAACAAACTCCTAAAGAGGCTAACAATGATTTTTCTATTGTATAATCAAATACCGAGTTATGCTATAATGGACTCTCTATCCAGCTGAGAGAGACATGTCATTGGCCCACGAAGGTTCAAAGAGGTTTATGTGAAGGGATTGGGTCACATAATTGCAACCTATAACCATGAAGAAGATTGGGCTACGAAGGCCAGAGCTTAGGCATCTATTAAAGTTGTAACATATAACCAATCTCCAAACAATTAATTATATCTTAATTATATGTTTTGATTCTGTAAACCTAACTATTTAAATTAGCCTACACTTTGTAAAATAAAAACTCATCTTTGAGGCAATATCCCACAGATTGGATAGTTTAGTGCCTTCAAATAGATATCCACCAAACAAACTTTGGTACACATATCAAGACTAATCAAATATTTTAAATTATGAGAATATAATATATGTTGAACTTGAGAAAGCCTGTAAATAAGTGTTTAGACGCCTTATAGAACTACACACACACTCTCTTGTATGTACATCAATATATAAATGAATTGGCAAAATGTTGCCAAAAAAGAATAACTTAGTCACTTTCCCAAACACCTAGAATACAATACAAAAATGATAGTACCTTTAAGAGTGGGGTATATTCAAGAAATCCAACACCTGAAACAATAAATCAAGTGTTTGAATAATATGTTGTTGATTCCTTTGTTGACCTTAAAATTTAAACTTAAATTTACAAATCAGGGATTCCAAAAAAGTACAAAGACTTGAAGCAAACGACCACTTAAATGACAGTCTTTTAAATGCTAAAAAAAATAGTACGTTTGGGTAACAAAAATAATATAGGGAATTGAATAGGGGTGAGAGAAATTAAAGCCAAATAAGAAATTAGAATACTCACTTTCTTATATACTCAAACCTGCGGATCAATAAAGTAATACTCACCATTGTGAATCACTCTCGCCAAATTCGTACAAAACATCATAAAAACGAAGCACCAACTGTTAAAATTTTATAACACTTGAAGTGGGATACAAACTAACCCATAAAACCAACCACTGGTCAAACCATTACCAGACACACTACCAAAATATATATGCAAGAGGGGCAGAACAACATCAAGTAAAATATATAATGGATACTCATTAATGTTACACATACATTATTCAAAAGGAGAAAATAATACAAATACAACCTTCAATCAGTGACAAATTTCTATCCCTTTATTGTTGAAAAGGAAAACAAACATATAAAGTAATCATTATAAGGAGCTATGTTGTTATCTTAACCAATCAATTCACCTAATTCAGAGAAAATATTTTTTTTTAAAGTAATCATTATAAGGATTTCAACTTATTATATAAGACCATAGAACACTTTTAATTTTCAATGAAAATTATGTCAAACATCATGGTCTTTTAATCAACATTCACTAAAAATTAAAATCAACTAACTTGGATAGTTTATCAAACACCTAAAGTGCAAAAAAGAAATATAAAGATTTAAAACCCTTAAAATTACCTCAAACCCTTCGGATCTTTGTTGTTGTCCAACACCAACCGAACGAACACCGAAACTAAAATAAAATAAGATGAATGGAGGAGAGAGTAAAAAGAAGACAGAAGGTATATATTTACCTTCGCTTGATGTTACAAAAACCTAAGATAAACGGGTATACCTAAAATGTCTGGAACACCAAAAATCCATACCCTAAGAAATGATATATCACATTAAACACAAAAAAGTCATAAAAGATGTTGAACAGTGTTATTGGTACCTCGATGTACTCCCTAAATACGAAAACCCTAAATTAAAATCTTAAATTTTAAACAAAATGTAGTGCGAACATTTAAAGCTAATTAAACCAAAAATATTTGAGAATGGATCTGAAATGATACTCAAGATTACCATATAAATCTGTGTGACTCGGATTACCATAAAAATATGTGTGACTCAAATTCATGGCATTCACAGTTTGTGAATGTAATTAAAGATTACCATACAAATTCGAAAACAAAAACTCAAAACTACCATACAAATCTGGAAAATAACTATATACATCTCAAAAAGTACCATACAAATCTGATTGGAACTCACAGCTAGCAAAATAATTTGAACAATAACCATTTAAATTTGAATATGAGATGAAAAATGGTAGTGAAAGGGCATATGGGAGGTTACCTAATGGCGTGGGAGCTCAGTACGGTAGTGATGATGTCGTGGGTTTTTTAGAAATAATGCTTAGAGAGAGAGAGAGAGAGAGAGAGAGAGGGAGAGAGAGAGGAATTGAGTTACATGTGCATGTGTAAAGCGGGAGATTGTTACCAAAATACCCCATTTTTTAATTAAAGTGTAAGTTTGATTAGCAGAAAAAAAGGGTGGGAACCAAATAATTTAGGGGTAAGTTTGTAAAAAAGAAAGAGATGTGATCTGAACCCTTTATTTTGTAAAAATGTGTAAGGAGGTGTCATTCATCCTCACTATTAAAATGTGTACATATTTCAAAAACTTCCCTATCATATTATATATATATATATATATATATATATATATATATATATATATATGAAAAAGATTTCAATGAAGCACATGCACATACATATAGGTATAAACACTAAACATGATAAGTTTTCCATACTCATATGGCATAAATGTGTCTAAACCAAATGTGGCAAACAGAGTGAACGGATGTGAACTAGATACAAAAGAACCATGAAACAATCACTCCAACATGTTCAGGGAGTTATATTTTATTGCAAAACTTTATCTAACTTAAACTTAGCCTTATGTCAAAAGATAAAGTGAATTCAAAGAACGAACAAGCACAATGTACACAAGCTTAGAATTTTGATGATTCTACAAATTAATATCGTCAAGACAAAATAAGCATAACTAGGATTCATTGTGCAAACCTGTTGATCTCCAACTAAACACCCTCAAAAGATAAACATATTACATATTTTCTTTTCTTTTTTTTCTTTTCTCAAATATTTTAAAGTTATTTCTTTTGAATGATCAAATAAACTAAACTATTTTGGCCTTTGGCAACTTTTCTATTTTTATTGCCTTTAATCGTTTCATTAGGCTCTTGCCAATGGTAGCTTTTCCCGCAAAGGAGATTTGCTCCTTTTGTATCCATTTCCCTTACACCCTCACCGATTTTCTATATAATTCGAATAAACCTCACTAGTAGCGGTTCTTATATGAACAAATTTCCCATGGTCACAAAACATGTAGATGACAAAATTGATGGGAAAACTTCTCACAAATCTCAAATATGCATATGAAGTTAACATTTAAAAGAGCTCGTATACGTGTGTGTGGAGGCATATATAAAGAGAATCCATTAAGCAAATCAAAGTCAAACTTCTCCATGCAAGGATGATAAAGAACACTTTAAGTATTGAAATCCATAACCAAAAGCTCTAACCACATGGATGCAAAAAAGTGATAAAGGATTAAAATACAAGGACATGCCACATAAAATGTGTAAAAATAAAAAACATAAAACAAATCTTTTGAGTTTTCAAATTTTTAAAAAAAAGATGACTTAATGAACAAACAAAATATTTTTGTATTTTTCAATAAGTCACAATAAGAGCAAAGCAAAATACAAAAGATACACTTATCATGATTCTAGCAAAATATATATGATGAAGAATAGATTAGAATATGACTAATCAACATACAACTAGCAAGAATATATCATGAAGTACAACTAGTGTATGTAAACAAAGCTAACACAATCAACCTTTAGATCTAGTATGGGAAGTATCATGTGCACGCAATTAAGAATCATAAAGTCCATCATGTAAAGCATCAAAATTGGATATCCCAACCCACATAAGTGTAACGTGACGCTCTCGGGTTTTGGTGACCATGGTGACCCTACCCTTAAACTTCCTAGGACTGTTTCTAATATCGAAACAAAACCTCTTAAAGTGACCATTCCTACCACAATGTGTGCAAATAAAGACATGGTGAGAAGTATTACCTAAGGGTTGACCTATTCTAGCGCACCTAGTTGATTCTCTCAAAATCATGGTTGTGGCTTTATTAGTGTAAGAACTTTGAGTATCAAAGACAATACCACATTTGCCATCTTTGATTTGGACTGTTCATAAAATTTTATTCAACTTCTCCGACCTACACTCCAAATAAAATTTTACACGCCTCGAGTATCTCAATCTATCTTCAAGATTCACTATCCTAGACTCAAGTAAACTCTTAGCCTCTTCAAACTCAAGAAGTTTTTTCTTTATAGCCTCCATTAAACCTCAAAGACTATCTCTCTCACCTTTAATATACTCTAGCTTCTCTCAAAAAGTCCTTTCACGTGCCCTAAGATCTTAAATTAAAACACTCTCATCAATGCCTATGACACTTTCTTTCATCTTATCTTCCAACTTCAAGTTAGACTTGTTCAATTTCAAATATTCCACATACAACTCATGGAAGACAACTTGGAATTCACTCTCTTCCTCCTCTTATTCATTCTCACTCTCATCTCCACTATCTCTACCATCTACTTGGGATTCATAAACAATGGCGTCAAAAGTGTCTTATAAAGAAATATCTTCATGGTAAGATTCATCATCAAAACTAACATGGCTATCCATGAACGCGATGAAGTTTCACTCAATGGAGGAATCAGGTCCTTCTTCTGGTTCACTATATGCAATAGGTTTCTTCCACTCCTTCCTTAGTTTAGTGTGACACTCGACTGCCCTATGTCCATAACCCTCACAACCAAAACATCTATTCGGCTCGTCCCTCTTAAGATCATCATTTTGATTTTTAGGGAGTTTATCGGCTTTGTTATACTTAGACTTCTCAAAATTCTTATAATCATTCATAATTTTTATTTATTAAACTTGAGAATTTTTTGAAATTCTTAGCAAACATAGCCATATCATCCAAGTCGATGTTAGACTCATAATCCGAAATTGGTGTTTCCTCATTTTGGGCATTCAAAGCTATGCCCTTATCCTTTTTCTTCACATCCTTGGAGGTAAACATGTCAATTTCATAGGTTTGTAAGTTACCTCCAAGCTCTTCAAGTTTCATAGAGTTTAAAGTGTCTAAAAAATTCAAAACGATCACTTTTGGATTAACCCTATTGGGTAATGACTTCAAAATTCTCTTTATTACATAGTTGTGGGGTATCTTCTCTCCCATGTTAAAAGACGAATTCACAATATCACGCAATCAAGAATGATACTCATCAAAAGACTCATTTTCTAATATCTTAATGGTTTCAAACTGAGTGACGAGGTTTTGAAGTTTGTCATTCCTAACAGCACTTGTACCTTTATCGGTGAGTTAGAGTGTGTCCCAAGCCTCTTTTGAAGTTTCACACTTCATAATCCGGTGGAACTCCTCATGTGTGATCGCACTAAAAAGAGAATGTAAACCACGAGAATCGAAAGTTGTTCGCTTAAGATCATCCTCGCACCGTCTTTTTATAGGTTTAGGAACACGCACTTCTCCTTCTAAACATGTTGGTGGGGACCACCCTCTAACGATCGATTTCCAAAATAGCTCATGTAACGACTTACGTGCTGACCTCATACGGGCCTTCTAGTATGCCTAATTAGAACCATCAAAAACAAGAAACTTCAAAAATAGTAAATTTTCCATATTCAAACCTAAAAAGATCTAACATGATAATATAGTGAACCCTCTCTGATACCACTTGTTATAGTGGATACTCTGATACTAATTTGAAAAGAAATTATTTAAATTATATTCTCTCATACCACTTGTTAGGGGGCTACAATTGTATATTATGCTCTAATACCAATTTGAAAAGTGCGATGATGGTTCCCGAAAAACTCAAGTTTTTAATTTCTTCAAATTAAATTATCTCCTTTGAAATAAGACTTCAATTCAAGTTCAAATATATACAAACCACACTAAACATGAATTTTGCCAAATTAAACTTTTTCTTAAACGTACACAACCCAAATTCATTAAGCACCAATTACACCATTTTCGTGATTAAGCCAATTTTATCTTGTTAAACCTAAGCATGCATCTATGTGACAATTTTAAAGACAAAGTACAAAACCACAACACCGCGAATGAGGAAAACCCATAGTAGGAAAAACCTTGGACGGTCCATCCATAAGTCCACTAAGTAGGGATTTGATATAAGGACACGGCAGAAGACTTACTTAATAACTCGATGACCTGGCAAGCCTTAACTCTCTTCGTTCCTCTGACCTCTGCCTAGTGACAACATAGCAGTCCACCTACGTCTCGGAGTCAACCGACGGGGCACTGTTATCATCACGCATATGGAGTCCACCGTATGTACACCAACGAACACAAAATCCTCTGCATGAAGCAATCTCAATGATGTAGAGAATGACAAGCCTGGTGCCAATACTCGATCTCAAACATATATTATGTAGAAGCATGGATCATGAAACTATTTGGGTGTAAACTTGGTTTTTATTTTTAAAATTAAATAATAAGTTTTGAAAAAAAACACTCTTCAACTTTTCTAAAGGCTTTTCAGTTTTTGAAGATGGAAAAATCTCTGCATAAATTAATCTCCCGCACTACATAAATGCTCGGGAAAAAGTAGTTGGAAGTTATGGAGAAAACTTCTTCAAAAAACTGACTTTCATGAAAAAATGCTCCAATCGTTCGAATGAAATTCAATACCCTTCGAACGACATAGATATCTCGTTTGAACGAGATAAAAACGAGGCTTCTAACGAGAAATCAGCACAAATAAAAAGTGACCTCGTTAGATAGTCATTCGAATGAACAAGGAATCCCGTTCGAATGACTTGGTAAAGTCGTTCTAATGACCTGGAAAAATTCAGATTATTTTTCTTGAAAAAATGTAAAGTCATTTTATAATATTTTAGCAAAAATTCTAAAACCCAATAAATATTTCCATGTCTCAACATAAAATTTACATTTATACCTAAGAGATTCTTGGAATGTTGATGACGAAAACAAGGCACGAAACTCAGTATAGGATGAGATCTCTTAGACTTAGCCACTACTTCTTTAGCAAAAATGTCATATGCTTAAATAATCACAAATACAACTTCTATCCTATGACTCAAAGAGTTTTTCTCGTAATTAAGCCAATATATACAAATTGACTCAATTAAAAATTTATCCTTATAAGCGTATTATAGTTAAGGCCCAAATCTACATACTAGTTTCAAACGATAACAGATTAACATCGTCTATGAGAACTCGATAAGTCATTTGTGGTCTCCTACCATTTCCTATCCATAAATCCAATTTCTATGAAAACCCCTAATTTACGTCTGTTTAGATACTATGTTTTACCTGGAAATTTTAAAAAATGGGAGGAAATTCAAAAAGTAGTCGCACGAATGAGACGATTTCACTTTCATTGCCTATTGGAATAAAGGACATACAGGTAACACTAATAAGCCTGGCTAGGGTTCAGGAGGTGATGAAAAAAGTGTGAAGTAACTGATACAGACGCTCCAGGTCGAGCAAGGACGACCTGGAGGAGAAACAATCACTCTAGCAGGGGGTGAATATCCAAACAGGAGGGAATAAATGCCTCCTCCTACATCAATAGAGACCAGCAGTAGGCCTATTATGACCGAGTTATTGAGAGCCCAATGGGGTCGAGTTTCGGTTCACAAGAGGAAGGGAAGCAGGTCCAAGTACTTTGGATCACAAGATGACATGTCATATCTCCCAAGACTACTTCATCCATTATAACCACTATCTATGATGATGAACAGACCTTCTCTAAAGAGAGAACAATTGTGTTAAAAAGACTGAGCAGAGTTTCTGCATTTAATCATCTAGGCCCACGAGCAGCGAGAGGGCAAGTTCTCAGAGAGCCCATGGGGCTTAAAGAACATAAAGAAAAATTAAGAAGGTCTATCACTATAGGAATAGAGTGTTTGCCTAGACCTAGGATAGTTGCACGAGGGTCGGTACAAGCCGAGTAGACTTCCAAGAAAGAGAGTTTGACAGAAAGTCAAAGCTGACTAGGCAAGTTTGTCATAGTTAGAGCAGAGCAAGACGGCCAAACCTGGAAGGGGTCGATTCAGCATCGAGAAGATCACTTGGGGGAAATATCTAGATCAAATAATCCCTTACATAGAGGTTTCATGAAAGGGTCTCCATTCACCCCATCAATTGTGGGTTACCCTATGCCCGCAAAGTTCAAACCGCTCGCAGTAACCTCGAAGTATGACGGCAAGACTAACCAGGTGTTTCACATGGAGCAATACCAAGCTTCCAGTGATATTTATTCTATTCCAGTTGAGATGCATTACCGAGTATTCTCTAGTACAATCACAGGGGTCCCCAAAAATTTGGTACAATAGTCTGTCGCGTAGATAAATTTTAATATTTCAACAACTAAATGATCGTTTTGTCCGTAAATTCTTTTTTTGAACCAAGCTTGACAAGAGGGTGCTAATCTGTTGAGTGTCCATCAAAAGGCCAATGAGAGGACAGGAGAGTTCACTACTCATTTTAGCAACGAAAATCTAGAGATGATTATTTACGATGAAATGATAACCATCATAGCGCTGATGAGTGGTCTACTACCTGGGAAGCTGTATTAGGCATTGTCTAAGGAGCCACCCATGATGATTATTAAATTACTAGCCAAGGTTGGGAAGATTATGAATGTCGAGGAGGCTGTGGCCGCCAAGGAGGTGAGCCTCTCCAAAGCCAAAACTAATAAGAGCTCAAAGAAGAAAGAGCAGAAGGAATAAAAAGTTGACAAGATGAAGATATATGATGATTAGACTCCCTTGACCCTTGGCATTGACCGTATCCTCGAGGATATTCGTGGGATAAAGGACTTAAAATGACCTAAAAATTTAAAGGCTCTCGCAAATAAAAAAAAATGTAAGTATTGCGAGTTCCACAAGACTCGTGTCCATAACACCAATAATTATTTGGCCCTGAAGAACGAGATGGAGAACCTGATTATGCGGGAAAAGTTGTCAAAATTTATGGAAAAAGGCGTCTGAGCATATCAAAGGGACGAGTAAATACTAAAGAGGCAATTAGAGACTCCTTACAGGAAACCTGACGATAAGAAATGGGGTAGAGATGATGACTCAGATTACGATCTGAAGCTATGCAAAAGACCCAAGGAACCTGTTCATGAGGTTAATGGGATCTCTTTTGGGTGTAACTTTATTACAGGTGGAAACACTTGGGGTGCAGATGAACCTGAAGAGAGGAAAGCCTACATCAATGAGGCGAAGGCTTGTGCTCATATCAGATAGCTCAATCTAACCAACGTCGTGGATACCCGACCAAGGAAGGTCAACAAAGATCGCTTGGTAGTTGGTTTCTCTAAGTACTTTACCCTCACGATGACCTAGTGGTCATCACGATGATGGTACATGAAGGTAAAGTAGCGAGAATCTTGGTGGATAATGACAGGTTAACTGATATCTTATTTTACAGTTACTTCAAGAGTCTAAGGCTTCAGGATAGAAAATTAGAGGCTTGCGATAGGCCTCTCATTGGTTTCTCAGGTTAGAATGTGTACCCCTTGGGAACAATCAAACTATAAGTTGTGATCGACACTTGGCCCACATACCGAATATAAAAAAATCTATTTCCTCATCCTAGAAAAGAATGTACATTCAACATACAACATCATCTTTGGTAGAGGAGGGTTGAAGAAGTTTGAGGACATCCCTTCCACTCCACGATGCACCAGTGTTTAAAGTTACCCACTCACTGTGGGATCAGCGTGGTAAAAGGGAACCAGGTCGAATCTAGAGAGTGCTACTACACCTCGATCGAGTAGAAGGAGCAAAAGAAATTGACGACGACCTAGCAGATCGAGATATTAGATTCACGAGATGAGGAGAAACTAGTCAAAGGGTTGGTGGTTGAGGAGATTGAACTAGTATTTGGAGAGGACCACACAGATCAACTCATCACTTGATCTGGCCTTCTAGAAGGAGCTAGCAGACTTTTTGAGGCGGAAGAAGAGTGTATTTTCCTAGAGCCACGAGAATATGTCTAAGATTGATCCATATTTCATCTGTCATGAGTTATGCATGGTGAAGGATGCTAAACTTGTGAAGCAGAAACGCCGTGTCTTCAGTCAGGAGAAGAATATAGAAATGCAAGAAAAAGTAGAAAAACTACAAGAAGAACACTTTATAGAAGGCGTAAAGTACCCAAAAATGGCTCTCTAACATGGCCATAGTCAGTAAAAATAATAATAAGTGACGCATGTGTGTTGACTTCACCGACCTGAACAAAGCATGTCCAAAAGATCACTACCCTTACCCAGGATTAACTAGCTGGTAGATGCTACTTTAGGGAATAACCTGCTAAATTTCATGGATGCTTATTCAGGATATAATCAAATAAAGATGAAGTCAAAAGATTGGGGGAAGACGCCATTCATCACCAGTCGAGATACCTAGTATTATAATGTCATGCCTTTTGGTCTCAAAAACATTGGAGCAACATACCAAGGCTTGGTGAACAAAGTAGTTACATATCAGATCGACAAGAATATTGAGGTGTACGTTGAAAATATGTCACAAAGAGAAAAAAATTTCCCGACCACATCAAGGTCTTGGAACAAACCTTCGACGAGGTAAAAAAGCACTAAATAAAGCTCAACCCAGCGAAGTGCGTCTTTGGAGTAAAAGAAGGAATGTTTCCAGGCTTTATAGTCAACCAGAGAGGAATTTAGGTGTAAGGACACAAATTTCCAAATGAGTCCTTTGTAGTTTTGGCTCAATTCAAATGTTTAGTCATAGGATAAAGTTATTGATCATACTTCAAGCCTATGTCGTGTTTGTTGAAGACGTAGCGGCCAAGATATTAAAGCTTCATCAAATACCGAGTTTAATGTGCCTCGTTTCTATGTCAACAACATTGGTTCCATTTCTCCTAAGGTATGAATGCATTTTGAAAATATATATATAGGAGCTTGGAACATTTTATATTGGGTAAACGTTTTGTTTAAACTGTTGTTTTTTCAGGAAGATTTTATTTAAACTTTAAACTAAAGTATATAAATTTTCTAGACTAAAAATCAAAATTTTTAACTTTCTGGAAGTTCGTTCGAAGTGTCGTTCAAACGAGTTTGTCATTCGAACAATAAAGTCGTTCGAACGAGTTCCCAAATTGGCCACTGGAATGTCGTTCGAAGTTCCGTTCGAACGAAAAATGATGTTCCAACGAGATTTCTAACGAGTTCACACTGGAACTTCGTTAGAAGTTCATTCGAACGAGATTTTGTTCGAACGAAAATCTCGTTCGAACGAGATTTGGCGGGAACAGTTTTTTGGGAAGTTTTTGACAGTTTTTCCCACTTTCCCACTTATTTTCCCCACTAAATTTTTGACAGACTTAATATGTGCGGGAACCAACTTTTTCCAATTAACTTTTTCATATCCTACAACCTACAAAAGAGAGTTTGAGAGCAAAATTCCAAAAAGAAAAAGGTTTTGTTTTGAGTGTTCATCTTTCAAAGAAAAATTCATTTAACACTCTAGTTTACACCCATATTGTTTATTCCAAGTTCCAATATATATATCATTTCTTGGAGTGTTTGGCACCGGGTATTACACTACCATTTGAAGAGTTCATTTGGGTTTGCTTCTACATCCCACAAAAAAGAAGAAGTTTGCGTTGATTTACCCACTTGGAGAAAGGCTCCTTATTAGGGTGGTGGTGACCATATAAAGTCCGATCGGTGGATTCTGAGACCACGGTGGAGGTCCGTGGTTATTCGCTAGGCGGAGGTGTATACAAGAAGAAGCGTCGGGCCTTGAGAGAGATCGAGTCGAGTATTGTAAGTCTTACTGTCTTGTATTTGTAAAACCATACTAAATGGATTTGAGGCTAGGGCCGTCCGAGATTTTTTCCCATTGTGAGTTTTTCCTCGTACATCACGGCATAGTGATCTATTGTTTATTTTATCTTTTGTTATACTCACCTAGAACACATGCTTAGGTAAAAAAGATAAAATTTGGTTTAATCACTACTTGTTTTAATTTGGTGCTAATTAAATATTGGGTAATGTGTAATTAATTTAAGTCGTTAATTTAATTTGTTAAAATTGGTTTGGCCTAATTTGGGAATATTAACAAATATGACTTAGGAAAATTTCTAGGACTTGGGTTAATTAATTTTGTTTAAGTGAAATCAAATTGTGTGTGTGTTCCATCATATTTCACTCTGTTTAATTTTAATTTGAAAAGAAATTAAAATCTGTAATTTGTTTAATTTGAACCATCTCACGCTTCCGCATATCGTTACAAGGAAATTGAAAATTACTTTTTGTAATAGGATTTCAAAATTGGGGGCCTAATCCTTTTCAAATTGGTGTCATAGCTTTAATTGAGAAAATTTCTTGCTTTCAAAGTTGTATCAGAGCCGGAGCGCTAATTTATCGGGTCAAAGATCCGTTTTTCAGCTTCCATATTTTTTTGTGCTCCTTGCATTTTTAGGTGGTTCAATTTTTTACTCACTCTCATTTTTTTTATTTTTATATCTCTCGATGGGACCTCCTAATGATAATTTGTCCATTTCTAATGATAATGAAGTTTTTGCTATCCGAGAGGAATTTAATGGGCTTAATAAGAGTAATGAAAAATTAAGAGAATTAAATTTGAGATTTGCAAAAAGAATTCAATTTCTTGAAGATGAAATTTTTTGTTTTAAAGCTAAAATTGAATTTTTGCAAACCTCGATATCTCAAAAAGATATTTTTCGTGAAAAGCTCATGGACATAAATTACAATTATAATATTTTAGAAATGTATAAGAAAGAGAGTGATTGTCGAGAAAATACTCTTAGGGACAAGTTTGCTCACATTGAGGGGGAGCGTGATAACCTTCTAGGAGTTATAGAAAATTTAAAGAAGGAGTCCCGTAAATTTGAGGAGTCTAATTTATTACTTGAGTCCAAAATTTTAAAAATGGAAAATGATTTACAATACTCGAGTAGTATTTGTAATGGTTCTAGCTCGTCTAGTTCAAATACTTTCGTTGCTAAAGCTAAAACCATTGTTTATTTTAGAGGGTCTACTTTATCCAAAGACTTTAGAAAAGGCCACACCTTAGGTAACATTTCTCGTGTTTTCACATGCTTGCATTGTGGTAGGAAAGGTCACCTTAGGTCATTTTGTTTTGATCTTAAAAGAAGTCTTAGGAAGTCTATGTCTAGCATTTCATTAGTTTCCAAATCCCATCATTTTAAATATACATCTATATGGATTCGGAAATCATTTTTAGACGCACTAGATATTAGATTTGTTGATTATCATTCACTTCCACATGAAACCTCCCTTGCTAAATTTAAACGTTGAATGTGTTAGTTGTTTTCATACTCTAGCTTTTTGTGCTTCATATTATATATCATTGCTAGGTGTATGCATGTTTAGTCATTTTCTAGTCTTTGCTTTATTTCATATCTCATGCTGGAAATCATGACTTGTTTATCTTTTGTATTTTATTCTTTCATCTTTGTTTGCTTTAAATGAAAAATACAAAAAGATTTTTGTTTATCATTTGTGTTTCATCTTTTAGTAATTTAGGCTTAATGAAAAATACAAATGATTTTTGTGTGTCTTTTGAGTATATATTTTTATTTTTGGTTAAAAATTGTTAAAAACTCAAAAAGATTTTTTTTTTTTTTGTGTATTTTAGTTTGACACACTTTATGTGGCATACACTTGTGTTAGAATTCCATCTTTTACACTCCCATGTGGCTAGAACTTTTGGTTCAGATTGTCAATCCTTATAATGTTCTTTACCATGCTTACATGGAGTTGTTGGATTTTGTGTTCTTTAAATGGATTCTATTTTTACATGCCTCAATTCACATATGCACGAGCTCTTTTGAAATTGAACTTCATATGTATATTTGAGCTTTGTGAGTTGTTCTCCTACCAATCTAGTCATCTACATATTTGTGATCTAGGAGGACTAGTGCATGTTAAAATCCGTTGCACGTGAGATATAAAAAATGATAAATATAAATGTGCATGGGGAAGGGCTCTGAAAGGATTTATTATCCTTTGCGAATAGTAAGCCACCGTTTGTTTGGACCTAAAAGAAATACGTGGTCCAAAGGCCTAAAGAAAATATGGCATTAAAAAGAAAAATAATTGCCAAGGCCTATGTTTAGTTGATTTATTCATTCAAAAGAATAAAATATATCCTTATTGAGGGAGTTTGGATGATATATCAACGGTTTGCGCAATGTCCATTTATCCTAGTTGAGATTTCTTTGTCATGACTCTATTGGTTTGTAGAATAATCAACATGTTAGGCTTGTATGCATTGTGTATGTTTGTTTATTAAGTTCAATCTATATTGTCATATGAGGTTATATTGAAATGTGATGAATTTTCCAATCAACTGAGAACTCCTTGAACATGTTTTAAGTGATTGGGTCTAAATTTAATTGTTTCTAGTTCACACCCCAACACTTCCGTTTCCATATGACACATTTTTTCCATACGGGTGTGAAAATCTAATCTTATTTTGTGTCATTTGTGTGTTTATATGTATATATGTATATATGTATACTTGAGTCTATTAGGTATATATTATGTATACATATATATGATATTTTGTTTAAGTCTTTGCCATGTTTAGCTAGTCTATTTATGCTACAATTCATAATTGGTAACTTGTTTGTTACGTAGTTTGTTTGATATCACATGCTTAGAATCTTATTTGTCATTTTGGTATCATTTGGTTTTGCATCATAGTCGGTATTCATTTGTATGGATTAGTTATGATTTTGTTGCCTATGTGCTTTAATGTTCTCATCATTTTATGCACAATTCATGTTTAGCTTGTTATCCCATACTATGTATCCCTTGTTTAGTTTAGAGGGTGTATATGATTTAACTGGGGGAGATAAGTTAACGTTTTGATTCTCTAGCCTTTATCTATTCCTGAACAAAAATGGGGAGAATGATAGGGGGAGAAATAGTATCTAATCCTATTGTCATCGTATCTTAGTTTGGGATATTTTACTTAGGGGGAGAGCGCTATCTTCTTAGGTTGATCATGTTTAATAAAGGGGAGAATTAATTTATGGAAGTAGTTACTTTAATGACATTTAATAATTTGATATTCCATATGCGTTTAATGTGTTTGTTTAAGTGTGCAGGAATTATATTCTACGTGGCAACTTTCACCGGCAAAGATTTTGATCATTTGGGTTGTTTGAGTCAAGCATTGTATTTTTATTTTGGGTGGGAAATTTTTGTCAGTCTAGTAGAGCTTGATGACCCTTTAGGATTTTTGTTTGTTTTTGTCCCGGAATAGCCAAAGGGGGAGATTTGTAAGGACACAAATTTCTAATTAAGTCCTTTGTAGTTTTGGCTCAATTTTGGACAAAAACATTTGAGTCATAGGATAAAGTTATTGGTCATCCTTCAAGCCTATGACATGTTTGTTGAAGACATAGCGGCCAAGATATTAAAGCTTCATCAAATGCCGAGTTTAATGTGCCTCGTTTCTACGTCAACAACATTGGTTCCATTGCTCCTAAGGTATGAATTCATTTTGAATATATATATATATATATATATATATATATATATATATAGGAGCTTGGAACATTTTATATTAGGTGAACGTTTTGTTTAACATGTTGTTTTTTCATAAAGATTTTATTAAACTTTAAACTAAAGTATATAAAGTTTCTAGGCTAAAAATCAAAATTTTCAACCTTCTGGAAGTTTGTTCGAATGACAGTTCGAACAAATTTTTTGTTCGAACAATAAAGTCGTTCGAACGAGTTTGCCAACGAGTTCCCAGATTGGCCACTGGCATGTCGTTCAAAGTTTTGTTCGAATGAAAAATGATGTTCCAACGATATTTCTAACGAGTTCACACTAGAACTTCGTCAGAAGCTCGTTCGAATGAAAATCTCGTTTGAACTAGATTTGGCGGGAACAGTTTTTTCGGCAGTTTTTCCCACTTTCCCACTTGTTTTCCCCACTAACTTTTTGACAGACTTAATATGTGCAGGAACCAACTTTTTCCAATCAACTTTCTCATATCCTACAACCTCCAAAAGAGAGTTTGAGAGAAAAATTCCAAGAAGAAAAAGTTCTTATTTTAAGTGTTCATCTTTCAAAGAAAAAACCATTTAACACTCTAGTTTACACCCATATTGTTTATTCCAAGTTCCAATATATATATCATTACTTGGAGTGTTTGGCACCAGGTATTACTCTACCGTTTGAAGAGTTTTTTGGGGTTTGCTTCTACATCCCACAAAGAAGAAGAAGTTTGCATTGATTTACCCACTTGGATAAAGGCTCCTTGTTCGGGTGGCGATGACCATATAAAGTCCGATCGGTGGATTTCGAAACCGCGGTGGAGCTCCGTGGTTATTCGCTAGTCGGAGATGTATACAAGAAGAAGCGTTGGGGCTTGAGAGGGATCGAGTCGAGTGTTGTAAGTCTAACTGTCTTGTATTTGTAAAACCATACTAAGTGGATTTGAGGCGTTGGTCGTCCGAGATTTTTTTCGTTGTGGGTTTTTCCTCGTACATCGTGGCGTAGTGATCTATTGTTTATTTTATCTTTTGCTCTACTCACCTAGAACACATGCTTAGGTAAAAAGATAAATTTTGGTTTAATCACTACTTGTTTTAATTTGGTGCTAATTAAATATTGGGTAATGTGTAATTAATTCATGTCGTTAATTAAATTTGTTAAAATTGGTTTGGCCTCATTTGGGAATATTGACAAATATGACTTGGGCAAATTTCTAGGACTTGGGTTAATTAAGTGTGTTTAAGTGAAATCAAATTGTGTGTGTGTTCCATCATATTTCACTTTGTTTAATTTTAATTTGAAAAGAAATTAAAATTTGTAATTTATTTAATTTGAACCATCTCACGCTTCCGCATATCTTTACAAGGAAATTGAAAATTAATTTTTGTAATAGGATTTCAAAATTGGGGGCCTTCCCCTTTTCATTAGGCTAACCCTAACAAGATCCAGGAGGTGATCAACATGGAGTCCCCAACAAAGAAAAAGGAGGCTCAAAGGCTAACAGGGCGTGTGGCAGCATTGAACAGGTTTGTCTCAAGGGCCATTGATAAATGCCTCCCCTTTATTAAGGTGTTGAGTAAAACTTTCGAATAGAACAATGAATGTGAGGCTCCATTCCTAAATTGAAGAAATATTTGGGATCCCCCCCCCCCCCCCCCCCGGTGCTTTCAAGACATGTCCTAGGCGAGAATGTTTATTTAAACATGATTGTTTTTGAATTTGCAGTTAGTTTGACTCTAGCTCGGCAAGAAAATAGGGTACAACGACTAGTGTACTACACTAGCAAAGCGTACCATGGAGCAAAAATTTGGTATCCAAGACTGGAAAAGCTCACACTGGCCCCAATTGATGCCTCCGATAGAATAAAGTCATACTTCCAAGCTCATACCATTGTTATTTATACATATCTGTATTTGCACCAAGCCACTCACAAGCCCAAAAAATCAAGGTGACTAATGGCTTGGGTTGTAGAGCTAGGAGAGTATGACATCCAGTATAAACCAAGAACAACCATCAAGGGCCAGGCAGTAGCAGATTTCATTGTTGAGTTCATATATGAAGAAAAACCTCTCGAGCGAACTTCTAAATAAGAGATCTTTATGGAGAAAAGGGAAAAACAGACTCCTACGGAAGAGAGTTTATCCCCAAAGAAGATCGAGCAGACTTCTCCGGAAGAGAGCTCACCAATTTAGCCTAATGAGCAAACTCCTGTAGGAGATAGCTCAACCTTTAACCCGGTCGATCATAATACTGGCATGCCAGAATCATCACCCATATAAAAGGAAATCGCTCATGACTTGGAGAAACTAAGAAAGTTACTCAAATATGGGAATTTAATCGAAGGAAATTTTGAAGAGCAAATTCCTATATGAAGAATATTCATAGATGGCTCGTCCTATGCCAATACAGTGGAGTATTCTTAATAATTACGACACCAGATGACATCGATGTGGAATATTCCCTAAGGTTCCAATTTGAGGCCTCCAATAATGAGGTCGAGTACAAGGCGCTCATTGCTGGATTCGAGGTAGCATCATATATTGGCGTCACACAGATATTGGCACACAACGACTCTCAGCTCATAATAAACCAAGTGCTAGGGGTTTACGAGGCAAGAGAGGAGTCTATGAGAAAATACATGGCCAAAGCCAAGCTATGATTGGCAAAATTACCAATAGCCATGATGGTCAAAATTCTAACGGCAGAGCCCGAGCATACGCGCTTTCTCGGCTTGCATTCACCACAAGGATATAATTGAGAAGAACACTGCCTGTAGTGATCCTCATGCGTCATAGCACCGAAGAAGAGAATGTTTGTGTAAAGTAACTGGAACTAGGACCATCTTAAATGTCCCCATACGAGAATAGTTGGAGACCAATATAGTACCAACAGATCCAAAATATACAAGGAGACTCCAATATAAGGCGACAAGGTACTACTAAAAGGGGGAATATTATATAGTTTAGGATTCTTCGTATCATTGCTCAGATGTGTCCACTCGATCAAAGTCAATAACTTGATAAAGGAGGAGCATGAAGGTTCTTGTGGATCACATTCAGCGGGTAGATCATTGATGAAGAGAGTGGCCATACAAGGCTACTACTGGCCAACTATGATGGCGGATTGCATAGATTATGCGAGGAGATGTGATAAGTGCTAGAAATATGGCACAATCCACAAAAGTTCGGGGGCTTGTCTCACACCGATCACCTCCCCTTGGTTGTTCTTTACCAAAGACCAAAGGCGAATTCAAGTATCTAGTTATGGAAGGGGATTACTTCACTAAAAGGGTAGAGGTCGAGCCCCTGGTAGAATTGCCATATGAGAAAGTCCTCCACTTTATCAGGAAGAGCATCATTTATCGGTACGGAATGCCATATGCCTTCATCACTGATTATGGCACTCATTTTGATAACCAAGAGTTCAAAGCAAAGTTCTAAAAAATGCGAGGCGTCAAGATCAAGCCTTAAGCCTTAGAAGCCTAGGCGGCCCTTAGGCGTAAAAAGGCGTGAAAAGGCGTTTAGGCCTTCTTAATATATTTTAATACTTTTTAACCATAACAAGGCTATTAAAATACTAAGATTGTACATATCATAAAAATATGTCTGAATATATGCAAATTAAAATACTATTTGATTATTTTGGATGAGATAATGGTCCGGTTAGTTAAAAAATTCTTTAAAAGGCGATATCGTTTCACTAGAGCATTGTTGTTTTTAGAAGAAAAAAAAAGTGTGCCTTAAGGGTTTTACTAATAATAAGGCATATAAACTTAAGGTGGGGCGTTTCTCCCAAGCCTTAAGCCTAGGCGGGTTTTTTAGAATAGTGGTTCAAAGACTACTTTGCATATGCTATAAAATTCAGAAACTACACTCAGCACCGGGTCATTCGCGGTGTGAAAGAAAAAATAATTGCATACCTAAAAAACGTAAGAAAGGTTGAAGACAAACGAGAAACGGCTTAAATTCTTACGAGGGGTAAGAACTTGACCGAAAAGAGAAAAAATTGGTTGGAGTTACAGATATTTGAAGGGATGGTTGACGATGAATTTACTTTTGGGAACTGGCTAGTTTATTTTTCCCTCTCTCGAATGCTTTGAGCATTTAAATGGCTATGAGAGTTCAAAAGAAGAATTGTGTACCTTATATACTTTTCGTTTGGCGATAAATACATTTAATCATGATGTATGACATCATCATTGGAAAAGGCAAACGGTGCAGCAGGTGAAGAGAACTAACGCGCACGCTACCCCAGATGCACGTGGTGATCACGTCAAGTGACGGTCCAAGTCAATTGACACGTGTCAGTCCATTATAGAAATTAAAAAAAAATACCAAGTGCATCTTCTCGGCGCAACCGAACTGAATTGAAAGACGATTAGATATCTTTGAAGTCGACCAAACCAAACTAATTAACACTCCATACGTCCATTCTTCATTACCAGCTTCTTCAAAGGTCTAACACTCTAGAGGACCTACTATCTTCTCTAATCATGAATAGAGTCTTGGGGACTTTTGTTTGACCATAAATAAAAGACATATAATAGACTAATATTATTGTGACACCTGTCATCAGAAGGTGTTTGGCCTACTTAATAAACTTAGTCGGTTATACCAATATGGTCGACTCAGTGGCAGTCCTGATCGGCCAGACAACTAAACATCTCCAGTTGACGTTATCAATAAGTTCCGTCAAGGTACATGTGAGTGACGTGGTGGAATATGGGCAGCCCCACTCATACTATTATGCACATGGATTACTCCACACGACAGTCCACCTTCTTAGTCGGTTATAACCAACTCATGATGACTCATCAAATGGCATGTAAAAGGTGTTGTATGATCTATAAAGGCACTCCAAATATCCCATTACTATCACTCTTGGATAACTACCTATAAATAACTCTCAATCCCACATGATAAGGGATCCTAAGATAATTTTGCCTAACGAATATACACAAAACCCTAAAGAGAACCTTGAGAGCTAGTATACATCTTGTTGATGACTTTTGCCTACTGAATTACATACAACCAACACTGTACCTATGGACGAGGAACCTCATTGGGCCGCACTACGTTAATCTATGGTTTCCTTTTTTGTTTCTCATCATTCTCTATTTCATCCTGAATTGGCAAGTTGGTAGCAATAATTTTTTAATTTTTACTGTTTATTATTAGCTTATAATAGCTAAGGCCCAAAATTCATATACCAGTTTTAGATGATAACACTATTTAGATTCAAAATTTTAGTAGAATAAGATTTTACCTCATAAACTCACAATTCTTATTGTGATTATGATGGAACTTCCATTTCATTTTTGGATGAAGAAGGTGATGACTCCTCACTTATTTATACTTCTTTGGTCTGTATGAGTGAACATAATTCTTATTTCTCATAATTTTTTTCCTTCCTTGAGTAAGAATCCCCAGATTATGTTTCTTCCAAGATATTTCATATTTCACCAACCTTTTTGCATTGACACAGTTTAGCTAAATCGTCATTTCTGAAAGTAGAGCATAAGATCTTCATAGATAAAATATTTAGCATATTTTTCTTCAGAATGATCAATACTCCCAAAATATATGAATCTTCATGGCTAACTAATTTCCACGTGTAATAATCAATCATTTGAAAGACACGAGATGATTTATCTCTCCACTTTTTGAATAATATTTTTCAAGTGTAGGTAGCTTGTTTGTTTCAAAACTATTTATGAAGTAATTGCCACTATTTTTATCTTTATACTCATAATATACTTTTCAAATCAAGTAATTATGAGTTAGACTCTGATACTAATTGTTAACTTGGAAATATACCCACGAGAGGGGTGAATCTAGTATTTATAAAATTAATGAAAATTTTAAAACTTTTCCTTCAAATTAATTGCAATATGGTTTGTCAATATGTGTTTTATCAATTAATGTAAGCACTAATAGCAATATGAGTGGCCTTTTCTTTGGATGTCTTCCTTGGTTGTGAACTATTTGATTATATTTCAATATGAATTAGTAAATAAATATCACTTCTAAGATTATAAAACAACTATTTGAGGGGGTTAGGTGTAGAAAATTGAAGTAGAAGTTGTAACGTGAAAATGGAGGTAAAGTTGGATAGCACAAAGTGTCACTAACCCTTTTTTTATCAATACATGTGATCATGTTTCTTATCTCTAATCAAAATTGCATCGAATAACTGAACATATATTATTAACACCTCTCTAGAGTATATTTGTATTCAGTGGCGGACCCAGAATTTTTGGTAAGAGGGTGCGAAATTTTTCGAGCAATGTCGGGGTTTGGGGGCTACCGCGGGGCGATTTTTTTGGGGTTAACATTGAAATTATCATAAAATTGTACTTCAACATTGAAAATTAACTGAAAAAATAATATTGAAATTTGAAATTTCTCCTAAATATTTCTAACATTTTCCCTAAATACAATACCCCTAAATATTGGACACAAAAATACAATGCCCTAATTTCTAACATTGACCAAAAAATACCACTAAATATTTCTAACATTTAAAGATTTGAGAAAAAAATTCTCCTAACATTGAATAGTGTTAGTTTCCTAAATATTTACAAATGCACACAAAAATAATCCTAACAGTGAATGATTTAAACCTTTGAAGGAACACAAAAGTATTTTTTAACATTTAATTTTAAAAAATTTAACATTTGAATAAAACAAATTTATATATTTAACTAATAACTTACCTGAAAAACATTTTCTTCCTTCTACTTCTACCGTTCAGATTAGTTTACTAAAAACATCAAAGATCAAAATTTTCATCATTCACACACACCAAATTGAAGATTCATCTTGATTTCTTTAAAACTGTTATATCAAACCTTCCCCTCTTCTGGGTTGCACAGTTAATGGAAGTTTTAGAACAATCCATGATGGTCCGCCCTTGTGGTAAAATGTTTGAAGCAAGAATTCTCTGATGACAACATGTGAGAGGCGGGGATATGAGAGAGAGAGCGTGTAAAATGTTTAAGGTTTTGGTAAAATATTTCTTCCATGCTTTTCTATTTAAGTATAATAAATTACATACTCCACCCCTTAGCTTTAAAACACTAACAAACAGATACACCTTCCGATCCTAGAGTTTACACATAGGCCCGAATATTATTTTTTTTGCACATATCTGTACAAAAATTGCTGGAAACAAAGGGTGGGCGGCCGCCCACTCTCGGGACCACCTAGGTGCGTTCTAATCATGTTTCAATGAGATTGCACTCTCTAATTTTCTTTTTGAAGGCACAAATTTGAACATGGGAGACCCCAAAGTATCCCTGGGTTCATCAAGTTATTATTTAGTGCAAATATTATGCGAGTTACAATTTGTTTTGAGTTACAATACTGAAGAAAGAATGTTCAGATTTATTGACCATCAAAATACAATGAACGTGCAATAAATTTCCAAAATTCAGCGTTGTTATCATTTTAATTTTTTTCTAATTTGTTTTTTATGACGGCAGAAAGATAATAGATATTTCCAAACCACCAAAATGGTCCATTGACAAAATAATCCAATATGTCGGCTTCAAGCAATAGAATAGAGACCCAATATGGCATTGACTTTTTCCAACTTCCCCATAGGTACATGCAAGGAAAAGGGAGAGCATGAAGTTATTTATTATTTATTTATTGTCGATGATGTACCTCACAGAAAAGATCACAATACATCAGTGGGAGTTGCCAACAATAAAAATTCAATGAATCTTCTTCAAACACCTTCTTTAATACTAGTTTGTTTTTTCTTCCAATTTTGCACTTGCAGAGATACCATCACATCCACTCAATCCATCAAAGACACTGAAACTTTAGTCTCCAGTAACACAATTTTCAAGTTGAGTTTTTTTAGCCCTGCTAACACCACGCATCGTTATGCTGGTATCCAGTACAACGTCCCCCCTCTAACTCCAGTTTGGGTAGCTAACAGGGATAAGTCTCTAAATGAAACTAATGGGAGTGTGGCCATCTCAGAAGATGGCAATCTTGTAGTCCTTAATGGAGATCAAAACATTATTTGGTCAACAAATATTTCAAATTCTAATGCAAATACAAGTGCCCAGCTTTTGGATACTGGAAATCTGGTTTTGAGAGATACCTCTAATGGAAGGATAATATGGGAGAGTTTTGAAAATCCCACTGATTCATATTTACAGAAGATGAAAATGGGGACCAATGTAAATAGAGATGAGCATTCTTTGATGACATCATGGAAAAGTCCTTCAGATCCATCCATTGGGAGCTTCACAGCTGGTCTTGAGCTGCTCAACATTCCGCAATTCTTTGTATGGAATGAAGGTAAACCACACTGGCGTTCCGGCCCTTGGAACGGTCAAATTTTTATCGGTATACCCAACATGAGTTCCCTATATACCAATGGATTTAATCTTGCAGATGATAATGAAGGGGGTTCTTCTTTAACTTTCACCTATGCAAACGAGTCTATTCCGACATACTTTTTTTTGAATTCGCGAGGAAATCTAATGAAGACGCAATGGCATGATGAGAACGAAGATTGGGTGGCTACTTGGTCCGCTCTAGTTTCTGAGTGTGATGTTTATGCTAAGTGTGGGCCATTCGGAAGCTGTAATTCGCAAAATTCGCCAATTTGTGAGTGTTTCAAAGGGTTTGAACCAAATAATATTGAGGAATGGAGTAGAGGAAATTGGACTAGTGGATGTGTGAGAAGGACATTGTTGCAATGTGACAGAAACACTAGCATTGACAAAGTAGATGGATTTCTTAAGCTTACTTCAATGATAGCACCAGACTTTTTTGAGTGGACAAATGCTCCGAAAGACCACTGCATGAGCCAGTGCTTGGATAATTGCTCTTGTATAGCTTATGCCTATTACACAGGGATCGGGTGTATGCATTGGAATGGTAGCTTGATCGACATAAAGAAGTTCCCTGGTAGTAATTCAATGGATCTTTACATTCGTGTGGCATACTCAGAACTTGGTAGTATGTTCTCTTCTTTTATCATATTTTCCTCTTAATGTTGGGAAGAAATTTAATATAAGTTTGATTCAACCAACAATTTTTTAAAGACGTTTAGCATGTGTTTTTTTTTTCCAAAATTCTTTAGTCCATCTCCACCTCATTACTTTTAACTTGCTCCAATTCAATGATAGAAGAGTATTGCTGGAAATTTTGTTTTTGATGCTAGAAATATTGTTTTTGATGTAGGTTTCTAGTATGTTTTCTTTAAACATGTCGGTGTATTTGTTCAACTTTACAGATAAAAAGAGAAGCCTGAAAGTATTAATTACGATAACAGTTATACTAGGGTCAATAGCCATTGCCGTCTGTGCATATTTTTCTTGGAAGTGGATGGTCAAAAGAAAAGGTGAGACAATAATCCTAATAAACTTGGCTCAAACATATATAAAAAAAATTTACATTATATAGATTACTCAAAATAATTTCTGAATCAGGAAGGGCGCTCAAAAATGTGCTGTTGTTATCGACAATAAGCGATTCATATGGAAGCTCAGCCCGAGATACCGTGAACAAAGGTAGACTTGAAGAACTACCTCTAATTACTTTTCAGACGCTGGCAGTTGCAACAGAAAACTTCCAATTGGCCAATAAGCTTGGACAGGGCGGTTTTGGTCCAGTTTACAAGGTAAAATTCTTGTTCATTTAGAGCATTGTGCTGTTTGGAGAATATTCATGTTGATTTTTTATTTTTTTTGGTTAAGACGATGTTTAAGAGGAATAATACAAGAGTAAGAGGGCATAACCCAGTCAAATATAAGAAATAAGACACGGCACACCATTCCTAGTATTCATCGCTATTAGTACCCCAATCAATGCAACAACAAAATGGCAATCATCATTTAGTACAGGTCTACAAGGTTAATTCTTAGTGTTTTATCCCTAGCCCAGCCTTTTCAGAATAAACAACAAATTTTTTTTAGTATCAAAATGAATCCATAGATGGTTGCTGAAAATATCCGCAAGTTCTTTGATAACTTTCTTAGGAAGCAGGAATATATTGCACCAGTAGATTTGCATACGTATAAGCAGTAGGGATGATATGCTGCAGACTTAAGTTTTTGTAGTGTGGTAAGCGCAGGTTGCACACCATAATCACAGATAGTGTAGGTATGATAAGTCATCTAACAATTCAAAATTTTATGCACAAAAATATGAATCTGTAGTCAAGGTCAACATGCGTAGCAACAAGGATGGTGCATCGCCTATTTCTTGTTTCGCTCGGGAGAAAAACAAACACGCCTGCTACCTACTAGCAAACAAGTTATGGTGTAGGTTTCAAAAACAAAAGTGTGTGTGTTTTTTTTTTTTTTTTGCGGGGGAGGGGGTGGGGGGGATGCATAACTTCTAACATAATCACCAGAAGGCCAATCTCGTGGTTTGATGGTGGTAGATCATATTTGTAAGATGCAGATAAAAAAACGTAATGCAAGTGTTAAGCGCATTAGAGTCGAGTGGATTAAATAATCTTGGATTGAGATGTGTAAATCGAAACATGCGAATGAGTAATTTTGAATGCATTTGAAATGTAAATATGAAGTACTCTTGGTGCATGTTTGATTTCTTGTAAAAGGTGGCACACTGTTAAAACTATAGTATTTATTCGAATAAGTAACTACTTCAATTAAACAAAGGAGACCTTTGTTCAAACAAAAGTGGATAAGAGATGCCTTTTTATCTGATTTGACTTGTCTTTTGGGGGTTCCTTCATAAGGTATCTCCTACTTTATTATCATATAGAGCTAAGGACATGGCCAATCCCAAGTGATGGTGATGATGATGATGATAAAACCACGGAAATCAGTTCAAAGACTTGAATAACATCCACATAATAATTGAGTTAAGGATGGAAAGTAAAGTAAAGGAAAAGCATAGCTTATTGATTTGTGATTTTAATCCCTAATTCGTGTCTTAAATCTCTAATTTCCTTTGGAGCAATCGCATGCAAATTGAACAGTAAAAACAGCATTTATCAGTTGGAGCCTTCCATCATAACTCAAAAACTTCAGTCTAGCTCGTAATGTTTTTCAGCAGATTCTCATTCACTTGTGGTTTTCATCCTTCAATCTGGCGGCTATGCTAGGAACCCCTAAGTGTTTACAGGAAGCTCACCCTCTTGGATAATTTAACCAGTAGCCCCTTCAAAATAATTTGCAACACCCCCATTATATTAATGATATAGCAAGTTGTTGTGACACAGTCAGATACATTGAATAATATTCTTCCAGAAATTAAAATTGATCTGGTGTTCATATGCAGGGGAAAATGCCAAATGGAAAAGAAATAGCTGTGAAAAGGCTTTCAAGATCCTCAGGGCAAGGGCTGGAGGAGTTTATGAATGAAGTTGTGGTGATTTCAAAACTCCAGCACCGTAATCTTGTTAAACTCATAGGCTGTTGTGTAGAAGGAGATGAAAAGATGTTGGTGTATGAATACATGCCAAAAAGAAGCCTCGATGCATTTCTCTTCGGTCAGTGGATGCAAAATCGCCTTTTGTCATTCAATTTTGCTTCGATTTCATTCCTTTCTCATGTACCCTAACAATTAACTTATTAGAACGTAACATAGAGACATCCCATATACATTTTCTTGATATCAATTTCATTCATCTAAGTATCTCCAACTTGTCTTATTTTTGGATAATACTTTCAGATCCACTCAAACGAGAACAGCTGGATTGGAGTAAGCGCATCAACATTATTGAGGGGATTGGTCGAGGCCTCTTGTATCTTCACAGAGATTCCAGATTAAGGATCATTCATAGAGATTTGAAGGCAAGTAACATATTGTTGAATGAGGAACTGAATCCGAAAATATCAGACTTTGGGATGGCAAGAATTTTCGGAGGACACCAAGATCAAGCAAATACTATACGGGTTGTCGGAACTTAGTAAGTAGATATTCATTTTTTCAAATTCTACATAATTGGTAATCCCTTATTTTTCCACTAGAGAATTACTATCAACTAAATTAATTATACAATTGGATTCTCGTGATATAATGCAGCGGCTATATGGCCCCTGAATATGCAATGGAAGGGAGATTTTCAGAAAAATCTGATGTTTTCAGCTTTGGAGTATTGTTATTAGAGATAGTAAGTGGAAGAAAGAACACTAGTTTTTATGACGAAGAACACGATTTGAGCCTTCTAGGAGTTGTAAGTTCCTTTAAATCATTGCTTTTGTTATGTAAAGTTGGATATTTTGTTATAATTACAATTCAACAAATTACAACATTTCATACCTTTATTGACATATCTAGGTATGGAAGTTGTGGAATGAAGAGAAGACATTAGAATTTACAGATCGAGTGATATCCGATCCTTGCCTTGAAATAGAGATCTTGAGATACATACATGTAGGATTACTGTGCGTGCAAGAATTCGCAAAAGATAGACCAACTGTTTCAATTGTCCTGTCAATGCTAAATAGTGAAATTGCAGACCTTCCTACTCCAAGACAACCTGCCTTTACTGAAAGGCAGGCTTCCTCAGAGACAAATTTTCCTCAACAAAAAAATTCTATAAACAATGTGACTGTTACAGTTATTGAGGGTCGATAGAATTTAATTTCTTGAATTCTTCTCTTTTCTTTTTCTCGTTTTTTGGGGATTCTTTCCTTTATACAAACTTATCTCAGATGATTCAGTTAAATGTAAAGATATAGTCTTTTTCGGTTTACTTATGGATTGAAGTTTAGACACATTTTCAGTGAAACATCAGAAACATTTTTTTCTAGTGTCCCAAAACGAAATCAGCATGTACTACTGAAATGGAATAGTTTCACGGAAAACCTACTACTTTTTGGATCTTTGTAGAAATATAAAGTAGTAGGTTTTCTGTGAAACTATTCCATTTCAATAGTACATGCTGATTTCGCGGGATCTGCAGCACGTGTGACAACTCCAAGTTGCCAAAGGAATATCTCCAACCAAATAGCTACTTGCACAGTGGTTGTACAGGATAACTCAATCTGCAATGTCGATAAGAGTAAAGGTTTGTTTTTTACTAATCCCGGTGCCTCCATTTAGCAAGAGAGCATAGCATGACGTAGACTTGTGCTATTCCAATTCGCTAACCCAACAAGCGTCCAAATAGCTACTAGAGTAAAAATCCAGACTTTGGTAGCATAACATGCAATTTGCAGTCCTTCCGAGTACCGAAGTATCCTCTTGATTTCTTTCCAATGAGCGGGACCTGAATTGGGTTGGTCTGGAAACAAATCACCCGTCTAACCATAAAACATTGTCCAGCCGAGTTCACAACATGGTATATACCGGGCTCCTAATAACACTTGAATAGGGAACATGAAACGATTGAGCTTTTTCCTTAGGAGTCTTAAGGTCCCATATTGAGGTTTAGACTCTCACCTTTAGCTACAAGAGTGTCTATAGACTTGCAGCTTTGCATCTGGCATCGTTCTTACACTCATGTAAGTCTTTTAAGACAATGAAAAGAGTTTCTTATAATAATTCCATATGATCTGTATTTGAGCACATAAATTGCATTGCCCCTATCTTTCATGTCAACCATGGAGGATAGCCACTCCTGAATGCGACGATTATCTCCTTGTTGTTTCTGGACAATTTGATGTCATCCACATAAAAGTTCGTATCCAGTGGATAAGGCTGCCGCTTAATTGCAGGTCTAGGAGAGGCAGATGTCGGCTGGCCTTACCCTCATATATGGAGAGATTGCTCCCATGTCTCGAACCCGAGACAAAATGAGGAATCTATCGTTGGGTTGTTTAACATACATACAATGGTCGTCACTCGTCATTGATCATCACAAAACCATTCTTGCTAATGGCTCGATGGAATGTCATGTACAAATACATAAACAAATGCTTTGAACCATATATGAATCGTTTGAGTTTACAAACTTTGTGCTCTCGACCCGTGGTTAAATAGCCTCTTTGTCCAGTTCTCAAGTAAGACATATCATTTTAACGTCCATCTTATATAATTCCAAGTCGACATTATCGACTATTGTCAAAATTAGGTGTATTGAGGCAAAAGTCAGAGTTGTGAGAAGGTTTCCTCGCAATTTGTACTGTCCTATTGACTATAACCCTTCTCTATAAGGCAAGACATATTAATGTATGGACATCTGCCTTGCATTTGACATTAAGGACTCATTTATTCCCTACTGTCTTACGCTTGGGTGCCAGGTCCACCAAGCCCTATACTTGATTAACACTCATGGAATCCATTTCTTCATTTATCCCAACTTTTCATTTACCACTACCATGGGATGAAAGAGTCTCACGAACGTTTCTTGGCTCCGCATCATCTCGCGGAGCTAACACAAAAGACCCCCCCCCCCCCCCCACACACACACACCACAAAACAACACCAAGGGATGAATCCACAATTGCTACTATGCGATTGAAGTGCCTTGAGCTTAAGGGAAGGGCAGTCTCTCCCATTATTCGTAAGAGGGGTGAGAGATTTCTCCCTTATTCTCAACTAGGACATTAAGTGCATTTAATTCCAAATCTCCCAATTTGTAGAGCTTTATGTATACACCTGCTAGAGTGTATCGGTTCATATTCGTACAAATTTGAATCTCCAAAGAGCGTAGAATGTTCGGGTAGGCCTGTAAATTGAGCCGCGCAAGCCCGAAGCCCGCCCGTTCGGCCCGCTATTTTCGGGCCAAGCTTTGTTTGAGTTTGAGCCGAGTCGAGCCGAGCCTGAGCCAAAATTTCAAGCCCGAATGAATTTCGGGCCGAGCTTGAGCCGAACTTTGCCAAGCCCGAATTAGGCCTGAAGCCCGAACTTTGAATATATAAATAAATAAATAAATTATTTTAAAAAATATAGCATATTTATGTTAACCAATTTTATATGTATGAAATATAATTAGTCATTGTAGGTTTTCATTCTTACGTCCCTTATTTTAGTTTAATCCATTTCATCATTATATACTTTATTTTATGATATATCAATTAGATTTTGGTGTATACATTTTCTCCATGATGGAAACACAAGAAAAAAAAATATTAATTCAATTTTTTTTAACAAAAAAAATGAATTCGGGCCTGCCCGAAATCGGGCCCGAAGCCCGAAATATTAATGAACCGAGTTCGGGCTTAAGTAGAGAATTTCAGTTCGGGCCGAGCTCGGGCTTGAGCCTGGGTAAGGTAGTTCGGGTCGAGCCTGAGCAACCTCAAGCCCGGCTCACCCAGCCCGATTTACAGCCCTATGTTCGGGTATTACAGAGATAGTGGGGTGATCTGGCAGTGGGTCTTCTTCATGTCCTATTAAGTTTCGTATGGATTCCAATATCCATGTTGGGCCAATGGAATTAATTGCCCATGGGCCTATTCCTCTTAAGGCCTAATAGTTAGATGTTTTTGTACTCAATAAAGGCTTTGGCTCAGGTCAAGGTAATAATTCATTTTGGCCTAAAAGATTAAAAAAATAAACAATTGCATTTCGAAGATTAAGGGTCAAAAGAAAAAAATCCCCCTCTTTTACAACGTCGTTTAGTATCGGTGTCACTAGTGCAAAACAGATTCACGTCACTAGGGGTTGATGCGAGGTGATGTTGTCGACGGTGTTAGCGATGGAGCTGGAGATGTGTCAGTATTGATGCACAATCATGATTGTGTCCAATATGTTGTGTTAATTTCAACGGTGAACTCTTCTTTTGAGGTGGTGTAGTCAAGCAGTTGTAATAATTTAGTAGTGAGGGTATTTTCTGAACAACCACTTAGCTAAAAATGGATTGTAAACATTGCCAAGCAGAAGAAGGGGCGGACTTTAGAGGGAGGGGGGAGAAACATTTTAGGGAAGGGTAAAGGGGTTTCCATTGGTGATTTTGAGGTGGTGCATGGTGTGGAAAAATAATGGTGGTAATTTCAGTGATGTGTATGATCTATACACGGGGGAGGGATTAGGGAGGTTCTTTCGGAGGGAGGTTCTTTCGACCCATTATGTGTGATGTTGTTAATGAGGTGTTGATGGAGGTGTCTCCAACGAAGGTTAGTAGTAGGGTGAAGAAGGGTTTCGAGAGTTTGGATGGATAGTTGATGAACACTAGAGAGGGGTATAGCAAATTTTTAGGTGTGTTTTATGAGGAGAATGAGGGGGAGACCTTACTTCTTATTAAGAAAATTGAGAGGGGTGGAAAAGGGATCAAATTCTTTCCGGAATAAATGAATGGTGCAAAGGATATCTTGCGAGTTTAAGAAATTGGAGTGGTCCTTGAACTATGAGGGGAGAAGGAATAGGGGTTTGGGTGAGGCACATTGTAGGTTAGGTGGACAGAGAGATCATTTTAAGACGTCATGTTCCCAATGACGATAAAACTATAAAACTTGTGTCATGGAATGTTTGAGGGTTAACGACTCGAATAAAAGAATAGTCGTTGTCACTTTTATTAAGAGATGTCGGTTAGACGTGATTTGTCTCCAATAAACCAAAATGACCTATATGTCGCATGTGGGGGTGAGAAGTTTTTGGGGCGAAATATGGATCATATGGTGCTCTTAATATGCCATTGGTATATCTGGGGCCATGATAGTTATGTAAGATCCTATGATCTAGTGGAGGACGAGAGGAATTGGCAATTGTGGGAGGAATGGGGGGTGTGGGGTTGTTCGGGAGGATAGTGGAGCATATGGGTGACTACAATGTTGTGCCCTTTCCGTCTAAACATAATTGGGGTGGGAAAAATTTGATGGTGATACATGATTTCTGCAATTTTATTTCTAAGCTCAGTTGTATTCATCTCCATTGGACGAAAAGGTACTAGGTCCAATGACAATCCATCATTTTGTAGATTGGATCAGTTCTTTAGTTTCTCATGGTTGGGAGGACATGTTCGTCAAGGTGTATTAAACTTGATTGTTAAGACTTACGTCTAAGCATATTCCTATTTAGGATGTCATTATGTCTGAGAGATAAGGATTTTGCAGAAGGGCGCGTGTGTGGTGGTAGGGGTATAGGGTGAGTAGGAATGTGGGTTATATGCTTAGTCGTAATTTAAGAGCATATTTTCTCTCATTGCGCAAATAACTTATACTTACATATGTTTTTGGTATATCCCGTTACCGTTTGATCAAAGCCGAGACGAAATCCGAAGATCCAACATCTCCAACTTTTAAGCATCTCCATTCGATGAAGGTATAATGCTTTAGTGTTTAAATTTATTCCTCGAATTTATTTTGTGATGTTCATTTTTGTTAAAACTGAAAACAGGTCTCGTTTATATAAAAATTGAGGTAGTTTTCATATATAAAGATTGCAATCTCGTTAGAAGTACTCGTTTGAAGGTTTCTTCGATCGAACATCTCACGAAGGCGTACTGTTTTACATCGTTTGAAGCTCGTTCGAACAAGATTTGGATGTCGTTCAAACGACCCTGCTGTCGTTCAAACGAGGTTTATTTCTCGTTCAAACTGGACTTCTTTTTCGTTTGAATGAGTGGCGTCACCTCGAAATTTGTGTTCGTCTTATAAATACTTATTTCGTGTTTTATTTTGCTGAGACTTTTGACATAACTGATTCTGCATATCTTTAGAAAAAGTTTTCAACCTTTTGATTTGAGAAAAAACTTTTTGATTCACAAATCATTCCCAGAATATATTTGATTGAATCAAGTTTTAACCCTATAATGCGTATATTTCATACAACCTTTGTGGAGAAAGGCATCTCCATGGCTAACTTGTGAAACCCGAGGGTATTCACTATTGAAGTATGAGGACTGCGGTTCTTGTGATTATTGCGAGGATCATTACGGAAGGAAGGCTACGACTGTGTGCTTCTTGAGAGAATCATAATAGACTCCTTTATAGAATTTGTAAGTTACGATTTGTAAATTTTATAAAGTAAATAAAAGGTTTTAATCTGAGGGAATTTTTCCTGAAACTCTGTTTTCATTACATGATTTCTTTGATTTATATTTTGAATCACATAGTTGCATGACCTATGGTTAAAGGATTAAAATTTAGTGTGGATTGTCATCTGAATTTAATAAGTTTACGCCATTAGATAATTATGCACTCTCACGTAAGATTAACTTTATTAAGGCAGACTTAAAGAGCTAGAATAAGGAGGATTTTAAAAACTTTAGATTCTTCATTAACCCTACTTTGGAGGAGACTAAGGAGATAGATTAAATGGAGAGAGATGGGCCTCTTCCTCGGGGTGGTTGGCTTAGGAGGTAGGAGAGAAAAGGTTTTATTGTGAGGAAGATGGTGGGAAAAAAATTTGATAGAAAAGTCTAAATCATTTTGGTTATGGGAAATTGATAGGAATATAAAAAAAATCCATAATGTAGTAAGTGCTCATAGACACGCCAATTACATTGGGAGCATAGCGACTGATGATGTGTTGATACAGGATGCATTGGCGGTGAAAAGAGGAATTGTTCAAATATACCATAAGGTGTTTACGAAGGAGGAGGCTTGAATACCGTCTTTATAGGGGTTGAGTCAATTTCAGAGGAGACGAGGGAGGGTTTAGAGGATTGTTTCATGGGAGAGGAGGTAGTCCTTGTGCTCCAGTACATTAGTGTTGATAAGGTGACAGAACTCTGTGGTTTCTCGATGGATTTGTTTCGGTCTTGTTGAGAAGTGGTGAGAAAGGATATGGCCCAATATTTGAGGAATTTCAGTGGAAGATTATATTAGAGAGGAGCATGAATGTTTTTTTCAGCACGTTGATTCCGAAAAAATAAGTTGTGGACATTCAGGAATTTAGACCAATTAGTCTTACGAGTAGTGTGTCTAAGTTGATTGATAAAGTATTATCACAAAAGCTTGGAAAGGTAATTAATTATGTGATCTTGGATTCACATAATGCGTTTATTAGAGCTTCAAAGAATGGGTTTTGATGTGAGATGATGATGATGGATTCAAAGTTGTATAGCATCTGGTATATTCTGAAGAATGGTTTATGGAACTCTGAAGGTTTTTTTAAACAACTCTAGTTGGCTCTGTCAAAGACCTTTAGACCCATTCCTTTTATATTATTGATGGAATCCCTTAACATATTGATTGCAAAGGCGGTGGAGAGGGGTCAGATGGAGGGTTTGTGATATAGGGATAGGAATAGAGGTTATTGTGCCATTGTTCATTGATGATAGTTTTTTTATTTTGTGGGGATGGAGAGAGGCATATTAGATCTTTGAGGTTAGTTCATATATGCTTTTAGGAGGTGTCAAGATTGAATATTTTTTAGAAAAAAATGAGATTGTTTTAGTTTAGGATGTGGAGGACTTGCCTGGGGTGTTGGGATGCTGAATGGGGAGGCTTTTTGTCTCCTATTTGGAGTTGCCTCTTAGTGCTTGATTTAAAGATAAATTCAGATAGGATCCGTTGTTGGAGAAATTGGAGAGGAGGTTATCAAAGTGGGAAGGGGCCTATCGTTTGAAGGGGATATTAAATTTTATCAAAAGTACATTAGCTAACCTCCCTACTTATTTTCTCTTTTATCTTACCACTTCACGTAAGAGGAGTTCAAATACAACTTGGTTGTGGAAATGTGTGTAAACCCTTGTGATCTCTCCTGCTTCCGTAAAGCCCCTCTTAGTAAATGGTTATGGTGATTCCCTATTGATGAGTATGTGAGATTACGACGTACGATGGTGGTGGTTATATATGGGGTAACGGAGTTAGGAGGGTGTCCGGGTCTATCTAGAATGAGACTAATAGGGAGAGGGAAGGAGGGTGAAGTTCTCCAAGGAACGTTAGTGATGGTCGAATTTTTTGGTTTATATTGATGACTATGGATAGGGTCTATAATTGCGAGTTATGTAGTTAGGAGTGGTGGGAGGCGTGTATGAAATCCCCAGTTTAAGTATCCATTTCTTGATTGGGAGGTGGAGGAGGTGGTGTTAATGCTGGAGAAGAGAGCTTTCCGAGTTGTGGGAGGGCCGAGTTATGGTGGAATGGGAATAGTGGTAGGATTATTATTTACATTATTATATGACCTTCTAAGTGGCAGGTAAAGGAGTGCATGTTCAATTCTATGGAGGGTAGTGTCGTGTATTATGAGGAAAGTGATTGTTAATTATCATCGTCTTTGTAAATGTGATGGTGAGTCAGTGGACCATCTCTTACTTAATTGTACATTTGGAAGTAGATTGTGGGGTTTTTGCTAGCATTCATCAGAGAGAATTGGATGATGCCATCCCGAAGTGTGATCCATGTGAGAAAATCAAGACGGGAGGCTTGTGAGGAGGCACCGTTATGCCTTATGTAGTCGTTGTGGAAAGAGTCGAACAAGAGATGTTTTGAGGATAATGAGCCATCCGTCGAATCAATTTAGGACTTTATGTTATCTCTTTAATATTTATTGTCTAATAATAGTTAATCTGATTCTTTGTTGTCTTATTTTGAGTTTTAAATGAGTTACGATTGAGAAACTAGAATTATATGGTTTATGTTTTGTTGTGGGGGCGGACCTCCATGAAGGACCCCCCACCCCCACCCCCACCCCTCTTTTATTGACCCTCTTTTTTGGGTAGACTTCCTATGTACAAATTTTGTCCCCTTGATGGCTATTAATGATGCGTGTATTTTTTAGAAAAATCTACAAAACCTATTTCATCATCTAAATCACACAAAAGAATTACAAAATTTATGTCAATTTGTTTCAATTATTTCAATAAATAGAAAACACACACACAATGTCAAAAGCTAAGTCTCTATGTAAGAAGCCTACCAACCAAAAACAAGATCAAAATAACGTCTTAAAAGTGTGTACTCTCTAGAGTAAAATAAAAGTTGGCAAAGACAAATTTTCCAAGTTGGAGGCAAATTTTGATGTTTTATATAGTTGTACGTTCTTAATGGGTGGAAAAATTTTAGAAGACAAACTTGCGCAATCAAACACCTCCAAAATTAAACAATATGGAATATTTCACATATCTCATGTCAAATATTGACTATCAAACACATAATAATATGGTATGGAGACGGGAATGGTGAAGATATTTATTTCGTTTGGTGAAAATCAAACATGAAATCCTAGTAGGTCAACAAAAGTAACGTTTTTTTCAAAATAAGAATTGATATGTGTCCTAAATTTAAATGGTTTGATGATCAACTTTTCGAGAAACATAATAGTTATGGCTGTAAACGGATATTCAAAAATCTGCATCCGTCTGATACCCGAATTCGAATTTGTGGATATTTGTCCGAAAAAAATAAAAATGGATACGAATATGGATACGGATACGAATAGTAACAATATCCAACACGGATAATCCGTATCCGATGCGGAGTATCCATTTTACCGGATATCCGTATCCGTCAAACATATGTTTAAAATATTACTAATAATATTAGTATTAGTATTACTAATAAAATAATGTTAAAAAAAAAACTTAATCGTTTATTCCCTAAAAAAAACACATACTCCACTCAAAACAAAAACACTCTAAAGTTATTATTTTATTGGGTATATTGTAAAATGTCATGTATTATTATTTTATTGGGTATAGTATCATGGAGTTGCACTAAAGTTACAATACACCCTATCACACACAACATACACCCATTAAAGAACATATACTTCACTCAAAACAAAAAAAAAATCATATTTTCATTTCATTTCTCTTTCGTACAAAACAAGAGAAAAGAAACCCTCATTTCACTCCACAAAAAACCCTCATTCCGCCACCTCCCCTTCCACCGCATCAGCCCGTCGCTGCTCATCAACCCCGCCACCGCTTCTCATCAACCCCTCCGCTGCGCATCAACTCCGCAACTACGCATCCCCTCCTCATGCAACAGAAAGTTAGCAATAACGGGTACATACAAAATAAAAATAAGGATATATAACTGTATTTATATATTTTTCATTAGTTTCCTTAATTTTAAGTAAATATAAGAGAAAAATAAAAAAAAATAAAGAGATCGTTTTGATTATGATGAGAACTGAAGTTAACAACAGTTATATTATATACAAAATAAAAATGCATACTTATTAAAATAAAAATATCAGTATGTTTTAAAGACTAAAGGGTCCATGAGGTTATTATTCTCAATAAATTTGATTTCATCTAAAAGGTGCATATTTATTTCTACTGTTATGGAATGCTACTATTATTTTTTTTAATTTTTTTTGCATGGCTTTAAGCTTATATGGTTGTAAAGTATGGATGTCTTTAAGGCATATAATCATTATGAAATACTATTATTATTATGGAAGAAATAATTGTTTATGTTAGTATGTAGTAATTTTGTTATATATTTATTTGGATTGGATTGGATTTCATTGGATTGGATATTTAAATAGTTGTTTTTTGCGATGGCTAAACAATGTAAACGGATACGGATATTACCCGAATTCGAGGTATCCGAGAAGATTCGGATATGGATAGTTGTTTTAACTATCCGGGCGGATACGAATACGGATACAGATAGTGCATCCAGATAGCGGATACGGATATAAAAAACATGGTATTCGATCCGTATCCGTCCGTTTACCACCCCTAATAATAGTGAAAACATATACAAGGTTTTCCAAAGTGACGAAAAATCCATCGTTGAAGGAACATTAATCGAAGTTTGTGAACTCTATTAATATAGGGTCCTACTCACATCTAAATCGTTGTATTAAGCACATGATGTAAGAAACATACATTATATGGTGAATTAAAATATATGTCAAAAGCGGAGAGTTGGATGGATTCAATCTTCCTCAAATCGGGGACAAGAACTTGAAATTGCGTATTTAAGGCACCAATCCATAAACTAATTTCAGAGTGGAGTTCACTCCCTCTCCTGTATGTTTCCTTGTTGAAACTCTAGAAATTATGTGAACATCTATTTTTTCTTTTGTCGATTTGTTGAAGTCATGTAAATTTTATGTTGACCACAATATTTATTCATGTCATTAGAGATTATGGAAAGTTCAGCATGAATAGTAGTGGGAGGGACTTGTTTTGGCATTCAAAAAGTCTTTCGCATAAAACTTGTCAATTTTTTTTAGGAATAATGGTTACGAAATTTCATTTACTTGTTAAAAGATTCTTTCACGGAGATAATAGTGTCAAAAGTTCTACTTTACTGATTCAGCGCATTAAAATAATAATAAAAATTCAATGTGACCGAATTTTTAACATAATTTTCATGTACACACTGACGTGAAATCTTTATATTAGTTGGTTTTGGGGGTCCACGTCAGTGGGACCTAGAAACCAACCAATAAAAAGTTGCTACGTCAGTATGTCCATGAAAATTATGTCAAAAGTTTGGTCACAATAGAAAAATCCAAACAGCAAATACACCTCCAAAAATATCTATGACAGTTGTTAGCTCCTTTTTTGCAAACAAAACCCATCAAATCTTTAAAATTCCATAACTTCAAATCTTCAAATCTAAAATTCACAAAATTTATATATTTGGAATCTACTCATCAAGATCTATCAAATAACACATATATTCGATATTTTTTGATAAAAAAATCGAAACAAACTAAATTTACTATTTGTGTAAACCTCCATTTTTTTAGCGAAAACTCTTCTCCATCTCGGGCGATGGTGCCACTAGCGCGAACCAAAAAAAGTAAAGAAATAAATGAAGAGAGAGAGAGAGAGAGAGAGAGAGAGAGAGAGAGAGAGATGAGGAGAGAGAAACACTCCGGTGAGAATTTCGACGACCTCCAATGAGATTTTTCGGTGGGTTGTTTCCGGCGAGTCTCTAATGGAGTTGGTGGGGGTAGAGGTGGAGCTACTAGAGAGAGAAAAAGTGTGATGATATATGTTTATTTTTAGAGAAAGAGAGTAAGTGAGTTTAGAATGAGTATATGTAAGGGTACATTTGTCTAAATATATATAGTCTATAATGAAAAAGATTTGGTTCATTAAAAAAAGTCAATGGAATTTGATGCATCTTTGACCCAATATATGGGACTAGCCTTGAATTATCCCTTTTTTATCAACCGAGTGTGAGGAGATTCTCTCTAAACACATTTGTCCGTTCATCTGTCCTCAAAATGCACCCCCTTTTCTACTCCTTGTCTCATTTTTAGTCCCGGCTTAAGACACACTAGCGCTCTAGGAAAATTTTACATTGAGTTCCTTAGTCTTTTTATAAGTATTGTGATATATAAAAGATTTTTTATTAAATCTAATTTTTATACTTTTGAGATGCAAAATCATTAACAATTTTATGTATTTAATATTTTCTTAATGTCTTTCCAATATATAATGTGATTAAATCACACCAATTTTCTTGCGACATTGTCCATATTAGGTGTTGATACCAAAATTAATATGCTGATATAGACGAATCATAAGAAGACACGTGTCGATCTATGGGGCACAATAGCAACGAGGAAGTCTATTTCCCCGACCAATTCATACTCACTCCGAGCAGCAAGTATACTCCGAGGAAATCCTGAACGACGAGTAACTAAGGCGGTCCGAGCTGCATCTCGGCCACAGCATTGATTGCCAGATAATCAACAGTTCAACTATTCATTGAATGCTTATCATACAGACTTATACTCTTAAAGGGCATTAATTGTTTACCCTTTCACATGTACATCCTAAGGGCTATAAATACATTGTATCACCCTCATTCTAAGGGACCGGATTTTCTTGATAGAATTCCATATCGAGAACTCCAAAAACACTTGGCAATAACAGAAACAGTGGACGTAGGCCATTCTTATAAGGCTGAACCACTTTAAAATTCTTTGTCTCATTTATATTTATCTGTGATTAAATAATTAGAAGCAATCTAATTTTTTACATCAACAGATTGGCGCCGTCTGTGGGAAACGGCTGTTATTATCATTTTTCACCAAAAAACATTCATTATCAATGGCAGATAATCCAGAATCCAGCAATCGAAATGCTAGGAACGTTGGGAATCCTCCAAATCCCTCTGCACCTCCAGATCTGGCAGGAATTACGATGAATCTGGCTCAAGGACAAACCGCCATGCAAGAAACAATGCGGCAACTCATACAAACTCTTCATGGCGGTACACCTGCACATTCGGGACAGCGAAGTGGTCAGAGGCAAACCTATTTACTTTCTTCACGATCCAGGCGTACTGAGTCATATCGTAATGAGGAATCTGATGATTTCTCTTATCAACCTGGGCAAACTTCGTCAATACGGGCTACAGATACTGATCAACGTATCACTCTCTCTCCAGAGAGACCCAGTGCCTTGGAAAGACTGAGCAGGGTGTCTCCTTTCAGTCGATTAGGCCCTAGGAGGAATAGGAGTCCACCTAAGACCACGTCGAGGATTTTCCGACAACCATCAGATCTAAGAGAAGGATCAGCACAATCACGACCAGTTGCTCATCAAGATAGATCTCAGGAGGCCACTTCAGAACAATCAATTGCTCGAACTAATAGGCCCGAGGAAGGAAAGGATGCGTGGAAAGGGTCCATTCAGCGATTGGAGGATAGATTGGGAGAAATGGCTAAGGCGAAGAATCCCCTACAATGAACTTTTGTTCAAGGGACACCTTTTGTCCAGGCCATTGTGGATTTTCCTACACCGTCAAAGTTTAAAGCCCCTGTGGTAACCCCCAAATACGATGGAAAGATAGATCATGTTCTTCACATAGAGCAATATCAAGCTGCTGCCGACATCTATGTTGTCCCCGACGAGATGAGATGCAGAGCATTCTCAGGAACTCTTACTGGATCTGCCCAGATATGGTACAACAATCTTCCTCGGGGTAAGATTTCAACTTTCTTTCAGTTGGCCGAGTTGTTCATCGGCAATTTTTGTTTTGGAGCAAAGCCAGTAAAACGAGTAGCACACTTGTTAAGTGTTAGACAAAAATTTGGTGAGAGTACTAGAGATTACATAACTCGTTTCAATAAAGAGAAGCTGGAAGTCATATATTATGAAGAAAAGACAGCAATCACTGCCTTGATGAGTGGGTTGTTGCCTAACAAGTTGTATTACACTTTGTCCAAAGATCCACCTACAACTATGTCAGAGTTGATGGCAAAAGTGGCCAAAATCATGAATGCCGAGGAGGCTATGGCTGCGAAGAAGAATATGGATAAAGAAACCAAGGTGGAAGTCGACAAATCTAAGAAGAAAGAGCATAAGGGCAATGGCGGTAACAAGCATTCCAAGAATAATAAGTCGTCATGGGAAGTCCTGAAGAAATTCGATAATTATACTCCTTTAAAAATGGGTATTAATCATGTCTTGGAAGAAATCAAGAATAACGAGGAAGTAATGTGGCCAAAGAAACTGAGGTCGGACCCTGACAAGAGAAATAGAGATAAATATTACGAGTTTCATAAGGATCATGGTCATATGACTAAAAATTGCATAGCCCTCCAGAACGAGATTGAAACGCTCATTAGACGAGGAAAGTTATCAAAGTATGTTGATCGTAGAAATGAAAGAGGAAATGAAGACCGAGCAAGAGAGAGATCTAGATCTCCTCGTCGGGCATAAGAAAACAGGAAAAGGGATCATGAAGATGATACAGAGGATGACCCCGATCTTCCCAAAATGCCAAGGCAACCAGAACGCGAGGTATTTTTAATACTTTTTGGAACATTTGATTGTAATGTTATTACAGGCGGAGATGCAGGAGGAGGAGATCTTACTGCAGAAAGAAAAGCTTACCTCGGTGAGGCTTAGGCTTGCTCATACATTCAACGGATAAATTTAGCTGAGGAGGATCGTCCGAGGAAAATAAACAAAGAGAAGCTAGTCATTGGGTTTTCAAAAAATGACCTTGCATGTGTTCTTTACCCTCACGACGACCCTTTGGTGATCAAAATGAGGATGAAAGAAGTAATGATTTCAAGGGTTCTGGTAGATAATGGTAGTTCGGCAGACATCATGTTCTACTCATGCTTTGACAGTTTAAATTTAAAATTATCTCAATTGGAGCCTTATCACAGACCTCTCTTGGGTTTTGCTCGCGAGAAGGTTTTTCCACTTGGGACGATCAAGTTGGATATATTCATTGGAACTTGGCCTGCTTGTCGAACAGAAAGAATACGCTTCTTTGTGATGGATAAGAATGTGCAATCAGCTTACAACATCATCATGGGAAGAGTTGGTTTGAAGAAGTTCAAAGCAGTTCCATCTCCAGTACATCAGTGCTTAAAATTCCCAACAAATTTTGGAGTAGGAGTTGTGAAAGGTGATCAAAAAGTAGCTCGGGAATGCTATTATTCATCTGCCGAGCAAGAGGATCTTGAAGAGTCAAGGAAAAAGACTACTACCTACCAGGTGGATGAAGGTACAGAAATTGAAACACTGGATCCTAGAGATGAATCTCAACTTGTAAAAGGACAGGTGGTGGAATCTACAGAAAATGTTATTCTGGATGATGAACACCCTGAACGAACAACTCAAATAGGTTCATCGTTGGATGCTTCAATAAAACAGGAGTTGATAACTTTCTTGAGAAACAGAAAGAAAACCTTTGCATGTAGTCATGAAGACATGCCAGGAATAGATCCAAACTTCTTATGCCATGAGCTCAATGTGAATAAGGAGATCAAGCCTGTAAAGTAGAGAAGAAGAGTGTTTAGTCCCGAGAAGAATCAAGCCATACAAGAGGAGGTCGAGAAGCTCCAGAAAGCCCAATTAATTGAAGATGTGAAATATCCAGACTGGTTAGCAAATGTGGTGATGGTAAAGAAGAAAAACAATAAATGGAGAATGTGTGTTGATTTCACCGATCTCAACAAGGCATGCCCAAAGGATCACTTTCCATTGCCCAGAATTGATCAACTAGTGGATGCTACCTCGGGACACGAGCTGCTCAGCTTCATGGATGCTTACTCTGGCTACAACCAGATCAAAATGAAACCTGAAGACAGGGAAAGGGGAACTTATTGTTATAATGTTATGCCTTTTGGTTTGAAAAATGCAGGAGCGACATACCAGCGGCTGATGAACAAGGTTTTTGCCGAACAAATCAGTTGCAATATGGAAGTCTATGTCGATGATATGCTGACAAAGAGCAAGAAAGCTGCTGATCATCTAGTTGACTTAGGTCAGGCCTTTGATCAACTGGATAAATACCAAATGAAGCTTAACCAGACGAAGTGCACCTTTGGAGTACGAGAAGGAATGTTCCTTGGGTACATCGTCAACCAGCGAGGCATTGAGGCGAATCCAGAAAAGATCAAAGCTATTTTAGAGTTGCGATCTCCAACGACGAAGAAAGAGGTGCAGAGTCTTACAGGACGAGTTGCAGCGCTCAACAGATTTGTATCCCGAGCAACTGATAGATGCCTCCCATTCTTCAAAACACTTTGAAAAAATTTCGAGTGGAATGATGAATGTGAAAAAGTCTTTCAAGACTTGAAGAAATATTTGGGAGCACCTCCATTGTTGTCCATACCAGTAATGGGAGAAAAGTTGTATTTGTACCTGGCAGTATCAGAGAATGCAGTCAGCTCGGCATTGATCAGAATGGAGAATGGAGTCCAGAAGCCAATTTATTACACAAGTAAGGCTTTTCGAGGTGTAGAGATCAGGTACCCAAAGTTGGAAAAATTGGCATTGGCATTAATTGAGGCAAGTAGAAGAATGAGGCCATATTTCCAAGCCCATACCATCGTCGTGTATACCGACATGCCATTGAGACAAGCCCTTCATAAGCTAGAAAAATCAGGGAGACTGATGTACTGGGCAATAGAGCTCGATGAATATGATATTGTGTATGAACCTAGATCATCACTAAAAGGGCAGGCTGTAGCAGACTTTATAGCAGAGTTTACATATCCTGATACCCCCGAGGAACAAAAGTTGTTCGCTGATCAACCCGTGGATGTTACAGGATTAACAAACACAAGCTCAGACCAACTCCGGTTGGTAAAAGGGTGAGTGGATGTTACAGGATCAACAGACATAAGTCCAGACCAACTCCGGTTGGTAAAAGAGCTTGTGGATGTAGAAAGATCATCAAATTCGAGCTCAGACCAACTCCGGTTGGTAAAAGAGCGAGAAGAGATGATCGACGAGGAGCGAAAAATATCAGGGGAGGATGAAAGAAAACAGTAGATATTTCACCGAGGAACTCTGTTCGATAAGAAATTTGAAGACGAGTCACCTACATGGAGATTATATGTAGATGGGTCATCTTGCACAACAGGTTGTGGAGCAGGGATTATTTTGAACACCCCAGACGAGATTGACATGGAATACGCCCTGCGATTCCAATTCAAAGCTTCCAATAATGAGGTAGAGTATGAGGCCATAATAGAAGGTCTTAATTTAGCAAAAATCATGGAAGCGCAGCAAGTGATGGTATTCAGTGATTCTCAATTAATTGTGAATCAGGTGATGGGGACATATGCAGTTAAAGGGAAATTAATGGTCAAGTATCATGCAAGGGTGATGAAGTTGTTGGCAGAATTTGATGCCATTCAGTTGATCAGAATACCAAGAATGGAGAATGCACGAGCAGACGCACTGGCCCGACTAGCATCAGCTACTCGTACCGAGCTGCGAAGAACGATACCAATTGAAGTATTAGAAAGTCGGAGTATAGATGAAGATCTGACAATGAATATTATTACCCTTGATTTAGGACCATCTTAGATGGATCCTATCAGGGCATATATTGAGGAGGGAGAATTACCGGAGGATAAGCTCGCTGCCAAGAAATTGAAGTTTAAAGCTGCTCGGTATGTACTAATTAATGGTGTTTTGTATAGACGAGGAATTATGGCAAGTTTGCAAAGATGTGTACATCCCTCCGAGGTGAAAGAATTGATTGAAGAGATCCATGAAGGGTCATGTGGAGCCCATGTAGCAGGTCGGACACTTTTGCAAAGGGTGATGATGCAGGGATACTACTGGCCAACAATAAGGGCTGATTGTATAGCCTATGCTAAGAGATGTGATAAATGCCAACATTTTTCCTCCATCCGACGAACTCCACAAGCATTGTTGACACCCATAACTTCCCCTTGGCCATTTTCTATGTGGGGAATTGATTTGGTTGGACCACTGCCGACGACCCGAGGAAGATTCAAGTACCTCGTCGTCGCAGTGGATTATTTTACTAAGTGGGTAGAAGCTGAGCCACTTATTGATATGACATACGAGAAGGTTTACCAGTTCATTTGGAAGAACATCATCTGCCGATATGGTCTCCCTCATGCATTCATTACAGACCATAGAACATAATTTGATAACGAGGAGTTTGCCGCCTATTGTCATCAGTCAAACATTTTAAAGGTTCATTCAGCACCAGGCCATCCTCAAAGCAATGGACAGACTGAAGTGACGAACAGAACATTACTAAATGGTTTGAAGAAGAGGCTAAGTGAGGCTAAAGCTAATTGGATTAATGAGCTACAGTCAGTATTGTGGGCTTACCGAACAACTCCCCGAGCAGCAACTGGAGAATCACCATATATGCTGGCGTTTGGAAGTGAGGCCTTAATACCTGTCGAGTTGGGTCTTCCAACACACAGAGTGCTGAACTTCAATTCCCCAGTCAGCGACTTAATGAGAAGGTTAGATTTGGACATGCTCGAGGAGGTTAGAGAAGAGGTAGCCATTAGGAATGCTGCTTACCAACAACGAACAGTTCTGTTCTACAACAAGAGGGTAAAAAAATGAGACTTAAAAGAAGGAGATTACGTGCTAAAGAAGGTCATTCAGAAGCACAATAAGTTGGAAGCAAACTGGCATGGACCTTACCGAGTTACAGAAGTTGTTCGACCAGGAACTTACCGAATAGCAACTCTAGAAGGAGAGGAATTTAAGAATGCATGGAATGCTGAACACCTACACAAGTATTATTAGTGATGTAAAATGTAAAGAAGTTCCATCAATATGAATAAAACGATGATATTTCGCCATCTTCTCTCCTTTTATTAAAAGTTTTTCGGGAATACTAGTGTGCAACACTACGCTGCTCGGCAGTAAAAACAACACGATAGTTCAAGCTCAGACCAACTCCTGTTGGTAAAAGGGCGAGAACAAACCATACTCCTTTGGTTAGGAGGCGTACACTAGCTCAGACCAACTCCGGTTGGTAAAAGGGCGAGTGGACATAATAGTTCGAACTCAGACCAATTCCGGTTGGTAAAAGGGCGAGAACACGACATTCCTAAAAATACCAGCTCCGGTTGGTTAGGAAACCATACTCCTATGGTTAGGAGGCTGACACTGGCTCAGACCAATTTTGGTAAAAAGGCAAGTGGACATGATAGTTTGAACTCAGACCAACTCCGGTTGGTAAAAGGGCGAGAACAACATTCCTAAAAATGCCAACGTGTTTGGCTAGGAAGCAAAATACTCCTAAAAATGCCAATCTCGGTTGGTTAGGAAATAAGATATGCTCTCAAATGCCAACTTATGTTGGTCGGGAGGTAAGATTATTACAAAAGTTCCTCGAAGAACAAAGTATTCCAAACTGAATCAAGTATGGTTGGTCGGGGATAAAAATCCACTAACTGTAGTTGGTCGACGAGGAGAAATTATTCCAAATAGTACCAAGTATAGCTGGTCGGGGATAAAAACCCACTAACTGTAGTTGGTCGACAAGCACAATTTAACAACCTTGGTTGGTTGGAAAATTTTTCAACATTTTTATACTCACTACTTCATTATTAAGTGATCGAGCAACATTACTAATACTTGTAATTTTTTATTATTAAGTTGGTCGATGAACCACAAAATATTGTTAAGCAAGCACAAATATAAAGTGTTTGACTAGTACAAGATAATTGCAATACAGATTTGCAAACAAAAATGAAACTCTTTCATTAAATTCAAAATGAATTACACAAATTTATTATATTGCTATTAAATTGTGTGCTAATTATTACATCAGAATTTCCTATTCTACTGGTCTTTTCCCTTCTGCTTTTGAAATAGGCTCCTCGCCAGCAGGAGGATCTTCCAGGCAAAGGGGAGAATTAATGAAGTTAGGATCTCGAAGCATTCTGACGTTCATTATTGAAGGTGTATCCAGTAAATGCTCGGGACGAGATACCTCGATCTGAGAATGAAGATTGTAATCACCAAGGTATTTTGCAATTAAGCTCCGAGGAATGGCACGAGATGGGATCCATTCCATGTCCAAATTATACGGTGCCACAGGCAAGTCAAGTACCCCAGGATCATAATAGTCACACAGGTAGTGTCCTTGTTCGAGCTTCAGCACGCCCAAGGCATTCAGCCAGCCTTGTTTGTAGCCCTCATTATTGGCATTCTGGATACGATCATCCAAATGGAATAGTGCTTCGTTGTATCCAGCCATCCAGAACTCCCTGGGCTGTTTGTGAAATTGAAATGTTAACCTTTAAAGCTTCTCGTGAAGACTCTGGATGAAAAGTTCATTAGTCTCCAACACTGATTTATTTGAAGAGAGTTGTTTTTCCAGTTCTCTAACTTTCTTGGACAGTTCAGACAAGGCTTGATTTTTTTCCATCAATTGGAATGCTTGGTTTTCCAACGCTGATTGAGTAAGAGCTTCTTCAACAGTACGATGAAGAGCTCTTGGTCGTCCCCGAGCAGGTTGAGTACTTTGTTCCTCGTCAACATGCTGAGCAACTCTTCCTCATCCACGAGAACCTCTTCCACGTCCCCGAATAGCAGTAGAAGGCCCAGCTCTTCTCAAAGACTTTAACTCTTCTCGCAACTTGGCATTTTCCACTTCTAAAAATGAGAATCCTTCATCGGTGACCGGTACCAAGGCAGTAGAAGATGAAGCAGCAGACCTCAGCTGAGCTAGTTCTTTTTGCAGATTGTTGTTTTCTTGTTCCAATAGCTCAGCGATTTGCCTGTGCCCTTCGACATCTGCTTTCAATGTTCTCTATCTCACTTCATAGCCAGCAAGCATCTTGTCGTAGCCTTTTTCAGCACTAAGTTGTTTGAGTTTCTTCTCATACCCTTCGTGCAAAAGAGCTGAAGACTCTTTATGATGCTGCTGAAGTTCATCGAGAGTACCTTGCAAGTCTTCAATCATTTCGTAATAAGCCACATTATTGGCCACAGCTTGGTCAAGTAAGCCTTTCAGGTACTGATAAGCTTCGACTGCCTGCTCTGAAGCATCATGACCAAGGATGTCGGCAACTTCTGATGCAATCAATTCTGTGTGACCAGCCTTATAATATTCATGACATTACTGAATCAGCTTTGTATCATTAGCATATAGCAGATCCATCCTGGCCAGAAACTAGCAGAGAAAGAAAAAGTAATCATCAAAAAGAAGATCAAGACAGAGTACAGATAGAAAAGAGACAATCATATGGAAGAAAAGAACTCAAATTTTATTAGATCATAGTGCAGAGTTACAAAGATCTTGGTTACACTTGAAAAAGAAGAAAAATAGAAAGAGAATACCGAACAACTTCACACCTTTTCCTTGTCTCCCAAGACTTTCTCGGGAGGCTGGGACGAGGAGCTCGGTTGCTCGGTTGGAACAATGAGTTGGTCGGCTAAAACTGGAACTTGTTCAGGAGGAGCAGGCAGAGATGAAAGCTCCTCGTCGGCAGGTTGAGTAAGGATTGGATCACCCACTACCATTGAATATTCTTCGGAGGCAGCTTCGTCCTCTTCTTCATCTTCAATAATTGGGGGAGGTCCAGGGAGATGCTGTTGAAACAGTTCTGAGTCCTCATTAATCTTCAACTCTTGCAGGGCAGCAACCCAACCATCTCGAAAGTATTTAAGACTCCCATATTGCACTTGGGTCATCATGGCTACTACCCCCTGTTCCACCCTTTGTCCCAACCAGTGCGGAAATATTTTTTCACCGCCATTTTTCTTTTTATTTTCTCCGAGGAGAGCTTCTCGGATAGAAGATCCTCGGTGGCCTTCAACTTAGCTTCCACCTCCTCCTTTTGACGATTCACTTCTCGCAGAAGGGAAAATTCTTCTTTTGCCATTTTCATTTTGTTTTCAAGCTCCCCAAAGTTCGTGAGCTTCTCGGCATACTTCTTGTTCTCTTTTTCCAAATCCTTCACTTTATTTTCCAAACCCTTGGAAACTTCAACGAGCTGCACCTTTTCTGCCTCAACTGCATCCAACTTCTTCTCCCATTCAGCCCTATCCTCGTCATACTTTTGACGAGAATCCTTCAAAGATTTGGTTAACCCCAACAAAGCATCCTCCACTCCAGACGAGGAACTAGAAGCCTTGATTGCTTCATCCTTCTTCACAATGGTGTTAAAATAACTCACCAGCTGAAAAAAGAAGATAATGATAAGTCATCACAGAGATACATGTATTGATGGAAAGAAAGAAAATTCAGAATAAGAGAAACTTACTGAAGCAATGTGATGAGTAGCCAGGGATGTAAGCATATCCCTAGACATATTCTCCTCAATTCCTTGGACCTCGGGAATAATCCAAGTCTTTACCGAGCTCATCGCAGAGCTCGGGGGAATAATAGTTGGGACACCAGCTCCACTAACTTGCAGCTGGGGAATGGTTTCAGCCAAATTGACCGAGGAGGATTTCTTCAGTCTCCTCGGTGGCATTTCAACAGTTTCAACCAAAGAAGAGCTTTTGGTTGGGGAGATGGTTATCACTTCTACAGGTGCATCCTTCTTAGGAGCCAATGGGGGCTTCGCGGCAGCCTTCTGAGGAGCAACAGAAGGGGAAGCATCTATTTCCTTTATCCCCTTTTGGACATCAGTTTTGTTTCTTTTCCCATCTCCAGCAGAGGTAGTCTCCTCAAAGAGAGCAAGAACTTTTCTTTTGCCCATTTTCTGACTTAGAGGGATGTTAGATTCTGGAGAAGAGTCCTCAGGAATTGACACTGGAGCACTAGTGCTGACCACAGGACGAGCAGTGAAAGAGGTTGTATAACTCCTATACTGCAACAAATATGAAGCAGACCTGATGTGCTCGTCTGCAACTTTCTGATGCAAACTCCAGATAAGTTTCAAATGCTTAATATTTACTTCTGATTCTTTTGGAGTCTTTCTTTTTTTTTTCAACTGCAAACAAATATATATTGAAATGTCAATCACACATTTATTCAAACATAATGAAATCATAATTTCAGAAATAAAATAAAATGAAAATAACATATCCCATTGCCATATGGAGGGCATCTGGGACCTTGATATACTTCATCTCCAATCAAAGGGGCATGTTGCCAATTTTTGATAACTACCCCATGTTCAAAATAATCCCTATTAGCATCAGGGAGGTTGACTACTAAAGCCCTATTCAAAAATCTAGTTTTTAAATAAAAAACATTGTCTAGAACAGCCCATCTATAACAATACATAATCTCAGGAATTCCTATACGGGTTCCGTGAGTTTGATTTAACCTATACACCCCATTAACTATTCTCCATGTGTTGGGGGCTATTTTTGCAGGCACAACATCGAAATAATGACAGAACTCTAAGCACAAAGGGTTTGGTGGAAAAGAAAATCCACATTCAACAATAAAGAGGCTTGGGAACCAGTGTCCCTCAGCCAAACGAAAATAATCTAAAGGCTCAGAAAGATCCTCCAGAGTTACCCAAGATGGAATAGAAAAATCAAAACGGAATTTCTCAAGAGATTCAATAACATAAACCATGGTGAATAAAAGAAATGAAGAAGAAGGAAGAAGATCTTACAGGAAAAAGGAGATCTGTTGACAACAAACGAAGAAAGGGATGAACGCACAAGAGAGAGAAAGACTATAGAAAACTCGAAAGCAGAAATTGGAAAAGGTAGAAGACGATGGGATTGCCTATGAAGCTTAAATACTTTGCCTTGGGAAACGGTGAAATAAATGATTACAAAAAGAAACTATTACGCTACCGGCGGCTAAAAGGACAAAAAGTGCACGAAGATCGAAGCGCTTATAAAAATTCAAAAAAGCGGATTTTGTGAATTTGGAAGACATTCGAACACGGAGAAAATGCTCCTAAAAACCAGGAAGGTCATTTAATATTGCCATATACCGAGAAAGAATGTTCCATACTCCTCAAATTTCGAAATATGAAACATTGGGGGCTTCTGTTGATACCAAAATTAATATGTTGATATAGACGAATCATAAGAAGACACGTGTCGATCTATGGGGCACAATAGCAACGAGGAAGTATATTTCCCCGACCAAGTCATACTCACTCCGAGCAGCAAGTATACTCCGAGGAACTCCAACACTCCGAGGAACTCCTGAACGATGAGCAACTAAGGCGGTCCGAGCTGCATCTGGGCCACAGCATTGATTGCCAGATAATCAACAGTTTAACTATTCATTGAATGCTTATCATACAGACGTATACTCTTAAAGGGCATTAATTGTTTACCCTTTCACATGTACAGCCTAAGGGCTATAAATACTTTGTATCACCCTCATTCTAAGGGACCGGATTTTCTTGATAGAATTCCATATCGAGAACTCCAAAAACACTTGGCAATAACAGAAACAGTGGACGTAGGCCATTCCTATAAGGCTGAACCACTTTAAAATTCTTTGTCTCATTTATATTTATCTGTGATTAAATAATTAGAAGCAATCTAATTTTTTACATCAACATTAGGTATGATTTTTTTAATACCTAAAACAAATTAATCAAAACCTCTTTTCTAAGATTGCATGAAATTATTTTGTTTCTTTTTTTTACTACATTTTTTAGCTCCACTTTCATATTTTGTAGTAGACAAGTTATAATAACTCAAAAAAATAACTACAATCTAACATAAAAATATAATGAAATATATACTATAGAAAGATGGAACCTGATAATATAAGTTGTTCAACCAATCCCGACTCAAGCTTCACTTTAACTATAAAATTTAAATTTCAAGTATAACGATTAAACTTGGAAATTTAAAATGAAAAATGTAAGAAAACATAATATCACAATATAAATATAAAATCTGGACGAATATATAAAAAGATTAACATTCTTAAAATTTACTAGAATGAAAAAACTTAATGTAAAATGTTGAGGATGGACCCTCATCACAATCAACAACGAAAGACTTTGTTCTACAGCTTATTCTGTGGAGAGAGAAAGGGAGGTGAAAGCTTTTTGTAAAGAGGGGAGTAAAAGATTTGAAGGGAGTAGAGAAATGAGAAGAATAAAGATTTTGGGTGGGTGTAAAATTTATTTTCAATGTCATAATTATTACCTAAAAGGTTAATACAGTACTAATGTGAAATAAATCACCAAACACAAAAAAGCAGTTGATATTTATATTGTCTGGCAATCAAAATTTTCCCAAGCTCCCAATAAATTTATACTTGCATTCATATGTATATACACACAAACAATAATAATCAAAATAGATTATGTAATTTTAGGACTTAAAATAATGTTGATTATGGATATAGGACAACAAACATTTTGTTTCCATTTTTAGTCCCTATTTTCAAATTAAAGGGACACGTGACATGCTATGATTGGTCAACGTTTTATGAATATGGGTCCGCGCCAGCGGCTTTATTCAAAAATAGGAACTAAAACCATAAATAAAATATTTATTGTCCTATTTTCAAAATGCATATTACAATAGGTCCTAAATTTACAAATCCCCTAATCAAAATGGAGCCCCTACCAACCATGAGGCTCTAGGCAATTACCAAAGTTGGCCAAAGGTTGAGCCGACATTGCTCATTTTCTCTCCCACTATTCTTTCTAAAGTCAACGTCGAAGGCAAAGGCTCTCAGCGAGTTATTTTTCCATTTTTACGGCAAGTTCCCTACTTCCTCTAATTTGATTTTCTAATGCATGTGGATAGAACACGTCAGGTCTTGAGTTGTAGAACAATTTTAAAAACAAAATAGTAAAAAAATATTGGGGTATGTTAGAAATATTCCCTCGAACTTTTTTTAATACACGTTTAGTCCAAGCGTTTTTATTTTGCATCAAAAAGTCATCCTCCAAGCCAAAAAGGCTTTACCATGTCGCTGGCGCGGATCCTCAAAGATAAGAGAATAAGAAACTTTTTGATATAAAATATAAGACTTAGCCTAATTGTGTATTAAATAATATTTGAGAAACTTTTTAGTATTTGATCCAAAAATATTGGGGTATGTTAGAAATAAAATAAAGTATTGTAGGAGGATTTTTTTTCATTAATTGGTATGTAGTCCCCCCTTTATTTAGAGTGAAAATGAATCTCATCAAAATAATTTTTACTCTAAGTATAACATGGTTATAATAATATAGTCCTAATTAAATGTGAAAATTCACATAAATCTGTATTATACCTCTAATACAATAGGCCACACGATATACGAATTGACACACCCAGCAATATACATCGTGCCGCATTGTTCGCGCAACCACAAGGGGGAGTTCTCCTTCCCGGGTATCACATACGTGACGAGCACCTTGGACTCGATGTCTTGAAGCAAACGTCCATGAACTGGCATACCCTGGACGGTATTCGGGTCCCTCAACCCCCGCCCTAGCCATCAAATATGTCTAGTAAAAACACGCTCGACCAACCAAGTGCCGACATCGGTCGGTTGAAGGGAGCCAAATAGGGGAGTGGATCATCAAAGTCCTCACGTGTCAGCGATGAAGCAGCGAGGTCCACATCCTCATCATCCTGCACCTACTCCTCCACCACCTTCTCCTTACCTTTCCCCTTACGATTTCCACCCAACGAACGCTTCATGAATGAGAACATATCTTGGACCGTCGCTTCCAAACGGGACAACTTCGCGTCATACGAGTCCACCGTTCGAGCCAACCCGGTGTCGCTCGTCTCCAATCCAATGAACCAAGATTTGGCCACCCGCGAGCTCACCCTCCTTTTCCTCCCCTTACGATCAGCGCCAAGCACTTGGTTGAGTGCGTCTGTGGACAAATATGCCTTCTCGGCATCAGACTGTGACTCATGCACTTCCTTAAGCTTTGCCCGAAACGACAAAAGGCACATGATTAGTAAAATAAGTAAATAAAAAAATTAAAACGTAATTAATAAAAAGTAAATTATCGGATTACCTACAATCGTGGTCGCAACGCTCGGGGACACCTCCTTATCCTTCCCCTTCTTCGTCCGAATATCCAGATAAGTGTCGAGCCTATGTGGCCTTGTCCTCTGAAATAAAATAAAGTAAAATTAGTAACGGCCCCACAAAGTAAAATAATGCAGAATAATATGTTTCTGTAGTTATAGAAAAATTAAATCTTACCACCATCATATGCTCCACCTCGGCGTAAGACGTCCGGACGAAGTAGTGCACGTCCGTAATTTTTGCTCGATTTTCCCTCCCCGATTGGCGAGATGTCAATTATCGCTCTTCGATCTCATTGTCAATGAACTTTTGCCATTGTGCCAATGAGATCGGCTCCTTCGGTGGGACGGATTCACGCATTCGAATAACAGACTCTCGGGTCTTCCCAAAGTACCGGGTCCGCATATTTTTCTTTCACGTCTTGTGTTGCTCCCTTAACTGCTCCAAGACGGAATCGTGTAGCTTTGGATCCAGGATAAGTTGTTTAGGTCCAACAAATACAATATTAGTTGCGAATAAATATAAATATAAATATAAATATAAATATAAAATGAAATCGAAATTGAAATTGAAATATTCATATAAATATAAATATAAATTCATTACCTGTAGTGCCACCAAAATAGCTAACTTGAGTTCATTTAGCACCTCCCTCCAACTAGTGTACCTCGGGCGATGATCGTCTTTACCAGCTCGAGGGATATCACTAATAGCGTCGTCTTGTTCTCAATGGACATCCCCAATTTTCCATATTTGGGGAGCCTAGGGGCCGAGGATCCCTCCTCGCCTCCGCTACCACCGAGCCCAGACGACATCATCATAATCAGCATCAGCATCCTCACCTTAATACCTGAAGGAGACATTTGTTGTAAAAAAATGTTATTATTAGTACAAATCAAAATGAATCAGAAGAAGACGTGAAAATATGTACAATTACTACAAATCCAAATGAATTGTTACTGTTTAACACCTCAATTCCGAATTCCAAAACAACAACATCTAGCTCATAATATGTACAATTACTAAAAATTCGAAACATCCCCACCCCCACCCCTACTGCCCACACACACGCAATCTACACAAGAGTGAAAATGATAAAGTGAAAATCAATTAAAAGTATTAAAATTGATTGATAAAGTACAAATTGGAATATTTATTACAAATTGAAAAATTATTTCAAATTGGGGTTATCATCAAAAATGGATTGAATTCAGTAGGAGCAGCTAAGTCATCCACACTACTATTTAGATGCTTTGGCGCGTGTAGGACAATTGACCACGACTCGTTGTTGATATACTCCGAGTAAAACACTTGGTTAACCTTTTGAAATGCACAAACAAACGGCTCATCGCTCACGTGGTCGTTGCTCTTCAACTTGGACAAGTCAACCACGATCAAATTGGTGACAGGATCAACTTTACAAATATTTTTATCCTCAGCTATAAAGGTTGGGTCGCCTTAATATTTAAACTTTGGTAGTCATCGTCAAGGTTTATCGTGATATCTTCACGAGCACTTGAACCTTGTACATCATCAGTAACCTCATTCTCCAATGCTTCATAAACTCCGTACGCATCATCAACTAAATCGTCTAACATATTATGATCTACGTCGTCCCCTTCTACATCTATCCTACTTGTTGAAGGTTGTTGTGAAGGTTGTTCGGGGATAAAAGGAACTTTTAATTCACCATAAAAACTCCAAAATCGATAACTATCTTGCATACCCGATCTTAAAAAATGTAGTTCAACTGTTTTCCACTCAAACACCTTACCATTCTTACACCTAGCACACAGACACGGAAACTCTTCATCATTATGACATCTCTTTGAGTATTTCATAAATTCATTAGCACCTCTGCGAAATACATCCCCTATTCTATTTGTCTCACCCATCCACTCTTTGTATTTCGGATATCCCATCACAGCTACCACAACTAATCACCTATTAAAGGTAAGAAGCGTATATTCATGGATTAGTATAGTATGTTTATATTCGATTTATAAAGGTAAGAAGCATAGATTTATAGTCAATTTATAAACGTATATTCATGGATTAGTATAGTATGTTTCATTTAATTATGTCTTATTTATATTCGATTTTTAAATTTCAAATTCAATTTACAATAGAAATTTCTATTTCCTCTATCTCCTCTAAAGGGTGAGTGGTCATATCCCATTCAAGACCGCATTTTTCTGTAATATACTTGACAGCTTATGCACATTGTTACTATTTGAGAAAAATTCGGCGGCATATGCCCGTAGTTATCCAAGTACACGACATAGATTGGAAAGTGTGAGTGTTATTTCAATTGATCAATTGAAATAACAGTCACACTTGTCAATCTAGTATGTACCCCGAGAAAATTAGGATACGACTGCAGAACTTCCTCCAAAAGTATCAACTTTAAGCTACTAAGAATATTATTATACAGAAATTATACAGTCCCAAACTGTCCAAACGGGACAATTCGAGAGATCTCATTACAGGGGTAATGACTCTCGAACGGGTCTAAGGGCTACAGAATGCGTACGCATAAGAACTAGAAGGCTAGTATCTATGCGCACTATATGTAATTTCAACTATGTTTCATTTAATTATCATACTATATATATATATTGTTCGTTATCAAAGTAATTTTCAAAAAAAAAGTTAAAAAATACCACCCCCATATGGACAATAATCCAGTGGTCATGCCACTTTTAAAATTAACCAACCCAATATTGATCCACTATAATCCAACAGCAATGGCAACAACAAATGTGTATCCTGTACTCCTTCTAATTCATCTACTCAATTAAATCTTTTCATCAATTAAACTAACAATTAAAGTATACAATTATTAATTTACTAATTTACAATTAGGGGTAATCCTACTTGCATATGAAAGGGGCACCAATTATTAATTTACAAAAAAAATTAACAACCAATCAATATTAAATCAATCAATTCTTTTACAAGGGGCACTACAATATGAGGGGCAATATCTAATAAGCCAATAAAAATTTAATTAAAAAAAATACACACACGCACATATACACCCCCTGCCCCCCCCCCCACCCAACCCCCTGCCCTACCGCTACCCCCTACCCTCCCCCCCCCCCCCCCCCCCCGCTGCCCCTGCCCACCACACGCACATAAACACACATAAACATACACTCCCTCCCCCCAGCCCTGCTGCCTCCCCCCCCCCCCACACACACACGCATATATACACAACACACACACACGTGCGCACATTTACACACATATATATACACACACGCACATATACATACACATATACATAAATGGAGGAGAAATAGAGAGAGAAAACATACCAAAATTATAGAGAGAAAGAGAGCAGCCGCTAGAGAGAGAGGGAGAGAAATGGAGGGAACAAAATCGGTGGGAAAAAAAGAAGAGGGAGGTTTTTTTTACTAATAGAATTGTCACGAACACGTCACGGTCATTGACCGTGACAACTTTATAGGCTTGTCACGGTCAATGACCGTGACAAGTCCGTGACAACTGTACTTGTCACGGTCATTGACCGTGACAAGACTTTGTCACAGCCTTGTCACGGTCAATAACCGTGATAAAAAATGCGTGTTTTTTTTGTCACGGTCAATGACCGTGACAAGGCTAAGCTCTTAAAGGGTGCCAATTTGACCATTTTGGTGTTGTGATTAAAAAATATATTTTATGATGGGTGCTTCGCTTGGATATAAAACTCTTACGAAGTATAATGAAATATTCTAATTCATTTAGACAACATTGGTTATTTACATTTGTGCCCGCGAATCGCGCGGGGTACATGCTACTAAATATAATTACAGGACCCCTTGAATGTACACTATTTCCACTACTCAACGATTGTTATCTCGCTAAAATTTTACTAAGAAAAACTCATTGGAAAAAAGAAGCATGCGAGCTGTTCGATCAAATAATCAGTAAGAACTTCCAAAAGGTGTGCCACTTTGGTAAGGCAGTCAACAACCACCCATATAGAATCTGTAACACCTCGTAATTTCTGAGTAATTATTTTAATTAACTAATTCGGTAATAAAGTGAATATAGTTAATAAAGTTAATGAGTGAGGAGTTAACTTTAGCAATATAATTCGGATGGCAATTTTAAGTACGTGGTTGAGTCCGGTAGGGTCGAAATAGTCCAAAAGAAGTGGGTACTTACACATATTGGGTATTGGGGTCCAATTACACATGTGTGAACTTAATAAAGAGAGTTTGGGTCATTTTCATTAGGGCCCATGGGCCCAAAACCTGAATAGTGTTTTAACCCTAAGGTGTGTAAGGGGTTAGGCATCATTAAGTCATAATAGAAGACTAAAGGGAGAAAAGAGAGGAAAAGCCAAAGGAAAAGTGAATTTGGGGATCTTGAAGAGGCAATTGCAATCCAACTTCATCTTTCAAAGCCCTAGATCATCTTGGTTAAGGCAAGTGGTTTAAATTTTTAGTATTAAATTATATCTTGCTATTCATATCATAAGAGGTGGAATCCAATTGGGGTTTTCTCTTTATAAGGATTATAAATCTGTACATGATTTGATAGATAATACATTTGATGATTGAGGATTTGAAAATTTGTGAGATTATTAGTGATAACTTTGCTTTTTTATTTCCCCGACAACGGCGCCATTTGATAACTTGATTTTTTGTGTGTCGTTGTTGAAATCCAAGTTAGTCAAAACCTCAATTACCTACAAATATAACAATCTCAAGTGTAGAGGTAAGTAAGGGTATCAATCGACTTCCAAGGGGGTAAGCTAGAGACAAATTCAATTATAATTCACTTTTTATTTTCTTTTTGTGCTTTTTCACTTTTTTACTTTTTTTTAGCTTTTTCAATATTAAAACAATAGGGTGAGGTGAGGTGAAATATGACTAAACTAAATTATGATATGATAACAACTAATTAGAAAGTTACTAAAAGTAAAAAATAATCCTAACACTAAAATAAGAGATAAAGTGAGGTAAATAATTGTGAGAACAATCAAGGAGTGGAGTTACACCACAAATTTTAGCTATTGTAATTAATTAATTTAATTAATTGAATTCGCCCAAATTAATATCAAACTTACAAATCAACTCTCGTTTCAAATGTAATTTTAATAGTAACCTTTTAGAAAATTAAGTTTAACACCCCATAACTCTAGAAAATAGATCTACACTCCTTTTAATTAATCACCCGCTAGGATCGATCAATTAGAATTTATGTAAATCTTATAAAATAAATGTAGAGTTGAAATTCAAGTAATAATACCCCACTTAAGAAACCCCTATCTCTAGTTGGAATCTAAAATGGGTATTATAACTAGAATTTCGATTTTCTCTTAAAAATCATTTACCCTCTCTCGACGCGTAAATCTAAGGGTGAGGGATCAAAATTAACATTCAAAGAGAAATTTCAAGTAATCAAACTAATTAAACTAAAATAACATCAAATAAGGGTTTCCCCCAGCCCTTGAAAGGGGATTTAGTCTAACATGATATTAAACATGACAAATTAATAATCAAGGCTACTAAAATAAAATAAAAGGAATAGAACAAGCAAACCAAATCTCTTTGAGAAAGTTGAACTCTACTCTTCCAAATTGAATCATACAATCCCTCTAATTGAGCATCCAAGTGATTTGAACTTAAATATTCACTCAATTAACTCTCTTACAACATTTAATCTCAGAAATATCTAACAAAAATAAAAAGAATAAAATAAAACTATTTACAAATGGTGTTTTTCTTTACAATTCTCTCTCTAGAAATTCCTATCTAAAAAACTCTTCTTCATATGGGATCTTCATCTTCATTTATAGTAAGCACATGGAGCATGGGGGTATTTTTAGGAATTGCCTTGAGTGTGCATGGGAATGGTGAGGTGTGAGGATATATGGTAGTAGAGGGAATAAAAAATCTGATTTGTTACAAGGGTATTTTTGGGTATTGGGTAAAAGAGGTGGTTGGGGGGTAAAATGGGTAAATAGGAATAAAGGGTTTTATGCACATGTGGGATTTGTTTTAATTTTGGCCTTATTTGGTTTGGTATTTGGCAACTCACGATTTGGTTTGGGTTGAAAGGCTTTGGGGTTGGAATGAAATGGGTATGGGTCTTGGGATGAGATGGGTCATGGGGTTATGTGGGTTAAGGAGAGAGAGAGCGAGAGAGAGAGAGAGAGAGAGAGAGAGAGAGAGAGACCAGATTAGGTTTGGGGATTCTTGTTCGTGTCGCCGGCGGAAGGTTGGAGTCGCGTCGGAGCTGCGCCGAGCACGGGTAGGTGGACACCGCCGGATTCGGGGCAGGTGGTTTCGGATCGCCGGATTCGATTTCGACCGTGGGAGTAGGTTCGGTCGTCGGGGCAGAGGGGGTGAGGGTGGTCTTGCTGAGGTGGTGTTTGGTTTGTGTGGGTTTGGAAGTTGGTTTTGTTGTTTGTTGGTTATGGAGGTTGTGGGTGTTGGTGAGAGGAGAGAGAAAGAGGTGTAGGAAAGAAGATGAAGGGGGGAGGTATTGGGTGTGGTAGGGTGTAGGGGAAGAATGGTGTGGATAGGTGAGGTGTTTGTGTATGGGGGTATATGGGATAATGTGTGTGTGTGTGTGTGTGTGTGTGTGTGTATGTGTTTGGAACCAATTAAAATAATGAAAATAAAAATAACTAAAATCCTAAAAAAATAAAATTAGTAAAAACTACAAGTAAAACTTCTAATCTATAAAGTAAAACTAAAAGAAAAGAAAATAAAAGAAATAAAACTAAAAACCTAAATAAAAATATAGAAACAAAAGATCTAAAAATAATAATATATAATAAAACTAAAAACAAACTCCTAAAAATTAATCTTAAGAAAATAAGATAAAATAAAATAAAAACTAAAACTAAAAACTAATCAAATCAAAATCAAAATAAAATAAAATTATAAAAAGAAAATAGAAAAATAAAAAATAAAAAATAAAAACTAGAAATCCTAAATAAATCTAAAATAAAACATAAAACAGAAAACGACAAAAAATAAAAATCTAAAAAATATTAAAAAGGGACAAACAAAACACACACTGGGTTTAGGTATGTTTAGGGTAGGCTAGGGTTACGGGATAAGGAAATTTAGCTCCATAAAACGCGCATTTGCCTCGATATATAGTTGTTGACACCGCAAACGGACGTTTGACCTACAAGATAAACATTTAAGCGCATAAGACCCATATTGCCGAGAATTAGCAACTAAAGTACGTCTATTTGGAGTATAAATTGTACAGTTTTGGGTGCTTATCAATTAGAACTAGAATTATTGTAATGGAGAATGGGACTTAGGATGAACTTAGGGAACGCTTTTGTAGAAAACTGTTCAAAACAGGGCTTTTAAATTCATCAATGGCGAACTTGGTTTATGCAGAAGAAAGAAAGAGGAGGAATTATCATGGTCGTTCGAACGACAGGATAATTCGTTGGAACGAGATCCACGGTCGTTCGAATAACAGGGATCTTCGTTCGAACGACCTCTGATGGTTGCCAGAATTCTGAGATCCCCTAGTTTAGACCTGCTGTGTTGGAAATCGTAATTTTAGTGCAAATGAAATTGTGAAATTTAATATTGAATTAGGGTTAATTTGGTAATACTTAACCTTGGCATTTATTTGACTAAATTTCATGATATTTGAGATGAGGGTTCATGATTTAGAATGTTATGGTCTAGTTGTTTAAAGTGATTAAACTTGATTGTAGAAAATTAAAGGGTGGACTAGAAACACTAAACTTCAGGCCAAGTGATGGGGAGTCCAGTTTTACTTAAAAAGAGTATTACATTAAGATAAGGAAAATTAATGTGTAAATAATAACTATAAGGAAGTTGGGGCGTAGACTTAAATATTTTAGGCTTGGGGGTGGGCATAATACTCCAATAGCCTGGATTTCTATATATGTCAGTGTGTAGTACATATATGAGTTATATATATATTTGTGCGAATTATATATATAGTACAGCTATACCAATGAATGCTATCATAGGAGGTTGCGTGATGTGGGTGAATCTCCTGACTTGAGGAGCAGGGCGAGTATAGTCCCAAGCCCATATCGTTCGGGTTCACGAGTGAGACTAATGGTGCCTAATTCGAATTCACTATCGTGGGAAAATATGGTCGCCTCCACAACAATTGTATGTTTTGTTCTGAAATGGAGAGCTAACCGTATCAGGGTTTCGGGTGGATGAAAATACCCGATTATGATAGCATCTACCGAATACCCGATGAGTGACTACTCGGGGAAATAGTATTTACATATCTACAGCATATACACGTGAATGTTGTAGTATGATTTCGTATATATGGTATAAGTATATACGGGTTATTACATAATGGTAATCGTGTTAATTATATAGCTTATGAAACGGTTATATGGTATTAAATGGGAAATGATGCTTTTTATAAGTTAATGTGTACAATAACTTAATAAGTAAAATACTATACTCACTTGTAGTGCATTAGTGGGGTAATTAGTATTGTATTTGGGAAAGTCTAGTTACGAGGGAAGTGGCTAAGGACATTAGGTTTAATCCGTTAGGCGTGCACATTAGTTGAGGGGTGAGGTGAACTCAAGGGAGTGAGCGACACTAATTTAAATATGAAGAGCATTTACATATTTATTTCTTGCATTTAAATTCACGTGCTAAATATTTTTAAATATTTTTGGGTACTAACCCTTGCTATAAAATATTTTCAAAAACCTTTTAGGTGTCCTCCCACAAGGGCGCCCGGCATGATTCCATCCTACAAGGTACGTGGCTGTAGCTATGCGGAGTGATGTGGTTTCTTTGATGTAGTCGCTTATCTCATTCTATCTTAGTTAGGGATCCTTTCAGTTGTACTTTCGGACTTGTATCTCTATATTCAGACTTGGCATGTATTAGTACTCTATTATTTTCGCATGTGTGGATGACTTGTAGTCGACGTTGTTCGACAGACTATTGGACTTACTTTGTGGCATGTTTTATTTGTATTCTCGTAATGGATTGTTTGTTGTTCTATTATATGATTTTGGTGGGATTAATAAAGATAAAATTTGACATCAGCTTAATGAAACACTAGGTGGTTAGTAATTAATGAATGAACGACAGTGATGCTAAGAATGAACCAGATGAGATTCCTGTTTAATTTGAATAGGACTGATCACCCTGTATTTTATTAGGCGGGGTGTCACAGAATCATGTTGTCGAGGCGTCAAGGGTAGCCCCGTGATGAATTACATCAAGATGTTATCCCACTTCCACTCGGGAATAGGTGTAGACTAAAGCGTACCAAATTTATACCTTTCAACAACACATTTACCTTGTTGCCAAATGTATATTGTTTATTTCCTATTATTTTTTTTTGTAATAACCCATTTAAAGCACTTTTAAACTTGTACATTTTTCATCAAAACTCACAATATTACAATCAAAAATCACATTGCGCATTTTTCATACATACATAATACAAAGTTGCATAATTTTCAATACATCTCATAAATACGCATTACAAAATCATATTTCATCCCAATCTAAGTATAAGGGTACACAAGATATGTCTCAAAAATAAGACCATAATCAATCCTAATACATTACCATGACAAAAGATGTCAAACAAATCGATCCACGTAAATAAAAAGGATGAAAATATGGTTCCGCTAGACAAAAGGAAGCTGCAACTCCAAGCCACCGATAATATATTAACTCCAAGAAAAATCCATCACCAGTCTGCATAAGATACAATAAAAATATTATCAGTATGATTTTAAAATATAATAATAGTTAGAAAATATAAATCCACGAGTCCCAATAAAAATGTTAGATAATTGTTTTACGTTTTCGCTCACCAATGGATTTTTGGGTTACATATGCGAATTCAACTAATAACGGTAACCAACGGTCCATTCATCTTGATAAGGCATGCTTTTCCAATAGATATTTCATGGGATCCATTCTAGATACCAAATTGATGGGGAATGCAATCATGTAATGTCGGAGCTTCAGAGTAACCAAAATTAAGGCAACACAAGGCTTCTCCAACACGGTGTAGTTTATTTCATAACATGGCAATTTTTATCTGGCATAGTAGATGGATCTCTCCTTACGTGAATCCTCAATGTATTGGTCTAGCACATCCCCTGCTTCTATGTTCGTGACAATGACGTATAGAAATAGGGGAGGATCGGGTTACGGTGGCATGAGCATCAGATGTCGAGTGAGATACCACTTGATCTTGTTGAATTCTTCTTGGCATGGCTCATTCCATACTTTGGTTGAATCTTTTCAGAGGAGCTTAATGATGGGATCATGAATAGATGTGAGATGCTTGATGAATCTGCTAATTTTTCCCAGGAAATCGTGAATTTATTTCTTAATCAGAGGAGGCAACATTTTAGGATAGCTTTGAGTTTGGCAGTGTCTTCCTCGATTCCTCTCTCACTGACCATAAACCAAAGGATCTTCCCTTTCGTAATGTCCGAGACACATTTTAATGGATTGGAATACATTTGGTACCCCTGCATTTATTCAAAGAATTTCTTAAAGGCATGAATATGACCTTCCCGAGTTTTGGATTTAACAATCATGTCATCGACGTAGACCTCAACCTCTTTATGGATAAGATCATGTAAAATTATTTAAATTTCTCTTTCATAGGTATCCCTAAAGTTTTTGAAATCGAAAGGTATGATGGTGTAGAAAAAAGTACCCCAAGGGGTAGTGAAAGCAGTCTTCTCTTGGTGTTCGGAATGCATTTTGATCTGGTTGTGCCCAAAACAATATTTGACAAATGACTTGAGGGCATGATTGGTAGTGTTATCAATGATCATATCAATGTTGGGCAAAGGATAATCGTCCTTGGAGAAGCTTTGTTCAAATCCCAATAATCAACGCACATACGTACTTTACCTCCAGATTTTGGTATAGGAATGATGTTGGCGATCCACATCGGATATTAGACTATGCGAATAAAGCCCACTATAATACCCCGTACTTTTACGTATATCTATTTTATCATGAAATTATGAAAATTGGGATTAATTTATTTAAAAGAGGAAAATTTTAATTTACAATTAATTAGATTTTAATGGTAATAATTACTAGCGTGACGAGAGTTAGCGGTTATCGAAAATAATTATGTTGAAATCATGTTGAGTAATAACTATGTTGAACATTACGTAGTGAGTAACGTAATATATGGGTTCAGAAATAATAATATGGCCGAGGACAAGATACACGGCAGTTAAGATATAATTATTTGGGACGTGCGTATGAGTCACGTCACTATTATGCATTTGGGGGTTAAAAAGAAAATTATTTTTATATAACTCGAACGACTATTTTTTGAGTGTGCGAGTGTGTCCGTAAGGGTCGAAATAGTCAGAAAACACTAGTCAGGAGTTTTATTTGGAGTCTGGGGCATTTTAGCCCAAAAAGATATCCCGGAGGGATATTTTGGGCTTTTGGGATTTTGGGGGAATTAAATGGATGAAAATTAGGTTTTAATTTAAAGTAACGTGGGTTAGAGGCTGCAGTCAGTTGCAACCTACGCGAAAGAGAGAGAGAGAGAGAGAGAGAGAGAACCAAGGAGAAAGAAGACCCAATAGGAGAACTAAGCCAAGAACTCAAGATTTCCCACCAAGAATTACACCAAAGTATAAATCGCGACGAGAGGATCAACCACATACCAAATCCAACCCAAGAATTAGAAGTCCATTCCAAGGCAAGTGTTTATCTTGCTCCTCTTTTAGCATTATATTGTTCTTGTTGATTCACATTAGATGATATAAACTTGTTGCAAAGAAAACTAGGTTTAATTAGACAAATTTGTGGAGAATCTTAGAAATTGGAGATGGGTATGCATGTAGAGGAATTTCCCTTTGTATTTTGATAAATCTGAAGGTTTTATGTTCAAAAATGAGTTAAATAAAGGGATTAGAATAATAAAAATATGTTGGGTTCTTTTTATGAGAATTTTAGAGATTTGAGAACTTGATGAATTCCCTTTGAATACATATATGGATTTGTACTTTAATTCGCGTTAATAAGGTCCTATGGTGATTAGAAATAGTTTAAAAACATGTAATTAGAGTGGGGGTTGAGTTTTGGATTGTTATTGAAGATTGAAAGTTGGAAAAATTGAATTTGGGGAAAAATAGGGGTCTGTTCGAATTTTTCGTTCGAAGACCAGCCCAGGTGTCGTTCGAAAGACCTCGTTCGAACGATCCTTCTAACGATAATTCCAATGATCCTTCTAACGAGATGTTGAGTCCGTTCGAAGTGAGAACGCCATTAGAACGACCTCGTTCGAATGAGAATACCTTGACTTCTAACGAAATTTCATAATACACTTTTTTAGTCCGGTTAGGTTACAAATCATCCTAGGGTTATCCAAGTGAGAGAAATAACCTACGTGAATGACGAGTGACCTAAAGTCCGAGTTAATATTGAATTGGTAGTGTGATTATTCTCGAGATGTAGAAAGTTCATAGAACCGAGGAGAATTAGGTTCAAGAGAGTGTATACATATATATATATGATCTACGGTAAGTGGAGAAATAATAATACTACTTACGTATTATGGTAATTGGGTTGCGTGAATGCCTATTAAGTTGTATAAGTTGTGTGCATGCTTATTACTTGGAATATTATGTTTATGACATACCTAGCTACTGGCTATCGAACGGAGGTTAGCTTGTTATGGACGACCATATCTTGTGTTCCTTCGGGGGATTTTCGAGTCATACCACTAGAGCATGGAACGTAGGTACAGGATATATGTGATAAGGATAGTGGTGATGGTCGTATGGGTACATAGGTATGTGCGTAGCCCATTGGCTTAGGACTATGTTTGCCTCCAATACGTGTATATATTTTATTGGTTCTTGAGAGATTGAACATGTTGTCCTTTATGCGTGAGCGTTGCAATGGGACTAGATAGCCGAGTATGCTTAGCACCAGGGGTTTCTTAACCATGGGTGCAGTATTAATATATATTTATATGTATACATAGTGAGATTTTATATATGAATATTGAGTTCCTATTATGTGTTTCATATTGGCCACTTTATTAAAGTATATGCTTATTGGGTCACCAGTTGTGAATTAAGAATGTTATGAGAATGAGTTAAAGAATCTTTAAACCTATTCCTAAATAATAGAAATATATTGCCTTCGGGTTATTTAGATATTCTATCTGGCATAGCGGTTATACTACGTATAGTCAGACAGATTATCATGACTAGTATGGGTAGTTAGGCTCGCTAGGTGTGCACATTAGATAAGAGGTGAGCATCTCAAGTGAGTACGCTAAGTTAACATGAATAATATTTGTGTTAAATAACCAATTTAAGCACTTGTTATATTTAAACTGTTTTCTACTCGGGCTCTGACCGGTTTTTCGTCAAATCTCTTTTCTTGTTCCTTTATTTTAGGTGCTCAGCCACAGGGACAACAGGCTTAGGAGATTCCACTCATTTGACGAGCTGTAGCTTCTGTGGAAGCTACAGGACATTGCTAGTATATGCTCCATAGTCTATCCTTCTTTATCTATCAGTTATTTACTTCAGTTGGACATGTCTTCCCTTCCTATTTTATATTTAGAGATTTAGATGTTTTATTCTGTTAGTAGACTTTTATTTCATGACTTTGGATTATTGTATGGGATTTTGACTGGAAGTGTTTACTCCAGTTCTTTATTTTAATTCAGTTAGTTCTTTCCTGATGCTATTATGATTCATGGCGATGATTAAATATTTTCCTTTAATGATGATAGTTAATGACAATATAAAATTTTGACATCAACCTTTTTAAATATTAGGTGGTTAGTTTTTATTAAATTAAAATCTGAGTTCTTCGACAGTGATGCATTTATCTGAACCAACTTGATATTCTGAAATTAATTAATTAAGGACTGATCACTCGTTAATTAATTGGGCGGGGTGTCACACCCACGTTCAGCCATTTGACGATTTCATCTTTAACTTTGAGTGACCACTCGGAGCGGAGATTTCTCAATTTTCGTTTGCTAGGCTTACATTCTGGGTAAGTAGGGATCTCATGCTGCACAATCTCTGGGTCGATGCCAGGCATATCATTATTGGACCAGGAAAAGACGTCCACGAATTCCATTTGGAGTTCCTTAGGGTTGAACCTATCCTAATCTCGATGAATTTCTACTAAAGCTAAGGTTAATAACAAAAGTCTCATCATCATTAGTTTGAACGCAATTTTGTTGTTTGATTTTTTCCTTATTCATATCAGTTAAGAATTATTCATTTATTATATAATCTTCGTCGATAGTTTGATTAGAATCAATGCAATTAATATAATGCACAACAAGATACTCCAAATCTTCATTCATTTCATAAGAAACATTTTCTGGAAATACAGTAATGAGAAACTCGTCAAAGAAGGTCTCATTTATATTTGTATCAGTAATAAAAAATAGGGGGACAAATTTGGGTTCATTTTTTAAAAGGTAGACAACATGGTTTTGGATGGTTAGAGTTGGGTTGACATAGAGACTATGTGATTAAAGAAGTGGTTAGTATCCAAATGATTCATCATTGCTACTGTTTTCAATATAATCTATGTTGTGTGTTCTTTCAGTGTTAGAGGAACTTGTTTCTTAGTTATCACCCCACCCGGTGGCAACAATATTGTCTTTCCACATGAAATTGATGCATTCTATGACTTCAACTACTTCGTTATAAAAATCTTCCCACTTAGCAAAGAAGTGTTTGAAGGGGGGAACCAAGCAGCCATCGAGTCTCGGGATGGTGAGAAGTCTGGAAGCTATACATATTTCTTTCTCCTTAATGAACTCATATGATATGACCTACACAATATTATCTAAGATGAATTCCTCCGTCGACACAAACCAATAATTTGATTGTCGGGATCACTCCTAATATTCTATATATACATTGTTGATTCTCTCACAGTTTTTCTCTTCCAGGGTTATCCCATGCGGTAACATCATCCCAAAATCTCTGAGTTGATCCAAGACAGGCGGTAGCTCCATGCTCCCCAATTCTTAGCGGATTTGGACGGCGATACATGCCCTTGTTATGAGGGATAGGGCTTGGTCTGGAGTATTTTCGGGGTGTAAAAGAATAGAAGGATAAATTTCAAGGGGTTTAGGGAAATTGGTAGATGAAGTGAGTGTATTGACCGGTCTAATCTTCGCGAAAGGATCAAAATTAGGTTTTCGTTAGCGAGGATGGCATTTACACTGTCCTGAAGTGAAGATAAAGGGTTTTGGGTGGTATTGGGTATAGGATTGGTTGGAGGAGCAATTACACCCCTATCGATGAGGTTTTGAATGACATTCTTTGGTGGAAACATTCGTCAATAGTGTGCCCGACAATCTGATAGAAATCACAATTAGCGTCATACTTAAAGTTCTTTGGAAATGGGTTTGGCAATGGACGAGGGTCAAAAGTCTTGATGAGGTTCCTTGATAAGAGGGCTTGGTATACTGTCAAGAGAGGACCATAGAGCTTTGTGCATTCATTATTAGATGTAGTGGGACGATCTTATGGTTCTCATGATATAGCAGATTGACAAATGTTATTGATCGTTGAGACAATGGTATTAGCTAGTTTGCGAGGATTGAAATCCCCTGTTGATTTCTTCGGATCAAACCCAACTTTCTGATTGCTAAAAATATCTTTGATTTCAACCCCGCCTTCTGGAGGGCTCTAAAGCACTACACCAAATCTGGCGATTGGTCATGAACTTTGTCCCTGACCAGGATTGTGGGTCACGGCCAAGGTTCGTGACCATATGGGGCATGACTATTATCGTGGATCATGGCCCAAACCCCTTACCAATTAGGGGTCACGGATCTGAGGATCACGAATTTTGTCCCTGACCCATACACACTTCTGGTCATGGCTTTGGGTCGTAACCCAATCCAAAGCATCTAAAAAATGGTCATGGCTTGGAGTCGTGACCTTTTGTGAGAGTGACAAAAAATATACAAATGGTCACGGCTGTAGGACGTGACCCTAGTTATATGTGACCAAAAAAAATAAAAATGGTCACGGCTTTAGGTCGTGACCCTCTTAATGCATCATAAAAAAAAATTGTCACGGCTTTAGGTCGTAACCCTAGTTATAAGAGACAAAATAATAATAAATATGGTCACGGCTTTAGGCTGTGACCCACTTTATGCGTGAAAAAAAATGGTCATGGACTTTGTCCATGATCATTTTTAATTATAAAAAAATGGGCATAAATTTCTCTATTTTCTGGACATTCTAAAACTTGTTAATATAAAAATGAATAATGTAAAGCCCGCGCGGCCATTAAACTAAATAATAAAATTATAAAAGTGCGCACGGCCATAAAATTAAACAATAAAATTACAAAAGCCCACACGGCCGTAACACGTAATAAAAAAAAGAATTCAGAATTTCAACAACATTATATAAAAAAATCTTCCTACTGTAAACCATTGCCTTTATCGTGTGCTCCACGTGGATAAAAGAAAACGATACAATGTTTTCTTGCAAAAAATAGGATCCAAAAAAGATATGATATCAGTAACCAAGTAATTTTAAAAAAAAACGTATTCAAGTTGAAAAATTGCATATACGAGTTATAATTATCGGCATATTCTCAAATCAGGAGTCCCGTGACCATGCGGTCAGTTCCTGCGAGTTACATTGGTCCATACGAGGTGTTAGCGCCTCTCATGGGGCCATTTAGGGGGTGTTTTGGGTTTTCTCCCTCTAATGGCATGTTTTTAAGCCTAAGTATAGATATTATCAAATTATCATCATATTCTTAAATCGGGGGTCCTGTGACCACGTGGTTAGTTCCTGCGAGTTACATTGGTCCCGTGCAAGGTGTTCGCACCTCTCACAGATCCGTTTAGGTGGTGTTTGGGGTTTTCGCCCTCTAATGGAAAATTTTAAAGCCTAAGTCTAGATATTTTTTAATAATCATCATATGCTTAAACTGACGGTCTTGTGACCACACGATCAGTTCCTTCGAATTACATTGTCCCATGCAAGGTGTTCGCATCTCTCAAGGGGACGTTTTGGGGGTGTTTTGGGTTTTCGCCCTCTAGTCGCATGGTTTTAAGCCTAAGTCTATATATTTTCAAATTATCATCATAGTCTCAAATTAGGGATCCAGTGATCACGCGGTCAGTTCCTGAGAGTTACATTGGTCTCGTGCGAGGTGTTCGCTCTCACGGGGCCATTTGGTGGGTGTTTTAGGTTTTCGCCCTCTAACGACATGTCCTTGCTGAACGCAATGTGTGCAAATGTAAACCGGACGGTGAGTGTTACCTAAAAGTGGCCCTCTCCTCAAATTCCTAGGTGGTGCTCTTCAAATTTGCCTAAGCATCTCTCTCTTAATGATCCTAGGAGGCTCTCTCACGATGTTCCTCGGTGGCTCTCTCTTACCAACCCTCGAAGGCTCTTTCACACATGTGGAAAAGGCTTTGGGTGCAACACTATCAACGAAGCCTATAACACCCCTATCCTCTTTAATTTGGACAGTCCCTAAAATCTTATCTAACACCTCCTTACGAAGCATCGATACGTGAAACACATCATGTAAATGAGATAAATCTGGAGGTAATGCTAATCTATATGTCAGGTTCCCAATTCTTTCCAACACCTCATATGGTCCATTGTATCTTGGACATAGTTTCCCCTTCTTCCCAAATCTCATAACACCTTTCCATGGTGAAATACGCAGGAATACAAAATCCCCCTTTTTAAATTCTAATGGATACATTCTCTTATCTGCATAAAATTTTTGCCTGCTTTGCGCTATCTTTATCTGTTCCCGAATCATTTTGATCTTTTCAGTCGTCGTATCTATTAATTCAGGACCCAAAATTTTCCTTTCACCTACTTCATCCCAACATAATGGCGTTCTGCATCTCCTCTCATATAAAGCTTCATAAGGAGCCACACTAATGATGGACTGATAACTATTATTATATACGAATTCCATTAGTGGAAAATGATCATCCCAACTACCTTTGAAGTTAAATACACAGGCTTGTAACATGTCTTCTAATATTTGAATTGTTCTTTCTGATTGCCCATTGGTTTGTGGATGAAATGAAGTACTGAACTTCAAACTTGTGCCCAGGGCATTTTTTAAACGAGGCCAAAACTTAAAAGTGAACGTTGGATCTGTATCTGATACTATTGATGGATCTATATATCATCAACGTATATATGTGCATACTTGTCAACAGTGTAGGTCATCTTAACTGGAAGAAAATGAGCTGACTTTGTCAATCGGTCTATAATCACCCAAATAATATCATGCCCCTTTGGTGACCGGGGTAATCCTGTAACAAATTCCATCATTAAATGTTCCCACTTCCATTTCGAAATAGGCAATGACTGCAATAATCCCGTCGACTTCTGATGATCCACCTTCACTTGCTAGCAAACTAAACATTTAGCTACAAATTCTGTAATCTCACGTTTCATATTATTCCACCGGTAATACTCTTTCAAATCTCTGTACATTTTGGTACCTCCAGAATGCATAGAGCAAATAGAACTATGTGCCTCTTCTAATATATCATTCTTTAAGGATGGATCATTCGGTACACAAATTCTGTTTTTATAACACAATGATTCATCATTCTTAATTTCAAAGTCACTCTATTTACCATATAGGATTTCTCGTTTCTTCTTCTCAAGGAATGGATCATTGATTTGCAAATTTCATATGTGTTCTGCGAGTAAAGGTCTCACTGTAACATGTGCAATTAAGGCCCCTTTTTCAGTTAAGTTCAACTCTACTCCCATCAGTCTTAATTCCATAATATTGCCAACCCGTTCACATTGAATACAAGATAACCTCCCCAATGACTTCTGACATAGAGCATCTACAACAACATTAGCCCTCCCAGGATGATGGTGAATGGTATAGTCATAGTCTTTAATTAACTCCATCCAACGTCTTTGTCTCAAATTCAAGTCTCTCTATGTAAATAAATACTTTAAACTTTTATGGTCAGTGAAAATTTCACACGTCTCTCCATATAAATGAAGTCTCCATAATTTCAAGGTAAAAACAATAGCCACAAGTTCTAAATCGTGCGTAGGATAATTACGTTCATGCGTCTTTAACTGTCTAGATGCATAAGAAATTACCTTTCCATGTTGCATGAAAACACAACCTAGACCTTGATGTGAAGCGTCAGTATAAATCACAAAACCTTCTCCACTGGATGGAACAGTGAGAACTGGAGCTGATACTAGCCTATTTTTTAACTTTTCAAAGTTGTGCTGACATTCATCACTCCATACAAATTTCACTTCCTTTCGGGTTAATTTAGTCAACGGTAAGGCTATAGATGAAAACCCCTTTATGAATCTTCTATAATATCCACCCAATACTAGGAAGCTCCTTATCTCCGTTACATTTCTTGGTCTTTCCCATTGCACAATTGCCTCTACCTTCTTAGGGTCAACATAAATTCCATCTCCCGAAACAACATGCCCCAGATATACTACCTGATTTAACCAAAACTCACATGTGCTAAACTTAGCAAATAATTGACTATCTCGCAAAACTTGCAATACTACTCTTAGATGCTTCTCATGTTCCTCTTGGATAGGTGAGTATATCAAAACATCATCGATAAAGACAATCACAAATGAATCTATGAAAGGATGAAATACCCGATTCATTAAATCCATAAACACTGCAGGAGCATTTGTTAACCCAAATGGCATTACCAAAAATTCATAATGACCATAGCGAGAACGAAAAGTTGTCTTAGAAATGTCACAATCTCTCACCCTTAATTGATGATAACCTGACCTCAAATCAATTTTTGAAAACACTTTAGCACCTTGTAATTGATCAAACAAATCATCAATACGAGGCAATGGATATTTATTTCGAATAGTTACCTTGTTCAACTGTCGATAATCAATGCAAAGTCGTATGGTGCCGTCTTTCTTTTTCACAAATAAAACCGGAGCACCCCATGGTGATACACTGGGTCGAATAAAACCTATATCTAGCAAATCTTGCAGTTGAACCTTTAACTCCTTTAGTTCCACAGGTGCCATTCTATATGGAGAAATAGAAACTGTAGCTATACCAGGCACTAAATCGATAGTAAACTCTACCTCTCTACTAGGTGGCAATCCTGGTAATTCATCTGGGAACACATCTGCAAAATCCTTTCTTCTAATTTTTGTAATTCCATGTTTGTATCCACAATAAATGCTAAAAATCCTTGACAACCCTTATTTAACAATTTTCTCGCTCGAAGGGCAGAAATAAGACAGTTCGGAACCACATTTCTTTCCCCAAAAAATTTGAATTCTTCCTCCCCCGTCAAATTAAATGTAATCTCCTTACGAAAACAGTCAATCGATGCATCGTAGGAAGATAACCAGTCAATACCCAAGATAATATCAAAATCTCGAATATCTAGTGGAACTAAATCAATGGTTAACTCCCTCTTCCCCACATACAATACACAATTTTTATACACAAGCTCCACTAACATCACATCCCCCATAGTTGTAGAAATATATAAACCACAATCTAGATAAGAACATGGTCTACCCAAATGCATGGTAAATGACAGTGCTACAAATGAATGAGTAGAACCTGGATCAATAAGCACATAAGCATGTTTGTTCATGACAGAAAATGTACATGTCACCACCTCTGGAGTAGCCTGAGCATCCTGTAAAGTCATAGAAAATATTCTTTCGGGAGCCCTGGAACCACTAGCCTGTCCTCTGCCTCCTCCTCTCCCTATGCCTCCACGTGATGAACCTCTACTAGTAGTAGCTGATTGAATCCCTCCTAGTAGCATAGGACAATTCTTTTTGGTATGACCAATTTAATGACAGTGATAACACTCTACCCCCTTTAACTTGAGACAATCTGGACTGAAATGGCCCTTGGCTTTGCAAAAATAGCATGTAACAGGCTTAGATTGCCCATTATAATTCTCCTGTTGTCTATTCTGTTGGCCCATCGATCTTGCACCCCTAAAACTGCTTGGTGTCCTATTTTGAACATAATTTCCAATCACTCTACCACACTGAAATCTTTGACTCCCCTATTTTGAGTATTCTATATTGCCTTCCTTTTGTTGATATGGATCAAATCTACTCCTCTTTCCTCTTTGTTCCCTATTATTTATTGCATCATTAACATCTCCTTCAACCATCATAGCTTTGTTAACTAAAGAAGTATAATCTACCATTTTAAGTGCAGTGAGTCTAGACTTGATAACCAAATTCAACCCATCCTGAAATCTGGTGCATTTTTCCTCCTCATTGTGTAAGAAACGTAATGAAAATCGAGACAAAGATATAAATTTAGTTTCATACTCCCTGACTGACATATTCCCCTGAATCAATGATAAAAATTCTCTCTCATTTTGCTTCCGATACATACGAGGAAAATACTTTTCATATAAGACTTTAATAAAGGAATCCCAAGTAATTACCTCACCTCCCCCCCCCCCCCCCCCCCCCCCGGAGTAAGAAATAAATGTTTGGAAGACTCCCACCAATATTTAGCTTTGCCATTTAACATGAAAGTAGCCAAAATTACCTTATGCGCGCCAGGTACATTCATCACCCCGAAGATTATTTATGTGTCTCTGACCCAAGCCTCAACTTCTAAAGGATTTACAGAACCTGAGAATGCTGGGGGGGGCAATTTGATAAACTTCTCGTACAGAGTATTCTTCTCCTCTCGTTGTATTTCCCTTTCTCTTCTGGCCAAAGTCTGCTCCTCCAAGTACTTGACTTGTTGTTCTGCTATTTGCGTCATAAACATGTTTTGTTGTTCTGCCATTAAAGTCATGGCACGAGCCATTCTCTGCATATCTGTAAGTTGTTCAGGTGCCCCCTTTACATTATTTATATTTTGTTAATTTACTGTATTTGAAGACTCCTCATCCACCCTATCATGAACATTTGCTCCTTCCATATCTTACTATCTGTCATAAACCACAATTCCAGAAACAAGAGTACAACATTTATATCTAACATAATGGTTAGTATTTCTCACAAGTTAATATAAATGACCCACACCACACTATTTCTGACACTGCCACATCTAGACTCTCTAACCCGAGAATATAAAAACCTAAGCTCTAATACCAAGTTGTCACCCCCTAATCCCATTAGGATATAATTAACTAAATAGTTCACAAACCCCACTATTTATTTATTCATTTTGTAATACACATTAAAACAACTTCAAGGTTAAAATGCGGAATACTAACAATCCAATCGTTTTAAGGAGACATAATTTAAACAAAACTCATATACCATTTAATTTAATTACAACTAGTACAATGTATAAAATAGAACAGACGAGACCCTACTACTATTTACCCAACCTCCTAGACCTGACAGTGGCAGCTTCAAAACCTGAAAATGTAAACATATAAAACCATGAGTTTAAAAACTCAGTGAATGTACTACATCTCTATATAGTAAAAGTACTATATTAACATCTCAAAACATCAATATGTCCATCTCTGCGCCAAATTAGGCCATATACATATCCAGAGTTAATAAACCCCACATCTCCTGCCTGTAGGCAATAATCATATCCATAGGTTTTAATAACCTAACATCTCCTGAATTGCATAACAATTCAACATATCTTGACTTTTATAAAGCCATAACATCTCAACATCTCTTGACTTTTAATAAGTCATAACATCTCAACATCTCATAACTTTTAATAAGCCATATCATCTCAACATATAATACATACACATTATATCCATAATCAACTCAGTAAGTGCACTCACATTGGGTTGTTTACTATGTATTAACGTTTCGTTCCGGTGGAGCTGAACTGGGTTGATTTGACCTTACACCTGTTAATCTAACTAAATCAGTACTGAATCTCAATCATAAGTATTATTTTAATATATCTATGTAACTTTCAATGACTATACAACAACAATATAATTCTACTCAAGTCACATTCCATGAAACATGTGTAACGACAAAACAATGGTATACATGTTGATAAAGTTATGGACATTCAACCATAGGAAATCCCTCATAAGGATTTATAACTAAACCCAAGTAAATATGAAACCATAATTCTCAATGTATATACCTATGAAACATTTACTCAAAATACTCTTTGGAAAGAGGAGATAACAATATTCTTTTATGGGTTATCCTGTATGGCCTCAAATTATTGTCCTCTATACTCAACCATCCTATATTCCTAAATTGTATAAATACAGGTGTCCAACCTTATCAATATGAAAACATATATGAATATACTTTCCAGTACAAGTGACGGTGTAATTTTTTAAGCTTCCTAGGGAAAGTTATGACCATTTCCTTATAACACAAGAAATCTTTCCTACAAGTTCCTCTATTGTTCCTTAAACTTCCAAGAATTTTCATAATTTTTCTCCAGCATAAATTTCCATGATTTTCAATCCATTTTCAGTACACATACTGAATAGTACAGAATTAAAGTTTCATAATTTGTTTACTTCATTTGCTATCTCAAAAGCTTGACCAAACTCAGGGCATACCGAAATGAAATATACAAACAGAAACTATATATGAACTTGAAACCATCACTAAGGCCTAACCACAAGGAGTTAAATTCTAATTCTCGGATATGATATGAATATATGAGTCTACTTTCGTCTCCAATTGGAATTTCGGAATTCCAGTAAGCAAACAAAGAGATATACAAGTTTGAATACAGGGGGTTTCAATACAAAGCAATATGACATATAAACACCACTTATCTCACATAGGAACCAATACATATTATTATCACAAAGGATGATGGAATTTGTATCAATAATTCAAGATTTATATACTTTGAAATAAGTATAGTACAAGATTAAAACAATATTAACACATAATTTTACCTTGGAAACACTTTAAGGATTTTCTTGGAATTTTCCTAGCTTTTCTTGAAATCTTTTCTTCCTTAAACTTCCACTTTCTCTTTCCTCAAGCAAAAACTCTCCAAAACTTAACCTAGGGTTTTATTTGCTGAAGAAATAGCTTAGAAGAAGAGTTTTAATTCGGCCAAGGCATGCCTCCTTTCCATCCAATGAAATTAAACCACTTGGTTTACTAAAAGACAATTTTCCACTTAAAGGGAATGGACAGATTTGCCCCTTGTTCGTAAATTCGGCCTAACTTCTTACTCGGACATCCGTTTGATGTACCGTTTGTTGTGTTACAACCCTAACTTACATGTCTACAACTATAGATCTTTCACCTCAAGTCATTTGTAATGTTATAAGGTTCAAAACTAGTCTTAAACAGGAACATTTCTATTGAAAATAACAAAATTTGTGTTCGTACATAACTCGGCATTTCACAATTTATTAAAGTAGGATTAGACTAAACATAATCACTTAATATTAGATATAATAATAACACATTATTCATATCACATAATATCAGCATGGTTTAAATATAATTTATCATAATTATATCCGGGTTGTCACAATCTTGACCAAATGGAAAGCCCAACTAATTAGGGCACCTACTCTCTGCAAAAGCATTATGAACATCACACCCAAAACGTATTTCCTCTCAATTTTCCTTCTATTCAAAGCCTGGCTATAAGTCTCAAATCGATTTCCTTTACCATACCTCACCCACATACTTGCGGTGAGAGAACAATTTCAGTGCTTCTCCGTAGCACTTATATCTCTATATAATTATACAGTCATCAAATGGCTCTCACTCTATAGTGTTTCCTCTACACTAGGTGACTTATCGTCAAAACCAACATCCTTGCATTTTATAACATATGTACACTCCCGACGTCGTTAAGGGTTAGTACGTGGAGTGTCTGTTAACTTCAAATATGTAACTGGGATAATCCCATCTCTCCTATCGTCAAAAGTGTGGCCAGAACTCCTAATCCTGTCAAGGAGCCATACCGCAAGTGCTTGCATTAAGACTAAGTCCTTAGCGCTACTAAAAATGATCTAAATCCCACAGCTCAACATTAAATGATGCATACTTTAAATTATACCGATAAGGTCCTCATGCACCAAAAATTATGGCAAGGAAACATCTACATATCGAAGTTCCACCTAACCATATACTAAAGGCGAGCTCATCTAAAATTTATCTCGCATTCCATTATTTATTATATCCGTAGGTATATGTTTCATAGCTTATATAAATATATATACAATATACTATACACATTACGTATATACATACTTATATATCATACACTATATAAGTATAATAACCATTCCTCAGAGCTATAACTCAATGGATGCAGTTTCTCAATGTTATCATCTTCCAGGGAATTAATTACACATCATCCTGGGCGCCAGTGGTCGGACTATCACACCGACTCGGTAAAAACCATATCATATAAGTATACCAATCACACACGTATATTTAACATATCACATATATACGTCTGAATATGCCCGTATATATATATATACACAATATATATAATATTGTTCGGCTAATCGTGCATATCTCTCGTAACATTAGCCCGCATTTCCCAAATATAAAATTCGATTTAATTCCCACTAGTATAAATAAATATTAAGCTTATTACAACTAGCTCGTATCCCACTTACATCTGAGATTCTTATTCGAATTCCAAGGGTCCTTTTTCTTATAAGAATCCTTAAAATCACCAATTCTCACAAGTATAATTTATGGAAGACTACACATTTAAATAAGCCTACGAGAAGTTCGAAACAAAAAATCGGGCCTTAAGAGTCATTCTGGAATCTCGTTAGAAGACCCAGGAATTCTCGTTCGAATGAGGTCGTTCAAACGAGTGTCGTTCGAACGAAGTACTTCGAACGAACTACCAACTCGTTAGAAGGGCTACTGAAACCTCGTTATAAGTCTCGTTTGAACGATGTCGTTCGAACCACCTGGGCTGGACTTCTAACGAAAATTCTGCAGTTGCAGACTTCATCTTCAAGGTTCATTTTTCCCAAATTTTCTCCTCTTCAAATTCAACCTAAAATCATTCTAACCCAAGTACAAAGTTTTCAAACTACTATAAGTCACCCTAGAACACTTCTTAGCATAGTTTAGGGATCAAATTCTTCCAAGCTTTAAGAAAATCTAGCAAATCCCTAAATTTTCCCATGAGTTATATTAACATAAACCCAAAAAAAATTTCATCTATAAAAACTCCATTTTTATTTCATGATTAACATCTAATTCACCAAATTTCACATTCTTATTAAAGGAAAAATCCATTTGTAAGATTAATTTATGAGCAATACGCCATGCTCCCCCAAATATGGTGACCATCGTCCCCACCATTTCAACATTGCTCTTACGAGTGAGAGAAAAAAAATTCCTCAAATTTTCACATATGGGTATTTCCACACCCAACTCTAAGAAAGAGCTTCTGAGCCTTCTACTTGGTAATTCAAGTTTAGCACCATTCTCAAGTACAACGGTTTATGATGATTTTAACTACTATATTTTAGTAGTCTTTGCAGCAATCCTTGACAATGCCACAAAGAAAGTGACCTCTACTGCGGTCCTCATTTCCAACATTAATTTACAGCTCTAATTAATCCTCACATCCCGCTGCCCTCACAACGGCCTTCCCTGGTCGCCCTTCATCGATCAGCACACGAATCTCGAACGAGCGCGCAAAGATTTACGATAATTTTACATAATGGCTGGAGAACGAAATCTCACTAGAGTATATCAACAATCCTAATCATGAGGCTCTATATCAACTCAAAAGCAACGCTGAAAGCGTAGTACGTCCGCACAAAAAAGCGTAGTACGTCCGCACAGATTCCTAAGGACACTAGAACCTGATGCTCTGATACCACTTGTGACACCCCGCCTAATAAAATACCGGGCGATCACTCCTATATCAAATTAAAATAGGATTCTCATATGGTTCATTCTTAGCATCACTGTCGAAAACTAATTTTATTACTAATATCCTATTAGGCCGACATCAAAAAAAAATTAACTAATCTTTTTAACCAAACCATTCAAATAAAACAATTACAACAGTTTATATGCAATAACTGAAATGAAATAAATTAACCGAACACTCGGTACAAAATAGTACAACCAAATCGAATACCTCACAAAAGGCGATAAAAAAATAAATGAGTACAGTTGGGCCTTCAGCCCAAATGTTTCTATAATACCTCCTATCTAGACCTCAATGATAGAAGCGTCTATAATAAACCTGCTTGCATCCACATCTGCGGCAGCAAACGTCTGACTTGAGGGAATCATCATCCAAGGGTCCCTGTGTCTGGACACCTATATATATATAGATATAGCAAGAGAGGGGAAAATAGAGAAACAGATCAGAGCCCGAGTTTTGAAAACATTTTAGCAAGTGCTTAAAATCCATATTTTTAAGATATGATCTTTCTCATATTTAAACTGGTATCGCACTCTCATGAGATACACCTCACCCCTCTTCTAATAGTGCATAACTATCGCATATCTTTTAAACAACCTAGTTAAGCTACCATGCCTAACTAATGTATTTACCCATAACCTAATAATTCATTTACCAGAAGTAGTATCACACTTTATTCATTGTTTTACATTTTTATACAAGGTTACGTTATATTATATCTTATCTCATATATTAACAATATACTATACGCAACAAGTATAATAATTAGTCCACCGAGATATAATATAAGTAGCTTAGTCATTCTCATTAACTAAGCAACAGTGGAATATCACAAGTATACATATATGTCATTCTCAATACATATATTCATATCGGGCACCCCTAGGCTAAGAAGCGGTGCACACATACTTTGCTATCAAATCCAAGTACCTCTCGTACACAAGGATCACGCGTTTCGAATCACTCAGGAACCGTATCAATACAAATCACACATATTGGAGGTGAACATATTTTCAAGCCTATGGACTACGCACATACCTACGCACCCATATGACCGTCATCACTATCATTCTCACAGAAAGCCCGTACTTAGGTTCTATGTTCTGAGGTACCAAATCTAAATCCCCCCGAAGGCAACACAAGATAAGATTTTCCTCTTCTGAAAGTCGACCTCCCGTGATTGCAAGTATGCTAGGTATAACATACACATAATAAACAATAATATAGGTAAATATTCCACCTATATAAATATAACATCAGTGAGGTATTCACACAACCATATTATAACGATAGGTATTTGTCTCACCTATACATAATTCCCCATAGGTAATTATTTAACCCATGTATATAATAACATCAGGGCATACGCACAACCCATATAATAAATCTCATACGTAGTATTTTTATGTCTCGAATATCCTACGCATTTATTGATTATAATCAATCCTTAATATATTATTTCCTAGCTTTTCTCACTGCACGATGATAATACCAACAGCATCGATATATTTATTCGTCTCATTTTATATATACTTTAACGACATCGTATATATAATTATATATCTTCTCAATATACTATGGCTATAATTTCCAAACTCTTATAGCGATAGCCAATAGTCTCGAATATTTCCATTCGTAATAATATAAGCAGTCACACCCTTAAAATATTACCCCAATACGTACTCTCTTATTTAATATTCAAATCACACCTAAATATCTTCATAAGGATTTGCATATAAAATTATGAATATACCAATTCGTAATAATTAAATGGCATACGCATTACTTATCTTTATTCTGTAGGTATCTCATCACCTATAATAATCATCATCCATAGACGTATAGGATAATTGTTCAATTCTCTGTATTACGTATCCTAAATTTCATCCTAGTCACCTCGTAGGATTTTACTTAACCAAAGTCGATATATAAATACCTTTTCTATGCGCACATTTACTTATATAAAATTGCTCACCTAAATATCTCTTGAAGTATTATTCCTCACGAACACCCCTATTTGGGTAAATCTTGGATTTTACTTTCAACTAACCCAAGGTACACGCCTTACTAAAAAAAAATTATTTAGAAGTCCCCACACTATTTTTAGGAACCCCAAATATTTATCTCCAAACAATTCTAGCCTTTATTTTTCCAATTTCTGGTTTGATTTCCGAGTTAATGATTTCAACCTCGGAACTGCTTTCTTAGAAAAATCATATCAAATCGAAAAAAAATCAAAAAAATACGCGGTCAGTGCCCACGCGACCGTATCGAAAAGATCTAAAACTTTTATGTTTTGACCAAGAGCGGAATCGGCTCTCTTCCTAGCCGAAACAGTTCGAAAGTGTCACTGGTCACTATTCACCTTCTTCTCCAAAAATCAAAACCTCCATTAAAGCACCTCCAAACTTTTTATCTCATCTCTCATCATCATCCAAACTCAAACAACCATAAATACACACAGAAAAATGGTTCTAATCATCTTAGAACCCATAATCAACCATTAATTTCAATTAATTCTTAAGTTTCTCAAATTGGGTATAAACCGAGTTTTATCTGTTTAATCTTCCAAAAATCCGTTTAATTTACGCAAATTTCAATCCAAGAATCTTTATAGTTTTACCCCAACTATGATATGAGAAATAGACACACTAAATCATAAATCAAGTTAAACACTTGCCTCGTGGATTAAATCCGACAACCCCGAATCGAATCCCGCGAATTTTGGCCCGAAAATTCCTTTTCTTTCTTATTCTCTTCTTCTTTATTCTCTTCCTTATCTCTTATCTCTCTCTCTCTTAGGTCTGAATTGGGGAAGATATGGCTGCCCCTTGGGTCTTAAATTCCCAAATTGGGTGTGTACCCAATTGTAAAATGGCTCGTGTACTCATTTACGAGTCCCCACTAGTCCAAAAATCCACGAAACCTAAACACTACCCCTGGATACTCTATTTTGACTATCTCGGCCATTCCGAACCCAACGGCACAGTCGAAATCTCCAGCCGAGTCACTTAACTAAAATTCACTAATTAGACCCAACACGTTCAATACGCGTATTTTTCAATTTAAAATGTTTCCCTTTGTCGCTTTACCCAACTGCGACATGTAATAAAAATAATCTACTCATATACTTAGTCTCGTAAGAGAAATATAATCCATGTAAATAGTAATCCGACACTTGAGAACTAATATTTACTATTCACTTTATAATATTAAATTTATTTAATTTCATTCATAATTTCCAGAATTACTATTCACAGTAATTCCTCAAATTACGAAATTACATCCACAGTGTAATTTAAATATCTTTAAAAGTATGGGGTATTACATCCCTCTCCTCAAATTTCTAGGTGGCGCTCTTCGAATTTTCCTAGGCGTCTCTCTCCTAATGATCCTAGGAGGCTCTCTCACGATGTTCCTCGATGGTTCTCTCTTAACAACCATCGGAGGCTCTTTCACATGTGTGGGAAAGGCTTGGGGTGCAACATTATCAACGAAGCCTATAACACCCCTATCCTCTTTAATTTGGACAGTCCCTAAAATCTTATCTAGCTTTTCGGACCGAGACTCCAAATCAAATTTTACATTACTCAAATCTTTCAATTTATCCTCAAGTTTACCTATCCTAGATTCAAGTAAGCGCCTAGAATCCTCAAATTCAAGAAGCTCCTTTTTCATAGGCTCCATCACCCTCTCTTTTTCCCTCGACGTACTCAAGCTTCTCTCTCAAATTTTTCTCACGTGCCCTAAGATCTTCAACTAAAACATCATTATTTTTTAAGGCACGCTCTTTCAATTGAGCTTTTAATTCTAAATTTTCTTTCTTTGTTTTCAAAGCTTCAGCATAAAGTTCATTGAAAGCCGTTTGCAAGTTACGATCATCTTCACTTCCATCCTCACTCCCATCACCCTCACTTTTAAGGGATACACTATTAGTGGTTGTGGAAGAAGTATCATCGTCATTCTCATGAGTAAGCACACAGTTGGGAAGGACACACTTACTTGCACAAAAATTTTCTTCACTCGGGTCACTCTTACTAAGGGTAGCAACATAAGAAATTGGTTTATTAAAACTCTCCCTAACTTTGGTGGGTCACTCATCTATGCTATGGACAATCCCCTCATAACAAATATATCTCTCAGGTTCTTTCTTTTTAACAAGAGTTCTAAAAGCATATTTTAATCGAGATTTCCAAATAGTTCCATCAGACACGTGACATCTAAAACTGTCAAATCCCCCAAAAGGCATATTTAGGAAAATCGGGATTTCAAAAATCGATTTGAAAAAAAAATCAAGATCAAAACACAGTAACTTAGTGCAACAGGCTCTGATACCAATTTGAGAGTACTACAGCGGAATAAATACGACTTCTGAAATAAAACCGGTTTTAATTGTGTGTCAACCAAACCAGTTTTAATGAAACCCAAGTTCTAATTTAGTCCTAACACATTCATCTAAGTGATATGAAATCATAAAGCAATAAGCAAGCAAAGGAAAGCCAAATTACAGGATAGTCACAATATGAGGAAAAAATCCCCCACATGGGAAAAACCTTTTACTCCACTATAATTGTAAATCACAACTTACACGGTTATAATGAAATAGATTTTTGTGAGACACGAATACCCGTAGGTGTCAGTCGGTGTCGTCAGCAGTAAGTCCACATGCAGCGAACCCACAAGAACCGCAGTCCTATCTTCAGCCTAGGAATACCGCAACAATCCCTAATTTGACCTCAGTCCGGTGTAGGTTTATCCTCTCTACAAAGAGTTTAACAATAGCAAAGTTTTGTTCTTGGGTTCCAAAACAATTCACATAAGATTGGGAGGGTTTTGTGAATTGAAAACAAGGTGTTAAAACCTTAAGGGAAGAAGCCAAAAGCTTTCTGCCGATTTTCAGTGTTTGCAGAATGAAAAATACTTCTTGAGAAAAACGTAGTTGGAAAGACCCTTTTATAAAAAATAAAAAAAAAAATTAAGGCGGTGGGTCGTTCAAGCGAGACAGCATGTCGTTTGAACGATATACACTGTCGTTTGAACGACAGGTACACATTGAGCGACACACTGTTGTTTGAATGACATACGATGTCGTTCGAACGAGATTTAAAAATATAATCTTTACCATATTCATCTTGTAGAGTCTTGATTGTTGAAGAACTGGATATTCAGATACGTCGCGTTGCATATTTGATCTTGAACGTTCTTCGACGGTGTATCGGTATACGACATACTAAATTGATAACGGACATTTATAAAAGCATGTCCTTACAGTGCAATGTCGGATCAAGGTAGTTTTGGTATGGGTGAGAGTGAGTTACCATACCGCCCAATAAGAGACCTCTTATATCCCCAGCGAATCGTCGCTCCTGGATGCATTATATTCCCGTATAATGCGGGACAATTTCGTTTTCGAAATGGGATGGATTCGGAAAAACTCTACCTTCACATTAGAGAGTTCGAGGAGGAATGCGAGACTTTCACTAATCAAACGTGCACTGCGAATGTCATTTGCCTCAAACTTTATCCCTTCTCCCTGAAGGATAAGGCTAATACTTGGCTATGGTCTTTGGCACTGAACTCGGTTGGAACGTGGAGGGACATACAAGCAAAGTTTCTCCAAAAATTATTTCCCCCACATCGAACCAATTCCATTGAAGCTCAAATTCAAACATTTAGACGACTCGAAAATGAGCATGTTGGGAGCGTTATAATGAGTTGATTAATATGTGCCCGCACCACGGTTTTGATAAATGGAGACCTATCTCCTTTTTCCATCATGGGCTAAACTTAACACAACACGAAAAACAGCAATCTGGCACGATTGAAAACTATGCCAGATCAAATCTGGCACGATTTTTATCTGTGCCAGAATCAGGTGTTCCAAAATGATCATTTTATTCTGGCACAATTTAAAAGTGTGCCAGATTTGACCAAACATGAACACCTCTGGCACACTTTTAAACTGCACAAAAATTTGATATTTCTGACACACTTTTGGCACAGTTTAGAACTGTGCCAGATTGAGTACATTTTGGTACACTTTTGACACAGTTCAAAACCGTGCCAAAATTTGATACGCTTTTGGCACGGTTTTGAACTGTGCCAAATTTTTGGATCAAAGAAAAAAATAATTATTTGAAAAAAATAAAATTCACAAATTACGAATCTCACACGTTGTTGATAAATTAATGTATACATACAAGCTTCAAAATATTACAAGTCTTAATAGTTCATAGAACAAAAAAAATTGCACAAAGTTTCTCTATTTTCTGGACATTCTAAAACTTGTTAATATAAAACTTGCATAATGTAAAGTCGCACGGCCATAAAATATAACAATAAAATTACAAAACTACAAAAGCCCGCACGGCCATAACACAAAAAAAATAAAATCCTGAATATTAACGACATTAAATAAATAATCCCCTTGTTGTAAACCATTGACTTCTTCGTGTGTTCCGCGTGGATAAAAGCTAACGATAAAACGTTATCCTGCAAAAAAATAGGATAGAAAAAAAAATATGACATTAGTAACCAAGTAATTTTTTAAAAAAATCTTATTCAAACTGAAAAATTGCATATATGAGTTACAATTATTATTATATTCTCATACCGAAAGTCTTGAGACTACGTGGTCAGCTCCTACGAGTTATATTAGTCCCATACGAGGTGTCAGTGCCTCTTACGAGACCGTTTGAAGATTGGTTTAAGTTTTCACCCTCAAACGGCATGTTTTTAAGCTTAATCTAAATATTTTCAAATTATCATCATATTCTCAAAACGGGAGACCCGTGACTACGCAGTCAGTTCCTACAAATTACATTGGTCCCGTGCAACATGTTCATGCCTTTTACGGGGCCATTTGGGGGCGAGTTTGGGTTTTCACTCTTTAACTACTTATTTTTAAACTTAATCTAGATATTTTCAAATTATCGTCATATTCTCAAACCGGGAGACCAGTGACTACGCGTTCAGTTCCTACGAATTACAGTAGTCACGTGCGAGGTGTTAGTGCTTCTTACGAGGTCGTTTGAGGGTTGGTTTAGGTTTCACACTCTAATGGCATGTTTTTAAGCCTAATCTAGATATTTTCAAATTATCATCATATTCATAAACTGAGAGACCCGTGACTACGTAGTCAGTTCCTACAAGTTACATTGGTCCTGTGTGAGGTGTTCATGCCTCTTACGGGACCGTTTGGGACTAGTTTGGCTTTTCAGCCTTTTAACGGCTTGTTTTTAAACGTAGTCTAGATATTTTCAAATTATCGTCAAACTCTCAAACCGGGAGACCCGTGACTATGCGATAAGTTCCTACAAGTTACATTGGTCCCGTGAGAGGTGTACATACCTCTTACGGGGCCATTTGGGGGTTGATTAGGATTTTCACCCTTTAACAGCTAGTTTTTAAGCGTAATCTAGATATTTTCAAATTATCGTCATATTCTCAAAGTGGAAGTCCCACGACTACGTTGTCAGTTCGTACGAGTTACATTGATCCCGTGTGTTAGTGCCTCTTACGGGGCCGTTTGCGCGTTGGTTTGGGTGTTCACCCTCTAACGACATGTTTTTAAGCCTAATCTAGATATTTTCAAATTATCGTCATATTCTCAAATCAGGAGACCCGTGACTACGCAGTCAATTCCTACAAGTTATATTGTCCCCGTGTGAGGTGTTCATGCTTGTTACGGGGCCGTTTGGGGCTAATTTGGGTTTTCACCATTTTAACGGCTTGTATTTAAGCCTAATCTAGATGTTTCAAATTATCGTCTTATTCAACTTGTTTCTCTTTACACTCATACTCTGGTCTAATCTTCTTTGAGCTGATTAGGCATTATTACATATTAAATAGTAAAAACAAAATTATGCAAAGAAATAACTACTCGATGGGATGAATTGCTTCATTGAAAGAATGGAAGTCAGTGCAAGCAAAACGAATAGGCAAGGCCATTCCTCTTCTCTCACGAGGTCCAAGAACTGAGTTAAAACCACCAAAATAAATAAATGGAGGGACATTGGTGCATATTAGAAAGTTCTTCCCAAAGCACCCTACGTGGGACATAATCAGTGCTGGCATAAACCGTGACTAGGCGATGAGTTCCTACGTGTTACATTGATCCCGTGCGAGGTGTTCGTTCCTCTTCGGGGTCGTTTGGGGTTGTTTTGAATGTTCACCCTCTAATGACATGTTTTTAATCAATTTAGAATATTTATTGATTTTTGAAAATTTTGACATAATTTCATTTGTTTATTCATTAAATTCAACATGTTTTAACATTTAAAATAAACTCAACAGCAACAGTAAATTCCAAAACAAAACCACCAGCAAATCCCTTCCACCAATTTGACTAAATAAGCTCATAAACTAAGCCATTTTACGTTTGGCTACTTTTTACCGCTATTGTAGGCCATTTTGCTATTTAATGCTGCAACTTTTAAAGAGAATTTGAAACTTTGAGACTAACCAAATTTCATTTGTATTTTGATAGCCACTCGATGAACTCTCCGCGCCATGACTTCTCGAAAGTGTCCCGTTTTGGTCCAACAATGTCTGCAAATTCTCGATTCTTCTATTCTAAGCGGTGTTTAGTTCTTCATCAGACGATATCTTATTTTTCAAGTTTCTCAGCTCTTCATTATGAGACCGGGACTGTGCTATGACTGTTGAAGTGTCAGAGGGCTTTGGACCGACACCGAATCCTCTCAAATATTTTGACTTCTTCCCAAGCACCTCAATTGCTATCTCCTCATGTGACAACTGAACAGCATCGGGCTCCTTCAATCTCGCATCTAGCATTGGAAACTCGTCCTACCAGTTTAAAAAAAAAGTAATATATATATATATATATATATGGGTAAAATGTTTTTTTCATTGAACTAATGTTAGGTAAACAAACAATATGAAGACAAGAAGACTTGTATTAGAAGGTTTGTCTTATAAAATACAAAAAAGGATAAAAGGGGGAAAGAACTGAAACATGCATGTGTATCCTTGCACTTATCATTCATCCAATCATACTTTCTCTTACTCCAATGAGATGTCTTGAAGAATTCCACGATACTAGGTTTCACGTCGATTTCATGCTGCTGAATTCAAAATCATTGCATGAAAGAATATAACCATATTAGTTGATGATGCGTGTGAAACATGTCTAATATGCACAATGTCAAGAATATTATTGTGACACATAAATTGAAATCAAATTTAGTAAGGGTAAAATCAATTTGATAACTATATAACAATTTAGAAATTAATCAATGCATCACCTGGATTGACATCGCGGCTATAAATGTTCGTGATCTGCATGCATGATCCCAAGGCAAATGTGCACACGCTTTTTTGTTTCGGTCTGACCGGTCCTTAAAACATAAATATAAAAGGTTATACCAATCATAATTTGTAAATATTGCGATGGTAGTATGGTATTCACATTTGAAGAAAAAATGTAAAAATTACGTGTTGAAGGTTATCAATCGTAAATAGAAAAGATTACTAAAAAGGCCTTACTAGTATAAGTGACACCAATCATGTGATCCCAATCCTCTGTCTTAACCCCTGGATATGATTTGCTTTGGGGATCAACTCCATCCTCCACTAGCTATGAATATTCTGCGTGCATCTTGCTCTTCCAATCACGGTATCTGCTCGGACACTTCCTATTAATAGTAAATCTAACACCCTCTTCATCATCATAATCCTCGATATCAAACTTATCCTATAATAGTAGTATTGATCCTTAATAAATATTATATAAACATGATATTAAATGAATTCATTATTATATTGAAAAATACCCAGACTCTCTGCATAGTTCAGGGGATTTTTGCACTTTCCCCTTAGAGGGTTTCTTCTAAAAACTGCATAGTTCAAGAGAGTTTTGCACTTTCCCCTTAATTTTATATTAAATGATTCGTAATTTCACAAAGATATGCATAACATAAATATGACAATTCTCAGTTCAACTAATCACCTGAAAATAAAATCTCAGATTGAGCAAATCAAGTCCTCACGGTAATCTAACAGAAAACGAACTCAAGTACATCCAAAAATATTCACATAGGACCTTTTTGACTACATACTTTCTAAACGAGACGGAATAGTAAAAACCCATTTCATTTTTCCAACAGAATATTTGAAATTACAAAAAACATGGCTTCTTCCAAAGAAAAAGTTATCCTAATTGATTTTGTTAGGTGTTTGTTTGTTATATTTGAACTCAAAATTCAAGTCCATTAAGACTTTGGAGGGTGTCCATAGTTGTTTGTTTTTTCAATATATTTCGTCTTCAGTCTTTAGATTCAAAGGAAACACGCCCTTAATCTCTAACAGTTTCTAAATGCAACCACCAAAACATGATCTTTATTTAACTAGTCTAATAAGATATTTTAGATCTTCAACAAAAGACCACCAAAAATATAACAAAAAAAACTCCTAGATTAACATAAACACAAAACAAAAACTTGTGTAGATGCATAAATATGCAGTAAAATTACAATACTCCTTAGCGGCATCACCATACCACAAGGTAAAACCAAAAAGACAGAGCTTCTTCCAGTGGCAGGGCAAGGATCCAAAAATTTATTAAAAAAAAAGTGTTTTAGATCAACAACATACAAATACTTAGCCATACAACATCAATATGTATAGAATAGGTTACCGAACAACCTCTTAATATGATAAGACTCAATTTATAGACATAATCAAATAATAAGTAAAAAATAGAGCAGAGAAAGACAGAAACAATAACGAAATGAATGCTCAACAAGTATACTATATATATATATATATATATATATATATATATAGAGAGAGAGAGAGAGAGAGAGACGAACAAAATGAAACAATCAAAACAAGAACATACGATCCAAACAAATCATAATCCATATAAGCAACAAGATCGATTCGATAGATAAACAAGAGAGGAATGAAATACCTTAATGAAAATAAATACACGGGGGTAGTAGTAGAGTGCATGTAGAATAAGGCAGCGGGTTGGTTCGAAATTGGTGGGTTTTCTCGGGTATGGGATAGATCCAGGTGGATTGGGGCTGGTCTCGGGTAGAACTCAGGTCAAAGGGGTTCATCAGAACTGGGTATATGCAAGCCGACGGTGAACTCTGACGAGTTAGTGGCTGTCGGTTCAGAGGTTCATGGTCGCGGGTGGGTGAGAGTTTGGTATGGAGGTAGGGGACTGCCCAATTTAGGTTGAAGTAGGAGAGGGGTTCGGGTTTTGGTCGTGAATGGAGAGAGAGAGAGAGAGAGAGAGAGAGAGAGAGAGAGAGAGAGAGAGAGAGAGGTTGATGCCGGAGTAGAGAGAGAGAGGGGTTGGAGTCGGGTGAAGCAAGACCTTCGAAGAGAGAGAAGATGTGTTTTTTGGTCAAGAGAGAGAGAGGGGGAGCGGGAGATTGAAGAGGAGAGAGAAGAAGGAAACTAAACATAGGCAAAAACGTTAGTATAATGATTTTTTTAGGGTATTTTATATTTTAGTCAAGTATACTCAATTTTGGCACACTTTAAAAAAGTGTCAAATTTTAGCACTGTTTTAAAGTGTGCCAGATTGTCATTAAACCATGTCAGAATTTAAAACAGATTTTTAATATCAGGGTGTGCCAAATTACTGTTTTTGGTATAGTGTAAGTTCCAAACAACTCGTTGAAACCATGTACCCCGGGGAGACGATGCAAAGTCTCACCTTAAGTTCGTCGCCGAGACAAATCAAGCGTGGGACACATCCGATCCAAACACCCAATCCCTGAGTTCAATACCGACTTGCTCTGATTACAACTGCGATCGGCTTACACTTGAGACGATATTAGCATGCACTAGACACACATTTTGAGTCGTGTCATTATCCTAAGGATTAACTAGTTTTTCATTTGGTATTACTGTGGTCATTAATAACAAACAAACAAGCTTCTCGTACGTGCGCGTGTTTAGTGTGAAGGCCCATCGTCAACTTCTGTATTCGGAACATACATGTCTTTAATTCTGTATTTACAATGGTATTCATATTTCATAGTTAAAAATAATTCAAAAGCTTCTGCTAATGCCTTAGATGCAGGGTTTATTACTTATGATATTAGACAGTGCAAAGAGAAAATACGGATGTGTTCCAATAGTCATATGCACAGGTAAAATATAAAGATGATTTAGCAAGTTTGTTCTGAGTTTTTTATTCTTTACTATGTTTTCTTAATCACTTTAATGTCATGGTTTGAAGATATTAATGAGATATGTTGTTCTTTACTCTTCCAAACTAGAAGAACTATCCAAACACTCCAATTCTCGCCTTCGTCACTAACTGTTCAACATACAAAAAACAATAATCTTGATTTACTATGATATTCTTACAAACATTATAGGAACCAGTAGAGGATATAATTAAATTTACTGAAAATGCATTTATTATAACTTTTAAATGGTAAACTGAACCATGGTTCCACAGAGGTGATTAGTTTTGATTACTTCTGATTATTTAATTCTAGCTTTAACTTGATTCTTGGTTGGAGATGGTAATTAGTTTTGATTCTTGGTTGGAGATGGTGATTAGTTTTTATTCTTTGTTGCTTCTGCTGCTAATAATTAACCCTTGACACTACACTAAAATTGCCAACTTGTCAAGGTCAAAAACCTTGACAAGTCAAACTTGTCACGGTCTTGGGGTGACAAAGGAATTTGTCATGGACTTATCACGATCAAAGACGGTGGCAAGTTCGTTAGATTTGTCACGGACTTATAACGGTCTTTGATCTTGACAAATTTGTCATGATCAAAAACCGTGACAAATTTACACTCGGAAATACATTCACATGGTCATGAATCGTAAACTATTGAAAAAAATGGAATTACGTCATCAGAGCTTTCTAAAAGGGAACTTCGTATATATTAAAGTATGAACGGATTACAACTTATGCCAAAATTAAAACTTATTACTAAAGAGCCAAACATGCTCTATCTCCTAAAAATAAACGTTATATTTAAAAGTATAACAAAAGAGCTCCTTAAGCTAAATCTTCAACATATTCCTTCTACACTCCATCCTCCAGTCTAATTATTTCCTGAAAAATCGTTATTTATACAACGTCAGCTAAAAGCTGAATAAGATTTAATCTCCCGACATTCCAAGGTTTTCAGAAAATAGATACATATTCAAGTCAGAAGAGAATGCATATACATATATGAATAGGAACTTACAGTAAATAGATATATATTTTGAAATGATAGTATATATATCACAATTGGATAGTTCAGAATAAGAAGAATGCAATAAATTAAATGTGATATCTTTTTCTTTCAATCATATCATTTTAATGGCCAAGTACACTCTAATACCGAGTTCTTCTACCGTATTATACCCCGGTAGTTGAGGGTCAATCGAACTACTTCGTCACAACGCCTTATTTAGGGCACACCAGCGATAACCCAGCTGGGAAGGTCAGTCAGTAAAGAGGTCCCTTAGGCCGAATCATATTTTCAATATTCAATATCATTTTCAATAATCATTTTAATCGGTATGTTTATATGGACAAATATAAACACATCACAAATGAATCAATCATCAGTATCACATGAATTTTGAGAATAAAAACAATTTACAAAATATATATAGTTTGCATATATCATATAATCAAAATACACAAGGAATGTCAGAGTACTCACGCAAAATGGAGGTCAAATTTATTGGTATTGGTCTTCGATCACACGTTAATCTGATAAAGATTTAAGTACACGTTCTAAGGTTCAGTTTATACTATAATAACCTCTTCTTTTAAAGGATTACTGAATCCCTATTTGTTAACTTTTAAAACTCATTGATCATAATTGAAGAATTCAATTCATAGTCCTTCCTCATCAGCCGGTTCCCAGTAGAGATGGAGGGTCACAAAGGCACCACTTAAATACCATCTCATCTAGACAGAACAATTTCGGATTCATTCCCAGTAGAGATGGAGGGTCACAAGGGCACCACTTAAATACCATCTCAACTAGACAGAATTTCACCGGGACTGACTTTGGAATTACTTAAATGAGATTCCATAATAACGAGCAATTGCTTACAAAAATCATTTTAAAAAGCGTATATATATATATATATATATATATAGCGTGGATGATAGTGATGAGTTTGTCGATAAGGGTGGTCATGTGATGGGCAAACGAGTGAAATTAACGATTTTACAACATGAACAAGTAGTTCGTTATCTATTTGATACACATGAAGATGTCAAAGAATGAAAAAAATAAGTTTAAATTATTTTAACTTTTACATTATTTTAACTTTTATACATGATCAATTTTGTAATACGTTCATCACGATCTATGCAGAAAATATGAAGCGTGTGAGAACAATAAAAGACGAAAAATAATAGCACGATCAGACAACGAATTTAAGTTGTGGTTGTCACACGAGGTAATTATAATGAAAATGTATGTTATTAAATGTCACATTACAAGAAAGCTTTACAACTAACCTAAATTAATTTATCAATATTCTCAGCTCTTAAAGACGGGTGATGCGACATCAAGGTTGACTTGTCTAGCCACTGGACCCTTGTTCATAGCACGAGTACAAAAAGTATCTATTGAACAGTTACGTATTCGGTGCAAGAGTGTACGAGAAAAATACAAATGTACAGAACTCGAGCATTTCATACAAGGCTCTTACTTATTTTCGAGCGAGTGCAAAAGATAAAAACCTCTTTGAAGCTTAAATGACTTATTATGGTGTAATTTGAAATATGTTTAAATTGGACTATGTAAGCTTCAAAGAGGTTGTGTTTTACTGTCACTAGATGAGAGTTGAGGATAAAAATATTTGTAAAGTTAATCATGGCACCAATTTGATCGTGGTTAACTTATCCAAGTTGAAGAGCAACGAACACGTGAGTGATGAGCCGGTTGTTTGTGCTTTTCAAAAGGTCAAGCAAGTGTTTTACTCGGAGTATGTCACGGTCAAAGAGATGACTCCTCACTTATCTACACTTCTTTGGTCTGTGTGGGTGAACATGATTCTTATTTCTCTTATATTTTTTCTTTCCTTGAGTAAGAATGCTCGAATTATGTTTTTTCCAAGATATTTCATCAACCTTTTTGCATTGACACGGTATAGCTAAATCATCATTTCTTAACGAAGAGCATAACATCTTCATAAAAAAAAAATTCGCATATTTTTTTTTACAATGATACAATACTACCAAAAGATGTGAATCTTCATCGTTAACTAATTTTCTCCTATAATAATCATTCATTTGAAAGGCACGACAATCTATCTCTCCACTTTTTGAAATAATTTTTTACAAGTGTAGCTAGCTTGTTTGTTTCAAAACCATTTGTGAAGTAATTGCCATTATTTTTTTCTTTATACTCAAAATATACTTTTCAAATCAAGTATCCATGAGCTAGGCTTTGATATCAATTGCTAGCTTAGAAATATACCTGCGAGGGGGGTGAAGCTAATATTTATGAAGTTAATGGAAATTTTAAAACTTTTCTTTGAGATTAATTGCAATATGGTTTGTCAATGTGTGTTTTATCAATTAATTTAAGCACTACTAGCAATATGAGTGGCATTTTCTTTGGAAGTCTTCCTTGGTTATGAAATATTTGATTCTATTTGAACATGAGTTAGTAAATAAATATCACTTCTAAGGTTATAAAATAACTATTTGAGGGGGTTAGGTGTAGAAAATTGAAGTAGAAGCTGTGAAGTAATAGCAATAAAGGTAAAGTTGGATAGCACACAGCGTCATTAAACCTTCTTTTATCTATACAAGTGATCATGTTTCTTATCTCTAATTAAAATTCCATCAAATTACTGAACATATATTATTAACACCTCTCTAGAGTAAATTGGTATTCTAAACATGTTTCAATGAGGGTGCACTTTCTAAATTTCTTTTTCAAGGCACAAATTTGAACATGGGCTCCCCGAAAGAATCCCTGGGTTCATCAAGTTATTATTTACTGCAAATATTATGCGAGTTACAATTTGTTTTGAGTTACAATGCTCAAGAAAGTATGTTCAGATTTATCTACCATCAAAATACAATGAACGCGCAATAAATTTCCAAAATTTAGCTTTCTGATCATTTTAATTTTTTTTTCTAATTTGTTTTTTATGACGGCAGCAAGATAATAGATATTTCCAAACAACCAAAATGGTCCATTGACAAAATAATCCAATATGTCGGCTTCAGGCAATAGAATAGAGACCCAATATGGCATTGACTTTTTCCAACTTCCCCATAGGTACATGCAAGGAAAAGGGAGAGCATGAAGTTATTTATTATTTATTTATTGTCGATGATGTAGCTCACAGAACAGATCACAATACATCAGTGGGAGTTGCCAACAATAAAATTTCAATGAATCTTCTTCAAACACTTTCTTTAATACTAGTTTGTTTTTTCTTCCAATTTTGCACTTGCAGAGACACCATCACATCCACACAATCCATCAAAGAAACTGAAACTATAGTCTCAAATGGCACAGTTTTCAAATTTGGTTTTTTTAGTCCTCCAAATACGACGCATCGTTACGCTGGTGTCCTGTACAACGTCACCCCAATAACGGTAGTTTGGGTAGCTAACAGAGATGAGCCACTAAATAATACTAATGGGACAGTAACCATCTCAGAAGAAGGTAATCTTGTAGTCCTTGATGGAGATCAAAAGATTATTTGGTCAACAAATGTTACAAACTCTAATGCAAATTCAAGTGCACAGCTTTTGGATACTGGGAACCTAGTCTTGAGAGATCTCTCTAATGGAATGATACTATGGGAGAGCTTTGAAAATCCTACAGAGTCATTTTTACAGCAGATGATAATCAGTACCAATGTGAATAGAAATGAGAAAAGTTTACTGACATCATGGAAAAGTCCCTCGGATCCATCAATCGGAAGCTTCACAGCCGGCCTTGAACCGCTAAACATACCGGAGGTGTTTGTATGGAATGGTACTAAACCATATTGGCGTTCCGGTCCTTGGAATGGTCAGATATTTCTCGGGGTACCGAACATGAATTCAGTATATATCAATGGGTTTAATATTGCAGACAATAAAGAAGGGGTTGCTTCATTAACTTACACCTATGTAAACGAGTCTATTCCGACTTACATTACTTTGGACTCGGAAGGAAGTCTAGAGGAGAAGTATTGGTCTGATGAGAATGATGATTGGGTGGTTAATTGGATGGCTCTAGTGACTGAATGTGATGTTTATGGTGTGTGTGGGCCATTTGGAAGCTGTTATTCGCCAAATTCGCCAATTTGTGGGTGTTTGAAAGGGTTTGAGCCAAATAGTATTGAGGAATGGAATAGAGGAAATTGGACTAATGGGTGTGTGAGGAAGAAACAGTTGCAATGTGACAGAAACAGTAGTATTGACAAAGAAGATGGTTTTCTTAAGCATACTTCAATGAAAGTGCCAGATTTTGCCGAGTGGTTAAATGTTCCTGAAGACCACTGTATTAGCCGGTGCTTAAATAATTGTTCATGTGTAGCTTATGCGTATCATACAGGGATCGGGTGTGTGCAATGGAGTGGTAGTTTGATTGACACGCAGAAGTTCTCTGGTAGTGACGGAGTGGATCTTTATATTCGCGTTGCATACTCAGAGCTTGGTAATATGTCACTCTTGTCCTTTATCCTATATTACTTCTAGTTTGGTAACAAACGAAATACAATTTCAATGTAGTCACCAAATATTCTAAAGATGTTTAGCATATGGGATTTTTAATTTCTCCAATATTCTTTAGTATATTCACCTCATTAGTTTAGAGCCTGTTCCAATTTGTATATAAAAGAGTATTGTTGGGTATTTTGTCTTTGATATAAGTTATTTTTCTATGTTGTTTCTCTAAACATGTTCTTACATTTGTTCAACTTTACAGATAAAAAGAGAAGCCTGAAAGTAGTTATTGTCATGACAGTGATTACAGTGTCAATAGCCATTGCCATAAGTGCATACTTTTCTTGTAAATTGATGGCCAAAAGAAAAGGTGAGATAATATTCCTATTAGAATTAGCTAAAACAGATCTGAAGTCTTTTATATTATATGGATTACATAAATAATTTCTGAATCAGGAAGGAAGCTTAAAAGTGAGTTGTTATCATCTACAATGGGGGAAATTTATAGAGGCGATTCATATGAAAGCTCACCCCAAGATACCATGAACAAACTTAAACTTGAAGAAGTGCCAATATTTACTTTTCAGATGCTGGCAATTGCAACTGAAAACTTCCAATTGGCCAATAAGCTCGGACAAGGTGGTTTTGGTCCAGTGTACAAGGTAAAATGCTAGTTTTATTTGCACCAAATTCCTGTTAATTAATTACTCCCAAACAGTAAAGGAGAAAGCACACTGAAAGAACAGGTGGTCAGCTTAGTGCACCACACAAATCACACGCACCATTGTTGATCACCCGCTGCCTTGAGTAAAGCATCGATAAGATAAAGGTACATTTTGGAATGCTCTTGGAAAACCAAACACCCTTCTCCCATTGAACAACATTGAGTCTCTCTCTTAAGGCTTCATAAGAAGGCTTCACAGAAAAATCACCATTATATTGAGGTTCCAAAAGAACATTATCCTCCACCTAACTGGTACATGCATAAATGATGATGCTATTGATCCCAAAGAAACTAGATTGAGCCAACCCCAAATATCATAAAAAACAAATCAGCTACTTTAGCTTCAGGTCTACTAGCGGCACCAGTTATTATCCTTTCACCAAATCTCTGAATCAGAGACCACAAAAGGTGACAATTTTCACACTATATCCAAGTATTCAAGTCCTTTCTAATTTTACGAAATATAAAATCCCTAGCAGCGGTTTTCAAACAAAGATGTGTTAGTAAGCATAAGGATCTCTCAACAGTTCATCGCGTTTATCAAAACTGTGTGGCACCATTACCCAACGTTTTGTTTCCTTGCAAATTATTGAGCTGTGTTTCATTGTAGCTGCCTCATTCCATGTAGGAAAGTATTTTATACCCAGACCCACCTCTATGGAACACATTGCGGTTCCATACTATTTTTCTTAGTATCAGAATCACTCCAGCTACACCCTCAGAAGAGTCCCAATTTCTTTAATAACTTTCTTGGGAAGCATGAATATATTGCACCAGGACACTTGCATACTGGTAATTCGCCATAGGGAATATATTGCACCGGGATTTGCATAAAGGTAATTCGACATAGGCACAAATTTTTGTAGTGTTGTAAGCACAGGTAGTAATGCTGGCATGGATAATTAGGTAGTCATATAATTAAATTTCAAAGATATACATAGCAACATTAAACTTTTCTACTGATCTGCCACCGTTGATCATAACATTTATGTGTAAGCTGAAACAGAAACAACCAGAGTTGCAACTTTTTTTTTTATAGAGTAGACCTCAAATATTCTTGCTATACTTTGACAACCAAGAAGGTAAAATTCCAGCTTCCTTAACCTATAATGTTGTGGCTAGCGGGAATGATAATATAACAACATTTCAGTTTAGGTTTTCAACTCTCAATCCTTGTTTCATTCTCAATAGTGTGGTAGTCTGTATAATATAAGAGAGGAAGCCCTTTTTATGCTAAGGGCGCCTACATGACAAGAGTACCAGTAATAACAAAAAAAAAGGAAAATGCTAAGGATTTGATGAAATAATATGATAAGTAAATAATAATAAAGGTCCGCATGCTCCTACCCCCCCCCCCCCCCCCCTCCCCAACCCCTACCCCAGGAAGAAGTCGCCATTCTGTCCCTTTACTGGAAGTAAAACGCGCTAAAGTCTAGCCTCACTAGTCCATGTGTTCTCGTCCTCGTCCTCGGGCCATCCCAGACAACTCGCTAAAAAGGTATAATTGTCAGAAGGGGAGACAATTAACTCGAAATCAAGGACAACCTTAACCTGGTCAACGTGAGAATGAACACCTGCTATGCTTCGGAAGGCAATGAAATGGGAGGGATGTGGGCACCCCTGAACACAAAAAAAATGGCCTAATTATACGTGCAATTCATTCGGATATCAATAAGAGCTCAACTCCTATGCATTGTTACCCCAAAGGCGTCGCCTTCTGTAAGTAGACCTGCAGTAGCATAAATGTGTTGTAACCACACATGCACGCCACACGAGTGGACACCAAGAGAGTGGCGAACGCAGTTGTGGAGGAGATCGCGGGGACGGTGGGGTAAGCTCGACATAGGAGTGGAAGAACCCAAGCATGACTTGAGAGGGAGAAAGGTCCATAAATCAATTGAAGGAAACTTCATCTGAGATATCACAAGGCACCATCCTTTGGGAGTGTCGGAAGCAAGGCAGGTAAGAAAAATTACCAACACGCTGGTTCACCTCTTCGGTCTAGCCATTAGTTTATGGATGAAAGGTCATGGAGAGCTAGAGGGAACAACATAAAAGGTGTCGCAAAGTGTTCAAGATGAACATGATATGACGTAAATGGGCCTAGGCCCATGTGATGTCATTGTCACATGACCTAAGAGCACCCCTTTTATAACGTTTTCCTATAATGCCCTTTCTAGAAGACTTTCCATTAAACCTATAATACAAAACGAAGAAAAAATGCGACAAAAATAAAAGATGACTAATAAAAATAAAATGACTAAAAAGACTAAAAGGACAAAAATAACCTTGGAGTTTCATCTGATTTCCATCGCCCTCCCCTCAATGAAAAGAGTTCAACCTCGAACTCAAAGGAGAACACCATTAGAATCGAGGATGACCGTGGCAATCAGGGCCTGATGCTGAACCTCCACCTCCTCTAGCTCATCGTCTAGTGGTTATGAATCATCACTCACAAGCTGGGTCCGGTTTCGTGCCTTGTCGAAGGATTGCGGTGGTAGGCCTTTACTTTGGTTTCATACTAAACCACCTTAACAAAAGACGGTATCTCACGCAATCCCAAGTCCATCTGAATGTATGGCTGGAGTCCCTAAATATAGTGGTCGTTTCGTTGGGTCTCGGACTCACCCAAATGAGCCCAAGTCCAAAGAAGTTAGAACTGCTCCATGTAAGTAGGGACTGATAAGGCGCCTTGCTTGAGGCTCGGGACAAGAAGCTTTGAGATCCCCCGGAGCTGAACCGTATCATTCCACCAAACTTAAGCTAATCCCTAAAATTTGATGGCTGCCAACTGAACACATTTGCACCCCGTGATGCTATAGTAGTCGAACATCGTCTCCATCACATCAAGCCAGACAACCAGGGCATCCAGATCCAAATGTCCATCAAACATCGGAACATCCTCCTTAATATCTCTCGTAAGGCTCTTGGAGAGAAGGCGTAGTGCTAGAGCAAAGTGGTCTTCCACTGGTGGCGATTTCACCGTGTCCTTATCCTCATCCTAGACAAAATCCTCAAAAATAGGTCAGGCTCAAGCATGTGGACCAAGGGTGGCTCCATGGAATCCGGGACATCATCATAAACTGGGGCCTCGAGTTCCTCCGGGGGATAGTAAGAACAATCGTCCATCAAATGCTCCCACTCAGAACAGAGAAAGCAATGGCGATCCTCAAACGGCACAAAGAGTATCACCTTAGGGTTAAAGGAGTGGTATCGGTGTGCCACTCCTCGGGCATCGGGACTCTCCCACCCCCATAGAGAGAAGTAGGTTTCAGGGGTGGGGCTTCACCTTCATAATGCCCAAATTATACGCGCAGGCGATTGAAGATTAGAGGCTAGTTTAACCATTCTTTAACCAACCGACGGTAATCAGAGGTGGAATCTTGAGGGTTGTTGGGAACGGAGATGGACGAATGGGTGTCCTAAACGAAAATGGGCCTAGGTACCCGAGTAAGGCGATGGAGGGGTTGGTTTTGGTTGAAGATAGGTTTAGCCTAGACGAAGGAGAAGGCGGGGCCGGATGGTTCTGGATCTTAGTGGAGGAGGGGAAGCTAGGAGAATATCGAGTTGGGGTGCCCGGATGAGGGATAAACCGGTGAGGCCGGATGGTGGAAGGTTCAGGTAGGGCTGAGGAGGGCGAGATCAAGGGACCCCACTGAGAGAAGGGGGCGTGACAATCTGGAGTTTACCTCGGCAGGGGGTTTTGGGATGGAAAGGGCTGGGTAGATTTGAGATTTCGATTGTCAGGGATTTCAGACCTACGCGAGGGCAGGGTCCGATAGTTCTTTACAAGGGTGGTGGTCTAGGAGATTCGTGGCAGCGGAAGGGCGGGCAGTTCGGGTGGGTTTAGGCTATGGGATGTGGTAGGTGTTCAGGGTGGTGGTTGGTTGCTGGAACCTGGCTGCTGGTGAGTCGTTGGGTGGTGGGCTTTAGGCGGTTGAGGGTGGTGGTATGTGGCTCATGGGGGTGATGTCCGTGGAGTAGGACAATCTTTTGGGCGAGCATGACTATGCTTTCCTCCAATCAAGCACTTCGTCTCTCGGCTTGAGTGGGTTTCCTCAGTGCCATTGGTTGCTTATGTTTTATGATTTTGATTTTATAATAACAACGGGTGGAGCGTTCCTCGCTCTGATACCAATTGAACGCATTTAGCTTATCAAATAAATCCTAAAAACGAGGGATAGGAAACACATACTTTGTCATGATTTTGTCAATGGTGTGGCTATTCACACACATACACCAAGTGTCGTCCTTTTTTGTAATGAAGAGGAAAAATGCCAAATATGGAGATATGCCCTCTTAGAGTACCTCGTTGTCATAAGACTCAGCTACCTAACACTTAACTCATCGTGCTTGGCCATAGGCATGAGGTAATGATGCAAGTTGGACAATAGGCTAGGGGAATAAAATCAATGTCATGTTGGGATGTCACACGAGGGAGGAAGGTCCTACGGGAGACAACAAACCTTGGAGAAGGAAGCTCGAATCGCTTGTAAGGTTCATGAAGTATTTGACGCATGGTTTTTATGGGGTTGATAAGGGTTTACCACATTCTGACGACCTTTTTAAAACTAACAGTAGATGGAAATAAGGAGGGCGAATGGCCACGGAGAATGGATATCTCTAATCAATTTCAGTTATAACTGAAACTGCTTGCTAAGGAGAGTATAATTTTTAGTACAATCATCGTGCACATTAGAGTGGTCATAATACAATGGTTGTCTAAGAAAAAAGGGTCGATGCTCATGTCAAGCACGGCATTGGCGATTTAACACGAGGATTTCCACCAGTTGTTTACCCGATGCGCCATGACTTAACGAGACACTCTATTGATATCCCTACTTTGTCCACCATCTCTCAGGACACCAAATTATCACTAAATCACCATCGATAGTCTTTGTACATAAGCATCCATTCAATGTACAATGCATGTAGAAGATCTTGCGCTACTAATAAGTACCTGAAACTAGTATGCAATGGCTATCAAGGTGCATGCAGCACCAACATCAAAGTAGTCGTCACTAGAGTGAAACTCAAGCTTAATGGTGCGGTCTTAGGAAGTGTCGGGCACAAATCTAGAGGGACAGGCACGTGGGATCATGAAGGTGACAGCGTTAGTAGCAGGTCACCAATTTGGTTTGTCTAGGAATTAGTCGGGTTGGCTATTGCAAACGCGAGGGAAAATACACGACACGCATTTTGGGACAAGAGAATCTCATGCCTTCGCAAAATGACACCAACGTTGGAGGCGGTCATCAGAGGTAATAATAGGGGATCCCTAAGGTTGGGGACCAGTGAGAAGCGCATCAAGCTCAGAAGGAATTGTGGGGGCTTGGGGTTTCATGGTCGAGAACGAAGCTGTGACTAACGCGCATGGCTGGGCTGCAATGACTGGAGATGGATCAAGGTTGGTGAACGGTACGTTGGTGGTAGTATGGGATAGATTGCATCAGGGTCTCATCGGTGGTTGATCTTCACTCGCCGTCTTACAGGTGGGAATTACTCTGGTGACACTACACCAATCCGAATCATCATTCATGGACATGTGTCCCCAAAAAACAATGTCGCTCTAATACCAAATTTGATGTGGTTAGTGGAAGTGATGATACAATAACAACAACAACAACAACAATTAGGTTTAGGGGTTTTACTCTCAATCGTCATTTCATTCTCAATAGTGCGTTAATGATACAATACAAAAGAGGGCTACCCTTTTATAAGACTAGGGAGTTTAAATGACAAGATTGCCCTTAATAACAAAAGGAGGGAAAGTTGAGGAATTATGAATTAATATAATTAAGAAATGACAATAAAGTCCTGCACCAATGCTCCTGCATTATATAATTATTAGAAAATAAGAAACCATGAAAATATAAAGTAATGGTTGTCCACACTTTCCATGGTGAAATTGAGGGAAAGAAAGGGGATGCATAACTGCTAACATGACATTAATATTAATGATGGACAAACTTAAAACTCCTTCATTTTATTTTATAATTGCTTTTAATATATGTGTCACCAGAAGACCAATCTCAAGGTATGATGGTCCCAAATCTTAACTATAAGTATGATGAGTAAGAAGAAATATAATCCAAGAGTGATGAGATTAGGGTTAAGTAGATTAATTAAGTTTGAATTGAGATCATTACAACTCTTCCCATGTGTTGTAGATTTTGCAAATTGTTGTGAATACTAAAGTATGTTAGTGGGCAATTTTGAATGCATTTGAAATGTATATATGAAGTACTCTTGGTACGTGTTTGATTTCTAGTAGAACATGACAGAAATGTAAACAATTAGTATGTGTTCAAACAAATGTATATTTTATTCAAACAAATGAGAGCTTTGTTTGAACAAAATTGGATCAAATATGCTATTTCACTTGCCTTGATTCGTCTCTTGAGGGCTCCGTCAGAAGGACCTCCTACTTCTTTGTTAGCCATATAAAGCAAACAAAAACTTGGAACGCTTCATAAATATACAAATAATTGTGATCCTCGGGAAAAAAGAAAAGTAAAGTAAGGAATGAAAAGGAATGAAAAGGAAAGAAAAGGAAAAGCATAGCTTTTCCATTTCTGTCAGAAGGAACCTTCTACTTCTTTGTTAGCCATATAAAGCTATGAAAATTAGTTCAATAACTTAATATTCTTCATAAATCCACAAATAATTGCGATCCTCGGGAACAAAGAAAAGTAGAGTAAGGATAGGAAAGAAAAGGAAAAGCATAGCTTTTTCATTTCTTTGTGCTCAAACAATAATTCGTGTCATAGACTCATGCCTTCAGCTATGGATTCTTATTCCTTTTGAGCTCCACATATCAGTTGGACTTCAAAAATAACTCAGCAATTCGCAGTCCATCTCCTAACTTTATTCAGCAGATATTAGATCAATTCCTTAAGTTTTTCATCCTTCATTCCGGTGGTTAATGGAAGAACCCCCAAGTATTTTACAGGAAGCTCACCCGCATGGAAAACTAAACCTTCAACCCTATAAAATAACCAACAAGAGTGCAAGAACCTCATCTATATTAATGTTACACCTTGAGGTTCTAACATATTGCTTAACACATTAAATAATCTTCCTTCAAAATTGAAGTTGATTTGGTGTTCATATGCAGGGGAAATTGCCAAATGGAAAAGAAATAGCTGTGAAAAGGCTCTCAAGATCCTCAGGGCAAGGGCTTGAAGAGTTTATGAATGAGGTTGTGGTGATTTCTAAACTTCAGCATCGTAATCTTGTTAAACTCCTTGGATGCTGTGTTGAAGGAGATGAAAAGATGTTGGTATATGAATACATGCCAAAAAAAAGCCTCGATGCATTTCTTTTCGGTTAGTGGATGCCAAATTGCTCTCTCATTTAATTTTGGTTCAATTTCATTTATTTCTTGTGTAGCTTAGGTCTTTACTGAATAAGGAAAGTAAAATACAGCTATACCAATTATTAATTCTTCTTAACATGAATTTCATTCAACTATATATGTCCAACTTGTCTTTCTTTTGGATGATACTTTCAGATCCACTAAAACAAGAACGCCTAGATTGGAATAAGCGCGTCAACATTATTGAGGGGATCGGTCGAGGCCTGTTATATCTTCACAGAGATTCAAGATTAACGATCATTCATAGAGATTTGAAAGCAAGTAACATATTGTTGGATGAGGAGCTGAACCCAAAAATATCAGATTTTGGCATGGCAAGAATTTTCAAAGGCAACCAAGATCAAGCCAATACTAAAAGAGTTGTTGGAACTTAGTAAGTAAATCTTCATTTCTCCATATTCTATTTAGATCTGTAATCCCTTATTCTTCCACCAGATAATTTCTTTTACGGTTTTGGTTCATATGATATATAATGCAGCGGCTATATGGCTCCTGAATATGCAATGGAAGGGAGATTTTCAGAAAAATCTGATGTTTTCAGCTTTGGAGTATTGTTATTAGAGACAGTAAGTGGAAGAAGGAACACTAGTTTTTATGACGACGAACATGCTTTGAGCCTTCTAGGATTTGTAAGTTCATTTGAATTATTGCTTCTATTACGTAATGTCAAATAATTTCTTACCATCATAATTCAACAAATTATAACATATCATATATGCATTCGCATTTCTAGGTATGGAAGTTGTGGAATGAAGAGAAGACATTAAGATTAACAGATCAAACGATATCTGATCCTTGCATTGAAATGGAGATATTGAGATACATACATGTAGGATTACTGTGCGTGCAAGAATTCGCAATAGATAGACCAGCTGTTTCAACTGTCCTGTCAATGCTAAGTAGCGAAATTGCAGATCTTCCTACTCCAAAACAACCTGCATTTACTGAAAGGAAGATTTCTTCAGACACAGAGTTTCCTCTACAAAAAAGTTCTGTAAACAATGTGACTATAACAGTCATTAAAGGTCGATAACATTTGATGATTCAATCAAATGTACAGTCTTAAATCCACATGTTACAACCAATTCATGCAGCATATACTTTTGGGGACGCAACTTTGAGTATCCAAAAACGTTAGCAGACATTATTTATAACACGACATTGCAGCTAATTTCTCATATTGTAAACATTATGCAGAAGGATCTTTCTCGTATATATGATCTGTATAAACTACACATTTGAACAATTGCTTTAAACTTACGAGTCTCACTAGCACTATCATCAAAATAAAACGGAGCAAAGGTGCTGAATCCAAGCGCACTCATAGAAAAACACAAAAGTATAAAAGGGGGAAAAAAAAGGCAAAGCTCAAGCTGTTTAAAAAACTCAGTTTCGGCATGACTATAAGATTAGAGAGAAATACGAATAAAGAAGCGGCTTTGGGGGTGAAGCCCACACTTTGGCTTCTTTTATAAACTAAATACCCCTTTTGTAAATTCAGCCCTTACTAATAATAGTAGATTACCCTTTAAGTACAAAATTATACCCATTAATGTTTACGAAGTGTTATTCAAAGTGCAAACTCAGATTTTTGTTTGCAAAATGCAAAAATGATGCAAATTAGGGTGCAGAAGCGTAAAAGAAGAAGTTATCTACACAACAACAACAACAACTAAACTAAAGAAATGAAATGGGCTTCTTTCTCTCTCTATTTTCTATTCTCAATATTCAAGGTTAAGTACAAATGAGGGCCAAATGGGCTATTTATCGGAGAGGTTAGCTTGTTAATCAAGTTAATACCCAAAATGACTAAAAATGGCAACTAATAACTAAAAATGACATATTAGTCCCAAACATGCCTGGAAACTAATTAAGCACTAAAAATAAACGGAAAATGACAATAAACCCTAATTCCCATCATTCTCCCCTACTTGAGAGAGCTCGTCCCGAGCGAAGAAAGTGTGTGTTAGGGTATCATCTGCGGGCTCCCCTACTTGAAAGGGAAGTCGTCCTTTTAAGCGTCCCACATAACAACTCGTAAAATATACTTGAAGAGAAACCACAAATTTATGCCATGGCCGATGAATAGGAATGTGGCCTCTAATCTGTCCAAATGAAGAGCTAACACAAGATCGACGCGGAGAAGGCCATTGATGTCAAATGTCATCCCAATTCGTCGTGATGAGCCTCCGTAGCATCAAATCATGTAAATGTGTCGTGAAGTGCTCCTCATAAGTAATCCCAAAAGGGTCCACAAATCCCACATCAATCGTGATCTCCTCACACAACATATACACCTCAAAGGAAACAACCACCGAACCATCGTCACAAAACTCATCATCGTGACCAAAAATTGGAAAGAAATCCGTCAAATCAAATATTTCCACGTCGCGATAGTGAGTGAGAGTCTCCCAACCATCTTTAACAAATAAATCGAAAAAATCAAATAGAAAATACCCATCATCTTCTATCCCAAAGATAGGAATGAAGTCCATAATCTCAAATGCCTTCAAATCCCTATGTCGAGTGCAAGTGATCCATCCATCCTCCTCGAGTATGGGAATAAAGTCACAAGGAAGGAACACGTAGTCACTATCAAGTATCGTCGGGGTCTCAACAACCTCAGAGACATCCTCATAAAGCATAACCGAAGAGATAGTATCATCGGTGTGCGCGAAAATGACATCGGATGAAGTAAGGGGGACACCAGTGGACAAGTACTCGAAATATGGGACCAAATGTCTCGCTCGTGCACATACCCATTATTCACGTGCCATCTCCATCTCAAGATACTCAGCTCGACACCTATTTAGGTGTTGGCGGTACATCTCGTACTCCCTGATGGAGTAAGCACTATACACGAATGTGTGAAGCTTTTGAGTTAGATATGAATTCATCGCGGCCTAAGAATCTAGAAGACTTTGGAGTTTCTTGATGATGGCACAACTAACCTTATCGAAATCGACAAATACATTCATATCGAGCCCGTATTTGGTACCATCCCACGATAATTTAGAATAAAGGTATTCTTCATGTGGGGGAGGGATGAAATCATAGGGCCTTGATAGATTTGGGGCAGATTTGTAATGTTTAGAAGATTCAGGGGCTGAATTGTAATTTTCAGAAATTGATAGGGAATTAGCGTGTTGAATAGGTCCAGGTGGTGGGAAATTTAGATTAGGGTTTGTGATGTGGTCGAAATATCGCGGTTGAATATGAATGTCTATTAAGGATAGGGTTTTGAGATGGAGTGGGCTTTAGGTTTTCTTGAAAATGGGGTAAATAGGGTTTGGAATTAAATTTTTTTTGTTGAAATTGGTTGGGGTTTGCGGTAGGATGAGTTTTGGACAAATCTGGATGAATCTTGGTTTGGTCAGGGTTAGGAGACAAGTTATTTCCAATTTCTGATATGTGCATGGTTCAAAGTCTCGGTATCGCTCCCGGTATCGGACACCCGATTTTTAACTCGGTCGCGGTATCGGGCGATACGCAAAGATACGCTATTTAGAGAGCGCAAAAAATTCTGGAAAAAATATAGAAAATTAAAAAAAATAAGATTAACAATGTGGACCAATGAGATACATTCAAACCCATCATTCAATATGCATTGTATTGTAGAATTGGTTATACTGAAGTGCGACAGAGTTGTCGGATTCAATATTGCATAGTAAACCAATAATAATATTGAAAAATAAAAATGCACATTTTGTTTTAACAACAATGTATATTTTTTACATTTTTACAAAAACGTACAAAAGAACATTGTTACAAAAATGTACATTTTTTTACATTTTTACAAAAACGTACAAAAGAACACTGTCTCGGTCGATATCGCGACGAGGCGTCTCGGAATCGGTTGTCTCGGGCGATATCGCGGCTGTCTCGGCCGATTCAGTGTTTTTTTTTAAACGTCTCTCGGTATCGGATCGGTACCCTCCGATTCCGAGTTGACTCGGCCGATACTTTGAACCATGGATATGTGGCTTACCTGAGATGATCTTGGAGAGGCTGGACTGAGTTGGTTTTGCAAGCCCCTACTGCCGGTGTGCTGACTGGGTTGGATCAGGGTTGTTTTAGGCAGCTTCGGCGGCTGGCCCACCTGGGGCAGGTTGGTGGCTGCTTCGGCAGTGATTTTGGTTAATTTTTGGCGGTAATCTGCCTCCATTTGAATGTGGTGGGTCTGACAACCCCTGGCAGAAGTCCCGGTAGCATCAATGGAGGAACCTCCCTCTTTCCGGCCTGTTGGTGATGCTAGTGTCTGTATGTGGTGGTTCTCATCTGAGATGGTGGGACTGCTCTGTTGATAATGGGCCGACGTCTCCTTGTCATCTTGAATTGAAGTTAGAGTTCCTAGGGTTTGAGAATTTTTTTTTTTTTTGGGGGGGGGGGGGGGGGGGGGAGTAATCAGGGTATCATCCGGGTGAATCCAATTTGAGTTCCAACCTTGTATGAGCATGATTAATCCAAAAACAAACCAGTCTCTGATACCAATTTGATGCAAATTAGGGTGCAGAAGCATAAAAGAAGAAGTTATCTACACAACAACAACAACAACTAAACTAAAGAAATGAAATTGGTTTCTTTCTCTCTCTATTCTCTATTCTCAATATTCAAGGTTAAGCACAAATGAGGGCCAAAGGGGCCTATTTATAGGAAAAGCTAGCTTGCTAATCAAGCTAATACCCAAAATGACTAAAAAAGGTAACTAATAACTAAAAATGACATATTAGTCCCAAACATGCTTGGAAACTAATTAAGCAATAAAAATAAACGGAAAATGACAATAAACCCTAATTCCCATCAAAAAACTAAATTGTAAAATTTTAATTTGCATTTTCACTTTGCAAAATTATAGTTTTCAGTTTGCAATTTACTAGCAACTTAAATATAAAGTTGTCACTAATGCTCAAAGTAGTAAACTATTTTCAGCTTTAGTCACTTTTAGTGTCGTTCAATTTGTCACTATGAAATGTATTTTTAATGTCATTAAAGTTGTCAATATAAATATTTTTAGCATTGCTTATTTTTTAATTAGCTTAATCATGGAGAAAACATTTTTAGCGATGAATAATAATAACAGTGACACTTTCTGGGTCAGTAAAATCAAAGGCCAGTTTTGAAATACAAAAAATAAATGGTGCTGGTAAGGACACTTTCCATTTTTAATTTGGTCACTTAGAGATGAGTTAAACAAAAGAATTTTACTTTTGGTAAGGGCACTTACTAAGATAGATAATAACAGTAAGTAAGAAACAACATGTTAAATCTCAAGAACACTTAATTGCAGTCGGATGGACAATATACAACAACAATGCTATTAAAAAATCAAAGAAAAAGGGTAAACCAAATTAAATAGTATGTTAAATCTCAAGATAAAGCTCAACTTTGAAACAATATGTTAAATCTACGAGGTTTCTATCCATTTTCCACTTGTTGATTGAATTTTGTGGTTTGGTTAATTATTCTGAAAAAATAAATTAAATGATGACACAGCTACTACATGAATAATTATGTATAAAGGCATAAAAGAACATTGAATTTAGTAAAATTTGAAGTCAGTGCAGGGAGACAGACAGACACAGTAGAAAATCTTGAGATAGAAATAAACAAATTTTAGCTAGCTAACTATCTAAGGGAACACCAAAGAGTATACAGTTGGGTGGTCAATGATGAATAACCGTGGAAAGGGTGAGTGTAAATGGGAGTGACCAAATTTTCGGTCATTTTGTGTCTGGTGGAATGGTATGGACTTGAAAATGTTAATTAAATGCACTACACTATAAGCTTTTTGTTGGTTGGTCCCAAATGCCCGGTGATTATGGTGTGGTGTGGTGTGGTGTGGGCTTGAAAACACCTCAAGTGAAATTATTACCAAAAATAAGTAAGCCTCAAAGTCTCAATGGGTAATGTGAGAGAAAATCATTGAGAAGAATAATTGAGAATGGGATTATAAGGTATAATCTAGAGACAAGGAGATCCAAAATTTATTTTACATGAGGTGGGTAGAGGGTGAAGATAAAGGAGAAGCTTGGGTTAATGAGGGAGTGCCTTACTAATTAACACAGTAAACAGATTTTAACTTTTTAATAAGTGCCTAAACTAAAAATGGAGAGTGCCCTTACCAGCACCCAAAAATAAAAATATTTTGTTTACAACCAAGGATGTAAGAATAATGTGTTTTAGTGATAATAGGTGCTTGAAAGAGAAAAGTCTTGTACTTTTAAGGGAGGGATTTTGGCAAAATTTTCCTAAAAAATTTAGATATATAAATGAAATTTGTGATAACACATTATAACAGGGAGCATATATCGGTCCTTAAGAAAATTAAATAAAGAAAAAGAAATTCACAAGTAAACAAAATATGTTGAATGGCTTTTTGCATTTATTCCAAGTACTCCGGTGATGAATGTTATCTATTTTATTTTCAATTAAAAAAAAATATTTTGTTGCAAGTTTTTTTTGGTCTTCCACGGCGAAACTAAGAAAACATACAAAAGAAGAACAACAACCAAACAGAAAGAAAGAAACAAGAACAGGTCAAAAACAGCCTTATCCGACACCAACTTGGTGGTGCATCAAGTTGCAGGATAGATTCAAGCTCATCGGGGGGAGATAAAACCCAATTAGAGAGGAGAGCGCCAAGGGCTGCCGACCTAACAATCCAATCAACTGATGCATTAGTTGTCCTCCTAATATGACTGAATGAAATGTCATGGCAACCAGAACGCAAGTGAAGAATGTCGTTAAGAGCAAAATGACCTTCAGAGTTTGGGAGGAACCACTTTCAATGCCAACAATAGCCATTTGCAATCCAATTTTATCAGCACATTCACCAGGTTGCGATCTTTGATGTACATAATGGTGATAAGAATCGCATGAAATTCAGCGACAAGGGCCGAAGAGCAAGTAATTGTACACCAAGACCCCGCAACAATGTTTCCTTCATAGTCTCTAATAATAAAGGCAGCAGCTCCAGAATTGTCTTGCTTGGAAAAAATAACATCGCAATTTGCCTTTAGAAAAGTTTCTCTTGGGGCAATCCATCTTGAGAGAGTTTAACTTTCGGAGCTTTCTTGGGAGTGTTCATGTTGGGGAGAGTTTGTGAACTTTTGGAATATTCCTTTAGAGTTCAACTGCATAGTTAATCCAATACGAGGCCTTGGGGAACCTGTTATTGAAAGTCTGATCCTTTCTAGCTTTCCAAAGAGCCCAACAAAGGCAGAGAAATAGAGCTTTAGGGTCTTGATCTGAAGAGGAAGAGGGCGGACAGCTCTTGAGGATTGAGAGAAACCATTCCTCTATACGAGTGATGGTATGTGGAAGAATTCGAATGTTGAGTGGTAAGGAGGCCCAGAACGTCCAAGGGCATAAGGTGACTAGGTGTTCTATGGATTCGGGGGTAGAGTAATAAATGGGACAAAGCGGGTCAGATCTGACTTTTCTATTCCAGAGGTTTATATTTCCAAATTAGTTTCCAAAGTTCCGGGGGGGGGGGGGGGAGTATGAAGATGATGCCGAGGTTTTGGGGTTGGAAGTTGTGCATGGTATGCTGATTTTACTGAGATAACCCCATTTTTGGTGTAAGACAAAATAAGGGTGTCTTGTGGGAGAGAGGAATGAATTGGGATAGTTGAAATTTTTTAGGCTAAGGGAGGTGGGAAGAGAGCAGAAAGGTAGTGGGAAATCCAAGACTGATTATGGTAATCAATGAGTAGAGAAACGGATGAGACTGGGCTATTTCCAGGAGCAACAATAGATTTCAAACCCGGCACCCACGCATCTTGACAAATATTTATCTCTGTCCCATTACCAACTTGCCAATAGGCATGGGCTTTAATGATCTCTCTCCCTTCAAGAATACTATTCCAAATCCACGAACCTCTTCTTGATGTCGGAACTTCCCAAAAATTAACATTAGGAAAGTAAAGGCCCTTGAGGACTTGACCCCAAAGTTAGTTGGGATTTTGGAGTAGACGCCAAGCTTGCTTCGCAAGCATAGCTTTATTCATTCTTTCAAGGTCACAGAAGCCGAGACTACCCTCAGATTTATTTGTGGAGATCTTTTCTCAGCTTTTCCAATGGATGCCATTGTTTTTATTGTTGCCACTCCACCAAAACTTAGCTATTCTAGCTGAGATGTCATACAAAATGAGACCGGGAGTTTAAAGATGGCCATGGCATAAGATGGTATGGCTTGAACAACAACTCTTATCAAGACTTCCTTCCCGGCACGATTGAGAAATTTTTCCTTCCACCAACGGAATTTGTCCCTCCTAGATCTTCCCCAATCGGTGGGAAGACCGAGATACTTGCCGGAATTTTCTAGAATTGAGATGCCGCTACAATCTGCAATTTCCCGTTTAAGCTCCTCCGGGGTGTTTTTTGCTGAAAATCACCCCTATTTTTTTTAGATTTATGAGTTGCCCTTATGCTTTGCAGTACTGATTTAAGATACTGAACAGTAACCTGCAATCTGCCATGTTAGCTTTGCAAAAAAGCTATGGAATCGTCGGCGAAAAGCATATGTGATAAGCAGGGACTAGACTTGGACAACTTGAGCCCGGTGAGAAGTTGATTAGAGGCAGCTTGGTTAATCATTTTAGAGAGGCAATCAGCAACCATAATGAATAGGTAAGGTGAGAGAGGATCTCCCTGTTTAATCCTCCTAGAGGGGAGAAAAGGACTAAGTTCACTACCATTGAAAAGAATTCTGAATTGGTCAGTGGTTACACTGTTTAATCCAATTGATCCACTTTTTACAAAAACCCCACTTTTCCATGATGGCAAAAAGGAAATCCCACTCAACTCGATCAAAAGCTTTGTTCATATCAAGCTTGAAAGCACAATGAAAAAGTTTGCCTCGTCTCCTTCTTCCAAGGTGAGCATGTGCCTCTCGGGCAACTAACGTAAACTACCCGTCAAAGGCCCAAAACAAAACAAATAACAAATTCTAGATAGAGAAACTAAAAGTGTCTTGTATTCAAAAGTGAAGGAGTGTCCTCAAATGAGGAGTACATGTGGGCATTTATAGGAGGGAGATTACTTGCTAATCTAGTAATTACCCAAATAACAAAAAAAAGACAAATACTAACTAAAAATACCTAATTAGTCCCAAATATGCTTGAAGACCAATTGAGAGAGATAAAAAGAAATAAAAAAAATTAAAATAAAGGAAAACTAATAACAAATTTTAAAATGACTAATATGCCCTAATATGAGACCCATTCTCATCACTCTCCCCTCCTCAAAAAGAGCTCGTCCACAAACTCAGAGAGGGATGCCCAAAATAGTGATTAACGCATGGCGAGGGGGCTCCTCTGACTTATCGAAATAATCTAGAGGGTGCTCCATCGCTAAAAGGGCACGACGACGGGGAAGAGAGTAGTCTGAAGTTCGATGTCCAAAGGTGCCACAATTGTAGCGTATGAATTTATGAGAACCCGAAGGTGTCGCCACGGAGGTAGTAGAGGTGACTGGGACGGTAGTAGTGAGTGCAAATATAGGAGTAGGAGCAGTAGCTGGAACCGAAGATAGTGGAGCTCAAGAAGAGGGTAGAGCTGCTGGTGCAAGGTGGTAAGCTTTTACCTTAGCAGCATACTCAACCGCCTTCAGAAATGTCGGTATCTCTCGCAAATAGATCGCGCTGAATGTAAAGCTGAAGGCCCAAAATATAACGGTTGGTCCGCTGATCCTCTGTCTCAAGAAGACGAGCCTTGGTGCAAAGGCGCTGAAACTGCTCGGTGTACTCCACCACCGTAGACGTCTTCTAACAGAGAGGTTGTATGCGAGCAAAAAGATCTCGCTCGTATGTCGGTGAAATGAATGAGGCCTGTAAGGCAGTCTTCAGTCTTCAGCTCTGGCCATGTCTGAATAGGGGGTAATCTAGTTGTTGTCTGACGAAAACATAAATCATTCCACCAAACTTGGGTGAATCCCTGAAATTTGCTGGTAGCAAGAAGAATACAAGAGTGGCCATATAACCTCTTGTAATCAAATACCGTCTTCATAGCAGCTAACCAGTCGATCATGGCATCAAGTGAGAATCATCCATCAAACATTGAGATATCAATGCATATATCACCATGGAGACTCCGAGAAAGTATGTGAAGTGCCATAGATAAGGAGTCTTCATCCTGATGTGTGTCAAGTCCATCACATCTGCAGCATAATAAGCAAGCAAGGCGGGCATTTGGACAGGTGTGGATGAAGAGGTACATGCTGGACTACTGGAGGTGCAAGAGGGCCGCGGGGGTAACGTGGACCCGTGCCAATCAAATGGTTGCACTCACCATAATAAAAACATTGGCGATCCCGTAGTGGCACAAAACGAGGGGGTGATATCCACTCCAAGACGCTGCAGTGGGTGTCTCCAGCGTCGGAGGATGAAGAAGACTCGAAGTAAGTGGATAATGAGAGGGTATGAGGTGGGAGAGGTACATATGGTGGTGGATTAGGGCTTTGAGCTACACCGAAAGTAATTTTCCTTGAATGTGTACATTTTGGAGCCAGTGCAAGAGTAATTGCAGCCTTATACTATCTTCAGATAATCAGATTCATTTGACGAGTAAGCTTCGTAACGAAAGGGCCTTTTCTTTTTTTCCGTAAAAAGGTTCTGATACGATGATAAGAGGGTTGCGATCCGAACCAAGAGGAGGGAGGGCAAAAGCCTGGGCATTAGGATAGGCAAGTCTCCACCGGGAATTTTCGAGAGCCCTGTCAAGTCTTTCACACTGTCCCCTCCAAATGTCAAAATTTGGGTTACCGTATACAATGGTAACTCTCCAGTTCTCCTGGAAATTTGGAGATAAAAGAATTCATGTGAGATTTCAGACCAAGAAATTTTGATGTTATCATTCCAAAAAACTACTATTCCTCCTGACAGTCCATTGGCATCGAAAGATAAACTATGCTGAAAACTGATATGTTTCTGAACTTTGCGAATCTTTATCCTTTTGACTTTTGTTTCGAGTAGGCAAACAAAGTCGGGCTTATGCTGGACATAAAGGTCCTTTAAGTTTTGAACTGTCGAGTCTTGCACAACCTTGACAGTTCCAAGGTGGAGGTGACTTCAACTTCATTGAGATTGTCTTCTATTATTGTAGTTTGAGTGATCTTCTTCTGCCTACTCCTTGTAGAATTTTTCCTATTGGTAGACCATAAGCTTTTATCCACCCTGCCATTATATCAAACACGATCTCATCAACTGCCAAATCTTTTGGAAGAAGTTTGATAATCATATTATAAATACCCCATTATTGTCCAGGGTGAAAGGTTCAAGACTCTGGAATAGTCTTCTTTGCTTTCAAAAGCAAAAGAATAAGGTTGCGTTTGTTTTTATTTCTTAAGTTTGAATTTGAACCATTCAGATTTAAGAGGTATAAAAAAAGTGTTTGTTTTTTTAAGTGATTAAGAGGCTAACGACTATATTTGGCTCTTAATGATTAAGAGGTAGAGTTACGTCTGAAGTCTGAATCTGAAGTCTGAATCAGTCTAAATACATTCATTCAGAGATACATTCAGACATAAAAACAAACATAATTTTCAGATTCAGATTTCAGATTCAGTCTTCAAATTTTAGATTCAGATAAAAAAACAAACGCAACCTAAGTATTGGGTTTCTCTTTGAGTTTAATAATCTTCCATCTCCCCTTGATATTGCAAGCGCCTTGTATAATATTTACCACTCCATTTCGATTTAGGGCTTTATTGCCACAATACATCCGATAGCCAAATGATTGTGAATACGTTTCTCATCCTCTTCATCAACTACGGTGAAAGTAAGTGAATCAATCAATTGTGTTGGGATCCATAATGAAGAGAGAGAGGAAGAGGGGGGACGAAAGGTGGGTAAGCAGAGGAGTAGAGGATTTGGAAATGGGTTTAGGGTTTAAAAGGAGTATAGGGTTTTAAAACGTGTAAAGAAGAAAGCCGGACGAAATTAGGGGTAGGGGTGGCAATTCGGGTTAGTCGTGTCATTTTTGGATCATGTCGATTTTGATTTGAGTATAAGTTTTACGTACTCCTAAATCTATACAAGATAATTGTGTCATGTTCGGGTCATTTCGGGTTATTACCGTAAACGGGTTATCGTGTCAAAAATTGTCAGCCCTAATTAGGGGTGACAAGTGGAATAATTTAAACTTAAAAATCGTTTGTTTTTTTAAATGAATAAAAATCGTTTGTTTTTTTAAATGAATAAGAGGGTAACTACTATTTTTACATTTGAATCAGTTTAAATACATTTATTCATACATCTATTCACGCATACAAACAAATATATTTTCAGATTCAGATTTCAGACTTCGGAATCAATCTTCAGATTTCAGACTTCAGAATCAATCTTCAGATTCAAATGAAAAAATAAACACAATCAGAGAGAGAGAGAGAGAGATTCCTTCATAGAGTTAGGTGGTTTTTGTTTTTACCTCTTAAGTCTTAATATGAATCATTCGGGTTTAAATGGTACCAAATCGTATTTATGTTAAGAGGCTACCGACTATTTTTCCTCTGGATGATTAAAAGTTAATTGAATGATTAAGAGGTAATTGTATCTCAGGAGTATGAATCTAAAGTCTGAATCAATCTAGATATATTCATTCATAGGTCCATTCAAACATAAAAATACATATTTTTTAGATTCAGATTTCAGACTTCAGATTTAGACTCGGATTCAGATAAAAAAACAAACGCAACCTTATTAAACAAAAATTGGAAAAAGATGTTGAAAGTCATTACTTTTTAGCATTTTTTGTACGAATTACTCCCGTTTACCAAGTATGTTATTTAATAGGTCATAACTTCTCTTTTTTTTTGCTCCATCAGGTTCCATGAAAAAAGGATTTTTTTTCCTCCAATTGGTCCTATTTGTAAACATGTAGTGGATATTCACTACATGTATAAATAGAACCTATTAGGAAAAAAATGTTGTGATAGGACCCGTTAGAAAATATACAGGATTTATTTGTCAAGCTCCCTTTCTTTTATTGCATCTCAAGGTTACATAGTTTCTAATCAAATTCGATGTTGCATAGTTTCAGTTAGTTTTAGTCCAACCTAGAATGCTACATTACTTTATAGAGTTTCAATAGTTACAAATAAAGAAGTTTACATACTTACATTAGCTATAATTCAATGTTACAACATTTCATTAGTTATAGCCACTCCACAATGGCTTTTGGGAATTTATTAACTATTTTTTAGGCTTTAGTCTCATTTCAACAGTTTCATTAGTCACCCAAATTCCATATTTATTTTTAAATTGGAATCATTCCCATATGGTCGTTAACCGCATATATTTGTTTTAATAAAATAGATTGTTAACAAAATTGAGGCATTTAATGCCAACTCACAAACGTGACGCATTTGTTACGACACTCCAATGTGTCACACTCGTATTGGCTCGTGTTTAGTGCAATGCGGGTGCGGCACGTCACTATGTCGCACCATTCTGCGTCGCATTTATGGCCTAAAATTATTGAACAAAATTCGTAATATATAAGTGGAAAGAGAATACAGGACATGTGTCATTTTTTATGGAAATGAAAAAGGGCGGTTGAGAGCGGTTATGAGAGGTTATGGGACTAATTACAATCCAAAGAAAATTTGAAATGAGTGCGAAAAAAATCAAAGAATTCCTAAAATAAATAAATTATAAGGGATTTTGATGTAAAGAAAAGATGCGGAAGCATGAAATTTAATCTACACAACAACAACAACAACAACAACAACAACAACAATTAAAAGAAGAAGTCATGAAATTCTCAATTTCTCTCTCTAAGTTCTCATTATCAAAAAGTCAAAAGTGTCACAAGAGGATCCCCTTAAGGATATTTATACTAAGGATAAAGAAGTCTAAAATAATGGATAAATAAGAAAGAATAATAAAAATGAAGCTCGTGTCCTATGCTCCTGCATCACTCTCCCTCCCATGAGAAGATGCCATATAGTCCGTATACTGGCGATCGAAATCCATGTCAATCTGCTGCACGGCCGCCTCGATAATTCAAGAGTCTTTGGCCTCGGGTCGACTTATCCAATGAACCAAGTAGCGGTTATAATCACCCGAAGAAGAGGAGATAGACGCGAAATCTAGAATTCCCTCAACACGATCAACATGAGAGCAGACTGGGTGGACTGTAGCGGGTCGGATGGGAATCAATGGAGAATGTTTACCATAAAAAAAGAGAGAGATCCACCATATTAAACGTGCAGTGCATACGAAATTCGTCGGGGAGATTGACCTCATAAGAATTCAACCCACAAGCCCTGACAATAGGGGATGGGCCAAATCGTTGTATGAGAAGTTTGTTTCCCTTACCCTGTCGCCGCTCTTTATGAAGGTACATCATGACCAAATCACCTGGGTGATAGGAGACAAAACGACGGTGCTCATCTGAGGCCTCGTTATAAGAGGCATAAGTGTTCTCCAAGCAAGGATGAACATTGGAACCATCGGAGGAAGCTCGGGAAGGTCTATAAGAATAGTAGGTGACTGTCCCATTACAATCTGAAAAGGAAAGAGGCTGGTAGAGCGATTGGCGGCATTGTTAAAGGCAAACTTGGCATGTTCTATCACAACGTCCCATCGTCAGGGGTGCTCGGAAGACGGGCATCGCAATAAGTCACTAACACTTCGATTGATCACCTTGGTCTGGCCGTCCGTTTGAGGGTGGAAGGTTGTAAAAAAACTGTAACTCTGTTCGTAAGAGACGCCGTAACGTACACCAAAAATGCCCTATAAAAAGTATGTCCCTGTCAAAGGTAATATTACAAAAAACTCCATGGAGACTGACAACCTCGCGGAAATAAAATGAAGCAACATAGGAGTATCCGTCGTGCGAGTACAAAATATGAAGTGGGACATCTTAGAGAACATGTCCACCATGACAAAGATGGAATCATGGCTACTAGATGTACTGGGAAGTCCCACGATAAAGTCCATCGAGACGTTCTGTCACGATCTCTCAGAAATCGATAATGGGGTATACAAACTGGCACTGGTGTGCTGGCCCTTGGTTATCTGGCAAGTGTAGCAATGCCGAATGAAGGAATTGGCATCCTTCCTCATCATAGGCCAATAAAATTGGTCCCTCGGTAATGCATGGGTATGTGCCTATCCCAAATGGCTTGATAATCCCCCAATGTGGACCTCCGAAATAATCTTCTCTCGAAGAGAAGAAGATGAAATGCATAAAGTTATCCCTTGTGTAAAAACACGTCGAGTAGTAAATATTCACTCGATGAGCCGTTGCCCTGCTGACAGGCTACAAAAATTAGCCCAAACTCCACATCGGTGGGTTAAAGATTACGGACCTCATCGAATATAAAAACTTGACTCCGAAGAGTCAATAAAGCATTTACCTTGCTAGTAAGGGCATCATCCACCTGATTTTCTTTCCCTAATTTGTACTGCAATTGGAATGTATACCTCTAGAGGTAGGATATCCATTTGGCATGTGTTATCACTAACATGCCTCTAACTATGTAAAAAGCATAGGGCCTCATAATCCGATTTGATGATGAACTCCTTGCGTAAGAGATAAGAAGACCAGAACTTCACTCCCTTCATGTAAGGAGAGATTTTCCATCATTCTTAGTTTAAATTTGTATATGTCGTATACCATTACACCATCAAAAGAAGTTCACGTTCATACATTCAAGAAGGCGGATCGAAATATCAAGTGTCTTCAACAACAGTCCTCTACGAGATTGATTTTGGTAAGGAATGTGTTTCTAAGTTAAAATATTTTTTGGAAGACATATAGGCGAGCATTAAAAAATATTATTTTTTCATTCAGTTATTGAAACGACAAAGCAATGTCATTCAAACTACATGTTAATGTCATTCAAACGACATCAAGAAGTCGTTCAAATGAGGTCTGCCGCCTCAAGAATTTTATTTTTTTATAAATACCTATTTTTTGTGACTTTTTCATTAAGACTTTTACCACACGAAAACTGCATATCTACAGACTTTTAGTCTTCACTTTTAGGGCACAAAACCTTATTTTTTATTCACAAAACCATCCCATATACTTTGATGAATCGTTTTGGAACCCACAACACTTCTTTGTTGAAGTTTCTCTTGTAGAGAAGGATTCTCTACTGCTGGATTGGTAGTTCTTGCGAGAGCTATTGCTGACGATTGCGGTCATTGGGGATACTCGAGGGTATTCACCGCTGAAGGAGGAGTTGTGGTTCTTGAGGTTCTTAAGGGAATCTTTATTGGTTCTACGCTACGGTCTATGTGGATTTTCTGCAGGAAGTTCATTGCAAATTTCTCTATGTAATTGTAAGTTACGATTTATAGTTAATAGTGAAATAAAGGTTTTTACCCGAAAGAGATTTTTTTTCCTGAAATTGTGTTTTTCCCTGTATGCTTTATTTATTTAATTCTTTAAATCACTTAGATGCATGTTTTAGGTTTAAGAAGATAAAAGTTGCTAAATAGAAATTAGTTCTCATATTTAGTGCATAATAAAATTGAGAAATTTTGAAAAAAGGTTGTCTTTACCTAAGGCACACACAAAAGGGCCTTCTCAAATTGGTATCAAAGCTTTTAGCTCGGGATTTTTGCCTTTACAAATTGGTATTAGGGCAGGTTGCTCCAAGTTATCGAGTGATCCTAATTTTTTCAAAAAATAAATTTGTCTAATACCTTTTGACTTCTCACATTGTCAAATTGTTATCAGAGCTAGAAACACTATTTTATTGTGTGAAGTGATCTCGTGTCTTTAGGTATGCCTTTCGGAGGGTTTGGCGATTTTAGAACACATTTGTTTGAAGGGTCTAATTGGGAAATACGTATGAAGTTTGCACTTCAGACTTTAGTTAAAAGGGATGCCTCTGAGAGGTGTCTGTGTTGTGAGGGGTATGGTCATAAGTAAGCCGAGTGCCCCACTAATCCAAGGACGGATGTTAATAAATCGATAAAACATGTTTATACCCTTAGGGATAGTGACCCGGAAGAAAAAAAAAGTTATGCCAGTAAACGAGTCCTTACCACCTTCATGGCTAATCATGTGAGTGATGACGACAAATCTTCCCATAAAGATATTTCTTTGCATGATTCTTCTGCAGCCACAGATAGTGAAGTCCAAGAAAGTGAGGGTGATGTGAATGAGGATGAAGAGGTGGATAAGAGAAACTTACAAGTTGCCTTCAATGAATTGTATGCGAAAACTTTGAAGGTGAAGAAAGAAGACTTGAAGTTAGAAGCTAAGTTGAAAGAACGTGCCATAGAGAATAATAATGATGTTTCGATCGAGGATCTTAGAGCATGTGAGAAGACTCTTCGGGAGAAGCTAGAATACGTTGAGGGTGAGAGAGATATTCTTTGAGGTTTAATAGAGGCTATGAAAAAGGATCTTTTGGATTTTGAGGAGTCTAGGCATTTTCTCGAGTCTAGGATTGGTGAGCTTGAGGAGAGATTGAGATATTCGAGTAAGGTGGAATTTGATTTGGAGTCTAGGTCGGAAAAGTTAGATAAGATGTTAGGCAACATCCAAATCAAGGATGATAGGTGTGGTATTGGATTCAATGAACATGTTGCATCCATTGCCAAATCCAAAACCATGCATGCGAGAGAGACACCTAGGAACATTAGGCGAGAGCCACCAAGGAACTTTCGGAGAGATCCACCTAGAAAGGTTAGGAAGGTTAGGAAGGGACCAACTTTAGGTAATGTTCACCGCCATATCTATACTTACACACATTGTGGTAGGCAAGGTCACCTTAGGCGTTTCTGTTACAAACTTCAAAATGCTCCTAGGAAGTTTAATAATAGAGTCATCAGTTCCTACGAGTTACATTGGTCCCATGTAAGGTGTTGGTACATCTCACGGGGCCGTTCGGGGGCTGTTTCAAGTTTTTGCACTCTAATGCCATATTTTTAAGGCTATGTCTAGATATTTTCAAATTATAGTCGTATACTCAAATCGGGAGTCCTGTGACCACGCGGTTAGTTTCTACGAGTTACATTGGTCCCATGCAAGATGTGGGTGCCTCTTACGGGGCTGTTTGGGGTCTGTTTCAGGTTTTTTTTCACTCTAACCCCACGTTTTTAAGCCCAAGTCTAGATATTTTTAAATTATCATCGTATTCTCAAGCCAAGAGTCCCTTGACCACGCGACCAGTTCCTATGGGTTATATTGGTCCCGTGCGAGGTGTTGGGGCCTCTCATGGGGCCATTCGTGTGTTGTTTCGGGGTTTCCCCGTCCAATGTCATGTTTTTATGTTGAAGTCTAGATATTTTCAAATTATCATCGTATTCTCAAACCAGGAGTCCCGTGACCATGCGATCAGTTCCTACGAGTTACATTGTCTTGGACGAGGCGTCGATCCCTCTCATAGGGTCGATTGGGGACTGTTTCGAGTTTCCCATTCTAACGCCATGTTTTTAAGTCTAACTCTAGATATTTTTAAATTTTCATTTTATTCTAAAATCGGGAGTCCCCTGACATCGCGGTCAATTCTTACGAGTTATATTGGTCCTGTGCAAGGTGTCGGTGCCTCCCATGGGGCTGTTTGGGGGCTATTTCGGGATGTCTGCCTCTAACACCACGTTTTTAAGTCTAACTCGAAATATTTTGAAATTGTCATTGTATTCCCAAATCGGGAGTCCCATGATCACGCCGTCAGTTCCTACGAGTTACATTCATCCCCTAGAAGGTGTTGGTGCCTCTCACGAGGCCGTTTGGGGGTTGTTTTGAGATTTCCACCTCTAACGCCTTTTTTTTAAGACTTAAGTTGAGATAATTTCAAATTATCATCTTATTGACACACCGGGAGTCTCGTGACTAGACGGTCAGTTCTTATGAGCTACATTGGTCTAGTGCGAGGTGTTGGTGCCTCTCAAGGGGCCGATTGGGGACTATTTCTGGGTTTCGCCCTCTAACACCATTTTTTAAGCCTAAGTCTAAATATTTCAAAATTATCATCGTATTCTCAAACTAAGAGTCTCATGACCATGCGATCAGTTCATATGAGTTACATTTATCCCGTGCAAGGTGTTAATGCCTCTCACGAGGATGTTTAGTGTCTGTTTCGAGGTTTCACACTCTAATGCCAAGTTTTTAAGCCTAAGTCTAGATATTTCCTCTAATGCCATGTTTTTAACCTCAGTCTAGATATTTTCAATTTATCGTCGTATTCTTAAACCGAGAGACCCGTGACCATGTGGTGAGTTCCTACGAGTTACATTGGTCCCGTGCGAAGTGTCGATACCTCGTACGGGGTCGTTCGGGGGCTATTTCGGGATTTCTTCCTCTAACGCCATGTTTTTAAGCGTAACTCAAGATATTTTCAAATTATCATCGTATTCTCAAATCGGGAGTCTTGTGACCGCACATTTAGTTGCTACGAGTTACATTGGTCCTGTGCGAGGTATCGGGGCCTCTCACGGGGCTGTTTCGTGTTTCCGCTCTTTAACGCTATATTTTTAAGCCTAAGACTAGATATTCACAAATTATCATTATATTCTCAAACTGGGAGTCCCGTGACCACGCGGTCTGTTCCTACTAGTTATATTGGTCCCGCGCGAGACATCGATGCCTCTCATGGGGCCATTTGGGGGCTATTTTGGGTTTTTCCCCTCTAACGCCATGTTTTTAAGCCTAAGTCTAGATATATTCAAATTATCATTATATTCTCAAATCGGGAGTTCCGTGACCACGCAGTTAATTCCTACGAGTTACATTAGTCCCTTGCGAGGTGCCGGTGCCTCTCATAGAGCAGTTTCGGGGCTGTTTTGGTGTTTCCCACTCTAATGCCATGTTTTTAAGCCTAAGTCTGGATATTTTCAAATTATCATCGTATTCTGAAATCGGGAGTCCCGTGATTACGGGGTTAGTTCTGTAAGGACATTGTTCTCAAGTCCAATATGTTACATTTGTGTATATCGTATGCCGCTACATTTGGCACGTCACTTCACGATATCACATGACGACTTTTATCCGAATTCTAGGAATTAAACATTCAACATCTCCATTAAGTGTCCCACATTTTCCTCAATGACTTCACGTTCCATGATTTTATGGATTTTATGTAAGTGGTACGCTAGAGAAGTCAAAACAATGAAAGAAAGACAAGATAGGAAAGTTTAAGGGCATTTTGGTAATTTTACAGCCATAGTTCGGAGGTCTGGTCAACTGGAAATTTGAAGAGCTCGATTCCACGAAGATACTGGAAGAAACGACACCTCAATCCAAGCTACGGTGAAGGAGTTATGACCTTTTGAAGATGGAGAAAATTCCATAAAAGAATGCTGATTTCTTTTAACCCAAAACCAGCGAGGTTCCGCGAACCACATAGTGAACCGGTTAGGGGGGGACCGGTTCGGGGTACATGGCGAACTGGTTCAGGGTACACGCAAAGCAAATATCCCACCGACTCAAAACTCTTTTGGTTTTCCTATAAAAGTCAACTTCGAGGGAGTTATTTTTTAAGACTTGGAGAGATGTTTTTGAGAGTTCTATCAGCTCAAGTCTTCATATTTTTGAGTCCCAAAAAACTCATTTTTTGATTCACACATCATTCCCATATTTTTGTGAATCCTTTTGAAACCTAAGAACACTACTTTACTTTTGTTCATCTTTGTGGGGAGATCTCTACAACCGAGGACTGCGTGTTATTGCTGAGGGAGTCTCTACGAAGTTTTATGGATGCGTGCCATTGAGGAGTGTTGCGGTTCTTTCTTTGCTGATTGGATTGCGGTCTATGTGGGTTCGCTGTGTGTGGATTCATTGCTGACGACACTGACCGACGCCTGCGGGTATTCGTGTGTCACTGTATTTCATTGTAATCCGTGTAAGTTGCGATTTACTTATTATTGTGAAATAAAAGGTTTTGCCCTTCGGGGATTTTTCCTGAGTATTTGTGTGTCAACATTTTTTTTGTCGCAAGCTATATCTTATCTATGGTTTGACACACGCACACATGTTAGGGACTGAATTCATTTGGTTTAAAAATAGACTTTAATTAAATAAGTGTGCCAAATTGGATATTTGAGAATTTAATCAATTATCACACAACGTCATATTTTTCAAATTGGTATCAGATCGAGTTATGCTAACTTATCGCGTATTCCTATTTTTCGCAAAATTGTGTGATATTGATTTTAAAAAAAAATCAATTTTGTGAAAAATCGTAATTTTTCCAATGGAACGTTCATTTGATAAGGTGCCTATTTTTTATGGGAATAATTATGCCTATTGGAAAGCTCGCATGAAATCTAGTTTAAAAGCCATTGACGAGCGTGTTTGGTTATTTTACAAAAATGGATGGAATCCTCCCACTGTCACCATTGAAAATATCACTTCTTTAAAACCTATGTCAGATTGGACTGAGAACGATTTTAAAATGTCGAATTTTAATTCCCGTGGACTGCGTGCTATTTCTGGAGCCGTCACTCCTGATGAATTTCGCCAAATTATGACGTGTACCACGTCTAAAGAGGCTTGGGATGTTTTGAAATTGACACATGAGGGCACGAACAATGTTAAAGAATCAAAATTATAAAATTTGGCCACCCAATTTGAGACTATCACCATGTTTGAGTCTGAATGCTTTGATGATTTTTATGCACGTTTGTCAGACGTTATAAACACCAGTTTTAATTTGGGTGAGGTGATTGATAACACGCGTGTTGTCAAAAATATTTTTAGATCTCTCCCAAAACGTTTTATTCCTAAAGTCACAATTTTAAACTCTATGGGAAATTTGAAATCACTTAAGTTGGAAGAACTTGTAGGAGATCTTCAAACCTATGAGATTGACATGTTTCCCCAAACCATTAAGGCTAAGGATAAAGGTGTTACTTTAAATACTCATTTTAAGAAAAAGAAAGAAAAGGTTTGTGAGTCCGATTTTGAGGGTGACTTTGATGATTTGGCCTTACTTGCGAAAAATTTCAAAAAGTTTTTCAAAATTTCTAAAGAAAATTGTTTCAATAAAAAGAGATTTTTTGAGAAAGATAAAAAGAAAGGAGAGGCCAAAGAAAGCGGTGAGAGGGAAAAAGAGAATGACTCAGATGAGGAGTGTGAGGAGGATTTTGAGAATGTGACTTGTTTTAAATGTGGGGGTAAGGGGCATAAGTCGTTTGAGTGTCCTACGTGGCTTAGAAAGAAAGGAAAGAAAGTAGCCATGCCCGCCACACTTAGTGATAGTAGTGAAGGTGAGGGTGATGAGACTAGTGGTGAGAAGTTTGTTGCCTTTTTAGCAAGTCGTGTGAGCACACCCACTTTGTCCCACAATAGTGCTCACAAATGCGATGGTGATGATTTGAGCGCTTCAAGTGAGGGAGAAAGTGAGAGTGAAAGTGGAGATGAAAGTGAGCTCCAAAAAGATTTTTGAGATTTGTACACCGAGACCTTAAAAACAAAGAAGTATAATAGAGACTTAGGTCGTCGGGTTTTAGATTTGGAGAGAGAGAAGGAGGTTTTAAGAAAGGAGAAATGTGATTTGATCAACACGTTGTCTAGTCTGACGACACGTGTATCCCAACTCGAGAGTGATCTTGAACGTGCCAGCGAGGTCAAAGTCAATTTTGAGAACGCACCTAAGAAGGTTGAAAAGGTGGTTCTTAAGGGTAAAGGTGAGAAGTTATGAATAAGTCATGACAATGCTTCTACTTCCCAATTAGCACCCGAGTCGGTTCCCACTTTAGTGTTAGATTCACGTGAGTCTCACCTTAACCCACCTAGGCGTCCCATTCCTATTAGGAGAGCGCGTCCTACAATTTTTGAGAAAGGTGTTACTGGGCCTATATATGTTTGTTCCCATTGCAAAAGGAGAGGACACCTTAGGGAATTTTGTTTTAAGTTGGGTTATGTATCACGTTTTTCTACTACACGTGTTTCTGCCACACATGCACCCACACATGATACTTTACATGCTCCTAGAGATTACATGAGAGAGTTTGCACATTTAGGTGAGCAAGTTAAGTTTTTGGTCAAAACTTCACAAAATTTAATGGAGGTTTTTCATAAGTTGACACCACCTTTGGAAAACCCCTCCGCACCTAACGATTGAGATTTGACGTGTTTACTAGCATAGGATGTTTTTCATGATCACATTATTTGCCTATTGCTAGTATGTATCATTCTTGTATGTTTTTTCCTTTTTTTAAAAAATTTGAAAAATACAAAAAGATTTTATTTTGATAAAATTTTTGAAAAATACAAAAAGATTTTATTTTGATAAATTTTTTTAAAACATCCAAAAAGATTTTTGTATTTTGTTTGCACTGTTTATGGATGGACACTTAGGATGACCGAGTCACAACATCATTCCATTTTTTTCATGTGACTATTTGATAGTGTTTTGAGACAATAGGTCAATTCATCCATGTGCTTTATAATGTTTGAGTCATTAAGATGTAATTAAGTGTTACTTCCTATATGTTTGACTCATAATTTCCTTTATTGCACACATGCACGGATTTATTTGATTATTGTGCTTGTCTTATCACATGTTGGTTGGGTGTTTTCACTTCAATCATGTCCTTAAAACGGACCAAGCACGATAAAACTTGATAAGAAAGTCGTGCATATAAGAGCCGTTTGTGAGTTTGTGTGCTTCTTTTGAAAATGATGAAGGGCTACGAAAGATTATTTTTTATCCTTTGTGATTAAGCCGCCGTTTAAATTGGACCTAAAAAATTAAGGAGTTTTATTATTCGGGGTCCAAAGAGGTTTAAAAGAGCCCGAAAAAATTTAATGGCAATAAAAAGAAATTCATGCCAATTATGGGCCAACTAGGTTTTTGCACCAATTCTCCAAAGTTTTAGAATTTAGTTTATACACCTCTAAAATAAAATATATATGAGGGTGTTTGGATGGAGAATTAAAACGGGCTTGCGCGTCCTTGAAAATCTTGAAAAATCGCTAAATAGTTTTGGACGTTATTGGTGTGAAAATCACTTTGACTTTGATTTGTTGATTTGCATAAGATGATGTCATCTAAATTCAACAATTTTTACACCTAAGGATAACTTTTGATGTTCATTCGTTAGGAGTACACATATGCATCGTGCACATATGATTGATTGAGTTTATCTACCTATCGAATGTGGTCACACCCATACATTCCATTTCCATGACTTGGTTGTTTGAGTTTAAATCCATGGTGTGATTTTTAGTATCTTATTTTTGTATGAAAAAATAAAAAATAAAAAATAGTTTGTGGGATATTCCTTTGCATGCGCGTAGCTTGGTTCTTGTTTGCTATGTATTTTGTCGTGCACTCCATGTTTTGATTGTTTCTTCTTATCTGTTTATTTGGGGATATAATAAGGGGGGGGGGGGGAGACGAATTATCCTATTATGGGGGAGTTTGAATTATCTATGTTTATCTCATTTCAAACTCGATACGTCACGTGGTATTTTCTTTATATCATGTGTGTAGGTACTACATTGATGATCATCAATTGCACACCCTGATGAGAAAAGATTTGAGAATTTGAAGATTTGAAGAACAAACGATGAAGACTTACTCATTTATATCTTTCCAGTTTTTGGGTTCATGGGAGGGTAGATTTGTATAGGTCAATTGAATGATAATAATTCGGATTTTTTATTTTGTACCGGCATAGACATTGGGGGAGACTTGTAAGGACATTTTTCTCAAGTTCGATATGTTATATTTGTGTATGTCGTATGCCGCTACATTTGTCACGTCACTTCACGATATCACATGAAGGATTCTATCCGAATTACAGGAATCAAACATTTAACATCTCCATCAAGTGTCCCACATTTGCCTCAACGACTTCACGTTCCATGATTTTATGGATTTTATGCAAGTGGTACGCTAGAGAAGTCAAAACAATGAAAGAAAGACAAGATAGGAAAGTTCAAAGGCATTTTGGTAATTTTACATCCATAGTCCGGAGGTCTAGTCAGATGGAAATTTGAAGAGCTTGACACCATAAAGATACTGGAAGAAACGACACCTTAATCCGAGCTACGGTGAAGGAGTTATGACCTTTTGAAGATGGAGAAAATTCTATAGAAGAATGTTGATTTCTTTTAACCCCAAACAAGCGAGGTACCGCGAACCACATAGTGAACTGGTTCAGGGGGGAACCGGTTCAAGGTACATGGCGAACCAATTTGGGGTGCATGCACAACAAAAGTCCCACCGACTCAAAACTCTTTTAGTTTTCCAATAAAAGCCAACTTCGGGAGAGTTATTTTTTAAGACTTGGAGAGAAGTTTTTGAGAGTTCTATTAGCTCAAGTATTCATATTTTTGAATCCCAAAAAACTCATGTTTTGATTCACACATCATTCCCATATTTTTGTGAATCCTTTTGGAACCCAAGAACACTACTTTGCTTTTGTTCATCTTTGTGGGTAGATCTCTGCAACTAAGGGCTGCATGTTATTGTTGAGGGAGTCTCTACGAAGTTTTATGGCTGCGTGCCATTGAGGAGTGTTGCGGTTCTTCCTTTGCTGATTGGATTGCGGTCCATGTGGGTTCGCTGCGTGTGGATTCATTGTTAATTACACCGACCGACGCCTGCGGGTGTTCGCGTGTCACTGTATTTTATTGTAATCTGTTTAAGTTGCGATTTACTTATTATAATGAAATAAAAGGTTTTGCCCTTCGGGAATTTTTCCTGAGTATTTGTGTGTCAACATTTTTTTTTGTCGCAAGTTGTATCTTATTTATGGTTTGACACACGCACACATGTATTTTCATGTTTAGGGGATGAATTAATTTGGTTAAAAAATAGACTCTAATTAAATAAGTGTGTAAAATTGGATATTTGCGAATTTAATCAATTATCACACAACGTCATGTTTAGGGGTTATCTTAGGGTTTCCCCCTCTAACGGCATGTTTCTTGGCCTAAGTCTAAATATTTTCAAGTTACCATCGTATTCTCAATTCGAGAGTCCCGTGACTGCATGGTGAGTTCCTGCGAGTTGCATTGGTCCCGTGCGAGATGTCGGTGCCTCTCACAGGGCCGATCGAGGGCTGTTTCTTGGTTCCCCCCTTTAACGTTATATTTTTAAGCCTAAGTTTAGATGTTTTCAAATTATCATCGTATTCTCAAATCGGGAGTCCCATGACCACACAATCAGTTCCTATGAGTTATATTGATCCCGTACGAGATGTCGATGCTTCTGATGGAGTCGTTCAGGGGTTTCCCCCTCTAACACTATGTCTTTAAGTCTAATTCTACATATTTACAAATTATTGTCGCAATCTCAAACTGAGAGTCCCAAGAGCATGTGATTAGTTCTTACGAATTACATCTGTCCCATGCGAAGTGTGGGTGCCTCTCACGGGGTCGTTTGGGGGTTATTTTGGGGTTTCGCCCCCAATACAATTTTTTAAGCCTAAATATAGATATTTTCAAATTATCATTGTATTCTCAAATCGGGAGTCCCACGACCATGCGGTCAGTTACTACGAGTTATATTGGTCCTGTGCGAGGTGCCGGTGCCTCTCATCGGGCCGTTTGGGGACTGTTTTGGGATTTCCCACTCTCACGGGGCTGTTTCGGTATTCCCCCCTTTAACGCCATGTTTTAAGGCCCAAGTCTAGATATTTTTAAATTGTCATCGTATTGTCAAATCGGGAGTTTTATGATCATGCAGTCAGTTCCTACGAGTTTTGTTGGTCCCGTGTGAGGTGTCGGTGCCTCTCACGGGGCCATTTGGGGGTTATTTCAGGATTTCTGTCTCTAAGACCATGTTTTTAAGCCTGAGTCTAGATATTTTTTTAAATTTTCATCTTATTCTCAAATCGGGAGTCCCATGACCATACGATTAGTTCCTACGAGTTACATTTGACCCGTCTGAGGTGTCGGTGCCTCTTATGGGGTCGTTTGGGGGCTATTTCGTGGTTTTCCCCAATAATTTCATGTTTTTAAGCCTAAGTTTAGATATTTTCAAATTATCATCGTATTCTCAAATAGAGAGTCCCGTGACCACACGGTCAGTTCCTAAGAGTCACATTGGTCCCGTATGAGGTGTCGGTGCCTCTCATAGGGCCGTTTAGGGGCTGTTTCAGGGTTTCCCCCTCTTACTCCATATTTTAAAGCTTAAGTCTAAATTTTTTAAAATTATCGTTGTATTCTCAAACTGGGAGTCCCGTAAAAACGTGATCTGTTCCTACGAGTTACATTGATCCCGAGTGAGGGGTCGATGCTTCTCACAGAGCCGTTTGGGTGCCGTTTTGGGGTTCCCGCTCTAACACCATTTTCTTAAGACAAAGTTTAGATATTTTAAAATTATCATCATAATCTCAAATTTTGAGTCCCGTGATCGTATGATCAGTTCCTACGAGATACATTGGTCCCGTTCGAGGTGTCGGTACCTCTCACGGGACCGTTCGGGGGCTGTTTTGGGGTTCCCCTTCTAACACCACATTTTTAATCCTAACTCTACATAATTTCAAATTATCATCGTAGTCCCAACTAGGGATTCTTGTTATCACGTGGTCAGTTCCTACGAGTTACATTTGTCTCGTGAGAGGTGTCGACGCGTCTCACGAGGCCGTTTGGGGGTTGTTTTAGGATTTTCCCTCTAATGCCATGTCTTTAAGACTAATTACATATATTTTTAAATTATCACTGTATTCACAAACTAGGAGTCTCATGACCAAGTGGTCAGTTCCTACGAGTTACATTGGTCCTGTGTGAGCTGTTGGTGCCTCTCACGGGGCCAATTGGAGGTTATTTCGGGATTTCACCCTCTAACGCCATGTTTTTAAGCCTAAGTCTATATATTTTCTCTAATGCCGTGTTTTTAGGCCTAAGTCGAGATATTTTCAAATTATCATCGAATTATCAAATCGGGAGTCCTGTGACAATGCAGACATTTCCAACGAGTTACATTGGTATCATGCGAGGTATTGCTGCCTCTCACGGGGCCGATTGAAGGATGTTTTGGGGTTTCTCCCTCTAATACCATGTTTTTAAGCCTAAGTCTAGATACTTCCTCTAACATCATGTTTTTAAGCCTCAGTCTAGATATTTTTAATTTATCGCAGCATTCTCAAACCGAGAGTCCCAGGACCATGCGATCAGTTCTTACGATTGAGATTGGTCCCGTACGAGGTGTTGGTGCCTCTCACGGGGCTGTTTGGGTGCTATTTTTGGATTTCCCCTCTAACGCCATATTTTTAAGCCTAACTCTAGATATTTTTAAATTATCCTCGTATTTTCAAACTGGGAGTCTCATGAACATGCGGTCAGTTCCTACGTGTTACATTGGTCCTGTGTGAGGTGTTGGTGCCTCTCACAGGGCCGTTCGGGGGCTATTTAGAGATTTATCCCTATAACGCCATGGTTTTAATTCTGAGTTCAGATATTTACAAATTATCTTTGTATTCTCAAACTGGGAGTCCCGTGACCACGCAGTTAGTTCCTACGAGTTACATTGATCTCGTGTGAGGTGTGGGTGCCTCTGTCGTATTCTTAAACCAGGAGTCCTTCGACCACGCGGTCAGTTCCTATGAGTAGCATTGGTCCCGCGCGAGATAGTGGTGCCTCTCCCGGGGTCGTTTGAGGGCTGTTTCGAGATTTCACCCTCTAACGCCATCTTTTTAAGATTAAGTTTAGATATTTTCAAATTGTCGTCGTACTTTCAAACTGGTAGTGCCGTGACCACACAGTCAGTTCCTACGAGTTACATTGGTCCCGTTTGAGGTGTCGGTGCCTCTCACGGTGCCGTTTAGGGGCTGTTTCGGAATTTCCCCTCTAATGCCATATTTTTGGGCCTAAGTCTAAATATTTTCAAATTATCGTCATATTCTCAAACCAGGAGTCCTGTGATCATGCGGTCAGTTCCTACGAGTTAAATTAGTCCCATGCGAGTTATCGATGCCTCTTACGGGGACGTTTTGGGGTTATTTCGGGGTTTCCCCATCTAACGACATATTTTTAGACCTAAATCTATATATTTTCAACTTATCATCGTATTCTCAAATTGGGAGTCCCGTGCGAGGTGTCGGTGCTCTCACGGGGTCAATCGGGGGCTATTTCGGGATTTCTCCCTCTATCGCCAGGTTTTTAGGTATAAGTCTAGATGTTTTCATATTATCATCGTATTCTCAAATCGGGAGTCCCGTGACCACGGGGTCAGTTCTTATGAATTATATTGGTCCCGTGCGAGGTGTCGGTGCCTCTCACGGGGTTAATACTGGATTTCGCCTTCTTGCGGCATGTTTTTAAGCCTAAGTCTAGATATTTTCAAATTATCATCATATTCTTAAACCGGTAGTCCCATGAGCAAGCAGTCAGTTCCTACGAGTTACATTGGTCCCTTGCAAGGTGTCGGTGCCTCTCACGGGGCCATTCTGGGGTTGTTTTTGGTTTTTACCCTCTAACACCTTATTTTTTAGCCAAACTCTTGATATTTTCAAATTATCGCCGCATTATCAAATCGGGAGTCCCGTGACCACGCGACAGTTCTTACGAGTTACATTGGTCCCGTGCGAGGTGTTGGTGCCTCTCACGGGGCCGTTCGGGGGCTATTTCGGGATTTCTCCCTCTAACGCTATGTTTTTCAGTCTAACCCTAGATATTTTCAAATTATCATCATATTCTCAAACCGAGAGTCCTGTGACCGCATGATCAGTTCGCACGAGTTACATTCATCTCGTGCTAGGTGTGGGTGCATCTCACGGGGCCGTTTGGGGGCAGTTTCGGGATTTCCCCTCTACCTCCATGTTTTTTGGCCAAAGTATAGATATTTTCAAATTATCATCGTATTCTCAAACCGGTAGTCCCATGATCACGCGGTCAGTTCCTACGAGTTACATTAGTCCCATGCGAGTTGTCGGTACCTCTTCTGGGGCCGTTTTGGGCTATTTTGGGGTTTTCCCCTCTAACGGCTTGTTTTTGGGCCAAAATCTAGGTATTTTCAAATTAATTTCATATTCTCAAACTGGGAGTCCCGTGATCACACAGTCAGTTGCTACAAGTTACATTCATCCCATACGAGTTGTTAATGCCTCTCATGGGGGCGTTTGGGGCTATTTCGGGGTTTCCCCCTCTAACGACATGTTTTTAGGCCTAAGTCTAGATATTTTCAAATTAACCTTATGTTCTCAAAATGGGAGTCCCTTGATCGCACAATCAGTTCGTACGAGTCACATTAGTCCCGTGCGAGGTGTTGGTGCCTCTCACCGGGCCGTTTTGGGGTTGTTTTGGATTTTTTCCCTCTAATGCCTTGTTTTTAAGCCTAACTCTTGATACTTTCAAATTATCGTCGTGTTCTCAAACTGGGAGTCTGTGACCCGCGAAAGTGCTTATGTGGTCCCATGCGAGGTATTAGTGCCTCTCATGGGGACGTTTGGGAGTTATTTCAAGATTTTCCCCTCTAACGCCATATTTTTCAGCCTAACTCTAGATATGTTCAAATTATCATCGTATTCTCAAATTAGGAGTCCCATGACCACGCGGTCAGTTCTTACGAGTTACATTGGTCCCATGCGAGGTGTCGATGCCTCTCATGGGGCCGTTTGTGGGATGTTTCGGGATTTCCCCCTTTAACACAATGTTTTTAGGCCTAAGTCTAGATATTTTCAAATTATCATCGTATTGTCAAATCGAGAGTTTCGTGATCACGCGATCAATTCCTACTAGATTAATTGGTCCCGTGCGAGGTGTCGGTGCCTCTCACAGGGCCGTTTGGGGGATGTTTAAGGATTTCCGCCTCTAACACCAAGTTTTTACGCCTAAGTCAAGACATTTTTTCAAATTGTCCTATTCTCAAACTAGGAGTCCCGTGACCAGGCGGACAGTTTCTACAAGTTACATTGGACCCGTGCGAGGTGTCGGTGCCTCTCATGTGGCCGTTTGGGGGATATTTCAGGGTTTCCCCCACTAATGCCATGTTTTTAACCTTAAGTATAGATATTTTGAAATTATCATTGTATTATCAAACCGAGACTCCCATGACTACGTGGTTAGTTCCTATGAGTCACATTGGTCCAATGCAATGTGTCAGTGCCACTCATAGGGTCGTTTAGGGGCTGTTTCGAGGTTTCCCCCTATTACTTTATGTTTTTAAGCCTAAGTTTAGATGTTTTTAAATTATCATCATATTCTCAAACTGGAAGTCCCGTGACCACAAGGTCAGTTCCTATAAGTTACATTGCTCCCGTGCGAGATGTCGGTGCCTCAAACGGAGCCGTTCGTAGGCCGTTTTGGGGTTCCCCCTCTAACACCATATTTTTAATCCCAAGTTTAGATATTTTCAAATTATCATCTTATTCTCAAATCGAGAGTCCCCTAACCGTGCGATCAGTTCCTACGAGTTATATTGATCCCATTCGAGGTGTTGGTGCCTCTCACGAGGCCGTTCGGGGGCTGTTTCAGGATTTCCATTTATAATCCCATCTTCATATGCCCAACTCTAGATATTTTCAAATTATCATTGTATTCCAAAATAGGTAGTTCCGTTATCATGCGGTCAGTTTCTACGAGTTACGTAGGTCCCGTGCGAAGTGTCGGTGCCTCTCAGGGGGGCGTTTGGAGGTTGTTTTGGGAATTCCCCCTCTAACGCCATGTCTTTAGGACTAAGTATAAATATTTTCAAATTATTGTCGTATTAAAAAACCGGGAGTCGCGTGACCACGTGATCATTCCTTACGAGTTACATTAGTCCCATACGAGGTGTTGGTGCCTCTCACGGGGCTGATTGGGGGTTGTTTCTGGGTTTTGCCCTTCAACGCCATGTTTTTAAGCCCAAGTCTAGATATTTCCTCTAACGCCGTGTATTTAAGCCTAAGTCTAGATATTTTCAAATTATCTTCATATTCTCAAATCGGGAGTTCCGTTACCACGCAGTCATTTCCAATGAGTTACATTGGTCCCGTGCGAGGTATCGGTGCTTCTCACGGGGACGTTTAGTGGATGTTTCGAGATTTTTCTCTCAAATGCCATGTTTTTAATCCTAACTCAAGATATTTTCAAATTATCATCGTATTCTGAAATCGGGAGTCCCATGACCACGCGGTCAGTTCCTACGAGTTATATTGGTCCCGTGCAAGGTGTCGATGACTCTCACGGGCCGTTTGGGTGATATTTCGGGGTTCCCCCCTCTAACGCTATGTTTTTAAGCCTAAGTCTAAATATTTTCTCTAATGTCGTGTTTTTAAGCCTAAGTCTAGATATTTTTAAATTATCATCGTATTCTCAAACGGGGAGTCCCATGCCCACGCGGTCTATTCCAATGAGTTCAATTAGTCCCGTGCAAGGTGATGGAGCCTCTCACGATGCTGTTTGGGGGCTGTTTCAGGGTTTCCCCCTCTAACGTCATGTTTTTGAGCCAAAGTATAGATAATTTAAAATTACAATCGTATTCTAAAATTGGGACTCCCTTGACCACGTAGTCAGTTCCAACGCATTACATTTGTCTCGTGCGAGGTGTCGGTGCCTCTCACGGGGCCATTTATGGGCTATTTCGGGGTTTTCCCCTCTAACGCCATGTTTTTAAGCCTAAGTCTTGATATTTTCAAATTATCATCGTATTATCAAACTAGAAGTTGTATTACCACGTGGTGAGTTCTTAAAAGTTACATTGGACCCATGCAAGGTGTCGGTGGCTCTCACGAGGCTGATCAGGGCCTGTTTCGGGGTTTCGCCCTTTAACGCCACGTTTTTATGCCTAAGTCAATATATTTTCAAATTATCATCGTATTCATGAATCGAGAGTCCCGTGACCATGCGGTTAGTTCACACGAGTTACATTGGTCCCGTGCTAGGTGTGGGTGCAACTCAAGGGCCGTTTGGGGGCAGTTTCGGGATGTCCCCTCTAGCGCCATGTTTTTTGGCCTAAGTATAGATATTTTTAAATTATCATCGTATTCTCAAATCGATTGTCCCGTGATCACACGACCAGTTCCTACGAATTACATTAATCCCATGCGAGTTGTCGGTGCCTCTCACGGGACCGTTTTGGGGCTATTTTGGGGTTTCTCTCTCTAACGGCTTATTTTTGGGCCTAAGTATAGATGTTTTAAAATTAATGTCATATTCTTAAACTGGGAGTCCCGTGATCACCCGGTCAGTTGCTACGAGTTACATTAGTCCAATGCGAGTTGTTCGTGCCTCTTACGGGGCCGTTTGAGGGTTGTTTTGGGGTTTCCCCCTCTAACGTTATGTTTTTAGGCCTAAGTCTAGATATTTTTAAATTAATGTCATGTTCTCAAAATGGTAGTACCTTGATCACACGATCAGTTCGTACGAGTCACATTAGTCTCGTGCGAGGAGTCGGTGCCTCTCATAGGGCTGTTCTGGGGTTATTTTGGGTTTTTGCCCTCTAATGCCTTATTTTTTAGCCTAACTCTCGATATTTTCAAATTGACATCATTTTCTCAAAATGGTATTCGTGACCACGCGACAATTCTTATGAGTTGCATTGGTCGCGTGGGAGGTGTTGGTGCCTCTCACGGGGCCGTTTGGGGGCTATTTCTGGATTTTCCCCTCTAACGCCATATTTTTCAGCCTAACTCTGGATATTTTCAAATTGTCATCGTATTCTCAAACTGGGAGTCCCATGACCACGCGATCAGTTCTTACGAGTTATATTGGTCCCATGTGAGGTGTCTATGCCTCTCACGGGGCCGGTTGGGGAATGTTTTGGGATTTCTCCCTTTAATACAATGTTTTTAGGCCTAAGTCTAGATATTTTCAAATTATCATCTTATTATCAAATTGAGAGTTCCGTGATCACGCGATCAGTTCCTACGAGTTTAGTTGGTCTTGTGCGAGGTGTCGGTGCCTCTCACAGGGCCGTTCGGGGACCGTTTTAGGATTTTCGCCTCTAACGCCATGTTTCTACGCCTAAGTCAAGACATTTTTTCAAATTTTTGTCGTATTCTCAAACTAGGAATCCGTGACCATGCAGACAGTTTCTATAAGTTACATTGGACTCGTGCGAGGTGTCGTTGCCTCTCACGTGACCGTTTGGGGGCTATTTCGAGGTTTCCCCACTAACGCCATGTTTTTAACCCTACGCCTAGATATTTTCAAATTATCATCATATTTTCAAACCGAGAGTCCCGTGACCACGCGGTCAGTTCCTACGAGTCACTTTGGTCCCATGCAAGGCGTCGGTGCCTCTCATAGGGCCGTTTAGGGGTTGTTTCGGGGTTTCCACCTATTACTCCATGCTTTTAAGCCTAAGTCTAGATATTTTTAAATTATCATCGTATTCTCAAATCGGAAGTCCCGTGACCACGCGATCAGTTCATACAAGTTACATTGATCCCGTGCGAGACGCGATTCTTCTGATGGAGCCGTTCGGGGGCCATTTTAGGAATTCCCCCTCTAACACCATGTTTTTAAGCCTAAATGTAGATATTTTCAAATTATCATCTTATTCTCAAATCAGGAGTCCCCTGAATGTGCGATTAGTTCCTACGAGTTACATTGGTTTCGTTCGAGGTGTCGATGCCTCTCACGGGAGCCGTTCAGGGACTGTTTTGGGGTTTTCACTTCTAACACCATATTTTTAAGCCTAATTATAGATATTTTATAATTATCATTGTATTCCCAATTAGGGAGTCCCGTTATGACGCGGTCAGTTCCTACGAGTTACGTAGGTTCCGTGCCAAGTGTCGGTGCCTCTCAGGGGGGCGTTTGGGGACTGTTTTGGGAATTCCCCCTCTAATGTCATGTCTTTAAGACTAAGTATAAATATTTTCAAATTATCGTTGTATTCATAAATCGGGAGTCTCGTGCCCACGTAGTAGAAGGGGCAAAAGGGTCAAACCCCAGGGGACACAACGGTCAGCAACAACTGTATACAGACCTCGAAAGAGGCAAAGACTCAGTCCCAAAATTTCTCAACACGATAACCCCAAGACGACACACCATTCTTAAAACCTATGTCGTTTTGATTTTTTGACAAGAATGTTTAAATCTAACAATAAGATGTGTTTAACCTTTTAACATTTTGTCAAAATAAAATTTCAAAGAATTAAAATAAATACAAAAAAAATATTTATAAATTTTGAAAGTAACATAGATGAAATGAAATACACTACAAATTTTATTTAACAACAAAAAGTACATTCTGCAAATATATTGATTAAAATATATATATATATACATCAAAATTGTTTTATAAAAAAAATAGATTTTAATAATAAAAAAATGCAGGAGCATATAAAAAAAATTATTTGTCTCAAAATTGAGCCAAGATGAAGAAATGAGATTTTCAATCTCCCCCTTTGGCTAATTTTGAGACAAACAAAACTGAAACTCAAAGATAAGAAACGACACAAATTACATAACTCAACTATACACATAAATCCTAAAAAATAAAAGATTAAATGAGTCAACTAACAACAAGAGTCCTAATCAATATAGAAGAGTACATAACTCAACTAACCACATGCAATCCTAAAAGATTCTAAAACTTGTAAAAACAATAAATCATAAAAGTCTCAAATTCTCCCCCTGTTTGTCTCAAAAGGACAAAGGATAAGGAAGAATCCTACTAAATAAAGTTAGTACAACATAATATACAAATAAAATGTATTAACAAACAAACTAAAAACAAAATTAGTTTGAAACATTGGAACCATCCATTTAACAACCTAAATCATTTTTCTTAATCTATTAAGATTTAACATTAGGAAAAACAGTCTTAAAAGGGGCAGGAGCAAATTTAAGTTGGGAACGATTAGCACCAAAATAATATTTTAAAGGGATCCTGGGAATATTATTAACACTACTTTGTTGTCTACTTAAACACTTATAACAAAATTGTCCCAAATGACCCGTTTTAAGAAAAAAGTTACATTTAAACACATGTTTATCATAAGATTTATCATTAAAAGGAATCTGTTTCAGTTTGGTCACTTCAATTTTCTTAGTCAAATTCAAATGCTGAAAACATAATTGTTCTAAATGGCCATATTTTGAACAAAATTTAAACCTAAAAGTCTTGTTATCACCAGATTTGACATAATTATAAGACTTTGTGGGAAATTTTACATAATCAGAATTTCTAATTGCATATAATTTCTTATGGAAAAACTTCTCTAAATGACCCATTTTAGAATAAAACTCAGACTGAAAAACAGGTTTAGGAGCAACATTATTCTAAACATTTTCAGTTTTACTAAATTTGCCTATATTAGCATCATTCTGACCTAATCTCTTATAGCAAATTTTTCCCAAATGTCTAGTTTTAGAACAAAAATCACATTTAAGGGAAGGCTTAGCAGTTTTGAAATTCCCAACATTTTGAATTTTGCCTAAATTTGCTAAATCAGATTTGTTTTGTCCTAATTTCTTGAAACAAAATTCTTCTAAATGACCTAGCTTAGAGCAAAAAGTATACTTAAATGCAGGTTTAACATATTGAACATTCCTAACAATTTGAGTTTGCCTAAATCAGAATTATTTAGTCCTAACATCTTGAAACAATTTTTTTCTAAATGTCCAAATTTATGGCAAATATTACATAAAAATACCGACTTAACAAATGTGATAGGGCAGTTCTCAATTTCAGCATGTTTAATACTTATTTTAATTTCACTTGACTTGAAAAATTGTTCATTACAACTAACAAAATTAGTTTCATAAAATGTTTCACCTTTAAACCCAAGTGCTCTTAAAGGAACAAAATCATCAACATACTTATTATGGGATTCGACAATTAAACGAGAATTAGAAAAACCATCAACCTTTTTAGATGCAATCTTAAGTTCTCTATGGTATTCATCATACTTATCTAAAACAAACTTAAGTTCAACTTGAGATTCATCAAATTTAAATAAAAATCCTTGTTTTTAGTTTCAAGAGAATGGTTAAGCTCCGTTAACATGATAATTTTTTTCTCTAAAAATGAAACATAATTTTCAAGTTCATCTATACGAAATTCAAATTCTTCGGACATTAACTTGATATGATTGTTTAAAACGTCATTTTTAGCCATCGACCTAGGATTAATTTGGCCTAAATCAGTGCAGTCCTCGATAATGTTATCAAAAGATTTATTACTCACACAATCTTCTAAATTCGGACTCACACACCCTTCTAAAATGACAGAATCAACTACATTTTGAGATTCACCAACATCATAATTTTTTTTAATCAATATTAGATATGGAATGAGCAGATGAGGTGCGAGATAAATTCTCAAAATCTAATTCAGAATTATCTAGACATATATCAAAATTATCACAACTTGTAGATAAGCAGTCAAAACTATTCTCGAACTTAAAGACACAACGAGAAGTAAAAGCAACTAAATTATCACAACTAGTATCTCTATCACAAATAAACATATCATAGCATACACTAGATAAATGGGTAAGAGATTGTGAAATATCCCAAGCATCTAAAGATGTGGTGCAATTTGAAATATCTTTAACTTCGGTTGCACCCATCGCTTGGCAAAAGGCATTATCGCTTTTAATGTCATCTTGTGAATAAAGCATAAAGGGATTTTCTAAAAGAAAAATCAGCATCACTATATAAGTTTCCAATATTTAAAAAATAGATTTTAAAAATATAAAATATATATTTTAAAAGGAGTTGAGGATCTTTGCGGAATAAAAACTTTTATAAAGTTAATCATGATGCTGTAATACCACTTGAAACAATCTAACTGTACTAGAAAGGACCAAATGGTACTCATTAATGCGTATTAGGTTATTTAAAAACTCTTTTAACTCTTCGATATAAAATCTATTATAAATTATAAGTTAGAAAACACCCACGCGCACTAGTAAGTAAAAGGTGGTACAATATTTGTTCTCGAGGAACCCACCATGGTTGTAAATCCCGTGTCCCACGACAACTCACACACCCAAGTCCACTATTACCAATTATAAGTTACAGATTACACTCCACCAGTTTACAATGATTTAAACTAAGTAAATAAAATCCCGTACACCCAGCCTAGTCTAAATATAACCCAACTTGACTTACAATAAGTCAACCTAATAACACCCAGGTAATAGTGACTACACACGCACAACCACACACTCAAACCCGAGACCTCGTGTAGATGTACACAACATAAATAAATATAATAAGATGATATTGAATTAATCAGTACTAAAAGAATGATTAAATATTAAGTCACCAGACACAAGCCAACTCTTCATCAATAATTAATATTCAAGTAAAGATTAATCCTAAAACAATTTAGTTGGTGCAGATGATCACAAATAAAATAGGAAATAAAATTCTAACAATTGTGTCGCGCAGCTAAAATAAAAATTAACTTAACACCAACTAGACAATGAATCAATTTAAAGAGGTGTTATGTTAAGTCCAAGTAAAATAAGTAAAAGATAAAGCATGTAGCACTTAACTCATATAAATTAGGATCGAATAAAATTAAATAAATAAAAGATATTTAAAGTCCACACACTTATTAAATTGGATAAGCACCCAAAAGTGTTCAAATAATAACCCGAATATACCATTTTTAATTGCTAATTCTCGACAAACGGATCTTATGCGCGTTACTGTCTATTTTGTAGGTCAAATGCATCTTGCGTATTCAAATGCTCTAAATCAAGGCAGATGCGCAGTTAAAAGGAACTAAACCTTTCCCCATACCTTAAGCCTAGCCCAGACCCTTTCTATCCTGTTCCAAAACCATCACCCAAGTCCCGTGTGTGTTTGGTTTGTCTCCTTTTATTTATTTTATTTCAATTTCTTTTTATTTTTTATTTTTATTAATTTTTAATTTTAGTCTTTATTTTTAATGTTTCTAGATTTTATATTTTTAGGACTTTAGGTTTTAATTTTACTTCTTTTGTAGTTTTTATTTTTATTTTTTAATAGATTTTATTTATTTTTAGAGGATTTATTTTTTATTGTTTTTGTGTGTCGAGTATTTGGTTCTTTACTTTCTTTTATTTTTATTTGCTTTTAGTTTTTAGTTAGTTTATTATAATTTATTTTATCTTATTTGTTTTATTCTATTTTTATTTTTAGTTTTTAGTTGTGTCCTTTATTGGTTTATAGGATTAGGAATTTAATTTTTAAGTTTTAATAGATTTTATTATTTTCATTTTTTATTTTTATTTTTAGTTTAGTTTGATTTTTTTAGTTTTTAAGATAGTGTTATTTTAATGGGATCACAAGTTTAACACACACTCACGTACACCCAAACTAAACCAACTCACCCTCACCCTTATCCTATACACTCTCCCTCACTAAACTAACTCACACACCCACACCTCTACCATCCCATACACTCCACTACACACAACCAACCCCCACTTCATCTTCTCCCCCTCTCCCATCCTTACTCTCTCTCCTCCATTAACAACACCAACTTCATCCAACAAACCTTAAAACCCACCATACCCATCTTCTCACTCTATCACCACCACTATCAAACCAAACCCGGATACTACCAACTTGGACCCGGACCAGCCGCAACCCTTTACCCGAGCAAACCCCTCGTCGATGCCCAACTTAGGCCACCCCCTGTCCAACCCACAACCTGCCTCAAACCGCCGGCGTTCCCCTACTAAACCCGAAACCCGCTAGATCATCCCACTGTTCATACCCTAAACCCATTCAATCCGCGATCCCAAACCAAACCCGACGACTCCCATCCGACCCACCTTCCAAACCCGTATCTCCACCTTAACACTTTCCTGCAACCCGCACCTAACCAACGAACCACCCCGAGGAAATTCAACCCTAGAGCCCCAAAACCCATTTCACCTAACACCCCTTCAACCCACCATTTTTATTCTACCCGATTTTAGCTGTCAAAGTCCAAACCAAATAAAATACAAAATGCCACACATGTCTTTCAAACCAACTTAACCCTCATTTCCCAAAAATACCCCCAACCCCTTTTCAATAAAACAAATTTTTATTCCCTCACTCCTTACATCACCCAAACCATATGCACACCTTTGTCCTCCCATTTAGGCCCCTAGCTCCATGTGACACACTATAAATGAAGATCCAAAAGCTCATTTGGAGGGCATCTAGAATAGACTTGGAGAAGAAGAGAGATAGTTTAGAGTAGAAAATAAATTAGGGAGAAAAATATTTTGAAAATAGTTTTATTTTTATTTTTTATTTTTTTTAGAGAATTGGTGAGAGTTAATTGTGAGTGATTTGATTTGTATTGAAGAGGATAGAGTTCAAATTGCCAAATTCAAGGAGACTTGTTGAAGATTTGTTCTCTTTCTCTACTCTTTTATTTTATATGCCTATGATTATTTGTTCATCATGTTTAATATAATGTTAGGCTAAATCCCCTTTCAAGGGTTGGGATGATCCCATTTTTTTATGTTAATCCATTTTAATTAGTTTATTTACATTAAAATTCCCTTTGATAATTAACTTTACACTCTTACTTTCTATTTACGCCTCGAGAGAGGAAAAATGATTTTCGAAAGAAAATCGAAATTCTAGTTATAATACCCATTTTAGATTCGAACTAGAGAAATGGGTTTCTTAAGTGTGGTATTATTCCTTTAATTTCAACTCTACGTTTATTTTATGATTTAAACTAGTTTAATCGATCGATCCTAGCGAGTGATTTGTTAGATGATGTTTGGATCTACAGTTCAAGAGTTGCAGGAGTGTTAAAATTAATTTTCTAAAATGTTATTATTAAAATTACATTTGCAACGAGCGTTGATTTGTGATTTTGATACTAACTTGGGATAATTAATTTTAATGAATTAATTAATTTTAATTAACTTGAATATATGGTGTCATCCCATTCCTTGTTAGTCCTCACTTTTATTTCCTCACCCATCTCATATTTTAAATTTTTATTTAGTTAGATTTACTTAGTATCTTCACTAACTTTTATTTACATCTTTGATTTTGTAGTCTTATTTCCCCCTTAATCTCAAAAATTGTTTTAATATTGAAAAAGCTAAAAAAAATAGAAAAAACAAAAGTCCCCCAAAAGAAATTAAATAAAAATGAGTTACATTAGTTTTTCTCTTGTTTCACTGCTTTGATTTGGATTGATACCTCACTTACCACTATATTCTAGTTTGTTATATATTTTTGTAGGTAATTGAGATTTTGATTAAAGGGCTTTCAACAACGACACATACAAAAAGTATCTTTATCAAATGGCGCCGTTGCCAATCTTTGGAGCTTGAAGCATTGGAGAGGATTCATATTTGTGATTCATTTGTATTTCACTTTTATTTTTCGGACCCTTTTTCATTTATTTTAGAAATCTTGTTTTAGGATTTTTATTCTTGGCTTGTATTGTGGTGCTTGGAGACACCATTTATTTTTCATTTAAATTTGTAATAATCGAAGACAAGCGTGATAGAAAAATCGGACAAGGTAGAGAGAGGGCGTCCAAAGACGAGGATTTTGAAGCCTCTTTACCTTGGATCGGTAGAACTCTCGGGGACAACTGAGATAGGCATGATCTCCCCCTGGTCGACTCAAATTTTTCAACACCCCGCGGCATAAAAAATTTGGGAGGCACATTTCTAAAACCCTCGTGCCTCTCTTGTTAGCGACTCAATATCTTTTGTGTGCTTACATGTTCTTATTTTATTTTATTCTCGCATTTATTTTCAAATGTGTGTGATGAATTGATCAATTAAGACCTACACCCGGTCATTCACAAGAAGGAGTTTCATCACCCGACTCACTCGATTACCATTTGTGTGGTACCCTAGCCACCACTAAATTTAAAATCAATCAACTAGGTAGCCCAATAGGAGAACATTTTTTCAAAGACGATCACTCAGATAATTTTTTTGATTTTTATCCCCTGCGGACTTAATTAAAATTTGATTACCCTTTCACTAAATTTAAAGATAAAAATTGGCTATGTGGTAGTTCGAAATTCTCCTTGACTTGTATGTGTCCAATTCAATTTTTTGGTAGTTGATTTTAGTGAGTTAGTCAAAATTCAAAGAGTCCATATTTTTCCCCATCTTTTCTTCCAAAAAAATCCAAAAATATTTTCTTTCTTTATTTTTTTAGAAAATCCAAAAAAAATTTCTTTCCTTTTGAATTTTTTTTTAAAAAAAATCCAAAAATATATTTCTCCCGTCATGGCCGAAGAACGTCCCTTACGAGACTACTTTGATCATTTTTCATTGTCACGCGACACGTGTAAGAGTGATCCCGAGCCATCTCTTTATGATATACTTAGTGGTTTCAGCTCTCTCATGAGTACCGTTGATATTCTTGCACCATCTATGCACGCATCTCCTATTCCATCACCCTCAGTGTCAAGTGTCAACGTGTCGCATACTTTGTCGTGCACCCATTGTTCTTATGCCGATCAGATGTCCCATGAGTGCCCGTACTCACTACACCAAATCTGCACTATTGTCAAGGTCATTGACCCTGACAAATCCAACTTGTCAAGGTCAATTACCGTGACATTTCGAGGCGAGACAACTTTTTTTATCACGGTCGTGTCACGGTCATTGACCTTGACACAAAACTCGCGTTTTGTGTCACAGTCGTGTCGCGGTCAATGACCGTGACACGTTTGTCACGATTTATAACCGTGACAAAGCCGTGACCCTTTTTAAAAAAATTGTCACGGTCAATGACCGTGACACGTTCGTGATAACTTTTTGTCACGGGCTTGTCACGGTCAATGACCGTGACAATTCTGGGCAGAATTAAAAAAAAATCTGCTGGGCAGTATGGCCACTGCCACTTCCCAGCAGTATATTTGTACCTGTTATAGCAACGTTGTACCTGTTCCAAACATCATATATCCAAACAAACTAAAGATAATGCAAATATATATTCAAATAGAGACAATATGCATCACGATATAATTCAAATGTAACAACTTAAAACAATTCAATTCAAACTTATAACAATTCAATTCAAACTTAAAACAATGTCACTACATGTCTGGTGTATTGTTAAAACTGAGGAGGTGAGTAGGCCACACGACATACGAATTGACGCACCCACTAATATACGTCGTGCCGCATTGTTCGCGCAACCACAATAGGGAGTTCTCCTTCCCGGGTATGACATGCGTGACGAGCACCCTGGACTCCATCTCTTGAAGTGCACGTCCATGAACTATTCCACCCTGGACGATATTCGGGTCCCTCAACCCCCGCCCTATCCGCTGGCCATCAAATACGTCCAACATGAACACGCTCGGCCAACCAAGTGTCGACATTGGTCTGTTGAAGGGCGCCAAATAGGGAAGTGGATCATCGAAGTACGAACGTGTCGGTGATGAAGCAGCGAGGTCCACATCCTCGTCATCCTACGCCTCGTCCTCCCGCACCTCCTCCTCCACCGCCTTCTCCTTCCCTTTCCCTTTCCCTTTACGGTCTCCGCCCAACGTACGCTTCATGAATGCGTACATATCTTGGACCATCGCCTCCAAACGGGACAGCTTCGCATCGTGTGAATCCACCGTTCGAGCCAATCCGGTGTCGCTCGTCTCCAATCCGATGATCCTAGATTTAGCCACCCGCGAGCTCACCCCCCTTGTCCTCCCCTTGCGATCAGAGCCAAGCACTTGGCTGAGTGCATCTGTGGACAAAGATGCCTTGTCGGCATCAGACTGCGACTCATGCACTTCCTTAAGCTTTGCCTGAAATGACAAAAAGCACATGATTAGTAAAATAAGTAAACTAAAAAATTATAACGTAATTAACAAAAATTAAACTGTCGGATTACTTACAATCGTGGCCGCGACGCTCGGGGACACCTCCTTGTCCTTCCCCTTCTTCGTCCGAAGAGCCACATAAGTATCGAGCCTATGTGGCTTACCCCCTGGCCCACTCCCTACCCCTGAAATAAAATAAAGTAAAGTAAAATTAGTATCGGCCCCGCAAAGTAAAATAATGAAGAATAATATATTTCTGTAGTTATAGAAAAATTAAATCTTACCTGCATCCTATGCTCCACCTCGGCGTAAGAGGTCCGGCCGGGGTAGTGCACGTCCGTCTTTTTTGCCCGATTTTCCCTCCCCGATTGGCGAGATGCCAATTGTCGATCCTCGATCTCATTGTCAATGAACTTCTGCCATTGTGCCAATGAGATCGGCTTCTTGGGGGGGACGGATTCACGCCATTGGATAATCGACTCTCGTGTTTTCCCAAAGTACCGTGCCCGCATATTTTTTTTTCACGACTTGAGTTGCTCCCTAATCTGCTCCAACACGGGATCGCGTAGCTTTGGATCCAAGTTGAATTGTTCATGTCCAACAAATACAATGTTAGTTGCGAATAAATATAAATATAAATATAAATATAAATATAAATATAAATATAAATATAAATATAAATATGAAATCGAAATCGAAATTGAAATTGAAATTGAAATTGAAATTGAAATTGACATTGAAATTGAAATATTCATATAAATATTCATATAAATATATTACATGTAGTGCCGCCCAAACAGCTAACTTGAGCTCATATGGCACCTCCTTCCAACTCATAAACCCCGGGCCGATGACCGTCTTTAGCAGAACGAGGGATCTCGCTAATATCTCCGATTTGTTCTCGACGGTAATCCCATATTTCCCATATTTGGGGAGCCTAGGGGCGGAAGAGCCCTCGTCGCCTCCACTACCACCGACCCCAGACGACATCATCATAAACAACATCATCATCTTCGCCTTAATATCTGAAGGAGACATTTGCTGTAAAAAAATGTTATTAGTACAGATATAATATTATCACAATATGCATATCTTATAAGAGAGTCGGGTTTGGCATTAATAAAGTGAGAATTACACACACACACATAAAAATCTTTAATAAAGTTCTCATATCTTCTTTCAATTTAAACACACACACAGTAGTGATTGTCTATTTAAAATAATCTCAATGTTAATTTCAGGTATTGAATTTTTACTATTGTTTTGTGCTTTTTATAAATCATACCCCACCCCCACCCCACCCCAACATGTTTACGGGCTTTCATCACCCGTCATAAATTTTTCGTTCCGTGACTTACTGGCCAGTTGTCTTGGGTCTTTTAGTCCCTTAACATTACTTTAAGAATTTTACCCAATCTAAATACCACATTTTCTTTCTTGTTATACAATTGAGCACGTTTTGTTATTTAGTCCTTATTAATTTATCTCTGATGTATTAACAGCATCTTTACTTTTATAAACTTTATTTAATTTTTAATTTTAAGGACTATTTTCATCACTTAGTGTTCATCTAAGTTGTAGTATAACAAATTCCCATAAAAATCTTTAATAAAATTCTCATATCTTCTTTCAATTTAAACACACACAGAGTAGTGACTGTCTATTTAAAATAATCTCAATGTTAATTTCAGGTATTGAATTTCTACTATTGTTTTGTGCTTTTTATAAATCATACCCCACCCCCACCTCCACCCCAACATGTTTACGGGCTTTCATCACCCGTCATAAATTTTTCGCTCCGTGACTTACTGGCCAGTTGTCTTGGGTCTTTTAGTCCCTTAACATTACTTTAAGAATTTTACCCAATCTAAATACCACATTTTATTTCTTGTTATACACTTGAACACGTTTTGTTATTTAGTCCTTATTAATTTATCTTTGATGTATTACCAGCATCTTTACTTTTATAAACTTTATTTAATTTTCAATTTTAAGGACTATTTTCATCACTTAGTGTTCATCTAAGTTCTAGTATAACAAGTTCCCATAAAAATCTTTAATAAAATTCTCATATCTTCTTTCAATTTAAACACACACAAAGTAGTGACTGTCTATTTAAAATAATCTCAATGTTAATTTCAGGTATTGAATTTCTACTATTGTTTTGTGCTTTTTATAAATCATACCCCACCCCCACCCACCCCCACCTCTACCCCAACATGTTTACGGGCTTTCATCACCCGTCATAAATTTTTCGCTCCGTGACTTACTGGCCAGTTGTCTTGGGTCTTTTAGTCCCTTAACATTACTTTAAGAATTTTACCCAATCTAAATACCACATTTTCTTTCTTGTTATACACTTGAACACGTTTTGTTATTTAGTCCTTATTAATTTATCTTGGATGTATTACCAGCATCTTTACTTTTATAAACTTTATTTAATTTTCAATTTTAAGGACTATTTTCATCACTTAGTGTTCATCTAAGTTCTAGTATAACAAGTTCCCATAAAAATCTTTAATAAAATTCTCATATCTTCTTTCAATTTAAACACACACACAGTAGTGACTGTCTATTTAAAATAATCTCAATGTTAATTTCAGGTATTGAATTTCTACTATTATTTTGTGCTTTTTATAAATCATACCCCACCCCCACCCCCACCCTAACATGTTTACGGGCTTTCATCACCCGTCATAAATTTTTCTCTCCGTGACTTACTGGCCAGTTGTCTTGGGTCTTTTAGTCCCTTAACATTACTTTAAGAATTTTACCCAATCTAAATACCACATTTTCTTTCTTGTTATACACTTGAACACGTTTTGTTATTTAGTCCTTATTAATTTATCTTTGATGTATTACCAGCATCTTTACTTTTATAAACTTTATTTAATTTTCAATTTTAAGGACTATTTTCATCACTTAGTGTTCATCTAAGTTCTAGTATAACAAGTTCCCATAAAAATCTTTAATAAAATTCTCATATCTTCTTTCAATTTAAACACACACAAAGTAGTGACTGTCTATTTAAAATAATCTCAATGTTAATTTCAGGTATTGAATTTCTACTATTGTTTTTTGCTTTTTATAAATCATCCCCCACCCCCACCTCCACCCCAAGATGTTTACGGGCTTTCATCACCCGTCATAAATTTTTCGGTCCGTGACTTACTGGCAAGTTGTCTTGGGTCTTTTAGTCCCTTAACATTACTTTAAGAATTTTACCCAATCTAAATACCACATTTTCTTTCTTGTTATACACTTGAACACGTTTTGTTATTTAGTCCTTATTAATTTATCTTTGATGTATTACCAGCATCTTTACTTTTATAAACTTTATTTAATTTTCAATTTTAAGGACTATTTTCATCACTTAGTGTTCATCTAAGTTCTAGTATAACAAGTTCCCATAAAAATCTTTAATAAAGTATTATCACAAATATAAACTAAGAGTGATAAAATAACTTTAAGGCATATAAATTAATTGTGACAAAGTAAGATTATGGAAACCCCACTTTTCTTTCTATAACTCCTATTTTATTAAACTTTAAATATAATTAGGGGTGTATACAAAGAAAAGTTAAATAGGAATAAAAACAACATTTTTAAAATATGAAGGGCTCATCAATTTGATCAAATTTTTCAACAACATAGACTAATTGATCTTTATTATAAGACAATTACTACAAATTTATGCGCATCGCCCGAATTCAAAAAGTAATTTAATGACTAAAGTAATACTTTTTTTAACTTTAGTTATTCACCACAAATCTTAAAAAATATTTTATTTTTCATGCTTTTAGCAACTTCGGATGCCATTTTAACCCTTATTGTAGTTTTTTAGTTTTCATGCTTTTATTTGATGGATATAAAGTCATGTGATTATTTCACCATATAAAGTCAACAAAAAACGCCATATATGGTTTTTTTCTCCATTAGTATAAGTATATAGCGATTATTTCACACTTAAATCATATATTAAGCCGGCCTTCATTTTTTTATGAAATTTGTAGAAAATTACTTATTTATTTTGAATGAAAATAAATTGTTATCCAATATTTTTGGATATTATTTACATTTACATTTTTGGATATTATTTTTGGATATTATTTACATTTACATTTTTGGATATTATTTTTGAAAATTTATAGAAAACTACTTATTTATTTACATTTTTAACCCCCTACCCCCTACCCCCACCCTGCCCCACCTCCTACCCCCCACCTTGCCCCACCCCTACCCCCACCCTGCCCCACCCCCCACACACGCATACACACACGCACATATATACACACATACACACATATATATACACACAAACATATATATAAATGGAAGAGAGAGAGAGAGAGAGAGAGAGAGAGAGAGAGAGAGCGTCGAGAGAGAGAGAGAGGGAGGGAACGACGGGAGGGAAAAAAGAAGGTGGAAAGGATTTTTGCTGGAAATATTGTCACGGTCGTGTCAAGGTCATTGACCGTGACAAGTAAATTTGTCACGGTCAATGACTGTGACAAGTAAATTTATCACGGCCTTGTCACGGTCTTTGACCGTGACAATTATTTGTCACGGTCGTGTCAAGGTCAATGACCGTGACATAAAACGCGTGTTTTTTGTCACGGTCAATGACCATGACAAGGGTGGTCGGCTGAAAGGTGACATTTTGGCCATTTTGGTGTAGTGACTTTTCAAATCCCTATGAACCCACCATGGAACATGTGTATCCATATGACACTATTTCGGAACCCACTCCGGCCTATTCTCACGATATATCCAATTCCGAGTTGTGTGAGTACCCTACTATTTGTGGAGGCCTGATCATCCTTTCATGCAATACGAATCCTAACTCGATGTTGCGGATCCTCACATGTTCCCACAGTCATCATGGAAACCTTTTGCACCCTATCCCGATCAATTCCCTCACTACGCACCCAATGATTATCAACCATATGTCTCTCACGGAAATGATTCTCCCGTGTATGACACACTTGACCCCGTTCCCCACACTTCCTTTATTTTATGTATAACCCTACCAATAGCGAGTTATGTACACCTCAACCACCGCCGCCACCCACCAACACTTCACCACCACCATCCACCTCCGCTCTTGAGACACTCTTGCAACAGTTCATCGTCGAGCACGAGCAAGCCACTCAAATTCAAAATGCATCCCTCCAACGACTTGAACAAAGTTCAATGAAATTGAGTGTGAGAGAGAGTCGAACTTCATCCCAAGTCAACCCATTGTTGCCCCCACGTGGAGTGATGATGTGTCGCCTTATGCCAGTGACTTTGAGTGTGACCAACCATATCCTCCCGAGAATCTCGAAGTTGAGACCATTCCATGGTCCGGGCCTCAAGTTGACAATTGTGTTGACTTACCTTTCATTAGTGAGACTGATTTTCTCCCGTCATATCCAAAAGAACCCCACTTTGAGGTTCACATTCCGACTCCCGTTATATCCAAAAATACGCCCGAGCTTTTACCTTATGCCCCAATTGCATATATCTCTGACATGCCCATATCTTTTAAGTTAGCTCTGGCTATGAGTGCTCACCATTTTCTCGAGATTGAATTCGAGGTGGTTTTTACCCCTCCGAATATGGATCATGTTCCACCATGCATGGCTCCCTTTGTGCCCAATATTTCTAGCGATTCCTTTATCTCCGATCTTGGTGCCTAGTTTGAGTTGCCCACCATATTTATTGGTGATATTCTTGTTGAGAAGTTGACCACTCCATCTTTTGATACCACACTCCCTTGTGAGTATTCCTTTACTCCTCCCGACGAGTGTGTGTCTCTTACACTTGCGTTGGATCATCTTCCCCCACCGTTTATCCCACCCGATCAACCCTTTATCCCACCCAAACAACCCATTGTCCCTTCCATCCCACCATCTGGTTTGGATCTTGCTTTTACACCTTTCATGTTTCCATCTACATATTTGGATCCTCACCTGAAACCACCCCCCACCCACGAGAGTATATATGGTGATACTCTCTACTTCCGTGACACCGAGCTTGTTAACCCCTGCCCGCCACTCTCTTATGGTGTTGATTTTTTCCCTCGACAGCTCCCTGTGAACAGCACGACCATTATCATCGTCCATTTATAGAATGCTCGTGTGATTTCTATGAGCCCCACCCCATTCCAATTGCCAAATTATATTGCCTCCCTCACCAACTAGAGCATCATTCTTATAGGCCCTTGTTGCCCTCACCTTTCGGCTCAATAAACCCTAAACCCTAGGTGAGATCCCTTCGGTCTGACTGAAGACATTAACTTAACGCTACCGGGAGGCATCCCGTCATTTCTTTTATGAGTCTCATCCTGGTTGGGGATGGTGTTTCACACCACCCAATGCTTTATCATGTTTATAAACTTGTACGAATTTTGTTATCTTATCATTTATTCAAGTTTATTCTTAGATCCATCTGTCCACTTCATTAGTGGTTGATTCTGGTAATCTCTTTCCTACCTTTTGCTCTCAATTTTAAAAATCATTTTACTTAACATCGAGGACGATGTTCCTTTTTGTTTGGGGGTGGAGAATTTTATTATAATCATACCTCTTTTGAATTTTTTTGATTTTTAAACCTGATTTTTAAAATTTTTGTGCAGTTTTTTGCATCTCATTCATTTGACGTGAATTTTCTATCATCCAACTTTTAAATCTATGAATTACGCTAGAGTATTTTTTTTTCTATAACTTATGTGATATGTAATAAGACATTTTGCACCATGAATTTCTAGACCCAACAAAAATTTGTGCACTTATCACGTCACTATGGTTTAGAGTTGATGAGTATTACAATTCTCAAGAAAACCTTAAGGATCGCTAGACTTTAGCTTGTGAGATTTGTGCCTTTCATCTTTGAGAGTGTTTTATGCAATCTCCGAGTCACAAGTTGATTCAACTTCTTTTGAGTCCTCACTATAAATCGTTGTATGATCTCATTATTTTTTATAAAATTTTTGGCTTGATCACTGAGAACGACATTTTTTTCGAGTTGTAAAAAACGTGTGTCTTGAAATTTGTCCCGATCACTACGTTGTCACCCTCACATCATACACCCATTTACCTGTTATTTTTCATATCATACACCATTTCCCACTCCATTCATATATCATCTTTAATTTTTGTGAAAAATAGTGCTTTCCCAAATGTAAAATGTCTTTAGTGATTGAGAGTATAAAGAAAGAAAGAAAAAGAGAAAAAAAGAAATAAAAAAAAGAAAAAGAAAAAAATAGAGAAAAAGAAAAAAAAATCAAAAAAAAAGAGAAAGGAGAGAAAAGAAAAAGAAAGTTTGTAGTTAGTTTTTATGCAATAAAGACATTTGTGCCTAAAATGTAGAACACTCTTCTCTCATACACATCCACCATCCATCCTATCCTACCTATCTCATTATATCCTTCCCATTTCATTTCCCCCTCACCGATAATCATTTATGTACGACGTTCTCACTATAGTGATTAGCATTACTTTCATGAGATCATTTTCTTTCTAAATGTTCGTTATTTCTTATATGTGTGTGAGACGTTCGAACTTGCTTACATTTACTCACCTCCTCACACACAAGGGCAATACACTAACCCATATCTCGAGAGTTCGTTTGAGAGATATATATCCAGTGAGATTTTGAAGTTGAAGCGTTGATACCGAAGAGGCAATCTATAAATTACTCTTGTGATACTCGACCCGCTTTGACTGATTCACACTACACACGTTGAGTTATAGGAAGAATGTGCCTTGAGTATTTACTTAGCTTAACGTTTTTAAGCACTTCTAGCTTGTATTTCCCAAAACATTTATCATGTGATGGATTGTGCGATTATTCTACACCTAATAAGAGATTGGTTGCCTTTCAATAAATCATTTTAAATAAAGAATTTTGTGGGTATATTCCCTGCAAACCCTCACGAGACACAACTCGTCCTATAGGACAATCTATAGGTTTAAAGACTTGTTGCACATGCAAAGTGCAATCGCAAGTGCCCGCGAAAGTGGTACACTTTTGTCTTCTTATCTCTATTTATCTCTATATTTTGCTCGAGAACTAGCAATGTTCTATTTGGGGTGGTGTGATAAGCACCCAAAAGTGTTCAAATAATACCCCGAATAGATTGTTTTTAATTGCTAATTTTTGACAAAATGAGTCTTATGCGCGCTATTATTTATTTTGTAGGTCAAATGCATCTTGCGAATTCAAATGCTCTAAATCAAGGCAGATGCGCAGTTAAAAGGAGCTAAACCTATCTCCGTACCTTAACCCTAGCCCAGACCCTTTCTATCATGTCCTAAAACCATCACCAAAGTCCCGTGTGTGTTTGGTTTAATCCCTTTTATTTATTTTATTTTTAACTTCTTTTTATTTTTTATTTTTATTAATTTTTAATTTTAGTCTTTATTTTTAATTTTGCTTGATTTTATATTTTTATTTTTAATTTTGCTAGATTTTATATTTTTAGAACTTTAGGTTTTATTTTTACTTCTTTTGTAGTTTTTATTTATAATATAATTTTTTTTTATTTTTAGAGAATTTATTTTTATTGTTTTTGTGTGTCTAGTATTTGGTTCTTTACTTTCTTTTATTTTTATTTACTTTTAGTTTTTAATTAGTTTATTTTTATTTATTTTATCTCAGTTGTTTTATTTTATTTTTAATTTTAGTTTTAGTTTTTAGCGCTGTTTTAAAAAACCCGCCTACGCTTAAGGCTTGGGACAAACGCCTCGCCTTAAGTTTTTTACGCCTTATTCTTGGTAAAATCCTAAGGCGCACTTTTTTCTAAAAACAACAATGCTTTGGTGAAACGATATCGCCTTTTAAAGAATTTTTTTACTAATCGGACTATTATTTCATCCAAAATAATCCAATAGTATTTTAATTTGCATATATTCAGACATATTTTTATAATATGTACAATTTTAGTATTTTAATAGCCTTGTTATGGTTTAAAAATATTAAATTATATTAAGAAGGCCTAAACGCCTTTTTACGCCTTTTTACGCCAAGGCCCGCCGAGGCTTCTAAGGCTTAAGGGTTGGCTTCCACGCCTCGACCACGCCCCGCATTTTTTAGAAACTTGGTTTTTAGCGACGTCCTTTATTAGTTTATAGGCTTAGAAATTTAATTTTTAATTTTTAATAAATTTTAGTATTATCATTTTTAGTTTAGTTTTATTGAGAAATGCCCTTTAGTGTGTACTTTAGGTAAAAACAACTTTGTTCCAATTTTTAGTTTAAAACCAATTTTAACTTCTTAAACCCTAAACATGCATCTAAGTGATTAAATCCATTTAAAGAATAAAACATGCGGTAAAAGAAACAATTTCAAAAAAAATCTCCAAATGGCAAAACCTTTTTATTTCACTATAATTTGTAAGACACAACTTACACGGATTGCAATGAAATAGGCTAACATACGAAATATCCACAAATTTCGATTCTGATGTCGTCGACTGGAATCTCCCGCAAAAACTCCAAATGGTCAGCAATGGAAAAGAAACGGCTTCTCACAAGATTAAACTTCATAAGGACTACCTCCACAGTAACACACAACTGTCGATTGTAGAGTTCTCCTCACAAAGAGGAAAACGGTGTAGTCGATGAATGAATTGTCTTCCGGTAAACACGTTTAAGATCACAAACTTTGGAATTGAATAATTTGATATTGAATAAACTCCGGATGATGAAAAACTATATGGGAATGAGTTTTTCGAAACTATTCTGCTGCTAAAATTCTGCAAAACTTTTATAGGGACGTTTTATTTATATTTGAGCAACACAGAGTCCAAAAAAATCAAAACACGAAAATCAACCCTCATTACAAATGTAATTCTAACAATAACATTTTAGAAAATTAATTTTAACACTTTTACAACTCTTAAAATGTAAATCCAAACATCATCTAACAAATCACCCTCTAGGATCAATCGATTAAATTAGTTTAAATCATAAATATAAGCTTGGAGTTAAAATTAAAAGAATAATATCACACTTAAAAAACTCATATCTCTAGTTCGGAGATGCTTGGAGTTAAAATTAAAAGAATAATACCACACTTAAAAAAACTCATATCTCTAGTTCGAATCTAAAATGAGTATTATAACTAGTTTAAATCATAAATATAAGCTTGGAGTTAAAATTAAAAAAATAATACCACACTTAAGAAACTCATATCTCTATTTCGAATCTAAAATGAGTATTATAACTAGAATTTCGATTTTTTCTCGAAAATTAGAGAGTAAGAGTGTAAAATTAATTATCAAAGAAAATTTTAAAGTAAATAGTTTCAAAACGAGTCTGAAAATGTTTGGATCGATCCTAGAGGGTGATTTGTTAGATGATGTTTACATATATTCTAGTTAATTAAAAAAAACGAGTCTGAAAATGTTCGACACACCACCGAAAAATCGTACCACCAAAGTTCGAACAAAACAGATCTACTATGAGCAGGTGGCCCAAATATGATTTCCAGCAACATGAATCAAAAATCCAAACCGTGAGCTCCTCAACTCCAAATTGGATGGTGAAGATAACATATATGAAATATGTAGAGAGAAAAAAATGGGTTTAGTGGAAATCTCTTAAAACTCTGAAACGTATCCTCACACAGTGAGTATGAAGGTCAGTGAAGAAGTGTTGGAAGATGGAAACAAAATCAAACAAAATTTTGGTAGAGTGTCATCGTGTTTAGAAAACAAAAAACCCACTTTTCTTCAACACCCAGCACTCATATATATATAGCAAACCAAGGATGGATCTGGAACCCCAACGGTTTAACACGCAAAAATATCAACAGCCACAAGGGTACTAACGTAAAAGGCCAGAAGCATCCAAGGGCAGCTGGGACAACCACAAAATGGGGACACATGCGTAAAAAGGCTAGGACATAGGAGGGGCAAAAGCGTCAAACCCCAGGGGACACAACATAACAGTCAGCAACAGCTGTATACAGACCTCAAGAGAGGCAAAAACTCAGTCCCAAAATTAGACCTGGCAAAATGACGCACAACACGATAACACGACACGAAACGACACGAAATTATAAGTTAATGGGTTTAGTCTTATCGGATTTGGGTCATTAACGGGTCAACACGGTAGAACCGTTATCATAACGGGTCGTGTTTGGTTTGTACTCTTACACGATTAAACCCGTTTATGCCCATTATCACCCGTTAGTGGTACCGGGTTTTATTGGGTCGTGTGACCCGAACCAATATTACACGGGTACTAACGGGTATTAACGACTACTAACGGGTAATATATTGTCACCCAACCCGTTACCCGTTTAGACCGGTTAATATTAACGGGTGTTAACGATTCGGGTCGTGTACCCGTTAATATTAACGGGTCGTGTTTGGGTATCATCATTTGACCGTTAGTCTTAACGGGTCGTGTACGGATTAAGGGTGTTTTCACCCGTTAACCCGTTAACACGACCCGTTAACCCGTTAACACGACCCGTTGACAGCTCTACCCAAAATTGCTCAACACGATAACCCCAAAACGACACACCATTCTTAAAACCTCTGCCGTTTTGATTTTTGACGAGAATGTTTAAATTAAACAATAAGATGTGTTTAACCTTTTAACATTTTGTCAAAATAAAATTTCAAAGAATTAAAATAAATATAAAAAAAATATTTATAAATTCTGAAAGTAACATAGAGGAAATAAAATACACTACAAAATTTATTTAGCAACAAAAAATACATTCCGCAAATATATTGATTAAAAAATAAAAGAAAAATAAATATCAAAAGTATTTTATCAAAAAAAATGCAGGAGCATATAAAAAAAATTATTTGTCTCAAAATTGAGCCAACACGAAAAAATGTCGCGTGGCCGTTTGGGGGATATTTCGGGATTTCCCTTCTAACACCATATTTTTAAGACTATTTAAAGATAGTTTCAAATTATCATTATATTCATAAACTGGGAGTCTCGTGACCATGCGATCAGTTCTCACGAGTTACATTGGTTTCGTACGGGGCGTTGGTATCTTTCACGGGGCAATTTGGGGGCTGTTTCGGGCTTCCCCCTCTAACACTAAGTTTTTAACCCTAACTCTAGATATTTTCAAATTATCATCATATTTCCAAACCGGGAGTCCCATTAGTACGCGGTGAGTTCCTACGAGTTACATTGGTCCCGTGCGAGGTGTCGGTGACACTCACAGGGCCGTTTGTGGGCTGTTTGAGGTTTTCACACTCTATCGTCATGTTTTTAAGCCCCTAGATAGTTATAATTGTCATCGTATTCTGAAACCGGGAGCCCCATGACCATGCATTCAGTTACTACGAGTTACATTGGTCCCGTGCGAGGTGTTGGTACCTCTCATGGGGACGTTCGAGGGCTGGTTCGGATTTTCACTCTCCAACACCATGTTTTTAAGCCAAAGCATAGATATTTTCAAATTATCATCATATTCTCAAACTGGGAGTGCCGATTATGCAGTCAGTTCCTACGGGTTACATTGGTCCCGTGCAATGTGTCGATGCCTCTCACGAGGCTGCTTGGGGGATATTTTAGGGTTTTCCACTCTAACACCATGTTTTTAATTCTAACTCTCCATATTTTCAAATTATCGTTGTATTCTCAAATCAGGAGTCCTGTGACCAAGTGGTCAAGTCCTACGAGTTACAGTGGTCCCGTGCGAGGTGTCGGTGCCTCTCACGGTGCCTTTTGGGGGTTGTTTTAGGGTTTCCCCCTATAACACCATGTTTTTAAACCTAACTCTAGATATTTTAAAATTATCACCATATTCCCAAACTAGGAGTTCCGTGACCGCGTGGCCAGTTCCTAGGAGTTACAGTGGTCTCTTGCGAGGTGTCGGTGACACTCACAGGGCCATTTGGGGGCTGTTTCAGGTTTTACACTATAACGACATGTTTTTAAGCCTAAGTCTTTATATTTTCAAATTATTGTCTTATTCTCAAATCAGGAGTCCTGTTATCATGCGGACAGTTCTTATGAGTTACATTGGTCCCGTGTGAGGTGTAGGTGCCTCTCACGGGGCCGTTCGGGGGCTGTTTTGGGATTTCCCCCTCTAATGACAAGTTTTTAGGCCTAACAATAGATATTTTCAAATTATCATTGTATTCCCAAACTTGGAGTTCCTCAATCACGTGGTCAGATCCTATGAGTTGCATTCACCCCGTGCGAGGTGTCGATGCCTCTCGAGGGGCCGTTTGGGGGCTGTTTCGGGATTTCCACCTTTAATGCCATGTATTTAAGACTAAGTAAATATATTTTCAAATTATCATCGTATTCACAAACTGGGAGTCTCGCGACCATGCGATCAGTTCCTATGATTTACATTGGTCCCGTGCGAGGTGTTGGTGCCTCTCACAGGGTCGATTGGGGGCTATTTTGGGTTTCGTCATCTAACGCCATATTTTTAAGCCTAAGTCTAGATATTTCCTCTAACGCCATGTTTTTAAGCATAAGTCTAGATATTTTCAAATTATTATCGTATTCTCAAACTGGGAGTCCCATGACCACGCGGCCGGTTCATACGAGTTGCACTGGTCCCGTGCAAGGTGTCGGTGCCTCTCAGGGGGCCGTTTGGGGGATATTTATGGGATTCCCACTCTAACTCCTTGTTCTTAATCCTAACCCTCGATATTTTAAAATTATCATCATATTCTCAAATAGGGAGTCATGTGACCATTTATTCAATTCCTACGAGCTACATTGGACCCGTGTGAGTTGTCGGTACCTCTCACAGGGTCGTTTGGGGACTGTTTCACGGTTTTCCCTTCTATAGCCATATTTTTAAGCCTAACTCTAAATAATTTCAAATTATTATTGTATTCTAAAACCAGGAGTCCTGTGACTTCGTGGTATGTTCCTACGAGTTTCGTTGGGCCCGTGCGACGTGACGATGCCACTCATCGGGCCGTTTGGGGACTGTTTTAAGTTTTCGCTCTCTAACGCCATGCTTTTAAGCCTAAGTCTAGATATTTTTAAATTATCATCATATTTTGAAACCGAAATCCCAAGACTGTGTGGTTAGTTCCTATGAGTTACATTGGTCCCGTGCGAGGTGTCGATGCCTTTCACAAAGCCATAAGGGGTCCGTGTCGGGATTTCTCCATCTAACGCCATGTTTTTAAGCCTAACTCTAAATATTTTTAAATTATCACCATATTCCCAAAATGGTAGTCCCGTGATCACACGGTTAGTTTCTATGAGTTACATTAGTCCCGTGCGAGGTGTCGGTGCCTCTCATGAGATCGTTTTGGGGCTGTTTCGGGATTTCCCTTGTGACACCATGTTTTTAAGACTAATTAAAGATATTTTAAAATTATCATCATATTCACAAACTGGGAGTCTCGTGACCACGCAGTCAGTTCTTATAAGTTACATTGGTCCCGTACGTGGTGCTGGTGCCACTCATGAGGCCAATTGGGGGCTATTTCGGGATTTTGCCCTCTAACGCCATATTTTTTTAAGGCTAAGTCTAGATATTTCCTCTACCAGCATGTTTTAAGACTAAGTTTAAATATTTTCAAATTATCAATCTATTCTCAAACCGAGATCACGGGGTCAGTTCCTACGAGTTACATTTGTCGCGTGCGAGGTGTCGGTGCCTCTCGCGGGTCCATTTGGGGGTTATTTTGGGATTTCCCCCTCCGACGCCATTTTTTAAGCCAAAGTCTAGATGTTTTCAAATCATCATCGTATGCTGAAACTGGGAGTCCGGTGATCATGTGATCACTTCCTACCAGTTACGTTGGTCCTGTGCGAGGTGTCTGTGCCTCTCATGGGGCCGTTTGGGGGCTGTTTCGGGATTTCCCCCTTTAGCGCCATGTTATTAGGCCTAAGTCTAGGTATTTTTTCTAATTTTCATCATATTTTTAAATTGGGAGTTCAGTGACCATGCGATCAGTTCCTACGAGTTACATTGGACCCGTGCGAGGTGTCGGTGCCTCTGAGGGGGCTGTTTGGGGGCTATTATGGGGGTTTCCGCCTCTAACTCCATGTTTTTAAATCTAAGTCTAGATATTTTCAAGTTATCGTTGTATTCTCCAACCACGAGTCTCGTGACCAAGCGGTCAGTTCCTACGAGTTACATTGGTCCTGTGCAGGGTGTTGGCGCCCTTGACAAGGCCATTTGGGGCCTATTTCGAGGATCCCCCCTATAACACCATGCTTTAAGCCTAAGTCTAGATATTCTCAAATTATCTTTGTAGTTTCAAATTGAGAGTCCCGTGACCACGCGGTCAGTTCCCATGAGTTACATTGGTCTCGTGTGAGTTGTTGGTGCCTCTCACGGAGCCGTTAGGGGTCAGTTTCGGGGTTTCTCCTCCACACCATGTTTTAAGCCTAAGTCTATATATTTTCCAAATTATCATCATTTTCTTGAACCGGGAGTCCCGTGACCATGCAATCAGTTCCTACGATTTACATTGATCCTGTGCGAGGTGTTGGTGCCTCTCAGGGGGTTGTTTGTGGGATGTTTGGGGTTTCACCATTTAACGCCATGTTTTGAAGACTAAGTCTTGAAAATTTCAAATTATCTCCATATTAAACAACTGGGAGTTCCTTAATCGCGTGGTCAGTTCTTAAGAGTTACATTGTCCCATGTGAGGAGTTTGTTCCTCTCACGTGGCCGTTTGGGGGTTGTTTCAGATTTTCACACTCTAACGCCATGTCTTTGAGCTCTAGATATTTACAAATTATCATTGTATTCTCAAACCAGGAATCCTTTGACCGCACGGTCAGTTCCTACGAGTTACATTGGTCCGGTGCGAGGTGTCAGTGCCTTTCACGGGGCCGTTCGGGGGCTACTTCGGGATTTCCCCCTCTAACGCTATGTTTTTAAGCCTAATAATAGATATTTTCAAATTATCTTCGTATTCCCATATTGGGAGTCTCGTCATCACACGATCAGTTCCTATGAGTTACATTCGTCTCCTGTAGGGTGTCGGTGACTCTCACGGGGACATTTGGGGGATATTTTGGGGTTTCACCCTCTAACGCCATGTTTTTAAGCCTAGGTCTTGATAATTTCAAATTATCGTCATATTCTAAAATCGATAGTTCCTTGACTGTGTGGTCATTTCTTAAGAGTTACATTGTCATGTGCGAGGAGTTGGTGCCTCTCACGGGGCCGTTTGGGGGCTGTTTCAGGTTTTCACACTCTAACGTCATATTTTTAAGCGTAAGTCTAGATATTTTCAAATTATCATCTTATTCTCAAATCGGGAGTCCTGTAATCGCATAGTCAGTTCCTATGAGTTACATTGGTTCGGTGCGAGGTGTTGGTGCCTCTCACGGGCAGTTCGAGGGCTTCTTCGAGATTTCCCCCTCTAACGTCGTGTTTTTAAGCCTAACAATCGATATTTTCAAATTATCATTATATTACCAAATCAGGGGTCCCATCATCATGCGGTCAGTTCCTATGAGGTACATTCGTCCCCTGTAAGGTGTCGGTGCCTCTCGCGGGGCCATTTGGGGTCTGTTTTCGGATTTCCGCTCTAACGCCATATTTTTAGACTAATTAAAGATATTTTCAAATTATCATCGTATTCACAAACTGGGAGTTTCGTGACCTTGAGATTAGTTCCCATGAGTGACATTGGTCCCATACGAGGTGTTGGTGTCTCTCACGGGGCCGATTGGTTGCTGTTTCGGGGTTTCGCCACCTAACGCCATGTTTTTAAGCCTAAGTCTAGATATTTCCTCTAATGCCATGTTTTTAACCCTAAGTCTAGATATTTTAATATTATCATCATATTCTCAAACCGAGAGTCCCGTGATCACGTGGTCAGTTTCTATGAGTTACGTTGGTCCTGTGCGATGTGTGGGTGCTCCTCACAGGGCTATTTTTAGGGTCTGTTTCGAGGTTTCTCCATCTAATGCCATGTTTTGAGCCTAAGTCTAGATTTTTCCTCTAATGACATGTTTTTAAGTATAAGTATAGATATTTTCAAATTATCATCGTATTCTCCAGCTGGGAGTCCCTTGACCACGCGGTCGGTCCCACGAGTTACATTGGTCCCGTGCAAGGTGTCGGTGTCTCACACGAGGCCATTTGGGGGCTATTATAGGGCTTTCCATTCTAATGCCATGTTGTTATCCTAACTCTTAATATTTTCAAATTGTCTTTGTATTCTTAAACCAATAGTCCCATGGTCACGCGATCAATTCCTACGAGTTACAATGTTCCATGCGAGGTGACTGTACCTCTCACGGGGCCATTTGGGGTTGTTTCGGGGTTTCTCGCTCTAATGCAATGTTTTTAAGCCTAAGTCTAGATATTTTCAAATTATACTCGTATTCTCAATAAGGGGTCCCATGATCATGCGGTCAGTTCCTACGAGTTATATTGGACCCGTTCGAGGTGTCGGTACCTCTCACGGGGCCATTTGGGAGCTGTTTCAGGATTTTCGCCTCTAACGCCATGTTTTTAAGCCTAAGTCTAGATATTTGCAAATTTTCGGTACCTCTCACGGGGCCATTTGGGAGCTGTTTCAGGATTTTTGCCTCTAACACCATGTTTTTAAGCCTAAGTCTAGATATTTGCAAATTATCTTTGTATTCCTAGACCAGGAGTCCCTTGAGCACGCGACCAGTTCCTATGAGTTACACTGGTCCTGTGCGAGGTGTAGTACCTCTCACAGGGCCGTTTGAGGGATGTTTCGAGTTTTCACACTCTAACGACATGTTTTTAAGATAAAGTACTGATTTTTTCAAATTATCATTGTATTAAATAATCGGGAGTCTCGTGACTACGCGGTCAGTTCCTACGAGTTACATTGGTCCCGTGGGACGTGTCAGTGCCACTCACGGGGCCGTTTGGGGGCTGTTTTAGGTTTTTGCACTCTAATGCCATGTTTTCAAGCCTAAGTCTAGATATTTTCAAATTTTAATCCTATTCTGAAACTGGGAGTCCCGTGATGGCACGGTCAATTCCTATGAGTCACATTGGTCCCGTGCGAGGTGTTGGTGCCTCTCACGGGGCCGTGAGAGGTCTGTTTTGAGATTTCCCCATTTAACACCTTGTTTTTAATCCCAACTCTAGATATTTTCAAATTATCATCGTATTCCCAAACTGGGAGTCTCAAGACCACGCGGTCAGTTCTTACGAGTTACATTGGCCCCGTGAAGGTGTCGGTATTTCTCACGGGTCCGTTTGGAGGCTATTTTGGGGTTTCCCACTCTAACGCCATGTTTTTAAGCCTATGTCAAGATATTTTTAAATTATCATCTTATTCTCAAACTGGGAGTCCTATGACCATGCAGTGAGTACCTACGAGTTACCGTGGTTCCGTGCGAGGTGTCATGCCTCTCATGGGGCCATTTGGGGGATGTTTCGGGGTTTCACCCTCTAACGCCTTGTTTTTAAGCCTAAGTCTTGATAATTTAAAATTATCGTCATATTCTAAAACTGGGAGTTCCTTGACCGCATGGTCAGTTCTTAAGAGTTACATTGTCTCGTGTGAGGGGTTGGTGCCTCTCACGGGGCCATTTGGGGGTTGTTTCAAGTTTTCGCACTTTAACGCCATGTTTTTAAGCGTAAGTTTAGATATTTTCAAATTATCATCATATTCTTAAATCGAGAGTCCTGTTACCACACGGTCAGTTCCTATGAGTTATATTTGTCCGGTGCGAGGTGTTGGTGCCCCTCACGGGGACGTTAGGGAGCGATTTTATGATTTCCCCCTCTAACACCATGTTTTTAAGCCTAACAATAGATATTTTCAAATTATCTCCGTATTCTCAAACCGGGAGTCCCGTGACCACGTGGTCAGTTTCTACGAGTTATGTTGGTCCCGTGCGAGGTGTGGGTGCCTCTCACGGGGGCAGTTTAGGGTCTCTTTCGGGGTTTTGCCATTTAATGCCATATTTTAAGCCTAAGTCTAGATTTTTCCTCTAACGCCATGCTATTAAGCATAAGTCTAGATATTTTCAAATTATCATCGTATTCTCAAACTGGGAGTCCCATAAGCACACGGTCGGTTCCTACGGGTTACATTGGTCCCGTGCAAGATGTCGTTGTCTCTCACGGGGCCGTTTAGGGGCTATTTCGGGGCTTCCCTCTCTGACACCATGTTTTTAATCCAAACTCTCGATATTTTCAAATTATATTCGTATTCTCAAACCGGGAGCCTTGTGACTAGGTGGTCAATTCCTAAGAGTTACAGTGTCCCGTGAGAGGTGACTGTACGTCTCATGGGGCCGTTTGGGACTATTTTAGGGTTTCCCGCTCTAACGACATGTTTTTAAACCTAAATCTAGATATTTTTAAATTATCATTGTATTCTCAAATTAGGGGTCCCGTGACCACTCGATCAGTTTTTACGAGTTACATTATACCCGTAGGAGGTATCGATACCTCTCATGGGGCTATTTGTGAGCTGTTTCAGGGTGTCCCCCCTCTAACGCCATGTTTTTAATCCTAAGTCTAGATATTTTCAAATTTTCTTTGTATTCTGAGACCAAGAGTCACTTGACCACGCGGTCAGTTCCTACGAGTTACATTGGTCCCGTGCAAGGTGTTAGTACCTCTCAATGGGCTATTTCCAGTTTTTGCACTCTAATGCCATGTTTTTAAGCCTAATTATAGATTTTTTCAAATTATCATCGTGTTAAATAACCAGGAGTCTTGTGATCATGCGGTCCATTCCTATGAGTTACATTGGTCCCGTGCGAGGTGTCGATGCCAATCACGAAGCCGTTTGGAGGTTGTTTCAGGTTTTCACACTCTAACGCCATGTTTTTAAGCCTAAGTCTAGATATTTTCAAATTATCATCGTATTCTCAAACTATGAGTCCTGTGATGGTGCGATTACTTCCTATGAGTTACATCGATCCCGTGCGAGGTGTCGGTGGCTCTCACGGGGACGTAAGAGGGGTGTTTTGAGATTTCCCCTTCTACCACCATGTTTTTAAGCCTAACTCTATATATTTTCAAATTATCATTGTATTCCCATACTGGGAGTCCCGTGATCACGCATCAGTTCCTACGAGTTACATTTGTCCAGTGCGACGTGTTGGTGCCTCTCACGGGGCTGTTTCGGGATTTCCCCTCTAATGCCATGTTTTTAAGACTAATTAAAAAGATTTTCAAATTATCATAGTATTCATAAACTGGGAGTCTTGTGACTACGCGATTAGTTCCTATGAGTGACATTGGACCCGTACGAGGTGTTGGTGTCTCTCACGGGGCTAATTAGTGCTATTTCGGGGTTTCGCCATCTAACGCCATGTTTTTAAGCCTAAGTCTAGATATTCCTCCAACACCATGTTTTTAAGCAAAAGTCTAGATATTTTTAAATTCTCATTGTATTCTCAAACCGGGAGGTATGTCACCACGTGGTATGTTTCTACGAGTTACATTGGTCCCGTGCGAAGTGTGGGTGCCTCTCACGGGACGATTCAGAGGCTATTTTGGAGCCATTTTTTAAGCGTAACCCTAGTTATTTTCAAATTATCATCATATTCTAAAATTAGGAGTCCCGTGATCATGCAGTCAGTTCTTTTGAGTTACATTGGTCCCATGGGAGGGGTCACTGTCTCACACAGAGCCGTTTGGGGGATATTTTGGGATTTCTGACGCGATTGAAAATGTGTCTCAGGAATGCGTTCACTCTAGGCTCAAGTGCAAGCCTGTCGCTCAAGTAATAATCCAATAAGTCGGGTATCGATCCTCAGGGAACTAAGACAACGAAGTTGTGACAACGGGAAAAGAAGAAGGAATCCTAACTTTGACTCTAAAAAGAAAGGAAAATAAATGTTTAGGTTTTGGAATTGATTAAACTAAATGCAATTATGAAATTATGAAAAGTGCAACTATACTAAATTACCTAAAATATGATTGAAAGACGATTTGAAACTTTTAAACTAAGTGATGAGAAAAATAGGACGGGAATACAATCCTCCAACCCTAGTGTATTGCAGTTATAATACTAATCGTAAATTTAACTGATTAATTTAACCCAGAATTTAGTACTCCCAAGCATTACGTATACGAGGTTCAAGCCCGCATCATACTTAATCTGAGGACGAGTAAATCGGTATCGCGATAGTAACACTCGAATTGCATTCTAAATCATCCCGGTTACCAATAGGCAAACGAGATATAAAGATCTACAATTATTTTATTCCTACGCAATACGGTCGTAATCAATCACTAAATTCAGAGGATTAACGTTATACCCGTGCAACTAACACATCAGGCTGGGTTCATGTATCCCGGCCTTAGAAAATCTAGCCTATCATGCTAAAAGTGATGAAAACAGTATTTGATTTGCAGAAAAACATGATTAAACTATGGAAAATTGGTAGAATGATGTAAAACAAAATTAAACAGACGAAATTACTTACTAATTTTACCAAGGCACTCAAAGTATTAACTGGAATTACTTGTAATTACTGGAATCTGATCAAAGCTTCAATCTTGGGATTAAAAGAACAAACTGTGTCTAAACTAGGGTTTGCTGGAAAAGAAAGGAAAAATCTATTATTCTCCCTAAAATCTCCGTGTCTCTAATGATAATAAAATGGGTTTTTATACCCTACAACAAATCAAGAGTTTCAGCTGCACAAGGATTCTTTTCAGGAGAAGATAATATTTGCAAATCTCGATGGCCGGACCGGTCCGGGGTAGGGGCGGACCGGTCTGCCCCCCAAGCGGATCGGTTCTTTTTATTTCCAGGCAGACCGGTCCGGGGGCGGACTGGTTCTTTTATTTTTCACCCTTCTTCAGTTTGCTTTCGATCCGAGGTCTACTGGAGGTCTGCACAGCGGACCGGTCCGGGGTAGGGGCGGACTGGTCCGTTTGTTTGACTTTTTGCTCAACTTTGACTGCTCATATCTTTTGTTCCGGGACTCCGATTGAGGTGTTGTTTCTTCCTATGTGCTCATGAATGAGATATCTTTAACCTCTATTTAGGTACCTCGTCCGAATTTCGGATAAAAATTATGCTTTTTCCCTCTTGACTTTCCTTCTTATCTTTCTTGATTCTTCCGATTTCCTTTTTTCGTTTCTTGACATCAAATACCTGTAAAACTCATACAAAATACCAGAAACTCGGTGTACTTGTTAGGATAAGTCAGTAGCAAGATTATGAGATAAAGTCAAATCGATTACGTTGTTCAAGGTGCTAAAAGTAACTATATTAAGGGATAAGTTAGGAAGAATTTATGCCTAATCAATTTCCCCCTCGGACGCCATGTTTTTAAGCCTAAGTCTAGATATTTTCAAATTATCATCGTATTGTCAAATCGAAAGTCCCGTTACCGCGTGGTCCGTTCCTATGAGTTACGTTGGGCTCGTGGGATGTGTCGGCGCCACTCACGGGGCCGTTCAGGGGCTATTTCCTCTAACGCTTTATTTTTAATCCTAAGTCTCGATATTTTTAAATTATCGTCGTATTCTCAAACTGAGAGTCTCGTGACGACATGAGTAGTTCATGTGCATGGTGTCGGTGCCTCTTAAGGGGCCGTTTGGGGGATGTTTCGGGGATTCACCCTCTAACGCCATATTTTTAAGCCTAAGTCTGGATATTTTTAAATTATTGTCATATTATAAAACTGGGAGTTCCTTAACCATGCGGTCAGTTTTTAAGAGTTACGTTGTTCCGTGCGAGGAGCTGGTGCCTCTCACGGGGACGTTCGGGGTCTGTTTCGAGCTTTCATTCTTTAACTCAATGTTTTTAAGCCTAAGTGTTGATATTTTCAAATTATCATCCTATTCTCAAATTGGGAGTCCCGTGATGGCGCGGTTAGTTCCTATGAATAACATTGGTCCCATGCGAGGTGTCGGTGCCTCTCATGGGGCCCTAAGAGGGCTGTTTCGAGATTTCCCCCCACTGACATCATGTTCTTAAGCCCAACTCTAGATATTTTCAAATTATCATTATATTCCCAAATTGGGAGTCCTGTGATCATGCAGTCAGTTCATATGAGTTACATTTTCCTGTGGGAGGTGTCAGTGCCTCTCATGGGGCTGCTTCGGGATTTCCCCTCTAACATAATATTTTTAGGACTAATTAATGATATTTTCAAATTATCATCGTATTCACAAACTGGGAGTCTCATGACCACGCGATCAGTTCCTATGAGTTATATTGGTCCCGTACGAGGTGTTGGTGTCTCTCACGGAGCCGATTAGTGGCTGTTTCAAGGTTTTGCCATCTAACGCCCTGTTCTTAAGCCTAAGTCTAGATATTTTCTCTAACGCCATGTTTTTAAAAAAATGTCTAAATATTTTAAAATTCTCATCGCATTGTCTAATCGGGAGTCCTGTGACCACGTGGTCAGTTTCTATTAGCTACTTTGGTCCCATGCGATGTGTGGGTGCCTCTCACGAGGCCGTTCAGGGGCTGTTTCGAAGCCATTTTTAATTCTAACTCCAGATATTTGCAAATTATCATCAAATTATTAAACCGAGAGTCCCGTGACTGCGAAGTTAGTTCCTTCGAGTCACCTTGGTCCCGTGCAAGGTGTTAGTGCCTCTCACGGGGCCATTTAGGGGATGTTTTGGGATTTCCACGTCTAACACCATGTTTTTAAGCCTAACTCTATATATTTTCAAATTATAATCATATTACCAGATCGGGAGTCCAATGATTAGGCGGTCAGTTCCTACGAGTTACATTGGTCCCATTCGAGGTGTCGGTGCCTCTCACGGGGCCGTTTTGGGGCTGTTTCGGGATTTCTCCCTATAACAGCAGTTTTTTAGGACTAAGTATATATATTTTCAAATTATCGCCTTATTAAAAAATCAGGAGTCTCGTGACCACGCGTTCAATTCCTATGAGTTACGTTAGTTCCGTGTGAGGTGTTGGTGCCTCTCACGGGGCCGATTGGGGGCTGTTTCGGGGTTTTGCCCTCTAACACTATATTTTTAAGTGTAAGCCTAGATATTTCCTCTAACGCCATGTTTTTAAGCCTAAGTCTTGATATTTTTTCAAATTATCATTGTATTCTCAAACCGGGAGTTCCATGACGATGCGGTGAGTTTCTATGAGTTACATTAGTCCCATGCGAGGTGTTAGTGCCTCTCACGGGCCCGTTTAGAGGATGTTTCGGCGGTTCACCCTCTAACACCATGTTTTTAAGCCTAAGTATTGATATTTTTAAATTATTGTCAAATTTTGAAACCGAGAGTTCCTTAACCTCATGGTCAGCTCCTAAGAGTTACATTGTCCCGTACGAGGAGCTGGTGCCTCTCACGGGGCCGTTCGGGGTCTGTTTGAGTTTTCGCTCTCTAACTCCATGTTTTTAAGCCTTAGTCTATATATTTTTAAATTATCGTCGTATTCTCAAACCAGGAGTCCGTGATGGCGCGGTCAATTCCTATGAGTTACATTATTCCCGTGCGAGATGTTAGTGCTTCTCACGGGGCCGAAAGAGTGATATTTTGAGATTTCCCCCTCTAATACCATGTTTTTAAGCCTAACTGTAGATATTTTCAAATTATCACCGTATTCCCAAACTGGGAGTCCTGTGATCACTCAATCAGTTCCTACGAGTTACATTTGTCCCATATGAGAGTCCCTTGACCACGCGGTTAGTTCCTATGACTTACATTATTCCTTTGAGAGGCTGGGTGCCTCTCACAGAGCCGTTCGGGTGCTGTTTCAAGGTTTCCCCCCCTCAATACCATGTTTTTAAGCCTAACTCTGGATATTGCCTCTAATGCCATATTTTTAAGCCTAACTATTGATATTTTCAAAGTATCATTGTATTATCAAATCGGGAGTCCCGTGACCATGGGGTCAGTACATACGCATTACATTGGTCTCGTGTGATGTGTCGGTGCCTCCCATGGGGACGTTTGGGGGCTATTTTGGGATTTCCCCCTCTAAATCCATGTTTTTAAGATAATGACCAGATATTTTCAAATATCATCGTATTCTCAAATCGGGAGTCCCATGATCACGTGGTCGGTTCCTACGAGTTACGTTGGTCCCGTGCAAGGTGTCGGTGCATCTCTCCGGGTCATTAGGGGGCTATTTCGGGATTCCCCCAGCGCTATATTTTTAAGCCTAAGTCTAGATATTTTTTCAAATTTTCATCATATTCTCAAATCGGGAGTTGCATGACCATGCAGTCAGTTCTTACGAGTTACAATTTAACTCATGCAAGGTGTCGGTGCCTCTCACGGGCCATGTGGGGCATATTTTGGGGTTTCCCCTCTAATGCCATGTTTTTAAGCCTAAGTCTTTGTATTTTCAAATTATCATCGTATTCTCAAATTGAAAGTCCCGTGACCACACGGTTAGTTCCTACGACTTACATTGGTCCCCTGATAGGTGTCGGTGCCTTTAATAGAGACGTTCGGGTGCTATTTCGAGGTTTACCCCTCAACACCATGCTTTTAAGCCTAACTCTAGATATTCCCGCTAATGCCATGTTTTTAAGCCGAACTTGATATTTTCAAATTATCATTGTATTCTCAAATAGGGAGTCCCGTGACCACGTGGTCAGTACCTATGCATTACATTGGTCCTGTGCGACGTGTCGGTGCCTCCCATGTGCCCATTTGGGTGTTGTTTTGGAATTTCTCCCTTTAACGGCATGTTTTTAAGCCAATGTCTAGATATTTTCAAATATCATCGTATTCTCAAACCGAGAGTCCCATAATCACGCGATCAGTTCTTACGAGTTACGTTGGTCCCGTCCGAGGTGTCGGTGCTTCTCATGGGGCCATTAGGGGACTATTTTGGGATCCCCCCCGCACCTTGTTTTAAGCGTAAGTCCAGATATTTTTTTAAATTTTCATCGTATTCTCAAACCAGGAGTCCCGTGACCACACGGCCTATTCTTACGAGTTACATTTCAGTTGTGCGAGGTGTCGGTGCTTCTCATGGGGCCGTGTGGGGCCTATTTCAGGGTTTCCCCTCTATCGCCATGTTTTTAAGCCTAAGTCTTGATATTTTCAAATTATCTTCGTATTCTCAAATCGAGAGTCCCGTGACCACGCGGTTAGTTCGTAGTCTCGTGAGAGGTGTCGGTACCTCTCAATAAGCTGTTAGAGGTTTCCCCCTCAACACCACATTTTTAAGCCTAACTCTAGATATTTTCAAATTATCATCATTTTCTCGAACTGGGAGTCTCGTGATCGTACAATCAGTTCCTACGACTTACAATGGTGTCGTACGAGGTGTTTTTGTCTTTCACAAGTTCGTTCCGGGTCTGTCTCCAGTTTTCACCCTCTAAGACATGTTTTTAAGCGTTACTCTATATATTTCAAATTATCATCGTATTCTCAAATTGGTAGTCCTGTGACCACGCGATCAGTTCCAATGACTTACATTGGTCCTGTGTGAGGTGTTAGTGCCTCTTAGGGTGCTGTTTGGGGACTATTTCGGGGTTTCCCACTCCAACGCCATGTTTTTCAGCCGAACTCTCGATATTTTTAAGTTATCATCGTATTCTGAAAACAAGAGTCCTATTACCACACGGTCAGTTCCTACGAGTTATAGTGGCCCCGTGCGATGTGTTGGTGCTAATCATGGGGCCGTTTGGGGGCTTTTAGTGGTTTCCCCTCTAACGCCATACTTTTAAGCCTAAGTCTAGATATTTTCAAATTATCTTCGTATTCTCAAACCGGGAGTCCCATGACCATGCGGTCAGTTCCTACGAGTTACATTGGTCGCGCGTAAGGTGTCGGTGACTCTCACGGGGCCGTTCGGGGGCTATTTTGAGCTTTTGCGCACTAATGCCATGCTTTAAGCATAAGTATACATATTTTCAAATTATCATTGTATTCTCAAATCGGGAGTCCCGTGACTACGTGGACAGTCCCTACGAGTTACATCGATCCCGTGCGAGGTGGCGGTGCCACTCACGGGGCTGATTGGGGGTTGTTTTGGGGTTTCTCCCTCTAATGCCATGTTTTTAAGCCTTAAGTCTAGATATTGACACTAATACCGTACTCTTAAACTGGGCGTCCCATGACCACTCGGTCAGTTCCAAATAGTTACATTAGTCCCATGCAAGGTGTCAGTGCCTCTTATGGTGCCGTTGGAGGGGCTATTTCTAAGTTTCCCACTCAGACGCCATGTTTTTAAGCCCAACTCTCTATGTTTTCAAGCTATCATCGTATTCTCAAACCAGGAGTCCTGTTGCCATGCGACCAGTTTCTACAAGTTATAGCGGTCCCGTGCGATGTGTTGGTACCTCTCACGGGGCCGTTTGGGGGTTATTTAATGGTTTCCCCCTTTAACGCCATGTTTTCAAGAGTAAGTCTAGATATTTTCAAATTATCATCGTATTCTCAAACCGGGAGACCCATGACCGTGCGGTCAGTTCCTATGAGCAACATTGGTCGCCTCGCATGCGAGGTATCGATGCCTATCACGGGGCTGTTCAGGGGCTGCTTCGGAGTTCCCACCCAAACGCCATGTTTTTAAGCCTCACTCTAGATATTTGAAAATGATTATCATATTCTCAAACAGGGAGTCCCATGACCGCGCAGTCAGTTACTTCAAGTTATATTGGTCCCGTGTGAGGTGTCAGTGCCTCTCACGGGGTCGTTCAGCGGCTGTTTTAGGATTTCCCCCTCTAATGCCATGTTTTTAAGCCTAACTCTAGATATTTTAAAATTATCATCTATTCCCAAACTGGGAGTAGCATGATCATGTGGTTAGATCCTATGATTTACATTGGTCACGTGCAAGGTGTTGGTGCCTCTAATGGGGCGGTTCAGTGGTTGCTTTGAGTTTTCGCCCTCTTGCACCATGTTTTTAAGCGTATGTCTATATATTTCAAATTATCATTGTATTCTCAAACTGGGAGTCCCGTGATCACGTGGTCAGTTCTAAATAGTTATATTGGTCCCGTGCAAGGTGTCAGTGCCTCTTACGGTGTAGTTGGATGGGCTATTTCTAGGTTTCCCACTCTAATGCCATATTTTTAAGCCCAACTCTCGATGTTTTAAAGATATCATCGTATTATCAAACCAGGAGTCCCGTTACCACGCTATCAGTTCCTATGAGTTACATTGGTCCCGTGCGAGGTATTGGTGCATCTCACGGGGCCGTTCGGGGGCTGTTACGAGTTTTCACACACAAACGCCATATTTTTAAGCCTAAGTCTTGATATTTTCAAATTATCATCGTATTCTCAAACCGGGGGTCCCATGAACGCACGGTCAGTTCCTACGAGTTATGTCGGTCCCATGCGAGGTGTCGATGCCACTCACGGGGTTGATTGGAGGTTGTTTCGAGGTTTTGCCCTCTAACACCATATTTTTAAGCCTCAGTCTAGATATTTCCTCTAATGTCATGTTTTAAGCCTCAGTCTAGATATTTTCAATTTATCATCGTATTCACAAATCGGGAGTCCCGTGACCACGCGGTCAGTACCAACGCATTACATTGGTCCCGTGCGACATGTCGGTGCCTCCCACGGGACCGTTTGGGGGCTATTTGGGATTTCCCCCTCTAGCACTATGTTTTCAAGCTAATGTCTATGTATTTTCAAATATCATCGTATTCTTAAATCGAGAGTTCCATGATCATGCGTTCAGCTCCTACGAGTTACGTTGGTCCCATGCAAGGTGTCGGTGCCTCTCACGGGGCCATTAGGGGGTTGTTTCGGGACTCCCCCCAGTGCTATATTTTTAAGTCCAAGTCTAGATATTTATCAAATTTTCATCATATTCTCTAATCGGGAGTCCCGTGACCACACGGTCAGTTCTTACGAGTTATAATTTAACTCGTGCGAGGTGTCGGTGCCTCTCACGGGGTCGTGTGGGGCCTATTTTGAGGTTTCCCCTCTAACGCCATGTTTTTAAGTCTATGTCTTGATATTTTAAAATTATCATCGTATTCTCAAACTGAGAGTCCCGTGATCACGTGGTTAGTTCCTACGTGTTACATTGGTCTCGTGAGATGTGTCGGTGCCTCTCACAGAGCCGTTTGGGTGCTGTTTCGGGGTTTCCCGCTCAACACCATGTTTTTAAGCCTAACTCTAGATATTTTCAAATTACCGTAATTTTCTCCAATTGGTAGTCCCGTGATTGGACGATCAGTTCCTATGATTTACTATTGTGTCGTGCGAGGTGCAGGTGCCTCTCACGGGGCCGTTATGGGTCTATTTCTAGTTTTTGCCCTTAAGCCATGTTTTTAAACGTAAGTCTATATATTTCAAATTATCATCGTATTCTCCAACTAGGGGTCCTGTGACCACGTGGTCAGTTCCAATGAGTTACATTGGTTCCGTGCAAGGTGTTAGTGCCTCTTATGGTGCTGTTTGGGGGACTATTTCAGGGTTTCCAGCTCCAACGCCATGTTTTTAAGCCTAACTCTCGATATTTTCAAGTTATCATCATGTTCTCAAAATGGGAGTCCTATTACCACGTGGTCAGTTCTAACGAGTTATAGTTGTCCCGTGCGATGTGTTGGTGCCTCTCACGAGGCTATTTGGGGGATATTTAGTGGTTTCCCCCCTCTAACCCCATATTTTTAAGCGTAAGTCTAGGTATTTTCAAATTATCATCCTATTCTCAAATCAGCAGTCCCATGACCATGCAGTCAGTTCCTACGAGTTACATTGGTTGCGTGCGAGGTTTCGACGCCTTTCACGGGGCCGTTCCGGGGTTATTTCGGAGTTCCCACACAAATGCCATGTTTTTAAGCCTAACTCTAGATATTTGAAAATTATTATCATATTCTCAAACTGGGAGTCCCGTGACCGCGCAGTCCGTTCTTTCGAGTTATATTGGTCCCGTGCAAGGTGTCAGTGCCTCTTACGGTGCTGTTGGAGGGGTTATTTCTAGGTTTCCCACTCTAATGTCATATTTTTAATCCCAGCTCTCATTATTTTCAAGCTATCATCGCATTCTCAAACTAGGAGTCCCATTACCACGCGATCAGTTTCTACAAGTTATAGCGGTCCCGTGCGATGTGTTGGTACCTCTCACAGGTCCGTTTGGGTGCTGTTTAGTGGTTTCCCCCTCTAACGCCATGTTTTCAATCCTAAGTCTAGATATTTTCAAATTCTCATCGTATTCTCAAATCGGGAGACCCATGATTTTGCAGTCAGTTCCTATGAGTAAGATTGGTCGCCTCGCATGCGAGGTGTCGGTGCCTATCACGGGGCCGATCAGGGGCTATTTTAGGGTTCCCACCCTAACGCCATGTTTTTTAGCCAAACTCTTGATATTTTCAAATTATTATCATATACTCAAATCGGGAGTCCCGTGACCGCTCAGTCAGTCCCTACGAGTTATATTAGTCTTGTGCGAGGTGTCGGTGCCTCTTATGCGGTTGTTCGAAGGATGTTTCGGGATTTCTTCCTCGAACACCATGTTTTTAAGCCTAACTATAGATATTTTCAAATTATCATCATATATCCCAATCGGGAGTACCATGATCTCGTTGTCAGTTCCTACGAGTTACATTGGTCCCGTGCGAGGTGTATGTGCCTCTCACGAGGCCGTTTGGGGGATGTTTCGGGATTTTCCCTCTAACGCCAGGTTTTTAGGACTGAGTATAAATATTTTCAAATTATTGTTGTATTAAAAAACCGAGAGTCTCATGATCATGCGGTGAGTTCCTTCTAGTTACGTTGGTCTCGTGGGAGGTGTCGGTGCCTCTCACGTGGTCAATTAGAGGCTGTTTCGGGGTTTCGCCTCCTAACGCCCTGTTTTTAAGCCTATGTCTAGATATTTCTTCTAACTCCATGTTTTTAAGCAAAAGTCTAGATATTTTCAAATTATCATTGTATCCTCAAACCGGGAGTCCCGTGACCACGCGGTCAGTTCCTACGAGTTATATTTGTCCCGTGCAAGGTGTCGGTGCCTCTTACGGGGCCGTTTGGGGGATATTTCGGGGTTGCCACCTCTAACGCCATGCCTTCAAGCCAAAGTCTTGATTATTTTTAAATTTTCTTCATATTCTCAAACCAGAAGTTCCTTGATCCAGTGGTCAGTTCCTACGAGTTACATTTGTCCTGTGCGAGGTGTTGGTGTTTCTCACGGGGCCGTTCGGGGGATGTTTTGAGTTTTGTACTCTAACGCCAAGTTTTTAAGACTAAGTCTAGATATTTTCAAATTATCATCGTAATCTCAAACCGAGAGTCCCGTGACCACGTTGTCAGTTCCTACGAGTTACATTGATCACGTAAGAGGTGTCGGTTCTCAAGGGGGACGTTTGGGGGCTATTTCGAGATTTCCCAGTCTAACGCCATCTTTTCAAGACCAACTATAGATATTTTAAATTTATCATCGTATTCTAAAATTAGGAGTCCGATGACCACGTGGTCAGTTACTACGAGTTACATTGGTCTCGTCCGAGGTGTCGATGCGTTCAACAGTGCCATTTGGGAGATGTTTGGGGATTTCCCCCTCCAACGCCATGTTTTAAGCTAAAGTTTAGATATTTTCAAATTATCATCGTATTCTTAAACTAGGAGTCCCATGATCACGCGACCAGTTCCTACAAGTTACGTTGGTCCCATGCGAGGTGTCGGTGCCTCTCACGGGGATGTTTGGGGACTGTTTTGGTATTTCCCTCTCAAACGCAATGTTTTTGTGCCTATGTCTAGATAATTTTTCAAATTTTCATCATATTCTCAAACCTGAATTCTCGTGACAACGCGGTTCGTTCCTACGAGTTACGTTGGACCCGTGCGAGGGGTCAGCGCCTCTAAGGGGGCCATTTTGGAGTTTCCCCCTCTAACACCATGTTTTTAAGCCTATGTCAAGATATTTTCAAATTATCATCGTATTTTCCAACCGAGAGTCCTGTGATCACGCGGTCAGTTCCTATGATGTAAATTGGTCCCATGCGAGGTGTTGGTGACTCTCACGGGGCCGTTTAGGGATTGTTTAGAGTTTTCTCCCTCTAAAACCATGCTTTTAAACATAAGTATATATATTTTAATATTATTGTTGTATTATCAAACTGGGAGTCCCATGACCATGCGATCAGCTGCAATGAGTTATATTGGTCCCGTGCAAGGTGTCAGTGCCTCTTACGGTATCGTTGGAGGGGCTATTTCGTGGTTTCCCACTCTAACGCCACGTTTTTAAGCCTAACTCTCGATGTTTTCAATCTATCATTGTATTCTCAAACCAGGATTCTCATTACCATGCGATCAGTTTCTACGAGTTATAGTTGTCCCGTGCGATGTATTGGTACCGCTCACGGGGCCGTTTGGGGGCTGTTTAGTGGTTTCCCCCTCTAACGCCATGTTTTTAAGCCTAAGTGTAGATATTTTCAAATTATTATCGTATTCTCAAATCGAGAGTCCCGTGAGCGTGCGGTCACTTCCTATGAGTAACGTTGGTCGTCTGCGAGGTGTCGGTGCCTATCACGGGGCCATTCCGGGGCTATTTCGGGGTTCCCACCCTAATGCCATGTTTTTAAGCCTAACTCTAGATATTTGAAAATGATTATCATATTCTCAAACTGGGAGTCTCGTGACCGCGTAGTCCGTTCCTTCGAGTTATATTGGTCCCGTGCGAGGTGTCGGTGCCTCTCACATGGTCGTTCAGGGGATGTTTTAAGATTTTCCCCTATAACGCCATATTTTTAAGCCTAACTCTGGATATTTCAAAATCATCATAGTATTCCCAAACAAAGATTACCATTATTATGTGGTTAGTTGATATGATTTACATTGGTCCCGTGCGAGGTGTTAGTGCCTCTTATGGGGCCGTTCGGTGGTTGCTTCGAGTTTTCGCCCTCTAACGCCATATTTTTAAGCCTAAGTCGATATATTTACAAATTATCATCCTATTATCAAACTGGGAGTACCGTGACCACACGGTCAGTTCCTACGAGTTACATTGGTCCCGTGCAAGGTGTTGGTGCCTCTAACGGGGCCGTTTGGGGGCTATTTCGGGGCTTCCCACTCTAATGCCATGTTTTTAAGTCTAAGTCTTTATATTTTCACATTATCATCATATTCTGAAATTGGGAGACCCTTGACCATGGGGTCAGTTCCTACGAGTTACATTGGTCCCGTGCGAGGTGTTGGTGCATCTCACGGGGCCATTCGGGGGCTGTTTCGTGTTTTCGCGCTCTAACGCCTTATTTTTTTTTATCCTAAGTTAGATATTTTCAAATTATAATCTTATTCTAAAATTGGGAGTACCGTGACCACGCGATCAGTTTCTACGAGTTACTTTGGTCCCGTGCGAGGTGTCGGTGCCATTCACGGGACTGATTGGGGGTTCTTTTGGAGTTTCTCCCTCTAACGCCATGTTTTAAAGCCTTAAGTCTAGATATTGTGGCTAATGCCATATTTTTAAGCCTAACTCTAGATATTTTCAAATTATCATTGTATTCTTAAATCAGGAGTCCCGTGACCACGCGACAGTACCAACGCGTTACATTGGTCCCGTGCGATGCATCAATGCCTCCCACGTGGCCGTTTGGGGGTTGTTTTGGGATTTCCCCCTATAACGTCTTATTTTTAAGACAATGTCTAGATATTTTCAAATATCATGGTATTCTCAAACCGGGAGTTCCATGATCACGCGGTCAGTTTCTACGAGTTATGCTGGTCCCGCGCGAGGTGTCGGTGCCTCTCACAGGGCCATTTGGGAGCTATTTCGGGATCCCCCCAACGCCATGTTTTTTAAGCCTAAGTCTAGATATTTTTTCAAATTTTTATCATATTCTCAAACCGAGAGTCTTGTGACCACGTGGTCAGTTTTTACGAGTTACATTTCTCTCGAGGAGGTGTCAGTGCCTCTTACGTGGCCGTATGGGGCCTATTTCGGGGTTTCCCCTCTAACGCCATGTTTTAAGCCTACATCTTGATATTTTCAAATTATCATCGTATTGTCAAATCGATAGTACTGTTACCACACGGTTAGTTCCTACGAGTTACATTGGTCCCGCGAGAGGTGTCAGTACCTCTTAGAAAGCCGTTTGGGTGCTGTTTCGGTGTTTCCCACTCAAAACCCTATTTTTAAGTCTAATTTTAAATATTTTCAAATTATCATCGTTTTCTCTAAATGGGAGTCCCGTGATCGCGCGATCAGTTCCTACAATTTATAATTGTGCCGTGCGAGGTGTTTATGCTTCTCACGGGGCCGTTCAAAAGTTGTTTCTAGTTTTCAGCCTCTAAGATATGTTTTTAAGCCTAAGTATCAATATTTTCAAGCTATCATCGTATTCTCAAAGCAGGAGTCCCGTTACCACGCGATCAGTTCCTACGAGTTATTGCGGTCACGTGCGATGTGTTGGTATCTCACGGGGCCGTTTAGGGGTTGTTTAGTGGTTTCCCCTCTAACGCTATGTTTTTAAGCCTAAGTCTAGATATTTTCAAATTATCATCGTATTCTCAAATCGGGAGTCCCATGACCGTTCGATCAGTTCCTATGAGTTACATTGGTCGCGTACGAGGTGTCGGTGCCTATCACGGGGTCGTTCAAGGGACGTTTTTGTGTTCCCACCCTAACACCATGTTTTTAAGCCTAACTCTTGACATTTACAAATTATTATCATATATTCAAATTGAGAGTCCTGTGGCCGCTCAGCCAGTTCCTTCGAGTTATATTGGTCTCGTGCGAGGTGTCGGTGCCTATCATGGGGTCGTTCGGGGGATGTTTCGGGATTTCCCCCCTCGAACGCCATGTTTTTAAGCCTAACTCTAGATATTTTCAAATTATCATCATATTCCCAAATGGGGAGTACCATGATCATGTGGTCAGTTTCTACGAGTTATATTGGTCCCATGCGAGGTGCATGTGCCTCTCACGAGATCGATTGGGGGATGCTTTGGAATTTTCCCTCTAACGCCAAGCTTTTAGGACTGAGTATAAATATTTTCAAATTATCATCGTATTAAAAAATAGGGAGTCTTGTGACCACGCGATCAGTTCCTACTAGTTACGTTGGTCCCGTTCGAGGTGTCGGTACCTCTCACGGGGCCAATTGGGGGATGTTTCGAGGTTTTGGCCCCTAACGCCTTATTTTTAAGCTTAAGTCTAGATATTTCCTCTAACACCATGTTTTTAAGCATAAATCTAGATATTTTCTAATTATCATCATATACTTAAACCGAGAGTCCCGTGACCACGCTGTGAGTTCCTATGAGTTATATTGGTCCTGTGCAAGGTGTCGGTGCCTCTTACCGGGCCGTTTGGGGGCTATTTCGGGGTTTACCCCTCTAACGCCATGCCTCTAAGCCTAAGTCTTGATTATTTTCAAATTGTCTTAATATTCTTAAGCCGAAAGTTCCTTGATCCAGTGGTCAGTTCGTACGATTTACATTTGTCTTCTGGAAGGTATTGGTGTTTCTCACGAGTCTGTTCGGGGGCTGTTTTGAGTTTTGCACTCTAACGCCAAGTTTTTAAGACTAAGTCTAGATATTTTTAAATTATCGTCATATTCTCAAACCGAGAGTCCCGTGACCACATTATCAGTTCTTACGAGTAACATTGATCGCGTGCGAAGTATCGGTTCTCACGGGGGCCGTTTGGGAGCTATTTCGAGATTTCCCCACCTAAAGCCATCTTTTAAAGCCCAACTCTAGATATTTTAAATTTATCATTATATTCTAAAATCGGGAGTCCCATGACCACGCGATCAATTAATACGAGTTACATTGGTCCCGTACGAGGTGTCTATGCCTTCAACGATGCTATTTGGGAGCTGTTTTGGGATTTCCCCCTCCAACGCCATGTTTTTAAGCTAAAGTCTAGATATTTTCGAATTGTCATCGTATTCTTAAACTAGGAGTCCTATGATCACGCGGTCAATTCCTACAATTTACGTTGGTCCCATGCGAGGTGTCGGTGCCTCTCACGGGGCCGTTTGGGGGCTGTTTCGATATTTCCCCCTCCAACGCAATATTTTTAAGCCGAAGTCTAGATATTTTTTCAAATTTTCATCATATTCTCAAATCTGGACTCCCGTGATAAGGTGGTCAGTTCCTATGAGTTACATTGGACCCGTGGGAGGGGCCGGTGCCTCTAAGGGGACCATTTTGGGGCTATTTCGAGGTTTCCCCCTCTAACACCATGTTTTTAAGTCTATGTCTAGATATTTTCAAATTATCGTCGTATTTTATGAACGGGAGTCCCGTGATCTTGCGATCAGTTCCTACGAGTTAAATTGGTCTCGTGCGAGGTGTAGGTGCATCTCACGAGGCCGTTTGGGGGCTATTTTGAGCTATCCCCCTCTTACACCATGTTTATAAGCCTAAGTCTAGATATTTTCAAATTATCATCATATTCCCAAACCAGGAGTCTCTTGACCGTGCTATCAATTCCTAAGAGTTACATTGGTCCCGTGCAAGTTGTTGGTGCCTGTCATGAGGCCGTTCGAGGCATGTTTTGGGATTTCTCCCTCTAACTCCGTGTTTTTAAGCCTAAGTCTAGATATTTTCAATTTTTTGTCATATTCTCAAATCAGTACTCATTTGACCACACGGTCAGTTCCTACGAGTTACATTGGTCCCGTGTGAGGTGTCGGCACTGCTCATGAGGCCATTTGGCGTTGTTTTAGGGTTCCCCCTCTAACGCCATGTCTTTAATCCTAATATAGATATTTTTAAATTATTATTGTATTCTCAAACTGGGAGTCTTATGACTGTGCGGTAAGTTACTATGAGTTATATTGGTCCCGTGCGAGGTGTTGGTGCCTCTTACGGGCCCGTTCAGGGTCTGTTTCTTATTTGTGCCCTCTGACACGATGTTTTTAAGACAAAGGTTAGATATTTTCAAATTATCATCATATTCTCAAACTGGGATTCCTATGACCACGCGGTTATTTCCTACGAGTTACATTGGTTCCGTGAAAGGTGTTTGTGCCTTTCACATGATCATTTGGAGGCTGTTTCGGGGTTTTCCTCTCTGACCCCATGTTTTTAAGCCTAATTGTCCCTATGTTATCATCGTATTATGAAATCGAGAGTCCCGTGACCACGTGGTATGTTCCTATAAGTTATAATGGTCCCATACAAGGTGTCGGTGCCTCTCACTGGTTCTTTTGGGGGCAGTTTCGAGGTTTCCAACTCTAACTGCATATTTTTAAGCCTATGACTAGGTGTTAGGAAATTATCATCGTATTCGAAAATTGGGAACCCCATGACATGATTGTTAGTTCCTACGAGTTATATTGGTTCCGTACGAGGTGTTGAGGCCTCTCACAGGGTCGTTTAGGGGCTATTTTGAGGTTTTTCCCTCTAAAGCCATGTTTTTAAGACTAAGCCTTGATGTTTTCAAATTATCATCGTATTTTCAAACCAAAAGTCCCATGACCATAGGGTTACTTCAAACGACTTACATTGGACCCGTGTGAGGTGTTGGTGCCTCTCATCGGGCCGTTTCGGGGCTATTTTGGGGTTTCCCCCTCCAACCCAATGTTTTTAAGACCAACTCTAGATATATTGAAATTATCACCATATTCTCAAACCGGGAGTCTCGTGATCACGCGGTCAGTTCCTACGAGTTACATTGATCCCATGCGAGGTGTTGGTGACTCTCACAGGGCGGTTTGGGGTTGTTTCAGGGTTTCCCCTCTAACACCTTGCTTTTAATCCAAAGTATAGATATTTTCAAGTTATCATCATCTTCCCAAACTGGGAGTCTCTTTACAGCGCGATCAGTTCCAACGAGTTACAATTCTCCCATGCGAGGTGTCAGTGCCTCTCAAGGGTCCGTTTGCGAGCTGTTTCAGGGTTTCCCACTCTAACACCTTGTTTTTAAGAATAGGGAAAGATGCTTTCAAATTTTCATCATATGCTAAAACTGGGAGTCCCGTGACCAGGTGGTCAGTTTTGAAGAGTTATATTGGTTTCGTAGGACGTGTCGGTGCTTCTCATGGGGCTGTTTCAGGGTTTCACCCTCTAAAGAAATGTTTTTAAGCCTAAGTCTAGATATTTTAAAATTATGATTATATTCTCAAACCTGGAGTCCCTTGACTATGTGTCCAGTTCCAAAGAGTTATATTGCTCTCGTCTGAAGTGTTGGTACCACTCACGGGGCAGTTTGGGGGTTGTGTTGGGGTTTCTCCCCTTAACGCCATATTTTTAAGCGTAAGTCAAGATATTTTCAAATTATCATCATATTCTCAAACTAGGAGTTCCTTGACCACATGGTTAGTTCCTACAAGTTACATTGGTCTCGTGCGAGGTGTCGGTGCCACTCACGGGACGATTGGGTGATGTTTCAGGGTTTTCACCGTCTACCACCATGTTTTTAAGCCTAGGTCTATATATTTCAAAATTATCATCATATTATCAAATTGGGAGTCCCCTAACCATGGGGTTAGTTCCTACGAGTTACATTAGACCCGTACGAGGTGTTGGTGCCTCTCACAAGGGTGTTTGTGGGCTGTTTCGGGGTTTCCCGCTCTAACGCCATGTTTTTAAGCCTAAGTCTACATATTTTTAAATTATGGTCATATTTTCAAATCCGGATTCCCTTGACCATGCGATCAGTACCTACGAGTTACATTGGTCCCGTGTGAGGTTTTGTTACCTCTCACGAGGCCATTTAGGGGTTTGCCCTCTAATGCCATGTTTTTAAGCCTAAGTCTAGATATTTTCAAATTATCGTCATATTCTCAAACCAAGAGTCTTGTGCCCATGCGGTCTATTCCTACAACTTACATTAGTCCTGTGCGAGGTGTTGGTGCCTCTCACGAGGCCATTTGGGGGGATGTTTTGGGATTTTCGCCTCTAACACCATGTTTTTAAGCCTATGACTAGTCGTTATGAAATTATCATCGTATTCAAAAATCGGGAACCCCATGACAAGGCTGTCAGTTCCTACGAGTTACATTGGTCCCGTACGAGGTGTTCAGGCCTCTCACGGGGCTATTTCGTGGTTTCTCCCTCTAAAGCCATGTTTTTAAGACTAAGCCTTGATATTTTCAAATTATCATCGTATTCTCAAACCAAAAGTCCCGTGACCATGGGGTTTGTTCAAAAGAGTTACATTGGACCCGTGCGAGGTGTCAGTGCCTCTGATGGGGCTGTTTCAGGGCTATTTTGGGGTTTCCCCCTCCAACCTAATGTTTGTAAGCCTAACTCTAGATATATACAAATTATTTCCATGTTCTCAAACTGGGAGTCCCACAATCACGCAGTTAGTTCCTACGAGTTACATTGATCCCATGCGAGGTATTGATGACTCTCATGGGGCCATTTGGGGTTGTTCCAGGTTTTCCCCTCTAATGCCATGTTTTTAATCCAAAGTATAGATATTTTCAAATTATCATCATCTTCCCAAACTGGAGTCTCTTTATAGCGCGATCAGTTCCTACGAGTTACAATGGTCCCGTGCGAGGTGTTGGTGCCTCTCAAGGGTCCGTTTGCGAGCTGTTTTGAGCTTTCCCACTCTAACACCATGTTTTTAAGACTAGGGCTAGATATTTTGAAATTATCCTCATATTATAAAGCTGGGAGTCCCGTGACCAGGTGGTCAGTTTTGAAGAGTTACATTGGTTTCGTACGAGGTGTCGGTGCCTCTCATGGGGCTGTTTCAGGGTTTCACCCTCTACAACAATGTTTTTAAGCCTAAGTCTAGATATTTTAAAATTATCATCGTATTCTCAAACCTGGATTCACTTGACTATGTGATCAATTCCTAAGAGTTACATTGCTCTTGTCTGAAATGTTGGTTCCACTCACGGGGCGGTTTGAGGGTTGTTTTGGGGTTTCTCCCCCTAACGCCATATTTTTAAGAGAAAGTTAATATGTTTTCAAATTATCATCGTAATCTCAAACTAGGAGTCCCTTGATCACATGGTCAGTTCCTAAAAGTTACATTGGTATCGTGCGAGGTGTCGGTGCCACTCACGGGGCTGATTGGGTGTTGTTTCGGGGTTTTCACCCTCTAACGCCATGTTTTTAAGCCTAGGTCAAGATATTTTAAAATTATCATCATATTATCAAACTGGGAGTCCCCTAGCCGTGGGGTTAGTTCCTACGAGTTACATTAGGCGCGTACGAGGTGTTGGTGCCTCTCACGGGGCTATTTGTGGGCTATTTCGGGGTTTCCCGCTCTAACGCCAGGTTTTTAAGCCAAAGTCTAGATATTTTCAAATTATAATCATATTTTCAAATCGAGATTACCTTGACCACACGATCAGTTCCTACGAGTTACATTGGTCCCGTGTGAGGTTTTGCTACCTCTCACGAGGCCGTTTGGGGGCTGTTTTGGGGTTTCGCCCTCTAATGCCATATTTTTAAGCCTAAGTTTAGATATTTTTAAATTATCATCATATTCTTAAATCAGGAGTCCTCTGCCCATGCGGTATGTTCCTACAACTTACATTGGTCCTGTGCGAGGTGTTGGTGCCTCTCACAAGGCCATTTGAGGGATGTTTTGGGGTTTTTGCCTCTAACACCATGTTTTTAAGCCTAAGTCTAGATATTATCAAATTATCATTGTATTCTCAAAATGGGAGCCCCTTTACCGCTCAATAATTTCCTTCGAATTACTTTGGTCCCATGCGTGGTCTTGGTGCCTCTCACGGGGTCGGTTGGGGGATGTTTCAGGGTTTCCCCCTCTAACGCCATGTTTTTAAGCCTAAGTCTAAATATTTTTAAATAATCATCATATTCTCAAACTAGGAGTCCCTTGACCGCATGGTCAGTTCCTACAAGGTACATTGGTCTCGTGCGAGGTGTCGGTGCCACTCACGGGGCCGATTGGGTGTTATTTCAAGGTTTTCGCCCTCTAATGCCATGTTTTAAGCCTAGGTATAGATATTTTAAAATTATAATCGTATTATCAAACCGGGAGTCCCTTGACCATTGGGTTAGTTCCTACGAGTTACATTACACCCGTACGAGGTGTTGGTGCCTCTCACGGGGCTGTTTCGGGGTTTCCCGCTCTAACGCCATGTTTTTAAGCCTAAGTCTAGATATTTTTAAATTATCATCATATTTTCAAATCCGGATTCCCTTGACCATGTGATCAGTTCCTACGAGTACATTGGTCCCGTGTGAATTTTTACTACCTCTTAGGAGGCCGTTTGGGGGCTGTTTTAGGGTTTCGCCCTCTAATGCCATGTTATTAAGACTAAGTCCAGATATTTTCAAATTATCATTATATTCTCAAACCAAGATTCCCGTGCCCGTGCGGTCTGTTCCTACAACTTACATTGGTCCTATGCGAGGTGTTGGTGCCTCTCACGAGCCCGTCTGGGGGATGTTTTGGGGTTTTCGCCTCTAACGCCATATTTTTAATCCTAAGTTTAGATACTATAAAATCATCATCATATTATCAAACCCGAAACCCATTTACCTCGTGATCATTTCCTTCGAGTTACATTGATTCCGTATGAGGTGTCGGTGCCTCTCACGGGGCCGTTTGTGGGCTGTTTCGAGGTTTCTTACTCTAAAGACATATTTTAATGCCTAAGTGTAGATATTTTTAAATTGTCATCGTATTCTAAAACTGGGAGTCCCGTGATTACGAGGTTAGATCCTACGAGTTATATTCGACCCGTGTGAGCTGTCGGTGCCTCTCACAGGGCCGATTGCGGGCTATTTTGGGGTTTCACCCTATAACGCTAAATTTTTAATCATAAGTCTAGATATTTTCAAATTATCATCATATTCTAAAACCGAGAGTCTCATGACCACGCAGTCAGTTCCTATGAGTTACATTGGTCCCGTGCGAGATCTTGGTGCCTCTCACGAGGCCGTCTTGGTGTTGTTTTGGGGTATCCCCCTCTAACGCCATGTTTTTAAGCCTAAGTATAGATATTTTCAAATTAACATCGTACTCTCAAACCTAGAGTCGCTTGACTGTGAGGTCATTTCCTATGAGTTACATTGGCCCCGTGCGAGGTGTGGGTGCCTCTCCCGGGGCTGATTTGGGCTATTTGGGGTTTCACCCTCTAACGCCAAATTTTTAAGCCTAAGTATAGATATTTTCAAATTATCATCGTATTCTGAAATCGAGAGTCTTGTGACAACGCGGTCAGTTCCTACGAGTAACATTGGTCCTGTGCGAGGTGTCAGTGCCTCGCACGAGGCCGATTTGGGGATATTTCATGGTTTCATCCTCTAACGCCATGTTTTTAAACCTAAGTCTACATGTTTTCAAATTATCATTATATTCTAGAATCGAGAGTCCCATGAAGAGGCGGTAAGTTCCTACGAGTGACATCGATCCCGTACGAGGTGTCTGTGCCTCTTACAGGGCCATTTGGGGGTTGTTTCAGGGGTTCTCCCTCTGAAGCCATGTTTTCAAGCCTATGTTTAGATATTTTCAAATTGTCATCATATTCTCAAACCGAAAGTCCTGTGACGATGGAGTTAGTTCCACCAAGTGACATTAGACCCGTGCGACGTGTCGGTGCCTCTCACATGTCCGTTTGGGGGCAGTTTAGGGGTTTCCCACTCTAATGCCATGTTTTTAAGCCTAGGTCTAGATATTTTCAAATTATGGTCACATTCTAAAATCAAGAGTACCATGACCAGGCGGTCAGTTCCTACGAGTTACATTGGTCCCTTACGAGATGTCGATACCTCTCACGGGGCCTCTTGGGGGCTGTTTTGGGCTTTTGCTCTCTGAAACCATGTTTTTAAGCCTCAGTCTAGATATTTTAAAATTATCTTCATATTCTCAAACCGAAAGTCCCGTGACCCCGGGGTTAGTTCCAACCAGTTACGTTGGACCCGTGCGAGGTGTCGATGCCTCTCACGGGTCCGTTTGGGGGCTATTTCGGGATTTTCCACTCTAACACCATGTCTTTAAGCCTAGGTATAGATATTTTCAAATTATAGTAGTATTCTAAAATTATGAGTGCAATGACCAAGCGGTCAGTTCCTATGATTTACATTTGGGGGGCTGTTTTGGGGTTTCCCACTCTAACAATATGTTTTTAAGCCTAGGTCTATATATTTATAAATTATGGTTGCATTCTAAAATTAGGAGTCGCATGACCAGACGATCAGTTCCTACTAGTTACATTGGTCCCTTACGAGGTGTCGATGCCTCTCACGGGGCCGTTTGGTGGCTGTTTCGAAGTTTCGCCCTCTAAAGCCATGTTTTTAAGCCTAAGTCTAGATATTTTCAAATTATCATCATATTGTCAAACCGGAAGTCCAGTGACCACGGGTCAATTCCAACAAGCTACATTGGACCCTTGTGAGGTGTCGGTGCCTCTCACGGGGCCGTTTGGGGTTGTTTTGGGGTTTTGCACTCTAACTCCATGTTTTTAAGCCTAATTCAAGATATTTTCAAATTATCATTACATTTTCAAACCAGGAATCCCTTGACAGCATGGTCAGTTCCTATGAGTGACATTGGTCCCGTGCGAGATATCGGTGCCTCTCATGAGCCCGATTAGGGGTTATTTCGAGGTTTTGCCCTCAAACTCCATGTTTTTAAGCCGAAGTCTAGATATTTTCAAATTATCATCGTATTCTAAAATCGAGAGTCACGTGATCACGCGATCAGTTCCTACGAGTAACATTGATCCCGTACGGGGTGTTGGTGCCTCTCATGGGGCCGTTCGGGTGGTATTTTGGTTTTTTTCCCACTAACGCCATGTTTTTAAGCCTAAGTCTAGATATTTTTAAGTCATCATCATCATCCCAAATTGGGAGTCCCTTGATCATGTAGTCAGTTCCTACGAGTTACATTAGTCCCGTGTGAGGTTTTGTTGCCTCTAACGGGGCCGTTTAGGGGCTGTTTTGGGGTTTCACCATTTAACGCTCTGCTTTTAAGCCTAAATCTAGATATTTTCAAATTATCATCATATTCACAGACCAGGAGTCCCTTGACCGCCTGGTCAATTCCTATGAGTTACATTGGTCCGGTGCGAGGTTTCGGTGCCTCTCACGGGGCCGATTATCGACTATTTTGGGGTTACACCCTCCAACGCCATGTATTGAAGCCTAATTCTATATTTTTTAAAATTATCATTGTATTATGAAATCGGGAGTCCCGTAACCATGGGGTTGGTTGCTACGAGTTACATTGGGCCCGTGCGAGGTGTTGGTGCCTCTCACGGGGTTATTTTGGGGATGTTTTGGGTTTCCCCCTCTGAAGCCTTGTTTTTAGGCCTAAGTCTAGATATATTAAAATTATTATCATATTTTCAAAATGGGAGTCCCTTTAACCCGCGGTCAGTTCCTATGAGTTACATTGCTTCCGTGTGAGGTTTAGCTGCCTCTCACGTGGCCATTTGGGGACTGTTTCGGGGTTTCGCCCTCTAACGCCAAGTTTTTAGGTCTAAGTCTAGATATTTTCAAATTATCATGATATTCTCAAACCAGGAGTCCCTTGACCACGTGGTCAGTTCTTACAAGTTACATTGGTCCCGTGCGAGGTCATAATGCCTCTCACGAGGCCGTTTAGGGAATGTTTCGGAGTTTCCCCCTCTAACGCCATTTTTAGCCTAAGTTTAGATATTATAAAATTATATTTTATTCTAAAACTGGGAGCCCCTTTACTAGGTGGTCAGTTCCTATGAGTTACATTGGTCCCGTGCGAGGTCTTGGTGCCTCTCACGAGGACGTTTGGGTGCTATTTCGGGGTATCCCCCTCTAACGCCATGTTTTTAAGCCTAAGTCTAGATATTTTCAAATTATCATCTTACTCTCAAACTTGGGGTCCCTTGACTGTGCGAACATTTCCTATGAGTTAAATTGGTCCCGTGCGAGGTGTGGGTGCCTCTCACGGAGCCGATTGGGGCTGTTTCGGGGTTTCACCCTCTAACGCCAAATTTTTAAGCCTAAGTCTAGATATTTTCAAATTATCATTGTATTCTAAAAATGAGAGTCTCCTGACCATGCGGTCAGTTCCTACGAGTAACATTGGTCCTATGCGAGGTGTCGGTGCCTCTCACGGGGCCGATTGGGGGCTATTTCATGGTTTCGCCCTCTAACGCCATGTTTTTAAGCCTAAGTTTAGATATTTTCAAATTGTCATTGTATTTTTAAGCTGGGTGTCCCATGAACAGGCATTCAGTTCCTACGAGTGATACTGGTCCCGTACGAGGTGTTTGTGCCTCTTACGAGACCGTTTGAGGGTTGTTTCGGGGTTTTAGTACGTCTCACGGGGCCGATTGGCGGCTATTTTGGGGTTTCTCCCTCTAATGCCATATTTTTAATCCTAAGTCTAGATATTTTCAAATTATCATCATATTCTTAAATCGGGAGTCCCAAAACCACGGGGTTAGTTGCTACGAGTTATATTGGACCCGTGCGAGGTGTTGGTGCCTGTCACGGAGTTGTTTTGGGGTTGTTTCGGGGTTTCCCCTCTAAAGCTATATTTTTAGGCCTAAGTCTAGATATTTTCAAATTATCATCATATTTTCAAAACGGGAGCCCCTTTACCCCGCGATCAGTTCCTACGAGTTACATTGCTCCCGTGTGAGGTTTCGCTGCCTTTCACGTGGCCATTTGGGGACTTTTTTGGTGTTTCGCCCTCTAACCCCAAGTTTTTAGGACTAAGTCTAGATATTTTCAAATTATCATCATATTCTCAAACCAGGACTCCCTTGACCACGCGATCAGTTCCTACAAATTACATTGGTCCCGTGTGAGGTGTAATTCCTCTCACGAGGCCGTTTAGGGGTTGTTTCGAGGTCTCCCCCTCGAACGCCATTTTTTAGCCTAAGTCTAGATATTATCAAATTATTATCGTATTATAAAATTGTCAGCCCCTTTACCGAGCAGTCAGTTCCTACGAGTTACATTGGTCTCGTACGAGGTCTTGGGCCTCTCACGAGGCCGTTTGGGTGCTGTTTTGGGGTATCCCACCTAACGCCATGTTTTTATTCCTAAGCCTAGATATTTTCAAAATATCATTGTATTCTCAAACCTGGTGTCCCTTGACTGTGCCGTCAGTTTCTACGAGTTACATTAGTTTCATGTAAGGTGTTGGTGCATGTCACGAGGCCGTTCGAGGGGTGTTTCGAAATTTCACCCTCTAACACCAAATTTTTAAGCCTAAGTCTAGATTTTTTCAAATTTCTGTCATATTATCAAACCGATACTCGCGTGACCACGCGGTCAGTTCCTACGAGTTACATTGGTCCCGTGCGACGTGTTGGTGCCTCTCATGGGACCGTTCGGGGGCTATTTCGAGTTCTCGCCCTCTAACATCATGTTTTTAAGACTAAGTATATATATTTTCATATTATCATAGTAATCTCTAACTGGGATTTTCGTTACCACGCGGTCAGGTTCTACGAGTTACATTGGTCCCATGCAAGGTGTCGGTGCCTCTCATGAGGCCATTTGGGGGATGTTTCGGGGTTTCCCACTCTAACGCTAAGTTTTAGGCCTAACTTTTAGTATTTTCAAGTTATCATCGTCACCCCAAACTGGGAGTCCCTTGATTGTGCAATTAAATCCTACGAGTTACATTGATCCCGTGTGAGGTTTCGCTGCCTCTAACGGATCCGTTTGGGGGTTGTTCGGGGTTTCGCCATCTAACGCCATGTTTTTAAGCCAAAGTCGATATATTTTCAAATTATCATCATATTCTAAACCAGGAGTTCCTTAACCATGTGGTCAATTCCTACGAGTTACATTAGTCCCGTACGAGGTGTCGGTGCCTCTCATGGGGCCGATTAGAGGCTGTTTCTGGGTTTTACCCTCCAAAGCCATGTATTTAAGCATAAGTCTAGATATTTCCAAATTATCATCGTATTCTCAAACTTGGAGTCCTGGGAGCGAGGGGTTAGTTCCTAGGAGTTACATTGTACCTGTGCGAGGTGTTAGTGCCTCTCAGGGCCCGTTTGGGGGCTGTTTCGAGGTTTCCCCCTCTAACGCCATGTTTTTAAGCCTAAGTCTAGATAGTTTCAAATTGTCATCATATTTCCAAACTGGGAGTCCCTTGACCATTCGATCAGTTCCTACAAGTTATAACGGTCCCGTGTGAGGGTTTGATGCCTCTTATGGGGCCGTTTGGGGGCTGTTTCGGGGTTTTTCCCTCTAACGCGAAGCTTTTAAGTCTATGTACCGATATTTTCAAATTATCGTCATATTCTAAGATAAGGATTCCCTTGATCACGCGGTCAGTTCCAAAGAGTTACATTGGTCCCGTGCGAGATGTTAGTACCTCTCACGAGGGTGTTTGGAGGCTGTTTTGGGGTCCCCCCCTCAAACACCTTATTTTTGAACCTAAGTGTAGATATTATAAAATTATTATTGTATTCTATAATCGGGAGCCCCTTTATCGCGCGATCAGTTCCTACGAGTTACATTGGTCCCGTGCGAGGTCTTGGTGCCTCTCATAGGACCGTTGCGGGGATGTTTTGGGGTTTCCCCCTCTAACACCATATTTTTAATCCTAAGTCTGGATATTTTCATCATATCATTGTATCCTATAATCGGGAGTCCTGTGACCGTGCGATCAGTTCCTACGAGTTACATTGGCCTCGTACGAGGTGTCGGTGCTTCTCACGGGGCCATTCGGGGCTATCACAGGATTTCTCCCTTTAACGTCATGTTTTTAAGCCTAAGTCTAGATATTTTCAAATTATCATATTATTCTTAAATCGGGAGTCCCGTGACCATGGGGTTGGTTCTCATCGGACCCGAGCGAGGTTTCGGTGCCTTTTACGGGGCCGTTTATGGGCTATTTTGGGGTTTTGGCCTCTAATGCCATGATTTTCAGCCTAAATCTATATATATTCATATTATCATGGTATTATCAAACTGGTAGTCCCTTGACCACCCAGATAGTTCCCACGGGTAACACCGGTCCCGTGCGAGGTGTTGGTGCCTCTCATGGGGCCGTTTGGTGGCTATTTCGGGATTCCCCCTCTAAGGCCATATTTTTAAGCCTAACTCGAGATATTTTCAAATTATCATCGTATTCTCAAACTGGGAGTCTCCTTATCATGTTGTTAGTTCCTACGAGTTACATTGGTCCCGTGTGAGGAGTTGGTGCCTCTCACGGGGCCGTTTGGGGCCTGTTTCGATATTTCCCCTCTAACGCCATATTTTTAATCCTAAATCTAGATATTTTCAAATTATCACATATTATTAAACTGGGAGTCCCGTGACCATGAAGTCATTTCCTACGAGTTACATTGGTCCTGTGCGAGCTGTCGGTGCCTCTCACGAGGTCATTTGGGGAATGTTTCCTAACTCTAGATATTTTCAAATTATCATCGTATTCTCAAATCAGGACACCCGCAATCACGCGATTAATCCCTATGAGTTACATTGGTCCCCTGTGAGGTGTCGGTTCCTCTCAGGGGGCGTTTGGGCACTGGGTCGGTGTTTCCCCTCTAACGCCATGATTCTAAGCCTAAGTCTAGATATTTTCAAATTATCATCATATTCTGAAATCGGGAGTCTTGTGACCACGCGGTCTCTTGCTACAAGTTACATTGGTCCCGTGAGAGGTGTCGATGCCTCTCACGGGGCCGTTTAGGTGATGTCTCGATATTTCTCCCTCTAACGCCATGTTTTTAAGTCTAAGTCTAGATATTTTCAAATTATCATCGTATTATAAATCCATGAGTCTCGTGACCACGTAGTCAGTTCCTACGAGTTACATTGGTACCGTGGGAGGTGTCGGTGCCTCTCACGGGGCCGATTAGGGGGTGTTTCGAGTTTTTTTCCTTCTAACGCCATATTTTTTTAGTTTAAGTCTAGATATTTTTAAATTATTGTCGTATTTTCAAATCAAGAGTCCCTTGACCACGGGGTTAGTTCCTACGAGTTACATTGGACCCGTGCGAGGTGTCTGTACCTCTCACAGAGCCGTTTTGGGGCTATTTTGGGGGTTCCCCCCTCTAACGCCATGTTTTTAAGCCTAAGTCTGGATATTTTCCCATTATCTTTGTATTCTCAAATTTGGAGTACCATGACCGCACGGTTAGTTCTTACGAGTTACATTGGTCCCGTGCGAGGTGTCGGTGCCTCTCAAGGGGCCGTTTGGGTGATGTTTCGGGATTTCGCACTCTAATGCCATGCTTTTAAGCCTAACTCTAGATATTTTCATATTTTCATCATATTCTCAAACCAGGTGTTTCGTGATCACACGATCAGTTCTTACGAATTACATTGGTCCCGTGCGAGGTGTCGGTGACTCTCACGAGGCCATTTAGAGGCTATTTTGGGATTTCCCCCTTTAAATCCATATTTTTAAGCATAAGTCTAGGTATTTTAAAATTATCATTGTATTCTCAAATTGGGAGTCCCGTGACCACGCGATCAGTTCCTACAAGTTACATTGGTCTCGTGCGAGGTGTCGGTGCCTCTCATGGGTCCGTTTGGGGGTTTGTTTCGGGATTTCCCCCACCAACGCCATGTTTTTAATCCTAAGTATAGATATTCTAAAATTATAATCGTATTCTCAAACTGGGAGTTCCATTACCACTGGGTCAGGTCCTACGAGTTACATCTGTCCCGTGCGAGGTGTCGGTGGCTCTCATATGGCTATTTAGGGGCTATTTCGGGATTTCCCTCTCTAACGTCATGTTTTAAGCCTAAATCTAGTTTTTTTCAAATTATCATCGTAATCTCAATTCGGGAGTCCTGTGACCACGAGATCAATTTCAACGAGTTACATTGGTCCTGTGCGAGGTGTCGGTGCCTCTCACAGGGCCGTTTGGGGCTGTTTCAGGGTTTCCCCTCTAAAGTCATGTTTTTAAGACTAAGTCTTGATATTTTCAAATTTTCATCGTATTCTCAAATCGGGAGTCCCTTGATCTCGTGGTCAGTTCCTATAAGTTACATTGGTCCCGTATGAGATGTGGGTGCCTCTAACGGAGACGTTTGGGGGGCTTTTTTAGGGTTCCCCCCTCTAACGCCATGTTATTTATCAGTTGAAATAACACTTAACACCGCCTCATCTAGTATGTACCCAAATAACATTAAGAGATGGAAATAGAACTTCACCCAAAAGTAACAAGTTTAGTCCACTAATAATATTATTATACAATAACTCTGTCGTGGCAAACTGTCCAAACAGGACAATTCAAGAGATCTTATTACAGGGGTAATGACTCTCGAACGGTTCTAAGGTCTATTGATTGTGTACGCATAAGAACAAGAAGGCGAGTATCTATGCTAACTATATGTAATTCAAAGTATCTATAAGTTACCATGGTAAGTATGTTTCATTTATTCAGTAGTAATGTTTGGTGTGATGATTTATACATAGTTATGTTTTATTTCGCATATTAATTGTTTAACAACAAGATTTTAAAATTTTTAGTATGTTTTATTTATGTCTCATTATATTCGGTTTAATCACAACCGTAAATGTTAGAAATGTATAGGGCCAACCAAATTAATGTCCATCTAAATGTTCAAATTCACCAGTGAACAAAAATTCAAGTATCCTAAACAACAATTCAAATAATAATGCGATATATTAGAAATTCCGAGGGCTAACAAACTCAATGGCCATCTAAATGTTCAAATCCACTAGTCAACAACAATTCAAGAATCCCAAACAACAATTCAAATAATTGTGCGATGTATTAGAAATTCCTAGGGCCAACTAACTCAATGGCCATCTAAATGTTCAAATCCACCAGTCGACAATAATTCAAAAATCCCAAATCAAGTGTTATATAAAAAGTAACGAGGGTGAAAAGGTAATAAGTAGTCGTATACAAGTTGATTTAGTGTAAATTTACACTAAATGGTTTTTACTGTTGCTATAATTAGAGAGAGAAACCAATTACCAATTTATACCAGTTACCAATTTCAATTTATACTAATTACAATATACAAATACCAATTTCAATATGCAAATACACATTTTAGAATACAAATGTCAATTTATACCAATTTCAATATACAAATACCAATTTCAGAATACAAATTTCAATATACAAATACCAATTTCAGAATACCAACTTCAATATACAAATACCGATTTCAATTTATACCAAATACCAAATTTAGAATTGAATACCAATTTTAATTTATACCAAAGATCAAATACACACTATATACCAAATACCAAATACCAATTTACATTTAAATTTATGATACTAATTTTAATTTTAATTTATACACCTTGCACCCAAACTGTGGTTAGTTCTTATGAGTTACATTGGTCCCCTGCGAGGTGTCGGTGCCTCTCACGAGGCCGTTTGGGGGTTGTTTCGGGGTTTTCCCCTTTAATGACATGTTTTTAAGCCTAAGTATAGATATTTTTAAATTATCGTCGTATTCTCAAACCGAGAGTCCCGTGACCACGCGGTCAGTTCCTATGAGTTAAATTGGTCATGTACGAGGTGTTGGTGCCTCTCACGGGTGGTTTGGGGACTATTTTGGGTTTTCGACCTCTAACGCCATGTTTTTATACCTAACTCTAGATATTTTCAAATTACCATTGTATTCTCAAACTGGGAGTCCCATCATCACGCCGTCAGTTCCTACGAGTTACATTAATCAGGTGTGAGGTGTTGGTGCTTCTCACGGGGCTGTTCGAGGGTTTTCGCCCTCTAACGCCGTGTTTTTAAGCCCGAGTCTAGATATTTTTGAATTATCATTGTATTCTCAAATTGGGAGTCCCTTGACCGTGCGGTCAGTTCCTATGAGTTACATTAATCCCGTGCGAGGTATCAGTGCCTCTCACGGGGCCGTTTAGGTGCTGTTTCAGGGTTTCACCCTCTAATGCCATGTTTTTAAGCCTAAGTCTAGATATTTTCAAATTATGGCCGTATTCTCAAACCGAGGGTCCCTTGACCACGCGGTCAATTGCTACGAGTTACATTGGTCCCGTGCGAGGTGCCAGTGCCTCTCACGTGGCTGTTTTGGGTTCTCATATAAAGTAGATAAGTAAAGACATGAATAATACGAAAATACAAGTAAAACATGAAGAACACGATGACAAGACACAATAATACGATTGATGCGAGTCTTAATTTCCACACAAACACAACATGACAAAAGTATTATGGTCCTTTTACCATTTATTTACATAATCACCATAAATAATCACCCTAGATATCTCACATAAAATGACAATTCAATTTGTTTTTGCATTAGTATGTTATTCACCCCCCTTCACCCACCAAAACTTTTGTATGTTAATTGGGAACACGGTTATTAATTTCTACACATCCTTTAGGAGACTGCGTCTATGGGGTAGGTATGGTGAAAACTGTAAATGTTATTGAAACACACACACACATATAAGATGAATAAAGCATACTAGATTGAAATGTTTTTCATATTTCCCCTCAATTATCTGCAACCAAAAGAGAAAAAATTATTAAAATTGATCTATCTAAACTCGTAATAGAAGAGAAAGGAAAGTTAAATTCACCATTAAACACATTCTTATACAAGTTATCCAAGACAATTACCTAAAGAACCTTGTACATACATGCTTTTGGGCCACCAGAAAAAGATGCAAAGAAAACTGGGAATGGTCTAAACTTTAGTTCATTTGTATACAAATGGAAAAAGAGTTATTAGTAACCTTAAAAATCATTCAACCTTCGCCCACAATCTACTTTAGTTTCAGCAAATAAAAAATGGAAATAAGAGTGCCAAAATTATTTCAGATATTGCATTAGTGTTTATCTACTACCAAAAAAAATTATACCAAACTTTCTCTGATAGGGAGGTCAATTATTCTGCTTTGTCGGGAAAGAATCTACGAAAATGAAAAATTGCATCAAATCGTCGAAAAAGCTCCAACAAAAGATTAAGATCATCCAAAAAATGCCATCACTGCTAGCTTATATATTTTCCCTCATTTTACTGCCATTATTGATATGATTATATCATATATTATATTATATATTTTTACAAGCACATCCCAATAAAAGGAATTTCAAAAATGAAAAGTGATCCTCAGTTTTTTGGTACAAGTGAATATATATTATGAAGATATATTATGAACACAAATTTATGAACACATAAAAAAAAACTTAGATCTGTCCGAGTTTGAGGAAAATGCAAAAAAAAACAAAAAAGTAGCGCTGAAGATATGAAGTATAAAACATAAAGAAAATAAAAAAACCATTGGTCACATGTACAAAGTGATAGTCATATTCCTATATACAGTCACATAATTGTATTACAAAAAATGATATTTATAGCATATCTGCAAGTTTCTATTAACTTTTTTCTTAATCTAAGGGACCTAAATAAACCTCTTGATGACTTGAAACAAAGAAGTGAAAAGAATATTTACTAAATTAGGTTTCCGTCTCGTCGAGATCCAAAATCCATGTGATCTAGTAAACGAAATGATATTTACTAAATTAGATTACTTGAATACCCCTTTTAATAACCCCTAAAAACTTGGATTAAAAAATTGGAATCCTCTATGTAAAACTAAAAAAAAAGTGGAATTGCAATGTAAAACTAAAAGAGTAGAACACAGTGGATTAAAAATTTGTTACCATAGTAACAAGAAGGACTCTCCACGGAACTTGCATTTTTTAGGGAAAAAATGGTCACAAGACACCCAAAATGGAACTCAGTGGATTGAAAACTAAAAAAAATGGGGTATTTGTGATAAATAAAAAATATATTTGTGCTTTTTTAAGGTCATCACTTAATCTCTCAAACTATAATAAATGAAAATAATACAAACATTTTACCTTATTATCTACATATATGGAAACAATAGTAAGTGAGCAATAAATTAATAATAAAAAAATAACTACTAAACTAAATTTTTTTCATAAAAATATACTAAATAGAGCAATACAAGTCTCATGTGGTAAAAAGTATATGTAAAAAAACAAAAATAAAATGAATTTAAATTGAAGACAACTCAAAGCCCACAAAAAGTGTAAGAAAAGAAAAAAAACTAACCAAAGATTTGTATTCAACAATTTCATTACCCTCTAACCCTCAATCACCACCCCCACTCCCGTTAACCAGTCGTTTCAGCCGTCCCCCACCCTAAAACCTATTGGAATTTCAACCCACCCTAACTTAACCCCCGAGTCATAATCCACCCCAACTGGAAAAAACATATTTGAAATTCGTAAATCAACTAACCCAATTAAAACCCAAATATGAATCGAAACCTAAATATGAACCCCATTAACCCAGATAACTAGTGTGAGTACAAGAAATATCACAAGAAATAGGTCCATGATAATAATCGCAAAGAACATAAATTAAAGATCATACACACCAATGATGTATGTGGTTCGGCAACTGATATGCCCCAAGTGTAACCTCGGCCAAGAGACACCAACCTCGGCCTTGAGACACCAACCTCAGCTGACATTATGGTCGACATTGGGCATGTCTTGGACATGCGATATCACCCCTCGGCCAGACCAAGGTCGGCCCTGGCCGACACTACCATCATCCTCTCCAAGGGACCTCATAAGGATCAACAACACTCGTATACAGCTTGGAAGGGCAACCTCGGCCATACATAGGCCGAGCCAGCAGGAAGCCACCAGTTCAACCTCATATCAGGCCGACCCTGTCCATTGTTTCGGCTGGGATTAGGCTGAGACCTCCATGGAACACCCGGACTGAGCAAATATCAAGACTCACCAACCTCGGCCTCACCAAGGCCGAGGTCATACACTAGACACGATAGCCGAGCACCTGTTGACATCCTGATAAGGACACGTTGGCACAAATCAGTTGTAACAAGATTATTCCCCGCACGTGGGGAGAATATTGCATCATCATGCTCTATATGTGACAGTGAAAGATGTCACTCCCACATTGGTGAGGTTACCACACACATGCTCATTACATGCATGGGGGGTATATTACACCCCCTAGGTACTATATATAGGGGTCATCCCCTACCTTGCAAAAGGATCCAGATATTCAACCCTAGCTGAAACTCTGTCTAGATACACAGTAGAGAGAGAAAGCTTGAGAGATTGTATCCATGGCCATTCGTGCCTTCATTTAGTGATATTACTCACACATACTCACAGTGGACGTAGGCCAGATTGGCTGAACCACTTATACACCGGTGCCCTCTCCTCTTATCCTCATCTCATTCTCTTACCTCGTTATATAGCTGTGCTGCCATTGTTATTCTTATATTGAGCTTGAAAACACCTTATCTGGTGGTGCTGATTCCGGCATCATCATTTTGGCGCCGTCTGTGGGAAACGAGAAGCTATCTCTTCATCTTTATCTGCTTAACCTCACCGGAGACTTTGGTGGTGAACCAGGCCTCCCCCTAGCGCGGGGCTATTTCACCATTGAAAGAGGTCCTGTGAGGTACTAAGCTAATCTACTACTTAGGCTCTATAGTGTTAACATATGGCACCAGACTTACCACCGCCTCTTCCGCTGCCCGGGGGTGAGGGGCCTAGCTCCAGTCAGGCGCCCCCAGTCCGAAATGGCGGAGGTAGCAGCAGCCTTGAGATCTTTAGCTGCAACACAACAAGCCATGCAGGAGCAATTTGCTCAGCTCAGTCAAACTATGATGAGACCACCTGGTGTCACACCGGACATGATCACTCCGGTGGCAGTTCGGACTCATCCTGAAGCCAGGGGACCACCCCAGGCACCAATGAAGGACCAGCCTGCACCGCAGCAGAGAAGGGATGTTGCTGACCCTAGGCGCTTGCGCCTGGGGAGGCAGGAAAACCCTTGCCCAGAGGATATGTATGATGACCTAGAAGCGGAAGAAGCCCCAGAAGACTGCTGGGAGCCGTATGAGGTGTCAAATAACACTGTACGGCCTCTTAGGCAAAGTCAAGGATGTGTCGATCGAAGAGGTGAAGAGGCCCAGCAAAGAGGGTCGGCCTTTGATAGGTTGAGCAGAGGGTTGGCCTTCGAGAGACTGGGCCCGGTGAATGACCTAAGACAAAGGCTGTCGAGGTCAAGGAGCACAGCAGGCTCTCAGAGAGGGGACAGGCAGGGTCGGCCAGACCAAGGCCGACCCTGTGAAAGAAGAGGTAGGGAACAGGAAGAGGTCAACAACCAATGTATCGTGGCAGGGGAACCATCGGTCCATCGCAGGGAGGTGGCAGGAGATAACCTCGGCCAAGTTGATGACATAAGACCCTGGAATGATTCCATCCAACGCCTTGAGGAGAGGATAGGAGACCTCATTAAAAGTAGGGACCCATTACAAAGGGGTTACTCAGAGGGCTCCCCAATTGTGGCTAGGATAGTGGGGTTCCCTACCCCAGCTAAGTTCAAGCCTCCTACAGTGTCTCCCAAGTATGATGGCAGCACTAACCCTGTACATCATATCAAGATGTACCAGTCAGCAGCAGACATTTACTCGATACCCGATGAGATGAAGTGTAGGGCCTTCTCGGGGACCTTGACAGGAGCAGCGCATAGTTGGTTCACCTCCCTTCCGAAGAACTCAATTGAGAATTTCAAAGGCTTGGCTGAGCAGTTAATCCACAACTTCTGCTTCGGGGTAAGACCTTAAAAGAAGACTACCCACCTGTTGTATGTCAAACAGGCCAAGGGTGAGAGCCTAAGAGACTACATAGCAAGATTCAACAAAGATAAATTGGAGGTAGAAGATTATGAAGAGAACATAGCCATGACCGCCCTTATAGGAGGCCTCCAGAAGGGGAAGCTATTGTGGAAACTGGCGAAAGACCCCCTAGGTCTATGGTAGAACTACTGGCAACTGCAGGGAAAGTAATGAATGCAGAAGAGGCAATGGCCGCCAAGTATGAGGAGGAGAACCGCAGTAGAACTGGGAGGTCCCAAAGCAAGAAAGAGGGGAAGAAGAGGTCAGGAGATGACAAGTTCGCTCACTATACTCCCCTGACTGTGAGCTGTGAGAACATCCTCAATGAAATTAAGACTGACCGGACTCTGAGATGGCTAGAGAAACTGAAGGCCCCACCACATAAGAGGAACAAAAACCTATGGTGCGAGTTCCATCAGGATAATGGCCATGTCACGGACAGATGCTTCGCTTTAAAAGATGAGATTGAGAAGATGCTAAAGTCTGGAAAGCTGAGGAAGTATGTGGATGGTAAGGCTCCAAAGGGTAGAAGAGATGACCCTAAGAAAATAAGAGATGACAGATTCCGGGGGAATGTCCCGGCCAGAAGAGACGATGATTCGGAAGGAGATGACGAAGATGACCCGGATCTTTCGCCAAAAGATGACAACACCCCAATGAAGAGGGTCGGTACGATCTCCTTTGGTGTTAGCACCATATGTGGGGGATTTGCAGGAAGCGGCTCTGAAGTAGCTGACAGGAAGGCTCATGTAGCAGAGGCCAGGTCAGTGGCCAAGCTTGAAGTTGTGAATCTTACGTCTTCTAATACAGTGCAGAAGAGGAAGAAGGTAGACATGGACACCCTCATAGTAGGGTTCTCCAGACTCGACTTCAAGGGTATCTTAGCCCCCCATGATGACCCACTGGTCATAACAATAAGGGTGCATGGGTGCGAGGTACGAAGGATCCTCATAGATGGGGGGAGCTCAGCAGACATGATGTTCTGGCCTTGCTTCAAGAGCCTAGGTCTTAGCAGGGCAAGGCTGGTGCCCTACCATCAGCCATTGATAGGCTTCAGTGGCGAAAAGGTCCACCCCTTGGGCATGTATGAGATGGACGTACGGATGGGTGATGAGTGGCCTAAGAGGCTGACCAAGAAGATAAACTTTTTCGTTATGGACGAGAATGTCTTCTCGGCCTACAACCTCATCATAGGAAGGGTGGCCCTTAAAGAGTTTGAAGCTGTGCCATCGACGGTCCATCAGATGCTAAAATTCCCGACTCCTTATGGAGTAGGCGAAGTGCAAGGGGACCAGATCATGGCGCGAGAATGTTACTTCAACTCGGCCAAAGAGAGGGAAGCCCATAATAAGGCAACCACTACTTATAGCATCGACACTCTTGACCCAAGAGATGAAACAAAGTTGAAAAAGGGAGAGGCCGCGGAAGAGGTAGAATCCATTGTCTTCAATAAGGACGAGCCGAAAAAAACCGTCCAGGTCGGCAAGGCCCTAGAGACAGGAATCAAGGAAGAGCTGATAAACTTCCTCAGGAGGAGACAGAGTGTCTTCGCATGGAGCCACGCAGACATGCCTGGCATCGACCCTGAGGTCATGAGCCACAAGCTCATGATGGACAAAGATGCCAAGCCGATCAAGCAGAGACGAAGAGTCTACTCCAGGGAGAAGTACGACGTCATCCGAGAAGAGGTCAAAAAGTTGGAAGAGGCCAAGTTCATAAGAGAGGTTACCTATCCGGAGTGGATCTCAAATGCAGTCATCGTGCCTAAGGACAATGGGAAGTGGCGAATGTGTGTGGACTTCACAGACCTGAACCGGTCTTGCCCAAAAGACAGCTATCCCTTACCTCGGATAGACCAGATGGTGGACGCGATGGCGGGGCACGAGCTCATGAGCTTCATGGACGCTTATTCAGGCTATAACCAAATCTTCATGGACGCTGAAGACTCTAAGAAGACAACCTTTATTACTGACAAAGGGACGTACTTCTACAAAGTGATGCCCTTCGGTCTGAAAAATATAGGGACAACGTATCAACGTCTTGTCAATAAGATGTTCGAAGAGCAAATAGGTAAGACCATGGAGGTATATGTAGACGATATGCTAACGAAGAGCCTAAAAGCTTGCACCCACATAGCGGACCTTGAGAAGACCTTCGATGTCATGGACTCGTATAGAATGAAACTCAACCCAGCAAAGTGTGTCTTCAGAGTAGGAGCTGGGAAGTTCCTGGGGTTCATCATTAACCAGAGGGGAATTGAAGCGAACCCTGAGAAAATCAAGGCATTACTCGACATAAAAACTCCTAGGAGTATCAAGGATGTCCAAAAACTCACGAGAACAGTAGCTGCCCTTAACAGGTTTGTTTCTAGGGCAACAGATAAGTGTCTTCCATTCTTTAAAGTTCTAAGAAAGGCCTTCCAATGGGATGAAGAGTGTGAAAAAGCCTTCAACCAGCTCAAATCCTACTTAGGGTCTCCCTTATTGCTGTCTCGGCCCATCACGGGGGAAAGGTTGTTTGTGTATCTGACAGTCTCTGAATTAGCCATTAGCGCGGCCATTATACGGGATGAGGATGGGATCCAAAGGCCTGTGTACTTAAACAGTAAGGCCCTTCAAGGGTCTGAACAAAATTATCCCCGAATGGAGAAGTTGGCTTATGCCCTAATACATGCCTCAAGTAAAATAAAGCCTTACTTCCAAGCTCACTCCATGGTAGTCCTCACTGACTCCCCACTAAGGCAGGTTCTGCACAAACCTGAGAAGTCCGGAAGATTGATGACCTGGGCCATCAAACTAGGAGAATATGATCTTACCTACCAGCCTAGGACAGCCATCAAGGGGCAGGCCTCGCAGACTTTGTCGCAGAATTCACCTGGGAAGAGGCCGATAGGAGTTTGGAAGAGGCCGAGACAGAGAAAGGCTTAAATAACGGCGAAGAGACGAACCGTAGTGTCTTCCAAAATTTGGAAGAGACGACACCAAACGTCTTTCGAGATTGGGAAGAGGTCATCTCAGGCAAAACCCGGAGCAGAATAGAAGAGAACGAAGAGGATCGATACCTCTTCGAAAAAGGGGTTATGAGAGAATGGGTCTTCTCATCAGATACAAACGTCTGGAACCTATTCATTGATGGCTCTTCCTATGATAGTGGAAGCGGTGCGGGGCTAATACTCTCGGCTCTAGATGGCGCCAACATTGAATACGCCTTGAGATTCAACTTCCAGGCCTCAAACAACGAGTCCGAGTATGAGGCCATGATAGCAGGTCTCTCATTGGTAACAACTCTTCGAGTAAAGCGACTCCTAATCCATAGCGACTCAAGGTTGGTTACCAATCAAGTACTGGGGATATACGAGGCCAAAGATGAAAGGATGGCCAAATACTTAAGGAGGGTAAGAAGGTTGTTAGAATATTTTGATGAAGCAAAACTGAAGAGAGTGCCTCGACTAAGCAACAATCATGCTGATGCATTGACAAGGCTGGCCTCAGCAGTGAAGACAGATATGGGAAGGACCATTCCAATCGAGATCTTAGGTAAGGCAACCATCGAGGAAGAAGAGGTATGTAACCCTCGTCACAATGTGAACCTAGGAGGCTCATGGATCGACCCGCTCATCCGATATCTCAGAGAGGGAGAGCTACCCGAGTCCAAGCTAGAAAGGAGAAAGTTGAGATACAGGGCTGCCAAATTCTCAATGGTAGGAGACGTCTTGTATAAGAAGGGGTTTCTATTGCCTCTCCTCAGATGTGTGCATCCCATGGAAGTTCCCCGGGTGTTACAGGAGATTCATGAGGGTTCCTGCTCAAGCCACATAGGGGGAAGGCCCTTAGCCAAGAGGATCATCACTCAAGGATACTGGTGGCCTACCTTGTCTAAGGACGCTGCAGACTATGTGAAGAGGTGCGACAAATGTCAAAGGTTCGCCACTATCCCTCATCAACCCCATCAGCCTATGACGTAAATCTCTTCTCCATGTCCATTTGCGGTATGGGGAATTGACTTGGTAGGACCTTTGCCAAGAGCTATCAACAACTATAGATTCTTGATAGTTGCCATTGACTACTTTTCAAAGTGGGTGGAGGCAGAACCAATGATAACAATCACAGAGAAGAAGACCTTCCAGTTCATTTGGAAGAACATCATATGCAGATATGGCCTCCCAAACACTCTCATCTCAGATAATGGGACCCAGTTCAAGAACTCCTCCTTAGAAAGGTATTGCCTAAGAGTGGGGAATAAATAGTTCTTCTCATCTCCCGGTCGACCTCAGGCAAATGGTCAGACCGAGGTCACAAACAGAACTATCTTGGATGGAATTAAGAAGAGGTTAGAAGATGCGAAGGGGAGATGGACAGAAGAGATCTACGCTGTGTTATGGGCCTACAGAACCACGACAAGGACACCAACAGGAGAAACCTCATTCATGCTGGCACATGGATCAGAGGCCTTCATACCAAAGGAAGTAGGACTCCCAACTCATCGGATTCAGACCTACGACCCTGAAAGCAATGGGGAAGAGAGGAGGCTAGACCTGGATCTTATCGAAGAAAGAAGAGAAGACGCAGAGGTCTGAAAAGCAGCCTACCAGCAGAGGGCAGCAAAATTCTACGACCAGAGGGTAAAGTCAAGACCCATTGCAGTGGGAGACCTAGTGCTAAAGAAGACCCTACAGAAATCAAATAAGCTACACCCAAACTGGCATGGCCCCTACAAAGTAACAGAAGAGGTTGTGCCTGGCACTTACAGGCTAGAAAACCTAGAAGGAGAACCTTTCACTAACCCATGGAATGCTGACCACCTAAAGAGATATTACATATGATGTTGCATAGAATTTTATGTAAATGTGCCATCTTATTGAGAAGAGGTTATTAATAAAGATCAGTTTCCATGACAGTGCTTGCTTCATTCTTAGATCAGAGATATATTATGGGGATAACATCTTAGGTGATGACCCCAGACCTTCATAACACCATTCAGTGGTGACGAGGTCTGAGCTCAGACACCATAATGAGATGACCTCAGACCCTTAACATCATTAATTTGGTGAAATTTATTATGAGGCTAACATCTTAGGTGATGACCTCAGACCCTCATAACACCATTCAGTGGTGACGAGGTCTGAGCTCAGACACCTTAATGAGATGACCTCAGACCCTTAACATCATTAATTTGGTGAAATTTATTATGAGGCTAACATCTTAGGTGATGACCTCAGACCCTCATAACACCATTCAGTGGTGACGAGGTCTGAGCTCAGACACCATAATGAGATGACCTCAGACCATTAACATCATTAATTTGGTGAAATTTATTATGAGGCTAACATCTTAGGTGATGACCTCAGACCCTCATAACACCATTCAGTGGTGACGAGGTCTGAGCTCAGACACCATAATGAGATGACCTCAGACCCTTAACATCATTAATTTGGTGAAATTTATTATGAGGCTAACATCTTAGGTGATGACCTCAGACCTTCATAACACCATTCAGTGGTGACGAGGTCTGATCTCAGACACCTTAATGAGATGACCTCAGACCTTTAACATCATTAATTTGGTGAAATTCCTTGAGGATAACCTCTTAGGTAATGACCTCAGACCTGCAGAACATCATGCGTTGGTGACAAGGTCTGAGATCAGGACCATTGGTGGAGTTTAAACAAGACCGTTGCAAAGACAAGCTTATAAAGAGGGCTTCAGAGGTTGAAGCTCATTGCAAATTTATTTCTAGCAGACACCATAACAATGGAACTAAGAATGAAAAGCATCACATGGCATTCAATGAAAAGAAAGTAAAGAGGGTCCTCGTCAGAGGTTGATATATATACTCAGAAATTTGATGTTCAATTATTACAGACAAAAGTTCCACAATACAGATAAATTACAAACAGAAATCTAAAATGTCCTAAGAGTCTGAGGGGGGAACATTGACACCCTCGGCTTGGTTAGAGACCTCGGTCGCATCATCACGAGTGTCTGCCCCTCCGACCTCGGTGACCTCCAGAGTAGCAGTCTCGACAGGAGCAATAGCCTCTTCCTCAACCTCTTGAAGAGCCTGGGCAAATTATGGATCAGCAAAGTCGAGACCCATGAAGTCAGAGGCCTTCAGAGTGCCGGCCTCTCTCTCTCTGACGACAGCCCACTTAGTAGTGGCTTTGATACCTCTTTCAAGGTATTCAAAGCCAAACCCCATGAACTCATCAGAGGATTTGTAGTCAGCAATGATCTTCTCAGAGGCATCCTCAATGGAGGCCCTGACAGCTGAGTTGACCTTTTGCTGAAGAACGTCGTCCTTGGCCTTCAGGGTAGCTGCATGGTCCTTGACGAGTTGGGAGATGTCCCTCTCCAATCCCTTCGCCTTCTCCTCAGAGCCCTTCAGCTCAGACTTGAGGCACTCTATCTCTGCATTCAGAGGACCCTGGACTTTCTCGGCCTCTTGCCCCTTTTGGATGAGAGGCAATTTCCTCAGAGCCCAGTTTGATAGATGGTGCATAGCGGTCAAGCCCTGCATGTTTAGTGATCATGAGTAAAGTTAAAGAAGAGCCAGATGTTACGCTTAAAAAAATTTTTGAAGGAACAAATCATACCTGAACGGCTCTGTAGAGGCCGAACTTAACCAGCAGGGGGGTGTCCATAGCCCTGTAGAAGCGCTTGTCAGCCTCGGTCATTACAGAGATGATGGCATCCACGGCCTGCATGCTGTGGCCGACCACACTATCGATTAACTTCAATTGATCCAGACGAGCCGTCAGGATGTCGGCCAAAGAGATAGGGATAGCAGCTTCAGTGGTCTTCTTCTTCGGCCTCTGATCCTCAGGGGCGTGGTCTTCAGGAGCCCTCTTCTTTTTAGCCGGAGGCTTAAAGGTCGAGGGAGCTGGGGGAGGAGCGCTCAGACCTGCCTTTTTGGCAAGTCTTGTCAGGCTCGGTGCAGCCATCTCCCAAAGCTCGTTTGGGATATCCCTTGGTCGCTCTGCAAAAAATTAATAGACCTGAGTTAGAGAAGTCAGATATGAATAAACTCAGAGGTTAAACTTCAAAAATAAAAATGCTTACCAAGCTCGGCAAGGGGACTTCCACCCAGACCTATCCCAGAAAGAAAGTAGGGAGTCATCAGATGTTCAAACCTGATAAACAGACCATTTACCCCCTGATCTTGAAGGCCTTTCACCTTCTGGAGGTTTTGAAGACTTAGGACAAGGTCGGCCCTGGCAGACATGGTGACCTTACCCCACCTCAAGGGCATCCTCTGCTCTAGATGGGACGAGGGAACACATGGGCCAAACTCCCATGGCCCTGAGGCAAATAAGTACCGAGGCTTCCAGTTATGGTTGGAAGTCTGGGTCACCTGAAGCAACTTCTTCTTAGGCCTCCGAGCTACAAAATGGTAATAGCTCGGATGATTTTTGGTCGAGGAGGGGACGTAACAACCCACGAATACTTGAGCTGGAAGGTCTGAATGGTGGACGACCCTCCATAACACTATGGCCCCTATTACGATTATCCATGCATTAGGAGAGAGCTGTGAAGGGGCCAAATTAATGTAAGAGAGGAAGGATCTAATGATGGGGTGAATGGGCAGACGGAAACCCAACTTGAACATCTGCTCGTACAAGCAGATCTCCCCATCTCGGCCGTGATAGGCCCTCTCTTCCCTCAGAGGTCTCCTAAGTTTTATTGAGGGGCTGATAGAATACAGGTATCTGAAGTAGAGAAGGTCTACCTCAGTAATAGTACTCTCGTGCTCTACCGCCTCAGAGATGTCGACATCAGACTCAACCTCATCATCATCCAGCTCAACGTCGGTCGGAGCAGATGTTGCTGGGTTGCTCGGGAACCTCTGAGAAAACTCTTCACCGGTGACAGCCGACATAGGGATGGCGTCAATTGGTGGTGGTATGGCCACACTAGGCTCAAGGATCTCAACCTCTGAGGATGACCCTGAGGTGCTTGAGTGATTATGGGACGAGGCTCGGCCGGAGACCTCGGCCCGATCAGGCCTAGGTGTGAAGTCCATGGCCTCTTGAAAGGAGTCCACAGACATGGGGTCTGAGGTAGAAGATTCAGACTCAGATATAGGTATGGGATCAGCAGGAACCCCTGTCTGATAGAATTTCTCTGGGGGGTCGGGATATATCACCCTCAGAGGTGGTGGAAACAAGGGTCTAATGGGAAACTCTTGTGACCTACGATCCTCTTCCTGAGCTCTCTCTATTTGCCTAATCTTTTCTAAAGTCCTCTCTCTAAGAGAAGGGAACTCCTCAAGAAGCTGATATAAAGGTCTGAGCATCAGAGGACGACACTACACTTGAGGATTTTCCTAAACTCCAAAAGTTACAAACAAGAATGGATAATAAGCAAAGGAATTTAAAGATCAAACTGCTTAAACTTGGCAAGAAAAAATTGCCTGAAACTATGGTGGTGACGCCAAAAAACTAAGAAGGTCACCGGAAAGTACGAAAACAAGGGTGCTTGAAGGTAAAATGAAGGAAAAAGTGTAGAAAGCCTTACCTGAGGAGGAAATGGTAAAGAAGCGAGGAGGAAACGCGAGAGATCACCACCCAAAAGCCTTGAATCGAAATCTTTCTAGAGAGAGAATAGCAGAAACGCTGGCGACAGAAATGGAGAAGAAAGAGAGAAAGAAGGGTTCAAAACCCTTATATACTCAGGCACGACTCCCAAGGCCCATCATTACCTTGGGAGCCCCAAAGGACGGCTGACAACACACGCCTACAAAGTAAGCATGTTCTAGCATTGGACATGTGTCAGGCAGGTATTGGCTTGGAACAGACAGGCCTCGGAGGTGTAGTAATCCCCTAGCCACTTGCTCTCACATATGACTAAGGGATGGGGGGTGATTGATATGCCCCAAGTGTAACCTAAGCCAAGAGACACCAACCTCGGCCAAGAGACACCAACCTCAGCCTTGAGACACCAACCTCGGCCGACATTATGGCCGATATTGGGCATGTCTTGGACATGCGATATCACCCCTCGGCCAGACCAAGGTCGGCCCTGGCCGACACTACCATGAGCCTTTCCAAGGGACCTCATAAGGATCAACAGCACTCGTATACGGCTTGGAAGGGCAACCTCGGTCATACATAGGCCGAGCCAGCAGGAAGCCACCAGTTCAACCTCATATCAGGCCGACCCTGTCCATTATCTCGGCTGGGATTAGGCCGAGACCTCCATGGAACACCCGGACTGAGCAAATATCAAGAATCACTAACCTCGGCCTCACCAAGGCCGAGTTCATACACCAGACACGATAGCCGAGCACATGTTGACATCTTAATAAGGACACGTTGCCACAAATCAGTTGTAACAAGATTATTTCCCTCACGTGGGGAGAATATTGCATCATCATGCTCTATATGTGACAGTGACAGATGGCACTCCCACATTGGTGAGGTTACCACACACATGCTCATTACATGCATGGGGGGTATATTACACCCCCTAGGTACTATATATAGGGGTCATCCCCTACCTTGCAAAAGGATCCAGATATTCAACCCTAGCTGAAACTCTGTCTAGATACACAGTAGAGAGAGAAAGCTTGAGAGATTGTATCCATGGCCATTAGTGCCTTCATTCAGTGATATTACTCACACATACTCACAGTGGACGTAGGCCAGATTAGCTGAACCACTTATACACCGGTTCCCTCTCCTCTTATCCTCATCTCATTCTCTTACCTCGTTATATAGTTGTGCTGCCATTGTTATTCTTATATTGAGCTTGAAAACACCTTATCTGGTGGTGCTGATTCCGGCATCATTAGTAACTTACCTACGTCCATGGAGAGGTTACTCTTTTATTATAATTTTTCTTAATATTTTGGGTTACATCCCTTTGCCTTGGGTGAGGGTGTACAATTATAGGTGCATCTAAGTAGAGGTTGAGTTCTGCAAGGAACTCAATTAACATATTGAATATATGAGTCAACATCTAAATATCACTTTCGAGATTATTGGTAACTGATTTGACTATATCCGTAAGTGATCTTTTGTATTTGAAATACCCATGCGTGAATTATACTATGATTTGGGTCAGACAACACTTTGACTAATCCAGGATGGTCGACTAGTCTCATGGGCCATATTAAATGGGTCCCCGTAATTACTCCTAAAATCTTTGTGATGATAGTTAGGCCTAATAGATTTCAAACAAATCCAACGCCTAAGCCTTTGAACAATGTCAAAATCAGCATGACACATTTGTAATTTATGAAGATTGATGGGGGTACGCTTATCTTTAGGAGAAAATGAAGTGTTGAGATCTTATTGGGGAAGCGTGACTCATCATTTAGGATATTTGAAACTTGTTCATGTAAAACTTAACCATCAGTTCACTGATCCTAGTCGTCCTTGCATTCACTTTGTTTATAAGCTTCCCCTCTTGCTCTCTACTTCAAAATCAGATTTCCTCTTCTTCTGTTCTCTCTCAAAGCTTCTCCAGTACCTTTAAGCTCCAGTCTTCACTTTCTCAGTTCTTCTTATTCTTCTTCTTCTTCAAATGAGTTCATAATTGTATCTAGGTTTTCCCTTCTCCTGTCGTAATAATGGCAAGACTTGATAACAAGTCAGTTTCTGAGTTAAGAAATTTCTATAATATTCCTGACTGGGTGGACATTGAGGGTGTTCTAATTCCATGAAATGTTCGTATAATAGAATATGGTCACTGGATTCATACTTTGTTAATTCCTCAAGGGGGTTTGATATTTCTCCCCAACCCTTTGTTTTAAAGATTCTTCAAATCTTTTGACATTGCTCCTGCTTAGTGTACTCCAAATGTTTGGAAAATAGTGAACGAGGTATATAGGATAAGTGAATTATAGGAACTAACTTAGGGATCGTAGAAATTTGTTATTGTTATGTCTTCTCGTGCACCAGTGATGGAATCTTATATTTAAAGGCAAGGAGTGATGACAAAGTCCTGGTGGTGATTTTGCCTAATTCCCATAAGGACTATTGGAACCAAGGCTTCATTTCTAGGAATTGGTAGTGTCCTCCCCAATCCGAGGGTATAAGGTACCGGTAACCTCTAATACATACCTTTGGGGAGGAATATATAGGTTGATGGAACTATCTCTTTCTTAGTTTTTTTCTTGCTCATTCCTTTTGTTTGATTTTTTGATTTCATTTCTTATTATTTTACAGCTAAGGATAAGAATCAAGAACCTAACCCTCATGAGCTGAGGGTTGGTGACTTGTTGAAAGCTTGGAAGTTTAGGGAGAGTCTTTTTTATGGCAAGCATTCTCGTGCGGCGGCATATCTCCTTTAATAGAAGAACATCATTACAAGTTTTATCGCTCGACCAATGGATTCAATCCTGCATTTGGAGGTTCCAGAGGAGGAGGTTGGATCTTCAGTTCAGGAGGAAGTAGATGCCTTGAAATCCAAGCTCCTGGAATCCACTGAAGTCAACCAAGTGGGGGAGTTAATTTGAAGATAGATTGATGAACTAAGGAGGTAAATTACTCGGCTGAAGGAGCACATTCCATTAGGGTCATTGCTATGCTGGGAGGATTTTCTTCATCATCAACTGGGGCAGTTCGAGATGAAAACCAAGCTTTACAGAGGGAAGTTAATGATATGAAGGGAGATGTTCAACGAGATTATATGATCGCTACTGGACTTCAAAGAGATGTCACAAGGATGAGGCATCTATTCCGAATGGGACCTCAACAGGCCTGAGCAGATGGTTATGACCAAGGCTGGACTAACACCTCGGTAAGATCAAAGTAAGCAAAGGAACTTGCTTTTTCCTGAGGATGGCTTAGTGCCCTTAGGGATGTGAAAATGCCTAAGGAGTCTAACTTATGGTACAAGTACAAGATCGACTGTCCATCTTACCATCACAATCCCTTTTCGAGGATCGATAAGTGGATCCCAATAGATGTTATCCCTATTCGGCTTTTGGAGAATTACTTAGAAAGTGGTGGAGAAGAGTTTTTACCGCACCCAGACGATGGTCAAAGAGTGCATGTTGCAGACTACCTTGCTCGCCATCCTGGGGCATCATAAATCTCTTATTTATTTTGGGTTTTATCGTAAATGTAACTTCTCATTATAGTGAATGAAAAAAGTGTTATTTATCAATTTTTGATGTTTTGATCCTTTGCAGATGAAACATGAGTTATTGATTTGCTCATCAATATATTTATCGACCACATAATATTGATTGACCACGATGGGTCCTTTGTTGTCCAAGTGGACTAACATGTAGGTTTTATTATTTTGAGCTTCTTAGATGACTAAATAGTTTTAAAAACTACGATAGCCAAGTGTTGTTATGTGTTATAATATTCTCCCAGTCCAATATGCCTTAGTAGTATCATTCCATCTTCTTTACCTTTTAGGTTATGTCGTCACACTCCTTTAGGCCCAAGTAAGATAATGGAGAGAATGTACTTGATAGATGGGCCATCCGCCCGAGTAGGCTTTTTGCGACCAACATTGTTGGTAACTAACCTAAGTTGGCTTTATTGACTAAGTGTCCCTTGTAGGACTTTTGTTGTTGCCAGGGCAACTCGAGAGGTCTCTTGTGTTTGCAACAAAACATTTTTTTTAGACCTAGTATCTTCACTTGCATATTTTTTAGCCAATAAGTTCCATAATTCTTTAACAGTTGCACATGGCTTATAAACATCATAAAATTCAAGGAAGAGACTATTTAGAATATAAGTCCTGCACATATAATCTCTTTATTTCCAAACTGCTAGTTCTTCAGGTTTAAAAGGTTTATCAAATTCAATCAAGTCAACTACCTTAAGAGTTGTTAGGTACAAATGTAGTTTCTATTATCATCTCTTAAAATTCATTCCATCAAATGGTTCAAGTTTTCAAGAGTATTGTGCATTAGGATTTTCCATAGCAGGTTGTGGAATAACATAAATTTCACCTTCAGATTGTTGGATATAATGTATAAAGAATATACGAAAAAACCCAAAATTCGAAATAGATAAAATTAGAAGAACTTATATATCGACGTTTGTGTTTAACACGGTTCTAAAAATGAAATTGCCCGCTGGTATCATTGTTGTCATCCTCTTGAAAAAACACCTCCCAAAATTCAAGGATCTGATTCTATCACTAGAAACTATGAAGAATCTTGAAGTCTCAAAATACTCCAGTACCAAAAAACTAATAGAAAAAAGGTAGTATAAAAGAGAAAGATTTTTTCTATAATTGGAGATAGAGAGAGAGACTCAGATGGTTTTTACGTAATAGAGGACACAGAGGAATAATTTTAAAAATGTTTTAACCCACCAATCCACTTTTATCTCCACTAGTGGACATTGGATTCAAACTAAAAGACTAAGTCGAAATATTAAAACGAGTTTATCATGAGTTAAAAACAAAATAATAAATTGGTAAAAAATATGGCCACTCAAAGAGTATTAATGTTTAGTGTTTCTCCTAGGGATTGAACCCAAGACCATAACCCCTAAACCCCAAAACTTACCACTTGGCCATTTACCCCAAATCATTTATTTCATTCAAAATAAATATATATACACTATATACCCAACAATCCTCAACATGAATGAAATAAATAAATAACATAAAATACAATAAGGGGTATCATAAGAAGTCACGTAAAAGGTGAAGGTGTCATTCGACTTGAACCTTTGCTTTGTATTAATCGATTGAGTTTACCATTTGATATGAACTAATGTCTTGAACTATTTCACTGTGGTCATAAACATAGATCAATAGATCACACACATGACTCCCCAAATTCAACATCGAGTTCCCAGGGTTGTGCTATTTTTTACCATGAGCATGCCTAGGTTTCTTGAGTGCTCTAGAGAATTAGCCTTAATTCTCATAGAAAGTGGCCCCACTGCCACACTCATATAGGTGCTTCTAAGTATATTGTATCTTAAACCCCACTGAATAATAGCTATATGAAGAAATAATAGATTATATCTTATCCTCCTATCGATACAGTGGTACGACATCGTAGGAATGGTTTTAGGTAAATGTTAAGTTAGTAATTGCATAAATCACACTTATAGCTTTGTTATCACATTGAGCCAATATCTTGGGATCTCCAGTCATATGGGTTGGGCTTCCAGTATATGTGATTAGTATTTCAATAGGCTTTAGGCCCATTCCCTTCGATGTTTGATAGACTAGATCTTTAGCTAACCTTTTAGTCAATGGATCTACTTGATTTTCCTTTGACTTCACATAGTCGATTGCTATAAGTCCATCTTTTAGTAGTTTCTTCACCGTGTTGTGTTTTCTCCTGATATGACTAGACAATCCATTATAGGACTTATTATGTGTCCTTATTATTACTGCTTGACACTCATGGTGAACAGATAAGGCTATAATTCGTTTCGTCCAAAAATGAATATTTAATTGAAAATTACTTAACCATTCAGCCTCTTCTCTTGATTTATGCAATGCTATAATTTTTTATTCCATAGTGGATCACATTATGCATGTTTGTTTGGTAGATTTTCAGGATACAGTGCCTCTTACGAAGTCAAAAACATATCCACTCATAGATTTACATTCGTTATTATAAAAAATCAAATTAGCATCAGAAAATCCTTGAATCATATCAGGATATCCAACATAATGAATTTTGTGTATTTTAGATATCTCAAAACTCTAATCAAATTATCCCAATGTTCATTATTAGGATTATAAGTATATCTACTAATTCTACCTACATCATATGCAATATCAAGTTTAGTGTAGTCCAAAAGATACAGTTGACTACCGGAAACTCTAAAAATATTCTAATGATGATACACCAAGACCAAAATGTTTTTAATGACAACTAGGGTCATAAGTTGTCTTATCAAGAATACTATTAAATTGTTCAAATTTTCTAAGAGCTTTCCTTATTTAATGAGATTGGGTAAAAATAATTCCTTTAGCATTTTTAACGATTTTAATTCCAGGTATAACATCAGCGACACCCAAATCTTTCATATTAAATTGTTTATTAAGGAAACTTTTAATTTTACTAACTACATCCATATCAGTACCAAAAAGAAGCATATTATCCACATATAAGTAACCAATCACACAGGAATTATCCGTAAATTTTATACAAATACATTTGTCCGCTTCATTAATGTTAAAACCATTACAGATCACTACTTAATCAAAATTTTCATTCCATTGTTTAGGAGCTTGTTTTAGACCATAGAACTATTTTTTTATGTGTTCACATCTTTTTATCCAGGCCTTGGACTACAAAACCCTCAAGTTAATCCATATAAATTTTTTCTCCAAGATCTACATTCAAAAAAGATGTTTAACACCCATTCGATAAATTATCAGATCATGTAATGAAGTAATAGAAACTCAAAGTCTAAGAGATATAATTTTAGTAACAAGAGAGTAAGTGTCGAATACATTAATTCATTCCTTTTTCCTATAGGTTGTAGCTACCAATCTTACTTTAAATTTATCACTATAATCATCATCATTCAATTTCTTTTAAAATATCTATTCCCATCCAATAGTTTTACATCCTTTAGGAATCTCAACAAAGTCCCATGTTTGTTAGAAATAATAGAATCATATTCACTATTTATCGCTTCTTTCCAAAAGATAGATAAGGCGAGGACATGGCTTCACTAAAAGTGTTAGAGTCATTTTTCACTAAGTGTGTTAAGAATTTTGGAACAAACTAAGTAGTTGTCCTACATCTTTTACTCTTTCCTATTTTAGTTTCTTCTGAATCCGAAGATTCACTTCGAACTCTCGGTCCTATTGGAATAGAACTACGAGTTCCCTAACTTTTGACTTTAAAAGGAAATTTGTCCTCATAAAATTCAACATCTCTTTACTAAAAAATAGCTTTTTTAATTAATATACTGTTTTTTAGAATCAATTACAAGAAACCTATTTGAATTACTTTTTTAAGCATAAACTATAAAAACACAATCAATTGTCTTTTGGCCAAGTTTAGTTCTCTTAGGTACTGGAATTAAGACCTTAGTAAGCCTCCCCCCTAACATTAAGGTGTTTATAAGATGGTTTTCTATTTTTTCGCATTTCATATGGAGTTTTATCATTTCTTTAAAAGGTAATTTATTAAGAATATAATAGGCACTAAGAAATGGCTGACCCCACATATTATTACGTAGTCTCAGAATGATTAACATAAAATTTACCATATCCTTAAGGGTTGTGTTTTTCTTTTAGACACACCATTAGATTGGGGTGAGTAAGGAGGAGTAACTTGATGAATCATTCCATTTCTTTACAATATTTATAAATTTCACCAGTGTATTCCCCTCCCGTATCGGATATTAAGGTTTTAATAGATTTTTTCCATTGATTTTAAACTTTTAATTTATAGAAAATAAATTTTATGAAGCTTTCATCTTTACTCGTAAGGAGATAAATATAATATTAGCAAGAGTAATCATCAATAAAAGTATCAAATTATTTTTTTTCCACCATGCTAAAATATCCTTTTAAATTCCAAATATTCGAATGTAATAAACTTAAAACAATTGAGCTTCTTTTCACATTCATAAATGGGTTTTTAGCATATTTTGATTCAACACATATTTCACATTTAGAGTTGGTAGAAGTATCAAATTTTGTTATGTTTTTTAAAGACATTAATTTTTCAATAAATGCCTTATTTAGATGACTAAGTCTAAAATGTCGCATATCACAAGAGTCAATCAAACAAGTAGAAGAAGCCATGATTTATTAGTATCAACATTAATTACATTGATTTTGAAAAGACCCTAATGAACATAACATTACCCACAAAAGCACCTCCCTTAGTCACAACCACTTTATCACTCTCTAGAACAATTTGAAAACCATTCTTAACTGAGACAAATTTCGACACTAGATTTTTCCTAACCTCAGGGACATACAAAACATATTTATGGTAAGAACATTTCCTTAAGAAAACTTCAAAACTACGGTACCCTTCCCATCAACCTTAGACGAAGAGGAGTTTACCATGTATAGACGTTCACCCTCACTTACAGTAGTGAAGGTAGCGAAGGCACCTCTTGTGCCACAAATATGTTTGGTAGACCTATAATCATGCCACCAATCTGTTGTGCTACTCACAATTTTTTCCTTTATTACCACAGTTGAAAAGTTACCCTCCTTAGTTACATTTGCTTGAGGCTTCACATTCTTACTCTTCCTAAGCCTGTAAGCTTTAGCATAATGTTCTTGTTTTACACACACAAAGCATTGACCTATAGGTTTATATTTAAACTGAGGTTTAGAATTTTTATTCTAATCATTAGGTTTGAATTTAATGTTGGACATCGAATTCTGGTTTGAATGGTTAGGCTTAAAATGGTTCTGCTTTTAGTTACCGATGATTTCCCCTTGATAAGATTAGCCTTAGAACTGAGTTCATAATTTTTCTCCTCAAGTTCTGTATTCCTATTGTCTTCCTAAATTCTCCAACTAACTAGAAAATCTTTAAGTGTCATATCTTTTCTCTTAGGCTTAAGACTGTTTTTGTAATCTTTTCAAGAAGGTGGCAGTTTTTCAATTATAGTAGACACTTGAAACCCATCAAATATACTGTAGCCCTTGGCTAGAATTTCAAGAATAATAATCTGTAGTTCTTCACGTTGTAACACAACTAATTTTCTATCTTCTATTTTTAAATCCAAAAATTTCCCAAACATGAACTTTTAGACCTAACATCATGAGTTGCATATTTTTGTTATCCAATGAGTTCCATAACTCTTTAACAGTAGCACATGTCCAATAAACATCATACGATGCAAGCCAGTGACTATTCATAATATAATTCCTACACATATGATCCCTTTGTTTCCAAATAGCTAGTTCTTCAATTTTAGAAGATTTATCAAATTAAATCAAGTACACTACGTTTAAATTTGTTAGGTAAAAACGCAGTTTTATTTTCCATCCCTTAAAATTCTTTCCATCAAATGGTTTAGGGATTTAAAAGTATTTTGAGTGAGGATTTTCCATAGTGGGTTGTAGAAAAACAAAAACTTTACCTTTAGATTATTGGATATATTGTATGCATAATATACGAAAAAAATTCGAAATAGATAAAATTGGAAGAACTTGTCGATCAAGGTTTACCTTTAACACAAAGTCCTAATGATAACATTTCTCACTGGTATCGATGCTATCAACCTCTTAAGTAAACACCTCCCAAGATTCATCTATCAGATTCCATCACTAGCAACAATGAATAATCTTGAACTCTCAAGATACGCCATGACTAAAAAATCAATAGAAAAATGTAGTGTAAAATTAAGAGAATTTTCAGTAATGGGAGATAGGGAGAGATATTTTTCAGTTGTTTTTTGCAAATAGAGGACTCATATTTATAGAAATAATATCAAAAATGTTTTAACACACTAATCCACTCCTATCTCCACTAATGGGTAGTGGAGTCAGACTACAAGACTAAGTCAAATTATTAAAATGGTTTTAAAATGAATTAAAAATAAAATGGTAAATGGGTAAAAATCTGGACACTCAAGTGAAGCCCAAAGAGACCAAAGGCCCCAATGCCGATGGCCCAATCAAAGAGTATTATTGTTTAGGGTGCCTCCTAGGGATTGAATCCAAGACCACAAGCATTAAGCCTCTTAAACATACCACTTGGACACTTACCATAAATCATTTATTTCCTGCGAAATAAACACCCCCGCATGAATGATAAAAATATGCTATGGAGTATCATAAGAAGTCCTATTAAAGGCAAAGGTGTCATTCTACTTCAACCTTTTCTTTGTGTTCATCTATTGAGTTTACCGATTGACAATGAACTAATATCTTTAACTATTTCATCGAAGTGTAAACTTAGGTCAATAGAACACACGCGTGACTCCTAAAATTCATCATCGAGTCCCCATGGTTGTGCTCTTTTTGGCCTTGAGCATGCCTAGGATTCTTGAGCACTGAAGGGAATCAACCTTAATTCTCATAGGAAGCGACCCCACCACCACATTCATATAGGTTCTTCTATCAGGAGTGTATTGTATCTACCCCACTGGATAATAGCTACATAAAGCATTAAGAAATTTTATCTCATCCTCCCATCGATATAATGGTACTACATCATAGGAATGGGTTTTAAGTAAAACTTAAGTTAGTATCTCTACAAATCACTTATATGACGTTGTTATCCCATTGAAATCAGATCCTGGGATCTCTAGTCATACTGTTTGGGTTTCTATTGTAGGTGATTTATATATTAATAGGATTTAGGACCATTCCCCTCTATGTTTGATAAACTATCTCTATAGCTAGCCCTTTAGTCAATAGATCAACCAATTTTTCCTTTGACTTAACATAGTCAATTGCCATCTTTTATTAGTTTCTTTATTGTTTTGTGTCTTCTCCTGATATGTCAAGACTTTTTGTTGTTGGAGTTATTATGCTCTTTTGTGATCGGTGCTTGACTGTCACAGTAAATGGACATGGCTAGAACTGGTTTAGGTCACAAACGAATACCTAATAGGAAATTCCTTAACCATTTAGCCTCTTCGATTTCTTTATCCAGTTATATAAATATCTTATTTATTTGTTACCACAAGCAATAAATGACACCAACTATTGTTGTTAATTTTAATTTAATAATATTGATTTTGGGTTTTATTTTCCCTTACCCGTGGTTGTAGATTTCATGTAAAATGTTTCGTGTTCTCGTACGCTTTTGATGAGGAAGGGATCCACTAATATTTATATTCCTATTGCATCGTTGAACTTTGGTGGTGCTATGGCGAAGCCCCTACAGGAGGATAAATGGCAAAGTGATGAGGCATATGGGTATTCAGTGAATTGTAAAAGAGGGATGAAAGAGGGCATGGGGGATCGCTATTCTACGGTGGCTAATCTTTGAGGATATAATTAACAGTTTTTTTGGATTTTTAGTTGGAAAGTATTGCATAAAAGAGATTTTTGACATTTCTATTTTCTTATTTAATATCATGGTTTGTTGAATCACAATATAGATTTTTTAATGGGTTAAAGTTCCTATAATTATTTTTCGTTGATATCGAGATTTCATAAAGTTATTGGTCATATCTTGGTAATGGACATATATATGAAGATAAAATCCCAACTCTAAGTTATCTTTTGAATGTTTTGTGGTTGGTTAAAGGCACTGATAATTAGTCCAAAACCATTAATACATTTTTTATATTTTTAACTTAATTTTTTATTGAACTTATTTGCTATAAAATAATTATCAGTGCAATAAAAAAAATTATAGTACCCTTCTTTATTCGTCGTGATCAAGATCCATAAACATTTGTTTTAGTATCCATAAATTTTTCCCAACCACTTCCTCTTACTTTTCTTTTGGAGGTGTTTGATGATATATATGAGTTGTCCTTAATGCATTTTCACATTGAAGGTGAATATATCTGATGGTAATATTCATGATCCAGATGAGTCTGGAGTTGAAACTTTAGGTTAAATATCTTATGTCCATAACACTCCACATAGGCCACTAAGAATATTAGAGTGAAAGAGAGGAATGCCACACCCTCATTGGTATTTAACTTTTTTTCAAGGCTTAGTTTTATTTGGCTGCTGATCAAGTCTTCTTATATGCCTTTAGTGACGTGACTAATGTGATATTGTATATACATGAGCTATTTTTTTTATATTGCCCATTGTGATTTTCTATAATAAAAAATAGAATTATTTGGCCTTATGGTGGTAATAGAATGGATTAGAGAATAATAATATCATTTTTATTGTCTTTTGAATCTTGATGGGCGGTGATAATTAGTAAGTGGTCTAATCTGCTCTGAGTTTAATAGTTGTATTTTTTTATTTATTTTATATTGTTTTTATTCTATAATATACATAAAACCAACACATATCATATGTTTCTAACATTACTTCAACAATATCTTAATACCTTTTAATAATTACTTACTAAATACTTAAAAATTTATGAAATGGTAATCCATCAATATATCAAATTTCCCATAACTTTTAATTTATTACAAAATGGTAATATATCAATTATATTATGAAGCTTTATCATCAAAATTATACAATCGCTCACGCATCACATGGGTCTCCATGCTAGTTTTAATAATATAGAGTGTCCACTACCTTATGTTGATCTTCTTGCTCCCTTCTCATTTATTATTCATTCATAGAATTACTAAAATTACCAAAACAAGAGATTTTTCCTCTCTTTTCTCCTCCATTATTAAATAGTACATTCTTAAAACTCAAAGGCGAAGAGCCTTTGTTGGGGACAAGTTTCCAAAGCTTTCCAAGATAGTGGCAACATCGTTTGGAAGCGCTTTGTTAACTTTCATGTATTTCTCTTCTTCATGTACGATCACATCATCAACTTAAAATTATCTATCTCATGTTGGCTAATCATATAAATTACAATCGTATTGGTTTTGAATTGTATGCTTTTCATTTTAAGTATTGGGTTTTGTATGCTAAAAGGTATCCATTCGTAATCATTATGTGACACCCCGCCTAATAAAATATCGGGTGATCAGTCCTATATCAAATCAAACAGGAATCTCAAATGGTTTCATTCTCAGCATCACTGTCAAAAACCATTTAATTACTAATAACCTATTAGGCCTGGTGTCAAATTTTAAACTTTCTAATATTTTTAAACTAAAACACACAAGTAAATCTATTCACATAGGATTATAAATAGCAAATGGAATGAATAAATAAATAAATAACTGAAAACGTTCGGTAAAACAATATATACAACCATATCGAACGAGCGTAAACGCTGGAAATAAAATAAATGACATCAATGGGGCAACATGCCCAAATATTAAAACAATACCTCCTATCTAGATCACAAGGACAGAAGTGTCTAAACTATTTCCTACAAATATCCACAGTTGCGTCAGCAATGTTTGACTCGAAAGAATAGTCATTCACATGTCCCTGAGTCTGGATACCTAAAAAGTATAACAAGGGAGAAGAAAAAGAAAATATAGATATGGGTCAGAGCCTGAGTTTTAAAAACATTTATAGCAAGTGTTTGAAATACTTTAATCCTTAAAATATTATATTCTCCATATTTAAACTGGTGTCGCACTCCCATGAGATACCCCTCACCTCTCATCTAACAGTGCACACCTAATGCATGTCTTTTAAACACCCTAGTTATGCTGCCCAACCTAACTTGCGTCTCGCCCAATCATTTAACACCATATGCTATCTCAACAACCCCTGTATATATTATCCTAAGATTTTACCCGCTTATACTTATTCCGATCATAAATAACTCTCACTTATACTCGCCAACTAATCATAAAATGAAAATAGTTAACTAGGGCGCCCAACCATGTACTAAAGACCAAACATCTACCCACTTCCAACGTTGCGGCAAGCTTTGTGTGTGGGACATTTCGCAAAGCGAAATCCAAACAAGGAACCCTCTCGATACACTAATACTTAACGTTTATGGTCGTTGGGATCCGTTTGGCCCTCTGTCCATAGCATGTACCCTAAATTCCCGTCTCTCGTAATAAAAGTATACTCGTATAAATTCCAACTCTTCCCATTAACAATTTAAGTCTCATATCGTCAAGGGGATACACTAAATCCCATCAAATTATTTATATAATTATACTAAGAATAATAATCCAAAATAACCTAGGGTTTAACATCCCTCAGCTCCCGACCTTTGCTACTTTCGTGCGTGGGACGTCTCGCAAGGAGAAATCCAAGCACGGAACCCTCCCGATACACTACTACGTAGCTCTATTGGTTATTGAGATATGTCAGTCCAGGACCTAAGTCTATTACTTAATCCAAATAGAATAACTTCCACTAGTCATTACACTGTCCACATCTTAGTGTTATTTATCCGGTATATAGAAATCTCATCTTAGAAACGTATATCACATTTTTATTCCGAATTTTATATTCCTGGATGCTCTAGAAATTATCTCACAAGACATCCTTTAGCTTAATCCATGTATATATATATATATATATATATATATATATATATATATATATATAGATTTTCACATCTCATATACGTATGCATATTATACTATAAACATCAAGTATATCCATGCTTATATACCACATACTATATAAGTACAATAACCATCCCTCAGAGATAACTCAATGGATACAGTCTCTACAATGCTATCATCTTCCACGAAATTACTCACATATCATCCTGGGTACCAGTGGTCGAACTCTCACACCGAATTGATAAAAACCAAATCACAATGTACGGGAAGCGGTCATAGCTCCACATCTGAAAGTGAGATCGATTCTTACCCAAGACATCTCACCTAGAATAAAGTCACACAATTTGAATAATGGACGACTATGACCTGGGGACTATACGCTCCCTGCTCCTCAAGCTAGGGCCTCACCCACATCGCGCAACTTACCATGATAGCACTAGAGGGCTATGCTTCACATAAATATACCATTCACACATAGATATATTTATAATCATATTATATATATATACTGTCTCTACGCCTATATATATATATATCATCATTAAATTCGGCTATTCATGCCTATCTCTCATGGCATTAGATTATAATCCCAAATATAAAAATTCGTATAATTAATAAGTATTCACTCACTTGTTTGAATCCCATAAGTATTTACTCATTTATGTTAGAATCCTCGCATTCATAAATTTTCAAATATTAGCTTATCACCCCAGCTAGTATTCTAAATCCATCTTACTCACACATTCGGATTCACTCAATAATAATTAACATATATATATATTTTACGCGCATAAACATATATATAAATAACCGCCGAATAATCTCCCGAGTTCCGTTCGTCCTAAACATTCTTAAAATTAATATCCCGAATTTATTTTCATCTAACCCGAGTTAAACAATATTCCTAAATATACTTCAAAGTCCTTCACTCATCTACGGACATCCCAAATAACCCAAATTGATTTCCCAACGATTATTTCGATCTCAAACACCCTTCAGTAATAAATTCATAACTCATTCAAAAAAATCAGAAAAATACGGGGTTGGTGCCCAGGCGATCGTATCGAAAAGATCTACAACTTTTATTTTTTGACAAACTACAAAATCAGACCGGTTCGGTCCTGGGAGGGCGTACCGCTCCGGACCTAGGAAAATTCTAAGACGGGACTACCATGGCTGTTATGACTTTTCTGCTAATTTCTTCACCAAAATCACTCCTAAAAGTCATCCCAACATCATCCCAACATCATCCACCATCAATCAAATAATCTACATACTATGATATACCAAACACATCAATTAATTCATGGGATTCATTAATCTATACAAGAATTAAACCCTATCTCCATTTTTATTCGATCCTCCAAATTTCTAACCATTAACATGAATTTTAGTTTAGAGTACACATATAGTTGTTATCACATCATTTACATGAGATTCCCAAAATCCCATTTTTATTCAAGAATCCCAAACCCAAAATCCAAAGGTTTTCATCTCACCAACTTTGATACGAAAAATAAACACACTAAATGATTAAAGCAAGATAAACACTTGTCTGGTTGGATAAATCCGACGACCTCGTGTCGAGAATCCGCCAGAGTTGGCCCGAGCTCCTCTCTTCTTCTTTCTTTTCTCTCTTTCCTTTCTCTCTCTCCCGCCTTATAATGAGAGAAATTAGGTTTTATCCCTTATTAAATCCAAAATAGACTCGTGTACACAATTGTGAGTCCCTATTAGTCCAAAAAATCCTCGAAACCCAACCACTACCCCCGGGTACTCTATCCTGACTGTCTCGGCCCTTCCAAGACCAACCGTGCACTCAAAATTCCCATATGAGTCACGTATAAAAAAATTACTTTTTAATTCTAATACAACTCCGCCCTTATTTTCCGAATAAAATATTACTCCTTGTTGCTTTGCCCAACCACAACCTGATATAAACCTGTATGTAAATATAGAACACATCAATAATAATCCAACATTTTAAATTATCAAATTAATAAATTACACTCACTTATGTAATTTAAATATCCATAAAAGTATGGGGTATTACACATTATTCATCTGTAACCATTCATAGAATGGGAGTGAAGATTCTTTTTAATAATGGGAATAAATACTTGAGGGTAAATTTTTTTAATACATCTGAAACACCTATGGTTACTGATTATTTTGAAATTTTTTGTATGAATATACATTGTCCTTATTTCAGAGTAATTACGATCACAAGGGTGCAAAACCCTTAGGGTTTCTACCAGGTAGTGTGGACATACAAGACCTAATCATGAATCAAATTTCATATTAATCATACCTTCTCTTACACAGTGAAGATGACCCCTCTGGCAAAGCGACAATGTTCTCTTTATCGGAGTTTTCGATTAAGGTTGCATTTGATCGTTGTCAACATATGTATGAAGAAGATTGATGTTTAATAACTTTATTCTTAAAGATTATATACAAACTTATATTTGACTCGAACAACAAACCCTTCACTATGAGTGCGTAATCACACACCACTATGCTATTCGCCCACCGTTTTTGAGTTCCTCTTCCTCACTAACATACTTACACTAATTTCTGGATATTTTAATCTTTGAAGAATTGGATGAACACTATTGGACTTTTGTATTACATAAAATGTACTCGTCTGTATGCTAGGATATTGTGTAAATATTGATTCTCTTGTATCATGGTTTGTCAATTTTTTCGAAGCATAAATTATCAAATTTTCAAATTACCTGTTCTTGATTCAGTAATGTAATTTTGTAATCCCACTTTGAAAAATACAATCTAATTCTATTACATCCCAAATGAAACCAAGGATTGTTGGTTACATACATTTCTTCCTAATATGGATCCGTTTTACCTAAAATCATGTCTCCAAATTGTTTATCTTTATGAGAGTTTGTATAGCTCCTCAAATCTTATAATAAAATATAAACTATTAATCTGTCTTTTATGAGAAGATGAAATATGTTATATTTAAAAATTTTGCGGATTATATGTGTATTTGATATCCTTCTTCTTCTTCTTCTTCTTCTTCTTCTTCTTCTTCTTCTTCTTCTTCTTCTTCTTCTTCTTCTTCTTCTTCTTCTTCTTCTACTACTACTACTACTACTATAGGTGTGATTGTACAAAAAAAAAATAAACAGTCACTTTATATTATTACTTATTGCAATTGGGTAGGTAAATCATAAAAAATGGTGTGTAATAGTTTGATTCGACTATTATTAATTTCACATATTTGAAACCCGTTTACGTTTAGGTTGAATGCACATTAGAGTTTCTGGGAGAAAAACTGAATAACCATGTGACCTACTCTTTCAATATTTCCTCCTTTCATTAGTAAATGTTGTTGCAGCAGTAACTATGTAAATTCAGAATTTAAAAAAGGAACGAAATTACCCAGCGTGGAGAAAATAAATCCGAGGCAGAAAATATAAGAATCCAACATGGCCGAGTCGTGGATAATGCTGCTCTCTTAAAGGTGTTTTGCAGCTCTGCCCAAATTGTGCCGATAGTCTCAATTGCCTCGTCACCCCCAGGATAAAACAACCTCTAAAAATACGAATTGGTAGCACAATCCAAATTCGTTCAATCAACACCCATTATGTAATCTATATTGCTCGATTCTGTGTAGTATAATTAATCTGAGGGAGAAAGTTAATTATTTCTGTACGATAATAATTATTCAGGGGTGATGAGTAATTATCACCGTGCGTAGAAGAATTTTCACAAAGAAAATAAAACAAGGTAAGTAATTTTTTTTTCCAGAAGGAACTATAAAAAAACGAATATGGAAGCCTCTATTTAACAAAAAAATTCTGAACGTTGGAAGTGCTTAGTGGGGAAGAATTTTTGAAAAATGTGTTTAAGTGGAAGATTTTTCAACAGTTAATAAATCACGTTTTTATTTTTTTCGGAATTAATTACCGTTAAAAAATTAATTTTTAAAGCCCCAAAATCGTCAATTTATTTGTCCAAAAAATTATTTCTTAATGAGCTTAAGACCAGGACCCAGGAACCGGACCAGGACACAGGAACAGGCCGGGCCGGATGGATGATGGCAGCGGTGCGTACGTGTGTGACTTGCCCTATAAGTCCCCCACCCATACACACAAAACTTCTAATGCCCAAAGGGATTGCCCATTAGTCCCATAAAAATTGTAAATATACCACACCAAAACTTACCTCCTTACCGATGTGGGACTAACCAAAATAAGTTGTTGCCAAAACAAGAGTTGTTAGGCATCTACACGTTTTACATAGTCAAACACTAAAGTTGTCTTTTTTCAAGGTTTTGCATTACAGCTTTAAAGATGTTCCAACAATGCCCACCTTGCAAAATTTGAAAACATTTTATCGAGCAATAATTCATAGAATTTTGCATAAGAAAAGATGTCTTTCGACTTGAATCTTTACGTAGTGAAGCTGATTCAAAATATACTAGAGTAACCGTAGTTTTGAACTCTATCTCTTACAACATCCCACACAGAACCCTACTTGGGAGTAGTTATAATAGTCAAGACGTTACGACCATGTGCTTCTATCCCAGTATAATGAACGCTTTAGGAATTTGCCCAAAATATCCATAGGAAGCGGCAACACTTCCACATTAACATAGGTGAGTCTATCAAGGATACTCCTGTAGCTAGGTACCCCACTCAAAATAGAGTTGTAGTTCTCATTAAGAGTTGTAAAAACTCATCCTTTACTCACTTAGGGATATCATGCTCCATAGGGATGGACTCAGAGTAAAACCTCATTCTATATTAATTAATAATATCATGATTCAACCCATATCACTTGTGACTTGTTATTACCATTTGAACATATTTCTTAGGATCTTCAGTATATATGTTGGGTTACCATAAAAAATAACTCATGTATCCAAGGGCTTTAGTCCTATCCCTTTCGAGGTGTTCCACACCTTCTCCATAGTTATTCCTTTCGTCAAAGTATCAGCTAAGTTCTGTTCAGACCGTATATGATCCACCCTCACAGCACCCGTAGAAATAAATTCTCTAACAGTGCTATGTTTACGGCATATTTGTCGTCTCTTACCGTTATAATAACGATTATCTACTTTTGCAATAGCCGAGGTACTATCACAATGAATTAAAATGGCTGGTATTGGTCTTTCCCATAATGGGATATCTGAGAGGAGGTTTCTTAACCAACCTACCTCTTCAACAACATTAGCTAATGATATCATCTCAGACTCCATAGTGGATTGAGCTAAAATAGTTTGTTTCTTAGATTTCCAATAAACTGCACCACCAGCGATGCTAAATATATATCCACTGGTAGCCTTAGAATCATTAGATATGGCCTTAGAATCATTAGATAGGGTGTTCCAATCAACATAACTAAATCCTTCAAGAACAACGCGATGCTTATTATAGTATAATTCGAGGTTCAACGTCCTTTTAAGGTACCACATGACCCTGTCAATAGCAGGCCAATGCTCCATACTAGGTCTACTGGTATATCTACATAATACTCCCACATCATAAGCTATGTCAAGTCTAGTGCAATCTGTAGCATAACATAAGCTACCAATGATGCTTGCATAAGCATTTGTAACAACCCGTCCTTTTGGAGACCATTAAATTCCATAATTGGATATAAATTGGAATTTGGGGAATTTTCCTAAATAGTAAATTTTGGGATTTTCGAGGATTGAATGATTTTTTATGGATGCTGTAATTATTTTTGGGACTATATAGGTCGAAATATTTTAATTATATGTCGTCGTTGAGTAAAGCGACACGAGGTAAGATTTTTAATTGGAAAACTCGCATTTAATTATTTTGGGTTGGAATAGTGATTTGCGGTCAAGTACCCCGGATGGGAATTTCGACTGCGCCATAATTCTCGGAATGTCCGAGATAGTCGGAAAAGAGTGTCCGATTGTCGAAAATGAGTTTCGGGTAATTTTAGAGGTAAAAGTAAGTCGTATTTGGGTAAACGAGTCGTTTTTGGGTTTTAAGGGTTTAAAACCCTTTTTCTCCTTATAAAAGGAGGAAGAGAGGGAAAGAAAAGAAAAAGAAATAAAGAAAAGAGAGAGAAGAGAGAGAGGAAGAATAAAAGAGGAGGAAAAGGGAGATCTCGGGCAAACTCCGCCGGATTCGACTCGAGGTCGTCGGATTTTATCCACGAGGCAAGTGTTTACTTGCTTTATTTCATTTTGTGCAATCCTCTCATATCACTTTTGGTATAAACATGATTTTAGGGTTAGAACCCTTAAAATAAATTGGGTAAAAGTTGATTATGAGTTTACACATTGATGTAGTGTAAACTCTTAATGATTTTTAGTATCAAAACTACGTTAATGGAGTATAAAATGGGTTGAAATGCTAAGTTGGGGTTTTTATGGTTTTAGGGTTTAAAACTAAGAGAAATGATTTAATACCCCAAAATAATTGATGTGTTAGTTGTAAAACATAGATTAGATGTTAATTGAGTTGTTGGGTGAGGTTAGAACCAACAAAAATGGAGAAACATGGAGTTTTGGATTTTGGTAGGGACAATGAATAGTAACCCGTAATCTTGTGGGGTTATTTTGACTAGGAAAAATATTGATTTAGCTTTTGGCCAAAACACGAAAGTTGTAAATCTTTTTGATACGGTCGCGTGGGCGCCGACCGCGTATTTTTTTGATTTTTCTACGATTTGATATGATTTTTACAAGATGATAGCTCCCGGTTGAAAGTACCAACTCGGATATCAAATCGGGAATTGGAAAAATAAAGGCTAGAAATTATTGTGTAGATGTTTGGGATGATTTTTGGTGTAGAGTAGAAACCATGAAAATGAATTTGGATTGGTTTTTGGGTATTTTGGAGTTTGAGAAATCGCCCAAACTGTGACCCTCGAACAGGCCGAATCGATTAGGGTACAGGCCGAATCGATTCGCCTAAGGGGAATTGGGTTTCTGCAATGGGCCGAATCGATTCGGGTACAGACCGAATCAATTCGCCATTTATAGACTTGTTTGCAGAATACTTTCCGAATCGATTCGGATTGGGAACCGAATCGATTCGCCCATCCGAATCGATTCGCTAAAGGGGCGAATCGATTCGCTTAGGCCAGAATTTCTAGTTTTCTCCCTTTAAGAGTATGGGGAGTTGAATTACCATTTGGGATTTTTATGGGGATTCCTAAATAAGGGTTTTGAGAATAAATAAACCTTTAAGAGATGATTGAGGTAATTAGTATTGAACAAAGTAAGGAAATACTTTGGGTTTAGTATCATGCTTATATGAAAGCATGATTATGATTCCTCGAGGGAATCTTTGGGATTAATGGTCATCGCTATATATAGTTGGCAAATATGGCCATTTATGTATATTCAAGGATGAATATAGGGCATATGTATATACTATGTGATTAAAGTATATATATGATATGATGAAAATGATTTTGAAAATAATATATAAATATTTTCAAAATGGAAAGACAAATGATTTTCATAAATAATAAAAATGAGGATACACACCTCTCTAAATCGCTATCATAAGGGAAGTTGCGTTCGTATGGTGAAGCCCCCTGGCTAATGATGCAGGGTGGATATAGTCCTATAGGCCATGTGAGCGTTTGTTGTTATATTTTCTGCGCTGGTTAGGAGATTCCGGGTGTGGTCTTGACTATCCCGCAGGCACATGGTCGCTTCCCGACATCTTTCGATATAGGATCCCAGGTTGTCTTGGAGGCCCTGGAAGATGATAGCCATTTAGGGGCGCGCACAGTGGAGAAATCTGGACGGGCGGTCTTAGAACGCGTTTATTAAAGCAGTTCATAATAATGGATTTGCTTTAATTACATTTTCTGGATATAGGAAGGGAAATGGGTTATATTATTTGGCTTCGGTAACACTTCCCGGATGGAAGAAGGGATGTGGAAGCATATGTCATGATCAAAGCATTTTTATGATAATGAAAATGTCTTTGAATACATTTCCTGAGTATAAAAAGGGAAATGGGATAATTGATAAAGGAAAAGCATTTTTATGTTAATAAAATTGGCTTTCAAAAAGTATATGATTTGTTAAAGCAATTCATGATAATGAATTGGCTTCTATAAATACATTTCCTGGATATGAGAAGGGAAATGGAATTTTTGAAATGAAAAGGATAAGTATTTATAAATACTATATGTATCAAGTAATCCTCAGTCCGGGAGATATTATCCGGACGTATATTGTAGATGTACGTATATGTATAAATCGAGTGCCGAGGGTCTAATGGATCCCGACGATCGACCGTGCTGCATAGTAGTGTATCGGGGGGGTTCCTTGTTTGGATTTTGCTTCGCGAGACACCCCACGCACGAACATGGCATAGCGTCGAGATTAGAGTGAAGTTTAGCCCTTAGTACACATGTTTGACTATCGAGGTTAGATAGTGGTTGGGTATTAGACTAGTTTAGCAGGGTAGCTTGACTAGGATGTTTATAGGGATGCGCTAGGTGTGCACTGTTAGAGGAGAGGTGAGGGGTATCTCATGAGAGTGCGATACCAATTTAAATATGAGATAAAAACTATTTTTCTAAAAATAAAGCATTTATGCACTTGCAAAATATTTTCTAAACATTCGGGCTCTGACCCGTTTGTCTACTCTCCTTTCTTTCTCTATACTGTATATATATAGGTGTCCAGACACAGGGACGCCTGGATGAAAATTCTTTCGAGTCAGACGTCAGCTGCAGCAGCTGTGGATGCGTGCAGGTTTTGATAGCCGCTTCCATCCTTGTACTCTAGATAGGAGGTACTGTATAAACATTCGAGCCAATGGCTCAATTGCATTTATTTATTCTTTCAGTACAGCATTCGATATGGTTGTATATTTGAACCGAGTGTTCGGTTATTTTAATTTATTTCAGTTTCATTTACGCATATAATTATGGATGTTTTAATTTGATCGTAAAAAGAGTAGTTAAGTAAAAGTTTTTTAACGCTCACCTAATAGGATATTAGTAATTAAATGGACTTTCGACATTGATGCTAAGAATGATCCATATGAGACTCCTGTTTTAATTTAATATTGGAGTGATCGCCCGGTATCTTATTAGGCGGGGTGTTACAGCATTTTAGTTTACACTATCGCTAGTGTTCTTAAATAACTTTACACTAGGATAAAATGGAGTACTAGCAGGTTTACAGTATAAGTAATTGTATTTCTTTAGAACTTCCTCAATATAATGAGATTGATCCAAATAAAATCCCTTTTTGACCTAGTAATATTAATTCCCAATATTACACTAGCTTCACCCAAATCCTTCATATCAAAATTGGTACACAATAATGATTTAATATTTTCTACGGCATGAATATTTGAACCAAATATAAGCAGGTCATCAATACAAAGACATATGATAATGCAAATGTTATCTACATATTTATAATAAATGAATTGGTCACTTCCATTAATTTTAAATCCAATATAGATGACTAAGCTATCAAATTTACCAGGCCATTGTTTAGGTGCCTGTTTGAGTCCACAAAGAGATTTATCTAATTTACATACTTTGTTTTCTTAATCGTGCACAATAAAACCTTCAGGTTGATCCATATAAATATATTCTTCTAATTCTCCATTTAAAAATGCAGTTTTAACATCCATTTGGTGTACAATTAAATTATTTAGGGAAGCTATGACAAATAGTACACGTGTAGATGTTATTCTAGTCACGGGTGAAAATGTATCAAATAAGTCTACGGTTTCTCTTTGTCTAAAACATTTAGAAACAAGGCGTGCCTTATATTTTTCAACGGTGCCATCAGGTTTTAATTTCTTTTTAAGAAACCATATACACCCAATTGTTTTACACCCAGGAGGAAGGTCCCAAATTTTATTTGTTTCCAAAGAATCCATTTCATCATTAATAGCCTCTTGCCATAAATCGGCATCTAAAGACGATAAAGCTTATTGAATAGTGTTAGGATCCTCCTCAAAAGTGTAAGCATAAAAGTCGGAGGCAAAATCTTTTTCAACACGGGCGCTTTTACTTTTTCGAAGTTCTAAAACGGATTCATTATTTTCTTTATTTTTATTTAAAGAAATATTAGTGGATGTCGCACCCCCACTATTTCTCAATTTAAAAGGAATTTTTTCTTCATAAAAATTGACATCATTTGATTCAATTATTGCTTGATTTTTCAAGTCATAAAATCGGTATGCTTTGCTATTAATAGCATAGCCTATAAAAACGCACTCATAAGCTCTACTAGACAATTTAGACTTTTTAAGGTCGGGTATATATACATAGGCTAAGCACCCCCGCGTTCTAAAGTATGACACGTTGGGCTTAATATTTTTTCAAATTTCATAAGGAGATATTTTCGTTTTAGTCTTAGGAATTCTATTAAGTACGTGACACATAGCCAAAATAATTTCACCCCACTAATGTGAGGCATGCCCCAAATTTAGTAAAATAGCAACAACTAATTCAGTTAATGTCGTATTTTTTCTTTCGGATTTACCGTTCATTTCAGGTGAATAAGGAGCAGTTTTTTTTGTGAATAGTACCGTGGGTTTTATAAAATTCAATAACGGGTGTAGACTCATATTCGGTGCCTCTATCACTATGTAACCTTCTAATTTTCCGATTGAATTGATTTTCAATTTCATTTAGGAAAATTTTAAACATGTCAAACGCTTCACTTTTATTTTTCATTAAATACACAAATGAATAATCAGAACAATCATCAATAAAAGTTATAAAATAATGTTTTCCATTTCTGGTGGTGACACCATTCAATTCACAAATATCCAAATGAATTAAATTAAGTGGTTCATATTCTCTAAAAACATATTTATCTGGTGTCTTAGTCATTTTTGCTTGACTACACCATTCACATTTTTGAAATCACTTAAAGATAATTATGGAATTAATCCTAAAGTGCTCATATTTTTAATAAGTCGTTTATTAACATGACAAAATCTAGCATGTCAAATATTAAATGAACAAGCAATATAAGCATAAGGAGAAATTTTATTGATGCTATCCCATCAGTGGCATAACCCTTGCCTACAAAAATTCTATTTTTGGTCAAAGTAAATAAATCAGCACCAATAGTTTGAGTAAAACCAGATTTCTTGAGAAGATAATCCCAAACCAAATTTTTTCTTTTCTTAGGCGTGTGAAAAACATCTTTAGGGATCACAGTTTTTCGAAAGTGAACTTTAATTCCATATTTCCAATACCAACAACCTCAGTGAAGTGAGAATGATCCAACAACACCTTCTTATTTACAGTCTTAAAATAATTTTTAAAAAGAGTATGGTCATAACAGATATGGCGGGAAGCGCCAGTATCAACCAACCACCCTTCGGTACTGCTAACCATATTGATTTCAGAAATCATAGCACATAGGTCATCTTCGGTCAAATTCGCTTGTGCGTGTGGCACATTGCGACATTTGCGAGCCATATGGCCAGACTTACCTCACTTGAAATAGAGAAAGTATCCCAAGTTGCTAGACTATCCATTTCGAGGGTTCTTATTCTTATTCTAAGTATGAGTCTAATTTTTAAAATTATAGTTGTGGCTCTTTTTCTGAAATTTCATATTTTCCCCGTTTGCCTTTAAAACAACTGTAGTGTGGTTCTTTTTCTGATTTTTGTTGTTAGATACAATGAGAATTTCATCCTTGTAGTCCTGTTTTCAGGATTCCTCCTTAATTCTTAATTTAGTAATGAGTGACTCTAGTGAAAATCCTTTAGACTTATGCCTCAAAATATTTTTGAACTCTTTGAACAGTGGATGCAATTTATCAATAATTACTGCCACCTGAAATTGCTCATCTAAAGCCATGCCCTGGAAAATATTTTCATGGGCAATCATTTATAAATCATGGGTTTGAGCAACAACAGATTTATCATCCGTCATTTGAAATTTCGAATAACGGCTGACGGCATATTTTTTAGCACATGCCTCCTCCGTGTCATATTTTTTAAAAGAGCATCCCAAACATCTTTTGCAGTTTTATAATTGGCATAATAGTTATTAAGTTCATCACGTAGAGCATTCAAAATATAGTTCTTGCACAAAAAATTATTGTCCTCCCAATTTCGAATGGTTTTATTTTCCTCAACAGTTGGTGGATTATTCACAACGGGTTTGTCAAATTAAACACAAGATGCAACCTTTTTCGTAGTTAAATAAAATAGCAGGTTTTTGTTCCAACGTTTAAAATATTGGCCTTTATATTTGAAAGGCTTGTTAAGGTTTGCTGAGTTAATTTTGTCCATGGCATAATTGCACACACCTTAAAATTATTGTTGCAGCAGTAACTATGTAAGTGCAGAAATTAAAAAAGGAACGAAATTACCCAACTTGGAGCTAATAAATCCGAGGCAGAAAATATAAGAAATCCAACACGGTTGAGTCGCGAACAATGTCGCTCTCTTTAAGGTGTTTCGTGGCTCTGGCCAAATTGTGCCGACAGTCTCAATTGCCTCGTCACCCCCGGATAAAACAACCTCTAAAAATACGAATTGGTAGCTATCACTGTGTGTAGAAGAATTTTCGCAAGGAAAACAAAATTGGGTAAGGAATTTTTCAGAAGGAACTGTCAAAAAATCAAAATGGAAGCCTCTATTTAACAAAAAAATTCTGAACGTTGGAAGTGGTTAAGTGGGGAAGAATTTCGAAAAAAGTGTTTAAGTGGAAGACTTTTTCAATACTTAATAAATCACGTTTTTATTTTTTTCGGAATTGATTACCATTAAAAAAATAAATTTTAAAGCCCCAAAAACGTCAATTTATTTGTCCAAAAAATTATTTCTTAATAATCCCAAGACCAAGACCCTAAACCGGACCCGTACCCGGACACGGGCACGGGCCAGAAGCATAGTGGTGGCGGCGCGTACGTGTGACTTGGTCCAATAAGTCTCCCACCCATACACACAAAACATCTAATACCCAAAGGGCTTGCCCATTAGTCCCATAAAAATTGTAAATATACCAAATCAAAACTCACCTCCTTACCGATGTGGGACTAACCAAAATAAGTTGTTTCCAAAACAAGAGTTCTTAGGCATCTACATGCTTTTCAAAGTCAAAAGCTAAAGTTGTCTTTTTTTTCAAGGTTTTGCATTACATCTTTAAAGTTGTTCCAACAGTATCTTATGTCTCTTAGTTTTAATAGTTTTATATAATTCCTTTGGATGATAGTTACCATTTTTTTGTGTTCAATATGATAAAATAATAGCAGTTGTTAATCTCTTTATATATGTGTGTACTCTATATTTTAGAAAAAACAATGTAGACTACATAAAATCTTACAAAATGCTGCGTAAGGCTGCAAACTAGTTTAAAATACAAACGAAAGGTTTTATACATGCATGATTTTGCAACCTAGTTATTACAATAGTTTTCAAGTTATAGAATAATCCATTTTGATAAAACCCTAGTTGGATAATATGATGTTAGACATGACCACAATTTTTGCAAATAATTAGATATCACAAAAATTTCATGATTTTTTTAAATTTGCATGGGAAAAGTGTCGATTTGCATTCGATATTGTAGTTTTCCACGAAACATGTGACTATAGTAGTTGGTTTTCATGAAATAAATATCAATTTTCTTTAAATAGATGTTGATTTGCATGACATTGTTGTTATGTTTAATTATTTGCAATAATTGAAATTAAGTCAAATGTTATATTATCAAACTGGGATTTTGTTAATACGACCCTTAAAAAATTTAAGAGAAACACAACCAATACATAGGGTTCGGATAATATTTTATTTAAAAGAAACATACATAACAAATATAATCCTAAAACTAAACTTGATTAATCATCTAATAGTCACAATAGTTCATGTAAATGCAGTGACTACCAAAATTATTTACAACATCTCATAACGAAAAGGCAAAATAAAGACAAACTTTTTAATTATATATATATATATGTGTGTGTGTGTGTGTGTGTGTGTGTGTGTGTGTGTGTGTGTGTGTATATCCTACAAAGGTCTTACATGCATTAAGTCCCATAACAAATGTTTTTAAAACAAGACTTTCCCAAATGTTTATATGTTTTTTTTATTAGTTCTTTTTCAAATTACTAAGCCAAAACATGGGGATGTCATGATATTAAGTTTTAAATACCCAAAACCTTCCATTCAGACAACGTTTTCCTATATAAATCAGTTATGGGTGAAAATAACATATTTGATGACCAATTCTAGAAATACCATATATGATTATAACGAGATAAAAAAGTAACAAAATAAAGAAGAATGTGTTGATGGGAAATCATCAAAAAGTATCAATTATCATTACCGAACAGTCATATTAACTCATTAAGCCACCAACTTAAAATGCATAAATTATGTAGCAGTGTTGTATTTAAATACATAAACATATTACCTTTGTGGAAAAGATGCCTTCATTTGATTATGTGTCCACATTTAAAAAAAAGGAGTTTCACGTAAACCATTATCCCACCCTTATTTTGGAAAACCTTCATTTCATCCCATAAATTTTAATCATATATGTACAACTCACCCACTATGTGGGGTGAGTTTCTTAATTGACTGTCAAATAAATCTTGGGTCAATATTAAAATTTTGTCATTTTCTCATACATTCTAAGAAAAATTTAAATCATCTAACTGGTTTCATTTTAAATTATATATTGTTCAAAAAAGTTCATTTCTTAAATTTGATATCACCATGAATCCTAAAATATATCCATTTTATATATAATATAGTTGACTATATTCCATATCAACGCATTTAAGTAATATACTAAATCAAGCCCAAAATCTTGATGCACATACATGCTTATGTGTGAGATAGTCTTTTTTTCAATTACCTCTAGACAGTAGGATTTGAAGATTACGCGACTTCTCAAAATTCATGACTTCCATTCCTGATCTAATGAAGCATTTCTTTTTGCTAATTATCTCATTTGTTTAATCATTTGTCTATGCACAGCCTCACGATTTTAAAAATGAATATTTCTTTTGGAGAAAGTGATTTAAAAGACTCCTTAGAGTTGTGTATGTTTTTCAAAGAGGGTTATGGTCCGAGTTTTGATTTTAAAAGGCATGTTTTAATTTTTTTTATATGTTTTAGCCTCATTGCCATTCGCATGGAAAATAATTAGCCCCGTATGCATAATAGCATGGTTTGTTGGTCAAACCATTTGCACGAATTTAATTTGCCTCTGTGCTAGAAATATGTGACTTTTTGACCTGTGTGCACAACGAAGGAGATTTTGAAAATCTTACTATAAATATACTTTGTTCCCTCCAAAAATTTGAACACTTCTTCCTTATTTCAAAAGACTTTTAATCAGAGGAATTTTTTCTTTTGAGAGATTTACTTTGCCTCTGCATTTTGCAATTTGAGTGTTTGAATTGTTGTTGGTAATAATTACAAATTTGGACCTAGATCTACTTTTTAGAGATGTTTTGAGAGGATAATTCAATTATTAGCCATTGTTTACATCTGATTCAAGTTTATTCCAAATTATCTATACCCGTTTGAGCTAGCTTACAATTCAAGCATGGTGTGGGACTTGGATAAAGAATGTGATGTTCATGTTCAACCAATATAGATTTGATTGAACTTCTTATTAGAATGGGGGAAGTCTCAATGTTTATAGGTAATTTATTGTGAGAGAACAAGAGAGAATTATCTTCTTGTGCTGTATAAAGGAACTTTTGAAGTCTAATAAGAAACTAGGACACACCAAGGCTTTTAACCCATGGGTTGGTGTTTTCTCGTAAAATTGGTGTTGTGCGATAGATTTGTGGTTTGATTGGTTTATTATGCTTGTTTGAATGTTATTTAAAATATATCAAATTTCTAAACATTAAATGACTTAGTTCTAGGTTGTTAATTGATATGTAATTTTTAAACTGGGGAAAATTGATTGAAAACTATTCATCACCTCTAGGTTTGCATCTAGTATACATGATTTTACACCCTCATTTGGTATGATAGCACATTTGTTCATTTTTAGGATTACATCTTGAGTTCTTCCTTAAATTGTAATTGTGTTTGCTCTTTTGCTTGTTTATATTGATATTTAAGTTTTTTTTTGCTTTAGGAGTAAGTTTTAAGAATATGCATTCATCATCATGTTCATCATTACCTAACAACTCATCTCAATCATATAATGAGTCTGGTTATGAAATTGTACATGATGAAAATGAAATGAGTGGTGATGAAGGGATGAATGGCATAAAATATAAATATAGTAAGTTGTTAAGCAATTAAATGAAATTGCAGAAGTCAAACACTAGAAAGAGGAACAAAATAAAAAATTTTGAAGAAGAAATTTATTTGTCAAATTAAAAAGACGAAATGATTTTTCAGCTCAAACTTGAGGCAAAATGTGTGAATGAACCAAACTCTTCTGTATGAATTAAAAAGTCTGATCCACTTGAAATGTATTAAAAACTTAAGAAAGAGTGTGCGATCTTTGAAATAAAAGAATAATAATTTCAAAAAAGGTTTAACTTTTAAAAATGATTTGTCTAATGCTATGAAAGTCAAATTTTTTTTATAGGATAGTTTCGAGAAAATGAACAAACTACTATTTGATAAGTCTATGATACAAAATGAGAAGAAAGGCCCTTGTTTTTACTCGTTAAATGATTATTAAAATATATATAGTACTTTGTGGATGAGAATATATATTCTGTTGAACAAGAGAGTTCCATTCAAGTTAAGGAAATAAATATTTCTTTAAACATTGTAAAAGAACAACAATTTTAAAAGAATGTCTTATCCAATAGAAATGCGAAAGTACATGTTGTTTTGGCTAAAAAATATGTTCTAGTCGAAAACTCTATTTTTGTTCCAAGTCCTCCTGGCACTTTTGATTTGAATAAATTAAAATTAAATATATATGTGTTTTTCGAGGTAACATGTATACCATCACACTGATATATAGAAAACACATTTTTTGAGGTAACATATTTTTCGAGAAAGTTTGTTCGAATGAAAATAAGACCTAATTCAAATGAAACTACAAAGAACATCTAATCCCGTTCGAACTAGCTTTGAATGAGCTTCAAACGATAGTGGCTCTGTAAACAGATCAATCTTATTTCATGTTCGTTTGAATGAACCTCCATTCTGGTCTCTAATGTCCTTCCAACAACCTTAAAAAAAAATCTCTTAAAATTAACTCTAAATTTTTTTATAAAAACAAACACCTAAAAATGAAAATTTCAAGGATCAAAATTCATATGGATTCATACCAGAGAGATCCTAAAAAATACAAAGATGCTTCATGAAATAAAACATGACACAATATGTAATGTCATAGGATTGAAAGGTCAACAACTCAAAGCCTAATCTACAACTCAAAATGTTTTGATCAAATTGAGCCAATACTTATAAATTGACTCAATTGGAAATTTGTCTTTAAAACTCTCCCCCTTTATTTATTTCGGGGCAAATAAAAACAAAAATTCTTGTGGGCCACCGATATCTCTACAATAATCTATCCTCAACCCCAAAAGGAAAAGGTACAAATGCTCTACAGACACGTACTATGATTAGCTTTGCATGCTTCAAAAATTTGGCGGATGTTATAACTTGCACACTTAAACACCCCTTCAAATACAACTTGGATATATGATAATAGACACATGTATAAGAATAAGCTCCCTCTATGTTTACAAGCCCTACCTAGGTAAGACATCTCCCCTTAAGATAAAGGTCTCCTAAAACTAAAGTGAAAGATACCATTTCTCCCATTTTTTGTATAGGATTAGACAAATAAAGATTACATAAATCTATTTTCCCCCCATAAAACATTTATCCCCCTAAATGTGAGAACATGTGATACTATGAGAAATTAAAGAAGACGGAATAATAACATGCAATGGTGTAAAGTGCAACAAAATACAACATCGCAACACAAGCATAAATAATCCAAACAATGATCAATTAATACCAACGTCGTTGTCTAAAATTGGTATATAAACTTATGGGACTTAGCTATAATATGCTAATAATAAACAATAACAAATAAAAAAATTATCACTACTGACATGATAATTTGGGATGAATAGAGAGAGACGAGAGATACAGAAAGAAACCAAGGGTTTACGTGATTCGGCTCAATGTGGTGCCTACGTCCATATGTGTAGTGTTGATTGCATGTATCTCAATAGGCCATAGACATGAAAGTAATGATTACAAGATCTCAAAGTTTTCTACAGGGTCTTGAATATGGCCTCTCAGTAGAATAATTTTGGATCCCTCATTCTGTAGGATTGGGTGGCATTTATAGGTAGTTAATAGGAAAATGGATAGTAGTAGGATATGTGGAGTGTCTTTATAGGTTAGGCAATTACACCTTTTACATAAATATAGAAGGGTATCCAGAGAGTTTTTACCCACGCATAGAGAAAGGTCTTTTAATATTCGCCACTTGTGAACATGGTGTGAGTTATGATAACATCAACTTATCCCCTTATATTCATTCACGTGTGCAGGCTGGTGAAAGGCTGGCTTGGATGGTGTTAGTTAAGCTCATTAACTAACATTGTGTTAACAATTCTTAATACATGCAAGGATATAGATGGCTGAACACCTTGAGACCCGAGTCAACCTCACTGTCAATGGCAAAACAAATTTTGTTCATTCCAACCTCACTCTCTACCCTTAATGGGTACATACATCCTACTCTGAGTGTTTAAGAAGATCTCCCATATTTACAGTACAACAAAAGCCCCCAAGACTATACTAATGATTGGAACTTGTAACAAACTCTCCAGAGTGTTAAGTCTTGTGATTATTTTCTAGGCAAATTGAACGGGTGAAGTGTGAATATAAGAATGTCCTCGGATTCTTAAAATCTAATCGTACTTAAATCTCTTCGGTGCACGCTGACCAGATTGACTTGCGAGATTTTCTTTAAAAGCTAGCTTGAATGCATGTCAATTTTGGACAATGTGTCAGCCCACAAGCGTCAGCTGCCTTTCCCTGGCTTGACTTCATGTCAACTTACTAGATTTTTAGTAGTTGAGATGCCCTGCTTGTACTTTAGTCTTATAATCATCTAGTCGGATATTTCTTACCCGATCTGTCGTATTAGCTACCAATTTTGGACAACCCTTGGTTGTCTAGACTTGAGTTTTACTAATATTTATTCCAACTTACTAGTCACGTGGACGAATCTTGTCGTCTTAACCATGTGTCAGCATTTATAACCCGAGTTGACACAATATTCTAGGATCCTTCGTTGCATTAGCCAATTATATTTGGATCTTATCACACATATGAGTAATAGATTTCTCAAATTTGGTAAAAATTTTATTCATGGCATGTTCGAAGACAATGAGATTTCTCTTCAAAGTTTTTATCGGTAAAGCTTACATATTTTTATAACTTTTTCATCTACTTCAGGTCAGGAGAAATTTCTTCTCGTCAGGATGATGACTCTAGCATTTCAATGATCTGGTCATCCATATTTATCGATGAGCTATCTTCCATAAATGTTTACTCCTCTAATTGAACTGTTGAGATCTCTTCCGCAGAAGTCTACTTCGCTATCCTCATTGGTGATATCTCTTCCGGATAAGTATTCTCATCTGGTCGAACTGTTTAGCTTAATTCCACAGAAGTTTGCTTCACTATTCTCATTTCTAAGCTCTCTTTTTGAGATGTCTGCTCATCTGGTTGAACTGTTGAGCTCTCTTATATAGAATTATACTTCAATGTTCTTATTGCTGATCTCTATTCCAGAGAAGTCGGCTTGTCTGGTCGAACTGTTGATCTCTCTTCCATAAAAGTCTGCTTCATTGTTCTTTTTACTGAGCTCTCTTTCGAAGAAGTTTTCTCATCTGGTCGAACGATATATCTCTTTTTCATAAAAGTATGCTTCATTATTATTATTGTTGAGCTCTGTTCCATAAAAATCTTCTCATCATTCCATTAGAAGGTCTTTCTCGTAACGTAAAAGAATGAAAAAACATAGTATGGCTGCGCTTCACATTTCCCTCAGAATCTCCTTCTTATTTATTAGGGACTGTAATGGCCATAGGGGTATACTCATCGCATGTTTTTGGGTTGTCACCCTTCTTACCTTTTGGCACTTTATGCTATATACTCTTTCTAGTATTAACTCCTTGGAAGGCATAGACTCCTCAACATTCAAAATTTGGCTTGCTTTGGTTAATATCTCATTTATTGTACTAGGTGGCTCCTTAGCCAGTGCCCAATACAACTTACCAGGAAATAAACAACTAGTTATCGTAGTGATCGCCATATTCTCATCATAATCGATCACCTCCAGCTCGTCATTGTTAAAGAGAGCAACGAGTTCGTGGGTGGTCTCATCGATATTTTGGTGGATTCTTAGCAAATGAGACACCCTCTTACCAGGCTTAGCTCCAAAATAGAAATTGCTGATAAAGAGAAAAGTAAGCTATTGAAAGTTTGAGATCTACCCCCGTGGAAAACTATTGTACAAGATCTATGCTGACATTGTACTAGAGAATACTCGATAATGCATCCCATCGATAACTGAGCAGATATCGAAATCTCCTTAATGTTGCTCTGTGTGCAATACTAGGTCATTTTCACCATCGTACCTTAGGGTTATGAGAGGTTCCTTGAACTTTACAAGCGTAGGATAGCCCATAATGAATGGAGTGAATGTAGACCATATAATAAAACCTCTCTGTAAAGGATTCTCTTCTTTATAAATCTCTACCAAGCAATCCTTAAAATGTCGAATTGACCCCTTCTTGGGTTGTTCATCCTTCTCGGCTTTAACTGTAATGAAATTGCCTGGTCGGCCTCGAATTCTAATGATATTTCTTCTTGGGAAGTCTACTTGGCTAGGTCCGATCCTCGTATGCTCTTCCTAAACAGGCCCAAGTATTCTATTATGCTTTTGTCCGACCTTCTATTCTATTTTCTATTTTATCTAGGCCCACCGACTCTCTATGATATTACCCTCTTATTTCTCACAAGCCCAAATGATCAACCGCAGAACCTCTAGTCAGTATTTTTAACACGCTTGGCCTCTCTTCAGAGTAGGTCTGTTAATCATCATAACCAGTTATCCTAAGGGAAGAGGTGTCCCCTAGGCCGTATGACCTATCGTTTTATGATCTAGAGTATCGGGATCTATTTATTTCGTCTTGCAAAACCAAACTTAACAATCTTGAATTTTTAAACGCTTGGTCGTGGAAGGTCTATCAACATTCTTTGTAGAAGCAGGAGGTGACATTTTAACCCATATTTCAGAATATTCGACTCCAGTAGGGGCGACTGGATCGACCTCGATTCTGACTTACCTAACTTAATGTCTACGTTAATTTCTTTATGCCTTCTTGAATTGCCTCCTGGCCCCTGGACCGGTTCATAAAGATTCCTTGTGAGTCTCCCATACATAGTGTGGAGGACGAATTTTCCTTTGCCGCATAATGACTTAATTTGCAGATAAAAAAATAGATATTTAAACTGAAACGAGGGAAATAATTGGATAATTCCAAAATTTGGGGAAATCGAACTAGGGTAATTTCACAAAAATTGGATTAGTGAACAAAAAATAGTAGGAAATAACAAATGGATTATCAATTGCACATAGACAGTGCCAATATGTTGTTTTCTAAAACTTGTATATAAACTTGTGGGCCTTAGCTATAAGATACTAATGATAAACAATAATAGATAAAGAGTTTTCAGTACTAATGTGATAATATAGGATGAATAGAGAGGGATGAGATATAAAGAAGGAAACCAAGGATTTACATTATTCAGCCCAATGTCGTGCCTACATCACAGGTGATAAGACAATGCGCATCGTGTGCTCGATCCAGCAATCTTGGACAATTCTTTTGATGAACTGTCACTGAACTAAAAAAGAAAGAAGAGAAAAAGATGGGAGTTGGGGCCTACATAACTGCTTGCTTGCTTACCAAGCCATCCTGGTAATGTCCTCCAGTTGGATTATTATTCTTGACTTGACTTAGTGCTAATTGTATGTATCTCAATGGGACATAGCCATGAAAGGAACGATTACAAGCTCTCAAAGTTCTCTCCAGGGTTTTTCATATGGCTGTTGAGTGAAATAATTTTGGATCCCTTATTTTGTGGGTTGAGTGCCATTTATATGTAGTTATTAGAAAAAGAAAGAGTAGTCGAACAAGTGGAGTGCCTTTATAGGTAAGGAAGTTAAACATTTTACATAAATATAGAAGGGTATCCAAGGAGTTGTTACCCATGCATGGAGGTGGTTCTTTTAATGTTCCCCACTTGTGCACATGATGTGAGTGTTATTGACGTCACCTTATCCCCTGATATTCCTTCATGTATGCAGGCTGGGTTGGACAGTGTTAGTTATCCTCTGTGACACCCCGCTTAATTAAATACCGGGTGATCAGGACTTTATAAAATTAAAACATAATATCCAGATTAGTTCATTCTTATCATCACTGTCGAAATTTTTTTTAATATTTACTAACCACCTAGTATTTGAAAAGTTGATGTAAAAGTTTTATCTTTTTATTAACATTCAAGATTAAAAACAATTAAACAATTAAGTATCACATTCACTATACTAAATAAATCAACACCACAATTAATGGAATACTGAGTCAAATAAAATATGACGGGAGTAAACACCCCACTCTGAAATTCTAATACAGTAATCCATACTAAAAAAACTAAATCCACAACTGAATAATAAGGAAATACAACATCTCTGGAAACAACTTCTAATAGAAGAAGGGCAACATGCTCGACTGAGATAAAATAAAGGACGCATCATATGTGAAAGGAATGGAGACGTCTACCAAACTAAGACCTGCAATCGTCCACAGCAACTGCAGCAACGACAAATATAAATGAACTCCTAAGTTGGGCCTCCCTTTGGCTGGGTACCTCAAATATTTTTTACAAAATAGATTTAGAAAATGAGTCAGAGCCCAAGTAAAAACATTTAAAAATCCAGCAAGTATTTAAAATGCATAAATACCAGATATTATATACATATTAGTCCACGTGCTTTCACTTGCGTTTCTCACCTCTTAACTATTATACACGCCTAATGTATACATATGACCCGTTCTAGTTATGTTACCCCCCCCCCGAACTAATTTGAATCGGTCTCTTTCTGTGACAACTAACTCATTGTGCCCACCCGTATTACCCAATTAGAACATTACTGAATTTTCAATATTAATTAACCAATTAAGATGATCTCATTAGTCATTTAAGTTCCCACATACTTAAATTATTTTAGATGTCCTTATTCTTCTCATTTACTAGGCAAACACAATAGAACAATCATAAATATATATATTTATCACTCTCATAATATATATACATATACGTCACCTAACATCTAAACTGTAGTGTGTGCGTACTCTGCGATCGATCCCGGTACGTCACGTACAGAATAAAGGACTACGGGTTTCGAATCACTCTAGAACCGTACAATTACAAAACAAACATATTATAGGCAAATATAGTTACAAGCCTATGGTCTACGCACATACCTACGCACCAATATGACCGCCAACTTATCAACTCACCAATAAGTCATTCCTAGGTTCTATGTTCTGAAGCACCAATTTAAAATCCCCCCCAATAGGCTCATTAAGATAAGACTGTCCCATTTAAAATACCTCCCGTGATAGCAAGCAACGTAGGTATGTCATACACGTAATAAACCAAATCATAGATATACATACACGTGCATATTTATATCAATAGGATAGGAATTCTCACTGCCTATAACCCATATATTCCGCACGTAGCGTATAAGTCTCGAATATCCTACACATTATTTATTTATCATAATGTTTCTTCTCATAACATCCTGAGTGTTCTCTATTACTCATATGGTTCTTAGGTATTCATTAAGTTAATTCAGTAGATAGTCAACTCACCCCTACTAGTCCAAGTCGAAGGTTCCCTAGGATACCCATGATATCATCATATTATTCCCAATTCTACATTTCATTCTTTAATTAACTACACTTAGTCTCAACCCTATTTTCATCTCGAAATATTAAGTCCCAATACCCAACATATGCCTACTGGTCCTTAGAGTATCCCCTATTATGTTTTAAATTCACTTGGAAATTTAATTTGGTCATTTCCCATACATTCTAAATTATAAAAGGGAAATCTTTCAAAATCTGGGGAACCGAATCGATTCGCCTAATGGTTGAATCAATTCGCTAACCGAATCGATTCACCCTTAGGCTGAATCGCTTCGAAATGGTACAGGTCCTTTCTTCTTCCTTAAATAACCTACGAGATTCACCATTTTTATCCTCCAAAACGTCATGATTCGATTTTATTCACCCAACTAAGATGACCATTTTGTACCCCAACACATATTCATGATTCCCAACGTTTTATAATCATTAAATCATCCACAAACATCAATTAATTGGGATTAATTCAAAATTATCCTCTGAAAACCATAGTTCACCATTTTTCCTCAAGAACACATAAAAATCTCAGGTTTCTTCCCATTTTCATTATCAATGGTTCATTAATTTTGTCTCAATACAACCGGGGTTGTATCTAAATCATTAGTTCTACCCAGAACATGATTTAAATTCAATAAATTTGTCATCTACATGCATAAAATCAATCTTTTAATCACACTACACTAACATGGATAATATATCTTATTAAAACATAGCAAGATAAATACTTGCCTCTTTTGGAAGGTCTGATCCGTTGGAGAAGATGGGTGGGGATGCGATGCTCTCTTCCCGATCTACGAATTGGTGATGATTGTAGTGCAAGAAAGTGGTTTTGGCCTTCGGACTCCTAAGGACACCTCTCCTTCTTCCTCATGGGTTCTTTCTTAGGTTTTTGTTCTGATAAATCTAATTTCTCTAAGTGATTGCATATATAACAGTTCCAATTTTCGTAGGTCTTTATTCCCCAAAAATAGAAATGACCAAAATACCCTCCCGGGGTATCGGTTTGCCTAAAATTATCTTGGTGCTCATACCAAACCCCCAAGTACACTTTTCTGACTATTTTGACCATTTTGGACACTTTGGCGCACTCGAAATGACCATATGGGTGACTTAAAAATAATTTACTTTTTATTTCCTTAAATTGAGTCCTGACACGAGTGACACGCGCGTCCTGATTATATTACTGTAACTACAGTATTTTTCACTTGCAATAATTTTATTTTATTCATAATCATATATTACTTTATTCACTAAGTAATATTCAATATAATTTACATCAATAAATATTAACCCTTGTCTCGCTAATTAATATTTATTATCCCAAATTAATTATTCCAATATAATTTAATCAATCCCAATTTAATTTATAAAAATCATTAAAAATACGGGGTGTTACATACTTGCCCACTTATAATGGAATTTCGTCTCAAAATTCAAAAAAAAGGATAATACTTGGGATGAACAACTCTGGGTATCTCTCGCGTATCTCATCCTCGCCTTCCTAAGTAGACTCATCGGCATTATGATGTCCCCTCGTAACACGTACAATCGAAACTGTCTTCAACCTCAGTCTCTTCTTGCTATTGTCTAAGAGGACCACCGATCTGCATTCATATGTAATATTGGTTGTAAATCAATATTCTCGAACGCAGTGTGAGTGTAAGGCAGTTGATCCCAGAGATATCGTTTCAACGCAGAAATATGGAACACATCATTTATACAATGTAAGTGCTCCGACAACCCGAGTCTATACGCCACTGACTCAATTCGCTCGATAATAAGAAATAAACTAAGAGGTGGCGATAGGGCCCCAATTTTAAAATTTTAAAATCAATTTCCTTGTTGAGATATGCGGAAGCGTAAGATGGTTCACAAAAACACCAAATTTTAATTTTCTTCAAATTAAAATTAAACAAAAGTGAAATATGATTCAAACACACACGCTAATTTAAATTTCACTTAAACAGTATTAATTAATCCAAGTCCTAAAAAATTTGCCTAAGTCATATTTTACAACTTTATCAAGTTAGGCCAAACCAATTTTATCAATTAAATTAAATGACTTGAATTAAATTAATATAAACATAAACATTACCCAATATTAATTTACACCAAATTAAACAAGTAGTGATTAAATTAAACAAATTTTATCTTTTTACTTAAGCATGCGTTCTAGGTGATTTTGCAAAAGATAAAATAAATAATTAATCCACTACACCGCGATGTACGAGGAAAAACCCACAACGGGAAAAAACCTCGGACGACCCTAGCCTCAAATCCACTAAGTACGAAATTTACAAATAAAAGACAGTAGACTTACAACAGACGACTCGATCCCTGTCAAGACCCGACGCTCCTTCTTGTATCAACCTATTCTTAGCGAATAACCACAGATCTCCACTGCGGTCTCAGAATCCACCGATCGGACTTTATATGATCACCGTCACCCGAACTAGGAGCATTTCTCCAAGTGGGTAAATCAACGCAAACATCTTCTTCTTTATGGGATGTAGAAGCAAACCCAAACGTCTCTTAAAAATGGTAGAGATGAAAAAACGGTGCCAAAACTCCATGCAAGTACAAATATATCTATGGAAGCTTCAATAAAGAATATGGGTGTAAAACTAAAGTGTATAATCAATTTTTCTTGAAAACTTAGACACTTTAAAACATGAACTTTTTCCTTAATCAATTTTGCTCTCAAACTCTCTCTTGAAGATAGTTGTGTATGAAAAAGTTAAACCAAAAAGGTTGGTTCCCGCACTATTAATTTCTGTCAAAAGTTAGTGGGGTAAGGAAGTGGGAAATATGGGTAAAAACTGCCATAAATTTTTCTCGCCTGAAATCTCGTTCGAACGAGCCTTTCTAACGAAGTTCCAGTGGCTTAAAATTGAACTCGTTAGAAATCTCGTTCGAACGACAATTCGAACGATGTTCCAGTGGCCTATGGGGAAGCTCGTTGGTAGTTTTGTTCGAACGACAATATCGAACGAGAAACCAGAAAGTTAAAAATTACGAATTTAGCCCAGAAACTTTATATACTTTATATAGAAGTTTAATAAAATCTTTCTGAAAAATAAACAACAATTTTTAATTAAAACCACACCCATTATAAACCGTTCCAAGCTCCTATATATATATGTAATGCATTCATACCTTGGGAGCATGGAACCACTATTGATAATGTAGAAACGAGGCACTTAAACTCGGCATTTTGATGAAGCTTTATACACTTGGCCGCTACATCTTCAACAAACACGTCATAGGCTTGAAGGATGATCATTATACTCTATCTTATGACTCAAACGTTTTTGTCCGAAATTGAGCAAAAACTATATTAAGAATCAATTGGAGAATTGTGTCCTTACAAATATCCCCCTTTGGCTATTCCGGGACAAAAACCGAACAAAAATCCTAAAGGGCCGTCAAGCTCTACTAGACTAGTAAAACGTCCCACCCAAAATAAAAATACAGTGTTTGACTCAAACAACCCAAAGGATCATAATCTTTGCCGGTGAAAGTTGCCACTTCTAATATAATTCCTGCACACTTAAGCAAACACATTACACGCATAGGGAATATCAAAATATTTAATGCAAGTAAAGTAAGTACTCCCCCTAAATTAATTCTCTCCCTTTATCAACAATTATCAACTTAGAAAGATGTCTCCCCCTAAGATAAATCTCCCCCAAACTAAGATACGATTATAATAGGTTTAGATAACATTTCTACCCTATCATTCTCTCCCTTTTTGTTCAGGAATAGACAAAGGTTAAAGAATAAAACATGTAATTGTGCACAATGTGATGAGAACATTAAAGCATATGGGCAACAAAAGCACACCTTATCCAACAAATAATAGCGGATACCAACTAGGATACAAGAAAATGATACCAATAAGATATATAAAGTATTAAGCATGTGATATCAACAAAGAATGCAACAAGAAAGATACCAATTATGAATTAAAGCATATATGGACTAGAAAGCAAGGCAAAGACTAATAAAAAATATCAAATATATGTATACATAAGATATAACTAATAGACACAAGTGCACATATATAGATATAAACACACAAATTACACACACAAAATATAATGGGAGTCTTTCACACTCGTATGGCAAAAATGTGTCATATGGAAACGGAAGTGTTGGGGTGTGAACAAGTAACAATAAAATTCAGACCCAATCACTTAAAACATGTTCACGGAGTTCTCAATTGATTGCAGACTTCATCACATTTGAATATATCCTCATGTGACAATATAGATTGAACTCAATGAACAAACATACACAATGAATACAAGCCTAGCATGTTGATGATTCTACAAACTAATAGAATCATGACATTGAAAACGCAACTAGGATAAACGGACATTGTGCAAACCGTCGATATACCATCCAATCTCCCTCAATAAGCATACATATTTATTTTAAATGAATATATCAATCAAACATATAAGGCCTTGGAAAATTATTTTTCTTTTAATGCCATATTTTCCCTTAGGCCTTTGGACCACGTATTTCTTTTAGGTCCAAATAAACAGTGGCTTACTATTCGCAAAGGACAATAAATCCTTTCGGAGCCCTTCCCCGTGCACATTTATATTTAACATTTTTATTTCTCACAAATCTCACGAGCAACGAATTTTGACATGCACTAGTCCTCCTAGGTCACAAATATGTAGATGACAAGATTGGTAGGAGAACATCTCACAATGCTCAAATATACATATGAAGTTAAAATTTCAAATGAGCTCGTGCATGGGTGAATAGAGGAATATAAAAATAGAATCCATTTAAGTATCGCATAATCCAACTACACCATGTAAGCATGGTAAAGAACATAATAAGGATTAACAATCTAAACGAAAAGTTCTAGCCACATGGGAGCGTAAAAGATGGGATTCAAACACAAGAGTATGCCACATAAAGTGGTTTAAACTAAAATACACACAAAATAAAAAATTCTTTTTGAGTTTTTGAAATTTTTAACCAAAAATAAATCGATACTCAAAAGACAAACAAAAATCATTCGTATTTTTCATTAATCTTAAATTGCTAAAAAGATAAAATGAAAATGATAAACCAAAAATCTTTTTGTATTTTTCATTTAATGCAAACAAAATGAGGAAAATATAATACAAAAGATAAACAAAAATCATAATTCTAGCACATGATTAAGCATGGAGCATAGACTAGAAGATGATTAAACAAGCATACAATTAGCATGTGAATATAGCATGAAATACAAAAGCTAAAGTATGCAAATAAAACTAACACATTCAACCTTTAGATTTCGCAAGGGAGGAAGCATGTGAAAGTAATTGAGAATCAAATACCCTATCTTGTAAGGCTACCAAGTCGGATCTCCTAAACCAAACTAATGACGAATGACGGTCTCGGGGTGTAGGAATCTTGGCTACGTTGGTTGCCTTACCTTTGGATTTTCTAGGTACTCGTTTAAGATCAAAACAAAATTTCCTAAGATGACCTTTTCAACCACAATGTGAACACTTGAACTCACGGGGAAAAGATTTACCTGAGGAGTGATCTCTAAAGGCTTTCCTAGGCGATTGTCCTAAAATGTTGGTTTTGGCTTTATGTGTCGATTCACTACAAGTATCGAAGCCTAAACCACACAAGTCATTTTTTATTTGGACCGTTCCTAAGATCTTATCTAGTTTTTCGGACCTACACTCCAAATCAAATTTGAATTTGCTACAGTCTTTTAGTTTAATTTCTAACTCTATAATTTTAGACTCTAACAACACATTTCTCTCTTCAAACTCGAGAAGTTCCTTTTTCAAGGATTCTATTAAACCTCTAAGGCTATCTCTCTCTCCTTTTATATATTCAAGCTTCTCTCGAAGAGTTCTCTCTCGTGTCCCAAGGTCTTAAACAAACACACTATTATCAACGACCTTGACATGTTCTTTCAAACTAGCTTCTAACTTCAAATTAACTCTTTTTAATTTAATTGATTCTTTGTATAATTCTTGAAAAGCATTTTGAAATTCACTCACATTAACCTCTTCTTCATTTTCACTCTCTCTTTCTTCTCCACTCTCACTATCATAAAAAACAAGGGAATCATAAATAATGACCTTGGAAGTGTCATATGTTAAAGTTTCATCAATCGACGAGTTCTCACTATCACTCACATGACTAGCCATAAAAGCCACAAAGTTGGGCTTAGTGGGGGAATCGGGTCCCTCTTCCTTATCACTATCACTAAGGGTTGCATTATATGAAATGGGTTGCTTACCCTCTCTCCTTAGTTTAGTGGGGCACTCAGAAGCCCTATGGCCATAACCCTCACAACCAAAACACCTATTTGACTCGTCCCTATTTAAATGTTCATTAATAGGTTTAGGGATCTTCTCGGCTTTGTCATGCATAGATTTTTCAAATTTCTAAAAATTATTTTTAAATTTATCTTTGTTAAATTTAAGAAATTTTCAAAACTTTCTAGCAGACATAGCCATATTTTCCGAGTCACTATCACTCTCGCTCTCTACTACTTATTTTTCCTCTTTTTGGGCTTTTAAAGCAATGCCCTTTTCAATTTTCTTTTCGGTTTTAGAGGGAAACATGTCTAGTTCATAGGTTTGTAAATCACCTACGAGCTCTTCTAATTTCATAGAGGCTAAAGTTGGTAAAGAATTTAAAACGGTCAGTTTTGGAATAAATCTATCGGGAAGGGACCTTAAAATTTTCTTTACTACTCGGTTGTCGGGTATTTTCTCTCCCAAATTAAAAGATGAATTAACAATATTGGAAAGTCTAGCAGAAAATTCATCAAAAGTTTCTTTATCGTTCATTTTGATAGTTTCAAATTGAGTGGTGAGGTTTTGGAGTTTCGAAGCTTTAACGACACTAGTACCTTCATGAGTGAGTTGTAAATTATCCCACGCTTCTTTAGCGGTCTCACACGTCATAATGCGTCAGAATTCATCTGGTGTTACAGCGCTAAATAAGGCGTTTAAACCTCGGGAATTAAAATTAAAAAGTTTAAACTCACTCTCACTCCATCTATCGGCCGGTTTGGGAACATGTTCATTTTCTACTAAATGAGTTGGTGGGGACCACCCGTTAACTACAGACATCCAAACCCTCTCATCGATAGATTTAAGTGCCGATTTCATACGCGCTTTCCAGTACGCGTAATAAGAACCATCGAAAATAGGAAATTTTAAAAATGGGGAAAATTCCATTTTAGCCAAAAATAGTTAAATGATCTTTAACGAAATAATTTATCGTTTTGGTTCTGATACCAATTTGAGAGGTGGCCATAGCCCCCCAATTTTAAAATTTTAAAATCAATTTCCTTATTGAGATATGCGGAAAAACAAAAGTGAAATATGATTCAAACACACGCGCTAATTTAAATTTCACTTAAACAATATTAATTAATCCAAGTCCTAGAAAATTTGCCTAAGTCATATTTTGCAACTTTATCAAGTTAGGGCAAACCAATTTTATCAATTAAATTAAATGACTTGAATTAAATTAACATAAACATAAACATTACCCAATATTAATTTACACCAAATTAAATAAGTAGTGATTAAATTAAACGAATGTTATCTTTTTACCTAAGCATGCGTTCTAGGTGATTTTGCAAAAGATGAAATAAACAATTAATCCACTACGCCGCGATGTACGAGGAAAAACCCACAACTGAAAAAAACCTCGGACGACCCTAGCCTCAAATCCACTAAGTACGGAATTTACAAATACATGACAATAGACTTACAACACACGACTCGATCCCTCTCAAGCCCCGACGCTCCTTCTTGTATCAACCTCTTCTCAGCGAATAACCACGAAGCTCTACCGCGGTCTCCAAATCCACCGATCGGACTTTATATGGTCACCGTCACCCGAACTAGGAGCATTTATCCAAGTGGGTAAATCAACGCAAACATCTTCTTCTTTGTGGGATGTAGAAACAAACCCAAACGTCTCTTCAAAACGGTAGAGATGAAAAAACTGGTGCCAAAACTCCAAGCAAGTACAAATATATCTATGGAAGTTTGGATAAACAATATGGGTGTAAAACTAAAGTGTATAATCAATTTTTCTTGAAAACTTAGACACTTTAAAACATGAACTTTTTCCTTAATCAATTTTTCTCTCAAACTCTCTCTTGAAGATAGTTGTGTATGAAAAAGTTAAACGAAAAAGGTTGTTTCCTGCACTATTAAGTTCTGTCAAAAGTTAGTGGGGTAAGGAAGTGGGAAACATGGGTAAAAACTTCCATAAAATTTTCCCACCTGAAATCTCGTTCGAACGAGATTTTCATTCGAACGAAGTCTCGTTCGAACGAGCCTTTCTAACGAAGTTCCAGTGGCTTAAAATTGAACTCGTTAGAAATCTCGTTCGAACGATAATTCGAAAGATGTTCCAGTGGCCTATGGGGAAGCTCGTTAGCAGCTTCGTTCGAACGACATTCTCGTTCGAACGATAATCTCGTTCGAACGACAATATTGAACGAGAAACCAGAAAGTTTAAAATTATGAATTTAGCCCAGAAACTTTATATACTTTACATATAAGTTTAATAAAATCTTTCTGACAAATAAATAACAATTTTTAATTAAACCTACACCCATTATAAATCGTTTCAAGCTCCTATATATATGTAATGCATTCATACCTTGGGAGCATGGAACCACTATTGATGACGTAGAAATGAGGCACTTAAACTCGGCATTTTGATGAAGCTTTATACACTTGAACGCTATGTCTTCAACAAACACGTCATAGGCTTGAAGGATGATTAATATACTCTATCCTATGACTCAAACATTTTTGTCCGGAATTGAGCCAAAACTATATTAAGACTCAATTGGAGAATTGTGTCCTTACATAGACCCACATACCTTGGCGCCAATTTCCCTTCCTTCCCACATCTCATTATCCTATTTATAGGAGATACACGCACTAATACCTGGTCCCCCACATTAAACTCCAGATAAAATCGCTTGGCGTAACTCTCTTGTCTGTCTTGAACTACCCGTATATGACTCCGAATCATCTCAATCCTGGTCGAAGTATCTTGAATAAATTATGGCCCGAGTAGCTTGTTGTCTCCCACCTCTAGCCAACAAGCTAGCGAACGACACAATTTACCATACAATGCCTTGAATGGAGCCATGCCAATCATAAACTGATAGGAGTTATTATAGGAAAACTCCTCCAGTGGAAGATACGGCTCCTAACCTCCCCCAAAATTGAGGGTACACATCCATATCATATCTTCCACATCTGATTAGTCCTATTCGTCTGCCCATCCGTCTACAGTGATAAGATTTACTCAATCTTGAATCAATACCCATAGCATCCTGGAAACTCTCCCAAAATTGAGATACGAAAATCTTATCCCTGTCGGACATAATGTCCAATGGCACCTCATGCAATCTCAATATCTCAGGAATAAAAATTTGAGCTTACTGGGCTATAGTGTAAACCGTTTGGACTGGAAGAAAGTGAGCTACCTTAGTCAAACGATCCACAATCACCCATATGGGATCGCGACCCCTATGTGAAGTAGGTAACCCGGTAATAAATACCATATAAATTATCTCCCATTTTCACATAGGAATCTCTGGTGGTTGTTGGACTCCTGCTGGTATTTGGTGGTCCACCTTTACTAATTGACATGTGGTACACCTCGAGACTAACTTAGTGTTGTTTCTCTTCAACCCACTCCACCAGTACTGCTGTCTTCTATCTTGGTACATCTTTTCCCCTTCGAGATGTATCGCAAATCGGGACCCCTATGCCTCTGCCATCCCAGCGTGTCGTAAGTCCTCCCCCTCAGGAACTATCAACCTACCGTTGAATCGCAAACCTCCATCTAAAATAATGGAGTATGACTCAGATCTCCCAGCTAATAGCTGCCTATTTCGGTCCTGATAAAACGGATCCATCGCCTATTCCTGTGCCTGTATCTGTACCACCCTCCGGCCAATCTAGGGTGTAACAGTCATCACTGGTGTGAACGATCTGGCAACTGCATCCTGATGACCCAACTCCTTCCATTTTGCTTTCCACACCTCGGCCACCTCGCCCACTGGTCTACGGCTCAAAGCATCGGCCACCACACTGTCCTTCCCCAAATGATACTAAATTTCAATTTGATAGTCCTTCACAAATTCAAACCACATGCGCTGACACATATTCAACTCTCTCTGAGTGAGTAAGTACAATAGTGACTTATGATATGTGAACTTGAAAAATTTCTCTCCTAAAAGGTAGTGTCTCCAAATCCGAAGTGCGAATACAATTGTCGCTAACTCTAGGTCCGGAGTGGGGATAATTCATCTCGTGAGGCTTAAGCTTATGGGAAGCATAAGTTGTAGCCTGGTCCTCCCACTAAAGTACACTACCAAGTTCCTGTAGGGCTAAACAAACTCATTTATGAAAAGTCATAAGTTAGAAGACATTATCACAATAATTCATGCGAAAAAAATGGTCATTTAAATTGGTAGATTCCATCCATGTAAACAAGGTGTAAATATCACAGGAGGATTCTCATGGAAACATATGAGAAATGGACATTTAAGAAGCTTTAACAAAAAGTATGCACATAGTTCACACTCACTCCATTATTTCTATCTTGCACTCACAAATTATCACTTGATGCAACTTTACCTTGCCATTTACATATTATGCATGATCCACACTTGTTAATTGAAAACATAATCTTTAAAGTATGATGTTATTCTTGCTACGTCCATCACCCATGATATAATTGAAACACACACTTGAACATGATACGATCACCTCACTTACTTTTGTTTGTTCCAATTATCATATTAGCTTTGGTTGATTATTATCATACACATGTTATTATATTTAATGAATCTATCATGTAAGAAATGTGAAGAAACAGTTAAAGCAGAGAAGCATGAGAATGAGGGAGTTAAATTGATTTAAAAAATAATTGTTCCTAAAAATATATGACCTCAAAATATCTTCTCAAGCAACCTTCCCTAAGGAACCTTTTACCCAATATTTCCTTACTTACCCTCTTTGTATTAAATATATATCATGAGAAAAAAGGCAATACTAATAACAAGTTACCTTTTTCGAAAATTCTGGAAATTGACTATTTTTCTTGTCAACCAAAATTTCCTTTTGAAAGCTAACATTTGTATTAAAATATTCTCGAATTCTTTTTTAAAATGACAAAGGGGAGAGAACAATATTAAGAGAAAGTAAAACCTAAAGAAAATCTCAATATTTCACAAAATAAACAAGAAAAGGGAGGGCTACAAGAAAATGAGAGAAAAATAATTTTCTATAAACACCTCGTCTCCAAGAAAGGGAGAGACTTCAAATATTTTCTCAAAATATATTTGACGCTCTAGTAATTAATAATTGATAAGTTAATAATTCTATATTTAATAAAATTTTGAGGAACCAACTTTGTTCTATGGTGGATAATTAATATTTATATCATTTAATAATATTCTCAGAAATTATCTTGATACTATTGATTATTAAAATTTAATTTATAATAGTAGTATATATATATAGGTTGATTTCCAATATTCCCTTAAACAATGGAGGTTTTGTAGGAAATCTACCTATACTAATTTTAATAAAAAACAAACCTTTGAAGTATGCATTTTATTGCAAAGCCCCACATATGTATCACTAATTAGTCTGGGGGGGGGGGGGGGGGGGTCTTAATAATAAGATGCATTATTCAAGGAGTTTCATCGATTTCCCTACCATTGTTTAATATGTAAGACATAATTAGTATATAACATGCTTAAATTTTGTATTAATGCTTAAATTTGAAAAATATACTTAAACATTTTGTTGAGTGTTTGTGTAAAAAGAAACATTTAATATTTTTTTCCTGGAAATATAATATTAGTAAAGATAGAGATTTTGCAAACAAACTATTTTCAAAGTAATATATATGATTTTTCATAACAACAATTTAATTGATTATATTAAAACCTTCACTATCTTCTTCTCTTTAATTTTATTGAGATGCAAACAAGCACATGAGATATTATGAGATTCATTACAATAAAAGTAACACAAGGCAAACAAAAGCTACAAGCGAAACCATTACATCAATAACATACAAGCCCACTCACACCTTAATCAAAAAAGTTATCATGACTAAGGAAAGTTATCGTAACTAATCGTACCAATTCATGTCCAAACAGAATCAAATAATTCATAACCAAGAAAGACATCCAAGGCATCCCGAATATAGCAAAGCAAACACGTACCAAGAAAAAGCAGCACCTCCATGAGATGTTTATACTGCAATACATATATATCAATATTTCCAATCAATTCAATAATCTAAAGCCTAAACTCTATCATCCAATTCAAGATTTCAATCATCCTAAATTTCTGGATTTAAACCACAAAGTTCAGATTAATTTTCTCTACATACATGAGATTAAATCTTATCATTCTATCACCAAATATCATATTGAAACCCAAAAATTATATGGGAGATTGCTACGATTAATTTATAAATACATTGGACAATAATTTAAGAAAAAAAATTCTTGCCTATTATGGATGATTGGGTGTATGCCCTTGAGTTCTTAGCCTCTTATCCTCTTTGGCCTTTGGTCTCCTCTCTCTAGAGAAGTTACTGCTAGGTTTAGGTTTTGTTAAGTGTTAAGAGTTTCTTAACCTCCCTCTTTTACTTATATTAATCCCAATCCCGAGTTAGGCCTAAATTTCTATTTTTGGACCCCCAAATAGACCAAACTCATAACTGAAATAGCTCAATAACCTCCCAATGATATACCTATACCCCGAAATCATTTTTAGAGGTCTACAACACCTAAACGAGTTCCCAAAACCTCCCGAAACATGCGTGAATTATTTTTATTCAACATATACATTTTTTTTAATTGTCTTGCATATCTTATATCAATTATTCAATGAACATGCAATTATTTTCTACATAAATTATTTAACATGCAAAGTCAAATTCACATAACACTAAATAATAATTAATTACTTTATTCACAACTTAATTAATCAAATTCAACCAATTTAATTTAATTCCTACCAATTTTATTTTATTCTAAAAAAATGAGGTATTACAAGAAATACATGAGATTTAGGGTGGTTCACCTAATAGATGTTACATCCACTAGAAGGAAAAATTTAACTTCACTATGATAATAAACAAGGGTTTGAACACACACTCACACACCTCTTACCAATTTAACTCCTCACTACAAATATATACACTCTTTGAGTTATCTCCCAAATAAAAAAAAAATCTTCTTTCCATTCACTTTGTATATGGCTTACCTCACTTGTATATTTGCGGTAATTATACTCACAATATATAAATAAGACTTGTGAGACGTTTCATTTAATTTGGACATGCCTACCCTTAGCCTCATTGTTTCCTAAAAATGACTTTAGTGTCCATATTTCCATGAGCTAAAAAATAAAAAAATATCCAGCCCACTTTGTATCGAATTCACATAAATGTGTTCCCATTTCTCTTAACTTTGGATAAAAATGGATAACCAACTTTAAAAAATATTTTATATGTAGTTTGGAACATGATATATGATGATGGTACGAGTTCCTGACCTGGATTTAATTTGAGCATCTGAGGTGAGTCCAAATCCATTTAATTTCCTCTCGCGAAATATGTTACTAAACCACTTCATTAGGTAAAAACAAATGAAAAAAATAATCCTTAACCGAAAAAAATATATAGGTAGACCTATTATTTCAAGTTTCGTTTCGAGAGTATGTTTTGAAATTTCAAAGATGGAAAGTTCAAGTTTTAGAAATGCTTAAAATTTAAAATACTTGAAAATATGATAAGTACAATTTTGGTATATTTTTCAATATTTTGAATGTTTGCAAAATATAACTATTTATATTTCGACCCCCAAAGCAAAAAAACATTATATGTTTTTAATAAGGATAGCAAAAAGAAGTAGGCTTTTTTGTTAAAGTATTCAATTCAATATTACATGATGATTTCATTTTGGGACAATATAAAAAGAAACTTTTGGGATGTTTCACTGGAAATGTTTTTTTTATGTGTAACGTAAGATTTATTGATTAAAATAGAAACAACCCAAAAATGTTGGTACAAGACCAGCAAACGGCTTACAAAAAAGCCAACCAAATACAAAGACTTGGGCCTAATTAAGCAGCCTAAACAACTGAACACTGATCCCAAACCTAACTAAGGCAAGATGCTAAACAAATCCTAAGATAAACTAAAAAGACAAGCATCTCAACTTCCCAAACCAACCAATAGCCTATTATCACGTGTAAGCACACAACCAACACACGTCAATAAAAACATAAACCTAAAATGAACAAAGAAAAATATACATAGAAACGCTTCGAATCTCTAAAAAAAAATCCAAATCATCCCTAAGCCCCAATAAATATTGTATCTCGTGGTTTGAGTTCGCCACGACACAACATAGTTTTAGCAATGATATGGAGAAAAAATTGAAACTCACAACGGTGATCCAATATATATACTCTTCTCTGGGGTAAACCCATTTCACTCTTTGACGTCACCACAGCCATGAAGCTCCACCTTCAGCAACAAAGAACAACCAATATCTTCAAACTGGCTAAAAGATCAAGAATCAAACTGAAGAAATCCAACCAGTTATTTCATTTCTTCACAAAAAAACCATCGAAGGTGATTTCATATCTATCTTGAGAAAACAAGCTAGCTATCAAAAGAAGTTGATGTTCTTACTGATATTATAAATCCAAAATAAAACAGAATATTTAATTACATTAATTTCAGAATAAATTAAAATTCAGAAATTTACTTTGAAGCCGACATAATATATAAAATATAAGATATTAAATCCGAGTCCTGTTGAACAGTCTCCTTAAGAAAAAAATATTCCGTCCGACGTGTTTCAGGTTAATGAATAATTGTCTTCCAAGATCGAACGAATTTTCGAATTAATCAAGTAGCACATAAATGATTAATCGCAACGAACACAATATCTATGTTTTGTACTCAACCGGACAAAAGAAATAAAAAAGTGTCTATATATTTAGTAAAAGACAGGTGACTGTTCAGAATAACTGTCAATAGTTAATTTTGGTTTAACTGTTGACTGTTGGCAATAACTGTCAAACAGTTAATTAATTAATTAATTTCGTAATTAATTACAGCCCAAAAAGTTAAATTAATTAATTAATTAATTACAAAATTAATTAATTCGGCCCAAAATAAAAGGGATTTTTTTATAAGCCAAGCCCAAGCACGATCCCGAATCCGACCCGAACCGAGCGGAGCCGGCCGGACGAACAAACGACTCGTGTGGGCTTTTGGCCTAAGCACAACACTTCCATAGTTTAGGCTATCTCCCCTTCAAAGAGTTGGGATACCCCAAAGGCATCCAAGCCTTAGTCCATAATTCGGGTTTTATTAACTCTTCAAATTCTCACTACTCTTCCAATGTGGGACAAGAGTTAAAACACACCCAATTCATTAACTTTCATTACTTTATGAGTCACTTTGGAGACATATTTATCATTCATAACTTAATGGAATTGGACATGTGAATATACTACATTAATCTTCTTGCGAAGGAGAACGCGTTCGTATATGGTCCCATAATTATCGTGGTGTGGGTCCCACCTAAATTTGAGCTCAAATTTGCTCAAAAATTGTTGTCCAATACCCATTTTCTAACAATCCCTCACATGAATGATATATCACTATATATAAATATATGCAAGATGTACATGCAAACACAGGTTGAGTAAAATTAAAAATTTATTGCATCGGGAGAAGTAGCGTAGTGGCCTTGAACTTTCCTTAGTGATATACCATTGGATTTACTTGGTTAATCAGTAGACTTCATGTCTTTGAACCATCAACCATTTTTGAAAACCTAGACAATAGTATTCACACAATAATTCTTCAGCAAAGTTGGTTCTCACATTTGTGTTCGTTTTGGACATGAACACCACTTGGTTCCGTAAGTATTTTAGAGAATTTTCCATTTTTTATTCTCATAGAAGTTCCCCCTTATTACTCACGTTGGTGACTTTCATAAAGAGTATCATGCAATACCCCACTTAGACATACCAAGACATGGATGTCATTAAAAGCATAACTTATCCTAATTTCGCGGCAGATGTGCACTATCTCATCTTTGGAATGGATAGGATTAAATATCCTCCAGTGCTTACTGAATACAATGTAGTTCGATTTGCCCATTGAACCTAGATCTTAGGATCTCCAGTCAGCTAGGTTGGGTTGCCACTATATTGATTCTTATTTATTTATAGTCTTTAGACCCATTCCTCTTGATGATCTTTCAACTTGCTCTCGATCTAAACCTTTCGTTAGTGGATCTGCTATAATATCTTTTGATTTTACACAGTCAATTCAGATAATTTCATTTGAGAGAAGTTTTCTAACGATATTATGTCGACGATGAATATTTCGTGACTTTACGTCATACATGTGATTCTGTGCTCTTTCAATCGCTGATTGACTATCATAATGTATACATATTGCGGGCACATGTTTTGACCAATTTGGAACATCCTCTAAGAAGTTTCGAAGTCATTCATCTTCCTCTCTAGCTTTGTCTAGTGCAATGAATTCAGATTCTATTGTCGATCTAGCAATGCACGTTTGTTTGAGGATTTCCAAGATACGACTGCACCTCCAAGGGTAAACACATAACCACTTGTAGACTTAGAGTCCTTTGTATCGGATATCCAATTTGCATCGCATTGTCCTTTAAGAACAACTGGATATCTTGAATATTTCAATCCATAGTTTGAGTGTGTTTTAAATAACCCAAAACTCTTAATATTGCCTTCTAGTGATCTCTCCCTGGATTACGCGTAAATCGACTTAGGTTACTTATCGAGCATGTTGTGTCCGGTCGTGTACAATTCAAGATATACATTAAACTGCTGATAATACGAGAGTATTCTAGTTGATATATTCCTTCAACATTATTTCTTGCTAGATGTAAATTGACATCTATAGGCGTCTTGATAGGAATGATATCATACTTCTTGAATTTTTCAATTACTTTCCCTATATAATGAGATTGAGATAATATAAGTCCATCCGATGTTTTAGAAATTTTAATTCCTAATATCACATCGGCCATACCTACATTTTTCATGTCAAATCTACCACTCAAAATATGTGTTGTAGTTTTGATAATTTCTAGTTTATTACCCACGATTAGCATATCATCAACATAGAGGCATACAATGACATATCCATTTTGAATGTTTTTAAAGTAAACACATTTATCACACTCATTAATTTTGAAACCATTTGATCAAATTGCATTATCAAACGTTTCATGCCATTGCTTAGGTGATTGTTTTAATCTATAAACTGATTTCACAAGATTACATACTTTCCCTTCTTGTCTGGGAGCCTTGAACCTTTCAGGTTGCTCCATATAAATTCCTCGTCTCACCGTTTAAGAATGTAGTTTTTACATCCATTTGATGTATTTCAAGTCCATTAATGGATGCTATTGCAATTAACATTCGAATAGACGTAATTCTCATTACCGGTGATTATGTGTCGAAGTAATCCAACCCTTCCTTTTGCCTATAGCCTTTAGTAACAAGTCTTGTTTTATATTTATCAATTGGTCCATCGATCGTCAAGTTCTTTTTTAAGATCCATTTGTAACCTAACGATTTTGAACCTGGTGGAAGATCTACTAGTTCCCATGTATGGTTTTGCAAAATAAATTAAATTTCGTTGTTTATTGCTTCTTTCCAATTAGAAGCATCGGGTAAGGATATCGATTCTTTATATGACTGAGGTTTATTTTCTAGCAAATATGTTAGAAAATCTAGACCAAAGGAAGTCGAGGTTCTTGCTCTTTTACTACATATTGGTTCATCCTCTATTGGTTCAATAGGTTGATGAGTACCACTTGTAGTATCTTGATTTGTCCTTTTAGAAGGACCATATTCTCGGGTCATGTTATATGTAACTTCATTTTCAAAAAATGAAGCATGCCTCGATTCAATACTCGTATTTACATGAATATCCGGAATCTCAGATTTATAAACTAAGAAATGATATGCACTGCTATTAATAGCATAACGGATGAATACAAAATCAACAGTCTTTGGTCCTATTTTTACCTTTGTAGGTTTAGGAACCATTAACTTGTCTAAGCACCCCCACACTCGTAAATATTTATAGCAAGGTTTTCGACCTTTCCATAACTCATAAGGTGTCTTGTGAGTTTTTTATTGTGGTACTTTGTTAAGAATGTAATTAGCAGATAGTATGGCTTCCCCCACAAGTTCTGTGGAGCTCCTCAACTTACTAACGTAGATTTCATCATTTCCTTTAAAGTACGGTTTTTCCGTTCAACAATGCCATTTGATTGAGAAGAATGAGGAGCTATGGTTTGATGGATAATTCCATGTTCGAAAAAAAATTCCTCAAAAGGAGATTCATATTCACCTCCTTTATCACTACTAATAGCCTTTTATCTTTTTTCTTAATTGATTTTGAACTTCATTCTTGTATTGTTTAAATGCATCAATAGCCTCATCCTTACTATGTAATAAATATACATAGCAATATTTTGTGCAATCGTCAATAAAAGTAATAAAATACTTTTTTCCACCTCTAGTTTGTACAAATTTTAAATAACAAATATCTGTGTGAATTAAATCTAGTGGTTCAGTGATCCTTTCAATAGAATGAAAAGGTAATCTCGCTAATTTTGATTCCACAAAAATATCACATTTATGATTTTTATCAATATTAAATTTTGGTAAAAATTCCATGTTAATTAATCTACGCAAGGTATCAAAATTAACATGTCCTAATATGGCTCAATTAAGTAAGTAGAACTAGCAATTTCATTCATTGGGGGTGCCTTTAGCATCAATATCATTACATTCATTTTAAGGAGCCCCTCAAACAGGTAGCCCTTTCCCACATACACATCATTTTTGGACAACATAAACTTATTAGAAACAAACACATCATTTTTGGACAACACAAACTTATTAGAAACAAATACAAGCTTAAACCCATTCTTGCTGAAAAGCGATTTGAAAATAAGATTTTTACGGATGTCAGGCACGTGAAGCACATTGTTAAGAGTAATCTCCTTTCCCGAAGTCATCTTCAGAATAATCTTTCCTTATCCCACAACTTTAGAACTTGAATAATTCCCCCATAAAGTGGGTCTCCTCATTTTTCAAAGCCTTATAAGTACTAAACATCCATTTTTTGCACAAATGTGGGCTGTAGCCCCAGTGTCCACCCACCATTCCTTGGTACTTCCTACCAGATTGCATTTAAAGACAAAAATAGAAAGATTTATGTATGCGATACTATCAAAAATGTTCTCACCCTCCGTCACATTTTCTTGAACATTGTTCTTTTTAGCGTTCTTTGGTTTGTGACACTCGCTTGAGTGGTGTGCTAGCATGCCGTAATTATAGCATTTACCATTGAACTTCTTTATTTGCTTAGATGTGCCTTCCCCATCACGCTTACGTTTGAATTTAGGACCTTCAACCACATGAGCCTTGGACTCCATGATGTTCTTCCACTTCTATTTTGAGAATCACGGTTCTCTTTTTCAATTCGCAGATGCATTGCCAATTCTTCGACATTCATCTCCTTGCATTTTTACTTGAGATAATTTTTTAACAAATTCCAAGATGCAGGCAACTTTTCAATTATCGCCGCCACTTGGAAAGAATCACTGATCGACATTCCTTCAACGTGAATGTCTTGAAGAATAACCTAAAGTTCTCGAACTTGTGCAATAACCAGCTTGATTCAATCATTTTGAAGTCGAGAAAACGGCCCACGATGAATTTCTTCATACCCACATCTCAGTTTTGTACTTCTTCTCCAACTAATTCCATAATTCCTTTGTGATTTTCATTGTGCTATACAGATGGCACAACGTCTTGTCCAAGTACGTCTCGATGTAGTTACAGCATAAAAAATCAGAATATTTCCATGCGTCAACGGCTGTAACTTTTTCAGTCTCATCTCCCTCTTTCAAAGGAGGAAAATTCTTATACACAAACCTTTCCAGTTGGAAGGTTGTGAGATAAAAGTACATCTGTGTGACACCCGCCTAATAAAATACCGGGTGATCAGTCCTATATCAAATCAAACAGGAATCTCAAATGGTTTCATTCTCAGCATCACTGTCGAAAATCAATTAATACTAATAACCTATTAGGCCTGGCGTCAAATTTTAAACTTTCTAATCTTTTTAACTTAACGCACCAAATAAATCCATCCACACACAATAATATAACCAATAACTAATATAAATAAATGATGATCGATAAATTTCGGTAAAGCATTTATACAACCATATCGAATGAAATGCTCAAAATAAAATAAATTACAAAAGTTGGGCAATATGCCCGAGTTTAACTCATAATACCTCTTATCTAGCTCACAAGGAGAGAAGCGGCTATAAATAATACATGCTATCATCCACATCTGCTGCAGCAATGTCTGGCTCAAAAGAATAAGCATCCAGACGTCCTTGTGTTTGGACACCTAAAAAGGTTTTGAAAAAGAGAGAGAATATATACAAGCGGGTGAGAGCCTGAGATTTAAAAATAACTTTAGCAAGTGCTTAAAATACTTTAATCTTCAAAATATTAAATTCTTCACATTTAAACTGGTGTCGCACTACCATGAGATATCCCTCACCTCTCCTCTAACAGTTCACACCTAATGCATGTATTTTAAACACCCTAGTTACACTACCCAGCCTAACTAGTATCTCACCAAATCGTCTAACATCACACGCTATCGCAACTACCCGTGTATGTAATATCCTAAGGTTTCGCCCACTTATGCATCTTCCGATAAAAAATAACTCTCACTTATACTCGACAAAAATCTTAAAATGGAATTAGTTAACCAGGGCTCCCAACCATGTACTAAAGACCAAACATCTCCCCACTTCGAATGTTACGTTAAGCTTCGTGCGTGGGACTTCTCGCAAAGCGAAATCCAAGAAAGGAACCCTCCTGATACACTACTACTTAACGTTTATGTCCATTGAGATCCGTTTCGCCCTCTTTCCATAACATGTACCCCTAAATTCCCGTCTTTCGTCATAAAAGTATACTCATAAAAATTCTAACTATTTCCATTATCAATTTAAGTCTCATACCGTCGAAGGGATACGCTAAATTCCATCAAAATATTCATATAATTATTTTAACAACAAAAATCCAAAATATCCTAGGGGCTAACATCTCTCAGCTCCCGACCTTTGCTAATTTCGTGGGTGGGACGTCTCGCAAAGAGAAATCCAAACAAGGAACCCTCCCAATACACTACTACATAGCTCCGTCGGTTATTGAGATATGTCGATCCAGGACCTAAGTCTATTACTCGATTCAAATAGAATAACTTCCACTAGTAATTACACTATCCACGTCTTAGTGTTAACTATCCTGTATATTGTAATCTCATCTTATATACGTATATCACACATTTTATTCCAGATTTTATACTCCCGAATGATTCAGAATTTATCTCACATTCCATTCTTTATTTCGTCCGTATATATATGTTTCATAACTCATATATATATATATATATATATATATACCATACACATCAAGTATATCCATACTTATATATCACACACTATATAAATATATTAACCATCCCTCAGAGCTATAACTCAATGGATGCAGTCTCTCAATGCTATCATCTTCCAGGGAATTACTCACACATCATCCTGGGTACCGGCGGTCGGACTCTCACACCGACTTGGTATAAACAAAATCTCAACGTAGGGGAAGAGGCCATAGTTACTCACTAGAAATAAGATGAATCATACCCGAGATGTCTTACCCCTAAACCTCACACATGGGCGCTATGACCTGGGGACTATACGCTCCTGCTCCTCAAGCCAGGGCCTCACCCACATCGTGCAACTTCCCATGATAGCACTAGGCGGTATACATAACATAAATATATCAATCACACACAGATATATTTAAAATCACTTCATATATATATTGTCTCTATACCCGTGTGTGTGTGTATATATATATATATATATATATATATATATATATATATATATATATATATATATATATATATATATATATATATATATATATATATATATTAGCAAATCCGGCTATTCATGACTATCTCTCATGGCATTAACCTAAAATCCAAATATATCAATTCATATTAATTTATAAGTATTCACGCAACTTATTTTAATCCCATAATTATATACTCACTTATGATATAATTATTTCATACTTAAATTCCAGAATATTAGCTTATCATTACTCACTAATATTCTAATTTAATCCTACTCGCATATTCGGATTTACTCATTTACTATCGATATATATATTCTACACGCATAATATATATATATATATATATATATATATATATATATATATATATATATATATAACCGTCGAAATACTTTCCCGAGTGTCGTTCGTCCTAAACACTCCTAAATTCCATAACCCGTATCTTATTCCCACTAACTCGAGACTCATACATCACTCACATGATCTTATAGAGGTCCTCGGACTCTATCTAGGATCCCCTAATGTTTATGTCCAAAAAGGAATTCTTCTCCAATCCTTTTTGTTTAAGAAAACTTTCAAATCTGAACTGTTATAACCGGATCGAACCGTAGGTTCCATAAACAAACCGATCCGGTCCCTAAAAATGAACTGATCCGATGACCAATAAACGAACTAATTCGGTCAAAAACAAACCGATCTAAAAATCTCCAAAAACAAACCGGTCCGGCGACCTCAGTTTGGGAGTTCATCTGCTCCAACTCCAAAAATCAATTTCAACTCTATTCCAACCAAAAATCTATGGTTGCTAACATCACCAACCATCAATACACTCATTTACACTCTTAGATACACCCAAACAAACTCTTTTATTCACGGGATTCATCAATTTCTTAAAAATTAAACCCCAATTCTCAATTATTAAATTCCTCAAATTCCTCACCAAATTTTACACCATTTATGTGGATTCAATCTTAGATTTCATCTAGCATTATCATCACATAAATTTATATGAAATCAATCTCCAAAAACCCCATTTTGATTCAAGAATCCCAACCCAAAAATCATACAGTTTTCACACCAACTACGATATGAGAAATAAACACACTAAATAATTAAAGCAAGTTAAACACTTGGTTGTTGGATAAATTCGACGACTTCGTGCCGGGAATCCGCCGGAGCTTGGCCCTAGCCTCCTCTTTCTCCCCTTTTCTTTTTCCTTTCTCTTTTTCCTTCTTTCTTTCTTTTTTTTTTTCTTTCCTTCTTTCTCTCGTTTCTCTTATAAGAGAAATATAAGGGTTATCCACTTATTAAACCCAAAATTGACTCGCATACACAAATACGAGTCCCAACTGATCCAAATAGTCCCCGAAATCCAAACACTACCACCGAGTACTCTATTCTGACTATCTGCGCCCTTCCGAGACCAACCGTGTGCTCGAAATCTCCATCTGAGTCACTTATCAAAAATTCACCTTTTTATATCCAATACAACTTCACACGTATTTTTCGAATAAAATAACATCACCTGTCACTTTTATTCACCTGCGACATGAAATAAAAATAATCCATAACATTTACTTTAAATTCTCAAATTATTAAATTACACCCACTCATGTAATTTAATTATCCATAAAAGTACGGGGTATTACAATGTGTCCTTGCCAATGTTTGAAATCAGCCCCCGTAAATTTTTTCGATTTCTCCCCATGTGGCATGGTTACAGGGGCAACAACAGTTGCATGTGTTACATTCTCTGTAGGTGGTGGAACTGTGTTTGTACTTTATGATTCCATTTCTGTTACAAAAATAGAATTTTTATCAATAATAGTATTCATTTGTAATGAATTTATCAAAACAGAATAGACAATTTTGTACACCAATTTCCCAAAATATAATTTATATTATGTGAATTCTAACAAGAATTCTAAATTATATTCAGACTTATATAGAACATAATTAAAGTAAAATATTCAACACAATATTCTGAATTTACTAGCCTAAATTAGGAAAAATCTGCGTCAAACATTTTTTTTTAAAGTTAAGTTAAAAATTCTGTTCAAAACAAAATTAAAATTTTAAGATTAAAAAAATCTTATATAAACAAATTTTTCGAGAATTTTTTTTATAAATAAATTTTATTTTCCGAGACAGAATACCATTTATGAAAAGTGTAGAAAATTAATTTTCTGTAACACAAAATAATATTTCTGTATGAATTTATAAGACAGTAGAATGATAATTTTGTCTGAAGATTGTTATTACTGATATTATAAATTCGAAATAAAATAGAATATTTAATTACAGTAATTGTAGAATAAATTAAAATCAAGAAACTTACTTTGAAGCAGACCGAATATACAGAATATAAGAAATTAAATCCGAGCCCTGTTGAACAGTCTCCTTAAGACAAACTTATTCCCTCCAACGTGCTTCAGGTTAATGAATAATTGTCTCCCAAGATAATTTCCTAATTAATCAAGTAGCACAACAATGATTAATCCCAGCGAATACAATTTCTTTATTTTATACTCAACTAGACAGAAGAAATAACTTGTATGGGATGTATGAAGTAGCAGTAATGGAAGAAATATTTTATGGGAAAAATTGTTGCATTTTTTCGAAAATTTTCATTAGTAAAAAAATGGAGGGGAACATATGTATATAGAAAAAGATAGGCGACTGTTCAGAATAATTATCAACAGTTAATTTCGGTTTGATTGTTGGCAACAACTGTCAAACAGATAATTAATTAATTAATTTCGTAATTAATTGCAGCCCAGAAAGTTTAATTAATTAATTACATAATTAATTAATTGGGCCCAAAATGAAAAAAATTATTTTTAAAAACCCAAGCCCAAGACCTAGGGGGGGCGCGTGCGCATGGCCCAAGCCCAACACTTGCATTGTGTAGGCCATCTCCGCTTCAAAGAGTTGGGATACCCCAAAGGCATCCAAGCCTTAGTCCATAATTGGGGTTTTATTAACTCTTCAAATTCCCACTACTCTTCCAATATTAGACAAGAGTTAAAACACAGTCAATTCATTAACTTTCATTACTTTATGAGACACTTTGGAGACATATTTATCATTCATAACTTAATGGAATTGGACATGTGAATATACTACATTAATGTGACACCCCGCCTAATGAACTACCCGGTGATCAGTCTTATATCAAATTAAACAGGAATCTCATTTGGTTCATTCTCACCATCACTGTCGATTTTTTTTTTAAACTTACTAATCACCTAGTATTAAAAAAGAAACGGTGCCAAATTTTATCTTTTGAATTAACCAAAATATGAATTGCAACAAGAGACTAAATAGAATCATCACAATATAATAGAGTCTAAGCATTCCACAAATACCTGAATCAAATGCTAGCCAAATAAACATCGACAAAAAGAAACATCCAGACCAAAATAATTTGATAGGTAAAAAATAAATCCCATACAATCCGAATTGAAATGAACTGAATAACTGTAGTGAGCAATATGCTCGAATATACAACTGAGAATAAAATTCCTAAACTAGGAATGCATGAAAGAGGCGTCTAATCCAAACTCCTGCAACACCCACATATTCCGCAGCTGCGTCAACCGGGAATAGAATCAAGTTTGGCATCCCTGTGGTCAGATACCTAAAAGGTTTTGAAAATTTTTGATAGCAAGTGTTAGAACCCAAAATATTTTGAAAATATTTAGCAAGTAAATTAAATTGCAGTAAATCAAAATGGATGAATGCTCTTCATATTTAAGCTAGTGTCACACTCCCTTGAGGATCGACTCACCCCTCAACTATTGTGCACACCTAATGTTTTCTACATAACCCATCTAGTCCTCTACCTTGTGACTAGTTCTCGATAATATCTTTCCTGGCACACTACTATAGGCCGAGAATGTTTAATGTATGATTTAAAAGTTATATATCACATTAACTTGATTAATCATTTCTCATTTGGGACCATATAACATTCTCACGTATTATATATATAATAAATACAATTCACATTATGTATTTTTTCCGTATATAAATATCTGCACCATATATATGTACTATCATATTACAACATTTACACACATCGTAGATATATAACCATCCTCCGGAGTAGACACTCATTGGATGTTCTCTACAATGCTATCATTCTAGGTATACTCATCACCCGGACACCCTGACACGGTTAGCTCCCCGAATCAGTGAAACAAAATAAACGCAGCAGAGGCGGTCATAGTTCCCTCCGAAAATCAGACTGAATCATACCCAAGATATCTCACCCCTAACTACGGACCCTATGACCCGGGGACTATACTCACCCTACTCCTCAAGCCAGGGGATTCACCCACATCGCGCAACCTCCCATGATAGCACTAGAGGGGTATGTATTCCTATAAATATTATTCACACTAATATTTATAAAGCACACAAATATATATATATTTAATTAATCCAGGCTACTCCGTGCACAATTTACCGTAACACTAGCCTAACATTCCCAAGTCTATATACCATCTTGTAAGCTAAATAATTCCCACAGTAATTTATTTAACACTCGAGTTGTGTCACCCAACTAAATTACCCAGACTCTCTCCTTCGATCCGAAATTTCATTTTGTAGAACTTATTCCTCAAATTCCAAATTATCATTCGTACGTAGTATGTTTCTCTCGAATACTCACTGTACTTATTACTTACGATTTTTACTCACTATCGTATTTATATGAATTTTCACACAAATCTAAGGGCCCCTAGTTAACCCTTCATTATTTTTCAGCAGTTATTCTCGTCGTCACTACTGGTCATAAATATAGGTTCCCTCATCACTACGTCACCCTTCTCGAATCTCCTTCATTTATCAATTACGGATATTTTCTCAATTATTCCAATACTTACTTGTATTGGTAAACCCAATCTACACTTTAGGCTTAATATCCTAATTTTAGAACAATAATCACAATCAATCAATATAGGCAACCTCCAACGAAATCACAACTAAAAATAACATTTCTTAAAATATGCCCCACGAATCTGTCTAGATTTTTAAAATGCAGTTTTGAGGCATTTCAGAGCCGTTTTTGGAGAAAACGTATCAGAGAACAAAATGCAGAAAACATGATTTTCTACGAAGCAACGCGAATAGAATAGCTATTTTCAGAAGAAAAACATCGCAAAACATTTTCTCGAACGACGATTTAATTTACCCAATTTCATAGACTTCTTCAAATTCAAGAAGTTGTTTTACAATTCAATGCTACCCATCAAAACCCAATATAGATATAAAACCAACCCCAAAAATCATATAATCTTATCACGCCTACTATGATATGAATTAAAATCTGCAATTAATTTAAGACCAAGTTTAACCACTTGCCTTAGGATTCGTAGGGTCTCAATCCTTTGGGTAGATGATGGTGATTTGCTGAAGATTGCACACACTTGTTATTGATTTTGTCTCCCAAGGTTTCTCCAATTGTTCCCTCTTTTCTCCTCTACTTACTTAGGGTTTCTTAAATGAGTTATGGTTGCCACACCCTCTCACTTTTAGGGTTTATTAAGTCAACCCGTTTTTAGGCTTGTGGGCTTTATTAAAAGGGCCCAAACACTCTTATGTGAGCTTGCTTATGCCTAAAAATGCCTTCAGACCCATTTACTACCCCAGGGTACTCTTTTTTGACTATTTAGATCCATTCGGACTCAACCATACAGTCATAATTGCCATCCGAATTATTTTACTAAAAGTTCTTATCTCGACCCCAATATAGTCTATGCCCGACTCTGGGTTGAGATAAATAATTGTCACGTCACTAACGCTCGTTATGACGTAATTAAATTATTACTATTCACTTAGTAAATTTAAATCCGTTAGTAAATTTAAATCCCATAAATATTAATCATTTACACATCGGATTAATATTTAAATAAATATTAATAATAATTAATTAAATTAAATTACGACACAAGTAATTTAAAATTAGTTGAATTACTTAATTAATAGCTGCCCTAAAATACGAGGTGTTACATACTTCCCCCCTTACAAGGGAATTTCGTCCCCGAAATTAATTGTACCTGCGGTGAATACCTCTGGATACTGCTCTCGCATGTCATCCTCCTGCTGCCAAATGGAGTCGTTAACGATGTGCTGTCCCCACTAAACTCTAACAAGTGATATCACTTTAGACCGCAGCTTGCACTGACTACGATCTAGAATAGTGACAGGTCTCTCCATATATGAGACATCTGGGTGCCAATCAAACTCCTCAAGTGGAACATGCCACAAGATCTCACTCTCCTCCGAAAATTCTTCAACGATGCCACGTGAAACACGTTGTGTATTCGCTATAGATGCTATATTAAAACCAGTCTATAAGAAACCGATCCCACTCTCTCAATGATAGGTATGGGCCCCCACAAATCTCGACGTTAGGTTCCCTATCATGCCGAACCTCATGACCCCTTACATGGGAGGCGCTATAACCAATACCTAGTCATCAATCTCCAACTCAATGGTCTCCGACCATATAGTACCTCAAAAGACGAACCTATGCTCCATCGGCTCTATGAAAAGGCCTCACCTTATATGGGAGCCAATTTCTTGTTATCAAACCCGTGACTCCCTGTAATACCCCACACTTTTATGGATAATTAAATTACATAAGTAAGTATAATTTGGAAATTTGAGGAATTATCGTGAATAATAATTTTTCGAGTTTACGAGGGTTAAATGATTTTTGATGTGTGCTATATTTACTTTTGAGATTAAGTAAATGAGTTGGGCCATTTTAATTACATGTCGCAGTTGGGTAAAGCGACAAAGGATAATATTTAATTTGAAAACCCATATTTCGATGTGTTCGGTTTGATTAGGGAATTTCTGTAAAGTGACTCAGATGGAGATTTCGAGTCTGCGGTTGGTTTCAAAATGGACGAGTTATTCAGAATAGAGTATCCGGCGGTATTGTTTAGGTTCCGGGAGCTTTTGGACTAGTAGGGACTCGCAATTGAGTAAACGAGCTATTTTTGGGTTTAATAGGGATAAACCCCTTTTTCTTCTCTTATAAAGCACGAGAGAGTGGGAGAAAGGGAAGAAAAGAGAGAAAAGAAAGAGGAGAAGAAAGGAAGAGAGAAAAGAGGAGAAAAAAGGAGATTTTCTGCCAAACTCCGCGGGAGTCGACTCGAGGTCGTCGGATTTTATCCACGAGGCAAGTGTTTACTTGCTTTATTTTATTCAAGCATAAATCTCATATAATAATTGGTAATAACAAACCATTCAGATTTCTGGGTCGGGTTTCGTGAATCATAACGGGTTTTTCGGAAGTTGAACGAGTAAACCCCGGATAATATTCTATTAAAGAAACTTAGAAAATTATTGAAATTGATTTGTAAGGACATAAATTTCCAATTGAGTCCCTGTATTTTTTTGACTTAATTCCGTGAACAAAACTGTGTTTGTAATATGTCATAGGGAGATTTTTATTTTGTCACGATCCCACTTGGTCTATGACGTATTGAAGAAAATTGAAGACGTTGCGGCAAAGCTTGAAAGATTTTATCATGCCGAAGTTTAATTAGTGCAAGTTTAATCTTCTTCAATTTTAATTGCATTTCTAGATCACTCAGGTATGAATGCGTATAATTAATGGTGCTTAGAATTGTATTTATAAAAGATAAGGATGCATTTTTATAAAGAAAAATGTTTTAAAATGTTTTTAAAAGTGTTTTAAGTGTTTACACTATGTTTTATTCTGATATACTCGAAATAGAGCTTGACTTATTTGGATCTTCTTTAAAAGAGACGTTTTGAACTTAAAGTCAAAAAGTCAAATTGACACGTCATCTCGTTCAAACGACATAAGGATCTCGCTCGAACGAGATGCCTAAGTCACGCGAACGACGTGGAATTGTCATTCGAACGACACATTTTTTGAGGCGGCACTTATTTGTTATTTAAAGCGTGTATTTATGAGAGTTTCGTAAGTGTGCATTCTGGAAAACAGTATTCGAACCAGAAACTTGTTTGAACATGTTTTCTAAGGTTTATAAAGCATAAACATATCCTTAGAGTTTGCAAAGATCCGAGTTATCATTCTTATATGTTTAAGTGATCTTTATGCACAAAGAAGTTTGTTCTACACATTGAACATAAGGGTTTTGCGGTAAAGAAAAGAGAAGGTCTTCTTGTTCGACATCGTAGACGAATCCAAGCCAATCGGTGGACACCGAGACATACGTGGATGCATGTGTTGTGGACAGGTATCGTGGAAGAAGGACTTTGTGCGTGGGAATTGTGAGAGGAGTGGTTGAACATTAGAAGAGCGTCAAGAACCGTGGGGATCGAGTTGTTGAGTGAGTCTGTGTCTGTTCATTATAAATCCACATTAATAGTGATTGTCTGGCTTGGGCCGTCCGAGGTTATTTTCCCGTTTTGGGTTTTTTCCTCGTAGATCCGGCGTTGTGAGTATTCTTTACTTTATTTTACTTGATTTAATCACTAGATGCATTTTTAGGATTAATCAAGTTAAAATTGGTTTAAAGTAAGAATTGGGTTTTCATAACTTGGATTGGTGCATAATTAAAAGTTGAACAATTTTTGGTAATAAAATTTGGTTTGATTGGAAACACACATAATGGGTTCCTTTCAAATTGGTATCAGAGCTAGAAAACATATTTTATTTGTTTTGTGATCCCGTGTGTTTTCAAAGATGAATTCTGGATATAATGAATTTTCTCGAACTCCTATTTTTAATGGCACTAATTACACTTATTAGAAGATGACAATGAGATATGCATTAAAATATATTGATGAGCGTGTGTGGCTAGGAGTTAATAAAGGTTGGACACCCCTGTCACTATGGTAGGTGGGGTCAGTAGTTTAAAGCAGGTTGAGTCATGGACCGAAACTGAACAAAGACTTGCACAATATAATTATAATGGTCTGCATGTTATTGCTTAACATGTCACACAGGAAGTATATAATAGAATTATGACTTCTGAAACATCAAAAGAGGCTTGGAATATTTTGGCACTCACTCACGAGGGCACTAGCACGGTTAGGACGTCAAAACTTCGAAATCTCACTACACAGTTTGAGACCATTAGGATGTCAAAGAGTGAGACTTTTGATGAGTTTTATGTTAGGTTGTCCAATATTGTCAACTCGTCGTTTAACCTAGGTGAGAAAATTCTCGACAACCGTGTCATTAAGAAAATCCTTAAGTCGTTGCCTAGTAGGTTTGATGCGAAAGTGGTCATTTTAAACTCCTTGGGTAGGTTAGAGTAGACGAAACTAGAAGAGATTATAGGTGACTTACAAACCTATGAAATCGACATGATTACCTCCAAGCAAGTGCCTAAGAAAGAAAAGGGTATTGCTTTGAAAACCCGGAAGGAGGAAATTAAAGTTTCGAATTCCGATTCTGATTCCGATTTTGAGGATGTTGCTTTGTTGGCAAGGAAATTTAAAAAATTTATTAAGTTTCAAAAGCAATTGAAAGATGCCAAGAAATTTGAAAAATTCAAGAACAACAAAGTAGATCCCACCTCTAAGGATAAGTTTGAGAAGCCTAAGAGAGATGCGTCGGATAAGTGTTTTGGGTGTGAGGGGTACGGTCACAAAGCTAAGGAGTGTCCCACTAGACTTAAGAAAGAGGGCAAGCAACCCATTGTCTATAATGCCACCTTAAGTGATAGTGATCCAGAAGAGGGAGAGAGTTACCCCATTGATCGTAACTTTGTTGTGTTCATGGCATGTCATGTGAGCAACGACGATTCTCATGTGCATGAAACTTCAGAGGAGGTTTTGAGTGAATCCAATGTTAGTGAGGGTGAAGAGAGTGACGAGGAGGAGGTAGATGTCAAAGAGTTGTAAAATGCGTTTAATGAATTGTATGAAGAAACAGTGAAAGTGAAAAAGGCTAACTCTAAATTGCAAGCTAAGTTGAATGAGAGTGCCGTAGAAAATAATGATAGTTTGATTGAGGATCTTAGGGAACGAGAGAAGAAGTTTAGGGAGAAACTTGAGTTTGTGGATAAAGAGAGAGATAATCTCCATGGTTTGATGGAGTCCTTGAAAAAGGAGATTTTAGGGTTTGAGGAGTCTAGGCGTTTGCTCGAGTCTAGGATTCACGAGTTGGAGGAGAGATTGAGAGACTCGTCTAGAGTCAAGTCTGATTTGGAGGCTAGGTCGAAGAAGTTAGATAAGATCCTAGGCACCGTCCAAATTAAAGGAGATAGGTGAGGTATAGGTTTTGGTGATAGAGTTGTTCCCATTCCCCCCGCATGTGTGAGAAACACTAGGAAGGTTAGAAAAGGTCCACATATAGGTAATCATTCCCACCACCGCTACACTTGCACGTGGTAGGAAAGGTCACCTTAGGCGTTATTGTATGACCTTAGCAAGCTCCTAGGAAGTTTAGGCATAAAGTTTCCTCGATTCCCCAAACCCCTATGCGTCGTTTTACACCTACTTGGGTTAGGAAATCGAATTTAGTGGCTTTAGGAATAAAACTTCATGATTCTCGTTTGGGTGCACTTGATTCTTCCAATGCTAAATCTAAAGGATGATAGTGTTGCCATGTTTGTCATATGCTAGTTTGCTTCATGATATATTCATTACTAGTATTATGACATGTGAATCATTTTGTATTATAGTTTTCATTTGTTTGAGTCCTATTGAAAAATACAAAAAGATTTTGTTTTTGAGAAATTGTTTTGAAAATCCAAAAAGATTTTGTTTTTGAGAAAACTTTTGAAAAACAAAAAGCTTTTGCTTTTATTGGAGTCAAAATATGATAATCCAAAAGGATTTTCGGTTTTTGTTTTTGAGTTTACATGCTTGATTTGGCATATTGGTGTGCTTGGACCCCCCCCCCCCCATCGTTTCATTATCCATGTGGCTAGGACATTTGGTCATTATTATAGATCCTTAGAATGATCTTAACCATTGTTTATATGGGGTTGTTTCGAAGTTGATATGCATTTTGACTCGACTTTGTATATATGCCAACATTGCACACATGCACGAGTTTATATGGATGTTTGACTTCTCTTGCATATTTGAAATTGGTGAGGCGTTCTTATCTCAATCTTGTCATTTATGCGTAATTAGACTTGAGGAGAAGTGTGCATGTAAGAACCGTTTACCTTGAGGATTTGAATTAAAAAATTATGAGTGATTCATGGGAAAGGGCTGCGAGAGTTCAAAATTAACTCATCGTGAAAGCCACTGTTTAAAAGAGGCCAGAAAGAAAATGCAATTTGTTAAGAAAAGGGCCAAATTAGTTTAGTTCATTGCAAAGAAAATATGATATTATTGAGGGAGTTTGGTTGGATTAAAATTTTAAACAGGTTTCCACAACTAATCCTAATGTTGAAACATTTCAAATTGACGCTATTGTTTGTAAAATTGTCAAAATTCTGGATTTGTGTGTATGTAGTATGTTTAGTTCATTAAGCTCACACTTTAATTGTCATAAGGCTATGATAAAGTTTGATGATTTATCGCAATCAATTAGAGCTTCTTGATCATTTCGATGTGTTGGAATTGTGACTCATTTGTTGTAGTTTCATGCTTATTCATTCCATGTCCACGTTTGAGCACATCGGTACTATGTTTGCATGTAACTCGCATTTTTGGTTTTTATGAGTTGTTGCGTTTTGTGTTAAAAGCCTATTGTTTTAACACTGTTTTGCTACTGTCAGGCCCTTCCTGGAATTTTTTTGTGGAATTTTTTTTACTGGGCAATAATTTACAATATTTATGGGAATCTGTGAAATTATGGCAGGTCGCGAGAAGTCGTTCAAGCGACATATCCATCTTGCGCAAACGACAGTTGTACTTCGTTCGAGCGACATCCTCAACTCATTTGAACGACGTCCCTGGCTCGTTCGAATGACAGGCTTTTTTATGGCTTCTGATTGGTTTGTAGTCCTTTGGTTAAAATTAGTGTATTTTTGGTACTGCTGGAAGTGTTTCTGGACTGACTGGTTTATATGCAGGTTTTATTGGTTCTAAATTGTTTTTTTGCATATAGTCTGTTTGTCACACCTGATTAGATTGCTATATTCTTTGTGTGATTCCTTGGTTTACTACCTACTGATTTTTCGTTTCTTGATCATATTTAGCTGGTT